>CM016485.1:0-2522500 GCA_002890555.2 Lagenaria siceraria
AACCCCAAACCCCTAAACCCTAAACCCTAAACCCTAAACCAACCTGTTGATGCTCAAACGAGTAAGATACAGTCACATACTAGATTGTGCCTAATTTTAATTGATCACGATGTGGGCGAAAGGTGTTTGCAAATTCTCCATGAACGTTGGAATAATTTTGAATCTCTTTATTATCTCATTATCCTTTTACAGCAATTACCTTGTTTTTCCCCTTGTCTTTTATTCAACACACTTCACTTTCATGTTTACTTTTCCAAAGCATAAACCAAGTCCAACCATTTTATCTTGGTTACTATTGGGAACTTTAATAAGGAAGTTTTTATTTGTTAAATTGAATACTCGTATTATTCATTTGGGAATTGATACTTAGACCCTAACCATTTTATATTCTCTATTAAAAGTGCATGCTTGCATTAGAAGACTATGAGTCTTGACACCCATCAAGAGGACCGAAGATAGTTGAGAACACAATTTTGGAGAAACTGGAGGTTTTCTACACGAGAGGTGATCAAATAACAAGAGAAGCAAAAACCAACATTATTTTCTTCCATACTCTATTATTGACAGAGACATTTCCATTTCCAATAACATACCTAGTTATTTGATCATTCAAGTGTTGTATGTGGCTAGGCGTGTGGTAAAGGTGGCACAACAGTGGGTGTCGAAACAAGGAGACGACAAGACAACAACGACAACAATAACAACAATACCTACTAGAGAATAAGGGACAAAATAGAGAAGAAAGGGAGAGAAAAGAAGAGGATGGCCACATATTCGGGAGTGATTATAAAACAGTTAAAATTATGTTTGTCATTTTCAAAACCATTCATAAGATGACTTTAATCACTCGAAATCAATTTAATAGTATGAAAAATGCAATTGAAATTATAAAATTAAACATTGAATTGATTTTGAGTAATTAAACATGTGTGTTTCAAGGTTATGTGTTACTTTTAAACCTGCAAAATTTAAAATAAATTACATAATGAAAACATGCCAAACTTCTAAGTAAATAATAAGAAGTAATAAAACTAATTGTAACGAAGGCATTTTTGTAAGATAAAAATAAAGAAAAAATAGTGCAAAACCAATAAATAAAAAGTGAAGTTATTTGGGACATTTTATAAAATACACCGAGTTCATTGACACAATTTTTCTATTATTATTATTTTGTGCGTCGATTTTGTCTATACCCTCTCATTTTACTAGATTTTGAATCTTGGATAGCCAACGGGCCATCCCAGCTGAACTGTATGGCCCAGCCCATCCCCATATGGTGAACCTACCAATTCATGCCCCTGCTTTTTGGCGGAAAACTGGGACATTTCGACGCCAAACAACTCGAATGCAAAGCCAAACCCTTTTACCCTCATTCTCCACTCACAATACTTGAACTCAACTTTCTATTGTGAACTCAACTTTCTATATATCAAATCTCCTGCGACACACAACCAAGTACCACGGAGCCGGTAGTTATTTCGTGGACAAGAAGGCCGTTCTCGTCGATAACATTTTCTTCGACTTCCTTAAGAGGTTAGCTAAATCTTTCTCCTATGCTTCAACTTTTCGATCCCCCTTCCCTCACCAACCGTTGCATTTCTATTCAGTTTAATTTTTTTTTGTTCAACTATTATTTGGTACACTGTTTTTTTAATACTGCACTATGAATTGTTCCAATCCAATTTGTTTCCTCTCTCTTCTTATGTCTCTGTGACATTCTTTAGTTTCACTTTTTGTATATTATTTGGTACTTTAGTTTAATTTTCTTTTGTTCTACTATTCTTTGGTACATTGTTTTGTTTTTTTTTTTTTTTAATATTGCACTATGGATTACATTTCTTAGTTTCGGGAGTTTTTAGGGTTCAGTTTTTACAATATACCATGTATAGGTATAGGAGTTTGATTTTTTACTTGCTCGCCAAAGGAGTGTTTAGTTGATGATTAGAGAGTTCTTCCTCCATCTGCCTTTCAAATAGAAAGGTCGTTTTCTTTGGTTCCCCGGGGTGTGCGCTTTATTATGGTTCCCCGAGTGTGGAGAGGGACCCCAACGAGGTTTGGAGTGTAGAGTCGAGTTGAGTCGGTAATTATTATAGGTGTGGAGTAATTGGAGGAGTTGACACAAATAACAAGGTGAGAAATGTGAGTTAATGCAAATAACGAGGTAATAAAACTCTTTAATTATTGGTGAACCAAACGGTGGGTGACCCAATCCAACCCAACTTGGGTGCCAAACATCCCCTAAAAAATTAGTAGTATTTGGGTCTGGTTTTTGAGCAATCGGACGGGTCTTCGTTGTAGTGGAAGGAAATTTTTCGGCGGTGGTCTCGATCAAGGGATTACGCTGGTGGTGTAGTGGCTAAAATGGCGTAGGTGACTTGTTTTCTTCGAGATTTCACAGTGGGTATTTGATTGGAACTCGAATCAGTCAAGGTTTGAAGTATTGAGGGGTTTCTTCTCGAGGAGGTTTGAATAGCTTTGAAGGTTATAATCGATTGGGTTTATTGATTCTATTGTAACTCTGTAACTCGATGCTCTTAATAAAAGTTTCATAAGCTGGTTCTCGAGTGGATTTAGGGTGTTCGAAAGACTAAACCACTATATATCTTGGTGTCTTCATCTCTTGCTTGATTTAATTTGTTGCTGTAAATTTACCTTATGTTTCGAGTGTTTTTAGAGTTTGGTTTTTGCAATCTACTATGGATTGGTGCTATAAGTAACAATGTCCTTTTCCATTTTTAATTTTTTTTTATGTGATATTTTTTCATTCATTCCTTGGATTATTCTTATGTCGATTGCATTCATAATTTTGCAGAATTATTGATTTAATGTCACCTTGCAAATTTTGTAACTTGTTAATGAAATGGGGATGAAGATTTCCCCTTGGAATCTCACCAAAATTCCTAGGTAGAGAGAATCCATCCTTGATCCATGCCTTTTTTTTTTTTTGTGGAGACCGGTGCCAATTTTGTCTATCTTGTTGTCTTCTCTATCTCTGCAAATATATTATTGTTCTAAAAGTCGATCCATTTTCCATAAATCGAGTGGGTCTTCGGTGCAGTGGAAGGAAACTTTCCGGCGGTGGTCTCGATCAAGGGATTACGCTGGTGTTGTAGTGGCTAAAACAGCGTAGGTGACTTGTTTTCTTCGAGATTTCACAGTGGGTATTTGATTGGAGCTCGAATCAGTCAAGGTTTGAAGTATTAAGGGGTTTCTTCTTGAGGAGATTTGAATAGCTCTAAAGGTTATAATCGATTGGGTTTATTGATTGTATTGTAACTCTGTAACTTGATGCTCTTAATAAAAGTCTCATAAGCTGGTTCTCGAGTGGATTTAGGGTTTTCGAAAGACTGAACCACTATATATCTTGGTGTCTTCATCTCTTGCTCGATTTAATTTGTTGCTGCAAATTTACCTTCTCGTTCGAGTGTTTTTAGAGTTTAGTTTTTTCAATCTACTATGGATTGGTGCTATGAGTAACCATCCATTTTTAATTTTTTTTATGTGATATTTTTTCATTCATTCCTTAGATTATTCTTATGTCGATTGCATTCATAATTTTGCAGAATTATTGATTTAATGTCACCTTGCAAATTTTGTAACTTGTTAATGAAATGGGGATGAAGATTTCCCCTTGGAATCTCACCAAAATTCCTAGGTAGAGAGAATCCATCCTTGATCCATGCCTTTTTTTTTTTTTTGTGGAGACCGGTGCCAATTTTGTCTATCTTGTTGTCTTCTCTATCTCTGCAAATATATTCTTGTTCTAAAAGTCGATCCATTTTCAATACTTGTCAGCAAAAATGGCATCCGTTGACGCCGGTTATTTGATTTTGATTGTTCAGGGTATTGAAGAAACGTAGTTGGTGATGTCAAAGTATGAATTTCCAAGGCTTCCACGGGCAGATATTGCATTGCTACTAGCAGAATATCAAATTGTTGCTGTAACAGAGCGGGACCTCCTTCACCCCTCACCAGATTTGGTTTCAGATCTCTACTCACGTTTAATGATCTACCTCGACTTTCTCCATGAGTATTTTCTCTGCTTATAGACATCCTACCAACAAGTATTTGAACTAATTTTTGATAGGGAGAAAGAAAAGAGGTTTATTTGCATGATACTATTTTAGTATTCACTCCTTTCAGCATGTTGATATCCACAAGGTTTATGGTGTGGATATGATGTCAAATAACTTGGTCGACTTTTTCGTCCTTGCTTCTAAGAAAATTTATATCAATATGGTAGTCTTGTACACAATGGGCCTCTATAGTGGTGGAGCCTTTTAGCAGACAATCACATTTTATTCCCTATTACCTGGTCATTATTTTACTCCCTATTACCTGGTCATTTGGTTTTGTTGTAAGTAGGTGCTATAAGTATTCCCAACATGCTCTTTTAGTGAACAACATATTGGCAAAAGTTTGTGGCACAGATCTTTGTTTTGTTGGGAATTTATGCAAGAAATAAATAAATGCGAAATAAACTAAATTATATCTCAAACTCCCACTTCACAGATTAGAGCCAAATAAGTAATCAATCATAAAATAACAAATCATAAAGTGAAGGAAAAAAGAGAACGACACCGAAAAATATACTGGTTCGCTCCAAACTCGGGACTACGTTTAGTCTTCTGCAACTGTAGGTTCTATTATGATGGAGATTGCAAAGAAGCCTCAAACTCACTATACAAAACTCTCCCCAAATAGCCCAACACGAACTATTTGAATTCAAGTACAACAACTCGGTAATTTGGAATGACAATAAGAGAAGCCCTCAACCCTAGAAGAATACACACTACCACACACTAAAATAACACGCTGGAATTTAAAGAACTTCAAACTGAAGTCTTCAATTTTCCGTCTGGTATAATTTTCTCCA
Organism: Lagenaria siceraria; assembly: GCA_002890555.2. NCBI lineage: Eukaryota > Viridiplantae > Streptophyta > Magnoliopsida > Cucurbitales > Cucurbitaceae > Lagenaria > Lagenaria siceraria. Next base: position 4,877 of record CM016485.1, read on the forward strand.
CTTCCAGCGGCAATAAGGATCTCATGGCACCTTCTGCAATTTTTCTTCTTCAAACATAAACGTATATTTATATGTGTGTTGATGCCTTATCTAATAATGGGCCAAAAGCCCCATTAACCTTGAAGACAAAATCTAGCCGCATGAAAAGTATGAATTTTCTTCTTTTAAGAGTATTTCAACCGCCTCTGTTTTCTTCCTTCAAAGAAAAAAAACCACCTCATATTTTTACCAATCAAAATCTTTCCTATGGGTTAAGTAAAAATGAATTGGGCTTGGAGTTTTGGCTCCACATTCCTAACATGTTTTAGTGAAATGTTGTTTTAATGAACGAAAAAAATATTCCCAATATGTCTACACTTCATAGTATTCCTAGGTCCATCACAATGGATAGAGATGATAAACTCTCCAGCTACTTTTGGAAAAAGTTTGTGACACGAGTCTTATTTGACAAGGTCAACACTAGTTGTTATCCTTGCTTGCATGAACCAAATAGAAATGACCAATCAGACTATTGATACATAATCGGATGAACTTGTATAGATCGCTAATGGGATGTTACAAAATATTCATCCTTGATTGTTAATATTTGTTAACCTTTTTCATTACATTAAGTGTCAATAGTTCACTTCCAAACTCAAGGTTATTAAGCCATTTGGGGTCTTTTCTTTTAGCAATTATTTAGTATCAATGTGGAGTTTCATTTTCTATGTATTCATGAACTTTTTTGTTCTAGATCCATGAAGTCTTATAACCATGAACTTTTTTGTTTCCATATGTCAGATCTTTTTTATGAAAGGTTACATTTTACTGTTGTTGGTTATTTATATAGGGAAGACCAAGGACAAGTTGAGTTTGCTGCCTTGGATCAGCTCGAGAACCCTGATTTGCATATGGATTCAGTCCCGACAATGAAGTTGCACAACAGAATAAAGCATGTCATTGCCTCTCTTGATTGTCCAAAAAAATTTACGTTGAAAGATTTGATAAAACCTGAAGCAGATAGAACGGAAATTTTCCTTAGTGCAATGCTGAACTTTTGCACTCACAAGTATGACTTTTATCTTCTTCTTCTCAATGTTGGCTCTTGCTATTTATGAATGAAAAAAACCAGTGTAACTGACTATTGGTTTGGTGCAGAAGGTCTTTATGTGTTTATGAGCTAACTCAGTGTGTAGAATTAACCAAGTAATTACAACTTAATTCTCAGCTTACTATTGGGATTCTAGTGAATTGTAAACATTTCAATTAGATGAGTTATATTATTTTACTAGTACTTATGTTTGCCCATTTATTTATGTTTGCCCCATTGCATTGTATTAAACGAAGGCTACAGCTTCTTGCTTGTTAATTTGAGATTAGAGGTTTAATTAGATGTTTTTGTATTTCAGTGACATTATGCATTGGTTAACATAACCTGGTAAACTTTCCATCTCGTTACAGTTGGTTTGTTTTCTTCACGATGATGGGATGAATGGACAGATGAAGTAACAAAAATTTATCACTTCAATTTGTTATATTTTATGGCTGACATGCTTTGTTGTTTGTAATTACATCCCACAACTCCATACTTTGTTGTTGGTAATTACATCCAACAACTCCATTTTCTTATTGAATAGGCAGACAACTCTATGCAGGCTGCTCTGATAAGGATACATATTTCATAGTCTTTTAAATAAGTTCCAATTATTAGAATTTCTAAAATTTATGACTGTTACATTTCCATTTGAAGAGATGCCAAAATCAATCTCCATGCTCCAGTTATGGATGACCTAAATACTTTTGGTGACCAGCAAAGGGAATGGGAGGTTAAAATTTCCCAGGTATTTTGATCTCAGCCCTTTTTTGTTTTTATTTTCTTTTGAGTTTGAAAAATGGTGGATATTATTTGTTCTCCCTCCCCCTCATTTTGATGAACTTGTGTGTATAGTTGAATGCGGAGATTGCAGAGTACAATGAAGCAAGAGAAAGGGAAATACCTTTTGTTCAAGAGATTGATGCTAAAGTGAAAGAACTACATCAAACTATTGGGGGACTTAACAATCAACAAATGTCATTACGTGCTTCGATTCGGAAGTTGAAAGAGAAAGCTGGAGAAATGGATGAGAAGGTTAGATTGTTAACATTTTCTTTATAGGAAACAAAGACTTGTATGTTCCTTATACTAATAAGATGTACAAAGAAAAAAGGAGATATATATATTTATTTTGAAACGGAAACAAGCTTTCATTGAATTAATGAAATGAGACTAATGCTCAAAGTATAAAAAGAGATACGGAGAATAACAGACCTAAGGATTAGAAGGTGCACCCAGGAACAAGGATGGCGCCCCTAATCCAAACCTCTCCAAGAAAACCAAACAAACTATCTAACTGACAAAGCAATCTAAAAAGAGCAAATAGAGCAACAACAACAATAACAACATAACAAAATATCAAATAGAAGCTACAACAATAACAATAAGACTAAAAAGACTAGATGAGAACATAATGACCTATAATCCAAGGTGAGCAACTATAGACTCATTTCAGCAGCTTATGATAATAGCTCCCCAGTTGAGACCAAAGTCTTGGATGGAATAAACTCCAAAGGCATTAAGACGGGAAGCATTGAAGCGGACCAACCAAGCTGAAAATTCTAGAAGACACGTTGATTCCGTCTCAAAACAACTTCAAAAAATAATATGCAAGGGTCAGTGTTTTCATCGTGGGAAGAAAGATCTCAATTCCAACACTCATGTTCAGGGAATAACTTGCTTTCAAAGTTAGTTAAACTCCTGAAATTCCATAAGATTCTACAAGGGCTCAACCGAAGTCTATCGAAACTCTGTATGGATTGGATTAATGGAATCGGTGTCAAAACCTTCTTCTTTGTTCTTGGATCCACCAAAGTCAGACCTCTAGATCATTTGAAAGCCAAATCTTTCTGAGGATTCAGCAAGGCCTCTATCACTTCAACAATATTATCAATCAACCTAGCTACCTTAAGCAAAACAAGGAAGAAACAAACTACCAGCAATCAACCCAAAATAATCTCGCAAGCATCAACAATATCAACCAATAGTTGAAGGCAACTTATCTTTAATCTCAATGTCTCTTTTTGGTGTTCTCTCAATAAGTTCTTTGTTGACTTTTTATCCAAGATTTATGATTCATTTGGAAGGCCTTTGTCTTTACAACCTAGTTCTTTTGCTCTATGTATTTGTATTTACTTCTTTCTTTTCCTTGTATTTTGAGCATTAGTCTCTTTTCATTATTTTAATAAAAAGTTTCGTATCCTTTAAAAAAAACAAATAGTCGAAGGCATGAAGCCACACAAATTTTTCTTAACTTGGATCTTAGCTTCGGAGCAATTAAGAAGATTGAGGGTTTCAGTTGCAATATTTTTTAGACCGCCAAAGTAAGCTCCAATGGCTTCAAAGGTTTTTCTACACCATTAAGATTTTTTTTTTCCTTTTTTTTTTTTAATCGAAATCCAACCTCCAAAACCTTTCATAAGCAATGGCCTACTATGCTGAAACTTGTTCCACCTATCAAAGAGGTAAATGAAACGAGTCGAGGTCTTGCCATTTGCCTGGAGACTCAATCAATTCCTCCAATTTACCTTGATCAATTTTTATCAAAGCATTCTCGACAAACAGAGGATTAACAATAACTTTGGACTGAAAATGCTCTTCCAATGTCTTAGCAATTTCCTTCCAATCATTGTACACAAAAAAATCTTGAGATTACCCAAAGATTATTAAAACCTTCCTTAAACACTTCAACGTCCTTACGAATTCAGTAGGAATCCATGCTCTGTTTTTCCAATGCTGAAACATAGGACTGTGAAATGCTTTTCTCCTTTACTACATCTGCGTAAGTCAAACTCTTATCCCTTAGCTTAGATGACACTGATGAAGGCTTGTTTCTCTGGAGAACTGTAAATCAACTATGGTAAAGTCTCTTACTCAAGCTTGTCTTTAAGGATAGGTTGGTTTTGTTATTAGCTCCAAACTCAAAAGATTGAAATAGGATTTAAAAAATTGGTTTCCTAAGCCAGAAATCAAGAAGAAAAGAAAGAAAAATTGCCTTTTATCAGAGTTGCAATAAAAGGTGAAATTTTGGATCTTTATTTGTTTGAGGAAAGTAATTGGATCCAAAAATGTAAGTTGAATTGGCTAAAGTTGGGAGATGAAAATTATAGCTTCTTCCATCGATTCTTGGCAGCTGAAAAAAGGAAAAATTTGATTATCAAGCTTTTTTTTTTTCCAGCACAGGGGTTTCTCTTCTTAATTTTGTTGAAATCAAGCAGTAAATTATGGGTTTCTTCTCTTCTTTGTATCATAAACTGCCAGGTATTCGTATTTCCCTCCTCCCTATGCTAGAGTCTACGGTGTCTCCATATCAAAATATTGCTCTTATTGCACCTTTCTCAATGAAAGAAATGCTTTTATAGTAGCGCGAGAGCGTCGTGACGCTGCAAGGAAAATCCCCACTGCCTTACACCGTTGAGCTATAGTGTAACAATGCTGCTCATCTGTTTGCTCAATAGCGTCGTGACATTGTAGGGTAGCGTTGTGACGTTGTTCTTTGGTCTTCAAGTGTCGATGCGAGCAATGTACAATGTTGCGACAATCTATGCCAGAGGTATTTCGGTCATTTCACATCCTTGAAGTCTTGGTTGCTCTAATATGCTCCCAAAGGTGCCGAATTGACCTCAGATCGCCCTTAACGCTCCAAAATCTACCTTATGCTCGAGTTCCTACAAACATAAACATATAAACATTAAATTCTTCAAAACTAACATGATTAAAGCTGGGAAATATAGCTCTTTAAGGGAGTTATCACCAGGGTGTGTGGTTTTGTGGAAGTTGTCGAGTGAGAGAAGCAATATAATCTTTAGAGGATTTGAGAGGACTTCGAGTTATGTGTGGTCCCTCTCAAGATTCCATGTTTCTCTTTAAGCCTTGGTCATGAAGACCTTTTGTAATAATTCTCTAGGTTTTATTTTACTTGATTAGATCCCTTTTTTTAGTTTGGCCCCCTTTTTATAAGCTTTATTTTTGTTTTGCCCGCATATTTTTTCATTTTTTTCCACAGTGAAAGTTCAATTATTATTATTATTATTATTATTATTATTATTTTTTAAATGGAAACAAGCCACTTCATTGAATTAATGAAATGAGACTATTGCACAAAGTACATAAATGGAAACAAAGAGCGAAAGAAGCCAAAGGATCAGGAGATGCACTTAGGAATCTTAACTAGGTTGACACCCCCTTAGCATCTTCATCACATCCATAAATAATTAACAAAAACTGTCCAAAAAACATAGGAACATAAATCACAATATTTAATCTAGGACAATACAACACAAATAAAAGCTTAAGTTGGAAAAATAAAAGCATGTCAATTTAAACAAATGTCTTGGATGGAGAAGTCCTCGAAGGGCTTGGATAAGTTGCACCACGATGAAGCGTTTAATCAAGCAGCTTCAAAGCGATTCATCCACCCCAAATGCTTGTCCTGAAACACCCTTTAATTTCTTTCAAACCAAAGTTCTGTAAACAACGCCTTAACTGCATTGGCCCAAATCAACCAAGGGCCAGTTTTCAATCTGGTCCTGTTAAAAGTTGGCTAACATTGTCTCGAAAAACATCACCAAACACCCAAACAACTTTGAAAAAAGAGAATAGTCACCACTAACAATGAACAACATAAGTACACTTAAAGAAAAGGTGCTGTAAATCTTCCCCAACCGTTTCACACAGAGGACAAATTGAAGGAATCTAGCTATGTGTGGGTAGCTTTTGTTGCAAGACTGAGGAGCAATTTAACTGACCAAAAACCATTATCCATACAAGGATGTTGCTCGTCGTGGGCATTTTGTCTTCCATAGGGCCTTAAAGAACAACTTGTCAAGTGGTGATGAGGGGGATACGTGTGTATAAAGGGATTTAACTGAAAAAAATCTCAGAAGCTTCTAACGGCCACCATCTTCGATCAAAGATCTCTGTCAATCTTCTATCTTAAATTTGGCTAAGTAAATTTTGAAATTCAATGATTTCTTCTTCTTTTAGCAGCCTACGAAATACAAGAGACCATGAGGAAGAAGTCTCATCCCAATGATCTGACAACGAACCCTTTGGGAAAAGAGCAATCCTAAAGAGTCTTGGGTACCCAATACTCAACGAAACCTGATACCATCCCAAGGATCCAACCAAAATGCAATTCTAGTGTCGTTGCCGAGCTTAAAATTAACCATCCTCATTTAGCTATAAGTCCCAAATTTTTTGCTTTAAGGCCCCCAAAATCGAGACCTCCATCAATATAAAGTTGCACGCCCTCCCCTTGAAAGATTGAACCTCCTCCATTTGTCAAGCTTTGTGTGCCAAAATAATTCTCTTTTAGAATACCCTCCCAAGGGCAAACCAAGGTAAGAAAAAGGCAAGTATTTAACTCTGCAATTCAGCCTAGAAGTTGTGGACAACAACTTGCTTTCTTCCACATCGACCCCACACAAAGCTGATTTTTCCCGATTTATCTTTTGTCCTGAGCATCATTTAAATAGCTCAAAGGTTTTTCTTAGTTTATCTAACATCCCATCATCATATTTGCAAAAAATGAGTGTGTCATTGGTGAATTGAAGAATGGAAACATGAATATGCTCTTTGCCCACTACGAAGCCTTCAAACAATCCATTCTTGTGAAGCTTGGCTAAGAGAGCTCCAAGAACCTCACTAACTAAGAGGAAAAGGAAGGGTGGCAGAGGATCCCTTTGCCTAATTCCCCTTGTAGCAATAATCCTTCCTCTTGGTCTTCCATTAATGAAAACTGAAAATTTAGGGTTCTTAACACAACCTAATATCCATGAAATCCAACGAGGATAAAAGTTTTTGCAAGTCATAATCTTCTTAAGAAAGGCCCAATCAACCCGGTCAAAGGCTTTTTCTAGATCCAATTCAAGGATCCATCCTTTTTTCCTCTTTGCTCTGTATTCCTCCACCACTTGCTATTAGTATTGGATCCAGTATTTGTCTCCCCTCTATAAAAGCACTTTGAGACGGAGCAATTATAGTGGGCATTACCTTCTTCAATCTTTCAGCAAGTACCTTTACAATTACCTTATAGACTGATGTAGTGAGGCTAATTGACCTAAAGTCTTTAACAAGAACAAAATCTTCTCCTGAATCAAACAAACGAGTAGTAATCATAGAATTTTGATTTGTACAATGACTCGTAGAAGCCCAAAATTAAGCTCTCAATCATTTTGTTTCCCACACCCTAAAGTATCCTTGATCTCCTTGAATATATGTTTGAGCGGACCTCTTCTTTAATTTTGGCTTTCATAATTTTGATCTTGAAGGACTTCTTTCTTTGTCTGTTCAATGGATTTTAGGTGGCTTTGGCTTTAAAGTTTATGTGTTCTCTAGTTTTGGTTTGTTTGATGGAGTTGGTTTGTTAGGTTTGAAGTGTTTGCTTATTGGTGTCTTCTCTTCTTTGTATCTCTATAGTATTGTCTTCGGTTTTTTTTTTCAGTTTCTCTCTTCTACCCCCCTCCCCCCCAAAAAAAAAAGGTCCTTTCAAGAGATAGTGGATTTATGCTTCCTCTGTCTTTATTATAACCAATTTTTCTTTATCCTAAATGTAGGGACTGGGTTTTTGTCTATCTCTTGACTCTTGAGCATATTTTCTTTTACAAGTTTCTGTACCTTGATTTGATTTTCATTTTCTGCTTTTACCTCCCTAAACATTTTATTTTATTTTATTTATTTATTTATTTTTCCTTTCATTCTTTTCTTTGGAAGCACATGCTTTAAGAAGATTGCTCATTAGGAGCCCCTTTTTCTAGCTTGGCTTTTTGTTTGGGCTTTATGTATGCTCTTATATTCTTTTATTTATTCTCAATAAAAGGGCTTGGTTACTTGGAAAAGGAAAAAGAAAAAGCATCTTTTCTTGGCTCATAGCCTTGGAGAGGATTAACATTGTAGAACTTTTGCTGATTCTTTACTTTTGTTCCTGACCCAAACATGCATCTAGTGTGGTACGGAGGATTTTAATCTTCTTTAATTATGACCACCCTTTTGTTCCTTCTTGTAAATTTCTTTATGTGACTCATGTTTTTTTACAAGTCTCTTATTGCTGTTATTCTTAGTATTAATCTCTTGTTCTATAACATTGTCCATGAACCTTATACAGGGAGCCATATCTTCTATGTTTATCATATTTTCTTGTATATTTTGCAGACAAAATGTTGATTTTGGCTTGTTTTGTGTCACAGATTTTTTTTTTTCTTTTTGGTTTACATATGATGCCAATTGCATATGAAGATGCTCTCTCTATCTGTTTTTACAACTCTTGCTATGTTCTCACTGTTTCTTTTGTATATTTTCAGATTTCTAATGCAGAATTTCTCTTAGTACAAAGTGTCCAAGAAAATGCTAATTTGCGTTCGAGAATTGTTCAATCACCAGATAAGTTGCAGGTCTTTTCCCCTTTGTTTCTACGTTCTTTACCCCTAATTTTTAACTAGAAGTTATGTTCATATCCTCCTATTATGGTTTTTTAGAGAGAATCATCCTTTGATTTCATTTATGAGATGAAATTACAAAAAGGGCAAGAAACATACTATACATAGGAGTTAACATTTCCAATGAGAAGAAAAGATAAGCTAGAATTGTCCAAACAAGGATACCTTTTACAATTACCCCAAGGTAAGGCCAGGAACAATAATAATCAGAAAAGCTCTCGAAGCATCTCTCCTTGTCCTTAAGAAGGTGATTGTTCCTTTGGTTCCAAGTAGTCCATGGGAAGGCCCTAATAGAATTGTTCTATAGGATTTCTTTTCTCCCATTGAAAGGATAACCAATCAATACGGAGGCAAACAACACGAAGGGATCTCCAACAAAACGATAGACCAACCAACCTTATTATTATTATTATTATTATTTATTTTTGGATAAGAAGCTTGATAAAATCATGTCCAAAAGTATCGTAGTAAACAAACACAAAATAAAGAGATGCATTTGCCTTTGCCTTTGCGAGTCTATTGCATTTGTGCGTACAGAGCGCCAGTTGGGGGAGAGGGAGAGCCAAAGTGGTCATTTTTGCAACTTCTCGTGGGTGTTAATGTATAGGCTTGAATGGAATAGAATATCTTTTATTCCAATAATCTAATTGTAAGATATATAGCCTTCTTATATAGGAGAAAGGTTCATTACATAAAAAGAAAGAATTACAATAAGAATAAAATAAAATCTTTGGTGATTTTACAACTAATTATCTTATTTACAATCAACACTCCCCCTCAAGATGGTTTAAAAATATCTTCCATTGCTAGCTTGGAAACTATCAAACTGTACTTTTGGTAGTCCTTTAGTCAACACATCAGCAATTTGTTCTGTACTGGAAAGATACAGAATACGAATCACACCAGTCTCAAGTTTTCATTTATGAAGAGTTTATCGATTTCAATATGTTTTATCCTATCATGTAGAATTGGGTTGTGGGCTATAGAGATAGCAGCCTTGTTGTCACAGTATGCACATATAGGTGTCTTTTGAGAGACCTTCAATTCTTCCAGTAATCTTTTTATCCATATTCCTTCGCATATACCATGAGCTAAAGCTCTAAATTCTGCTTCAGCACTACTTCTGATCACCACATTTTGTTTTTTACTACGCCAAGTGACTAAGTTACCGCCAACGAATGAACAATAGCCTAATGTAGACCTTCTATCCGTAACACTTCTTGCCCAATCAGCATCGGTATAAACTTCAACCTGGAGATGGTTGTGTCTTTTAAACAATATGCCTTTTCTTGGAGTTCTCTTTAGATATCTCAAGATTCTATATGTTACTTCAAATGAATCGCTCCAGGTGAGTGCATGAATTGACTTACCATACTTACTGCAAAAGTAATATCTGGACGTGTGTGGGATAAATAAATGAGTCTTTCCACCAGTCTTTGGTATCGTTCCTTATCCTTTACTTCTTTTGCAGCTTCCAATTTCAAATTTGGTTCAATAGTTATCTCAACTACTTTGCACCCAAGTAGTTGAGACAAGTGAGGGCTGGATTTGTCCTCAGTGGAAAATTGAGAAAAGTGAAGACGGCTGTAAAAGCTTGGCGTGATAAGTTTTAGAAGCTACAAAAAAGAAAGGAAGAAAAGCTATTAGAAGAAATTGATTGGGGGATCAATCTGGAAGAAGATTATATCTCTTGGTTTGGAAATATGGCTGTAAAGTGGAAAGCTGGCCGACAACATGGGCATCCCTTTATATGGTAAACTAAAATTATCATCCTTTTGCACTTCGGTTGTCTAAAAAGTGGGAAAGTGACTCTTTGATGGTACTTTGACTAACCTACCTATTTATTACCTCTCTTTTTCACATCCCATCCCAGGTGGCTGCACAATTGAAAAGCTCTTCAGAACTTTTCTTTGGAAAGACGGGAAAGAAAAGAAAGGTTACCATCTCATTTATGGGAAGTGGTCAAGCATCCATCGATAATGGAGGCCTTGGTACTATGGACATTCAGCTAAAGAATCGTTGTCTATTACAAAATGCGTGTGGCGTTTTCAAACAGATGCAACTCTTTGGAGAAAATTTACAAGGTTCTTTCTCCCTCCACCCATCTAAAGGGCCATGAAAACGAATTGACAAACAAAAGAACCTCATTTCTAAACATTGTCGAAAAATGTGGGCAAAGGGGACAAAACATCCTTTTGAAAGAACCTTTGGGTTAGGAAGATTTCTCTCATCAAATCCTTTCCAACCATCTATCCCGAAAAAGAAAATGGTCATGAAAATGGGTGACTTCAGGCCCATTAGTATGGTCACTTCTTTGTACAAAATTATTGGCAAGGTTCTCGCTCGTAGATGTGAGGAAGTCCACCCATTGATACTCAAGCTGCTTTTGTTGAAGGGCACCAAATTTTAGATTCAATTTTAATAGCTTCAGAGTCGATTGATGAATGGCTTTCATCGGAAAGAAAAGGCATTACGATGAAACTTGATTTAGAAAAAGCTTATGATGGAGTGGACTAGTCTTTTCTTGATAACATCCTCTAGGTGAAAGGTTGTGGAAGAAGATGGAGACGATGGATTTGGGAATGCTTTTCGTCGACTAATTTCTCCATCCTAATTAATGGAAGGCCTCGAGGCAAAATGTTGGCTCAAAGGGGGATTCGCCTTTCTTGTTTACTATTTTGGGGGATGCTCTTAGCCGGCTTATCTACTATTATTGTGAGAAAAGGATGATTAAAGGCTTTGTCATGGGAAATCCCGGTATTGAAGTATCTCATTTGCAATATGTAGATGGCACCCTTTTGTTTTGTTCAGATGATGATGAGAATTTAATAGCTTGGTGGTCTATCATTAACCTTTTCTTGATTGTCTCAGGATTGAACTTAAACGTTTCAGAAATAATATTGATTGGGATAAATATTGATGGTGATAAAGTGGCTTGTTTTGGATGCAAGGTTGAAACTCTCCCTTTCAATTGTTTGGGGTTTTTGATTGGTGGAAATTATGGTGCAATGACGGCTCGAGACAAGCTTGTTGAAAAATTCTGAACTAAAGTTGATAAATGGAGAGGGGCCTCCCTATCCAAAGGAGGCAGCTTAACCCTTGCCCATTTGGTGCTGAATAGTCTCCCGTGCTACGTCTCCCTCATGAGAGCCCCCTTGAAGGTGATTAATTGTTTAGAAAAAATTATTAGAGATTCTGTTTGGGACGGTGGTACTTTTAAACCGGTTTCCCACCTTGTGGCTTGGAAGTGGACATCATTATCTACTCATTACGAAGACCTTGGGATTGGTTCTCTCAACCCAAGAAACCAATCCTTAATAAAATGGTTATGGAGATTCACCCATGAGGAGGAAGACTTATGGAGAAGAGTTATTTGTGCTATTTATGAGACAAATCACGGGGGGTTAGGCTTCGAAAATTTATAAAAAGAAAGGAAGGCTGCGACTGTGGTCTAATATTATGGACACATTTTTTTCAGCTTTGTAGAATTTGTGGTGGGAAATGGTAGACGAATCAAGCTTTGGGAAGACAAATGGTGTGGTGTAGAATCTCTGGCTACCAAATTCCTAGATATTTATACCATTACAATTAAAAAAAGATTCTTCCATTGTTGACGGTTGGGTTGGTGATCAACAAACTTGGGATTAGAAGACCTTTTATTGACCGAGAGTTGCAGACTGTGGTGACTTGATTTCCTAAAAGATTGGGTTGTGGGAAAGAATAGCGACAAAATGAGGTGGAAAATCGATTCGTCTAGTAGCTTTATTGTTAAATCCACCTTCTTGGAAAGCATTTATTTTTCAAGCTTAAGAGCTTGTACTTGTATTGTAATGCTGGTATTTTATCACCAATGGACTGTCTTGTTACTTTTGATTCTTGGTTTGTCCGTATTTGATCCTTTATGGATATGATGAGGGTGCTAAGGGGGTGTCAATCTAGTTGAGATTCCTAGGTGCATCTCCCAATCTTTAGGTTACTTTTGTTCATAGTATATCATTATTGTACTTTGAGCAATAGTCTCATTTCATTATATCAATGAAGAGGCTTGATTCCGTTTTAAAAAAAGAAGCTAACAAAGAGGGAGTCAAATATGCATGTGCCACTGATTAACTTGATTTGGAAATTCGAAGTCCCAAAAATATTTAAGTTCTTTTTGTGGTCCATAGCTTATAGAAGCCTGAATATTCATGAAAAGCTCAAAAGGAAAATGCAAAATTGGATGATCTCTCCTTCGGCTTGCGATCTATGTTTGAAATAGGAGAAAATATAGACCATCATTTCCTTCACGACCCTTATGCGGATAAAGGGTGGTATATCTTGTTTGAGGAGTTTGGGGTGGCTTTTGCCCTTCCTAAAAGCATTAACGTTTGACTTTTGGAGATGCTTGATGGTATTTTTAATAATGGGAGAGGAAAAATCCTTTGGCGCTGTGCAACTCGTTCTCTTCTTTTGATCTTTTGGAAGGAAAGAAACAACCGTTTATTTGCAGACAAGTTCTCTTGTTTTGAGTCTTTTTGGATTTTGGTGCAATACAATGCCTCTTGGGTAGTGTACAAATCATTCTAAATTCTTTTGTACGTACAGTTTTCAAATGATTATTAATAATTGAAAGGCTTTTACATAGTTGATTTTGTCGGGGAGAGGTAACCTCTACCCCTTGCCCTAAGTAATTACAACTTAACTACTCTCGTACATGAACTAGCTTCTTGTAATTACCTCAAATATGTGTTGTTTACTGGTAGTTTGTGCAAGTTTTATATATTTAATGATTGTGCACTAACTGTTCTTTCAAACATTTTCTTAATAAATAATGTGTTCCTTTATCTTTTCTGCTTAAAGAGGGCTTTGGAAGAGAAAAAATTAACTAGGGAGGAGGCCAAGAAAGCTGAAAAATTGGCAATGCAAGCCTGTCAGGAAAAGACGGGCATTGTTGAGGTTTATTCAAAGGTAACCATTTGGGATTATGTTGATTTGGTACCCTTCGTATCATTTCCATTTATATTACCTTGGATTGGAGCTTGAAACAATATACTTCCTCTCTGTTCATGGTTTGCTGTTTATGAAAGCTAGATTTGCTTTGTACTTGGCCTTTTAAAACATTTTGTTTTATATTATTATTACTAATCTCAAGGTAGAAAATCTTTATATATACATGTTAAGAGATCAGGGATTCAAGTCTCAACATTGATATGAAATCTTCGGTAATTTAAAAGAAAATTCAGTTGATGGCCTGATGAATTCTTAACCAATATTTTCAGGTTTCCAAGAAAATGTTGAAGCACCTTTCTCTGATGCAAACTATACAGGAACAGGTTTGAATGTGCCAATAAGGCTGTTGAGGTGTCATGGCAGAATTTTATTGGCTAAGACATGACCAATTTTTCTAATAGGTGAACTCTGCTAAATCTGTTGAAAGAGAATTCAAGGCTTTAAAAGTTAAGCTAAGTGATGAGGAAGTTCAAGATAAATCGCTTCAGGTCAAATTGGTTGAACTTCAAGTAAAAGGTTATTAGCTCTATTTCATTTATTCCCATCTAACAATGATTTGATTTTATATTTTTATAAAAATTAAGCTCATAAAATCTACATATACCTACATTTTTTTTTGTCTTTATCAAACTCTTGAAATCTTACCTAAGGAAAAAAAAAGGTTTTCTATTTATTTATTTATTTTACATTTTGGCTATGATTTTAAAGAAAAAGTCGGTAAATAAATATAATTTCTAAAAATAAAAAACAATTTGTTATCAAAGTAGCTAATTTTAATTTATTGTACACATTTCTAGTTTTTTTTTTAAAAAAAAAATAATTATGATCTTTTCCCCTTTAGTGCATCAGTTGAAAGATTTAGTAAGGAAAACAGAGAAGGAGAGAGATGTGAATTGTGAAGAAGCTACAAAAGATTTGAATGACGTGAGGTCTCATGTTGAATCTATAAGGCTTGATCTAGAGGAAAGGCAAAGAAATGTTGAAGCAGTGCTCATGGAGGTTCCTTCTTCAGTCTTAGCTTTTAAAATGAATCCAGTCTAGTCAACTTACTCATGACAAGAATTCTCTTGTACTTGTTTTACTCTTCATGTTGGTGGCAGGTTGATGCTCTGACTTCAAAAACTAATTCCATAAGAGAATCTAGTGTCCACAAGCAGCAAGAACTACTGAACAAATGCGAGAGTATTATAAAAGAGGTAAAAGGCACAATTTAATATGTTTAATAATTCTGTCTATTTTTATTTATATTTTTAGAAAATGAAAACAAAAAATCAGATTATTTTTTTTCTTTTTTTGTTTAAAAAAACTATGTATGCATTAGGAAATATTTCTTAAGAATAAGTTATAAGAAATAGTTACCAAATATATATGTTTCTCAGAAATTGAAAACAATGAATAGTAAATGAGAAATGATGACTACAAGTAATTGTATGTCCTTTTTTTCTTTTATATTGCTGCTGATGTGCAGTTAAATGGTTGTGTATAAATAATAATTGCAGGTTCACTGGTATGCAAATGTAGTTGGGGCTTTGATGGCAGTGGAGGCAAAAGAGGAAGAGGAAGAGCGGACACCTTTCAGTGGATGATTGTTCATTCATTGTTTATTTTTAAGGTGAATTTCTAGCAATATATGTAGTCTACTACCCTTTTGATTAAGAATTTGAGCTTTTGCATCAATCCATATATGTAATCCATTCTTTCAGCTTTTACATGTTCAGTATGTACCATTAATGATACAAATCAACTTATGTAAATATGTGTCACTATAGATGCCAGTAGTGCCTCAAACTGTAAATTTGAAGATATTTAGGGTCAGTTTGGCATTGCATTACATTTACAGCAGGTGAAAATTATTTTAAAATATTTGTTTATATCATACTTCAAACTTAAAGGGGTTTGAACTAAAATAATAATTATAATAATTTAGAAATGTTTAAAAATTGAAATGTTATTTGGGAATCTTAAAAATACCTGAAAACATGGAACTTAGTGTTTCTCTCAACCGTTTGGACGAGTATTTCATCAAGAAGCACTAAGACGACAGTCATCACAAATTCCTTCCTTGAGTTGCTAATAGAAACGGAGGGGAAGGTTAAGTTGTTGATTGTGTATTGATGAAGTGGCAAAATATATGAATTACTTAACTTCATTGCTCGAATATTAATTGTTCAATCTGTGTGAAAGGTTTTATTCCAAAAATCAATTCTATAACTATAACTAACAATATAGAATATCGAAAGTTTTGGAATATTTTAATAATTTTGCAAATACCTTTCACTTTTATGACTATATATATAGAGTTATGTTACAACCCAATTGGTAGTTCATTTGACATCATTTTATTTTTTTGTAAAGAATTTGGAGGTTGTTGATTTGTGATTTAGGGTGTTTTTGAAATATATTTTCAAGTGTTTAATTTAAAAAATAAGTCATTTTGAATTTTTTTTTGGAGTGTTTGGCAACCACTCAAAATATATTTTGAAGTGTATTTTAACTAGTTTTTATTAAAAGAGTTTAAATAAAAATGAGTTTTTTCAAAAACATTTTTTTTTTCAATTCAATCCAAACCAGCCCTTATAAAGTTATTGCTAAAAGAAGTTATCTCTTCAATACTTTTTTCAAGTATATGGAAATTGAGAAGAAAACTCGTGTTAACCACTTCTCTTAATTTGTGTTCCTTAATCATTCTATCAACTCCCTTCTGTACAAGTTCCTATGATTTAGTATTATGAACTAAGGTAGTATTTTTTTTTTTTTTTTTTTGTGAGGGTTGCAAAGTAGTATTATCTAGAAAATCATATAGCATTTTATTGTAAGAACTATTTATTGGTTTCATCTGAAACAACTATTGGGAGGAAAATAATTCAAGATGAATATAGTTTAACCAAGGAAAAAAAAGGTCTAGCAGAAAGAATCAATCTCGCTTCTAAAATGAAAATAAAACAAAAATGTCACGTGCATAGCACATGTTAAAGACTAGTGTATGAAAAAGAGCACATACCATAAACTATGAGTTATGAGAATAGTTAATTAGTTAAGATACTGGCTACTAAGCATTAATCGCCTTTTTTCTAATAGTAACTACAACAAGCCAATAGCTTTCACAGGAATTAAATAGTGCGGAAAATAATATAGAAATCAATATGATAGTCTTCAAACTCTTCACACACTCCCATTCGAGGTCAAGCCTCCATGACAATATAAATTATTCAACGAAATTTCAAATAGTAGAAAAATTATTTAGCTCGAGGTCGCAAAACATAATAATCATATTGATATAGTTTCATAAATTTCATTTCCCTAATAACTGTCTAATATATTTAAAAAAATATTTTTGTAGCATCTCTCTCATACATCTAACGTTACAAAATTGTTAGTCATAATGTAACGGTTGTCTTCCATAATTTCTCCAAAAATGACGATATAAACCTTATTTTAGAGAATTGCAATAGGTGGCAAAACCATTTAAGAAAATTACAAATCTAGCTAGAGTTTTTTAAATTTTGTAGATATAGCAAAAGTTTTCATTTTTTCGTATGCCCATTTTACCCTCATTTTTATGGCTGCATTTCTTTTCTTCCTTTGTTTATTTATTTGTTTTTCTCTTTTTCTACTTCAATTGTTTTTTTTTTAAATTTCTATCAATATTCATTAATAAATAAAAATTGAGTTATTTAAAATTTATTAACAATTAAAATGGGATATCCTCAAATCGAAATATGAGAGTAAAGAAATATTAAAAATTATAATTGATCTTATTTTATTTTGGAGATAAGCAAATATTTGAATCCTATTTTTGTATTTTTAAAGTATTTTCGATTTTACCCTTTTATGTACCGTGTACTTTTCTCTCTTTTTTTTTTCCCTCTCAGTTTATGTTTTTGTTGCATTTTTTTAGAAGGTTTTTATGACATCTCTTTGCTTCAAGTACTTACTTTTTCAGTTTTTGAATTTTTTCCCTCTCTCCATCATCATCTTTTATTCTCTTTCGATCATCATCTATACATAGTTTTTAAGTTTGTTATTTTTTTTCCATTAGTTTATGGTTTCAATTTTTGTTGGATTTCTTCTTTATTTTGACTTTTTTTGTTTGATTAATTTGGGGGTTGTTTTCTTTGATTTAGGTTTTGACGTCTCGTATACCAAATTTGGAGTATTTGTTGTATATTATATACAGTTTATATAAGAACTAATATACTAAGATTGATAACTACATAAATATACCAAAAACCAATATAACTTTATAAAAAACAAACAAACAAAAACTCAAATAACCATATTGATATACTAAATATATTAGTAAAACGAAGATATACTAAATGTTGATATACTAGTATATCAGTAAAACTCGTTAACAAAATAAATTACTAGTGCATCAAGGAATTTTTAATTTGGTATATTAGTTACAATTGATACTGTTCTACTTAATTATTGTTTTATATAACAATTTGACTAATATACTAAATTTAAAGTAAATCAATTGTACAACTGTTATACGGATATATTAAATATATCAATACTTAGGGTAACACATTAGTATATCAACAATATATCTAACATAAATCATCATTATTTCAAGTGTATCAACAATATATATATCTAACCACGATTAACATTCAATCAGTAACTTATGTTGAAGTAAAACACATGTTATTACAAGTGTATCAACAACATATTAGATATAAGACATGAGTGTTTCGGGCATTAATCAATAAATACTTGAAGTAACACATGAGTATATTAACAATATATCTAACGTTAATCAATATTCTAAGTGTATCAGTAGTATATCTAACATAAACAAACATTCATTCAGTAACTTACTTTGAAATAAAACATGTGTGTTTCATTTCAAAGCATGATATTCCAAGTGTACCAGCAATAATATATTAGATATAAGACATGAGTGCATCAAACATCAATCAATAAATACTTGAAGTAAGATATAAATGTTTGGTAGTATATCTAACATCAATAAAATTCCAAGTGTATCAGTAGTATATCTAAAAGTAATTACAAATTTTAACTATGATGGGCATTTTGGTCCTCTATTTTTATTGGGTTGGGTTTGTTAATTTTTTCATTTCCTCAAACTTAGAATTGTTGGACTACATGCTTAATTTTTATTTCGTGTTTTGCCATTATTGCAAGTGGCCCGTAAATTTTCAAGTATTTTATTAATATATCATTAAGACGATTACCCAACTAGTTAGTATCATAATTGTGAGTACATTAACTATTAATATATCATCTAGTCATTGTTCAATTCTAATAACATTCCAAAAGAAATACACATTCAATTGATATATATATTTAAGGTATATCACTTAATTAATTTACCTAAAATGAAGTATATCAATAATATATCATTTATATATACTCGATGTCAAATATATCAAATAACTAATGTATTTGATACTAATGTATTTGATATTCAGTATATTGGCATATACCACTGTATTGATATACTTCATTTTAGGTATATCAATAGGAGGGTATTTTAGACTTTTAATTTTATAATGTTTGGGTTGGGCGGATGTTTTGCTAAATCTTCAAAAGGAAAAAAAGAAAAAAAAGTAAAGCCACGCTTGCAAAGGGTTTTAGTCACATTCGTAGTGATGCTTATTGGAGAGGGAAGCATAAATGGAGGTTACTGTGTGTGTTAATCGGAATTGCGTCATTTAAAGAGGGAACCACACTTTGAGAGAAATCACATAACGAAAGAAATCAAAAGCCACACTTTTGTAAAATTGAAGGAGATTGGGGTTAAGAAAAGAATGCTCTGTGAGAAATATGTTCAATTGACTAATTGAGGAAGATGGTTTTGTTCCTCAAAGATAAGAAATTAATAGAGAAATCTTGGACCCCAGATTTGGTTGTTTTGAACGTGAGAGGGAGGTCCCAAATTTCGTCTGCAATTCTCGGTTTTCTTTACCCCTTGAAAAAAAAATCCTCCAAAAACTTTTGGTTGTGAAAAGAGCTAGACTAATATTTTAATTAGTCTACAGAAAAATCTCATATTCATTTGAATTAACAGCTTTATAAGTTAATGATTAAAATGAGACATTTTAACTCATAAATATATACTTAAAATCTATTTCAAAATTCAAGAAAATATTTGAAACCACCCCCTTTGACAAGTTGACAGGATTGTTGTTGTGAAACAATTTGAAAGGTAGGGTATAAATAAAATTAACTTTTGAAATAATAATAGCCTCATTAAAAGTTCAAAGCCTACCTAAAGTACTGGTTCTTTTGTATAATTTAACGAAAAATATATTTAACTTTTTTTAGTAAAAAATATCGATTTATTTTGTTGATTGATGACGGTGGTGGGAGTAAGAGATATCTCTAAAAT
The DNA here is from genome assembly GCA_002890555.2 of Lagenaria siceraria. Lineage (NCBI taxonomy): Eukaryota > Viridiplantae > Streptophyta > Magnoliopsida > Cucurbitales > Cucurbitaceae > Lagenaria > Lagenaria siceraria. Next base: position 24,732 of record CM016485.1, read on the forward strand.
TAATTGATTAGTCGTTGATGGCATGGTCCAAACAAGCGACAGATTTGAAGGATCGGCCATCTCGGCAGTTTCCACGGAAGTGGTCAGTCTAAGCCCGGAAGCAGAGGCACACGCGTCGTGTATAGATTTGACTAGGGCATAGAGAATTATCCATCAATTTGTGGCGAAGTATTAGACGGGCATCTCAACGTCAACTGTCAAGTAATTTTTATTATTTATTTATTTTCATTTTTGCCCGGGGTGGATCCCGTGACCGCCCTGATTACTGTAGGGATCAAAAATAGTTTATGATTTTCGTCTTTGTCATTATGAGTACGAGATATTGATATGGTTAATAAAGTAATCTTGTCGGCAGGTGCTGCGATTTGTAGGGTCCAATTTATCCGGCTCATGAACGGTCAACCGTCAATGCGGGCCTCGCTCAACCAACACTGATTATAAAAGCACGTGTAGCTAACGTGGCAAACTGTCATAACAGACAATAACCGTGACCTCGCTTTTGTCTCTGTTCGGGTATGGTAATGGAAATGACATTCGACCCCCCCCCCCCCCCCCCCCCCCAACAACAACAAATCTTTTCCGCCCTCCTTTCTCTCTCCAACATGCAAATTAATTGTTGTCATAAGAATGGCTAATGCTAGTATTTATGTCAAGTATCCTTGCACAAGTATTTGAAAATGGAAATGACATTCAGAGTGTCTTGTCTACACTATTTTTGTAAATAACTATCAAAGTGCCTTAACTTATTTTAATATTTATGTCGAGTACCCCATTTTAATATTTAATCCTTAAATGTTAAATCCACACCCCCACGTAATTTTCAACTTAAAAATAAATTATTGGTGACAAGAATATGTCAGTGTGTCAAGACTTTTTAATTAAGTTCAAATTAACCTTAGTATTATCGTAATATAGCTCATCTTCATATCTTATAAATGAAAAAAAAGTTAAATTACAAGAGTTTTTTCTATAGACTTTTAAACTTGTATCTATGATTAGATTCCTAGTTTTTAAAAAGTATTTTATGAGTTTTGAAATTTTCATTCTTGTATACCTAATAAATTTCTAAATTGTAAGATGTATTTGACCGTAAAAGTTGGAGTTGAAGAAATTCCTTGTTTGGCCAAGGAGTTCGTGGACTCTAGGACCAAAAAAGAAAACATCAGTTTCATGTCTTATTAAAGGTATTTGTATTCATCTTTATTTTTTTTATATCCACAAAAAAGAGTCAAATTTAAAGAAGCAACTAAAACATATATATTATTAATTTTATATTTGTAAATTCAAAGGCTATGTTTGAGATGGTCAAAATCACTCTTTCTCTGGCCAAAATCACATTTCTTAAAAAAGATGATGTTTTACATAGACTAAAATTGATTTTAGAACAATTTAAAATCATTTCAATTTGATTTTAGAAGAATTAATTGGTAGATGGTTTTTGCCAAGGTGATTGACTTGGAATAATCCGTCCCAAAAATGTCTATTTAGTTAAGTTTTGTTAAAAGACGGTTGGTTAGCCATTCATGAATCCATTTTTTTATTTTAAATTATTTATCAAAAGATGATGGACATTGTTTGTCATTAAATACATGATAATAACTAGTTTTTAAGTATTTATAATGAAACAAATAACCACACTTTTTTAATTCACCATATCAATCATGCATATAAAAATTTAACAATAAAACAAATAAAAATTAATTAAATATAAAAATAGATATTTATCATAATTAGTATTTTAATTAAATAATTTCTCAACAAAAAAATATCATTTCTAGTAATTATTGGTAACTCTAAAAATCACTTTTGAAATTAAATATAATAATTAAAAAAACACTTTTAAATATATAAAAATATAAATATGATAGTATAAAAATCAATTTCACAAAATTACTTGTAACTTTCTATATAAAAAAATCTCTTTTTCTAACATTACTACTTTAACCATAATCCCAAACATGGGACTGCTAACACATTTTGCAGATAAGAATTCTTTCAAAGAAATGTGTGGCTTGTTGCTTATGTATATATAAAAAATATATATTGGTATAAATTATTATTAAGAATAATTTGTTTTTCTGTATATTTTTGTTGTTACATATACTACATATGCTCAAGCCAGTCACATGTAATATTGATGCTATATATGAGACAACAAAAATTTACATGACTTTTACGTGACGCCAACAGTTGAATTTGTAATTTAGAGAGAAGAATGTGACCTGCAAAAGAGTAAACTTACACGTTGATGTGATGTTTGTCATACACACTCTAATGCTTAAGTCAGATAGTGAAAGAGTGTGGAACTTAGGGAGTTTGAGAGTAGGATTCACGTTACCTCATATGGAGTTATAAATATATATTTATAGAGAAAACCTTGACTTAGTCTCCTTCTCCGAGTTTCCGAGTTATATTAGATTATCTCTCAAGTCAAATGGGTCAGAACATGTATTTGGCACGCTTCATTCATCAAATTTGGAGGCTCGGCCGAGCCTCAGCCTCATCCTTGGTCGAGGCCGAGGCCATGGAGGTTGCTTTGGGCTTTTGACCAAAACCATATCCTCCTCTCAAGGCCCAAATAGGTCGTAGTACGTTCCATTCACCAGACATAGATGGTTGGCCGAGGGCGACTAGGCTATTTTGACCCAAAACCAAATTAGCCATTTTTCCTAAGCTCATCTTATCTCTTCTTGGCCTGGTTACTTATTTGTCCACTATCGTTTTCTTGGCTTGATTGCTTCTTATTTGTTATGTCGCTTCTACCCTTTAGCCCAAAAATCACCCATAACATGTGATATGTTAGGATTATTTTTGTACTTTCTAATTTTGATACGTTTATCATTCTCCATTAATAGCTAAATTTTTCTCTTTTGGTGCTAAAATTCGGACAAGAGAAGCACACATGACCTTTCTGTAACACCTACAGTAAGTTTGTTTGAAGGGAAGAAGAGTTTGGCCTGCAAAAAGAGAAAACGTGTACACTGCTATAATATTTACTACACACTTCGATACTTAAGTCAGAGAGTGAAAGAATGTGGAAGTTAAGGAGTTTGAAAATAGGATTCAAGTTAACTTATATAGAATTATAATAATGATGTATCTATAAAAGTGATTGGCTTATATTGTTCGGTTAGGATTTTAGAGTCGCTTTGAGATAATAATATAACTTACCGGGCTGAGGATTTCACATTTCTCCATCCACATATCCTCTCTACTGGCTACCTTTCCTTACCTTGGTCTTGGTCATTCCTCTCCCATCACTCATTCGCACCCTCTCTCTCCTCTTCCTATTTTATCAAAAACCACCAACAAATACGCAGCCCTTAGCTGTTTTCTTCAGAATTTCCACCTTTAATTTCTTTTCATATCTTCCAATTTTTCTTCATCAGATTCCATCTTCTTTTTAGTTCTTAATCCCAAGCCCCAAATCCTCCCACTCACTTCCACGTATTTAACCACTACAGTATTTTTTTTTTTTTTTTTTTTTGTAGTGTATCAGATGGTCAAAACCAATTCCAATACCCCACCGCCCCAAGAAGGGCCCATTTCTAACAACAATCTTATCGTCGGTGTGAGCCACATGTTTTATCAAATACAAAACTATAAAGATAATTTTGTCCAAGTTTGAGGTTTTTTAATCACAACAAATGCGGGGCTTGAAATTAGTTTTTACAAAATTCAATTGAATATCAAATAAACTCGTTTTTTAAAAATTAAAAAAAAAGTTACATTTTGTGAGACTGGATCCCTTAACCACACGCGCCAGCGGGGAAGCCTCAATAGCCCTCAACACCGCCGGGCAACTTTCTAGTTATTGGTATTAGATTTTAACTAAATTATATATTAAGTATACAGGTGCCTCCTGGCCCCATTATATATTCGCCCTTGAACACATATAAGGTTGTCTCTACACCGACGAAGAATAAAAAGTGGGTTGCATCTCCCAACCAACAAGATATATTACGCGCATAGTATTAAATTTCCATCAATATTTCTACGTTTCCATGAGTTCGATATGGACATGAGGGGTGAATCGATATTTCCATTATATCGTATAAAAATCCACGAAACACAAAAAATAAACATCAAAATACCACTAATATAAACATAATATAAATAATAGACATATTTACTTATTTGAAAGTAATAAAATGTTTATTTACTAATTTAAATTTAAATTTTAAATTTTTTGTTTTTATAATTTTTTTCAGAAATATCTATCGAAATCGATATTTTGTCGATATTTTATCGATATTTCTATCGAAATTTTTGTAAAATTAAGACTTCGATATTTTTATAGACATCAATATTTTAAGCCTTGATTATGCATGTAAGTTGAGTCGACAGATTTAAATTATTGATACATAATATATCTCTATAATTTTTGCATTATAAATCAAAACCATTTTTAATATTGAATAACAAAATAGTCTTTTATATATATCGGTAATGATGTGAATATGGGGTCTCTAGATTTAGTATTTTAGTGATTTATTATCTACCATAAATAGTATGTTAAACATTTTTTTTCCATTTTTGAAAAAAAATATTAAATTATAAAAAAATACCCTTAAACTTTACACTTTGAGTTAGAAATACCTCTTAACTTTCAAAGATTTCAAAAATACTCTTAAACTTTAAAAAATTGTTCAAAATACCTTTGTCATTAACTTTGGATGGAAATCGATAAAGTTTTGTTTATAAAATACCATTGAACTTTCAAGAGTTTCAAAAATACCCTCAAACTAACAAAAAAAAAAAAGTTTATGATTTTTATTATTTATTTATTTACGGGCATCTCAACGTCAACTGTCAAGTAATTTTTATTATTTATTTATTTTCATTTTTGCCCGGGGTGGATCCCGTGACCGCCCTGATTACTGTAGGGATCAAAAATAGTTTATGATTTTCGTCTTTGTCATTATGAGTACGAGATATTGATATGGTTAATAAAGTAATCTTGTCGGCAGGTGCTGCGATTTGTAGGGTCCAATTTATCCGGCTCATGAACGGTCAACCGTCAATGCGGGCCTCGCTCAACCAACACTGATTATAAAAGCACGTGTAGCTAACGTGGCAAACTGTCATAACAGACAATAACCGTGACCTCGCTTTTGTCTCTGTTCGGGTATGGTAATGGAAATGACATTCGACCCCCCCCCCCCCCCCCAACAACAACAAATCTTTTCCGCCCTCCTTTCTCTCTCCAACATGCAAATTAATTGTTGTCATAAGAATGGCTAATGCTAGTATTTATGTCAAGTATCCTTGCACAAGTATTTGAAAATGGAAATGACATTCAGAGTGTCTTGTCTACACTATTTTTGTAAATAACTATCAAAGTGCCTTAACTTATTTTAATATTTATGTCGAGTACCCCATTTTAATATTTAATCCTTAAATGTTAAATCCACACCCCCACGTAATTTTCAACTTAAAAATAAATTATTGGTGACAAGAATATGTCAGTGTGTCAAGACTTTTTAATTAAGTTCAAATTAACCTTAGTATTATCGTAATATAGCTCATCTTCATATCTTATAAATGAAAAAAAAGTTAAATTACAAGAGTTTTTTCTATAGACTTTTAAACTTGTATCTATGATTAGATTCCTAGTTTTTAAAAAGTATTTTATGAGTTTTGAAATTTTCATTCTTGTATACCTAATAAATTTCTAAATTGTAAGATGTATTTGACCGTAAAAGTTGGAGTTGAAGAAATTCCTTGTTTGGCCAAGGAGTTCGTGGACTCTAGGACCAAAAAAGAAAACATCAGTTTCATGTCTTATTAAAGGTATTTGTATTCATCTTTATTTTTTTTATATCCACAAAAAAGAGTCAAATTTAAAGAAGCAACTAAAACATATATATTATTAATTTTATATTTGTAAATTCAAAGGCTATGTTTGAGATGGTCAAAATCACTCTTTCTCTGGCCAAAATCACATTTCTTAAAAAAGATGATGTTTTACATAGACTAAAATTGATTTTAGAACAATTTAAAATCATTTCAATTTGATTTTAGAAGAATTAATTGGTAGATGGTTTTTGCCAAGGTGATTGACTTGGAATAATCCGTCCCAAAAATGTCTATTTAGTTAAGTTTTGTTAAAAGACGGTTGGTTAGCCATTCATGAATCCATTTTTTTATTTTAAATTATTTATCAAAAGATGATGGACATTGTTTGTCATTAAATACATGATAATAACTAGTTTTTAAGTATTTATAATGAAACAAATAACCACACTTTTTTAATTCACCATATCAATCATGCATATAAAAATTTAACAATAAAACAAATAAAAATTAATTAAATATAAAAATAGATATTTATCATAATTAGTATTTTAATTAAATAATTTCTCAACAAAAAAATATCATTTCTAGTAATTATTGGTAACTCTAAAAATCACTTTTGAAATTAAATATAATAATTAAAAAAACACTTTTAAATATATAAAAATATAAATATGATAGTATAAAAATCAATTTCACAAAATTACTTGTAACTTTCTATATAAAAAAATCTCTTTTTCTAACATTACTACTTTAACCATAATCCCAAACATGGGACTGCTAACACATTTTGCAGATAAGAATTCTTTCAAAGAAATGTGTGGCTTGTTGCTTATGTATATATAAAAAATATATATTGGTATAAATTATTATTAAGAATAATTTGTTTTTCTGTATATTTTTGTTGTTACATATACTACATATGCTCAAGCCAGTCACATGTAATATTGATGCTATATATGAGACAACAAAAATTTACATGACTTTTACGTGACGCCAACAGTTGAATTTGTAATTTAGAGAGAAGAATGTGACCTGCAAAAGAGTAAACTTACACGTTGATGTGATGTTTGTCATACACACTCTAATGCTTAAGTCAGATAGTGAAAGAGTGTGGAACTTAGAGAGTTTGAGAGTAGGATTCACGTTACCTCATATGGAGTTATAAATATATATTTATAGAGAAAACCTTGACTTAGTCTCCTTCTCCGAGTTTCCGAGTTATATTAGATTATCTCTCAAGTCAAATGGGTCAGAACATGTATTTGGCACGCTTCATTCATCAAATTTGGAGGCTCGGCCGAGCCTCAGCCTCATCCTTGGTCGAGGCCGAGGCCATGGAGGTTGCTTTGGGCTTTTGACCAAAACCATATCCTCCTCTCAAGGCCCAAATAGGTCGTAGTACGTTCCATTCACCAGACATAGATGGTTGGCCGAGGGCGACTAGGCTATTTTGACCCAAAACCAAATTAGCCATTTTTCCTAAGCTCATCTTATCTCTTCTTGGCCTGGTTACTTATTTGTCCACTATCGTTTTCTTGGCTTGATTGCTTCTTATTTGTTATGTCGCTTCTACCCTTTAGCCCAAAAATCACCCATAACATGTGATATGTTAGGATTATTTTTGTACTTTCTAATTTTGATACGTTTATCATTCTCCATTAATAGCTAAATTTTTCTCTTTTGGTGCTAAAATTCGGACAAGAGAAGCACACATGACCTTTCTGTAACACCTACAGTAAGTTTGTTTGAAGGGAAGAAGAGTTTGGCCTGCAAAAAGAGAAAACGTGTACACTGCTATAATATTTACTACACACTTCGATACTTAAGTCAGAGAGTGAAAGAATGTGGAAGTTAAGGAGTTTGAAAATAGGATTCAAGTTAACTTATATAGAATTATAATAATGATGTATCTATAAAAGTGATTGGCTTATATTGTTCGGTTAGGATTTTAGAGTCGCTTTGAGATAATAATATAACTTACCGGGCTGAGGATTTCACATTTCTCCATCCACATATCCTCTCTACTGGCTACCTTTCCTTACCTTGGTCTTGGTCATTCCTCTCCCATCACTCATTCGCACCCTCTCTCTCCTCTTCCTATTTTATCAAAAACCACCAACAAATACGCAGCCCTTAGCTGTTTTCTTCAGAATTTCCACCTTTAATTTCTTTTCATATCTTCCAATTTTTCTTCATCAGATTCCATCTTCTTTTTAGTTCTTAATCCCAAGCCCCAAATCCTCCCACTCACTTCCACGTATTTAACCACTACAGTATTTTTTTTTTTTTTTTTTTTTGTAGTGTATCAGATGGTCAAAACCAATTCCAATACCCCACCGCCCCAAGAAGGGCCCATTTCTAACAACAATCTTATCGTCGGTGTGAGCCACATGTTTTATCAAATACAAAACTATAAAGATAATTTTGTCCAAGTTTGAGGTTTTTTAATCACAACAAATGCGGGGCTTGAAATTAGTTTTTACAAAATTCAATTGAATATCAAATAAACTCGTTTTTTAAAAATTAAAAAAAAGTTACATTTTGTGAGACTGGATCCCTTAACCACACGCGCCAGCGGGGAAGCCTCAATAGCCCTCAACACCGCCGGGCAACTTTCTAGTTATTGGTATTAGATTTTAACTAAATTATATATTAAGTATACAGGTGCCTCCTGGCCCCATTATATATTCGCCCTTGAACACATATAAGGTTGTCTCTACACCGACGAAGAATAAAAAGTGGGTTGCATCTCCCAACCAACAAGATATATTACGCGCATAGTATTAAATTTCCATCAATATTTCTACGTTTCCATGAGTTCGATATGGACATGAGGGGTGAATCGATATTTCCATTATATCGTATAAAAATCCACGAAACACAAAAAATAAACATCAAAATACCACTAATATAAACATAATATAAATAATAGACATATTTACTTATTTGAAAGTAATAAAATGTTTATTTACTAATTTAAATTTAAATTTTAAATTTTTTGTTTTATAATTTTTTTCAGAAATATCTATCGAAATCGATATTTTGTCGATATTTTATCGATATTTCTATCGAAATTTTTGTAAAATTAAGACTTCGATATTTTTATAGACATCAATATTTTAAGCCTTGATTATGCATGTAAGTTGAGTCGACAGATTTAAATTATTGATACATAATATATCTCTATAATTTTTGCATTATAAATCAAAACCATTTTTAATATTGAATAACAAAATAGTCTTTTATATATATCGGTAATGATGTGAATATGGGGTCTCTAGATTTAGTATTTTAGTGATTTATTATCTACCATAAATAGTATGTTAAACATTTTTTTTCCATTTTTGAAAAAAAATATTAAATTATAAAAAAATACCCTTAAACTTTACACTTTGAGTTAGAAATACCTCTTAACTTTCAAAGATTTCAAAAATACTCTTAAACTTTAAAAAATTGTTCAAAATACCTTTGTCATTAACTTTGGATGGAAATCGATAAAGTTTTGTTTATAAAATACCATTGAACTTTCAAGAGTTTCAAAAATACCCTCAAACTAACAAAAAAAAAAAGTTTAAAAAATACCCTTAATATTAATATATGAACAGAAACCGTCAATATCTCATTGCAAAAATACCTCTTAGCTTTCAAAAAGTTGCTTTAGTACTCTTATCTTAAAAGAAAAAAAAAATTATATTTATCTATACTCTATTACCTCCCTTTTTCATTTCCTTTCACTCTCCTACTTCAATATATAACCTAACAATTAAGATATATAGTTATAACAAAAAGAAAGAGAATAATAAGAGCACCAAGGAGACCGTAGCTACATCTTATGTGTTTTAACAAGGTTGTACATTAGTAGTCGAGTGTGTGTTCATAGTCAAATACGTCCTTTTTGTATGTAGTTATTTATCATTTTGGTAATTTTTTAGGGGCCAGGCTATTTTGAATTTAGAATCTTGTGAAATTTTGTGCTTTAGCTTGAAATTTTGGTTTATATTTTGTTGTTAGAAAATTGGTGTAAGAATTAGATAAATAGGAGAAAAATGAGAGAACCTATAGAAAAAAAAAAGATATCCATATAATTTTTTTTAAAATTGGTTCTTTTCGAACTAAAAAAAATTCAGAGAAATTGATCATTATACTAACGATAAGAATATTTTTTTTATAAGGTAAAGAGTATTACTGCAATTTTTCAAAGTTAAGAATATTTTTTTTAACGACTATTAAGTGTTCATATACTAACAATAATAATATTTTTTTTAAAATTTTAAAAATTCAAAGGTATTTTTGAAACAAAACACTAATGGTTTCCATTCAAAATTAATAGTACAGTTATTTTTTAACTTTTTTTTTTAAATGTTTAAGAATATTTTTGAAACTTTTGAAAGTTTAAGGTATTTTTTACACAAAATATAATGTTTAAGGATATTTTGTATAATTTAGCGGAAAAAAATACTAAGAGGAAAATAGATTTATGTGTCAGATTTTAATTTTAAAAAATTTAAATTTACTAAAATCTCATTTCTTCGAAGATATTCATTTAAAATTTTTTTCAAGTATGAGAGATAGGCTATAAATATAGCTCTTTTTAAACTTTTTTTCAGAAAAAATAGAATTCATTAGTAACACAATATTAAATTGAAATTTTCAATAAATTCAAGTGGATGAAATTTAATTGTTGTAAAAGTAAAATTATTTTTTTATTGCTTTTAAGTTTTTTTATTCAATTTGATTTGGTAAAAAAAAAAGTTTCATTTATATCTAAAATTTAAAAAATCCATTTTTTAGAAAAACATACATGTATTCTATTCTATTCTAAATTTTTTTAAAAAAAAATTAATTTGAAAACATATATTAATCTATACCTAGAAGATCAAGATACAATCAATTAAATACTTTTTATTTATTTATTTTCAATTTTTTGGCATATTCTTACTAAAAAATGGTTTTGATTTAGAATAAAGAGATTTTGTTAAGTTTTTAATTAATTTCATCAATCCAATTTACACATAATCTTATTGGTCGAGTCTCTCAAGAGACAATTTTCTCTGTGTGTGTTAGCGCGTGTTGTGTCTCTCTAAGAGAGGCAACCATATAAATGGTTGTATTATTATTATTATTATTATTATTTATTATTATTATTATTATTATTTTTTTTTTTTTTTTTTTTGAAGAAAAGCATAGTCTAATATGACCATATATTTTCATCAATAGTTTCTAAAATATCAATATTTTTACGTGTTGATACCAAATTTTGGGGAAAGCGCACTTAACCTCCACGTGTAAATGTGTAATTCGGAGGACAAACAAAACAAAAAAAATGGCTTCGATGCCTAAGTTAGAAAGGGAATTGAATAATAGAGAAGAAATAAGAAGTTTTTAGATACTTTTAATAAAGCTATTATAGTGTATTGACAGGGGATCTGATCTTGAATTTATCTTAAATCCACCAGGATCTATTCACCCATAACATTAGCCCTCCCACCCAAGTTAGATTTCAAGGTTTGACTAGTCACGGTTGTGAGCTAAACATAATGAACCCACTTTGGGAGTATAATTTACTTCAACGATCTTGCCAGCTTTTAGTAGTGTTGTAGATTGACCTATTAAACCTTTTTGAGAAAGAAATATGTGCACCATCTCAAGAAATATGAAAATCGATTTCTGAGAGGTGAGGTGGCAATCTTATCAGAAAGATGAAAATCGATTTCTTTAAGATTTGTGCACGAGAGAGATGGAAATCAATTTCTTTAAGATTTATGCACCATCCGAGAAAGATGAAAATCTAATTTTGAGAAGAGAGGTGGTAATTTTGTCAGAATGATAAAAATCGTTTTCTTTAAGATTTGTGCACCGTCTCAAGAAAGATGAAAATCGATTTCTAAGAGGTGCGGTGATAATTTAAGATGAAAATCGATTTCTGAGAGGTGGGGTGACAATTTTAACAAAAAGATGAAAATTGATTTCTTTAAGATATATGCACCGTCCCGAGAAGATGAAAATTGATTTTTGAGAGGCGAGGTATTGATCAGCAAATGACCATCTTTGGAGCTTCGAGACTGTAACGTCCCACAATTTAATTTCAAGGGTTAATAAATTAGGTGTTGGAGATTTTATGGAATTTGAATTTAAACAGTATAAATTATACCTTATTGTGGAGGATTTGAGGAATAATAATATGGTTTAGAGAAGAAAAAGGAATAGTAGTATATAAATATAAATATATATATTTATTATTATTATTTAAATATAAATTATTATTTATATTAATTATAATTAATTATATATTTATATATATATTTATTTAATTAGAGTGCCTCGAAATGCGTGAAACCCTTTTTCTTCTTCTTCTTCGCGTGAGTCACCGCCGCCGCCTCCACCAGCTCGTCGTTCGCGTCGCTTAGCCCGCAGCAGCCGCCGCTCGTCGTTGCCCAGCCCATGCCGTAGCAGCCGCCGCTCGCCGTTGCCCAGCCCGCGCCGCAGCCGCGCCTCCGCCCAGCAGCCGCCGCGCGCCGGTTGCCCAACCGCTCGTCGATCGCCGCCGCGGTATCGTTTCGTTGTTAAATTCAGGGTGGGAGACTGTAAAAGTATAAGCGTTGTTGAGTTGGGTTGCAGCTCGAGGCGAGGTGAGTACTGAGTTGTTGAAATTTAATGTTGCTTGGGAGAAAATTTCTATTTGACTGTATAATTTGGATCTTTTTGATATTAGGACTGGAGTTTGGGGAAGGCTCCTACGTGGTTGTTACTGAATTTATATTATTGAGGTAAGTGATTCTACTGCTGGCAGGCAGCTTCACAGTATGGTTTGGCAATTGGCCTTTCATGATTTATTTGGCTGTTAGTATGTTTATTTATCAAACCATTGGCATGTATGATTTATCTGGCTTTTATCTGCTGTTGAGAATTTACCAGTTGTGTATGCTATGTATGATCTAATCCGATGCCAACGCCCGTTGTCCCATGCTATATTATTATGTGAATCATCAGGTTCACCTCCAGTTTCGACGGTGTGCCATCAGGCCACTAGACATGTGTGGACCGACGGGTTCACCTCCATGTTCACTTGTGTTGACGGCGTGCCCTCAGGCCGCTAGGCATGGTGACGGGGCAGTTGGCCTACAGATTTAGGAATCCCAGCAGTGGGATTACTTACTGAGTTTTATACTCATTCGGTTACAATTTTATGGATTTCAGGTAAGGGCAAGAACGGGCCGGTGGGCGACAGACAGAATCCGTGACCGAGCCAAATAGGGACACGAGGGAGCTTCCGCATTTCATTATTCATGTTTTTCTTAAATAAGATGTCTAGTTAGTTTTCTTGAGATTTATTCATTTATTCATTAGCTGTTTTTTTTATTTGGGTTTGTTGGTTAGGGGTACCCCGATCTAGGTTTAGTTTTATGTCCTTTTGAAAGGGATTTGAATTATTTAATTTAATTATTTATTTTATGAATTTTCTTGGTTTTTAGTCCAAAATTACAGAAAGGGTTATTATGAGATACATGTATGCATGGGTAATGACGTCTAGGGAGTCGGGTCGTTACAGTTGGTATCAGAGCCTAAGTTTTAGGTTCTGTAGACTGACTTACCATGTAAGTCTAAGTTGTCCCATTTGGCCATAACGGATCCTTCGTCGCCGCCAGATACGCTCAAAATAAATTATGTTAAAATAAGTTTATGTGTATGGTGGTGCATGCGGACTTTACCTATTGTATTGTTATGTTGGCTGGTCTTTTCCTCTTTTTGGCGCAGCTTGCTAAGGGATGTCATGGGTAATTGTTAGGTGATGGCGCCAAAGGATAAAGGGAAGAAAAAGGTCAAAGTCACACAGCAAAATCCTGTGGGCCCAGACCCTCCAGCGCCAGAGGATTCCTCGCCGCTTAGAGACCCTTTAGGGTCAGGGTGGCAGCAGACACGAAGCAGAAGTCGAACGGAGGGTACGAATGCGCCTACAGGTACTCCGACGGATTTTTCAGCTATGGCAGCAACGTTGGGAGAAGTGTTGCTAGGAAAAATGAAAGAAATGATGGATGAGCGACTGGCTCAGTTCGCCCAGTTCTAGCAGGCAATCGCCCAACTAGCTCAAGCACCACAGGGGCAGGCCCCACAGCAGAATGTGCAGGACCTATCTGTTGAAGCTAAACATCTGAGGGATTTCAGGAAGTATAACCCTCGCACCTTCGATGGGTCACTGAAGGATCCTACAAAGGCAGAAATGTGGTTGTTGTCGATCGAGAAAATTTTTCGCTATATGAAGTGTCCAGACTACCAGAAACTGAAGTGTGCCGTAGTCGTGTTGACAGATAATGCAGAGATTTGGTGGCGCTCAGCTGAGAAGACTATAGACACGAACGGAGGGCTTGCATCCTGGGAACAATTCAAGGAGCGTTTTTACGAAAAGTATTTTTCGGCCTACAACCGACACAGTAAGCAGGCAGAATTCTTGAATTTGAAGCAGGGAACCATGACAGTAGAGGAGTACGAGCAGGAATTCGATAAGCTGTCCCATTTTGTCCCAAGACTCGTGGCCACTGAAAAGGACAGAACAGAAATGTTTATTCAAGGTTTGAGGAGCGAAATTCGAGGGTTGGTGCATGCGATAGAGCCTCAAACTTTTGCCGCAACACTTCGTGCCGCCGTGAGGATCGATGCAGATGCCAGGGATGGAGGCGAGTGTAAAAAGTTGGAAGCTGGGGTTTCTGTGGGACAGAAGAGGAAGGCATCTGAGCTAGCACCGAGGGACCAGCCTTCGGAAAGACTCTTAGGACACTACCGACAGCAAACTTCTGAGGTAGGCTGGATAGAGAGGAGCCGGCCAGTGTGTGGCACTTGTGGGAGGCAACACTGGGGACGATGCCTAGCTGGCTCTGGAGTTTGTTTTCACTGCAGACATGAGGGGCATTCACTTGACAGATGCCCTAACAGGAACAGGTCGAGCAGTAGAAGCCAGGCTACTAGTTTTAGTCAAAGGGGATCGAACGCCCCACAGCAGCAGCAACAGGGCCGAGTGTTCACCACAACTCGGCGAGAAGCAGACAAATCTAATTCAGTGGTGACAGGTACACTCCCTATCCTAGGGTATTATGCGTTAACTTTATTTGATTCAGGCTCGTCCCACTCTTTCATTTCATCTTTATTTGTGAGGCGAGCCATGTTAGAACTAGAACCTTTGCATTATGTGTTATCAGTGTCGACTCCGTCAGGAGAACTTATGTTAGCAAGTGAGAGAGTAAAGGCTTGTCAGTTAGTGATAGCGGGGTACCCGCTAGATGTAACCCTTATAGTGTTGGATATACGGGATTTTGATGTTATCTTGGGTATGGATTGGTTAGCTGCTAACCATGCCAGCATTGACTGTGCCCGTAAGGAGGTGATTTTCAGTCCTCCCACGAGGACCAGCTTCAAGTTTAAAGGGGTCAGGACTGTGGTTTTGCCCAAAGTGATTTCTGCTCTAAAGGCCCACAGACTACTTAATTAAGGAACTTGGGGTATCTTGACTAGTGTAGTAGATACCAGAGACACTGAGGTTGCTTTAACCTCAGAGCCAATTGTCAGAGATTATCCAGACGTGTTCCCAAAGGATCTGCCAGGTTTACCACCGTACCGAGAGATAGACTTCGCCATTGAATTGGAGCCAGGGACGACCCCCATCTCGAAGGCCCCTTATAGAATGGCCCCTGCAGAGTTGAAAGAGCTTAAGGTTCAGTTGCAAGAACTGCTGGACAAGGGTTTCATACGGCCAAGCGTGTCACCTTGGGGTGCGCCAGTGTTGTTTGTAAGGAAGAAGGATGGGTCACTGCGCCTGTGCATTGACTATCAAGAGTTAAACAAGGTAACTGTTAAGAACAAGTACCCTCTTCCTCGGATTGATGATTTATTTGACCAGTTACAGGGAGCGACTGTATTCTCCAAGATTGATCTTCGTTCAGGGTATCACCAGTTGAGGATTAAGAACAGTGATATTGCTAAGACAGCGTTCCGTTCCAGATATGGGCATTATGAGTTCATTGTAATGTCATTTGGCTTGACCAATGCCCCTGCAGTTTTCGTGGACTTGATGAATAGAGTATTCAAGGAATTCCTCGACACCTTCGTGATAGTTTTCATCGACGACATTCTAATTTATTCCAAAACGGAGGCAGAGCATGAGGAGCATTTGCGAAAAGTCTTGGGAACCTTGAGATCGAACCAACTGTATGCCAAGCTCTCTAAGTGCGAGTTCTGGTTGCGTCAGGTGCCCTTTTTGGGACATGTTGTATCAAAGGAGGGAGTATCGGTGGATCCAGCTAAAATCGAGGCAGTTCTGAGTTGGTCTCGCCCTTCAACTGTCAGCGAGGTGCGTAGTTTTCTAGGCCTAGCAGGCTACTACCGTCGGTTCGTTAAAGATTTTTCCCGGATAGCTGCCCCGTTGACTCAGTTGACCAGGAAAGGAGTTTCCTTCGACTGGAACAAAGCTTGCGAAGACAGTTTCCAGGACCTTAAGTAGAAATTGGTTACCGCACCAGTTCTCACAGTACCAGACGGTTCAGGGAGTTCGTGGTTTACAGTGATGCTTCAAAGAAAGGATTGGGGTGTGTGTTGATGCAACACGGTAAAATAATTACTTATGCCTCTCGTCAGTTGAAGGTTCACGAAAGGAACTATCCCACGCATGACCTGGAGTTAGCAGCAGTGGTTTTTGCTTTGAAGATTTGGCGACACTATTTGTATGGGGAGAGGATACAAATTTTTACGGATCACAAGAGCTTGAAGTATTTCTTCACTCAGAAAGAGTTGAATATGAGACAACGTAGATGGCTTGAATTAGTGAAAGACTATGACTGCGAGATTATGTACCATCCAGGCAAGGCAAATGTGGTAGCAGATGCCTTAAGTAGAAAGACAGTTCACTCAGCAGCCTTAATTATCAGGTAGGTCCAGTTGCGTCATGAGTTCGAGCGAGCAGGAATCGTGGTAGCGGTAGGGGAAGTCACTGCACAGTTAGCAAAGCTGACAGTTCAACCAACCCTGAGGCAAAGACTTATCGATGCGCAGGTCAGTGATCCGTATCTTGTGGAGAAACTCCACTTGGTTGAGATAGGGCAAGGTGGTGAGTTCACGGTTTCTGCAGGGGGTGGGCTGTCGTATCAGGGACGCCTTTGTGTATCTACAGATGATGACCTCAAGAAGGAATTGTTGACAGAAGCTCATAGCTCATCGTTCGCAGTGCACCCAGGTAGCACCAAAATGTACCAAAACTTGAAGCGACTCTACTGGTGGCACAACATGAAGAGGGAGATAGCAGAATTTGTCAGTAAGTGCTTAGTGTGTCAGCAGGTGAAAGCCCTAAGACAGAAGCCGACGGGTCTGTTGCAGCCCCTGGGCATACCTGAGTGAAAATGGGAGAATGTGTCGATGGATTTTGTACTGGGTTTGCCAAGAACGGTCGCAGGCTTTTCGGTGGTGTGGGTAGTAGTGGATAAGACTCACGAAGCTAGCTCATTTTATTCTAGGAAACCCTACCTATTTAGTGAACAAGTGGGCTCAGTTGTATCTGAAGGAGGTGGTGAGACTACATGGGGTGCCAGTGTCTATCGTGTCCGACAGGGACCCTCGTTTCACGTCCAATTTTTGGAAGAGTCTACAAGCAGCATTGGGTACTCGGTTAGACTTCAGCACAGCTTTCCACCCGCAATCTGATGGTCAAACAGAACGTTTGAACCAGATTCTGGAGGATATGCTACGCGCCTGCGCGCTGGAGTTTTCAGGGAGTTGAGATTCTCATTTGCACCTTATGGAGTTTGCATATAATAATAGCTATCAGGCTACTATTGGCATGGCGCCATTTTAGGCCTTGTATGGGAAGAATTGCAGGTCCCCGGTGTGCTGGGACGAGGTTGGTGAACGCAAGCTACTGGGACCTGAGTTGCTTCAGATTACAAATGAAGTCGTTCAGAAGATCAGAGAAAGGATGCAAACAGCCCAGAGCAGACAGAAAAGTTACGTCGACGTTAGACGTAAGGACTTAGAATTTGAGGCAGGGGACAAGGTATTTCTGAAAGTGGCACCTATGAAAGGAGTGTTAAGGTTTGGGGGAAAGGGAAAGTTAAGTCCCCGTTTCATCAGACCTTTTGAGGTGTTGGAACGAATAGGCCCCGTGGCATATCGGTTAGCACTACCGCCGTCCCTTTCGGCAGTTCACAATGTTTTTCATGTTTCGATGCTAAGGAAGTATGTGGTGGACCCGTCTCATGTGGTAGATTTTGAACCGTTGCAGTTGAAAGAGGACTTAAGCTATGAAGAGAGGCCGATCCAGGTTCTAGCCAAAGAAGTGAAAGTATTGCACAACAAGGAGATAGCGTTAGTGAAGGTGTTGTGGCAAAGGCATCAGTTCAAGGAAGCGACATGGGAGCGAGAAGATGAGATGAGAACTCAGTATCCGGAACTTTTCCAGGATTAAGACTTTCGAGGATGAAAGTTTTCTTTTAGGGGGAAGGAATGTAACGTCCCACAATTTAATTTCAAGGGTTAATAAATTAGGTGTTGGAGATTTTATGGAATTTGAATTTAAACAGTATAAATTATACCTTATTGTGGAGGATTTGAGGAATAATAATATGGTTTGGAGAAGAAAAAGGAATAGTAGTATATAAATATAAATATATATACTTATTATTATTATTTAAATATAATTTATATAATTTAAATATAAATTATTATTTATATTAATTATATATTTATATATATTTATTTAATTAAAGTGCCTCGAAATGCGTGAAACCCTTTTTCTCTTTTTCTTCTTCTTCTTCTTCGCGTGAGTCACCGCCGTCGCCTCCACCAGCTCGTCGTTCGCGTCGCCCAGCCCGCAGCAGCCGCCACTCGCCGTCGCCCAGCCCGCGCCGCAGCAGCCGCCGCTCGCCGTTGCCCAGCCCGCGCCGCATCGCCGCCTCCGCCCAGCAGCCGTAGCGCGCTGTTAGCCAGCCGCCGTTCACTGCCGCGTGCCGTTTGCCCAGCCGCTCGTCGGTCGCTGCCGCAGTCGTTTCGTTGTTAAATTCGGGGTGGGAGACTGTAAAAGTATAAGCGTTGTTGAGTTGGGTTGCAGCTCGAGGCGAGGTGGGTACTGAGTTGTTGAAATTTAATGTTGCTTGGGAGAAAATTTCTATTTGACTGTATAATTTGGATCTTTTTGATATTAGGACTGGAGTTTGGGGAAGGCTCCTACGTGGTTGTTACTGAATTTATATTATTGAGGTAAGTGATTCTACTTCTGGCAGGCAGCTTCACAGTATGGTTTGGCAATTGGCCTTTCATGATTTATTTGGCTGTTAGTATGTTTATTTATCAGACCATTGGCATGTATGATTTATCTGGCTTTTATCTGCTGTTGAGAATTTACCAGTTGTGTATGCTATGTATGATCTAATCCGATGCCAACGCCCGTTGTCCCATGCTATATTATTATGTGAATCATCAGGTTCACCTCCAGTTTCGACGGTGTGCCATCAAGCCACTAGACATGTGTGGACCGACGGGTTCACCTCAGTTTCGACGGTGTGCCATCAGGCCACTAGACATGTGTGGACCGACGGGTTCACCTCCATGTTCACTTGTGTGGGTCATCAGACCTACACCACAGTATTAACGGCGTGCCCTCAGGCCGCTAGGCATGGTGACGGGGCAGTTAGCCTACAGATCTAGGAATCCCAGCAGTGGGATTACTTACTGGGTTTTATATTCATTCAGTTACAATTTTATGGATTTCAAGTAAGGGCAGGAACGGGCCGGTGGGCGACAGACAGAATCCGTGATCGGGCCAAATAGGGACACGAGGGAGCTTCCGCATTTCATTATTCATGTTTTTCTTAAATAAGATGTCCAGTTAGTTTTCTTGAGATTTATTCATTTATTCATTTTATTCATTAGCTGTTTTTTTTTATTTGGGTTTGTTGGTTAGGGGTACCCCGATCTAGGTTTAGTTTTATGTCCTTTTGAAAGGGATTTGAATTATTTAATTTAATTATTTATTTTATGAATTTCCTTGGTTTTTAGTCCAAAATTACAGAAAGGGTTATTATGAGATACATGCATGCATGGGTAATGACGTTTAGGGAGTCAGGTCATTACAGAGACTTTCTTTAGAAAGACGATAACCAATTTCTGGTATATGATGTGACTTACATGTAGTTATCCGTTTCCACCAAATAATTCCATTAAAAAAATGTTTGAATTCTAATTGGGTTTCCCATGATAACTCTCCTTCGTGAATAGTTTCTATACAGGTCTTATAAATTGTTGCTTTAAATTTTCTCTAGTTGTAATTGTCCGACAATTGGTGTAGCTATTTCCAATTGTTTTGTTCTATTAATTTCTTCTTATACCCAAATGTTGTTATAATCAAATGTGTATTTCAGGTGTCATCTTTGCAAACAAAAAAAAAATCGCTAGGTGCTGCCAACATTAGAAGATTTTTGGCATTACTAGATCGTGTTGTTGTCACTGAGTAAGGAATCATGTTCGGTATTGCTCCTTGAATAAGGAGTAACATGCCATTGATTTTTAGTTGATCAGAATCACCACCTGGTCGTAACTTTTTGCTAGTAAAGTTGATGGCAACATCTACGAACGTGAATCGCGCAATAGAAGACGGTTGAATCTACGACGAATGGAGACGATCAGATAGATGTGGAAGACGATCAAGAGAGAGGAAACCGTGAGTGACCATGTGTGGCAGAATCATTGTGAGATAACCCCTTGTCCATGCGCGACACAACGGCGACGGAGCACAGCATAGGCAGGTTGATTGCTTCAACTTGATCGGTAACAGAAATTCTAAAAGAAAAACCCACGAACCAAGATGGGATCTATGGATCACAACTACGTGGACAGAGGCAAGGTTAAGCGCGACATCGGAGGCGTGGCTGCCGACCTGCAGATGGCCGACAGAGGTGGCAGTGTAAGTTAGTGTAAGAGCAGTGGACGACGATCCGCACTCTCCCCATAGAAGACGCCAACTGTTGATGCCAAATTGGAACTAAATAGAGAAGAAGTAGAAGTTTTTTAGATACATTTGATGGAACTATTATGATGTATTTATAGGGGATCTGATTTTGAATTTATCTTAAAGCCACTAAAATTAGGATATGAGATTTTCCTAATTCTAAGCCATATCAAATCTTTTCCTATTTCATTATTATCTTATTTATCTTATCTTATTTTGATTTTTGACTGGTCATGCCAAAATCCACCCATAATATTACCAAATTTTTTTCTAACTTTAATTGAGTAACTTAATACATCTAACCAAGATGACCTTAGACTTGTACGCATAATTAGATTAGGATCATTAACGACTTATTTGGATTACCTAAAAAAAATGCAAACCCAATTGTTTTTCAATTGAACGTTATGTTAATAAGGCAGAAGAATAAGGATGAAAGAGGAAGAGAGAGAGGAAAAGAAGTTCCGGCAACGGTGGTCGCTTGGTTAGGAAGAGGAGAGAAGATTTTTTTTTCTTTTTTCTTTTTAATTATTCTTTTAATTATTGTTATTTTGTTTAAAATAATAAAAATAATCTAATTAATAAAAAGATGACCTTTAAACTTATTATTCAAAACGACTAAAATGGCTAAATTGAAAACATGGACCAAATGCAGTTATTTTTTTAAAACTTAAAAACTAAAAATATATTTTTTTTAAAAAAAAAAAACTTTTACTCAGTCTTTATAAACATCTTTTTTAAAAATTGCAGAAAAAATTTATAATTAAAATATTCACATATTTGGTTATTCTTGTTCAACTTTTTATATAAATTTTAGCCAACAATCGGAGACTAAGTGACCAACGACTAACAAGATTTTTTTTTTCTTTTCATTTTAACCATAGTGAAACAAAAGGTTATCTTAAGGCCCATTTGGTAGGCAATTCAAACACATTTTTATGTTTTCTGATTCACTAAATTCAACTAATATGTTTTTGGTAGGCCGTCTAAATTTTGTTTTCGAAAATAGGCAATTCAGACACTTTTTTATGTTTTTCGATTCACTAAATTCAACAAATATGCTTTTGGTAGGCAGTCTAAATTTTTTTTCGAAAATTGTTTTCGGATTCTGTGATCGAAATAATGCAAATTTTGAAAACAATATTTTATGTTTTCAGTATATCCAAATTTTGAATTTAAAATTTTAAAATATAGAAATATATCATAAAAGAAAAAATAACAATAAATATAGTATTTCATGTTATAAACTCAATTATTTTTGTTAAATTAAAATATGTATTCTATAATATATTCTAGATTATATGATATTACAAAATAATAATTATATAAAAAGTTTAACACAAATTCATAAATTAATTAGTAATAGTTTATATTCAAGTAATTATAATTAGTCTTATGATCTATAAATATATTATCAAACACATTTTGAAAAATTATTTAAATTAAAATTAAATTTCTAAATCTTTTTAATGTGATTTAATTTAAAATTTGAAATTTAAAATTATCTTGATTGCTTATTAATGTTCTAGTCCTTGAAAAAAGTCAAAAGAAATTGAATAAAAAGGCTATACGCAACAAATGGGTTAATAAGTATCAGCGTAATACGCAACAATTACGGGTTAATAAGTATAGAGTAATTCCAACACCCATAAATTAAATAAGGGTAATACTTGTATATTCCAAGATGCACCCATATCTATATTTCCTCTTCCATCACTCACACTAAAAAATAACTAATATATTTCAAAAAATAAATTAAAAAAAATTATTATATATCACATTATGATAGGATAATTTGGTGAGATGCACAAAAATAAATGCTCGTTGAAATGCACTTAACTATTTTTAATTAAATAATAATTAAATGCAAGGATGAATGATGACGCGTGTGAAGAAATGTGATGAAGAGGAGGCGAGGACCACAACACAAAAATGGAGGTGCAATATATGTATACCTAACGCAGTATCCTCGTCGATGCTGACATATGTACACATCAGAGAGGTACATGCAATCCAATCACAGTCAGCACCACGTATGATGCCTGCCAAAGTGGCCAAGTCTCATTTTCCACCTTCCTTTTTCAACTTTTGACTATAACAACCAACCGTTGTTCCTCTCTCATTTGTTTAGTATTATCTTTTAAATTTGCCGTAAATGCCAAGCACATGACACGAATCCAGTTCAGAACTGTTCAAATATTTAATTTAGCGTAGGGCCCTAGAGAGACCAAATGAAGGTGTTCACATATCGAGACCAACGGCGCTCGTCACTTGCTCCCACGTTTCTCGACTCTCTCCAATTCCTCATTGCCTCCCCTGCCGTTGTGTCTGATATCTGGATGCGTGAATCCACAATTCGTTGTATAGTTAAAGATTTTAAAATAATAATAATAATAATAGAAAAAAAATTGCTATTGTCACACAACGTTTAATAATTTGTCCGTTGTGCCTCGTTACTCCCACCCGAATGCACTCCATGGCGAGAAAAAATATTTAGTACTACCGTGCTACTTATTACTCCAAAAAATAATTAATATTACTGTAATACCTATTCTTTTTATTCATTATTTGATAAGCCATTAAATGGTTTATTTATTATTTATTTATTTATTTCATAGATTCTACATAATTTTTAAATATTATTTTTATGACAACTAATGAACGAAGGTAGTATAAACATTTTCTCATATTACCGTAGTAGTAGAAATTTTATTGGTGAGTGCACTAATTATTGAAATTGATTTTTCTTTCTATTTTTGAAATTTTTGAAATTGATTTTTTCTTAGAAATATTGAATTTGAAATTAACTTCATATCATTAGTGTCAAAATGAGCATAGCTTAATTGGCAGTATTGTACTATCAACCTCGAAGTCAAAAATTTGATTCTTCCACCTCATATGTTGTCAAAAGAAAAAAAACTTATAATTGACAGAGTACTTAAATTTACGAAGTAGATAGGTTGAATCAAAATTAGCTACCCGCGTAAGCCTCCTTAATGGAAGCGACCAACTTCTTACTAAGACTACAATTCATCCTATCAACTTAATCTTAATATTTGTCTTTTCATACATTTTCTTCATTCAAATGTCACGGTCTCAATTTTGAGATTTTCAAATCATGAATAGGATTATACTTATTCATGTATTTAACGTGAAAATCATGTTAAATCAATGTTGGTGGGTTTTTCGATAACATGAGATTTTTCTTTTTGAAAATTTATTATCTTTTAATTGGAATGTTTTTTTAGAAAAAATGAGAATTCTTTTTTGTGAATGGTAGGCTCTTAAATAACATGAGTTTTTTTTTCTAAATTCTATTATCATTTATCGTATGCCAAAAAAAATGGTAAAAAATTTATTTAATGATTTAATGTGAAATTATATTAAATATCTATGTGACTATTAACTAAAAAAGGCAAGAGGAAAAATAAAAGTTATCCAGCTCTTTTATGGATAGTATAGATTTTGATTGTAATTAGTTTTAAAAATAAAATAATTTATAAGATTATAAGTTCAGCAAACAACGACCAAAAAAAAGAGCTTATAAGTCCGTAACATTGAGGAAAAAGACTAACAAAACAAACATATCGGACTGTTGCAGATACCTTTAAGCAAAATTAGAAGCGAAACCTATTTATAGAGTGCAAAAAGAAAGAAAAAATAGTTGTTAAAGAAAAAAAAAAATATATATATATATATATATATATTAAAAACAGAAAGAAAGAGAGAAAAAGTGTAAAAGTGTTAAAAAAAAAAAAAACGAACTCACTAATTAACCAACATCACCTTGAGAAAATGTCTATTTATGGAGCTGCAGAAAGAAAGAAAAAAAAGTGGTTAACAAACTACATTAAAAAGAAAGAGGGAGATATACATTAAAGAGATGAAAATTTGGTAGTGTAGTTTAGTGAAGGAAATTTAGATTCAAATCTTAAATCAAATATTGAGAAAAAAGTAAAAATTGAAATCAATTTTTTAATGGATGAATCTAGTTTATATATTATTTTGAAATTAATAAATTATTTTATTTCCATAAATTAAATTACCTAATGTAGCCATATAACCATCCAACAAAACAGGTAAAGTAAGTGTTCGCGCATTTCAAGTTCAAATCTCTTTGAGAAAAAAAAGATAAAAATTGAAACCAATTTTTTTAATGTTATGATGAATTTCAGTTTATATATTAGTTTGAAATTAATAAATTATTTAATTTTTATCAGTTAAATTACCTAGTGTAACTATATAACCATCAAATAAAACGGGTAAAATAAGTGTTTTAAAAAGACATATAAATTAACACAAGGAATTGATAACAAGATCAAAGTATTAAGGAGCGTTTATAATAGAGGACAAAATCAGGCTAATTATTTATAAATATAGCAAAATTCTTAAAGTTGCTGCAAATCTGGCCAATTAAATTTAACTTTTTTCTATTTCAATTTTGCCCTCCCACGACAAATCATAGACTTTTGCGTGAGGCAACTGTGTTCTGTGAGAGAGAGAGAGAGAAGTGGGTGGCGCCGCAAACAGAGGGCTGGCGGGAGGAGGGGCCTGTGCAGTTGGCCAAGTGCTGCTAATAGAGAAATAGGGTTTGGTGGGTGGTGGCGTTGCCGACGTTAAGGTTTAGGGCTAAAGCCTTAGCGGTAGCATTGAGGGCATTGCGGCAGAAATGCTGTGAATTTTAGTATGCAATTGCTTGTGGATGGAACAACTCAATAACTGACATCCAAACTTGAAACAATTCATTCAAGCTCATTTATATAGGTGTTTAGGTGATTTAAGGTGG
Organism: Lagenaria siceraria; assembly: GCA_002890555.2. Taxonomy (NCBI): domain Eukaryota; kingdom Viridiplantae; phylum Streptophyta; class Magnoliopsida; order Cucurbitales; family Cucurbitaceae; genus Lagenaria; species Lagenaria siceraria. The sequence goes on from CM016485.1 coordinate 50,297, forward strand.
ATATGGTCATACTACTTAAAATATGGCCACACCCACCCTAGATAACGGAAAACACATATAAAATTGAATTTGAATTGATTGTTTCAAGTTTGGAAGTCGTTGCGAGATAAAAAATAGTAGCTAAAAGACTACCTAAAATATGACCACATCCACCCTAAATCACCTAAAATACCTATATAAATGAGTTTGAATTGATTGTTTCAAGTTTAAAAGTTGTTAGGAGATGTTGGGAGATAAAAAAAAAACAGTAGCTAAAAAGTACCTAAAACATGTTCATACCCACCCTAAATCGTTTAAAACATGTATACGAATGTGCCACAATGAGTTAGAAGTGGTGGTTGCAAGTTTTTGTGTTGAAAGGTATTTGTGAGATACTTGAAAGATAACAAAACAACCCCTAAATGTGGAGCATGCATGTAGTTTTTGCAAAATAAAACTAAACAACAATAGTATTCACAAGAAGTTACGCAAAATAATCCTAACTCCTCCATTTTGACGGCCAATGTAAATATATAAATAAAAAAAATAGAAACTCAACATCTAAAATTGTAGAAATTTCCTCACAAATACAACAAAATCAGCAAAGAATACTCTAACGACACAGAAACTCAACGTCACAAACAAAAAATAAGCAAAGAATACTCTGACAAAACAACAAAAATCAGTAAACAACTCAACTTTTAAAATTGTAGAAATCAAGGTTTAAGATTCTTACAATGGTTGAAGTTTAAGGAGGAAGTTTGAATTAAACATAGAAAATAAAAATATATATAGGGTGATATGTAATAGCTCCTCTGGAACTAAACTATTTTAATCTCTATGCATATATTTTTCTAAAATAGTACATACTATTAGTTTGATTGTAAGTGTGGAAATTACAAATAACAGAGGAAGATAGAGTAAATATTGAGAAACAGACACGTAAACAATTAGGTTGAGGCGCGGATATCTCGCTCTCTTTAAGGAGATTCAAGTCCTCTGCGGTGTATATTGAAATTCTTTAATATCAACCACCGGTGCAATAGATATTCTCTGACCTGTCCCCTCCAGGATACAACAACCCAACTGAAACGTTGTGTAGCTCAAACCACTCTGTACTGAAAGGTTGAGCTCAAAACTCCACAACTAAAAACACCCTACTTTTGGCCAATTGCTCCTAAAAGAGCTAAGGATAGAAATGAGAGAAAGCAAGAGAGAAAGAAGTATTTTTTTGGTTGGTATTTTTTTTTTGGAGCAAAGCAAAGATCTATTTATAGTAAAATTAGATCTAAACGTTATTATGTAATTTATTCAACCAATACGTTTTTTCCAAATGTGAAAACTCTCTTATTAAATTAAAAAATGAAACTTCATAAACTTATTAAATATAAAAAAAATGTAACAACAATCCCCCACTCATTTTTTTAATATTTAAAATTAAACATCAAAATAGAATTGGCCAAAAGAAAGATAATTATGCATCATAAAGGTGTGACTCTGCATTGAACCTTTACTAGTGAAATAATAATCTCTATTCCAGCGTTAGTAGTGGTCTCTGACTTGAACTATAACGCTAAAGGGGAAATAGAAAACTTATTATCCACACATAATTATCCAGGTGTTGACATGAGCTTTCTTGGTTAGCACTTTAAGGCCTTGTGCTAATCCCGGTATTTCATGAGTATATTTGAGAATAAGCCCCATATTCTCATAGAGAGCGGCCTCACTCTCATACTCATATAGGTAAAATTTGTCAATTTTCTCTTGGTGTCCCATGAACTCTTCAAGGTCCATGCTTTCAGTATCAATCTTCTTTGGGTTTTTTTTTTTCCGTGAGGACATAGGCCACTTTGAGAAGATTAAGGTAGAACAACACTTTCCCTTTCCATCTTTTGAAGTGTGCTCCCTTAAATAATTACAAATAACAGAGGAAGATAGAGTAAATATTGAGAAACAGACACGTAAACAATTAGGTTGAGGCGCGGATATCTCGCTCTCTTTAAGGAGATTCAAGCCCTCTGCGTGTATATTGAAATTCTTTAATATCAACCACCGGTGCAACAGATATTCTCTGACCTGTCCCCTCCATGATACAACAACCCAACTGAAACGTTGTGTAGCTCAAACCACTCTGTACTGAAAGGTTGAGCTCAAAGCTCCACAACTAAAAACACCTTTCTTTTGGCCAATTGCTCTTAAAAGAGCTAAGGATAGAAATGAGAGAAAGCAAGAGAGAAAGAAGTATTTTTTTGGTTGGTATTTTTTTGGAGCAAAGCAAAGATATATTTATAGTAAAATTAGATCTAAACGTTATTATGTAATTTATTCAACCAATGCGTTTTTTCCAAATGTGAAAACTCTCTTATTAAATTAAAAAATCAAACTTCATAAACTTATTAAATATAAAAAAAATGTAAACAACAGTAAGCATAAATGCAAGATGAAATTCGATTAAATTACGTAAAATAGTATGCGTTGGTTCAATTCCACGTTCTACTCCCTCTCCACCCATCACTACGTTTCTTTATCTTTCTCTCTCTCAACTATCTTACCCATCCAGATTCCTAAAATCAAAAATAAAAGAAAAGAAAAATTAGAAAGGAAAACATGTGAAAAGTTGAAAGGTAAGAAAGCTTTTTAATTATTTTATAGAAATTAATTAAAAGATTAATGATGCTAGGTTAATTATAATTAATGATACAAATTAAAAAAAAATCAAATTCAAAAGTTTTGTAACATTCCTCAGCTTCTACAACTATATAAGTGTTTTCCCATACTTTTATGGTATTTTATTTATCAACACCCATGAAGTCTATTCTTCTTAGTTTATAATTCTTTCTTTCTCAATTTCTTCTCTTAAAAGTTTTCTATTTAGTATTTGAAGATGAAAACTCATTTGGAGGAGATCATGTGTATTTGGAGGGGTAAAATATATATATATTTTTTTTATAAAATACATTAATGACTTACTTACAAAATTATAGTGCATAATAAAATAAATGAGCTATTACTTAAAATAAATGAAATAAATTATAGTACAAATATTATTTTTTTTATAAAATAGTTTTCTTTAAAAAATTAGAAGCTACATGGATTAATATTTTCTTCAATTAAATAAAATTTATAAAATGGTGATAAATTAGAATATGAAAAGGCAAATATAAAATATTTAGTTAATTTATTTTTAAAATTTTAATTATACAATTGTATACAACCTAAGCTATATTACTTAAATTTTAAATGGAAAATCCACGTGGGTAGAAATCTAGTACCATATTAAAAGGGGCACATTTCTATGGTTTTATAGCACCATTCATGGATTTTTTTTTTCCCTTTAATTTTATATTCCCCTTTTCACATATTATTTTTCAACAAATCTTATTTTGTCATCATATCAATTTTATATATTTTTTTTAGTATATTTCATGTTTCTTTTTTCCATTTAATTTTGCATTCCTCTCTTACCTATAGATTTTTCAACAATCGTATTCATATATATATTTTTTTTTATAAAATTTCCTTAGTAAAGAATTAGTAAATTGAAACTTAAAATTTTTTTTTTGTACACATATTTTGACAAATACAAATTTTTTTATACAATAGCTACCCAATTCTCTTTCTTGCATCTTTCACATAATAAATACATATATTTCTTTTTTCTTTTCTCCAAACTTCATTTTATTATAGAGTTTAAAGTTTTCTAAATGAAAATTAAAAACTTTTGTTCTCCAGTAAGAGAATTTAGAAATTTATCTTGCTAGATAAAAAGATATAGTCATATTTTATTAATGTGCAATTTTTTTTTCTATAAAAATAATATATTTACTGACAACTTATGTGAAGAAGCATGTAAATATAATTCAAAACTATTTTAAAAAATTCTACCAAAATTAGAAGTTAATAGGTAGTTTATGCATGTTTACTATTAATTTATTTTCTCATAGCAATAACAACTTCAATTATATAAAATGTTAGACTTTAAGGTATGTCCTCTGACTAATACAACTTAAATGATGAGACGACCTTTTATTTGATCAATTTTTATATATTTTGGTTTAGTTCCGACTTGCATTTCTATTTTTTTAGTATAATAGTGAAGATGAGAGACTGAACATTCGACCTCCAAAGAAAAAAGTCATGTCAATTATTGTTAAACTAAACTCACTTTTTCTTAGGCTTACATTTCTATAATCATGAAAGATAAAAAAAATGAATGAAATTATTATAAAAAGAATACATAGTACACATGCAAATGCACATACTCAATAACTAGTATTTAGATGTACTAAAAATAAATAAATAAAATATCCTTTGGTTTCTAGATTTTTAAGCTAGTTTCTATTTGGTCTCTAAGTTTCAAAATGTTATATCTTACCCTTAAATTTTGTATTTTAGTTTTTCATTTGATCCATATTGTTCTATAATATTACATTTTCATCCCTTGAGTCTTGAGTTTTGTTTTCATCGTGGTCTCTAGGTTCCAATATTTTAGACCTTTATCCCCGGGATTAACTAATATATTTGATGTCAACTTTCAGTTAAATAATTTAAAACAATTATTGTGTGAAATGGTTTAATTAATTTTAATATTGATAGAAATTAAGTGAAAACTAATTCAGTTATAATTAATTTAAATTATTAATAGACAATAACATTAAGGATTAAAAGTGAAAATTAAGTAAAAAAAATGAAAGTTAGAAGTATAAATCTTTGACCTCTAGGGACCAAATTGAAATAAAACTCAAAACTCAATAGTAAAAATGTGACATTTAGGGGCCATTTGTTTTTTGAGAATGTAAATAACTGGAATCTTAGATGCCTGCAATTATAGATTTACGGAATTATAGATGTCCGACATCTTTAAATTACTATGTTTGTTTTGTAGGAATATTTTTACACATATTTGGAAATATTTTGATAACTGTGTTTGTTTGGTAGGAATTCTACTCGGGAATGTCTTAAATTTACATAATATTTCAAGAATGTCCTTACAACTATTTACTAATTTATAATTACATTGTATAATTTGAACTTATATAACGTACTTGTTTTATCAATTTGAATTTCTTTTTAAATTAATACAATTTATATTATTTTTGTCAACAAAATAATATATCATAATTTAAGATTTTTTATAAAATAAATATTAATTTAAATTTAAATTTAAATATCTTGATAAAAAATAATAAGAATTACGATATAACAAAAAAAATGATATATATAGTTGACAATATTTATTTTAATTATATAATGCAAATAAGATTAATATATATGTGTGTGTGATTAATTTGGAAAATTCATGTTTCAGGACGGCATCCAAAACTTTTGAGAGAGCATCTCAGAATGCTTGAAAATCTCAAGGACATCTTACAATACCGTAAAACAAACACGGTAATCCACATACCCAATATGTGGAAATCTAGGATGCCGCAAAATAAATGGCCCTTTAGGAGTCGTTAGATAATCAATTGATTTTTTATTTTTAGATTTTAGTTTTTGAAAAATGAGTATGGTAACTAATTTAGGTTTCTGTTCTTTCAACTTTAAAAACGGAAAAAAAAAAAACATTTCTAAAACCGTTTCCATTTTTTATATCAAAAGCACCTAATGGCCTCAGCGGTGAAAGTCTTTGTCACCTCTCATGCTTGGGTGCAGGCACCAGGTTGTGCACAACTTATTTTGATTTTTGTAAAAAGAAAAAAACATAATTATCAAACATATTTTTTATTCCAAATTCTAAAATAACAGAAAACTAAAAAAAAAAAAAAAAAATCAAACAGGTATGGTTGTTGGTTTTATTACCCTTTTATTTTCTAAGTTTTGAGTTTAATTTCTATTTGGTATCTAGATTTCTAAGATTTCATTGGATAACTATTTGATTTTTTTTTTGTTTTTGATAATGTGTTTTTGGTCTTTTAGTTTTAGAAAACAAAAACTATACCTATTTTATGACTGTTTTAGGTTTTACATTTTTAAAAACGAAAAACACATTTGGTAAGCATTTTTTATTTTTTTAAAATTGAAGAAAAAAATATGTGATAATTGTGTTTTTTTTTATAAAAATAAAAATAAAAATAAAATTGGGTGATTCTTTTAGTTTTATATATATATATTTTATAATAATGAAGAAAATATTTTTACCATACATTTCCATCCAAATATACATAGTTATAAAATTATATCTTTATTTTCAATTTTTGTTTTAAAAAAAATCCATATGTACAGATTAAGTACTAATAAAATGAAGAAAAATACTAAAAATAAACATAGAGCTTGTGGGGTTTCAACTTGGAAAAGCAAGGATGCATGCTGCCTTACTGCTAGGCTACCGGGGAATTTAATTATAAATCTATCATTATTTTATATTGAGCAAATGCACACATTTTTAAATACCAAACAGACAAATTTTTAGTAAACTAAAAACTAAAAATAAAAAAACTAATTCGTAATCAAACGGGCCAAACGGCCCCAAATCAGCGAAATTAAAATCTAGGACTAAAGACTCTCATCCTACCCATTCAGAGATTAAAAAGGTAATCATTCCAAAAACCAATGTCAAAAGAAAAAAAGAAGAAGATTGAATTAGGGTCTTAACTTATCTCCAAGGTGGACGCGCGTGGGTGATGTTATTTTCCTTGTGCCGTGATTTGATAATGTACTACAGAAAGAAAGGAGAGAGAAAAACAAACCAAAGAGAGAGATATACGTACGTAGGCAGAGTAGGCAGAGTCGGCAGACCCCAAAACCCAGTGCAGCCAAGCCATTAGCCATTAGCCATTAGGCAACGATAAAGCGTGATTGGGGAACATGAGGGTTTGATCAGGTGGCCGGAGACTGCTTCAATTCAAGGAGGGGGAGAGAGAGTGCACCTCTCCTCACTCCAATAGTTAATTTTAATTGGCGCTATCAGATCAAGGAAGACAGTAGAACGCTGGTCCTTATTTATTTTAAATTTCTATTAACCCTACCCCTACCCGGTAGGGAGAAATATCTCTCTTCATATTTTTGTTTTATATTCATTATTTGCGATTGCGTCATTGGATTTCGCTGTGGATCGAAAGTCGAAACCTTAGGGATTGCGTTGTGCGATATGTTATATAAAGGCGCCTATGTTTGGTAATGTCATTCATTCTCGTTTCATCATCCTCTTGCTTTTCCAATTTCCAGACATTTTCTATCCTTCCCTTTCTGCCTACATATTAGCTCTATTGGAGGAGGGAAATACCAGAAGGAAAAAGAACCACCGCCTTTTCTGTTTTTTTTTTTTTTTTTTTTTTTCTCACCCCCCGTTCCAACGCAGCAATACATTATTAAACATTACTCAGCTTCACACTAATTGCTACTTCAGTAAGTTGATTGTAACAACCACGTTCGTCTCTGATTTTGGAAGGAAATGCTTGTAATTGCATCTTCTTCCCTCTAAATGTTCTGTTCTCGTTTTTCAGAAAATTTTCCTGATCACAACATCTCTTTTTCCTTTTTCTACAGGGTCATCCGAAGGAAGCCATTTTGAAACAACTTATTTCAAGGAAAAAGAAGAAAAATACAACAAAATGAAGTACGTGCTGGTAACTGGTGGAGTTGTAAGCGGTCTCGGGAAAGGAGTTACCGCAAGCAGCATCGGTCTGCTTCTCAAGGCCTGCGGGCTTCGCGTTACTTCAATTAAAATCGGTCTCTTCCTCTTCTCTTCTTTTAGTCGTCGTTCTCTTTTCATCTTCCTCATCTTTGCTTTTGGACCATTTCACACTAACTTCACTCGTCTTTCGCCGATAAACGCTGCTCAACTTCAAATTATATCGCCTATAGTTCCCTGAGACACAACATTCTCTTTTCCCCTCCTTTTACGTTTTTCCTTTTTTTCTCACTTCAAATGGTTGGATATTTTTTAAGTCAGCTCTATTCTTCTTGTCATACTCTTTCCTTTCTTTTTTTTTTTTTTTTTTTTTTTTTTTTTCCGGGATTTAGGCAACGCCATCTTACGCTTCTCAATTATTCAAAAAATTAACTAAGACTATCTATTGCTAGCACTACTACATCGTTTGTCTTCATACCAAACTTTTGCGTATCAACCTTCTTGGGTAGTTTCGACATCTGATAAATTGTTCAGTGTTTGATATTATTTCTTCTGTTATTTCAGATCCATACTTAAATACAGATGCGGGAACAATGTCCCCTTTCGAACACGGAGAAGTTTTTGTGTTAGATGACGGTGGTGAGGTATGCGAAATTCCCTTTTTTATGCCCTTTTTTTTTTTTTTTTTCCTTTTCTCCCTTTTCTTCCCTTTTTCTTCGATATATGGTTTCTAACATCAGAAAGTATTGATAAATCAGACTCTGCTATGCTAACTATATCTATAAATATAATAGTTAGAGTGGACTGTTGCGAAGTCCCCTAATGATGGGCACGCGAGATGATGATATAAAAAAAGTACACACACTAATGCTTCATACGAATTGATTGATATGAATGGGCAGCGCGCGTATTAGATTTATTGGGACAAAGAGTCTGTACACGTGCTGGGCTTTGCTTGAACTGGCCATGACCTTGTCAAATCTGATTTGCTTTGTTGTTGTACCTTCAGGTGGACCTGGATCTTGGGAACTACGAGCGGTTCTTAGATATCAAGTTGACCCACGACAATAATATCACTACAGGGAAGATCTACCAGGTAAGTTTTCTTATGCACACCAGTGATATCTCAGTATGTATATTAAATAGTGATGCAGGAAGATCACTAATCCTAGATGTGAATTAACTGTTAAAGTCTCTTTTTGGGTCTGGCAGTCAGTTATCGATAAGGAGAGGAAAGGGGATTATCTTGGAAAAACTGTCCAGGTATTTCTTTCTGCTAGTTTCTTGAGTAATGTTTTAATGTCGATATTTTCTGGCTAGCAGAGTATTTTTTTTTTTTTTTTTACTATCTAACTGTTCGCATCTTTTAAACCTATCACCGGTCTTATTTCCTTGATTTCTAGGTTGTTCCACATATTACGGATGCAATTCAAGAATGGATTGAGCGTGCTGCTTTGATACCAGTGGATGGCAAGGATGGTCCAGCTGATGTTTGTGTGATTGAATTGGGTGGAACTATTGGTACACAATGAGGACATTGATTGATATAGCACAAATGAGTTTATTCCTGTCACTTATTTAGGTCCTAATCATTGTTGGTTGCAGGAGACATTGAGTCCATGCCATTTATTGAGGCACTTGGACAATTCTCATACCGTGTAGGTAGGAATTTTTGTGTGGGGGGAAGTTACTGTTAATAGATGCTTGTGTTTGGTCTTTCTAATCTCAGTTCCATTCAGGTTCTGGTAACTTTTGCCTGATTCATGTCAGCCTTGTGCCTGTATTGAAAGTTGTTGGAGAGCAGGTAAACTCACTCCATCTCATATCATACGAATATGGAATGAAATGCAGCATTTGTACATGATTTGGCACTTCAACTAATTTGTTGTTTAAACTTAATTTCTGATTTGGTCGGGCTTTTGCTATGTTCAGAAAACAAAACCAACTCAGCATAGTGTTAGGGGACTTCGAAGTTTAGGCTTGACCCCACATGTTTTGGCTTGTCGCAGCACTATGGTTACCTACTATCTTACTTCTTTTTCTCAACCATGGGCATGTATCTGGTCAACTGCAGCATTTTTTTTTTTGTTATTCTGGCTCAAGGTTTTACTTGTTTCAGGTTCTTGACGAAAATGTGAAGAGGAAACTTTCTCAGTTTTGCCATGTTCCGGTATTAGCATCCATGGCATCCTGCATTCAACATATTCATTTGTATCCATCGATCCTTTTGTCAACTTTTACATTGTTCTAAAAATAACTTCTTCTAGGTGGACAGCATCATCACTCTTTATGATGTTCCCAACATCTGGCATATTCCTTTACTTTTAAAAGTAAGGCGATTTCATATAATAAATGATATCTTTTTGAGCGGATGCAAATATTGATCTTCTTTGCTGTCCTATTAGGATCAAAAGGCGCATGAAGCAATCTTGAAAGTGCTGAATCTTCACAGGTTTGTTTGGTGAGCTCAAATCTGATTGCAACACACATCAAGATCGATTTGTACTCTCATTTTTTTTGCACACATACTCTCTGCCATATGCAGTATAGCTGGTGGCCCCGCTTTAGAGGAGTGGACTGCTAGGGCCAAAATGTGTGATGCACTACATGAGCCGGTGGATTCCTACTCTCCATTGTTTTAAATTCAGGTTTTAGCTTTTCTACTTGTTTTTTTCTTTTAACATTTGTTTGAATATTTTCCATTAACAGGTTCGCATTGCCATGGTTGGAAAGTATACGGGCCTTTCAGATTCCTACCTTTCTGTGCTGAAGGTACAACCAGACAACAAATTAAGATGTTAAGATTATAAGCCTGCAGTATAAAAAGAACCTGGACAGTGTAAAGAGAGAATTGTCATTTGTGCATCCACTATTCTAGGATCCTGTTTCTAGAGTGATTATCACTTTCACATACAGTGGATAACGTATCAACGTTGACTGTATTCCGTTCTTTAAGTTTAAACTATAAATCAGAATTGAACAAGCAACAGCAGATCAGCTTACTACTTTACGTGATCTATCACTAAAAAGCCAATGCCTTCATTGAATTCTAAAAATATCAATTGGTCATACTTAGCTTAAAATATAAAGTGCCTTTATCTGCTGAGTGCTCTGTATATTGCCTTATACTGTGCTTTTTGACTGTGAGTGTTGTATAACCTTCAAGTAGAATGTCATCCTAATATTTGAAGAAAGTTTGCTATTTGCTCTTCCTTTATGGTCTCAACAGGATTCAATGCTCTGTTTTATTATGCTGTCATAAATAAAATGGTTTTATTTCTTTTAGACGCTTGTGCAGTATGTGTTATTGTGACATCAATACATGGACATGGCAGACCCTATAAACTCGTGCATTTTTCTGTCATGACAAAATGTTTTAAGCTTCCTAGAGTGTATATTAGAAATTGAGCTGCCAACGTTTTGCATTGTCCCTCTTCTAGCAGTAATATTAATCATCCTTTATTTCCTTAATTTTTCACTACAATTTCTAGTTCCTATCAGTTTCTACAATGGTTTTTATGTCTACGATGAACAACATACAATGCATAATGAAATACTGCTTCTGTAGTCTCCATAGGCTTCTTTATGGATATCATCTATCCTAGCTTTTTAGATATATTACTTTGTTCTAAATTTTGTGAGCTTGGTTTTCTTGTTATCTTTACTCTTTATTTTTAAAAACCTATAGTATGAATTATATTTCTAGTTTGGGTCAACCTAGTAGCTGGTAACTAATATTACGTCATTCGTACTTTGATGCAACTAGAAAATTTTTATGTGTAATACACTTATTCTTAATGATAATATTTTATTTGATAATGATTTTTATGTTTTTTTTAAACTTATTTTTAGAATTTTACTTATAAAACAGAACACTTTGTTCGTCTTTCTTTTTAAGTACAATTCCTTGACTTCTTTCACTGTGTGGAATTTATTCACTAATGAAATTTTAATACTAAACAATTCTTTAATATCTGATAAATCTCTGGAGCTAACAAATAATATTACAATTAGAAAGTTTTTATTTTTATGGCTCGTATAATGTATTTTGACCCATTTTAAAATTCTTAGATTTTATTTGATAAGAATTTTATGATCTTCTTGAAAAAGTTATTTTTGATATTTTAGTAAAAAAAAATTCGACCTATATTAAAATTTTTTAACTTTAGTTATGAATTCAGGACATTTTTTATTTAACGTGATTCATTTTAATTTTCAGAGTAACACAATAAGTGAAACATGAATTGTCATTATTGAGGCCTAAGGGATAAATTGTCACTATTGAGACCTAAAGGTAGATTTGAAATTTTGAATTTTATATAAAGGACGAGTATCTTGCCTTTTAATATATAGTAAAGATAAAGATGTATACGCCCTCTTAGCCTTTTGATTGGAGTATTTTCATGTTTGTTTAAGTATTTGTATACATCACGTTTTATGGTTCACTTTTCCTTGGCATAATATTTGTGTTGAAGACAATTCTATGATAATTTTGTGAACTTATTTGTCCATTTTTTATGTCTTTAATGTGTCGGAACATAGTACTTGTCCATAAGTTGCTAATTTATTTGCTCCATTATTTTGGATTTTAGGTTTACGTCATCATAGCTTTAGAAACAGATATCTTATACAAAATGCAATACTCTATGTAGGCTCTTAAGCATGCCTCTCTCAGATGTCTAAAGAAACTCGTTGTGGACTGGGTTCCAGCTGGAGATCTTGAGGATGCTACGGCTCAAGAGGTTTTAGAGTTGAATGCTTGATGTTTTCCCCTTGTATTTATTTCCAGCAGCGTGCCTAATGCAGGAGACTTTTTGTACCGCAGAATCCAGCTGCTCATAAGGCTGCATGGAAGCTATTGAAGGTGTGCATCATAAATGATTCAAGGATACTAGGCTTCCTGCCTTGCATAGCTCCTTTGGATTTTATTATTCTTTCAGTTTGGTAGCTCTGTTGTTAGACACTCTAATTAGCCATGATCTTCAGGGTGCAGATGGTATACTAGTTCCAGGTGGTTTTGGAGATAGAGGAGTGGAAGGGAAAATCCTTGCATCGAAGTATGCTCGAGAAAACAATGTTCCATTCCTCGGCATATGCCTAGGAATGCAAATTGCTGTCATTGAGTTTGCACGATCTGTTCTTAACTTGAAAGATGCTAACAGCACTGAATTCGATACCAGCACGAAGAATCCATGTGTTATATTTATGCCTGAGGTATTTTCTAATGAAGTTCTTTTCTTTGGGGGCATTGTAGGAGAACATATTTTCAAGCTCTTTTTAATATTATGCTATTTTCTCAGGTTTCTAAAACACATATGGGTGGAACCATGCGCCTTGGTTCTAGGAGAACATATTTTCAAGTAATGGATTGCAAGTCTGCAAAACTGTAAGTATTTCTGTTTTGAATTAGATGAGTAAATCTTTGCATGTGCACGACACTGAAAAAGTGCATTTTTTGGAGGTGCTGACAGCTCACCCTAAATAAATGCATAATATTCTATTCAACTCGTCTAATAGTTTGGGGTTTTTGTACGGATGGCTCCTTTTTAGGGGCCCAAATGAAATTTGGTCCAAGATTCAAATTTGTTCGAAAAATGGTCTTTTGCTTACGTCAGCCGTGTGTGAAAGTATCATCTTGTTCCCAGACCGTGCGCGAGTGCCTAGCGCTCAAAGGAATTCTCATTTCTTCCTCTCGCTTCTACCTCTCGTTCCTTATCAGACGCAACTGCAATTTTTTTCCTTTGTTTGAATTCTTCCTCTAGCTTCCTCCTCTCACTTTTTCCTCTAACTTCTTCCTCATCAATTTTGTAGTTTTTTTCTTCGAGTTTTTTTTTTTACTTCATTCGAATTCTCGCTCTCGCTTCTTCCTCTTGTTTCTTGGTTTCACTCTTGCTTCTTCCTCTTGTTCTAATTCACATTCCAACTTACATATTTGATTCCAAAAGAAGAAGAAGGCGACATAAAGAGAAGAAATTGCCGAAAAAGATGGCGACTGTTGGGAGTAAAAGCGTGGAAGAAAAAACGCACAAAAAAGAAACAAAATGAGATACTAAAAAAAATGCAAAAAAAAAAAAGAAAAAAAAAGAAAAAAGAAGGAAGAAGAGAAAACGCAAAAAAGAACAATGAAAAAGGTTGCAAAATGACGAAGGAAGAAGAAAGAAAGGTTAAAGTGGTAATTTCATAAGATGATGATATCAGCAAAAGGCCAAATTTCATTTCTTTTGAAACTTGGGTTACTTTTCATTTGGGCCCAGGCCTTCTATACAATTATTTCTAATAGTTTCTAGGTATTTGAGAACAAAATAATAATAATAATAGTAGTGGTAGTAGTAGTTTCTAGGTACTTGAAAACAAAATAATTTCTTTTATTTATAAATGAAATAAGAGAAAAACCCTAAAACACATATAGATGATTACAAGAGAGAATGCCAATTGGTAATTAAGAAAGATAAACTATAACGTTTAAAAGGGTGCTTAATTTTGCACCAAAAGAAAGCAATAAAAAGAACTTATTCCAAAAACCTATCGAAAGGGGAAAAAGAGTCAAGAAAAAGGCAATCGTTTCTCTCGCCCCATAGAAGCCAGAAGAAAGCACGAACAGAGCCAACTGAATCATCTTTTTAGTACCACCAACCTACCAACCAAGTAGCAAGAAGGTCAAAAATAGAATTAGGGCATGACATAGAATATCCAAAAGCCTCCATAATAGTGGTCCAAAACCTAGATGCAAAAGGGTAATGTATAAACAGGTGGGTTGGTGATTCAAAATGATGACGGCACATGAGACACCAGGAAGGCAAAAGAGACATATAAGACATCCTTCATTGAAGATGATCAAGAGTGCTAATGGCACCCAAACAAAGTTCTCAAAGAAAAATTTTGATCTTCAGATAAGAGTCCTTCCAAATAACAGAGTAAAGGTCAGATAAGAGCGGATTAGCCGCACCGCCAAATCCGTCATAAGAGATTTAACAGTAAATATCAAAGAGGAATCAAAGGACCAATAACCAGGAATTTGGAGTAGCACAGAATTTAACAGTAGACAAGTGATGAGATAAGGATGTCCATTCAATAATCTCTATATCAAGTTGTGACGAAGATGCAAATCGTAAGCACTCATTGAAGGAATCCAAAAATTGACAATTGCAGCCTTTGGCTAAGGGTAAGACGGAAAAGCCTCAGAAAAACTGTAGAAATGACACCACAGCTGAGCCAAGAATCATTCCAAAAAGAAATAGAAGAATCATCACCAAAACAACGACGAATACGAACGTAGGGGACATAGTCTCAATAAATGGCTAAGAGGTCATGGGTTCAATCTAGGTGGTCACCTACTTAGGAGTTAATTTCCTATGAGTTTCCTTAACACCCAAATGTTGTAGGGTTAGGCGGGTTGTCCCGTGTGATTAGTTGAGGTGCGCGTAAGTTGGCTCGGAGACTGACAGATATAAAAAAAAAAATACAAAAACGACAAATATGAACAACAACTAAATCAGAAATCTGACAAATAAACCGCCATTGAGGAAAATGCCAAATAAGAAGGTTGAATTACTAGCGAAATCTCATTAAGGAAAATACTCCTTCCTCTCTCCTCTCTCCTATCACCCTTTATCCTTTCCATAATTATCTCCGGCCACCATGTTCGCCACGCCTTTTGCTTCAGCCCCATCAGCCACCCGATCAATTCTAATTGATCGCAAGATCTTTACCCTTCTCCCATTGAACCTTCAAAAGGAAAACAAAACAAAATCACTTGAACATCTATTAGTATTATTATTATTATTATTATTATTATTATAGGTATTTGTTGCTAATTAGAGGCATGTGATTTCAAATCTTTCAGGTATGGGAATAAAAGTTCCATTGATGAGAGACATAGGCATAGATACGAGGTAAGTTTAAGTTACTTTTGATTTTTTTACTTTCTTTAAATAGTAGAAGCATTTAACTGAGAAAAATGGGGAAATTCAATATGGGTAGGTTAATCCTCATATGGTATCGCGGCTTGAAAATGCTGGACTCTCATTCACTGGCAAGGACGAAACAGGTCAGCGCATGGAGGTATGATTTCCTACCTTATAAAATCTTATGCGACAATGTGCATGTAATCCCTCTAAAATGGTTGGTATGTTTCATGTTTTAGATTGTTGAGTTGTCTTGTCATCCATACTTCATTGGTGTTCAATTCCATCCTGAATTTAAATCAAGACCGGGAAAACCTTCTGCATTATTCTTGGGTACATTCTCTCTCATCCCCAATTGCATTATGTGCTGATGTTATATATTAGTCTTGTGCGAGCAAGTAATTTGTCATTTTAGGTTGTAATATTTTAGATGAGTATTCTTACCCAAAAAAGAGAAGTTACCAATACTATTCTACCTTTTTAATGGAATATATTAGATTACACTCTCCTTCAAGGACCTTTTGTTAGGGTGACATTAGGATATGCCGTTTGATGAGCAGTTGAAGAAACAGCATTTTATTCTTCATTATTGGCCAAACACGTAGTGCTACTTTATCTTTTAGATCGAGCAACTTTTGATGTTGTATTGTGGACTAGAGTGGCGACCTAAAAAGTTTGAGCATAAAGGTTTCAAACAATATGACACTGGTAGCTATGTCTGAAGGTAATAACACTCGGTTTATTATGAGTTTTCACCATTTACATGTCAATGTAGTCTGCTTTCGTAGTGGTTCCTTTCATGTTACAGTAAATTGCGGAGGTGCTATATTGATATCTTTGAAACATGGCACTCTGCTAGGTTAATGTGCCCCCTTTTCATTGTTCAGATTAACTAGTGGAGGTGCTATCTTTTTAACATGTATATATATATATGAAGAACGGGCCTTCTCAAGTCTGAGCAAGAGGCAACTGTGAGGTGCATGTGGGTTGCCCGCCTTTATTTTGGTGCTTGCCATGTGCACTTTTTTGTTGACATGAATTTTGTTAGTTGATATAAGATTAAATTTGCCTTCACTCATAAACTTAAGCTTTTGAGTTAATCGGCGATTTAAGATGATATTAGAACCTCTAAAGCCCAAACAGGTATTCGGTCCAAAGAAGTTGAGATCCAATAAAAAATGGTGAACCCAAAGGAGGCACCATCTTGAAGGAGCATGTTGAGGATCCCACATTGGAAAAATTAAGGGACCTCACAATCTAAGAAGATAGATTGACTATTTCTCTCATAACTAACTGGTTTTGAGATGGAACCCCATATTATCTAATAAACATATATGTTCATTATACATCCACTAATATCATGGAACAAACCCTTGATCGAAATTCTGTCAATTGTTTTTTCTATTGATTTAGCATAGTATATAGTGGGAAATGAAGTTAAGGCTCAATAGACTATAAGCTTAGGGTTGTTATGTCAGTTTTCTCCTTTAATACTTCTACAAGCTTCAACAAGAATTTTTGTTTTTTTACCATTTCTTCCTCTCTTATTCTTCATTTGTCCGATCTTCTTTAGAAGATGGCATGTGCACACTAATATTTTTCTTTCAACAACCTATTGGCAATCACCCATGACGTTCCCTTTTAATTTTTATTATTGTTATTTCTTTATTGTGCGTGTGGAACATTCAAATTTAAGTGCATAATTATTGACTTTGAAGGGTACTAAGATAGTATTGTTGTTTGAATTGCAAATAATGATGCATAGAAGTGTTAAAAAATTCTCAAAAATAAATAATTATTAAGAAAATGTTAATCATGATACTATTATAAAGGACTTGATACACACGTATACTCACCAAATAGTATATATATAAAAAAAAGGAATAAAACACACATTCCATAGTAGTTATGTTGTAATAAAAAGGAAAGTTAAGTAAGAACATGAAAAGTAGGTCTGTCTTAGTAAACTTTTTTGGGATGGTAAATATTTTGGGTCTAATTTTCATTATCAATTATCTAATTGAAAATTTTGATAGCTGAATTGTACCAAAATACTAGGAATTGTGATAGATCCAATTCAAGTGTTAATGGGTTTGAGTTAGAGTTTTAGCATTTCTTTTTAATATTCTTAATTATTTAAGCTCATTTGTGTTTTCTTAATTATGTTAATTTTTGTTTGAATATTGAATGATTTTTTTAAAACATGTTCATGACTTATAATTGTTGAGTATTTACTTGTTTTATGAATATTTACTATAGATAATATTTCTCAAAAGTGTATCTCGATTCACTTGGGAGAAGTTATTGGTACAGCTCTTGCCTTAAATGGGCAAGGACTTGTCTCTTTGGAGTGTGCCTTGTACTTCAAACCATTGGATGGTTAACATCTTAGATTTGATAATGTGTTGTGTGCATTACTCTTCTACCACTCTAAAATTTGTTGGACGTGTGCCAAATACTTATTAAGCACATTAGACATGAACTGGCCACTTGATCTGCTTGTTGAATGCAAGAAAAAATATAATGGACACATGTTAATGTTGTTGTAAGGAAGCGGTAGTTGTCATTATATAAATAAGGTAGAAGGTATTTTGATTGCATATTTTTTGTTTTAAATGAGAAAGGGTTGACATATCTTTCTTTAGTGTAGAATTGCATGGATTAGTCGGTCATACGAATAAAGAAGTCGTAGGGGATTTTTCTTTGAGGGGATTTCACATCACGTTAGCTATTTTATTCCTTTTGGATTTTTGATTACTTAAAATGTGGGGCTATCGTGAGGGTTACTTCTTTTTTAAAGAAAAAAGAAAAAGAAAGAAAGAAAAGGTTATATTATGATGTAAAAGAAGAAGAAAACTTTTTTTCCTCCATTATTCTTTGAGAAATTACTATAAACAGAAAAAATATTAAATTATTTACAAATATAGAAAATTTTCATTGTCTATAAGCGGTAGAATTCTATCGTGATTTATCGTTGATAGACAGTAAAAAATTTCTATATTTGTAAATAGTTTGACTTATTTTTTTATATTTGAAAACATTCTTTTTTTTTTATTATTATTGATCTTGCTATTTAAATTGGGAGGTAGGCCTAGCTTTCTTTAGATATACTATTGAGCTGAATGGGAAGACGCACTTGGAAAAACATGTTAATAATCCATATGTCAGATGGGTTCTATCATACAAAAGAATGATTCAGATTGAGACTGGTCATTCTAAAACTCGGGTGAGATGGGAAGAGGGGGAACAATCCAGTGCCAAAGTCTCTGAATGGGTAAGTCGTTGGAAAAACATGTTAATAATCACCATCACCATAAGCCCTTATGTCCTCGAATGCTCCGCTCAATAGCCAATAAAGTAGTCATAGCTAACAAAATAGGAGTACCCATGCCTCTAAAGGGCGGTCTCGTTGGTCTACTATCTATGACTAACACCTGCCACAAAGTACCGGTGAGTTTATAAAGAAAATCCTTGTTGTCTCCAGAGTTTGGGCTTTTCGGTGGGTGCATTTTTTTTTTTTTTTTTGGAAATAGAACTCCTAAAACCTTATTTATCTACCCAAAATATTGTTGACGTTTGCAAACGTGGTGGATTGTAAGAGGAAGGTAAAATAGCCTTTTAACATCTGGGGATATAGAGAAAGCTACTCAATATGTATCTACCTAACGTTTGCAAATTTCGTCTATTATCTCAGTTTGTAGACCATGCGTTTTTTAAGTATTGATAATGATCAATTGACATTTTTATTTTGTCATACAGGACTCATAGCTGCATCGTGTGGCCAATTAGATTATATCTTAAAAGGCTCTGAGAGTCGGAAGAAAACTACGAATAACGGGGGCGTTGAAGTCTCAACGATGAAATTATCCAGAAATGGTAACATGAAAATGACTGCGAATGGGCTATCAAATGATGTTTATTTGAATGGCAATGGATTGCACTAATGAAGGTTGGTGAATTTCTTTGCGAAGTCCTCCCGAGTGATTTGCTGATCTTATGTAGTAATTATTCCGGGATTGCCTGTACAGTCATCTAAGTTCGAATAGGTATAGGTTAAAGGTCTTTTATCAGGAAAGAGAGTTGTACCCCAATCTTTTATAAGGGGTTAGCTTCTCAATATATATATTATTATATATATTTATACTATTCAAGTAAGGTGCTGTTTCGAGCTTGTCTTTTTCGTTTGTACTAGTGGACGACTGGAAGTAGAGGCTAGTTTTGCATTTGGGCTTGTGTAGCCAGCTTTCTTTATACCATCAGGATTTAGAATGTAATCTAACCACGTGTTCATGTGTGGTGTAAGAACATTTAATTTGTGTTATGGAAACTGTCTGGATTCATGTCGCGGTCAAATATTTGGGCTCCTACTAGGCAGTGTGGTTTTCTTTGTGGTAAAAAACTTAATTAATAAAATGTTGGAATGTCCAAAATTTTAGATATTTTTAGTTTGTATGGGCAAGGTTAATTTTATTGTTTTAGAAAATTGGGTTTGATTGAGTTGTTAAGGATCCTGGCAACTCGCTCTTGTTTTATGTTTTTGTTTCTATTTTTTAAGAAAATAATTTGTTTGATAACTATTCCCGTTTCTTGTTTCTAGACTTTGATAAACGTTTTTTAATATGGGGCCAACTTTGAGAAACTACACTCTGTTTCTTTTCTATTTTATACTATATTGTTTGCTTTATTTATCAAAACTCATCATCAGCCTATTAGTAGTGATGTACACCCATACTACTCTTTTACCTCTTGGTTGTGTGTTCATCTTTCAAGATGGACACTTTTATTTGTTTTTTTTTCCTTTTTATATTTATTTCCATATTTTTAATAAAATATGGACTTCTATCATTGTCTATCGCTCAATGATAGAATTCTATTCCAGTCTATCGCGGATGGATAGTAAATTTTTTTTATTTTTTTAAATAGTTTGACTCATTTTTCTATATTTGAAACCAACTATTTATTTTATTTATTTTCTTTATTAATTTTGTTATTTGCAAAAATAATTATGTTATATTTATATTTTAATTTAATTTTAAAATTCTCTAATATTTAGATTTATATATTATTTTAATTTTTAATATATATATTAATTTTTTATATTTTAAATTTTAACTCTCAAGATGGGCACTTTTATTTTGTTTTATTGTTAAATTTGTTTTCATCTTTTATATTTTATTTATTAATTTTGTTATTTACAAAAATAATTGTGTTATAATTATATTTTATTTTAATTTTGAATTTTAAAATTTTCCAATATTTCTATTTGTATATTATTTTAATTTTTAATATGTATATTAATTTTTTTTATATTTTAATTTTTTAGTATTAAATTTTGCAATATGTGTGTTTATATATTATTTTAGTTCTAATATTTTTAGTATATTATTTTAATTTTAATATTATTAGTTATTTGACTTGAGTTAGAGATGACAGAGCCGATCAAATTTGGGCAACATATATGAAAAATAGGATACAACTTTGTTATTATATTTAGTTGTTATCTATACTTGTATTAGATGACATAAACTTTTGATAATATATTTTTTTATGTTTAATGTACATATCTTCTTTTTTTTATACTATATTGTTACAAAAAAAAAAAAAAAACAAGAAAAACACAAGAAACGAGAAATGAGGAATTGTTATCAAACAAATTTTTGTTTTTGTTTATTTTTTTCAATAAACAGGAAAGATGAATAGTTATAAAAAATATTCTTGTTTCTTATTTTGAAAAAGAAACAAGAAACGGGGAAAGGGAAACAGAAAACAGAGAATGGAAGCGTTATTAAATGGGTTCTAAAGTTCTAAATTTTGAATGAGATATTTTCAAAAGTCATAAATTCATTATTTTGAAAATTTAATTCCTAATTAGATTTTATTTTAAGTTTTAAGACTCCATGTTATCTCTAGGGTTTTAAGTTTTCTTAAATTCAAATTCCAAATTAGTTTCAGTTAAGAAAATCTTAGAAGAAAACTCTAGAGATAAACTTGGAGTCTTAAAACTCTAGAGATAAACTTGGAATTATCAAATTCAATTTTTAGGAAGAACGTTTTCAAATTGAACCGTAAGTAACCAAGTAATATAGTCGAGAGTATGATTAATAAATAGAATAAAATAAACTTCAATAAAAGACATGAGATTCAATCAAGTTTCAACAACTACGTTGAGTACTAAAAAAGAATGTGCCCACATTGTTACCACATTCTACCTTGTTACTAAGGAAATTTATTTAAAGAGACGCAACTAGGTCACATCAACCCTTAGACGGCTGGGAATATCTACAATCATTTGGAACACATTATTAATGTTGTATCTCTTGAGAGACGCAACCTAACGATTGGCCATCAATCGTATTGCACAACTCTATTTTTGTTGCATTTTTTGAATAGACCAACCCAATAAAAAAAATCTGCATTATTTTTTCAAATAATTTCATGAGTGCCCACAATTTTTACCATTTTTTGAAAAGATTCTGATCGAGCACTTAATCTAAATAAATCCTGTTGTAGACATTTATGTAATTAATTAGATTGTTATGTAAAGGTTACCTTTGCAGTTATTACAAAAATAAAAATAAAAATAAATCCTAGTTTTTTTAATTCCTATTTTAATAAATTATGAATACAAGGGATACACTTTTCCTAATACACCTCTACCCTCCCATCAAACAATTTTTTACAAATAATTAAAATCGACAAAAATGCTTTAAAATTAAAAAAAATATTTTTTAATTTCAAATTCTCTTTTGAAATTTTAGAAAAAAAATACACTTCTCCCCTCCATGGTTCAAATCTCCCACCCCTATTTGTACTAAAAAAAACTAATGCTATATGTGGCATTGCCATATCATCATCTTCCGAAGTTGAAGGTTAAAAATCTCCAAATTTACAAAATAATTCTAAATGATCCATAATTTAATTTAAACACAATGGAAGATAAGTTACACCGTTTATCTACTTGGCAAATTCATTTGATAGTTGGTAAATGATTTGAAAACCAAATTAAAACAACATTCGGTCAATTTAAAGTTAAATAAAAAACTATTTGGAATTATTTTACAAATTCCGTGTATCTTTTGAAATCCAAGTAGACATCAAACCACATATGCGAGGGCTAAAAAGTTCTATTTTTCAGAAAGAAAAAAAGAAAAACTATATGCGGCGTTCACGGTATATATGACGATGCATATTATAACAATGAAAGAAATTATCGGGCGAAGCGTGAGCTCTGGAAAGAAGGCCGGTCGCATTTCGGCATAGTTTGGCCTTGAGACTGGAGAGGACAAATCTTCAGCCACACAACGTTGTGAGATTCCATTCCGGTCTTCGTTTTGGCAGTTCTAAGACTCAGTTGCAGGGAGAGTTACCAAAAAACTACCATCGATGATACTATTGCAGTCCCACTCCAGATTTCTGCTCCAGACTTTGTTAAATCGGGTGCACAAGTAGGTTTTTTATCCGTACTTATCTATTTCTAACTGATGGCTTATTATATGTATACCGCAATTTCTTGCTTCCTCTTAGTTCTCTGGACAATCTCCTATTTTAGTGCTCAAATAATTTTAATCCTACCAAAATTAGGTGTCCCTTAATACTCTTTGTTTCATCCACGAGTGCTATGTGTCGTTTAAATTCGCACTCCAAGACTCCTCTCCAATTTCTTAGAATCAGATGTTGTGAATGTTCCGGATCATTTTAGAGATGCTTGGGTTTAGCCTCTAATACTCACTGATTGAAGTTTTGTATAATCAGACTGTCTTCTTCGAAGAGTCCTTAATGTGGTTGCCTAAATTCAGGCTAATTCCACAAACGGAGAAAATAATTTACAAGAAAAAAGAGATAAATTGCAAAGGAGAGATAAAAAGAGAAAAATACAGGAAGGTATTTATAGTCATAATAAGAAAAGAA
This sequence comes from Lagenaria siceraria, assembly GCA_002890555.2. Taxonomy (NCBI): domain Eukaryota; kingdom Viridiplantae; phylum Streptophyta; class Magnoliopsida; order Cucurbitales; family Cucurbitaceae; genus Lagenaria; species Lagenaria siceraria. The sequence goes on from CM016485.1 coordinate 73,661, forward strand.
GTACAAAATCAGTTTGTTTCTTGAACTTTTTCTTTATTTTCATCCATCAACGAAAAGCTTGTTTATTGTTTAAAAAAAAACAAAACAAAATAAGAGTTATATTACTGGTCTCCATGGGCTGAAAAATAGCGGGAGGAGAATGGAATTTCAAAATGAATAATGAACCAACATCCTCTTTGTTAAGATCCACTTTTTAAACAATAACTGTATATCTTCAATCCTTCATTTCCCTTTCTTTAGTAATAATTTCTCTAATTTCTTTTTTCAAGTAAACTGGATGATATTTTTCAGAAGCGACATTTCTACATCTATTGAAAACATGTCACTTAATTAAATGTCCCTTCTCGCACATTTCCTAATCACTCCCAAGGGTCCCATTTCATCTCACGAAAACACATTCTCTCATGCTTTCATATTCAAACGATCTTAAAATCTCTACAAGTTGCTTCATTAAAAAAAAAAAAAAAAAAAAAAAAAAGCCCTCTACCAGAGGTGGATTTTCTACCACTACCTTGTGTTAGCCAGCCCAACATAATTTGTTTATTTAAAATCTCTACAAGTCTACTTTTGTAGACTTAACTAAGGGGGCTGCAAATAATAGATTCCCCATGGTTCGTTTGATTTGGAATCTTAAAATCCCAAAAAAAAAGTGAAGGTTTTTCTCTGGTCGCTTGCTTATAGAAGTTTGAATACCCATGAGAAGCTCCAAAGGAAGTCCCCAAGTTGGTCCCTTTCTCCTTATGTATCTTGTCTCTTTATCTTGTCTTTGCCTTAGAGACGCAGAAATGGTAGATCATTTGTTTTTGCATTGTGAGTTTGCTATTCAAGTAGGATGTTTGAAGATAAGCTTGCTTCTTTTGATTCTTTTTGAGCCCTTGTTCAACGTACGGCCTCTTGGTGGTGCACAAATTACCCTAAGTTCTTATTGTAATTATAGCATTCTTATGATTATTAACAACTGGAAGGCTCTTTTATTAGTTTTGTGCGAGGGGGATTCCTCAACCTCCCACCCTTAGGCTGTCTCTTATGTGTTTGAATATACATATATGTTTCTTAATAAAAAAAAGATTTGCTCTGGCCACTTGGACTTTTAGTAGACGACAGTTCCTTTGGATCCTATTGGAACTTTGTTGACCTGGCTGTTTATGTCAACAAGCAACCAATAATTCCCTTCCCTATATTGTTTGTTTGTTTTTTTTGATGAAATAAACCACTTTCTTTGAGGGGGAAAAAAAGAAGAAAGAATGTAAGTGCATACAAAAAACCAAGCCCAAAGAGAGACTCCTCTAAATAAAAAGGGATCAATCAAGCAAAATAGTGCCTATAGAATAGTTACCAAAGAACTTTGAAGTCGAAGCCAAAGAGATACATGAAACCTAATAAGAGCCCGAACATCACTAGGCTCCCTTTCTAGCCCTCTAAACACTCTATTGTTCTTCCTCCTCAAAGATTCCACATGATAGCACACACCCCAATCACCCAAAAGAAACGACTCTCTCTTGAAAAGGCGAATAGAGGAGGAACTCCCCAATCACATCCCTGGTGCCCTATGACGAGCATGAGTCAAGCCAAACATTTGGAAGAAAAGGTTCCAAATAAAATGCACAAAATCACATCTCCTAAGAATGTGCTCAAGGTCTTCCTTCGCCTTCCAACAAAGAATACAACAAAGAAAAACAAATAATCTTCCCAACCAAATCAAGAGATCATAAACAAGAGGCGATCCAAAGTGTTCACACACCCTTGTAAAACTTCCCAAATAAATAATCTCACTTCCTTAGGAATCTTAATTCTCTAAATGGTCGAAAAAACTTGAAGGAAAAGAAAAACAAGCTTCCCTACCAAATCAAAAGATCATAAACAAGATGACTTTTAAAGGAGGATATATGAAACACGGAGGAACATGGAGCAAAAAGGACCATCTCCCACCCACTGGTCTTCCAAAAATACGTATCCTTACCCTCTCATAGTCTTGATGGGTTTTTTTCTCTCTCTCTCTTTTATTTATTTTTATTTTTTTAAAACGGAAACAAGACTATTCATTGATATAATGAAAGAGTCTAATGCTCAAAATACAATGGAAACGAGATAGAAACTACGACTTGGCAATATAAGGCTACTCAAAGTACATGAAAGGAAACAAAATAGAAACCACAATTTTGCCAACACAAGGCTAGAACCAAATAACACCATAAAGACTAAAACTCTGAAGAAAGAATAAAAACATTTCATTTGAGCACATATCTCAAGATGACTTTAACTCGAACAAGCCCAAAGCAAAAAGAAGAACAACTTCCACCACAACAACTCGCAAAGATTGAACACAAAATTAATGAGGAGCCAACTAAAAGGGATGGACAATATTCCAAATCCAAAGAAGATTTCAGCTACTTCCAACAAGCCAACTGATAGCACCTTCCCAAGAAAATAAGAAGACAACTTTGATCATCAACTAACAAAGAGGAATGATACGCGCAAGTGCATGCGTTGAGTAACAATATAGTTAAAACGGTCTTGGCCGAGTATTGTCCTCAGGGAATCGAATTGTTTAATTTTTTAGCTATTCAGAGATTATTCCAATTTTATTTAGGGAATCGAATTGTAACGACACTTAGGATAAACTAATCTAAGAAAGCAAATAACAAAGATCCACTGAATTTGAAAAACTGAAGAATGATAAATCTCCATTATCAGTGCGAGGTGGATCCAAAGGGCAAATATCCCAAAAGTGAAGCAAAAAAATGCCAAACTTATCGGTTATCTCAATTTTAGCAGGTATGAATCTACATAATTTTTTCTCCACTTCAATTATAGCTGATGTACAATCAATAAGATTAAGTGTTTGAAAGGAGATATTAACCAAGCCTCCAAAATGCTGACCAATTGCTTCAAAGCAAGAATGTTTCCACTAAGGCAACAGTAAATTCTTCACTGAAATCCAACCACCATAACCTTCTATAAATTGCGGATGAGAATGTTCTTCATGAGACCATTTTTCAATTTTTAAGTGAAAGTCTCCAATTAGTCTCCATTTCCCATCAAAATCCAATTTAGAAAAATCATCCTTTATATGCAATTGCTTTTTCGACCATAAATGGGTTAATGGATACCTTGGACTAGAAATAGACCTCTAGAGCCTCATGAATGTCAGACCAAGAATTATGAGCTAACAATCTTGAAATCACCAAAAGAGAACGGAAACTTAAATCCACTACCTCTTTTTCTTTCCTCATCCAATAGGTGGAAGCCTTTGAAATTTGCACATGCAACCCATTCGCAAACATGGCATTGATAATGTACTCTATAATTCAGAGAATGAATCTCAAAAAAGTATTTTCCATAAGACTTGAGTTACATATATATAGGCGAGATAGAAACCCTAATCTAGAAAATATGAAATTACAATTAAGGACAATATACATAGATAATTACAATTAAGGACATATTATAACACTCTCCCTCAAGCTGGAGCAAATATATCAATCATGCCCAGCTTGTTACATAGATAATTTATTCTTGCTCCATTCACAGCTTTGGTAAGAATATCTCCCAACTGTTCTCCAGTCTTCACATATCCTGTAGATATCACTCCTTCTTGTATTTTCTCATGAATGAAATGATAGTCCACTTCAATATGTTTCGTTTGTTCATGAAACACTGGGTTGGATGCAATGTGCAGAGCAACTTGATTATCACACCATAATTTAGTTGACACGGTAACGCTAAAGCCCATATCAGATAAAAGTTGATGTATCCTCATTATCTCACACACAGATTGTGCCATAGCTCTATATTCTGACTCCGCACTCGAACGTGAACCTACATTCTGTTTCTTACTTTTTCACGACACTAAGTTTTCTCCAACAAAAACGCAATATCCAGTTGTCGATCTCCTATCTTCTCGAGATCCAGCCCAATCCGCATCTGAAAAACACTCAACCCTTGTGTGACCATGATCTTTATATAAGATCCTACGTCCAGGTGCAGCTTTTAGATAACATAAAATTTGTTCTACTGCAGCCCAATGATCTACTGTAGGAGAAGACATAAACTGACTCACTATACTCACAGCATAAGCAATGTCTGGTCGTGTCACTGTTAAATAGTTCAACTTCCCTACTAGTCTTCTATATCTCTCAGGGTCTTTAAACAATTCACCTTCTTTAGCAAGTAGCAAATTTGGTATCATTGGAGTACTACATGGTTTGACTCCTAGTTTTCCAGTCTCAGACAACAAATCAAGTACATATTTTCGTTGTGATAGATAAATACCTTTCTTGCTCCTCATTACTTCAATACCCAAGAAGTATTTCAACTCTCCCAAATCTTTAGTATGAAACTGACCCTGAAGAAAAGTTTTAAGAGAGGATATACCTGATACATCATTGTCAGTGATAACAATATCAACATACACAACTAGCAAAGTAATACCATACTCTGATCGTCGATAGAATACAGAATGATCAGATGTACTTTTCTTCATACCAAAACATTCAAGGGCTTGACTAAACTTACCAAACCATGCACGAGGGCTCTGTTTCAATCCATACAAAGATTTTCGAAGTCGACACACTTTACCACTCTCCCCCTGAGCAACAAACCCAGGTGGTTGCTCCATATAAACTTCTTCTTGAAGATCACCATGCAGAAAAGTATTCTTAATATCAAGTTGATGCAAAGACCACTTGTGAGTAGCAGCCATGGAAAGAAACAATCGAATGGAAGTTAATTTGGCAACAGGAGAAAAAGTATCAGAATAATCAGTCCCATAGATTTGGGCATAACCCTTGGCAACAAGGCGAGCTTTCAGATGAGCCACTGTGCCGTCAGGATTGAATTTGATAGCAAACACCCATTTACACCCAATTGCCTTCTTGCCTGCCGGTGGAGACACTAAATCCCAAGTACCATTGTCATCCAAAGCAGTCATCTCCTCAATCATTGCGCTACGCCACCCAGGATGAGATAAAGCTTCATGAACAGAGTTAGGAATAGAAGTGGAATCAAGAGATGTAAGAAAGGAATAAGTGGGAGGAGACAACTGGTTATACGAAACAAATGAAGAAATAGGATAAGTACAAGTGCGCTTACCATTCCGAAGGGCAATAGGAAGATCATCACTCGGTCCTGGATCAGATGTCGAAGAAGATAGAGGTGGAGAACATGTTCCTGAGGGTTGTTGAGGAGGCCGTTTGGAGAAGACTCGAGTAACAGGTGGGTGAGACGGAAGAGATACAGAAGACGACGGAGGAAGAGACGGTGTAGGAACGGTAACTTTGGTAATCTCATAAATCAAAATATCATCATCCTCCCCTTGATAAGGACTTGACGGTGAAGAACTAAAAGGTATATCTTCAAAAAACGTAACATCAGGAGATACAAGATATCTGTTCAGATTAGGAGAATAACAACGATAACCCTTTTGAACACGCGAATAGCCTAAGAATATGCATTTCAAAGATTTTGGATCTAACTTAGTACGATGGGGATTAACATCCCGAACAAAACAGACACACCCAAATATCTTAGGAGCAATAGGAAACAAAGGTTTTGTAGGAAACAAAACACGATAGGGAATCTCACCGCTGAGAACAGAAGAGGGCATTCTATTAATCAGGAAGCAGGCGGTGGAAACAGCATCCGCCCAAAAAGGCTTTGGGACATGCATTTGAAAGGATAGGGCTCGAGCGGTTTCAAGTAGGTGTCGGTTTTTTCTTTCAGCAACTCCATTTTGAGATGGAGTGTCAGGACACGAGGATTGATGAATGATGCCATTATCACGTACGTAAGACCCAAGACATGAGAAAAATATTCACCAGCATTATCAGTGTGCAGGATTTTGATAGAGACATCAAATTGAGTTGGAATTTCAGCATGAAAAGCACAAAAATGAGATAGTAATTCAGAACGATTTTTCATTAAATATAACCAAGTCACACGAGTATAATCGTCAACAAAAGTAACAAAATAGCGAAAACCAGTTTGGGACACAACAGGACAAGGACTCCAAATATCAGAGTGAACTAACTCAAATGGAGCACTAGCTCGTTTATGGACTCTAGGACTAGAACTAAGACGATGAAACTTAGCAAACTGACACGAATCACAATTTGAAGAAGACAAAGAACAAAATTCGGGATAAAGTTTCTTCAACACAGACAGTGATGGATGACCTAAACGACAATGAACTTCAAACGGGGATGTAACTCCAGAACAAGCCACAACTTTCGGGATCTGGTGGTCGAAAATGTAAAGGCCTCCTGACTCATGTCCTCTACCAATAATCTTCTTCGTCACATGATCCTGAAACAAGCAATAACCAGGAAAGAACGAGACAAAACAGTTATGGTCACGAGTAAGTTGGCTAATAGATATTAAATTAAAAGACAATTGAGGCAAATGTAACACAGAGGACAAAGAGAGGGAAGAAGTGAGATTAACGGTGCCGGAGCCAAGGACAGAAGAGGTTGAGCCATCTGCCAAGGTAACAGATGGAGATGAGGTAGGGGACAAAGGACTAGAAAACAAGTTAGAATTACCTGTCATATGAGCAGTGGCACCAGAGTCTATGACCCATTTGGTAGATGATGTAAGGAGACATTTTGTATTACCTGTCTCAACAATGGTGGTAATAGGAGTCGATGAAGAAGATGCATGTAGGGATTCCTGGAATACTTGAAATTTAGCAAAGTCTTCAGCAGAGATGGTAACAGACTTCTCAGGCATATCAGTGGTGGAAGCTATCTGAGCATGCTGAGATCTCTGAGTCTTATACAGCAGCTTTCGACAATCACGTTTCAGATGGCCTGGCTTACGACAGTAATGACAGACGATCTCCTGAGACTCTGATTTCCGACTATCATAGGTAGGCTTCTGAAAATTGTTAGGAATCCCTAAAGTAGCTTGAGGGTGATCATTCTTGCTTATAAGAGCACTGCTCGGTTGAGACACAGGCGAACCAGATTGAGAACTCTCAATACGAAGAACACGACTAAAGGTGTCATCTAGCGATGGAATGTCAGAATCAGATAAAATCTGTGTTTTAGCCATGCCAAATTCAGGTGAAAGCCCATTCAAAAATATCATAACAACCATCTTTTCTCGTTGAGCTTGTTGAACTTTGATATCAGAGCTGAAAGGTAATAATAAGGCAAGTTCAGCGGCTATCTTCTTAAATCCCATAAAATAGCTTGTAACAGATCCTGCCTTCTGTTTGGCTCGAAAAAACTGCATGCAAACATCAAACATTCGATGGACGTGTTCTTTCCCCAAATAAAGAAATTCCAAGAACTGTAAAAGTTCCTTCACAAAATTACAATGATTCACCAAGCCAACGACTTCATTCTCAATGGAGTTCTTAATCTGAAGATAAAGACGAGCATCGTCGCGAAGCCAATCCTTTTTCTTATCATCTTTCGGTGGATCCTCAGTCACATGATCATCCATATCAGTACTCAGTAAGTAAAACTGAATCGTTCGTCGCCACTCATAATAATTAGATCCATTTAACTTGTGTTCGGTGATCTTGGATGATAAGGGAAGTACATTAGACACCGGTTCAGCCATGACAACGTACCACACAACTTGTAGATCTCGAAAATAGGGTAAATGCAAAAAAAACAGTGAACCAAAGACCCGGAATAACTAAAACAGCCCCAAAAGGACCAAAACAGTCACAAACCCTAAGAGCAAAAAGGGTATTTTCGAAATAATCTCACACCCGAGACGATTTCGATGGAACCAAAGGTACAGACAGGTCGGAAACTCAAAACCAAGACGAACCTAGCTGACAGAAGTGGAACCGGAGGTCCCACGCGCTCCCACGCGCCGGCGCGTGACGGAGGGGCTCGAGCTTCAGGCGGCGCGTGAGCCTCACGCGCGGCAGTTCCCGGCGACTAACGAAGACAGACGACGTCGGATGGTGGTGGTGCTTCTCCTGAGGTGGGTGGTGTCGACAAACGGCCACTCGAACTCGATGACCAAAATACCAAACCCTAACTCTATGAGAATGTTGCCGTCAAACGAAAGTTCGAAAGTTCGAAACCCTAGAGGGCTCTGATACCATGTACTCTATAATTCAGAGAATGAATCTCAAAAAAGTATTTTCCATAAGACTTGAGTTACATATATATAGGCGAGATAGAAACCCTAATCTAGAAAATATGAAATTACAATTAAGGACAATATACATAGATAATTACAATTAAGGACATATTATAACAGATAAGATTATTTTTGTCCTTCTCTGGGGACAATGCTTCTACTTTCTCATCAAGCTTTGAAGGAGTGACGGGAAGGGCTGCAAATTCTCTACTTTTGAAAGAAAATCTCGAATCATATCCCAACAAACAAACCAGCCTTTTTTTTTCCAACCCTAACTGAAACAAGTAATCTTTTTCTACCACCAGTAGGTGGCCATACAACACACTCAAGTTTCCAACTGAGGGGGGATTTAAATTTAGCCAAACGGATAGTGCCGGAATCATCGCTAAATTTCCCCCCAAAAATGTATGGACTGGAATTTGCAATATTTCTACCAAAGAGTTTTCAATCCAACTCAAATGAGAGAGTGAGAGGAATTGACATTTTATTTTTTAAGTCTTCAACAAAGCCCAATTCATCTTCAAACCAAGCCTTTAAGTAAGTATTGCTTATATAGCAACTCAAAGAATCCATGAGACTCAAACTGAAGTAACTGAGGTGGAGACTGTCCAACGAAGAGGAGGGAGGACAGAAGCAAACAACAACCAAGGAAGGAAGGGAAGGTAATGTAGAAAGAATTTTGGAGCTTTCTTGAATCAATTTTTTTTAATGAATAATTCCTCAATTACAACCTAAGAACCCCTATAAATAGGCTACAAACCAGCCTATAATAACAACTAAACTTTTATGGTACAACATTTTAACCACACGTGACTAATAAAATAACTAAAAGATAGACTATTAAAATAAAGAAAAATTGTTGTTCAGTAACACAGTAATTAAACTCAAAATAAAGCCAAACAAAACAGTCATTCTACATCAATTTCCTCTGCCTTAAAAAAATAACTCGTCCCCGAGTTAGGATGCCAATTGAAACTCATCAGGAGCACGGTAGGCAGTGAGATAAGAAATGTTAAAAGTGGAATGGATCTTGAAATGTGATGGAAGATCGATCTTATAAGCATTAGGACCGAAACGTTCAAGAATAGGGAAAGGTCTAATTTGCTTAAGATGAAGCTTGCCATGAACTCTAGATGGCAGCTTAGATTTCCGAAGGTGGACCATAACTAGATCACCCACCTCAAAAGATGTGGGACGACGATGTAAATCAGCTTGTTGTTTATATGTTGTAGCAGCAACTTTTAAATCTTCATGCACCTCTTTGTGAAGCTTGGCAATACGTTCAGCCATTTCTTTGGTTTCCTGATGCACATGTAAAGAAGATGGTAATGTAGCTAAGTCTATAGTTAAATTAGGAAGTTTAGTGTAAACAATTTCAAATGGTGACTTCCCTGTGGAACGGTTTTGCATATGGTTATAAGAAAATTCTACTTGAGGAAGAGCAATATCCCATTGGCGTGGCTTATCCCCACAAAGACAATGATTCATATTGCCAAGAGTTTGATTAGTTACTTCGGTTTGACCATCAGTTTGAGGATGACTAGAGGAACTAAACTTCATTCTTGTGGCAAATTTCTTCCAAAGAGTCCTCCAAAAATGACTTAAAAACTTAACATCCCGGTAAAAAATAATAGATTTAGGTATGCCATGCAAACGGACAATTTAAAAAAAAAAAAAAGATTAGCAATTGCAATGGCATCAAAAGTTTTCTTACATGCCAAAAAATGAGCCATTTTGCTATATCGATCTACAACCACAAAAACTGATCATTACCCCGTTGAATCTTAGATAAACCTAAAATAAAATTCATAGAAAGGTCTTCCTAGATAGATTGTAGAATAGGTAGAGGGGAATAAAGACTCGTATTATGGGATTGACCCTTTGCAGTTTGACAAACAAAACATCTTTGGACAAAGATAGTAACATCCTTTCTAAGTTGTGGCCTAAAACTCTGAAAGTCTCATCCTATTACGCCTTCTTCCATCCTTCTGCGGGCTACTTTGTTCACTTATTTGTACTTTTGGGCTGCTTAATTTCCTCGATCAATGTTTTCTTGGTGTTCTTTTTCTTAACCTCGTTTGGAATTTATGTACTTTGAGCATTAAACTCATCTCATTTCGTCAATGAAAAGTTTTGTTTCCGTTTTAAAAAAAAAACTTATTCTCTCTGTTTAGACCCCCTATTAAGGTTTGCAAGGGCATCGAAAAACTTATGTGTAACTTTCTTTGAAAAAAGGGTGGATGAAGGAAAGGGATCGCATTTGGTTAGGTGGGATGTTGTTGGGAGGTCAATGAACTGGGGGGGGGGGGTGTTAGACATCGATGACTTGAGGACTTGTAACCAATCCTTGTTAGCCAAATGGCTAGCAAGTATTGGTTTCACCCTTTTGAGTGGTTGTCGGGTGGGATTAAAGGCACCTATCGGAATATGTGGAAGGATATTTCCCAATATTGTTTGTTGTTTGTATGTGAGTTTGGTAGCACTAAGTTCTTCATTAGATGCAATGTCACCACCAACTATGTTAATTCCCCATGCCCAGCCTTGAACTCCGACCAAGATTGAGAACTCTGAAACTAAATGATGTAATTTAATTGACTAGAATGGCTAATTCTTGTTGCTCCGCTTTCCTATATTGTACTTTGAGCATTTGTTTCTTTTTATTAATTCAATGAATGAGGCTCGTTTCCGTTTAATTTTTTTTTTTTACTAAAATGGCTAATATTTTTTACCAAAAAAAAAAAAGGCTAATATTTTTCTTGTTGAATATAGTCTTGAAAAAGCAGTGGAAGTGGATTACAACTGGGTGGAATTTGATGATGTGCGTTACCATGTACAGGTAATTTTTCTTATTTTATTTTCATCATTTCGAAGATGATTGAAATTTGTTATAATGTCTATGATTGATTTGAATTATTTTTTAGGTCTCAATGAAGAACCCCCATCTCTTCCTGCTATCTGTATCATTGCCCATCCCTTCGGCAGATACTGTTTTTTGTGGCGGGCTTCCATCTGGAGCTATAGAAGCTATTAAAGCTGCGTATGGCATACTTGTACAGATTCTTGATCCTCCAAGAGATGGTTTTAATCTCACATTAAAATTGAATCTTTCGAAACTTCCTCTTGATGAAGGTTCATTGAGTTTTCTTTTTAAGGTCGTTATAAATTGTTATGGATATTGCAGAAAAAAAGGCTTATTGTTTTGTTTTTTCAATATCTTTTCTTGTTATCTGTATCATTATTTACGCTTCCTAGCACCTGGCTTTCACTACTGCCTTTGCGGAGAATATACTAGTTTGGGAAGTTAGTGTTTAGGAATTTTCCTTGAGCTCAATTGAGAAAAATCGTAGGTTGGAATATGTTAGAGTATTAGCAGAGATATTAGTAGTTGGATCATGCTAATTACTTAGGGGTGATCTAGTTATAAATATATGGGATTTCTCTTAGTTTTTTATAATGGAACAAAACTTTTCATTGATTAATTGAAAAGATACTAATGCAAAACTTTCCGAATTTATACTAGTTGGGCTACTTCTTGGTAATTTGTTGTGTGGGGAATACTCATCTCTCCCTCCTTTTGTATTGTTCTATTTGATAATGAAAGTTATGCTTCTTATAAAATTTATATATATATTTATATATACACACACAATATCCCCAAAGATAAGCTAGAAGAAAATAACAATAAGAGACATATTAGAAAGACTACAAATGAAACTGAGAACAAGCCAAATAAGATGAAAACTATAAGCACCAAAAACTTGGAGAGAGAGCACCATAAAGAAGGCATGAGACGAGTCGGACCAAAATGAAGAAGCTGAGGGAGCAAGTATCATACCAAAAAAAACTGACAATAGAGAATTCAATGCAGCAAGCCTAAAACATCTTATAATGGCACCAGGAAAAGAATTGAAGCTGCAAAAAAGCTAGGGAACACCTGTAAGAACTCCCATTTATCATACCTATAAGAGGAGGGGTAAGAAAGATATTTTACATGGACAGGTGGGGGAGGGACATGAAGTTAGTTATTTCGGGAGTGGGGACCAAGACTGAGTGAGGAGAGTTTATTGTTAGATGATATAATATTCAATTTACCTTCACCCTTCAACCTAAGCTTTTGGGTTAACCGGTGATTTAAAATGGTATCAGATCAGGTGCTCCAGGAGGTCCTGTTTTCAAACCTTTGCAATGATATTATTTCCTCCCAAATTAGTAATGATCTCCACTTTTTGGGTCTTCTACGTATTTCAAACCCCCCAAGTGAGGGAGAGTGTTAGATGATGTAATATTAAATTTACCTTCACCCATCAGCTTAAGCTTTTGGATCAATCGGTGATTTAAGAGTTATGTAGGGGTTATGCTGGCTGTTTGGGATGTAGATGTTCTGTTTGGGGTGTAGATGTTTTGGGGTTAAGCCTTAGTGAGGGAGAGAACCAGCACTCTAGAATTTGCTAGAGTATCATTGCTATTTCCTTTTCTACTGTTGCATTGTTGTGGTGATGAACTATTGGTTTACTCTTGCTATATTGTGAATATATAAATCAGGGATCAAGATATTTTCTGCTTGCAGGTGTTTGGATACCTAACGACACCCTTTTTGGAAAATCATAGAGCATATTAAAGAATCAAAAGTCAACTGGAAATATTTTCCGAACATCAGTATGGAGAAGCGTTTGATTCTTTGTTTCAAAAGTCAGCTGAAAGGAAGTCTGATCATATCTTAAGTAAATGTTAGTCTCTTTTTATCTCCATCTCAAATCATCCACCCTTGCTTCCATTGTTGAAGTTTGTGGCTTGTTCCTAACCATTCAAGTTAGTCCGCCAGTTGAAGAGTTAAAAAGGGAGAATTTTCACTTTACTTTTACTGTTATTGAATCTTTTTGGAGTTCAAAGGAAACAGTAAGTGAAGACGTTTTGGCTGCACTTTTACTTGAAACCTAATTGGCAGATGAAAGGTTGCTTTTCATTGGCTATGGCCTTTTTTGGTGCTTCCAGTTTGGATTTTGAAGATTTTCTTGTTTTGATTGGTGTGTTTGTGGCAAGTCTTCTCGAATTAATTGCTGTGTTTATCATGGATTTTTTAAGTTGTATCAGCAATCTTTATTTCAAAGCTTGGTTTGAAGATGATATGGGTTTTGTTAAAGGCATAAGGAACAAAATGAAGATTCTCCTGACATTCTCTCATTTGAGTTGGGTTGAAAATTCTTTGGCTGAAATGTTGCAACTTCCTGTCTATACTTTTTCTTGTAGAAAATTCAGGTATGACTCCGGCACTATTTGTTTGGCTAAATTTAAATCCCCCTTTGGTTGGAAACTTGAATATGAGATTACATGTTCCAGTTGGTGTTGAAAAGAAAGGCTTGTTTGTTTTTTGGGATATGATTTGAGATTCTTGTATAAGTAGAAAAATTTCAGCACTCACCCTTCACTTCTTCAAAGCTTGTTGAGGTAGGCGATGTATTGCCTTTGGAGATGGAAAAAAGTAATCATATTCACAACAATATTGCGGGTGGAATGCATAGCATACGCAGAGTCTAGATGTTTCCACCTTTTGGGTGAGGAAAGAAAAGGAGGTAGTGGAATTGAATTTTATTTCTCTTTTAGTGATTTCAAGACTGTTAGCTCATAACTCTTGGTCGGACATTCATGAGACTCTAGAGGTTATTTTCAATCCAAGGTTTCTATTAACCCATTTATGGCAGATAAAGCGTTATTGCATCTCTTTTAGTGATTTCAAGATTGTTAGCTCATAACTCTTGGTCGGACATTCATGAGACTACAGAGGTTTATTTTTAATCAAAGGTTTCTATTAATGGCAGGTAAAGCGTTATTGCACTTGAGAGATGATTTTTCTAGTTTGGATTTTGATGGGAAATGGAGGTTGAATTTCAGTGAAGAATTTACCTTTGTTGTACTGGAAACGCTCTTGTTTTGAAGCAATTGGTCTACATTCTGGAGGATTGGTTAATATTTTCTTTCAGACACTTAATCTACTTGATTGTACATCTGCTATAATCTAAGTGGAGATAAATTTTTGTGGCTTCATCCATGCTAAGATTGAGATTACGGATTAGAAGTTTGGCAGTTTTTCTCTTCGTTTTTGGGAAATACGCCCTTTGGATCCTTCTCGCACTGATCGTGGGGATTTGTCAGTCTTCAATTTTGCAAATTAAGTGGATCTTAAGACTAAGTAATGCTTGATGAAGGTTTTAGCGTGCCATCTGTGTCCTTCAAGGGTAACATTGTTGTTCAGAACTCATCTTATGATAATTTGCAAAATTCAGTTAGTTCTTTTTTTTACTAGGTGTGTAAGTGGGTTGGGTTGGGTCGGTTTTGAGGAAAAATTGACCTGGCCTGACCCGGTTCGATTTTTGTATGGACAAGATCTAACCTGACCTAAGCCCGACCGGTTCGGGTTGAGTTTGAAGCGGGTCGGGTCAGACCAATCTAGATTTTTGTGTGAATATATCAATTCATATTTTGAAACATTAAAAAAATTTATTTAAAAATGGAACCCAAATTGATGATAGAATCAAAAAATCAAATCTCAAAACGAGCACATCCCTTCGACATCACAGATCCATGAATCAAAAAGCAAAAAGATAAGGAAAAATGGGTAAACCCCCTGCTTCTTCAACTGAGTGTGAGTGAGAGAGAAAAAGGGGGAGGGGGGAGGAGAGAGAGAGAAAGGGTGGGTGGGGGAGATGTGTGGCGGTTGATAGGAATTAGGATCTTTATCTTAGTGAAAACTCTAATTTTCATGGTTTAGTTCGGGTTTTTACACTAATACTTTTTACAAGATGACCTTCAGGCTACTCATTCTTAATGTGGTCAGTCTTCACAGCCGCACATCAACTCTACCATTCATGACTCTATTTTGTCTTCTCGGCTTATTGAACCATACCTTTTATTTTTACTAGAAATCTTGCTCGCTCTGGTTTCCTTGAAAACTCAAAGATTAACGCAGACATTTTGGAAGAAGCTTGTGTCCAGATAATCAATTCATCTCCAAAGCTACCTCAGCCTCCTTCACATCTCGAGTCACTTTTCCAGGGAACAAATGTTGTGTTTACCTAAGGTTTTTTGTCCTCTTCCAATACGAAGGCAACTACCTCCACTCTATTTGTTCATGATGGGTATTCCGATATCACATCTGAGGTTAGTATGAGTAGTGAGGATGTTGAAAAGCAGTTAGCTAATATTAAGATAAATGATCTTCCTCTTGAAGACTCCAAGCTTTTGATAATCTATCTCAGATAATGATTTACAAATAGTAGCATTAGTTGAAAAGTATCCCTCCATTCCTTCTACATTTCATTCCTTAATTGAGATGTGCAAATTAGAGATGAAAGAAATCAGGCCTTAGTCACCAGTAATTAATATTTAACTGAGGCTTTGAGGTATGATTTTAAGTTGTTTTGTGTAACATCCTGACCTTTTAGTAATTTTAAATTTAATTATCTTAAATTGATTGGATTTATGGTTCTTTAATTTCGGTTTTGGAGCCAAATTAGTGAAGATAATTAATTTAAATTGAGTTAATAAATTTGGATTTAATTCAAATTGAGAAAATTGGGGTTTATTTTGGATTTTCTAATTTAATTAGAATATGGATGTCTAATTTAATTAGATTATGGATTTTCTAATTAATTAAAATGTGGATTTCCTAATTAGATTTTGTCATTCAAAAAGTAAATCTAATCTATCTACTACTTTAATTATGGATTTTCTAATTAATGAAAATGTGGATTTTCTAATTAGAGAAAGCGTCTTATTCAAAAAGGAAATCTAATCTATCTTCTACTTTAATTATTGATTTTCTAATTAATTAAAAAAAAAATTCCTAATCCATAGTTTTTATGCTATTGTTTTCTTTTTTGTACCTTGAGCATTAGTCTCATTTCATTATTTCAATGAAGAGACTCGTTTCCTTTTCAAAAAAAAATAAAAAGAAACTAACTTTTCGTTGATAAAATGAAAAGAGTCTAATGCTCAACTTACAATGAAACATGAAATTGAAAACTTGAACTAAAAGAATTCCGAAATCAATTGTTTCTGACCACGATGTCAAATTTATGAGTAATTTTTGGAGGTCTTTATGGAAGAAGTTTGGCACAAGCTACACAACAAAGTCATTCACAAATGGATGGGCAAACCGAAGTGACAAAGAGAACTCTTCGGAATCTCA
Source organism: Lagenaria siceraria (assembly GCA_002890555.2). NCBI lineage: Eukaryota > Viridiplantae > Streptophyta > Magnoliopsida > Cucurbitales > Cucurbitaceae > Lagenaria > Lagenaria siceraria. The sequence goes on from CM016485.1 coordinate 89,949, forward strand.
TTCGGTGCCTTTGTGGAGACAAACCATAGCAAAGGGATCTCAATGTAGCTCAAGTCGAATTTGCTCGACAGGGAAGTCTCCATTTGAGGTTGTTTATACTCATCTCCCTAGACTTATTGTTTAATTAGCTAACCTTCCATCTTTTGTTGATATTAATTAGTATGGAAGCTGAATTTATGGCTAATAGGATATCTAAGCTGCATAAGAGAGTCAGAGACCATTTGGAACAAGCCAACACTTCTTACAAAGCTGCTGCTGACTCTCATCGACAGTTTAAAGAGTTTCAAGTGGGTGATCTCGTCATGATTCATCTCGACAAATCACGTCTACTTACTAGACAATTTTCTCAGTTGACAAACCATCGACTTGGTCTCTTTTCTATTCTGGAGAAGCTCGGCAATAATGCCTATCGAGTTGATTTACCACCAACCATGCCTTCAGTGTTGCTGACATCTCTCCCGCTTTTGCTTTGGCTTCTTAGCTCGAGGACGAGATTTGTTTTTATAGGGAGGGTCTGAGGGTCTGATGGAGGACATCTTTAGTTCTTGGATTGGAGATCATTGCTCTTTTCTTGTTAAATCTTGGCTTTCTTGTACTTTCTTCTTGTTCTTTTCTTATTGTCGGGTGGTTTTCTGTTCTAACCACTTCCAGTTATTGTTACAACTATTTTGGGTTTTATTTTGTATTTCCTTAGCCTTTATCTTGGGGTTCGTTGTTAGAGTTAGTTGGTAACTTCTTCCGGTTATCTCAGAAACCTTTTGTATTTTCTAGCCTATTTAAGTGGCTGTTCCTCATCAATACATTATTAGAAGCATTATTCAGAAATTACTCTCTCTAGTCTACATCATGTTGGTTATCAGGTTTTTGTGCTTTAGCTTTATTGATGCTTTCTTTGACTAATTTCTTGCAGATAATAGGCACACTGTTTTGGTAAAAGTTGCATCTATTAGGGAAGTGGTTCTTGGTGCTCCATTAAGAGGAATTCTAAAACAACTTGGATCAAGGGTTGTTGCTTCTGACGTCAATAGGCTTGTTGCACTGGTACATCGTCCAAAAGAGTCCTTTTTTCTTGTCCCTCAGGTAGAAAGATCATTTTGCTCCTGCTTTTACTATGTGGTACTATATGTACGGTTGTTTTTTAAATGTTGAGGTGGAAAAATCCTCGGGAGCTAAAACCTAAGATGCAAAAATAAGAGTAGGCTCTAGTGAGGCAAGGTGCACAACCTAAAATAATAATACAAATTTAATATATGAAAAGTTTAGTTTAATGAAGCATGAGAAGGACAAGTAACTGAAATAAGGTTTTATTTTTTTTGAAACGGAGACAAAACTTTTCATTGATATAATGAAAAGATAGTACGAAATAGTGGATCAGGAGGTGCGCCTGGGCATCTCAACGAGGTTGACACTCCCATAGCACCCTCATCATTTCCAAATAGTGAAACCAAATAACAAAATGTCTAGTGTCCGAGTCTACAAACAACAAGAAACTGTCAAAACAACCAAGAAAGCCTTACAATATACAACAAACGTAAGCCTACCAACATCTAAACCCCTACGTCACATGAAAGCTAATTAAAATACTAATATTAACAATCTTGCATAAAAAACGAGCTCCAATTTAGGCTTATGTCTTGCACTGAGTAATCCTCAAAGTAGTTGGAGAGGGAACACCATGAACACCCTCAAATGTTTTATTTTATTGCTCTTATTCAACCAAACACTAGAGAAAGCTCTTCTTCTGTTTCAATTTTCATTAGGTTTTCCGGACAGAGTTTAAGCAGCAACATCTCCCACATTTGACCAGCCCATTGTTGTCTCCAAAGGCACACATTCTTTGGCCAAATCGCATTTAAAATCTCGATTTCAAAAGTTTGGTTTGAGTAAAATCATTGAATCTTTCACAATAGGGCTTTGATTGGTCAGATCGGTTTGGATCAACTCGTATGTTAGCTTCTTCCTAGTGCTCTCAGTCAAAGTTTGCAAGACATTTTTTCTTAACGGGAGGGTTTTTATTTATTTCTTCATTGTAATAAGCTAATTGTCTATTTATCTTTTGCTTTGGTAGCTTCATCATGTAAATGGATATGATGAGGGTGCTATGGGGGTGTCAACCTAGTTGAGATGTCCAGGAGCACCTACTGATCCTTAGTCTTTCGGATTACTATGCATATTATTATTCTGTATTTTTTAATTTGGAACTTTGTATTTGGAGCATTAGTCTCTTTTCATTATATCAATGAAAAGTTTGTTTCTGTTTCAAAAAAACAAAAAGAAAAAGAAAAAAAACTCCATGAGGAGGCGTTAAGCCTTGCTGCCTCGAAATGATCCTGCCAATGCATTGCTTTACCATGGAAAACTCGTTGATTCCTTTGGAACCATAGATCTGTTAACAGTGCTTTGACAGCATTGTTCTAGAGCATTTTGGAACCCGACTTCAGCAAAGGACCCACCAAAATCTGCACAATATTATCTTGAAAGGAATTGCCAAATACCCAACTTGTGCCAAAGGTCTTTAATAAATTCTGCCAACAATTGACAGCATATGAACACTCAAAGAATAGATGTTACTGGGTTTCACTTGCTGTCGAACAGAGATGACAGATTGTAGGAGACAAGCATTGTGTTGGGAGCTTCCTTTGTAGTACCTCCGAGCAATTCAAAGCACCAAAAATCATTATCCAAATTGTTATGTTAACTCGGCATGGGCTCTTGGTCTTCCAAATTGCCTTTCCAAGCCTCTTTCTAATGGAGATGAGATTTTGAGGTGATTAACCAATTATTTAACCAAGAATGCTACCCCGGTTTCTAATGACCAAGAGCGCTTGTCTGAGCTATCCAACACCTTTTTCCCTGATATCATCCCATAAGATTCTGAAATTCAACCAACTCACCATCCTTTAGGAGTCTTCAGAAGAAAACAGACCATGAAAGATGGATGCTGTCCCAATGATCTGCAACAGACCCTTGCGGCTTAAGGGCAACCTTGAATATTTAAAATAAGGCTTTATTTAAGACATTGTCATCTTTGTGCATTAATTTTTCTCGTATCCAATGTTGTCTTTATTCCTTGCATTTGCTAGCTGTTCCTTCCGTAATTTGTTGTGCTGGATAGGTTTCTACTGATATAAAATGAAACATTCAATGCTAGACTTAGATGGATCTTTTTTTTTTTTTTTTACAAGATTAAAATTTTGGTAATAACAGGCTGAAAAGGTAACTGTGGTGTTTCCGATGAGATTTAAGGATTCTATAGACATTGCTCTTGCAACTTCTTTTCTCCAGGTAAGGTTATAATTGATTCTCCCAATCAAGTGAATAGATGTTTGTAAATGATACCTTTAACTTTCCTCATAAATTATTAGGGTGTCATATATTTGTATATAATGCTGACTGGATTTCCTTAGCAGGATATTCTAATGGTTGTAATTCTACTGATGGCACTTTTGAGACTTCTGGCTGTTTAGGATAGCATTTTTTTGACCAAGTTATGGAATTTCGTGTTATGTCTGCTCAGGAGTTTGTAGAAGCAAGACGAACTGCTGGACTTAATAATGCCCCTCCTTGTTCATGGTCTCTATCTCCTCCTCAAGAATTGAAGGGAGCTCCTAATGATGCATTATCAGCCAATGCAGGATTTGTGACTTTTGGTAATGTTCGAAGTAGGTCTTGTTTTGCAAGATTTTTCCATTGTTCTAACCTGCATGTCTTTATTGAATGCAGTAATTTTCACTCGGCATGTCGAGGGAAAAAAGGTGGACCGTGTAATTTGGAGTTTGTCAACATTTCATGCATATGTTTGTTATCATGTTAAGGTTTGTATATTTACATTATACTAATCTAAACCAATTTCCTTTATCATGTAGATTCTTTAAGTAGACAGAATGAAACATGTTTACTTTATGATACAATATCAGTCCTAGGCTTAGCATGTAATAGTTATCTTTGGGAACCAGGCCCAAAAATAAGTTTGAATCTTTGGATAGTAGGGAGTAAAGAAAATGCTCTCCCCTCTCTCCTCTTTTATCCTACCTCTAACCTTTCTTTCCTGGCCTTCATCTGGTCCTTACCTCCTTTTCTTATTGGATTCTGTTTTAGAGTTGAGCATCTTCTTCTGGGGTATATATATATTTATTTTTTATTTTAAAAGGAAATGAAGTTTGCCTCAAAAAGCTGATTGCATGTAGGATATATCTATATCTAGGCTGGTAATGGTAACTGTCAAGTAGGTTTTTGATAAGATTATCAAAAACCCAAGGTAGTAACTGTTCTCCTTTTACTGTGTTTTGCATTGGAGAATTCTCCGTTCTTTGATTCTGAATAAATATTTTCATATCCCCCAACAGTGTTCAGAAGGTTTTATGCACACACGGATGCGACGTCGTGTTGAGTCCCTAATTCAGGTAGTATTACATCTCTCATTTTTGCATCTTTCTTTTCTTTTGTTTTTTTGAGTTCAACCATGAGAAGCTAAACACTCTAATAAGTAATATCTAACATTTCGGACTGTGTATAATGCTTTAACCAAGGATGACACGCACATTTGAGCTATTGAGCTATAGTTTGGATATTTGCTACTTCTTGATGTTTGAGAAAATTGTTGCTGGTTTAAGATAATTTGAAATAGGTGTTTGTAACTTTTGTGAGGATTATTTTCGGAAGTGAAATCTCCTACATATCTCGTGTATGTGTGTTTTTCTCCTTTTATTATTTTGTGTTTGTGTGTGTTTTGTTTTGTTTTCCATATCTTTTAATTGAAGTCCACACTTTTTCATTTTATCTATAAAAATCATTGTTTCCTTGACAATAATAATAATAATATCGACAATAATTTGAAGTAGTTTACCGTGTAGATAGAATTCAGCGAGTTTTGTATTAATAACCATTTTTAGATTGAACCTTCAGAATTCCAAAATGTGCAATGTTCATTGGGCAGTAGAAGATATCGATGACCCTTCTTTTTCTTCTTCTTTTTCTGGTATAGAGTTCTTTATGAATTTGTTAAGGTGTTTTTGTTCAAAGATTTAGAAAGCATGCATCTACTGTGTTATGCAAACCTGGTTAATGTTTTTTTTTTTTATTAATTGTGCGACTGATTCGATGAATTGGCTAGAAAGTGGGAGGGTCATGTTCCATTACGCGTTGTAACCTAAGTAATCTGCAAAAGACTATTCCACCCGGGTGTTTGATATGTCAAGAATTACTACCGCTAAAATTTAATTGAGCGGCAATTAAACATAGGGGATGCTTAGAATTTGGGGATTTCTGTATTGAATATAAAAGGACTGATCTTTATATGATTTAAGTTCCATCTTTCGCTCATGAAACTGGGGATTCAAGACATTAGATCCTTCGTTTATTATCTCAGCCTCTCTAGTTTGGACAATCAGAAGCAGCCCCCCCTTCCTTTTGGTCTTGTCTGTGATTTCTTCACCAATCAATCCAATCCTTAGTTTGAGGCGGTTGTTTGTTTCTTATCTTTGATCAAGCTACTTTTATATGATATTCATTAATTTAGCTACAGAGGCTTCATATACAAGACATGCGTTGTCCTTGTCTTGTAGGCACTTGATCGTGCAAAGCCAGATGCAATTGAAACAAGGAAAAAAATACACAGCAGATCCTTCAAACGGCTGGTTAGCGATGGAAATGCTGGGCGATGATGTTTGGGGGCTTTTCTTTTTCTTCTTTTTATGTTGTAATTTATTTTACTGCAAATATGCTCGCGAGTAAGAACAAAGAAATTGAATTCCACATAAAACGTTCATTGAATTGTGGAACTTTTGCGATCAGTTGCTGGGTGAGAGGCACTCTGTTTTCTCCATGATTGTTGGAAAGGTAATGGGGTGGTTCTATTTTATTTGTTACATTTATAGGGCCATCCTTGGTTCTTCTTTTTGGCTTCCTCTGTGCGATAGTTTATACTTTTCATGTTTGAAGTCTCGATAATTCATTTACCCTACAATGATAACCATATTACCTGTAATAAATTTACTTCAAAAAGATTTGTTTTCAATATGAAATGCCATTTCTTTTTGCCTCATTTATCTTGATTGAAGTTTACGAATGGAGGCTGAGAAGTGAGTTGCATCTGTAATGTGTAATATGTGGTTTTGTAAGTAGATACTGTATTTAGTTTGGCTCGATGTTATTTAAATAGTTTGTGTTTTTATCTGTTCAATTACTTTAGAATTTTCTTTTTTAATTGTTAATGAAGAGGAAGTGGAGACATAAAATAAATTCTATCTTGAAAAAGGAAAAAAGAAGAAAAAGAAAGAAAAGAAAATTTCTAAGAATTTCTAACCACCTCTCCTCTCGCTTCTTCTTCCCCAAATTTCTCACACAATGTACCCACTCTCTTTTTCCCTCCTCTTTTCCCCTCTTCCATTACCCACTAATCTTAACCTCTTTTCATGCCTGCATTCTTCAATTCTATTTTTGTCTCATGCTTCTTCAGCTTCTCTGCGTACTCTACCGTTCGATCTTTCAACAGATCAGCGTCGTCCACCACCACCATTATCGAATACCATGATTTGGATCTAGAGTGGAAGAGATAAACTAGGGTTGTTTTAAAGGTTGTTACTTTGGTGGTACAATGACGATGGCGATGTGATGGCCGTGGGTGGTGGATATGCCGAAATTTGGAAATGAGAAAGGAGAGGGGAGAGGAAAAGCCACCTCGACCTAATAATAAAAAAATTATTATTTTAACCAAATTTATTACAAAAAAATTGATTTTTTAGTCTAGTCGTTCAAATTTGACACAATTGAGTCTAGTCCGTCATTTACTTCCACATCATCATTTTTTATGGTCAACTAAATATCAAAGACTATTTAAAACATTTTTCCAAACCTCAAGAACCAAAAGTGTATTTTGCCCTTTTATTATTATTATTATTACTACTTTTTAATCTCCACCATTGATTTTTATTTTTCAAGATCTAAAGGCCCAAGTTAAAATTTGGTTTTCACCTACTTCTCTTTATTTAAACTCATTCTTCTCCAAATTTTCAACAACAATTTTCATTATTCTCCAATCCTCCATAAAACACAAAGTTTCCATTGGTCCTCTCTTCAAGCTTTTTCTTCTTTTCATCTCATTCTTCAAAGGATTGATTTGTTGAGTGCTTCAAACTTGTAAATCTACTATCTTAGAGAGTTTGTCAAGTGTGCTCTTAATTCTTTCAAGCCATTGTAAGGGTTGCTCTTAATCTCAAAGAAAAGAGTGGTTGTAACGGTTTGATCGTATTCGTTGAAACGATTGAGTTTGCTCTAGAATTCACAAAAAGAGTGGTGTAGCATTTGAGCTCTAATCCATGGAAAGAGTCTAAGGATATTCTTAATCAAAATTCCAAGAGATGCTTTGGAAAGTAGATGTAGGTCGAGTTTGACCGAACCACTAAATTTTACCGTGTCTTCTTCTCTAACTCTTTCTTGCACATTTTTGCAATTAATTTTAGTTGCATGCTCTAGATTATGCAATTAAAATTTGTTATTATAGTTTATTGCATAAATTTAATTGCAATATTTATTTTTGAAATCAATTGTTCATATTTGTTTATTTTGATTGGTAATTTTTTAATTTTTCCATCTATTACTAATCTTGTTATTAGAATCAAATATGGTGCTACAAAGTTTTAGTGTTAATTTATTGTCTAATTCAAGGTGAAATTATTTATATGAAATTTTTATTTAAATAAATTATTAGCATAAAATTTGCTTAATTGGGCTTACGTTATTAAAAAGTTTAATTAACTTTAACAAATTCTATTCACCACCTCTAGAATTGTCATACCATCCTACAAAATCATATTTACAAACCAATTTTGATTCATTTTCCAGAAATTTTTGTACTTTTACAAAAGTTTTATATAAGATGACAGTTTTAAACTGCCATCAAAGATGGACATATGATGGCAGTCTTAAACCGCCATCTAAAGTGAAAAACACGTGGAAAAATTGTGTAAAAAAACAAACTTTGTTGGTTTATAATTAGGTTTGGTTTGAATTAAGGAAAAAATGAAAAGAGTCAACGTTGGGTCGAATTACACGAGTCATGGGGCCAAAATGAAAGGAGGTTGGAATGTGTAGACTGTGGGTCAAAAAACCTCATTCTTGGACCTAATTTCTTCTAGTGATAGGTATTCTTGAAAAGGCTTATGCCTTTCTTCGTCTTTTCGTGCAATCAAGAGAGTATTTTCTGGTCTTGAGTATTTTCGTGCAATCAAAACTCCATTCTTGGACGATTCTTCAAATTTAATCTTACTCTTCCTGAATTTTAAAGAACTTCTCCTAATTAGGTGTACGTTATTTGGTAACACGACACATAAAGCTCCCTCTTACAATATGCATCACCAAGAGTTTCTTGGTCTTCCATCAATGGCAGCTAATTTACTAAAAAAACAACTAATCTTAATTCTAATAAATCAAGAAAATTAATTCTAATCCTAATCAATTAAGGATAACTAAGATAACCTAATTTACCTTAATCCTATTACATGAAAAGAAAAAACAAGTTGTGTATGATGAAACCATACACCTTGTGAGTCTATGACCACCATGTCTTAGTTAACTGAAAGTAATCAACTAATAACTCACAAGACCAATAATTGCAATGAATCAACACGTCAAATTAGGCAATTTATCAATTATGATCCCTCTTTTTATGAGGAAAGACATACTCAAGAAATATTTGGCCATATGCATAATTGGTCGATGCATTGCATATGGTCAAGTATGTATGGAAAATTTGCACACTAGTAATTAGAGATTTTGTGGTAGAGTATTTTGACAGTTAAGTGAAAAATGGTATAGTCTAAGATGAACCTAAATATGTTCCAATCTATATAAGGCATAAGGGTTGGGTTTGGAGGAATGGCTTGGGGTGAACATAATCCTTCTCCTTTGGGCACACATTCGATTGACAAAGATCAAGAAAGTTGGAGACTCAGTTTTAAGACCGGATGTCTTCAATCAACGACATAATTAGGAGCCACAGCTAAAATCCTGTTATTTCTAATTCTTACTAATGGTGGTTCGCCTTCAACCTCGCCATCCACTGGCCTCCCGTCATCTACCACTATCAAATGGCCTTCGTTTACTATCAAATGCTGAACAACAGGTATGTGAGCTATTGGCACGAAGCATGTCAATAATGTCACTAAGTATAACAAATACATGATAATGTTTACCTGGATAATAGCTCTAACTAATTTAATTTCTTTATCTGCCTCCTCCATGGAGCTATAGCTATTTCTCTCGTTCTGTTGATCCACATACCATTCAATTAAGTCTCTCTGCCTCATTCCCGCTAGCCCAAGTCCTGACGCATATGAAAAATTTAACACTGATTATAACAGTAAAACCATAATTAATATTCCTGGACAGCAAATTCTTGGCCAATCCTTTGAATCTTTATTTTAACTAAGCAACAGATATCCAGGGTATGATAAATTTGACTAATATCCAAATGAATTATCCATTTTGCATATTAGAGATATCCAAAAGGGCACCGGGTACCTTCTTGCATCACATGTTCTTCGTGTTGCCTGAGGCACATGACAAGGGCTTGAGTAACCCTCTGAAAATATTCATCACTCACAAGAAGTTTCTCCTTATGTTGACTACTTCCAGAACCTGAACATATTTCTACACCATCATAATCCAATCCACACAATGAGGTTTATCTATAGGAAAGCTACAAAGATTACAGTGAATATGATCATCAAAACCTCACCACTATTTCCAGTAGTTGGCTCTGTTGCACCGTTCCTAGGTTCAGCATCAACCTCATTAGGCCCATCATTGACATTATTATCACCATCTCCATCTCCATTAGTTTCTTCAAATTCAGAGAGGTCAATCTCGCTAGATTCCACACTGCAATACAGTTTTTCTTAAAAATTATTGTTGTTTGTGAGATAAAATGGATTACAATACGAAAAACCATCCAAGAAATCGGAGAAAAGTGTGCATTGACAGGAAATCTTTGAAGTTTTTCTGGCTACTTGCCTGATTATTGACGTTTTCAGTAAAGTCACTGCTAAACGCACATGGCGCGATTGAACCTGTAAATGCAGTTTTCAAGAAAAGTTCCAAAATTGTTGCCTGATTTAAACAAATTTTCCGATAAGGACTCACCAGAGTCTCCAAATAACTACGAGCAATTGCTTCAGACAACCTTATTAATGCTTCGAGCTGCCTGACAGTCATGCGATAGGCAACCCTACTTCCAGGAGTTGTATCTCCTCTGCGAAGAGCAACATAAGAGTCCACCAATACCTTTCTGGCTTCTAAACTTAACTGCATTACTTAAACTCCATCAAAGGAGGTTCAATGGATAAAGAACAAGCACCAAGAAAAATGGGGAAAAAATGCATATAGGAGAGACCTTTGGTTTTAGAGTTTTTGCATATGCAATGTAACGCTTCAACTCTGCAGTAGTAAATGCAGGAGAAAGGGCATCTTCATGCTTCTGATGTACTCTCACAATGTGGTGTGCAATATGGTAATCTGTTTGATCATCTGGGTCATCTATCATCACGTACACAAGGTCAAACCTTGATAAAATAGCAGGAGGCAGAGCAACATTATACTGTAACAATAGCAAGAGTGCATTGATGAGATGGGCGAATAATGACTTTATATCAAATCAAGAATCTATTGTAAAACTTCCACACTGCCAATTTTAGTTTTCATCTGGAATCAACTCCAAGTTGACAATTTCATACCAACAGAAATCATAAGTATTAACAATAATTTTTTGAACAGAAATCATATTATTTTGGATGCATTTGATTGATCGTAGGCTTGTTCTGCCAATATGTTTGACATTCTTGCATCTTTATGGGTTGTTCATTCTTTTTATGGTGTAAAGAAGACGGTTTGGTTGACTATTATTCGAGCTTCCTATTGAACTTTATGGGGCGAACGCAATAAACGTCTTTCTAGGGATTTTGTCTTCTTTTGATTATTTTATAGATTTGGTTTTGTCTATAGCTTTATATCGGTGCAAAACTAAGCATCCTTTTAAGCATTTGTCTTTCTTATCTTATTTCCAATTGGAAATCTCTATTGTAATTACCTCTAGGTGCTTTGGGATCCCCTTATTTCATTTATTCAAGAAAATGTTTTTTATCTAAAAAACAATAAGTATGAACAATAATTTTTATCTAGATCTGTACTCCTTCCATGAAATTTCTATTATAGATGGCAGACATTCTCACCTTGAGTGGTTTGGATTTGTCATAGCGCCCTCCTGTAGGATTAGCAGCAGCAAGGATTGATGTCCTAGCATTTAGTGTTGCCTGTATTCCGGCTTTTGTAATGCTTATGGTCTGCTGCTCCATAGCTTCATGAATTGCAACCTTCAATAGTATTTGCAAGTCAGATTAACCGAGAAAATGCATGAGATGCAGAGTTAGTATTAATAAAATATACAGCAAGTTACCTGATCCCTGATGTCCATTTTGTCAAATTCATCAATACAGCAAATGCCATTGTCAGCAAGCATCAGGGCACCAGCCTGCAATAAAATTAGAAAGCATCAAGGGAACTACACAAATTTATTTCACTTAAATCAAATGGTTATACGCGCATTAGTTGGCAGTTTGTGCTAAGAGTCCCATAAGCACTGTATATGGATGCATCTAACATGATGAGACGGATTGTTGTAAAAATAACTTTTCTTTAAACTAGGAGAAGGGGTGTAATGGATTGTGAACTTGACGATAGGAAGAATTCCATCTCCTGTTTGTAGTCAGCCTATTATAGGTACCACCATCTGACCAAAAATTACAAAATACTAAGATACCGGTGTGGATGATGAATATCAAATAAAATGCTACCTCAATACAAAACTCTCCAGTTTCTGGTTCTTTGGCTACAGTTGCAGTCAATCCAGCAGCAGAAGAGGACTTTCCAGATGTGTAAACTGATCTTGGCACAATACCTGAAGTATACCTGTAGAAAGCAGTCATGAATTAAGGTCTGTTTAATAAACTTCTTGAATGGAAAAAGACATGCAATATAATGTGTGGAGAACTAGCCTATCAAGTTGTAAAACGTTGACTTCGAAGAGATGGAGAAAAATAAAAAATGCTAGAAACTGAACAAAGATTAGTATAGTGACAAATGGGCAAGCTCGATTGGTCTAGCGACAAATGAGTAAGCAATGAACTAAGATGCCTATGAGGCCATGGATTTATACTCGTACAAGCTTTCTCAATAACAAATGTTATGGATCAACAGTATTGTGTAATGTTTTTAAAGCATAAGATACAAAAAGCACAATAATCTTTAGAGAACTCGGAGCGAAAAAAGAGTATAGGTTGTTCTTTGATGTACACACCACACAATGTAACAAAAAAAATTAAAAATTAAAAAAACACATGCATATATTATATATGGATTTTTAAGAGATCCTTCCGTGTAAAGGGGAAAAAAGGCTTAAATATTGTAAGTATGTGTGCCCCTGTGGTGGGGCATGCTTCCCTTTTTGAAGCAATGTTCGTGGGACAACTGGACATCCACAGCCATAAACCAATAAAAGTTATAAAAACCGAACTATTGGCTGTAAAGCTCCCGTTATGGATGGACTATTCACTTAGTCCAGATATCAAAAAACCAAACACAAATTTCTGAAGCACCACTTATTTTGGAAAGAGCATACCTGATGTAGCATTCAAAACTCTACATAGTTGTTGAAAAGTTTAAGGTTTAAACTAAGAACCAGAACGGAATAAGGAAAACTACAGAACTTACTTAAGAAACTGAGACTTCGCACAGCTTGGATCTCCTACTATACAAACATTGATGTCACCTCGAAGGTTAATGCCTTCATGAGTTAACTTGTGGACGCCACCTAATAGCATCAGCAGGATTGCTCGCTTGATATCTTGATGGCCAAAGACTGCTGGTGCAATGCTATCAACAAGTCTGTTGAAAAAGTCGGGCGTATTCCTCATTCTTTGGACGTCATCAAGCTCTCCAATCTGCAAATTTGGTTATTTAAATCAAAGTTTAGAAAATTATTGGCCCGCATATGCTAGAGAATTGTAAAATGTTTAAGCTTTTATTTTATGGTAGACCTATTACAAACTAACTAGTAAACTAACAGACAACAAAGATTATCTAGAAGCTTCTTAGAGCATCCACACAAAATACAAATGTCTGAAATCTAAATTTTAGTTCTCTCTACCTCTATTTTTCTTTTCGATCGAAGTCCTTTCCATTTTTATTTAAAGGATTTGTAACTATAGCTTGTTGGAGAAAATAGAAATAATAAAACCATTCCCTCCCCCCCTCCCCCCCCCCCCCAAAAAAAAAAAAAAAACACCCACATGTTGTTCAATTCTTGTAGTTTAGTGCATAATAACCTATCACTGAGAATAAAGTTCAAGAAGTGGTCATCTGCATCCTATTTATAAGTAAAATGCCTAATGTAAACAAGTGGTAAAAATAGAGATTAGATATTGGAAAACTAACGGTAAATTGTTGGTTGTCTTCATCCGCATCCTTTTTCCTATTTCTGATATCAAAATTCCTTCTACCATCTAAAACCTGAATAAAGCAACGATAAAAGTTAAATAATAAAAAGCTCCTAATCCAAGTAAATAATTGATAATTAGAGAGGATCAAGGGCTCGCCTGAACTGAATTGGCAATAAATGCTAGGCGATAGGACAGGTCCCTCACTCCTAGTGCTCGTAGCCCCCTCATTCCTTCATGTCCTACCGCAGAGTTTCTTCGCTCTGAAGCTTCTCGACGACATTCTGCTCTTTCTCCCGGAGAGGCTAATGCTAATATATCTGGTATGACAACTACCGTACCTGTGAAGATGACCCTGTATGGATGAATGACAGAAAAGGCTTAGATAAAACTGTTCTATGGAAGTTAGTGTCACTCTTGTAAGCATTAACAGCGTTCAACTAAAGAGGACGTGGAGTTGTCATGCTTTAAGAGCCATAAGAATGTCAGCCTTATGTAGACCAAATTTTTGCTAATCAACGTTGGAACTTAACCCTATAAACAACTTGAAACACTAAAGGACAATAAATGCAAGACAAGTTAGCTATTCTTACGTGTCCCCAGCCCTAGCTCGTTCGACCATTTCATGGCGGAGAATAACATCCAAAGATCGTGGAAGAGAGCCAGCCGGTATCTCCTTTGAAGTCTCTTGCATTCGCACCCTCTGCCAATCTGCGAATTTACTCTCTTGCCGAAGTAATGCCCACTTTGTTCTATTCGAACAGGTTGGGTTCATGCATATTGTTGGCTGTAATTCGAAAATAAAATGGTCAGTACGTGTCTAACCAGTATTTATCCAAATACCGTGCGACCATATTTGAAAGATAATATGAAGTACAAACTGTGACGTCTGCGTGAAAATAATATAAATCTATTAACTTGCAAGAACAGACCTCGGTGTACTTAAATTGTTGTTCAACATTCTTTATGACATTTCCACATTCTAAGCACTTGAAGGTCCCCTGTAGAAGCTCTGGTCGGACCTCGCTTGTCCGCGTCACCACTCCTGTCACAGATACTAATTTCCCAATTTCTGCAGTAGTCAATTCTCTCAACCTATAGTTGGGAGTACGATGCCAACAGGCACCAATCAATGACCGTTTTAACAAGCTTTCCATGATGCTCATCGAGTTCAGACAGATGTATTGCTTAGTTAACGTTGGGGGAGCTATATGTCGGGGAGGAGCTTTACCAGAACATCGACAAATTTTCGTTTTCTTTTTTATTTAAAAAGAAGAAGAAGAAGAAGTAACTAAGACAAGGGTCCAGGAGGTACCTTTTAGAAACAGGAATGTTGAAGAAAGCGACATTTATGTCCTTGAACGGGTTATCGTCAGCGATGAAAGAAGGATTCTGATCCATTACGAATCGCTTACAAGCGTTCTTCAGGTACGGTTCAAACCTGTCGATTAAAGGAAGAAGGCAATCGTACAACGGTATAATCACGGAGACTGTCTGAGAGATAAGAGGATTGGGGGTGGGGGGGGGGGGGGGGGGGGCAATAGATAGAAAATTGAAACTGAAAAGCAAAGCAAGACCTCAGATATTCGTCGGCGATTGCAATGTGAAGAAGATTATTGGAGCCCATGAGGTGAGCGAAATCAATAAACATGGTGTTGGATTCGCCAGCCATCATAGCTTCTATCTCTGCCTCGTAGTAAGGGTCTCCAGAGTTCCCATTGAAGCGAAAACTGAATAGAAATGCAATGGTTGGTGAGGGACGGGGGATCGAAAAGTTGAAGTACAGGAGAAAGATTTAGCTAACCTCTTAAGGAAGTCGAAGAAAATGTTCTCGACGAGAACGGCCTTCTCGTCCACGAAATAACTACCGGCTCCG
The DNA here is from genome assembly GCA_002890555.2 of Lagenaria siceraria. NCBI lineage: Eukaryota > Viridiplantae > Streptophyta > Magnoliopsida > Cucurbitales > Cucurbitaceae > Lagenaria > Lagenaria siceraria. The sequence goes on from CM016485.1 coordinate 105,312, forward strand.
TGGTTGTCCATGCTTGGTTGTGTGTCGCAGGAGATTTGAGATATAGAAAGTTGAGTTCAAGTATTGTGAGTGGAGAATGAGGGTAAGGGTTTTAGTTGTTTGGCGCCGAAATGCCCCAGTTTCCCGCCAAAAAGCATGGACCGGTAATTGCTAGGTTCACCATACGGGATGGGCTGGGCCATACAGTTCAGCTGGGATGGCCCATTGGCTATTCAAGCTTCAAAATCTAGTAAAATGAGAGGGTATGGCCAAAATCGACCCCCCAAAAATTAATAATAATAATAATAATAAAGAAATTGTGTCAATGAACTCGATATATTTTATAAAATGTCCCAATTAACTTCACTTTTTATTTATTGGTTTTAACTATTTTTTTCTTTATTTTTATCTTACTAAAATGTCTTCTTTACAATTAGTTTTATTAATTCTTATTATTAATTTAGAAGTTTGGCATGTTTTCATTATGTAATTTATTTTAAATTTTGCAGGTTTAAGAAGCAACATATAACCAATGTTTTTTTTAGTTCAGGTTATTTTCTTTTAATAATTTATTTTTTGTGGGAAAATTACATAGATTTTAGTAGAAAATTGAATTCGTCTGTTAACAAAAATCAAATCTCTCCTCTCTTGCAACTGTTCGATTTATCCCCTAATCAATAAAATAAAATAAATGACAGATATTGATTTATATCTCTAAACTTTTGAGTGGTATCAAGTAGAATTTTTATTGTATTAGTTTAAATTGCTAATTTAATAATTGCATTTTTCTTTGATTTAAACGAATCCTTACTAAAAACAACAAACTACACTTTTTTGTCATCGATGTATGGAATTCATGTCTATTTAGTTCATTAGCTTTGAAAAATGGCACTTTCGTCCATAAAAAGTTTGAAAAATGATTATAAAGAGTCCTTACCGTCAATTGACTTAACACAATGCTAATGTAACAATCAACACTATAAGAAATTCGGTAAAAGTTAATTTATAGCAACGTATTAAAATTGTTGCAAAACATTGTTAGTAGCAATGCAATTTAAATTCGAGTCACTTATATAACCTCTAGCAAAATATTATGACATCACTGACTATACACAAGATTTTATAAAAAGGGTAAAATTTTGGCCCTTTTGTTTTCCTTCCATCCTTCATAATAAGTGAACTTTCAGTAATGCGTGAGGGTCTCTAAATGTTATGTTTTAGCAATGGGCAGTTAAACTGTCACTAAAATCTATTACTGAGACCATTTTTGCGACACATATAATGATGCACCTCTACGTGTTGCTAATACTTTTAGCAAACAAAAATAATCATCATAAAAGAATTATTTGTGTAAAGAAAAATGGCACCAAATATCATTGACATATAAATTTAGTATCCAAAAAAAAAAAAATATATGAACTTCATAAACATATAGTCTCCATGCATATAAAATTCAGACATATGAATTCAACTCGTATTAAACGAAACAAACAACCCACAAGGACCAGAAAGAAATAATCACAATGGAAATAAACTCGAACTTGTATTAAACGAAACTTGAAGTAATACAAAAATTGTTTTAATGGAAGAATAAATTAAAAAGTAAAAAATAAAAAATATCGGTTTGGCGTAATATAAACTATACAAGCTGGAATAATTAATAAACTGATAATTGCCCTAAAAATAAAATAAGGTTTCTTTTTGTACGGGGGTGGACGCTGGAGCGGGACTCAGTGGCCTAAAATGCTATCTGGACGTGAACAGCCATTAGCATTACCGGATCAGATAATAAGTACACTCTGATGTTCAATCTCTATAATCTGCAGTGAATAATGCAAGTCATGGCTCTTCAACTCCGGCACTTCCCCCTCTCCCCTTCTCCTCCTTCTTCTTCGTCCATCGAACACAACTATAAAGCTTCTCGTCGTTTTCGCCATCTTCCCCTTCCCAGTTATGCCCCTCGCCACCATCTTCCAGTTCCAAATAGCCGCAATCGACGGTCTGTGGCATGCGTTGGCAAGGAAGATACCCAGTTGCGTCAATCATCGTCTACCCAAGATGAACAGCCAGACGCCCAAGACATAGAATACGTTCGTCAGATACAAAGGGTCTGCTGTCTCTTTCTTTTTAAGTTATCCCAGTCTCTCTTCTCCCTTACAATTCCTTTACAAGCTTTTCTTGGCTGCCTCCTCCAGGTCTTGGAGCTTCTCAAGAAAAACAGAGACATGCTCTTCAATGAGGTGACACCCCAGTTTCTGTTTTATACAATTTTAACTCTTTCGGATCTCCGACAATATCGCTGCAATTGTCCCTCAATTAACTCCTCAAGCTGTCCCGGCGTTCCGACGGAGTTTAATTAACTTTTTGTCAACTTCTTCTGCACCGCCTTTCCTCCATATTTGTCGTATCTTCTCTCTCTGGTTTCTAATTATAGAATCTGGGGAATGGACTCAAGTCTCACATAGAACTACAATCGCTCCTCTTGAAATTAACGCTTGCTTCACTGCTATATTTCAGGACGTCAGTGCTTTTTTCTTTACTTTCACACCCGCCGTTGAAGTTCTCGATTACTCTAGCTCATTCTGCACTACCTTCTCTATTCTATATGCTTTCCTTTTGTCTTTTATTGTTTTAGCTTATTCACCTCATTCCTTTCTTCATTCTGCATTCTTCAACTTAGTAGGTTAAACTTACCGTAATGATTGAAGATCCCCGGGAAGTTGAACGCAGGAGATTACTTGGAATTGACGACGACGATGCCCCAACCAGGGATGATTTAGCTGCCACTCTTGAAGAAGTGAGTAATTTTAGGTTCTCAAATATTGACATTTGATGATAAGGTTCACAATTTCAAGCCACATATTCACCTGTGACGTCTGCAATCTTGATCTCAAATCAAGCAATTATATGTAGCTAGGGAATATTGGCAACACGAGGCAGTGGATTCTTAAAAATATTTGATGCAATTAAAGAGCGTAGACAGATTCTTCTGATGAAGTATAGATGAAATTAAAATGTATTACAATTGATGGCTGCTGACATTTATTTATGTTACAAAGTTCAAACTGCGTTTATAAAAATAATGCGATAATCTTATTCTATTTGCTTAGAGGGGAAAAGTCCCTTCTCTAATTGCGTGCAACATGTTATCCCTCCAATTATTGCGTAGTTAATTCTCTGTAATATAACTAATGTAGACATTGGAAGAAGGAGTTGTGGTAGAACAGAAAAAAAAATGTAGAAGTAGATTCTGTACGTTAAGTTTAGCATTCTTTTATACTGTTAGTATTCACTTTCATTTACTATTCTACTAGGTCAATGCAGGAAAGCTCCCAAAAAATCGAGTAGCTCTCCAAATACTTGCTGAAGAGATGACCAATTGGCCCAATTTGGAGGTATATTATTTGTTATTTTTTCCTTCAGGTTTTGAAAATTTTGAAATTTTATGCCTATCCTGATATGGTAAAATCCGATCTTTATTAGATTTGAGGATATACTTACTAGGACTTCAACTGCTAACATAATAGTGCTACCCTGTTGAGAGGCAAAGCACTAATTAGATACGATGGCGCTAAATCGTCTTTATACTAAAATGCAGAGACTGATGAATTATTTATTATGGTTTTGGCTCTAAATACTGTGGTTTTGTTGTTGTATGGCCAATACCAATCGTCATTTGGCGTACAGTGATAGCCGCTGTTCGTGGGTTTCTAGCTAGATGAAGAGAGACAACCTAAATATGATTGACGGAGATCGTGGCTATTGGATAGAGGAGGAGATGTAAATGGATAATAGGCAATAACAAAAAAGTATTTGTGTGAGGCTGTTTTAATACTATTTGTCTTGTGATCTTTTGATTGTGAGCAAAAGTTTCTTGCAAATTTTTGCCCCATGACAGTGCAAACAATTCACGACGATTTCTCAGAGAAATATGTGAGGAATAGCTTTTGCTAGGAATTATTTCTTCTCGACGATAATTTAACTCCACAAGCTCAAAAGCATTAAAAGGGATTTATGTCTTATAAGCATGAGTATGCATGTATGCTTAGCAAAGACTGCATAAACTTTCATGAACCTGTGGATTGAATACTAGTTTAAACAGAGTATTAATCATTGTCTAATGTAATTATGGGAGCTGGTGTCTTCTTGTCCTCTTCCTAAATATGGAAATAAATTTCTGGTTGAAACAAGTCGTTGGGCTTTTTATTTTTGCTGTTTATATTATCAGCTGATAAGGGTCAGTCGGCATGGTTTTCGCTCCACTTTGGTTTTCTTGACATTTCTCTTTTATCCTCGCTTTTATTCTCTCCACTTCTTTTCTCAGTTTTCTGTGATTTTGTCAAATTGTAAGGCTCTATCAGATGCTTCATAGGTTTACACTTGTGTGTTAAACTAATGTCGCTGATTGTGGTGTTCATACGTGTAGGCTGAGGCACCGAAGAAGAAACGCAGTAAATCGTTATATGCAAAAGCCACGGACACTGGTGTGAATCCTCGAGAGGCTGCAAAGAGACTGAACATTGATTGGGACACTGCAGCTGAGATTGAAGATGCCGACTTGAGTGATGACCCAGAAGTGCCTGCCGCTGTGGTTTGTTTTCTTGCCCGTCATCAAAGACACTGCTTTTTAGTCCAACTTATTAATTGTGATAAATGATAATCCACACCAAATATTATGGATTTGTCGCCTCAATGCTGTTAGGACAGTACTGGAATTTTGTTAATGGTAACTGAGAGTCATAATTGTGAAGAAAATTTTGCATATCATAATTGTTGATGTGGATATTAAAATTGAATTGATGCAGGGATATGGAGCACTATACATAGTGACAGCGTTTCCGGTGATAATTGGCATCTCAGTAGTTCTAATCCTTTTCTACAATTCTCTCCAATAGTGCTTCTTCTTCTTCTATGTGGCAGTAGACGTGGCTGATGATTGCCGGCTGTGGTGGTGGTGGTTTCTTACCTATCACGAGAGTTTGTTATGCATGCATTCAATTTCAAGGACGGACCAGAATGGGCTATTAATGAATTGATGAGATGGCAATCATTAAATGTCGAACCACGTTTTTCAAGTTTGTCTCTCGTTCTTTTGGCGCTTGATTACTGAATAAAATTACTTGATAAGAAGTGAGACTAATACCTCATTTGTTGCATTGCATGGATTGGTGGACAGAGTCAGGGTGATTGTGTGCGTGGTATTCAACCGTTTAATATTAAAAAGAAAACCGACATCTTTCCATGCTGCTTGCATTTTTTTTTAAAAAAATAATAATAATAAAAAAAAACTTCATAAAAGCTAACAAGAAATTAGGCTGCTTGCATGTTATGTCCAAGTCAACCGTGGTGGGAACTGGAAGGGGAGAGGAAAAAAAAGAAAAGAAAAAAAAAGGGCGAAGACCCTGATGAGATGAGGTAGGTTATGTTAGTTATAATATTGAATTTGGGGCAGAACATGTAAATCATTACTGAACAAACTGCTCGCCACGTCCATATGGTTGTCTTGTTGTTGGTTAAAGTTTAAAGGCCTTCGTTCCATTCGAAGACAACAGTATCAATCAAACTGCAATATGCCAATTGGCAGCCATGGCTGATACATTAGTACCTTTATCCGTTGGCACCGCTAGCAGGAGTTTCGAATTTGTTGAGGATGTGGTTATTGAGGTATCGAGGCAATTGAAGTTGGAAAGCTACAGCGTCCCGAACTCGGCCTATTCATCCCCTCGGTTGGCAGCAAAAAAGAAAGTCCGTGATGGCGGGCGGGGGCTGAATCGGAGCAAATCCTGTGGTGAAGGAAGAGGGAAGGCACCGCCGCATGGCCTTATTGAGAATAAAGTAATGGTATGGGAGAAAGGGGAGAAGCACAAAACAGAGGAGGGGAAAGCGAGGCGTTTCAGATGTGGAGCAGTACTATGCTTAGGAGGGTTAGGGTTTAGGGTTGGGAAAGGGAAAGGGAAAGGGAAAGGGAAAGGGAAGGAAGAGGCAGAGACAGAGGAAGGTGAGTGTATATCCATATCCATGTCGAGGAGAGTTTCTTTGGAAAAATTCGAATGTGGGTCGTGGGCTTCGTCGGGCATGGTGGTTCATGAGGACGGGGAGTCGACGTCAGGGACGGGGAGCCTTTATTTTGATCTGCCAATGGAATTGATAAGGAACAGCGTGGGTGCACAAACACAATCACAATCACCAGTAGGGGCCGCTTTTGTATTCGATCATCATCTTCCTGTTTGGACCAAACCAAAATTGGCGGAGGAATCAGGAGCTGCATCTCCATGCATCATTACCCCACGCTTGCGCAAAGCCAGACAGGAGTTCAATGCTCTTTTGGAAGCTCACACTCACACTCTCTAATTCAACTCAATTCAACTTTTGGTTTTGGTTTGGACCTATTTCTTCTAACTAAAATATGCCCTATTTTCTTAAGTGGCGCCGACCAACGTTGAATTGAACGAAAACCAACTGGGTCAAAATTGTCTCCTTAGAATGGTCATTTCATCACAACCACTATTCAATTTTGTTTCTTTTCCAAAATGTTCAAATCAAAGTTTGTTGCACAAAGGACACCGCTCAATTTGACGCTCACCAATAATTCAGTTGTCTTACTCCTCCAGGGCATTCATTATTATTTTATTGCTGTTCTTGAGATTCTCTTTTGTTCAAGAAGAAAAAAACACACACAAGAGATTTAATGATTTTTCTGTTCACTCTTTATTTTTCTCAACCTAAAAGAAACGGAAGTAGTAGATTCTAAGTAGTATACAAAGGAACATGCGGCTTTGATTTCAAATTGATCCACTTAAAGTTTAAGTGTGTTATTGCTAATTCTAATTTTTTTTTTTTTTAAAAAAAATTGTATTCTCTTATTGAGAGTAGAGAAAAGAACGTGAGTGATACAAAGTCTTTCTAAATTTATAAATTTTCAAGTAAATTCTTACTTTTTTTGTCCTCTTTCAATTTTTATGTTATTTGCTGTTATTCATGCACGAAATAAAACTAAATGAAGTGGTGGATTACAAGTCAAGTAACATATTACATATCAGAGAAGGGGGAGAGTCAAGTAACATATTACAGATTAGAGAAGGGGGAGAATGGTTGTCTAAAAGAATAGTTGAACTCATGAGATTATATAACATTACTTGGAGATGAGGGAAATGAAAATAGTTGGACTTGGACTTCATTATATATATGTATTGAGTTCCATTGTTTAAGGGATAAAGTTTATTTGTTTTGCAATGTCACGTTAAACTGCATCATATCAATTTTTAAAAATTTATTTAATATTTAATAAAAGCTGAATTTAAGTTATTTGAAGTTGCATTATTAAATCTAAAATTTCTTATGTTATATATATATATATATATATATATATATATATATATATATATATATATATATATATATATATATATTTTGAGTTCCATTGTTTAAGTGCTAAAGTTTATTTGTTTTTCAATGTCACTTTAAAATTCATCCTATCAATTTTTAAAAATTTATTTAATATTTAATAAAAGCTGAATTTAAGTTATTTGAAGTTGCATTATTAAGTCTAAAATCTCTTATGTTAAATCATTAAATAATTTATTCATATAAATTTAAGATATTCAAACCATCAAGATAATGCAAAAAGAAGATTGAAAAGTTGCCAGAGTCGTTAAAAAAACGGAACAGCTATAAATTTCATAAAGCCAGAAAAAAGATTTAAATACGTATTTCAGGAATTGACCTGGGAAATACGAAGAATTATTATAATAAACCAGAAAAGAAAGTTTAACCTCGGATTCCTTGAATTCGGACGCACCAAACCAACACCCAATCACAAAATTAGTAGAAAAGACATTCGTAAATTATTAAATAAATAAATAAATAAATACAAATATTCCACATCACATGTGAGAGTGAGGTACACCCATTTTTGAGTTTTGTGATAGTGACATAACATAACAAAACTCTTTCTTTGTTTGCTCAATTATTATTTATTAAGCCACTGGTGGTGTAATTACTCGAGAACCCAAAACTTTGCCTGCTTTAAATAACTAAAATTAAATCCATGATTAAAAAATCCCAACTTTGTGGACCACAACTAAAAATAATTGAATTCTATTACAACACCCATTTGATGGCAGAAGGAAATGGCGGTCCTTCCGGAAATTTCCTTGCCGACACGGCCACTAAATAATAAGAAAATAGGAATAATAATGAAATAGGGAAAACAGAGAGGCACGGGTCATAAATTGTGTTTTTATTTGTGATGTAAAAATGTAATAATATAAGCGGAAAAAAAAGAAAAAAAGGAAAAAAAAAAAAAAAAAAAAAAGAGGAAGAAGAAGAAAGTGTAAATAAAATAATTACAACAAGTGGCTAACAAATAAAAATAAACCCAATCCTCCCCCCTCTCCCTTGTTCTACAACTGCTGACCGTGCCCCCAAAATATATATATAGTATATAGACGGAGTGAGTGAGTTTTTAATTAATAATAATGACGAGAAATTAGGAGAAAGGAGAGTGAGAATGAATGGATGGTGTTTGATCATTGGCGCGTGGCCTGTAACCTGTTACCGATCATTTTGAGCTCGAACCTCTTGACGGCAGGAGCGACGAGACGCATGGTGGTGTCCAAGAGAAAGGGAGTGTCGTCGAGAGTGAACTGAGTTAGATTGGAAAGGGTGCGACAAGGCTCCCTTCGCTGGGCAATGGTGCCATGGTAATGGAAGTATTTGATGATGCCCTCCGTCTTGTGTGTGGTCTTCCCAGCTACATTCTCCGACATGTGCACCCCCGTTGCATACACCCTCCTTGGCTGCACTGCGTACTTCCTGTCCCTCCTTATTCCCCTCTTCACATCCTTGTATACCAACTTCTCAAACCCCCACTTCCTGCACTCAGTGCACCATAAACTTAATTCTAACCAACTGATCTTATATACAATTCAAATATGCAATTCAAATTTACCAATCAATCAATTAATAATTCATTCATTCATTCACATTATACACCACTATCCGTACCTGTAGGTTCTCCCCGCATCTTCGGTCAGACACGTCTTGCTGTTCATGGGCATCTGCTCAATTGTAAACTGGGAGTAGTCTGAAAGCGAATCCAGAACCGATTTTATGGTACTCTTCGGCGGCACGTAGATGAACTCGTCAATGTCGAAAAAGAACATCCACTTAGCCATAAACTTGTACCGATGCAAACAGTCATTCACCACCATGAATTGGTTGTGATAGTATCCATCGAACCTCTCCTCCTCCCTGATGTCCTGCAATGTTACATAACCCAACTCCATCCATGGCTTCAAAACTTGGAGCACCTCCTCGTGAACCCCGCCCGCATCGTGTATTACGAAGTGGGATCTAACCCCGAACAGCCTGATATGGTACGCCAGCCACTCTCTCACCCTCTGAGGGCTCAAGTTCCCGTACAGGGACGACCCACAGTACAGATAGTCGTATTTGGGTCTGGATGTGAAAAGGGAAGCGTTCATTCCTCCGGGACTTTCTGTTAGCACCTCAATGGTGTCGGTGAGGTTGAAGTTGCGGTCGCCGGCGCCAGAAGTAGAGGCATAGAGGAGCAATTTTCCACCCTGGTTGTCAGCATTAACAGGGTGAGAGAAAGTGCAATTGACGACGACGACGGTGTAAACACGACCATAGCCCCAGTCGGGAAGGATCTTGAAGGCGGATGCGTTGATGGGATTGGAGGGGTGGAGGCGAGGAATCCACTGGCATTGGTAGGAGGGATGTCCAAAGACGTGAAGAGGCTTGGAGGCTAAACCGACAATGGCAAAATTGTGGAGGCCGCCTCTGTAAGCACCCATGGTGATGAAGTTATAAGCGGCGGCACCATAAGGGTGGAAAGCGCGCCTGAGAACGCCATTGGGAAGAAGGTGATCTGTGGGGAGGGAGGGGGAGGGGGAGGGGGTTGGGGTCGGGGTGGGAGGGGATATGGAAGAATGAAGGGTTGCTGAGAGAGGAGAAGAAGGGGAATCTTGGGTGGCGGAGCAGGAACGGAGATCGGAGATAGAGAGAGTGAAACGAGAAGGAAGGAACTGTAGGAGAGTAGCAAGAGCACATAGGAGGAGGAGAGCGGAGAGGAAGAGCTTGAGCTCTGCAGCATAGTTAAAAATAACTCCCACATACATCCTCCTTTCTCGGTCTTTGGCCATGGTAGGAGAAACTAGAAACAGGGTGAAGCGAATCTGATTTCTGATCTGATGGAAGGGGAGAAACAGGATGCGAATCCAGTTGGAAGAAGCAAAGGAGGAGTGAAAGGAGGGGAGGGGAGGGGAGGGGAGGGAGAGACTATACTAGACTGGGGGAGGCTTTGGATGCGATATTATTGAATATGATGTGATCTGTAAAAGGAAAGCAAACACAGAGAGAGAAAGAGAGAAGGAAGTGTTGGGTTGGGCCGTTGGGTTGGGGTTTATTATTATTAATAAATTAAATGTTTGTTTTTGTTTTGTGGGTTTTTGGAAGGAGGAGAGCGACAACAACAGAAACCCCTTCCGTCTCCTTTCCTGACGCCGCTAGAGAGTAGAAAGAAAGAAAGAGAATGTTGAAAAGTAAAAAAGGAAAAAATAAAAACGGGAGTTGGACTTGGAATTGTTGTGTTATTGGAAAAGGCAAAGGTAAAGGTAAAGGCAAAAGTCATAATGGCAAAGGGCGAGGGGCTGGAAATGGAATTATTAATTACTTAATTAATTAATTACCCTTCATTAATCTCCGCCTTAATCCCGCCCAATTCCTTTCCCATTCCCAGATTTGGTCATTTCCTAATTTCATTCACCTCAACCATACCCTTACTTATCCATCCTCAATAATCAAACCCTAAACCCAATCATTTCATTTAAAACTAAAATTACGCATTACCCATACCAACATCATCGCGTTACATTTGCATCTTCTAATTGAGTAGAGTGCAGTAAAGAAGCGAGATACGTATGTGAATAATATATATATATATATAGTAGTTAAAAGTAAGGGTAGAGGAGGGGAGGACCTAAAAGAAAATATGATGAGAGATGGAGGGCGTGAAGTGCAAAATAGGGAATTAGAATGATTCGGTGGCGGGGTGTTAGGGGGGTTGGGCCCCTCCCACAGCCAATCCTTTGCTGTAAATCTGTAGCGGCAGAGGAACCTCTACTTAACGCGTGGCCTCTCATTTTCCCACTACATGCCGCTCTCGCTCTCGGATAGATTTGCGTCGTCGGTGCGTTTTCTACCCCCCCTCTCCTTTTCTTTTGGCTGTAATAAAAATCTAAAACTCTCAAATTTACATACACAAATCATGTCTCTCTCTCTCTCTCTCTTTTTTCTTTTTTTCTTTTTTTCTTTTTTTTTTTTCTATTGCGTTCATTTCATCTTCCTAATTAAATCTGGCCTCCACCACCCCATCCATTTTCCTCCCCATTTCGAACATCCACAACTTTCGTCTCCATCTCCCCACAAAAGGAACCGCCATATTTCTCTATAAGTTCTTCTAATATTTTACAAAATTATTATTAAAATATGCCACACACACATATTTTATATCTATAATACAGCCTGGCGGAATGTGATTCTTTTTCAAACGAATAATAATAAATAATAAGGCCTTATAGAATGGCTAATCATTGACAGTCTTCCAACTTTTCAAACTACTGTTATCATATTGTATTATATAATTTACTTAGAAAATGGGCAAGGGCAAGTCAAGTTAAGACAACCCAATCTCTGTTTTTCACCATATTCAAACATGCTTCCCATTGCTACCGCATTCACTCCCATTTTACATCATGAATTATCACTCAGATTTGGCACTGTCCTACCACATCAATTTATGGAGATATTCAATTCTCATGTGATAACAATTTTCTTTTTTCTTTTTTCTTTTTTATTCTTAAAATTTATGTTTATTTCCATTCAATTTCATTTAATTTCACATTTCTTAAAATAAAAAAATCAAATAGTTTTTAAGATGTTTTTCCTTGTTTTTTTAGAACGATGAATGAAGGTAAGAAAATTTACTTCTTCGAGTTTAACAATGAGATGGGTTTATATTGTCAAATGTTTTCATTTGCTTAACACAATAAGTAATGATAAAATGGAAGGGATGGATGGTGTTTGATGTAAGAATTAATGAATAGCCACATTCCGAATACAATATTTTTTAAGAAAAATAACTTAAAGAAAGGAGTGGTTCACATCCATCTACTTTTGCTGCTTTCATTCCCAACTTTACACTAGGATTCTTAATCATTGACCGAAGGGCGTCCGGCGACTGTTTAATATTCCATACTTTATTATTATTATTATTATTTATTTTTTATTTTTTATTTATTTTTGAGGTAATATTCCATAGAGCTGTTGGGTCCCCATTATACATCTTATTCAATGTAATACTTTTTCTTTCTTCACAATTTTCAGACATTAAATTGACAATTTAACCTCTCATATTAACACAATATTCTATATTCTTTGTAAAGATAACAAATAAGAGTGTGTTTGGGGCTAGAGTTGAGGTAATCAAATTTGACAAAAGTAAAAAATCAATTTATACTCTCTTACAAGATTGCATAATTAAAATTTTAAACTAAATAATATATTTATTAAATCCTTACACTTTTATAAATGAATCAATTTAGATTGTCCACTAGAATTTTACTTTAAAATAACTACATAATATGAGTGTCCTTCATCATCTTACCTTTTTCTATTTTCTTTACTTAATTAAGAAAAATTACATGCTATAATTTTGAAATAAAATTAAAAGTGATTTTGAGCATTTTTTTTTTATAAATATTACGAAATTTAGACTTTAAATGGATAAAGTTAGAAGTAAAATTAGGGTATAAATTCATCTTTTTCTATTTGCTAACACAGTTATGACTTGCAAATGCAGAGAGCCAGGGGCTGTAGCCCCAAAATCAAAATGGGCCCGCCCCACCCAACCCAACTACAGTCTCAATTTATAGTTCTCAACTCAATCCTCCTCTTTTTCTTTATCAATTATTATTGAAATGCAAAAGTTTTATAAACATAATAATGTTGACAGTTAATTTTATAATAAGAAATTTAGCCTTTTATTTTGTAATCATATATATGATATACTATTGAATGAGAAATTTTGGCTAATCACAAGTTATCACGTCATTACAATGAAAGTCCAAGTTCTTCGTAAAAATTATAGATTGGATCGGGTTGAGTAATTAAAATCGTGCAGGTCCAAAGTCCAATACAATTTAAGCCCATTGTGAAATTTTAACCCAAAGAAGATATTGGATCCAAGGCCAGCCCACAAACAACTGGGCTCAAGCCCATGAGGAACCTCTATAAATAAAGGTCTTACCCCTCAATTTTGAGGGGTTTGAGAAATTTGAAAACGAAGTGCTGAAGCTCTGCAAATTGAAAGACGGAAGACTGAAGCTTTGAAGACTGAAGTTCTAAAGAATTGAAGACCAAAGAACTGAAGACTAAAGTTCTAAAGACCTGAAGACCAAAATTTAGGAGGCTACAACTCCTCTTAGACTTCTGAAGGCTTTGTAGCCGAAACTCCAAGAAGATTTGGAAGACTTAAATTTTCTTGAATTCTAGAGGATGAAACTTTGAACCTCCTAAGCTCTAAAATTCAAAGGTTGAAGCTCTAAAGATCTAAAGAACACAACTCCTTCAAAACTTTGAAGATTAGAAGACAAACTAAAGCTCTGAAGACTGAAGCTTCAAAGATCAACTTTTACTCTCATGAAAATCTAAAGACTAAAACTCAAAAGACTTCCATATGATCAGAAGACTCTCTACAGCTCTTAAAGTCAGAAACAAGTCAAAAGTCGATCCAAATCGTTTAACAAGCCTAGAGGCCGATCCAACTTGATCAGCAAGATCGACAAGCCCAAAGGTCAATCCTCCAAGAAGACTATCAAATCTAAAAGTTGATCATCCAAAAAGATCAACAAGCTAAGGATTAAAGTTTACTTTTCGAGAAAAAGAATAAAAGGATCAAATATTAGAGATTATACTTACAACACTGAAATTAATACAAATACGAAGTTCAAATTTTTTTAATAAATTTTTTTCGAAAATCTCGTCGAACACATACACTACGACATAAAAATTTTAAAATATTATATTTTTATAATGAAAAATTGCTCCCTAATATTGTAAATATAAATATAAACAATATGTTCTCATGAATATATATATATATATATATATATATATATAGAGAGAGAGAGAGAGAGAGAGAGAGAGAGAGAAGCAATATAATTTATTAATCAAATTTCAAAGACTGCACATCAATGATACAATTTAAAATATCAACTTTAATGGTTTGTGATAAATTTGTCCAAAAAAGAAAAAATCCAATTTGCTATTAACAATTTTTTTTTAAAATGAAAGGCAATGGGCGGCGGGAGTATATCAATGACATACATACATAATTGATATATATATACTACACTTTACTTTTGATGCATAATTGATGTATCTAACTGTAACGACCCGAGTTCAGGAGGGAGACATGAATGAACCGAGATCACATCCGAATAAGAGGGATCCTGAGGACATGAAAACATGATTAAGAAAGGCTTAAAAGAAATAAAAGTTACTACCTATACCAACAAGGTGCACCTTCTTTTTCGGTAGCTCAATCATAAGAACTCCATAGTTAAGCGTGTTTAGCTTGGAGCAATCCTATATTAGGTGACCTTCTGGAGATTTTCCTATGATGCATGTGAGTGAGGACAAAGCATCTTGAAAGGACCCGTGTTGGTTATAAGTGGTGTGCTATTTTATATTGACATCACTTGATCGATATACTTTATAAGGTATATATATCAGTTATACAACTTAAAAAAAGATTGAATGAATATAATTCCAAATCTATATAGAAATCGCTAAAAGAAACAATGTACAATGTTCATTGTAATTGAACAACAACGAATAATAACATAAAAAATCTAACAATATAAGAAACAAATCACAATATTGAAGGGATAAACATGTCATCGAAATCAAAACCAAGAACAAACTACAAAACAAAAAACAAGAAGAAGATAATAAAATACATAATTGAAAGAGATAAATAATTTTTTGTATGTCAAACTTCTACGATACTCAAATCATAATAGTTACCAATATGATAATTTAATCATTATAAGTTTATACATAATTTACAATACCAAAATGAATATTTAAATAAATTAAATGTCTAGTGGTGGCATTAACAGTTAACTAACTTTTCATTTGAAAAATATAGTTTGTTTGTCAATGTGAGGATAACTCAACTAACATACAACATGTATAAGTGGCTAAGACGCCTCGAATCTCCTACCAATTGTATTAAAAGAAGAAAGAAAGAAAATAATAATAATTTTTAAAAAAAAGGGTTTGGTATTTGATTTTGAAAATTATTTTTGCAGGATAACTTTTATCTTTTAAAAGAAATATTTGAATTAATAGTCAAATTAAGAATAAATAAATAGATAAAATATTTTTTTTAAAAAAAAACAATTGATTAAGATTGAAAGTAGTGTTTATAATTGTTAAGAAAGTAAACACATATTGATCAGGCGTAAATTAAAGTAGAGAAATTAGTGACAAAATTAAAGATGAGGCAAATGCAAAAAAGAAAAGTTGAAGTTGTTGGCATGAGAGAAGATGAGGGGGTGGGAAGTATAAGAATGTCACTGAAATGGTGGTGTATTACAAGATTTCTCCTAAAAAAAACATATACATACAACTTACAAGAAGCATGCAGATATATGTAGAAAAAGAGAAAACGTGCATAAAAGGGAGTGGGAAACAAAAGTACAGTGAAATGTGTGTAGGGTAGAGGGTTAAGTGGATGTTATGTGCAGTTTGGGTATTAAATTAAAGATGAAGCAGATTAACGTTAAGAAGTTTGAAAATAAAAGAAAGGGTAGAAGGTGGGAAGAACCAATTAAAGAGATGATGAGAGGGGTAAAGATGGAAGGTGTGGTTGTTTTGTAAATATGTGGTTGGGTTAGGTTTGGCTTGGCTTGGCTTGGAGAGAGGAATATGGAAAATGGATGGATAATGGGATATATTTGGTTTGGTTTGGTGTGTTAGAGTGTAGAGTGTAGAGTGTAGTGAAGATGATGGAAGAATTATAAATGAAGAAGACGGTCCTCTGAAGCAAGAACTCGTACATCGATCCATGCTCTATTTCCTTCCTATGAATGTGTAGTAAAAGAAGCCCGCACCACGTCCTCTATTGGAGCTCTGCAAACTGGACACTTGCCCCCTCTCCATTGCAATTCCTTTGCACATTTCATACAGCTACACATGTGTCCACATCTGCTACATATAATATATTATTATTATTATTATTATTAATTTCTTTCTTTAATTCAATATTAATTTCATACAATATATATATATATATATATAAATAAATATAATTAATTACCTATACAATAGTGAGTCAATCTGCATGTTGTAGCAAATACAACATTTGGGCTTTCTTGATTTCCTCCCTCCTCCAACTTCATTGCGCTTGATTGAGTGCTGCAACATGAGTTGCATGTCCATGCAACATTTTATTGATTTTCTCAGTTCCGACATCTCCTGGTACAATTGCTCCATGTGCCCTCTCAAATCGTATATCAGTTCCATTTCCTGAATTTTACAATTAATTAATTAATTAATCAATCTCGATGATCAACTATACTACTACTAATTTGGTAGGTAGGCAGGCAGGGTTCTTACAATAGAAGGATGATGAGTTGTTGAGCGGAGGGAAGATCGTTGTTGATTGTTGGAGGAAAATTGAGGTTGAAAAGGTTGGGGTGAGGAAGTAGATGCGCCTCTGTTGGAATCTTCACCCATCTCGTTATCCAGCTGGTAGCTCCATGAGCTCAATATTGACGGGGATGCCAATTGCAATGGTGATGCAGATTGATCCAAATAATCGCTTGCTTCGTGATATTGAGCGCTAATCAAGCTTCTTTCATCGTCTTCTTCTTCGTTATCACTACTCTTTGGTTGAGTGTGTCCTTCTGAGAAACACCACATTTCTTCTTCTTCCGCTCCATCATCGTCTTCGTATTCTTCTTCTTGCTGTGTTTGTCGCTCTAATCGAGTCACCATCAACTTGTCCATTCTTTCACGGAAGTCACTCGATAGAAAATTCGATACGGTTTTCCTGCATTAATTATCCCCACAGTTAGCGTTCAATACCCATTCAAATCAGTGAAAGAATATGGAATGGTATACCTTTCAATAAGTTGACGTATTTCATCGTTGGCGGAGTTAGATTCGAGCATTTGCTGATACCAAGATTGCCTGCGGTCTTCCCAATAACTCCGAGGCCGAGAAATATCAGAAAACCAGTCGTAACTGGTTCCCACGTAGTCTGCACCATAACTCTCTTCTGCTGCCTCACTGATCTGATCTTCCGCTTCCCATCCATCGATTGAGTCTTGCGAATCCAAATTCAAATCAGGCCTATCTTGCCAAATGCCCTCTGAACTTGGAGGATCAACTTCTGATCCTCCTTCTTCTTGTTCTTGTTCACGTTCTGGTTCTGGTTTTGCTGGTTCTTGTTCTTCAATTTGCTCTTCTTTGAAATCTCCAACAATCTGATTATTATTGTCTATGCTGGTGCTATGTACGCCAACCACCACTTGCTGGTTATCGTTATGGTTTTGGTTATCTTTCTCCTTGTCATTAGTGACGTTGGTGGCATGAGGATCAGGAGTATGAGCATTTGTATGTGACTGGTTTTTATCTTCATCATTATTGTTTAGCATCTCTCCAATAAGGCTTCTTGCGCTGTTCTCACCAACTCCACTAAATCTCTCCCTGCAAGACGCATGCGACAATGAAGCCAAAATTTCTAACACCAGCATTGAATCGCCAATCCATTATTCATACCTGAGATGCATGATGCTGGAAGATCTATGATTCTCTCGAGGCGTTATTACAAATTGTGGGCGCTTCTGCTCATCTTCCAATGCCATTCCACGTTTCAAAATTTTAAGCCGAAGTAGTGACTGCAGCATCTCACAACCCGCATCCCCAATAATAGTCAAAATTTACAAGCATCTATATTTCCTTTTTTCATTTCTTTTCTTTTCCATTCTTATGTGATTCTTATGTGATGTATAGAATAGATTAGATTAGATTAGACTAAAAATGGAGAAGAGAAGAGAAGAAAAAGATGAGTATATATATACAATATTGTAAAAAAAAAAAAGAAAAAGTGAGTGAGCGGAGAGAAAGTTGACCTGGATGCGGCCACGTTGGGGGAATTTTGAAACGGCTCGACGGTCTACCAATATGTCGAGCTCTCTTTGCCTGTCGCGTTCGATTTGCAAGAGTAAATCGGCGAAGGCCTGACGTCCTCTGATGCGGGGAGAGCATAAAATATGAGAAAGGCATCTGGGCTCCACTTGGTCTCTCGGAATGAGAGTGGGATGGGAGGATTCATTGGGGTGGTCGTTGTGATCTTCCACCCAAGATGAATGCGGAGGCTTTGCAGCCGTCAATGTCAATCTTCGAATGATATCCACCACGCGCACCCTTTCCCTTTCTCCAGCATCCGAACTCTGACTTTGCGTCGAAGACGGCGGAGAACTAGAACTTGTTCTGCTCGAATGCCAATCTGCAAACCCGTCCTCGCTCCCAGGCCCTGCATCGTACCTCTCGTCCTCAAAATCCCCTGCTTCCACCGAGCACGCCTGCTCCTGCTCCTGCTCCTGCTCCGTCTCTGTCTCTTGCTTTCCCGAACAAACCGTCGCGTTTGTCGCGTTCGCATTCGCATTCAAACCGACGTTGGAGGAGGAAACATTTAGCCTTTTTTCCCATATCTGGACCAGAGAAGATGCTCCAAGCTTCGAGGTTTGGTTCTTGTTCGTACCTGTTTCAGGAATAGGAATAGGAGTAGGAGTAGGAGTAGAATTGGTTTGTGTTTGTGGGTCATTTGTTGTGGAAGTGTGTTGTCGAGAGTCATCGGAGCGCCTGGGAACGGCATTGGTGGTGGTGTTGTGATTGGTTTTAGGGACCCGAAAATTAGCAAGGATGGGATTGGGATTTTGATTTTGATTTTGATTTGGGGTTATTGTCATGCAATCGTTGAGGCGATCCATGACCAAAGTCTTGAGGTTGTTGCGAAAACGAGCAACATGGGTGGCGGTGACATTAGGCTCTCGGCGCCGGTTATGGTCTCTGAGAACGCAGCCGAAGGGTGAGGAGGAGGAAGAAATTTCGACCTGCGAAGAAGCCATGGAAAATGGAGGGAGGGATGAATAAGATGGATGTGTTATATATGTGTGGGAGGAGGATCAAAACCCCATGGAATGAGGAACAAGAGGGAGGGCGTTAAAAGAGAGGGAATAAGACATTTTGGTTTTGGTTTTGGTTTTGGTTGGGATGGAATTATGCGAAACCAATCCAGAAAGGGGGGAAGTGGGGAAAGGAAGATATGAGGGGAGTGACACCGAAAAGAGAGGACGCCATTTTGAGGCTTATAAGATGGAAATCACTGGCACACGTTCAACCCTTTCCTAAATTAAGCATCTACAACAAAATTATGTGGACCTAAACATTTCTTTTCTCTACCTCTGTTTTCTCAACAATACCTACCAAGTTTTGCTTTCCAGCCGTTGAGCTCTTCCGGTCCGAGTAACAAACATTCCCAATCCTAAAACAAACATCCAATCTATTATATTTATGTATGTAATATGGCCTTCCCTTCCTCTTGGTTTAATTTCCCCTTCCCATCTTCACACCTTTTTCCGTAACACACCACAATGTAGCCATCCAATTTTGCTATTTCAAGTCAACACACCCATTTCCAAAGTCTTAATCAATTTTAGCAAAACTTATATTAAATTGGTAGAATACTACACCAATATTATAATCTTATTTTCTACTACATTTGAATTTTAGGTTATATCTTTACAAAATAAATTCCCCTTATAAATACATGGATATTAATTCTCCTTATAACTCATAATTGTTGCATGGCTTCTTCGATCCAATAGATTTGTAGAGAAAAAATAAAGAAATAAATATTTTATATGGAGATTTTTTAAAAATAGAAAAATAAGAAAAACTATTTACACAAAATAATAAAATTTTTAAATAGTTGTGATAGAAGTTTGTCAGAGTATGTTGCTAATAGAAATAATATAAGTCTATCACTAATAGATGCTTATAAAAATTTTATCAATGTTTTTTTTTTGCTATTTTCTATAAATAGTTTGACATTTTTTCTATGTGTGAAAATTTCATTATTTTATATGAGAATTATATACATTTATATTTTTTTAAAGAATTAAATAAGTATTTAATCAATAAAAAATATTAAATAAATCAACATTCACCAAAAAAAAAAAGAATAAATATAATAAAGTAAGATTATGCAACCCGAGGAAAAAGGATAGTTTTCAACTTCTCTCCATATCTCCCTAACCTCTCAAAAAATATTAACATCTTCCAACAAATAAAAAAGGGGTCTTTTCATAAATAGAAAAAAACAAAAGTAATTACACATATAGAAAAAAAGTGAGAAATACAAAAGCATGAGGTGCACTTTTTTTTATATGTATAATTATTATTTTTTTTTCTATACACAACAATTTCCCAATAAAAATAATGGCCAAAGTAAAATTTGCCACAAACTTTTACACCCATAACAGTCAATTCAATACTATATTTCCTAAGGATTTGTAGATATGCTATTACTCTTTGTCATTCATATATTTATCTGGTTAGTGTTGACTAAAGTGGACATAGAAGAAATGGCAGTTGGAAAGGAATATGTGACTCATGAGATAGCGAAACACTACATCCAATCTATTTGTCTACCTTATATTCAAACTTAAATCTCAAATATTTCACTTCAAAAAACTTCTCAAAGCCCACTACTAATTTAGTCATAAAGATAGATAACAATACCTCTCCATAAAATGAGTTTCTAGATTTGTAATGTAACGACCCGACTTTCTAGAAGTCGTTACTTCATGCATGCATACATTTCAAAACGACACATTTCGTATATTTGACTAAAATAAAAGAAATTTATCAAATAAATAACTCATTAAATTTAAATAATTAAAAATATTAGATCGGGGTATCCCTAAAAAAAATTATAAAACCAGAACTGTGAGTTTTGCATAAAACCTCTAAGAATGCAAAACTAAAATTTCTAATTTAAACATTCAGATTTGGATTTAACAACATGAAAACATAAAAATATGAGCGGAAGCATTGACTGGTCCCAATGGCACGGTCACGGATTCTTCCGGTCATTCGCTTGTCTATCCTTGTCTTTACCTGAAATCCATAAAATTGTAACCGAATGAGTATAAAACTCAGTAAGTAATCCCCCTGCCGGGATTTCTAGATCTGTAGGCCAACTACCCTGTCACCATGCCTAGTGGCCTGAGGGCACTCCGTCAATGCTGTGGTGTAAGCCTGATGACCCACACCGGTGAACATGGAGGTGAACTCTGAACATGGAGGTGAACTCGTCGGTCCACACATGTCAGTGGCCTGATGGCACACCGTCGAAACTGGAGGTGAACCTGATGAGAACCCGTCGGTCCACACAGGTCTAGTGGCCTGATGGCACACCGTCAAAACTGTTTTGAGGTGAACTTGATGATTCAAGTAATAATATAGCATGGGACAACGGGCGTTGGCATCGGATTCAATCATACAAAGCATAGGTAAATTCTCAACTGATAAATTCTCAACAGTAGATAAATCATAAAGTAGCCAGACAAATCATACATGCAAACATGCCAATAGCCAAATAATACTATAAAGCTGTGATTTATATGTCAATGGCCAAATAATATCACAGCACTAGAATCACTTACCTTGAAATAAGTGTAACAATCGCGCTCAAAAATTCCCTGTGTACCAATTCCAATCCACACCAGCGTTATGACCCACAACGGTTGTCGCCTAAAATCCACAAAAAAAATAATAATAATACGTTGACGCCAAGACTTGTTGAGCGTAACCAAAACTTTAGAAACCTCAAACCTAACACAAGATCAACATTAGAGATTAACCAAATTTTTCGATAGTAAATCAAATAACCAATGGAGACCAAAATCCCAAAACTCACCCAGTTTTACAGGTTCTGTTCGGCAATGATTACGGACACATGAGAGCCTAAAATAATGATCCAACTGTTCATAATGAGGCCCTATATGTCCCGAATATGCTGATAAAATTTGAATACGATCCGACGGTTGAAACTCCAAAAAAACGAAAATTTTCTAGGAGCTGCGCTGAAAAACCGAACTGCACTGCGGTTTCGGTGTATTTTTCTACCTCTCTAGTCACTTAATAATATATATATACGATCCCAAACCCTAATTTCTTAATAAATTAGGTATATACATATTAAATTTCTTTTCCCTCCACCAATTCAACTAAATAAATTAAATCTCCCAAATTAAAATTCAATTTTCACCGATGGAATTTAAATTCAAATCTTTTATCCTATTTAATTTAAATTGAATTATTTTGACTTAAAAATTCAAAATAATACCCAAATAGTTTAAGATAATTAAATTAAAATTACTTAAAATTTTAGGTTGTTACATTTAAGGTCTCATTTTGACGAGGTTCAATGCAAAGAACAAAATTTTTTAATCCTTACTACTTTTGGAAAAGTTTCTTTGATATAAGAACTTTTTGTGGCTTCGTGACAACACTGTGAAACTGAAAATTGGCAATGAGACTATCAATTTCTTTAACTACGATAGGCAAAAAAGGGAATGTTAAAATTCTCCCTTTATTGCCCTTTTTAATATAGTGTATATATATACATATATAGAATATTTGATCTTCTTCTTCTCCATATATCTCCCACTCCCAAAATTTGAAGAGTGCTCTATCATTTTCATAGGCGATTCGACACCAACAAATCAATTGTCAAGTTTGATTATTAGAATGAAATGTTAAATATAAATACCAAGTCGAAACAAAAATGAAAAAAAAAACTATTTTTATAAGTTTCTCAAATTTGGGATATTTTTTAGAAACATTTCTTAAAATCTAGAAATAAAAAATACGAGTAACTATGGATCTCTATTGTTATGACATAATAATAGAACTCTATGGTTGACAACCATTGGTATACTTTTGACTATCATTCAAGTCTTTAAATGTTATAAAAGAATTTACTAGAGCTTTGTTGAAAATGTGAAAAATCTGAATTTGGTAATTCTATTTTTTAAAATCGATTATGTTAGTGATATAACTTAGGTAGATATCAGTGATATCAACAATGTCAGTGATATTCGTATATCAATTACATAACTTAGGTAGATATTAGTAATATTGGTGATATGACTTAGATAGATATGAGTGGTATATGTGTATTAGTGATATCAATTATTAATGATATCAGTAATATCTATGTATCAATAGTATCGATGATAGAACCTAGATAGATATGAGTGATATCCGTGTATCAGTGATAAAAGTTAGGTAGATATCAGCGATAATCGTGTATAAGTGATATTAGTGATAAACCTTCAGTAAATATTGGTGATATCAATGATATCCATAAAAGGAGCCTATAGATGATAGACTTCTATTATTGATAAGAATTTATATTAATACTATCTACAAAATGAGTTTATCATTGATAAACTTAAAAAATCGGAGATTTCGTACTTCTACCATTTTTGTACTTTCAATAAGCTTTTTGGACATATTCTATGGGATTGTAAGTAAATTTTGTCATATTTACAATTAATTTTAAGTTTGACCATTTTTGCCATATTTTAGTCCCATTTTACCATATATGCAAGAATTCCGTTAGAAAAAGAGAGATGATAGAGTTTTTGGACATCAATAGTGAAGTTGGCAGAATTAACACTCACTTCAAGTGGGCCAAAAGGAAAATAATAATAATAATAATTCTTGAGCTGATAAATTGATAACTTGGCCGTAGAAAAATAGTGGAGGGTTGAAGGTGTCACCAAATTACGAAGCAGTGCACTAACAGTGGAAAGAGGGAGATCGCTCTTCCGGCTGAACACCAAATTATCGATTCGCTGACATTAGAACATGGCATGGAGTGCGACGATGATCGGAGCGCTTCTGGGCCTCGGCACTCAGATGTACTCCAATGCTCTCCGTAAACTCCCTTACATGCGCCGTACGTTCCTCTCTTACAATGAAACCCTAATCTTTTCCTTTCCCGATCAGACTTTTCATAACCCTTCCCTTGTTTTCGATTTCTATAATCGATTCCATCTCCTAATTTTGCAGATCCTTGGGAGCACTTGGTTGGAATGGGACTGGGAGCCGTGTTCGTCAATCAGATGGTCAAATGGGACGCTAAGCTCCAGGAGGACCTTGACAAGATGCTCGAAAAGGCCAAAGCTGCCAACGAGCGCCGCTACTTTGGTATTGTTCTTTTTCTCTTATCTTATTTCCTTTATGTTCCTCTAATATCTTATTTTTGTTTTTGTACCATTGCAAATTTTGATTGCCGCACTTACTCTTATATCAAGTCCAATCGATTCGCGCTAGGTATTTATACCTAACGAATGTCGTCTCCTTTTTTTTTTGTGCGACTTCCCGCCTTATATCGTGTGAGGTCGTACAGTTTGACCAATGTTCTATAACTTTCGAAGGATCAGAAGAAGATAATCGTCTGCACTTGGATTGGAATATGCTAGACCAATGTCTCGTTAATTCCGCGTTAGACCACAATTACATAGAAAATATTAAGTTATTAGGTTATTGTAATTTTAAGAGAGGAAAAAGTGGCATTTTTAAATGAACAAGAAATTACAAGAAGTGAGATCAGAAAAGAAGAGATTAGGGAGATCAGATATTTCCCCAGTCAAGGTGCATGTAGGAAACACCCCCCATTGCAATTAATGAGATGGAGTGATTAGTTTAGGTACGCAAATCCCCATTTCAAGTAGAGATCATATTAAGTTATAACGTTGTGTTGTTCCTTTCTATCAAAGAGACCGCGGGGAGGGAATTTGATGATATTTTGGATACCTTTCCTAATGTAGACAAGTTGGAAGATAAACAATTTTGAAAAAAAAAAAGGCTTCCATTAATTCATTATGCTCTTTTCAACCATTAGTGTTTCCAACTTTGTGTTTAATAAGCAATTCGATTTTCTGAATAAAGGAAAGCAAACGAGCATGCATCCAACTAATAATAGTCTTTTGTGTTTGCAAGAATTTAAGTGAGTAATGATCAAACCAAAAGAATGAATTCATTTTTCTAATAAATAATGTTCCCAAACCTTTAAGGCTCAAACAAGGGAACAAAGTTCCGACATTCCTCACTTAGTTTTTCGCTGAAGAATTTGATTAGGTGAGCACCTTGGGATAGGACAACTCCTATTCCAAGTCCAGGAGCATCCACATGGGTGTTGTACTAACTTCTCCTTTAGTACTGGAAAGCTGTTTGTTTGTGCTTGTTGCTAATTGAACATTTTGTTATCGTAGCCAGACAAGAATTGAAATTTTGGATAAAAACTTCCTATAAAAAGAAGCAAGGTCAAGGAACACCGGACTAAGCTAAATCTGTCATGGAGGATATTCCAGCTTTTGATTGCCAAGTCACAATAAATAAACATGATGATGGGGCAGAGAAAGAATGCAGCAGACTAGAGAGAGAGATGCGACCTGTCATTGGTGTTTAGCCTTTACCAAGCGGTAGACCAAAGAAAGAAGGCAATCTCTTTGTGACGTTTCTTTACTTTTGGCCTGATTAGCGTGATGCTTTTCTAACTTATAGCAATTACCAACCCTTGATGATATATTTCATTCTAATTAATGGGCTGATTTTCTGTTGGAAGTTGTGGTTGGGTAGTTAGTTAAGCCGAATAGTTGTTGATCTAGTTATTTAGGGTTTGTTTAGATTGACTTGAGAAAAAAAATGTTTTTCAAGAAACTCATTTTTATTTAAACTCTTTTTGATAAAAACTGTTTAAAATACATTTCAAAATCTATTTTGAGTGGTTGCCAAACACTCCAATTTTTTCCACAATGACTTATTTTTTAAACTAAATACTTGAAAATGTAATCCAAACACACTCTTAGTTTGTTAAAAATTGTTAGTTAGCTTTTTTTAATATATATCCACGAGTGTTTGGGTCAGTTTACGTGCATCTCGACTAATCTCACGGGACAACTCGCATGACCCTACAACATTTGGATGTCAAAGAAATTTGTAAGATGTTAAATCTTAGACAAGTGGCCATCATGGATTGAACCCATGACCCCTTTAGTCTTTTTTTGATGTTCCCACTACCACTAGGCCAACCTATGATGGTTGTTTGATTTTACACCAATTGAAGCAGAAAGCAGAAAATTTATGGGAGAAGGATCCCAGATTCTCTATATTATGAAATCTGAATGAAATAGTCTTCTTTTTGCTTAAAGAAAACCCTCTTCAGCTCATGGTAAAAACAACCATTTCCTCTAAATCTCTGTCAAATGAATTCTTCCCATGTTGAAAGTCACACAAGCGATGGCATGAAGTTACAAAAAGGAGGCAGAGAGCCAAGCTCCAAACCTAGGAAGATTATAAAGATTCTTCCAGTTGGTATGAAGATGACAAAAGTTGTGACTTTTGATGTATGTACATAATTTCCACATTGAAAGGGTGACAAGAATTGCATTATGAAGTAAGTTATTCATGGACCTTTCTAAACCGTCAAAGGTTCTATTATTTCTTTCTAGACAGATTCTAAAATTAGATCTAATCAATTTTAGCCAAAGGGTCTTCTTTTCCTTTTCGAAAGGATAACAAAGCAAAAAAGACTTTAAAAGGCCTTCGACACTCATTGGAAGGAAAAACCTGTTTGTAAAGGGGGCAATTGAGGAAAACATGGCCCAGTTCTCAAGAGGTTCATTTGCAAATAGTACAGTTGGAAGGTGAAAGGGCCTTTGATAACTTTTGAAGTAAGCCATCTTTCCCAGCCTAACTGATGATTGTTCCATGGTTTTGTCATGTTATTCCTTGAGTTTTGTAGGTTTTGAGCGTCGAAGGGGTAGAACGGACCATTAGAGTTAATTTGGTGCGAAGACACATCTAAACGAAGCTTTGGAAGTGTACCTGCGCTTGCTTTACGCTCAGCCTTACGCTCAAAGACAGTAGTTGGGATTGCCAGAGTGTTGCTGCCCTCCTTTTACCTGTGCTCTACGCTCTCAACCCCTGAGCAAAAATTCATAGAGCGTTGCAATGATGCAGGGAAGCGGCACGACGCTTCGTGTTTTGACGAACTGGTGAGCGTGCGTGCCTGGTGGTGAGTGTAGCAAGCAGCGCCACTACGCTCGAGACTTATGCTACGACTTCTTGGTCAAGCGTAGCGACGCTACCCATCAGCGTAGCTACGCTCGGCCAACATTTATAAATATGGCACCGGATTTTAGGTCAAAGTATGATTCCAATTTCAGCCTCCACCCTTAGATCATCATCAACACTCTCTAGGATCCTTTCCTCTTCCACTCTTCTCAATTTTCCCTTGTAATTTTTTGGATTTCATTGAAGATTCATGATGAACATGAATGGCTAAGGTAAGTATTACTTGGGGATAGGATTGGGCTTGTTTATCTTGAGAACTTTGTTTTTCAATTCATTGGGATTCTGCTGTAAACAATTTCTTGAACTTTGTTTTAATTCTACATTTAGACACTTTTATGAAATTGACAACTCTGACCAAGTGTTTATGTGTTTGCATAGTTCATTTGGTGCTTAAGATGGACTTAGTAGCATGATTAGGAATTAAATATTTGATTAAGGACTAATCCTCTAATTAGATGTTTATGAACTAATTAGCTCAAGAGAACAATCGATTGTTAGATTAGGCTTTCCAATCTCTCAATTCGTCACAATTGTTTGGCACGACTCTTAATGCGAATTTGGATCATTAATTAGACCGCTCAGGCTCGAATTTATGTTAAAGGGTTTAGTTCAAATACGATTCATCTTGTTTGATACCTTGGGTCAATTAGTGGTTAATCCATTAATGGATTGTGTGTTTATATGCAAATCACCATGATCCTTAGTGTTTAATGATAGAAAAGCTAGCCAATGCATCCTACCCGGGTAATTCATTTGATAGATTTAAGTAAGAAATATCCAAGCATCCCTTTAATTTCATTGCCATTTACCTTGAGTCATTCCCCCCCCCCCCCCCCCCCCAAATTCAATAGTTGCGCTGATTAGGACCTAATTTCCCCATGGTTTGACCCCGTCTTTGCAACTATTGCTACTTTTTTTTAGAAATTCATTTGATCAACTTAGGTTGGTTTGCGGCGCCATTGTAAGGGTGGATCAGCCTTATATGGCTCCTTCGCGTAAGTGTAACCTCCTGAGTGTTAGCACTTCATAGTTGAGTTCCCAAAGAGTTTTGCCTTTCTTAGGTGTCTACCATGCCAAATTCTTTTTATAAGGCGGGTGTAATGGTCCATGGATGTGTCTTGTCTCACCACAGGGATATGTTAGTGAAGAGTTTTACCTCTTAGGTGTCTACCAGAAAATATGACCATGATTTAAACATAGTTTTTTTACACAATCTTGAAGATTATGTCCGAGTCATGGTCATATTTTCTGACCCTTTCTTACCCATCTCAGGGTTGCAATGTGGTTATATCTTATTTTATCGTTTGCTGCTGAGGATAGGATACCATTCTATCTGCCTTTTTTTGCGTGTTCTATCTTTTTAATTCGTTAATTTAATGAGCATTTTCTGTATACTTATGAGGTGAAATATTTTCAATTGCAGATGAGGACGATGATTGATTGGAAATCGCCCTATGCATTGTGGCTTTTTTGTGTTCCTCTTTTTCCCTTTTTTTTTTTTTTTAATTTTTTAATTTTATTTTTAAATAGAAGTCACCCATGTTTACAGAGAATGGGGTCTTGTGGGGCCTATCTGTCAATTATTGATACACTCTTCTGAAATATTTTGACATTCCAAGTTTTTGTTGGCTGTTCCTTTGTTTCTGATGCGCAGCAACTTAATAGGAAGGGTAATGTCTGAGGTCTGTAATAATAAGGGATTGCCATTTGTGTAATAATACGTGCTGCTACTCTCTCTTCAAGTTTTAACTTTATGCCTCTGATATTCAGGTAAACCTAGCTCTGGCAAATGAAAGTTTTAGTTTTTCTTTTTGTGGGTTGGGGGTTGTAATTCCAAGTCGAAAATGTGTATCAGGCCACCGGGAATGCAACCTCTACCATGGTTTGTTTTCCACCTAAACTTTTAGGTGTATAACTTGCCTTCACTGTTCCAATTCATTGAAATTTGGAAACGACTTGGTAGATGTAGAGTATTGAGAATTTAAGTTTGTTTAGCCTGATGAAATGCCGTACAGAAACCCAAGAGAATGCATTTCAAAGAGGAAGCTTAGTGAAATGGAAACATATGGATCCATGTAATTAGGTCGAGGGCCAAGGGGACTAAAGCTATTCCAATAATTTTTGTAAGTTCTCTTCTTATGAGACTCACCATCCTCTTCAAAACCATTTTCCTACTGACCTCACCAAAATTTTAGGGGAGCTTTGCATCAATATTCCATGGAAAGATTTTTATGTTCTCTCTTCCTCCACATATCTGCCAAGTGTTTTAACATTACTTAAGAGATGTTGGAATTCAAACTTTTATTTATTATTTTTTTTTATAAAAAGATGAAAACTATAATTAAAAATTTGAAAAAAAACTAGCATAAATAATAAAAACAGAAAACTAGAAAATCAAATCAAGCCTCAATAATTTATGTTGGGTATAATCGATTATGCAAAAGAATTATATAAAAGGGGATAAGGGACAATATAATAGTAATTGCGATGAGTAGCAATTTTAGGACTAAATGGTTAAGTGTATAATAATATTTTAAATATAGCAAAATTTGTTAGTGATAAACTTCGAAAGTTGGAACTAAATTGTTATATCTATATATTTTTTTTGCATTGTGCTATATCTGACAATATTTTGGGCCTAATTGTTGTATTTGCAACTGTACCATATTTACATATGTCCCAATATAAAAACACAATCCGAAATGCGGTAGAAATGGCAAACAAGACTAAAAAATGAGTGCATTACTTGTTGGTCACTGTCATTGTTATCATGTTGTTTCCAAACACGAGCACGAGCTTGCTTCTTGATGGACTATGATAAATTTAAGGATAAAATATCAATGATTAAAATCTTTTCTACTCTTATACCATATTAAATCACTGATTAACCCAAAAACTTAAGATGATAGGTAATTGTACATTTAATTATATTGACACACTTTAACTCGCCTTAGTTATGTAGAAAAATGAATATAGACTATGTAAAGGTAGAACTAACTCAAATGTCGAAAATTTAATGTAGCTCATTGAGAATGTAGTGAAGATATAAAGTGTAACTATTCGCATAATGAGATGATCAAAGATTGAGTCCTCATAAAAAATGCAGTGAAGATATAAAATGTGACCATTCATGCAATGAGATGATCAAGAATCAAGTGTTCAGATTGTGTAAGGAACAATGGAACAAGCAGAAGGTTAAGTTGGTTGCAATTCCATCTAATTAGTTGTGTAATTCTCATGATTTCAAACTCTATCAGACTACTTGTTAATATATGAAAACTGTTTCAAGCATCGTACTTTGAACTTCAATTTGTAGGACAAAGTTGAATTTGGATGCTTCAATTATTGGAACGAGTCGGTACATGGATTTAACCTATTATGGAATATAACATTGGACCATAAAATCTTGAATTTAGGAACCAAAGAACCAAATAACAATTGAAGAATGTTATCCTCGATTGAATAAGTTGGAAAACACCCACTAAAGATTTATAATTCAAAAGCCACTTATCCCTTATCCCAACACTGCCGGGAATAAAAACATCCAAAGAAAATATGATGAAGAAAAGTGATTCGTTAATGACTTTAAGGGTGTGTTTGGGAGTGATGGCCAAAATCACTTTTCCCTTGTCAAAATTCTTTTTTTATAAAAAGTTGATGTTTGGCACTCACATAAAATTAATTTTTAAAAAATTTGAAATAACTAAAAATTGATTTTGTAGGTATCAGTTTATTGGTGATTTGGTTGGGGGTGATTATCAGGGAATCGGATAAAAAATTTAGAACACCAAATTTACTCCTCATATTTAAGGATAGGATTTAGCTCTAATCCATTTCTTCCTTCTCTTTCAGTCGATACATCCTCTCTCTCGTGTCCGTCGCTTGGTTCCATTAACTATCCGTGTTTTTTGTAATTTTCTTTTCACGTTAATGAGCTTCAATTTTTAGCAGTTTTTGTTGTTTTTCACTGCATCATTCCTTAATTTTTTGTTACTATTTACTATGTTCCTTTTGTGGCTTTTCCTCTCTATATAAACAATTTTTTTGAGATATTTCAATCATTGTCTTCAATCCTTGTTGATTTTTTTTAGTCTTTCTACTTTTTTTATGGAGCGGGAGAAAATTGCAAGACTTCTTATATCTCGTTAATGTTTTTGTTATACAGTTTGTATTTCAATAGATAATATCTAGTTTAAGTATTTTGTAATGATACAAAAATTTCTTGATTGGATGAGATATATGTTTTGAATTTTCTTTTGTTTTTATTATGTGTATTTTTCTTACCTCACATATCAATTATGCATACAATAATTTAACATTAAAATAAAAAAATAAATTAATAAAATTAGATATTTTTATAATTATTTTTTAAAACAAAAATCTGAATATAAAATACTCTTTTTAGTAATTTGGTAATTTTAAAATTACTTTTAGAACCAAACATGATAAATTCAAAATCACTTTTATATATTTGAAAATCACTTTAAAAGTTTGGAATCAAACATAGGTTTGATTGTTTAAAATTCAATTTTATAAAATCAAATTGTTCCAAAATCTCTATCACTAAAATCACCACTCCAACTATCACTCCCAAACACACCTTAAAATTGCTAAGTTGATCCCCATACTTCAACTAAAGATGAAAACTTGGAAGATATTAAAATAGTCGGCGACTGTTGATGATGGGTTTCTTTCTTGAAAATGAAAAAAAAAAAAAAAAAAAAAAAAATACTGGGAGAGCAGGGAAATGTTGGATTGTAAGGGCAAGAGAGTTTAGTAAAAGAGAAAATTAGGTTTTGGATGGATTTGGTTGAGTTGTAGATGCAGTGTGTTCGGCTTTCACAGTACATTAAATGGAAAAAGCAACATCCATTCCCAAAAGCAGTCATATACGCGTCTTCCATGCCTTTGCCTTTTTCATTTTTTCATCTTTCCCAATATAAATATATATACACCTAGCTTGCAAATTTGCAATGTAACTCCTGTCAGTTCAGTGGCAGCCTCTCGCTTGGAGTTGGTTTTTTGTTTATAAACATGGCTGCTGCATCCATGCTACGCTTGTTTCTGGTTTTGGTTTGGGTCATGTGTGAGACCACTAGTCCAGCTGCGCCCAAAATTAGGAAAAACTTGAAACTTGCCTCAACACCACACGCTTGCAGCTGCAGGAAATTAGGCCTCATTTCCAACAAAACCACCAACGCCTTGCACTTTGGTGTTCCCAACAACTAGCTTGACCACGATGCTCGGGAGAGGGCACGTAAGCTAGATGAAGAGGTTAGGTCGGGCGTTTGTGAGGCCCTTAATGAGGAGGTAGTGGAGTCAAGATTGGGAGTTGGTTCCGTGTTAACTCGAGCAAAGTCTCGACTTCTAATCGCGATCACGACGGTACTGCATCTGATGAGGCTTCTAAGTTATCTAACTTATCTAGCACGTGATCTCACATCGTGCCAACTTTTTTCGTTGTCAGCTTCTCCCACCACGATGATGTTCAACAGGTAGAAGATTCTCCAGCTGTGAGGTTAAGGGGGCATCTCGACTTCTCCTCTCACTTGGAAGCGGGTGCGTACGGGACAAGACCCTATGGACATGGATTCTACCTCTCCTCCATGCGCCCCCATCCAAGAGGGAGGCCCTAGCTGGGTTGCTCCTTAAGGAGGCAATCCCACTTGGTTTGTTTCCACCATGCACTTGGATTCATTCGAGGAGCAGACTCCCCAGGCCATTCCGACCGAGCGGGTTCCCATGGGTGGGAGGGTGAGCTCCAGACCGACCTGGACATGCTAGGAGCTCGACAAGAAGCTTCAATAGCGATGGTAAGGATCTTCTCTATGCGGGGGCACGAGCTCATGGTCGACCCAGGGCGTCTAAAATTGGAGTTGGGCCTAGCTGTGCGAGGGATGGCGGAGGTCAGTTGCCATCTTCTTTCTCCCGATCTTTGCTTCCATCGCTTTTGGATGCTAACTTCCTTTGCTTTGTAGGTCATCAGGCGCGTCACCTAGTGCCTGACCCTTTTGGGCCATGAGCTTTCTGGGCTGGCTGTCACTAGCCTTGAGTAGAGTGGGATCGTCTGAAGGATGAGTTGGGTCGGTCCCATGGCGAAGTTGCCTCCTTGAAATCCAAAGTGCTCTCCCTGAAGTCCTATTTGTCGGAGAATGAAGCAGCCTAGGACAAGTTGTTTGACGTCTTGGACATGGAGAAGTGGCAGTGGAAGTCTACCGAGGAGGCCTCGGCTCAGACTGCCTTTCATTTGGAGGTGGAAAACCAACATCTCTTGAGTGTCGAGGTCGTGGAGGGTGCAGTTAACAAGCTGCCTGCCTACGACGCTCTCTTCCGCAAGATTTTTTAGGACAGCTACAACGTTGCGCTACAAAGAATCCTGGGCTGACCCTTGCATAGCAGTCCCATGTGGATGGGCTCTTCGCCAACTCTAGTCTGTCGAGAAGTCAGTGGGGGAGTTTGCCTAACCTGGGGTCGAGAAGGTCAAGCTTGTCAACGAAGAGACTCGTCCTCCTATCTAGCCTTGCGATCTTGAGCCTATTGTCGCTGGAGAGGCCCTCAGGGAGGTCGTGCTTGCCAATAATGAGCGTCAACCCACCTAGCAGGAAGGTGATGTTGCGGCTAGCGGCATCGAGGAGCGATCCTAAGCTTCCTCCTTGGTGTAAACTAGGCCTGGGGACTTAGTCTTCTATGTAGTTGTTATTTTGGTCAACTTACACTTGTATGCTTGGGCCTTTTCTTATACTTTTGGTGGCTTTCGAGGTCTTTACCAATGACATCGTTGAAGTTCTGTAGTCCACTGCTTTCCTCCTTTATTTTTCACTTGGAAATTTGTTGTCGAGGTCGGTTAGCTCGACTGGGAATACAAAGAGGTGGCCCTAAACTGAGAATTATTCTGGTCCCTCCAAAGGTTTGGAGGTGGGGCTATGGTATTGAGCTTGGGGTTCACTTGAGGTACCTTTGTGAGTTTCGGGCATCTGTGACTCCTCTGGTCTTTCAAGTTTCAACAAAGCTTGTTATTTCCCTTCAATAAGGAGTAAACGACAACTTTCTCTTTATTTTTATTTTTCTTTCTCTAAAAAGGCAACCTTTCTTTTTTAGCTTTTTTTTCTTTTCTTTTTCTTTCTTTCTTTATCACATTCTTCATTATTTGATTAGATGATGTGCAATCCTCAATTCGTAAATGGCCCTTATTGCCATATTGGGTAGAGGAGATTGTGGAACCACTTGATATGAAAACCTTTGTTTCAATCTCTCGCATTGTAACATAGTTTTATGACAATCTGGGTGATATAATCTCTTCTTCTTCTCTCTCATACTACTTGATTGAGAAAGAAAATTTTTGTAATTAAGTTTCTAAAAACTAATTAATTGTCATACGTTACATAATTACTGTTATTCTAACAAAGTCACGGGTTAAGTTCTCTACTAACTTCAAGGAGATCATTCTTGTTCAAGAGGTATTGTTGTCCTAATGCTTAAAAAGCTCATAAATAAATATAATGTTTCAGAAAACCAAAATAAAATTTGAATATAAAATTATATAGGGTTGTTTTCAAATATAGAAAAATGAGACAAACTATTTACAAATATAGAAAATTTTTATAGTCTATCAATGATAGACTGCGATAGAATTCTATCGCTTTCTATCGCTCAAGCGATAGAATTTATTTGCTTGAGTGATAGAAAGCGATAGAATTCTATCGCAGTCTATCACTGATAGACAGTGAAATTTTTCTATATTTGTAAATAGTTTGGTATTTTTTCTGTCTATAGTAATTTCCCAATTATATATGGTAGAAAACTTTGTAACATTTGATGATTAAGTGATTGGGTTGATTTTGTGCAAGAAAAACAATGCATCACTAGTTGTGCAATAGAGGAAGAATCTAGATTCCTATTTATCCCTCTCGATCCATTACATATGTTCTAAGTTGAGGTTCCAAGAGAGAGTATGTTTGTTCCCAGGACGATCCAAACACCCTAGAGAGCAACTTCCACTACTAGGCCCGAGCAGGGCCAGTCAAGTACACATGGAAAGCACAACATTGGATGGCTTCTAGCACCTCATGCAACTCCATGGTCGAGCAGTATGTCTTTCCATGCTCGTTTGGTTTGGTGCTTCCGTCATATTCTTTGACGGCGAGGAGCTCTTAAGTCATGATGTCGCGCAGGTGAAGGGGGCACTGCCTTTTTTTCAACAGTTCTTTGGTGAGTTCCATGCGGCCCAATAGTGTCGCCTTTTGTGGCTATTATGGCCTCTACTTTTTCAAGCTCTCCAACTTCGGCCTTTCATAACCGGAGACTCCTCTCTTAGTTCGTTCGGTCAATTCGCTAACCAACCTCGTTGGAGACCTGGATGGCTCAGCTCTTTCCCATTGAGCAGTAGCTTTACTGCTTAGGAATTCTCTCAGGTCGGTTCCTTCCAGCCGACTAGTGACGGTGTGGGTGGGACCCATTTGGATCCTTGTAGAAGCGGTCTTGTGCGTTCTCTAGGATAAGGCAGCTCAGTAGCTTGAGCCTTTGCCTTTCCTTTCCTCGGGTCGTGCACGAGCGCTGATTCTGTGGCCCCCTTCTTCTGTGCTGGCAAGAAGCAACCTTAGTCATGGCTTCCATCTTGATCATGAACTGGGCCATTGCTGTTTGGAAGCGAGACATCGTGTTGGAGTTCGGGTTAGCTCAACAAGCCTTTGTTGGGGTCTCACGTGGCTTTTTGGCTCTTCGAAGTAACGTCGTCATTTCGTTGTCAAGCCTTGTGGCGGTGCCTTTCCCCTTGGGCCTCCACCACCTGGCTCCATCCGACCCTTGTCAGGTTTGGGGACGTGCACGGTCACCTCCTCTCCTATAGGGTTTTCCCGCTCAAGTGCGAACCTTCATGCCATTTGGCAAACTTCAGCTCGCTTAAGATGATGCGCGCTTCTGACCAACGGGGCGGGGTTATCCTCGGCAACGTGTGGTCGATTGGTATCGATCGATGTTTTTCCCCACAAACAGTGCCAAATGTTGGCGCTAGGATCTTGTCCGCGTTGGTTCATTGCAGGTGCCCAGTGGCTTTGACTCTGACCTACTTTCCTCTAATCTGGTCTCAATATCTTCCGAATTGACCTGCATTGTTGCCAAGCCTATTGCACTCTAATGCTTAAGTTAGTATAAGGAGTAACTAATTCAGCTAAGCACAAAAAGATGTTAAGGTCGGATCTCTCTTTTTGAGATTACTTATTCCCCCATTTAGGGTGGTTGAATGAGGCTATTATAAGTCTGTCCTCTGAAACATGGCTACAATTACGTGTGACAACAGAGGTGTTAGGGATGTTTCAAGTGCTTGAGGTTGCAAGGTATCAATCCAGTCTCGGCTTGTTTATTTTCCGATTGGTATATATTCACCGGCTTGACTAGTCGGCCCAAACCCTAAGGCACTGACATTTTCCTTTTGGGACGCGCACTCTCCTATGCCCATTCTTAGTACCCTTTTGGGCTTAGGCCCACCCGTGGGCTTTGGGTTTTACCTTGGGTAACCCTCAACAGAAAACATCCCATCAATTTATCATTCATAGCATCTCATGATTTATATCTTGATGATCTTCCTGGTTATATATATATATATATATATATATATTTTAAAGGAACAAGGCATTTCATTGAAGTGAATAAATATACAAATAAAATACATCCTGGCCAAAATAGACCCCTAAATATAGATTCTTGAACCTAGTAGTACTATTTTACATCAACAAATGTATGGTGTATTGAAAACTACAAAGAAAAATAATTATATATGTATCCATTTACAACCTACGCAACTCGCAACATGATTCTGCCAAAAATTTTAGAGGCTACGAAGAAAAAGTATATTAAATAACTGAATCGCTGACTTACTTGCTGAGTGGCTTCATTCCTAGTCCTAACTGAATCATGTCTACGTAAAAGCATAACTTCTTTGAAGGTTAAAGTATCATAATTTTGGAAAGCTGGCCAGAAATCCTCGTGCAAGTTCATGTTCACTTATGTCCTTGGCCAGCTCACATAATGAAGTCCTCCTTGTGACCCAAGCCATGCTCCCGAAGAGCCTAGGTATCCATCCTGCCCTCTTGGAAATCCTAGGAGGAGTTCAATAGAAAAAAATATAGCAGAAGAAGCGCATAAATAAGAAAGAAACAATAAGGAATGATAATTACTTCCAGCCCTTCGCCAACATATGGTTGAGGGGACAGCATCAACAAACTTATCCTCAAAGATCAGTTTTCCAGACTTGATATTCCATAGACGAAAATTGCAGTCTTCTCCACCTAAAAGCAGAATATATTTAGTGCAAGCTCAAGTTACCAGGAACTCCGAGACTTCTGAATATAAAGAAATTGAGTATGCACTAAAATGAAGTACCAGATGCGACAAACGTTTCAGTGGGATCAACTCCAAGCTGTATACGAGTATGTGAATTTGCATTCCCATCATAGGTTTGTACAGCACCTCTCTGGATAAGTCGATGATCATAGAGTCTTACCTGTAGAAACATGAATCCAGCAGGCAAAGAATTTAAAATGTGTAAATGAGAACTACAGATAAATGCGTCAGGAAAAACAAGCCAACGATGCATTTTATCAATGCTAGGAGCCTAGGAGGACAGAAAAGCCGATGAGTAGGGAGGTTATGCAACTGACGGAAACTTCGCGTGAAGGACACAAGGAGTATCTTGTTTAAGTAAGGGAAGAGGACATACAAGATTGGAAGTTGAAAATATGTGCTTCAGCATCACTCTTTCACTACTCTTGTGCATGATTGGAGGCAACAATTCCTATTCAAGGCTGGCATGGCCATAGTTTTCGACAGAAACCAAGAGGATTGAAGCTACTAATTAAAACATGGAACAAAGAGACTTTTGAGGAAAACAATTTCTATGCTTCCAAGGCCACAAAGACTGGTGACAAATTCCGGAAAGATAAGGAGCGATGGAAGAACGTGGGCTAGTAATAAGGGAAGAGACCCAAACCTCTCCCATTGTCTAATAGTTTATAATTTTTCTTCCTCGAGTATTATCATTAGGCATATTTGAGCTCACTGTCACAGCTTTATCAATATAAAGCCTTTAACGATGTTCTAAGTACTACTCAATGAATATTTACCACTTCTCATCACACAATTAAAGGAAGAAAGTACTAACCGATCCATCCATGGAGCTTGCCAAAAAGTAACAGTCATCAAACTGAAGCGACGCCAAGCTAGCGGACAGGAAGAATTGTAACATTTAAAATTATACAAAAGAAACACTAGAATTTTTATGAATTGAAATAACCAACCTTGATATGGATGAAGGCATTTTAACCGTACAAGAAGGAAAAATGTTCCCAGTGAGCTGCATGCAAAAGTACTCAAAACTTAAAACAGCACACCACCAAGAAGGTTGAATAGATCGTGTGTGCAATGACTTGCTAAATATGAATTAAACGGAAACTTTGGGGGAAGGGGTTAGCCACCTAACATCAGCAATCCACAGAATTTTCCTGCTGAGATTCACGCTAGACAGAAAACTGCTAGTGTATATCGGAATTAAATAAATTTTCAGCATGCTGAACTTTTGAACAATCTCAAACTATTGCCTAAATTCTTGTTCGACAAAGTTTGGGTACTTTATTCATGTTTTTACTTTTGAGAAACTTTCTCTAAGACTTCGGGTAGTATTTAGTAGATAATATATTATACAATATATCTAATACTTTTACCAGGGTGTGGATAAGGTTTGGTACACCTCCAGTAATCTCAAAGGCTATCTATCTAATTGAACCATTAGATATTTGAAATCTCACTTAGGTGGTTACCATAAATTAAATTGCATAACTAAACTGACGATTATAAAGACTGGATTAACAGAACTGAGACAACCTACAGTAGTTAAGAGATTCAAAATCGCAAGACAAAACCTAACAAGTTTTATTATTTATTTCACCAATAAACAGGATTGTATTTACCTTATACCATTGCTGAGAAGACGTTGTGGAGTTTCTTCTATCTACAGGCAAGTAAGGAATTCGATGCCTTAAAAGTCTCTTAACTACTTCCTGTCTTTCACGACTATCAATTGTCACAATCATGCCATTTCTAAGTCCACACAGAACAACATTTTCCTGCAACAGGTTGTCCAATAGATTAATATAAAATACAGTTCAACATCAGACAAGCAAAGGTATAGAATGCTAGTTCCCAGTCTTTTTACTGTAAAAGACTTAATGGAACCAAAAGGTAGTGATTGTGGATACTTAGAAAAACTCCTGTATAAAACAGCTGACTTTCTAGCGAGTCTCTAAAGACTAGTGAAATTTATGAAGCTTAATAATACCAATAGATTAATATAAAATACAGTTCAACATCAGACAAGCAAAGGTATAGATGCTAGTTCCCATCCTTTTTATTGTAAAAGACTTTATGGAACCAAAAGGAAGTGATTGTGGATACTTAGAAAAACTCATGTATAAAACAGCTGACTTTCTGCGAGTTTCTAAAGACTAGTGAAATTTATGAAGCTTAATAATAAGTTGGATACAGTGCAAATGACAGGCAAAAACAAGACTCCCGATAAACTAGATGGAGAAGGTTTAAGTCTTGAAATAAGGTTTAAGGTTTAAGGGAAAATCAAGACTCCCGATAATAGAGCGAATGACAGGCAAAAGCTTAATAATAAGTAGGATAAGAATTTGAGTCCCCACAAAAGTGCACAAACTCCAGTATGCCACAGGAACCTCCCCTCTCCTGATAAAGCAAATGGAGAAGGTTTCATCAATACAAGACTTAAAGCTCAAAATATCCACCTTGACTATCAAAGTAACATAGTAGTAGTTAACTATTGAGGCAGATAGCTGATATAAAGTGCATAGTCCAGTCGCACAAATTGTACATTCGAGCCTAAGCCTTAAGGTCGTAGGAAACAATAAACAGATTGCTACTCTAGGTTAGGTGAAAATTATTTACACCATTGCTGCAGAAACATGCAAGATTTCACATAGAAACAAGAGCTATACAGTTATCACTCAAATATCTTACAAACGCAAAAGTGTAATCAGAGATGAAAGCTCAATCCATAAGCATACGCACACATCAAAACAAAGTGAATTACCGAATGAATGAGTTGTAGCGCAAAAATGTCACTTTTACCATGTAAGATCCATGATATCCTGCCAGTTACCATATCAACTGAAGCAGCTCCCATGTTCGTCCCTGCAGAAACCAAAAGATATGCATGATGTTAAATACTTAACAGAACATGGGCTAGAGACTGGAAGGCTAAAGAGGGAGAGATCCAGACTCTCCCATATCTCCTCAATCATCAAGTTCATGGTACCATACGGCAATTCAAGATTAAAATTGTGAATCATGATTGAGAACTGTAAGCACCACATTGGCAACAAAATATAGTTCCAATTTAAAAGGCACATTATGGCAAAGAAAACTTAGTTGGAAATCAAGAAGAGAGATGAAGTATAAGGCTTCATTCACACCCTCCATTGTGCTTTTAGAACCTTATGACAGTGACAATGGTGGGTATGCTAAAATTCGCTAAGCTTCAAACCATGCCCCTGCCTTTTTAAAAATATTTTGGAACCTGGCTTGTACTACTTGGAAATTGGATGGATGATTGTTTTTACTCACCAAAGCCTTCTTTCCTCAAAAGAACAAATGTATGCATCAACCCTTTATTTATACAGGCATTTACCTTTTTTTGTTTGGATACGAAACTATTTCATTGATTGAATGAAATATCCAAAGATAACAATGGATAAAAGAACCCATTTCAGATGGTATACAAAAAATGTTCCCAATTAGCAACAAAAAAGGAGAAGCTATGACGGTACTCTATAATTTAGAGAATGAATCTCAAAAGTATATTCCATAAGACTTGAGTTACATATATATAGGCGAGATAGAAACCATAATCTAGAAAATTACAATTAAGGACAATATACATAGATAATTACAATTAAGGACATATTATAACACTCCCCCTCAAGCTGGAGCAAATATGTCAATCATGCCCAGCTTGTTACATAGATAATTTATTCTTGCTCCATTCACAGCTTTGGTAAGAATATCTCCCAACTGTTCTCCAGTCT
Organism: Lagenaria siceraria; assembly: GCA_002890555.2. Classification (NCBI taxonomy): domain Eukaryota; kingdom Viridiplantae; phylum Streptophyta; class Magnoliopsida; order Cucurbitales; family Cucurbitaceae; genus Lagenaria; species Lagenaria siceraria. Next base: position 146,699 of record CM016485.1, read on the forward strand.
TCACATATCCTGTAGATATCACTCCTTCTTGTATTTTCTCACGAATGAAATGACAGTCCACTTCAATATATTTAGTTCGTTCATGAAACACTGGGTTGGATGTCATATGCAGAGCAGCTTGATTATCACACCATAATTTAGCTGGCACGGTAACGCTGAAGCCCATCTCAGATAAAAGTTGGTGTATCCACATTATCTCACACACAGATTGTGCCATAGCTCCATATTCTGACTCCGCACTCGAACGTGAAACTACATTCTGTTTCTTACTTTTCCACGACACTAAGTTTCCTCCAACAAAAACGCAATATCCAGTCGTCGATCTTCTATCTTCTCGAGATCCAGCCCAATCCGCATCTGAAAAACACTCAACCCTTGTGTGACCATGATCTTTATATAAGACCCCACGTCCAGGTGCAGCTTTCAGATAACATAAAATTTGTTCTACTGCAGCCCAATGATCTACTGTAGGAGAAGACATAAACTGACTCACTATACTTACAGCATAAGCAATGTCTGGTCGTGTCACTGTTAAATAGTTTAACTTCCCAACTAGTCTTCTATATCTCTCAGGGTCTTTAAACAATTCACCTTCTTTAGCAAGTAGCAAGTTTGGTATCATTGGAGTACTACATGGTTTGACTCCTAGTTTTCCCGTCTCAGACAACAAATCAAGTACATATTTTCGTTGTGATAGATAAATACCTTTCTTGCTCCTCATTACTTCAATACCCAAGAAGTATTTCAACTCTCCCAAATCTTTAGTATGAAACTGACCCTAAAGAAAAGTTTCAAGAGAGGATATACCTGATACATCATTGCCAGTGATAACAATATCATCAACATACACAACTAGCAACGTAATACCATTCTCAGATCGTCGATAAAATACAGAATGATCAGACGTACTTTTCTTCATACTAAAACATTCAAGGGCTTGACTAAACTTACCAAACCATGCACGAGGGCTCTGTTTCAATCCATACAAAGATTTTCGAAGTCGACACACTTTACCACTCTCCCCCTGAGCAACAAACCCAGGTGGTTGCTCCATATAAACTTCCTCCTGAAGATCACCATGCAGAAAAACATTCTTAATATCAAGTTGATGCAAAGACCACTTGTGAGTAGCAACCATGGAAAGAAACAATCGAATGGAAGTCAATTTGGCAACAGGAGAAAAAGTATCAGAATAATCAGTCCCATAGATTTGGGCATAACCTTTGACAACAAGGCGAGCTTTCAAACGAGCCACTGTGCCGTCAGGATTGAATTTGATAGCAAACACCCATTTACACCCAATTGTCTTCTTGCCTGCCGGTGGAGACATTAAATCCCAAGTACCATTGTCATCCAAAGCAGTCATCTCCTCAATCATTGCACTACGCCACCCAAGATGGGATAAAGCTTCATGAACAGAGTTAGGAATAGAAGTGGAATCAAGAGATGTAAGAAAGGAATAAGTGGGAGGAGACAACTGGTTATACGAAACAAATGAAGAAATAGGATAAGTACAAGTGCGCTTACCTTTCCGAAGGGCAATAGGAAGATCATCACTCGGTCCTGGATCAGATGTCGAAGAAGTTAGAGGTGTAGGACATGTTCCTGAGGGTTGTTGAAGAGGCCGTCTGGAGAAGACTCGAGTAACAGGTGGGTGAGACGGAAGAGATACAGAAGACGACGGAGGAAGAGATGGTGTAGGGACGGTAACTTTGGTAATCTCATAAATCAAAAGATCATCATCCTCCCCTTGACAAGGACTTGGCGGTGAAGAACTAAAGGGTATTTCTTCAAAAAACGTAACATCAGGAGATACAAGATATCTGTTTAGATTAGGAGAATAACAACGATGACCCTTTTGAACACGCGAATAGCCTAAGAATATGCATTTCAAAGATTTTGGATCTAACTTAGTACGATGAGGACTAACATCCCGAACAAAACAGACACACCCAAAAGAGTTTAGGAGCAATAGGAAACAAAGGTTTTGTAGGAAACAAAACACGATAGGGAATCTCACCGTTGAGAACAGAAGAGGGCATTCTATTAATCAGGAAGCAGGTGGTGGAAACAGAATCAGCCCAAAAAGGCTTTGGGACATGCATTTGAAAGGATAGGGCTCGAGCTGTTTCAAGTAGGTGTCGGTTTTTTCTTTCAGCAACTCCATTTTGAGATGGAGTGTCAGGACACAAGGATTGATGAATGATGCCATGATCACGTAAGTAAGATCCAAGTACATGAGAAAAATATTCACCAGCATTATCAGTGCGCAGGATTTTGATAAAGACGTCAAATTGAGTTCGAATTTCAGCATGAAAAGCACAAAAATGAGATAGTAATTCAGAACGATTCTTCATTAACTATAACCAAGTCACACGAGTATAATCGTCAACAAAAGTAACAAAATAACGAAAACCAGTTTGGGACACAACAGGACAAGGACCCCAAATATCAGAGTGAACTAACTCAAATGGAGCACTAGCTCGTTTATGGACTCTAGGACTAGAACTAAGACGATGAAATTTAGCAAACTGACACGAATCACAATTTAAAGAAGAGAAAGAACGAAATTGGGGATAAAGTTTCTTCAACACAGACAGTGATGGATGACCTAAACGACAATGAACTTCAAACGGGGATGTAACTCCAGAACAAGCCACAACTTTTGGGATCTGGTTGTCAAAAATGTAAAGGTCTCCTGACTCATGTCCTCTACCAATAATCTTCTTTGTCACATGATCCTGAAACAAGCAATAACCAGGAAAGAACGAGACAAAACAGTTAAGATCACGAGTAAGTTGGCTAATAGAGATTAAATTAAAAGACAATTGAGGCAAATGTAACACAGAGGACAAAGAGAGGGATGAAGTGAAATGAACGGTGCCGGAGCCAAGGACAGAAGAGGTTGAGCCATCTGCCAAGGTAACAGATGGGGATGAGGTAGGGGACAAAGGACTAGAAAACAAATTAGAATTACCTGTCATATGAGCAGTGGCACCAGAGTCTATGACCCATTTGGTAGATGATGTAAGGAGACATTTTGTATTACCTGTCTCAACAATGGTGACAATAGGAGTCGATGAAGAAGATGCTTGTAGGGATTCCTGGAATACTTGGAATTTAGCAAAGTCTTCAGCAGAGATGGTAACAGACTTCTCAGGCATATCAGTGGTGGAAGCTATCTGAGCATGCTGAGATCTCTGAGTCTTATACAGCAGCTTTCGACAATCACGTTTCAGATGGCCTGGCTACGACAGTAATGACAGACGATCTCCTGAGAATCTGATTTCCGACTATCATAGGTAGGCTTCTGAAAATTGTTAAGCATCCCTAAAGTAGCTCGAGGGTGATCATTCTTGCTTATAAGAGCACTGCTCGGTTGAGACACAGACGAACCAGATTGAGAACTCTCAATACGAAGAACACGACTAAAGGTGTCATCTAGCGATGGAATGTCAGAATCAGAGAGAATCTGTGTTTTAGCCATGCCAAATTCAGGTGAAAGCCCATTCAAAAATATCATAACAGCCATCTTTTCTCGTTGAGCTTGTTGAACTTTGACATCAGGGTTGAAAGGTAATAATAAAGCAAGTTCAGCGGCTATCTTCTTAAATCTCATGAAATAGCTTGTAACAGATTCTGCCTTCTGTTCGGCTCGAAAAAATTGTATGCAAACATCAAACATCCGATGGACGTGTTCTTTTCCAGAATAAAGAAATTCCAAGAACTCTAAAAGTTCTTTCACAGAATTACAATGATTCACCAAGCCAACGACTTCACTCTCAATGGAGTTCTTAATCTGAAGATAAAGGCGAGCGTCATCATGAAGCCAACCCTTTTTCTTAACATATTTCGGTGGATCCTCAGTCACATGATCATCCATATCAGTACTCAGTAAGTAAAACTAAATCGTTCGTCGCCACTCATAGTAATTAGATCCATTTAACTTGTGTTCGGTGATCTTGGATGATAAGGGAAGTACATTAGACACCACCATATGTGTCAGTTCAGCCATGATAAAGTACAACACAACTTGGAGATCTCGAAAATAGGGTAAATGCAAAAAAAATGAACCAAAGAACCAGAATAACCAAAGCAGCCCCAAAAAAGACCAAAACAGTCACAAACCCTAAGAGCAAAAAGGGTATTTTCAAAATAACCTCACACCCGAGACGATTTCGATGGAACCAAAGGTACAGACAGGTCGAAAACTCAAAACCGAGACGAACCCAGCTGACGGAAGTGGAACCGGAGGTCCCACGTGCTCCCACGTGCCGGCGCGTGACGGCAGGATTCAAACTCCAGGCGGCGCGTGTACCTCACGCGCGGCAGTTTCCGGCGACCGACGAGTACAGACGACGTCGGATGGTGGTGGCGCTTCTCCTGAGGTGGGTGGTGTCGACAAACGGCCACTCGAACTCGATGACCAAAATACCAAACCCTAACTTTATGAGAATGTTGCCGTCAAACGAAAGTTCGAAACCCTAGAGGGCTCTGATACCATGTACTCTATAATTTAGAGAATAAATCTCAAAAGTATATTCCATAAGACTTGAGTTACATATATATAGGCGAGATAGAAACCCTAATCTAGAAAATTACAATTAAGGACAATATACATAGATAATTACAATTAAGGACATATTATAACAATGACTATGTATTGCCGGTATATCTATACACCAAAAGAAAGCAGAATGAATACATAAATCAATAATGTCCTTTATTTATACAGGCATTTAAAATATCCAATTTTGTCCTATAGGGATAAAAATGTTTCTCACTTTAATCTACCTGCATTCATACATACACACATGGTCCCAGTTTAATATACACACATTTGGTGAAGCAATTTCATGGATGGATTGGATAAAACTTTGAAGCCCACAAAACCAAAGGAGCATCAGAAAAGAAAAGTTCCTTGAATCGGTATGAATCAAAGAGAGATCACGGTTAAAGAAAATGCTTGTGTAACAGTGTCCAAGATGGGTTAAAAAAATGTTTTCACCAATCTGCTAAACTCACCAGGCGTTGTCCAAGAACCTAAAAAACAGTATCCAAGGAAGAGGAGACATAAATATATTCTCCCAAAGAGTTGAAACGTTATTATCAATACCTTAGGAAGTTCTATTTCTCTCCAACCACATTCATTTCCCACAGAATGCACCTCAGCTCATTGAGCCAAATTATTTTAGCATTTAGCTTTTGACTTAAGCAAGTGGCCAATAAGAATAATCATATAAAATGAGATAAAGAAGGTGACGTGTTTATGAAAGGCTCTCAAAAGATTCTGCCACATATGGCTAAGGAAAGACATCCTAGAAATATACGATTCAAAACATAAGCAGCACGACATGGGGACAGGTCTGAAGGCCAACTGGCACCCTGTTCTAAGTATTTAAACCAGCCAACAATGAGCTGCTACACAATAAAATTTTCACCTTTTTTTTTTTTTTTTTTTACATACTTGCCATTCCCATTAAGGAAGATGGAAGGTATAGTTCCAGTCACGCACCCAAAAGTTCACTTATTCCATTCAGGCCTGAATTTTTTTTCCCAATCACTGCAACAAAAAATCTCAATTACCGTATCATATATCGATCTTGAACAACCACCCTTTCCTTTTTGCCATTCTCCATTCATTAAAAAACTTCAAATTAACTATTAGAATGGAATCAATTATTTGAGACTTCCAAAATTTATGCTTAGTTTGGAATGCCTTTGCCTTTATAGTCTAGTTCTTTTGTACTTTGAGCATTAGTCTCTTTTCATTATTTTACCGAAAAGTTTTATATCCTTTTCCAAAAAAAAATAAAAATAAATAAACAAATCAATTATTTAGTGTTCTCTCTCTATGTTCTTATGGCTTTTCTATCTAGAATTTATGCTTAGTTTGGAATGCATTTGTCTTTACAACCTAGTCTTTTTGTATTTGCATTTACTTGTTTTCGTTTCTTTGTATTTTGAGCATTAGTCAATTTTCATTATTTTAATAAAAAGTTTTGTATTCTTTTTAAAAAAATAATGGAATCCATTATTCTTTTGCTAGCAACAAAACCTGTTTGATTACTAGAGATTGGAGGGTACAGCGTTATGTAATATCTCAAGACTCCAATCAACATTGTCCCATGAGAATAGTTGGAAACGTGCAAGCTCACCAAGAGTACAAACACTCTTAAAATGTCATTTTAGAAAGAAAAAAAATGGTTGGAAAAAGAATCTTTTTTGTGAAAAACAAAAAGGTATCTGTAATCAATGTTGATGGTACTAAGGATGATCAAGTGGAAACCAAATGGATATTAGCACGTCAGCACTCTACAAAAGAGTTTGAAACCAAAGGCCAACAGAAGCTCGTACATAGGCGAAGATAGCTCACGTTCATCTCATAATAGTTGAATAAAAACCTACCATCCACAAACTTTCATAGAATACATCAAAATGCAAGATACTCTTATATATATATATATAACAAAAAAATCATTGATAGAATACATCAAAATGCAAGATACTCTTATATATATATATATAACAAAAAATCATTAATGCTCAAAAGATACAAACTCCACAAGGGAGTGAATAAAAGCATGTGAAAATCACTAAAAACAACAACAAATACAAGATAAAAGTTGGAAGATGAAGACCATAAAGTCAACATACGAAAAATCTAAGAAGGATAAATAAAAGCAGACATATATCTAAGAAAATCCTGCAACCGGCTTTAATGTAGGGGAAATAGTAGCTAACTAGGTTATTTTCATTTTTAATATCTTTTGTGTAATATTCCCTCTAAATAGAGGGCTCTCCCATATATTTGAGAAATTGGATCATTCAAAAAGATTTGAGTTTAGACTTCTTGGAGATTTCCCTCCTTGGTCACCGACTCACTTAGGCTACAGCAGGCTTGGGAAATGAACACCATGAAGAAGCCTTCAAACGATCTGATTCAAATAAATCGGTCCAAGGGAGGTTCTTTTCATGGAAGATTATTTGATTTCTCTCCAGACAGTAGACATAACTCCACAAATGGAAACAAATGACCAGTAGCATGCATATCCATAGTGTAGAAACATTACTTAAAGATTATAACGTCTACAAACAGAACAAACAAATATCACATGCAACAATGTATCATATAATGAATCTGTTGGAGGTAAAAAATATGGGAAGCAGGCACAGGAGAACTCTCAAATATTAGAACATGGTACATTTGTTAAGGATTCAACGTGATAAATAAGAATCCAGAGAACAAAAGAAACATACCAATCACAGCTCTATCTCCACTAGATTGACAATCAGCCGTCCAGATGGAACAATTGAAAGAAGCAACCTCGTGTATCCTTCGTCTAATGACAGGAATGGTTCGATTAAAATCCAACGGTTCAACAAGATTAAGAATATAAACTGATCCACCAGATGTGTCAGATCCCAATGTAATTATTCTGGTCCCTCAAGTCAAGGCATCAAAAGAGAATAAAGACATGTATACTCCCCCACCCAAAAAAAAAAAAAGAGGAAGAAGAAGAAGAAGAAGAAGATGGGGCCGAGGGAAGCAGAATAGTGGGAAAAAAATTCTAGAAAATGAAAGGATACAGGGCATGTTGAATATCCGAAACATCATCATGCACCAAAGGAAAGCGCTTCTTAAACAACTTTATACAAGATATGTTCGACGACATTTGCAATGAAGCACCAGAAAGTTGCCAAATATCTCCCGGAACTTCTCCAAACATTTGGTTTTCTCCAGCCGATGGCCAAACAAGTTCTGGACAACAGTTTACTCCACGCCCAATATGTTGATCATCCTCTCCAACTCCAAAAAAACTGCAAAAGTGAAAAATCCAAAGCATTGAATGGTTTTTATTTGTAAAAGAGACATTTCATTGATAAATGAATTCACGAGAAAACTCTAAACACCTAAAGGTGATTACAGAAGAGATTGTCGATTGTTGACTAAAAATGATAAACTATAATGACCGAAAAGGTGCTTTGTTTTGCACCAAAAAAAAAGCAATAGACAAAACCAACTCCATAAATCTACTAAAATTGGAAAAATAGTCACGAAAAAGCCTTCCATTTCTTTCACCCCATAAAGTCCAAAAGAAAACATGCAGCAGGGCCAACCAAATTATACACTTGATACCACCAAAAGGATGACCCACCAGTAAAGAAGATAAAAAATAGTATTAGGACACATTATAGACCATCTCAGCTGGTCAATTGAAATTTTTGTTACAAGGAGTTTCGAAAGTCATCTCTCGGAACACACGAGGGTTGGATGATAAGTCTAAAAGAGCAGCAGTAAATCTTTTTCTCAAAGTAAAGCTTCCGATTTTGGTCTTGATTCAAGAATCAAAGCAACCTGCTTTTGTTTGTCTCTTGGTAATGTGGTTGTTTCTTCCTTTGCTAAGGATAGGTCTCAAGGTTGGGATGACTTTGTTTTAGTTTCAAAATCAGATTGATGAAGTCATTAGTTTTGGTTTGCAGAACTTGTATATTAAGGAGATTTTTCTTTGAAGCTTTTTTTTTTTAAAAAAAGGAAACGAATCTCTTTTTTTTTTTTAAACAAAAATGAACTTTTCATTGATATAATGAAAAGAAACTAATAAACAAATTACAAAGCTTCAAAATATAATGATACATAGCAATAATCGTAATAACCATAGTACTATGGATCAGTAGGTGCACCAGGACATCTCAACTAGGTTGACACCCCATAGCACCCTCATCATATCCATAGATATAAAAGCATTCCAATTGAGACAAATGTCTTGAATAGAATAATCAACAAAAAACTTTGACTGAGAGCACCAAGAAGAGGCTAACAAACGAGCTGATCCAAACCGGTCTGACCAATCAATAGCCTTGTTGTGGAAGACTCGTCGGTTTCGCTGAAGCCAAATTTTTAAGACCAAGGCTTTAACCGCATTTGACCAAAGAATTTGTGACTTTGGAGACAAAAAAGAGTCGGTTAAAATATAGGAGATAATGTTGTTGATGTTTTGTCCAAATGTAGATTGAAATATGAGAATAGTTTCTCCCGGCATTTTCTTGAATAAGGACAATCAAAGAACACATGTTGAAGGTCTTCGCTACTTGCTGAACATAAGTGGCAGATGGTGGGAGATATGTAGTGAAAATGAAATTTATGTTGCAATACTTCAGAGCAATTAAGTGACCCAAAAATTAAAATCCAAACCAGAATGTTTATCCTTCTTGAGCTTTTTGATTTCCAAAGGGCCTCTTTATTGAATAAATGAATTGAGACTAATGCTCAAGTTACAAAGAGGGATACAAGAGCATACAAATCTAAGGATCAGCGAGTGCACTCGAACATTTCAACTATATTGACACCCCCTTAGCACTCTCGTCATCTCCAACTAAGCGAACAAAACAAAATATCAAATGTCAGAACAAACAGTCCAACAGAACAAATAATACACCTCGAATACAATGAGGCAAAACGTTTTTCACTTTGAAACAACCAACTACAAACAAAACTACAAACAAACTGGGCCCTAATACATAAGGACATTACTCAAAACAGCAAGACAAAAACCCAAAACTAAAGCTCTGAAAGTATGAATGCCCTCCAATTGAGACAAATATTCTGAACCAAGAAGTCTTCAAATGATTTGGAAAGAGCACACCATGAGGAAGCATGAAGTCTTGCTGACTTGAATCAATCCAACCAAGGAGTTTCTTTATTGTTAAACACCTTTTGATTTCTTTCAAACCATAAATCCGTTAACAATGCTTTGACAGCATTGTTCCAAATCAAACGAGGGCTGGATTTCAACTGTGGACTAGCCAAAATCTGCCTCTTCACAATCTCTTCTTGAAAAAGCTCAGGGACAATCTCTTCTTGAAAAAGCTCACGGAGATCTTTACGGAAGCTATTCTCATTTTTTGCCTCTTCACAAATCTCCTCTGCCTCAGGACCATCAAAATCTTCACTGCTTGCACTCACTATTGAATCACCATCAGTGTCATGTTGTCTAGAATGAGGTATTTACAATGGCTTGTGGAATACCTCTCACAAATTGAACATTAGAATCTGAAAATTTAAGAATTGAGTGATGAGATTGATGTTTGGAGGAAATAGGATTAACTTGCCTTTTTTGAGTGATGGCTGGAATTTGCGATTGAACACAACAATCTTCCAACAAGTCAGAGTTTACTATTGCAGACCAGGAATTGATGAAGTCAATCTTCTTTCGTGCAAAATGTCTTGGAAAAGGCTTCAACAGATATGATCTCTTCTTTTTTTTTTTTAATTTTCGGGAGAACAAGGGATGTAAGAGACTTTTTGCATACTTGGGACAACTGATGTTATAAAGTCACTCTTCCCCTTCTCTGGAGAGAGAGAGACTGATTAACTTGAGTTCTAGACTTTTGGTGATTCCCAAAGGGTATACCAAGGGTAAGCTTTCTATCCTTGATGACGCGTGAATATTGGGTGTGAGAACATAAGTAATTTCATTAGATGCTTTATTCTGAAGCTTCGTTATCTTCTCTTTCCTCATTAATTGAGACTCTTCACCTGGCTGGACTATGTTCACACCCTCAACAAAGAGTTTCGGGCTTGGGGGGTCAACAGAACTCTCAAGTAGCTTCTTCTCCGACTCCCGTGGGCTCTTCAAATTTCGACCTTCGTTTCTCAACAATGCTTCAAATGGATTTCTTGTAAATAAAGGAACTAATTGAATTGAGATTAAATGATCCATTTTCATCTGATTTAAAACTAGAATGAACTCCTTCATCTTCCATGACTTGATTTAAACGCATTAAATCTAGTGGGTTTGTGAAGTCCGTGACAAGTAGAGGCCCTTTAGTGATATATGGAGGATCCATGACTTCAATATCTCCGAAATTCAGAAAAATATTTCCTCGGTTGAAATCAATGATTTCAATAGTTGAAGGCATAAATCCACACAAATTCCTCTTGACTTGAATTTTGGCTTCCGAGCAGTTCAACAGGTTAAAGAGTTTCTGTTGCAATGTCCACCAGGCCCCCAAAGTATTCTCCTATTGCTTCAAAAGTTATCCTACTCCAATAGTCCAAAGGGAGGTATTTTATTTTTTGTCAACCTCTGAATCCTTCCATTAATAGTGGTCGACTGTGTTTAAACCTGTTCCACTTTTCGAAAAGCAAATAGAAAGGCCCCAACTCCTTCCACATTCCAAGATCCTCTATAAGGTCCTCTAAAGATCCATCCTCTAATTTGATCAAAGCATTTTCTGGGAACAGAGGGTTTATGATGACTTTAGTATTAAAGAGCTTTTCCATTACTTCGCAATCTCCTTCCAGTCGTTAAACACAAACAATCTAGAGACAATCCAAAAGTTGTTAAAATCTTCCTGGAGGACCTCTGTATTTTTCCTTACCCAGAATGAACTAATGCTTTGTTTTCCTTTCACCAAAACAGAGGGTTGATCGAAGACAAAATCTTTCTCCTTCACCTTGCTCTGTTTTTTCCGATCTTAAAACAGAGGATTGACAGTGACCTTCATTCTTCACCATTTCTGCATAGCTTGAACCCTGAGGTTGAACTTAAGAAGCACGGACACTGACACGGGACACGAGATACGACACAGCACGACGACACGCCAATTTTTGAAAATGTAGGATACGACACGTCGAGGACACGTTATTTTTTTTAATTTTTTAATAAATATATATATAAAGATCAAACCTAAAATACTTCATTTTTTATTAATTATTAAAAATAATGTTTTTTAAATATAATAAATAATAAAGAAGAAATTAAAAATAATAGTAATTTTTTTTTTTGGTAAAAGAAACATTTATTGATAAAGGGGATTAAAATCCCGGAGGATACATTATTACAAGAGTGATCGCCAGTTATTGACTAAAAAGGATAAGCTATAATGAGTGAAAGGGTGTTTCAATTTACACCAAGAGATGAAAAGAGGAAAAAGAATCATGAAAGAGTCGCCTATTCTGTTCACCCCACAAACTCCAAAGAAAGCACGAATGAGGGCCAACCAAATCGTTTTCTTAGCACCACCAAAAGGATGACCCACCAACAAAGATGCCAGAGCATCTGAGATACTATTAGGGCGCGTATAAGACCATCCAAAGGCTGGCAAAATGGTGTGCCAAAAACGGGTAGCAAAGGAACAGTGCAAAAACAAATGAATCGGCGTTTTGGCATGTCTACAACACATATGACATCAAGATGGGGAAAGAGACCAATATGGAAAACGGCGTTGCAGACGATCAGCAGTATTAATGGCACCCCAGCTAAGCTCCCATATAAAAATTTTAATCTTTTTTGGATATCTTTCTTTCCAAATCGCAAAATAAAGATCAGACAAAACACTATCCAATGCACTCACTAAATAGGTCATAAGAAATTTGACAGTGAAATGTGAGGATGGGTCAAGAGGCCATAGCTAAGAATCAGGAGAGTTTCGCAATCTGATGGAAGCCAAATGTGATGATAAAGATGCTCATTCCGAAATCTCTAATTCAGTGAGATTACGCCTTAAATTTAAGTTCCATGCAGCAGTGGAAGGTACCCAAGCATTCGCCACAGAAGTCTCAGGATGTTGAGTAATGCGATAAAGACGTGGATACACGGTAGCAAGAACACCACAGTTAAGCCAAGAATCATGCCAAAATGATGTAGAAACTCCATCACCTATTCGACGAATAATGCGATCAGCTACCAGATCAATATAGTGACTAATGAATCTCCATGGAGATTTAGATAAACCACGAGAAATTGAAGAGGGCCAAATACAATCAGAAGAATAGTATTTGGCACACAATTAAAAATAATAGTAATAAAAAGAAAAAAGAAGAAGGAAAGGGCATTTAAAAGAGAAGTCAAAAACCCATTAAAAAGAGACCCAGCATTGAAGGGATGTAAAGAAGCCCAAAAGCCCATTAGGAGTAAAAACCCTAACCCTAATGATGTTTCTCTTTCCCTCCACTATTTTCTTTTTTGATGTGCCCCCCATCTCTCCTCCCCAATTGTGTTTTTCCCCCCTTCCTCCTCGATTCTTCTCGACCTTCACCACAACTGTCAAAGTTCTCAACGCCGATCCTTCCCTTTGTCGTCGCTTAGCCGGATCAATGTCGCCGACGCCGACCTCCCCTCCCTATGTTGTCACTTAGCGGGATAAAAATGCAACGTTTTAATTGTTTTTTTTAAAAAAAAAATTGCAGCTTGTCGTGTCATGAGGTGTCCCCCGCCGTGTCTGGTCGTGTCGGGGGTATGTTCGGCCGTGTCAGACATTACAAATTTAATAATAAAATAAGTTGGCATGTCAGACACGTGTCGGGGGCGTGTCGGTGTCAAACACATGTCTGACACAGGCACTTGGCCATTTTAGGAGTGTCTGTGCTTCTAAACTAGTAATCATCAATCTTGAACTTATTGATAACTATGTTCAATTGAAGCATACGAGACTAATGTAGCACTCACAGAGATATTTCAAGGAGATCCAATAAAGGGAAAAGGAATGAAGTTGTCACTACCACATTTACTATACAATATTAACTACTATATTGAACCTTCTCCTTTGCCAGTTGTCACGCAATCGTTTGGCTGCTTTACTGTGCTACCCATCAACATCCATGATTTCCTCTAGTACTCACTGTTGGGGCAACCTTTCAAAGCCCAAAAGGAAGTCTTTTGGACATATATGGTTAGAGCTTTCGGCTGGACACTCAGGAGGGAGAGGAATAACCACGTTTTTAATGATAAAGCTAAGTCCCACAATCACTTTCTTGACTTGGTGCTCTTTACTGCTTTTAGTTGGTGCAAATATATCAATTCCTTTAAGGACTAAAGTTTCACTAATCCCATAGCTAGGTGGATGAATTTTTTGTATCCCACACTGGATGGTTGGAAGTTTCCCCCACCCTTTTGTAAATTTGGTTCGTCAATAAAATTCAGTTTCTTCTTCTTCATCAATAAAAAAATTTAAAACAAACACACACCTTATAGACCAAATACTCGGCATAAACCCAGCCTCCCACACAGATTAAACGCAAACTCTATCGAAGAGATGGCAATGGGCGAGAGGCAAAAAACTAAAGGACATGGAGGGGGAAAGAGAACCATTCTTCTTGATTTTATATACACTTCTACATGGTTGAGTGTTTTGATGGGGCTGCACTGTTGAATTTTTTTTTTTTTTTGAAATGGAAACAAGGCTTTTTCATTGAATTAATGAAATGAGTCAAATGCCTTAAATGCCTTAAAGACCCTATTTTACACATAACTTGTTTGAAGCTACCCAAATGTTCTGGACAAATACAAACAATACTAATCTGAATTCATAACCGGTTAATAAAAATCTACCTTTCAAGATTGAACTCTATTGCATTGTCTAAGCACAAATGCATTCAAACAGTAGAGCAACTCAATAAATACCTCAAGGAGCCACTTATGTTGCCCGTCAATAGAACAGAAGATTCCCTTTGACCCTCCAGGGTGTCTACATTAATGGGTATTTCTTGCAAAGCACTATCCCCCATGGTATCCGTTCCTCGGTATTTCCAAACCTGCATGGAGAAGTAAGAGCACAACTAGCATTAAAGGATCTAACATAATGTCCAACTTATTAGAATAAAGAAACAGAAAAATCTTCTACGGAGGATATATGTTACAAAAACTTCTGAAGGATCAATGGTTTGGTAAAAGAATTACAAAATGACAAGATGATTGCTTAAAAGATATTTAAAGGAAGGCAAAAGGAGTTCTATAACTTCTGAAGGGTCTCAATTGGAACAAAACAATAATTATCTTACAAAACTTACCTAACAAGATCTAATTATTTAACATAGCCCAAGCCCACCAGTTTATCCAAAAAGGTAAGTAGCATCGATGAATTTTCTTCCCCTAAATATTTTTCAACTAATGATTCCGATAATGAGTCAGATTCAAGTCTAAGTAGTGTGGAATTGGATGTTCATAACCCATTGAGTGATGTTTAAATCGAAGATTCATATCCAGAAGATTTATTTTTTTATTTTAGTCCCCTGTTCAGAAAGACGTTTCCTCCGAATAAGTTATAAAGATACTTCTTGAATAATTCTAAGCTTAGAATCTTTGTACTTCAATTCCATGCAAATTCTTGTCTATTATTGAGATTAGTAGTCAATATTGCTCGTTGGGTTCTTGAGAGAATACCAATTGGAAGACAAACCAAAGGAATGTGAATCTTCAACAACATCATTGTGTTAGGCCCCCGATTATATTTCAATATAATAGGAGGGGTAGGAAAGTAAATAATGTAGAAGGGGGGACCACTGGGGAAGTTCTACAAGGGGAGTGTGTTTTATTTGAGTGGAAAGGGGGAGGATATAAGTAGGAGAGAAAGGAGAGCGGGGAGTTAGTTTTTGACTTGGAGAGGAAGTTTCTTCCTGAGAGAGGGAGGAAAGACGAACCGATACCTTTCATATTGGTATCAGAGCAACACATTGGGATGTTTGGGTAGAATGGCGCAAAAGATGTTGGAGGAATGGATTGATGCGACGGATACTGAGATCGCAGCCATACGAGTAGAAATTCAGAAGTTACCGAGTATGGAAGAGAACCTGTCGTCATTGGCGAAAAGTGTAGAACGATTGAATGTGCAAGTGGATAAGCAGCAGAAGATGGTTGAGGAGATGCGGAAATTGTTGACCATGCTAGTTTCGGAAGTAGCACAGACGTGACTTTCTCCAACGACGATTCCGGCGAATGAAGGAACCAACGGAATCGACAAATCAAGAGATGTTTCAGGAGAAAATCCGACGTTACTGACTGAGATAATGAGGACAGGGATCAGCAACAACGAAAACGAGAGAAACACGTTTTAAAGGGTGGAGATATCGATCTTTAATGGAACTAATCCGGATGCGTGGTTGTTCCATGCAGATCGATATTTTCAGATCCACAAGTTAACCAAAGCAAAAAAGTTGATTGTAGCGGTTATTAGTTTCGAATCAGTATCCCTTGACTGGTACCAAGCGAAGAAGGAACGCGAGCCTTTTCTAGACTGGAAAACCTTGAAGATGAGACTTCTCTAGCGCTTCCAATAACAGCAACAGGGAACGGTATATGGCCAATTTTTAGCAATTAAACAAGAAACGATTGTAGAAGAGTACATCAATTTGTTCAATAAATTAGTCGCACCTTTACCTCAACTTTCGGATGAAATTTTAGAAAATATGTTCATGAATGGACTGGCACCGTGGGTTAAGGCTGAGGTAGAGTGTCGGGAACCTATTGGGCTAGTAAATATGATGAAAGTAGCCCAACAAGTGGAAAATAGGGAGTTGATCTGCTCCGAAACGGGCCTGAATCCTGATGCGGTTAATAAAGCCCAAAATGTTGTTAATAATTCTAAAATAGGGACGAGTTCGGGGGCGAAGGAAACTCCTAAGGGTTTAGAACCGGTGTCGATGAGAATGATTACCTTGTGAGGAGTTTAGACGGCGAAAGGGAAAAGAAATGGTCCGATTAAACGATTATCGAATGCGGAATTTCGATTGAGGAAAGAGAAAGGACTTTGTTACCACCGCGATGAATGATATTCAGTAGGTCATCGATGTAAAGCCAAAGATCAACGAGTGTTGCTAGTCCATGAAAATGCGGTGGATTTGGAAGTTCTCGAAGATGCAAATGAGGAATTTGAATCGCTGGAACTAAAGACAGTCACAGTAGCAGGGGAGGAGGATGAGAAAATGGTAGAATTATCGTTGAATTTGGTGGTAGGGTTTTTTTTTTTTAAAAAAGGAAACGAGTCTCTTCATTGATATAATGAATTAAGACTAAAGCTCAATGTACAAGATTGATACAAAAACAAGAGAAACAAAAAAACAAAGGATCAGTGAGTGCACCTGGACATCTCAACTAGGTTGACAATTTGGTGGTAGGGTTATCGAATCCAGGGACCATGAAAATCCAAAGAGAAATTGCGAATCAGAGTGTGGTAGTGTTAATCGATTGTGGAGCCACACATAATTTCGTTGCACAACATTTAGTAGAAAAATTGCAGATAAAGATCGACGACACAGCCCATTATGGAGTCATAATGGGGACAGGAATTGTAGTCAAAGGAAAAGGCGTTTGTAAAAGAGTTGCATTGTAGTTAGGAGGAATGGAAATTGTTGATGAATTTTTACCTTTGGAGTTGGATGAGTGGATGTAATCTTGGGAATGCAATGGTTACACACCTTGGCGGTTACCGAGGTGGATTGGAGAACATTGACCATGAAGTTTGTGCAAGGTGAGAAGACAATAGTTTTACAAGGCGACCCCAGTTTGTCGAAAATCCAAGTAAGTTTGCGGAGAATGATTAAAACTTGGGAGGGGGAAGACCAAGAATTCCTGGTAGAATGTCGAGAATTGCAAGGATTCAAGACATGGGAGGCTTTCTATGGAGTTGATGAAATCTTCAATCCAACCGAAGCATTGTCGTCAATATTACAAAAGTAAGATAGTGTTTTTGATTGGCCAGAGGAGTTGCCGCCGAGTAGGGGGTTGAACATCATATTCATTTGAAACATGGGGCTGAACCTATCAATCTGAGGTCGTATCACTATGCTCATAGCCAGAAGGAAGAAATGGAGAAGTTAGTGAATGAGATGCTCACTTCGGGAATTATCAGGCCAAGCTATAGTCCTTATTCCAGCCCAGTGCTGTTAGTCAAAAAAAAAGATGGTGGATGGCATTTTTGTGTGGACTATAGAGCATTGAACCATGTTACAGTTTCGGACAAGTTTCCCATTCTAGTGATAGAAGAGTTGTTTGAAGAATTAAATGGAGCTAAATGGTTTTCAAAAATTGATCTGAAATCTAGTTACCACCAAATCAGAATGCACCCGAATGATGTGGAGAAGACAGCTTTTCGAACACACAAGGGGCATTATGAATTCTTGGTCATGCCGTTTGGGTTGACTAATGCTTCGTCTACTTTCCAAGCACTGATGAACAAGATATTCAAGTCGTATTTGAGGAAGTTTGTGCTTGTATTTTTCGATGATATATTGGTGTATAGTAAGGACTTGGAGGAGCACATGAAGCATTTGGAAAGTGTGTTATCAGTTTTGCAGGACAATGAGTTGTATGCCAATCGCCATAAATGTCAGTTTATGAGGGGAAGAATTGAGTATTTAGGCCACTTGGTTTCAGGAAGAGGAGTTGAAGCTGGATCCTGAAAAGGTTCGAGCAATAATGGATGGCCAACTCCCACTTGCCCTTAGGTTGAAATACTTGGTAGAATAGCGAGTGATCCAACCCCATTTGAAATTGAAAAATCCCATGGTTACCTTGTCGGTCCTGACAATGCCTGACTTTAGCAAGCCATTTGAAATAGAAACTGATGCTTCAGGCTTCAGACTTGGGGCTATACTAATGCAACAGAGACGCCCTATTTCATATTTTAGTCATACCTTGTCATCCAGGGATCGGGATAAACTAGTGTATTGAGCGTGAGTTAATGGCAGTTGTTATGGCAGTTCAAAGGTGGCGACCATATCTATTGGGTCAAAAGTTAACAGTAACCACTGATCAGAGAGCTTTGAAATGCTTGGTAGAACAGCGAGTGATCCAACCTCAACATTAGAAATGATTGTCAAAACTTCTTGGATATGATTTTGAGGTGGTGTATCGACCGGGTGTGGAGAATAAAGTTGCAGACGCCTTATCTAGAATGCCAATAGAGATCGGATTAGCTCATTTGACAGCACCTACACTTGTTGATGTGAAGGTGGTTAAGGAAGAGGTGGAGAAGGATTCCAAGCAGCAGGAAATAATCCAACAACTGTTGAAGGATGGTGAGAGTGTTTCTAATTATTTGTTACAGTAAGGGATGTTGAGGTATAAAGGGCGTCTGATGTTGTATAAATCATCCTATTGATTTTGGCCATCCTTCACACTTATCATGACTCGGTGTTTGGTGGGCATTCAGGATTTTTGAGAACATACAAATGATTATTGGGAGAATTGTTTTTGGAAGGGATGAAGCGAGATGTAAAAAAGTATGTGGAGGAGTGTGAAGTATGTCAAAGGAATAAAACCTTGGCATTAACTCCAGCTGGATTACTACTGCCTTTGGGTGTACCAGAAGCCACATGGGATGACATCTCAATGGATTTTATTGAGGGATTAACCAAGTCTAGTGGATATGATGTTATTTTCGTCGTGGAGGATAGTTTATCCAAGTATAGCCATTTTATGGGACTCAAACATCCATTTACGGCAAAGTCAGTGGCGGATGTGTTCGTTAAGGAGATAGTTTGCCTCCATGGCTATCCGAAATCCATAGTGTCTGACAGGGACAAGGTGTTCTTGAGTAATTTCTGGAAAGAGTTATTTCGATCAACTGGAACACGATTGAATAGAAGCACAGCTTACCATCCTCAAAGTGATGGTCAAATTGAGATAGTGAATAACACTGGAGACCTACTTGCACTGCTTTTGTGGGGAGAGGCCTAAACAATGGCATTCTTAGTTGCATTGGGCTGAATACTGGTACAATACAACTTTTCATGCTTCTATTGGAATGACTCCTTTTCAGGCTGTGTGTGGGCGTCTTCCACCAGCTTTGGTTTACTATGGAGATCATCCTTCATCTAATTCTGGGTTGGACCAACAGTTAAGAGAAAGGGATGTTATGTTAGAATTGCTGAAGGAGCAATTATGATTGGTGCAAGAGCGGATGAAGAAATATATTGATAAGAAAAGGAGGGATGTGGAGTATGAGGTAGGACCTTTCTTTTCAATATTGTAGCATTCGAGTTTTAGTGCAAGGAATATTAATGGAGCAGTATCTGAAGGAAATTAAGTTCTTTATCCAAAAAAAGCAAGCAAGATGCAAAGATTAGTTGAGCTTCAATCAAAAAAGCAAACAGGTTGGGAAGACTAACTTATTCCATTGATTCTTAGCAGCAAAGAGGAGAAAGACCTTTCACTTTCAGCTTCAATCATTAATTGTCTCAAGCCAAGGATTTTGGACAATCCATGGTTCGGTATTAGTTTATTGTTTCTTGGCTGGTCTTCATTTGCTTGTATTTGTTTCTAAGTTCTTGATTTTGTATTTTGTTTATTTTATCATCACTCCTTTTGGAGTTTGTAACCTTAAACGTCTATTTCTTTTCATTATATCAATGAAAAGTTGTTTCTTCATAAAATTAATCATAAATAAATAAAAAAGAATATGATGTCCAAAGTTAACAGCTTTCTTTCTCATAACGCGTTGACTACCCTTCTTTCTGATATGGCTTCCACCACAAAACAAACATCCATAAAATAATATATATATATATATATATATATTAAACCCTAGTTCAACTTTTCATTTAAAGTGAAATTAGAACAAATGCTTCCAACTTTAGGATTGTCTCTGATAAAGAACATACCACTGGTTTAGATGCCAGTAAATTTTGGAATTTTTCCTTGAAGTTACACTTTCCTGTACTGGAAGCAATAACATCACCATATAACTCCCTGGCTTGAATCAGCTTCACGGTTCTTAAGTCAGTCTTCGAACATGAATCGACTGTCTGCAGAGAAAAAGATTTTTCTTCAAGTATCAATAACAAGTACCTAAATATGATAAAAATAATTTCTATAATGAGGGCAAAACTGTCACATGACAGCACCGCAGACCCTCATCAAATGTCAGCTTACCAACCATGAAAAATGCAATAGTCCTCAGAGCATATATGATATATCCTAAGGAAGTGAAAACAATAGCATAGTAATTACAATCCATAAAAAATTTATAATCCATAACGTATCAAAAAGTGACCGAAGGATAAGAAAGTTTTAATTTCCTGTTTTGCCCCTACGTTAATATTTTATTCTAATTTTACTATCTAATACATTATACATATTTTAACAATTTTAATTTTTTTACCAATTACACAATTAATTGTATTAATTAGTTTATTGATGATATTATTTCAACTTCAAAGCAAGCTCAAACGAAAGGAGCCAACCAACTAACTATACAAAAGGGGTTCAATCTATAAAAAGTAAGACCTAACACAATGACAAAAGTCCTTGGAAACTAATACAAAGGGGGTTTCTTTTATTTCTTTTTTCTTTTTTTATAAGAAACAGACTTGCATATTCCATCAAAGAACAAAAGAGAACAACCTAAGGCAACCCCTCTCCCTAAAGCACTAGTGAAGAAGAGTCTTCCAATTGTTTTGTTTTGTTTCGTTTAATTGTATTGTGAGAGTTAGTCTCTTTTCATTTTATCAATGAAAAGTCTTATTAATTTTTATTTATTATTATTTTGTATATATATATATATATATATAGTTCTTGAAAGGAACCTTTAGGAGAAAATGAGAGAAAAAATGGCGGAAATGAGAGAGGAGAAAAGGGAGACTGGTTGGTGGAAACATGAAACTTCATTGATAAGAAGAAAATAAAAACAAAAAAGGAGCAAGATAACGAGCTTTTATGTACAATAGAACGTCTTTGATAATACAGATGGGGAATAAATGCAATTGCTAAGGTCCCATTTGATAACCATTTTGTTTTTTGTTTCTAAAAATTAAGCCTACAAACACTTGTCTCACCCTTAAAAGTCTTACTTTCTTATCTACTTTTTAGCATGATTTCAAAAACTAAGCCAAATTTTGAAAACCAAAAAAAGTAGTTTTTAAAAACTTATTTTTGTTTTTAGAATTTGGCTAAGAATTCAACTCTTGTACTCTAGAAATATGCAAACCATTGTAAGAAAAAGTGAGAAAATAGGCTTAATTTTCAAATATCAAAAATAAAATACGAAATAGTTACCAAATGACGTCTAAATAATTAGCTTTTGAAAATATCAATTTTAAAGCCCGAGGCTGCCTCCAAGAGCTTTATAGTTTTTTTCCCCTAAAAGCTCCCCAAGAGGAAATTAACTCTAACCGGGTTTGAGTCTGCACAACGAAACCTAATCATCGAGGGCACATTCACGACTATTAAGAAACCGCAAAATTTAGGTACCTCGTGTGAGAGAAGTCAAACACCGTCTTTGCATAAATGAGATTTAGCCCCTTTTAATAAAACAACTAAGTACGGAAATTTTGTGAGAAGCAGGTTGCGCGTAGAAAATCATCAATCCTAACCCGAAAAAATTGAAATTGGTAGCATCCAGACGTAGAGTAATACTCACCGGAGTGGAGTTAGAAACTCGTTTATGATGAGGGGCTGAAGAGGATGAGGAAGAAGTACGAGAAGAACCAGGTATTGGGCCTTTGAGAGGGAAATACCTGTTCTTCTGGGCATCATAGTAATAGCCAGGGAGATCTGCAATGGAAGTATAGAGAGCAAAATTTGGCATTGATGATAGAGTGGAATGAATGAAATGGAATCACAGCTGAAGACAAAAAATATAACCTGGTGGCATGATTTTTCAGAAAGTGGTGGTGGAAGCAGCGTTACGAAGTATATCTTACAGCGGAAGAGTTTTGAAGCGGTGGACTTTGGAGGCGGAAGTTCGGAAGGGCAGGGGAAATGGAAGTGTCGATGCCGACTACCGACTCGCCGTGCCTGCAATAAACCGCCGGTCGAAGATCGATCAATTCTAGTAATACCATTACCAATCATGTTATTTTTTTTTTTTTTTTTTTTTTTTTGAGAGAGAGATTATTTTCTCCTATTTGGAAAAGGAATCGTATATTTCCTTTTTTTTTTTTTTTTGTCTTTATAGTCTTTTTAAGAATACCAATGAGTTAAACCATTAGCCACATTATATCTTGAGATGGATGAATGTGATTAAAAGTGGATTTTCTTGTCAAATGGGCTAGAGATCACCCAATATAAGAATACTTCAAGCTAAGCACGCTTAACTTTAGAGCTACCGAAAATGAATGTGCATCTTGTTGATATAGGTAGTAACTTTCAATTCTTTTAAGTTTTTTTAAACATATTTTTATGTCCTCATGATCCATATGTCTCCCTCCTAAATTCGAGACATTACGATCTTAAAAAAATACATCCAGAAGATATTACACACCACTATAGATATTTTTATTTTCTATGTCGCACATAAAAAATAATAAAATCAAATAAATCAAATGTCATCATCTTCGGTGTGCATAGCTTACTTTTTTTTTTTTTGTGGGAATTGTCAAGTAATTAACTACCTTGTTACCCTCTCTTCGAATACACATGATCTTCTTCAAATGATTTTATATCTTCAAATACTAAATTAATATACAACTTTTGAAAGAATAAATCTAGAAATAAATAATAACAATTTAAGAATAAGATACTCAATGTTTGTAGATGAAAGTAAGAACAATTTAAGAATGAGATACTCAA
The DNA here is from genome assembly GCA_002890555.2 of Lagenaria siceraria. Taxonomy (NCBI): domain Eukaryota; kingdom Viridiplantae; phylum Streptophyta; class Magnoliopsida; order Cucurbitales; family Cucurbitaceae; genus Lagenaria; species Lagenaria siceraria. The sequence continues at coordinate 169,990 of CM016485.1, forward strand.
TGTTTGTAGATAAAAGTAAGAGAAATTCTTATATAACTGTTGAAGTTGAGGACTATTACAAACTTTTGGATTGTTAAATTTTTTAAAATTGTATTGTTAATTTTAATTAATTTCTCTAAGATTTTTTTTTTTTTACATTCCAACTTTTCATATATGCTTTATGTCTTTATAAGTTTTGTTTAGGAAAATTTGTACAGATAGAAAAAATGTCAAAGTATTTACAAAAAATGGCAAAAGAAACACTGATAGACATTGATAGACTTCTATCAGCATCTATCAGTGATAGATTGCTGTAATTTCTATCATTGATAGACTGCTATAATTTCTATCATTGATAGACCCTGATAGACTTCTATCAGTGTCTATCACAGCTATCTAAAAACTTTGTTATTCTTTGTAAATAGTTTTCTTCATTTTTTAATTTTTAAAAACTCCCCTTTTGTTTATAATTTATTTATTTCAATTTAGGAATTTGGATGGATAGGAGAGTTAAATAGAGATATGGGTAATTGATGGAGAGATAGAGAAACTTAGGCTATGTTTGGAATTGCCGTAGCTTTTAAAATAATTGTTCTCAGCTTTGTTTTCTTAAAAAACAACCGTGAAAAGAAATAGAATAGTGTTTGGTAGATTTTAATTATAAATTAGAAAAGACTAATTACGTTGTTAGAGAAATTAATATTAAATTTGTGTAATTTAATTATATGAACTAAAATAGGCTAATTATTTTGACTATTTTCACATTGATAATTAATTGATAATAATTTATTATAGCATACTTAAAAAATATTATATGATTTGAATTTCAACTAATTTTGTTTAATCTAAATTATTTGATAAAAGTTTAAAAAATATATTTGTTATAAAAAAATTGAATTAATTAAAATTTAAAAATATATTAATATGGGAGGATATTATTATAATATATTTATTTAAATAGTTATGAAAGTAGCAAATTTTTAAGAGAGTTGAATCACAAGTTTTTACCGATTAATTGGAATTTAAAATGTGATTATCGTCGATTATTATTAATTAGAATTTAATAATATGATTTACGAAACACTAAGATCGGTTAAGATTTTTACTTTCTACAATTGAAAATGCAATCCCAAACGGATCTTTAATGGTGGGTGGGGAGAGAAGGAAACATGGAATTGGGAGAGTAGTAGGAGAGAGAAATTTATGATTACAAGATAAATGAATAATTATAATTAATAATTCAATATTAAAAAAGTTTTAAGATGGTTTGGGTATTTTTAAAATGACAAGGTTATATCGTCCAAAAAAATGTTGTTTTCCACATTCGTGCAATATATGTGATAATTCTCCTTTTATGTTTCAAAAAAAAAAAAAAAAGATAATTATCCCTTTAAATAACTAAAATTAAATAAATTAACCGTGAAATAATTGAATATGTATATTAAACGTCTTAATTGTGTGTGTATATAGAGAGTAAATATTTAGTTTTTTTATAGTTGAAAGTATTTTTTTCTTTGTAAACTAATAATGATCTCTACTTTTCTTTTTTAAATAATAATGATCTATTTTCTTAAGTACTTATTAATATCGTTATCGTGGACATAATAAAAACAAACAACTAAATAGGAATAAGAAAGGATGGAGAAGAAATAACCAACAGAGAAATGAATAATTATAGGAAAGACCGAGAGAGAGAAACTTGTATCTATAATCTATAATATATTAAAAAGCTACCAATTTTGAAAAACTTTTTTTTAGACTACTTTATCCTTGATAGATTTTAAAATTTATAAATTAGTTACTAATAATTAATTTTAATAAATATCCACTTTCACATCCACCCACCACATTTTTTTTTGTTTATTTAATTTAACTGAAATGTAAATTAGTGCTTTCTTATAATTCACAAAATATGCCCCTTACAATTAGTCGCAAAATATGCCCCTTGCAATAAAATATGATTAATATATACGTTTAATTTACATACATATCATTAATAAATAACCATAAATTATGCTAAAAATAATTAATTAGAAATAATAGCTTGATTATTAATAATAATAAATAAAAGGGATACCAAACGTATTTTTTCTACCCCTTGAAGTTTTTTTCATTTAATTATAATTTTGGATGGAATCTCAAAAGTTTTATAGTACCATAAGTTTTGTAACTTTTTATTATCAACTACTATAAAAATAACACTTGTTTCATCCATCTTTTACCAAATACGTTATTCTTAAATGCATATCTCTACCATTATGTTACCAGACTATGTCATCTAAGTAGAAAGTATCGTTCTATAATGTGGTAAAACTTTTAAATGAAGTGGTCATTATATTAACTAAACTTAACATTTTGCATTGCATATTTGTGTGGCACACTGAGTTGTAGGAATTGCTAAGCTGTATTATCTGTGACTGAATATTCAAGATTGGGAAGTTTTTTTTAGAGCCCACGTCCGGAGAGAGATAAGAAGAGTGAAAATTTCGTGGGGTGATCGAGAGAAGGGAGAGGTGGTTAATGATACAACTAATTGGAAAAATCAAATTTATGTCAGCGCCGGCGAGGGAAACGAATATGCATATTTTAAGGCAGTAGAGGTTACAGAGAACGATAGAGGGAATGCGCGGCTGCCGGCTGGCCTGGGAGAAGAGAAGAGACGAGATGCCTTTTTTTAGCAAGGGCTTGTTTTGAAAAATAATAATAAAATAATATAAATGGCCAATATTACCTTATTTGATGGGCTGGTATTATGTTTAGCCCGTTCGGAAGGGGCTTTGGCAATCAGAATGGGCTTGGGCTAATGGGTTGTATATTAATTTAGAGTTTTAATTTTAAATAAAAAATGAAAATTATTTATAGATCTATTAGATAAACAAATTTACAAGGAACCAATTTGTTGTAAATATTTTTGTCCAAAAAAAAATAATAATTATGAATATGGAATGGTTCTCAAGGTGACATATTCTTGTAAGAAAAGTTTGTCAGAGTGGTTATGGACAATGATTTTCCTCCAGGATAGTTAAACACATCTAGAAGTTTTTTTTTTTTTTTTTTTTTAGAACATCTAGAAGGTGTTGAAAATTCGCTTGATTGAGGTTTACAATATAACATTATTGTAAGAAAGTTTATTTAAATGAATTGCAAGGGTTTTCCTTGGGTAGATTGTAAATTTTACCGACAAAAATGCATAATTTCCAGGCAGCTCATATATATTAAAAGGGAAAATTAGGTAAGCAAATTGGAAATGAATACAGAATAATTTAGCAAGCTGTGTGACCATAAATCCATTATTTATGCATGTTGCATTGAAAGAAGAAGTTTAGGTACGAAAATTAAAATTTTACAAAATTAAGAAAAAGAAGGGAGAAGCCGAAGGTAAAGGAGTGCGCGAAGAGAGAAGAAAGAAGAAAAGGGAGGGAGGAATGAATATAACGTACACTAATTACAAGGTACGTACTTAATTACAAGTTTACAAGTAGGGGCATATAATAAAATAGATGATAGACTAAAATTACTATGGACAAGAGTAATTGAATGAATAATAAATGAAGGTAAAAGGTAAGCAAGCTAGCTAGCTAGCTACGCAAATTGGAATTGATTGGAGGAAGCAGTGTAATTGGTGAGGAGGCCGGAATTTGGTGGAATATTTGGTATTAGCGCCGAGTCTTCAAAATAGAAATCGAAATCACGGAAGTCAGCAACAGTAGTAGTACTATTGTGAGACGTGGTTGTTTTATAATTATCATCATCAACATCATGTTGCAGCTGCTGCGTCATTATTATACCACTATTGATTTCTGTATCTCTCTGATATTCCGCAAGCATACCCAGTACACCATTATCGTGATCATTATCTTCCAACATATTGATCCTCAAATTATTAATGGGTATGGGGAGTGCAACAGAGGAAGAGCAGGGCATGAGTGGAGTGCTTAAGTAGGTATCGTTATTGTTAAGGGGGGGTTGAGGATTAATAATAATACTTGGTTGCTGTTGAGTATAAACAATAGTATTATTAGCAATAGCAATAGCAGCAGGGAGGAGATTGTGGGTATTGGGATCAAGACCCTGAGCAAGAAGCTTCTTTTTGATGGAGGAATTCCAAAAGTTCTTAATCTCGTTGTCAGTTCTGCCGGGGAGATGCTTGGCTATTTGGGCCCATCTGTTGCCCAGAATACGGTGGACGTCGATGATGGTCCTTTCCTCTTCTGCACTGAAACACCCTCTCTTCAGATCGGGCCTCAAGTAGTTAATCCACCTCAGCCTACAACTCTTCCCACATCTCTCAAGCCCCGCCATTTTAGGCACACGGCTCCAACAAGCCGATAGCGCCCCATCGCTCAACATCCTCTTCATACACTTTATTAGCTTTTCATCTTCTTCAGGAGACCACAATCCTCTTTTCACCTTCTTCACCATCATTATTATTATCAACTATGTATTTGATCTCCTCCCAACTCCAATCTTTGAATATTATACACCACTATTACTCTTCTCTTATCTTCTCTTCTCTTCATCCACACCCATCCAATCATTTTTATTTTTTCAAGGAAATTCCATCACTACCTTATAACCTTGCAATAAACCTACTGAAATTACAATAGACCGTTGTAGTTTGTATACCTCTCTCTCCCCCTTTATATAACAGTCTTAATTAATTTCAAGATTATATATTCCATTTAACTGATTGATGTACGATTGACACATACACACACCAACTGCCCCCTTGACTTGGAGGAAAAAATATATAGAATTAAATTAACCATACTCTCACTTCATGTTAATTATATATATTTATAAAAGTTATTGTCATATATTAGTATTAATTAATTTATGGATAGTTTAGAGGGATATAGGTTACTTGTAAGCTAATTGAATTATATATGTGAGGAGTAGTTAAATGATTCACTATCCCCATCCAATATTTCAACTTTTGAGCTAGTCCTTAATTCATTCGAGAAAACTATCTATTTTACTTTTTCCTTACTTTCAATCATGGTCATTTCCTTGGTATTTGCATTGTTGCATTATATATTGATGATATGTGAGTACACCAACACATCAAATATTGAGATCTTACATTGAAAAATCAAGAGGCACTGTAATATTTTTTTTACAAGATATAGGCTAGCTACTTCTCTCATTGTCAATTTGATTTTGAAAATGAACTCTTGTTATCTAATAATAAAAAAGTAGTGAGTATATATATATATATATATATATATATATATCATTCACGTATTTTCTTTCCATGTTCATGTGATCAACTGATGAATAATATTTAATATATTAATTTGTGAAAGGGACTTAGATGGGTTTTGGGACAAACTTCACCATCAATTTTCTTCGTATCAAATTTGTCATCCTTCTTAATTCAACACAATAATTTAATTAGTATAAGTTTTTATATGTCTTTTTTTTTAAAAAAAAATAATCTCAAAATATTACTCATAAATATATTAAAGCCACGATTATATTTATGATATGTGGCGTTTGGACCACCCATCAAGTCCATTATATATATTATAGACATGATATAAAGCATGCTACACATTGTCTACACGTATATTCACATAATAATTTAACCCACAATACTTGATTTGCCTAGCATGTGAATAGTTATTTCTTCCACGCAATTATGTTTAATATATATATGCAAAACCAGATGATGAATATAATCCTAGTAATTCGTACCTTGTTTACGTCGTCAAGGAAAATTAAACTAAAAGTTATAACAGAGAGAGGGAGATCAAAACTTGTGTCATTAATTACCTTGTAACAGACGAGTAAATTGTGGTTAATCAAATAAATGGAAATTTTTTAATATTCCATGTGTTCACATTATAAAATTTGTCTTCATAAATATTTGTGAACTCCGCATTAATGTCGGTGGATCCCATTCTATTATTAAAAACGCATTCACATAACACACAATTTCTTACCGGTTACGTGAACACAATTTCTTACGAGATTAGAAGCTTAGCTAATGAATTCTAAATATGTATCTAGATATGATTCCTAAACTTTAAAATGTGTATAATAGGTCACTATATTTTTTTCTTTTGTATTTAATGGATTCATATGGTTTCAAGTCTATATCCAATATTTAAAAATGTTAAAAACTAATTGTTATATTATATATAAAATTGAATTATGTTTCTAATAGCCAACATGTCTTATTGGACATTTTTTTTTGGGAAAAAATCAATATACAATATACTATTAATTTAAATTGATACAAAATTAACTTTTTTTTTCTTTAATAAAATAATTATTTATTAAATTTTTTTAACATATCTAAAAACTATTGGATAGAGAATTGAAAATTTATAACTATGTTAGATTTTTGTTAGAGATATTTAGACACAAAACTAAATATTATAAAATTTATTAGACAAAATTTTAAAAATTTAGAGGCAAAATTTATAATCTAATATTCATATAAATATAAAATAAATTCATCGAACATTTGAATTAAGTAATACTAAATTAAAAAAATCATAATAAGCTTTTATAAAACTATTCATCTAAAAATATAAATAAAGAATGAAATTGGATATATTTACAAGTGTTTCTTAAAATAAAACTAAGTTAAAAACAATAAAGAAAATTATTCTTAAAATAGTTTATTAGAGATGAAAAAAATATTTAAACGTATATATATGTGATTGACCTCTATTGACTCCGACAACAATAGCTTGTATGAAAGAATGCTCCTCCCCTGCCACTGCTCTATCAATAACTATTGATACAAACATTCAGCTTTTATATATATACTATTAAATAATACTTCATATTTATATTAAAAATAGCAAAAAGCGATAATTTGATGGGACACCCTTACCTTCACGCAGCTCCGCTCCTGACAATAAACGGAAGTAGTATAAGAAATTTTTTCGAAGATGACGAAACAAAAATAATAACAAAGACCAAGAAAGAGTATATAACACAGTCTGTATAAAACGTCCGTCGATACCATCATATTCGTACATATTGAAATAGCACGATTTCATAACAATATGCATATGCAACATTAAACTATACATAATTATGTTTAATTTATATTCGGACAAGAGGAGTTTATATTACAACATAATAAAATATACACGGTGTTTTAGGAAATTTGTAATAGATTATTGTTTGGTGAAATGAGAGAAAAACGAGATGTTAATGGAAAGCTGCAAGTTATAGTGTGTGTGTATATATATATGAATACCTGCTTAATTTATATTGGAGATTAGGTTTACGGATGTAACTTATACAGCAAGTAAAATAAATCATTGCAAAATTATTAATTAAAGGGGTGAAGTGTGCTCATGCGATACAATTAAGAGAACTTCACACTTCATTAGGGGAAAAAACCCCCTTTTCAAATTCCTTACCCAATGGGAATTACAAAAGTTTTGGTCTATCAAATGGATAACCATTCATAAGTAATGCATATTTTACCTTCAATAATGCATAAGGCGAGGAGTTTTTTTTCTTTCTTTTCAGGTAAGGTTTGTCATGGCTAATTATCGAATATAAAATACTAATTATATTTAATTAACAATATTAAAAGTTATAGGGCAAAATTCACTTTTGATCTCCACATTTATAGATAAAGTCTATTTGATCAATGATGTTTCAAAAGATACTTTTTAGCATTCACCACTTTTACAGAAAATTCTAAATGATCTTGAGTTAACTTTAAACTAACTGAATGCTGACTGGATTGTTAAGTAAGGTAACTAGTAACATCATAATTCTTTTGCATCATTGTCCCCTAGCCGTCGTCATTTACCAATATCCAGTCGCTAGCGGCTAGTCCCCTAGTCATCAACCATGCCCCCGTTCCGACAAAAAAGAAAAGAAAAAAAAACCCTTCATAAATCAAACTTAAAACTCACCATTAATCTAAAACAAATGAAAGAACAAAAATTGAAACCCACCCCACCCCAATATTTCACCGGGCCTTGATCACACCCATGGCAATGACCAATGATGTTACATGATGGAAGTAATCATGTATTTAGGACTGGAGATGAATTGTTATTTTGGAATGATTTAATATATTTTAAACAGTTTTAATTTTCACTTAGTAGTTAATTTTTTTCCCAAAAGAAATGAAAATTTTAGTTTATTTGCCAAATAATCAAATAAAGTAAGACTTGTAATCTTATCGAATGACAACATTTTATTAGTTTAAAATTAATTCAAGGATCATTTAATTTTTTTTTTCTTTTTACAAACGTGGGAACTAAAGTATATATTTTTTTTAAATTTCATAGACTAAATAGACATAATCGCTAAACTTGGGACCAAAAGTATATTTTTCTAAAAAAAAAAATATACTTATTTGGAAGAGTTATTTTCAAATATTCAAAAATAGTTTGATATTCTTTTTCGGAATGTATATTTTAAAAAATAACAAAAATCTTACAAAAATATGAACTTTATCGTTAATCATGCTATTTGGGGCCAAAGCAGTAAATACTATTGTAGTATTGTTGTGATATAAAAAAATCGAAAATTGATGGAAGGGAATATATGCTATATTTTCTCATACATCCACAAAGGGAAAAGCCTATTCTGACTTGTCACTAATTAAGAAGATAGTTATATTTCATCTTTTTACTTTTCTATTTTTGCTCCTCAATTTTATTGGAGTGGGTTTATATTTAAATATTTTTATATATATGTTTCATTTTAGTGTTTATATACTATAGACTTAAGGGTGTATATATATATATTATTTCGTTCTAGGTTATGTTTCATAAATTTATGATATATTTTATAATATGAGATTTATATTTTTGTTTCATTTCAGGTTTATATTTTATAAATGCAAAGTATATTTAATAATATGAGATATATAATTTAGTACATGTGACATAGTAATATATATACACAAATGCAGTATATATGTTGGATTAATATATATATATATATATATATAAAAGCACATTCTATCTAATGAATTTCTTTAAAAAAAAAATAAAAATACATACAATGAATTAAAATATATATTTAAAAAGAAAGAGGTTGTGGAAAATTATTTAAAATAAAAATTTCAAATTTGAAAGTGATCCAACAAAATTTTAAATCTTGAAAATAAAATTTGAAGAAAAAACCTTATTAAACCTAAGGGGGCGTTTGGAACGGAGAGTTAAGTTAAGTTGAGTTAGTAATTATTATAGGTGGAAAGTAATTGGAGGAGTTGACACGAATAACGAAGCGAGAAATGTGAGTTAATATGAATAACGAGGTAATAATTAATAACCCAACTCAATTCAACTCAGTTATGCGCTCCAATCGCCCTCTAAATGAAATATAAGGAAACAATGGGTAATCAAATTGATTGGAAAAAATAAATTTTGAATGGATATTTAATACCACACAGAATTTAAAAATTTAACACTCCATACATGGAAACTAGATCTATTTTTAAAAATACAACATTATATAAAATTTAAAGTAATTTCGTACGTAATTAAAAATATTATATAATTTATTGCATTAAGGGTATTTTGGTAATAAATTCTTAAAATCTTATCCATAATAAAGAAATAAATTTGAAAATATGACCTAAATTTAAGGTCATTGGACACAATTTCTGAAAACTAGTGTTCTGGAAAAGGCCTTTCCATTTGAAGCCCAAAAAGGTAGAAGCCCATAGCTAAGAGTTCTTCCGACTCCCACTCCCCCCCTTAGGTCCGGCTTGGTCGTTCTAAGCTAGGAACTGAGGAGACCGAGACGACGCAAGTTATGCTCGTTAATCTCTCCTGTCAATTGCTTAAACCTGCTTGCCGTCAATTTGCTTTCTCCGCCAAAGGCTTCAACTCTTGGGCTTTACGTATTCGAAATGCTCCCTCCCTTCATAAAGCACTTGCTATCTACTCCCAGATGCACCGCCAATCCGTTCCCCATGACAGCTTCTCGATTCTATTTTTGCTCAAAGCCTGTGCTCATTCCAACAATCTCTCCATTCTTCACCATCTTCATGCCCATATTACTAAACTTGGTTTCACTACCCATGTCTTTGTCGCTACATCCCTACTCCATGCATACGTCCTTAACTCCTTTCAACTTGCTCGCTTGTTGTTCGATGAAATGCCCCACAAAAACACTGTTACCTGGAACACCATGATTTCGGGGTATTCCAAGACAGGGGATGTAGACGGAGCTCGCCACCTGTTTGATCGAATGCCGTCAAGAAACTTTGTATCTTGGTCCGCCATGATTGCTGCCTACATTAACAATCGCAATTACAGGGGTGGTTTGCTTCTTTTCCAAGATATGATAGCTAATGGTATAAATCCTGACCAGATGGCGGCAGGATCAATCTTAAATGGGTGTGCTCATATGGGCTCTTTAGGATTGTTGGCTGGAAAATCAGTTCATGGTTTTGTGGTCAAGAATAGGTGGGAACTCAACCTGGAGCTTGGTACAGTTTTGGTTGATATGTACGCCAAGTGTGGATTTTTGAAGTATGCTTGCCAGATATTTCATTTGATGTCTCAAAAGAATGTCAATGCTTGGACTGCTCTGATATGTGGGTTGGCCCAGCATGGCTACTGCAAAGAAGCATTAGTTTTATTTGAGACGATGAGACATGAAGGTGTGGAACCGAATGAATTGACTTTTACTGGGGTTTTAAGTGCATGTGTTCATGCAGGGTTTGTTCAAGAAGGTCGCAAATACTTTAACATGATTGAAGAATATGGCTTAGAAATAAGGATTCAACATTGTGGTTGCATGGTTGATCTGTTGGGCAGGTCGGGATTGTTGGAAGAAGCTTATGGGGTTATTAAGAGTATGAGACTCGAACCTAATGTCATTGTGTGGAGCTCTCTTTTGTCGGCCTGTAAGGAACATAAAAGCTTTGACATGGCCGAGAGAGTCATTGAGCAGATATTGGAAAAGATAGAACCCAAGAATCATGGTGGAATTTACTCTCTTATATCTGATTTGTATCTTCTACAGGAGAAGTGGGATGATGCAGAAAAGATAAGGAATTTACTGAACCAAAATGTGCCGAAGGTTAGGGCCTATAGCCTTATCAGAAGTGGATTATAGTTGGTTACAATTGCTTCATTCCTTCTTTTCGAATTAGAGGAAATTAATGGATAAACATGGTAGTATCTTGTTTTTTTTTCAATGGAAAATCCTCACCATAGGATGGTGTCTATTTGAATTTACTATTTTTGGATCAAATCCCCTGTCTAGGCTTCATGAACTGTGATACCATAATAAATAAACATAGAATTTTCCATTTCAAAACCAATTAATGATGAGTAGCCATATAACTTATTTTCTTGTGGGATCCTCAACAGAAGTAAATCTTTAGTTTGAAGCTTCTCAAATGCCAGCTCTAGCCGTTTTACTTGATCAAAAGAGCGTGCCCTTATTTTCTGTGCGGACATCAAATACTACAACATTAGGAAATGATTGCTGACTGATGTTAGTGCTATGTTACTTTTCTGGTTATAGCTTGATCTGCTGCTCTCTAGCCCATTTGAGGTCGTCATGCACATGCTAATGTGAGTTCGGCAAATTTTTTTGGTGGAATCAATGCCCCCTCGTTGTCCGTTCTGTTGATCGATTATTTTTTCTATATAGCATACATTGGCTTGTTTTGCTTGTATATGTTCATTGGTTAATTTGGCCAAATGATATATAGATATTAGTCGACATTGGTAGTTTTGCTACTCAACACAACGAGAACTACAACTTGTAGTTGGGCTGGGCTCTAAACAAAACTACCACATATGGGCACAAAATGGCCCAGGGTTGGGCTAACAAAATAGGCCCGCTTTAAGGTACGTTGCCCATAGTGAATGCCATTAGCTTCTATCAAATAATGAATAATGTAGATATCATATAACAAAATAATTTATGAGCAAAGGATGGAAACAAGAGGAGACGGTAGTCAATCAAATGGGTTGGTGGACTGTCATTTCTCAAGTGTGCTGAGAGAGAGAGAGGTGTGTCAAGAAAGAAGGGGCAAGCGCCCTTGGAAATGGAAATGGCTTCATGGAGGGAGTTCAACCAATCTAATAAAAAGTTGGAACTTCTTTATGACTAGTATTGTTCTGTCTTCGGAGTCTCAAGCAACAACTCAAAAATTTACTTCGTTATCGCCCAACAACTACATCTAAATTAATCTCGAACGGTTGCTTAGGAGAGGAGATCCGATGAGAAACAACCGTGTCAATATAATCAAATAAAATAAATTACATTAGATAGATAGTAGTGATTTGAAAAAAAGGAAAAAAAAAAAACCAATCAATTTTATCCTTAAACTTGACAAGTGTGTATCAATCTTCATACAAATTCTAAAAATCACTAACTTAATAAAAATCAAGTGTTGCATAAAATTAAATTTGGTTAATGCATACAATCAGCCATTAAATACAACATCAAAACTTACAAATTTCAATAATAACAATAATGATATCAACAGCAATAAACTAGCTCAATGTCATTATATATATATATAATTATTTATCCCAAATCTCTTTAATTCAACTATATTTGGCAATTTAATTAAAAAAAAAACTATATTTGGCAATTTTCCAAACACACGTGAAGTCCGGGAGTGAGGGGCCTTTTCGGAATTAAGAGAGTGAAGGCTCTTAAGAAAACCCTATTTCGCCCAGAACCCTAAAATTGGCCGGCGACGCAATCAAAGCAACCTGAGTCAGCGGTGCGAGGAAGCTCATCGGAGAGAAGAAAAATGGCGAAATCCATGAGATCCAAGAGAGAGAAGAGGCTGAGGGCCATCAGGAGAGAGATGGTTGACCCTTTTTACGACAAGAAAGACGCTGCGAAGCTCGCTGCTCAAGAGGCTGCCCTTGCTGCCCCTAAGCTTCCCGTGCGTCCCTCTCCTTTCACCTCCAATACCTCTACTATGGATGTCGCACCAGCCTCTACTTCTACCGCCGCCGACGCTGCTATGGGTACCCCCTTTGTTCCTTCTATTACTTGCACGTGTTTGTTCATTCTTTAGGTGTTTGGATTTCATTGTTGTGGTTTTTCATCTTATTATATATTAAAAATTTTCATTCTTGCCCCCTCTTGCTTTGTTCACTCAATCCACGACAAATCTCTTAACCCAAATTATTTCTGTTATCTAAATGCACAATTTGTTGTCCATTCGTCCGTTCTTATTTCTTTGTATAGTTAAAAGGGGGTGAGGTTTGCTTCGATGCTCTTCATGGACTAGTCTACATTCCTAGCCTTACTTGAAATTGAAATTTTTTAATTCTTCATAGTATTAATTGTGAATGAATATGAGTATATAAACACAGTCAGAAGTTTTGAACTAATCTTTGAACCATGAGGTTAACAGAATCACTGGACTGGACTAAACAGAAAGCTAGCGACCGAAATAGCTGATTGAATATACGTATAATTAACAGGATTCAGATGTCAAAGTCGTATTTCTTTCAATATGATCAAAGAGAGAACATAGTGGGGTAATATGGAAGGATTGTTGCCCAACTTCAATATATAATTGTTCTGTTCCCTTTTTAATGAAGATCCAAATGTTTTTGTGAAATTTCGTTTCACAGTCTACACTTGGTTTTTTCCTTTTTGTTACTCAACGACGTGCCATTCTAAGCGTAATGCTATTGTTCTATTGTGCATTCCTATGTGCTTCTGTGTGAGAGATTAGGTTTTGATTTTAGAGGAGGTATGTTGCTGTCAGTCCTAATGCTGAGTCCTTCATTTACTTACTGACGGGGTTTTTTGAGAAGAAGTCTGCACAAGGTCTTTTGACTCCAATAATGGCTCCTGCTGAAAACCGACAATTGATAGACGGTTCATACTTGTTGAAACTATTAATTTGCACTACTAAATGGTCATCTTTCTGGTAAAATGAATATAAGGAAGTTTGTTTGCAAGAGTTCATGCAACAGTGGAATAATTGCCATTGGTGGTGCAGATGTATATATAGCCATCGGGCTTTTCTATATTTCGTTTGATTTATTTGATAATAGAACTGTTGCAGGCGTTCATTTACTTGTTTGTCTGTTACAGATGTGGAGATGGATGATTGCAGTCGAAGCAACACGCTAAAGCCTGTAGGTGGAATTGGCAAGAAATCCAAAAGAAAATTCAAGGTTGGCAAGGCTAAGCGCCGGGGTAAGTGCAAGATCAAGAGGAATCGCCACATTTAAGCCCTCATAGATGGGTATCGGGAATATTTTCCCCCATGGCCAGTATTATTTCAGTTCATTTGTCACACTTGAAATTTTGGAGTAGGCTAAGTCTGAAGATATAACTGCCCTGTTCAACTCATGGCTTTTCATGTTTTTTTTTTTTTTTTTTTCTTTTTCTTTTTGGGATCTAAATTCCGAGTTAGATGCTTACCTAATGTTATACAATCTGGCTTTCGTAGACTTGATTGGTGCTGTCAAATGTAGCGAATACCAAATAGTTGAAATTCCTAGGATGGCACTTTGTTAAAGAAGGTAGCAACTAGTTGGCTAATATTTGACACAAACTGACCTCCGACTTACAAGTCCACGATTAGGAACTTGTTTATGTATTACGGGTTAGAAGCTTGTTGTGAAATATGAAACATATGGGGGCGGGCATTTCCTTTCGAGCATAAAACTGCGTCCCGTTTTATTAGATCATTCAGATAGTACCTTCATGTTTACTCAAGTTTCATTATTTAACCAAAAAACTAAGTACACCAACTCTGTTGATAATTTAATTATTTCCTTTCTGACAATTGACAATGACATCATGATTTAAATTATGAATTTTCTTTTAACGAAAGTCTCAACTTTGGTTTGGAAGTGAAATAGTCAAATTCTCCCTTCCTTTACGTCTTGGTCTTCCTTTCCAGCTCTGAATTGGTCAATCCTTTTACTCTTACAACTTGGGTTTGAAAGGAGGGGATGATTCTATACTATAGAGACTAGGAGGGTGTGTAACTGTGTATGTATAGAATAATTAATTAATTCAAGAAACTGTGTTGTGATTGAAGTTCAAACTTTAAGCTAAGAATAATACTTACCTGTCATCCTACCACTATGACTATGTTTTTACAACTAAGAGAGAGCAATGCAATAGAAAAGATATATTATCTATATATACTCTCATTTTTTCTCTCTCTCTCTTTTGGTTGGACAAATTACTCATCTATCTCTTTTATTTATTTTCTTAAATGTTTTTTTTTATTAAAAAAATTGTACCCAACCATAAGTATTCTTTGTAAGTAGTGTGTGTGGGTGTTCTTTATTCGAGGTAGTTTTAACATTCTTTAGGACCCGTTTGCATTGCATATATAATTTCATGATTGGAATGTATGTGTTTGGATATGCAAGATAATTAATATCTAAAAATTAAATATATGTATTTGATTTACCAATTTTGAATGTTGAAATTAAAATTAAATAAGAACTTATTAAATGCGAAAGACTAATTATAGGGTCAACATTATTTAATATATTATTATATTTTTTTTTGAAAAGTATTCACAAGGGATGAGGGATCAGTAGGTGCATCGAGACATCTCAACTAGGTTGACATCCCTCTAGCATATATTATTATATTAATTAATTATTTATCAATTATAATACGAACAAATGAGGATTTTTATATTAAACATAATTAAGTTATTTAAATTAATTATTTTATCGATATTTTCGTAAAATTAAGACAATTATTTTATCGATAAAATGAAGAGGAGCTCTGTTGTTAAACTTGTTATGAACGCCAAAGGTTCTTGCAATTGTCGAGGGCTATCATTTCTGCACAAAAATAAAAGCTGTTTTTTTTTTTTTTTTTTTTTTTTTTTTTTTTTTTTTTTTTGGAAAAGGAAATTAAAAGCTATTATTTTTATTATTGTTTTGAGTTAAAAGCCATGATATGATCTTAATATTATAGGAAAGGGTCAATTTTGTTCTTAATATTTCTCTATGGCTCGATTGCAATTATTTATTCTGCTAACAATTTAATTTTGAAAAATAATTTGGCGCAAACGTAACCGGTCGCTGCATTAATTTACATTATCTCGTCACCCTAATCTTTGTAATTACCGTTTTCATTGCCTAAAAAACCAATAAATCGTAGAAAATAAAATAACATAATTTGATTCGACCTTCTTTTGCATAAACTAATTTAATCAACATCGTGAACTCAGAAAACAACAACAATAATTTAATGAACGTCATGGTCTAGACTTTGCATCTCATTTGTTTATTTGATAATTTCTTATTCTTAGTCTTTCGTTTACTCGTCAAGATATAACAATACTGAGCGAATTTAATTTACACGTTATATCAAATTGAATTTTCTGAAGTTTTACTTTTCAAAAAAAAAAAAAGGAAAAAAATTCTGAAGTTTTGTTTTCCAACATTCCATGGAGAGTGGAGATCAATTGAAAACAAATATAATCTTTCAAAACAAATACAATTTCCCCCTCAACGGTTTATTTAAGGAATAAATTAATCACAAAAGAGTATGACTCAACTGACAAGTATGTACTATATATCAACCTCGAAATTAGAAATTTAGTTTTTATCTCGTAAACAAAAAAAAGTAAACTAATTTTTACAACCTTTTACTCTATTAAGATTACATCTTTTTTTCTTAGTTCTCCACAATCTTTCAAAATGATTTAAAGGTACAAATTCTTTTACTCGCAATGGAATAAGGTTCTTATCAGGACGTAAATTTTCGTTATTTGCAGTTTATATATATATATATATATATATATATATATTTTAATAACGAATTGCACTAACTTCATTGGAGTAGTTCCAATTTAAACTCTTCTCATTCAAATGAATGGTAAATTTGCATCGAAATAAAGCTTAGTTGTAATTAAAAATTAAAAGAAAAATAATATAGAATTCATAACTTCAAAAGGTTAAATATTGAGTAAAAAATTTATAGATGGTTAAAAGTACAAATCTTTTTAAAGAGTTAATTATTATAAAACTTATAATTTAACAGGCATTTGATAATTGATGGTAATTTAGGAAGAAAACCCTGTTCCAATTGTATCAGAATATCAATTAATAATATTATATCATTTTTAAGGGTTAATTTCACAAATTTAATATAGTTTTTTTTTTAAATGACAAAAATAGGTGCTGTGAGAAAATATGGGATTGAGAAAATCGGAGTCTACGAGTTTGTTAAGGAAATCGTAGACGGACCGAGTTTCTTAAGGAAAGTATAGACTCGGTCCACGATTTCTTTAATTTAAATTTGGTCAAATATCATTTGTTGTATAGGATGTCATAGAACTCGTGGATGGGTCCACGAGTTAGCGTTTTTTTTTTTCTCTCTCTTATTTAGTCTTTTTTGTTTGGTTTTATTTTTCATATTATGTGCATGTTTTATAAACATAAAAAAAAAAAAAAAAAACTACATTTATCAAACAACATTAAAAAAATAGTGTGTGAGATAATACTAAACGGAAATGAGAAATACCAAAAACAAGCCAGAGATCTTTAATCATATTTAATACGTGAATTTTAAAAATTAAATATGGATAAATAAGTTTAAATGTTGAAAAAGTATTTATTTTATAAAATACGAAAAAGGATAACAAATATATTGTTCCTATTTTCAAGGTCATTTGGCAAATACCAAAATTCCCCTCCTTAAAAATAGGAGATGATGGCATGAGGGGAGCAGCACCAAAGGAAAAGTTGGAAAACAACCATTGTTTTTGGTAATTTATTTGGGTAAGAAAAAAAAAATTGTGGACAACCTCTACAATTTCTATCCAATGTTGATTGCCGTGGCATCCATGTGAGGAAAAATCATGGACCCGATCTATAATTATCCTAAATCATGGATTGGGTCTACGATTTCATTTAGGTACACAGAAAGTTCATAATTTTGCAACCTATTTTTGTCAATTCTTTTCTTTCTATCTTATTTTTATCATAATTTATTAAAATAATATTTTTTTTAAAAAAAAAATTCCATTTTAAATGCATATATACACATCAACTTGGGCTACAAATAATTCAACCCTAACTTTGGGTTACAATAATTCAACCCTAACTATTGCATTCTAATCTTTAGTTCATTGACTTTGGAAGGGGCGTCAAACAAAAAAAAAAATTATAAACAAATATGTATTTTAAAATAGGTTATGAAACTTGCAAGTTTTACAAAATTGACATAATTCCAATGAAATTAACATTCAGACTCAAAATTTCAATATAAAATACACTAATATTATGCTATATTGAAATAAAACGTTGTAACATTGGACGAAAATTTTAGCAACTTAAATTTTAAAAAATGTCAAATTATTTAAAGAAAATAGTAAAAAAAATATTGATAGACTTCTATCAATATCTCTCTGTGATAGATTTCTATTATTTCTATCTTTGATAGACATTGATATATTTTTATTAGTGTCTATCCCAACTATCTAAAAAAATTTGTTATTTTATGTAGATAGTTTCTCTTTTTTTCTTTTTCTTTTTTTAATTTTTAAAATATCCCCTTAATTCTACCTGCTTTTATTTTTGAAAAATAGTATGAAGTCTTTTTGTTTTTGGTTTATATTTTATTTTGGTCCCTAATTTTAAAGTCAATTTTATTTAGATCTAAACTTTCAAAATATTCATTTTAGTCCTCAAACTTTAGATTTGTTCTCTTTTTGTCACCGATCTTTTAAAATGTTTACTTTAGTTTAAAATTTAATTATTTTATCATTAACTTCATTTCGATGTTCATAAATTAGTGACATGCATGTTAACACGAGCAAGATTTCAAGCTACATAAATTAGAGATAAGTATTAGGCGATTGAACAAATAATATAATAAGTACTAAGATTATATTATTTTATATTGAAATAAACCTTTTAAAAGTTATTCAATGAAATAAACTAGAAACTTCATAATATTTTTTCTTAAAAGAGAAAATTAAAATCTTCAAAATTTAAAATGAAACAACAAATAAATTAGAAATCAATTAAACATGACAATTATTGTATAAATGGAAAGCTTACCTAATATCAATTGCAACTTAATTTTAACTATAAAGAAGAATAAGATCATTGTTCTTGTTCAACTCAAAAGATATTGTTCATTTAGAAAATTTATTTTTATGCATAAATTGCCACATCAATTTACATAAATAATATTATAAAGGATGTTATGTATGTATTTCAAAATGTTTGTACCAATTTTTTATTCATCAATTTAACGGAAAAAACTCTTCAATTATATAATTTTGAAATTGAAGGATTAAGAAATGGTTTAAAGACATAATCGAAATCTATCTTAAGATATAGGAGTATTTTGTATAATTTTAGTATCTTCTAAAAAGGAAGGAAATTTATTTATGAAAGATTTACTTAAAAGTAGCTTATGTGGAATATAATAATGCAATAAAGTAACGTGTATAATACTTTTTTTTTTTTTTTAAGTTTTAATTAATTAAAAAATAGCGAACATGGTGAGGGCAATATAGAAATATTTTGTTAAACAAAATTGAAAAAAGCATGGAAGCCCAACTAACTTCATATATTAATTAATATATATGAGGGTATGAAATGACATAAATTTATTTTAATTTGAGAAAATGAAGATGAAGGTTGGGCAGTCATGAAATCGATTCATAACGTTTCCTTAAAGTTTACTTAGAAAAAAGAAAAAGAAAAAGAAAAAGAGAGAGAAAGAAATAAAAAGAAGAAGAAGAAGAAGAAGAAGAAGAAGAAGGCCCCAAATAGAAGCAAACAAAACCAAGTCTTCCTTCTTCTTCTCTTGTATTGTTGATTATTCCCACCATTTTCTCTCACTTCTGAACCAACTGCCCTTCTTCTCTCTCTACACTTGTATAATCTTTTCAGTTGGTTCCATTGTCTCTTCATCTTCATCTTCATCTTCAATCCAATTCAATCCACCATGCCTCTTCTCACCCTTCTCCTTGCTCTCCTAATCCCACTACATCTTCATCTTCATGTCCATGCCCGCTTCGTCGTCGAGAAGAGCAGCGTCTCCGTCCTCTCTCCCATCTCTCTCAAGTCCAAGCATGACGCTGCCATAGCCAACTTTGGGATTCCCGATTACGGTGGTTTCATAGTCGGCTCTGTTTTCTATCCTCAGAGAGGGGCTTTCGGCTGTCTCCCCTTCGACGGCGACAAGCCTTTCAAGTCCAAGACCTCTCGCCCTACTATCCTTCTCCTCGATCGTGGAGGTATCTCCTTCTCCTTTTTTGCATTCTATCTATTTATTATCTCTCTTACTTTTTTTCCACTTTAAACCAAAATACACTCACCCACTCCCATTTAATCGCCTTTCCCCTTTTACAGAAACTGCGAATTTCAACTTTTCTCTATTCCTTTTCTTTTCCCAACACAAATATCATCAAAATTTCTTTCATCATCTCATCTGATCCACTTAGAAGCAAACTCAAATAGACGATAATTTAACATCATCAAAACAGGGGATCCATGAATTTCTTTTTACTCGATTTAATCCAATGCATCTGCCTCGCAAGGACATGTGTTTCCAACGAAATCTAGTCATTTTGCTTTACGCCTCTTGTTGACTTAACAATCCCAATGCCCAATGCCCAATGCCCGTTATGATTCCTTTTCCTTTCCTCTTGATTCTTACAAAATCCCTAGATCATTTCTAGGGCCCGGAAACTTTGACTTTTGAGCCTTCACATTATTGTTTTTTACTCTGTTTTCCTTTTCTTTTTCTCAAGGCTTATTGCTCTGTTTATTTGACTTTTTTTTTTCTTTCTCTTTTTCCATTTATAAAATTTTGTGTATGTGACTGATGTTTTGATTGGAGAGTTCAATCTCAAAGGAATGGTGTGTTCTGATGATTTAAACTCTCTTGTTTCTTCTTGACCGTTGAATTATCAGATTGCTACTTTGCGTTGAAAGTATGGAATGCTCAACAGGCGGGAGCGGCTGTAGTTTTAGTAATGGATAGCATCGACGAGTCTCTAATAACCATGGATTCACCTGAAGACAGCACCGAAGCAGATGGTTACATTGAAAAGATACAAATTCCGTCTGCTTTCATAGAGAAATCTCTTGGCACAAGCCTAAAAGAAGCAGTGAGGAATGGTGAAGATGTTGTGATCAGATTAGACTGGAGAGAGTCGGTTCCCCATCCAGACAACCGAGTGGAGTATGAGTTTTGGACCAACAGCAATGACGAATGTGGCACTCGATGTAATGAGCAAATGGATTTTGTCAAAAGTTTCAAGGGTCATGCTCAGATTCTGGAGAAGGGAAGTTACACTCAGTTCACACCACACTACATCACTTGGTATTGCCCTGAGGCCTTCAGATTTAGCAGCCAATGCAAGTCCCAGTGCATTAACCACGGCAGATATTGTGCGCCAGACCCAGAGCAAGATTTTGGAGTTGGCTATGAAGGCAAAGACATTGTCTATGAAAATCTCAGACAGCTTTGTGTGCATCGAGTTTCCAATGAGACCAACCGCTCCTGGGTTTGGTGGGATTTTGTTACAGATTTTCAGGTTAGATGCTCCATGAAGGACAAGAGATACAGCAAGCAATGTGCTGAGGATGTCATGAAGTCCCTCAGTAAGTAATCTTAATTCAACTCAATCCTGCTCTCAAGTTTGTCATGATTATCAATGCAATTATGAAGAACAAATACACTTAAACAACTCCTGATTCTCTTTATTCTCACTGATGCAGACCTTCCAGTTGACAAGATTAATGAATGCATGGGCGATCCTGAAGCTGATGTGGAGAATAATGTGCTAAAAATCGAGCAAGAAATGCAGGTGATCATTGTGCTACTTTTCTGTGAACAACCATCGTATTTCATAATATCAAATCATTCCGGAGTTTCAAACATTATTATTCTGTACTGCTTCAATTTAAATAATTGCTACTAATAGACTCACAATCCTGATTTCAGATTGGCCATGGGGCTCGGGGTGATGTTACAATCTTACCCACATTAGTGATTAATGAAGTTCAGTATCGAGGTTCGCTATCTAGTGGTTCACCAGTTATTTTAATTTGTATGTGATGTATGTGTAGATTTTGAAGTTTTTTTTTCCTTCTTTGGAACCATTTGGGCTTGAAGGGAAACTGGATAGGACTGCTGTGCTGAAGGCCATCTGTTCAGGATTTAAGGAAACTGAGGAGCCTCCTATTTGCTTAACTTCAGGTTGTAATATATGCTCAATTCCTTGTCCAAGATTGTGATGGCCACCTTCAGCTTGACATGTTAATTTTCCTCCCCTTAATATTGTTCTGATGTCACTCCTATCCTAATCAGATATTCAAACTGATGAATGCCTTGAAAGGAATGGTGGCTGTTGGCAGCTCCTACAACAGAACATAACTGCATGCAAGGTACAGAATGAACATTTCCGTACATTTTAGGCTATCTTCCTAACTTTTTTCTAGTTTCTAATGAATGTCTTTTAACCATTTCTTACGTCCTTTAACTGAAAATAAGCTGATAAACTCTATGAAAAGCACCCAATTTCCTCAAACTTAAAGTGAAGATAAAAAATCAAGACAAGGAATTTCTCAATTTCTCACATTTGCTTGCTTCACAAAAGAACGTTTATATATGGTTTAAAGTTTTGTTCTGAGGTTTGCGGTAGCATCTTAAATTAATGATTAGTTATTGATTTTTTAGGATACATTTAGGGGACGAGTTTGTGAGTGCCCTGTTGTTAATGGTGTTCAGTATAAAGGAGATGGTTACACTTCTTGTGAAGGTAAACTGTTATATTTTGTTTGTTGTTGCACAAATAACAATTCTCTCTACAATTCATTTACACCGATAGCATTTTGTGTTTTATATGGAAGGGCAATTTCACTTCCTTTGGTTTAAAAGGACTCTCGAATTTCCTTTTTTTAAATCACGTTGATTTAATTATTTATTTTATTGCTTATTTTAACAGCATATGGACCTGCAAGATGTACGATTAGCAATGGTGGTTGCTGGTCAGAAACGAAAAATGGATTAACTGCCACAGCTTGCTCAGTTCAGTACCGTTTCCATCATAATTTTGTCAGATTTAGAAGCATAGTGTTTTTTCACTTAGCAGTTACCACGATTAACTAACCTTGCCATTTCATTTTATGTTTTTACGCAAAGTAGAATTCGGATATAAGTGGTTGCAAGTGTCCATCTGGATTCAGAGGTGATGGCCAAAATTGCGAAGGTTGGTCCTAAAACCACTGACTGTAAAGTTGCTTAATGAATTTTTTGAGAATGGTTTAGAGTGAGTGTTGGGAAGGTTTTTTCCTTTTTCCTTTTTTTTTTTTTTTTAATTAATTAATGACCATGATCATGCAATGCAAAAAGCAGATGTTGATGAATGCAAGGAGCGTCTTGCTTGTCAATGCGATGGTTGTAGCTGCAAGAACACTTGGGGTGGATATCACTGTAAGTGTAGTG
Source organism: Lagenaria siceraria (assembly GCA_002890555.2). Taxonomy (NCBI): domain Eukaryota; kingdom Viridiplantae; phylum Streptophyta; class Magnoliopsida; order Cucurbitales; family Cucurbitaceae; genus Lagenaria; species Lagenaria siceraria. Next base: position 193,360 of record CM016485.1, read on the forward strand.
GTAACCAAGTATACATGAAGGACCAAGATACTTGTATCGGTAAGTATGCCATCCTTTCCTAACTGAAAATTATGGAATGAGGATATAGGAATGAATGACCTTGAACGTGATCTTTGTTGTTGATAATTCAATTCAATTCAATTTACACTAATGTTGTTGGCTTAATCAGAAAAAAGTGGATCGAAAGTTGGATTGTTCCTCGTGTTTCTGGTGCTGGCAGTGGTTGTTGGAGGGGGATTAGCCGGTTACGTGTTCTACAAATATAGGCTGCGGGTATAACACAGACTCACCAATTTGTCCATCTTGAGTTATATATATTTTAGCATTTAAAGGCATTTATTATGTCATGAGTTAACTAAACTTTAAAATAATATCTGTTTGACAGTCTTACATGGATTCGGAGATTATGTCTATCATGTCGCAGTACATGCCACTAGACAGCCAGAACAAGGTTGAAGCCCACACTGAAACTGAAACGCTAAGACAAGGCGCAGTGTAAGGTGGTAAGACAGTAGTAATAGTTAAATTTTTTATTTTTATTTTGTATGTTTGTTTGGTGAAGGAAATGTCAAATGTGTAATTGGTTGGGGTGGTTGTGGTTGCAGAAATGAGGAAAAGGAGTGGAGTAAATGTAATCAACAAAGACAAAGACAAGACAAAGCAAATGCAGAGAGGGCAGAATGGAGCATAGCATACCGATAGATAGATAGATTGTGAATTCGGCTCTTGTAATATCATAATGGTGGTGTACCTTGGCTTCTCGACTTAATTTTCAGTTGGAACATTTTTCTTCACATCATGATTCATGACACTCTCTTTCTTGTACAAATTGATACAGTTGCCTGAATGTAGATTAATAAAACTCCAAATTGAATGCATTTTTATGTAGTCCAAAAGCTAAAAGGAATAAACAGAATGAAGCATGCATGATCTGGGTTTCACTTCCTACGTGTATATTTTATTATAATTTTAGTCTACTCTTGTTTTTTAAAGAGAGTTCAGTTTGAATCATTGGTAATTCTATATTTATTATACCCACATGAAGGAAATTTAGGTAGTACCTTCCCGGATCTCTTTATACTTTTTTTCCTCCTTTTCTTGGAGTTTAGTGGCACTGCCGTGGCAACCTCTTAAGGTGGAGATTCCATTTTTCTAATGAATTCATTTTCATAAAGGAAAGATTCAAATTGAATATTTATTGTAGGTTAAAATATTATTTTAGTTCCCATACTTTGTGTTTTATGTTTTATACTTTTTTAAATGTCTAATTTTACTGCTTACTTTTAATAAATCTTAAAATATTATATGCTTTTAGTTTTTTTTGTTGATTATTATTTTTTAATAAAAATTAGTCTCTATTAACATTTCTTCTATAAATATCTATATAATGTTTTTTTTCCATAAAAATTATTATTATTGTTTAACCAATTTTGATAAAAATTAACTTTCAATACTAATTTTAAGATCTATTAGAAGTACAAAATTAAATTTGAACGACTAAATTTGGATAATTTCATCCTAAGCCCCTATCCTTGGGACAATTGAGAGAGTGATTAAAAAAAAAAAACTGTGTATACTTCGCTTCATTTTGTGAGATTCTATGTTCTTTTAACTTAAAATTATATGGAAAAAAAGATGTCTATATAATTTGTTTTAAAATTGGTTCTTTTTTAACCCAACAAAACTTCAAATAAATTTATTACCATCTTAATGGTAGAATAATTTTTAAACTTTTTTTTTTGTATAAAAAATCTAGAGTTATTTTTAAACAAGGTATTAACAATTTCTGTTCACATATTAAGTGTGAGTGTATTTTTGAATTTTTTTAAGTTGGCGATTTTGAAACTTTTGAAACTTTATGGATATTTTTTAAACAAAATTTTAACTGTTTCTATCAAAATTTTAACATTAAAAAAAAAAACAAGGGTATTTTTTTTTTTTTTTTAATGTTTAAGGGTATTTCTAAAATTTTTGAAAGTTATTTTTGACCCAAAATATAAAGTTTAAGGGTATTTTATATAATTTAGCCAATCATTAAAAGAAAGTTAAAAGTAAAGACATACATGATTAGTTTTTTTATGTTATAAGAAATTTTTTTTAGTACAATAAGATGGAGAATTGAACCTTTAACTTCTAAAGAAGAGGCCAACATTGAGCCAAATTCGTTTAAACAACAATGTCATAGTATATAACACCTTATTACTTTAATTTTTTTCTTCTTTGAAACAGAAAGAAACCTAACAATTACACGACACTATGGTCACAATAAAAAAAGAAATCTCTTAAATACAAATCAAGGAGAGAAACAATCAAGCCACAACATACTATGTAACACCTGACTTTGATTTAAACCAACATATACATATATATATATATATATATCCATATAATATAAACACCTTTTAGGTGGAAGGTTCCATCCCCACCGTTGAACTACAAAAAGACGAAGAAGAGGGGAAAAAAAGATAATAGAAAAGAAAAAGGACAAAAGAAAGAAAGACGTGCAAAATAGCGAATAGAGATTAATGAAGCAAGGAAGGTGAAGAGGTGGTTCTGGAAAGTGAAAATCAGAGGGAGTTGAGTTGTGTTGTTAATTGTTATTTGTTATTGATTCCAAATATCTCATTCACTTCCACGTTCCACCGCGATCTTCCATTGCTACCTGATTTTAGGTTTGATTTCATTCCCTCCTTCATCTCTGCCTCCAAATCCAAATCCCCATCTCTCACTTCCCTTCGTCTACTTCCGACTTCTCGACGGACACATGGACACCGAAGCAGGTATTTCTTTCTTTCTTTCTTTCTTTTGCCATCCATTTGCTTTCCACCTTTTCTTTTGTTCTTTTGTTCTTGCTGTTTGCATGTTTGCCTCGCTTTTCCTTTTCCCTGTTCTCTGATTTGGATGCCCTCGTGGTTGATTCCCATTTCTAAAACAATTTTCACTACCCTCCTATCCATCTACTTCGAATTTAGTATCTTTCTGTGTTTCGCTAACTGGCACGACTTATAATTCTCATTGTGTTTCTTTCTCTAGTTATAATGACATTTTTCTCTTATGCAATTGCATTTCTGAAGGTATATCTCCTTTCCCCTCCCGCCATTAGGTGTTTTATCAATGGGAGGAGTGACAGTGAGACGGAAATTCCTATCTTCTCCATTCATGGGAGGAGACTCTGACCCTGCACTAAATATATGGGACGTTGTATGAGAAATATTACGTCATCTCTGAGTGCCTTCAGAGGTGAAATTCATGGTGGATTTGAAGTGGATTTGAATTTTCCTTCGTCAACAATGGATCCCAATGCGATCATCGCCAATTCTTTGGTAGAGCCATGCCTTGGCATGGAATTTGAATCTCACGAAGATGCATATTCATTCTATAGGGACTACGCCAAGACTATGGGGTTTGGAACTTCCAAATTAAGCAGCCGTCGTTCTAGGGCATCCAAGGAATTTATTGATGCAAAGTTTTCATGCATGAGATATGGCAATAAGCAGCAGTCTGATGATGCTATCAACCCACGACCTTCGCCAAAAATTGGTTGTAAAGCGAGCATGCACGTGAAAAGAAAACAGAATGGGAAGTGGTATGTTTATAGTTTTGTAAAAGATCATAATCACGAGCTTTTACCATCTCAAGTTCATCTTTTTAGAAGCCACCGAAATATTGATCCACTCAAGAACGATGTCAGAATACGGAGACGGAAGAATTTAGCTGCCATGTCAAAACTGTTCAGTGCTTATCAGAATGTTGATTGTTTAGAAAGCTTTGTGAGAAACCAACACGATAAGGGTCGCTCTTTGGTTCTAGAATCAGGGGACGCACAAATTCTGCTTGAACTTTTTATGCATATGCAAGAAGAGAATCCAAAATTCTTTTACGCAGTTGATATGAATGAAGAGCACCAGTTGCGCAATGTGTTCTGGGTTGACGGCAAAGGTATGGAAGACTATGCACACTTTGGAGATGTGGTTTCATTTGACACCACATATTTCACAAACAAGTATAAGCTTCCATTAGTCCTTTTTATAGGAGTGAACCATCATATTCAAAATACTTTACTTGGTTGTGCACTGATTGCAGATGAGACAGTTTATACATTTCTGTGGTTAATGCAAACATGGTATATAGCAATGGGAGAACGAGCTCCAAAGGTGATACTCACTGACCAAAATACCTCTATTAAAGCAGTCATTGGGGCAGTTCTTCCTGGAACACGTCACTACTTTTGTCTGTGGTATATTTTGGAAAAGATTCCGAAAGAGCTTGAGTTTTTAAGCATGTGGCATGAGAATTTTATGGAGAAGTTCAAGAAGTGTGTTTTTAAGTCGTGGACCAAGGAAGAGTTTGAGAAGAGGTGGCAGAAGTTGCTTGATAAATTTAATCTTAGAGAAGTTGAGTGGATGCAACATTTATATGATGATCGTGCTTATTGGGTGCCTGCTTTTGCAGGAGATGTTTCTTTCGCTGGCTTATGCACATCTTCACGCATGGAGAGTTTGAACTCTTCTTTTGACAAATATGTTCAGATTGAAACATCCTTGACAGAGTTTATAGAGAGATATAGAGACATTCTTGAGGAGCGATATGAGGAAGAAGCAAAGGCAAATTTTGATGCTTGGCATGAAACACCTGAGTTGAAGTCTCCATCTCCATTTGAGAAACAAATGTCACTAGTATATACTTACGAAATCTTTAAAAAATTTCAAATGGAGGTTTTGGGAGCTGCTGCATGCCATCTTAAGAAAGAAACTGAAGGCGAAACTATTACGACGTACAGTGTCAAAGACTTTGAAGATGGGCAGAATTATGTTGTTGAATGCAGTCACTCAAATTCAGATATATATTGCTCCTGCCGTTCATTTGAGTATAAAGGTTTTCTCTGTAGACATGCCATTATTGTCCTCCAAATGTCTGGCGTTTTCAGTATACCATGCAAATATATATTACAGCGTTGGACCAACACTGCTATGAGCAGGAATCCAATCAATGAAAAGTTGGATGAGGTGCAAGGTAAGGTCCGTCGTTTTAATGATCTTTGTCGAAGAGCTATAATATTGGGAGAAGAAGGGTCTTTGTCTCAGGAGAGTTATGACATTGCACTTTCCGCGATTAATGAAGCTTTGAAACAATGTGCAACTGTGAGTAGGAGTAGTTCTGCAGAAAGCGATGTGAGGTCTGACACCTCAGCAATTCTTGTTTTTGGTATTGAGGACAACCAATGCAGCAACAGCAACCTAGCTGTTGATAATGCACCTGATCTTAAGGTGGTTAATACTAAAAAAAATTCTAACTTGGCAGGGTCGAGCAATGAACCTGCAGTCAATGAAAACAGCAAAAATGGGAAGGTGATCATTGTAGTTTATGTTGATACAAATTGTCTTAGTTTTGATGCCTTTCTTACTTTATACTGGGGATTCATTTCAATTGGCTTTTCATATAAATGCCAGGTATCTCAACCATTTGCTACAAATGCTGGATCCCAGGATGATTTCAATCAAATGGTAAGCTGTAATGCTTTCAGAAGTTATTTTCAAAAGCAGGTCTTAATTGCCATCAGAATTTTTCTGAAAATAATAATCATCTTAAATATTCTGTCTTGATAGGCTTGTATTTTAATATTGTTGAACCGAAAGATTTTGATGTCCAGGCACAAAGTACGTTTAGAAAGAACATATGTGTCAGAACAATGATGGATGTTATTATGCTTGTTATACTTGGATTGGAAGTTTGGTTTTCTTGATGGGAGTTTTTTTTTTTAAAAAAAAAGGCATTGAAAGGTCCCTTCAGGGACATCCAATAAAATTATGTCATGACACACAGAGAAGACTAGCATGACTTTGTGTGAGGATGACTTGCACAAATCAAGAAAAAAAGCATTGTAAGTGCCAATTTTGACTTTATTAGCTTAGACGAGGAAGAAAAATGATTAGGCCTGACTTAGGCTGTAGACCTGTGCAAAGGAAAATCTGCAAAATCTTGTTATTACCCTACTCTGAATACGGAAAGTATCTGACAATCAGCCTGCATAGGTTGCTTTTGTGCTATTTCTCCATTTATATACCCATTTTTCCCATATGCTTCTGGTATACTGAATAGTTGGTTTTCTCCTGGGTTCGTGGCATTGATGTAATACTCCTCGATAATCTGTACTCTATCAGTACTTTTTCCCAAAAAAAAAAAAAAAAAAGACAAAAAAGAAGTAATAACAAAAATCAGTACTCTATCAGTTCAAATAAATTTTCCACTTGATTTCAATTAAGCTTAGCGCGACTTTCTGCTTCCTGGAAGAGAAACGAGTTGAAGTTTATCATACAAACTGTATTACATAGCTTATTAAACCATGTAGATATGGTAGATTGAAAGTGACTTATCTTAGAGATTTTTGTGCAGCCTCCTTTTTGGGAGAAAGGTAGGCTGTTGTGCTACATGGGCCTCTTCACTGTTCTGAAATATTTGGTTTGAGAGGTAAAGAAGGTTGATTCAGGACCATGGATCAATCTGGAGAGAAATATGGTGTGGCACTCCTCTCAGTAACCTTTGGGTTCCTTTTGCACTTTGTTTACCGATTATCTTCTTTCTAGCTAGTTTTTTTTTTTTTTTTTTTTTTTTTTTTTTTTTTTTTTTTTTTTTTTTTGCAAAATTCTCTCTTTCGGTAGCACTTATTGGTTGGTGTGGCCTTGTCTCTCCCTTTTATTCTTTCATCTATCTTATATTAGAGAAGTTTGATATTGACTGACACAACCAGCTTGAGAAAATGAGGGAAGAAAAAAATGCATCAAAATTTTAGTTTTTAGATGTATAATTGTCTTGCATCTGGAATGATTTCGCATGATAACCATAGTCCAACGACTAATATATTTATGCATTCTACTGACTTCGTTTTATTATTATTATTATTATTATTTGAGATTGAGAATGTATGGTTTTGACTTGCATTTATGTAAGATTGCTTCATTTCTATTTTTGTGGCAGGAGTTAAGTGATATGCGGCCAATCCAATTACATGGAATATCACCGACGCAATTGCATAACATGGTACCAACACTGCTTCAGTTTCAAAGCATGTCTTCACATTTGCACGAGAATCGTCTTCCTCGTTGACGTGTGGAATGAGACCTCTGTAAATACTTACACCTTATAAACTCCCTGAGAATGTCCGCTAAACTATTTAACCGTCTAGGCTCTAGAGTATGACCAGTTTTTGTCATCTGTTTCGGCCAATTCCAACTTATGTAGCCTAGCTTGCATTATTCTTACTGCAATTACTCTTCCTCATTATAATGATTCCAACTTGGGCTGTGTTACTGTTTCTTTCTAAGAAATTTGTTGTAGGATACTTATCGACCAAATGTGTATGAGTGATAAAAATAAAAAAAAATATGGTCTAAGTACAAGCATACGATGAAGTAATAAATTTTGGAGTATTTCAAGAGTCGAATCTTACAAGACTATTTATGCAATTTAATTTTTTTAAAAAAATAGCTTTTCGAATCTAATCAAGGGGTAACAAGTAAAGTTTATATTGTGGAAACTGAGGAAGTAACTTAAAAAACAGTAAACAATGATGAAGTAAATAGGGCTAACAATATTTTAACCTTTTGCGTCTTATGCCTTAAGTGATATGGCCGGCAGGGTATACACGAATAGAAAATTACTCCTATTCGGTATTGTGTCAAGTTTCTTTAGGAGGTATAAGCAGCTAATGTCTAATGTTTCTATGGTTAGTTGGATTTTAGATTAATTCAAGTTATTCTATAGTGTTCTTCATTTTTAAGGCGACGTGACCATCTTATTTTTAGACTCTTAGTCCTATATTCTTTTGTGACATTTGTCTACACTCTAACTTTTTCAACATTAGAGCTTCACTAATTTACTAAATTAAGTGATTAGTTTAACTTACCGATTCTTATCTTTAAAATCAACAAGGTGGTATGAAGTGCAACATTATTTAAGCCATAACAACCCTAGGCATCCATATTGTTGAACCTTTTGGAGGATTTAGCTCATAACTATGATAAAATAATGAACTTTATTGAATCAGAAATCATAGTTACAAGATTAGCGTTTGACGGGTAAAAGAAAGGAGAAAAGTAAAGAAATAAATAAATATAAATGTTAGAAAATACAACTCAAGAGGCCTTGGGGCAAGGCCTCAATTCTTAGTCTTTCTCTAGGTTGATTCCCCCTTTTTCAAGAAAGAATCGTTCCTCACCACATACTTTCACGAGATGGGATAACCTAGAGCCGTTACGCCTCGGAGGAAGTTTCGTTCTTAAGGTTACTGACTTAAGAAGTTGAGAAAATGCCCAAGGGGCTGATTAAATGGAAAAAATGGTGTAAGATGGTGATGACCTTGGCGGTGGAGAGTTGATTCCTTGAAATGGAAGACTTCTCCTCCTTTATATTGGTCAATGTGGTTGAGGAATGACCTAAAATTATGTTGATTTGGCTTCCCAACGGATTAAAAGGTTAAAAACGCAACTGAGGACTGAGTTGAATTCTAGAAAATTAGGGCTCACTGATGCGGTTGCAGCACATCTGATGCGGCCTCATCAGACAGAAAAATATACAATCTGACCTTAATTACCTGGCAAAGTTCACCAAATTATCTCCAAATCAGCAAATAACATCTCTTAAGCAAGATCAATCTCTCATTAACTCATTTCAACTGTTTTTGGGCAACTAGGGGTCAAAATATCACATAAAGTGTCTTTTTACTATAAAAAAGTAATAAAATAGATGGTAAAAATATGCACTTTTTGACAGCTATCAATACTCAAAGTTTGGTAATTGTCTAGGGGTCGTTTAGTGCAACAACTTTGCAGTATGCAGTTATCGATTAGCAAATAAAATCAAATGTTATTTTTATTTATATTTTTTTGGAACTTGATGAAATTGGATCTATAATTTATCAATTAAGTACAATGTTCTTAAATGATGTACTTAATTAATAAACTCTATGTACTTCCTCTTTTGTCCAATAATTATTGTAGGAAGTCAAACTTATGTTTGTGAGGCCTTTCATCTATTTGACGGGAGATCTGCATAACAACATGCTCTCTCAAGATGATATCTTTTTGGGTTCCACTATTCTTAGGTTGGATGCCAATTTTCTTTAGACCATATATTCATTGGGTTTGATGAAGTTTGATACCATATTATATAAAGTATAAACATAAAATACGATTTATTAACGAAGTGTTTTGCTAGTCTTCTTCGTTGCTTGCAGAAAAACTAAAACTAATCAAAACTCGAGAAGGATTTGAGGCAATTTTTGGCCAAAATTTCCAAGTGTCTTTCAACGTTGGTCGGAGAATTTGTAGCACGAGCAGCCACTGAAGTAAGCTAAATCTTTCAGTTAAGCACATAAGCTAACACACAATATTAACTTAATAAAAACTAACATTTCAGTTAAAATTTCTAGACGGATTATTTTTCTGTTAGTCAACAAAAAGGTCAAACTAATTTAGGGTCAATTTCTACTTATTTATTAAATCTAAATGACTAAACTTTTATTTTAAAAATTTTAAGTTGATATCGCTTTTGGGAAAGAATCAGATGGCCAGTAATAAAGTAGCCCTTTTATTCCTTTTCTTTATTAAAAGAAAAACAATGGGATATTTTTTTCAAGTGAGTATGGAAAAATGACAAAAATACTCTATTATTTGGATGATTTCTAATCCTGCCACGCCACACCATTTTGTTTTTGCATTGGTCACGATTCACGTCACGTGTCAATTAAGCATGCATTTCGTTGTACAATTATACAAAATTCACCGATGACCATATATAAATTTGAAAAATATTTACTGGGTTGTACATATTTTTGTGCGGCTAATTTAATTAAAATTTGTTATATGGCAAAGATTTTTATTTTAAAATATTGAATTGTTTTTATTTTATTTTAGCCTTAATCAATCTACTTTTGATTTTGATTTATTTTGGTTTACTTTTAAATGATTCATTTTAGTCCTTATATTTTTAATTTTGGTTCATTTTAATCTTTGTACATTCTAAATGTTTATTTTGGTTATCGTAATTTCAATTTTGGTTCATTTTAGCACATAAATTTTAAAAATGGACAATTTTGATCTACTAAAAATGAATTAAAAATGAAAATGAAGGGACCAAAATGATTACTTTTTTAAAGAACAAAGTAAAACGAACATTTTAAAAGTATAGGAACTAAAATGAACTAAAGTTGAAAATATAAAAACCAAAATAAAATGAATTAAAAAAAAAAGAAAAAGAAGATTTTAATAGGTAAATTTAAAAAAAAAATGCGTGTAGGTATGACGTAAGATTTTTTTTTTTTTTTTTTGTGGGAAACAGAAATAAAATACGGTATAAAAGCAATTAATTTTCTAACACATATGAATAAATGACATAAAGGGGAATTGGGATAAATAGGATATTCTATGCTTTTGTTGAAGTCAGTGTAGTCTTTTGAGTATCATTCCAAAAAAAGAAAGAACTGTGTCATTGCATTGATAAAGAGGGTAGAGGTAGAGGTTAGAACTTAGAACTTGGAACAGCATTATCGGAGATCAGGGAAGAGTAAGAAAGGCGAAAGGGGTGTGGAATCAATCAATCAATCGATCATCGTTGTTGTTTTGTTTTCTGTTGTGTTGTGTTGTGTTGCGTCTTCTTCTTCAGTTCTTCGTAAGCTATGGCCGCTGTCTCTGCAATCTTCATTTACCCAATCAAATCATGCCGCGGTATTTCAGTTCCCCAAGCACCTCTTACTCCTACTGGTAAATCGCCCCTTTCATTTCTCCCTTCCGATTATTATTCTATACCCTCAGCTGCTACAACAAAAATTCCACAACTACCCCCAAATTAGCTCATTCTTTGTGATTCCCAGGATTTCGATGGGACCGTCAATGGTTGGTTGTCAACTATAAAGGAAGAGCATACACTCAGAGAGTGGAACCTAAGCTTGCTCTGGTCCAGGTAGAGCTGCCGGACGATGCATTCTTGGAGGACTGGAAGCCTTCTAAATCCTCATTTCTTGGTACACTTTTAATTGTTTTATAACTTTCTTGTTTTCACATCTTAATGCCTTCAACTTAATCATTCTGAAAACCTTCAGTATGTAGAATCATGCAGTTTCAACTCTCATTGTTGCTAACCTATTCTCATTTTGCAGTCATAAAAGCACCTGGGATGGATGTCTTAAAGGTTCCCCTGCGTGAACCGTGGCAGAAGGCAGATGTTGTCTCTGTCTGGGAATGGTCTGGCTCTGCACTGGATGAGGGAGATGGTCCATCAAAGTGGTTTTCAGATTATCTTGGAAAACCCAGTCGTTTGGTTCGCTTTAATGCAGGTCAGAAAATTCTATGTAGTAAACCCTGTTGGCTGTTGGGGATGTTATTCAATTTCTTAGTGGCCGTTAAATAAAAGGAATGATTCAATAAATTAAAAGAATCCATGGTCTTGGTTTTGGTTTAGTATAGTTGTTCTGTATTGTGTCTCATGAGCTCATAACCATTCAAATCTCAGAGCAACATGCTCAAATTTCTTTGTTGCTCTGTCTTCTGCAGCTTCACAAACAAGGAAAGTAGATCCCACATATGGTCCTGGACATCAAATCATGTTTTCTGATATGTTCCCCTACATGTTGATATCTCAGGTTTAAAAACTATTGACGCAGTTGGAAGTCCAATTATCATTATCTTTTTGACCGTGTTAAGTCCAAGTTCTGTTGCAGGGATCTTTGGATAGCTTGAATAAAGTTCTCAAAGAACCCATATCAATTAACCGCTTTAGACCTAAGTATGGCCAGCCTTTTCTTTAATTGTCCAAAGTTCCATTTGTAGTATGGATCCCTAATGCTATTTCTTTAGCTGTCTCCTTGAGGATGCAACAACAATTACCTGATATATGATTAATTTATTGCTTCTTTTTTTCCCCTTAAACTAGCATTCTCGTTGATGGCTGTGGACCATTCTCTGAGGATTTGTGGACTGAGATCGGAATAGACAAGTTCATATTTCAGGGTGTTAGGCTATGTGCCCGTTGCAAGGTATTGAATTGTCTCGTCAAAATATTATATTTGTTCTGGGACTTCTTTGTTAGTTTTCTTTTCCATAACAAATTGGTCAAAATATTATATTTGTTCTGGGACTTCTTTGTTAGTTTTCTTTTCCATAACAAATTACGAACTGCTTGATAAAAGCAGCGGTAAAACGAAAAAAAGGAAAGTATTGTCTATGATTTACTCACCATACATGTATTTTAGTTTTGGGGGAATTTCTGCTTTAGCGTGTCCATGCATATCTTATATGTACTGATGGATATAGATTAGGCTCTCAATAGTGTGTTAGATGATATAATATTAAATTTATCTTTACTCATCAGCTTAAGCTTTTGGGTCAATCGGTGATTTAAGATAGTGAATAAATAACTATAAGAATAGGAATAGTTATGAATTTAAGGAAATATACTTTTGCATAAGGGAGGAGTGTGTGGGTCAGAAGCTGTGTTATCAATATCATTGAGCTAACTATTATAGACTTAAGAGTTCTTAGCATAATTTTATTTTTGTTTCTTTTTTACACTGGCAAAGCGTCATGTATTGCTTTTGCCTGTTTGTATTTTGTACAAAATTGGCATATGAAGAAGATACTCTTTTGTCTCCAGGTACCTTCAATAAACCAGGAGACTGGAGTTGCAGAACCTGAGCCGAATGAGACTCTAAAGAATATGAGATCAGATACTGTCCTGCGTCCAAACCATAAACAGAAGGGAAAAGTAAGAACTGAATCTGAAACTGGGATATGTGTGTATATATTCTTTTTGGGGAAAATGCTTCACAAAAAAGATTTATTTTCACCTTTTTTTTGGGTATGATTTTCCAGATTTTCTTTGGCCAGAATTTGGTTTGGAAGAACTCAGCAATTGAAGGGAAGGGAAAAATCATAAAAGTGGGAAATAAAGTTAAAATTCTGGGGAAGGTTTCATCTGTAGCGGAAGCAGTAGTTTGAATACGTAAGATTACTAATTAATATATAATAAGATTATGGAGATTATGTGATATGGGGGCTTTGTTTATATAATATTTGTGTAATAGAACCAAATATGAAGCAAGTGAGATGGTACTAATTGCTTGCTCAGTGTTTCGTGTGTGACAAGTGACAATAATTATAAATATTATATTTATGAATAAAAAGGGGTATGATCAGTCCCCATAGTGTATTGTATAATTACATGATTACAAGATCAGGAAAGGATGCATGTGGCCAACATACTCATCTTCTCCCCTTTGAAATTTTTGGTTATATCAAACCCAAAGGGGAGAGGAATAGGTTCCTTTGGATGCCTGTATTTTACAATATCAAATTAAATCTCCCATAATGAAACATTGATATTCACTGTCTCTGGAATAATACTGAAACGGAAGGGATCTTAGCAGTATAACAATGATTCTTTGTTATTTCAAATACCCATGAATTTAATTTAATTAATTAATTTTTTTTTTTTTTGTGCTAACGTCAGGTGTTAGACATCGTTTCGTCATATGTTTCATTAAACTAAAATTCATAAGTTTCAAAATGTTACATTTTTTTCTTTTAATTTTATGTTCATATGCTCATAAGTTTCAAAATATATTGTTACTCTTGATTTAAGAGAAAAAAAAAACTCTTTTGATTTTTACAAAATACTCACTTTCGGTGGTGGTTGGTGTTAATTTCTATTGATTAGTTTAAATTAATTATAATTAAATGACTTTTCACTAATTTTTTTTTGTCACTATTAAAATTAATTGAAAATTTGTACACTATGATTATTTCTAATTAATAATTTGAACATAGGGTCAAAAGGAAAAAATAAACTCAAAATTTAAAAGTAAAAATAATATTTTGAAAGCTAGGGGTGTTTAAAAAACTTAATGACCCGAAAAAGCTATCCACCCAATTTAACTCGTACGTTTGGGTTGGGTTATCAACTCATTTAAGTTGGGTTGGATTGAGTTCAAATAAATAAAAATTTTATAGGTTGGGTTGGTTTATGGGTTACCTAAAATAAATTAAACAACTTATTATTAATTTAAAAAGTATGTTTTCTTTTACTTATGATATAATTATATATACATATATTTATTTATATTTTATTTTATTTCATTATTTTTTTAGATAATTTATTCTCAAACAACTCCTAAACAATAATTTGTTAACATAATATAAAATGAAATTGAGTTGTTAATCTTAATTAAATAAAATTTGTACGTATTAACATTTTACTTAAATTTTTTAATAAATGACTCGAGTAATCCAACTCAAATGTTTCATGGTTGGGTTGAGTTCATTATTAATAGGTTATTTGGGTTGAAGCTGAACATAGTCTAAAAAGTGGTTCAACCCAACACAACCTACGAATACCTTTTAAGTCTAGAGACAAAATATTTTTTTAATCTTGTATGCATGAGAGACAGGAATATATTTGGTCATGTAATATCTATTGCAGTTATCTCACGTCTTGTCCAAACCATTAATAAGTTTAATACGCTATTATTTAAAATACTATGTCTCAAGATCAAAAGTTCAAATTTTGATATCACACAACACTAAAAAAAAATCTGAAAGTGTCGTAATTATTGTTTTTATAGCAAAAATGTAATTATCATTGTAACCTAGGCCAAATGAAACATTTTATCCAAATTTTATTCATGGACTTACCTTAACCTGAATTAATATTCTTCATTTGTGCGTTTGTGTAATTTTAGAAAAGGAAAAAAAATGGGGGAAGAAAGAATAGCAAAAACATCATAATCCGAGTTTTATAGCATTCACCATTTAGCTGTGCATGTGGGATGCTTCTAAAGCAAAGCTAAGAATTTGGATGTCTAAAAAGAAAACTATATATATATATTCTTTTATTTTTTTTATTCTTTTTAAATTGAAGCAAAAGGAGCTTGCCACACCAGCGAGCTCAAGTTTAGGCCGATCAATTCAAATTTCCAAAAAAAAAAAAAAAAAATTCTAAAAGATGGGAAACATCCGAGAAAGAGCCAGAAAAGTAGGGTATAAATAAATGAATAAGAATATCTTGTAGTTGCAAGGCAGGAATTTCTGTTTTGAAATCTTTATTACATAATCAGTTCAGTGTTTTTACGCATTGCCGACTTGATTTTATATGACATTGACGTCAATATAATGTACTCATATAAATGATTCATCCAAATTTTTCCGCCTTGTATTGTAATATATATATATATATATATATATAAAATGCAACTTTTTAACCTCAACCGTTGACAGAGAATTTGATTCCCTCAGAATTTGTAATATTTGGCCCGCCATCAAAAGTTTCTACTTTATGTTTCATCCTTCAAGAATTCTGTTACCTCCCAAAGATGCTCATCTTTTCATTTCTTTTGCGTCTTAAGTTTATTCCTTTCACTTTGATTTATGCGATTCATATTTTTATGCTCTATGTTCTTTTTCTTGGTGGAAGAAACTTTTTTGGTCTTTTTATCATTTTAATTGACTCAAGTCCTGATTATCTATCAACACCTTTTTTTTCTTTTTTTGAAGAATACAACAAGTATGAAGATTTTAATCTCCAACCCAAGTGAAGTAGTACATGTCAATTCTCACGAGTTATGCTCACTTTTAACAAATATCAACACTTATATTTGAAGCTTTTCGGTAATTCTTGAAGAAAAAAAATATTACTCTTTTACTGTGAGTACTTTTGTAAGCAATTTTGGAATAATCACCAATTGAGTATTTCACCTAAAGTCAACATAATCGTAGCTCAATTGATTAAGATACAATGTTTTCGACTAAAAGGTCTGATTCGTCTCCACCCTTACATATTGTTGAATTAAAAGAAGTTCGATTTAAATATTTTTAGAATTAAAGTTATAACTATTATCTAACCAAAATTGCTATAAATATTTTTTAAAGTATTTTTAATGGACTAAAATCAGTCTTCAATCTTATTTCTATTTGGAAAACAAATGCATGGCAACACGATGTGATTATATGCTTTAGACTGATAACATGTTCCCAAAAAAATGCTTGACATTTTTATTCACAATCAGAGGTAGCAAATTTTTACCCTTTAGTATACAATTACTGAATTTCTTTTCAAACCATAATTTCTTAAAATTCCTACATTTTCTTTGTATTATTATTGGATATTCTGGACAATTCAAACTTACGACTTCTTAAAAAAAATGCATTAACATATTGCGCTAAACTCATATTGGATATGCATAGTCACATTAGATACATATGTGAGATATTTTCATTTATTAAATATATAAGCCAAACATTGAACACCATAATATTATCCACCGTTCTTTTTTTTTCTTTTAACAAAGCAAGCACACAGGATATTTTCAAGACATTTTCAAAATCTTAAAGAATAAATTGATAACAAGCTTATAGAAAATGGATACTTCATACGAAATGAAAGTGAAAGTGACATATTCTGTATGAACATGAAGATAGGAATAAGTAAAAGTTTGAGATGTGGGGTTGCTTGATGCGTTTGTGTTGTGTTGTAAATAAAGGAATTTAGTTAAAACTTTAATAGGTTTCTGATTATGTCCCTTTTGAAAGACCCATATATTTATATAAATGGAAGGAGATGGTGAGGTTGAGAAACTAAGAGTTTTACATTGGTTCGAGCAGGAGAAAGAAACAAAACAAGCTTACAATCAATGAGTGACCGAGTAGGACAAGCTGTGAAGAAAAAGAAACATACGGCTCCAAGTGTACGTTTCTGTTTGTTTTTGTTTTTGTTTTTGGGGGTCTGAAATTCTAATGTTTTTACTATGGATGAAGCTCAATCAGTGAGTGAATAATGGAAAGACGTGTATCTATGATATGATGGCAGGAGAAAGATGGATCGGAGGATGTAAAAATACAACCACGAGACCTCAAAATAGCATGGGGCTCTGATGACACTCAGTGGAAAATTGAGAAACCAAACGAAGAGTAAGCACCATGGCTTGCCTTTTAATTATGATGAATGAATGAAATTGTAATGAATTGAATTATAATTAGGGGAGGGAGCTATGCAGAAGCAATCAAAGTGACGTGGCTTGAAGTAAAAGCAACATATAAGGGGGCAAAAGCAGGGAGCAAATATAGGATTGGGTTCAATATAAGCCTAAATCCTGATGCGTTTGGGTGGGACAGCAGTCCAGTGTTCCTGATGGCTAAGGTTGGAGACTCGGGATCCTACAACTGGAAGAGGCTTTATCTCAATACAAGGGATGTCGGGACGACGCCTATCGACTTCCCCAGCAATTTCGAGATCAATATTCCAAACTCAGCCGAAGACACCAACCTGCTCTTTGGCCTTTATGAAATCTGGGGTGGCAGATGGAAGGGAGGCTTACGCATTCATCATGCCTTTGTTACCAAAGTTTGACTTTCATCCTCCCTCCTCCCTCCTCCCATCACATTCTCTCTTACTTTAATTGCTTATCTCTAAACTTCACACTACTCTCCTATTTCTCTATGTGTAACCACTGTTTTTTTTTTCTTTCACTCTTTCACCATTACACTTATATGTTACTATCTAAATAATCCATACAATCTCATTTCAACTCAAGTATTGCTTTTCATATGTATGCTAACTCCATTTAGATCAACAATCAAAATCTGCTGTAAAATTTCTGCGAAAGGCACAATAAAATTAAATTACGCTTAAAAATGGAAGTTGATAAATAAGTAGCTTTGTGTATCTGTGCCCCTCAGATTAGCATATCTGACAAAATTCTTCCAATATGCGTTCGATAGTCCTCCTTGATGCAATCTTATTAATCTCAAATGCTCTAATTTCATCCGTGAGTCCTGCATGCCAACCATGAAAAAAAAATACGCATTTCAATGGTATGTCAAGTGAAAAGGCATAAATTATTCAACGGACTGATGCTAGACGCTAGAAGCTATCAGCTGCGCCACCTGTTGATGTTATCCAGCAAATACTTTTCGAGGATAGAAGAAAAATTACCTGTTTGATGAAGAACTTTCAGGGGTAGTTGTGATTGGGAGCTATCAGTATTTAAGAAGACAAGCAGCTTCTGCATAAGCTCGAAAGAATCAGCAACGGCTAGGATCTCCCTCTAAATTACGCGTTATGCACGGTAGCCAGAAATAGGGGGGAAGAAGTAGCAACACAAAATCAGTTAGTAATGCAAGTTGCTCAAAACTGGAAATATAGAACAAAACACAGTTATCCTTGAATGTTGGTTCAAATATACAGCCATTCTAATGAAGGGAAAATTTTAGTTTAATTGATTAGTCGAGTTAAAGATATGATAAAGGATAACTCCAAAAAAAGGGGGAAAATGGGAGATATGATAGAAGAGAGAGGCTGGGTCATGGTAACGGAGAAAGATATAACGAGTTCTAACTTCTAGACCCATGCATATAATAGAAAGACACTTAAACCTTTTGATTATATTTTATTTCAATTTTGTAATTAAGCCATCATTTATTTTCAACCTATTCCATTCCATCTAAATTCTGCCGTTACTCATCTCACAAGTCAAAATAGAATGCAATGCCAACAATGTAATTGTAGAATTTTAGCACAGATAAACAGATTGAAGGTAATTGGAAGTTAAACGGTTAGATTGAAAGATAGGCAGAAAGGAACCACAAGAGGGAGTAGGAGTGTTAGAAAAAACCGAAAAATCGAAAAACCAAACCAATCCAAACTGATCCACTGGTTTGGTTTGGTTTTTTTAGTATAAAATTGAACATATTGGTTTTTATTTGAAGAAAACCAAAAAGTATTGGTTCGGATTGATTTTGATTAGAAAAACCAATCAAAACCAAACCAAATTGAGGGTATGTATATTCTTAAAAAAAAACTCTAACAATATTAGGTATCTTTTAGGGGAATTTTTAAAAATAGAAAAATAAGGAAAACTATTTATACAAAATAGCAACATTTTTAGATAGTTGTAATAGACGCTGAAAGAAGTCTATCAGGGTCTATCAGTGATAGAAACGATAGAAACCTATCACTGATAAATGCTAATAGAAGTCTATCAATGTTTTGTTTGTTATTTTCTGTAAATAGTTTGACATTTTTTCCATCTGTGAAAATTTTCCTATCTTTTAGTGTTTTAATTATTATAGTACATATATATTTATTGTTTTAAAAAAAAGATCAATTATTATGAAGTGTGTATGATATTTATTTAGAAAGTACCAAGAAAAAAAATGTCCAATTTCAATCTATAAAATAAGAAATGGACCAAATTTAATTTAAAATAGAAAAAAATGACCAATTCAAAACAAAATTGGAAAAAAAAATTAAAATTTGGAAGAGAAAAAAAGAAAATGTCAAAACCTATAACCAAACCAATAATAAACCGAACCAAATAAAAATCAATCAATTGATTTTGTTCTTTATTAGACATCGGTTTGGATCTCTTCTTTACAAAACTAATTGGTTTGGTTTGGTTTTTTGTTGACCAAAAAACCGACAAAACCGAACCAACTATCAACCCTAAGAGGGAGGGGGGAGAAAGAAAAGAACATATGGACTAAATTTGAAATTCATCCTTATCCCATAGTTTCACTAAAGGCTTATCTATTTCAACCTTGAAGTTTTTCCGTGCATCGTAGTATCCAGAAACAATCACAAGAAGCGGAAGTTTCTCTACACCTGAAAAAGAAACCAATAAAAGTTGCTTGAACAATGTTAACAAATCAACATCTAGAAAGATGTCAGGCTGATTTCCAAAAGGAGCTGAAAATATTATACTTGAAACAAGTGAAAGAAAGTTATTGCAACCTAAGGTTTATTTATGCATTGGATGCAAAGAGATCACGAGTGTCTAATGCGATGGGAACTAACACCAATGTTTTCTATTCCTCACATGGTACAATTTATATAATCCTGGCTTGCTAATAAATTCGAGGAGGCCAAACTTCTCGCCCTATCCACCTCACTATCACATCATTAGTACTTTATATAAAAGTTTAGACCATACTAACCAACTTTTAGCAGATACATTTCCCTTTATGCCTCTTCTAACGTACATTTACTATTGGAGGGCTAACAATGTTCAACATAATAAAAGAGACAACATTTTCAACGTAAGTGTTAAAGCAGATAAAACAACACTATTCTAGTTAATCCTGTTTTGTCCTTTTTAAGGCTCTCAGGCTTTTTCTAGTCTTCATCTAATAAACGTGGCTCATGTACCCCGGTTTCCTATTGTACCTATGACGATGTCCCAGGTTCTTTTACTGGTATAAGGTGCTTGATTGCTTCAAGTAGCTTAGGGCTATGGGGGTCTCTACAGAACGATGTCAAGTTCTCAAAAAAAAGAAGTTTGACTTTATTTGGGTGCTTAGTGAACCTGGCACACCAACCCAAGGAGAAGAGAAGGATTTTCTGTGCTGACTTTGTCGACGATGTCCATGAAAACCTAGGTTTACTCATAAGCATGAATTTGGATTCTCCAATCCTATTTTGTCACGATAGATGGCTGAACAGTGAATGCCTCCAATCAAAATTCCAGAAGCTGTACTGCTGAACAGTGAATGCCTCCAATCAAAATTCCAGAAGCTGTACTATCTCTCAAACTGAAAAAGAAGCATGTTTAATCAAGTTTGGAGACCCTCGAAGAAAAATTGGGATCCAAACTTTTAGAAGACATCTCAAAGAGGAAGGAATTGTGGAATAGGCATCTTTGTCACATTTGCTAACAGAGGTATTTCTCTAGACAGCTAAGGATGTTTAATATGGATGATGAAGGGGCTCCTTCATGCTACATTCCCTCAGATTTCAAGTGTCTTGAACAGGAAGATTTTCTATTGGCCAAAGCATAAATATTCAAGAAGGTTGATGCAACAGAAACCTCGCCAATCCTAAACGTTCTCACAAAAACTAGTGGTAGCTTCCATTCCCACTGTGATCTTGATTTTTCTTGAGAAAAGATCCTTCAGCTTGTAGATGACTTTCCGAGGTCCCTTTAAAGAGTGAAGAGGAGGGTCCTGGTAGCAAAGTGGTAAGACAACCTGGAAACTAGATAAAGGCTGTAGCTCCTACTTCGATGGGAGGTACAGGGAACAAAGATTTAAGGAAAAATTATCGAGCCATTTGTTAGGATACTTCCTAACAAGAACAAGATCTGAATATATTGAAATATAACTATGAAGAAATACAAGATAAACCCAAGTATAAAGGAACTTAGAACCTCTCTCTTGAGTGTACTCACCCAAAGCCCTAGATTACTCAAGAAAAATAATCTCCCTCACTCACTAACCCTCCCTCTATTTATAACAAAATTCAGTAACTACCTTTCAATCTAATTACTCTTATACCCCTCAACTAACACCATACTAAATATCTAATACCGAACACCATTCTATCAAATGGCTTCGGGAATTTTCTTGGAAGTCCAGTATCAATAGCTAATATGGACATGAGGAACAAAGATAACAAAGCAGTTTTTCTTTAAGGTGCCTGCAGCCCTTGAGAGATATGCATTTCAACCTGAATAATATATGTATATCCAACATACATCGGATAACTACCACTTATTAAATTTTGAATATACAGCATTTAAAAGATATAATATCACTTAGAATTATTCTGGAACTCTCTTGATAGGCGTTAATGTTAAGGCATGCAACATAACGAATACGTATATCCTTTACTTTCAACTGTGGTATATCTCTTGCCTTCTTTTGTTTACGGTGCC
Organism: Lagenaria siceraria; assembly: GCA_002890555.2. Lineage (NCBI taxonomy): Eukaryota > Viridiplantae > Streptophyta > Magnoliopsida > Cucurbitales > Cucurbitaceae > Lagenaria > Lagenaria siceraria. The sequence continues at coordinate 215,051 of CM016485.1, forward strand.
CATGTCATGTGTCCGCACCCATTCTAGGTTATAAAGGGTAAGTTTTATCCTCATCCTTTCTATTTTCCCTGAATCTTAATAAAACTTCTCACCATTACGCTTCAAACCAGAAGAAGACACAAAAACAGAAGTGTAATAATGAAATAATCTTATTCAAATTTCAAACACTTACGTAGAAAGTTTTTTATGTCTTGAGCTGAGTTAACTTCCAGTGAAAGAAATTGAGCAATTGATATTCCAATGGAACTCATCCCAAGATCTAGCTTCGTCAATCTCTTTCCAGAATTGTCCAAAGATCCTGGATTAAAAATTCCAGAGGAAAAAAAAAATATATATACGAATCAGAAAGATACCTTTTAACTTGAATTGAAGCATCAAGACAGGTCACTGTGCAGATTAAAGTATCAACGCTTATAGCAAATTATTAATACTAAAAACATGAAATTTAACACTGAATAACATACTTACAAAATAGTTCCATAAAAGTAGACATATGAAAGATTTGCATAAACTGGTCTCTGATACAAAAGCAAATTGTTGTTTTAACAATAGTCTTTAAATTTATTGATTCTTCAAGTCTCCAGACTCCAAATATTATTGTAACAAGCAATGTACGTGATTTTTTCACTGAATATAATGACATTGTATGTTCTTCACTACTTTAATAACTGGGATCAAAATAGAATCGGGTTTGGCACAGAGGGGAATGCCCAAAGCATGGTGCGGAGGCAAGACTCTAGTTTAGTTATTGATTTCCTCTTTGCCAATTGACAAAGGTGAGGATATGCGAGTCTTTGCCCAATAGTTCCCTTTGATGTCTTCCTCGTGGATCAAAAGTATCAAAAGTTCCCACTACTAGATCCTAAGGCCCCATATAATTTCTGGCCCTAATTAGATACTACGAAAAGAAAAATAGTTCACTCCCGAGTACTCCTCATCTAATCTTGAATGCTAGTTTTGTGTTGAGAGAATTTAACAGATAGGAAAACTATAACCTAAGAGGTCGTGGTCCCTTCTGCGGAAAAGGAAAAATGAATTCTATGACATCTAAATTTTTCATCAAATTTTAAAGAGAGTGAACGACGTTAGAGAACCTAAGTAAATATACAAGACAATGACAATCCAAAAGTCAAGTCCCTACCTTTTGTCCACTTCTTGAAATCCTTGAGCACTATATCAATTACCCCATGGTTGGACACATTGTACATCTTATATTTCACTGTGAATACAAAAAAAATAAAAAATAAATAAACATCCCTAGATGATATTAGAAGAACAAGCATGAGAAACAAGTAATAATAATTTGGTATTTGAACCATAAAGATTGGAAAGAACAGAACATAGCCATACATATCTGATAAAAACCATTGCATCCAAATCGACCAGCACCGTTGATCAACAATGTAGCCATGTACTTATCTTTGGACGTACAATTTGGACTAGTTAGGTTTCCTGAATCTAGTAGAATTCCAGCAAGCTGCAAGGAAAAGAAAACACACCAAAAGAGTTAGGTTTTTAAAAATGGAAAACGAGAAACCTACAGAACTAGGAAAATGATCAACTCTGAAGCTAACATTAAGTATATCAAGAAGGAATACTTTAAAGGAAGAAAGATGTCTAACCATGTTATACTTCTAAAGTTGAAGCCAAGTTATAAATAAATTTGAAAATTGTTGGAAGTTTTTCAAATTCTGCATAATTTTGTATGCTTCGCGATCATACAAAACATTTAGGGGGAAGATCAAGACACCATCTATTAAATGGGAATGGGAATAGAGAAGAATGCAAAATTGTATGAATGGAAATGAAATGTCAAATATTGTATACAACGAATTTATTTTGGAACTGAAATTAGAATGGAGAAGACAACAAATGTTATTGTTTACTAATGCTTCAAATGTATATCAAATTCAATTCATCTGGGACCACACAAAGAAAGCAGAAAAAGAAAAAGAATTATGGGACTTGCTAAAATGGGAATGGAAAAGACACTGTTTTCCTTCCCAAGAGGAATGAATCAACGAGAATGGTTAGAAATTTTGGTGGGTCCTGGGAATTATTTCCATTCCTTAATTATTTTAGTAATCCATGTGAAACGAAACATGAGAGCATGATTTTCACTCTCCAATTCCTGTTTCATATACGGAAATAAAATGTGTGTCCAAATGTATGAACTTCCATAATAGCAGAGATTGTAGGATAACACTACGAGAAGACGAATATTTAAAAGTTGAGGTTAAGTGTAAAATGCATGCGGAACTAGCCAGGGGATCAGCTTTGCATCTAATGTTGATGGGCATTGTACATTGAAAGAAAACAGCTCTCCCCTAATTTTCCATCCAGCCCTTCAAAGTACATATGCATGGATGAAGTCAAAAGTAGTTGTCACAAGTAATAAGTACCAAAAGTCTACTAAATCCTTTCCCAGCCAAAATCTCGGGTGAAATTTGAGCAAACTTCTCGGCAATTAGAGTACAGCACGAACAGTCCTGTTTCACAAAGTAGTCTCAGTTAAGAAATACAGTAAACCATAATTTCAGAAGACAGTGTACTAGGCCAGTTATCACCAAAGGAATCAAACGAACTTGTACAATTGAAAGAGATTTGAATGCTAATTTTTTCTTGAGAAAAAAATTACTCAAATTACAGCTGGCTTATATATTTAAACTGTCAAATTCTACTGAATATGAAAAGGAAGACCTCATAGAATTCCTCTTAAGAGCATCAAGTCATATTTCTAACTGTTAGAAGTTGGTACTGTAGTCAACTTTTTCCCTTGCTTTCTAATAATATTTTATTGATTGGGACCGTTAATAATGATTATGATAATGGAATGTCCAGCTATAATTAAGGACACGGCCATTTAATTTTTGTAATTTCATTCATATAAAATTTACCAAATATTTTATTGACGTTTATATATGATATTAAAACTATTTTCTAACAATAAGCCATGTTTAAAAGCTACATTACAACTTTTGTCCAAGTGTATAACATCTCATCTTTTCAACTACTCCAGGAACAAATTGGAAGGTTTTTTATGCGACTTCCTTAATATGGGTCGAGAGTTTTCTCCCCTATTTGATATTCTTCTGTTTTCAATTAAAGCATTTCCTGTCTAGGAAAATGTATGGCATAACCATAACCAAATCTTCCATTCGATGACTTGATAACTTTACGTAGAAATATGAGGGAGGGAAAAAAACTTCATAAAAGTATACAAATGCCAAACCTGTTGGATTGTAATATTCTCAACCCAAGGATATATAGATTCATTCTGAAAGACAAAAGGAAAATATATGAATGGTTAGTCTCTCATGATCTCAAGATGTTTGAAAGTAGCTAAATTCCTTTCATTCTAACCAAAAGAAATGATTCTATGCACCTTATTGCAGTTAAAGATTTCAACAACTGCCTCTTTTAGCGCTTGCTGTTGTAAGAGAGAAAAAAATGGACATTTCATAAGTATTGGTAAACGAAGACCAGGTTTTTCCAGAAACAATGTTGTCAAACCGTTGCCAAATGGAGCTTACCTCTTGTTTAGCAGGAAGTTTGGAGCTGTTTAGTAGAACTACCTTAAGACTTCCAAATAATTCATAATATGATAGGTCGATCTGGGAAAATATTTTGTAGTCCATATTAAAATGAGTGACACTTCTGAACCGAAGCTCAAAGAACATATCTGTTAGCATATTGTTTTACCACTGGTTACCACTGTCATGCTTACTTACAGCATGTGATTCACTTAAACCCATATTGAATGGCCATAGAACTTACAATATGTTAAGTAAAGAACGATTTGAAACTGGATTTCACACTCTTAAAGAAAAATAATAAATAAATAATAATAATAATTTACAGAAACTGGTATTACCAAATCATGCATTCCAAAGAAAAATTAATTCCTGACCCAAATTTCTACACATTACATCTGGATGTGATGTAGTCTTCCAAATAAACGTTTCTATTCTCAAGAATAGAAAACATTTTTGGATTAAAAAGCATTTAACAAATTAGCTGTCGAAATTGTCTTTAAAATCATCTTTTGTAGTAAATTCATTAAACAGATATAAGTTTAGTGATAAAATGAAAACTCATGCAGGTAAAATTGAGATATATAGTGTTAGGGACAAAATTGAAACATATACAAGGATTTCACTTCATGCTCATCAAGCTTTTAATGATATCAATTTAAAGGGTAATTTTGAAATAATTTTAAGGTCAAGGATATATTGAAATTGTTACAAACTCGGGGACAAAATTGAAAAGACACATATTAAGTTAGGGGCAAGAAGTATAACTTACACCTTTCTCAAAGTATCATCTTATTTGAGACAACAGACAATATCCTTCATTGTAGAGTATCATAAATAAATAACATTAAAAATAAATGAAAATCAGAGAAGAAAGATTGCAAAGGATTAGACCTCATCTACAAAAATCAAAGATGATGTATCAATCTGACAGGAACCAAGCAGCCATTTAAGTTCAGAATGAGAGTTTAGATCTGTTCTCTTCATGTTGATAACAGGTACAGTGCAAAACTCATCATATTTGTGTGTCTCATTCAAGTAGAAAGCATACATGATGGTAGAAACAACTGACCCAACATCTGTATGAAGCCATAAAATAAGTTAGATCTATATGAGGTTCTACTAGAAATCTGTTTGAGTTTTTGAAATAAACAAATAGAGAATTCAGGAAAGCAATTGGGATTTTTAATATTATTTGGCAAGTGTAACGAGCCTTTTTAGAGATGAATCAAAAAACAAGTATCATGCTTTTGAAGTTGTATTAATCATTGTGTTCATCAATATGATCTTCAATTAGCCATTTGTATGGTCTCTGGTACAACAGACCAAAAGGAAAATTGGTGCTACTGTATCTCATACATACAAAGAAATTGGGCTATCTAGCATTGCTGAAGTCTTCAGCAGACAGATTAAGAGAAGCTGTCGAAGTTAGATGCAGAAAGAAATGGTGGTACCTACAGAAAGAGAGGCAACTAGAATTTGATTTTGGTTTAACTTAGTAATCTCAATATCAATCCAATTTCCCATTTTCCGGAGTTAATTTTACCATCTCATTTGTACCTTCTATATTTAAAGTTTTTCTATTAAATTAGCCAAAAGAAATTTATATGAAAGGTAATTTCTATTTTCGAAGCGTTCACTATCTTTTGAGGGTGCACAGTAATGTTTTTATTTTCAACAAATTAATCAACCAAACAGTTTGAAACCATCAAAATCATAATCAAGTTAAATTTCAGAGCACCATTGACAAACCTCTAGTTGAATAGTTTCAAAGTCACCATAATACCATAAAGGTATATCAATATTATCATATTAAAAAAAACGCACACTAAACTTCAGATGAATCAACACTAGAAAGAAAATTAGCACGTATAATGTCCTAAAATATATCATAGATGAAAAGAGATCTACAAAGAATAGTGAAATAAAGAGTCAGCCAAAAGTTTCACCTGAAACATCTTTTCCTATCACCACATGCAGAAATCTTCCAGGGACACCTGCATTGACATCATCCCTTTTGGATTTTAGATAAATATTGAGCTGTTCAATGCTTTCACATGATTCAGAAACCTCAAACACTGGCGACCACCCATTGTAAAATGAAGCTGCTGACTGAGGAAGTGAGATGCCAGAGAAGTCATCTTTCCTTTTCTTCACACTAAAAGACTTTTCAATGCAGGGCCTAACTGGGTTGCCTGGAGTCTGATATTCTTGAAAGGTCCCGAGCTCACGTTTGTTTGTTCTATTATCAAGATCTTCCAAATCAGGGTTCAAATTTGACAAAATAGATCGGAAAGCAAATGGTGATGTCTTGCCACCCTTTAACCACCTTCCAGATGATGATCTTTCAAAGGGTTCAAAAATAATATCCAAGCCTGAATCATCCATTTGGGGTTCTGTATCGTTGTTGATAGTTTTTGAAACTGGTTTTCTATTTCTAATATTGACGTCACCATAATCTGATGTAGACTGAAAAGCATTCTGGCCGTTTATACTATCTTGGGAACCGGAGCTAGAAGTAAAATCATGGCCCTCTATCGGAAAATCAAAATGTGGATCATCTTTGTTACCAATATATGGCTCCTGCAAATAAACGTAAACTCATTTCATATAAAATTAAAGAGATGGTGCCGGTAGTCGTAGGGAAATGATATCGAAAATCGGTTATAGCCCTAATTTCAACTGTAGTTTGAGTTCCATAAAATTAGGGACAAGCTGATGAATAGTACAATTAACGTACATCAAGATAGTTATCAACAACATCATCCGCAACTTTTAATCATAAGAAAGGTAAACTAGTGAACTTTTATCCTGTTCTATCTGCAAATAAGATGGTAAGAGAAAAGAAAATGGATAGTTCATAGTTCTGAAACTAAATGCAAAATTAAGCATGGTTAAGGACTCTAGAGATTAAGATTTTAGCAGAACAAGAGTGACAAGTAATAGAGCATAGGAATCACTCGGACAACGAAGTCTTAGTCGACGGGAATTAAAGTTTTTATGTCGTTTCTTGTGGTTGATTCTCATATAACTGCTCTTAAATGTTTGCATGCATGACCGTCTATATTTGAGGAAGTCTGTCGACAATAAAATATATATATATATTCATCTAATGGATATGTAGATAGATTCCTTTAAACAAACGATGAATCAGAGCATGTAGAAAATAAAAAAGAAAAACAGATAAAGGAGAGTATCGAAATCAAAGAACAGAGAAGAGAGGACCTGAAGACGTGGTGGATTTGGTTTGGGAGTCACCATACTGAATGTGAATGTCAGAGGCGAAGAGAAGAGAAAGCAATAGAGCAAAATAATAACAATGTGAGAAGACGACAAAGCGGAAGAAAAACACGAAGCTGAATATTGTGAAATCCGCCATTGGAAGTATCCTATTATCAGCTTCTCTTCTCTTCTTGTTATTTCTGTGCTGTGCCGTTTCTCGACTGTGTCAGGTGCTGACGCCCAATCTCAAAGCCTTGCCGTGCGCGCTAAAACTAATTTAACTTTTCTTTTTCTATTTTTTTCTCTAATATCAATTTATACTCAATACTCTTGGAATGTCCACTAAAATTTTAATACATACAACTTTATTAACCCTTTGATTTTTATTTTTTATTTTTTATTTTTAAAAATGAAGTATATAAATATTTTTTCTATCTCTAAATTTTTTTATTTTTGTTATCCATCTTTCTTTCTTTTTTTTTTTGAGAAATTTGTTTGGTTATCTATTTTTACCCTGTTTTCAAACCAAGCCAATATTAATTAAAAACTAAAAAAATTAGTTTTTAAAAACTTTTTTTTTAATTTTAAAATTTAGTTAAGAATGCAACTCTTTTAATTGAAAAAGATAAAAATTATTGTAAAAAAATTAAAAACAAAAACACAATTTTCAAAAATCAAATGATTATCAATTATAACTTAAATTATCCTATTAATCTAAATTATTATATGAATTTAAATCAAATGATTATCATCAAGATAGAACTTTAGAACTTCGATTTCATGTTTAGTAGATAGGTGAATTTAAATCAAATGCTTATCAAATAGAACCTTGGAACTTCAATTTTATATTTAGTATATATATATGTGTGTGTGTGTTGAATATATCAATTACCTATTAAATATGAAATTAAATCATTTAGGGATGTAGTAGATACAAAATTGAAAATTTAAGGATATTTTTTAAAGTTTAGGAACTTTAAAGGACATAAAATAAAAAAGTTTAAAGACATGTTTTGAAGTGATTCTAAAATAATTAAAATCACTATAAAACATGTCTTTAATGGTTCAACCCCAATTATGATGAAATGATAATTACATTTGAAAGTGTAAAATGTAAAATTAAATATTATATAAAATTTGAGTAATTAAAGGCGTGTTTCGAAGTCATTTCTAACATGACAAAAGTGATTTTAATAATTTTAAAATCACTCTCAAACATGCATTAAGAAATCTATTAGACACTTTTTAAAGTTTAAGGACCTAATTGACACAAAGTTGAAAAGTTCATAGCTAAAATAAATACAAACTTGAAAGTTTAGAGACTAAACTTATAATTTAACCCAAATTTAATAAACTATAACATTTAATAAAGTTGAATAATAACTTTTATTTTTCTTATAACTTGGAATATTATGAAATTTGAATAAATAGCTTTAATTTTATGAAGTGTGTGATAATATAGATATTTTTGTAATTAATAGTGAGTTTAGCTTAGTGGTAATTGACATGATCTTCTTTCAAAATGATATCACGCGGAGCATTTTAATTATAAAAAAAATGATATAATTTGAATAGAATGACTGATATAAGTGTGACTAAAGAAGTTAATATTATATATATATATATATACACACACATACCTCGACCTTTCCCGTTGACAGTGAGTTGGAATATTTTTTACTACTATTTTAGGAAATGAGTTGTTGAGATGATTTTAAATACTGAAAATGGTGTTTGCTGAGAATAATAAGGAAGCTTAGTGGAGGAAATAGAAAGTCGAGAAGAAAATATAGGAAGTGGGATTATGCAATTGTTGCATCCAAAACACACACATGATTGTCTTCCAAAAAAAAAAAAAAAGGGAAAAAAAAAAGGATGAATTGGAGCGGAGCGGAGCACCGTTTGTCCGACCCGCTTTTCACTTTGGGATTGGACAGCCTAATTTTCAGTTTCGGTAAGGGGAGGCAGCAGGTGCAGTCAGCCACATCCAAGACCCGCCAAAGCGCAGAAGCAACGACGAGCCAGAGCGCCTGCGTCACGGCGTCAGAGACGAAGGAGATGCATCTTCTCTCCGTAACTTCACATTTTTGCCCTACTTCCCATTGCTTCCCATTAAAGGTCTCTCTCTCTCTTTTCTCTCTTTTCGCTTTATGTATTTCTCGCTGGAAATTCAGAGTTCCGTAGTTGTAAGCCAACCAGGGTAAACGACGGACTGCAGTTTGTCAAATTCGTACACAAGTTAAGGTTCTCAAGACCCTGGCTCCCCCTCTCATTGCTGTGCTTATAGCATTATCTCCCCTCAACAAAACCCCAGGTGAACCCATACCCATGCATAACTATTGTAAACGTACATTGTGAAATCTATTACATAAATGTATTCTGTTTCTTAACTAAGCGGCATGATCAAAATTTTCCGAGAACTAGACGCAATTTGACTGTCTGGATTTGGGGCCATTGAATTTTTGTCATCTTGTTTCAAGAGTTATCTCGCCATACAGATGTTTTTTAATGTATAGTCGATTCGTGGATTTACAATTGGAAGCGTAAATACTGTTTCGTCGTGTTCCTAATAGATGAACTGATTTGAATGATGCGGTCTTCGTTCTTTGTATACTGTCAAAGTTATACATGATACGCCCATTAAGCGAAAATCACTCTACATTACTTATGTAATTAGGAAACAAATGCATGTTAATACAAAAAATTTTAAATCATGAAGATTTTAGAAGATTGTTTCCTTTTCGGTTTCTGCTGTACTTTTTTGTTTCTTTTTTTTTCTTTGAAAAAAAATATTGCATTGGTATTTTTTCCCTATTTTTAAGAAATGATTTCGATAAATTTCCTTAAACGAAAATGTTTCCATAATTGATTTTTATTTCTTACCACTGAGTTGTCAATTTTTTTTTTCTTTCAAGCAAATCTTTCTATTTGAAATTTGAAATTTAAAAGACAGGAGTTTGAAAGGCCATTAAAAAGACCCTCAATATATCTCTCCTTTCTCTTTACGCAAATCGAAGATTTCATTGATATGCAGTTGTATGTACTATTTCCTGACTTGGCTTCGTCCTTGTAATTCATGTAAAAGGATATCTTGCGCTTGCCCAAACGGCAGAAATAGAAAGAGGAGGTGCATTGTTTAATCAAGCTTGCATTGGCTGCCATGATGGAGGGGGAAACATAATTCAGCCCGTTAGTGCTACTATCTCTCCTTACACTACTCTAGATAAGAATCTTAGTACATGCTATAGCATGCTCATCTGACTCTGTTTTAATTATAATAGTTCTCTGTTTGTTTCTTTTGAACTACCAACATCAGTGTCTTTCCTGGATTCTGAATTTTTATTGACGATTCTATGGTCTTACATGTATCTTCCAAATGTTGAACTTGAAGTGTAATGGTTTCAGCTTTTTATTTTTTCCTTTTGCTGGTCTTTCTGCGGAGCATTTCTGCTGTTTCTGTAACTGACTTTTTGTTTTCTTCTCTCCTAGGGTGCCACACTCTTTTCAAGTGATCTTGAAAGGTAATCTTCTAGAACTTGAGAAAACAATGAAGTTTATTATCAGTGTATGATTTCAGTCCAATGTGCATGCAACACTGCCTACTAGTATCATGAGGTACTAGAACATGGATCTATTTTCTCTCTTCTAATCTATGTTCAATTTAAAAGAAAATTGTGTACTTTTCTATTTTGTACGAGTGTGACTGCAGTTTTATTCTATATTGATTAGATTATAGATGAGGGAAGGTTGTAGATACATCAATAAGGGCAATAGCTCTATTGTTATATGGAGTTTTTGGCAGGGTCCAGAAAATCTACATGGTCTTAACCCAGAATGGGGGAAATCAGGCAAATATGTTTAAGAACTGAATTTTTCACCCGTCTTTAACTGTACAAGGAAAACTAGCTTTTCGAACATCCCGAAAGCTTGGCATAATAAAAATGCTCGCCTAAAATTGGTTCAGCTTCTCTCCAGAGACGCATGTGCCTTTAACAATTTTATCTTATTATTATTTTTTAAAAATCACCACAGTTTTATGGAGAGTCCAGATCAAATAACAGAGCATTCAAAATTTCTCCATATCTAGCCATGTTGAAATCGATTTACCAATTGTGTCTGTGAGGTGATTGAATAAAACGGAACGATAGTGAATGGTTGTTGTCTTAGTTTTAGAGTCCAAAAGGCATCTTCTATTAATTAAAAAAGAAGGAAAAGCATTCTAGAACTCTATAAATATTTCAAAATTTTGTATAGAAATGGAGCTGATGGCGAAGAGGAGATCTACCGTATTACATATTATGGGAAAGGAAGAATGCCTGTAAGTGATTATTTGTTAATATTATTCTATAAGCGTGTAAATATGTGTATATATCAATGATTGATGATGGGTTTCAGGGTTTTGGCGAGAACTGTAAGCCAAGGGGTCAGTGCACATTTGGTCCCCGTTTGCAGGAGGAAGAAATTAGGCTTTTGGCGAAGTTTGTAAAGTTACAGGCAGATCGGGGGTGGCCAAACCCATAGACGGGTATTGATTTTTGGGCCAGACTATTATTGCCTTGGTTACCAAATACTAATTTATGTTTACTTTGTATAAAATTGCAGTCTTACCTGTCAATATTTGCCAAAGTAATGGCCTCATATATATATATATATATATATAGATGGCACATCTCTGGCTAATATGACAACTGAAAAGCTAGGATGGACTGTAGCTATTATCCTTTTGATAACTAGCAACGTTCAGACACTGTAATAATGTATCTTTCTAAAAGCGATATCCATACTGCTATTGCACTTGAATTGATCGTAAAACAAAGGTCAAAAGTCAACTTAATCTCAAATGTAACTGAAGTACAGGAATATACATATATATGCTAATTTGAAGAGTAAAAAAGTATGTCGTGATGGACTTTTGAATTGTTCTTATTCAACATTCTCCTTCGAAGATTTGAGAGAAAACGTTTGAAGATTAAATTTGATGGATTGGTTCCTAGAGAAGTTGGTTGAAGATAAGGAAATTGATGAGGAACATTGCATGAACGTAACATGAGGTGGGTTTATCGGGAGCTTTCCTCCTGCTTATTAGGTGTGTTTAATTGAATTCATTAAAGAAGAAAACATAGAAGAACATTAAAGAAGAGGAACGCCAGCAGACTTACCAAAGATTTACCGATGAGCTTGGTCAGAAGATGAAGTGATTACTTGGCAAATGTGACAAAAGAGAAAAACCACCATAAGCATGATTAAAGAACGTTATGAAGAAGATTGACTTATCTGAAAAAGGTGTATTCTGGACTGAGTGGAGAGCAACTGCAATATCCTTTGAAAGGGTACATGCAATGCCAATGGCAATGCCAATACCAATATAGTGTTGTTGGTGATTGAGTGATTGAAGCTGCAAGATGACCTGATGGAAGGAACCAAGCTTGAAACCCAAACCCGGTGCGGAATCATCATCGCTAACAAAATGTTATAGCGTTCCCCAGATCATGCTGGCAGCTTCAACCTCTCAAACCAACACATGAGAAAGCTTTCAATTTCAGGGCTGCTTCAAAAAGGGAAAGACAAACGAGGCTATATGAGCCATGAGCTCTCGTGACTCTCTCTATTCTTTTAATTGGCAGTTGGCACAGAGGTCAGAAAGTAGTTTATATAATGCAGCTTTCTGGTGCGGGTTACAGCTATTTTCTGCTGACCCATGAGCGTCCGGTCCAATCCCATTATCATCATATTGTTTAATTCAAACTCAATTATAAGTAGATGTATGACCATAGCTGTAATTATATTATATGGCGGTGATTAGTCGCGATCCATGTGAATACGCAACCAAGTAATGCAGGAAAGGAAAAAAAAAAAAAAGGCGAAGCCAGCAGTGCAGGGTTGCAAGGATAGTGGCATGAGATGTGAGAAGGGCAGATGAGGTTGGTGCGTGTTCGGAATCTGTTGTGGTCTGGTTTGGCCTTCCAGATTAAGAGATGGTTTTTCTGTCTTAATAATTTCATGTCTGTCTTTTGGTTCAAAAAACGATGTATTTGACAATTCCATGAAATGACAGCAGACAATAGACAACACGTAACAGACAAGACAACAGACAACAAACATCTTTTTTTTTTTTTTTTCCTTTTTTCTTCTATTTCATTTTAAAAAAATGAAGAACACAAACAATTAGGCTTTGATTACTACTGCCTACTCACATGCCTTTGTAACGTGTTATGAAAGATCAAAGAGTTGACTAATCTTTCATTTCATTAACGTTGGTATGCAAGCGTTGCGGGTGGGGTGGGGTGCATAATAATCTAGAACCCCAAATGCCATTTCATTTCTTATCTATTTTTAGAGTGAATAATTATCTATAATATACTATTTTTTTTTAGAGAAACAAATATAATACACTACGTGCTTCATCATCCATGCATGCTAAGATCCATCGACACTCACTTTTTTTTTTTATTTTATTTTTGAGTTCCAGGCTTTCTTTTATATACAAAATGGTAATCTTCCCGAATTGTTACCCAACAGAATCTTTGTGTTGATTTTTCAAATATTAGTCGAACATTATATTACGAACTACCAGCTCCTATAGACGTGATCACATTTCATGGGCTAATCTGGTCGTATTTTTCTTTACTTAGATGCTAATTTTGTCGTGCTTTAGCTGTAATCACATGATGTTTCTAAGACATACGAACATGCATTTGAGATCAACATCAACACACCACACCTTGAATGACAATCAACACAGTTATAATAAAGGATGGCTTTAAAATAACAATTCAGAAGAGGAAGCAACATTAACCTTGTCGAAAAGGGGACTCTTTTATTGGGTTCCAAAAATATTGTAACATTTTTCATTTTTAGCTTCTGATAACTTTATATAGCTTTATATATATATATATATATATGTGAACCTTTTCTCCCCCCGGATAGTAGTTATGGTACAAGGACTTCAGCAGCCTAGTTGGTCAGGTAAATAGAAAATTAAATGCTGAGGACCAGCATAGACCTTTCTTCCATAATATGTTGTGTGAACTGAAAACTAACCTCAAACCTTTCACTGCACAGAACATTTAAAAGAATGGCAACTCTCCCCCCTTGAGGCTTCAATCTTTATATTATGGCAGTCCCAATTTTTACAGCTAAATAGGCAGCAAAATGATCCGATCCCAGTACGGAGATATAACCATTTAAACTTATTTCAATTTTCAGTACCAAATTGAATCTATAATCTTATTTCTCACTCATGAAGATGACTCTTTGATACTTGAAAGAGAATCCAAGTGCTTCCTTCTCTTTGCTTCTGGCTCACCCAACTGCAGCGAAACTGAAACTTCACTATCATAGCCATTCCTCAGGGCAGACAGATTTTTCAACTTTTGGCTTTCTTCGTTCTTCTGATGTAGAGGATAGCTGCTGGTTAATCTTGGTATAAATTGGAGTTCGACGCTTGGAGTCGCCTCAAACCCATTTTCTATGTGAAATGCAGCATGCTTAAAAGGTGAGATCATCCCCTGAGAGGATTCACCTTCAGGGGAAATTTGCTGGACACTTAAACCGAGCGGCTCAGAGTTCTCTTTAAGTCTATATTTTAATGGCATCCGATCAAGACAGGACTCCGCAACAGTAGACTCAATCCCTCCAACTGAATTATTCCTTTGTTCATGCACTGCAGCTTAATTAGTCATAAAATGAGGTGAAAAAACCCAAGTCAGAAAGGCATGATTGATATAAAATATTTGCCATTGCCAGAAAGTTATGACAGAACTTCTCTTTCAAGTTTCGACAACTTCATTGCCTCTAATTATTGCATGGGTGCATACGAAAGGTTCCTGGGCTATGACACAGTTAAACTTCGTTACCTCACTTCTAACTGAGCAATCATTTTCTATCTACACAACTATTCTAATCATGTGCAAATATGAATAGCTAACATATTAGAGAAAATCTATGACAGATAGATTAGATCAATCACGAAAATGCAAAACCAGATAACCAGGGCTTTGGAAAAATTAAAAACTAGAAAATCAAAACCCCCACATGAAGCTCTCCTCCATTCATTTGAAACCCATAAGAAAACCATGACTTCCAATGCACAGGGTTTATACACAATGACTTTAAGTTATAAACAAACAACTGGTGGATATTCACCCATGGGATTGGCATAGGGCAGGGCATGAACAGGGAGCTTACCCCCGTCCCTTGCTCAATTTCCTCAAGAATCCCCTAAAATCATGAATTAATTGAAGAGAGATGCACCCTCAATTTTTTTTTCCTTCCATTTTATGGGTATTTTTTAAAATTCTTCTTCAAATAAGGAGCCATCATTATCCCAATCAAACGTTTACTCTTCAACATCCTAAGGGCTTTATTGACTCAACAAATGGGGTCATCAAAAAGTCAGATTTTTTGGACGAAGATGAGTCAGACAAGGATTCTGTGTTAAGTCTTAGTAGTAATGATTCGGATTTCAATTTTCCAATTGTAAATGGCCATGCAAAGGTGTCTGATGAAGCTCTTGATTATGAAGATTTTGAAGAAGCTCCTTGTTCTATTTTTAAGAACTTAATTCACCTTTAAAGAAACTACCTGATAGTCTTCCTCTCCCCCCTCTCATCAACACAATAGATGAAAAAGAAAATTTGTCTTCCTTCCTAAAGGAATGTGGCATTGAAATATATGATATCATTTATAGAGGTTAGGATTTCGGCCACTGGTTTTGTTCTTTTCTCCTTGGAGTGCATTTGTCTTTGGCTGGGCTGAGGTGGTTGTCTTTTCTGTCGTTTGTTTTGCTCATTGGTTTTCAGTTTTTGGGTGAAGTTGCTGCTTCTTGTGGTTTTCTACAGAGTTGAGTTTGGCGTTGATACAGCTTTTGGTCGTTTGTTTTCTTCTTTGGCCTTGTGGTATTTGTGCTTTTCTCCTGGGCAGTTGCTGCTGTTTCTTCCTTTTCTGGTGTGATGTTTCAAGCTGGTTTGTGTTGTTTCTGTTTGAAGCTTCAGTGGTTTGAGGAGCTTCCCATTAAAGTTTCAGCTCTTTTTTTTTTTTTTTTTTTTTTTTTTTTTTCCTGAAATCTCTCTTAGAGTTTTTGGTGCTTTTACAGTTGTTAGTTGGCTGTTCTTTGGTTCCCTTATTTTGTTTGGTTTCTTTCCGGTTCTTGTAATCTTTTTACTTTTGTTTATTCTTCGGGAACTATGCTTTCCCTTTCTTCAAGAGTTTGTATCTTCAAACTCTTTTCTTTCTTTTCATATATCAACGAAAGGTTTTTCTTTAGTTAAAAAAACAAAACAAACGAATAAAAAGGTTTGATGTTTATACCTTATTATACTAGTTCCATTCGGTCTAATTCTTTTGTCCCCAACCAAATGGAGTTTTCCACCATCCATATTACAAATTGGCACTACATCAAAGGCATGCATGTTTGTTGCTTTCCCTCCCCAGCTAGACATCAGACCAGTACTAAATATATATCTAATATAAAACTTCAAAAACTTAATATCTATGACTTGGATAAGACTTCATAAACTCTTTCCATGATAATTTGATAAAACACCAAAACTTCATCAGCATTACCACACCCAAAAATCAACACGTGCAACTTGATAGTTTGTTAAAAAACGTGGTAAAATTTAAAAAATAACCACAAATCTAAAATGGCTCTACTGATTGGTTAAGATAACCAAACCTTGTAAACCATCATTTGTAGTAATAAGATCGAGCTCAAGGAGATCAAGAAGGCGTCCAAGATCAACTCCACTGGTCCAATTCTCTGGTGGCTGACCAACTTTTAATTTCAGTCGACCCCGATTAGCTGTTCCTCCCCAGATAATCCCAACTGGACGTGGCTTTTCCTCATCCTGACCAGTTAAAAGAATAAGGCTTCCACTGTCACCTTCAAGGTCAAACGTCTGTTGGTCATCTCCAACAACAAGAAAGTCAGTGAAGAAACAAATCCCTTTTACATCGTTATACTCGAGGGCATATGCCATTATAGTCCCTCTGGTCAAGCCTGAACTTCTTCCAACCTTGATCACCTTTCGTCCAATAAGACTGTTGATTGGGGATTGCAGGTCTATTTTGTTGACATCACCAATCTCACCGACGCCTTTTACAAATGTAATGACGTTGTTCATGTTAAAATCTTCAGCAAATGGAATGAACGCTCCATCAGCTCGCACAAATGTTTCTGCAGGAGGCACCAAATTGCGATGTGTATTGCACAGAGTTCATTATATAATATACATATCAGTAAAACAGTTTTGAATCAAGATGAAAGTGGACAGTCAAACCAACGCAGCAGCCAAAATATCCCAATTAATTAATGACAGCCTTCGATTGCCATAAAATCAATAAACCACATGCTCATAGATTCTATGCGAAGAGACGAACATGACTTTGTGGTAATGAAGCTATTGGTTAAGTGATCTGCCTTCATATACAAATAAGCTACCGGTATCATGCCACACAAGAAAAAAAAATGGAGAAAGGAAACACTGAAAAAAAAAAAAATAACTTGCTCAAAATTTATAGCAGCTGGAAGGAAAGAGAGAAAGATTGTTGTACAACTCATAATTATCCCTATAAGATATGATTGAGGAACCTAAATAAAATAACTCACACAAATTTTGGCTTTCAGCGATCATGATGCAGCAGCAATCTAAACCACTACACTAGAAAAGATAGAAGAGCAGAATTTCATGAAGGTCGAGGTGTATGTCAGAATATACTATTTTTGTTACCTGGATTTGTTCCAGCAAAGATGCCATACCAGACATCATCAGTGATAAACGACGTTGCTCTCTCCACAGCACCCAGATAAACACCAGGTCCAAGGCTGGGAGGCAAAGGATGAAACATTTTCTGACTAGGGTAGTCTAAATCAACTGCAACATGCCGGTTTGTAAGGAAACCAACTTGCCGGGTTCCTGTCCGGCTTTTTACAATTGCACCCAAAGTCCCATAAGTTTCTTGGCTAGCAACCTACAAAGTGAGAAGTCATTACATTATATCAATTACCACAAGCTAAGAAATATAAATAAGAAACACACTAAAACATAGTTGTAAATAACAAATTCAAGCAAAACGTAATCAATATGACTACTATTATGAAAAAGATATGGCTTCTAAAATATGACCGGCCTACTACAGTCCACCTACCACTATGATTTTTTAGTATGTCCTATGGTTTGGAAAGTGTAGCACAGCATACTTCAACACTACAAACAATACCAGAAACTTGCTCAACTTCGTTAGATCTAATTAGAAAATAATGAAGGTCTTGAAGTAGACGCATGAATAATGAAAATCTTGGGAATAAAACTTTTTTGCATTGCCTAATGTATCCTCGAGGAAATTTTTCCTTAAAAAATAAAGGTAAGAACGCTTGCATTAAATTTACAGAAATCATCATTACTGATCAGTTGCTAAAATCATTGCAAGAACAAGGTGCCACTAACAAAAGGCATTTCAATGATTTGAGAAAGATTAGCTTTCATAATCCAGAATAAGTCAAAGGTATTTCAGAAATGGTTCAAAGCACACAATTTTTTTATTTTTTTATTTTTTTGAAAGGAAACAAGACCTTTCGTTAATATAATGAAAATAGACTAATGCTCAAAATACAAGAAATGATAGCTAAAAATAAAATTACAACATAAGATAAATCAGAGTTATTAAGAGAAAGTCTTGGATAGAAAACACCATGAGGAAGCAAGAACTCGAGATGAATCCAGACGAGCAGTTCAAGAGGGTTCAAAGCGGACGATTATTTGATCATCTTATCAAAAGAGTTCAAAGAGGACGATTATTTGATCATTTTATCTCAAAATTGCCACTGAAAACATCTAACCTAGGTAAAGAGTTTTAGGATATGAAGAGATGAGGAAAGGAGACAAATGGTTAACCAGTTCATCAATGGTGCACATGATTCAACATGAGTAAGGTTTGGTCAAATGTCATCGAATGATTAACAAACTAATACCAGCATCCTTTTTATATCAACTTTGAAAAAGAATCTAGAAAAACAAAACTGTTATTCATAAAACAAAAGTTGCAGCAGCTACAACCGTGCTTTTTCAATGGTTAAGATCACCTTTCATCTTCATGCCATTGGAGATTTAAATTCATATAAACTTTAATACATGACCTTTAATATCCGAATATTATGTGCACTGTGTTTAAAGGCAACCGATACCTTATGAAACCACAGTATCATTAAATTACATTAGTTAATTTATTTCTGAACTATTCTGATAATGATAGAGTGAGATTACTTACAAACTGTTGGAGCTAGTGTTCAGGTTTACCGTAAAAGTTTTCTTCAAGGTTGTACACATGAAATTTTCACGAATTAAATGTCCGCACAAAGTTGATGGAAAATGTTGTCACACATTAACCTTGGAGGATGTTTCTTAATAATTTTACTAATGGAGTAACTCTCCAAATTCAATAGCTAACGAAACTATTCACTTTTCCTTGCAATTTATGAATTTTGGGTACATAATGAGCAAATCTAACGACAAGTCAAATCTGATTTCCCATTTAAATAAAGATTTGGCTAACATTGCTAACAGCAACGAGCTTTTGTCATAATATGTTTCAAGATATACAAGACATTGTCAGAGTAGTTTCATTTACATGTAGGGTACCACTCCATTTCCTTCAGCATGCAGATATATGATTATAGAAATATCGTTCCAGAATAGCAGCCTAAAATATAGTTAATGAGATGTCAATCATTTGAGTCCTTGCCAAGTTTACCAATTCAGTATCTCCGAGTATTTTATCTTATTTTGGAAGACCTATGAGATTCAAATTGAAAATGTCAAATTATCTGTAATATAAACCAAGAGGAATACAAAGAAGAACAAGGAACTAAAGAGATATCAAATCACTAGAGGGGCTATTTGGAAAGAGGAATAGGGATGAGAATAAAGGTGAGAATAGATAAGGTAACACATTCCCTTGTTTGGAAAAAGGTCTGCATCATTGGAAATAGAAATAACTTATTCCCAAGCCATGAATGAGGGTATTTCATATTATTCCAAAAGAGTGGGTTTTCTTGATGCGAACTCTCTCCCTCCTCTTTTTAACACCTTCTCTCTCCTCTTTTCAACACATTATTTTATTTGTTAATGTAAGTACATATTTTATTTTATAAAAATAAGTAAATTAAATTAGCTAATATATTTAAATTAAATTATAATTAATAGGTTACATTTCAAATTTGATAAGAATGTATTAACTTAATGATACCATTGCAGTAAATTAATTTAAATATATATATATATAAAGATATGTATGTTTGTATGCATAGGTATGTATGTATGATGTGTGTGTGCATGTGTGTGAGTTTCCGGGCAATTTTACGTGCTCCTCGATCAATCTCATGGGATAACCCATCTGACTCTACAACATTTGGTGCCAAGAAAACTCATAGGATATTAAATCCTAGGTAGGTGTGGCCACCATGGATTGAAACCATGACCTCTTAGTCCGTTATCAAGGTCATGCTCCCTATCTTAATTTCTATATAAAATGACGTAATAAACGGATGCATTATTTTAATAAAAAAAATTGCAATTAATTATGAGAATATTAATTCATAAATTAATAATATAATGCCTAATATATTATTATTTACTAAAAAATTATATTACAAACATGAAGATTAAAAAATTATATTACAAACATGAGGATTATTTATTCTTATGAAACTTTGATAACATCCTCATATAGAACTAAACACACACATTTGATCCAAAGCAATCTTATTCTCAAACATTTTATTCTCCGGCATAAATTACCCATGAGTATTCAGTGACACCTTCAACCTATTAACCTATGACATGTGTTGGACACGGATATGCCCAGACACTCTTCGAACATATGTTCGACACGCTAAAAAACATTTCTGAATTTTTTTCCTAAAGTATTAGCTCAAGTTATAGCCAACGAAATCTTTTTATATCTTTTAAGAATTCAAATATCGTCAATTGACTTAACTTTGTATGTTTTTAGTAAAGTATATTTTGTTTTTATGTTAAATCTACATGTTTTATCTATAAAGAGGTGCTAATATATCAATAAAGAGACACATATTTTATTTTATTTATTTATTAAAAAAATAAAAAATAAAAAAAGGTCCCCTTTGTGTCCATGTTTTGTCCCATATCCGTGTCCGTGCTTCTTGGCCTTGAACCAGACGACCCCTAATAAATTTACTTCATGTTCTTATCTAGTTTTAAGTATTTCAAATTTTTATGAGAGTTCTAAATATTTTAAATTACAATATTTGATTATATTGAAATTATTTTTATAAGCAATAGTAATAATTAATTAGAAGGAAAGTATATTCTAATTCTATTATAAAATACACGACATAAAAGAAATCTTAAGATGGAAGGTTTACAGAATTTTCATTGACAATCTGTATGAAAATCAGAAAACATTAAGAATGGTTAAATCAGAATTAAGAAATTTTGATGCAATAAATTCCTTTCTTTGATGCAATAAAAGAGTAAGAATGTTATTAACATCGACCTTCTAACTCAAAACAGAGACCAAGTAGAGAAAGACTAGGTAGAAGAACCAAACTTTATAGAAATGAGGCACTCAGAAGTTTTTCCTTTTTTTAAAAAGAAACGTTGTCCACTCTCTAACAGCCATATTCGTTAATAAGAAAATAAGATACAGAAACTGTCTTTCACGAACCGATTATGATAACCATTTTCCTAGACGGTTAACAATTATGCATACAAGAAATTTTCTTTTCTGAAAAAGGGGGAAAAGTGTACCTGGGAACCGGAACCAATTGTTGGATCGCTTCCCCTCAGGCCATCAACAAGCTCTGTGTATACTTCTTCTTTAGGTGTAGCTGCCGGTGCCCCATAATAGGAGAACTCCACAACGTCAACATCGCACCATATACCTCCAGGTCCCTGACCCCAGTGATCATTTTTGGGGAAAATTAAGAAGGAAAAGAATGAAAGAACCAACCAAATATTAGAAAAGATATTCAAGCCCAATAAATTTATGGGCCTCACATGAAGTATAGACATTAGTAATATTTCTATGATTTCTCAGCACCAAAAATGATTTTTTGAAGTATTTCAAAAAAAAAAAAAAAAAGATTTTTTTAAGGTAGTACTGAAATAAAGTCTCAGTGAACAACCTCTAACAGAGGTAAAAATAAGAACTCGATATGTTGAGTTTCCAACCTCAAGTGCAGCAGGTAGACATTGAACATCACTGAGCCACTGCATGTGAACTTTGCGTGCAACAAAGACAATAATAGCAGGGATATCTGTCAACATACCCTTCTGGATTCGGAATCCTATTGCAGTTCCAAGGCTAAAACGACGCAAGATCTTGCTATGGAATGCCCTTATGGTCATTAGCTCGAGCAAAGTAGTAGCTCGCTGCCCAGTGGGAAGCCGGCCCAGAATTTCAGGAAGCACGCCTTTCTGAAGGTTCCCAAAATAGTTTGCTCTATCTTCTGCAGCGTCGTTTAAACGGCTGGAAGTGGGCCATGAAAAATAAGCATTGGTCTCAGACAGCTGACTACCCGGAGCAAAACATTGACTAGGTGATGGACTTGATGAAGGCATATTAAGATGACTGCAATAGTTCCTTTCTAAGTCCAAGGCAGATTCCTCTGATTGTGTTGATACTGCATGATGAAAGCTTAAATCCAGTCTTGTCCTGTCCATCTTTCAGCTCTCCAATGACAATGAGAGAAAAATTAAGGCCTCTTAGAAATGAAAATTCATTCTATCAAAGCCTACTAAAGTTATTGCATAGATAGAAAGAGAAAGATAAGGGAGATTGAAGATGATGCCATTGCAGATGCATACATTCGACTGTGATAACAGAACATAGGGATAGTGGAAATATCCAAACAAATTTAACCTCCCAATTCAACTAAATGCGGTCAGGGAAAATGCAGACCATTACAGAATTACATTTGAGAATTAAAAATCTTAGCCTATGCAAGAAAGAAGATAATACGACAAGCCCAAAGTTCCCCACTTTCACAATTCTTGCTTCTAATGAAAGATGAGAAACGCAATTGTAATACGCGTGTGATTTTATCAAGTGGAATATTACTGAAAGATTTCAGTTGGGTAACTAGTCTAACAAACCTATTGCAATCTTCAACCTATCATTAGTTAAGGAGTTTGAAGTAAAATTAGAAGGACCGGGAAGAATGAAACTTGGAGAGAAGAATGGGAGTGGACAATGTAAGTGAGGAAAATGCAGGAGAGGGAAAGAGGCATGCGGAAGCCGAAGGCAGCAGACCCATTTGAGAAAAACGAAAGATGCAGGCTGGATACAGTTAAATCACTACCCAGAAGGCAAAACAAGGCATCAATTAAAGGGAAGTGGTGCAGATATTAGGTAAAAATAAAAATATATGCGGGGAATTGGGAAAACAAAAGGCGAATAAAGTAAAAATGAACTCACCGATCAGCAAAGGGGGAGCTCTGATGATGGAGGCGTCGGAATGAAGGGTTTTCATGCCCTAGCACAGATTTCCCACCTTATTACCCATCATCCCTTCGGAGATTAGTATGCAGAATCACTTTATCAAAGGGAAAAAATCACTTATTTCTGCAAGTAAAGGTTGAAGAAAATATGAAACCATGGTGGATACCATTGTGAAAGGAGAGAGCCAAAATCCAGAAAGAAAAGCAAGTAATAAGTAATAAGTAATAAGTAATAAGTAATAAGAGAGAGAGAGAGAGAGAGAGAGAGAGAGAGAGAGAGAGAGAGAGAGTGTGTATCTTTTTGGTTTTAAATAATACGAAAAGAACAGAAAAAGATAAAAACTTGGAGAGTAAAAAAAATTACCCTTTTTTTCCTTTTCCATCTATGTGGCTTCCTTATGGTATGCTATGGGTATCTTAAATTCACTCAAAAGTTTTAAGTTTAATATTTTTCTTTTGAATTTGAACATAAGATGTCATAAATCACTTGTTTTGATATCATTTGAAATTACTTGGTAACCTAAAAGTCTAAGTTAATAGGTGAAGATAAATTTATTATGATATCATTTAAAATTACTTATTGATCTAAAAGCTTAAGTCAATAGGTAAAGACAAATTTAATATGATATGATTAAAAGAATGAATTAGATTTGAGATATGGATAATGGAAGAGATGACATCAAATCAGATGCATAGATGAATGGAGGGGGAGGAGGACATTAGAGAATTACAAATGGTTACATATAAGCATAGAGAGAGATGAGAGATGAGAGAGAGGAAATAATAATTTGTTGGATCCTCCATGGCTCCATTCATATTTACTATTTAGTTTGGTGGAGAAGGAATAGGGCCCATTTGTATCTGCTCCCCAAAAGTACCACACCCTTATAACCCATTTCTTTTTTTTATTTCCACCATACCCCATTTTTTATTTCTGCTCTAATTAATTAAATATCATCTTCTTTTCCTCTTTTTACCCTTTTTATTCCTTTCATCTACTTATTTTATCTATAATCTCTCTTCTTTCTTTCTTTCTTTCACACCATCTTTAATTCTTGGATCTATAAATTCTGTAAAATTACACTGCCAGGTACGGGTTGAAAGGAAAAAATGAATCTCATTTTATTTGCCTAACTCTACATAAAAAAAAAAAAAAAAAAAAAAAAAAAAGCTTAGGTGCAACTAGACTACACGTAATAAAATATTTTTTAAATAATTTTTTTAATTTTTTTTCTTGTGTGATAAAAGGAAGGAGTATATGGTTAGGTGCAACCTATTGCTTATTTTTAAATGTACATATTTAATAAAATATTTTTTCTACGACAACATTTAACATAGATTTCAACTATGCCCTTCAATTTTAAATTTTCATTGTTATCATGGAACTTTGAATTTTGTTGAAAAAATACTTACAATTTATTCTCCATTAAGACAAGTGATGAAAATTTATACGATAGTTGCGTGAAAAAATTAGAAGGCGTCAATGATATTATTTATAACTATATGAAAACTAAGACAGTTTTTACCGTTTATTTTGTCCCTTTACGATCGTCTTTATAATCAATTTTTACATATTAGTTGTTGCGTCAATTCCTATCTTATTTTAACGAATAAACTCCTTTAAGTGTATTTTTTCAAAACAAAGTTTAGAGTTAGCAAGTAAAAATGAAACATGTCAAAGTAAATGGACATAATTGAAACCAACTTTAAAATTCAACGGTAGTTATATTATATATATATATATATATATATATATATAATTGAACATAAAAATAATATATGTAGTTTTTTTAACCATAATCTTAAAATTTACGATTACTTGAAAATATTAATAGGAATATTTTCAAATATAGCAAAATTTTACTTTTTAACAATAACATCTATCACACTAATTAGTAATTATTGTTAATCTCATTGAATTTTTATTTCTTTTTTATAATATGTGGGATGGAAAGATGGAACCTCTACGTAATGTCAATTGAACTATATTCTTTTTGGCGCTAGTCTTATTGGGTTGTTGCATATAATTTTTTTCCTTATGCATTGCACGTTGTGTCATAAAATAACTTCGATGTAAGATAAGAGAGACCTGCACACTCATAAGTCTTCTATTATGGTCACATCTTTGCCTCTATGTTCAATATAGAGTAATACGGAGGGGGTGTGACGGTTTTAATAAATTCATAATATTTCTTAAAAATAACTGCTTCAGTTTTTTCAACAGAAAAAAATCATTTATTTGAAAAATAACAATAAAACCAGAGTGACCTTTTTAAAATATAGGTATTCAAGCATCCTTTTCTAATTATAGTTTTTGAAAAATACTATAAAGCCCATATAATATTTTTCTTTTTTTATGATTCATCGCAGATTTAATTTTTGACATTGGTTGTTTGGGTGGTAAGCACTAAAATTCAACATTCCTCAAAACATAAAATAAAATTCTAGAAGTATATTCTTAAAAAAAAAAAAAAAAAAAAAAAAAAAAAAAAAAAAAAAAATCTAAAATTATGTGTTTTTTTTAATATAAAAAAATAGAGAGGGAGAGAAAAAAAACAACTAAGGGATAGTTTCTCTCACTTCCTATCCCATCAGAATATTATCTTTTTAATCTTTGCCTTTTTGTCGTTCATACTATCTTTCAAATATGAAATAATTATCGTCACAAAATTAATGAATATGTACACTAAATAATGAAGTCTTGCACACAATTATAATCTAATCCGCTAGATGCATGTTAAGTATTGAGATCAATCCGTTCAAAATAATAGTGGATCTCACGTGTAATAACAAAGGTTGAAACCATTTCAATAAGAATGAATGATATGCAAGTTTTTCATAGAATATCAAATCTCATTATAGGCTTCTCTTTTAGTCTACAAAACGATAATTTTGTAGCTCATACTAATTTATCTTGTCATACCCAGACTAATTTCTTATAATACTTCTATAAGTGGATGTTATCATGTTGTGTGTTGGTGACTTTGTCTGATCTTTAGTTTAATTGGAGCGTTTATCTCTGAGTTTTCTAAATAAATAACCTATTTAATATCAACCGTTCAAAAAGATGGATGTGATATATATTGCATAAGATGGCTATGGGAGAGAGACGTGGAAAAAGTTTTTCCACAATGCAATTATTAGATGAATGTGTGGTATATGTGGTGTTGGTCCACCACATAATCTGGTTTTCTATAACAATAAATAAATACATGCATCAATTAATTAATTATTAGGGAAATGGCGATGAATATGATTTATATTCAAAACAACCAAATTAAACTAATCATATAGTTCCTTTTATGCATTTCCATTAATTTTTGTCGATTATAATGTAGTTCATATTTCATAAGTGATCAAATATATATATATAAAGTGTACGTTGGAATCTTTTCTCTTTTAAATATAATATAATACTTTTAAAATATTCCTCCACTTATTATAACATGTAACTCAAAACGGAAAGGTTTCCGTTTGAATATTTGTTTCAGTGCTAAATTTTAAATACAGAAACTAAATCTCCACTAGTTATTTGGACAAATTTTATTTTAAACCATATAATAAATCCACCTAGAAATTTGAATATCTAACCTCAAGAGGAGTGCATATCAACTATTGCTCATCTATGTTCACATTGACTACAAATACAAATTAGGTTAAAATACAAATTGGTTTCTATTGTTTAAAAAAAGTTAGCGTATTTAAGTTATAATTCATCCCTATAATTTGATACAACTCTTGTAGACAATTTTTGTTGGAGTTTTAGGGTTGGCAATATTTTTTTAAGGTTGTTATGATAGATGTCCTTCAGATTGTTGGTTGATTTGTCCTTTGAATTGTTCCTATAAATGTCTCTTGAATTGTTAATCCAGCCAAATATATTTTCCTTATATGAAAAATATTGAGTGCTATATTCCTCAAGGATTCTTTCCTTTCAGTGATGGGAATGTAGATTCTGATTTGTTTTTTATTTGTGTGTCGTGCATTTAGGGTTATGCATTTAAAGAACATTGTGTCGCTTTTATGAGGTTGTTTGGAGTGAAGTCCTCTGTGTATGTCAATCCTTGTGATTGTAAAGTGATTGTTTTGTTGTTGATCTTGAGGTGGTATCTTGATCTCTTTGAATCATTCTACTGCATATTGAGAAGAATTCTCATACTTAGGGGAGCCTAAGTTATTCAAGTGAATGAGACTTCATTTGAAGGTGAAAAGATAAATGTTCTTGTTGAGAGAGAGTCTCACACTCAAGAGGAGCCTAAGTTTCATTGAAAGGGAATCTCACATTTAGGGAGAGCCTAAGTGATCATTCACTAAGTTAGGCTATTTGTGTGTCACTGTAATTTTCGTCTTTTTACAAATAAGTACAACGTTGTAATCGCTTGACTTTATAATAGTGAAATTGTCTTTCTTGGGAACACTGCCCCCAGATGTAGGTGGTATTGACCCGAACTGGGTTGCTAAACTTTGTGTTACGTTCGTGCTTTAATTACTCGCGTTTATCTTTGATGTTTCTTGGAATTGTTGTAGCATCATGTGTAACAAATTTTTGTTGTATATTAGATATCCCTTATTTATTATTATTTTTTTTTACATTCGTGAGTGTCCGGGTTAGCTTGCGCGCACCTTGGCCTAATCTCACGGAACAATCTGTCTGACCCTACAACATTTAGATGTCAAGCAAACTTGTAGGATATTAAATTACAGGTAGGTGGCCACCATGGATTGAATTCATTACCTCTTAACCCTTTATTTCAACATTGTATGAACTATTTATGAGGGTCTTATCAAACTATAATGACTACTTAGGTTTTTATCGAATCAAACAAATGAGATTACGACTTTTAAATCCATGACGACTAAAAGTTAACTAACTTTCTTAAAACTACATAAACCAAATTTATAATTTATAAAATTTAAACGTAGGAAATATTTAAGATTTCATCAAGGGATTTATGTTTATGGCAACTTTTAGCTACAATTATGTATTTGTATCAATGGAGCTTATGAAAGATAAATTTCTAGAAATCTCTCAATTTTAGTCCTTCGACAAAAGTTCAAGTTATTTGATATGAAATCAAGTAATTATGACTTTTCGGAATGACTAGGCTTTGGAATAAAAAATAATACATTGAAACATTATATTTGGATTTATGTAAGTTGAGATGTGAATTATAGTGATTCCATTTAGAACATTTGATTTTGAATTATGGTCTTGAGTTAGGGAACATCTGACTTAAAATGTTTAGTAAAAACATGGTTCTTATGAAAGTTTAAGGTTTCTGAAATGTTATTCATCAAGAAAGAACATTGACTCTAGATTGATTTTATAGTAATTGAGAATAAAAAATGAGTATCTCAAAGGTCTTACATACAAAAGTTATAAAGTTGGAAAATAACCCTTTATGATAGTGGTAAATGGAGAGTTCATAACTTTTCATCGCCCTTCAAACTTAGGGTGAAAAATAATTTATTTATTTTTTCTTCGAACAATTAAAATAGAACAAACAAGGGAAGGGACCAAATCATAATTTTGAAGCCCAAATTTCAACCGATGTTTTTGTTTTTCTACGATTACGAGCGACCTTGGAGTCCATTGTAGATTTACAAGTTGGGCAGGCATTAAGTCGAGTTAGCAGCCTGCAGGGAGTGAAGGGCGATGGCCATGGCCATGGCTTTCAGTTTCAGTCATCCAATACTGCGCTTGCAACCCGGATCCCAAACCACAACCTACGCTTTTCTCTCACTCTACTCATAACCCTTCATTCTCTGCTATTTCAAGCTGCACATACTCTGATTCTGCGCCGTAAAGAAAGCCTTTCGATTCCATGCCAAAATGTTCAATACACCAATTAAACCTCCCGAGAATCCCTCTCCAGAAGCCGCCTGGGCTTCGTTTCCACTCACTTTTACGCAACTTTCCAACCGTTTCGCCTTTCTTATATTTTTCGTCTCTTGCTCTTTCTTCCAACCCAACTCCCCGCAGCAAACCGGGGAAGGATGGCGATAATGAGCTCTCAATATCAGGTAAAATATTCAAATTCGGCCCCCAATTGGGTTCCTATAAACTGGGGGATGCAACATTTTATCGTCTAATTGAAAACTATGCAAGTTCTGGGGAATTCCGTTTGATAGAGCAAGTTTTGGATAGAATGAAACGTGAAGGGCGTGTCCTTGTGGAGAGGAGTTTTATCCTAATATTCAAGGCTTGCGGGAAAGCTCATTTACCTGGGGAAGCTGTCAAGTTTTTTGATAGAATGGTGAACGAGTTTCATTGTAAGCAGACTGTAAAGTCATTCAATTCAGTTCTTAACGTAATTATTCAAGAGGGGGACTTTTCATATGCATTCAAGTTTTATTTGCGCGTTTTCGGTGCCAATAAGAAGAACTTTCAGCCAAACGTACTCACTTATAATTTGATTATTAAGGCACTCTGCAAGTTAGGACAGATAGATAGAGCCGTTGAGATATTTAGAGAAATGCCACTTAAGAACTGCAATCCTGACGTCTTCACTTATAGTACATTAATGAATGGGTTATGTAAGGAAAGGAGGATAGATGAGGCAGTCTTTTTGCTGGATGAGATGCAAGCAGAAGGCTGTCTTCCAAATCCAGTGACATTTAATGTGTTGATTGATGCTCTATGCAAGAATGGTGACTTGACTCGTGCGGCAAAGCTTGTGGATAATATGTTTCTCAAAGGTTGTGTTCCAAACGAAGTGACTTATAATACCCTTATCCATGGTTTGTGCTTAAAGGGCAAGTTGGACAAAGCTCTTAGTCTTTTGGATAAAATGGTGTCGAGTAAATGTGTTCCTAATGAAGTCACATATGGAATAATCATTAATGGTCTTGTTAAACAAGGAAGGGCCGAGGATGGAGCTCACATTTTGGTTTCCATGGAAGAGAGAGGACATAAAGCAAATCAGTATATTTACTCGTCGCTCATCAGTGGTTTGTTTAAAGAGGGCAAGTCTGAAGATGGTGTGAGGCTGTGGAAAGAAATGGTGGAGAAGGGATGCAAACCCAACGTCGTTGTTTATGGTGCCTTTATAGATGGTCTATGTCGGGATGGAAAGCCAGATGAAGCCGAAGACATTTTGCAGGAGATGTTAAGTAAAGGTTGTTTACCAAATGCTTTCGCTTACAGCTCCTTAATGAAGGGTTTCTTCAAAAAAGGTGACAGCCAGAAAGCAATTCTTGTATGGAAAGAGATGATGAGTCAGGATACTAGGCACAACGAAGTTTGTTGCAGTGTCTTACTTAATGGCCTGTGTGAGGATGGAAGACTAAGGGAGGCCCTGACAGTGTGGAAGCACATGCTCAGTGAAGGACTTAAGCCTGATGTTGTGGTTTATAGTTCAATGATTAAAGGCCTCTGTGATGCTGGCTCTGTAGACCAGGGCTTGAAGCTTTTCTATGAGATGCAATGTCAGGAGCCTAAGTCCCGACCAGATGTGATCACCTATAATATACTTTTCAATGCCCTTTGCAAGGAGGGTAATCTCACCCGTGCCATTGATCTTCTAAATAGTATGCTCGACAAAGGCTGTGACCCTGACTCAGCTACATGCAATATCTTTTTGGAAACTTTGAGGGAGAGGATTAATCCACCACAAGATGGAAGGCTGTTTTTAGATGAGCTCGTGGTAAGGTTACTTAAGCGAGAGAGAAAATTATCTGCTTTGAGAATTGTAGGGGACATGCTCCTAAAATGTCTGCCACCGGAGGCATCAACTTGGTCCAGAGTCATTGAAAGGACATGCAAACCAAAAAGGATTCAAGAAACCATAGACCAGTGTTGCAGAAGCATGTATGGACAATGACGTACGGCTCTCTCTCTATCTCTCTCTCTTACACATGTGCTCACACACTCTTTAAGTCTCAAGTGAGAATTTTGCTAAAAACTTATTGGACGAACCGACAACTTCTTTCTCTGTAATTTGGGAGGGTTTTCTTTTGTTCTTTTGAAGTCTCCTAGACTTTGTGAAGGCTAGGAGACTTTATTGCAGAGTTCCTTATCGTTCCCTCTTATCTCTTTTTTATGCTTTGTCGCTTGGTTATGTATTTTTCCTTCACCCCCTCCAAATTAAAAAACAAGAAAGAAGAATAAATCCTACAACAAAGTGCCGCTGCAATAATTCGTTGATATACATTGGGGACCATAAGAAAGTTCTACTTCCATGTAATGTTTTGTACAAGACAAAAATGATAATCAAGTTTAAATAAGTTTGGTGAGTATGAAGTTCAATAAATTTATAGAATTTTGGTGTTATGGAAGGTCAACATAATATGATGTAGGCTTGAAGCTTGTGTGAAGCTAAATTCCTGACATCTCAAACTTGGTACTCTTTGTGATGGGACTGAGGTTCTCTCTGCAAATGCAAGACAAGGTCTGAGATGGAAATACTAACTCATTCAACTTGAGAAGTATGCTTTCAAATTTCAAGACGGCGTTCTCAAATTGATAGAATTAGAAAATTAGCATCTGTATTGAAAATATGAGAGTCTTACCTTTTCCATCCAAGAATAATAAATATTTGTTCCTTATTTTCATGTATGGACATTACATGCACGCTTATACTTTTTCATTCCAAAGTTGGTTGCATTGAACTTTTTGTCACAGTTCTTTTGTACCTTATTATTCTGTTAAAATGTGATTTTATTTTGAATAATCATAGTCATTCTATTCCAGCTTAGGGACTGTACTTTGCTGTCCTTTGAGATGTCCAGTATATAGAGCATGATGTCTCTGAAGAAAAGTTCTTCGAGTTTTGAGGCGAGGTGAGAAACTCTTAGTCTTATCCATTTTAATGCTTCGATACATGCGCTTGCGCAGTCCCATAAATGTTTTATATATTTACCCTATTTCCGATGAACTTAATCATATTTTTAATTGAAAAAGGTTGAATGTTCTCTAAATGTATTAGCAAAGGCTGGGGAAGTTCAAGGCTTTTAATGAGAATATGAACTGTTATTTTAGCTAGGAAATTTGACTTTATTAGCTTCTTCATCTCAGATTTGTGAGAGACGTCTTTCATGCACTAGATAAGTTTAAGGCTTTTAAAGGTTGAATGTTCTCTAAATGTATTCTTTCACTGGGAAAAAGCAATTAACGTAGTAACTAATTGCTAATTTGTATCTTGTTAAGAAAAATTGGCAATTTGTAATGTATTTTAGTTACAGAGAGCACGTATAACCTTGTAATGGATATTTTGGTCATACTTCACTCGATGCTCAACGACTCCTATTGACGGGGTAATCTTGGGTTTAAGATAGTGTCTGTGGGTCCATGCACTCTATGTTTTCTGATGCGATCCTGGGGCCAAATTTTATCCTTGGGAGCGATAGGCAGAGGCCTCTCTTGCCCGTTTATTATTATTTTTCCAATGTACCTTTGTGATAAGGCAGGACTTGCTTCTCCGGCCTGCATGTGAAGAAAAGGTGGCCAATCTCTTTAAAATTCTGATGAATCCTCTGAGATATCTTTTAGGTTTTAGCTCAACATGAACAAAACTTGTACCTTTGGTATTAAATGGCCAGCAATCTGAAATTGAACAACTTGCTTCGTTAATGAATTATATGGCACTTGGCAGGTTCATGGTTCTTAAATATCAGGGACTCCTCTTGGAGGCAACTCAAATTCAGCACATATTTGGCTCCCCTATGCTGCTGAGACAACGCAGAAATTTAAGTGAAAAAAAGCAGGGATTTCTATAGGTGGTTGGCTCATGCTAGTTCATACGGTTTTATATAGTCTTTCTTGTTCCTGCATACTATCGGTCAGTTTCTTGAACCGAGATTGCTTCAGATTTGGACAAGATATTAGAGATGTCTTATGCAGAGGCCCTGGATTGGAGAAAGGCAATTAACCAGTTACGTGCTTTGGTGGGAAGCGGGTCCTTCCTCGGGCCTGATAATTTGGGAATTTATTTTCAGAACGAAGATCTCTTGCCAAAGTTGATTCCTCGTACCGCATCAAGCCTCATTATCACAGACCGCAGTTGCTTGAAGATTATGGCAACGACAACCATTGGTGCTTCTCTGGTTAGTAGCCTGCAGCGAGGTAATGGTAGATAGCTTGGTTTCATATAGCCAAGTGCAGAAGTATAATTGATGCCTTGGCAATACTTTGTAGACTTCCTATGGGACGATGATAGCTGGTGATGGTACCAACCTTAACCGAAGGTTTCTTGCCTATGCTTTCCAGCTAACTAAAGAATGTCTTTGTTAAGATTGATAGAGGAGGTGTTTTAAGGGGGGAACTTTCATGTGAGAAGGTTGTTTCCTAATACAGAATCAGATAGGTGGGCTATACGTGAAATTATGAAGATATCAGACTGAACCATAGGAATGACTATAGGTGGGGTGGAACTGAACTTGGATTGCAGTTTTTCCTACAAGTCTTCTTTTGAGAATATTAATGGTGACAACCAGATTATCTCCTGGGCCTGGTCAAGAGGGTTCAGAGAGGTATATATCGTGAAGGTCAAACTTTTCCATGGTCTCTGGCTAGCCTTTTCACAACATTCAGTGGACGTTGGGATCCTAACTTAACCTCTCCCGAAGTCACGTGAAAAAGAGAAATGAAGAGCTGAATTTCTTATTCGTTCAATGCCCAATTTTCCAAGCTCTGTCAAGGTATCTTTCTGAATTTAGTTTAATGTGTACTAGGGTGTCGCTAGGCTAATGAGACTTAGGAGCTATTACTTAAAGATATTATTGTTAGTAGTGAATAATATCACTTTCCTAAAAATGGTTATTTACATAGCTTTTAGTTGGGCACTTAAGAAAAAATAATTGTGTGAAAAAAATATGAGCATAATTCAATTGGTCAACATATATACTCTGCCCAAAAGTTCGGAGGTTAAAGCTCTCCACCCCATATGCTTTTGAACTTAAAAACTATTGTAGTTACTTGGACTGCCATTTTATAATCTCCTTTACCTTGGTTGTGAACTTCCCATTCGTTTGCTTTGTAGTTCTTT
Source organism: Lagenaria siceraria (assembly GCA_002890555.2). Taxonomy (NCBI): domain Eukaryota; kingdom Viridiplantae; phylum Streptophyta; class Magnoliopsida; order Cucurbitales; family Cucurbitaceae; genus Lagenaria; species Lagenaria siceraria. The sequence continues at coordinate 249,269 of CM016485.1, forward strand.
TAGTAATATAATATTTCCGTTTCCTATCGGGCAATGAAAGCTTGGTTTCTTAGAATAATAATAATAAATATTCCCCATTTCCTATCGAGCAATAGAAAAAGGAATAAAGTGCACATTACAACTTTTTATGAATCATCGGGGATATCTCTGTCTTATGTACAGTTTGACTGAATAACCATCGGCTAATTCTTGTCTAAGTGGATAGTTTTAGGTGTATGGGTTTCTGCTTGGCCTGATTAGATGCTGTGTCATTTTTTCTTCCATGTCTTAAACGCTTCAAGAACCTGTCTTCCCATTCTTGGTCTTTTAAATTATTATCATATCAAGGGATTATGTGCTTTTAAATACATATATGTATTATGTATATTAGGTTGATAGGAGTATTGCTTTTCTCTTATAGAGGACTAATTTGCTTTCTGTAGGATGTTGATTTGTAAAGAGTAAACAAACGGCAAGAAAGAGTTGGCCAAGATGTAGAAGAGCGACAGGCAACTAGCTTCTATCCAAGATTCTATACTGTCCTGTGAGAAGTAACATACTTAATGATGGTGATGGCGAAGGATCAGCATCTAATATGCACTCTCATTCTCCCCAACTTGGTTTGGACTTCTACAACCGCACCATTAACTTGGTTCTTGGTCATTGCTTTTTCTTTAGAACTCAAGGACACACTTGTACAATTTATAGAACAAATCCTGTTCAAGTAAGGTCGCGGTCAATTGCCTTTTCTGATCATTTATATTCTTTTTCTGATTGCAGGTTGGGCGTTTTTGCCCCATCTACAAACTCTTTCAAAGCCCAACTTCCAAGTGCAGTTGGTTTGTTTCTATTGACCTCCTGTGCCATCAAATATCTTCGCGGCTTCCATCTTTGTTGCTTTGTTCCCATTAAGGTTGCCTGTTTTTCTGGTGCAACTTGAAATTTTCCTTTCATTCATACCTTTTATTGTTTGTTTCCAAAGATAATCACAGACATTGTATCAATTACTCGGTTCCCTTTTTAGCTATTACTATGAGCTATTGATGAATAAAGATTCAGGATATGGTCTTGGGGGTGAAAAACGAGGCTTGTATAATTGTATTGATGTCCACCTCAAAAGGATGGTTCGAAGAAAGACTTCTCTTTCTTAGCTAACCTTTTGCCCTCCAAAGTTCACTATCATATAGTTGTTGAATCAAGCGACGTAAACACCAATCTAAACTCCTCTTGCTTAATTAAACAACTTAACGAAGGAAAGATAAGTACCTAATCGCAGAATCAAGCGCTTTAAAAGAAAGGAATAGCTTAAAAACATTCAGGATGAAGAAAAGGAAACAAACTGTCTATCTTCCTGATATGCCACCTTCCAAATACCCATTTCTCAGCCGCCCATAATAGAGATTCGGTTTTTTTGGTACAACCACATGGCAGGGATGTTTGTTCACCATGGTCTGTTTTATGTTTTTCTTCTCATTTTAAGAATTTTTTCCCCAAATATACACTACTAAAAACAAATAAATGCATCATTTTATTATATTATATTTAAAAAGCTAATATAATATAATAGTTATTAATATTTTATTATTTTTAAATATATCTGTTTTCAAATACAACATTAAATTTTAGTTTAGAACGGGAGATAACAAAGATTACATAAATGGGTATCAAATGTATTTGAAAAAACAACAGTAACAACTAACAACAAAGAAATCATTATCAGGTTAACATGAAACGAAAAAGGGTCATCAAATACATTTTTTAGATGATAATAATAATCTTATTAATAATAAACAATTAAGGAACACATTCTTAAAGCAAGAAAAACTGAAAACTGAAACCTAAAAAAAAACCCGAAACAAGAAACAAAAACTATACCAAAATGGTCCCATGTTAGGAGAAGTTCAGTTTCATCTCCAGGATGTCCAGGCCTTGCACATTTTACTTGCAAGATACTTGGCAGCCTTAACACCGCCTACAGCCAATACACCAGACACCGCCTGCCTTGCACTTGAAACCATCACCTTTCGCCTCAGAACCCCCTGCATGCAATCTGCTGCCTCTTTTCTCGACCGTATCAACACTTGGTTTCTGCCTGTGACTCCACCTTTTTGAAGACAGACACATGTTTTAGGATCATATGATGTCAGTTCACATTAACAGTACAATGATCAAAATGAAATCGTACCAGATCCACTCAGACTTCTCTTCTCCCCAAGCCTTATCCCCATTGTGTTTCGCACCGTCGTTGGTAACGATGAAACTAAGTACTCAGTTGCTGATAACCCACAATCCTGTTTTACAAGGTATGTTTAGTAAACATAAACCATTTGAATGTATATAACATTTTTACTGTTTGCCTCTATTTTTACAACCATACCGAAATACCAATCTTATTGGACTAACACAACAACTAAATTTCAACAAACCTGGGAAATATTTACTTGATGGCCTCCACGTGCTGAGAATTGCAACAACTCTTTTGTTTTGTACTGTTCAAGACAAGGTTGGTACATTGACTGGAATAACTGGAACTGCCCTCGAACTATTTTGTTAACCTACGGAAGGTGAAACGTCCCATTGTAGCATAAGTCAAGTAGTGGTAATAAATAGTGAAATGACAAAAAATCTATGCTCGACAACTGACAATGAAATTAGGTTCACAAATTAATTGAATATTTTTAGTGCTATCTGTAAAGCAAACATGATATTTCAGCACATTTACAACATAATAATTATAAGGCAAGCATAAAGCAAGTCGATGCTGCTAAAAATTACACTTTCAAGGCAATAGTGCTACAACCCATGCAAGTTTACTAAGAGCTGTGTACCTTATCCCTGTCCTCTGCAAAAAGCATACGCAAATCACCCATATATGAAAGGCTACATACTTTAGCATACAAGTCAACCTGCACAAATTAAATGTAACTGTAAGTTCAGAAATTATAGAGATGCAGTATAAAAAAGGAAGACAACCTCAGTAAACTCAGGTGGCAGAAGGAGGAGAGCTGCAGATACTGCAGACCTCAGATTAACAAAGTTAAGCTGTTGAACATCCAGGGAATCCACTAGTATATTAACCTGAACAACAAAATTTAAATTCCTTAGAGAGGAAGGGAAAAAGCCCAACTGGACCATTCATTTTTGCTACTCAAACTACGGCTATACATAGAGAGAGCGAGAGAGCAGCTATTTGAATCTATACAATTCAATTTAGACAGAAAATCATGACTCCCAACATCAAACACGATAAACCACCGGCAATAGGTAAGAATGCAGAAGCACGATGAGGATCTTCCAATGAAATACATCTCCCATTAGTAAATTAACACTTCCTAATTTACATGATTGGAAGTAGTGAAAAAATAGAAAATGGGATAAATTATCTCTAAAGAGCGCTTATGAACATGTGATCCTTTTTAGAAGCCAGAATGAATTCACAAGGTACATCTGGTGTTTTAATTCTCACTATCTTTAGTACCTGTACCTTGCCTATGCATATAAAACCCCTAGTAAATATTTGTTTTTCCATTTCACAAATTTAAACCACAGGGTTAGATGTCTAAGGAGGAGAATGTCTTTTCTGAGTCTCTGACAAACAAACTATTCCCTAAAAATATAAGAACCAAAAATAGTTATTTTTCAAAATGCAAGTTCCTAGGATACACAAACCGGCTTTTGCAAGCGGCCACTGAGGTAGAATGTCTTCCAATATTGTATGTCCTGTATCAAATCATGCATCCGTACAACCCCATACTTGAGCATCTGTACAAATGCTCATGCAGTGAGGATTGGTAAGTACACAAAACCAAAAGCTTTTTGAGGTTGGAAATCAAATTACAATTTTATTATATTCAAATACCTTCTCGTTCCACGTAACATAAGGATTAAAATGTACTCCAACACCAATTTCATCAGCAACTTCAGTGACCTAATCAAATCAATTAGAGAAGTAGTTACCAGGGGCAGAAATAGAAAGAAAATTCTGAAAAAGAGAGGGGAGAACGGCATTACCAGTTTCCCCCCTCCAAGGTACACCATCCATGAGGCATAGTGATCTTTGTTTAATTGAATATTCTAGGTTGTAGGATGAATAAAATAAGTTAGTAAACATAAGGCAGTACCAAATCATGTTATAATGCACACTAAAACGGTAACAACTTTTTAAGATTTTACCTTTTCGTGCCATTTTTGGGTATCAGATACGCCAAGAATAAGGTCAACCATTTTTGACTGCCGATCCAATGTTTTAATCCAAGTAAAAAGAATTGCAATTACAAGTATCGAATAGTATATGCATAGAGAAAAGGAGGGGAAAACCCCAATAAAACCTTATCATGATTGTTTGGATGCAGAGTCGAACCATATATACAGCAGAACTCTACTGGAGGAAGTTCTTTGAGAAAATCTATAAGCTCGGTGTTTGCCTTATTCCTCATGAGGTCACCGTCTTCCCGCCTATACATGTTTATAAACAAGGTCATGACACAGGCAAGGATAGCAACAGAGAGAGATATAAGACAAATGTGGCTGAGAACATCTGAAGCATAGAAATCAAAATTACTTCGGAAACTCGCAATAAACTCCAAAAACTCATCATACTACTGCAATTAATTTCTAGACAAAATCCATTGAATAATTAATGAGATAGTAAAGGTAATGTATCCAGCACATTCACTTGGACACGGATTAATATGTAAAAAGACCACGTAGTTGAGATGAATATGCATATCTCACCCGAACTTTCACTTCAAAGTTCAAAGCCAAGGAGCAGGCTGGAAAAAAGAAGGTATTTTTCTTAACTAGGCGTAAAATAGACCTATCTGAATCTATGTGTATATGCAGAACTAATGCGGCACTCAAAGGGGAATTTCATCAAACAGTTGGAAGGCACACCCAGAACTTCTGCAGAGAACCTCCCTCATTGTCGAAGAGATCAGCGACAATAGAAGAATTTTGCAGCAAGTATTTTTTTTCAATAAAAAAAAAAGAGGGTGGATGTTAAAGTGAAACAGTGAGTGTGAGTATAAGAATCCAGCCTCCTTTCGGTAGTTCAATGTACGTGAGGTGGAGCCGTGTTCATAAGAGAGGGAAAGAAAACAAGAATGAAGCAAGACGGCAAGAGTGTGAGTGATTGAGAGTGGCGTACATCACCTCAATGTCAGCCGGCGGAAATAACAGAATAGGTGGCGGTCTATCCGGCGAGCGGTGGTGATGGCGGCGGCGGTGAATGAGCAGGGGCCGTTTCCGAATCGTCTAAACAAAAAACGGTTTGTTTCATTTTCAAAACATAAATGTGAATGACGGCGGAAATGACTTTTTCAACCTCAAACTATTTTGAGGTTTATTTATTTATTTATTTCAATTGCCCATTTTTCTTTTTAATTTTCTATATACAATAATACAATATAGGTAATTAGTAAAAATGTATAAAGAAAATATAAAATAATTTTTTAAAGCTAGATATCCAAAATTTAGAGTAATTATTTTAAATGTCAATATTTAAGCTATCATTTATTACCACATCTTGCTATATTTATAAATAAGTCAGTTTATTTTGTTATATTTGAAAATAGTCCCAAAATTTATCTATTAAGCGTTTGAGAGGGTAAAAGTTTTATTTAGAAATTAATTTTGTAATTAGAATATAAAAAAAATGGGTTCAAATTCCAATAGACAGCAATCTCAAGTAGACAGCAACTATAGTGAGCATTTCCCAAGGTTTTCAAAAATCAGGAAGCCAGTCATGAAGTTGGCATCAACTAAACAAAAACATTAACTTCCATGTGTTGTTTTTGTTAGCCATTCACATTTCACTCTCATTAATTTCTTGCCAACTTTGTTATTGCCTCAACCACTTGGATGCATGATTTCAAGCATATTCGCTGAAGTAAAATCCTTATATATGTAAATTAACATTACATTGTTTTTTTTTTTTTTTTTTTTTTCTTCCTTTATAAGAAGATACCTTATAACAGATGACTTTGGGGAGACCCATATTTTAAGTTTTGAACATTAATCAGTTATTCTGAAGCCAGTCTTGAGCAGCCACCAGATCGGGAAGCACCACTGCCCCAGATTTCCTCCATTCCTCAGCATCTGATGTCTTAAATCTATCCAATAACAGACCATGCATTCCCACACTCTTTGCAGGAATATAATCTTTTCGCAAGCTGTCTCCAATGTGGAGAGCTTCTTCTGGTGCTATATTTCCAGCCCTCTCGATCGCAATCTCGTAGATTCTAGGATCTGGTTTCTCCACACCCTCAAGACCGGAGAATACACCGAAGTCCCATTCTGATCCCTGAATAGTCATTAAGCACAATATCAATCAGTAGATCTTGCTCGTGTAATCAGGAAGAAGAACACTCTTAAAACAAAACAGAGTACCCCTACCCACTACTCAGTGTGGTACAAAATACACTAATATCAGAAGGAAGGATTCTAAGTATCATTTTTTAAACCATGGAAATGAGAAATGGCCATTTGCATTCATATGTATACTATCACATCATTTTTCCTCCAAATGCAAATGGTAGTGATATTGAAAAAAAAAATTCTGAAATACTTAAAAACCACTTAAAAGTAATCTTCGAAGCACCTTATTAATGCCATTTTCAAGAGTGCTTTGAATTTCATTTTAAATTACATTTTTTTAAAAGTCATCTCCATCTTATCATAAGACCAAAATCTAGATGTACAGTATACAAAAAAAGAAAAGAAAAAGAAAGGGAACAATGAGTTCATACATACCTGATTCAAGCCTAAAGCTGGAAGGATCACATCCTGATACCGGTACTCTGCATTACTCACAATGCCAACCATAAGACCTTGCTCACGCACCCATCTAAGAAATGGTTGGGAATCTTCGAACACCTTATAAGGAGCAGATGACCCAAAGGATGCATATATACGTCTAAACACCTTCTCAAAAGTCTCCTCATCATAATCATATCCAGCCTATCGGTAAAACAAGAAGTTTCACGTCATAAAAATTTTCCAACGATGTGCAAATTGTAGTCTAAGGTTTTCTTTCAATGAGCTAGCAGTTGATGTTTCTTTCTCCCATTCTACATATAATATAACAACAGGTTTGACTCAGACTGTCTATGCCTTCAAAACAGAGTGTGGGGAGAAAATTCTGACAAATGTGATTGCTTGAAGAGAATGTGGAGAGAAATTTCTTACAAATGTGATTGCCTGAAGAGAATGTGGAAAAGATATTCTAACAAATGTGATTCCCATGAATCTAATACTATGAACTACATGCTATGCAAAATGTCATGCCTGTATATCTTCTAGATGGCTATATCGATCTCTTACCCTGGTAAAGGAATCTCTAACGCAAGTTTTCCACCAAACGATGTTAGGCATTTTTGCTGCATATCCAAAACATGGATAGTTTTTTGCCATCTCCTTGTAAGCAAGTTTAAAGCCCTCGTGCACACGTTTGTAATCAGGGCATGGCAGCCCCACGGATTTGGCTGCCATGCAATAGTAATCACCAAGCTCCCCTTTGTAAGCTAACAATGTACCAGTAACATCTATGGTGACACAGCGCAACTTTGACAAGAGCGACATTTTAATGAAGAAAACGTTGCGGTTCCAAAGTGAATGATATCAACAATCGCTGCTAATGGAATTTTATCTGAAAGCACCCAGCTAACAGACTTCAAACAAGCAGCCAGCTACAGCATTAACCTGCATTTAAGTACATGAACATCTTAGGTTATCAATGCACAACACCTGTTCAAGCAGATAAAAAGCAACGTGTTCTGCGGACAATTCAACTTTAGTGTTGAAATACAAAAACAAATGTCATTTCTCCATAAATTCCAAATACTCTGACCTTTTTGTACATAAGTTCACAATTTAGACCTTTTGGTTCATGCCACAAGTTTAATAAGATGGTGAATGATTCTAATAGCAAAATGCATGCGAAAAAATTAAGTGATGAAAAATAAGGAAAGACGATAATTTGACCAATGAGCAAAAAAATAACAAGTACATATCTATGCTGCGAGTCAGTTGCAATTTATAATTTTCTTAAACTCCAATACCAGGTAGTTTGTTGATCCCCTCTTTGATCTTTATGAACAACTTAAAGCATCTCACAGTATTCCCTTCAATCAACTAATAACCCGATATTTTAAGGTTCCTACTGTAGCTTACTAGATAATTTGTTGGGGGGGGGGGGGTTATTTTATTTTTTTTAATGAGAAACAAATGCTCGTTGATATGATGAAATATAACCAAAAAAAGGAAGGGGTGGGGGGGTTACAAAAACCAGGCCTTTAATCTTCTGGGTGCAGACGTCAATGTCCATTAGATTTAAGGCAGTTTAACTGATAATGAAAAATTCAAATCTAAATATAAATATTAATCCCTAAGACAGTTTTTCAATTTCATTCCCCTCTTTTTTGAAAAACGTTCTATTTGCTCCCTACTGTGTCAATGTATTTCAACGCAATTCTCCTTTGTTCATAAAAGTTAAAGGACCCATTTGACTACTTTTCATCTTTCACCTGACCATTACTTGAACAAATCAAAATAAGAAAAGGACAGAGCTAGAGACAGTGAAAAAGACCAAATGTGAGGGAAATTGTGGCAGTAAGAGAGAAAGGCTGAGTGAGTGCGAGAAACAGAGGGGTTTGGAGAGATCGAGAAAGTAAGAGGGAGATGGAAGGAAAGAGTTTGATCGATGGAAAGAGAAAGATAAGTTTTCGGTAGCATGTAAAAATTTAAAAGGATTTCACTTTTTTTCCAACACACAGAGATTGGCAATACCAACCATTTTATTTTTCAATACATGTTAAATTTCACATCAAGGATTCAATTGAAGTAATTTGATACCTTACAAGAAAATCGCAAATGTTGAAAGAATAGGAACAAAATTGAAAAACCACACACGAGACTTATCAATACATTTAGCCAAAAGTAAAATATCAACGCCAACACACTTAGCAGACCTAACAAAGAAAAATATAATAAATTAGGAAGTCAGCTCCTGTTGAGGAAATTCTACAGTGTATAATTTTATTGATCAAAGAAGAATCTACAAATATCAAAGCGCCAAAAAGATTTTCGATCATCAAATACATCAATGTCTACCCTGAGGCCTTTTTCTTCGGGGAGATATCAAGAAAGAAAGTTGCAGAAATAGTGTACATAGGTTACTTTAATCAATGAACATGAAGGCCATGAATAAGGTTAGCTTCACTTCAGAGTTCAGAGCTACTAACAGAGTCGAGAACCAACTGTGGAGCAAGAAAAATGTTCTTCACTCACTTACAGATCCTCATATAAACGATTAAAAAATGTAAAGAAAAAAAGAAGTTTGACTTTCTTCAGAAAACCAAACAAGCAAACAACTACAATCAGATCATTGAAAATAATCTGGACAGACAATGTTGCATAAATTTCTCAACTGATTGATTAACCGGCAACAGTAAAAAATTCCCAATACAAGGAGAAACAGAAAACTTCGATTCAGTCAAGAATATGGAGAAAAGTTTAAGATCAAAATCACAACACTCATAACAACAAAAGACTACAGGGAGTAGGAGATAAAGAGAGAGAGAGAGAGTAAGAGACTCCAATGAATAAGATGGTGCGAAAACATACCCAGAAGCCAAAAAGATGCAAAATTTGCAATGGTTGGGATAAATCACAATGTCATCAGAAGGTAAAAGCTTGAGCAGGACGTTGGTTGAATTAAATGATGAAGAAGGCGAGGCGAGAGAGGAAGATATATATACAAATGGGGTTTGGGGGATGAAAAGGTTTTGGATACTTATACAATGGAGGGAGCTTGCTTTCGCATACCTTTCGTCCCAAGTTTGAGAAAACCAATGGGTGAACTCTACATATACATTCTCCCCGCTTCTGTTCGCCATTTCCGTTTCTTCCGTATTTACCATCCTACCCATTTAACCTAACAATCAATTTTCATACTATGTGATCTTCACACCAAAATTAATTGTAATTACAGAAAGAATATTCGATTCCACTTTTACATTTTTCCCTAAAGTTAAATCAATACAATAATTAATTTTTTTTTTTTTTTTTTTTTATATTTACACATTTGAAAATTACTTAGATTTAAAATATTGCAACATGAGTATAATTTAATGGTTGAACCATTTGGTTTTTTTTTTCTTCTTTAAAGTTAGAATTGCAAATCTCTACATCTACATTTGGTCAAAAAAAAAAAAATTAAATATTTTTTTTAAAGTAAAAAATATTTAATATTTTAGTAAATTTAAAATATTTAAAATGATATAAAATGTATTTATTTTTTAAGTTAGAGATCGTCGATAACTTAACCTTTATCTAAGTGAATTATCCTATGCTAGCCATAATTTCTCAATTTAGCATGGAAATAGGATAGCAAGAATACAACCATTTTTCTAAAATAGGAAGAATTACTGAAGGTTGAGTATTGAAAGTTGTTTGTTTCGACAACTTTCAATTTTTATCTTACATATAGTTTTGGCAAAGCCTAATTCAATAACTTGCAAAACTTAAAATTGTTGCACGTAAATTCATAATTTTAACAAAATAACAATTTCAACAATGTTACAATTAAAAGCAAACCATGAGAGAGAAAAAAAAAAGTCATTTATTTTGTGAAAGAAAAAAAAAGAAGCATTAACTAAAACGGAGTTACTTCTTTATTTCAAAACAAAAATCTGACGTGCCAAAAGTTTACTTTATCCTATGGTTTGAAAGAATTCTACACGTAAACATTGTGTTTCTAAAATTTTCATAAAAATTAATGTCATTCACAAAATTTCAGGTAACTTCTATAAAATAACAATCAAAGCAAGTAATTATAAAATTTAATAGAAAAATGTATATAAATAAATGTAGGGGTTGCAGCCGACCTTATGGAATTACATATTTAGGCCCCAAAATTGGTGGGATAGGGCGTGATTATTGTATGGAATAAAATGGGGAGTTAGTCTGAAGAAGAATAAGAAAGTAGAATGGCGTCTTGGCAATAAATCTTGGTTTTGGTTAGCAATAAACAGAAATCGGAGGGCTTCAAAGGAAAAGTTTGAAAGAAAACTGTGGACTTAGCCCATGGTATTCTCCCTTTCTTTCCCTCTTTGGGAATTGGGAGGAATGTAATACCACTCTGGTTTTGGGTTTTACATTTTACTGCTTCCACTCTGGTTTTCGATTTCATCGTCTCTGTTCACCTTGGTTCAAAATTCAAATTTCCTCTTTTCTTTCTATTCTACCGTACATGTCAACAACCAATTGCACTAAAAAAACAAAAAGAGAAATTATTATAAACAGAAAAAATATCAAACTATTTACAAATATAAAAAAATTTGCTCAAAGACGATAGAAAGCGATAGAATTCTATCGCAGTCTATCAGTGATATATTTGTAAATAGTTTGACTAATTTTTCTATATTTGAAAAAAGTAAAAAAAAAAACAAGTTAAAAATTTCTAATCTATTCTCTTTTCAAAAAAAAAAAAATAATAATAAAGAATAGATGCTCGTCTCAAAATAAATAAATACGCGTTTAAATAGATGATAGTTCAATGTTAGTATGTTACAATGTATTTTCGTTTCAAATATATAATATATATATTTACTAACCCCTCCACTTCTTTTCCTTTATGGTATTCTAAAACTCAATGAATAATTACATTAATATTTATTAGAAACAAACATTTTTTCCACTTCATGGTCAGTTTTTCAGTTTTACAAACCCCTTCATGCTAGAGAAGGAAAATTCTCGATTCTTAATGTAAATGGTTTTTACATTAAAAAAAAATCAAAACAATTTTCTCCACAACAAATAAATGGTTTCAACAAACAACACAATACACTTTCCCAAATACACTTGAGACAAATTGTAATTTTTTTTATTTAAAAAAAAAAAAAAAAACAGTGATGTGATCAAAATATAGGTAAACAGAACTTGAAACATGAGCATTTTTTTTAATTATTAATTATTAGAATGCATTATCAATCCGATTGTAAATATTTTTACAATAGACGGACTAAATGATCGAATTTCAAACCTCGAAGTTGATAGTATGAGTTCATGTGAGAGTCAATGTTACATAACTTTCAAATGCAATACTTAATCTAATGATATTCTGCAACAAAACATAATAGAATTGATATAAGTTTATATCTGTAACACCTACAACTGCATACATAAAATTTAATAGATCTATAACCTTAATCATGAAGTGGTTTACAGTAATTTCCTCCCTCAAGTATATTAATCTTAGACGAATACTTCCAATCTCACAATGTAGACAATTAAAAATATGACATAAACAAATCATATTGATGTGAAACACTAAAAGACTAACCATTTGATATAAGTTTATATTTGTAACACCTACAATTGCATACATAAATTTTAATGGATCTATAACCTTAATCATGGAGTGGCTAACAATAATTTCTTCCCTCAAGTATATTAATTTTAGACAAATGCTTCCAATCTCGCGATGTAGAAAACTAAAAGTATGACATAAACAGATTAAATAGATGTGAAACACTGAAAGATTAACTAATTGATATAAGTTTATATTTGTAACACCTACAACTGTATATTAATGGATCTATAACCTTAATCATGGAGTGGTCAACAGTAATTTACTCCCTCAAGTATATTAATCTTAGACAAATACTTCCAATCTCACGACGTAGAAAATTAAAAGTATGACATAAACAGATCAAATAGATGTGAAACACTGAAAGACCAACCTCTAAAATGTGCATCCATTGAGGGGATTCCTGGTCTGTAGCCTCACAAATCATCATGAAGAGATATATATTTACAAGTATGATATCTAAAGAAGTGTCAACTACTTTTGGAAGGTAGAAAGTAACGAGCAATGGTGGAACCTCGATTCGCTGTATTGGATCGTTTGTGAGGCCTAAGCCAAGACCATATTTCTTTCTGAATTTCAGGCGGCAACTCTTCAATGACTGAAATGTCAATTTCGTCAACCTTATAATTCCATCTTTCACCTCCTTGTTCACCATGATCAGACAATCTTAATTCACTGGTGTGTCCATCTGGAGTTATATGCATAAAGTTCAGTTCCAAGTGCTTATTCACTAGTACAGATCAATTCTATACCTAATAGGCTAGTATAGTTCTATATTTAATTCAAAGGGGATAAAAGAGAACAATATATTTGAAAAATACCAGCAGATGACAAGTTATCTTGGATGCTTTCAGCAGACTCCTGATTCCTTGATGAGGAAGAGAGATCAGACTTAAAGAATCTCAAGATTGAAGCTGTGCCCTATCATCACGACATGTTGAAGAATAAAAACAACAAATCTTCAAAATGTGATAACTCTACCAGTTAAATAAGAACCTTTTTGGATACAAAAAGAATATTCTCTTTCAAAATTCAAATATACAAAGATCAGCCATTTTTTACAAAGTAATATTTATGTATCCAATTGGCACCCGTTAAAAATCAACCATTATGGTCATGAATTCCATAGGGGCGGCCAAACAATTGTAACTAACTTCGTTGATCCATTGAAATCTTTTACTCCCATACTTCATAGCAAAATCTCTCCACGGTAACGGAACTGAACAAATGAAATAGAATAATAAAATACATTGAAACCTTGTCTTTTGATTTGTTCCTTTTCGTACACAGCGGAGATGTAATTCTTGTGTTCTTGGACTTCTGCTCTTCTATTGGAATTATTTGGACCTCACTTTTATTTGGGCCCGAACAGAACTTGCTTTCTGTAAAAATTGCCTGTATTTAGATCAGAACTGGGTAGGAAAGGAAAATACTTTGGAGTACATATATGAATACCTGCGACAAACACGGGCAGCCGGGTTGTTTCCAGGATAACACCATCTTTTTCTAACTCTTTGAAAGAACAACACGTATCCTGAACATCAAAGAAGCTCGAGTTAGAAATAACAAATGCTCTTTTACTAAAAAGACTTTTCAATCAATCTTGAGAACTTCTATCTAAACATAGCATTAAGCAAGCATAAAAGATGAACCACTGAAGTGCTAACCAACTCTTCACTCAGTCTTGTAGCAATGAAAATGCTCACCACAATTTATCAAGTACATACAGAACTGCTTGATACAAATTGCAAACAGGAGAAGCGGTCAAAAAAAAATTTTTACAAAAAATAAAAATAAAAAAATAATAGAAAATAAGAAAAAAGGTGGTCATATGAACTTGGCATTGGCAGTTATACCTATCGTCTTTCACAATATCTAAATTAGTTCACAAAAGCTTAGAAAGGGCAATCTTGGAGCTAGAGAACCTAGAAGTAGAACTTGAAAACTATTGATCCCAAAAACTCAAGCTACCATAACATTCAAAGATCATATTGAAAAGAAGTTGATGTGAAAGTTGTAGAATATGCGGTACAAGAACACAGATTCAGCAAAAGAACTATTGATTAATACCATGACTTCATCATTCCATGAACCCCTTTCACCCTCCTCTTCATCCAAATTGCATCCATCTGTAGGCTTCTCCTCTTTCTCTTCTCCAGTGAATGTATCAAGAACCTCACTTGAGTCCACTGAATAATTTGTACAACCTAAATGACCAAGCTCAATCTTGGTTTCTTCTCCATTACATTCATCATGAGCTTCGTTTGAATCCATCACTGAATAATCCGTACAACCTAAGTGACCAGGAAGTTCTCGTCAACTAAAATAAGTAAAACGAGGCACAAAATAGATGGAAACATATTTTGACTCTTAAACCTGAATGTAAAGCAGTTTCTTGTATATTATTATCCTGGGGTTGCTCAGATGACGTGCAAGATGAATGCTGGACATGCAGGTATTTTGTAATTGAGCACGTTCCCTACCACAAGCACCAGAAGGCTGAGCATTGAAATTAAAAGAAAAATAGCACCGACGTACAGATGAACTGATTAATCACTACGAGAGTAGAGTGGTTCAAATAATTCCCTAACACTTCAAATATATATATCGATTATCAACTAATATTGTTCAACAGTAAATTCAGTTTGGCCATAAAAACAGTATGAGTTAAGATGCTAAAACATTCAAACAATCATTAGTAAAATTTCCAATCAAGTTCAGACAGAAAACTAGGAAAGTTCTTTCAGCCAAAGAACGCATACTTATCATTCTTCAGCGTCTTGTACATGAAAAAATAATAGATTAAAATAAAATAAACATTCTTCACAATGTTTCTTGATGGATATAGATATAGAATATTTGGGAGTTAAATACCTAGGATTTAAGTGTCTAGGGCAATGAGTGTCCGTATTTGGATATGTAGAATAATTAATATTTGAGAGTTAAATACCTATATTTATTTTATAGGTTTTGCTCATGTAAGGAATAATTTAAATTAGGTTAATACCATTTTGTTACCTGTACTTTGGAACTCATTCCGTTTTAGTCCATGTACTGTTAAAATTAGTCATTATTGTTAGTATGAAGTTTATTTGTATCGAATTTGATAAAATAATAATAACTATAGTTTCCATTTAAGAACACATAATGTGAATATCCTTCCAAATTTCATAAAGCTAAGGCTAATAGAAACTAAAGTTTTTTAACTATAAACTAATGGTAGAGACTAATTTATGAACTTTGAAAGTAAAGGGGTGTTTGGGGCACTGACTTAGTTATTATAGTTAGTAATTATTATAGTTTGTGGGTTATAATAGTATATGGATTATGATAGTTTATATTTGGGGTATAGACTATTTTAGTCTGTGTTTGGGTGTATACTATTTTAGTCTGGATAAGAAATAGTAAACACAGTAACAAAAAGAAAGAGAGAGGATAAGGAAAATAGTAAATAACATAGTAAAGAGGGTTTTGAAATAGTATTTACTATACTTAATTGTATGTTATAAATAGTTGCAAACACTATTATTATATTTGGAGCCCCAAACATGGAGTGGGCTATAATAACTCACCCCACCAACTTCAAGTTGGTGTCCCAAACACCCCTAAGAAACTAAATTTTAACATTGAAAGTACGACAACTAAAATAGAACAAGTCGCATACCACATGGACCAAAATAGTTTATTAACCTTTAAATTATTCCTTTTAAAACAAAACTCTAAATAATTAGATTTAGTTTAAAAATATATATATTTCTTTAATTAATTAAAATATTTATATTATATAATGAATAATAATATAAAGCACTTCAAATTATTTAGACATATATATTCTTTAATTAATTAAAATATTGATGAGTATTTTCTCTGTCCTATTCATTTCCCAAGAAAAAAGTCTCATCTTCAAGATAGATAATAAAATCTCATATTTCATGGTGTATTTTTATCCTTAGATAATAATTATCCAAGTTTTAAAAAGTAAACATCTAAGAAACAAATATGAATCTTTTATATCCTTGCCAAAATTCATTTCAAAACATGTGAAACAAACAGCCTTTAGCAATCAAACATAAGCAGACCACAGAACTAGTTGCCAAGTATGCTCAAACTTACAGATGGTATGGTCATAATTTTACTTGCTGAGACAGAAAGAGAAGTTATTCTCCATCCACTGTTCGGATCCCCCTGGGTGTTAGCTCTGTAAGAACCTAAATAATCCCGCAGTCCAGCCTTAAACAAGTTTAGTGCATCCTCCTGAATTTTAGCAGCACCATATCTCAAGGGACAAGACTTGGAAGGGAACTTTTTATGTGAATCTGAGTCACTCAACTGCACCACCAAGAATAATCATACCTCAGCAAATAGTGTGCAGCAATCCATCTTATGAATACATTTATTGGTTCGTGCTGTGGAACAAATCTTAGCAACATGTCAAAGCACAAAAACATACCCTGTATGCACTAGCATGAAGTGTAAGGGTGTGAGCCATCCGCCTATTCTGATCTAAATCAGAACAAAGACGCTCGCTCAGTTCTTCAGAAAGTTCAGTTAGCCAATGCTGAACCTGCAGAAGGGGAAATGATAATGGGAACTCTGTGATGGTTGAACAAGGCCTTCCAAACATGTACCTCCAATCTCATATCTTATCCCAAGGGGTTAAAAAAACATCTCCTTCCACATGAAAACATGTATGGAGCAACAGTAAGCAGCAAAACATAGAAGATGCCATACAGTAAAGAACAAAAACAAATCCATTTTCAAAGTTTGCCTTGATACAACAGACCTAGAAACCATTAATTTAAGCACAAATACACTCGCAGAATAGCTACCTACCAGGTTATTTAACTCAAAAAAGATCAAAATCATGTCAAGAAAGAATTTTAAACAACAAATCTAGTATAAATACTTCAAAAATTGAAGAAATAAGACAAATAGCAAGTAGATTTAACTGAATATATGGTAACATCAATTTAGAATATTCGGCATTAAACACTCAAAACACTTTACATCAAAACCTCAATCAACATGCAGTACAAAGGACATTGTCCATCCTCCTATACACACTCACATCAAGGGGATAAAAACACAAATAAAAGAAAGAAAGACCTAGCGACAGGAAAATAAATCTTAATGATGTCCTCAAGAAAATATAAAATAATAAACATAAAATAAATAAAAACTGACTGAAAAACTTACTGAAGAAATAGTCCTCAGAGCTTGGGGCCCAGGAAAACTCTTCCCAGAACCATGGCTTTTGGGGAGAAGGCGACATTCTACTTCTTCCCCACTGACTCCTCTAGCAATATTCCATAACCAAGTACTAAACAAAAGAAAAAAAGTAAAATTATTATTTTCTAGGGGAAAAAATGTAAATGTATTCTATTACACCTGTTTTGTTGATTAGTTTCCAGGCAAACTGATAACCCAACCCATAAAAGCCTTTATTGTCCCCCACCCCCACCCCCAACAAAAAAGTAAAAAGAAAAACAAACAAAAACAAACAAAAATGATTTCATAGAGTGTGAAATTACAGATTAGAGCCTTCATTCATTGTCTACTTTTTTATGTTTTCTATTTCATTGTAGAGATTTAGAAATGATCCAACATTGAATTTATTTTTTTATATCCGTGAGTGTCCGGACCAGCTTACGCGCACCTCGACTAATCTCACGAGACAACATGCCTGACCCTACAACATTTGGGTGTCAAAGAAACTCGTAAGAAATTAATTCCTAGGTAGGTGGTCATCATGAATTGCATGATCTCTTAGCCATTAATTGAGATTTTGTCTCCTTTTGTACCACTAGGCCAACTCATGATGGTTAGAAGATCTAACATTGAATTTAGTTATCAAATACCCAGTATTGATGCCATAACGTTCTTGTAGCTTCTGCTCCGGAAATTTCAATAGATCTCCAACAGTGTTCACACCAAGGTCACTTTCTAAAGAACTCCCAAGCTTTCCACCTAGTTGCTTCCTGCCATAAAATTTCACAACTGACGCAAATAAATTAAATGTTAACATAACGTTAGTATGTGATATGACATATGAAGACTTACATTTTTTTTATTGGCAGCGAATCAAGCAATCCATTCACGCAGGAGAGGGGCACAACAGTTTGTTGAGCAGGTTTATTCATGGCACTCGCAAGTTTTGCCAGCATCTGCTCACAGTCCCATATATAATAAAATATATATATATCAATTAAAAGATCGTGTCGCATAAAAGATAGGATTCAATATGAACAAATAATTCCATCCTACCTTGTTATGAGCAATTCCAGCAGAACAAGTAAACTCGGTCTCTTTCAACACTTGCATCCTTAATTCAGCAACAATGAGAGTTCCACAAGCCAACAGCTTATCACGATAATCTGAATCGCACTTCGTAAGCCACATCCTTACACATTCTTGGCTGTCACTTTGTTCCTGACTTAAAACCAAATTCAATATCGTATATAATACGGTAGCTGTAGCTGATGAACAAGCCAATTCATAGCTAATATTATCAACATTATGGAGTAAATTTAATTTCTTAGAATTTTATTGGTACAATTGGAAAAAGAAAAATATCTTGTTGATACCAAGCTAAAAGGAAGAGGGAAAAAAGATATGCATGCAAGAAGAGAGATTCTAGAGAGTTATGGTCCCTTGTTCACTTTCAAGAAGCAGTGTGTTGTACATGAAGTGGAAGCATCCTTGATACAAGCTTTTATGATTATGATCAGTCACTTATTTGTGCCAATTAAGGCTCTTTTTGTAACTTATTTGGCCACTCACTTATCATTACATCAATGAAAGCTTTTTTTCCTTTTTTAAATATCCGGTAAATGGTCAAAATTATAATGCAAATTTGCGCCTAAAATTTAACATGTTTTATGCTTCGATAAATATTTGAGTCATGACTTAAGCAGGAGATCAGGAATGAAGAAATCTCAGAGATTGTATTTGACCTCTTGATCAAGACCTAAAACATGTGATTTAAGAGCCTCGACATCAATAACTTCCATGCTCTCTGGAGGAGTTTCAACTAACATTGCTTCAGCAGCATCGGTAAGGTCAAGATATACTTCATCAATCGATGCTCTCTCACACTTTCCCTTCTTTGAAAGAACACGCACAACCTACAATTTTGATAGTTCTCCATCGTCAAATGTCTACATTCCTTGTTAACAGAGAAGACCAAATGCACAAACGGGTTTACTGACCTCTGAACCTGCATCCCGGTATGTCTTGAGGTCTGCTTTACCACGTGCCACAGGAACCTGAACGAGCTGAATTTGAGGGCAGATTTTCTTTGCCTCATCACCTCGCATCGATCTGAAGCTTATTAGATTTTTTAAGAGAAGAAATTATAACTCAGGGGAAGAAGTGTCTATACCTCGTCACACCAAATTTGCGTGCCTCGTAGCCAACAGCAATCAAGCCACCACCTTTCCATGAGTTATATTGAACCACAGCAGTAGGCAAACCCCTTAAATGAGGCTGCTTCCTTTGCTCAACTGCAGAAATAATAAATATTAACAAAAAGCTTGAGAGAAAGAAACGACTTTGTGAATCAACCATAAAAAAAATATTGTCTAGCTTGATAACAAAAATAGAGTATGAAAAGCATAGCATGACAGACAAAATTTTCCGTAACTTCTCTGATCATACATTACTAATTTCCGCAAGAAGGGGAGAAGGAAAATCTACAGATCCATGGTACTATTGCTAACCTTTGCACCCAAAGGAATACATCAGCTCATCACCAAATTATGCAGCAGCAACCTAAATTTCCTTGTCAAATAAATCCTTAGAAAGAATCTTAACACTGTGACCAAAATTGAATACCATCACCATTGATCCTAGTAGCTTAAGTAGATGGATTACGGTAAATTTAATCTTATATCAATACTTCACTCCTCTCACTCGTAGGCTTACAATTTTGTAGAACACCACCCAACAAGTGAAAACCAATATTAACTATGAGAAAATAACATTATAGGGATTCAAACACAAGAACCCTTACTAATACCATATTAAACCATCACAAGACTAAAAAACTAAAGGTAATTGGTTAGGGTAAATTTAATCTTATATCAATACTTTAACAATAACATATGTTCTCCAGATATGAAATGAACTTTTCATTTTATGAGTGAAAACCACTTAGACTTTCTATTTTTCTTCTTCTGATCGAGAGACTTTCATGGAAAAAAAAAAGGGTGCGGGATGCCATGAGGTTAGAAAGCAGCCCCATAAGAACACCAAAGAACTAGACTGTAGAAAACTTAATTGGAGGTAAAATAATAAGACCTACCAAGTTGGACAAGCACTATACTAAATCTCAGTCCCCTCCATTCAGACAAAAACCTATATACGAAAGTTCTCCTATTATGCACAACCTGCAAATTACACATTACCAAAAATTTCCAGAAGATTTTGTGCATGACTTAAGTAAAAATGACACAGATTGCGCCATTCCACTATATCTCTAACCAACTATTCTACAAGTTTGATATCAACTGGATCAGCTCAATGCTTTGAAGGTGCATCCACATATCAGGACCTTCTTATATGTGTTATGAAGAACGAAAAGCAGCATGAATATAGGGAGTGCCGAAGATATCGCATTCCATATAATTTTAAAATTCAAGGATAACCATAGAAATAATACACTTAATAATTAAAACTCGGTCCCTTGTCAAACAAAATACTACAGTCGGTCCATAATCTTGTATTTCAGCAACTTCCATTCAAGAGCACATCTGTAGAAAACAACAGAAGTAAATGGAAGAAAGAAATCCCTGCAATGCTTGTGTGATTGGGTAACAAACAAACTTTGAGGAGAAAAAATCGTCTAGAATCTGCTAGCACAACGGCTACAAAGAGCAATTTCAGACTATGCTTCGAAGTAGGTAGTCTTGGAGTCTGATAAAACTAAATTAGGAATTTCGAAGTCCTCTCCGCATAGGAATTCAAATGTTAGAAAGATCAGCATTCGAGCGGGGAAGTAGAATTTGAAAGGGGTATCTCAAAATAGTTGGCAGAATGGGAGCATAACAAGGTGTGTAAGAGAATCGGAACCTTGAACGTAGAAGCAGTCCATATCTACGTGAGCGATGATTCTGACATCTGACGATTCCGGCTTCGCTACCGGCATCTCTAAGCGATGCCCTGATCCAGAGCATAAGCATAAGCCAATTCCAACACCGTCAGAGCACCACACTTGTGAAAGGAAGGAGATGAGTAATGTGCTTCTTCTTCTTCAAGTAATATCAGGGAATGTTTAGCAGTTGGCGTGCAGATAGCAGATGCATCGATTGAGTATTAGTTCGTTTTACGAACATCGATGAACTAGAATTGGAACAATGAGAGAAAATTGGATGAAGGGACTGCTCGGAAACCCATAAACAAATAAACATAACCCCAACCAGAATTTGTAAAAAGGAGATTGTAATTTGCAAAAGAAATACGTTCGGTCTCCACGACTTTTATTTTCCCGTTCGTGCGAAATTGATCAAAATGGCGCCATTTTTTTTATTCGAAGTTTTAATTCAATTATCAAATCAATAAAAGGTTACTTCGATGGCATTATTTAAGGTTCATATTGACCCACGAGTTTCTTTCCAAAATATATATATATATATTGACCCACGAGTTTTAAAATGTTGGGTGTCGGTCCTGTTCTATTTGTTTCCTAAAAAAAATTCCATTTTGTTCTATTTGTTTCCTAAAAAAAATTCAAAATGCTTTTATTTTGAGTTACATTTCTACCAAATTTTGTTTCATTTTGGTCATTTTAAAATTTATAACCTTAACAATGATTTTTCACAATTAAGTGTTCAATCGTTTCCTGAATTACATGATTAATAATAATTATTAATATACCTTTGCATATAACAATAACAATAATAATTGTTATTATATTTATTTTTAGAAAATTGTTATGGGTGTAGTCAGCTAGGTTGGAAAAACTTCCTCACACGGCGCTTGCTATATATATATTTATGTACAAGCAGAGTTGCAAATAAAAAATTTAAAAAAAAAAAGGAAAAAAAGAGGGCTGAATACGGATCCACCTCATATGGATGTATCTAAAAGCAGGAGAATCCTAGAAATAGAATTCCTATGGCAGCCCAATCACACTATTAAGATACAAAAACTGAATCAACTATGCTCAAATACTTTGAACACTTCCCGGATATTTTAGGTGTCTAGATAGAAAAAATCACAATACATCGAAACATCTGATACAAGTATGTTCGAGGAGTCTGCTCACAAGGCTCTCCGGCTCGGGAATGAGGGAATATGTCACGCTGTTCCAGAAATGAAATGTCACCGACTCTTTCAAGATTTTCTTCAGTAAACCCTCCTGTTGAGCTTTTTCGGTTGCACTTGCTGGTGCCGCAAAGTATCTATTTCCAATATATTTGATTCCAAGAGAAGAAAAGTTAATAATATAAACTGGAACAAACTAAGTTCCACGACAGATTGCTCAAGTAATCAAATTTCAAAACATGTTCGGAGGAAGACGGCTCAAGTGCCTATTTCAAAATAACTTTTAAGTGCTTAAAAAGCGTTTTTAATTGGAGGCAAAAATATATATGTGTATTTTTTAAGCACTTCGACACCATTTGATTCCAAACAGCAGTCCCCAAGACAGCAAGTACGATGGTTAAGGAGTGAGTTGAAGAACCCGATCTCCACAACTAATAACAAATTGTCAAATCATGGCAGAAGGGCTGTCAGATTTTCAGGAAAATAACTAGATGAACAGTGGAGACCTGGGGAAAGAGTAAACCTCCTAAAACACTTCTCGCACAAGTTTTGTCCTCACAGGAATCAAAAAACACAGAAGGTAAATAGGAAAGATGCTGTAGATTTCCAAGAATGTTGGGTGGGCGGAGCAGAATTATTCAATGTGTCAGGGGACTATCGACGCTGTGGGATGAAGCAAAAGAAAAGGGAGTGATTGATGTCCTACAAGAGCCTTCTAGTTCTACAGACGCCTGGAAAACTCAGCAAGTTTTTAAAGGTCATTCTCGAGACATCCAATCTCTTAAACTCAGAAACCAGCCAAATACACCATTATAGGCATTTTTGTTTTGTTTCCTCATGTTTCCATGGTGAGATGCGTACGAGATGGAGATTATTACACCAATCAACTTCTCAATCAATCATTAGAATGTCCATCCCACCTAGAACTCTAAGAACTTGCTGAAATTAGAATAGATTCATCTCCCCCGTGTATAATCAATCATACACGACTCAAAGCTTTGATTTCTGAGAACTCTAAGAACTTGGATGTATCAAGTGAGAAGTCTTTGTTAAGCCTCCAATTGTAAATATGAGGAAGGGTAAAAAACCTATTATTGTAAATAGGCATGTAAGGAGTGGAAAGGAAAACTAGGGGTCAGCAGTTTGTTAGAGAACCTTATTAAGGAGCAGAGAGGGATGTAGGGCGGTTATTTTGGAAAAAGCATAGTGTTTGGAAAAGAGACTCAACCCTAGAATTGGCTGAAACTTTTGTAGGGTGATCAGCCAATTCTGGCTTACTGTTTGCTAAACAATGCATATCAATCCGATCGCTGTTTTGGTAATTCCTTGGAAGTTTTCATATATTTTCTCTTTTAACTAAAATGTGGCTTTATATATGTGTGCAGTGTGTGTGTGTGTAATGTCAGACTCAAAAGTCAGGATGTTAATAATATATATTCATATATAAGGCATAAGATGTACAAGCAAATTTAACCGGAAATTACCTAGTGATATTCTGTGAAGCAATGGGAAAAAATACAAAAGATGGCTGCACATTCAACTCAAACTGTTCTGAAGGCACTTTGCTGGAAAACCTCTTTGCTACTCTTGTCAAGAGTTCAGCCCCATTCCATCTAAAACTTCTATCATCATAAGTCGAATAGTACTCTTTCAGACACTCCATTATAAAGGGGCTGCAGAGAAGAGACAAATCCAAGCTAATCAGATTCGTAAGACAAATGTGGGCACCGTGTGCTGCTCAATGAAGTGTTTAACGACGTGGAGAAACACTTGACAGTTCCCTCAACCTATCAAATACATTTTCTTATAGAAAAAGGAACCTATCAAATACCTTTACAACATAGTTGCTAGAATTAAATACAGAACAATCTACCTTTTGAATGAATAAAATTGTACAAATAACAAGACAACAATTATATACAACAACAATACTAGTCAATATATTAATTATTATCAAGAGATTTGATGAGGAGGTGGTTAGGCTTAATTTCTTCTTGTGGGTGTTAACTTCTAGACCTTTTTGTAATTATGATACTGGTAGTTTTATAGGATTGGAGTCTCTTTTTTTCCAGTTAAAGTCAGACTTCCTTTTTTGTCGGGGCTTGTTTTTTGTATGCCTTTTTGTATCCTTTCATTTTTCTCAATGAACTTGTGGTTTCTTATTCTCTTTTTTTTCTTTTTTTTCTCATTCTCTTTTTTTTCTTTTTTTTCTCATTCTTCTTTTTTTTCCTACATCAGAAAAATGTTTTTTCCCTTACAAAAACATGTACATTCAAGTTAGACTAGTCAAAGATGTTATCAACCATTATGTTTTCAGAAAAGAAAATTTTGTTCTAATAACATAGATGATTCCTAAGCAGAATATGAATTGCATGAGAACCAATGCCTTTTAAACTGCCACATACCTTTGCCTTCTAAATGCCATTACTGCCCCATTCAAAGAACCTCCAGCAAGCTGATCCTCCATCGCAACAGAATTGTGAAGCGGGGATAGAGGTTTCAAGATTACAATGTCAGAATCAAGATAGATTCCACCATACCTGGAAAACAGAACAAATTTACGCTATCAAAAGTCTGAACAAAATTCAGACAAGCCTTTGCCAAAACAAAGATGATTGTCAAAATTCACTAAAATTTACTCAGGTGGTTCTCGGCCCTCTTTCCCGGAGAAACTGTCTTCCAAACAATATAATCCAACCTGACAGGCACGAAGCCCAGGTACTGCATTCTCTTCAATGCACAAAAAAATACACATACACAAAACCCTCATAAACATGTAGATTCTCACAATAGGAGATTGGATGATGATTTGTGAATCTGCCTTTTCTTGTTAGGGGATACAAGTAGAAGAGCACCTATAATTATGACCTGATAACATCACCAGAAGGCTTGACATAAAGAAACCTATAAACAAAGAATGTGATAGAGCATCTCCGTGCGCAACAAAGTATTTAGGACCTTCTGACTTTTCCTAAAAAGGTTCCTAGTGTTCGGGTATTCTTTTCAATTTAACCCCCCCATGTTTAAAAAGTTTCAATTCAGTCGGACCAAAACGTATATTTAGCCTTTTAGAAATGATAAATACTATATGATATTAAGTAATTGACTCTTGTCCAGCCTTCAAGATGAAATATCGTCTAGTAATATTTGGAATAAGGATATGCCTGAGGTTTTTCTTGCCCCGTGTCATTTGGCAAGAAACAGGACTGCTGACTTAAATTACAGACGAAAGGTTGTATTCATAAATATCTCAATAGAAAAAAATGGAAAGTTAGGGATAGAGAGAGAAGGTTTACTTGTATAAAGCAGCCAAACGAACAAGCTCACTGTAGTGAGTAGAATAGAACTTTGTCTTTTTCCATTCAAACCAGATGGAAGCAAATTTATGGGTTGGTGTATCCTTCAGTAATTCATCAAGATTTGGCATAGCAACCGCAACTTTGTAACTGTTGAACAAAAATTGCAGTTACCTAATCACGAAAATAAAATGTGTGAATTTGCAAGAAGTTCGAAGGATAAGTACCCATTTTTCACAAAGTTATCTTTGAAGAAATCAAGCTCGATTGTCTCCGAGAAAATAACAACACATGCATTTTGATGATGCGAGAACACGCTCTCCAGCCCACGTTGATGCCGAACACCGAACATCCAAGGAGGTGAGTTCCAAACCATAAAGACTCTCATATCGCATTTATTTTTCTTGAAGAATGCATCCATAAAACGAGAAAATGACAGATGCGGATGTAGACCAGGAAAATAACCCCATCGCTTGCCGTCTGCATATATACTAGTCAAAATATGAGGCACAACCCTCAGTTTAGATCCTGCACCCTTCGTAAGAACCACTTTATCTACTACATCAGCGTTTTCTGTACTTCTATCCCGACTCTTCTCGTTCTTAGTACTCCTATTGTTAGCTTTCTTCCTCGAAAGGTTATTTCCGGCGTGTTCATCTGAAGTCTCGATCTCGTTTAAAGTTTCCTTACCATTGTCCATTACGTTTATATCAGTCTGATCACTTAGGCTCCCGCTCTTCTTGATGCTTGAATCCACACTGCCGTTTTCTACTTCCGTATTAAAGACCTTCCGTGTAACGCCTAATGGCTTGTTAACAAGAAACGGGACTCTTTTAAACTCGTTCATCCACCATTTCTGAACGATTCGATCACCTCTCGTTAGAGTGGCCACACCCAGACCATCCGGATCTTGCAAAATGGGATTGTTCAGCGGATTCAGGACTTCCCAGTTGGACTTAAACATCCTATCCCTCCGCAAAAAATCGCCCTTCTTATCGAACCAATCTCCCCACCCATCTCTTAAGGGCGAAACTCTTCCACCCACCTTTAACAAAAGTGCATCCTCGATCCCAGTCATTTCGCTTGCTTTCCTCCTCACCCCTTCGTCAACCGGCACATCATCAGATCCAAACGCAGCTTTACTGCGATCCTCTTCACCTAATCCGATAGGAAAACCAGAAGTGTCATCAGACCAATCTTCGATCGAACGTTTGTTATCAAAAACCTTCCTAATAGCCCCACTAACATGGTCAAAATAAAATCCAGAAACCCTGACCTGATCAGATTGATCTTCATCCTCTCCCAGATCCTCATCGCCAGATGCCCTAGATTGGAGGTCCTCATCCACAAAATCGAGCTCATCAATCTTGTCCTCGTCGGTGGAAGTAGTGCCCAAAACAATATCGCTGTCGTCATCTGAATCAGATACCAGAATGTTGCCTAGGGATTTAGGATACATGTGAGGAGAGTAAGTGTGTGACTGAGAGCGAGAGAGGCGAGTGTAGAGGAGGGAGACTGAAAATAGAAGCAGCGAAGCGGCGGCGAAGGCGCAAAAGTAGGCGCCATAGGAACCGTGACGACGTGTTTGAAGGTTCCGCAGCATTTTATTTTACAGAAAGAAATTGCAGAAGAGAGACGACATTGGCCAAAGGGAAGAAAGAAAGAAAAGTTCAATGGCGGGGCAATGATCCGAGTTCGCGCACCCTACAACTTCACTTACAAGCCACCGAATGAAATTGTAGCAAGCAGTTGCAGTTGTAAAAAAATTTCCAGTAAAACTGATTTGACCGCCAGCCACGTGGCTTAACCGTATAGTGCCACGTGCTTTTTCTTTTATCCTTTTATGTATTCATTTTCTTACTCTTTTTTTTTTTTTTAAGAAACTTCTTTACAGTATCGAATTTTTCAATTACATACTTTTTTTTTTCTCATATACACAATATAAGTTATTTTCAATAATCAATTGAAAATTATAAGTTTTATTTTTATTCTTTTCTAATCTAATATTTTCAATTAGTCCAGGGAGTTTTTAAAAATAGAAAAATAAGGAAAATTATTTACACAAAATAACAAAAATTTTAGATAGTTGTGATAGACACTGATATAAGTCTATCAGGGTCTATCAGTAATAGAAATGATAGAAGTCTATCACTGATAGATGCTGATAGAAGTCTATCACTGATAGATGCTGATAGAAGTCTATCAATGTCTATTAGTATTTTTTTTTGTTATTTTCTGTAAATAGTTTGACATTTTTTTTATCTGAAAATTTCCCATTAGTCAATTGAAAATTCAAAAATTGAGAATTTAAAATAATAATGTGGAAAAGACGTTCAAATTTATGTTATCATGAGGAAAAATGTTATTTTGGAATATAGACATTAGACATATAGAATGTTATTCTTTAAATAAAATAATAAAAAGAAGAAGAAGAAGAAGTGTAGTGGCAAAGCATTGAGCCTAATTTCACCTCTCCGCTGGACGATTGCGGGAGGGTTGAGAGTTCAGAGACAACATGAAGAAATTTAAGCGGTTGAAAATGCAAAGCCACATATGTGATATCTCTCACCTAAATGCCGTAATCAAGTTTCCTTGCTACAAATACAATCAGATTCCACAATCATGCATGAGTTAGTGCCCCTTCAATCATACCACATTCATCTATAATAATCACTCCCATCCCTCTTTTCCTTTTCATTCTTACACTGCTCTTCTAAATATTGATAACTTGGCACAACTAATATTTATTTATTCTAATCATCGGCCCAGGGATATTATTATTACAGTATTATTGAGGGGTTTTTTCTAATCCTACAGAATAAGATAAATATTAATATTTATAAAAAAAATTCTAAATATTCGATTAGATTAGTGGTGCATTCAGTCTATAAACATGCATCCCCCATCCCCACTGAAAAAACATGCATCAAATGACTTGGATCACTTTCTTAAGAGAAATTTATAGTTTTAATAACTTTAGGGGTGGGGATGGCTTCAAGTAAGACTTATCCTATTATGATGAAGGAGATACTTATGACGAGCTGCTTTCCTTGGCTAACACTTGGATCATCTGCCTAAAGAGAAATAATAAGATTTTTAAAGGTGCAGAGGGATTCTGGAAGGAGGTACAAAGTTTGACTCACTTCAATAGCTCCTACTGGTCCTACTCGACTATTACCAAATATTTTATAAAATTATCCCATTCTTGCAATTTTTTTCTTGAGCTCTCTTTTGTTTTGGGCTCGTGTTCCATTGCTTTGTTTCTTACTTTCATCCATCTCAAGGAAACGAGTCTATCATTTAAATAAAAACAAGATATAAGATACATTCTTTTTATAGAAATTGAAATGCTGATACAGCAATAGCTGCCTAGTTAGCATCAATTACACTGTAGCATGCTCATAGGGAATATACAGTACACAAGTAGGGGGGAAAACCAGCATAGTTACTTCCAAAGGACAATAAATTTGTGTTAGAGAAAGATATTCTACAAGTAACCATCCTTTCTGTCCTGATCCTCAGCTTCTTTATTAGCAACTTCAACAGATTTGAACCAAAGGAATGCCTGTCTCGAGAAATTAGATAGAGAGCCTTGTAAGTGGGAGTTCATATTTTTGCAATCGTGTTGTCATTCTTCTTATTACCCCCTTTGCAGTTGACACGGAGAATAGTACCTTATGTGCAACGTTTCTAGCTAAGAATTGATGCAACTGAAGAGGACACCGGGTTTGATTTTTAAATTTTTATATTCAATTTTCTGCTCCCCCCAACAAAAGACACAGAAAGATGGATACTTCATATTTATGTTCACTAGAGAGATGAAAAAGGTTCATGTTATAGTTTCATGCTATGGTAAACGCATATGAAGAGATGTGATAATCCCTTCACAAATATCAAAACTTGGAGACAGAGTAACTTACAGCAGTGGGAATGCCAGTAAATGCAAAAAATCCAAGCAATGGAGCGTACAATACGCTGTCTGAATTTATAATTCCAAAGACAGGCTTCTGGTTGACGTACTCAAATACGGAACCTATCTGCAGATTTGGAAGTCGTTCCAATAAACATACAAACGGCTTCAATTAGAATTAGTATCCACAGCACCAAACTTGATCATACATTGCTGAAGAAATAAATTAATTACATACAACCACCTCTACCGCTTTACTGCATTAAATTGATTTTTTAATCATGTAAAAGTATTGATATAACTAAATTTACCATAACTTGTCAACTCAAGTTTTTTAGTTAATTTATTTTAATAACAGGCGTTCGAGTTAATTGGTGATTTAACATGACATCAGAGTAGAATATCTTATGTTCAAACCCTGTAATGTTATTTTCTCTCCAACTAATATTGATTCTCGCTTGTTAAGCCTTCTAAAAGGTAAAAGAAGTATTAAAGTATCGATATAATTAAATTTATTACAACATTTAGGTTGATGGGTAATTTAAAACATCACTCTCCTGATTCTAAACATGAACAAATATGAAATAGAGGATAAAGGAACAACTAGAGACTGCCATCAAACAAATGGTTGCCAAATAGGCTACAGTTTCCCAAGAAGTTGACAAATATTTCCAAAAAAACAAAAAAGTTCATTCTATCCACAATCCAATCCAGTCTGCAGAAGCCATTAATGCATTCTTTTGACCGTAGTTAGTAGTGATTTAACAGGACATCAAATTACAACGTTCCAAGTTAAAATTCTTACAATGTTGTTTTCTCTTTATTTCATGAAATGTAAATGATTGTGTTAACAGGAGGTAATGACATCGTTTGCTTCTATTAAATTCTGAGCAAACTGGAAGTACTGCAGCAGTTAGTATAAAAATAGCGCTATAAAAAATTGCCAAAAACAAGTCTGTCGTTAGAGGGAAGCTTACAGCAGCAATTGCAGTGATAGATGAGGCGAGCAAGTAAACATAAAAAGGGACCTGAAATCCCTGTTGGGTTCCAATTTCCTTGCCTTCTTCCCTTGCCCAAGGAGGAGGCTCCTCCGAATCAGGTTTGGCCCAAGAAGGAATTGTTTCTTCAGACTCGCTCGATTTCGCAGACCCTTCTGTAACGGCAAACACGGTAAGCTTGCGATAGCCATTGTTTCTCCTTCCAATAGACCGTAAATGTTCGAAAGCCATGCGTTTCGAATCCATTCTCCCATAATTACAAGCTAGACTTGGATTGCAATAAGACAACAGCGTCGCAGACATTACTCCCAATTCTTCTTTCAACCCCTTCAATTTATTTCAATCAGCTTCTATGAAAATAAATTTGGTATAGAAAATTCACACTCCACATAAAACACTTACATGTAATATCACTGCTAAAAACCTAACAGAAATGGCACAATTACAGCAGCAGTTAATATCAACTGTTGATCCTTGTCTCCGCAGTAATTGGTACTTTCATTTTCCTTTCAAACGCAGTAAAATGTCGAAGAAGAGCGATAAGAGAGTGGAGGGAACGTACTGGTGTGGTACGGGAGGAACTTTGCTGTAGAGAGATGAGTGTGGTGAGAAGCCCCTGCGAGCGTAAGGCTTTTCCGGCCTCCTTGAAACTACCGGCAGCGATGGGAGAGAGGACTGGATCGAGCGGTCGGGTTTGGAGGGAGATAATGATACTGAGGATAACGAATGACGCAAAATTAAAATTAAGGAAGTTATTGTTTTTTAAAATAAAATAAATAAATACGATCAAAATACCACTGTGAGCCGTGAGGCAGGGGTGAACAAAAAATAGACCATGGCACTACGTAGCATTGAAAATTTTACATATTAATAGTGGCGCATCAGAACTTTATATGATGGGAGAATAGAAAAATAAGGGAAACTATTTACACAAATAGCAAAATTTTTAGATAGTTGTAATAGACGCGAGTAGAAGTCTATTGTGGTCTATTAGTGATATAAATGATAGAAGTCTATAATTGATAGATGCTGATAGAAGTCTATCAATGTCCGTCGATTTTTTTTTTCCACATATTTTATGTAAATAGTTTGACATTTTTCTATCAATTAAATTTTCGTATATATATCTATTAAAGTGTATTAAAAGTTCACTGTTACAGTATATATAAAATTTATCTTTTTATTTAGTAGGTCCTAACGTATCTTTTAAAAAAATCAACATACCATATATTATTTACCCAGTTGAAAATATAAAACTCAATTAGATACAAGACTACATTTTCTGTCCAATAAAATAATTAATTTTTATTATATCTAAAACCTACTTGATACAACATTGAAAATTAATGGATATGTTAGATATTTAAAACTTAATAGATACAAAAATAATCATTTAAACTTAATAGATACAAAAATTTATGAACTAAACTTGTAATTTAATATTTATATACATATACAATACATTGAAGTAAGTCTAAATTAAGTAATATTGATATTTAAAAAAAATAATACAATATATAGCGATAACATGAAAAAAGTAACTTTTAAAAAGTTGAGAATTATAATAATATATGTTAAAGGGATTTTTTTTCATAAATAATAAAACAATAGAACTATTTACAAATATAGTAAAATGACAAAAAGTTTACTCATTCCAATATAAACTTTTTGTTATATTAGTAAATAGTTTCATTATTTTTTTATTTAAAATAATTTTTCTATATTTAAAATTAGAAATTTTTTAAAAAATATAAAAATATGAAAAATTATTTACCCAAAATAATAAATTTAGTGAATAGTTGTGATGAACGTGGATAAACTATTTAGGGTAAAGAGTGAAACAGTAAGGAGTAAAATTGATACTTTTTAATAGTGGAATCCATCAATTTATTGAACCAAAACAAGAGTGGACTTCAATATTTTCTTATTTAATTTAATTTTTTCCAAAACTAAAAAAGAAAACAATGACCACGCCATAACAGCTGGGGGCATTTATGTCATTTTACATTGCGTGACAGCACAGCAGTCACCGCCGTTACCGAAGAAGGATCGCAGCCGTCGTCAACCAGTATAAAGCCCCACCCAGCTTCGTCAAGCTTCTGTCCCCTCACTGTACTCACACGGAGTCGCTTTTCTTCCTCGCAATTTTCTCTAATGGATACGCACTCCGCTCACCTAACTGGGACGAATCGTTCCCGTAGTTCTCAATCCCCTTCCCCCTCCCACTCCGCTTCCGCTTCTGCCACCTCCTCCATCCACAAGCGCAAATTGGCCTCCGAGGATCACGTCCCTCCTTTCCCTCCATCCTTTTCCGCCGAAACACGCGACGGGGCGCTAACATCCAATGACGACCTTGAAAGCATCTCAGCTCGCGGCGGCGGCGCTGACTCCGACTCCGACGACGATTCCGACGATGCCGTGGTCGAGGATGACGAGGATGACTTCGATAATGATTCTTCCATGCGTAACTTCACTGCAGCTCGACTCGAGAACAGTGGTGCTGGCGGTTCTGCTTCGGCCTCTGCCTCGGCTTCTGCTGCGCGTACTACCAAGATCAAGCCAAATGCAACGGTGAAAATCGAGAATGCGGATATCAACAAGGACGGAGGCACGGCTGGTGGAACCAATGCGGCGGGTTCAGCAGCGGGGACAACTGGAAATTCTGTGTCGGGGATTGTCGTGAAGGAAGATGCTTCGAAAATTTTTGCCGACAGTGTACAGACTAGTGGTGCTTATATTTCCAGAGAAGAGAACCTGAAAAGAGAGGTATGCTTACTCTACAAAACTGTGATCATATTCTTTTTGTCCAGTTCCTGTCATATGCTGTTTAGAACAGTAATTTCTCTATCTGGGGACGGGGAGGGACGAGTGTGAGAGAGACGTGGGTGTGAGTGAGGAGGGGTGGTAATGGAAAAGGCTGGCAATACCCACCTAGTATTGTTTTTGTTTTTGTTTTTTTTTTCCCCAAGAGTATTACATTTCAAACAAGGTTGCGAATTTGAACCTACCACAACCTTGACCAGTTAAGAGCCGGATTATCAAAGTGGCATCCAAAACGTTTAGCATCTCATTTGATGAGAGGTTTAGGGGAGGTAGAGTCGAAGTAGAGGAAAGAGGGAGAGTAGTGGCTTTAATCTCCATCATACTGGTTTTTGGACTTCTAAGTTGGGTAGTGCATACAGAGCCTCCCAGAAAGCCATAGAAATAACAGATTCTTTAGGGAAACAAGATATGTTTATCATTCTCCCTTTGGAGCTTCCAGTTGAGAGTGCTTGGCGTTTGTTAGATTTGGAGGAGAGATGCCAAGGTTCAGTTAGAGGAGGTGCTTCTGAGTTTTCCCTCGTGGGAGAAGGGTAAAGTTTGGTGGCATGCGAATTCCGTGCAGTTTTGTGGTACATTTGGATTGAGTTGAATAATAGAATTTTTAATTAGGCGGAGAGATCGGGTGAGTTGGGAGGTGGCTAGGTTTAACACCTCCTTATGTGCTTCAGTTACTAGGCTTTTTGTGATGATGAACTTTTGATCTTAGTCTTTTGGATTGGAGTCTTTTTCTTAGGGTTCGACTCCCATTTTGGTTGGTATTTTTGTGTGCTCTTATATATTATTTCATTTCTTACCATAAGTATGGTTTCATAAAGAGAGAGAGAGAGAGAGAGAAAAGATGATTACATACTATGTATGGAGAAATCCTTTAACTAAAGAGGTGTTAGAAATTTGTTTGATAAATCCCACTGGAAGAAAGTTGAGTATCTATATTGGAGGCAACTTAAAACGGTGGCTATATTTGTCTTCTTTAGAACTTCCCAAGAATATCACCCCTAATCAAACAGGAAGAGAAAGGCTAGAAATCTCAAGGGGCAGTGACTTGTGGTCCTCTGCCAGTGTTAGATAAAGAAAAAGTGGGGAAGAAAGAAAATCAGGTGTATGACTTTAGAGAATGGGAGCTGGTTTCAGATTTAATGAAATTAGGTTGGTGGGGGTGGGGACTATATGAATCCATCTCGCTGCTCTCTTTGTTTGGTAGCAAGTGAAGGGAGGAACCACCTTTTATTGCGCTGCCCCTTTAGCAAAAAGGTTGGGAGTTCTCTAGATTATTTAGCCCGTGCTGTTTCCCTACTGTTTGTAAGAAAATATACTTGAATTGCTATGTGGCCATCTGTTTAAGAGTAAAGCAAGGAAGCTTTGGGTTAATGCAATCAAATTGATATTTAAAGTATTTGGCTGAAAAGAAATATTTACTAGTTCATTGAGAAGGCAAAAGATTGGATAAATGTATATGATTTGGCAAAACTTTATGTCTCTTTCTTCTTTTTTATTATTCTTTTAAAATTTAGTACAACAAGTGGTAGCATGGAGATTCAACCTCAAGAGAAGGAGTACATGCCAACTACTGCTGAGCTATTCTAGCAAAATTTTATGTCTCATTTTAGGTTTTTATGGATAATGATTTTAGTAACTACACTACCTTTGTAATTCATACTGATTGGAGTTGGTTTTATGAGCTTCGGTGTGTAGTTTGATTTTGTAACATGTGGTATATCGGACCTTCCTTATAACTTTTTACCAACTGATGAAATGTTTTTAATTTTTTGAAAATCTTTTAGGCATCACATGAGTAATGACAAGCAGATAAATATAGGTGCCATTAAATTCAGGTGCATAATGTCCATTTGGCTGAAGTTAAATAAGGATTTGGGCTTGTTTTAAGCTAGTTATTCTGTGCATTACAAGAGAATATTTTAAGGGGGACTTTGACTTACTCTGTATTACTGATGGTTTCTTCAATTCATAATGTTTTAGGAGGAAGCTGCGTTACTCAAATTTGTATGCCTTTCAAACGACGGTGTCGATGAGCATATGGTTTGGTATTTATTTTTCTTTGCCTAAGTTTTCTGCTGAATGTAATTTTTTCCCCTTTTTTTCTTTTTTTTTTGGTAACATTCTTGCAGTGTTTTTCATGCCTCTGATGTTATCGTGTTATGTTCACCTCTAGTATAGCCTACACAATAGGTTGTATATTTTCCAATATGATATCATTTTACATAATAGTAGCTTTGATGCAATATTGCATTTTACATGGAACTTTTCAGGTTAATTGGATTGAAGAATATTTTCGCCCGACAACTACCTAACATGCCCAAGGAATACATTGTCCGTCTTGTTATGGACAGGTACTTTCACTTATAACATGTTATCTTCTTGGGAAGTGAGAAAA
The DNA here is from genome assembly GCA_002890555.2 of Lagenaria siceraria. Taxonomy (NCBI): domain Eukaryota; kingdom Viridiplantae; phylum Streptophyta; class Magnoliopsida; order Cucurbitales; family Cucurbitaceae; genus Lagenaria; species Lagenaria siceraria. Next base: position 285,297 of record CM016485.1, read on the forward strand.
TAAGGCCTGAAATGCACATTTCAGTTTTAATTTGGAGGCTTTTTATTTGACCTCTCCTTTTAGGCATAGGACACTCGTGACTAAGGTCCATAGTCTGTTTCCTTTTTGTTTTGGATTGATGCATATCCTTTGTTACTCTAAATTTTAACTTGCAGAAACCACAAGTCGGTGATGGTTATAAGAAGAAATCAAGTTGTTGGTGGCATCACATATCGCCCATATGTCAGGTGCTTTTTACGATATAGAATGCATTTCTGCCAATTACTGGGTGGAAAAAGTAAAAAAGAAAACAACACACACAAATAGCCTCTCGCTATCCGACATGAGGCAACTTATTTAAAATTGTCCTTTTACTTTGAAAACATGGTTCAGTTTACATCCCTATTACAGTTATTTGCCTCATTTTATTTATATTTGAAAATTTGAATCTTTATGTTGTTCATGGTCACTTGTATTGGATTACTTGTTTATAAACAATATTGGTTCCTTTGTTATTGATATGTTTCTTATCCAAAAAGAAGAAGAAGAAGAAAAAACGAAAGAACAATAATTGGATTATGGTTGGTTATGTGTTTCTGTGAAATGGCATCGCTTCTTTCTACAATGTAAACTGGCCCCAAGGAAAAATTTAAGTCTTGGATGTATGGCATGCTATGTGTAAAATAAATTTGCTTCTCTTATTTTTTATGTTTTTTTTTTTAATGAATAGAAAATGAAAGGTTCTCCAATTCTAATTATTGATATTGAAGTTAAGAATATTTTAACAATGAATAATGAACTAGAATCTCTATTTTTTTAATATATTTTTTTATGTTGGAACCCTTAGAATATTAAAGCCAGAATTGATTTCTGTTGGGGTGCTGAGATCTTATTAAGTTGGGAGCCAATCTCTTGACTTTTTTTGCTTTTTCCCCCTCCTCTCTTCCTTCCTTTCTGGTGAACCTTCTGTTGCAGTCAAAAATTTGGCGAGATAGCCTTTTGCGCTATTACAGCTGATGAGCAAGTAAAAGGATACGGTACCAGATTGATGAATCACTTAAAACAACACGCACGTGATGTTGATGGCCTAACTCATTTTCTCACATATGCAGACAATAATGCTGTTGGCTACTTTACCAAGCAGGTCTAGCGGTGTAGTTTTAAAATATTTTTCTTGATGCTTCTTAGCTTATTGCTTATTCCCGTATTAACTCACATATTTCTATATTGTTTCTCCCTTCACTCACATAAATTGTGTTTTGTTTTCTGGCCGAAAGCTAATTCTGTTTCCATTTTAAGAAAAGACACAATGCTGTGAATTCATGGTTGATTTGTTTTCATGGTCTTTAGAAAATTGCACTTAGATGGTATCCAATTTTGTTCAAATATATTTTTCACTGGTTTATAATATTTTTCTTGAATGTCGGACATCAATGAATAATTGATTGACCTGGGCTTTAAACATGCAGGGATTCACAAAAGAAATACACCTGGAGAAGGACCGGTGGCAGGGGTATGTCACAGATATCCACATTATTTTGAAGATTGCCAAAGTTTTCTATTCATATCTTTTGGAAACGACTGATGACCAGATACTTTTCATTCTCGCATCTTGCAAGTTTTCAGAATTAATTTCTCTTTCCACAGTGTTTTAAAATGCTAAAGGTGGCAACACGACCTTTTTAATTGGTCTTTATTTGCATGAAAAATTTATAAAGAATAAGAAACTTTGTATTACTAAATAGTATAATTAAATGGCATTTCAAATATACTCAAGAGTCAAGTCTAACAATAAAAATTAAGTGTAATATTAATAGAAAGAATTGTGGGTACAAGTTCAAACCTTGGGTGAGCATAATATAAAAAAATTCTTGATGTCTTCCAGATCTGGGGCTATGATCATCTCTTAAACGTACTGTTGTCTGCTAATCATGATTCCACCTTTATTTAATCTTTTTGATGTTCTTTTTTGTGTGTTTCTCAAGCAATAGTGGTAAAACTTACTTTTGTTTTAACTTTTCTCATTTCACTTTTTTAAGAGTTTGTGTGTTTTGAGCATTAGTTTGCTTTCCATCTCTTCCATGTAAAGATTTAATTGTTCAAAAAAAGAAAAAAACCCCTAGGAGTAGTAATAGGTTAATTAAAACATTCAATGTTGTATTAGAATTATACAAGTCAGTTAACATTTATTTATTTTATATTCATTGATTGATTAGATGATATGCACAAAAGAAAAATTAGAAGCTCAATAGTGGAAGAGGGTTACAAGCAGGCCTCCAGCTCATCAAAAGATTGCTTAGACTATAAAAATAAAAAGAGGGGAAAAAATAATTATATCAGCTTAGAGCCATAACCAAAACATCCTCAAGAGAATAAGAAAAGGTTGATATTTGGCCTTAAAGATCCTGTTGTTCTTCTCCTTCCTAAACTCCCAAAGGAAAGCCTTAATAAGATGTGTCATTAGAATCTCTTTATTCTTCTTGAAAGAGGATGCCTACCAGAAAGGCCAATAGGAGTCTGCTAATGTCATCGAAGGGTCTGCCATCCAAAATTTGCCTATAGATTGTTGTTGAACTTCCTTGATAAATTGGTTTATCCTTCTGTATCCCTAAAACGATAGATGAATGGTTGATGGAAGGCCTTGTTGGGTGGAATTTTTTTAAAAAGCTAAGGTGGTGGGTAGTTGCGCCTTTAGAGCTATTTGTGGGACATTTGGAAGGAAAGAAATGCTAGAAACTTTGATTATTTAGTCCTATAACTCCTCTGGCTTTTTGACTTTTTGTAATCTAGTACAAATACGGCATATTGGTGGATGTCTTTACATAAGAATTTCTTTTGTAATTACAGTCTCTTGATGATTATTAGTGATTGGAAAGCGCTCATTGTATAGATTTGCTTAGGGGTTCTCTCTATACCGCCCTTAGCCTGTTTTGTTCTTTGTTGGAATTTATCTTTTGATTGTTTCGTATTAAAAATATTTATATTACGGTAAAAAGCTAAAGCTAACAATGTCTCTCTCTAAAGCAGTTTCTTCTCAACTATATGCCTCCATATCCATTTTGATTGGAGGGTTTTGTTTCTTGTCCTAATATTTCCAATCCTGAGGCCTCCTCTGGGTAACAGAAGTTGGACTTCTTGTCCATTAACGTTTATGCTTTCTAGATTAATCTATTGGGCAATTATCTCTACCATGTGTGATGTGCCTTTATGACTCGATGTTTCTGGTGGAGGCACGAGCTACTTAGAAGTCAAAGATTGTGCAAAACTCTGGAATCTGGGCTGATATATTTCATGCTTTTGGTTGCCAAATTGTTGCTCCATTTGACACTATAGCATGGATCAAAATGTTCATTGATCACCCTTTTACAGCAACAAAAGGGCATTTATGGGCTAGTATAAACAGAGGCATTCTTTGGAAGATATGGGAAAAGATAAATTCAAGGATTTTTCAAGGAAAAGAAAGATCACCTGGGGATGTTCTTGAATCATCTATTTTCAATGCTCTTTTTTGGGACTTGTTTTCCTTAAAGATGGATGCATTCACTATCTTTTCTTTGATATGGTTTGGTGTATTTCCATTGTTTTCCAAGTCATTGTTTGCATGGGAAAGCAGCTAAAAAGTAATATACCTGTTAGATGGTATTTCTTGTATCTGTAAATGCACATATATTGTATTCTACGTCTTACACTTCTTTTTGGCACTCCTTGTTCTTTTGGATTGGAGCCTTCTTGTACATTAGATTTTGGTTTGTCTCCTTTTATTAAGCTGCCATGTTTTTGTTATTCGTCTTTGTTGGCCTTTTACATTCCTAAATTTTTTCTATCAAATGTCAGCAATTAAATAATAATAATAATAATGAATTTTCTCTATCAAAGGTCAGCAATTAAATATTAATAATAAAAATGTAGTTCTTTCCAGGTACATAAAAGACTACGATGGAGGAATCCTAATGGAATGCAAAATCGATCCAAAACTTCCATACACTGATCTGTCTTCTATGATTCGCCGTCAGAGGCAGGCAAGATGTCTTTTGCATGATCATCGTGGATTCAAATATGTAGTTTGAATAAAAAAATTACGTTCGTGCAACTATTGATGATTGAAGTCTAAAAGATGAATGAAGCTTTAATTCTTTTAGCGGGATTTATTTCTGATAGGTAATTAGTTCTGTTTATGTAGGCAATTGACGAGAAAATAAGGGAGCTTTCAAACTGCCACATTGTTTATCCTGGTCTTGATCTTCAAAAGGTATGACTTCATGCCTAAAATCATGACATTTTTATCAATGTCATTTTCTTTCATCTCTTTCCTTTTAATATTACCTTCTTTTATGTCACTCTGAGTATAACTCAATGAATAAAGGCACCCCTTCCTTAGGTTAACCTCCACTCTTGCCGTGTTGTATACTATCTTCTTTTATACTTGTACATCTTGAGTGGTAGACATCCTATGTGTCTCTAGCATATTATCTCAATCTGATTACATTTTTAACAACAGATCAAAGCTATCCAAAGCTATCTGCTCTTTTTTGGTGTAAAGATTACCGACCTCTCAAAGACCACAGTTTAAATTTTCTTTGCAAATTGGAGTTATCTTTTGCATTTTCTTTGATAGGGATCTTTTGTACATCCTTTGAATTATTTTATATATCAATGAAATTGTTTCTTATCGCAAGAATAGGAAAATCTTTTAAATCAATATATAGTAGTGTTTTTCTGCATAAGGAGGTAGTTTTGGTATGGCTGCACCTACAACTTCTGAAATTGTTATTGTACATATAATACCTCCTTTTAAAATTTCCTTTTTTCTAATTTTTAATGAGTGATGAATTGCTATTTCCGTATTGAGTCTAATCAAGACTTGGTTGTTCAGAAGGAGGCAGGAGTTCCCAAAAGACCCATCAAAGTTGAGGAGATCCCGGGTTTGAGTAAGATTCTCAGTCTACCTTTGGTCTTTGGTTTTGATTGTAATTAATATTATCATTCACTTCTTTGGTTTGGTTCTCGTGCAGCAAAAGTACTTCTGAAACATTTTAGAATTAGACCGATTATTTTTGTAATTTTCAAAGTTACTTTTTGACATGGTACCAATGAAATTATTCTTAAGGTCAAGGTAGTGCCAGTGGATACATTACTCTGTTTCCTTCCCTTACAATCTGTCATAAGTTGTCAAGGTTTGGATGATTAAGGAAGCAAAGGAGAAAATACAAGATCTTGCCGGGAGATCACCAAAATCATTCAACACTGTTTTCTACGTTTGTTTTCAAAACATTTTTTAATAACTATTTTCATGGAATTTATAAAGAAGGCTTCTTTATAAATTCCCTGAAAATAAACCTTCGTCGATGAATTTTTTTGTACTCTTTAGATATTTCCGTCATCAATAAAATTGTTCTTATTCCAAAAACTATTTTCAGGGAATTCACAAAGAAGGTTTCTGGCTACTTGGAATTATTTGCTTATATGCCTAATTGCATATGCTTTTCATTGAAGAACAACTTAAATAGTTTTGAAACGTCAATCATCCGTATACAGAAACTAAAAGGAAAGAGAGGATTTTCAAGAAATAGTTATATAATTTGTGTTTTACTGATTTTTTTATTTTGCACAATAAATATTTGTTTTCTGCAAACCACTCTTATTAAAATATCATTTCATGGCCTTTCCATTCTCTAACACCAAAAAACCACTTGCTATATCCTCAAGATCCCCATTCTCTGCGCTCTTGAATGGAGATTTTTTACTCCCCTCACTACCAAAAAAGTGTCACTTGGCAATAACTTTGCTGCCAATCTGTTTATTCAGATGTACTAGCTAACTGACAAGAAGTTTGCCACTTTTGATGATAGAGGAGGCTGGATGGACACCTGATCAATGGGGCTTCTCACGTTACAGAGCCTTAAACTCTGCTGACGGGATCTCAAATCAGAAACATTTGACTGCATTCATGCGCTCACTTCTCAAGGTAAGTTTCTTGTTTAAGTTCACTTCTTTTCAGTTTTCATTTTTGGGTATTCATTGTGATCTTAGCTTAATTTTAATTAGATTAATTAGATTAAGTATGAACACACGATGCAGTACACCGTATCATCCAACAATGTCACTAGTATACTATATCATGTCCTTGGAGGGATATCATGACCCTGAAGCTTTTTTGGGAAAAGTTTATTTGAGCATTCTGCTAGAACATTGACAAGAAAGGAATAAAAGGATCTTTCAATAAAAATAACCCTCTTATTATAGATTTTTTTGGTGCTATAGTTAATTCGGTTGTGACATGGTGCAAGTGTTCTCCCTTATTCCACCACGACCACCTCTATAGCTTTTCAACTCTCCTTTCCAATTGAAAAGGTCTTTTGTAATCTCTCTTTTGGGGCTACCCCTTATTTTGTAATTTCACACCATCAATGAAATCGTTTCTTTAGGACGAAGAAGAAGTTTTCTGTTTTCACTTGCATATTTGTATTGTGGCTGCTATTTACGCTTAAGTTTGGCATTTGCAGCTGTGTTGTTCTTGTCTCAATTAACTGTTCTTACTGCTATTTGTCTACACTACCAGTCAATGCATGACCATGTTGATGCGTGGCCGTTCAAGGAACCGGTTGATTCTCGTGATGTGCCTGATTATTATGAAATTATTAAGGATCCAGTGGGTAAGAACTCTCAAGTTAACAAATTAGTCTCATGAATCTTTGCTGCACTCTTAGGATATTAGTATGTTAGAATTGCTTTTGTATTTTGTTGAAGCTCTGTTCATCGACATTTAAAATATGGCAGTTATGTCATCTGGAGCAGTTCCTTGGCTTTGAATGGTTGATAGTTTTTCTTTTCCTCTTCTTCTGGATTTTTTTCCTACTTATCAATAAAATTTCTCTTTCTTATTGGTAGAAAAGGGAAAAAATAATTATGACGTATGATAAGAAGTTGTAGGATAGAATCTATAATATGATATATAAAGTTATAACTAACCATCATGGGTTGACCTAATGGTAGTGGGAACATAAAAAAAAAAGGCCAAAGGGCTAAAGGGTGACGGGTGATGGGTTCAATTCATGGTGGTCACCTACCTAGAATTTAATATCTTACGGGTTTCCTTGACATCCAAATGTTGTAGGGTCAGGCGGGTTGTCTTTCAGAAAAAAAAAAATTAAGTTATAACTCTCTCATGCGTCATATCTCGTATGGCCGTCGATAATGGTTTGTCTGTGTATTTCAACAACCCCCTTCCATGCGGGCTTCATTCCTTCAGTTAGAACCATATATATAATAAATTTGTCGCTCTGGTGATTTCAGCATCAACTTTTGTAGGCATCCTATATTTTAATCATTTTCAGTTTTCAACTTAGCATGATGTTGACTTTGGTATGTTTTAGAAAATAACCTGCACCAAAGTGGAGTTCCAGTCAGCTCTTCAATGACTCTTTTACTCCATTCAACCATTTTATGGAATCTGTCTTGTTTACTGCTTTTTCTTGGTGTAAAACTAAACACCCTTTTAGTCATTTCAACTTATCTTTTTTAGTCAGTAATTGGCATTCTTTAATGTAATCACCTCTTGGTGTTTGGGGTATTCCCCTGCTTTCATTTATCAATGAAATTGTTTCTTTTACAAGAAAAAAAAAAGTGGAGTTCCAATTGCTTCTTGTCAAAAGATGGAAACTACTTATGTTGATTAATGAATTGGTGCATCCCTTTGTACTACTCCTGATAGATCAATTCGTAAAGATTGATGATATTGAACAAAAGATCATGCTCATTGTTTGACAATATTATGTAGATTTAAAGACGATGTCCAAGAGGGTGGAGTCAGAACAATATTATGTTACTTTTGAGATGTTTGTTGCAGATGTGAGAAGAATGTTTGTTAATGCACGAATGTATAACGCTCCCGAGACTATTTATTATAAGTGTGCAACAAGGTACTATGCAACGGATGTTGTAGTATCACAATATCATCCTGTTACTTTCAGTCTCGCTTGTGTTGGCTTACCCATGTTTTTTGCAGGCTGGAAGCACATTTTCAAAGTAGGCTTCAATCAGGTCTGCAATCTGCTAACAAAATTCAACCATAACGTTTGCAATGAAGATGCCAGCTTAGTTGTACAGAAATTTTCTTCCACAAGTAACTTTATTACATTCAGTTATATATCATTTCCTTCTAACCCTCATTCTTAATTGTTCAGGGTGTGGATTTTCCCAACTCCTCCAATCACCTTCTATAGGTCAAGTGATTGTGTAATATATTTATTAGTATAATAATTTATTTGTGAGATAGTGTAGTGCTTCGGCTTAGATTCCTAGCTGTGTTTGATGTAAGGATTCACTTTGTTGTCAGATCACCCCATCCTAAACAGACTTCAATCTCTGTATTTCTACGACTAAAAGTTATCTCCCTGTCAATTGTCATAAACATCTTCCTAATCATCCGAAATCAATATAATTTTTTATATGTGAAAAAATTTGTGATTTTAATCATTTTGAAATTACTTTTAAACAAGTCCTAAGCTAAGTCTATGACAGGTTTCGTATTTATGACTTCAAATAAGTGGAGTTCTTCACATGGTTTTGGCTCGAAACTTTTGTGTAGTCTTAAACATTACTTCAATGATTATTAGAATGTATAGAAATACAATTTTTTGTTTTTGAAATTATATTATGATTTTATTATTGTCACTTTATTTAAAATTTTCATGTTAGCAAAGTTCAATTAGCAAGTCATTTTTCTTTTAGGTGAGCTGATGGTTAAGTAAAGTTCATACTCTGTTTAGAATTATTTTCTAAAATTATTGCTTTTAAAACATTTGATATTGGTACTAAATAATCATTAAATACAACTTAACAGTCTGACTATATTGTAACAACTATATTGTAATCATTAAGTAATTAGTTACACCACATCGTCGTCACCCACCCACACTGTTTCTGTCTTCATTCTCGTGCCTATTTCCCCTTTCCTTTTAACTCTGATGTGGAGACTTGATTTCATTACTTCTCTAGGTATTGTTTCTTTGGTGTCTTTTTTCTTTTAATTGTTCTTACTTTGGTTTAATTTAAAACTTTGTTTATCTAAAACAAATGAACGATGTATAGTCAAACGCTATGCCTTGATTTTTTTCTTTAAAAAAAAAAAAAACTTGTAGGAACCGTGAAGATGAGGAATGGTTGGCCACTTTTTACGTTAGAAGAGCAAAAGTTAAATGATGTCGGGTTAGACGAGTCATTAATTGTCTGACGACTTAATTTATCTGATATACTACAGGGTCAAAAGTTGTATACTTTACATGGATGTTTATTAGATGTACATATAGTGTGGTTGATTAAAATGCCAAAATAAGATAATGACTAATGAAACTAAACATTCTACTCTATCGTAGTCATATTTCTTACAACGACTCTTAGTTTAATTAGTATAATTGGGTTGTACTTCCTTATTATAAACCTTGAATTTATTGTACATAACTCAAATTATATTTTGGATGCAAAGAGTGAAAATGGACAACAATTAATGAGATATGGGCTAGAATACCCTCAATTAATTTAATGCATAAAAATCTCTATTTAGAATGGAAGCTTGTTCAAGAAGAATGGACCATGCCGCTTTTGTGTGTGTTGAGCCTGATTGAACTAATCAAAGATTGAAAACTAAACTTGCACACATTTGGGAAGTCGTGCTTAAAGAGAGAGAAGGAAAGTAATATGGATTTTCTGATTCACAAATAAGCTATTGTTGTATAATCAATCACATGTAGGTTATGGGGCTGTTCAAAGATTTTTTCAACTATCTCGCATGCCACACTTGACTCGTCGTAGCTTGTTCCTCTTTGTTGGAAGTCACTTATTGATAATGCATGATCTTTAACTTTAGAAGTAGATTGAATTTGAACAATGTCCATTATGATCGTTGCATTGTAACATTTAACTCTTACATCCAACTTAGTAATTAGCAAATACTCTTTCTTTTAAAGTCCTGCGTTCACATTTTTATTCACCATATTTGTTGTAAAAATAAGGAAGAAGAAGAATAAAGAAAGAAAAATGAATTCATACCTCTTGCTACAATTTCAACTATTTTACTGATCATTTACATGCCTTGGTTTAGATAGAAAAACAACAGATTTCTGATTTTCCTTTCGGCCCCACACCACATGTGCTACTAGCGTTTGATATGGTGACAGTTAAGATATACAAATTGTAAAAATTGAACCTATTAGAACTAAAAATTTATTCCAAGGATAAATTTGCTTAATTTATTGGGTGGGGTGTTGAATATTATTCCAACTACAGATCAAGTGTAAAGACCCAATTATTATTATTATTGAACTAATTTCAATAAAAAATGATTTTAAAGACTAAAATTATAATAACTAAAATGGTTAAAAACTTAAAACATATATTAAAATTTTGTATTTTTCGAACTAACGAATCCTTTATGAGAGGAAAAAAGAAAAAGTTAGTTTAGCTTTACCTTATATTGTATAGCATTAAAATTTGGTTAGGATTATAATATTTATAATAAGGTAAGCTACAATGTGGAATTGTGTAATCAACGGTGTGGAATCGGCAAGCAGAGGAGGCGGAGGTGCTAAACGCAAATGGATTCCATTTGATAGAGCACAGAAATTCTGAACGAGATCGATCTACCACCGCACCGGACTTGCATTGCGCACACTTCAATCTCTCTTTCCTTCATCCAGCCAGCGCCAACTTCTCTTCTCCATCTGTTGAGATCTACCTGAAACACTTCATCTCGATCTCTCTCGCGTTTTATTTTAGATTTCGACTACTGAATGTGATCTTTACACCCCGCCATTAGTTCATGATTCTAAGATTTTGAGCATGGACTCCCAGCCTTCCCAATCGGGAAGGTCCCAGACTGACTATTCCACCCTCGTCAGTAGACAAACGAGTCTTGGTCGAACTACTTCCTCCTCCTCCGCTAAATCCAACTCCGATGCCAGCAGCCAGAGCTTGTCTTCGATTCTCAACAACCCCCACGCTGGAAAATCCGATGCGTCCTGGGTTGGCTGGTGGTCGTCTTCGTCCATCGTGAGCCCACCTGAGTTCCTGCCCCTGGCTTCCACCATAGCCTCATCCGAAGTTACTCGATTCGATTTTAACAACTACACGGCCCTGATCTCGGATTCTTTTAATCGATTCGAGGACATACGGAACCATTCCAGCAAGGAGAGCGGTGGCTTGGATAGCATTGGTGGCCAGGGCGAGGCCCTTGTGGCTTGTTTGAGAGAGGTTCCCGCGCTTTACTTTAAAGAAGATTTCGCGTTGGAGGACGGGGCGACATTCCGTGCAGCGTGCCCCTTCTTGAATGTATCGCAGAATTTGGTGCTGCAAGAGAAGCTTTCGCATTATTTAGATGTGGTGGAATTGCATTTAGTCAAGGAAATTTCACTGCGTTCCAATTCTTTTTTCGAGGCTCAGGGGCAGCTACAAGACTTAAATGTCAAGATAGTGGAGGGTTGTAGCCGGATACGCCAATTAAAGGAGACAATACGGCTCTTGGATGCTGATTTGGTGGATTCTGCCAGGGAAATTCAGGAGCAGAATGCGACCAGGAACAATTTGTTGGCTCTTCAGCAGAAATTGAAACTTATTTTATATGTTAATCAGGCCATTTCCGCTCTTAAATTGGTACTTTAATTAGTCCATTTCATCATACTTATGGTACAATTTACTTGCTATGTTATTTTTCTCGGATGTGCCTTTGGTTCCTTTGTTCTTACCTCGTGTACTTGGTTGTTTTTGATGCATTAAGTCATAGCAAATCGCAACAGTTGTTAGAATGCGTGCTTTTATGTTTCAATCCGAAGGCTTAATTGAATCTTTTAGACCACAATCCTATGACCATGCTAAATCTCGAAGCATTTACTTATTCATAAAGAATGGAAATTTGCTAGTACTTCTAGATGTGGGAAGCTAACGTATTCGGGACTTGTGCAGTAATTTTTGGACTCTCAGTCTTGAGATCACCAAGGCAATCCAGATACATCGTCCTATTAAAATAAAGCCTGTATGTTTCTTCTGTTAAGAGGTCTTAACATCCAAGATAACGTTCAAATGAAAAATTTGTGCTCGTCTTTCTCCAAGTTGGTGTGTCATGTGAAAAAAAAAATTAGGAATCGCCAGATCACCTTTTCGTTTAGTCACCTTTTAGCATGAGATTATGGACAAATCGTGTTGGATTCCTGCTGAGAGAGACTGTACACGTTATTCTGCTTTCTGCTTTTGTCATGACTTTTAAAAGAAAGCCAAAATTTTATGGCTCAATGCCATTAGAGATATTTTGTGGGAGGTTTGGTTAGAAAAAAATAGTAGTCTTTCCTGAAGAATAATGCTGATGGAGTCATGATGAATCTTAAGTTTTCGCTTCCTTCAATTGTAATATTTGCCCCTTTTTTTCGTTTTGAAGATTAATATATTTTTTATTTAATAAACCTCGAACGAGACTTGTGATTGCGAAAGAGAAAGCATATGCTCTGTAACTTCTCTTTCCTCTTTCTAAAGGTATGATATTGGCCATAGGATTCATATCTAGTAGTGATTGTCGATCTTTTGTCATGCAGCTAGTAGCATCAGCAGATTGTGCTGGAGCTTTGGATGTGACTGATGATTTACTACATCTTCTGGTATTTTCTCAACCTATGAATTAGATAGTTTTTTATCTTTTAAATCTATAATGTTAATCTGTCCTGTACAAGTTCCATTCATATTTTAGGGTGATGATAACGTAGTGTTGATATGCTCTGTTCTATACTGCCCCTATTTATAAATGCTTTCCAATTAAGTTTCTAGTGTTTTTTTTTTTAAGAAAAAAAAAAAGAAAAAATAACAAATTATTTCTCAACTTTTGAAGTACCTAAAATTTAATAACAATGGAGGAGTAGATATAAGAATCTAGGAGGATATCAGCCTTGTAAGAAGGCAAAAAAGAGATGATCCAGATACCAAATTATTCACATTATAGTTATGAAATTTAATTTGTAATTCCTGTTCCTATAAGTACTGATTTCATACATATCTGAGTAATCCATTTATGGCACTCATCGAGATATGGTTTCTAAGTGTGCCCTGAAACAACAAACTTGGTTTATGTTTTTGTTTGATAAATTTATTTCTATTCCAAAAAGTTATTATATTGGTTCAGATCACCCGAATTTTTCTTGGTTGATCTGAAGACTGAGTAAATCTTTCTTAGTTCAATTTCTTATGTGCTTTAGGAGGGCGATGAACTTGCTGGTCTACATTGCTTTCGCCACTTACGTGATCATGTAGCTGCATCAATTGAATCCATAACCAGGTAACATTTTTAACCTATTGTTGTACAAGTGAGAAACAATTTCGAAAGAAGAATTAGATGTTTATAAACATCCAGTTACTTCTTTAGTACACAATTGGGGGAATCTCATCTATCATTATAGTTATCAGCTTTCCATTTTGAACCATGCCGTATACTGCAAGCATTAACCATCAGCATACTAAACTTAGTCCCATGCCTGTTCCAAATGACCTAAATCATGAGGGAAATGTTTAAATTTCGTATGTTGGTTTGGTAGAAATGGCCATCCATTTCATTTCCTTCTTTTTTCTGTTTTATTGATGGGAAAAACTCTATAATATGTTATGTGATGTAAGTAGAAAGGGGTTAAATTGGATAATTGGATAAAAGTATAGGTTAATTCTCTTTTTTCTTCTTTTTAAAACTCGAGGACGAGTTTTCTTTTTGGAGGGGTAGAATGATGTAAGTAGAAAGGGGTTAAATTGGGTAATTGGATAAAAGTATAGGTTAATTCCTTTTTTACCCTCATTTGTATTAAAACTCTATAAATAGGAGTTTTCCCCCATGTATGGACAATTAATGAATAGGATTTTCTTTCAAGAATTCTCTAAGATTTGTAGTCTACATCAGGAACGGAACAAAATGGACCATCCCGATTCAAAGAAACATAGAGAAAATAAGATTTAATTATTATTTTATTAAACATCCCTTCAATACTCTTTCAAACCCATTGAATGAAAACTGGACACTTCAAAGAAATTAGAGAAAAATAGCCCGTTGGAAAAGTAAAGCAGAGTGTGTAGCAAGCTTAGGTGTAGGGTTTCTGGAAGAAGAATAACATAGGCATGTGGTGGGCCAAGGCTAAATGAGAAGGAAGAAAGTTGGGATTTTTTAAATTGAAATGTTGAATAAATGGTTGGAGTCCTTGGGTGATTGGGGTTTGAGAGATAATAAAGTGAGTGAAAGATAATAAAGGTAATAAAGTTTATATTTTTTAGTTGCCAACTAGCAATCTTTCTTGTAATCACCTATAGGTGTTTGGGATTTTCCCCTTATTTCATTTATCAATAAAATGTTTTTTTATCCAAAAAAAAAAGTTAAGGAGTTTTAATCGTCAAATTCGACGAAGGCTATTTTGTGGCTTATTTAGAAGGAAAGAAATGCTAGAATTTTTTCAGATAAGTGCAATTCTTTTGATTATTTCTGTGTACAGTTCATGGCTTCCAATTGGAGTAGCCAACACAAGTTCTTTTGTAATTACTCCACCTTCCTCATTAATTTTGGTTGGAAGGTTTTTTTAAAGGTTGTAAGGGAAGAGACTCCTTGTCCCTTGGCCCGTTTAGGTTGTTCTTCTTGGTCTTCTGGAATGAAACGTTTCCAGTTTCTTATCCCAAAAAAATGTTGAATAAATCGAAAGGAAATAAAAAAGAAGAAAAAAATAGCGCATAGATGGAAGGAGGAAGGAGAAGAGTCTGGGAGGCCAGAGGAAATGAAACGTTCAGTCTAGAAAGTTCATTTTAGTGGAAGTGCGGGGCTCAGCCTTTATTATGGCATATTTGGCTGGAAAGAAACTAGTGAGTCTTCGAAGATAAGTCTTCTTGTTTTGAGTTTTATTATTATTATTATTATTATTATTATTATTATTTTTCTTTGGGGTAGAAATGTACAACTAACTTCCTGCTGGAGGAATTATACTCGCAAGAAAATTCTTTTGTAACTGCAACCTTTGCATGGTTGTTAACAATTAGAAAGCTTTCTTATAGTTCTTTCTTTTAATTAATTCCATATCATTTCTTATCTAGAAAAACATTTTAGTGGAAGGGTGAGAGGTTTTTAATAGGAGAATTTAGACTTACCATACAGTATACACGTGGGTAGATGGGTAGGTTGGATTTGAGGAGTGGGATTGCGCTGTGGCAAGAATACATTTTCCTTGTTTTTGTTTTCAATAAAACTTTTATAATTCAGTTTCAAATAGAGATTATGGCCTTTGGTTTCCTATCCTATTGTCTTTTAACAATTTATTTTACACAGACACACACTAAACTTAAATATCAGTTATTAAATAAAACTTATGCTACTCAATACACTAGATTTTAATTTTGATACACGTTCTGATTCTCAAGCTAACCATCTTGATTTCCTTCATAATTCTATTAGATAATTGACCACTAGGCCAAACTGAGGTGATGAATCTATCCCCAAAAATCATAGACAAAATGGGATTTTGTATGTTATGATCTCTTGGAGAATTGAGCTATATGGTTCCTGTCCCACTTGTAGTTTGAAATGCTCAGTTAAATGTAGAACTGTAACCCTGTTGATTCTGCTGTGGCAGTGCCTGTAATAAAAACAAGAGCATTCCACTCAGTGACATGCTAAGACAATGCCGGGTTAAATATGTAAAAAAATCTATGCTTTTACAGAATAGCATACTGTGATTGTTTTTCTATGACATGTAAGATGTTGATTTTACATCTTATTGTTTTTGTAACCCTAAAGATGAGTGGCTATGCATGCATTATACATTTTTATTATTATATTTTTGCAATTCCCTCCAGAAACTATTAATATATTAGTTTTGTGGTGTAGCATTCTTTCAGCAGAATTTATGCGTGCCTCAATTCATGATGCTGGAGATGTAGATATCATAATTATAACTGAAACAAAAGCACGGGCTTCAAATTTAATGAATGGAAAGGATGAAGTAAGTACAATATTGGTATAGAAGGCCTTGAAAATGTTTGATCTTTTGGTTTTCTGGTTTATCTTTTACTAGTTAGTTGAACTGAAGGGATTGCTAATATTATTTCTCTGTAGTAGATTATGATATAACCTAAATAGAACTAAAATAGTATTGAAATATAAAGGGTAAGAGCTACAGGATAACCCAAATATCCGGGTACTTGGTACCTCCTTCTCGAGTATACTAACTCAAGCCTAAAACCATCTAAACAATTCTCTGCCTTCCTCCTTCCCCCACCTTCTCTATTTATAATCAAATAGCATAACTAAATGCCGAGTTAATTGCTAATTTACCTTCAATAGTGATGAAAAATATATATATCTATGTCCTTAATAGCATTCCTATCAAATTAGCTATTTACTTTGCATCTTATTTCTTTTATTGTTATTACTTGAGGACTGATAATTTTCCTATCAGTTTTATAATTTTGTTACATGTAACGTGTAACGTGTGAACTTCAAACTGTGGCAGGTCAAGTTGGACGAGGAAGAAACCTCCTACTTCCGCGATCGTCTTCTTCCTATTATTATTGGATTGCTCAGGACTGTGAGTTCTCGTTATCCTACTACATTGTTTTGGCTGAAGAATAATTTCTTGATCCTTCCTCTCTGTTGGACGTTGGATCCTTCATTTGTACATGAAGATCCATAACTTTCAACTACCTCGTCATTTTATCTTGCTAATTGTAACAATCCAGACAGTAACTGATCACCCAAAATTTCCCAGTAACAATTCTCTTTCCCCCGCCCCTCACCAAGATTTATGCAATGGGTTTGTTGTGTTAATCAGTCATATGGTCAATTTAAAGATGTTGATATGTACACTTAGTCTCTAGATGTGGTTTTTGATATGGCTTGATTATGAGCAGTAGAGGTATGTTTGTTTTGAAGCTTGTTTTTATTGTCCTTTCTTTTAACTTTTCTAATCTTATTAAAAATTTTGTTTCTTGTTAAAAAAATATATGTGTGTGTTTAATTTTCAATTCCATATATGATGATTTCTCCAGGCCAAGCTTCCCTCTGTCTTGAGGTTATATCGTGATGCAGTTACAACTGATATGAAAACTGCTATTAAGAATGCCGTGGCAGAATTACTTCCTGTTCTTCTAATCAGGCCTCTTGACTCAGATTTTGCACCTGGAGAGAGAACGATGGATGCAGATGGTGAGATGTTGCTGAATCTTGATATTCATCTGTTTGTACAACACTAACGTTTGATTAGTCATTTTCTTGGTGTAAAAATAAGCATCCCTTTAGTCACTTCAATTTATCTTTTTTAGTCAGTAATTGGCTTTCACTTATGTAACCATTCTTTTTTTGGGGTTATCCCCTGCTTCATTAATAAATATTTCTTTTACTAAAAAAAATGTTTGATTAGTCTTTTTGTAACAAGAAAATGTCCTCTATATTTCTTACATGATATCAGTAATATTATTGAAGATGATGAATTACAAAAGATTAAATTGAAAAGTCCAACTGAAACCAATAGCCTGAATGAAATCATAAGGTGATAGGCTAGTTAAGCTTTGAATTGTCATGACAAATCTAGTGTCCTTTAGCCTCTGTCGGATTTATTTCCTTTTTCATTGGAAAAATATTCTTTTACACACACATATATATGTATATTTTTCTTATTAAGTTGTATTTGAGCATGATGAAGTTGTGTGTCATCCAGTCTGCAATTTTTAAGTTTCTTTAATGCTTCTTTAATTTCCTGATGTTCTCTTTTAAGTGAATGACATTACGATTAATTTATGACTCAGGTGGAGGTGCGTCGCTTGCAAGCAAGCTGAGGGGCCTGTCATCTGAAGGCTTTGTTCAACTTTTAAGTGCCATTTTCAAGATTGTACAGGTAATTTTTCTTGCTTAAATGTACTCTCTTCATAATACACACTTAATTTGCCGTTAATTGCTTCTAATTACTTACATTATTAAACGCAGTGTAAATGCTTCTTAAGGTTAAAAGAAAATTGCAGTTTGTGATTGATCTTTTTTTGTAAATATTTTTTAATTTGTTGGGAGTTGGGCTGTGGATAAAAATGTCAATATAAAAAGGTTAAAAGAAAAGTTTGAAGTTCCATTATTGTAAATGTCGAAGTCAATGGAAGCTTGAGATAGATCGTGAAACTAGCAAGTACCAAGCTTGATAAATGGGATATTTCATTGGCCTTCCCCCAATTATATTTTTGGCTAACTTAGTTGGTGTATAATTTCTACAAAAAAAAAGGTTCGGTGCAAATGAATATCTTATCTTCATCTCTTTTGATTATTTTTTTTTTTCCTCTAGTTTTTCTTTTTCATTAATGAAAGTACACAAAAAAAAGGGTCTGGCATAGGGTTGCTGGTTCTCTTTAAATAAGCTTCCGGATTCTGGTAGGGTTTCTGGTTCTTTATCTCAATAAGTTCTGATTCTAGATGGACATTACAGGTTCAGTAATTGTTGTTTCTGGTTTTATCAGGTTTTATCAGGTTGAGTAGTGGTTTAGGTGTTTTAGGAATGGCTTTCTTTGGCTCTAAGATTTCCGTTTGAGGTTTAATGGCATGGGCCTCTCTTGAAAGAACTGAGGGGAGAAGAAGAATTTGTTCCGACTAATGATCTTCTTTCTCAATTTCTTCTTGAAGAGGGTTCAGAAAGAAACACTTTTATTAACAAAAACAAGAACACAGACGAGGGCATGACGTTCTCTTATAGGGCCAAATTAGTTATCAAAATGCTCTTTAATTGGTTTTGAATCACAAACGTAAATATACAATTTCTTCTAGCTACTTGCAATTTGTAGGTCGTACCCTTTTCCTTCTCCAACATAAAGAATGGAAGTAAAAATCTTCGTAGTCTAATGAAGGTATTGAGCATGCATCTGGCCTAGGAATTATTACTACCCAAGTAGGCGGTTGTAGGCATTAACAATTTTCTTAAGAGTTAAATCAGGCTTGTTATTTCGTAGGGAATCAAAGCAGATTGGTCTATTGTTTTGCCATGGATCAGAAATTTCTCTTGAACTGGATAAATGTTTTTTTCTCTTTTTCTTTTTGATAAGAAACAAATATGTATATTCAAAAACAGAAGAGACGGCTTAAGGGAAGGAGTTGAAGGAACCCCCTTCCACTAAGGTCAAGTGGATTGTCCGTAAAAAAAAGGAACCCCCTTCCACAAAACTAATAAAGAAGAGTCTTCCTATTCTTAATAATCATAAGAAGACTATAACTACAAAAGAATTTGGTGTAATTTTTTGCACCAAGAGGTTGTGCGCTGAACAAAGGCCCAAAAGAAGCAAACTTATCTTCAAACATCTTGCTATTTCTTTCTTTCAAAAGACACCACAAAAAGCATGGTTAGCACATCTCCAAAGGATCTTTCCCTGCCCACAAAAGCTATTACCCTCCAACCCGTTGATCCTACAATCATCAATCTTCTTAGAAAGACATCCAACCACCCCAAAGATACTGAAAAGCGAAAACCACTCTTGAACAGAATAAATGAAATTGTAATATTTCTAGAAATCTTACTCTATGCTTACTCTCTAAGTTTTCCACCTTGCTGGAATTTTATCGGATGCATTATGATCTCTTTTCATTTAGTGAATGCAGGTACATTTGGTGCGCGCTGCAGAAGTGAAAAAGTCTATTGAATGGATTATGTGCAACCTTGATGGGCATTATGCTGCAGATTCAGTTGCTGCTGCAATTGCTACTGGTGCTGCAGCTGCTGGTACAGCTCAAGATATCGATAATCAAGGTGGCTTGCTTCTTTCACATTTACCGCAGCGAGTAGCTTTCAAGGTTACTTCCTTACAGGGAAAAGCAAATGATGCAGCAAACCCTTCAAATATGACTAGAAATTTCAGGTTAAGTGTTGCTTCGTTTTGATAGTTTTGGATTAATTAATTATGATATATCATACTTGATGTACAGATGGTTGCATCTACTCTCTCTCTCTCTCTCTCACTCTCTTCCTCTGACTGTTATATTTTGATTGATAAGGAAATATTATTTAGACCTTAGATAAAGTGTTCTCACTTCAACTTACAAATAGAGGCCTAGAAAATTTACCTTCCTCAAAAGCAATCAGATTATCACAAGTACAATTATAGGAAGACAGAGTGAGCGACTATCAGGAGTTCCTCCTCCATCTGCCTTTCAGAGATAAAGTTCGTGAGTTGTGGTTTGCGAGGTGTGTGCTTTATTTTGGGAACTTTGGAGGGAGAGGAATAACTGAATGCAGGGTGTTTAGAGGTGTGGATATGGATCATAGTGATGTTTGGTCCTTGCTGAGGTTTTATGTTTCTATGTGGGGCTTTGGTTTCAAAGACTTTTTGTAGTTATACCCTAGGTAACATTTTACTTAGTTGGAATTCCTTTCTTTAGTGGGACTTTTGTGGGCTTGGTTTTTGTATGCTCTTGTATTCTTTCATTCTTTCTTAATGAAAGTTATTGTTTCTATAAAAGAAGTATATGTATATATATAATTGTCCAGGAAAGCTTGAGAAAGAAAAAAAAATTAAAAATTAGGGACACTCTCTTACTACTTACTGCCCTCCTGCTGCACCAAATCAATCTTCGGTGTGAGTTGGGACAGCGAAGAAGATCCTATGATAGAGATAATCTCAGCTCTAAAAAGAAAAAAAGAAAAAAAAAAAAGAAGCCCAATCAATTGGGTGTGGTGCTATGAGGCATCATTCTTAATGGACCTTTCAGCATTATTTTGAGAATTTTGTTTCTTTTTTTCCTTCTGATAAAAAAAGTTTGCTGCTCCCTTGCTGAATATTTAATTTGTGATACCTTCCATTTTTTCTTTTTAACTTTGTTATTGTCTCGGCTCTTGAAGTAATTTGATTGTGAACAGAGCTGATGTATTGCGAGAAAATACGGAAGCTGTTTTTGCAGCTTGTGATGCTGCTCATGGAAGATGGGCTAAACTCCTTGGAGTTCGCATTCTTGTTCATCCAAAATTGAGATTGCAAGAGTTTTTAAGCATATACAACATTACACAAGATTTTATTACTGCCACTGAAAAGGTACTCAAAGCTTTATCTGGAATATGAACTTTTGAGGATATAAATTCATAGCTAATCGTAGTATTCATAATTTTATTATTCTTCTAACTTAAACAGATTGGTGGAAGGTTGGGATATAGCATTCGTGGAACTTTACAGTCCCAGGCCAAAGCTTTTGTTGATTTTCAGCATGAATCTCGTGTAAGTTTCGGGTTTTTTTTTTTTTTTTTTTTTTTTTTTTTTTTTTAATTTAGAGTTATTGTCCTACTTAAATATTATTCATGGTTCATTAATTTATGTTATTGTAGATGACAAAAATAAAAGCAGTGCTTGATCAGGAAACATGGGTTGAAGTGGACGTTCCCGATGAATTTCAATCTATAGCTGAATCACTTTGTTCTCAAGAGCTGCTTTCTGAAAAAGTCGATCTTGCTCAGGGTAATATGGATCGAAGCTACAGTGATGTGGCTGCGAATAATGATGATTCACGCATTGTAGGAAGTGGATCACTCAATGCTCAACAACTGTCTGAGCAAATTGATTCAGGTGACGTGTCTGGGGGGAATACTGAACATGTGAAGCCTACTCCTGTGGATACAATTGAAAAGAGTAAAGCTGATGTCACGATTCCTACAATGCAAATTAACAATACTAATGTGAAGGAACGTGGAAAATCAAGTTCTCAGACTTTGCTATACAAGGGCGTTGGTTATCACATGGTAAACTGGTTAGTTTCTTCTTTCTTTTTTACTTTTTCTGGGTTAGATGTCCATGGCTTGCTCCCTCCTCCACAAACATTCTTGAACAAATTGGTTGATGCCTAGTGGTTGGCCCTGACTTTTACCTGTATGGTTATTTGTTCTGTCTTAATTTGAAGCTTTTTTATTCCTTGTGACATCATATTGTCGCATTGAACTTCATATTCTATTTTTTCTTCCTTAGTACCTCATACTGATATACACCATCATTTATTCTTTTTTTGGTAAAAGAAACATTTTAATTGATAAATGAAAGCAGGAAAAAACCCCAAGCACCAATACTGTACACCATCATTTAATAATTTGAATTAGCTTCATGAACTATACTTCATTGCTGGAGGTCTCAATAAAATATTTCTGATGGTTTTTTTCCCAGTGGTTTGATCTTGCTCAAGATGTTGTCGGAGTACATTGACATGAACGATTCTCTTCCAGCACTATCTTCAGAAGTCGTACATCGTGTTGTGGAAATTCTCAAGTTTTTCAATACAAGGACTTGTCAACTTGTACTTGGAGCTGGTGCTATGCAGGTACTTTATTTAGACAAGATATATGTAGTTAATGCAATGCTTCTAGATTTGTTTCTTTAGCTTACTTGTAAATATGAAATCCTTGACTCCCTGGACTGACTTGTGATGTCCATGTGCACTGTTAAACCATTGCCCCATTGGGTGTGTGCGCGCTTTTTTTCTTTCCCTTCTTCTAGAACTCTGTTTCTTTTAGAATATTTTTGTGTCTTTTCATTGATCGAGAAGTTTCTATCTTGTTAAAAGAAAAATCATTGAAAATAATGTGGGTTTTATATTGTTTTAAGAAAAAATTAATGTGCAGTTGTTTGAATATTATAAATCTCTTTCACATAGCACTTTGTTAATCATGCTTACCATGGAAACTATGATTTTGAAATGCTAGGTGGTCACTCTCTCTCTCTCCTAAAAACTGAATTTATTTGCTGTTCCAGGTGTCTGGTTTGAAGTCTATCACATCCAAACACTTGGCCCTGGCCAGTCAAGTTATCAGTTTTACCTTCGCCATTATTCCTGGTATGTTATAACAAATTTTGAAGGATTCAACTTTAGTTCCCTATTGTTATTATTCTAGCAGCCTATATCTCACGGGCCAAGGCCAATCAACTTGATGTCTGGGAAGCCATGTTTTGCCTCACCCTTTATGTTTTCATCGCCTACTTCAACTAAAAAGCAATCTTCTTTTCTCTGTTTAATCTTCTCATATAGCGAATCTATTTTTCTCAACATTATTATTTTCCATGAGGAAGAAAAAAGCTTGTATTGGAAGAAATTGGGAAGATATATGCAAATAAGGGAGGACATAAATTCTCCCAAGAAGAGAACTAAAAGGATCTGATCTAATTGGTTTTATCAAAAAAAAAAAAAAAAAAAAAAAGAACTACATTTTTGTACATATCTCTCTCAAACCACATTTCCCCATAAAAGAGCATGTACTATAGCATTCCAAAGAACCAACAACAACTGCTACACAACATCGGGATATCATTCCCGAGACACCGGAAAATGCATTTTAATTATAAGTGCTCCTAGTCTTTCAATTTTTTCGTACAGGGAGAACAACTTTGGAGTAATTTGAATTATTGTAGTGCTCAAGATCTTTTATAGTAATTTGACGTTTTCCTCTTCTTTTTATGTCTTGACCAAGAAATTAGGAGAATCCTTTTTCTCAAGGTACCTGAGGCACGAAAGACACTATTGCTCTCAGAGATTGATCGAGTGGCTCAAGTATATATTTCCCTTTTTTTTTCCCATACTTTTGTTCTGTTATATATCAATTATGCTAATTAGTTGCCATAGTGCTAATGGGAAACATATTGTAACTTGTCTTCGTTTCTGATGTAGCCTAAAGAGATAAGAGGAAAAATCTCTCCAAGAATCAAGATTGTGGATCTTTTATTAGAATGAATAATGTGTTTGATACAAGAGGGGAATGTTCCTGTTTATAGAGCTTTATTACAAGTGGGGGTAAAAAAGGAATAACCTAGAATATTACCTAATTACCCAATTAACTCCTATTCTTCTTACATCATTCTACCCCTCCAAAAAGAAAACCCGTCCTCAAGTTTTAAAAAGAAAAAAATTATGAAACAAGGAATGAAATAAACTTGTTCAATGGAGTATGACCAAACCAACCTCCTACATTTTGAACAAAAATATTATGATCAAAGGGATAAATTCGAGACAAAAAATCCAATATTGCCACCAAAAGATGAACTTCTCCATTGGCCATAAACCGAAAAAAGATGTTTTCTTCAAGCTCATTCAAAACTATATTCAAAGGACCAATCGCTAAAAAAATCACCTTCCAAAGAGAATCGTTCAAGAATCACGTCTTCTTTATCATTCGCTTCAAGTTCTTCGACAGTTCGGTGATCCATTTCCAACGCAATCAATGTGTCATTGTTCTTGCTCAAGTCTTGCTCAGTGTTCGATACCTCTATCATCTTATTCGTTGGATTTTTCTTATTCACTTGAGACAATTTCCAAATAACATTTTCAAATTCTTCTTTTTCTTCTACTTCGTTTGCATGATTTTTGTCCCAATCACCTCCGTTAACTACATGGGTCTGAACAAGATTTTTTCCAATTTTATCTTCAAGCTTTTCTATTTGAAAAGAGTCCAACTGTGATTCATTTGTTTTTTCTTCCGTATATGAAATCAATCCATTCTTGAACTCTTGCAAATGAATTGATAAATGATCGATATGTTGAGTCATTTTTTCCAATGAACGTTGGATTTCTTTTGTTGGTTTCTTTATTTCCTCCAATGCTACGGGATCAAAGTAGTCATTTTGTTGGATTCTTGGATATGTTTCAATCTCGTAGTGGGTATAGAACTCATCCATTGATTTTCTTGAATCAACCTTTCTTGATCGCGTTTCATAACCAAAAGAATAGTTTTGAGTCTTGAACGTTCTTCTTGGGCTGTAAAAATCCGTTCTTGATGATTCTTTAATTCATCTAACTCCCAATCTTTACGTTGATTTTTTGAAAAATGGGTTTGATTGGATCATTGAGCCCTTTTTCGATATTGTTGCCTTCTTAACCATCCCAAATTAACTTAGAAACGTGTTCGAAGTCACTAGAATCACTAGAATCAAATTTTCAATGTGGATAATGATAGGTTCTTTACGAAAATCGAGCATGGGCAAAATTAGTATATTGAAATTCTTCTTCTGAATCACTTGAGTCAAAATCACACCATTGTTTTTGGAAGTAAAATTGATTTTCTTGCCTATAACAACTGTTGGTTTTTTTCTTGGACATCTTTGATTGGCAATAATCCATTCTTGTAAAATTTTGAAAAATCTTTGGTTTGTTCTTTCTTTCTTGGAATTTCAAAGGTTCCCCCTAATTAGATGTGGGTTGTTCAGCAACAAACACAACTCACAAAGCTCCCTCTTGTGATCGGCGTCACCAAGAGTTTCCAGGTCTTCCACCGGCAACAGTCAACGTTGACCAAGACGGTTGCTCTGATACCAAATTGATGTAGCCTAAAAGATAAAGGGAGAGAAATCTCCCATAATAAAATCAAAGTCTTTATTATGATTCAAAAGTTATTCAAAACAAGAACACAATCCCTTTATTTATAGAGAATTGGAAAGCAAACTAATCCTAATTCTAATTAATCAAAGAAACTAATACTAATCCTAATAAACCAAGGAAACTAATCCTAGTCCTAACCAATCAATGAAACTAATCCTAAACCTAATCAATTAAGGATTTGACCAAGATACCTTAATTTATCCTAATTTACCCAAATCCTACTACATCAGTTTCCCACCCCCACCACCCACCCAGGCACCCACAAAACATGTATATGTTGCTTGTCCTGATGGAAAAGGGTTCAAATAGTTTTAATATATGGCCTTGTGAGCCAAAGTTCTTTAAAATGTGAATTAAATAAAGTTCAATAGTCCTGGCACAAAGCACACAAGGGAGAAGAAACTTAATAACACGATAAACCGACCCCAAAAGTTGCAGACATTGAAATTTGACTGAGCAGCTGCGTAGTAAAGAGAGGGAACATTCATCTAAGATGCAAGTATTTTAATCTTTCTGGGTGCATGGGTTGAGATAAATTAAAGAGTCTCGAACAAGTTTAAGGAAATGAATATATGTTTATAAGCCATCTTGGATGGGTGGTAAATTGGTTATTTTAAAAAATTAATGTAATTTAATTTTAAATTGTTTTTATTCAAGTGGCATCAAATAGTTCCACCTTTAGCTTCTTCTAGTTTATAGTTTTTGGATAATAGAAGTATATAATTATATATAAGTATCAAAGTTTGTTTTTTCTGGAACTGTTTTTAGATTCTTGTTTAGTTCTTGTATTATTACTCTTGAATATTCCGACAGTTTTCGCTTACAAGATTCTGTATTATTGCCATTTCTGTAATAAAAACTATGATTACAAAAATTGTTTTGTTATGTATTTGTACCATTTATTGAATTATTTAACAATTTAGGATTTCAAAGTTCACCGAGATGAAATTCATACTAAGCTGGTCCAGATAATGAGGGAAAGGTTATTAGTACATCTTCGTGGCCTGCCTCAAATTGTTGAAAGTTGGAATAGGCTCCAGGATTCTGACCCTCAGCCCAGTCAGTTTGCTCGATCACTTACCAAGGTAGCTACATGAATTCATCGAAGGAGAGCCTTTGCCTCTAGTTCCTTCATATGTCTGTCCTTTGTGCCGTGTTAAATTAAAGGACTAGTTTATTCTTTTCAATATCGGTGTCCTTTTTTGCATTGTTTCTCTACATATTTCCAACTGACATGGGTTGAAATCACCGTTATCCAGGAAGTTGGGTACCTTCAGCGTGTCTTATCTCGAACCTTACATGAGGCTGATGTTCAGGCAATATTTAGGTAAATGATGAATGCATTGCTAAATTTTAATCAAGACCTTCTCCACTTAGTATGTTGAAAATTTTAAGCTTCATTTGATGACCATTTCTTTTTTAGTTTTATCTTTTGAAAATTATATCCCCATGGTTTCTTTCTATGGTTGATATCTTTCTTAAGGAAGCATTTGAATTTCTAGCCAAATTCGTAAAACAAAAATTACTTTTTAAAAACTACTTTCAAAACTTGTATTGGATTTTGAAAACATTCGCAAAAGGTAGATAACAAAGCAAAGAAAATCATTGGTGGAAGCACTATATTAGTTAATTTTCAAAAACTAAAAATCAAAGGGTTATTAAACGGGTCTTAAGTGTCTGATTTTGTTTTCGCATATTAAACATTTCACAGTGATTATATATTTCATGCATGGATAACAAATTAACAACACTCAAGAGTCTCTGTGAAAGAGATTACTTGAACAAGATTTGTTCTATAGGTTGTACAACTGTGTCCTTGAGTTCTCTGTAAAAGAGATTACCACTAAAGATACACATCATGGTTCCTTTTAGTATATGAGGTCTGAAGCAGTTAAGCAAACTCTGATATTTTAATAGGGCTGCTTCTTCTTCTTCTTTTGGGAAAAAGTAGATTACTGCTAAATTTATAGCCGTCTGTAAATAAGAATGTTTCCCGTTCTGCTACTTGGAAGTTAACAATTGTCTTTGGTGCGATCTTCAGGCAAGTGGTCAAAATCTTCCATTTACAAATTTCTGAAGCATTTTCTCGATTAGACATAAGCACCCCACAAGCAAAGGATAGGTAATACTCATTTGTCGTTCAGGAACCGAGGACATTGTCACCTATTTAACTTACACAGAACCATTATTACAACATGATCCTTGTTCTGACACCCTTTTCTATTGCACACCAGGCTGCTTCGTGATGTTAAGCACATTCTTGGCTGCATAAGATCTTTGCCTTGTGACGATTTGAGTAAACCTGGCATCCCAAACTGGGGGCAACTTGATGAATTCTTGGATCAAAGATTCAGATCTGAAGCTGGATAATGATGTGAATGTGTATTGACCATTGTTTGTTTTTTTGATGAAGGGTGTCATATTTGAGGAGTAAATAACAGGATACCAGGAGTCAATTTTCAACCTATGTCATCTCCCTTGTACAACTAAAATATCAAGGTATGATGTAAAAAAGATCTTTATCCTAAATATTTTTTTGGATCTTAGTAGGTAAACGTTTAAACACTTCTGAATTAAAATTGCGGTTAGCATACCCATAACATTTATGAGCACTTTTTGTTTCCATTTCTAAACCTCCAGCCGGTAATATTAGAAAAACTGGTATTGCACAATGTTTTAGCACTTTTGTTTTTATTAATCGTACCATATAAGTTGCTGCATCTTGGTCTCCAAAACTCAATTCAATATGTTGCTCGATCTCTTGTGTACTACATAGTGATAAATGTTTAGTTCTGTAGGGCCTTTTCGTTCCCCTTCCTAATCTGACGTATGCTGTTTAAAAACTAGTCATGTGTATTAGATTTTCATACTTATGTAATAAATCTGTTGGTAATTGGCATACATTGTCCACTTTGTACTCTCGACCCCAAATCAGGACTACATGAACTTTATATATCAAATGAGATTGGATCATGGTTTCACTGCATCTGAATGATGGGGTACATTGACTTGATTTGAATGATTTCTGTTGTGTGCTGACAGGTATAAAGTTTCGGATTCAGATATTTCAACGAAGTTTTCCCCCTTGCCCTTTTTGCTGAAACACATAACATATTGTTTGTACTGGCTAGGCCAACGCTTTTTGCTGCCCTAATTGTAGTTATGTTTAGGGAAAGAACAGATCAATTGGTTTACTTGATGAGAAGCTCCAACCAGAATAGATTTTAGTTCCTTTCTTTTTCTTCCGCCCCCCCTCCCTCCAATTTCCCGGCTTCCGTACAGTTATGCATATTTGTATTCTGTAGAGCAAAATTTATCTTTATATAAATAATTTTGCTTACTTCTGGTTATGGCATTTATTGTCCGATGGAATTTTTAATCAGTTTCAACTTTGCACCCATTATCCTGTTATGTATATAATTTCTGAAAATTTTATATGTTCTTTCTGATTGACTTCTAAAATTTTCCTTTTGTCGTTTAATTAAAAGAGTGATTTTTCATTTGAGCTTTTTTGTGGATAACATTTGAAGAACGCAACAACGGACTTTTTCAAGATAAGAAATTTTGAACTTTCATGCTCATGCTGTAGATTGGTATGAAGGCATGGCATACTTTAGATTTCACTCTCTTACCTCTATTTGGCCAATTGGAGAATTCTTTTGTAACTCCATTGATTCGAGAATGAGTCCTTTTGTAAATTTCATAACCGATTAATTTATTTTTTACAAAAAAAACAATTAAAAGAGAGTGACTTTTATTAATATGAAACTTTTGATGCCTTAAGTAGAGGGAGAAAACTCGTGATTCAATTTGGGGTTGCAAAAGCCATGGTTGAATATGGTTGGGCATCGGTCATGGGAAATGAATTCTCCATGAACGCTCAATAATTGTGGAATAAGTCGCACAACAAAAGTTGAGGTTGACTCTATTTCTAATCGACACTACAATTTTGAGGTTTTATAAAATAATTCAAGTGAATTTCATGCATGCTCTCAAGTTTGAACGAGATCTCAACAAATGGACGTTAAAAATACATACGCGGAATTGAAAGGAAGAAGAAATTTTTACGCAAACAATGTGATCGTACAAAAGAAGAGAAAATTGGTCTTTAATCAAGCACGCGTATAATTACTACCATAAGAGATTATGCTGAAAATATTTTAACAGCTGGCTTTTTCTTTTCTTTTCTTTTGAAACAAAACAATAAAACAAGCAAAATTCAGTGCAAGGGCACAGGGACTAGCTATAGGTAGGCCATTTAAAAATTGATTTGACTTGATTTGTTAAAGAAATAATTTAATGATCAGGATCATATATATCTGAATCCAGTTAATTAAGTTTATTAAGGTTGGAAAAATGAAAGCGATTAAATTAAGGTGACATAGTTTAGCTATAGAGTAGAAATAAGAGAATAATTATAAAAATAAAAATAAAATAATAAAAAGAAAGGATATGTAATAGGGGATTAGGATATAGAAGGAAGAAGAAGTGGAAATAGTGAGAGGTAGTAAATAATATTTGAAAATGGTTTTGTAGGGTGTAATTTAGGAAGGTAAAAGAAGATGGCATGTGAAAACTGGGCGGGAGTACTAAGTGGAACAATATGCAAAATAAGGGTGTTGAAGTTGACGTAAAACTTCCTCCATATTACTTTTTGTTTCCATTTTTAGTGTTAATAATATTCTCTCTGTTTCTCTGTCTCTTCTTCCCTGCCACCTCACACTAATCATACTTTCATGCGCTTCCTTCCTTCCTTCCTTCCTCTCTTCTAAATTTTCTTCATCCAATAAAGTTTATTATTAATTATAATATACTACAGTCTACAACTATTAATTATACATATTAATATAACTAATAATATTACAAAAGTTAATTAATATGTGTGAGAGCGGTAGGGTAGAATGGTATTGTAGATAAGAGAAGGGACGAGGCGTGGAAATTATTGGTAAAAAGGGTAAGGAAATAGGGTTTTAGTGTGTAATAAATGGGAGTTTTCCCAATTTGGCAAATTCCATAAAAGCACTGCACAGAGTGGTTAACTGTCACAATACCACTTTCTACTTTTCTTACTCTCTCTCTTCTCCTGCCCCCTCCCAAGCTGGCCCCCCCTCACCCCCACACCTTTGCTTTAATATTCTCTAATTCTTATTTTGATTAATTAACCATTCAAACCCCACTATTTGCCCTTTGGGCCCAACTTAATTAATATTGTTGGAAATTAAAGGAAGGGCAATTCAGGAATTTACCAACACAATAATAATCATAAGCATAATACTTGGGGATGAAGATGATAAAGCTGCTCATGCATCAACATTAAAAACCAATTAATCTTCAAAGCAACACAAGGATGGATTATATAATGAGATCGATCAACTTTTTGTTGATTTCATTTTTTGATCATTGTTAATCTGGATTATATTCTTATTAACTTATTTGTTGCTAATATTATCTTTCATAATTCCCAGGTCAGCAAAGCAACAAAGGGATAATATATCAGATTCCGATGGGTAGTGTAGGTTAGGAAGCTGGGTATATATAATATATAAAGAGAATTGAGGTAGGTAGAAGGGGTGTGGAAGAAAAAGAAAAAGAAAAAGAAAAGAATTATAGAAAATTAAAAGGGAATTGAATAATGGGAAGAGGAAAAATCGCAATAAGGAGAATAGAGAATAGGACGACAAGGCAAGTAACGTTCTCGAAGAGGAGAGGGGGGCTGTTCAAGAAGACTCATGAACTCTCTGTTCTCTGTGACGCTCAGATCGGCCTCATCGTCTTCTCCAGTAACGGCAAATTGTTTGAATACTGTACCCAAACAACATGGTCTCCAACTCTCTTATATAATTATTCTTATTTTTTATTTTTATTTCATTATTATTATTATTATTATTATTATTATTATTATTATTATTATTATTATATACTTCCCTTTCCTTTCCCCCTCATCAGCATGGATCAAATCATCAGGAGGTATCAGATTGCAATAGGCAACCGAATTCCGGACCAGAATATGAACGACCCGGTATGTATATACTCCCCCCGGCTCCGATCTCATATCTATTTATCTAGCTATTCTTTATAATTAAATTAAATAAAATTACATTAAATTAGGAGGAATTGGAGCGGCGTGTAAGCATGATTAGAAAAGACACCGACGATCTTCAGCTGAGTTTGCAACGCTACACCGCCGACGATTTCACCACTTTTCACCTTCGCGATCTCGACGATATCGAGAACCGTCTCCAAAACTCTCTCAACAGAGTTCGTGCCAGAAAGGCATGCATTTTCAATATTACTTCCTTCTTCTTCTTCTTCTTCTTCTTTTTCCTTTATATATATTAGGGTTATTTAATAATTCATTTGGGTTTTCTTTTTTCAGTCAGAGCTGTTACAGCAGCAAGTCGACAATCTGCGAAGAAAGGTTTCTCCCTCATATATATATATGTATATATATATATATTAATTAATTAATTAATTAATTAGTATACATCTCTATAATTAATTATTTAATTAATAAGCTGGTTTTCCTTTTCCCTTTTCCATGATGATGGATGATATTATTAGGAGAAAATGCTGGAGGATGAAAATGAACAGATTTATCATCTGGTAATTCAATTTTGTTAATTTAATGATTATGATTCTCTCTCTCTCTCTCTCTCTCTCTCTCTGTTTTTTTTTTAAATAAAAATAAACTGTAATGTATGAAAATAATAAAATTAATAAGTGAATTATAACTAAGATAAAAGAGTGGCAGCAGATGGCGATGGAGGAGCAGCAGGTGGCGGCGGCGATGATGCAGAAAAGAAGAAGCGAAGAAGTGGAAGAGATCATGATGCTGAGAAGGAGACCGCATGATGATAATGATGTTGTGGAAGCTGATCAGACGGCGGCGGCGGCGGCGGCGGCGGCGGCGGTTGAGGTTGTAAATATGGATGGTGATGATGGTTTTGGTCATCATGAATTCGAAAATTGTAATAATAATAATAATAATATTCATCCACAGCTTCAGCTTCAACTTCAGCATTACCACCACCACCACCAGCATCATGAGCCAAGCAGCGTCCTTCAGCTGGCCCCACTTCCATCTCCGCCGCCCCCTCCGCCCTTCCTTCCCTATCGCCTTCAGCCCTTTCAACCCAATCTTCAGGACATCAACCTCCATTCCTCCACCTACGGTAACCCTATTTTACCCTTTCCCTTTTACTAATTACTACACTTACAGTTACCCTTTTTTTTTTTTCTATATTTTTCATTTCTTTCCACAACCCTTTTTTCTTTCTTTCTTTTTTTTCCTCTTTGTTAATAATTAAAAAATTAGAATGACAATGTAGGGTTTAATTTCTTGTTTTTTTTACTATAGTACCCTAACAAATTACATTTATCTTTGTACATCTAATTACTTTTTAATTATTACACATCCACACACAAATTTAGAAAAAAACAAAGAAAAAGAAGTAAAAAATTTTGCCATATGACAAATTAATGATTGAACAGTTAAACGAAATGTTCAATGATAAATGTATGAATATTTTCCATCTATTTTACTCAAACATAAAATGGGGAAACATGTTCCATATCCAATTATTGGTGAAATGCAAAAATAAGTTTATAAGATTAAATATAAAAGCTTATGTCTTTTTAAATATTTATTATGATTATGTTGTTTCCAAAATTTGTTGTAATAGTTATTAATCAAAATTAGCCTGTATTTCTAAACATGGAAAACAAGAAACAAGAGTAATAAAAAAAAAAAAAAGTTATAAAATGAGTGTATAAATTAAAATGAACCAAGGTGTATATAGATGTAGTTAAATAGATTGGGAGAATTGTTTGAATTAAATTAAGCTAGAGTGTATTATTTAATGATAAATGATATATATTATGTTGAATATGGATGTGCAGAGTAGGAGTGGCGATGGGGGTAAGAAATTAGAGAAGGGGTTTGGAGGCATTAAGGGGTATTCCTGGAACAACTTCTTGCTCGTGACTGCTCTCCTCAGGATATGTCCATTTATCACTATTATATAATATAATATAATATTATTAACTTCTAAAATTTACCCAATTTCCATATCATCATCAGATCATATATATTTTTATTTTTATTTTTATATTATACATTTCCCTTTCATTTTCAGCAAAACCTACATAATTATATAATATGGGAGTCCAGCTTGCTTTGTTTTTCTGCTGCTATACTCAATATCACTTTGTTTTCAGGACCGTATTAATTACTATATATAATATCATCAATTTGCTTCATTGTATTTTGTTTTCATTATTGCATACTTAGTTAGTTTATATATATGTGTTTAATTAGCTTATTACCTAACAGATTGATAGATAGCCCATTTTAATTAAACCAACAAAATCCTGCCCTTATTTAATGTGCTCAAAATCAAAATAATTAAATTAAAAAAAAAAAAAAAAAAAAAAAAAAACTTCCTGAATATATGAAAGTATATATAATTCAGCTAACTTAAATTAGTGTATGGATTCTTGAAGATTGCTGCAATGAGGCCTTACAAAATAATCTATATATATAATTGATCATCAGTAGTATTACAATTGATTGGCAAATAAAACATCAAAGATTAAAGAAGTGTGGTAGCTAGTCATATTATTTGATTGTTCCTTAATTAGTTAAGGTAGGATAGTTAAATCTGAAACGCGTGCAATATTTAAAAATAGAGTAACTGTCATTTAAAAATTATCACTATCGACTATTACAAAAATATCTACTTTTAAATTTCCATATAATATTCAACGCCATTGGAAATTTTAAATATATATATACTGATCACTCCAGAGACTCGGAAAAGCAACATCAAAATTCGGAGGAAATTAAAAGCAGAAAATGGAAATTTGAAGGAGTGTAAATTATGAAGAAAGACTTTAGAATAGGAACATAAATGGGATTCCAGAGGCCTCACCCACATCAAACCCTAACCCCCGCTTACAGCTTTACCGCACATCACCCTATTCTCCACATCTTTCCCTTTCTTAACTAATTAACCCACTATTAACCCCTAACAACTCAAGCATAGGATTTTATTATTATTATTATTATTTATTTATTTATAATTTTTTTTTAAAGTATAATAGGAGTAGAGGATTCAAATCATCGACCTCTAATCACTAATATTTTTTTATATGATAGTTGGATTATGCTAGCTTTCACTTAAAAAATAGTAAAACAAACTTTTTGAAAATTTATTAATTAAATTGGACGTTTAGGGGATTTTTTTTTTTTTTTTAATGTAGATAATCGGAATCTTTAGATGCTATTCGACATCCTTCAATAATCATGTTTGTTTTGTATGAATACTTTGAAATATATTTAATAATACTTTAATAACTGTGTTTGTTTTGTATAACTTCTATTTGAGAATATTTTAAATTTATGTAATGTTACAAAAATGGTCTTACGAATATTCATTAATTTGTAATTAATTTAATATAATTTGAACTTATACAACATATATATATTTTTACTAACTTGAATTTTTTAAAAAAAATTAATATAGTTTTATTATTTTATTTATTGTTTTTCTATATAAATATATATTAATTTAAGATTTTTTATAAAGTAAATATTAATTTGAAATTGAATTTTTCTAAAAACAAGAAAAACAAGTATAATATTATAAGAAATTGGTGTATCTTGTGCAAGAATGCTGCGGAATCCGGCGAACACGTTTTTATACATTGTTCGTATTCCAAAAGCTCGTGGAATAGACTTAATTCTGCTGCCAATCATAATATCCCTACTGCTCTGGATGGCATGTTATATGTTCTTGCTCATATTAAACAAACACAGCAAAAAGAAAAGAAAATCATTTGGAGTAATTTGATTGGAGCTTGCCTTTAGTGCTTGTAGTTGAAGAGAAATAGAAGAACATTTAAAGATGTTGAAAAACCATCGGGCCATCTTTGGGAAGACTTGCTCTATATCTTGCCGCCCTTTGGAGTTCCAAAACAAATCTTACGAGATTAAATAAGAAAAAAAAGAAAAGAAAAGTATAATTTACATTTACCTACGAGATTAAAGATCCACAGTCTGTCGCTGTAAACAAAATAATACAATGTTGTCTGTGCATAAAATTATAGGTTATTAAATTACAATTTCTACTTGAAGTTCGACTTTTGTTACCATTATAAATTTAGTCTTTAAATTTTTTTTTTTTAAAATTCACTGAATCTATTAGACAAAAAAAAAAAAAAAAAAAAAAAAAAAAAAAAAAAAAAAAAAAATGATTTCATTAGACATAAATTTTAAATTTATATCAAATATATTAATTATTTATTAAATATTGAATTATTAAAGATATATTACACATCAAATTAAAAGTCTAAGGATATATATCTATTAAATACAAAATTAAAAATTTTCAGACTTATCTAGAAATGTCCATTTAACACGAGAGACCCACCTTTGAGCGGATACAAGGGAATATCCGATTAAATGGAGATCTGGACAGGGATTATATCCCCTGCTCTCGTCTACCTCTTCTTCCACGTATTTTTAATCAATTTTAGGGAGTTATACTCATTTATTGAGTTTTCTAAAAATATTATTATCTATGAGTATTTTCTCTAAATTTTAGAAACATGTTAACATATTATATGAAAATTTCTATTATTATTCCATCAATTTATGTAACTATTTCAAAGAGTAAATTTAGCATATATATTTATTGTAAAAAAAACAACATATATATTGAAAATACAAATATAAAAAATAGACATTCGTAAATAAAGAGTATATAATTTCTTAAGCGAGCAAAATGTTATTTTAATTTTTATTGTTAGATAATTATTTTAAAGGTTAAGACTGTTAGAAAATATTTTTAAATTTAATAAAATATTATTGTTCATCACTATTTATCATCGATAGAGAGATATTGTATTTTATTTTGAAAAATATTTGACTGTTTAATAATTAATTTATTCACCTTTTTTATCATTCCGTGACGGTGGCGCAACATTTGGCGGGTCAGTTTATCTGCCATTTGTTGCAGCTTTTGGCAAAAGAAATGAATGGGAAGGCGAGACGACTCCGTCCACTTTGACCTCGTTTGCTTTGGGCCTTCGTTTTGTTTCCGGTTGGTTTGTGGGACCAAAAGTTTCTCCGGCACACAATTTCAGTTTCTTTCCCGATTTCATTCACTCATCGCGTTTCAAGTTCATCTTTACTTTTTTCATGGTTCCATGTTCACTGTGCCGTATTCTAGCGACTGCTTTCTCAACCAAGGCAAATGGCACCATCCTCTGTTTGCTTTGACTGAAAATTGTTAGGAAAATGCCCCTCCCACTTCACCATTAATATGCTCATCTGCTCTGTTTTCATCAATTAATCAACAAGTTATTACTACATCCTTACATTTTCAGAAAGGCCCTCTTTATTATCCCGGATGGATCCAACCTGGTATTTCAATCAATGCAGCAGCTTTTCTTTTTTTCCTGCTTTTTCTTGTGGGGCGGTGGAAATTCTGTTCCAAACATGAATCAGCTGTAAGCCTGTAAGCGTAATTGGGTATATGAACGAAAACATTTTTTTTTATTTAAAATTCAGATTTTATGTTATTGTGATTTGAGTTTTCATGGGTATGCCATCTTAGAGAACATGGAATCTTGGTTGGCAATTGATAATTTTCCAATTTTACATGCTTACTCATGTGGAATTAGGGCTGCATTTTTCTTCTCTCTCCAACCGTTTTGTTTTCAGTTTCATGAATTGTAAGTTCAGATATTATTTGATACATTGTTAACTGTGAAGATGAACTTAATATTGTACCATCATAGCATGCTGCATATACTAGAGGCTCATTTTCAAAATTAGTTTGTATTTTATATTGTTCATTACAATGTTTGATAATGTTCCAGATTTACGTTGTAATTATTTCATTGGAGCCTATTTAAACTCAATTGTTTTATTCTTGTGCAATTACTTTGCGTTTCTAACTAACATTGTTGGGTACAATTTGTTTTACTCTTTACGAGAAATCCTACTGTTTTTACTCAGCGAAGAATGATTAGACCTGTCTTTATTATTTGGTCATGGAGATTAGGGACAACACCCACGTGGATATTGAAATTCTCTCTTGAGCTGCTGTAACCTGTGGCTGTAAGTAATACTAGTCTCTTTACGATTTCCCTGCGCCTTTCGGTGCACTTCTATCTTCCTTAGTTCCTTGAATTCCAGATGTTCTTAAAGCCATTGGACGCATTCATGCATTCTATCTCTTGGATGTTTTAATCAGACTAAGTAAATTTTAACTGCTTGAGGGGTTAATTTAGCTGCCTTTTATCTCGAATCTCCTGATGCAAAGAGGGTGTCTGCAACATAGCCTCTGCGTCCCCTTTCTTTTAATTGTTTTTTCCGATGAAGATCTGTCGCTTCAACATATGGATACTATTATTACTGCACAGGTTAAGCAATATTAAGAAATGGAGAGGCACGGGAGTCGTAGTGTAGCACAGGATGGTGATGCAGTACTATAATGTGTTTTGGTGATTTGAAGATGTAATCAATTAAAACTCAGGTCCACACGAGATTGACAAAAGCAAGGTACCTGGTTTGAAGGCTATATTTTAATTCTTTCGCAACTTCTGTTGAGAGGTCACTTTGGGTCTTTCATACATAGCAGATTGAGAATAATGGGGGTGATAAAGGAGGCTACTTGTTTCCCATTCATCGGGCTCGTGAGAAGGTGATGGTGGCTTGATGGCTTCAATGATTGAGTAATAATGGTCGGAAATTTGAGAACGTACGTTGGTTGATACTTTGGTCTGACTTGATTTTAATCTGAGATGTGTATTTTAATCTTTTATAATCATATACAAGTGTGTAGGAACAGATCATGGCTTTAGAGGTAGTGGTATTTTAAAAATCTCACTTCAAGGAGGAAGCTTGTTTTACTACTTTCTTTTTTAATATTTCTAGTTTCCCTTCAAATCAAGCCAAGTAATTCCAAGTTTTCCCCCTATTGGAGGATTTATGAGTTTTTTCTTCCGTTGTTTTAATGCGCTATTTTGTTCTCTCATTGAAACTAAATAACTTTCCACTTTTTTGGAACATTGCTCCCTCTCTGTCATATTTTCTCTCCCTGTTTTAAATAACTTATGCTTCTTGAAAAACTAAAAAGAAGAGGAAAGGATGAGTAAGAATAGGCTAAATGTAGATTGATTGATTTAATTCTGTTGCCAAATTTGAAAAATGATTCTTGTTTTATGTTTCTGTTGAAGCCACTTTGAACTCGTCTTTTTTTTGTCACCTTTAAGGACTCCTAAAAATGGAGAAAAGTTACGGATTTAAACTCTGTTTTTATTTATCCTTCTAAACTTCTAGGGAAATGGCATACAAAGAACTTAAAGGACAAACCAGTTCATAGAATCCTAGAAAGAAAAAGGTAATGAATACTTAAATTGTCCTTGTTCTCGTATGCTCGAATATTGAGGAGTTACTCAATTTGGCACTTAGAAAGGATGGTTGAATTGGTAACTCTAATATTGAGGGAACTCCACTTCAAAATATGAACTATGAAATGGCACGTATATTTGGCTGGGCCACTTAGGGTGCACGTATATTTGGCTGGGCCACTTATTGCACAGGGATAACAGTAAAGTGTATGTTATTCTATTATTGTCTTTGGTAAATTTGAATAGTAACATAATATTGTAGCTTATGTTCTACTTAGATACTAGAAGTTGAAGTGGTTGTCAAAATTGTTAGTTTCAAATAAAATCTGGTCCTTTCTCGAGTATTTATAATCCATATTCTTTATATTTCGTTAAAGTTGTTAATGTTTTGGTGGGGATAAAGAGTCAGTCAATTGGTTGTATTTATTAATATTTTTTAAACTTATTTCCTTTGACTTTGAGAGCCCAACCACCCTTTTCAGAACACCTGTCTAATGGGATTTTTTTTTTCAGACAAATTTTCCAGGCCTGAAGGACCTTCAGCTGCCATTTAACTGGTCAAGCTGGTGACCTGCAAATTGGTTTGTTGGAGTAAATGTGAAGTTCAGATGAATTCTCAGTGCCATTAACATGTGGGCTGAGATATGCGCGCTCTTCTTTATTTTTTAGTTTATTGTTTTTATTCACAAATCTGACCTGCCAACTTTTTCAATCTGCGAGTTTTCCATCATCTTCTTGAGGCACACAGCGAGTCAAAGTGATGGTGAATGGAGGTTCAATTTTGCATATAGACTCCCTTACTTCCACTGTTCCATATTCTTATCTGGACCTGGAAATCATGTTTTAAGGCATAGTTCTAGTCTTATTTAAGCAGTACACTAATTCTATGTGTTTTAGTTTTATGTAATGTGCTTGAATTTTTTTTGGCAATATGATTACTTGATTGGCATGTATAAAACTATAATCCCAGTATTATGTATATATTACAGGGTTGGAATTTTTCTTGTAGTCTTTTGGGTTGCCGCTTATTTATTGAAACTCTTGAGGTACTTTTTTATTGGCTAGATATTTTTAGTTTTGTGCCACAGACAGATGATGGCTGTATGGGGGGGCTATTTTCGTGGTAGTCTGAGGACATCAGAATAGGAAGTGCGACTTTGATTACAATTATTTCATGACAAAACAATAAACTGACCTACTGCATATATGATTTCCAGTTTCCACATAGCTTTGGATAGATTTAATGACAAGAGAAACATCGATCTTTTAGATATCAAGAAAAGACAATAAAACTAGTCGCTATCACGTGAGTTCTTGTTTTTATGATGTGTGGTTATTAAAATTTTCCTGTGTTTGGAAATGACAGGGAGGGATATAGTTTTTCTTAAGCAACATGTTGACTTATCTCTTCTAGATGAAATATTTTGCCTAATGGTGAGAAACTAGGAATTATGAGTATCGTAAGTTTAGGTATCAGAATGCATTTTTTTGTCACACCATTCTTTAGTTTTCGCTAAAAGTCTCTGGATATTCTATGGTATAATCCAAAATAATAGTAGATGCATCATTTCTCACAATAAAATATCTAGTGGACAAAAGAATTTGAAGTTGCATTCATGAATGATAGTTTTAGACTTCTTTAATAAGTTTCCACCTTGAATTTCTCTTACTTAAATGCCAGGTCTATAGTCGTTAGATTTGCTACCCCATACTGTTTTTTTTTTTTTTTTTTTTGCTCTGTATAAGCTAGTTTTTAATTATTATTTTTTCCCCATGATCACAGTTCACAGGAGGTCAACAAAGTTCATTCATGCCATTGCCACCAGCTACATTTATCCATAACTGTCCTCGTTCATGAGGAAGTTTCTGACCAAGAGTATATATATGCTCGTAGTTACAAAGAGACAAATTTATGAGTTGAATTAGGCCTAGAGACAAGTGTACCTTACCTAATGATTTGGATTATGACTTTAGTCGAAATAACATGAGATTTGAATTGAGTTGGGGTTGAATGAAGTCAAGCTATTGGCAAGAGTTGATGAACCAACCTAAACTCTGGCCCAGACAATTGAAGTTGTATTCATGTACTTTTTAGGTTACATTATTACTTTTAACTGTGATTGTGGCCAAGATTTAGGATCAGTTTTAAAAAACTTTTCAAATGCTTAAAAAAAAGTTGAAAAACCATTTCAAACAAACCTTGGAGACCTAGTGTACGTAGTAGTAGTCTCTTCTTTTCCCATGTCAACTCAAGTCTTGTCGCAGTGCAGGAAAGCCCCAGAATTGAAGTTTTGATGCATTTTAATTAATCTGCTTCTGTGAGGCTGTTACAGGTATTGATAATACTGTGGCGTACTTGCACAGGGCTGAT
This sequence comes from Lagenaria siceraria, assembly GCA_002890555.2. NCBI lineage: Eukaryota > Viridiplantae > Streptophyta > Magnoliopsida > Cucurbitales > Cucurbitaceae > Lagenaria > Lagenaria siceraria. Next base: position 326,429 of record CM016485.1, read on the forward strand.
GTATTGGTGCAAGAAATACCAATATGAATTAAAACAGTGCCATGAGCCATCAGTTCATGTACACGTACAGCCACCACTCAATGCCCCCTCCCACTTAAATTCATCCAAAACTTTTCAAGTGGTCCGACTTTTAATAATATCAATCACTCATTCTCTCTGCTTTTCCTTCAAATATCATCAATGTGTTTAGGTCCAATTTTAACATGCCAAATTTTACAGTATTCTCTTGTCCATAATTTTTTTTTTTTTTTTTTTACAATATGTGGATTGGAAAAATCGGACCTCAGACTTCAAGATTGATAGTACAATTACATGTTGGTTGAGTTATGTTTATGTTGGCATTATCTCGTCTATAATTGTTATTAAATTAAATTTAAGGTATATGTGAATTGATTTGTGTATCAAAGTGTTGACACATTAACATTGTGTTATTTACTTACTTAAAGATGAGTTTTAAGTTCTTGTTTAACACGTGGTTTATGTATTTCACTAATGAAAAAAAAATATCCTAATTGTATGTGATCTGATGTTTTGTTGAGCAGAATATAATTTTATTGAATATAGGTCAATAATTTAAGTGTTGTATTTGTAAAAGTTAAAAATAGGTATGATTTGTGTAAAAATTTATACCAATTATAACTTATTGAATATTTTGATGTAATAGAAATGTTCCTCAGTATGTTATGTTTAGTATTGCAATTTGGAAGATGTGAAATTTGATGTGGTCATGAAATTGAAATGGGGGCCAGCCAAAGACTTGTGCGCTATGTTAAATTGATGGAAGCGTTGCCCCTCCCAATAATTTGTTGGAATTGCAAATACCCAACTATTTCTAACGCTCATATCAAGACTTGTTGTCTCATTGTTGCTCAGACTTATAGTTAAATTCCTTGCATCTAAACTCATTTGAAAGTCAAGATGTTTATATTTTTTTTTAAAAAAAAAATATCAGCTTGAACATAAATCAACTAGTTTTATAAACTTTCATATATTGCTTAAAAAAACAAAATATTTTCTAATAAAAGTGCCTTCTATAAACTTGGTTATTGTGACTTAAAAATAAAATGCATTTTAAGAATTGGGTACTGTGCTTGAGACTTAAGAGCAGGTTGCTTTGCTTCACAATTTACATCACACGCATGAGATAAATAAAGGTAAATGGTAGGGATTAATACATAATGGCGAATATTTGTGTGTGTAAACAGTTGGGTATTTTTTTGTCCTATGGGTTCAGATTTGGCATGTTAAATCATCTTCAGTAACTTTTTGGTAAAAAAAAAAAAAAAAAAAAAGTTTTTAGTACTTGTGTTCTGTTTTCCAATTTTGATAATGAATTCGAATGTTTCTTTAATAAATAAGAAAATTTAGTAAGAAAATTAGGAGGAAACAAACATAAATTTCAAAAACATAAAACTAAAAATGAGATTGTTACTTGTGAGACTTTAGTTCTCAAAATTTAAAATTGGATTTTTGATTGATTCTTGAAATTTCAATTAGTTTCTAATATGGTCTCTAAAGAATAATTGACCTAACTAAATAGTGACGTGATAGTTAACATGTGCTCGTTAAACTTGGTTGACACGTATTATTTAACGAGTTGATTTCTTCTCTATGCTTAGAGACCAATTATAAATAAGTTTCAAACTATATTGATCAATTAGAATGAAATTGATAACAAAAAAGTGTCATTTTCTAAACCTCATACCAAATAAAAACTAAATTCAAATTTCAATAACAAAAAATGTTAGTTTCAAAATATTAAGGACCAAATGGATGGCAACTAGAGACCAAAAGTATATTTGTATCCATACCCTTAAATAACTACAATATATTGCCAATATGCTTGAACTGAGCATAATTCAATTGGTCAAGGTATTATGATCTATACTGAACTTTAGAGTTTTAAATCTTTACCTTGCATGCTATGACAGGAAAAAATATGGTACTTTAAGTTGTATGTTTATCATTTTCTTTTCCATAAATCGGCATGAATTTAATTTAGTGATCAACAAAATCTCAATTTTTGTAGAGGTTCAAATCTCCCATCCAGGGGGCGACAAAGTCTATTGAATTTATACTTATCAATTTGTGTTTAACGTGTTAAATAAAAGGAAAATTATTATAAATAAAGAAAACATCTAACTATTTGCAAATATAATTTTTTTTATTATCTATTAGCTAAAGACAGCAATAGAATTTGCCTATATTTGATAACAACCCTAAATAAAATGTATATTTATTAATCTAAAAAAGATATGTTTATTATTTGATTTTATTTAGTACAATCGAATTAGAAGTCAAGATGCAATTCTCTCCATCGCCAACACATACTATATATATATATATATATATATCATTTAATCAGTCATTTTCATCTTAATTTATATTTAGTTTGAATTTATTATTAAAAACCGGAACGATTGCCACATTTGATATCAAAGCAAGATATTTGGAGATATTTTTTTTTCAAGATAAAAAAGAAAAAAGAAGTTTAAAATAATCATTATCCAGATTCTGGTGTTAAAAATCAATGACTAAATATTTTCTATTTTCAGCAATAAGAGAAAAAGAAAGAAGGCAACCATCTTGAATCTGATATGTCTTCCGTGTTCTCGTATACAGGCACAGATTAAAATTAAAGGCAATTTTTTTATTTTACAGCCTCATCATTCATTATAAATATCACAAAATTCCCCATCTTAAACATCTATCTTCGAGTTCCAGATGGTTATGGCGGCAAAGGCCCCATTGTGCGGGCACGCGTGATCCTCCTGCGAAATTCTTGCTTACCTCTCATCGCCACTCTTTCAATTCATTTATCCCTTTTTCTTTCTATAAATTTCAAATGTCTTTTGGCAGCCGCCTCTACTCCTAGTATTATTAAAATCAACATGGAACAAACAGGAAGAAGCAGAGGATCTGTTACTGGAGTGGAGATCAGCGAAGAAAGAGGAAAATGAAAGGGATATTGTATGAAGTACACCTAAAAAACCCAGAAAGGGAAGAAATTGATTTGATGAATTGTGAGAAGAAAAGAGGTTGTTTGTTTGTTCTTAGGTTTGTGTGTTCTGTCTGTGTGTTGTTAGGGAAAGAAAGAGAGGGAGAGGGAGAGGGAGAGGGAGGAAAAAGGAAAAGGAAAAAGGAAAAGGAAAGTGGGGAAACTGAAGGGTGAAGCGAAGTGCGTTAAGGCTCTATAGATGACACGTGGCGAGAATCCAGTGGTTTGGGATTCCTGGGAGGGTTCAACAGCAACAACAGCAACAACCCAAAACCCAACACCAACGTATACAAACCCACAATGTCAATCTCTCTCTCTTCTGCCATGTCAGAGTGTAACCCCGTCCTATGACCCCGGCGAATCCGTATTTGTGTGCTTCTCTTTCTATAAACTCTCTCTCTCTATTTATTCATTTGTCTCCCACATCTGTCTCTTTCATTCTTCCCTCTCTCTCTCTCTCTCTCTCTATCTCTCTCTCATCCCCAACTCTCCGAGCCCTAACTCTCGAACCTCCTTTTGCCTCTTTACTCCCTTCCCGCCTTCAATCACAGACTATCATGCTCTGTTGTCGCTTTTGATCCACAGGTATGCCTTCTAAGCTTCTTAATTTTTCTGGGTTACTCCTTTTTTTCGTTTAATTTAGTCATGTATTGCTCAATATGGTTCGCTATTTCTGAAATCGTGCAATTTCAGCTCACCCCATGTGTGCTTTCCTACTATTTTGTATAAATGGAGTGTTTGATTCCGGTAATGTTTTGTTCTTTAACTTTTGATTATTGTTCCAAGTTGGTGTTTTTGAAGGGTTTGGTAATTGGGGTTTTGACTATTGCATGATAATTGGTTACTGAATGGGGATTTGGGGGTTAAGTGTGTTAATTTTAGTGCATGCTTAGTTTCTTGAGCTTGTATGATTTTTCAGTTTTGTCATTGTAGATAGTCTACATTTGCAGCATTGGGTGCTTGTGAGATTCTGGGATTGTGGTTTGTTCTACTTGACAGTAACACGTATCAATGCAATGCAATAGTAGGATTATCTTCTGGGTGATCTGCATATTGTTTTTCTTCTCAACTTTAAAATTTCTTTCATTTAATGCGTTGATCACCTGTTAATGTTACAATGTATGTAATTGGTTTGTCCTCCATGCCCCATTTGTTTATTGGGTTTAATTTTTCTAGTTTTGTAAAAGAACATTGAATTTACTGCTTAACCGCTGACCTAGTCATGCTGAAGATCCATGTTAGCATTCAATGGAAATTCCACCCGCTTTACATTTTTGTTCCCAGGACACAACATACTTTTGCTCAGGGAACTCTGAATCACAGCGTTTAAATTCTGGAATGAACCAGTATCTTTTAGGCCTCTTTCCAAATTCCAAGTAAAGAATTCTTAGATTAATCTTCTTGTAGAAACTTTGGTTCCATTTAAGTTTATTTAGGTGTAGCTCTGTCGATGATTTGACTAGTGTTAAGTTCATGGTAATAGTGGTTTTCTGGATAATATACCATTGTCTGCTTAGAGAGGAGAAATTTCACTTGTCGTGGCCTATTTAAATAGCTTGGTTTACATGTTTTGGATCTTTCGGTGCATAAATATTATTATGGTCAAAAGTTTGGTGATAGACAGTAAGTTGTGGGATTGGTGACTGTCCTTTGTACTTAAAACCCAATCATTGGTTTTACTACACTGCCATAAATTGGCTTAATTGCATTAGGGCATGTGAGAAGGGTAGAGGGACTTTAGGGGACTGAGTTTAAATCCTTTGGCAGCCATATATCTAAGATAAAATCCTATGAATTCTTGTTAGCTAAGTAGAATCCTCGTGTAAGCTAGCTTGGATACTCACTTTATTTCAGAAAAGAGTCATTGATCATACTGGTTGTGTGAAATTTTTGTTGATAATTGCGGATATGGTTTATGATAGGCCTGATGATGAGAGCAAAAGGTGCCCTTTTATGGGTGGTAGGCTAACTCTTATCCGTTTGGTTGTTTACACTTTTACCTCTTTGTTTTACCTTTTTATGGTAGCTCAAGGGGTTGGAAGGGAATGGGGAATTTCTTGCAAGATGAAGGAACGAGGGATCATTGAGTGGATCAAAATTTGGTTGTTGGTTCTTGAGTATAAATGGGGATTTGAGATTGGTATTTAATAACAATACTTGTTTTGGTCATATTCTTTTTGTTATCAATGGTTACAAGGTGAACTCATGGACCAACATCATTTCTGCGGTTTTGTCCAAGATTTGGGAAGAGAGAAATGATCACATTTTAAAAAATATATCAAAGCCATCCAAAGATATCCTTGATTCTTCTATTTTTGTCGCTCTTTTTTGGTGTAGAGATAGAGATATTCAACCTCTCAAAGACCACAACTTAGATTTTTTTTGTTGCACATTGGACCCATCTTTTGTACTCTCTTTGATAGGGATCTTTTGTACATCCTTTGGATTATTTCATACATCAATGTAATTATTTCTTATCCAAAAAAAATAAAAATTAGGGCATCTTTGGATTTGACTGTTTAGAGGAAGTATGGATTCACGTAAATTGGCAAATTAAAAAATGCAGGTAGATCTGTTCATTTCTATTGAAATGAAAGAGTGCCTTAAAAATGAATGCAAAAAGTAACTATTACTTGGTCACCTGTTCTTCAGTTTTCTCATAAAAGAAAGTGATATAATGTTAGTATCTGTAGTTTATAATGGATAATATTGCTATTGTTAAAATAATGGCCTTGGTGTAGGTTGATATGGAAGGTGCATTCTCCTGCCCGAAATTGTTTCATGTTTCTTCAAGGGAAGCTTTTGTTTTTATATGAAAACGAATATATTATTGAAGTGTAATAGATTATGTTTTCTAGATGCTCTGCCAAACATCAAACTTAAAGCAACTGCATTTTCTAGATGCTCTGTCCTGGTTGACCTTTATGTCAACTCATGATGTGGTACATGTATTTTTTCAAGACTCAGGGTTAAGGTATGAAGGAGGATGAATCATCAAGCGGTAAAGTTATTAGTAGAAATTGGGTCATGAAACGTAAAAGGAGAAAGCTTTCTTCTGCTACTGATCTTCCTAGCAAAAGGGAAGACAGGTCACTTGCAATAGAATCTCCTAGAAGTATTTCTTTGGCTAAAGGGAAGGTGAAAAGTGAGGTACATCGCGAACAGTTTTCATCCAAAAAGAAAGGAAATGATGGGGTGAGTAATGAGTTCTTTTCTGTTTAATTAGAATAGCTCTATTATTTTTTTGCTAGAAAGTCTTTATATATAAGGTAATGTTCTAGCGGTCATCATAAATGGTTATCTTTAAATGATGATTACTGGGAGTATAAACCTTGAGTAAGTTGTCTTTTTCATTATTTTATATTTTTGTCCCATTCAACTTTTCTCTCCCCCCCCCCCCCCCCCCCCCCCCCAATATTTTATGGTAAAATTAGGCACTAGATATGCATTTGCCTCTCCAAGTTGAATATGCTTATTATTTGTTGATCCAGTATTTCTTTGAATGCGTGGTCTGTGATCTTGGTGGAAACTTGTTATGCTGTGACAGCTGTCCAAGGACCTACCATCTTCAGTGTCTTAATCCACCCCTTAAGGTTTGTTGATTCAATCTATAATTTGCTATTAGGACAGACATTTAATCTTTTTGCTGCTTGCTATTCATTAAAATTAACTGTTTTGCCTAGATTTCCTAATGTTCTGCCATATGCTCTGGTCTAACTTTTGCATGTATCTGATATTTATTGAAGCGGATCCCCATGGGTAAGTGGCATTGTCCAAGCTGCAACCAGAAGAATGATTTACCATTGGATGCCACAAGCTATTTGGACACCATATCTAAGCGAGCAAGAACAAAAGTTGTCAGTGCAAAATGTAAAAATGGAATCAAGTCTTCTGACACTGAGAAAGTGTCCAGGATATTTGGAAGCTCCATTCTTGCTAAGAAGAGATCCTCCAACAAAAGAAAATCAATTTTAGCTCATAAAGTGAAGACCTTTGGAAGAAAATCAGCCACCTCCAATATAGACGCGTCTTGTAATGCCAAGCCAAGTCATCCATTGGATGGTAATACTGTAACGAGTGTTTCTTCTCCTGTCAATGTTGATGATGAAAAGGTATGCAATGCATCCCGATCAGACTCTCAAACAGAAGAAAAGTCGGTTCCTGCTGTTACGGAGGTTTCATCTCATTCAAAAGCTGAAAAATTAGAGCCACATGATGATGTACCTGATAAGAATCTTGATATGCTTGAGAATGAACTTGTAATTTCTTGTGAGGATGCATCCCCGAGTAAGAACCCTGTTCTTGCAGTTAGTGTTGCAGGGAAGGAGACTAGAAAAAGGAAAAAGAAGATCAATAGTGATGTTGGTCAAAAGAAGGCCAAGACTGGAAAGGCAACGTGTGTAACTGGCACTTCTAAAAAACTTGGATGCAAAGTAGACGCTTCTAGTCCTGGAAATGGTAGATCCGTACGGAAACAAAAGCATGTTGGCCATGAGATACCTACTTCCTCTTCAAAGGAAGAGGTTGGGACTAAGAATTCAGATATTGAGGGAAAAGATGAGGTACCTTTAATACTTTCATTGTTTCAATTGTGTTTCTTGGCATGTCCTATGCATGAATAACCAGTTTACTGGAGTTCAACATTTTTTTGTTTTCTCTTTCACCTACGTCCATGTTTTTTTTTCCCCTGACATGAACTGATTGTTTCTCTGTCAAATATATGCTTTTTCCCGTTAAATCCACTATTTAGGATATTGATTTGATTGATTCACTCATAGGACCACATGTTGTTAACTTAACGTTGGAAATTACTTTTATTAATTCACCTACTTTGCCGAATAACATCAGCAGTGATGAATGTGACACTGGTTCCTCTGTGTGTGTGAGTAAGTGTGATTCAAAGCGCCTCTAGCTCCTGCTTCACATATCTAAATGACAGTGTATCCTAAATGTCAGTATGCTTAAAAGATATTCACTTATTGTAACTAGTTGATTTTTGTAGATTTGTGTATAGTATAGTTGCATTTAGATTAAAATATTAGTGATTTATTCCTTTTCTTATAATATATTTTCTTAGTTGGAATTTCTCTTGTATTATGTTTACTCATTATTGGGGTCATAAGAAAAATAATCTCCAAAAATTACATTTTTTTGTGTTTTTGTTTTTTTTTTCTTTTAACAAGATTTTTTTCATTCATGTAGTGCAAGATCACATAAGTATAAGACTGTCATTAGGAGTTCATGAGAAGGCCTCAAATTTATTACAAAATGAATTATCATTTGAATACCAATATGAACAATGGAATTAGCCAAATTCCATTTTCCCAACTACTTGGTGCTCTTAAAAAGCTGATTTTTGTATTCTTTTGCATATTTTCTTTTTTTCCCTTTTTCTCAGATAAGGTATAGTTTTCTCTCTCTCTCTCAACTATTATTATTATTATTATTATTTTGATAAGAAACAGAGAAGGAATTTACTCAAGAAGATTAACAAAAAAAAAAAATAACACTATACAGGAAGACTCATGAGTCTCCTATTATTATTATTATTATTCCTGTACTATCAATTTAGATGACCTACTTACGATTTAATATTCCATGAGTCTTCTTGGTAATCAAATGTAGTTAGGTCAGGTGGTTGTCTTGTGATAATAGTCGAGGTGTGCATAGGCCACAAGTTGAACATAGATATTAGGGAAAAAAGAAAAAAAAACCTCCACCTTTGGATATGACCCTCATTGAAATTATTGTCATTTATCACTACTACTCATCCCTCCACCCCTCCCCAACAAAAAGAATACAATTACTTGGTAATCAGGGAGTAATCATATTTTCATATTGCAGAAACTTCCTGATGAAAACAAAGATAAGTTGGTCGAGCTTGATAAAGTAGTAGGTCATGTAGATGGCATGTTGACATGTGAAAATGGATTGGATGGTGAGACTTTACAGGTAAACGATAATGCTTCTCAAAGTGAAACTCTATCTGTTTAATGGTAGACATTTCTTGTCTCTTTTAGGTTTCTTATGTAACGAACTGTCATGCTCTCATTTGTTTGTTTTCCTTTCCTGGGTTAACTTCTCAGGTTGATCGAGTGTTAGGGTGTCGCGTTCAAGGTAACAGCAAGGAATCTTCATATTTACCTGAGATAGTGGTTAATGACCATCCTGATGATCTTCTAAATCCAGAAGAAGCCAGAGAAATAGGAGATAGATCTGCATTTGATGATGTTTTAGATGTTGGAACAGAAAGTGTCAAGGATCAAGAGAATGTAGGTCCAAGTGGTGATATGGAAGAAAGCTTGAAGAATGATACGAAGGTAGATAAAATACAGGTATATAGAAGATCTGTGAACAAAGAATCAAAAAAAGGTAAGGCCCTGGATGTGTTGAGTAAGGGCAGTATTGATTGCTGTACGTCAATCTTGAATAGTGAAAATCGAGATGAATCTTCTCTAATGATAGAAGATCAGGGTAGATCAATGGAAAATACGATCTCAGAGGAGAATGTTGGCATTAGCTTGAGAAGTTCCAATGGGAATGATGTTCTTCAAGTGTGCGAAAAGGTTGCTTCTTTTGAAACCAATAATATAACAGAAGGTGATACAGAAGTAGGTATCAGCAGCAGCTTGGAGAATAAAATTAAAGATTCATTGTTACCTGATACGGCATGTAGGAATGCTGAGACCACAAATTATGAATTTCTAGTGAAGTGGGTTGGTAAATCTCATATCCATAACAGCTGGATTTCTGAATCTCATCTGAAAGTTTTAGCAAAGAGAAAACTTGAAAATTACAAGGCAAAATATGGGACTTCGGTCATTAATATATGTGAGGATAGATGGAAGCAGCCCCAGCGAGTGATTGCTCTTCGTTCTTGCAAAGATGGTGGTCATGAAGCATTTATAAAATGGAGTGGACTTCCTTATGATGAATGCACTTGGGAAAAATTAGAAGAACCTGTTTTAAAAGAATCTCCACATTTGATCCAATTGTTCAATGATTTTGAGCAGAAAACAATTGAAAAGGACTCTTCAAAGGAAAATTTACCTAAGAAATATGGCGATTCACAGTTTGAGATAGCTACTCTTACTGAGCAACCTAAGGAACTCCAAGGGGGTTCATTGTTTCCTCATCAACTTGAAGCTCTCAACTGGTTGAGGAAATGCTGGTACAAGTCAAAAAATGTAATACTTGCTGATGAGATGGGACTTGGAAAAACAGTATCAGCTTGTGCTTTTATTTCATCATTATATTTTGAGTTTAAAGCTAGACTTCCTTGCTTAGTTTTGGTACCACTGTCCACAATGCCTAATTGGCTTTCTGAATTTGCTTTATGGGCCCCAAATTTGAATGTTGTGGAATACCATGGGGGTGCAAAGGCAAGAGCAGCTATCCGTCAGTATGAATGGCATGCAAGCAATCCCAGCCCGTCGAATAAGAAAACCGACTCCTTTAAATTTAACGTTCTTTTGACCACTTATGAAATGGTTCTTGTTGATTCTTCTTACCTTCGTGGGGTTCCCTGGGAAGTTCTTGTGGTAGATGAGGGCCACCGTTTGAAGAATTCTGGAAGTAAGCTTTTCAGCTTGCTCAATACATTTTCTTTCCAACATCGTGTTCTGTTGACTGGTACACCTCTACAAAACAACATCGGCGAGATGTATAACTTACTTAATTTCTTGCAGCCAGCTTCTTTTCCTTCTTTATCTTCCTTTGAGGAGAAGTTTAATGACCTTACAACTGCCGAAAAGGTGGAAGAACTGAAAAAACTTGTTTCTCCACATATGCTTCGAAGGCTTAAAAAAGATGCCATGCAAAATATTCCTCCTAAGACTGAAAGAATGGTTCCTGTTGAGCTATCATCTATACAAGCTGAATATTATCGTGCAATGCTGACAAAAAACTACCAGTTACTTAGGAATATTGGGAAGGGTGTTGCACAACAGTCCATGCTAAATATTGTGATGCAATTACGTAAGGTCTGCAATCACCCATATCTTATACCAGGCACGGAGCCTGAATCTGGTTCTGTAGAGTTCCTTCATGAAATGCGGATAAAAGCTTCAGCTAAGTTGACGTTGTTGCATTCGATGCTCAAAATTTTACATAAGGAGGGTCATAGAGTTCTACTATTTTCCCAGATGACTAAGCTTCTTGATATCCTCGAAGATTACCTGACCATAGAATTTGGGCCTAAGACATATGAGAGAGTAGATGGCTCTGTTTCAGTGGCAGATCGTCAAGCTGCAATTACACGCTTTAACCAAGATAAGAGTCGCTTTGTTTTCTTATTATCAACACGCTCGTGTGGCCTTGGCATTAACTTAGCAACTGCTGACACTGTTATTATTTATGATTCTGATTTTAATCCGCATGCTGATATCCAAGCTATGAATCGGGCGCATCGAATTGGTCAATCAAATAGACTTTTGGTATACCGACTTGTAGTTCGTGCTAGTGTCGAAGAGCGCATTTTGCAGCTTGCCAAGAAGAAATTGATGCTTGATCAGCTTTTTGTCAACAAGTCAGGATCCCAAAAGGAAGTGGAAGATATTTTGAAATGGGGTACAGAAGAATTATTTAGTGATTCAACCATCACTAGTGGGAAGGATGCAGTTGACAATAGTAATAGCAAGGATGAGGCAGTGACAGATACAGAGCATAAGCATAAGAAGAGGACTGGTTCCCTGGGGGACGTCTACAAGGATAAATGTACAGATAGTGGCAATAAGATTGTTTGGGATGAAAATGCAATTTTGAGATTGCTAGACCGTTCAAACCTTCAATCTGACGCAACTGAAACTGCTGAAGCTGATACAGAGAATGATATGCTCGGCTCCGTGAAGGTTATAATTTCTCTTATACTAGCTAAATGTTCTTTATATATATTTTCTATCGTGTAATAGAGTAAAATGTAATCTTCTACTGTTTCATAGTTGGTCTATTTGCAATTCCTAGGATGAACAAAATAGATTGATATTTTTTTTTTGTTAAAATACCATTTTAGTCCTTGTACTTTGGACTAGTTTTATCTATTTTAGTCTCTCGTACTTTCAAATGTTCCAACTACTTTCATTAATCTTTATATTAGTCCCTATTGTCAGTTTATTATTAACTTTTTCTGAAAAAAATTAGTTTATACTAGCATTTCCCTCTATAAATGTTAAAAATATATTCACATTATGTCATTTTTTGATATAAATTATTATTAATAATTTAAGGATAGAAGTTAACTTCAAAGTAACAATAAGGAATAGTTTTAAGATTTATTTAAAGTACATGGTCTAAATTTGGACAAGTTACAAGGACTAAAATAATATTTTAATATTTTATTCTTTGGTAGCCTTTTGATCTCGAGTTCTGGTTCATACGTTTTTCTGTTATCAAATAAAATAAAATGATAACTCCAAGTAGCATTTTAGGAATTAGTGTCTATGAGCTCAACATGTGAAGTTCTATCTCTCTAGTGACTAATATATCAAGTGTTAATTAGAAATTCCCAATTTGTATTCCCATTAGTCCGTCGATTGGAATGATGAACCAGCAGAAGAACAAGGGGGAGCTGAATCACCCACTGGTGTAACTGATGATATTTGTGCTCAAAATTCAGAAAGGAAAGAGGATAATGGGTTGACAGTTGCTGAGGAAAATGAATGGGACAGACTTTTGCGTATCAGGTAAAGACTTGTTTCTTGAGGTTTATCTACTCTTGCCTATTATTAGTATTAGCTCACTTGATTTTGTTTATTCTTTTGTTCTTGTATCATTTTTGTATTTTGAGCATTAGTCTCATTTCATTACATCAATGAAGAGACTTGTTTCTTTTTTAAAAAAAAATTGAGTGTTTACAATTTGAAAATGTATAACATAATTCTGTAAGAATATATGAGAAATGCTTATACAAATAAAAATGACTTGTCTCAAAAAAAAAAAAAAAAAAAAAAAAAAAAAAAAAAAAACTACAGTATCTAGTATCTTGAAATCTATTGATCGTATGCAATCTGTTTTATCTGGCTGGGGTGGGTTCATTTGCTTGCATGTTTAGTTTAGTGAAAATGCAAAATAGAATTGTGAAGTAATATATGAAGGCTATTTGTAGGGTTGGCTAGAATTTTACTTATATTGGTTGGTATATAATGGGAAATATTGAAAAATCATGATGGTAACGAAGTATACTGATGGAACATGACTTGTGCTAAACGTTGTTTCTTTGGGATATAGATGGGAGAAGTATCAGAGCGAGGAGGAAGCAGCTCTTGGCCGTGGGAAACGCCTCCGTAAAGCTGTTTCTTACAGGGAAGCTTATGCTCCCCATCCTAGTGAAACTTTGAGTGAGGTACTTCCATATCCCTGATTTGTCTTAAGCTCTTGTCTTTACTCAGTGAGTGTGCTTAGTATCCATTTATAGACATCTGGTTATTCTGCATTAACTATGAGTAATACCTTATTGCTGGCATTTTTTGATAAGTATATTACTGTCATTTGTTATTTGATATTTTATATACTTGTTTTTGTGTATTTGCCCATGCTCACAGACTATTTTTAAATTTCCCTTTTTTCCCCCATTATTATGATCTTATCTGACTATAGTCTTCTTTATCCCTGGAGGCCGGGGCTAAAATTAATTTTATTATTATTATTATCTATTTTTTTTTTTTTTTTTTATGTATAAGTTTCTCAATTGTCATTGTCACTACAAATTTTTCTTGTGATTTTTAAGTTGGAGTTGTTTGATATATTTAGTTGCTTCTAATCCTTGTTATTTGAGAATCAAATGATATTACTTAGAAAAAATCTCTACTCTCAAAGTTGGATAAATCCAACTCCAGAGCTAGTAAAATTCAACTAAATGATTTATTGAAATCGTGAACTCACCTTTTGTAGTCTAAACATGATTATTTAACTTTCCAATGTGATAATTAGCAAAATGGACACCCTTCCTAATTCCTCTTGCGGCATAATTCAAGTTATATCCATGACATGGATACAACAGAATGGGTTTTGTCAAAGCTAGGACTTAAGACGTAACAAGTACATTATAGTTTCAATTAGCAGCCTATTCAACCCTCTCCCCCAAGGGGATTAAGTCATAGAACACTTCTTCTGATATTTACTTTTTTCAAATAAATCACAACATTTCATTATATAAATGAAATATATATATATATATATATATATATAAAGAAGGGGAGAAGAGCGGACCTGCCATTTAAGGGAGGTTGACTTATTTGCAACTAGCTTCCATACATCTCAATATTTTATGATCAATTTACGGTTGTTCTGGAAATGAGTCGTGTGGTACTTGTATCTGCTCTTGGTCTTCTACTGCTTTCATTTTTGCCCTTTTGAGCCCTCTTGAGGTGACAAATTTCTTGGTTTAGAGTTACACTATTTTGCTTGAGACTAAATGAAGTGGTTACACTATTTTGTCATCTCCATAATATGCATGAATGGTGAATCATCAGTGTTAATTTTTGAAAGCAGAGTGGAGGTGAAGAAGAAAAAGAACCGGAACCAGAGCCAGAGAGGGAATATACACCAGCAGGACGAGCTTTAAAAGAAAAATTGTAAGTTCAATCTTTTTTAATGAAGTCTCAGGGGCATGACAGCACTTGAGTCAATAAAAATGTTATTAAATGGTTATTATATCTTAAATAGAATATAGCAGTAAAGTTATTGCAAAGTAGAATTTTTGTCATTGTGAAGTTATCCAAATGTTTCTTTGTTATTGCTGCATTCATTAATTACGAATTCTGAATTCATGGGTCTATCTTTCTGCTCAAGAAACTTCAGTCATTTTCTTTACCTTGATTTGAATTCTTACCTGTTTGAGTGTTCTTATGAGATACTCTATAGTCTATATTATGAAGAAAAACATGATCCACCAAGTTATTCTCTAAAGGGAAAATATAGTATGGAACTGTGAGAACTCTAGTTATGGATATACTAGAATTATTAGTATGTAAGGGCATATTAGTAGTTAGCTAGGAAGTTCGTTAGGGTTTTGTTACAAAGAGAGGGAGTGCGTTGGGAGGAGGGTAGGAATGATTTTAGTAGGAGTTTCCACTATGGGACTTTGGGAGAGAGTAGTCTCATGAATGACTATGATCTATTTTAACTTCTCTTGTTACTGCACTATATTACTATCTTAGAGTACTTTCGTGTTTTCTTGTGTTCTTCATATTTCTGGTTCCTTGTTAGATGGTATCCTAACAATTGGTATTAAAGTAAGTTCGCCCTAGGAATTAAAAAAAATTATTCAAAAGAAATTAGAAGAGAGGATGAATGATATTGAAAGAAGCACTACTGAGATCAAATGTATATTCCAAATCATGAATCAAAGTATTGAGTGGTTGACGACGTAATTTGGGGAAAATCGATGATTAGGGGGAAGATAAACGGAAGGCCTGTGGCCACAGTTGAATATGTAATTTCTAGCAGTAAGTTCAAAATCACATCCTCATCCGTGGAAGGTTTTCCACAGAAATTGAAAGACAACGATGGAGAAGGGGAAGCTCAGATAAAAAAAAACATCAAATCTCATATGAGTTGGCAAAAAGATGGGTTAGAAAAATGATGAATAAGAAATTCCAAAGGGGCAAGACGGAGGAGAATCTTCCTAGAAAAACAAAAGTGGAGGCAGGAATCATGGTGTGGATGGAACATTCATGAGAAAGATGAAGAAGAAGCCGAGGAAGAGAGAAGAAAATATGTAGGCAGTCTTGTGATTGGAAGGGTGAAGAGGGAGGGGATGAAGAAGCAATGGAGGAAAGAAGAAAAATAATACTGGCAAGAAGGCGAGGGGAGATAGACAAATGAAGAAACTTTGAATGAAGAACTATCTGGTGGTCAAATGGTCGGAAAAACGAGATGTCGAGTGGAAAAAATGGCACACCAGCATGGTTGGAGATGAAGTTTTTGGGAAGGCGCCAATGCAAGTTTCCTAAAAAGCAAGTGGTAAAGAGATTGGAGAGGGACATCGGAGGAGATCACTATCGGCAGCAGGTGTAGGTGTGGCCAAAGAAGTCCTGAAGAAGATGGTGAGGCAAAATTCATTTGTGGGCAAGTATCCACGACCTTAGGTCAGAAAACAAAGTATTCAGGAAAAGGAAGGGATTGTGGGCCTTGTTAAGTGATGTGATAATGGGTCGATTTTAAAGAGCTTGGATGAGTCCCATTCTCCTGCAAGTCAGAAAATGTGATAGTTTTAAGAGATGGGAATCCGACCCGGCATGGCAATGTCATTCCTATGTGAACGAACTGGCCCTAGTCGCAATATATTGTGCTCTTCATACACGTTGCAGCTCGTCGTCATTACCAAAGGGTACACCGCTGACCATTGCCACTAGGCAAGCGCATGAAAGAAAACAGAAGGGGAAAGAAGAAGATGAACAAGGATGACAAAGGAAATCAATGGGCAACAATGGAAATTCCACAAGGAGATTGGAGAAGATGTTGAACAAGAATGCGGGAAAGAAAAAAAATCAGTAGAAAGGCAATGTTGCTGGCAAATGAAGAAATGGCGGAGTTCTTTGTGTACTTTGGTCAAGCATTCCTCGAGGTAAGCATATTGGTTCGTTATTTTATTATGGCGCTTAACGAGCTGTGAAAACATCAGTAGAGGGGTTATGGGTGAAGAAGGACGACTACACTATTGGATGGTCGTCTCAAGCTGCAAACTCTGGTGAAGGATTCAACGATGCTGAAAGTCATGGAAAAGTGGAGGCAACAGTGAACGGAGAAGAAATCCTGGAAATGGGGCAGTCACTTACATGAAGAGGTGGGACAAGAAAAACCTAACCATGTGAAGTGTTAGGAGCTGGGGCAACAAAGGTGTAAGAAGCAGTTCATGATGAATTCTGAGTTTGGGCTAAGGGTTGGATCGAATCAACAAAAAAAGGCGAACTATACATTTTCTCTAATAAATGGAAAGTGATTACTGTTTAAGGGTGAGCTGGTGTGTGGTTTAGAGCAGCAAGATGATTATGGGCCTAGCCTGTTAGAGAAGAAGTTTATTAATTGGCATGGAGATGGGCGCGTGGGTATGAAGTTTATTAATTGTTATCACGTGCATTGTGAGAAGAAAGAAGATTTTGGAAGATTGTTGTGGGGGGGGGGGGGGGGGGGGGGGGGGGATGTTGGGTTGCGTAATGGCCTGAATCCAAATGAATTAATTGAAGCCTGGTTGCTTTCCAAGAGAATGCATTTCTTTCCAAAGTTGAAGAGAAGGCTGGTGGTTTGGGTTTAGTGTTTTGATCATTATCCTTTTATTAAGCATATCTCAAGGACAATGTGCCTTTGAAGGGCAGAGTATTGTAAGAATCCTAGTTATGGATATATTAGGATTATCAGTATGTTTATGAGTAAGGGCATATTAATAATGAGCTATGGAGGTAGGAATGCTTTTGGTAGGAGTTTTCGTTGTAGGACTTTAGAAGAGAGTAGCCCTCTTGAATGGTTATGATATATTGTAAATATCAATATATTACTATCTTTGAGTATTTATGTTTTTTTGTGTTGGGTTCCTTGTTAGGTGGTATCCTAATAGAAACATTTTTCTTTTAATAGGAATTAGTAATATCTTAAATGAATAATAATCTACAATGCCTGTTTTTTCTTTGAATAAAAATATTCACAAAGATGTTTGAGGCTCCTTGTAATCGTCTTTTGGTGGTCCCTTTTGTTGATAAGTTATCTTTTGGTCTCTTCTTTTGGCGTTGCTCTTTGTCTTCAAAGATTTGATTGCTGTAGACGCTAGGAATCTTGTTGGCCTCAAATTAGGATGGAGGTCCTTTTTTCACCCTCAATTTCAAAATAAATGCAAGGCAATTATGCTGTTTACTACTTGTGAAGCATCTGGTTTGGATAGACCTATTTCATGATAGTAAGGGCTAAATAACACGGATACAATACACCAACACATGAAGTTCTGAAAATCTAGGACATGGGTATTGCTAGGACATGCTCTTTTATATATTATTTTGTACATTTCTATATTTTCATTCTAAAAATGTGTTTTAACTTATGATGCTTATGCATTTATGATAGACTGTTTTATGTCAAAATATTTAAAAATACGTCAAAACCAACTCATCAAATTTCTATATGATTTAACCCCTTAATAAAGAGGAAATTTAAAGCTAAAAATGCTTATGCATTCAATCCATCCATTTCTAGTGACTTTTGTTTTAGTAACTGTAACCTTAAAAGAGCTTTTGAGAGTCACCCCACCACCACCAAAAATAAATTACCACTAATTGAGCCTCCTTGTGAATTGTCTTTTGGTGACTCCTTTAGTTGGCAAGCCTTTATTCTTTTTGTACTTAATGCGAGGTGGTTTCCTATTTAAAACAGTGAATGTTTACAAGAGGAAGAAGAGGACAAGAGACCCTTGAACTTGAAAAGAAGATAAAATTACATGATACTTTTTCAAGTTGTATGCACAGAGGCAGCAGAAGACCGAAATCTAAAAACTAAACAATCTTTGACTAAGAAAAAGTAAAAAATAGAACTCTATTGTAATCCATTTTTCAATCTTTGAATTTATCCAGTAAAATAGGCTCGTTCCTTCATAGACACATGACCCAACTGAAGAGCAGAATTTTACACATTTATGTTGAAATTTATTCTTTATTAGCAATACCACCAAAGAAATTCCAGCTAATCAATGATACATCCTTTGGAAAGACCCAGCTCAAATTGATTGGAGAAGCTCGGCCTACAAATGAGTGTCATTTAGTTTTTTTTTTGCTTTGATGCATGGCATGATAGTGTCGATACAATTTCTTTTGACGTGACAACAATATTCTTTTTGACATCATGCATGCATTTATATATGTATGCGTGTATTTTCATTGATGAAATGGAATTACAAAAGAAGGAAAAATCTTGAATCCAAGGGAGTTACAAAAATTCTCTCCAATTGGATATCATAGAAGAAATGCTAAATTGGTGAAAGAGGAGGAACATTTACACAAAAATACATTATATATGGAACATTTACTCAAAGCTATATTATATATAGTGAAAGTCACCAACCATGCATACTTTGAGTTTCTTAAGATGTTTTGGCTCTGATAATGGGTTAAGATTTACATAATTGCTGATATGGAGTTATTAGTACAACTTAGCAGATTCTGAAGTGTAAAGGAGGAAGTTGTGGGAAAAGTAAGATATTAATTTGTTGAAATTGCTTTGATTAGATGTGCTGGTTTTCAATCCTTGTGATTTCTGCTCCAATTAAAAATATTTACAAATTTGTCTTTGTATATATACCTTATTTACTTCAATTTTGATGAACAGTGCTAGGCTACGGGCTAGACAAAAGGAACGGCTTGCTAAAAGAAACGCATTGGAAGAATCCTTCTCTCGTGAGGGAGTGACTCTACGTGGGTCACTCCCTCATCCTCAGTGTCCTCACACCAACGCAGCAGATCCAGATCAAGCAGCAGGATCATTGGAAACGAATAAAGAGAGGACTTCAGTATTCTTCTTGGAGGATGACAAACTTGTTCATTTGCCAGATGCTCCAAAGAGCCGGATCGATTCAACCTTGAGGCTGGGAAGAATTTCAAGGCATAAAATTACCAATAATTTAGATCTCGCTGTAGGTCCAATAGGTTATTCGGCTGCTGATAATTGTCTACCAAGTCAACATTTTGTGGGTTCCAATGCTGCAAACTCAGTCCCAATCAACTTGTTACCGGTTCTTGGACTTTGTGCCCCTAATGCTAATCAGCTTGAGACATCACGTAAGAACTTGTCAAGATCAAATGGTAAGCAGATCCGAACAGGAGCTGGACCTGATTTTCCATTTAAATTATCTCCTTGCTCTGGAACTTTAAGTGGCACTGATATTGGTGGTGCTGAGGCTGTGCCAGACAAGGAATTGCCAGCTTCGTCAGCAGAACGCTTGCACAGCCATCTTTTATTTGCCCAGGTAAATTTTCCATCGTCTAGATGGCTTTCTCTGTTAACTATACTTCAGATTTTCTTGATATTCAATGTCTTATCTCTGGTTTACAGGAAAAGACGACACCACCTAATTTTCCCTTCGATGAGAAATTGCTGCCCAGATATCCAATCCCATCTAAGAACTTGGCAAGTGCACGGCTTGACTTCTTATCAAATTTGTCCCTGGATAGCAGAGTTGAAGCTGTTAATGGTTGTCTTCCAACTATACCTTTGCTGCCCAATTTAAAACTTCCTTCCCTAGATGTTATGAGGGGCAATGCACAAGATGAGGAGGAGGCTCCCTCCTTGGGTTTGGGACGGATGCTCCCCACATTCTCGGCGTTTCCTGAGAATCATAGGAAGGTGCTTGAAAACATAATGATGAGGACTGGATCTGGATCTGCCAACTACTTCAGAAGAAAACCAAAAGGAGATGGTTGGTCAGAAGATGAACTTGATTTTCTCTGGATTGGTGTTCGTAGGCATGGAAAGGGAAACTGGGACCCCATGCTTAAAGATCCTAGACTGAAATTCTCAAGGTACAAAACTTCAGAAGATTTATCATCCAGGTGGGAGGAGGAGCAACTAAAGATTTTGGATGGGTCAGCTTGTCAGATGCCAAAATCATCTAAGCAGAGCAGGTTACAGAAATCTTCTCCATTTCCAAGTCTCCCTGATGGGATGATGACACGAGCTCTGCATGGAAGTAGACTAGTTACAGGACCAAAGTTTCATACTCATCTAACAGATATTAAACTGGGTCTTGGTGATCTCGTTCCTAACCTTCCTCGATTTGAAGCATCAGATCGACTTGGTCTGCAAAATGAGCAATTTGCAACTATACCAACCTGGAACCATGACAAATATCACACGTATTTTCCAGGAGAATCATCGGCAGGAGCTTCTGATAGATCAGGGACTAATTCAACCATGCCTGTGGATAACCCTTTTATGTTCAATTCTTTGGGAACTAGTCACTTAGGTTCTTTGGGTGTAAATGGCTCTCGTGCCTTTGATACACAGGGAAAGGAGAATGACGAACCTGGTCTTGATAGCTATGGGAAGTTGCCTAATCTGTTGGATAGATCTTTGAAACTATTTCATGAATCACCTAGCAGTTTGGAAAATGGTTCAGGACTGCTGCCTGATCCCAGTAAAGGGCTCAGTGTAGCAAATTCCAAAGATGAAGTAACGGATAGCAATTCTTCAAAGGACAAACTACCTCATTGGCTAAGGGAAGCTGTAAATGTTTCTTCAAAGCCTCCAGACCCTAACCTGCCTCCTACTGTGTCAGCTGTTGCACAATCAGTTCGCTTGCTGTATGGGGAAGACAAGTTTATTACTATTCCCCCATTTGTGAACCCAGGTCCACCTCCCTCTTTACCCAAGGATCCAAGACGGAGTCTAAAGAAGAAACGAAAACGGAAATCCGTTATTTTCAGGCACTCTTCAGCAGATGTTGTAGGAAGCAGCAGCCAGCAGGAGGAGCTTGAAGGTGGCCCTGCCCATGGAGATGCCACTGTTTCTTGCTCCATCTCATTGGTCTCACCACATGCCATGCATCATCCACAGCCACAGGAAATGGCAGGAACTTCAGCTTCAAGGCTTCCAGGTCTGGAATCTGACCTTAGCATACCTTCTCTGAACTTGAACATGAATCCATCATCCTCATCTCTGCACACGAACCAGCAGAAGAAAACAAGCATGGGCTTATCCCCATCGCCAGAAGTTCTTCAGTTAGTTGCGTCTTGTGTCGCTCCTGGTTCACATATGTCATCTATATCGGGGAAGTTGAACTCAAGTATCCTTGAAAAGACGCTCCCACCATCAACTTCCCATGATCCAGAGGAGGATCTATTGGGTTCTAAAGGTTCGCCAGGAAAAGGTAAAAAACAGAGGTTATCATTCAGTTCATTAGATTTCTACAATCAAGAAAAACCCGATTCCCTCGAAAGCGATGACTCGAGTAAGACACAATCAGACCCCTCACGGAGCAAAAGACCTGATGGGGAAGAAATATCATCTGAAGGGACCGTTTCGGATCGTCATGCAAGTGACCAAGAATTATAGTTGTAATAAGAACCTGTAACAGTATAGTCATTTTTTAGTGCTGCGCGAGGCTGTATGTCAATGTGCTTGAATTTTTGTAGGCATTCCCCAATGAGTTAAGGGCATTGGTAAATGTAGGCTTATTAGTAGCATATCTTGTGTAAAGCTTTCTTCAAGAGAAATGTCAAATATAGTTCTCTCTTTTGGTATTCACTCCACGTTCTGTTGTCTGATCCATATTTGATTATTGGTCACAAGTTTGAGAGAAGATGTGTTAAAAGTAAAACATATTCATACATTCAGCTGAACCAAAAGCACTTGTACTTCGTTGAGTCTGTGTAAATTTGTAGCCTTAGGCAAAGCATTTACTCAAAAGCTATAATGTAAATCTTCTTCATTTGGTTTTTCTTTTTAACTCTTGCCTTATGATTATCTGCTACAGCTATTTTCTTCCAATCTCTCCTTTTATTATTTTTTTTTTTTTTCTTTGGGCAATTATACTTGACGGTAGAAGAATGTCCTAAACTGTCAAAGAAATAATAATAGAGTCGTAATCTAATGTTACATGTATATTAAACAAATGTTGATTGATTTGCATGATTACCGATGACAAAAGAAAGTAAATAGCTAGATGAAATGAAGTAGCACACACATTATGTTCTCATTTGAAACAACATTTCAAATTATTTTTATAAAATGTACTATTATAACTCTATTTTGTTCAATTGTTCGATTTCTTTCGCCATCTATTTCATGTTGTGTCAAACCAACTAGCGTTATCCCGAAGATTAATAATCTGAAATTTATAAAGATAATTGAACTATATCAACCATCAACCTACAAAGTTCATAGATTGAAATTCTCAAAACTAAAAAAATGACCAACATAAAGGTGGCATAAATTAAATTCGAATGCGTATGTGTAGCATTCACTTAAAATTGCTCAATACATGAACCCCGATTTATGGAAATTCCAATATGGAGGTTAACAAAAAGTAGTTAAAATAATATAATATAATGTTATATTTTCTTATAAAGATGTACTCATTTCTATGCATTCTATTATTATTACTCACACTAAAGATAATTAAAATATTACAAAAAATAAATAAGAAGAATTTGACATGTGTCAAAAGTATGATTAGACAATTTAGTGAGAGGTAGAAAGATAAGTGCTACCTAAGAGATTCAACTTTTCTCAGTACAGAAAAACAAGTGAGAGCGTTGGTGGCAGAAAACTGAAGTAGTGTAGTGTAAATGTAACCATCCATTACGGGGTTTTGTCTGCCAAAATAGTACACGTTTTCACATGCTTCCTTATTTTTTTCTTCCATAATCCCTCATTTCCACTTTCCTTTCCACTCTCTCTACTAAACTGAACTTCTTTCCATTTTCAATCCTCAACAAAAACATCTAATTCCATCCATTCCATTCTTAGTTTTAACTTTGACCAGAACTGATTTTATCATAACTTTTGCAACTCTGACAAATTCTGATTCTTCCTTCTTCTCTTTGAGTCTTAATTATTGATTCAATTATTTCACGGGAAAAAGAAACTAGAAAGAGGATAGAAATATAGATGAAAATGTAAATTCCTTCTTAATCTGCTTTTGCCCTCTCTGAAATTCTTGAACCGTATATATTTATATATTTTAATCAAATTCAACCTAATGTAGCAATTAGCATACAGGTTTAAAGATCCATAAAGAAAGGGGAAAGAAAAATGGTAGGGATTGAGATCGGGCTAGCGAGAAGTAGTGACTGTTACATCGGGAGCAGAATGAGAAACATTTCCTGGATTGGACGCGAATCTCGAAGAGAAAGCGCAGTACTGATAGTAATGTTCATCTAACAAGCTTCCGCAGCCGCTCGTGTCGAAATTAAGAGAGTAGCTCAAAGGATCGTAGCGGCATTGGAAGGCGCTGCTGCTCTCTCCGGTGGTGCTACACAGTACTCTGCTGCGTTTCTTCAGTTTGCGTAGCAGTTTGGCGAGGCAGTTGCAGTGGGAGGAGGATGGCTTCCGGGCGAGCGAAGTGGCAGTAACGGCGCCGGTGGTGGAGGAAGTGGTAGTTTTGGCGGAGGAGGAGGTGGAGGCGTTGTTCTTCGGCCACCAGAGAAGCCACATTTGCGTCATGTGAGTTTGAAGTTGCAGAGCAGAAGAGAGCGGCGAAATGTAGTGGAAACTGGAAAGTGGAGATGGAGATGGTTACTAGACTACTTCGAAGACTGTTTAGTTTTTGGTTGATTTATGTAGGGGAAGTGGGAAGGTGTATTTCACGCGTCTAAGACAGCGCGTGAGGATGAACTCTGTCTTTGGATCTCAGCGTGGTTATCGAAGATTAAAAAGAAAAGAAAAAGAAAAGGGACGGCTTCTTTTCTTATTCCCTCTCTAGGAACTCACGCGTCCTCCACGTGATCCAGCATTCATACACCCTAATTGCCATTTTTCCATTAACTAAAAACAATTATTTGTTTAATCTTAATTTACATGTTTATTTAATATTCCTAGGATGAAAATTTAATACTCTTAACACCAACTTGAAACTAACTTTTGTTTTTCTGTAAAAAAAAAAAAAAAAAAAAAAAAAAAAAAAAAAAAAAAATTTGAAACCAGATTAAACTAATAATTTTTATATTCTATTTATACCTCTAATTTGTTTGATTGAGGTTTATTTTCGAACAACTTTAAAAAGTTATGCTGACTATTTAAAAATACTTACATTCATTAATATTGGTTGATTTAAATAAACAAAAGGACAATTAAACAGATTTAAAAAGATAGTGAAATGAAAGTTAATATAAGTAGGGAAATGCAAAAATGAATAGATGAGTTAGAATAAGCTTGGTTTCAAAGGGCATTAAGTTAAGAGTTGTGAGGTTTGTAGATATTATATATCGAATGAAAATTACTATGTTTAACTTAAAAAAGTTTTCACTTCAAAAAATTAACTTTTTTAAATTAAAAAAAAAAAAACTATTTTATTAACGTCTTTCTTATTTTTTTGAAGTTTTAAGTTGAGGGTCTCACATGATAAAAATATCATTTTGTCATCTATTCAAGTGTCTGTAATTTTATCTTTTTATAATACAATTTTTTTATATTGAAGCTAAATCTAAAATCAAATCCAATTGAAGGCAATCCAATAGAAAATGATGGAAGAGGGCATAGGGCACCCAAAGTCAATGTGGTCAGAAATGATTTGAGTGAAACTCATTGCCTTTTCTCATACATGTTTTAATTATAGGTAGGACCCTTATTTTTTGCTCATATATACATAATATATATAATTTCAATATATACACACACACATAATATATTCCACATGACACCCACTCCCATCTCTTAATTCACTTTTTTTTATTCAACAATACTTCATTTCATGAACACATGTTTAATTTTATAAGTATAAATTATGTTTTGATCTCCAAACTTTAAAATTCTATTCAGTTTAGTTTTTAAATTTTTAAAAAAGAATCATTTTGGTTTGTATAGTTAACTTTATGTTAGTAAATTAACATATTAATGACATGATTTGTGTAAAATCATCAGCTACTAAGGTGGCTTACAAACGAGCAAGTAAAGAACCAACTATTAGCACAAATTAAGTACTCATGAGTGGAGCTAGAAAAAGCTTTGCAAATCATGATTATTGTAATTAGCATATCAAATTGGAAACTTTTTTTTTTTTTTTTTTAATCTTACTGAAATCAAAATACATCTTTCCTTGAATCATTATTTTCACATCTTATGTAGAAAATGTTTGAGATATATACAATTTTACATTATTGGAACATAACAAAACCAAAGAACGATGCCCCCGAGAAGTATGAGACTTCGGTACGAATGACCCCTTTTTAGGGGCCCAAATGAAATTTGACCCAAGATTCAAATTTGCTCAAAAAATGGCCTTTTGCTCACGTCAGCTTGGTGTGAAAGTATCATCTTGTCCTCAAGCTGTGCGCAAGGGTCTAGCGCTCAAACAAATCTCGTTTCTTCCTCTCGCTTCTTTCTCTCGTTCCTTATCAGACACAACTGCAAATTTTTTCCTTGATTTTTTTCCTTCGTTTGAATTCTTCCTCTTGCTTCTTCCTCATCAATTTTGTAGTTTTTTCTTCGAGTTTTTTTCCTTCATTCGAATTTTCACTCTCGCTTCTTCCTTTCACTCATGGGTCTCGCTCTTGTTATTTCCTCTTGTTTTAGTGCACGCTCCAACTTACATCTTTGATTCCATAAGAAGAAGAAAAAGAAAGTAGCATAAAGATATGTAATAGCTAGAAAAGAGGGCGACTGGAAATTCCAACAAAGTGGATCGGCAGTGGGAGTAAAAACATGAAAAAAAAAACGAAAGTAAAAACGGATAAAAAAATGAAGAAAAAAGCCTGCAAGAAGGAAGAAGAGTTAAAGTGGTAATTTCATAAGATGATGACATGAGCAAAATGCCAAATTTCATTGGTTTTTAAACTTGGGATTACTTTTCATTTGGGCCCCTAAAAAGGGGCCTTCTATACCATAATTTCAAGAAGTAGAATATCTCATTTGTAAAATTGCAACCTACCAAAACTTTACCAAATTAAAGCATCTATTTATTTTTATTTTAGCAAATATAGATGAGTTGTGAGTACAAAGTAAATAAAATTTTCTTACCTACTTATAGGATGAAAGATTTGAACCTATGACATTTTGATCGAAAATATAAATCTTAACCAACTAAACGAAGTTGGATAATTGGAGGAAAGGAATACGGTGGATTTTTCAAACAAAAAAAAGACTCGACCAAAGTTTTTTTTTTTATTTATTTATTTAGAATAATGATATGGGGGAATGATTGTTGTTGATGTGGAATTTAAAATTTGGGAGTTATAAAGGAAAAGAAAAAAAAAAAAGTACAGCGTGGGGGGTGGGGGCCATGGTTACAGTTGCTGAGGCTTATGCTTACGCTTACCCCACCCTTTATTTGCCTTTTTACTGTTTCCTATCACGTGCTACTCATGCCACCCTCATCTCAACTTACCCAAAAGATGGCTGAATTGGAACTATATGGAGAGCTATATTTGGTTTCACAAAGACTTTATTGTTTTCAATTAATTATCTAATTCTAAGTAACTTGAAAACTTTGTTTGATATTTATTTTCAGCCAAAATCATTTTTCTGATTTTTCAACCAATATTAGTTGAATTCTGTTTTTAATGGAGTAATTGAACGGAAATCACCCCACAAACGTTGTCTTACTTGTGTGCCGATCAATTTTTTAAAAAATAATAAAGCATTTTTTTTATAATTTGGTAATTGTAAAAACAACTATCCAAATCCAATATAATAATTCAAAATCACTTTTAAATTAAATATTTGAAAATTTCTTTTAAAAATTTGTAACCAAACACCAATATATGATTGTATTGAAAATCAATTTACTCAAAAAAAAAAATTCTAAAATTACTACTTCAGTTATTACTATTTAAACATGCACTAAAATATTAATAACTTGTCTTAAAAGTCAAAGAGGCACAAATCTTACCAGTAATAATAGGGAGGGAAAATCTTGGATTCCATGTATGAATTTGTATCATATTCTCATTATTCAATAAGATTCTTTGACCCGTCCGTTTTAATTTAGCTCGATATCCAACTATAGACCACTTAACTTCGATTATAAATGGTTTGTTTATTCTTAAATAATGGTATGTTGTGCACTATATTATTAACATACACAATTGTGAAAATTAATCTTAATTAATATAAACCGGAATGGATTACTTTAATTAAAGCAAGTTCTTGTCTTGAGTTTTAATATAAAAGGAAAAATATTAATTTAATTATTGTTGTTTCATTTTCTTTCCCCACACCGTTTTGGCCATTTTTTTATGGGTAGTTTTTGGCCTTTTCCACTGCATAGGAGCACTTAGATTCTCTCAATATGGCTTCATGGAATCATTTGAGAAAAAGGACTAAGTTGGTATTTTTAGGATAATTTTATTGTTGTTTAGGTCTATGTTTTCTTATTCAACAAAAATTTCAGAATTGTTTCATAAAATTCTATTTTAAAAAGATATGATTTATACACTTGTAATAGTAGAAATACTGGAAAATTTGCAATATTTTTAAAAATAATGTAGAGTTTATTAGAATTAAAATATATATATATATTTATGAAGATAAGTTTCTAGTGTGAAAGCAAAAGGAGTATGATACTTATGTATACTAGAAATTTTTTTTTAGAAAATCCATTTCATATGCCAAAAGCAAGGTTTAAAATGTCTAAATCAACCGAAATAGTTAGGTCTCAATTTTCGAAAATATCAATAAAATGTTGATGTTGATATATATTTTTTAAAGAATTATAAAAAAAAATACATATTATATTTATATTAGTGATACTTTGTTGCTTAGTTTTATGTTTCAAAGATTTTTCTACGATGTAACGAGAATGTCGGTTCATTTCTTATATTGACGTTGAATCTATAAAAATGTAGAAATATCTTCGAAAATATTGAAATTTCAAATTTAATACTCTACCTAAAAGATAACAAAGGATTGAAAGTAATTTATTTTTTTTTAAAAAAAAAAAAAGTGTATATAACCAAAGTAGACAAAGATATTGAAATTAAACTAAGAATGAATGCAAATATATATACAAAAGAATGGAACAGTTGTGTGTTTTGAGATATGGTACACAAGTCTCGATGACTAATTATGTCTCAATAACCTAAGGAAAGGTATGGTTGCATTGGATTTTGGATCTAAATTTCAGTTGGTCAATATTTTATTACATGATTTTTTATTTTATTTTTTTTTTGGTTTTATTTTATTATTAAAACACGTGCAGACCACGTGCCCTCTGAAAGCACCCAAAGCCTTCATTATTATAGTCTTCTTTTTTCTTTCTAAATTTTTTAGGGTATATCATATGTTTATAAATAATATTATTATTTCTTGAAAGTCCTTCCCCACATAATAGAAAATTAGAAAAGAATTAAAAATTAATAAATAGGATTAGGGGAAAACAGAAGGGAGATAATTGGGTAAACAAGTTTGACCAAAACATGTGCCAAACCTTGGAATCAAAATACCTTGTGATTGTACTGTATATAATACTAATATTTCTTTTTCTTTTTTTGTTAGTACTATAATACTAATATATATAATATATATATATTTCTTTTAGTACTATAATACTAATAGGTTGAGAGAAGAGAACATGGTCACCTCTAAACTTAATTTAAAACATACAGCACTTCACTTACCTTGCATCCACTTGCATTCCATAATCTTTCCTTAAATACTGTAATTTGTTTTCTAAAAATATTATTCCTTTTATTTTTAAATATTTATAAAGTTTCAAACCAAATTTTGATTGATTGTAAACAAATCCCTTATATTGTGTTTATGTTTGATTATCAACTTCAGCATGCTTTTAAGCGTGGTATTTTTATTTTTATTTTTATTTTTTTAATTTAAAATATAAAAAAGTTTCAGACCAAATTTTGATTGTTTGTAAACATGTCCCTAATATTACGTTTATGTTTGATTATCAACTTCTGCATGTTTTTATGTGTTTGTTTTTTGAGGTTAAAGATGATTCTAGAGGTTCAAGTCACTTCAATTTCTTTTATGTATTTTAATATAACAATTCTTCTCTTCACTCAAATTCTTTAGTTATATTACCATAAAAGGCAATACTTAAGTGTGGTCGAAGCTACACCAATTTCTAAATTTCATGCATTCCCTTCAATCATAAAGGGAACAAATTTTAAAAAAATATATCTTTTTTTAAAAAAGAAAAAAAAAATTTCTACGTCGCAACTTGTAGATTTGGCACTTAGGTAGATTGCACAAAAATATGTACAGCCCATAATAGATCTAAGTATTTTTCTACCAAAAATACTCTTAACTTTACCTTTCATTTTAAAAATAACTCGATTTATAGGGACCTAAAATAGATGCAAACTGTGACTGAAACTTTGTGTATTGATGTATATGTCCTAATTCAAGGATATCAAAGGTTTTTTTTTTTTTTTGTCTTTGTAATTTAGCCTAATTCTTTTGATGATACAACAATAAAGAATTATTTATATAGCTCAATTACGGATTAAGAGATTCGACTCCATTCTTTCGAGTTTCTAAATTTTTATTTGTCTATTTCATGTCATGATTGTTTGTTAATAAACAAATAGATTAGGTCCCATTCGGTAACTATCTGATTTTTAGTTTTTGAAAACTAACCCTATAAACACTTCTACCACCTCTAAATTTCTTGTTTTATAATCTACATTTTTTTACTAGTGTTTTAAAGAACCAAACCAAAATTTGAAAACTAAAAAAATTAGTTTTTGTTTTTAAAAGTTAACTATTAATTCAATTTTTGGACTTAAAAAAGATTTAGGAAATTGAGAAAAAATAAACTTATTTTCTAAAAACTAAAAAAAAAAAAAAAAAAAAATTAGGGTGTGTTTGATTATTTCTTGATTATGGGAATTAATTATGTCTAATTCAAACACATGAAATTAAATATCTATGAATTTCTCAAAGTAAGTATAGTTGAACTAATATATAATGTGTCAACGACTAGGAGGTATATAATTTGAATTCTATCATACTAAAATAAATCTATGAATTTACATAGAGGCAAATTTTCATTTCCATATCTCATAAACAAGAGGAACAAAATCAAATGTCAGAGTTTTAGTTTAAAATTTAAAAGTTTTGTATAGAGAAAAAATTAGGTTAAATTATACAAAATATCTATCAACTATGAGGTAGGTTTCAAAATTTTCATTTCTATTATTGGACTTTGAAATTTCTTTAAAAAATACTACTGAACTTTAAAATTGTTTAAAAAAAGTTTGCAAAGTTAGAAGGCATACATGATATTTTCTACCATTGGGTAGAATATTAAGATCATTGTTACAATTTATTTGATCGTCAAATATATCGTTAAGATCATCTATATGATCAATTATTACATATTAGCTATCACATAAATTTGCATAAATAATGTCACATATATCTTTCAATAACACATTAGCCATTACATCAATTTTTATCTTATTTCAATTAAAAAATTCGTTCAATTTTTTTTTTTTTTTTTTTTACAAATTTTAAAGTTGAAGAATAAAAACAAAAAAAATCAAAATCTAGAAGAATAAATCAAATCTAGCCTAAAGTTGAGAGGTATTGGATATAATTTAATAAAGATCTTATTTTCTATAAAGATCCTAAATAGAAGAAATGAGAGCAAATATTATATTTAATTGGAAATAGGAAATTTTATCTTTTTAGCCTCTAAATTTGAAAGAACAGGTGTGTTTTGTCCCTAGATTCCTTTTTTTTTTGTCTCCGAGTGTTTAAGAATAAGTGTGTTCAATCCCTAAGTTTTCAAATGTAAATTTTTTGTCTCCGAATTTTTAAAAATCAATTTTTTTTATTATTTTAAATAATTATATGATATTTTAAATTTGAAAAATAATGTTAGGGAGAATAGATAATTTTAAACAATTTTTTTTTAAATTTAAAATATCATATAATTATTTAAAATAATAAAGAAAAAATCAATGACTAAATATACCTATTTTCTTATAAAAAAAATTGAGGATTAAAAAATACACTATAAACATTCAGAATTAGGACTCTAAACACATGTATTCTTCCCACTTAGGACTAAAAAAAATAAAATTTCCATGAAAATAATATCACTCCAAAAGTTTTTTTTTTTTTAAAAAAAAACATGGATTTTAAAAACTGGGCCAGACGAGATTAAATTTGTAGCTCAGAAAATAGGCCATGCATACAAAAATCCCCGAGAGCAACTACCAGTGTGTTGGAGCCCAACTTGAACAAGGAAATGGGCCTCATCGGAGTAGGCGAAGATCCGGTTCGGCCTTTTATTGTTCTTCCGCTACTCAACAAGAACAACCACAGTAGTTGATTCTGATAATGAACAAAACTCTTCGTCCCACTTCTAAATTGTAATGCAATTCCTGTTTGCTTTGCTATAAGCCAGAAGAGTATGGAAGTCGACGGTGCGGTGGTGGTCGAGAAAGTTGCTGGAAAATCCGCCGTCACCAGATGCTTTTCCAAGTACCCCCTCAAATTCATCATTCCCAGAAAGGTCCCTCTCTTTTTATTCTAATCAACGTCTTCTCCTTTGTTACCTAATTGTGTTGATTGAATCGCCTGTAATGGTTCTTCTCGTTCTCTTAGGTTGGTCCCTCCAAAACGGATGCTATTTGGATTTACAGCCTCAATTATGGCGGTGGCATTGTCTCTGTACGATCTCTTTATCGTCTTTTACTCTGAATAACATTTCTCCTTTTCAATTTATTTTCGAGATTTTCTCTCTGCTCGTTCTTATTCGGGCCAAGTTTTTCCGAGGCAGGGAGATTCAATTTCGTGCGAGTTGACCGTTAAAGATGGCTCCACTGCAGTCCTAACCACTCAGGCTTCTACTAAGGTGATCGATCCTCAGATAATTTGCACTTCCTGCCGATGTTGTTTCTAATTTTCCAATCTTATGATGCTTTAGGTTTACAAATCCAGGGGAGAAGAGCGCTCTGAACAATTATTGGAGGTAACGAAACGAACATTGTTGATTAATCTACCTTAACATTAATTGCTACATGCATGTTTCTATCTATAAATGTCTTTGAGTATTCATGTAGTTCAGCGTTCGTCTGCAGTAGGCAAGGATTGGCAGTGATGCTCTTTTGGCTGTACTTCCAGATCCCGTGACATGCTTCGCCACCGCAAGGTATGCACAGAAACAAGTCTTTAGAGTTGATTCAGGTTCTAGTTTGGTTCTTGTTGATTGGTTTACAAGTGGGCGCCATGGGAGGGGAGAAATTTGGGAGTTTGATCTTTTCAAGAGCACTAATCAAATATTCCTAGAAGACGGCCATCCATTATTTTTTGATACGGTGAGGTTAAAAGTGCCTTCATTATTTCCTTCTGTTCTACTCTATAATTGCTTAAGAATTTGGCCTACTGAACTAAACTTTTAGGCACGGATTCTTTGAGTGTCTCTATTGTCTATTTTCTCTGGATTTCTAGTTGGCAGATATGTTTCTTTACAATCCCAATCCGAGTGTTAACAGATACATGCAATGTGATCAAATTACTAACTGCATTCTATCATATACCTCATCTCGATATGGCTCTCTCACTGGTCACTCTCAATTTTTCATATTATGTAATTTGTTTAGAAATTCCAATATCTTTTCGAAGGAGATTTGGGGTAAACAAAGGCTTCCCGGAATCTCAAGTATATCTCTGTATTGAGAAGTTTCTTTCCTTTCACTTCACCTTTGGGTGAAGTTTAGTTCATATTACAGACGGATTTCTCATATCTCATCAGGCCATTAGTTTTGTTTCAAACAAGATGTACTATAAATTTACAAAACGGAAAATTAGGCCTGAAAAGGGCCACTTTTTTTCAAAACTCCCTTTGTACTAACCATATGTCTACTGGCAATGTCATTGGTGGGGATCCACTTCGGAAAATTAGACATTTTTTCGGAACATACTTCTGTAGTGAGAGATCAGTAGTCGTAATCTAGAACAGTACAGAAACTGTGGTGCAACCCGTTCTCTTCTTACTCTGTTGTCATCCTCGCATCATATAGACAGGTTAAGACTGAAGCCGAAGGGGTTTGTTCTTTTGTTCATGAGAAGTGCTTTATATTAACATTATTTTGTCCTATGATCCTAGATACACTTTCTTTCAAAATCTGCCCAAATATGATTTATTTGCCTGGTGACCTCTTTTTTCTGAAGTCATATATTCTCATTGCAGGTTCTTCTAGAGCGAGGAGGCACCAACTCTATTATAGAACGCATGCATGGATATCAAGTCATTGCAATGGTTGTAATTTTGGGGTACACATTTGAGCATCTATGAATAGTTTCGTTTCGTTGACCAGTTGACCTTGTGCTTAGACACCAGTTATATATGATTTGTGTTCTGATTTACATTACTGTTGATGGTGGCACTACAGGCCAAAGGTCAAGAACATTCGGGACCAAATTCGAGAAAATGTGAAAAAGATGATGGGTGACCAATTATACCCTCCTTTCACTTCTGCCCATGGCGCCCATATCATGAAATTGAACTCTGATCATCTGTCGACCAAACCTGGAATCATTGCTTCTTCCAGCGTTTTTGGCCCCATGGTTAGTTAAATAAAAAAAGATGTAACTGCTAGGTGAAGTAAGAATTCTAAATATTAATTTCTTACATGTAGGGAATTGGCACAGTTGTTAGAATAGCTGCCATGGAAACTGAAACAGTCTACAGGTTCCTTCAGCAACAGTTAGCTTCGATGGAGACACTTGTTGGAGTGCCGCCTTATAAATGAGGAGAAGATTATCCAAAACTTTTGGGCTTAAGCATTCCAGGTGGGATTGAGGTTGTTGAGTTAATTGAGTCGTTAGCTGTAAATATTCCAATTCCAAGTGTTGTAATGATCTTTAAACGTGAGTCGGCTGCCTTATGTACTCTTAAAACAAGCCGCGGGAAGTCGGCTGCCTTATGGAATTGGAACCTATGAAAGCTTCAGACTGGTTTTGTTTTGGTGCTTCAAATCCATTTTCATTATGAGTTCAACATTGGTAAGAACAATAATCGATGATCATTATAGTTTGACGACGGTGAAGTAGAAATATGGGTGGAATAAGAATTGAGTCATTGAAGCAAAATCCCAGTTTCATTTCCAATTATTAAAATATGGGTGTTAATTATGTAAATTGTCCAAATAAATTTATATAGTTTCAACTAACTGATTGTAACTACTATTAGAAGAATGGTAGCTAAAACCCACACAAATCTTAGATGGTCTTTAGGAAATATAATATTAACAAAACCGAAGAAATACTTATTGGATGTCACAAAGCATTAAATAATGCACACTATATCCCACAAATATAAGAAAAATGAACCTCATTTTCAATGCTAACTCTAAAATAATAAAGCCGATGACTCACAAATAAAATATGGAAAGGTTGACTCGAACTAGAAAGAAATTTCACAAGGTGCATGGAATGTCCTTCCACGGCATATCGCTTCTAGATTTTCTCCAGCATACGAACAAAGTGGTGATACTTCCACGCCTAGGTTTCAACATCAAACATATAATTATATCAGAACCCCGTCATCAAATGATCAACATTTTTGGTTATCAAAATAATGTTAGTAAAATCTTTCAGCTTGGCTCACTGAAGTCCTGTTTTGTATGTAATATAAATCAATTGCTTTTAAGTGTCCAAGATACTGTATGAATATTATCTATAATTCAAAACTATGGATAAATATACCGGTTGCATATAAGGGCACTGAATGTGTTAAGAATCCACCGGCTGCAACCACCCAGCGCGCATGGAGTCGGAGAACAAGAAGCCTAGCACTATCTGGAGTGTCAAAATTTGACCCGTTGGCATTTTTCACAGGTGCGAACTCTTCATCTCGTAAGATCTAGTTAAAGATTAAAAAAAAAAAAATTGAACCTCAATACTCTAAGTATGGTGATAAGAATCCTCCTAAAACAGTTCAGAATGTACAGAAGAGAGGAAACAGAAACGTTTTCACCTCAAATAGTGCAGTAGAAGGAGCATAGGGAAATGCATCGAATATGAACTGCTCCATTTTTAGTCCCATCGTATGCCCGTGAATAGAAGGAATTTTTTTCTCCGCCAGATGGTAGCTACAGTTAAAAGGAGCAAATGAACAACCTCTTCATGATACATATGAACTGTAGAAACGATGTTAACACTAGGAGATGGCCTGGCGTTGTAAGCCACAAAACACACATTGAAGACCAGTAGCTTTCAGAAACTGTGCGATGCTAGATACTAACACTGCGTCATCTAGCAAGCCCTTAACATTGGTTATTATTCAACCAGTATCAGGGTATTGAAGATAGATTGTAAACTGGATGCTCCTAAGCTGATTGCTAAGCTGCATCAGATTCTTCCTCCTTGGATATTAGAAGGAATGACTGAAACTACTTACAATTAGGGGAAAGTGAAACTCTTTTTATTTTGTGTTTGGTCTTCTTGAAGACTAAAAAACAAAAACAAATCAGAAACTCAGAAGAGAAGTCTTTGGAAACCCTTTTATTTTTACTTAAATGAGAGTCTGTAGAACCGATACACAAACGATCAACGTCATCTGTGAGTGCATGTGCATTTAAATAATTGTGGGTGTGCAAGTTTATGTGCTTCAACTAATTCCATGGTATAACCAGTTAACCACCTGTACTTCTGATGGCATGAAACTTGAAGAATATTCCGCATCCTAAGTAGGTTGCCATAATGATTTGAACCCATTACCTCTCAAAAGCATTTGAATTTACATTTTGTCCCGTCCCTTTAACTATTGGCCCAACCCATGATATGATAGCCAAATGTTCTAGGAATAGTTTAAACTAACCAAGGGTAAGCACCTTCAAATCTCACGGTCAGGACATTGGTGTAATTCCAAATCCATGGTTTGCGACAAAAAAAAATGTATTGATGTTTTATGATAGGAACCCAAGAATTTCAAGTTACATACCTTTGCTTAAAAACTAGAATTTATGTGCCTAATCGAGAAAAATTAACAAGAGATAAATCTTCAAATTTATTTGAAAAGCTAGGTTTAAGAGGCTGAATATTTAGTTAACAAAAATGTGAATACGGTAAAGTAGAACCACAAGAATAACAAATAAGTCCGAGCCTGAGTACAGTATTTAATTAACTCCAAACTAGATTTAAGAAGTTTTTTCATATTAAAAAATAACCCAAAGTCCAATGTACACCAAGTTTGAAACAGAAATATTTCACTCATTCTACAGTAATTGTAGATTCTTGTTGACCTTCAGATTATTTCAAACTTAGCAATCAAAACTAGAATAGAGTACTATTCAACAATCTAAACGCAATCATTCATTGAGCATTTAATCAGTTAATAAAATGAATAATAATTAAAAACAATAGCAAGGACTATAACATGTTCTAACTAGATTATTATAACCACAAGGATAGAGAATCATCAAATTGACAATTGGAACCTTCCTCTGTTCGATTATAAAAGTGGGGAGGGGGAGAGAGAGAGAGAGTGAGAGAGAGAGCTACTAACATGCTGTCCTTTTCGAGACCATTTGCCACTTGGTTTAGAAAATCCAATGTAAACATGTGTAAGCACACCTGAACATGTAAGAAAATTTATACATATTTAAATTTCATATTGTTGATATTTCAAGTTTCAAAGCATGATAAGTTAGTAGTATTGAGTGCAATTCTCAAAGAGGCTTAAAGATTTTGCTCCATCTAAGGAAAATATAATCTTTGGTACTAAAGAAATTAGTCTATAAAATTTATGAAAACCAACTGTTAAAAGGAGATAATTTGATATGCCTCCTATTAAGACGTGTATAAGAGAAAGGCACGTGAGAAAGGAGAGTGGGGTAAAGGATGTTACAAATCAGTTAGAAGTGGGTGACCAAACATGTTTACGTGTTGTGTTGATTCAAAATCATTATAGGCAGTGCATTCGTGTTTATAGGGTATCTCTTTGCTAATCATTTTGTGAGGTTTTCTTGTGGGATAGGGAAAGCTCTGGTTGATAAATAAACTCAGTTCTTATCAATATTGACATTAGAGCAAGACGTGATTGGGAATGACTACAAGCATGGAAACTCAGATGGAAACTTTGGAAAAAGTTGGGCTGATCTGCGATTTGAAAAAAGCTGTGACCTAAATGGCTAATTAAGCCACCATACAAATATATGAAAAGAACTGCAAGAAATCCATGTACAAAACGGTCTCCTAAGTGGTAGCTAGCATATGACCTAAATGTTTAGGAAGATATGTATCATTCATGACTTTGACTTACAGTTTATGCTGGAGGATATTACTTCTTGTATCTCTCCTATATTTACTTCGGAAATATGGTTATATTAAGCCACCATGCACATACTGAGAAATCAGTTCCAACAGCTGCTAGCACTCCTTGATTCACTTCTTAGAAGGTATGCAAAATTTCTTACTGTTTCAATGCTTATGGTGGTCAAAAACTCGAACATCTTTCTTTTTTTCTTGTTTCATCGATCCACTCACTTTTGGGAATAAGCGGAGAAACCTTTCATCATCCAGGGACTAGTTAATCTTTTAGTTAGAAGAATGTTATTCCCCTAAAATGTTTAAGCATCCTAACTGACCTCCCCATCATTCATTCTTGTGTATGTTAATATTTGAGAAGGAACTTCTCTGATTATAATATTTACTCCATATCTTCTGAGGGCAGGAGTTAGAAATTAGGTGGATTTTTTTTTCTTCCTCCTGCATTTCAGGAGCAAACTGCTGGGTTGTCTAGGGTGTGCGCACACTGAAACCAAAACTTATAATGCAGAATAGTAAGGATTGAAGATGAAATTTGACTAAATGCAGAGCATACAAGCAGGCAACAACTTAATTAAGTGCTAAAAGGTCAATTTCATGAATAAAATTTAGGAGTAGAGAAATATTGAAGAATTCATTTTTTGTCCACGCAAAGACAACATCATAACCTGCATTTGTAAATAATTGAGCTAGAGACCAAAAAGTTAGATATATCAAAAGCACTATTTCAGCAAAAGAAAAGGGGTGAAACAAACATTACATTACTCCAACAGAAACGAAGGCGTCCTGTTACTTGATTGATAGCAGAAGCCAGGGACGGATCCAATTCACTGTACTCAACCACAGTGAGTGGTCCCCCTTTACCTCGTCGGACAAATACGCCAACCTTCTCTTGGGGATATGCCTAAAACCATATGAATTAAAATAAATAAGAATACAATCTACTCCTTGGAAAAGTGCATGTGGGTCAACTAAGGTCAGAGAGAATGTTAAAGAATCTATCTCATATTGCGGGCACTCATTGGGGTGGATGCCAGAGATGTTATAAACCGAACATGATAAATTTTTTTACAAGCATTCACCCAAAAACTAGATCATGTTTTAGGTTGGGTTGTTCACTTGAGACCACATCATTTTATTTGGTATCCTTGAGTGTCCGAGCTCGCTAAGGTGCACCTTTTACATAGCAAGAAAAGAAAAATCCTAATCCCTCCATTTTATCTATTTCCAAAAAGCAAATATCATCATCGAGAGTATAACAACATCTAAAAAGAGATTGAAGCCAACATTATTTATTAGAGATCTACAACTAATGCATATAGATTTTAATTTAGACAAGAGGCTTTTTAGAGCAAAGATTATAATCAAAGAAAATTAAGACAATTAATCTCTTCCCGTAAGCATAATAAACAATAAGATTAATTACCTTACGAACAACTTTGGCTGCTGCAGATACACCTTTATCAATGAAATAACCCAAGAATGTCGGATCAGCCACGCGAACCTATAATCAAGATGCATTTTTGGAAGATATCAATAATTCAGCAAAATCACTTATCCAGCCAGCACAAAGAAAACTCAACAGAAAGGCAACTCACTAATGCATTGTCTACTCCATAACAATCTATATATTTAATCCCTCTCGCTGACATATCTTCTAATAAGTGTGAGGATCTTAAAGCTGATCAACAAACAACAGGTCCACATAAGAGGGTGAAAATACAGTAAGAAGTAGCCAACAGCTCGAGAGTATTAGTTTGACCAGCTTACCTGCATATACCCCTCCATTCCCATCTGGAGCCTTAGATACCTAGATTTTCAAAATTCAAACTTTTACAACCATGGTTTCTATATGGAATTAGAGAACTAAAGCGTGATACAGAGATATGGAGTTCAATAACATTAAAATCATCATAACGGTAATTATTAGGATCCCAAGGAGAAAGCCACCAATTTATCAGTATTGATCCAGTATTCATCCACTACGTAGTATTGCCCTAAATCCATGACTTATAACAAATACTTTTCATAAGATTCTCCCCTTCCCCTTTAGTTCATCAAATACAAATCAGAACTATCAATTTATGAATAGTCCACACCAATGGGCAATGAATATATTTGAAATCAAAATAGATTTCCTCATCCAGTTCTAAAGTTTCAAGTCACGGTATGACATGACTTGTGCAGTAATGGGATTGTAAAAATTCCAGGCCAAATATTTTGAAACGATCTCCGGGCCACTTCCTTTATTCAAGAAAAATCAGTGTTCACCTTCACATTCATTCATTTAGTTCCTTTCTCGAGGAATCAAAGATTTTCTAGAAGAGTCGCATACGTACAGGGACATGTTGGGTGGAGGGGGAAAAGTAGAAGGATAGTGTGTGAAAGATATGGTGTGGATAAGTGGAGATTTATCAATTCATGTGTGCAAAAAATTGAAGCCATACCCTGTATGGTGTTTCCATCACAAATCTACCATCCTTGGATATACAAGGAATGGTGCCCTGCTGAAAGAAGGTGACCTGCAATCCGGACATTGTGAAAGTGAGTGCTAGAGCAAGAAGAGAATAAAGAGAAGAAGTATAAGCATCTAAAGGATTATAACTTGATTAGCCTCCAAACCGAAATATTTCTGACTTTCAAAAAAATTGCGAGTGGCCTCATCAGTAAATGGGCTGGTCATCACATACCAATGAATGGAAGCAGAACTGGTAGAATCTGAGATTAATAATGTATGTCAATAACTATCACTAACATCCATTGTAATCTAAATTCATCGAAAGTCTCCAAATACACGGAATTAAACCCCAAGTCTGTCTTTTTCAAGCAAAAGTTGGTTACAAGCATGAGGTCCCAACCTTCAGGGACAAAGGAAAAAAAAAAGGTAAGTATAACAAAAAGTGAAAACTTACTATCGGTTGCGGCTTGAGCAGCTAATCTTTGAACACGCAAAATTCTCTCAGCTTGAAGTTGAAAAAGGGATTTCCCTGATGGAAGTCCAATATCTAACAATAAAGTATATTAAAAAAATTCAAAATATTAGAGTGTATCAATGATATAAATACATAAACAAATATGAGTATTGACTTTCCTCCTCCATTCAATGTAAAATGAAATTATAAAAAAAATAAGGATTCAATTAGTATGTGTATGAGAGAAGGAAGAGAGATTTAAGTCATTAATCTTCCTTGTAGCTCAAATAGTTTGAAAATACTCAGACATCACTGCCATAGAAAACATTACAGTAACAAATCTTTCAAGAAACACATTGTATGTCAGCTGAGGACCAGAGAATACGACTTTCTTTTCAGTTCTTACCGTAATTGCTATCATGGCAATCTTTCCCATAAGGTGACCTACTACTTCAGATATGCAGCGTATGCTATTTTTATTGTACACCAATTTATACCCTATATTACTAGTTTCAGATACACTTATGTCATCATTGTACATTTATACTCTCTCAAATTAAACCTGTACCCAGACTGGAAACAACTTTCTAAGACATGACTAGATGGATACGACCAGAAGTAAATAGTTGTTGGTGAATTAACAAAGAGGATTTAGGATAATATAAAACCAAGAAAAACTCGACAAAACATGGACATGACTCTATGAACATACAGACGTGTCTACTGATTGAAACATAATTCAGTGAGCCATCAACTATTGGATTCTAGAATCAGATATCCACTTCAAAACATTATGAAGATTTTTTTAGAGAAGAAAAAACATTATGAAGATTGTTATGAGAATCGACAAGTCGAAGAAACAACTAATTCAACAAGTAAATAAATAGATGAGTAAAACATCTAATTCAACAAGTAAATAAATAGATGAGTAAAACATCAATTCTACATGCAAATCAATTTAAATGACACCTTCATGGAGAACCCAGTAATTGCTCCACTATTTAGAGAATATGATTGTACTTACTGAAGCATCCCTTAGGATCAGAACTGCCCAGCCGAGTTCCCTGCATTTCAATTTCAACAGAAGGAAAATAAAAAAAATAATCGAGCATCCACCCACGAAAAAATAAACCAATGGTATTGCCCTAGATATGAATCAATTGTAAACTAAATAAATAAACTAGAACATATCTATTTAGGCAGCTTTTTTGGATCCCTTTTCTCAGTAAATCTACAAAATTCATTCTGCTACATTTAGACCCCTCACTTTTATGAAATTGTTAGTTTTCCACCTGTTCAACTTCAATGAAAATCCGACCACTAGTGAACATTATTAAGAGTATAGGTAAGTCATTCTTAAATGAACGAAATATTTTCCACAAGGGTAAAAAACCAAAGATTGAAGCCATTGCAAGAATATCTTCTTTTTAAAGGAAATAAGAATAACTGTTCTCATCTTAAAAGAAAAGTTACCAAGAAATCAGATTCTTTAGAGCATCTACATTTGACAGGAGAAATTTTTTTCAAGAAAAATGTTGAGCTTAGTTAAGGCTTTATGTATTCTGTGATACTCAGAAGAAGCATTGAGGCCTTCAAATTTTTGTATCAATCAGTAAAGAGCGGAAATCCCCTTCTTCCACCAGTGCTCATAACTTAATGTCAGAGAAGAAGAAAAGAAAGAGTAATGAAAACTTCCTATGTATATACGTCACCTTTCTCCTGAAATTGTATGTGTCTAAATTGTACTGAAAATATTTCCAAACTAGATGGTATAAACCAGCTGAAAAGCATGATTCATTTGTTCATTTGTGTGACTAATGCAAGTAATGATCTAGTAGTAGTAGTGAGAGTATTAATAGCAATGGTAGAAGTCATTGTC
Organism: Lagenaria siceraria; assembly: GCA_002890555.2. Taxonomy (NCBI): domain Eukaryota; kingdom Viridiplantae; phylum Streptophyta; class Magnoliopsida; order Cucurbitales; family Cucurbitaceae; genus Lagenaria; species Lagenaria siceraria. The sequence continues at coordinate 369,087 of CM016485.1, forward strand.
ACAAAAATTCATGTTGACTATTCAATTCAAGTACCAGCACAAGATAGATTACTCAAGCGATGGACCCCGTCTTAGTTTATTTGTCTCTGCCATCTTATCTCCTTTAATTGGATAATGAAGTAACGTAATCGTGCCCTAGACTTCATGTTTAAAAAAAATTAATTTAAATTATGGGTGGTATTTTTTCCCCCCCTTTTTCTTTTCCTTTTTACGTCTTAGGTCTAGGAATTCAGCATCTTCCACAAAGGAGCTGCCGCGGGGTGAGTTGTTTCATTGTGATAAGTGTCAAGTGAAAGTCCCAGTTGGCAGACTACTGCTCAACAATTTTTGCATATGGACTTCTCCATAAGGTAAGTATAACTATCTAGATCAATCATTTTTTAAAAACAAATAACAAGAATTAAAAAGGAGATGGGGACCCGGATCTAACCAAAAAGAGAAGGAACGCTTAAAATGCATCATTAAATTAGATTTATAATGCTTTATAGTGGAGTATAAAGGTCGACACAAAGTAAAGGGAATCAATGCCAACAATCGAATCAAGTTATGCCAAAAAGTTAATGCCAAGGAGAATTGGAGAACTATACCTGACCACCAGATAAAAGCAAAACAGCCAACTTTCCGTCTGAGATGGCCTTCAACCCCGTCTTCCACCATCTCTCTCTTTCGTCAAGGGTTCGCTCCTCCAGCGTCGACACGCAACTCTCTGGTACAGGCTCAATTGCAGCCGCAGGTAGCCCTACAATACAAGCCCAATACGATTAAATTTAACAAGAATTGATTGTTTCGACTAAAAAGAGGAGACATGAGGAAGATACCAACCTTGAGAACGAAGCGAACATCGAATAATTCGATCTAATCTGGAAAGATCCAAACTCTGAAAAAGAGCATCGACAATCATGTAACACTCACGCTTTGCGCATCGGCGATGATTATCTCAAGAAAAGAAAACAACTAATTTCCGGTGTCATGCAGGATTAGAAACAATCAAAGCCATAAGCCAAATCAGGTTGTTTAGTTGCAGAGAAAGCGAAAAACGATGAGAAAATGAAAATTCTGAAAACTAGAGAAGTCTCACACACTCAGCTTCCAACTAACTGAAATGCATGAAATGAGAATTAAGGCAATAAGCGATCCATCTGTTCCAGTAACATCCGGCGAAGGAGAATTGAAGGATCGAGCAGGAGATAAATTGAGAAGGAGAGATAGGGGAAGTGTACCTCAATATCCTTGACAAGAAGGTCCCGCTCTTCGTGGGAGAGCTCGTCCCAAAGAGCAAAAACATCCTCCTGGCCGTAATCCTTGAGGCGCTCAAGCAAGGCCTGAGGTGGTTGTTGCAGAAGCAGCTGTTGTGGCGGTTGCTGCTGTGGCGTCAACGGTGCATTGGCATCGAAACCAACAACCGCCATTGGCTCCGCCATAAAACAGAAAAGTGAGAGATCTGTGTGGGAAAGTGGAAGTGAGAAATCAAATCTGGAATGATAATTGAGATTTGGAGTGTCGGTGTGCGTTTGGTTTAGAGCTTTAGCTTATAGTAGGGAAGGAGAAATAGAACAGTAACGACGAAGACAGGGGAATCACTCAGTATAAGCATAAGCAATAACCACCTGCTAGAAGGTAAGATTACCAAAATGACCTCATTCCTCTATTTCTATTCCAAATTGGGGCTGGTCGCTGGAGTTTCCACTTTCAACTTTAACTAATGCATTACCAAGACGCTTCTTGGCTTCAATTTTAAGCTAATATGGACAATTTGAATTTTAATAAATTAATTGTTTGGTTTAATGAATTATACCTATACGTTTGGTATAACCTTCATATTTCATTTCTAAGCTTTCCATTACTTGTTTGTGCTAGCTCCTATGATAGGTACACTATCCTTTAAAATTACAAAATAAATAAATAAATGATAAAATATCATTTTTGTCCCTATGCCTTGAACTTTATTCAATTTTAGTTCTTATACTTTCAGTTATCTAATTTTAGTCCTTGTATTTTCGATTAATCTTAATTTAGTTCTCAATGTTAGTTTATTGGTGATTTATTCAAAAACTTTTAGTTATCTATTAGCATTTTTACTTTAAATTTTGAAAACATATTCACATATTATATCTCTTTGCATGAAAATTATTGTATTATTATTTAACTAATTTCGAAATTAACTTTGAGAAACTAAATTTAAGATTTATTGAAAGTATAAGGACTAAAATTGAACAATTGAAAGTACTCAAATTAAACAAACTTCAACAAAAAAAAAAATAGGAACCAAAATGATAATTTAACCACAAATAAATAAATAGACTATTTATAGTTTGATTAAATATAGAGTTGTTATCAAATATAGAAAAATGAGTCAAACTATTTATAAATATAGACAAATTTTATTGTTTATCAGCGATAGACCGCAATAGACAATGAAATTTGGGAAATTTTCACAGATAAAAAAAATGTCAAACTATTTACAGATAGACATTGATAGACTTCTATCAACATCTATCAATGATAAACTTCTATCATTACTATCACTAATAGACTCTGATAGACTTCTATCAGTGTCTATTATAACTATCTAAAATTTTTGCTATTTTATGTAAATAATTTTCTTTATTTTTCTATTTTTAAAAAAATTCCATGCATTTTTTTTATATTTGTAAATTATTTGATATTTTTTTATCTTTATAATAATTTAATGAACAACTTAATTAAATATTGAATTCATTAGTTGGGTTGAATCCATCCAACCACCATGAATAACTTGTAATATGAAGTGCATTGAATTTAAATTCAACTTACTAATGTCTTGGTTTTTTTTTTTTTTATCATAATATAAAGTTGATAATCAAATGTCTGATTTCAAAATTGATAGTGCATGTTGGATAATTTAAAAAAAAAAAATTAAAAATTATGAATGATTGAAAAAGGGAAGGAACATGGAAATTTTGAGAGATGGGTATATATTGAAGTGAAGGGCATTGAACCTGATTGGTTAGGTTGATTTAATATTTGCCACTTTTGATTGTTTAGTCTACATATGTTTTTTGGGTATCCATCTTGAATTTTGTCCTTTTTATCTGTCGGTATCGATTTAATGACAAAATATTTGTCTACCATGACGTAGAATCTAATGAAGCCATCACATGCCAAAATGTTAGTTTATTATTTTATCATCCTTCAACAATAGACCATAATTTTTTTCCTTTTTTTTTTTTTTTTTTTTTTTGAATTTCTCGACTTACAACATTTCATCAATGATTGTATTTGACTTCTATTAGTTACTTTTAATGATTCGGGAATGTTATAATCAAATAAATCGTAAAATTGTTGTATTTTAAAACTTTAATTCTTTTTTTTCTTAGACTAAACCATGAATTATAGAAGTTTAGCTAACAAAATACTTTAAACTAAGTGATAATATAAATACCTATACCTAACCACAAGACCAAGTAAGAAAATTACACCTCAAACTCAATAGCTAAATACTTCGCCTATATATAAAGAATTCAACGACTAAAATTACAAATATTAGGTTCATCCAATTATAAAAAGAATATCAATTGCTAACTATAATTAACTACAATATTATCAATTTGAACACAAAACATATACTTTCAATCAAAAGTCTCCACTCCACTTATTGTCTTGAAAACATCTAACAAGTCAATTCATTAGGAGATTAATTTTACCAATCATTTAAAATTTAGAATTTAATTTGATAAAGTCGAAGATGGAAAGTAAAGGTTGTATTCACTTAACTAGTAGAGACTATTTGGGAGACTGTAATGTAATTAGGATTAATGAGAATCAAAAGAGCGTTGGAATGTGCGAGGTTCTATGGTAGAACGGAAATAGGATCGTGAAATGTGAAATCGGTGGAAAAAAAAAGTTTTGTTAAAAATTATCGTAACGAAATAAGTTCTACCCCGTATAGTATAGTAGCATAAGAGTACTGTGAAAGAAAACACACGAAATATATATATAAACTTTTCTATTTGAATAGATTTTATTTCTTTAAAAAGGTCCAATTGAATAATTAATTTTACCTTTTTGGGTATTCAAATATTATTCATAGGTGGAGTCAAAACTTTTTAAGGCCTTTTATCATAATATCCTTAAACAAGAGAGCAGTTGGCACCTGACAATAATATAACTTTTTTTTTTCTATTTTTTATGTAATATTAACTTCTCCCTCTAATTTAAAAACAACTTTTAATTTTTTTTTTATAAATATTGTCAATCTAGCTATTAAATAACTAAATCAATTAACTTCTATCAAAAAATCTTTAAAAAAATATCAGAAATTTTATTTCTCGTTATTAACAAAGTAACAATTACAAAAACAAAAAATAATTACACATGATGAAATGCACGTGAGAGTTTATGTGATACTTGACCACTTTTACACGACGGTATGAAAAAGTTCACAGTGTATAGAAAAGATTTAAATAGATATGTGTATATATATTTTTGGAGAACAAAATTTATATATATATTTTTAAAGGTTATTTTTAATAAATTATTAATATAAATAGCTGTGTGAATTTTTTATTTATAACAAATTTTATATTTTCTCATATTTGATTTTAGAAAATTATTAATATAAATATAAGTTTATTATTAATAATCCACCATATGTTAGATAAATTAATATACTCATTAATAATTTGAGCACATTTCAATTGATAAGGTAATAATTATTATTTCAAAAGTGATGATTTCATTCCTATTCTACGATTATTGAACTCAAAATAAAATTCACTGATTCACCATTAAACATAGCTAAAGAAAAAAAATTATAATTGATGGTGATTTTTTAATGTATCATGATGCGAGTTTGGTTAGTCAACAGTTTTTTCATTTAGTAATTATTTACTTAATCCAAGTGGGTCCCATGCTATAACGAGCTGATTAGGGCCTATGAATCATGATAATTTGGTTATTACTTTGATTCAAGAAAGTTAAAAGAAATAGTTTTATATCTTGTGTTTTGAAATTCGATAAATAATTTTAAATTAATTATTTCGTTGGAAACGAAAAATATTTAAAATTTTGTGTGTTGGATAGTGAAAAAAAAAGGTTAAAAATGTACTAATATAGATTGTTATCTATGATATGTTAATTAAAAATTAAAATTAGAATATGACAAAGTTAAATTAGTAATTTATTTATAAATCTTATGAAATCGAAATCCAACAATCCTAGTCATTAAAGTTTTAAAATAAAAACAGAATTTGAAATCACTCTAGAGTCCGAATTTCAAAATTATTTTATTTTTTTTATAGTAACAAACAACGGGATTCAGTAGTGCTCTTATCAACTTTTATAAAATTTAGATTAAAGTACTAAATGTCCAAGTTTAGTCTTTTACTCTGTACTTTCTACCCATCTATAAAAATGACGATCCAGCCGTAAAAAGAGTAAAATAGAATAAATCTATGAGAGGATAAAATGATTATAACCAAAGGCCTCTGCCCTTCCATCCCTTGGATAGATAGAGAGGGAGGGCAGAGCTTTTTTTGGGTTTTTCATGTTGTCAAAGAGTTGAACAATGGTTTTTTCGTGTTGTCAAAGAGTTGAACAATGAAAATAGATGGCAATCTGCCGATTATGTTATGGACGAAGTCCTACTCACGGGGACCTGGTCGAATTGGGAGAAGCCGTAGGTATTATTGCGGGTCAATCTATTGGAGAACCGGGTACTCAACTAACATTAAGAACTTTTCATACCGGCGGAGTATTCACAGGGGGGACTGCAGAACATATACGAGCTCCTTCTAATGGCAAAATCTTAAAATGTAGGCTTCATTTGGTCACCTTTAATTTTTTGTCATTAGTTTTCACTTCTTATAATGGTTTGCATTTTTTTAAAAGTTGAAGAATTTAATTTTTAGCCAAATTTAAAAAACATAATCTAGTTTTTAAAAATTAATTTTTTTTTTTCAAAACTGTTTTTGAAAATATTAGAAAAAAATAGATAACAAAACAGGACATTGTGGGTTGCTTGTTTGTGAGTAAATTTGTTCAAAATTTACAAAAACTTTATTGTGAAATTTTCCATTCAAATGGTTAGTTTTAGTGTTACTGTAACATTATTAGGTACAACACTTCGTTCTATTAATATTCTGTTCCTCGTACATTTATTCGTAATAACTAATCTTGCAAATTAAAGAAGAAGAAGACAAATTTGTAAACACTTGAGTCATTAATTAAGTTAAAATGTTTGTTTCATAAACTTATTTATGTATATTGGGGAACTGAACAAAACTAATGAACCTCCTCAAATATATATTTTTTTAACCTTTTGAGTACACCAATTTCGAATAGGAGAATCTGAACTTTAATCTCTTGGTCAAGTGGATATATCTTATACCAATTTAATTAGGTTGGGATTGGTAACCTCCACCAATAATGCAGTTCAATTATTTCTTATTTATATTAGCTTACAAACAAAATATTTAATGTGGATACTTAACCTTACATATTTTAAAGTCTAAAAAATAAGTTGTTACAAAACAATAATGGTTAGTGGCTATAGGAACTTAACAATACATTATAGGTACAAGAAAAGGTATTTTGATACTTTTATATTAATTAATTATTATATGTATTTTTTTTTCTTATAAAAAAAAAAAAAAAAAAAAAAAAAAAAAAAAAAAGGTGCATAAAAGGGATGAAGGGCCCAGAGTGGCTGCTTCCCTCCAACCCAACAACTGGTGACTATGATGTGAGACCAACCCATTAAACCAGAAAAAAAAACCCACCTGTTCTTTATGGGCATAAATAAGGATGGGCCTAACATTTTTTTTAAAAAAATATATATTTATAATTTTTTTTATCTCTCTAATAAATCTCATCCCTCAACCAAATCATACTTGAATCGAATACTACTCTTCATCTCAATTTCTCAAGTTTCATTATCAAATATTTAGACTTAAGAGACAGATGTGACTCTCTTTTTTTACTTTAATTTCACAATTTAAACAAACTTTAGTACTACCACCTATCATTATAACCCAATCCCTACCTTATTTCAAAGTTTATATATTTGGTATAACTTTATTTTTAATGGATTTTTTTTTTTTTTTTTTTTTTTTTTTTTTTTTTTTTTTTTTTTGGTAAATGAAACTCAATGGGAAGTATGAAAAATAATGCTCAATATATTTCACTATTTTTAGAGAATGCAAGTAGCCCATTTATAGGCAAGGATAGTCTATAGAACATTACAATGGATAAAATAAAAGATCAGATACAACAATATATTTGAAGATAAAAATAATTGACTGAGATATAATGTGGGTTTCTCCTCCCTTTCCGTATTGTTTTTTTTTTCCCCAATATTTTTTATATTCACACTGCAATTTTGGAATATTGGGTACCCAAATTGACATAAATAATAAAACAAAATAAAATTAGATAATAGGCTTTTTTTTTTATTAAAAAGAAAAGGAAAAACAGAACTGTTGCACATTTTATATTGTTAAATTCTAATAAAACTCCCACATGGAAATATTATCTTTTTCAAATATACATTATTTATTATCAATTGTTTGGGCCAGGCCCACCAGAATCAGTCTCCGTAAATGCACGGGGCTGAGTTAAAGGTATAATTCAGCAGCCTGCTTTAAATCATAGTGGGCCGAGGTAGCCCATCCACCACTCTGTGCATTTCACTGGAAAATAAACAACACTTCAAACTTACAAAGACAAGTAGGCAAAATTTATAATTTTTTTTTTTTATTAAAAAAAAGTTTTGTAAAATAAAGTTTATAATGTCTCGACTTTTTCAGTTTTCAGTTTGTTTATATTTTGGAAGCAGCTAAAGTTTCATCATAATTCCAATGGATAAGGTAAACTACCCTTCTAATAATTCTTGAACATTAGTTAGTTGACAATTTATTATTGGTTAATCAATTTTTGATAAGATAAATAAATGGTTTATTTTTCTTTAAAAAAATGTCAAACAAACTAAATTTAATATTAATAATATTTATCAACAACAAAATCAAACAAATAACTGTTTACATGTTGAACGAGGTAAGTATGGAGAAATGTATTAACACTAATTTTATGTTGGTCACTCAATTAATATTTTAGCAAACAATCAAATATGTATGAGAATTATATTAATTTATAAAAGCGCCATAACCGTACAAGCAAACTGTTTTCTATGATGAATAAAATGTATAGTAAAAAAGAAAAAGGAAATATATAATTAGAGAGTATGAATTATTTTAACGAGTAATAAAATAAAACAAAAGATTAATTGGGTGATTATGATTTGTATTTGTAAGTAGGGGAATATTTTGGAAAGCTAATTGCACGTTGCATTCCACGTGCAACTCGAACGACTCTTCAGGTAATGTCGTTTGCAGATGAAGAAGGAAGGATGTTGAATGATAAAATAAAACCAAATTTAATTAATTAGGAGCCTAATTTAGTCATTCATTCATACGTACCCCACCTATGTCTGAAAATCACTTTATATTCTCTGCAAAAATATTAATTCCCTCGAACCCATTTCCTTTTTCTTTTTCTTTTCTTTTTTTTAATATTTTCTCCTTAAATTTCAAAACATTACACGCTTTATCCATAATTTTGTTTTTAATTTAGTATCTAAATTTTAAAATGCTATAATTTCATATTTGAGAATTGAGTTTTTTTTCTTTCAATTTGGTCCCTACGTTTCAACATTTACTCTTTTAATCTTGATTTTTCACTAAACACTTACTTTCTATCCTTAGTGTTAATGTCTATTAATTAATTTAAAATAATTATAATTAATTAACTTTCACTATTTTCATCGCCATTAAAATTAAATTGAAAATTTTACTTTAAAATTAATTTAAATTAATTAATAGATATTGACGTTAATGACAAAAAGATTGAAATTTAAAAATATAAATCTTGAAATTTAGAGATCAAATTAAAATAAATTTTAAATTTCAAAAGTAAAAGTATAATATTTTAAAATTTAAGAGGCGAAATAAAATAAAACTCACAAATTAAAAGACTAAATATATAATTTCGAGAGAAAAATGAAACTAAATTTTAATAAAAATTGCAATTTTCCTTTTTTCTTAATTGGATTAAACTGTTGAAAGTAAATATAATAATATATATAAATAAAATATGTGGTGGGGGGAGCGGAAACCGATGAGACACATCTTCCAAAAGAAAACTTGTACGCAAACACGAGTTATGGACTATGGTTGGGTAATTTTTTATTCGTGGAAAATGGAATGCCAATTATATTAATTTTTATAATTTATTTTTAGTAATTCAATGAACCTTTCTCTTTTAAATAATGGTTCTATGACGAGACTCACCGCTTGCTCAGTACAATCGAAACAATCATTCTCAGAAATATCACATGACCCATCACGTGACGCAACCAAGCTAATATACATATACTTCCTACGTTGTTTGCTGCTACTTTTTATCCATTTTTAATCTACTTTATATTCTAAAATTTATCCAACATTACACGCAGATACCAATTGTGATTCAAAATTTTGTTATTTGATTTTCTGTTCCTATCATTGTTAAATTAAAAACAAAAATTAATCTTTACAAAAAAATTTACATACATATTGGAGGTTGGTATTAAATATAAGAACTTGAAAAATAAAACTTTTGAATTATTATGAGTTGGGTGTATGTCTGGTTATAGCTCAATGAATATATTATGCATTTTTGTATTTCAATGTATATTATTATTTATAATTTTTTAAGTATGTCAGTTATAAGTAGAGAGATAAAAATTTATAACTTTAATGATGAAAATACATGTCAATTTCTATTGAACTAGTCTCGTTTTAGACAATACTACTTATAATATATCTACTAATATATTGAAAGTTAATTTAATTTTTTTTTTCTTTGTTCTTTTTTCTTTTTCAGGGAATACACAATTTATAGTGTATCTATAATATATCTAATTGTGTAAAATTTGGTAAGATCAAAAAATATAAAATTCAATATTCCTGTCGAAGGAACATAAAATAATATTAATAAAGAAAACTTGACAAATATTAAAAAAAAAAAATTGTCAAATTAAGTATAGCTCAACTAGTATACCAGTATGCTAATGACTACGAAGTCTGTGGTTCGAATTTTCTTCCTCCAATTATACTAAAAAATAAAAAATAGTTCCCTTCTATAATAAAAAGAAAGTGCTTAAGCTTTCGAAATTAAATTTAAAAAATATTAATAGTGTAACTGGGACAATGGTATTTTGGTAAGTTTAATTTATGAAAAGTTTATAAAAGTCCATGAATAAAAACTAAACTTACTATAAATATTTATAAAGATACATTATTACACTTACCGGAGGATCTCTAAAGGTAGAGATAAAGGTAATATCAGTTACCGTTTACTCATGTTCACAATTTTAGTTTTAGTTTTTTTTTTTTCCCCCTTTTTATTTAAGATAAATTGTTTTCTATTTCTAAACAGAGTCAATAGTAATATATTAAATATGGACTGTGAACTGTATTATTCACCGACATGCATATGTTAATTATATATATTTTATAGTAAATTTTTTGCTATTTAATTATTCTTATTAATGATCTATTTAATATATTTTAAGATAAATTGCTATAAATAGAAAAAATATCAAATTATTTATAAATAAATAAAATTTTAATTGTCTACGTGATAGATTCAATAGACAATAATTTTTTTTATATTTATAAATAGCCTAGCTACTCTTTTTATATTTAAAAAAAATCCAGATTTGAATGGTTTTACGAAGATTTTAATCATTTACTTCAACTTGGTATTATTTAGCAAAGAAAACATGTCCTTGTACAATATAATGGACAATGCTTTCATTTTGAGTTGTTTTTTAATATACAGTCGTTATAAAATATGCATTCTCATATACTTCAAGATTTAGAAAAATAAAATAAAGGAGTTTAATAATAAAAATTTAGAAAAACAAAATAAAGGAGATTAATAATTCTTTTGTACTGAAGAACATATATTACAATGAATCTTTTTGGGTTTTTTAATAATTGACGATTAGAGTTGGAAAAGGGTGAAAAGGTGTTAGTTTTTTTATTAGAAGATGGGAAACAGCTTATTACGTATATCAAATTATTGTTGAAAGAGAAGATTTGTTACTAAATTAAAATCTTATAGTTCAATTATCACTAATAAAAGGGTGTGAAGTAATTAGATGAAATAATCAAGTACAAGAAAAGTGATAAAAAAAAATTATAGTATATTTTTAACTCATCCTTATTGATATGAATATAAGTTAAAAAAAAAAAAAAAAAAAAAAAAAGTACTTATCGACCACTAACTAAGTCAAAACCAATATGCTTTCGTAAATTAAAGTCGAACAAGCAATAAGACAAGAGAATGTGTATAAATTACCTTCGAGAAAAAAAAAAAACATTATTTTTCAAACTAACTAATGGAAGTGCAATAAATTGCATTGATTATGAGTTGAACCATACTATAAAATTGTAAATATCATAGGTGAGGATGGTGCGTACTTAGCCTACTTTATACATATGTAAAACACGCACTTGGTTATATATATATATACCTTTTTTTTCTTAATACTCAAATGTAGGATTTGTCATAAATCATTCAAATTACAAGCTTGATTTATCATTTGAATTATATTTTGAGATCGTGTAGTTTAGATTTTAGTATAAATATACTTTTAGGTTTTTTTTTTTTTTAGATATTTATATTAAGTGAAAATTTTAGTTGTTTTATGTATTATACATATATATATATTATCTAAAATTAAATTTATTGAGATAATAATTTAAAACTCAAACTTTAAATAAATAAAAAAAGTAAATGTCTTATCCATAATTAACTATGTTAGTGTTGAAGAAATGAAATAGCTCTACTCAAACATAGATAGTAAAGATGCCCAAACTTGTAGTCTAAATCATGAATAATCTCGTAATGACACGTGGCCCTAATTTAAATTGATGATTACTGTTAATTGGCCAATGGTGGTGCGAAGATGGTAGAGCCCAATTAGAAGGTAGAAGGATGGTGACAAAACCAAAAAACCAAACTTATTTGGTTATTTAATTAGTTATACGATATGTTTTTAAATATAAAAATACGAGCCAAATTATTTATAAATATAAAAAATATTTACTGTCGATGTGTAATAGAATTCTATCGGAGTCTAATAGAAAATAAAATTTGTATATATTTGTGAATAGTTTGATTTTTTTTTTTATATTTATAATATTTTCTCTAATAGTATTTAGTAACATTTTATTTAAATAAATAAATAAAAATAAATTTCTTGGTTAGGATTGGACAGCACATAATAATTTTGGGCAACCCTAGGCAGTGATTTGAAAAGCATAAATGGCAGTACAAGTTATTATTTATGGGCATTTGTCAGTCACTCGTTTTTTCAGATCAAACAACTACAATCAACACAGAGGGGAAATCTAAAAACCCTAATTTTCAACCATTCCAAATGGAAAAATTCAATTTTATATTAATTCATAAAATCACTTATTAAAAAATCCAGTAGACATCATTATTTAGAGGCCAATAGTCACATCATTTTCTTTTCAATTGAGAATTGCTTTATGGGTTCAGTGAGAATTTTTTCATAATTTAGAAAACTGACAAATATACCTCTTCATATGTCCGAGTTATATTGATCAAATTAAAAATTTTAAAATACAGAAATACAAAATAAACTCAAAGTTTCAAACTATGAAAGGCTTTATGATATTTTATTGAATTTTCATTATACTCATACCCTAAGTATTCAGAGAAATGTTTAGGTCAAGCAAGGTCGATTTTTAATTTTTCAGACAGATGAATTAATGGTGTTGATTTGGGATAAAAAAAACATTATAGATTATATTATCTTGGGTTCAGAACAATAACATTAAAAAAATTAGAAATAACACATTAACTCGTTAAGTGCGTTTTAAAATAATTATTTTTATAAAAATACTGACTAATACATCTTTAACGTTTCACGGGAAATTGGGAATAAGAAAAATATTGAAAATATTTAAGACAGCTAAAAGTAAAATTGAAGAAGATTGTTTATTGATGTTTTTCGTTCATTTTTGTTTTTTTGTTTTTTGTTTTATTTTATTTTACTATATTGCATATTTAGTATAACAAATGGATGCATGAGAGATCTATTGAATTTTCACTATATACCTATACTCCAGGGAAAATGTTTAGGCCAAGCAAGATTGATTTCTAATTATAATTATAGTTTTAATTTCTTAAATTACATGTCAATTACTATTAATTATTCCACTTTTATTATTGTCTAAAATGACATGTTTGAAAGTTATTTTAACGGAATTAGTTTATTAACAAGTAATTCGTTAAAAGTGATTTTCCTACAATTATTTTAATGTAGGGTTCTATACTTTAAAAAGTGATTTCCCATAATAAGAAGTGGTTTTCAATGATTTGAGGGCATGGTTGATTTCGAGTTTTAGAACAAATATTTTAAGCTAAATTTAATTATAATTAGTTTTGTAAAGGTGTTATAAATTATGTTAATATAATTGGCTCCATATGATTTAATTTTAATTAAGGGTATATTTAAATGATTAAGGTTTGTTTTCGAATGTAATTTTAGTGTCATCAAATTACTAAAAAAAACATTACACTTGAGAATAAAAAAATTAGAGAGATGTAGAAAAACATAATAGGGAGTCAAATAAAAATTTAAGAGACAAAAAAAAAAAAAAACTACAAAAGAGAAATTTAGAGAGGGACAAAATTTTTAGATAAATAAATTTAATAGTGGTAGGGAGAATCCGAAGATAGAGAAATAAAGTTACTGAAATATTATAAGTGCGTCTATGTTTGAGAGTATTTTTAAAAATAGTGATCTTATTTAATCATAATTAGCTTTTGTAAAAGTGTGATAAATCATATGTTAATATCTAGTTCTATGTTCGTACACATGATTTAAATTTAGTTAAAAGCATTTTTAAATTATTAATATTTAATTTCAAAAGTAGCTTTAAAATCATCCAGTTATTAAAAAAATATTACATTTGAGAATAAAGGCAAATAAAATTATATAGAGAGAAAAATAGAAAGCTAGGAAAATTTTCAAATCGAAAAAATGTTGGAGGTAGAAGAGAAATTTAATAGAGACCCTGAAAGTTTGAAGATAGGGAAATAAAGTTATAGAGATATACAAAATTTTGAGAGAATAGCCAAATTTTATGGAGAATAAGAAAAAAAAACTTAAAGAGTGAGGAATAAAAAAATTAAGAAAACAAATTAGAGAAAGACGTAAAAAAAATATATAGAGAGAGAGAGAAAATGCGAGAAAAATGATATTTTCTAAAAAGTAAGACAAGATTAGAGGTAAACATTATAAAAACTTTAGAGAGAAAATTAGGAAGGTAGTAAAAATTAGAGAAAAATAACAACAAAAATGGACAGAAAATTTAAAAGCGAAAATACAGCTTTCCGAAAAATTTTAAAACAAAATAAAGTGAAATAGAAAGAATTTCTTTTTTAATATGAAATAATAGTCTTTTTTTTTTTTTTTAAATAAAATCACTTACAATCACCTCTAACAAAAAATCATTTAGAATCACTTCTCCTAATAATTAAATCGAGGTGATTTTCATAATTCTAAAATCACAACCATCATGGATTGGTCTAATCATAGTGGGCATATTAAAAAAAAAAACACACACAAAACATTAAAACCATGTAGATATCTCAATTTTACAATATATATATAAATACATTTAGAAAAATAATAAATATAAAAATTGCAAGTATGTCACCCTTTTGAAAATAAGTTTAAAATTCTTACCATTAATATCATGTTTCCGTCAGTAATGTCATGCAATGGTTGATAATTTCAACATTATAGTTCGAAGAAAGTTAGAATTAGTCCCGATTAATTGTAACTAAAATGTAGTCAATATAGTTTGATAAAACTCCCATAAATGATCCCTTGAAATGTCATCAAACTACAAAATATTTACGAGAGTTTTATTAAACCACATGAGCTAAATTCTAATTATAAGTTATAGACTAAATTCTAACGGTTTTTCAATGGTACATTTGGAATACATTTTTAAGTTTTTTTAAAATAAATGTTTAACAACTATTCAAAATAGATTTTTTTTTTTATTTTTAAAAAAGGAGTTTATAAAATAAGTTGGTTTAAGATAAATACTTGAAATTAACTTTTAAATGTTTAATGGCTAATCTCTCCCTACTTTGTATAATTTTGAAAATTACTAAAATGCCCTAAAAGTTATCTAATTATAAGTTATAGACTAAATTCTAACGGTTTTTCAATGGTACATTTGGAATACATTTTTAAGTTTTTTTAAAATAAATGTTTAACAACTATTCAAAATAGATTTTTTTTTTTTTTATTTTTAAAAAAGGAGTTTATAAAATAAGTTGGTTTAAGATAAATACTTGAAATTAACTTTTAAATGTTTAATGGCTAATCTCTCCCTACTTTGTATAATTTTGAAAATTACTAAAATGCCCTAAAAGTTATCTACCTCACTTCCACTATGTTGTTGTGATTACTACCATCGCTGTCGGTAAACTCCGACCACCACTACCGTCGGCCAACCTCCAACGACCACCTTCGGTAACTACCACCACCAATTCTGATAGTGAATATTCGAGACGACCAACTTCAATGATCATTATTTTAAATTATTAATTCATAATATTTTACAGTCGATTTTTATAGTAATTTGACATTAATAAAAATACTTATAATATAAACAAACCAAACACATTTATATATAAAAACATTTTTTTTAAGAAAATAGTCAAACACATGATAGTTTTTTTTTTAATTTAAAAAATAGTGTTTAAATGGAAAATATTTTTTTTTCTAAGAGAATAAAAACATACCCTAAATTTATAAAGACCAAATTTTATCTATCTTCTATTTATTTTTGTTAATTTTATTGTTACATAATTAAAATTAGATGTAAAAAAATTGATAGAACCCAGAAAGCGTAATAAATTGAATTGATGGGAGAAAAGTGTAATTAAGTGAAGGAAGGGGGCATCCCATTTAACACACAATCCTCCATTACCTATTTTATTTTCTCTGTTTAATTTTTAATTTCCCACTCTCAAAAACTCTCTCTGGGTCTCTCTCTCTCTATCTCTCTCTCCATCGAGTAACGACAACAATTCTGGAAAGTGGAAAAAAAAAAAAAAACTAGCCTCCTGCTGCCTGCCTCCCTACTATTTGACGGACATCCAAATTTTGTTTTTGTTTTTGTTTTTCTTTTCTTTCATTTTTTCACAAAAATCAGGAAATAAAATTGGGGTTTTAGGGTTTTTCATTTTTCTTTCGAGGGGACTCCCATATTTCATTTTCCCATTCCCATTCCCATTCCCATGGCTGCCATCGCCAACTCTTAAATACTGCACAACGTTACCTATTTATCTCATAACTTAAGCTTTCATTTCTCAGTATGAGAGAATCATCAACAACAACTACAACAAGATTCCATGATGATGACGATATTGATATTGATCAGATTGATGATGAAAATAGGTTGATGACGATGAATAAGAAAGGGATGAGGAAGATGAAACCTGCATGGCTTCAAGCTTTAATGTCTAATTCTAATTTCTTCGCTCCCTGTGCCCTTCACCACTCTCGCCGGAAGAACGACATGAACGTCTTCTGCTTGCACTGTTGCCTTAGCATTTGCCCTCACTGTCTTCCTTCTCACCGCTCTCATCCTCTTCTTCAGGTCTTTTTTTTTCCCCCTTTTCTCTTCAATTTCTCTCTCTTCCTCCATTTTTTTTTCTTTCTATTTTCTATTTTTCTTTATTCCGGTACTTCAATTACATTTTTTCTCCTCTCAGATGAATTTCTTCATTTTTATTATTTCGGATTCGGATTTATTATTATTTTTTTTTTATATATAAAAAAATGTATTCTAGTTCTAGGTCTACTACGCTACAGCCACAGGCAGAGGCACAGGTGGGGGTTAATGATGTGTTTCTTGATTCTCACTTTTTGGATTTGGTTCCATTCCCATTAATGGAACCAACTCTTTTCTCTTCTTTTCATTTAATTTTCTTCCTGCAAAACCCCTTCTCACCTGTTGCTTTCAAGGAAAGCGAAGCTTTGACCCAACTTTCTTTCTTTCAGATTTCACCCCTTTTCCCATATCTCTTCTTCTCTACTCCATTCTACTGTTCTAGTAGTTTATTATTTCATTATTTTTTTATTCCCAGAACAATTCAATTTTTAATTTATTTTTCAATATAATTTTTTACCCATTTGGAGTTGGTGTGTAGCTGCTAAGCTTCACCTTCCTTCACATTGTTACAATATATGCAAGTCAATAAACAAAAAAGGGAGCTCTCTTTCTTTATTCTTGTAGTAATTAAGTGCAATGTCATTTAAGTAATATTGATTTGGGCCTTTACAATTAATTTCCAAGCCCAAGTGAGGGAAGTGTGTTGAAATAGCGATATAATTAAATCTATCCTGACCCATTAACTTAAATGGTTAGGTGAGGTGAGTTGCAATTAATTTTGGTTGATGTGATTGAATTTAACAGATTCGACGATATGTTTATCACGACGTGGTTCGGCTTGGCGATCTCGAGAAGCTCATTGACTGTTCTTATATTCAGGTTGAATTTAGATTTTTTAAATATTTGGTATAATTGATGTTTTTTCCTTTTCTCTTTCTTCTGAAATAATGCCAAAATGAAGTTGGAATTTGAATTGCAACATCTTGTTTGTGTTTGTGTTTGTGTTGGTTGCAGCCTTACACTATAAATGGTGCCAAAGTGATATTCTTGAATCATAGGCCACAGTCTAGGCCTTGCAAAGCCCCTTCCAACGTTTGTTTAACTTGTGACAGAATTCTTCAAGAGCCTTTCCACTTCTGTTCCCTCTCATGCAAGGTATTGCCTCACTTAATTTTATGTATATGTATTCTATGTAATATTCTGTTATTGCTTACTTGATCAAATTTGTAATGATCATGGAAAACTAAAATGTAGGAGTGAGAGATTTGAACCATGATTGAGTCATTTAAACTAAGTTGTAGGGGACAATGGCTGTGACTGATGTGAAAGTTTGATTGTATTACAAAATGCAGGTTGATCATATGGTGTTGGAAGGGGCAGATCTTTCCAGTATTCTGTTCAGATTTGACGAATCAGATTTCGCATTTTCACAATTTGAAGGATTGCGGATGGATGGCTCCGAGGTCACCGACGATGATGCCCAAATCGCTCCAAACTTCGACTCGTTACAATGCCAAGGTTTGTCGTACTCAGTTTCGAATGAAGCCACGAGCGATTCGGTAGTCTCACGGGAACCGGAGATCGTGAAGAAGAAGAAGAAAAGCAATGGTTTCCTTCCTGGAATTGTTCTCTCTCTTGGTAGCCGGAGAAAGGGTGCTCCCCAAAGGGCTCCACTGTCTTAGAATGGGAACCATATGGAAAATAAAGTAAAATAAATAATGTAATTTAGGACTTAATTAAGAATATTATTAGATTAAATTTATATATATATAAAAGAAAAAAAGAGAAAGATGCTTGTTGATTGTTAGTTAGTTGTTGTTGAGGTTAGTTTTTATTTGAAAGTGAGGAAGAGAGTGGCTGCCTGTTTGTATCCAAATCCAATGTGATTTCAAGGTTTAAATTGATTTAGTGTATCAACTCAAGTGTTGTTTAGAACAACAAAAATCTTGAAACTGACACCAAATTCCATTTCCAAGGAGGTGTTTGAGAAAACTTTGTTCTCAACATTACCAATTTTGTGCTTCATCATGTAATGGAATTTGGACCTATATATATATATACGTCTGTATGTACAATATTATAAGCCTTCAAATTTATTTCTAATCTCCATGCCCTCAGTTTTCAAACAAATTCATCTTACCTGATTTTCTGTTCATATTCAATTCCAAATAAATCAAACAGTTGTGACTCAATTCAACCATTTAGTCGTATCTAATAATGAATTTGTTTTTAGCCTTCTGCTACATTTCAGAAGGTTACACACTAAGCAAAACATATGATTGGTCAGCATCATTGTGAATTAAAATTTATTTACAATTAGTAGTTGGCATCATATTATATGCCATTTACATAAGATTTCATAAAATATTGAAGTAAACCATTTAGTAGTTGATCTAAAAAGATACAAGTTTATTCATGATTATAGAATAAGGAAATAAAAACAAAAAAGAAACATTAAAGGATATCTTACTCCAAAAAAAATTCAGCATTGAATACATTAAAATTCAAGTAAACTTTAGAAACAAAAACTACATTTTAACTTGGAAAGAAATATAATAATGGGGAACATGAAGGAGAAAAATGGGGTTGAGAAAAAAAAAAAAAAAAGAAAGAAAAGAAAAGAAAAGAAAAGAAAAGAAGAGAAGAGGGTTTCAGTTTTGTAATAATAAAAAGAAAAGAAAGCAGTGTGTTGTAGTCTTTATCTTTATTGCTTTAGTGAAATTTAAAAAATAATTGGTATTGATTTGTTCGAGTGTTTGGACTTAGTTTTGTGTGTGTCTTGGAACTTGAAGACTATGGATGAGATGTTAGGGTTTTGTGGAACAAACAAAAACCAAGTTATGGACATGGAATGGGATGACATGGTGCTGGGGGAAGGCTTATTAAATTATAATTATATAATTAAATACTTTTTTTTTTTTCCCTTCTTTTTGACAATTATATTTGTAGTTGGCTTTTAATTAATTAATTATTTATTTTCTTTTTCCCTTTTTTCTCTTTTCAAATTTGCTATTTTAAGGAATGGGCTTTGACTTGCCCTTTTGTCAGTTCCTTTTAACTTCTGTCTCATTCTCAAGTTGGGAAAACCCCACTTCATTAACTTTAAATTAAACCAATAAATAAAGACTTTCTCAAAAAATATACCAATAAATAAATACTTGTTCCTTTACTAAATAAAACCCATGTGTATCAAATAAAATAGGAGTAGACTCATAGAAATTAATTGGTTTGAATAAATATTTGTTATTGTATATAATACAAAATTTGAGTATTTCACTAAATGTATATATAGCTTATGATATAGGTCATTAAATATTCAAGTTTATAAGAGAAAATTTAAGAGAATATACAAAAATAAAAAAGAAAATAAGATTTTGAAGTCATAAATTTCCATGAGAGAGAGAGAGAGAGATTAATTATCTGTCAGCCTTAACATGTGCTTCATGTTCTCTCTCCCGACTGCACCAACTCCTGTAACTTGGGTTCTTATGTTACCATACTACCACCCGTACCCAATCATTTTTCCTTTTTTTGGGTATCTGTTTAATTATGAAGCCACCTGTAAATCTAACAAAATCATGATACTATTACGCTAATGAACATTTTATTTTTTAACAAATAAATAGAATTACAAAATAACATTATTAGACCCAAATAAATTACCACCAATAAAGTCTAAACAAAGTACATAATTTGGAATAAAAGTTTCAAATTCAAAGCACACGCCATCTTACTGGTTCAACTCAAAGAAAAAAAAGAAATTATCCTTAAGAAAGTTTTTAAAAAGGATTACCACCCATAAATAATTAAAACCAAGTACAAAAATATAATGTAATGACATGTTTAGAAATTAGTAACATAGTATTAAATTTTCGTCGACATGTTGATATTTCTACATTTTCATGAGTTCGATATTGATATAAGAGGTAAATTAATATGTCTATTATTTTATAAAAAAATTCACAAAATATAAAAAATATAAGCAACAAAATGCCACTAATGTAAATATAATATGAATAATAAATATACTAACTTGTTTCAAAATTATAAAATATTTATTTATTAATTTGAATTTTTTGTTTTTATAATTTTTTTAAGAATATTTATTAAAATCAATATTTTCATAAAATTAAGACTTCGTCAACATCCCTATTTTAAACCCACCTAAAAAGTAGGGTTATTTATTATAATTAATTAGAGATTAGAAGAAGTAAATTTTTTTTTTTTGAGTGGGAGGGTTTGGGGTTCAAAAGAGAAGGAAATCCTTGTCGTTAGTTGGAAATAATATTTAATAATGGACGGCATAAGATGAAGAGTTTTGAAATTGAATGGAAAGGATAGTGGAGATTACGACACGTGGAAACATAAATGGTAGGAATATCACGTGACATGAGCATGTTTCTTTAATTCCGGCAACCATTTGAAACTGCCCTGTCATTATTTTAACAGCTTTCGTGGGGTTCTTCCACGTGGCACCTACACCCCAATCCTATTTCACCATGAACACTTATTATATGAGACCAACAATATTCGAATTTATTGTAGTAGCTAGCTACCAATATTAAATGCGATATCTGTAATAACTCTATTGCTAACAAAAATTATTAAAAAATAGAGAAATTCCAACTCATGATGAATTATCTTGCCTACAAGATTTTTTATGCAAAAACAAATATTTTCTCCCAATTCAATTTTGGTATATATATAATGTTTTCATCAAGTTGACAATTAATACCTATACTCTACTCTCTTACCAACATAGCTCAATCATCAAGTCACTTCTATTTTTCTTTCACATTTGTCAAACAATTCAAAACTACTGATATTATACCTTATGAATAACAATGTCCTTGTCTCCTTGACTTCGCACAATTGAGACATTTTGACTCAAAAGTCTTCTTATATGTTAATCTGTACTTAGCTAGTTTTCCCTATAAATGTAGATGGAAATTAGAGGAAATTTGATTATACCATAATCCAGCAACAGCATCGACCCTAAGTTTGGTGAATAAAGATGCTTATTTTTCAGAAACATAAACAGTTAGGGAAACAGAGTAACAACTATTTAGCTTTGACGCAGAGCCAAATTTAATATCCGTATCATCTCTTCTACTATTCAACCTGGAAGGGCAGACCCCTCTTTCTTAGCTTTGCTTGGCGATACATATTATGAATGAACACAATAACAACTGAAATAGAGAGAGAAATTGAACAAGGGAAAAAGAAAGGGGACCCATGATTCAAAACGACTCTGAAATTCAGCACAAGCATTGTACAATGCAGAATCAGACCTTTTCAGAAAGGATAATTAATCCTCTCCTCTCCTCTCCTCTCCTTCCCATAAGAGAATTCACATAATCACACACCAACCTCTCCACATCTAAACAATGGCTATGTCCCAAAGCCCCAAACTATATTATATCATAAATCCCAAAGCTTAAACACCCAAATTTTAATCCAAAATCTATGTCACGTCTGAAAATTCTATCTTATGGGATGGTCTAATACATCATTTTAAATTTTAACATCATACGAAATGGGGATGTACAAGACCTATATATTATTGAAAAGAAAAGTAGTACAAGGGAAATTAAATGGGCAGAGGAAAAGAAAGTGGGGACAGTGGGAAAAAAAAGGGGAAAACTGAAATGAGAGGATGGTGAGTGGGTGGAAGAATAATGGGTGGCATTTCCAAGTTCCAACACAATAATAATAATAATAATAATAATAAGAATAAGAATAAAAATAATAGATTAATAGCATGCAATATAAATGCAACTTTTCATGCATTATATAATTCTATATGTACGTGGAATGACCCTACCTGATATGACCAACCATGCATTGACTCTATCCTTTTCCCATTCAACTCCTTCATCATTCACCACTTTGCAGCCACCAATTTCCTGTTTCCATACTGTTTGATTTGATTTCATTGCCATCCTTCTTTTTCACTATACCAAATTAGTTAGTATCCTACCCTACCCCCATCAAAGTTTAATTTGATTGAAGATCACTGTGCATTTTGTTCATCATCAAAGTATCAAAGGAAGTAAATCTAGGGTTATTGTTCTTCCTTGTGAATGTCAGAAGCCTATTTTTATAGCCTAACAACTAGCATAATAGACAAAATTAAGGAGGGCTCAACTAATGATATTATAATGTTTGTGAAAGGAATTTGGCGATTAGGTCATTGACTAATATGAAGAAAATGGCAATACTTCATGGTTATCATGAAGGAAAGAATGCAGTAGTGGTTCAATGTAATGCCAACTCGTATAATTAATAGAGCCAGGATTTTGTGAAGGTCAAGCTTATACAAAGGAACCACAAAGGATGAACTCTTCGAAAAAGTTGTACATGTCCAACGACTTAAAGCGACAAAAACTTAGAACTTATTTGAAGTGGAGAAAGAATAGGGTGAAGTAAAAATCTCCAGTTCAAACTAAGAAAAGTTAGTTGAGTAAAATATGTAGAGGGCATATTATTGTGCAATGTAAGTGTTTTCAAAATAAATATGTAGAGAGTAGAGGCTTTCCTTTCAAAGAATTGTCAATCCAAACAATAATATCCAACGTGTCATTCGTTTAATTATAAATTATGGTGTTGAGCATTCGGTTTAAATGTTCACAAATTCTCTTCTCCCTAAGGATCCTTTGAGATGATAGAATGGTTAAAAAGAAGCAATATTGATATTTTGAGTAGACATAGAGTTGAGACCAACAAATATGAGAAGTTCTGATGTCACTCTATATGGTAGACCAAAAGTCTAATACCTAATTCAATCACATAGAATTTGAAAAACAACCAAATCAAATCTCATGTTACGGACATCTCTCCTCTTCAAGAATGGAGAAGAGACAAAGCATAGGGAATTCTGGGTTCGAGAACATACCGACCAATGAAATTTTTAGGTTAAAAACAATGCTTTTGATCCATGTAATTCCAACCTTCAAATTTATAATTTTTTTTAAAAAAAATTTGTGAGTCCATGTCAGCTTAACGCACATTTCGACTAATCTCACAGAACAATCTGTCTGACCTTGCAACATTTTGGTGCCAAGGAAATTTTTAGGATATTAAATCCTAGGTAGGTGTTTACCATGGTTTGAACATATTCCCTCTAAGTCATTTATGAGATTTATGACTCGATTATTAATACATAACAATTTAATTATTGTATTTCAAACTTATAACAATTTAGTACTTATTGTGAAAAATCTTATCAAAATTAAGTCTATATGATGTAACAACTCAAGTACTTCCAATCTATAAACATAACATATTTAGTTCCTCCATCAAATTGTTGACCGACAAATACAATAAACTCCATCATAATTTTAACAATATTCTTGACGGTAGGAACTAAAATGTTACAAAATTTAAATTTCAATCTCAACAATCTTAACCTAATTCTGTATCTTGTGGCTCAGGCTCTAAAGCTTCAATTAAGAACTTAAAAAGAATTAGGTTAAGAGGAAAGAAGAAGAGATTTGTTAAGGGAGATGATTGGTCCCCCAATCCCATCACAATTCAGGAAATGGGTCAGGCCTTTTTTAAGTTGAAGCAGAGCAGAGCAGAGCAGAGCAGAGCAGAGAGCAGCTGGCTGCCATTGCCATTGCCATTGCCATTGCCATTTTTCTGATTTAGATCTCATCTACTCTTTCTTATGGTAGTTTTGGGGGCACCTGCTCCTTCTAACCTACGGTTACTCGTCTACTCTCTACATGTTATTTCTCTCTCTTTCCTTTCCTTTTCTTCCCATTTAAATTGAATTTGATTAATTTACTTTTTTCAATTTCCAGTTTTGAAATAAATTCTTGAATGGCAAAGCACAGTATTTTATTTTCCGCCATTCACTTGCCTTTCCTTTACAAATAATTCATATTTTAGTTTTAGTGAGATGAAAATCTTGTCTAGTTTTAAGTGGATTTTGGAACTTACAACATTTTAAGAATTCTTTCAATATTTCCATAAAATATATTTTCACATAGATCATTAATTTTTTTTAATATTATTTTAAAAAGAGAAGTGCTTGTATGAATCAATAAGCCATTTTTATTTAAAATATGGTACGGTACCATACCACTTTACATTTTTTATTTTTTTTCCAATAAAAAAGACAAAAATTCCATGTGAAAAATTTGTACTTCATATTAATTTCTAATTCCACATGTGAAGACTTTTTTTATTTTAAAAAATGACACTTTAAACAAATAAATTAAGGCGTATATTCCACTCTATATTTTCAACCCTATACTTGGGAGGGGGAAAAAAACTCAATTCATCCATACTTCAATTCATTGATCTCAACAATTCCCCTTAATGATCGAAATTATACAGAAAATAGAATTCAAATATACATTTCACTCTGTTATTTACACATTCGTTTTATTTCTTTTTCTTGTACTTGTTAAGGCTTCAATTTTCTTACTCTTAGTTAGTAGTAGCATAAGTATAATGATGATATTGAATAAAGGAAAATACTTAGGTTATCTGAACATTCATTAATATTAAGATTATCTAAATTAATAAATAAGAAGATGAAGTTCAGAATTAAAGAAAAAAGGAGAGAGAGATCCAATAATGGAAGGAGTAAGGGAATAACATATAACCAAAGTGTTGAATTATAAGGATGGAAAGTAGAGGAGATTAAGATAAGTCATGGTTGTCACAGTCGGAGTGATGGCTGTAGGCATTATGGGTGATAGAAATGGAGCCCAGATATCAGATATTCCAGAGGCCATCATTGTCCCAATCCTTTGACTCATTTATACTGATGCAACCCTTCCTTTGACCCTATAAAATAAAACCCACTTTCTCTCTCCATCTCTTGCTTTTAGGTTCAATGCCTATAACCCTCCTTTTCTCTCTTCATTCATTTTTATCCGTTTTGGTTAGAGAATGTCTTGTCAACACAACCCTTGCTTCATTCACTTCTGCCTAATCCTACCTCATCCCCCTACAGTACTCAGTCATTACCATTCAACAACCCTGCCTCCCTCCACCTTTGCAACTCTGCCCTTCACATCTTTCCAAATCTAATCTCATATAAATGCTAAACAAGCATTTGTGAATTGTGTAGACTATATAAGAATAAGTTCTAAATGCATGTGAATAGAATTGTGAAATCTAATCTCATGTAAACTCATGCCTGCCTCCATACTAAACAGTTCATAAAGCAAAAGAGGCATATGTGTTTAGAGTAGATATAAGAATAAAATTTAAAATGGATATTATTCGAGTACATAGAGTTGGAAGATTCAGTTAAGCCATACTCATCCCTAAATAATAACCCTTCTTATTTGACTCTGACTTCATTTGATTGTACTCTATAATTAATTATTTGATTAATAAAGAGTGTCAAATGATTTTCATGTAGGTCCGGCATTGGGAATTTTGTATCATAAAAGGTCTTTATTATATTTACTAGTTGGAGGGGGTGCTTTAAAATGATATTCCTTCTTTTATTTCTTTGAGTTGATGTTTTATCATTCATAATAATATCATTTTGATCAGTAGATTATCTTACTCTAGTTCAAGTTTGGTTATTTTATGTGCTGTTAAAAGTTTCTTTTATTTCTTTGAGTTGATGTTTATTATAATATCATTTTGATCAGTAAATGTCTTGCTCTAGTTCAAGTTTGGCTATTTTATGTGTTGTCAAAAGTTCTATAAATTTTCTAAGAAGTACGATATTTTAACCTGCAGGCTTCGTTAGTTGGATAGAAATATCAAAATTGGCTCAACCATTCAGGAAAAGTACCTTCCCTCAGCTTCAATTCGTTCAGCTGTCAAGAAATTCTCTCCTATGAGAGATGATGATTGAGGCTGTTTCCAATTCTCATATAAAAGGAAGATACTGGGCGTCAAATGCGCTTCTGATTGTCTTGGTTCCACGAAACAAACATCAATAGAAGAACTGGATTCCTGTCCAGATTATACATAAAGGATACATTTGCTATTTGCATTTTATTGTTCAGTTATATACAATGAGTTCTGAATTCTGATTAATAATGCTATCCACTCCCCACCTCCCAACATAAATGCATAACTTGCTTCCAAGCACACGAGAGGTTCGGATTCTTATCCCCTTGTCATATTTCAGACGAAATCCTTTCTAATCTAGGCAAAAGAGGTCTAATGGTAAATGTAGTATAAGTTAAACAGGTATGAAAATCAGCCAACGCATAGTAAAACATGAGATAAGGGAAAGAAACTGATTGAATACATTAAAAAATTAACTTGCAGCACATCTCCACTTGAATTCTTGGTGATTATTTTCATGGTTTTAACTTGGATTATATACTCTAGACTTCCTATCATCCAGTTTGAAAAAAATTATAGAAATAATTCAAATGATGTACAGAGTAAGAATTCAATCCGTAAAGCAGGTAAAGAGTAAATAACAATACATGGCTTTGAGTGAAATTGTTGCATTTCGGATGTTCATCTCAAGACAACATTCAACTTGCTCTGAACCTGTTCTCTCACGTTCCTCTGCATTTGCAACCACAAAAGATATGAAGCCTGTATCCAAACTTCTATTTAAACAAATTAATATATTATAGGAATACAATTTAAAGTTAATAAATACTTGCAAATCATTGATTTCTTCATCTGTGAGTGACCGTTCCATAGATCGGTAAGCAATCCTGTAACAGTGACTCGTCATCCCTTTCTTCTCGTTGGTAAAACTGTCTATCAGTTGCACCTGCCAGCATCCATTTGTAAAGAATGAAATTATTTCATTAAACGAGGGGCAACTGTCAGATAACTTAATAGACCAGATTATCTTAAACATGTACTTCAAAAGGCAAAATGTTCTCATGCCCCTACCTTAAGCATTTACTTCATTAATATTATTTAAACTATTTATGCCCTGAAAACAGTTAATAACATACCTCTTCAACAAGATCCCCGGCAATTCCTCTCACAACTTCACATAAATTATTCTCGGTGAAAGATTCACTGATCCAAAAACTAATATCCTTGTAGCAAGGTGGAAACTGCAGCAGATACAATTACTAGAGCTTTTTAAAATAATTTAGAGGATATAATTTGTTAGAAGTGATACTGAAACCCGTTAGATGTTACTCAGAGAAATGGAATAAAAAATTGCACTCTCAGGAAATCGAATATTGCTCTCCCTCGATGCCTAAAATGTTTGGTAATAGTACCTTAGAAAATGGTTTAAATTTAACACCTAGCTTGCCCTTTGAGAACTGCAAAGAAAAATCCCAACGGGATATAGGATAATTTATGTTTGAGAAAGTGCCAAAGAGAAAATAGTGGAAAAAATGGAAGAGTACAGTTTAAATGATGTAATTACGTACCTGCGAGGTAAATCGCTCATCAGCTGACCAAAATAATCGGACATCAGGTATGTCAAAAAGAACCATGGCTAGCCTTTCCAACCCAAGACCAAAAGCCCATGCAACATGGTTCTCTTTGCCACATTTTTGCAATATTTCTTGCTCCATCACCCCACATCCCAATACTTCCAGCCATTTCTCCTGCATAAGTAGGGCATCAAATAACCCTCAGATACAGGATTAATTTTTATTATATTTTTGTTTGAAAACGAAAGAGAGAACAAACATAATTTTCATTCCAGAAGGAACCAACAGCAAATGCAACATAAATAATTTGTCGAGGAAATCTCATAATTCAAGCATTAACCATTCATTCTTTTATAGGATTCATGGGTGGAAATAATAGCTGAGAAGTGGTTGTGGTCAATCCCAATTGAAGGAACTTGTATTATTTTTTGTTATGAAAGCTTTTTTATCCCAAAATGCAGTGCACCATAATCAAATTAATGAAATCTGGAGAGCAAGTTCACTAATATAATCATCTGATGTACCTGAAAGAAAATCTCGAGTTCAAATGACGGGTTCGTAAATGGGAAATACGCATCAACCCAGCGCATTTCCACAGCACCTGGAAGTTTTAAGAGATTAGTTAATGATAACATAACTCCATCATGTGTACAACCACTGCAAAATTAAAGAAATTGTTTTTAAAAATCAAATCCTAATTACGTAAGTTGGGAATTTATTCTTCATTGGTATCTTAAAAATGTAACCACCTTTGGAAGAAGTTTTTTAGGAGGGTGTTTGGACCACCAACTTGAGTTGGGTGGATTTGGTTAAAATAATCAACTCCTTGTTTGGTCACATACTTCACAACACAGTAATAACTACACCCCACTGACTTCAAACAGGGTTGCACATTTATCGAAAAATTCTATCTTCCTCTCACTCCATCCCTCCAATATGTTTATGGTAACTCCACCCCACAAAAATTAAATTTTTTTTTAAAATATAAAAATTATTTAAACAAACTTACCAATGTTGAATCCTTATTCCTTATCAAATTAGAAATTTTGATTCAAATTATAATCCACAAATTTTTTAGATAAATTTCAAATTTGATTCAATTTGAATGAAACTGAGTTTGGACATAATCAAGTTTTCATCCCAAATCAAATTCCACAAATTCTATCTTAGAATTCTATCCTAAATGTAAACCAAATTTTGGATAGAACCTATCATTGACATATCCCAAACTTTGTACAAAATATTTCTTAAAAAATTGTAAAATCAATATTCAAGTCATCTAGAGTTGATCTCAAATTAAAAAAAAATTTGTTATATTCATATTCAATCACATATCAAACTTGAGTGATGATCAAATATTGCTCTAGATGCATATTACATAAAAAATAGCCAAAAAAAAAAAGTCAGCATATAGACTTCAAAATCCAGGTTAAACAATTTTGCACTTCAAATATAGACTATTTAACTCCACAGAAGTCCAGGCTTAATAATTCAACTCAATGCCCCAAAAGCCCCCCTTAATGATCATATGCAGAATAGTAATCGTTAATACTTATCTAATCCATTATAGTTGTTACTCCTATAGTTCTTACATCAATCGTTTATTCTGCAAGTGTTAATGTTTCGTCTTTACCCAAAATCATCTGCATTTCAATAGAATCCCAAACGCATAACTAAGGCAGAAATGGAAGAATCGTGGGTGCCTTAATTAATTCAAACTTACCAAATAAATGCCTTGCCAAACCTTCCAAGCATTTCTTCAAGTCATCAGCGGCATAAGAAGTTCCATCTGTGCCAGATGCCTCCCAATCCTTTAGAGAAAAAACACGGACAGCTTCCATCTGTGGAAGATGGCAATGAAATTCATTGAATGGAAACTTTGATAAATTTAGCAAAAGACATGAACTGATTACTGCATTTATTTCAGTTACCTGATGAAATACAGGGTAATGAGTTGAATCAATGGAATCCCGACGGTAAACGTCCCCTGTCACAAGAAACTGAGTATATCCTCTTCTCAACAGCTCTGCTTGATGAGCACTTGTATGACATCTCAGAACCGTTTGTGAGTCAATGTAGTATGTATCATTATAACTTCGGCTTACATGATCTTCTGGAACCAACACATCATCAAAATTCTGCAGATATAATCATAGGATTCGACAAGAGGCATTGTATGTTAAAAGATAATAATTATTATAAATAAATAAATAACACGTAAGCTATTGAAATGAAGGGGGAAAAACTTAACCAGTTGCCAGGGAAGTTGACAACTACGAAACTAATCCCACCACCTTCTTCCGAAAAATGTTTAGTACTTCAAGAAAAAACATGGAAAGCATAATGAAGACATTTTTTTCTTCTTTTTTTTGAAAACATACACTTTTGATCCCTTACTATTGAACTTAGTTTCTATCTGAACTAAGTACTTAGAAAGGTGTTTGATCCCACAGGCTTGAAGTAGTTTTTGGTCTTAAGTTCGAATTAGTTTCTATTTGGTTCTTAAGGTTTTAGAGGCAACATGTTTGGACCCCAAGGTTTGAATTTGATTTCTAATTTGTTCCTGAGTTGACTTGATGGAGTGATGACCAAATAAAACCACGTTCAAACTCTAGGAACCAAAAGTGTTGGCTCTGAAACATTTGAGACCACCAGATAAAAACCATGTTCAATCCATTGGGACCAAAAGTGCATTTTACTTTTACTTCTAACAAGAAACTACTCATTTTAATTTTGAGCCCATATTCTAGATCTAGTTCTAGATAATAGTTATCTTTCCTTAACCATTCTGGAAAACTCATATCCATTATTATGTTCATTGTACGTTATTACTCTAGAGAGAAAATTGATATCTCCAAATTGACCCCGCTAGCCTCTATACTATAGAAAATTGATGTGAGTTTTTTTCCCCTTTCCTTCCTTCCTTCCTTCCTAAAATACCTGACGCCATTGAGAAAAGGTGAAAAAATACAAGGGCTTAAAAAATAGGAAAAAAATCACAAAACTAAGCCAACTACAAGAAGGGGCTCCAGTCAAGTAAAAAAAGACCTAATGAGTAATTACCAAAAAGACTAACCTAACGAGTAATTACCCAAAAAAAGCCTAGACACCAAAGCCTAGAGAGAAACCGAGAATCTAACAAACGTCCAAACATCACTATAAGAAAGGTCTTTTCTATATGAGCTTATTTGGACCATTACACACCACAATTTCTTTAACCTAAATATCATTCGAGATGAAACAACGATGACATTTACGTCTGAAGCCAGGATGCGATCAAAATTATAATTCACAACAAATGCAAGTTGCCAAAACATTCTTAAAAAATGGAGAAGAAGAAGAAGAGAAGATGCCTATTGTAAACCAATAACATCTTAGCTATTTTTTCTTTTTTTTTCGTTACAGTTACTCCAACAGATTCTTTTGGTTGGCATGGTTACATGTTGTGGTTACACATGCAATGCACATTTATAGCTGATACATGATAAGACTACCACTTGATTTAATGATATGTTGAGTCAGGAAATTCAAGTTATATTATTAATATCCTAAATAAGTAGTAAACAAGACCTGAACCTGTAACCTTCTTAATACTATGAGTTTTTGGCTTGTCCTTTTCACCGAAGTGCCAAGTTATGATGATTTGTTCTGTGCCATATAATAAGAAAAAGTTTCAACTACAAAAGATAGCTGATGCACTTAACACCTATATGAAAGTTCTACATGCTTTCATACTGCATAACTAAAGGTGTAAAAGGAAGAGAAAGAAAAATAAGGTATGCAGATTCTTCTGGAACTCTTAAGACTGCAAAGGGTCAAAGGGTGTAGGAATGTTGTCAGCGTAAAAGTAGAATGTTAGCAAAATTCAGATTTCAAATAATTTTGAAACTAAATCACCATTTTCTAAGAAAACCAACTCTTCAAGTGTAAGAAGGGTGGCTATAGAATTCCATCACCTATAAGCATGCAATTACTTGCAGTTCGGAGTTCGCACTTTCTAAATGGAAACCAGCACCCGTATTCAATTCTCTGCATAGGAGCATATTTCCTTTGTGGCCCCCAGAAAAAAAAATGGCAAAAATTCTGAGGCATGGATAAATCTTCAAACTAAGTCTGGTCACACAATATACTGAACAGAAGCAATGCAAGTTGCTGAAATCAAGCAGGCATATGTTTTCTGTCATTAGTCCTTTTCGTGCAGAAAGGTTGAAATACTTACAACTTTCTAGATCAAAGATTCTTCAATTAATTTGACATATCTATCAGATTGTGTTACATGACATACAAAGGTCCTAAAGCAGCGTAAAACTCATTTTTCAGCGAATTAGCTACTGGACTACTCAATTTCTGGAAACTAAAATTTCCTTAGGGATAAAGATAGACATGGAATAGGCTTACCTCCTTCACGGAGACAATTGGACTGAGGTCATCAAACTTATTGAACTTATTTGAGTAATTTGTATCAAAATAGTTGTATATCTCATTCTTCAGAATGCCAAGTGGATGGTTATCTCTTCGGTGGAGTTGCATACCAAGTTTTGAAAAAATATTATCTGGGACATTGTTCGTAGGATCATCCCTCACAACATCTGCAACCCTCCAATAATATTAGTAACTCATCCACATTTAAATTTAACCTCAGACAGTATGAATTTCATAAAAATATGGTTAATTGGCAGAACAGTTCAACAAGCACCTTGAAAATTAAATCCATAAAAATAGTTTCGATGAGTTACAAAAGAGAAATATGAACTGTAATGAATAATTATTTAACTTCAAATCAGGAGGAAAATGAAGCAACATAGCAATCGCATAAACATTTTTGGAAGTAGTTATCTTATATCTCCTCAACGCCATTGTAAAACTGGAATCCAAGAAGATTAATTATGGCTCAGAAAGGAAGAGCCAAACACTTTTGGGGACGTTATTTGCCCCTTTAGAAATTAGAAATAGGCACAGCTGCTCTACCCAGCTGTTTAACTTAATTCTCCCTAGTACATAGTAATCTTCATATGCTTTATTTGTAAGTTGACATCAAAAAGAGAATTAATAAAGACGGGAGGGGGGGGGGGGGGGGGGGGGGGGGGGGTTGACTCACTCTTCAAACAGCTTTCTAAATTAGAAAATAGAAGAATACAATATAGAAAAACTACACTGACGGATTTTTTTTTCAGACACAGGTCCAAGAAACGGAGCCCCTTACCATTCCCTAGTGCTCAGTCGCAATGTTAAAACATATCGTACACTAAGCGAAGAATCAGAGGAACTTTGGTGTTGTTCCTAAAGTCAACAAGACGAAGCAGCAAAATAATCACATGAAAAATTACAATTGTCTAAGATAGTAACTATATTCACATCGCTAGATAAAATTCAACGAAATCGCGGAAGTTCAACCAGAAAATCTTTCAAATTAGGAACGAGTCCATGTCCGGAATACAGAAGCGGATTAGGAAAACAATAAGACAATATAGACAGGTAAAATAGAAAAGGAAAGAATAGTATACCGTCTTTCGCAATTGCGACTCCGCCGAGCTCAAGAAGTGAAGAGACCGGCTGTCTCCATTTCTTCCGGTGAACGCTGTCGGAGGAAAGAGCTGAAGAAGAGGAGAAAGATGTAGAGAAGACAAAGGTTCTGAGGCAGTTTCTGCGTAGAAGATTAGAAGCATTGGTGAAGAGAAAAGCTTGAGTAAGTGACAGAGTCGATGCCATGCTAGTCGTCCCGTCCACTTCTG
Organism: Lagenaria siceraria; assembly: GCA_002890555.2. Lineage (NCBI taxonomy): Eukaryota > Viridiplantae > Streptophyta > Magnoliopsida > Cucurbitales > Cucurbitaceae > Lagenaria > Lagenaria siceraria. The sequence continues at coordinate 402,915 of CM016485.1, forward strand.
GTCCTGCTCCGTCCTAACATAATCTTATCGGGGGTGCTTTCAGGCGCCGTCGGTCGCAACGCACAAAGAAACCATCGAACGAGCTGTGGGCTTTCCCAGGCCCAAGTTTTATAACACCTTAAAGGCCCAATAACTTCAGAAAACCAAGTTTCAATAAGTTATTTCACTGATTTCAGAATAAAAATATAATTGATTTTACTCCCCAGCTTTCATGTATATATCTTGAAGCCTGCAGGCGGTTAAATTTTAAAATGTATTTGATAGTAATTGGTATCTAAAATTTCAATTTTGATGTCTTATAAGTCTCTAAATTTTAAAAACGTCAAATAAATTTACTTCTGGCTATGTTGACAAAAAAATAATGAATCTATTAATTTGTGTCAAATAGGACATTAATGTTTAATTTTTTTACTCAATAAATTTGTAATTTTTTAAAAATGTCAAATAGATTTGTAATTTTTTAAAAATGTCAAATAGTTAGGTGACCTTTAAAAACAAAACAAGAGATTAATAGTGTGGAGACTTAGTAGACATTTTATAACTTTTTAGACAAACTTAAATACCTACCAAAATAGTTTTAAAAGCTCATGGACTTATGTGAACACAATCTTAAAAAAAGTTCAAAAAATTGAATTTGTAATTTAACCAAATTCAATAAAGTATATTTATTTGTTAATTTGTGTGGTGTTTGTCTTATTTTCTATGACTTTACATCCTGAAAAAATAATCATCACTTTTTTAATTAAACAACTGATATACTGTTATACATACATACATCAATATAATAAATGTGGAAGAATTTTGAACCTTTAAACTTTAAAGATAAAAATAGATGTTTTAAGCCACCTAACAAATTAACATTCACCACCACATTTTCATATTATATGGTGTATAATTTATTCGGAGGCATAAATATTTGTAATTTTCAAACGAAGTCCATCTCACGAGTTTATACAGATACTCAAACCCTCGAGTTATACTTAAACTGGCAAATCAAAAAACATTAAAAATAATAATTTTGAAAAGAAAAAAAAAAATCCTCCATAGCTCTCTAACTCTCAAATATGCCTTACATAATCGGAAGCACAAATCTTCACATCCCACAATTCTGTATTAGTTCTTTCATTAACTACTTTTGGTAAAAGGATTCCCATCTACCAGTCATCACATGGAAGAACAGACCTGGTTAGAACTTTATTAGTAATCGCATATCTAATACATATCTGATGGTTATCAAATTTCATTACAATATTAAAACTAAATTTCGTTCCAGAACCTACGTGCCAAATCGCAAACCTGCTTTGAAAAGGGATAAAGCAAGATACGTCAGCTCATTTGTAAAGCTTCTCCGTCATATTTTTTATGCCTGAAACATCAGCACCGATAATTTCCCCTGCCTGTTTGCCACTCTGAAAGAATTGAAGTGTTGGCTGTTTGCCCAACATAACAATAAGCATATGAGATATAATTGTATCTACTATAAAAATAAATTATAACAAATGGATTTCGACAAGTTGTGTTGTTAAGGTCGTTTGAACTAGAACATTTTTGGATTTAATATAAAACAGCATTCATAATGGCAGGCGCTTAAAAACATTCATATACAAATTTAAATTACTGGACACTTGACATTCACAGACATCATTAGCAAGTATAATCACATGAGATTATACAATTTTGTCATAAGGAATGTTCAAAGAACTCAAAAGATATTGCAGAAACATGAAGACAAAGAAGGTATAAGAAAATAAGAGTGTGTTTATATGTATCATATACAATAGGGCCAATTTGACTCATATACGACAGCACCAGAAGGACTTCTCCAAATCCCCCCCCTCTCATTTTCATTCATAATTCACAAACAAAGTGGAACGAAACCAAATAAACAAGAAATGATAAACCAGACTACCAAAGCGAAGGAAAAATGCCATCCACTCACCGTCCATTATGATTGACAAATGCAAACTATGAAGAAACAAAGTTATTTACCTTAAAAAAGATAATTTGATTGGTTTGTCCTCTCAAGATTAAATCTTTCAGCAGTATTAAAGGTAAACAGGCAGATCAAATTGTGGAATGCAATCAGTAAACATCAAATAATACGGTTGAAATTAGGCACGAAAATAGAAATGCTTGAACTCTGGAACTATTCACAAAACTCATAACAAGGCTGTAGCAAATTACAAGCGCAGAGACTCTTACCACAGAGGTAATATTTAAGTTGTTCAAAGTGCTTTCAAGGCCTTCCTGTAAAAGGAATAACAATTTGATTATTAACCATTTTTAGTTCATGAGATGATAAAGACACAGTATAGTAAAAGCGTTAAAGCATGTGAAAAAAATAACTACGCCAAAAGAAGTATGCATTAGATCCAAAATTTTACCAGCCATAAGCATTGACGAATAGCCACAATAGGAATGTAGCATTGGGGAAAAGGGGAGAATGCCTTAAAATTTTAGAATACATATTTTATATTTATATTTTTTAATTAAAAACAAAAATAATAAGAACAATAATAATAATAAACGCTCACACTGTCACACCCTTTGATTAGCAACTTCATCTAGAAGCTAGAAAGAAACTGATGTCCTTTCTAACTATAATTCCCAATATTGATCTTCAGAAACCTCCTCTTCCTCTCCAACTGAGTCATCCACACTGATCCACAGCGTGCATTGTTTTACAAAAAAATTCAACTGCCCTCACCTCGGCATTGCATATATTCCAAATTGTTTCCCAATTATACCAATAAAAAACCTCAATCCAAACTCCTTTCAAAAGTTCACAATACAGAAGGTGCTATTATCCTGAATTTGGACAAGTTTTTGATGTTCCCATGTAATAAGGGCCAAAACAAAGACTTTCCCTTCTGTGAAATTTGAAGATTATTGCTAACCTATGATCCATTTTCTCAAGGTCGTCAGTGTTAACAATCAGTTGGACCTTATTCAACAAGATTATAGAACTTAAAAAGTATTGGAGGTATTACAATCAAATCCAACGTTGGCAATCAAAGCTTGACAATCATTTTCTCTTTTTTCCCCCCTTTTTTGAATTCAACAATATGTGGGGGTGGGTGGGGATTTGAACCTCTGTTCTTTTGATCAATATAATGCCTCAGAAAAGTGAAACAATCAACATTGAGTACCTACCTGATCAATGTCAATTTTATATGTTGTCACCTGAGGATGGTTCTTACTCAATTCTTTGATTACCGGAGCTAATAATCTGCCTACAGATAAAGAAATAAAACAAATTGAGAGTCCATACAAATTACAATACATCAAACAACTAGCAAAAACTGCAGGAAAACTATAGGAAGTGCAAATGTTTATGTATAGAAAAAAGGTTTCAAACCAATCGACCATATGTAATACTGGTTTGGAACTCACAAGGACCACACCAGGCAGCTGTGAAGTAGAAAATTGCCGGCAAAGCTTCATCTAGAATGAGTTTTTGGCCAGGAAAAAAAACGAAGATCCAGCATTGTTAAGCATCTGAAAAGACAAAGCAAGAATACTTTTTACCAAAATGATATTGCTAAAGGGGCATACCTTGTGCTTTGCTAAGTGACTTGTTGAATTGATCTTCAGACTTTATCAAGATAATGTTCGAAGGATCTGAAATCATGTAATTAAATCATCACTTATCACATGTTATAAGGTCATTGACGAAGAAGTAATATAACTCAAAGCTAATGCCTGATAGAGAGGAGACGTACTCCAAAGGAAGGAAAAACAATATGAGCACACACCGACAAAGCGAGAACTTCTTTAAGTTGTTGTGCTAAAATCGAAATGACAAAACAAAACACAACGATTTTTCGATATTTATTTGAGAAAAAAAAAGTGTACTATTGCAATTTATCCATACCAGAAACAAGTCAGTTCGCAGGAGAACAATAAATATTTGTGGTGGTTTAATCAAGAAAGACCTACATCTATTGGCTAGTTTATTGAGCAGTGAACATTGAGTTTCACAGAACACAAATAGAAATACTAAGTAATCGAACGAGAGAGACTGCCTTTCTAAATCTCGGTTACTTGGATTCTCAGCACAACCCGCACTGAGCGGCTGAGCCCAACCAACCGAGGCCTTCTAATTGTCAAACCGACGCTTATATACAGTATATACACACAGAAGATGAACACAGTAAATACAACACTCTAACAATCCAGTGCCAGATTGTGACAAGAAATGCAGAACCTGACGCTGAGCATAGAGATCGACAGTACTGGAAAGGCGCGCTCGGGAAATGAAAGTCCGGAGCGCCGCGAAGGGAGGGACCGGCGGAGCTGAAGAGGAACTTAGGCAACGAAGACGATGATGATGACGAGCTTCCAAGAGGTGTTCCAGAGCGACTGAGAATAGAATAATTGCGATAACTTGGACCTCGCCGTCGGCCGTCGTCGAGGACTCGCCGGAGTAGACGCCACTGAGCGACGATATTTCTTCCCATTCTGCCGGTTCGACGAAATTTAGGATCACTCCCTTTTCTCCTTCGTGTTTCTTTCTAACAAACTGAAAATTTCTGAATTGACGATTGAAAAGGAACTCTGGCTTGCTGGGCCTAATTCTTGTCCTAGAAAGACAAGCCAGGCCCAGTCAAGCCCAATCTAAGGCCCAGTCTGTTTGGAGGCAAATCTAAATTGCGTTTAGATTTCTAGCACGCAATCTCTGGGTCCACCCAGTTTCTTCTTTTCAGATTTCTTCAACAAATATATTTAATTTCATTGTATTAAAATTTATAATTAAAACGTGTTATATATGTTTTAAAAAAAGTGCTAGCTACTTTTATAAAAAAAAACACATGTTAGTTTCTTTTATTTTAGTTATTTCAATAAATAAAGCGACAATAATACTGATTTAACCTAAATGCAATTTTGATATATTTATCATATTTTAATAAATAAATAATATAATAAAAAATGGGAACAATCTCCGAATAGAGATTCTTCTACTCGATCATGATTCTTTGAAACAAAAAACAAAGACGATGACAAAGATAGAAAATCCACGTGGAAACGCGATGAAAAATGCATTACTTATCTTATCCCACCTTGTTGCCATTTCTAATGTTGTCATCAACCAAAATGTTAGAATTTTAAATCTCCACGTCCACTAATTAACTCTCTAACTAAAAGTTAGTAGGAGCATAATTTTTCTTTTTGTTAGGAATAATATGAACATAGTTGGAGCATGATTTTGAATAATTAACTATTTAACTAAGGACTCATTCAACTGATTTGAAAAATAAGTGTTTTTAAAAAAACTCATTTTTATTTAAACTATTTTGATAAAAAAAATGTTTAAAATCAAACATTTCAATTTTTTCTAAAATAACTTATTTTTTAAATTAAATACTTAAAAATATATTACAAATATACCTTAAAATTATAAGTTGAATATATTTATTCCACGTATTTAAACTAAAAATATAATAATAAAATTGACCAAGAGAAATATATAATTTAAAATTATTATAGAGAGTAATATTATTTTTGCAATGCAATTTAAAAAATGGTGACGAAGAGATCGAGTCCTAATCTCCTAGATATTGTAAGACTATAAATTATAATATTTGTTAATTTAAGGGAACAAAAGAAAAGTTGGTTTAGATCACCTGCTTTATAACTGCCTTTTCGGACTTTGTGAATCGGTGGGTGGCGGCTCCTCTTGCGCGGTTTGCACATAGATTTGTTCAACGAACCACTGTACCTTTTTACATTCGACCAAATGACGACATTGCCCTCACTCTTTTTTTCTTACCATAAATGGAGAAGAATTGATCTTCTAATATTAAAGTTATGCTAAAATAAGTTTAGATTAACGGTAGTTGACATATTGTTATTCTTTCTTAAAATTGAAGGTTTTATCTCTATCTTATAGTTGTTGCACTCGTAAATAAATAAATGATACTATATCAATTGAGTTGTGCTCGTATTCACCTCCACTCGTTGACCACTTTATCTACAAATTATAAAAGTAAGTGCATAAAGTCTATGGCTACCACCCCCATTGTTAATTATTTGGAGGAAAAATACTTAGGTGTTGGGTTGTAGTATAAGCCCAAATAGTTGTCCAATACAAAATGGTTGTTTTTTGTTTTTAAGTGTATATAAGTTACATCTAATCGTTGCTCTTATTTAAATAGAATTATTGTCACTGGAATTTTAGGACAACATATTTTTTTTACCTAAATTAATTTGTACCGTTCAATTTTGCTTCCCGCCTAAACTAAGAATTTAATTGTAAAACTAAATATTGTAAAGAAATGTAACACGAACACTTGGCTCGGACAATAAAAAAGTATATGTTAGTAACTTTTGTTTAGTTAACCATTATGAGTTGGCCTAGTGGTAGTGGGAACATCCAAAAAAAAGCCAAAGGGCTAAGGGGTTGTGGGTTCAATCCTACGAGTAAGTTGGTAGCCCGCCTCTGTTGTAGGGTCGATTGATTAATTGGTCTTGTTAAAGAGAAATTGATGGAAGAGATAAATACATATATTTTTTTCGATTCAATCTCTTGATAATTGATGTTTTATCTACTAAATTATTTTATTAATACGATCACCATTGTCTTTTATTCTTTTTAAAAGGTTAATCAACTGTTTTTTTTATAATATCTTGTCCAAAAAAAATCAACTAACAACTAGTTTGTTAATAAATATATAAATCACGACAGTCACTTCTCATCTTTGTCCATGATATTTTTTAATACAATAAATAAAAGTATGAAAATTTAAACCTATAATTTTAAAATAATTAACAAATAAAAACTATATAGGTTCATTTCAATCACTTATTTGTGGATTTTAATTTTAAAAAACAAAACAAAACATAATATAATTAAATCAAATGATTTCAAAGTTAAATAAAAGTTCGATTGACCTATTTCCTTTTCCTTTCTTTTTTTGCTTCCATCTTCTTCGAGCTGTTTTTCATTTTGGTCCCCACGTTAGCCAATCCACTTGAGCCCACTAAAAGCCCTCTTTTTTTTCTTTTTTCTTTTTTCTTTTTTTTTTTTTAATTTTAATTTTAAATAAAATTAGTCTTACTACTAGTATACTGCTAACTTTTTTTTTTTTTAGCACAGTATACACTGTTAACTTTTCAAAAGAAAAAACTCTTTATTGACACTCCATCTACAAATTTTAAAAAACATATAAACACTATGTCTTTTATTGAACATAAATCATCGTTATTATTTTATCAAGTTCGACAAAATTAATTTTAAATTAAAAAAAAACGACTAATTTTAAGATTTATTAAAATATCACACGCTAAATTTATATATTTACCTAATTAAATGTCTGTAAATTAAATATTCGGTCAAATTGAAATTGCGAGTGGACTTATATTGTTACCCAATATGAATAAAAGTAGAGGATAATTATAAAAAGATGGGTTCCACCTTCCACATAATAAAAATGATCGGGTGGTGGAAGGGTGATAAAGTATTCCTCTTTATGAAGCAATTTCACCGTCGTCTTCTTAATATTTGTGGACATTATATATCTCTCCTTTTTTGTTCATATCCATAGTGGAAATTCAGTCACGTTTCCAATTTCCATTTTTCCGAGCAAAACAACAAGAAGATATTTATATTGAAATTTCCACGTCATAATTCGTACCAAATGAAATTATGTGCATTTATATATATAATTTATTTTTTTAAAAAACCATGTACACATAATATATACAATGACATACAAACTTACACGTGTTACTAAAATGAGCCTATAGTTCAAATATAATTAATGTATGTACTACGGAGATGGAAGGTTCAAATTTTCGTATTTCATTTAATTCTATTAAAAAAAAAATCGTGCAAACATATATATACACAACGTCGTACAAACTTACATAGTTATATATGTTAGTGTTACCAAAGTCGGCATACAGTTAAAAATAGTTAATATATATATTACCCTCTTTTAAGATTGGAGGTTCAAATTTTCACGTTCTATTTATTATGTTAAAAATAAAGGAAAATAAAATTTAATGCACGTGACTAATTAATTAAAATACACGTATAGGATGAAATTTGTCTTAGTTACATAAACAATAAATAGCAAACTTTAAAAGACAAATAAAATAATATACTATTTGAGCTTTTACGATGTAATCTTTAATTTAATTCCATAAATATTTTGTAAGTTAAGGACATGTTTGGTTATAGTATTATTTTTTTAGGAAGAAAAAAAAGGAAGATGAAGTTACTCCACTCATTGTGTTTGCTCAATGATTTGTGGGTATACTACGGCTAAAAAATATAAACTCCATGACTTACCAACTTCTTACTCGAGGTTCTTTTGACTAAACAATTTCCACTATCTACATCAAATGCTCCTTAAATGATAAGTTTTTAATCGTCATGATAGGGGTTTTGTAATTTCTCGTAAAAGTATTAAGGTTAAAATATAATTTTGGTCATTTATATTTCTAAGTTTGTTCAATCTTAGTTTACGAATTTTTAATTGTTTAATTTTGGTCAATGTATTTTCAATAAATATTAAATTTAGCCCATACAATTAGTTGTTGTTATTTTTTTTTTAAAAAAAACTTTTTTTGTTAGCTATTAGTATTTTTACTATAAATCTCGAAACATAGTCACATATTATATATCTACTTGCATGCAAAATATTATTATCATTGTTATACCAATTTAAGTAAAAATTAACTTCAATGAACTAAATTTAAGACTTATTTAAAGTAGATGAACTAAAACTAGACATACTCGACTATAATGATATTTTAACTAAAAACAATACTTAGATTCAATCTAAATTACAATATTCTCCATGCATCTCATTCCATCACAAACATAAAAAATATTAAAATATATATATATATATATTAAAAAAAATACTATACTACGTGATAATTTGTAATTTATTTTTCTTAACCAAATATATATCTAGTAGGTAATCTCCACCCTGTTCCCGCGGATTTTCACACAGGGAACAAGGCGGGGATTCCGAAAAATTTTCCGCCTTTTATCTTTTTAACAAATTTGTTTGGAGAAATTTAATACTTGTTTTTTTCAACTAGATATATATTTTAAACAATTATTTATTTAAAAATTTTCTATTAAAATTTTCATTTAAACAAAATATTATCAATTTTTCTAATAAAAACAATAAACCTATGCAATTTAAAAAGATATAATTAAAATGCTAAATTCTCATAATTTATAAAAATTAGAATACAGCAATTAAAACATTTTATTTTAAATATTACACCATCTAAAAAATTAAAGTAAATAAAGTTTTAAACTTATCTAACTAAAAAAAATCCATTAATATATATATATATATATAATTCGGAGCCGACGACTATAATCACCGTCCCTTGCCCTAAATTATAAATGGAGAAAAAAAATTTCTCACTCCCCCTCCCATTCTCTATGTACCCTCTCCCATTCTCCATGTATTCTGAGATTTTCTGCTCCATTCAGATAGGTCCTCGCTTCTCCCATTCTCCATGTATTCTGAGATTTTCCGCCCCATTCAGATAGGTCCTCGCTATTTTTTTTTTTTTTGGACATCTCTAATATGCAGGCGATTTTGGAATATTTAAGAAGGAGACACGACTATTTAGGGAAGGATTACCATAAACTGTGTCTCCAATCGGGGTGGCAAAATTTTCGTGTTTAACTCTAATATGATTATTAAAAAAAGAAAGAAAAAAACTCTAATATGATGACCGGTCGTCGGAAAACAGTCAATGGCATTACCGTGTCTGCAAGGAAAATGTATTTTCCTTTTTTTGAAAAGCAGTACAATGGAATTACACAAGGATATCATACAACTGCCAATAGACACATCTTTAAATTCCAGACTTGTCCTTCTTTTATCGCAATATTAATTGATTTTAGAGGGAATTTTTTATTTTTATAAAGTAATCTGATCGAAACAAAAGCTTACAACTTTTTTTTATTGTCTTTTTGGATTAGTTTTATTTTATTTTATTTCCAATTACATCTTTTTGGGTGACTTGAAACTAATATAGTTTTGCAATATTTCAAAAAAAAAGAAAAAAAAAAGTACATAGTTTTGCAAAGAAGTATACCCAACTACTTTAGCTTTTCGTATTTTTTAAAATATATGCAAGTCTTATTTTCCTTTCGAGTTCAAACTAAACACAAATTACATGGATATAAAAAAAGTAATTTACAATTAATAATGCACCATCAAATGATATGATTGTACCATTATTTACCATAATTGTGAATTCAATACATTATTTGTCTTTGCATGATGTAAGAATTAGACACCAAACTTTTCAATAGCTATTGATTTTCTCATAATAATTCACTTTTTTTTTTTTATCGTTACCAAAATATACTAATTAAAAATGCATGCCGGTAATTAATGCATATTAATATAAAAACTCGTAAAATTTATTAACTAACAAATTGTGTAGATTCATTTAATATATATAAGAATTAAAAAGGTGATTATTCCTCCCAACTCCAATAATTTATACCATTCATTATACACCATTCAAATGATCTCTCTCTCTCTCTTTTTTTTTTTTTTTTTATAAAAAAAAGATCATAACTAACAAAAAAAACTAATTTTATATCATAAAAGAGAAATAGATAATTGAAAAAAGAGTTAAAATTATTATTTATGAGAGGGCAGTACAAGAAGTGAGTGAAAAGGAGGGCATTACCTGGGCTGGGGAGTAGTACAAGGAGAAGGAGTACAATTAGTAATATTTTAATTTGATGGGTGGGAGGGGCAAAATGGGAAACGTGAAGAAAAGTTTCCTCCCACCACCACCCTCTCGCGGCTGTCCCACCACCTCCACCTGCTTTAGTTAGAAAATTGCTGTCTCAACCTCTCTTCTTCTTTGGATAAAAGTCTCCCTTGTCTTCCCCCTTCAATCAATCCTCTTAAATATCTTTCCCAATTTCTCTCTTTCAATCCTCCTCCATTTTTTTTTTCTTCTGGTTCTGATTCATTACTTTTTCATTTTTTTGCTCGGGGACCTTCAATGGCGCCGGGCCTCAGAGACCTCCAGCTCGCCCAGGTCGCCGCCGCAGACCGTCGCCCGCCGGCTATTTCTGCGGCTGATGAAATTCCAGACGATCTTGAGGATGTGCGTTTGCTCGATTCATATGAGAGGCAGGATGAGAATTTGGGCAAAATTGGGGATGGTATGAGGAGAGTTCAGGTCACAGTTTCTGGGATGACCTGCGCTGCTTGTTCTAATTCCGTGGAGGCTGCTCTGTGGGGCGTTAATGGCGTTTTGATGGCTTCTGTTGCATTGCTTCAGAACAGAGCTGACGTGGTTTTTGACCCCAACTTGGTTAAGGTTTTTCTATTTCCTTTAATTTGGTTTCTTCCTTCAGCCATGTGATGCTAGATTGGTGATGTAGGGAAGAAGGTTAGTTAACTGGATGAGGTTGTTGTATTCCAGATCATTTTATGGGTTTTTGTTATGTAGAAAATGAGAAGAATTTTAGGAAGATAGAGGACAAATGGAATTTAACAAAGAGAAAACTATTTGTTTTGACACCATCAAATCAATGAGAATCACTCGTTTAGGTTTTGGGTTTAGATCATTCATCAGTAACTTTTTTTTTTTCTTTATTGGCTATCCATTTGGAGTTTATCGGCCTCGTATGGACCATCAAAGGGATTTTAGTTTCCAAAATAACTTCTATAAAGAATATATGTACAGGTAGATACCGAATTGCAATTTCTTTTCCCTAATCAGTAAAAAAATTCAGGAGGAAGACATCAAGGAAGCAATAGAAGATGCTGGATTTGAGGCTGAGATAATACCTGAAACCACTTCAGTTGGAAAGAAGTCGCATGGAACACTGGTGGGTCAATTTACCATAGGTGGTATGACATGTGCAGCATGTGTGAATTCGGTAGAAGGCATTTTAAAAGATCTTCCTGGTGTTAGAAGAGCGGTAGTTGCTTTGGCCACATCATTAGGAGAAGTTGAATATGATCCAACAACAACCAGTAAAGACGATATAGTTAACGCAATTGAGGATGCTGGATTTGAAGCTTCATTTGTACAGAGCAGTGAACAAGACAAAATTTTACTAGCGGTTGCAGGCATTGCTGGCGAGGTTGATCTACAGTTTTTGGAAGTCATACTTAGCAACTTGAAAGGGGTGAAACGGTTTCTCTTTGACAGTACATCAGGAAAACTTGAAATTATTTTTGACCCAGAAGTTGTTGGTCCCAGATCCTTAGTGGATGAGATTGAGGGAAGAAGCAACAGAAAATTTAAACTGCATGTTACGAGCCCTTACACAAGGTTAACATCTAAAGATGTTGAAGAGGCTAATAACATGTTTCGGCTTTTTATCTCCAGTCTGTCTCTCAGTGTACGTGAATTTTCTTTCCTCTCAGCTACATGCCATTCTTAAGTTGAATATGCAAATTTTAATACTCGGTATCCGTAGTTCTTAATGTTAGCATTACTTCAGATAATTACTTCTTTCACCACGTGATAATTTTTTTTTTCATAGTTTGAGATCATGCCGTGTTTGGATTTTCTTATTTGTATATCTGATCCCATTGTTACATAATAAAGGGAAGAGTTTAGTTATTACGAGATTTAAGAAACAAGGCACTTTGTACACATGTATCTAACAGAAATTTTTAATTTGATTCCACATAAGATTCTTAGTCCTAACATTTGTGATGAACCCTTGTAACTTGAATTTCAAGAAAACTCCTCTCCTCTGATGTATTTGAATTGTTTCATGGTTATGTTTCTTCCAGGTACTCATCTTTCTCCAACGAGTAATATGTCCTCATATTCCTTTAATCTACTCATTGTTACTCTGGCGCTGTGGGCCCTTCCTCATGGATGATTGGTTAAAGTGGGCATTGGTGACTGTTGTGCAATTTATCATTGGAAAGCGCTTTTATGTTGCAGCTGCTAGAGCTCTTCGAAATGGTTCAACTAACATGGATGTCTTGGTTGCTTTGGGTACCACGGCCTCTTACGTCTATTCTGTTTGTGCACTTCTCTATGGTGCAGTCACTGGATTTTGGTCTCCTACTTATTTTGAAACAAGTGCTATGTTGATAACCTTTGTATTATTGGGAAAGTATTTGGAGTGTCTTGCCAAGGGGAAAACATCAGATGCCATCAAGAAGTTGGTAGAACTTGCTCCTGCAACTGCATTATTGCTTATCCGAGATAAAGGTACCTGGATTTCAAGTAATCAATAGTTTTCAAGTTCTCTTTATTTCAGAGATTTTAATGAATGACATTCCAAATATTTCAACGGAGACAAATCTTTTCATTGAAGAAATGAAAAGCGACTAATGCTCAAAGCACATGAAAACAATAACAAGTACATATGCAAATACAAAAGAAATACTAAGACTTCATTCTTTTAAATAAAAAGACTAAGCTGGAAAGACAAAAGCATTCCAATTTAAGCATAAATCTTGAATAATGCTGATATATGACCCCTGAACCATCTAGAAGTTATGAATCAAATTCATTTGAATCCATATAATTGAGACATTAGTATCTCATGTGCGTCCTAACAAAATATTTGAGGATCAAGTTACTTAAGAGGTTGAATATTTGGAACGAAAAAGTTGAGAGATTTTTTAGCATAAAGAAAAAGTTGTTAGCTGTCTTCTATATAGTTGACTGGTCCTTATTTTGTCTTTCTAGGTGGGAATTTGATAGAAGAAAGGGAAATCGATGCTCTGTTAATTCAACCTGGCGATGTGTTGAAGGTTCTTCCTGGTACAAAGATTCCAGCGGATGGTGTTGTTGTTTGGGGTTCAAGTTATATTAATGAGAGTATGGTTACCGGAGAATCTATACCTGTTTTGAAGGAGGTTAACTCACACGTCATTGGGGGTACAATTAATTTTCATGGAGCCCTTCACATTCAAGCAACAAGAGTAGGATCTGATGCAGTTCTGAACCAAATTATTAGTTTGGTTGAGACAGCTCAGATGTCCAAAGCCCCCATTCAGAAATTTGCTGACTTTGTAAGTATCATGATGAGTACTTTACTTAAAAAATGTCTAAATCTAATCTGAGGCCTTCAGTTATGGAACAATAATACTTTTTTTTTAAGTAGCATGCTCATTTGTTGACTGGGGGGAGGGCATATTTTCTTTTCAATCTTTTGTTGCACGAAGCCAAGTAGAGTAGTAAGATATGAACCCAACAAAAATATCATGATTGGATATGGAAGCTTGTGTTCCTAGATTTTACCAGCTTTTTGTTGGAGTTAAAAAGTTACTAGAAAATTGAAATACAACGACTAATGAATGAGCTGCTCAAGTTGTCACCTCCTAGTCCTAGCGTGGAACTTCATTAAGTGTGAATGAGTGATATTCATATCCTTTTGATGAAGTGACCTACGGGTTGTTGAGCATGCCTTTGGGTTATACCGGGTTATACTAGTGGAATTTGCATATATGGTGATTTATTATATCTGATCTTATAGGCAGTATCATTGAATGTGACATTGTGTTTGGGCTTTTCCCTTCTGTAAATCTGTTCAGTTGTCTAAACTTCTATTTTGCTACCAGTTCTGTTCTGCTTCTTCTTCCTTTCCATGGACCAAATATTTTCTCCATGATATATTTTCTTTAAAATTTCTCTCGTTACAAAAAAAAAAGAAAAAAAAAAGACATTAAAAAGAAATTGTCACACTGATTTGTTGGGCATGTTGAACTCTGAAAATCATCTAGATTTTGTCTTCCACGCTGCTGCACTCTATTTGGATGCGTGTTCTTATACACGTGGGGCTGTCAGAATATTTGCAAATTTATTAATTCTGGTGTTAATACGCTTCTCTTTGGCCTGCAGGTAGCAAGCATATTCGTTCCAACCGTTGTTGCTATGGCATTGTGTACGTTATTTGGTTGGTAAGTATGATATCAATGCACTTTAATTATTAGCTGAGTTGACGAATTCGCAGGGAAGTTAAGAGTTGGAGAAAAATATTATCTGTGATCTGAAGAAGCTCTTGTTGGCATCTGTAGGTACGTTGGAGGAATTCTTGGGGCTTATCCTGCTGAATGGCTCCCAGAAAATGGAAATTACTTTGTATTTTCCCTCATGTTTGCAATAGCAGTGGTAGTTATTGCATGTCCCTGTGCACTAGGCTTGGCTACACCAACTGCTGTCATGGTTGCTACTGGTGTTGGTGCCAGCAATGGTGTCTTGATTAAAGGAGGAGATGCTTTGGAGAGGGCACAAAAGGTTAAGTACGTGATTTTTGATAAAACAGGCACACTAACCCAAGGGAAAGCAACCGTTACTACTGCCAAAGTATTCACTGAAATTTCTCGAGGAGATTTTCTTAAGTTGGTTGCTTCGGCAGAGGTGATTTGCAATTTTTGATAACTTTAACTCATCTTTGAGTAAAAGACTTTAGGTCACCTTCCATACCTAATGACAGAATGGTTTATTAAACTCTATGACGTATACTTAAAGGACACAAAGTGAATCTTTTAGAATTGGGTGACGTGATGAATAATTCTGGTATGTTGTTGTGAACCAACTCAATGATTAACCAGTATTGCTCTTTATTCTGGCTAGGCTAGCAGTGAACACCCATTGGGAAAAGCTATAGTTGAGTATGCACGCCATTTCCATTTCTTCGATGAGCCTTCTGCGACCAAAAATGTGGAAAATCAAAGTAAAGAATCTTCTGGATGGCTTTTTGATGTCACAGATTTCTCTGCATTGCCAGGCCAAGGCATCCAGTGCATTATTGAGGGAAAAAGGATTCTGGTAAGACTTCATTTTATTAGTTAAAGGAAATACGAGTGTTGATATTCTTCCACCCTGGAATATCAAATATGTATAGTTCTATTTCGTGGTTCTGCTTCTCAAAAACCTGTTGTCCTGAACAGGTTGGTAAGAGTTCGTTTTATTAGTTAAAGGAAATACAGGCGTTGATTTTCTTCCATCCTGGAATATATATTGTTCTATTTTGTGGTTCTGCTTCTCAAAAACGTGTTGTCCTGAACAGGTTGGCAACAGGAAGTTGATGAATGAAAGTGGAATCTCCATAGCACCTCACGTAGATAATTTCGTTATAGAGCTTGAAGAAAGTGCAAAGACAGGCATTCTTGTTGCATGTGATGACAACTTAATTGGAGTTGTGGGAATAGCAGATCCACTGAAGCGAGAAGCTGCAGTTGTTGTTGAGGGTCTTGTAAAAATGGGAGTTTCTCCAGTCATGGTTACAGGGGATAATTGGAGAACGGCTCGAGCTGTCGCCAAAGAGGTTGGCATAAAATTCTCTCTTCCATATCTCGGCCTGCTAAATCCTAATTTAGGGAATTAAGTGACTGTATAAACCTCCTGTTAGGACGTTGTCAATTAAACCCAAGCTCTAAAAATTAATGTTGGACACTGAATTTCATGATGGCCGCTCATAGATGAAAATTGAGTCCATTCATGTTTTCTACGAGACAAATGTTCTCGGGGGTAAACATTAATGTTTTGCTGTCAATTTGTTGTGCAGCTTGGTATACAAGATGTGAGGGCAGAAGTAATGCCAGCAGGAAAAGCTGAAGTCATTCAAAACTTCCAAAAGGATGGAAGCACAGTTGCAATGGTAGGTGACGGTATCAATGACTCGCCTGCTCTAGCTGCTTCTGATATCGGAATCGCAATCGGTGCGGGAACTGATATTGCCATTGAGGCAGCCGACTTCGTCCTGATGAGAAATAATTTAGAAGACGTAATAACAGCCATCGATCTCTCAAGGAAGACTTTCAATCGGATTCGATTGAATTACGTGTTTGCAATGGCCTACAATGTAATAGCAATTCCTATCGCTGCCGGAGTCTTCTTTCCTTCTTTGGGGGTTAAATTGCCTCCATGGGCAGCCGGTGCATGCATGGCTTTGTCGTCCGTAAGTGTCGTTTGCTCTTCTTTACTTCTTAGGAGATACAAAAGACCAAGACTTACAACAATACTCGAAATAACTGTAGAATAGGAAATGTGTTGAGTTCTATAAATGAAAAAGGAAAAATGGAAAAAAGCTCTCAAGCTTTAGTGTGTAGGGGAGTGTGATAAAAAGAAAAGAAGCCAGTGTGTCCCAATTTTTGTGTTGAGATTAGCATACCAATCCCCTTGTAAATGGCACTTGTATGATAATTTGTTTATGTCCTTTTCATTGTCTTCTTTATAAGTAAAGTGGTCTAAATTGTTGGGGTTCATCCTACTCACACACAGCTCAATTGTAAGATCTTTCTCTGAATTTATTGATTTTTCTTTTGACTTTTGTGTTTGTTGGGACACTTTGAACATTCAATCTTACACTTAAAATCATTTTTGGAAAGACAGAAAAATTTACAGGGTGGTTTGACCATTTGTCTCCAATTAATGAAATAACTATGGGAGTTCATGACTTTTTTTAGCCAAAAAAAAAAAAAAAATTAAAAAAATTGTAGTTTTGTGAGAATAAAGTTAAAAGAAAGCAACTTTTAAAAGCTGAGTTTTGGTTAAATGGAAAGTACAATTTAAATTCAACTCTTCAATTTTATCTTGTACTATTTAAAACCAAAAAAGAAATATTATATTTTATTACATTTATGAATGAGGACCAGGTCAAAAACTTGGAAAAGAAGAATTCAAAGTGAATGGTCTGGTATTGAATGGGATAGAGTTACTTGTTGAAGTTCAATATCCAATGTTTTGAAAATTATTTAAATGCTTTTTTAATGCTATATATTTTCAAATTTTAATACAAGTTTTGAAGCTTACAAAGTTGCAAACATAAGCTGTGTCCCAAGTCATTCATTGACTTTGAATTTTCTCACATTTTGATCCAGATCAGCTCAGGTCTCCAAGAGTAGAAAAACCTTAAATATGAGTTCTAGTAGTACCAATATTCCAGATCTTGAATATTCTTATTTAAAACTTAATATGAAATTCAATCAAAGTATATAAAATCTGCTTGATAGTTGATAGACACAGACATAGAACTATCATAAGCTGCAAGTAAACATATTATGAATTAACAAATTTCATTTATTAAAAAGAAAAAAAAAACAAAATTCGCACAGAAATCAATTTTTTGTAATTTATTAGTAGTTGTCAAAGTAAGTATAACTCAACCGGTTCGAATCTTCTGTATGTTTTCAACTAGTTATAATTTTAAAAATAGAACTGTTACCAAACATTAGACAATCTCGAAGCAAGATAAAGACCCATTCAAAGCTTAGAATTTGGGGAAAAATTGAAGGTCAATTCCCACTTTTCCTTGCCCTAATCATTGTCCCAAAAAAAGAATTAGAATTTTGATCTCCAAAAGAAACTGGCTTTTTCTTCAAGTCATCTCCTCACCTCCTCTGCTTTCACACTATTGTTGTTTATCTTCCCAAACTGGTTTGCACCATTTGAAACTCTTTCCTCATGCCTCATGCAATCGAATCTTCTTAGTCAAAAGCTTAAAATTTTAGGTAGGCGTTGTTTGATAACGATGTTTTTTTTTTTTTTTTTTTTTTTTTTTTTTTTTTTTTTTTTTTTTTTTTTTTTTTTCAGGAGTAGTTCAATTCTTAGTCAAATTTTGAAATCTTTTTACTCTTCTTTTTGGTAATAATTTGGTTTTTTTAAAAATTGTGCTTGTTTTCTCAAAATTTCTTACGATGATTTTCAGGAATTCTTAGCCGAATTCGCAGGTTTTTAAACTCTGGTTACAAGGCAAAGGGTATTAGAGAAAGAGAAGGGTCTTTCCGTTAGGTCATTCTTGGAGGAGAAGAAAAAGGAAGGGCTGCAAGAAGAAGAGTCTTTTCTTGTTTTTTATTTTTTATTTTTTTTTATTTTATTACCCCGAAAATAATAATTAATATTGAATTTGTAGCATATTAGAAAATGATTGTAATTAATCAAATGTTCTTGTGCTATAAGTAATGTAAATAAAATAAAATCAATGCATGTATTATTGTCAGCTTCAAAATGAATACAAAATAAACAAAATCAGTTTCTTCTTCTTACTACCATAGATGAAAAGTTGATAGCGACCTGATTCAAAATAAAGATTTTTCAAGAACTCTGAGAAAGTAAAGTGGTTCAATGGGAAAATTTATAGTACTCTCCTCGTACGTAGATATATATTTTAAGAGCAATTTTTTATATATTTTTTTTAAAACAGTAATCTGTTGCTGTTAATTTCATGTTTTTTTCAGAAATCGTTTAAAAATTAGCCATATTTTGTTATTTATTTTCCCTTTAAGAGAGGTTATACAAAACAACAAATTCATTATAAATATTTTTTAAAAAAACACAGAAATAATTGTTCCTCTTTCACATTTTATTTTTCAGATTATGAAATGTAGTTAAGACGTAAGACATCCTTTTCAAATATT
Source organism: Lagenaria siceraria (assembly GCA_002890555.2). Taxonomy (NCBI): domain Eukaryota; kingdom Viridiplantae; phylum Streptophyta; class Magnoliopsida; order Cucurbitales; family Cucurbitaceae; genus Lagenaria; species Lagenaria siceraria. Next base: position 422,261 of record CM016485.1, read on the forward strand.
AATTAAAGATGTACCTTGACCAATCTTCTTTACTTATTTGAATTATAATAATCTATATGTAAATAATTTAAATAATATTCAAGTATATGGGTGTTTATATATAATTTATAATAAATGGCACGTGAGGAAAAAGGTTGAGTTCCCCATTTTTCACTCTACTTCATTATTATTATCTTTTTTATTATTTAATGCAATAAACATTTGAAAGAATATTTGAATCTCTGATTGACCAATTGATTTATTTTAAAAAGTTATACCCAATAAAATAAAACTATAGAGAATGTCCTTCATTTCGGACAATATCACTAGAAGTTCCTCCAAACAATTAATTCGCATACTAAAAGATATATGTAGAGCTAATATATATGTGTGATCAACAACTTCATTCATTCAACGAGAGATGTAACGACTAAACGAGAGATACTCAGACAGTAGTATATTACAATAAATTGTTAATGCATTACGTTCTCAATTAAATAGATTGCATATTCAAATTTTTGGTCTCTCTTCTCGTTGTTAAAGAAAAAAATAGATAAATTGTAAATTAATAAAACAGTAAAAGCATATATGGACAATTAAGTGATTAAAGAATTTGAAAAATGAGGATTAGTTAAAGGGTCAAAATCACGTGCTATTACTTTAATGAACAATCTAATCTTTTTCAATATCAAGGTATTGAATTTTATCATTGTTCTTGCTATCTCATTGACCATTTAAAATATCATATATAAATCATATTTACCTACTCAATAACTTTATTTATTTGTTTGTTTTACATAGATAAGATAGAGGATTGAATCTCGAGAATTGAGCCTCAAATCTAGAGATTGATAGGTACAAGTCTATATCAGTTGAGCTATGCTTTTGTTGATATCATTTTTTTTGCGCATTTATCCCTATGTCTATACACATTCATACACAATATTTTATAGTTGAAAATTTCAATTAACATAAGTCTTTTGTAAAAAAAAATCAACACAAATTAAAAGTTTGTTATTAATTTAAATTTTTTAGGTTTTGTTTAGTAACCATTTGATTTTTAGTTTTTTAAAAATTAAGCCTATAAACACTTTTTCTACCTTTAAATTTCTTACTTTATTATATATTTTTTAGTTTTAAAAAATCAAACCAAGTTTTGAAAATTAAAAAAAAAATTGTTTTTAAAAATATATTTTTATTTTTGCTAAAAATTCGAACTTTTACTTAAAGAAGATGAATACTATGATAGAAATTTTTTTAAAAAATAAGATTAAATTTCACAGGTAAAAAATTAAAAACAAAATGATTATTAACGAGATCTTAGTAAATATATATAGGAAACTAATAATAAAATAGTGAATTAAAAGAGAGCAAAATGTATTTGAATCTCAAGGATTTTCTTTCTTTGATGTACAAGAAGAAATTGGAAAAGTCACCAATAGCAACCTCTAAAATAAAATAAAAACAAAAGGATTTGTTAAGTGTTAAATTAATTAAATATTACGTTTGTCTTTTTGAAATAAATATTACATTGACAAGAGGGATAGGTTTTTAATTAAATCAAGTTTTTGGTCTACACGCACGTGTCCATACATTCAAGGCCATGAGCAAAGCCATGAGGAAGGTTGCACATAAATTTTACTTCTTGCATAACCCTATCCAATATTCTAATTTATGTATTCATTGAGTTCTTTCATGTACATTTTGATTTTTTTTTTTTAAAAAAAATTATTGATATGAAATCACTTTAAATTGATTATTTAACAAATCTATTATTTTAGAAATGATTATTATTTTTTTTTGTTTGTTACTTGACATCTAGTTTTTCGTAAAAAAACTAATTCTTTATACTAGAGAGTTAATCAGAATACATCCTAAAATATATGTGATATAATTTACAGTATTTGATGACCCGAAAAATCTTAGTCAACATAAATTTAAATAATTTATGCCAAGCTTAGTTTTGATTTTAATGTTTCATGATGAGTTTTCTTTAAATCTCTTAAAATCGGTAAATATGATGTTGATTTAATTACTATTTTCAATTCGTGTAAAATTGAATATCACTATCAAATCTTTAATATATATCCTTAATATATATATAAACAAAGTAGCCAATTATATTATAGTTCTTATGACTCTTAATAGTACATGATGATCCATCCATTTAAATCAATAAATTTACATTTGAGATTAGATCAAGTCAAATATATATATTTTTATCGAGTTGATCAACCCAAAACTATAAACAAATGCCTTGGAAAATTACGTATTATGTGTATATAATATGGTAGATTCAAGAGAATTTCTCACGGGAAAATTAATTAAATAGAATCATTCTCAAACAAATTAAAGGAACATGTTAGGATTTTTGGTTTTTATATAAAATAATTTTTAAGCAAAATGTAATAGAAAACATATTTTGGGGAGAATTTTACAAAAATTCATTGGGTAATAATTTTTTGTACTGAGAATTAGGAATTTAGGAGACGTTGGAAGATTGTGTGGGATAATTGAGGGACGAGTAAGGTGTTTGCCTAAGCAACTTCAACTTTAGAAAGATTCAAAAGTTTCCTAATTTGAACATTCCTTACTTCAATCCCTTCATATAACATTCCTAAGAATATGTTTTTGTTTTTTTTGGTTTTTATTTTTGTTACGGGTCACCCAATCTGCGTTGTGTTAATGTTGAATGACTCGAATTTTTAAAATAATGAATACTAATCTTTTGCTTACGGCACATACCACTTAGATCTGCTCGCTACTTTTTTTCGTCCCTCTCGCTCACACTCCCTTCTACACCCCTCACACTCGACACTTGGCCTTCTTTCCTCCTAATTCTCTCCCTCAAACTTCTTTCTTCTTTCCTCCCTCTCTTGTCTGTACTTTTGGCCATCGTCCAATTGTTCATCACTCGCTTCGATGATTGTTCATGCTCGCGCTTCAAGGCACATACTGATTGTTCATCACCCATTCCGACGAACCCTCGTGCTCGTGCTTTTAGTGACCTTCCAATCGTTTATCATAAGCACAAGGATCTGAGGGAGGAATGTGAGGATTTGCCTGCTTCTAATGTTTGAAGAGGAGAAAAAGAAATAGAAATAGAAATAGGAGCGTGAGCAAGAGGGTTAGAGAAAGTAGCCAATATGATCTAATGTGACGTAAGCAGAATGTTATGATATAAATCGTCAAGGACTTCAAATTATTGCTTATATTTTATATAATAATTTTGATGTAATTTCATTGTTTTTCACTTTTATCTTTTTTATCACATATTATGTATGATTATTTTTTGTAATTTTGTTATGATGGATGATGTGATATTAGGGTTTCTTTGGAAAGTTATCTAAAGTCTTATCATTAAGTTGTTTTGGAGAGATTACAATGAAATTGAATTTTGATATTTGTGCTTCTTTTAGGTTTAACCAAAAGAGCTTATTGAATTTTGCAATTCATGTGTTGAATTGCATATCAAAAACATCCAAATGCAGTTGATAATCCTATGATCATGTGGAGTGTTTGAATCTTGGACCAAAATTTTTTTCTCAAGAGTTTTTATTTTAAGGCAATTCGTGTCTGGTTTAATCCTAATGGTTGAAATCATAGTGTTCGAGAATTAGGGGTTCACATATTAAAAAAAAAAAGGAGTGCGAGCGAGAGGGACAGAGAAAGTAGCCAACACGATCTAATAATATGACATAAGCAAAAGGTTAGTATACATTGTTTTCAAAATATGGATCATTCGACATTAACGCAACGTAATTTGTGTAGAAATTATTGATTATTTTAAGCTACACTTTGTTAGCATCACTCTTGTATTATAGAAAAGATGAAATGATGCAAGTGATAGCAACTATTTGTAAATATATATATATAAAAGATGAAAAGTTAAGAGTAGAGGGTTGGTGGGTGGTAACAAATTCTAACAAGGAAGCAAAGCTAGACTACAACATAGCCTCCTTAACTCCCAACCCAATTGAATTGACCAAATAAAAATGCAGAGCATTCATTATATTGGAATGAGAGTGACAAAATATATATATATATTATTAATTTAATTACCCATTATTATCACTTTAAAATTAATTTACCATTTTATTGTCACTGTTAGCAATAGCATTGATGTTTACTCACGTACCTTCCCGGAAGCATCACTTTCTTCCTCCTCACGCTCTCTTCCTTTCATTTCATTTTCCATATATAAATATTTATCCATTCTTCCCCCAATTAATTCCTCCCATCACAACATTATTTCCCTAATTTTTGGCTCTCTCCTTCATTTTTAACTTCTTAATTTAATTACTTCTTACACATGTCTATCACCAGCGATCAATGGGGCGCCCAATTCTACCACCATGCCCACGGCGCCGCCTCGCCTTCTTCCGCCGTCACCCACCACGGCCCCAATACTAACACTAACTCCATTTCCAAGCCCAGACGCCGCTCCAGAGCTTCCCGTAAGGCGCCGACCACGCTGCTCAACGCCAGCACCGCCAATTTCAGGGACTTGGTGCAGCAGTTCACGGGGTTTCAGGCCGCCGGCGCCGCCTTGCCTTTGGGCAGCCACAAGGGTCCGGTCAACCTCAGCTTCGGCCGGGCTGGAGATGATCACCTCCATAACAACCACCCCTCTGTTATGCTCCCTTTCTCCGACGGCCGACTTCTTCAACTCCGACAGCCGCCGCCGGAGCACCGGTTCCCCACCCCCCCGGAAAATAATGGGTTTTCACGGCAGGCGGCGGAATTGATGGAAATTCAAAATCTGATTGATGAGGATTTGAATTACGATCTGCAGGAACTGGGGATGGAGTTTTCTTCTTCCAGTGGGAATGGGAATTACGGCGGTGGGTACTTCCATTGAACAGATAAGATTAAATTAAAATGCAATTGTTGTATTAATATGAACAAGAACAACACTTAGAGCTAATCAGTATGTAGCTGCATGCTCTCTGTCCAAATTTCTTTTATTTTATTTAATCATCTCTTTTGTTTGTTTCTTTTCTTTTCTTTTTTCCTGTCAATTTTGTTATACTTATACATCAGATTAATGTTAGTTAATGAATACATTATTTAATTCTCAAATGGAAATTGAAGTTAATTAGTTTTACACTTTTACTTTAGTTGCAATGTGAACATTGCTGCACATGGTTGAATTCTTTTTAAAAGCATTAAAATATATCATTTAATAACCTCTTAATTTAAACTATTTTGGATTATATATCATAGCAAATTTTCGTGGTGGGAAGAATATATATATATTTATATATATAATTAAAAATGAATAAATGGATTTTTTTATTAGATCACCATTTTTTTAATATTAAATAGTATGACATTCAAACTTAAAATCAGAAGAATAATCCGTCTATTTTATTATGAAGTGAAGTCATTAATTTTTTTACGATTCTGTTATCACCACTAAAAATTAGAATTAGAAATTTATTTGTTTTTTTTTTAAAAAAAAAACTAATTTTCTATCTAAAATTTTTTACTCTAATTTCTTTTACTATATAAATTATAAGTTTTTTCTCCTCTATTATCTCCAACATTTTTCTCTAATTTTTTTTTTACAATATAACTTATTTCGTACAATTTTGCCCTCTTTATCTTTCTATATAAGTTTTCTCACTCTCTCCAAAGTATATTCTCTCTTTTCTTATACTATTTTCATCGTTAATTTGTGTTTCGTTCTATTCTAATTTTTTATGGTTCAATTTTAGTCTTTGTACTTTTAATAAATCTGCAATTAAGTCCAAATACTTTTAATAAATTTTAAATTTAGACATTCAAATTTTAATTTTATCAGTATTTATTAAATAATAATAATAATTTTAATACAAGAAAAGAAATATATTTTTAAAATTTAATAAAGTTAATAGAGATATTTTTTTAATTAAAAATACAACAACAAAAAATTAATACTGAATAACTAATTATAAGATTTATTGAAAATATATGGATTAAAATTAAATATTTAAAAGTATATGACCAAAATAGAATAAAACTCAAAAGTAGAGATACTAAAATGACATTTTAACCCTTTATCAAAAAAAAAAAAAAACAAAAATGTCAAAAAGATCTTGCCTTGTGTTTTTCAAATTTGAGAGAAAGAAGAATGTTGCCAATTCCAAGAACATAAATTTATAGAGCCCAAAATCCCGAATTAAAAAATGCAGTAAATAGGGGCCATTATTTAAATAATAATAATATTAATAAGCGCTAACCTATTTTAGATTTTAATTTTCAAATGCAAAATATATTGATTATTTAATGTAGTATTTGTGAAGTCTTGTAATAACGTTTCAAATAAGAGTTTCGAGATGATCTAACATGGTAAAAATGTCAAAGTGAATTTTGTTCAAAATTCAAGAATAATCGACACATATTTCTTCTTTTTCGATCGACAATTTGATCTCCCATTTTTTATAATTATTGTACTAAAAAATGATATAGTCTTATTTTGAGTTAATTTCAAATTAACAATGTTAAAAGTATATTAATATTATTTCTTCTAAAGATATAAAACTTATGATATTACCTATGAAGGATAAAACAAATATTTTAAAATGCATAATAATGTAACCTTCTTGGTTCTTGCACCAAACCATTAAAAGAGTCTTATGGTCTCAAGTGTTGACTTGAATAGAGTGAGCAAATGAAGGGACATATTCATAAGATGAAGGGCCATTATCTTTTGGATAATATATCAATTTTTTGAGTCAACGGTCAACGCCCCCAATTTGATTTTCAGTCACCACTTTGAATACCTAAAATTAATCAACATTATCTCAATTTTTGGTTCTATATATACATATACAGAGGGAAAAAGAACATACACATGCCTAAACAACAATCAATATTGATTTTAACTTTTTTTTTTTTTTAATTTTATTTTAGTATTATGTATACAATATATGCTCTTTTTTTAACATCATCATATGGTCATTGATATGATTACTTTATAATTATAGTGACGCCTATATAGTACAAGTGTCAATTGTAACTTTAATTAATTTATAAATAAATATAATAGTATTTTTTCTTTTGACAAAGTCTAAGTATACATATACATATATGTATTTTACTACCTAGATATAGTGAGATGGACCAAGTTTCAAAACCTCATTAATTATTTAGTTACAGAGGCTAATATGAATCCCATTGGGTAATATTTTTCGTTTTTTTTTAATTTTAATTTAAGTTTATTTCTATTTAATTTTTTACCATGATTTGTATTTTCTTAAGTATAAGAGTTAAATTCTTTGTCAAATTCTAAAAAAAAATAAAAAATTAAAATTGTTTTTTTTAGTTTAGTTTTTAAAACTTTGTTTGATTTTTGAAAATATTGATAACAAATAGACAACAAATCAAGAAATTTAGAAGTGAAGGGATTTATAAGCTTAACTTTCAAAAACATAAAACCCAAAACCAAATGGTTACTCAAACGGATCTTAATAATATAAATTCAAACATAGTTTAGTAGATAAGATACGGACAACTTATTTTTTGAATTGCATAATATTATAATAATTTTGACTGTTATGCCTATAAATTATAGACAATTATTTAAAATAAATGAGTATTTCATTACTTCAATCCTATGTGTAAATTAAAACAAACAATTATTTATGTTTGTTAATTTGTATAAATTATAATTTACGAAGATACTTTTTTTCCAAATAATTTACATAGATGCTTTTAAATCATCATGAGTAATTCTATTGATTAATCTTGAGTTAGAATCTTATTGCTTATAGGTTCATAAATGTCATTTAATATAAAACACATTCACATTTATGAGGTATATTTGATGATATTTCAAGGGATGATGGTGAGAACGATCTAGTTTGGTCTTAAAGAAGTAACCCTTATATTAGCCATTAGCTACTCTAAGATTTGGACAAAAGAAATCATTTAATGATGAACACGACCCAACAACGATCCTAAGCCACTACCACCTTTTTCTCTTTCTTCTTAATCTTTTTATTTAATGAGCATTACTTATTGATAATGGACATGTGTTGGTCTTTCCTTTTGGTTAGAAATTCAAATCTCCATACTCTTTTTTTTTCACATATATAGGAAGTGAGAACTGAATCACTGACTTCAAAGTTGATAATCAAGCACTATGTATTGGAAATAACTTTGGGTTTTTGGCCTATAGCAAAAGGAAAAAGGTAGTTTGAGAAAATGAGTCAAAGTTGTCCCACATTAAAAAATTAAGAATTGGCAAGTGAGTATATATACAAATGCTTGTAAGAGAGTTTCCTAATAACTCTCACACTACATGCACACTGACACCTCCACCACCACCAATATAGTTGGATTTGAATTAATTCTCTTCATCTCTTGTTGAACAAGATATTTTATATAAATTAAAATTGAAATTTTGTGAACGAAAATTGAACAAGTTTTTTTTTTTTTTTAAAAAAAAATATTAATTTAATTAATTTTTTTTTTAGCGTGAAAATAGAATAACGTTTTACATTATTGCTGGGAAAAAAGTTTGGATGAAAGATAAAAATTGTTTGGGGTTATGAAAATAAGAAACCGCGAATTCGGGGTTTTGAGGTGCGAACGAACGAACGAAGCTCTACGGCGTCGACTGGGCAGATTTGAGCTCCAACATGTTGGCGGCCACCGTCTCCTTCCCTTCAATTTCAAATCTTCGGGGACCCATTCTTCTGAATAATCGATTGGACGGTTCAAACCGCCTATCTCTGAATCTTCGAGCTTCTTTCTTTGATTATCCTCTTGCCAGCAGACTCATGGTTAGAAGTAAATTCACTTGCCTCTTCCTTTCGCCTTGCTCTGCATTTTACCACCCCTTCTACTTGATTTCCTTCATTTCCCATTTGTAAATTTCCCCCCAATTTAATGTGTTTGCTGTTTCTTTCTTTTTTATTTAGCTTTTTTGGTTGCTGTCTCGTTTCTTCTTGGTTTTGCCCTATTGTTTTTTATGCTATTTTTGTGCCTTTGGTTTATTTTTCAATGCTTGTTTCTGCTGAAAGTTTATGCTGTTGTCTGCCTGATTACTCTAATCAGTGGTTTTTTTATACCAACGATGAAATTTATACAGCTAGCTAAGTTTGAAGGGTCAAAACTGAACAGTATGCGAGTTGTTTTAAGAAGAGAAGGTACCGTGAAAGTTCTGCGTGGTTCATTATAAATGACCGAGCAACTTAGATATTCAACGACATTGAATTGAAAATTTCCAAAGTTTATTAAGGATTGTTTAAGGAGTTGTAAGAAAGAAATTGGCACTAGACTAAAAAGGGTGGGGTGATAAATTATCCCCCTCCCCAAGAAAGGGAAAACTGCAAGATAGTCCTTCAATCTAAACTAATAAACCCATCGGCAAGTGAAATAGTATATGAAACTGTAAACTCCCAAGCAGTGAGATAAGACCAGGAATTTGACCAAGTGCCTGTCTAAAAAGAAAATGAACTGTATATAAACAGGTATAATTATTAAAAGAAAAATGGGACAGTTGCAAATATAGCAATCAGATTTAAAGTATTAGCATATATAGCAACATTTTTTAAAAATTGTAAATATAACAAAGTCTATCAGTTTATATACTTAGTTATTATCCAAAAAAAACCCTGGCGACAGTGTTCAAAGAAATTTTTAGTTGAATTGATTTAGTTTGAAACTTTTCTTATCTTCATGTCTCTGTTTGAAGGTGACCAGAGATACAAACTTGGTTGTCTTGCTGATGGAAGTTATAAATCCTTCATATTCTTAGCATAGCCTATGACTCTATTTTGTCTACAGAACTTTCAGTTAGATAAATTCAGAAGCTTAAAGGATGGTTTTTCTTTTTTCATGAAGGTTACATATCAATTAGGTCAAATTTGATTCCCGAAAATGGGATTAAAAAGTATACCATAATAATGTTGACACCTTAGATGTCCACTAGCATATTGATAATGATGTTTAATGCAAGTGATGTGGAGTGGATAATAAAGCATTTATGGAATACTCGAACTCATGTATTGATAATTATGTGGACTTTTGAGTTTCGACACAAATCTTTTCTTCTTTTCAATGTACTCCTTTTACTTTTAAGAATATGGCTTGAAAGGATTAATAATTTATTTGAAGTGAAAAAAAAAAAAAATTAAGGTGGACTGTGGCCCTTGGTGTATATCTATGAAAATTTTCCAGCTCTTCACATTAGCTTTTTCTTGGAGTTCCAAATCAACTTCCTTTCCTCTATTTTATTGGTATGTGTTTGTCCTGCAATATGGTGACTTTCACCTTCTTTAATGTCAATTATCCAGCCATCCTCACATTTGGAGTGTACTTATCCATATCGAGGTTTTTATGGAAAACTATTGGTGACGTTCTTCACTTATTTTAACTGATTCAGGAAAAGTGGGAAGAGAAAAAACAAAGCAGCATTACTGTCTTTTCTATTTGTTTAGCTGTTTTTATTTTTCAGTTTTTCCTGTTTTCATTATACTGATAATTTATTATGATTACTGAGTTCTGTTTATGCATGGTGTAACTTAATACTAGTGAAAGTAAAAAGTCAACAGAAAACAAAGACAATAAGAAAATAACCTTTCCAAACTGTCTTTTGAAGTAAAATTATTGAAAATATTTTTCTTATTATTGTTGGAAAGCAGATTTTCAATAATTTTTTAGAGAAGTTTTAGATGGCATAGTTCACTTCTAATACATATGCCTTCTGAAAACAACTTTTTCCTCATAAGTTTTCTTCTGCTATTTTCTTCTTCTCGTATTTTTCTTGATGTTTTGTGAAGTCTTTTGGTATCTCATTGTCTAGATTTTAAGAGGCCTGTATCGGAGGTTATTGCAATATCAAATCCGTGGAATCCTTTTTCTTGAGCACCTATGAATGTCCAAATGCTGCTTCCATCGAGTTGTTTTTTTTAAAAAAAATAAATAAATAAAATTATGCAGATTTACCATACTCCACCAATGAGAGTCGGCTGCAAGAAGAATTTTCAAATTTTGGTGAGATTGCTGAAGGTAATTGCATTTCTTATTGGCTAATCTCCAGCCAAGTCAAATAAGCCTTTTAATCTTGTTGCTTCACTTATCAACCCATGGCAGTGTTATTAGCAAAAGATCGGCTAACAAAAAGACCAAAAGGTTATGCATTTATTCAATACACTTGCCAAGACGATGCCATGCTTGCACTGGAAAATATGGATTGCAAGGTTAAACTTGACAAACTTCACCTAGTTCTATATTTTGTAGATAAGATAACTCATGCTTGAAAGTTAATGTACTTTCTGTGTCTCTCAAAACCAGAAATTTGATGGAAGGATGATCTATGTGGAACTTGCAAAACCTGGTAGTGATTCCTTTGGAGGATATCCGAAAACCTCTGGACCCCCAAAAGAGCGGCCTAAAGTGGAGGTAGAAGAGGTGGCAGATTGCTGGTATTGATCATCTTCTTACTGAGATACACAATATATAGGACAGAGATGGCTTAACAGTTAATAATGACAGTTGTGCCCAATGAGATTCAGATCAATCCCAAATCATTTGTGAGTGCTGAAGTGTTTGCTAAGATTACATTTATTTTCATAGTTTCAAGCTTTAGATGCTGATGCCATTCTGCAACACTTCTCCTGTAGTTTGTTACTGTAACAGATATCTATTTGTAATTACACTGTTTATGACACTTAATGCATCTTCTAGTGCATATTGCTTTTTGTAGCTTTGCAATTGAAGATTATGGAAAATGCGGAAATTCGTAATGCAATTTTTTTTTCTTTTTCCCATCCAATAATCTGTTTCCAAATTTAAAGTGTATTATGTTTTTTCAATCGGTTCTTATTTCTTGATTTGCACTCAACTTTTGGTATGATAATGCAAGAAGCGGCCCAGGGACACCTACACAGAGATTGCGTATTTGAATTTCTGAGGGAGCTTAATAAGAAAAATTGTTGATATCTCTAAATCTTTTTCTTGATAAAAACAAACGTAGGTGTTTATGAGATATATTTATATAATTTTTACAATCAAAGAATTAATGAGTTTCATTTCTTGCATTATACTCATGATCTACTTTAGCTTTCAAATGTTTGGTAGAAGTCAAGGCTTAAATTAATGTGGGTGACAAATTTCTCCTATATCATCCACTTCTAGACTGGGGTCATAGTCCAACCACACATAGTGCTTTGTTCTATCTTCTCAAAAAGGAGACAATTCTAAAGTAGCTTTTATTTAACTTTTGAAGCTTGATCAATGGATAGTTCTATACAGTTACCCATTTCTTCAACTCAAAAGAAGATAACAAAAGAATAGGCAACACCAAAATCTAGTTTTATTGCTTACTGACTTCAACTAATTTCATCTATCAATCTCAACTCTTGAAAATTGGTAGCATCTTCTAAAGAAGTCAATCCATGTGATCAATTTTATTGCTTACCTGATTCACTTTTAAGTCTACTGCTTCTTGATTTGTGCAATTTTACTTGACATTTACACAATGTGTTCTATAGAATCCTTGGACTTCAGCTAATGCCTGCAAGTGGGGCAAGAAGAGTGAGACAGCAGCCATTGATCAATGCAAGTGACATGGTACCTGTGAGCGCAGTTCGGCAACACCCGTATTTTATCCCCGTTAGAGAAATCAACGAGGCAGATAGCACAGGCCGGATTCGATGAAGGCGAAGTCAGTGAGCCAGAATTCGTGTAAGTTGAAGTTGGCAAGGCAACCACGTCTTGCTTCTTCATGCCTGAGTTCAGTCCCCTTAAAGCCACCCATTGGACTGTTTGTCTGAGGGTGTGATTGGCGCATTGAAGTATACATATCAGCATGCTATTTAGACCAAGTGCACAAACAACAGCGCAAACAATCGCAACCACGATGACAATGAGGTTGAAGTTGCCACCTTGTTCTTGGTCGCAAGCATCCGGGATAGATACGCTTGGCGATGGATTAAGGGAAGGAGAAGACGAAGGCTCCATGAACGAAGAACCGAGCATTTTTCGCAAGATGAAATGGTTGAGAAGGAAGCAGCATATAAACATAAATATGAAACAAGTTGAGATAAAGAAACATAAGTTTTGAAGGAGGGCATATGATAAAATTAGATATTTGTGGACAGAGAGCTAGGTGGGTATGGGTTGAATTCAACATGGAAGGGTGAGAATGTGATGGGAAGTAGTGGGGTTATTCGAAAAATGAATCAACCTCTTTTTTCTTTTGTTTGTGCGCTACAAACAGAAAAGGCAGTCTCATTGTCCCCTCACTTTCTTTCATCCTTAGCACCAAAGAAAAACAGTCAATTCCCCCATGAGGCTATTTTCGGTAGGGACAACAGAACCTGATATATATAGAGTTAAAAATAACACATTTCAAGAGCCAGCTTTCATGTATTTTTGTACTCTAACAAGTGTAGTTGTGATCAAAATATGCGCTAAGTAGAGTGAGAAATAATGCAAACTCAAAGGACTACGACTAGCATTTGGAAAATTAAGATTATAGAACCACTCTACAAGTTTTCGACTCACGTTTGAACAAGATCTCGTTTAATAATCATTTAATTTTTTAATTTTTATTTTTAAAATTAAATCTATTCACTCTTAATTTTTACAATAGATTGCATCTTTCTTAAGTAAAATAGTTGAATGTTTAACCAAATTCCAAAAATAAAATTCAAATTTTGGCTTGGTTTTCAAAACAAATTGGATACCTAACCAATAAATTTAGAGGTAGAATAGGTGTTTATAGGTTTAATTTTCGAAAATTAAAACCTAAGAACCAAATATTACCAAACAAAGACTTAGGACCTGTTTGGTAGAGAATCCAAATTATATTTTATGTTTTATGATTCACTTAGTTCAACAAATATGTGTTTGTTGATCTAACTATGCAAATTCTGAAAACAACATTTTTTTGTTTTATTGTATTTGTATTTTAAATTTAAAATTTTAAAATGCATAATTATATTAAATAAAATTAAAAAAAATATTTAAAAATACAATAAGTTAGGTTATAAATTCAATTCATTTTAAATATATATATATATATAATATTACAAAATAATAATTATATAGTTTTTATAACATAAAATATATTTATAAATAAATTAATAATGATTTATTACTAACTAAATATTAGTAGGTAAATACAACTAGTTTTATGTTATCAAACCCATTTTAACAATTTCATTGAAAACATGAAATACAACATTATTTTTTTTAATACAATTATTTAAAATTTGTTTTCTAAAAAAATTGATTGATTGGTTATTTATTATTATTATTTCAATTTCTGATGTTAGCGTGGGTTAAAAAGAACGAGCCCCTGACGGCAGGCAGAGAGAGGAGTCGTAAAAGCAAGTCTTGTCTTTATCGTTCTTCCACACTTTGCGAAAGCAGAGAACCAAACAACAATCCACATTCCTTTTTATTTCTTTTTTTTTATATATATATTTTTTTTGGAATTCCAACTCTTCCACCCAATTTTCATTATGAAACTAGGCTATTTATTTACACTTTCTGTGGCCAAATCCAATCATAAATTCATTAATTATCAATTAATTATTTTTTAATTTTTTTTAATCTTTCTCTTCCATACTATCTCTAACTCTTCCCCTGATCCACCGTCGCAAACACGCTTCCAGCCACCGCAACGTCCGTCTCAATCACCACCCGATTATCCGATACATTTCTCACTATGTGCTTCGGAAATCCATTGTTGCTGCTTAGAAACGAGTATTGAACGTTCCTAATAAGATTCGAAAATAGAAGAACAGAATTGAAATCCAGAATCCATGAAGTTCCGTTTCCTTGCAATTCTGCGCTTCCGACTGTTGATTTCACCTGCATTCCTTTCGCGTTGTTTCTCTCGATCACCACTTGATCTATTTGCTTGAATGCCGATTTCGATTCGTCGAGTTGAACGATCGCCACTCCTTTGTCCGATCCGCTGAACATGTTGTCCACGATGTTCAATCCACTGACGACGCCGTTGATTGATTTGAGCGTAATCGAAGCATCGCCGAGGAAGAATGTGTTGGAAATGTGGAGTTGAACTGGATCTTCCGCTACGATTCCTGTGTAATCCATGTACGAATTCACGATTCTGGTCTGTGTTAGTCCTGGTAACTGCAAGTAAATTCCTGTGCCGCCGAATCCAAACGCTTTGTTGTAGCAATGCACGCCTGTGATAATGTTGGCTTGGCCAGAGATGAAGATTCCAGTGGCGGCGGAGAAAATGACGACGTCAGTGACGGCGTTGTCGTTGCCAACGATACTGATTCCGGTTCCGGAGAAGTTTCGTTCACCAGGATCGCCGCCGGCAGTGATGTGCTGGCCGAGGAAAGAGTTACGGATGTAGGTTTCGTGGCCGCTTTGTACAGAAATCCCAATGGTGGTGAAATGGGTTATGTAGCAATTGTCTATGCTTGTTCTTAAGGAATTGACGATGGAAATGCCGCCGCCTCTGTAATTGGAATCCAATAGAAGATCTCTGAAAGTGATATACTCGTAATTATAGGATGAAGAAGAACTAAGCATCTCGTCTTCCGTGGAGTTCATCCCTTTCTGGTTCTTAATTTTGTTCGCCGCCGACGAAGACGGAGACGAAGACGAAGGTGATAATTCAATTAGGTATCCATCAGAGGGAAAATCGTCTGAAGCGCGTAAACTTCCTCCGTGTATCTGAAATTTTAAATCAAGTTATCCAAAAAATACCACGTCTAATTTCTTGACAATATATCTTTTTAACCCAAAATATCAATTTATATTCTTTTTTCTTTTTTATAAATTAAAACTCCATAATAATTTTAGTAATCTAATCTCAATTTAGACCTTAAGAAAATAGAAAAATACTTGCGTGTGTGGCATTTTTTTAATTTTTTTTTTAAAAATTGTTTTTCTCTATTTTTTCAATGGGTATAAAAGAGAGAAGAGTATGTAAAATTATATAATAATAATTTTTTCTAAAAAAATATTAAATTATTTACAAATATATAAAAAAAAAAAATTCTATCCGATAAAATTCTATGGTTTGAATGATAGATTTCTATTGTCGTCTATCACTTGTCTATCACTCGTAGAATTGTAAAATTTGATGTATTTATAAATAATTTAGTTCATTTTTCTATATTTGAAAACAATCCTAATTTTAGTAATCTAATCTCAATTTAGACCTTAAAAAAAGAGAAAATACTTGTGTGTGGCATTTTTTATTTTTTTTTAAAAAAATGGTTTTTCCTATTTTTTCTCTATATAAAAGATAGAATAGTATGTAAAATGATATAACATTAAATTTTTCTTCACCAATAAACTTAAGCTTTTGCAAACTAAAAGGATATATTTTAAAAACACCTCATATTCTATTCTATAAACTCGAGGACTTTTCTAATTTTAATAACTAGCTTAAAAGGTATCAAGTAAGAGTCAGTAAACCAATTGGGGGAAAACTTCAAAAAGAGAACCAAAAAAGAAAACTTGAATTTATTAATGGAAGACTTTCTGAGGCATCAAGAAAGCAAGATTTGTGTTGGAAGAAAGAGAAAGGCGTTTGCAAGAGGAAATTAATTGAGAACAAGAAAACAAGAACATTGTTTGGAAAGCAATGCTTTTCTTTCCATTTTCAAACAGCTGCCCTTTGAAATATATTTAAATTCAAATTAATGTTTGAAATTTCGTAATTAAAATTATATATAATACTCTGTTTTCTTTTTTAACTAAAGTTCATTTATTTTATGTGAAAAGTAAACATAGTTTCCTTTTTTTAGTTTAAGTCTCTTATCTCTCCTATTTAATCTTTGACCTTAAACATACATAAATGTTGCAGTTTTAATTCTGTATTCAATTTTAACTAATTCATTTACTAATATATAAATACATATAACTTCAAAAAC
Organism: Lagenaria siceraria; assembly: GCA_002890555.2. Lineage (NCBI taxonomy): Eukaryota > Viridiplantae > Streptophyta > Magnoliopsida > Cucurbitales > Cucurbitaceae > Lagenaria > Lagenaria siceraria. The sequence goes on from CM016485.1 coordinate 439,102, forward strand.
TCATTAATTTTAAGAAAATAAAGTTTTGAAAAAAATAAGTTTAAACAATACGAGTTATGGAATAACATTCTCAAAATTTATAAATTGAAATAGTCACAAATTAAGGGTGAATATTGATTTTTTATATATATATATAAAAGAAATAATAACAATAAAGTCATTTTTATAGACTGGCCAAACAAGTGTCGAGTATGCAGGGAGAGAGGGGAAATGAATTGACTTTTATGACCCTCTTGTTAATAATTTTCACCAACAACCTTCCTTCCTATTTCTACCGGGCGTTGCCAAAATTAGTTCCACTGCTCTCTACACCTAATTAAACACTTTTCAATTTCCAATTAATTCAACTTTTCTTTTTCTTTTTCTTTTTTCTAAATAATAAAATTAGCAACAGAGTCAATTCTGTAATCAGGTGCGAGAATGCTTACCATAACATTGCCTACACCCACAGCTGGTAAGCGCAATGGACGGCTGATCAAGAAATTTCCACCATCTAGATTGACCTGAGCACCTCCTAAGTTCCTAACGCCATCGATCAATGTGCCTTCACTAGTATAATTGTACACATCGGACAACGCCCGGAGAAGTGATTCTGTACTGTCGATTTTACCCGTCGGATCGGCTCCGTAAGACGTCACGTGATACACACGAGCTCCTTCTGGTGCCTACACCATAAAAAACAATTGATTTTTTATTTGAGATTCGGTAAAAAAAAAAAAAAAAAAAAAAAAAAAAAAAAAAAAAAAAATTGATATCAAAAGGGTAAAAGATTAATAATAATAACTTACTGTAAAACTGGGAATTGAGGCAGAGGGGGCGGTATCGTGTCGAACCGTCAGTGAGGATTTGAATTTGCGTAAATTAGAGAAATGGCGGTGGTAATGGTTGGTTCCGGCGGAAAAATGGGTTGCCGGCGGCGGAGAAGAAAGGGAATGTAAATTGGGTGTTGCAGAAGAAAGAAAGGGCAAGAGGAGGAGGATGTTTGGAAGGCATAATATGAATAAGAGAGATAATGGTTGTGTCGCCATTGTTGGTCTCTGGAGAAAAGTTTAGGAGCAGGCTTTTATATAGACACAGACAGAGAGAGAAATGGTTTAAGTTAAAGGTGGGAATTTGGAATGCATGGAGAAAAGAGAAGGGGTTTAACTATAAAAGAAACCAAGAATCTCAAATATTAATTAATTAATTAATTAATTAATTAGATATTGTTTAGGGAAATGTGATAAAGAAAATGATTCAGCAAGAACGGGCCATAAAACCTTTTACTTTCTTCAATAACATTTTTCTTTTTCTTTTTTATCTCCACTTATATCTATTTGTTGAACTAGAAAAAAAAAAAAAGGAAAAATTGTTGTGTATAAAAAAAAAAAAAAACTAATTACACATATAGAAAAAAGTGCACTCATGCTTTTGTATTTCCTACTTTTTTTTCTATATGTGTAATTAGTTTTGTTTTGTTTTTCTATTTATGAAAAGACCCCAAAAAATTAATTTATAAGATAAAATAGAAGAGATTCGAGAATCAAATTACATGACTTTTAGTCAATAACACATAATAACTATACTCGCTTTAGTTTTATATCCTCATATCTGTTGTGCTAAAAATACAATTATAAAATAGCTCAAATTTCTACTAATCTCCTTTTAGGTTAAAACTATGTGCTTCCATTTTGAATTTTCAGAGATGGTATGTATTTATCCAAATTCTATGTTATTTGTATTTTTTTTTCTTCTAAAAAAAAAGTATTTTTCTCTATTTATTATTTTTTTTAAAAATATATTTTTCTTTATTCGACAAATTTTCAATCGTGTATCTAATAAATTTTCTAGTAATCAAATAGTTTGAAATTTTTTAAGCTATTATTAAAGATTATTGCAATCAAATTTGACATTTGTCGTGTAAATGTTAGATAGATAAAGAGCATAGAACCTATAAGACACTAATGAAAATCTAGGTTATTAGAAGCAGTTATAAAGAGTAATACTAGAATTTCAACAATTTATTATAAACATTGTAAAATTAAACTACGATGATTAAACACGAGACCTTTAAAAACCATTAAACTAAGTCTATAATCAAACCTAACAAAAAATAATAATAATAATAATAAAATAAAAATAAAAAAAAAAGGAGGACTACAAATAAGTCCCACATGTGATGGTTCGTTTGGAATGGAAAAGTAGATGAAAAAAGAAAAAGGAAATGAAAAGGGAAGTTTGTGCAAGTTTTGGTGTGGTTTGGTTTGGTAGCCTAACGAATTTGACAAAGGGTAAGGTATTTTTATCAACAAAGTAAAGGTTATTGTTGAAGCAACCCCAAAGCCTATGTCTAAATACCCTTTTCATTAATACTCATTTTTTATTATTGCTATTCATATTATTTTATTACTGAAGGCTCATGACACAATCTGTCAACTTGCTGTACATTTTTCTTTTAAGATAAACACAATATTTACGGTGACATAATCAAATCTTTCATCTGTTGATTAAAAACATATACCTTAATTAGTTTAAGTGTATTCGTGTTTATTATCTCATTGCAATTGAAAGACAAGTATGTAGTATATAATCATTTCTCTCTTCTATTACGATTTTTTTAACACTCTTTCTTTCAATTAAGAATTGGTTAAAAAAGTTGATTTTTTTCTATTAAGTTTTAAAATTTTAATTACTAACTAATAGTAAATTTATAAAATTATTAGACAACAATATTGAAATTTTATGAATTCTATTAGATCATTTTTAAAATTTTAGAATCATTAATCATCACCGTAAATTAAATATGTAATTTAATTTAGTTCTCTTTTTGGTAACTATTTGATTCTTGAAAATTATGGCTATCTCTTCTCAATTTCTAAAATGGTTTTTATCTATCTTAGGTAAAAAAGTTGACTTCTAAACCAAATTTAAAAAATAAAAGCATTTTTTTAAAACTACTTTTTTTTAGTTTTCAAAACTTGGCTTGGTTTTTTAAAACAACGTCAGGAAGTATATAATAAAGTAAGAAATAATGTAGATGTAAAATTGGTGCTTATAGTTCTATAACGCAATGATTAGGTGTAGTCTACTACACCTAAGATCCATGCTCCACTTTCCTTTTTGCTTGAGAGATAAATACAGTCTAAGCAACACCTAAATATTTCTCATAATTATAAATTTAATTTTCAAAAACTAAAAACCAAAATCAAATTGTTACCAAACGAAACCTTAATAAGTTTTAAATAATTTCTCTAATAAGTCTAGTAAAATATTAAAAATGTTTAAAAATCAATTGTTTTATTAGGATTTTTTTTCTAAGTAAATCTTTATTTTTTAACCTTATATAAAATTGTGTCCCCCTAACATGAAATTTTGGATCCTCCACTGTTAATGCATATCGATGCCAGTTGAGCTATGCTCTCGTTGATTTATTTGCACAAAATTGAAAGTCGCCTCTTTACGTCTAACCTTGGTAGAGTTTATTATTACGAATACAACCGTGAATCATCTATTTATTCTCCCTATCCTCCTCATTATTATGATTGTTATTATTTGTATAATCTATGATTCTATATACTTATAAATGTTTTTGTACAAACCTAAATGCGGTAATATCATAGAAGATGACTATTGCCTTATTGAATGTGCATTTAATATGGCCTAAACCTACAAAGATAGGATGCAATAGGATGACAAGGAAAATAAGGACTATAGCACCTAAATTATTTCAAGCCTTTCAATTTGTCTATGTGAAATTTGTTTTTAAATTAAATTATAGTTTCAAGAGAAATCTTAAATATCAATTTAAAAGAGAGAGAGAAATAAATATTTATATCTTAGGGAGAAAATTAAAATTAAAAATAGTTTCATTCCGTTACACTATCTTAGGAAAACATTTTTGTATACAATTTAAAATTAAAGTGATTTGTTATCAAGTGTAATTCGCTAAAGTTTTGATAGATTATAGTTATGTTATTAAAAATATATTCTTACACGCTTTAATTAACTATTCAATTATTTTGATACATTTTTTTTATTTTTTATAATAAGTGAGGTATGAAAATTTAAACCTTCAACTTTAAAGAAAAAAAAATATATGTCAATTACGGTTGAATTACGATCGCTATAATAATTATATTTTGATGGATATATTTAGAGGTATAATTTCAAAACTATGATGATGATAAATAGGCATAATTGATTTTTTTTTCTTTAATGGACAGCTTATAGCAGAAGTAAACAAATAATATAATGAATATTAGATTGCAATATTTACCCACAAACATTATAAAAGAAGCAACCTTCAATGGGAAGTTATTCAGAATTGGTTGGATCAATAATTAATTATAGTGTCCCACCAACTAGTGAACCGATTTAACAACAAATCACGGAAGAAAGGGTAACTGGACGAATAACTAAAATTACAAATAATAATAAATTGAAATATTTCTCAAATCAATTAATTAATTAATATCAATTAATTATTATTATTAATTTTAATCAATTATTAAATAAAATTTTATTATTTAGACTTAATAAATTCCAACCAATATATTTACATATAATATTGAGTTATTTTCAAATATAAGAAAATGAGTCAACTTATTTATTAATATAATAAAATGTCACGGTCTATCAGTTATGGATTACTATCATATCTATCCTTGTTTAATAGTGGTTTATTAGTGTTTATCACTGATAGACAATGATATTTTACTATATTTAAAAATATTTTCAAGTTTTTTCATTTAAAACAATATCATTGATAGACACGAACATAAATCTATTAGTGTCTATCATTGTGATCTATCACTAACATTTTGCTATATTTATAAATATTTTGGCCCATTTTACTATATTTAAAAACGACACTTTTATTTATTGAGAATAAAGAAAAAAATAATCCAAAATCATTCAATAAGATACAACAAACACACTTCAAATTATTAATTTTGTCAAATATACTTATAGATCTTTAAAAAAATCCCAACACACTATTTTATTTAAATAGATATTTTTAGTTAAATAACAAATTTGACCTCTATAATTTGAAAAAAAGTTAGGTTTGAAAAAACATAAAAAATAGTCATCTTGTGGTATGATAATTTCATAAATATGAGCGTTTTATCAAATCATTGAGACTAAATTCTTATTATAAAACATATGAATTAAATTCTAACTTTCTCACATAGATTAAATTTGCAATTTAACCTATATTTTTTATATAAAGTTTTAAATTTCCTCTCACTAAATAGCTTTTTTTCTTTTCTTGACTTTTTTGTTCACACACTATTTAAAATAAAATTTTAGTATTTCTGTTGAATTATTATTATTATTATTATTATTATTATTATTATTATTATTATTATTATTATATAAACAAACAAACAAGTATGATATTGAGCTACTCATCTTAATTCAGAAAATCAAAATAGATGAATAGATGTACTAGGGAAGAAGTAATATCTTCCTTATTTCTGTTTATAAAATTTTAAATAAATTATTTTTTCATATAAAGTAACCCAATGTTAAAAGAGTTGAATAATTATTTGACTTGATGATCATAACAAAAAAAAAAATAATAAGAATAATAATAAGAACGAGGCCTTTTACCCCCTTTAAACCAAAAACGAGACATTGCGATAGTTTCTGTTTCGAAAAAATGCTTTTTTAGGCTAAGTTTTGAGCGTACTATACTATTTAATTCACCTAAGTTTCAACATATTATATATTTATTCTTAAGTTTTGAATCTAGTCTTCATTTAATCTATATATTTCAAAATGTTACGTCGTTTTTACTCTTAAATTTTGTATGTAGTTTTAATTTGATCGTTATATTTATAAAGTTTATACGGTTGTCTATGAGTAATTAGTGTTTGTTTTTGGTCCAAGAAGTTAACTTCAATTAATTAATTTAAAATATTTATAATTTGATTTTTCGGTTAATTTTATTAGTAGTAAAAAATTAATGAAATATAATTTAATTATAATTAATTTAATATATTTAAATTAATTAATAAAAACTTAACACATAGGACTACAAGTGAAGACAACTCATTAAATTATTTCCTTACGTGACAGCAGAGCTACTCCAAGTGACTTGCATATAATAAATATGGGCTTCATCATTTTTCTCTCTTACTTATATTATATTTATTATAATTATAGGCTTCAAATATGGGTTTCAAGTTTGTCTTAGGAAGTTTTGTTATTAGTTATTTTTATAGAACGTGGGTAGTGATGTTAGTTTTCTTTAAACCACTTCACTTCTCCTAAATATTGTAATTAAGAGTATTTAAATCCCTCTCCAGATTAATAAAATTAACAACTAGACCTCTGCATAAAGTAAAGTGTAACATCTTAAAATTTATAGATCAGATAAAAATTAAATTCAAAAATAAAAAGTAAAAACGTAGCATTTTAAAAACTTAAAAATTAAGTAAAAATTAAATTCAAAACTCAAAAATAAAAATTTAGTATTCAGAACTAAATGAAAATCAAACAAAAAAAATAATTAGGGACAAAAAAAATATTTTTTTCCTTTCCTTTTTCCAGTGGCTGAACGTATTTTTGTTCATCTTTGTTGCTTTTTTTTTTTTTTTTTTTTGTAAAAAAGACGTACGGTCCCGATGGCAACTCGCAAAATTTCCATATATAAAGATTTTATAATTTAAAAGGTAAACAAAATCTTTGTTGTATTTGTATTCAATCAAATTTAAATTCTAACAGAATTTGTCTGGGTGGTGTAGTTGGTTATCACGCTAGTCTCACACACTAGAGGTCCCCGGTTCGAACCCGGGCTCAGACATTTTGAAAATAGATTTTGCATTTTTTTAATTAAAGAATATATAAAATCTTAAAAATGTTCACAGATACATGAAATCATTTTGTAACTCAATTACTATTTAAAAAAACTGTTATCCAAATAAATTTATTGAAATAAGGCCAATATGTGTATAATTTATTATATGATAAAATACTTTTTGGTTCATAGGTTTTGGGTTTGGTTTTTATTTGGTCCGTAAGTTTTAAAATGTTATACGTTTAGTCCGTAAGTTTTGATTATTGTTTCAATTTAGTCTCTAAGTTTCAAAATGTTGCAATTTTACATTTGAGATTTGATTTTTGTTTCAATTTGATCCCTAAGCTTCAAGATTTTATATTTTTAACCTCGATTTTTTACTAAATACTAAATTTTCATCTTTAATGTTCAAGTATCTTAATGAATTTAAAAGAATTAAGAGAATTATAATTAATTAAGTTTCATTGTTTTTCATCACTTTTAAAATTAAATTTAAAATTTAACTTCATAGTATTTTAAATTAATTAATAAACATTGCCGTCAATGATGGGAGTAAGTATTTAATTAAAAATTGAGGTTAAAAATGTAAAATCTTGAAATTTAGGGACCAAATTGAAACAAAAATCAAATCTCAAGAGTAAAATTGTAACATTTTGAAACTTATGGACTAAATTGAAATAAAAAAAAACTTAAGGACTAAATGTGAAACATTTTGAAACCTAGGGACCAAATAGAAACTAGACCCATAACCTAGGTACACAAATATATTTTACCCTTAATTCTATTGTGATATAAATTTGAATTACGCATTAATATGTTATGTTATTTATCAATCATTTTAAATATTCATTAATTCTTACTTGTTGATCACATTTTAGCTCGAGAAAGGGGGTAAAAATATCTTTAAACCTTTATTCAAATATTATTCGTCCAGAACTTAAAACGAGATGTGAGGATAATAGACCCAAATGTATAATGAAACTCACTGTCAATTTTCTTTAAAACATACTTGCTAGCATCAAAATTTTATTTAACACTCTTTATTTATTCTGTTACATTTTATGACTTGTATTTTAACCAATCAAAAAACTTTTTTGTGTAATCTCACTCCACTATCTTTCTTTCCTTTATTAACGATAAAAATTCATTGTAATAAAATTAAAAAAAAAAAAAAGCTATATTGATTTTTTTTACTTTTTAGAATAATAAATTTTACCAAACACAAATTAAACTTCTTTTGCATTTTCAAATTTACAATCAAATGCTAATTTTGAATTCAAATTAGAACAAACACGTTTTTGGATATTGTAAAAAATAATAATTTATTCATATTTTTTTTACTAAATTCTTTGTTTTTAAAAACAAAATTTCAGATCACGAACGGTCTTGTGAATTTGAAATCATATAAATGTCCCATAATCATAATAAAAGGTGTGATCAAATTTAGTTAGGAATATAAGAAAAGTATGGGCAGCATCGCGATTGAAAAAAACCATATAAGTATTACACATTAGCAACAAGAGTGAAGTAATTAAACAAACAATTGCTAAGTATTACAGTGTCATTAAAATTTACCTTGATCATATTTCGGATCCCAACAAAGACTCGAGCTTCAAACGTTGTGGTTGGGTGGTTGAGAGGGCTTCCACTTGGCTTTCATGTGAAGGTCATATAATAAAGAAAACCAACAACAACCGAAATATTCACCATGATAAATTCTATAATTTCAAAGTTGGATTCCTAAGAGCCAACAATAACACTTGGGTCAATTAAGAACTTTTGTCGATACACAACGTCTTGGCGTCAGTGTAAAGAACTTATGTCGACACAATTATTCAGTTAAAGGAACTGCCACCTGGATTCCTAAGAGCCAACAATAATACGTGGGTTAATTAAGAACTTATGTCGATACACAATGTCTTGGCATCAGTGTAAAGAACTTATGTCGACACAACCATTTAGTTAAAGAAACTGTCACCTTCTTATACTAAAAAAATAAAAAGAAGTTAAGCGTGTTGATCAGAAATGTTTAAGAAGAAAAGTTATGAAAGATACCATTGTTGGACAGTAGTAAAAGAGTGACCGGTTAGAGTAAATATTCACTTAAATATAATTAAAATATATAATTTAATTACTAAAAATAATAAAATAAATATAAATTAAATTTTAAGAACAATAAATATAAATTAATTAGAATATTAATAATCAAGTTTAATATTAAATAGTTAAAGAGAATGTATTAGTAGAAATATATTAACTCTAAATAATATATTTATATTTAATAATTAATTAAAATTAATAATAACAATTAATAGATATTAATTTATTAATTAATTAAGTTTTTTTTTATTATTATCATGAGTTTTAAAAAAGTGAATCCCTATCAAACAATCAAACAAATTTGCCCTAAACACATTTTTGAATAGATAATATGTGAAAGTATGGAAGAAAAAAATATAATTCTTTTTTAATAGCTTTGTACATTTATTAAACCACGTGTATTATTTTAAAATTTACTTTACTAATCATTTATTAGTGAAAAAATTAGAGGTTCCATAAAAAAAAATACGAGGACACAATACTAATGGACTAAACACCTAATGACAAAAGGAATATAAAATTAATTAGGAAAAAAAATTCAAAATTCGTACAAAACACGAGAGATTGAGAAAGAGGGCAAAATGGACCTTATGAAAAAAATTAAGAGTAAAAAAGAAAGTTAAAAATTCTCGTCCCATGATTTTTATTTTTATTTTTTGGAAAAAAAAGTATAGAATTAATATAGTATAAAATATATTATAGAAACAGAAATAGATTCTTTTTATTTTTGACTTTCGGATAAAATAAGTTATTGTACAGGTATACGTATACGGTATAATATAAATAAAGAAGTATGCATCGAGAGGGGGAAAAAAAGGAAGGAAAAATCGAAAATTGGAGCGAGCGAGTAAAATCAGAGATCGGCGTGAGACAAAAGAAAACCCCCTTTCCGGATAGGAGAAGGCTACGAACAAAACCCTAAATCTTCGTGATCTCTGTTCGTTTGATTCCCTCCCGTTCTCGTTTTTTCCCAAAATCCTGTGCCTTGGGGAGAACTCGTTTCGTTTCGGGATTTGAATTTAGAGCGCTACGCTGTGTGTTCTGGTTATGGGGAAGAAGAAGAAGAGAGTTTCGTCTAAGGTATGGTGCTACTATTGCGACAGAGAATTCGACGACGAGAAGATATTGGTGCAGCATCAGAAGGCTAAACATTTCAAGTGCCATGTCTGTCACAAGAAGCTTTCTACTGCCGGCGGTATGGTCATCCACGTTCTCCAGGTCCACAAAGAGTCAGTCACCAAGTATGTCAACTCTTTCCTTCTCTCTCCTCTACTAGAAGTCTACAATCGTCTTTTTACTTTATTGAGTGCATTCTTCTCGCCTTCTGTCTCCAAAGATTTGAGGGTATCTTCTGCTTTGCTTAAGCCACTTATTTTGCGGCTGGTCGTGGTTTATAATTGAATTTATCTTTCTTAATGCGTTCGAATAATGAAATTCTTGTTCAGCAGCAAGAAATCGTTTCATTGTTGGACTGTATTATAGACTGCTCACCGCCGTAGCAATTAATTTGGTAGAGTTCACTTTTCTTCATTCCATAGATTTCCACATGCTGGATGTAGGATTCGAACTTGAAAAGATATTGGGATATTGTAGTAGGTAGGAAAAGATATACTAGATAGACTTGCCCCTCAACGGAGCTTTTGATTTTTCTAAGATCAAGCACTTCTATTAATTAATTAATTTCTGATTGTGAACTGGTATGTTTTGTGTTTGTCACGTTTATTCTAACGTTTCTATTGTTGGGGGTACTCTTGTGATAGAGTTCCTAATGCAAAACCAGGCAGAGAAGCAACAGATATTGAAATATATGGAATGCAAGGAATTCCTCCGGATGTCTTGGCAGCACACTATGGAGAGGAGGGTGAGGAATCTGTGTAACTCATCCACGCACTGTCTTTATATTTGTCTACACTTATTATTATTGGTTTCTTACTTCTCTTCCTCTTCCTCTCGGTCTTTCTCATGCATGCCTATACATACGTGTAAATAGACATATAAGGAGATAACGAGTTTATGGGTCTGTTATATTTGTATTTAGGCAAGGATAACCCTCTTATAAATACAAGAAAACTTATTCTTTTTATTTTCCAAACTGAGACGTCAATTTGCTAAACCCCACCTATTATTCTTATTTCTTGTCTAATGGGGAACAATTCTCCTGTAAGTACGGTAAAAGTTAATTTGTCCCACCCCCATCCCGATCTCCACCCTCACCCATAATATCACTTTGAGTTGTTTCCCCTATGCTCTTTCCTATGATGATTCCTTGACTAAATAGTATCTTAGAGTTTCTTTTTTGATTGGATCAGTCTGTGTGCGTATTATTATCATTTTAAATAATTGTAAATAATACTATATTGATTGATAAGATGGAATGTACAAAGGAAGAGAGCCCATCAAAGAAACTGGAAATTACCCCCCACAAAAAAAAAAAAAAAATGGTCTTCCCGGAAGTTATGGTTAAAAGTTGAACCAGATCAGTCCTATGACCTTAAGCATCTGAAATTCTGTCCAGGAGGTTAGTGGAAGGGACTCGTATCTATGTTGAGTTGGGAGCACATTGAGATTAGCACAACTATATTAATTTTTGAATTGGTGACAGTCCTCAAACTACATGACATATACAGTTCAAGGTCCTAAGGAACAAGGAGTAAAATTTGTATTTAGGTCTTGGGATAATGATACATTCAAATTTCCCCAAGAAAACTAACCATAACAAAGATCTGATCGTCTTTGGTGACTATTGGTTAAGGTCAGTGTGTCCATGGAGACTAGACTAGTTATTGTAGGTTTTTGTGTCAATAGTGGTTTGAAGAGGAATTATTCTTGGAAGCCATCCAATAATTTTTTAGGATGTTTTTGTTTGCCCTTTGGTTCAGAAGTTCTTCAGAAATGCAAGGCATGAGATGATAGGTTGAGATGAAAACCCTTTCTTATGATGGGTTGAAAAGGAGATTGTTATAGTTAGTGTGAATAAGGGAGGGTGAACTGGTGAACCCTGAAGAAGACCTAATAGGTGATAAATTATGAAGGTTCTTGGAGACTGATGCTTAGATTGAGGCGTTAAACCTAGCTAATGACCAAACCTTCTTCCAAGCTCTCTCCAAACTCACTAAAAATTTTGTTATACCTTTCAAGCGAAAGATGCCAAAGGACCACAAAGAAGCCAGCTTGCCACAAACTTTACACTTATCATGCTTAATTATAAATATTCTTTATAGTCCAATATACTTGCCATGCTTGATTATTGATGGTTCCTGAACAATCTAATATTGTTGGACCTTTTTTCAAAAAAGAAAATTATGAGGGGGGGGGGGATGCATGGTATGCTTATTTTTTCTGTTTTCCAAACTTTTCTACTCTCTTATATTGGAGGAGTCGATTTCTTTTCCACTCTCCCTGAGCCTTTATACCGCTTAATGATGAATGCCATTTTTTTGTGTTGTTTCTTATGAAAAGAATCTTTTTGGGAGTGGTATTGGAGATAATGGTATATTTATATAATTATGGAATTGCTTTTCTTTCTTGTAGAGGAAGAGTCCTTGTCGAAGGTGGCCAAAGTGGAGATGCCATCAAGTCAGATTGTTGGAGGAGTGGTGCCTGGATCTCTGGGTATTGTATACCCTCCTCGGCCAAGTTTAGCTGCAATGCAACCTATGTAAGTACCTACCTACCTTTTTGTCTTCCATTCACTGTTACTGCTTAACTTGAAGTTCTTGCATTTGGTTGTGTTATCTTCAGTAAAATTTAAGCAAACATTTGTTAATTTCTATCAATTACCATGTGACTGCAGTTATCCTTCAACTGGACAAGCGCAGCCTACTGCCTGGACAGTTCCACCTCGTCCCCAACCTTGGTTCCCCCCAAATTCAGCCGTTTCAATTCCTCCTCCTGCCCCATTGGGCTATGCTCAGCAGCCACTATTTCCTGTGCAGACTGCAAGGCCCCCACTACCAGTATCATCAACTCCTATGCTCCAGCCTTTACAAATAACGCCTCCTGGATTGACTTCAACTACACCTTCAGTTTCTGTATCTCAACCGTTGTTCCCTGTTGTTAGTAATAGCCACGGACCTACCCAAAGCTCTCCTTTTTCTTCATCTACACTTTCAACAAGCATTCCTTTGACCTCGGCAGCAGATATCAAGGGTTCAGTGACACATCTGGGCACCAACTCCTTTTCTACAATTGGAAATCAAGTTTCAAACATTCCAGGTTCAACTAATTACTTTATGCAGTCCCTTCTTTATGACTTGTCATAAAGCTTTATCCAGTTTGATTTTATCCCAATGCCTTGAATAAAGACAAATATAGTAGTGTACTTCTAGGTGGTTAAGTAAATGTGCAACGGTAATATAAATTCATGTTCGATTGCAATTTGGCTTTTGCTTAAACAACTAATCTTAAATATAATATATTCGAGCATGGTTTAAAATTTAGAAAGTCAGTAGATTCATTATCTGATTGAACCTTCAAGTTGTGTATGAAAGAGACCAATGCCCATCCAACATTTATGGGAATAGCCTTTCCTTCTTCCTCAATTCTTGGGAGATTATAAATTCAAATCTTTGCAAGTTCTATAAAAGACTTATTATCTGTGGAATTATTAAAATTTTGACTCCCAACACCATTGATTAGAACTTATAGCACGGAGCTTGTCTTTGCCTTGAAGTAAAGGTTTTGTTTTTATTTTTATTTTTATTTTTTATTTTGTTTCTTGTTTTTGTTGTTTTTTTTAATTACTGAACAGGAGACGTAACTGCATTTAATGCTGTAGGTGGAATATTAAGCAATTCACACTCCTATGCCTCGGGACCAAATACAGGTGGTCCTTCTATCGGACCACCTCCTGTAATTGCGAATAAAGCTCCTACTCAACCATCAACGAATGAAGTATATTTGGTTTGGGATGATGAGGCGATGTCTATGGTAATTTTATTGTGCGCTGATTTACCATGATTTATCCTGATATTTCCAACCTAGCTTCACTTTCTTATGGTAAACATGTGCAGGAGGAAAGAAGAATGTCCTTAACTAAGTATCAGGTGCATGATGAAACTAGCCAGGTAAGTTATACTACAACTTAAATACCATGTGCGGTAGGCTATACATGTTTCTGTTTTTGGATTCTTTGTGATATACATTTCGAAATGTAGGGATGTGTACGAATCTGACTTTTATTTCATTTACAATTTATATAATGTATTTTTCTTAGAACCTTGAGCCTGAACTCACTTTTTACCTCGAACATCATCATCAAATGTAAATTCTGTTTTCTTTTAACTGACATTTTCCAGTTTGCACGCCATACCACCAATCTTGTGGGCATCAAAAGGCTCAAGTAGGTATTTATGTTATCCCACTTACAGTGTGTATATAAAAACTTTCCAACTCTTGCTGCAAGAAGGTTCTATTGCAACAATATGGTTAAGAACGTAGTATATTCAATTCTTCCTTTTGGCTTTTCAATCTATTATATGTGATTCACTCTCCCTATGCTTGATGCCAAAGTGTGGGGATTTGGGTGGAACAAGATTATACCCTACAGATTTTTGCTCATTCGTAGCATCATTACAATTTATTTTATGATCGATCAGTGAATACGACTTTGACCAGGTCAGCCTCTTTTGCAAAGTTTGGCACCTCTTGCATAGGACTCAACCATATGATTTGGCGATGGCATCATTTCTATGATTTTTCTCTAATCATTTTTGTGTTGTATTCTTGTTTCAGATGAGTTCAATTGATGCAGCCATAGACAAACGAATCTTGGAAAGCAGGCTTGCTGGCCGAATGCCATTTTAGTTGAAGCCATGTTGACAGTTTCATGAAGCTCCTTGATAGGCGGTCAGTGGTTGTAGGTTTCAGAAGAAGCTGTGGCATTTGTAAGGTCACCGGACGATGTTGGGAGCATATTTTCAGGGCTGGTTTCACAGATTGAGCAAATTAAACGTCTACATTTAATTCATTGCCAGATATTGCATAGGACAGGACACAGTTTTCTTCTTCATATTTATGTTGTCAATTATCTCTAGGCGATTTAAGTGAGAGGGTGTTTTCTTTTCTGTCTTTTTCATTTGTTTTTGTTCCCTCTTTGTATCAATTTTATAAACCCTTTTTCACAAGAGACCCTACCAGAGTTTGACTTTAGAGTAAGATTGACCTTGGGAGATAATTTCATCTTCCTTGCAATATTTTGTTGGTTCTCTGCCCCTCCCTGCCGTTGAAAACATAGTGGATGAAGCAAGAGAGCACAAATTATATGAAATTTGCTTGTTTTGAACGAAATTAAAACTGAAAAAGAATTTACATTATATAACAAGTATGACTTTAGGTTGAGGGTTGAAATTATACTTTCGATTTTTGAGGATCACAATCTTCTTGTCAACTTCCTCACCGTGTCCCTACTTTAAAATTTGTTGTCCCCAAGTTTTTATGTGAAATTACTAAAAATAAAAATCTAAAATTGAAGTATCACAACCTTTAATTTTGAAATTATGAATCATGTAATTCTATTACATAATTTTACTAAAGTTTTATCTCAAACTTAATGGTTAAATTTGATTAAAGAGTATTATGTTTAGGTTTGATGTGCTGGGAAGAAAAAAAGTAAAAAAAAAAAAACAAACCACTGGGCTAATTTAAGAAATTTTGAGTTTTTTGTCTTCTTTGTGGGGAGAACAAGTAGAGGTTTTTCTTTAAATATGTAAGCTAAAGTAATGTCCATATTATATCATGATTAGGGGTGTTCGTAGTTTGGATTGGGTTGGTTTGAAGTACTCTCTAGACCCAACTCAATTGTTCAGTTGTAAGCTTTTTCAACCAATTTAACCTTTGTTAAATAATGAACCCAATCCAATTCGTACAAGTTAGGTTGTGCTGATCGAATTTTTCGAGACATCGAATTTTTTAAATATCCCTAATCATAATCATTGGTTGTCTTCCCTTAACTTAATAAGGACTAAGAAATCATTCTAAAAAATAAATAGAATATTTTTCAATTAAAACTATTGGTATGTTGAAAACTTATGACAAGTATGTATATATATATACTTAGTTTTACAAATTGCAATTATTTAGATAACAAGAAAATGAAAGAAAAAAAATCAACTTTGGCCCTAAATTTATCTGGCCGAACTTAAAATAATTGCCGTAATTCTTACTCTTGGTTGAATTTTTGCTAATTCACTTATTAATTTAAAAGGAAACAAAACTCATTTTTTTCCATAAATCGTTAATTTCAATAAAATAAAGTTTTGCACAAAAAAAGTTTGACAACAAGTTAAGTAATGAATAACTTTACCGAATTTTCTAAAATTTGATTAAAATTATAGCTCTAATGACGATTTTATCTAGTATTTTACCAATTTCATATCGTACCTATACTTTATAATTCATTTAATGCATAAGAGATAGTTTTTTTTTTTTAAACAATATTTGAATTGAGAACTTATGAGAGAGTTGAAATTACCCTATTTCCTAAAATTCAAAGTTAAGGTTGCAATATACTATTAATTAAAAAAAAAATGGAAAGCAACATTTATCTAAGTTAAAAGTAGATTTTGATGAAATTAAAAAGTTAGGGTTAAAATCTTATAAATTACAAGTTTAGGGATTAAAATATATGTGTTTATATAAAATGAAATGAAAGCAACGCAAAGTGTGTACACAGCAGCAGGGAACGTTGTTGGTTGTAAACCCCAAAAACCCCGACGGCGAGCGACCCAAATCCTCTGTTTTGGTTCTTCATATCTTCCTTCCTTCGTTGATGCTTTTGATGAGAATTTGAGATGAAGGCTATAAGGGCTCTGAGAATAGCCACCACGATTCCTGCGCGAACCCACCATATTTTCCTCCTAAATCCAATCTTTTCCCCTCGATGCTACTCTGCCCAGCCTGAGCAAGACGATTCCAATCACAACCCTACTCTCTCGGACACTGAAAATGCCTCCGATTCCGTATTTGATAGTGCGCAGTTCGCCATTCCTAACATGGATTCAACTACTAAAACCGAGGCTCACTCCAGTTGGGATAAGAAATATAGGGCAAAAGCCGACCAACTGATATTTGGAAAAGATTCCGAGGGAGTCAAATACAAGATAATGGAGGAGGAGGAGGAGGAGGAGGAAAGGCGACGGAGACTGCTTGCCAAGGCTCTGCTTGAGGCGGCCTTGGATACTCCTGACGATGACGAAGAGGATGACGAGAGAACTGTGAAAGAGGAGGACCAGAAGTCTCTGGCAGTTGGGATAATTGGCGCACCAAATGCTGGCAAGTCCGCATTGACTAATTATATGGTTTGTTCTTTAAGCTTTCACTCCTCTGTACTGCACGACTTAGCTAATTTTCATATGATTTTTTGAAACTTACGGTTGCTTAGAGCATGGAAGAAGGTGTTTTTTTATATGCTCAGCTGAACTAGTATAAGAACTGCTAGTTTGATATAACTTCGTTTTTTTTGCAAATTCGTCGGATTCGTGGAGAATTTTAGGGTTGTTATTCGTCCTTTCTAGCTTTGTATACTAAACCGATTGTTGTTCGTTCTCTTAAATGCAGAATTGCCTTTTTTCCCTCTTTTAGTCAGAAATTCTTCATTATTTAGTTTTAACGTTTCTTATTATGGAGGTGGTTATGTGGAGGCAATCAGTTTGTATTGATTATGACATGAGAGATTGTAAGAAGAATTAATTCTGTTATGTTTTTTTTTTTTTTTTTTTTTTTTTTTTTTTTTTTTTTTTTTTTTGTGTTTAGGTGGGAACTAAAGTTGCTGCAGTTTCACGGAAGACAAATACCACTACTCACGAAGTCCTAGGAATAATGACCAAAGGAAATACCCAAATTGTATGTATCATATTTTTATTTACCTGCAATGATTCATTTACAAGATACGTTGCTACTCTTTACCTAGTGCTTCTAGTTGGAGTTGTTTCTCAATCTTTTGCGGTTATCCTAGTTTTTTTCTCATTAATCCATTGGAGAAGTTGTTAATCTTCCTTTGCTTTTGGGATGGAGGATAAAAGCTAAACCGGTGTCACCTTTTCAAATAGATTACATTTTCCTGTATGAACACGATATGGTGCATAAAAGCTATAGCAGTGTTGTCTTTCAGAGATTTAGAGTAGTGATGTTACTGTGAGAAGAATTCAAGTAATTTTTAATAGGATTGAATATTTGTTAGAGATTTATTGATTTCACCATAGGTATTGAAGGTGTTCATTTAATTTAATTTGATTTTTTTTTTTTCTTCATATAATGGCTCCTTTCAAAACTAAATTCAGTTATTGTCAAAGAGAAAACAATATGTAAAATCTCATATTATGCATCTTGAAGAGATTCATCACTGTTTTTAATTTATTCATCAAATAATGTATGTTTCACGTTTAGTGATGAAGGTCCTTTTCCTTTGAGATATTTTATGAGGAAAAATTGCTCTGTTCTTTATTTTTTTTATTGCCACAGACTACAGATGTAGTTAATTCGGGCTTTTCCTGATTCATTATGCCAATTCAGTGTTTCTTCGACACACCAGGGCTAATGTTAAAGAGCAAGGGACTTCCTTATAAAGATATGAAAGCTCGTGTGCAAAGTGCTTGGAGTTCAGTTGAACTTCATGATGTGTTGATAGTTATTTTTGACGTCCATAGACATCTTACAAGGTCGGTAGTAATTTCTTCTAGTCTCAAATGTTATAGGATATAGGGGTTCTCAAATAAAAAACTTGATAACCATAGGCTTTACAATTTTTCCTTGAATGGTTTAGAAATTTTAGAATTACACCAAAAATCGTCTCTTTTTTTTCCCCCAAAACTTTTGTCCTTTGTTATACTTTGAGTTGATTGTAGCTCCATTTATGCTAGTCTTGTGGTCAACCCTGATAATTTAGCGGTTGACTCTTGGATTTTGTATAGGCCTGATTCAAGGGTGGTAGGATTGATTAAACGAATGGGAGCATCACCACACCCAAAACAGAAGCGTATATTATGTATGAACAAAGTTGATTTAGTCGAAAACAAGAAAGACTTGTTAACAGTTGCAGAACAATTTAAAGATCTTCCCGGATATGAAAGGTATTATTGGTTCTTGGTTCAGAAAGTTGACTCGCTTAGAGGTTCATGAACATTCGTTTTCACTAAGAGAACAAACTTCGTATAGGTACTTCATGATCTCGGGGCTAAAGGGAGCTGGAGTAAAAGATCTTTCAAAATATTTGATGGAACAGGCATGTTTCCTATTTGGTTTCACTGCTATTATTCAGAGGAATATACCTATCGATGATTCTGCACGTGATAAATGAATATTCCTAACGGTCTTAAAATCAACTGTGCTTGAAATAAGTTAATTTATATTTTGAAATCCTATTTGGGTCTTTGAAATTAAATGTTACATTTTGGTCCCTGAATTTTCAAAATATATATTTTGGTCCTTGAACTTTTATATTTGTTTCATTTTTATCATTAGACTTTTAAAATGTCTATTTTGGTCTCTAAACTTTTTAAAAATAATAATTATTTTGGTCCTTTTTATTTTGTTTTAAGAGACTAATAATGTAGCTTTGTATATGTGTGATAATATGTTAAAAAAGTGTGATTTAAAGCACACTGGTTAGATATGAGCATTTTGCAAGTGAAAATTAGATTGTATAAGGACCAAAATTGTTTTTTTTAAAAATGTTTGCGAACTAAAATAAACATCATGAAAGTTTAGGAACCAAACTAGACATTATGAAAGTTTAGAAACCAAACTGGAGCAAGCATGAAAGTCCAAGACCAAAATAAACATTTTAAAATTTAGGGATTAAAATAAAACAAACTTAAGTTTAGGGATCAAAACAGGATTTAAAATCTAATTTATATTCATTGACTCACTTTCTTATCATTTACATCTAGCATTTGAGGTTTTCACAAGTTTGATGATGATGCTGAACTTATCTTTTAGGGAAAATTGCAAAAGTGGTCCATGGGATCTAGGGATTGTTATAATCACACCTTCAAACTTCTAAATTGCAAAACTGTTATGATTTTACCCAAAATTTCAACTCTATAAAATTTAAAAACTATAGTATTGACCATTAAGAGAATTAGTTTTCAAATTGATGTTAAGCTATTGTCTCGTTTTAAGAAAACTAATTTTAAGAGTTTAGGTTTGATTGTAACAATCCTATACTGGGAGGGTTTAGTTTTAACAACACTTGTAGTTCATGTTCATGGGTGGTTTGTGCATTTAGCAACATTTAGAGGCTTAAATGTAACAATTTCTTAAGCTTTGAAGGTGATTGATGAAAATGTATAGTTTAAGGGTGGCTCTATCAATTTTTTCTATCTTTTATCATCAATTGTCACCAGCCAATTATTTTGTTCATTCAGCTTAGACCTGCATTTAAACCTGGCTTACCCCTCCCTATTTAGGCAGTCAAAAGACCTTGGGATGAAGATCCATACGGTATGAATGAAGAAATGATGAAGAACATATCACTTGAAGTTGTCCGGGAACGGTTGTTAGATCATGTGCATCAGGTAGAGATCATCGTTATTTCTTTTTTTCTGAGTTGGCCAAGAAACTCTTTTTGGTTCATAAACTTTGTTTCTAATTTCAGGAAATTCCTTATGGAATCGAACATCGCCTGGTTGGTTGGAAAGAATTTCGAGATGGTTCTCTTAGGATTGAGCAACACTTGATCACTAACAAACCAAGTCAGCGCAAAATTCTTGTGGGGAAAAACGGCTCTAAAATTGGGTAAAGTGATATTAATTTAACGTTTACTTTTGCAAACCAGTTGGTATAAGTAACTTCTATAGTTTCATCATTAGTTTTTTTTTTTTTTTTTTTACTAAAATAAAATTCCCATGGGAAATAAGAGATCCAATGTGATGGTGTTTTCCATATACAGTTTAAAAGACTCATCTCTAAAATCTCCAAGGACATATTTGGGAGTGATTTAAGATTGTTAGATCACCCGTTTATCGTATTTAAAATCCCTTCGAAACATGATTTTATGGTGTGTTTGAAATACATTTTCAAGTATTTAATTTTAAAAAATAAGTTATTTTTAGAAAAATTGGAGTGTTTGACAACCACTTAAAATAGATTTTGAAGTGTATTTTAAACAGTTTTTATCAAAAGAGTTCAAATAAAAATGAGTTTTTTGAAAACATTTTTTTCTCAAGTCAATTCAAACGTGCCCTCTATCATTCAAAATCAATGTGTGGAAATCATATTTAAAAAGTGTAAAATCAAACATTAAATTGATTTTGAATAATTAAAAGCATGTTTGAAAGTAATTTTGAACATGGCAAAAATTATTTTAATCATTTCAATATCACTTTAAACATAACTTAGGTTTAGAATGGAGATGGTTTATTTTGATCTAACTAAAAACATAAAAATTTCCATTTAATGATTTTTTATCTTTTGTAATCTTTGTTGCCTTTTGAATTGGGAGGATGTCTACTTCTCTCACTTTTTGCATTCATTTAGTTTTTTTAGTACACTTTTTTGTTTACGATAAAATCGAAATATTAATCTTTAATTTCCAGCATTCCTCTAGTTTTCATATCCATCTGTGGATACAGAGAGTTCCATACAATAATTGCATCCCAACCATGGTAATTTTAGTCGTCCTAATCACCAAATGCAACCCTTGTTCCCAATTTCAGGAGAATAGGTGTTGAAGCAAATGAAGAGCTAAGGTCTATCTTCAAGAAACAAGTGCATCTCATCCTCCAAGTTAGACTTAAATGATGCATCTGCTTGCTTCAACCAATTGAATGGAAAAAGCTATAGTTCCCCTTTGTACATGTACAAAATTGTTGTCGATTATCCTAGATTTGCAGATATCTTCCACTCCTTAATTTATGGTGGACGTGAAGATGGAGGCTTCAGAGACGTTAATCAGTTTATTGTTTTTAAAGGATGGAAATGCATTTTGATGAAGAGAAGAATCGACATTGTTCATGAAGCCAGTGAGAAGTAAGGTAGTGAGATTAAGAACTTGCTCTATAATTCTAGTTTTTTTTTTTCCCTTGTTTTTTCCCCCATAATTTTATTGAAAGAAGTTTATTTTTTGGTGTTTATTACATCGTTGTAACTGTAAGCATACTGCAAGGTGTTTCAATTTCTAAGTGACAACAGGCATCTTGGCGTTGGTATCCAACAAACTAGGGTGGGAATAAAAAAAGTTTTGGTATTACAGAGAATATCTCGTCTATATCTTTAGAACATACTCTTATATCTCGTCTATATCTCGTCCATCTTGGCGTTCAATGGGGGTTGTTGTTTGGTAGCTTTTTCCTTTTTTCCTGTTATTATTCTTGATTTCTTTCTTTAATAATGAGCTTAAGCCTGATTGTCGTGGGAGTCCATAGCCTAAGAAGCAGACACTGATGCAGCGGCATGATGCAGCGGCATGGACACGGTGACATGCCAATTTTAAAAAAGTGGTAATTGACAACCATACAATTCATAAAAGGACTATAGATATGATCCAGAGAAGAATCAAACAAATTTTCTACATATTTTTCTCATGCTATAAAATAATAACAATAATAATAAAAGGAAAAAAAATAAATCACCAACGGTTTGTTGCAGGTGCAAGTTGTAATTTTTTTTTTTTGAAATATAGATTAACGTTGGACACCCCGCACATATATATAAATATAAACTTTTTTTTTTTTTAAAAGAAAAAATCATTTTCTTTGTAAAACTAAATAAAGCTCATTGCTCCAAATGTGTCACTCCTCTATTGCTCAATAAGTCATCTAATTAGTCTATTATGATGAAAAAAATATGTTGTATCATTACCTTGGATATTTTTTTGTTAAGCTTATTTTTGTTATATCTCTTTCGTTTGAACTTTAGTTTGAGTGATTCAAATTGTGCTGGAATTGTTATTCTAAGCTCTAACACAACAGACAATTTAAAACACTGAAACTATGAGTGAATAAAAGTAGGTTTGTTATCTTTAAAATATTAATTAATTAATTTGAGATTTGTTTCACAAGTATACAATTTGAGGAAGTAAATTTTGAATCATTATCTAAATTTTCAATAGAGACTAAATTGCAAAGTTTATCATAAGGAGCATGTCCCAGATGAAGATGTCATTGGTATATAGCAAAATTAGTGACAAATGCAGAGACGGATGGAGAAACAGGGAGCTAAAGAGATGTGAGCTCAAACAATCTTCCTACTTTGCGACATGTACCAACGATTCTTCCCATCTGTGGATCTTCAACTTCAAAACCAGTAGGGGAGAAACAAATAGTTAGGCCAGGATCACAAAGTTGACGAACGAATTAAGGACATGGTAGGTATGAGAAAGAGTTAAGGTCGATTTGACAACATTACGAATATGAAAAAGTAGACATACGATTTCCATTAGCAACATGAATTAATAGGAGTAAGTAATAAAGTAGGAGTTGGGAAGAGTAATGTGAAATGTCAGAGGCCATGTGATTATAACATGCAGAATTAAGAAGCCACCAATTACCTAAAATGAATGAAAGGGCGGAGGAATTAGAGGAGATTAGTTGATTTAGTAGATTTTGAAGGTTACTTAGTGAAAACCTAAGAGAATTAAGGGTCATCAAAAGAGGAAGCAACATCAAAAATAGGTGAGTAACATACATTAGATAAGTTCCTTGATTTGGAGAATCTATCACGCGAGCGTGGTGGTGGAGTAGGACAATTTTCAAAATATGACCTTATTTGTGACCATACATGCACTCAATTATTGGACAATTAGCAAAGTTATGACCGTATAGTTTACTATTTGTGCAAATGAGGGATACATAAGTTGTCATTTGAATCGATGAAGAAAAAAAAACAACTAAATCAACTAACAAGTGAACCAAACCACTCAAATCCAACCAAACTAAGGTTGATTTTAAAATTCTAACTTGAACACGTTTTGAGGTCAAAGTGGTGTAGTTGACCTCAGCGGGAGAATATCTTTCATTCGCTTTTTAATCTTGGATTATTTTTTATTTGGGCTCATGGAAATGGTCATCCGTACATAATCCCTAAAATCAAACCGTGAGAGGTTGCACGATCGGGAAAGGTTGCTGAGATCTGGACGAGCAAATCTGGGTGGCGTGCACAGCAGACGGTGAGCGGCAGATCGAGGTTCAGGGTGGCGGCGCGGATCTACCCCAGATCAGCAGGTGACGTGGATCTGTGAGATCGGAGGAGAGCGCCGACGCGAATCTTCACTGAGCAGGTCCTCGGCGCCGTCTGAGCAAGGCGGCGTAGTCGTGTCGGCGGTCGTCGACGGTGACAGGGTAGACTGAGGTAGGCGGCGGCTGGAACTTGATAAACCTAATTCTCGATAATGATGTCTTATTGAATGAATAATTGGATGATTCTCTACATAACATACTACAAAACATATATACACAAAAATAGAAGCATACAATGAAAGTCAAAATTAAAGCTCAATATACATGGTGATCTCGTATGTATGGTAACAATACGAATTATATATATGGGATTTGTAATCGATACTTCTTATCAGTGGATGATTAATTTCTGGGACTAGCCTTCTTCTTTCTTTTCTTCTTCTTCTTTACTCTCTATGTGGTCTTTCATCTTTATGATGCTTATTCGGTGGTTTTTGCCTTCTCTTATTTGTTTTATTTCACCATGAATTCACTCAAATTTGTGAACACTTTACTGTCTTTGATTTTCGTATTATGTTCTTAAATTGTGAATAGAAACGTAAATTACTTTCTAAAATAATAGCGTATGTTGCTTTATGCCGCACTTCGAAGTATTTTAACTTACCATACTCTATTTTGACACTTGCCCTTAAAATCTCCACATGTGCAAGAATAAAGAAGAGGGCAGAACAAAGAGCTTACTTTAGTAAAGCCATCTTTTTTCTACTTTTTAGGTTTAGTTCTTTGTCTTCTTCTTTCATTTACTTACGGAAATCGCTCTACACCTTCGTTTTCCATTTAGAGAAATTGAAATAGATCTCATTAAGATTTCTTGTTTGCAGTATGGCTGAACTGAAATCTTCTGGAATCCATTTTGTGTCCTTCATGGTTATGCAAGTCCAATTGTGAAACTTCTTATGAGGTTTGGTTACGTGACCCATTTGTTTGGAATTAAATTTGTTCTTTTTCTCTTTTTTGGAAAAAAAAAATTGTTTGAAGGCTTTGGAACTCTTATTCTTGTTTGGTATTTTAATTAAAATCGTAAATCTAACAACTCTCTCTTTCCAGACATCGTTGACAAATTGAAGATACCAATGGCAAGCGTCATTATGAAGTTCTTCATTGCATCACTGTTTATGTGGATAACTCCCATCACGTTGCTATATGGTTTTAACCATAATTTGATTCCGGGTAAGATTTATTGACATGACATAAATATTAGCATCCATCGCTTATGTGGTTGCTTTGCGCCCGAAAGAAGTTTGGTGGTCACTTTTTTATTTTGCACGGTTGTTTGTGGAGATTTGTGTTTAATGATGTATCCAAGATTTTAGTCTTGTGTTGTTAGTCTTTCTTTTAATTAGTGTAATTGGCCCCTTCGTTAGAAACGTCAACTGTACTCAATCCCCCTCGCCCACTTGACAGACTGGTTAGCGCCTTAGCAGAAAGGTACCCCTTATGAGCATGCTCCAATTACTCTAACCCTCATGTTTTCCTCCATCCTCACTTATTTCTGCATATATCTAAGCATTTGAAGCCTCCAAAATTTTTCCAAGCTCTTTAGCTTGATGGTTCCTTATTCCTATTCTATTTCCCCCCTTTCTTAGCTGATTCCACCACTTGCTGCTCTATAGTCTCTCCCTCTCTCTCTATATTTAGTTTTAAATTATTTAAGAAGGGTCCGTTTGATAACACTCCCTATTCCTGTTTCTCATTTTTTAAGAGATTGTTTGATAACTATTCACGCTTCTTGTTTCTTAAAAAAAAATGGGAAACGGGAGATGGGAAATGATGACCCTAATAAACCGAACTTTCTTGAACGAGATCCCCCCTGCCCCCTGGGGGCGGTAGATTTATTACCGAATTCAAGAGGACAAGAGCTTTCTCCCTGTGTAGTATACCATCTTTCCAAAAGCACCCTTTGTAAGATAGGTTCCTTACCACCGTTAAAAGCTTACACCATATTATACTAACGTTCAGAATTAGACTTCCCATGAGGCCTGAAACTAACTTACCTCCTTGTTGATGTAAAGAAAAGAACCCAGTCTTTTCTAGCTTTCTTTTTATATTTTGATAATTACCAATAAGTACAATACAATAAGTGGATTTGGTCTTGTTGGGATGGTGTTATTTAAAGAGCATGGTTTAGTATGTGATGTAGCCTAAGAGTGACTAAGGAGAAGTTTATCCCATAATCGAATCAAGGATCTTTATTTATAATGAGAGGGAACTCCATATTTATATAGGATTAATACACAAACAGGGTAAAAGGGATTAACCTAGGGATTTACCTAAATTACCCTGATCCTATCTCCATCAGTATGCCATATTTACAACTTCATCATGGCTACTGCCTACTGGTCATCAAACTCAATTATTGATTGATAATATGTATTTTTAGGGAATTATAAAAATTGCACGCTCAAAATTCAATCGTCCTATCTGTAAGTTTGTTAGTATAGAGACAACTTGTGAGTGAAATGTTAAAATATTTTTGAGGAATGTGATGTAACCTTGAACGCTCTCATTTTCCTTCCCGAACTAGCTTCGTGTAAACCTCTCTCAAGAATAGTTGTCCCCCTTCATCACTAGTCACTGCCCTCTTTTTACTCATAACCATTGGTCATTACCAAAATCACTCTTAATACCCTTCCTCACTAGTCACTGCCCTCTTTTTACTCATAACCGTTGGTCATTACCAAATCACTCTTAATGCTACCTTTGATTGGGTCCTTTTAAGATAATGATCTTTCTTTTAGCAAAAATGTCACTTCATATTCCTTTTCTATAATATAGGAAGGACTCTTGCACAAAATGTACTTCTAAGTAATTGCTCCGTAGATCGTATATCTATCTATATGAAGAATAATTGTTGGTATGGACTCTTAATACTCGTCTTATTTTTATCTTAGGGCTTTTGTTCATTATTATAGTTTTGATCTTGTACTTTTGCGTTTCTTGTCATTAACATGTGTTTTCTTCTCCTCTTCTCTCTTCTTCCCTTTTATTTGCCTGTGTATGATTACATTTCTAAGTAAATACTTTTCTTGAGTAGGTTCTACACGATTGAATCCTCATTCTCTTACACTCTTGAGTGGATTCCTTGCTGTCATATCAGTCAACGTTGTCATTGCTATTTATATTATAATGGCAATGAAAGAACCCTCTAGTAAACATGAACCGGATCCTGCATTTCTTGCCGAGGCAAAAGCTAGTATAAACCAGTCTACTGGGGAAGCCGATGACCCCTCACAAGCTCACAATAAGAAGGAAGAATAGGCAACGGGAGAGGGAGGCTTTCATGAGGAACAATCTCAAGCTTAATATTACAGGATTTAAGATGATAATCAGTTTCATGTGTGATCGGACTGTCTGCTTGTCAATTGAGACTTGGGAAGAAAGAAGGTTCTGTTTCTTCACTTGTTTTGTTTTATTAAGATAGATTGCATTTAAATTTTGATTCTTTTTTCGTTCTGGCGATGTTCTTCACTATGTGTTGCGAACTCTTTACTTCTACTGTCATAACGTGAAGAGATGTAATAGCTTTTGGGGAGAATTAAAAGAAAATTTATATTATTGTATTTCTAGCGTCATGGTTCAAATTAAACATAATCCTGGATTCCTGATGGTTTGAATGAAAGAGTATTTATTTGGTTTGCTTTTTTGGCATTTCCTCCTAATCAAATGGGCAAGTTACTGCATTTGGAATCTTTTGACTTTCAATCCGGGTATAATAGACGTAAGTTACAAGTCTTGACAATAATTGAAGTTGTTAACAACAATCCTAGAAATTTAGTAAATATGGGCTGAACAGTGAACTTTAATGGGCTAGAAGAAAATCATCAACAGATCATGCGTCCTTCACGTGTCTTAGAGTTGGCGTATCCAAAAATAAAAAATAACAATAAAATAACCGGCGCGCCAATTAGCGTGTGGGAGGCGTGTTGAAGTGTGTCGATGTAGCATTATGGGCAAGACTCACATCTTCTATGTATTTTTATTTTTCATTATTATTTTAAATTCAAGAAGTAGAGCCAAAGAATTTAAAGAAATTGAGAGTCTGAGACCATATATCTTAAAAATTATGCTTAGCTCATATCTTATATCCGCTACAAAATTTTAATATACCCATCCATGAGTTTAATTATTTTTAGTTTTTAAGCCCATTGTTTCAGCTAAAGATAAATGTTTAAAATAAATGACGATGTCTCCAAGGAAGCTGTCATCTTGATGTAAATAAGGTAACATGTTAGAAAATAAAAATTAAAGCTAGACTATTCCATAAAAGTATTGTTTTAATTAGTTATTCATGATAGTATCATTCGAAGTTGCATTCTTTTTTCCCTTTTTTTATGGAGTCATATAACCGTGCGAGTAAAATCACAATGTTTATGAAATCAACTGTGGATTGGATATATAATATTTAAAATAGTTTGAAAATGTATAATCTTATGGAACATGACTAGTTGAACAATTGATTCATAAGCAATAATCCTCTACTGGAATCAAAAAGAGATTCCTCCTATAGCTACCAAAGGAAGGAGGAATTTAGAGCTCAAGGGAGAATTAAAATGCCCATAAATGTATTTACCAAGCTACAACTGAGAAGAGTGGTGAGAGATCAGGCACATCTCCATAGGTGAAGGTCTTGCAGAGGCTTTCAACTTTTCCTCTTTCCTTTTCTTGCTCCCATTTATATTCCTCTTCTTTCTCTTCAGTTCCTCGACTGGTTGTGTGGTCTCTAAATATAGTTGAATAGATCCCAAGGGGTCTGCCTGGAATTTAGATTGACTAAGAACTCTAACCATTTGCTTTAATTCCTTCAATCTGATCAATAAAACGAACCCATAAGTACAAAACATAAGAATAGCGAAGAACTATAAAGCATGTCGAACAATGGTAACAAGCTAGCAAGCAACTTACATAAACTTTAGCCTAGACTTGCAATTTACTTTCAACGACTTGGCTGCAGAAGATTTTTGTTCAGAAGCCTCCAATCCAGGAAGAGACTCTGATAGAGCAGAGAGATCGAAAGCCTTCAACTCCCTCTTACTTCGAAGTTTTTTCTTCTGTAACAATCAATTTTAGCATAATACAAAAAAAGAATAAGATGAATGCATGGACATTATATATATATACATATATAAAGCCTCAAATTATTCTTTCTTCTCTCTCTTCCGGTGGATCGGTGGTGGTGGTAGTGATGGTGGTTACTAGTTCTTCCTTATACGAAACACGAGAAGTTTGTGAATGATTGGTTACTAGTTCATCCTTCGACGAGTGCATCAAGTAACAAACATGACAAATACCATGCTGATATCTAATTGCTTCACTAATTATTTGTATCCTTTTGTTCCAAATCTTTGACAACTCCACACAAACATAACACTGGGTTGAAGGGCAGATTACGAGAGGTTCAGAATGAAGATTGGTCTGGGCATCTGCAAGCATTGCTTTTGCAGTTTGACATAGTTTAGGGAATCTATCAAGCAGACGAAAACAGGAGGATGGATTTTGAGTGAAGATGTTGGGATCTATAAGTACAAGAGCCTTCTAACCTGCTTTCGTGGATTCATCAACAAATATCAATGAACCAAATGTTTGGGACACTTGTTGCAATACTCTTCCTGTCCTAGAAGACTACAAATCAGATGCACTAACGAAGCAACAGAATGTTTGCATATCCAATTAATAATCTTATGTATTGATGAATGCCCTGTTGGGGAATTGTTCAAAGAATCTACCAAATGTGCAGTCTAGAAAAAAAACAGATCCACCTCAATAAATACAAACAATGAATCATGAAGCAAAGAGAACTGCTGAAGAACGATGGATTTGGTGAGAAAAATTGAGTGAATCAGGAAGGAAGAATGGGCGACGCTTTTCTTGGAAGATGGAGTCCATGTAGAGGAGGAAAGTTCAAGGGTGCTTTAACAGTACCCAAAACACACACACACACACACAAACAAAACAAAACTGAATATCCATTACTAATGAAGATATCACCTAACGTTATAGATAAATTACCTTAGTAATAGTCTTTTGAGCATTCAAGGTAGCAATAGTTTCTCCAACTCCTGCATGTGTCAGATTCCAACGTTTAATTGTATATGATATCATATTAAGAAACACCCCAAGACTTAAATTGAAAATCCTAAACGTCAGAGTTCCAAACTAACTCTCATAAAACTGGACCTTCTTTTCAAATTTTTGTTGGGCTTTAGATTTCGTATGCGACCTTCATCGACAACCGACAAGAAAAATTAGGATTGACGAAAAAGAAATAAGAAGCTGCACGTAAGAAAGGATAACTACCGAGAGAGTGGTTTGCCCATGATTACAACGCGCAAGCTTACTGATGACTTAAAAAAAAAACTCCTGAAATCGAAAACAACCCTAAGTTCGAGTTTAGCTCAATTGTTCGCAAAGTAAACGACTAACGGCATACCTGGTTCCGAGCGTTCTTTGATGACGAGGCAAGATGGAGGGGCAGCGGCAGGGCGCCGTAGAGAGAGATATAAGAAGAGAAGAGAGAAAATTTGGCAGTGGGGGCGTACTAACCACCGACACTTACGATGGCAGCAGCACGGAGGGAGAAGAGAGAAATCAAATATGGCGTGGCGGTGGGGTTGGTCTCAGCGTGCAGCAAGAGGCGGAGATGGCATGGCGGCGGCCGCCGCAGGGAGGGAAGGGAGGGAGCAGAAAGTAATTTGGCGATGGGATGGGTCCCATTTGATAGTGTCCAGTCCAGCTAATATGCATTAGCATTTCACTACCTTGACACAAAAATAAATAAATAAATAAAGAGACAATCTAGTGAGATTGATGTAACTTATGATGCACCTAATATTTGTCAAACGGAGAAATGTGAGAAGAGAAAGGGAAAATATTGCTGATCTTGACCTGTACCCACTTCTCCTTTCAATTATAAAAAAACATTTTAAAAAATATTTATTTTAAAAATAAATAAATAAATAAATTTGTCATGTGATAGCCTGTGATTTGATACTTAAGTAGGAATTAAGATGTAGAATGATGGACAAATATATCCAAATATTTTTATTTTTTAATATTTTTTCTTATTTAAAGAGGATGCAAAGAAAGAAGTGTAACATGAGTTGCAAAAAAAAATTATTGCCACAAAGTAGCGGTTCATGAAATAAATGAATAAATTATTTAATTTTATTCTCTTACCTCTCACTAACATGATTTTAGTTAAATTATAGAATGAAATTTTAAGTTTAATTTTAATAGTGATAAAAATAGTAAAAATTAACTTTAATTTTTTTAAATTAATTAATAGATATGAACACTAAAGACAAAAAGTGATTTATTTAATATTTAGTTTCAATTTGAAATTAAAAGTGTAAATCATGAAACATATTTGACCAAATCAAAACAAAATACAAATTTCAAATGTAAAATTGTATGGACTTTTAAATTGAAACCAAACTCAAAATTTAAGAACTAAAAGTGTAACATTTTAAAATTAAGTACCAAATTGAAACTAAACCCAAAACCTAGAGATCGAAGATGTATTCTTCTGACTTTGATTTTAATTTTCTAAGCTTATTACTTTTCAAAAAAAAATGATAAGCTTATTAATTAATAATTTATTTATAAAAATTTAAAATTGAGCATAATGCAGTCTAGTTCTTATGCAAGAAAATTTCCTATACTAGTAGTATGAATAAATTTTTTAGACTACATCTACTTGTTGTGTGTCACGTCAACGCGCTTTTAAAAATATAGTGAAATCTACACATTCTAACGTAAGATCTACAAATATTTATGAAAGCAAATTTATAATATTTCTAATGCATGTAGCACAAGGCATCTTATACACTATAGAGAGGGCAAAAGTGAATTAATTTTGCGCCGGCATAGCAGAGAGGGAAATTATTTCGACCAAGGTAGGAGGTTTTTGCTTTTAAAGAAGAATCATGGGATTAAATAACCTATATTTATTTCGACCAAGGTAGGAGGTTTTTGCTTTTAAAGAAGAATCATGGGATTAAATAACCTATATTATTTAATTTTCATGCAAAGATTAAATCTTTAAGCTTTTATGTAAATTAAATAATATCAGGATTGTTCACACCTGCAACATGCAGAAATCTTGGAGAGGACTTGGCTCATATGCCACAGGAGTAGCAAGTTGCAACAAAAAGACTAAACTAGATAATTATTTTAGAGGTCATATTCAAACCTTACTCTATAAATCAGCTTTAATTTGCAACCAACCAACCATTTAAAATATTGATGACGATAAAAATGTTAAGTTTTCAATTTAAAAAAAATGAATTTTTTAAAAAAATATCAAAATTAAGACCATTTTACATTTTTTAAATAAACTAAAATGTCTATTATTTATATTATATTTATTTTAATGATATTTTGTTTTTTATATTTTGTATATTATGGATTTTTATCTCTTCTATTGATGTCAAACTTATGGAAATGTGAGAATATTGATGTCAAATTTATGGAAATGTAAGAATATTGATAAAAATGTTGACAAAAGTTTAATATCCCGCTAAGAATAATTGTCTTTTTTTAAAATATAATAAAATAAAGATGCAATATATTTTTCTCTTTTTCTTTCCGTTATGTATTTATTTCTTCGTATTATTCTTCCTAAATAAAACCCTTTCTGTTATATTCTTTCTCGCCTCATTCTTCAATTTGAGGATTCAAAATTCCCAGAATTGAAGCCATAGCCATACAAGTCTGCGCAAACTTGGAAATTGGAATCATGAAATCGTGTAACAGTACGAAGGCTTTATCTTAACAATGTGATTTAACAGTAATGAAGAGACAGCAAGTAACTATGAACCTCAAGACCACGTCTTTTGCCGTAATCTGGTAATGGTTAAGCCACCGACTCCAAAGCCATCCATTACAGCGTTTGCTGAAGGGAACTCAGCTCTCGATGTCAAACTACAAAGAAGCAAGCATGTGATTATTACATTATAACTAGAAATTGCAGATTAAGTTGCTTGCTACAAACGATATGGACAATAGTTTTTCTTTTTATCCAAGTCCCACTCAAGCAAAACTTTTCCTCCTGAATCAGAAACAAAGTTGACAACATATATCATCAAGGAGTCTAGCTCTTAGAGAAATGTAATGCTACTTTCTTGATATACCGTAATTCGTAATGATGGAACCACTTTGGTGAAGTAAAGAGCCTCACCGGAGGTACCAGATTGAAAACACTTCTCATGCGAAGCATTAAAGTGGTCACTTAAAACCCAGAAAAGATCAAGTGTTGAATATGTCAACTATGAGTCATTTCAATATTCAATCTAGATCCTTGATGATATATTGACACACATAGATTCTTAACTTCATGCTATCAAGGAAGAGGAAGGAGAAAGGAAGATGACATTCTGGAAAGACCCTAAATGCTTCCAACAATAGTATTCGCGAGTCCTTGGGTCTATCCTAGCTCAAACCAACTACATTGGGGATTACCTGCTACGGAGCACAATACGTGGCATTCCTATTCGCTCAGCTCCATCAATCCCAGACTGGGTTCCTGCAATAAGGATGCAATTGGAAACAGGTATGTCCGCAAGTTCTGCTCCAGCACGCAATGCACATATGATCTTGTCCAAACTAAAAAAATAAAAAAAAAAATAAAAAAAAAAAAAAAAGGTCATATTAAATAATGCACACGATAATGCTCTTTTTAACCAACATATATAATATTAAACATTGCTGTCAAATAAACAGGCAATCCAATTATTCAAAATAATGAAAAGGAATAAATGTTCAAGGAATACAAACTCCTCAAGGGAGGGAGTGAAAAATAATGAAAACACAAAAAATAGACTATATATCCCAAAATTCTCATTGCCTGACAACCATACGATTCTTAGAATTTGAAAATAAACCACATAATGAAGCTACTAAAAATGTCCCATGAATATGTAAGACCCCTAGTCATGGAAATGGTAGGATTATTAGTAGGATATTAGTATGGTTAATAGAAGGGGCATATTTGTAATTAGATAGTGAGTTTGTTAGGGTTTTTAGTTATAAATAGAGGAAATGGGGTTGAGAGGAAGATTTGAAGCATTTTGTGGGATTTTCTGTGGAAAATATTGAGAGAGACTAGCCCTCTTGAAAGGCTATGTTATATTGCAGTTTCTTTATTGATATGGCAATATAAGTCTATCTTTTAGTGTTTCTTGTTTGTTCTTTGTGTTCTTGAGTGTTGTTGTTAGGAGGTATCCTAACATAATACTATAAAGTCCACAACCAAGATACATGTGCATTTACATGTAAGTTAATAAGATTGAAAAGCATGCACAATGCATATTTTTGTGCAGAGTTTAAGTAGGGGTTTCCAAGAACCGCAACATATCTTTTTCTCTAGCCGTAAGTCAATTGAACCATTGGTCCATTTCGATTACTTCTACACTTCCATTGTTTGTATTGTCTTCTAACTCGTTAATTTTCATTGGTGGGCATTTTGTACGGCAGATGTTGAAAGCAGCCGTGAAACTGAGTCAAAAGAAAAGGATGAAAGGTTAGTGCTATCTCTCTCAATTTTACACTATAGCTTCCTCCCCATCCCATGAGATCAGGTACCAGGACTGGACTGGTAAGATGTAAAAATGCAGAACCTTCTCTCTCCTTCAACTCTATATGACTTCTCGAAATTGGCCAATCAAGCTAAACCACAAATGAACCTCTCCAAGAAATTAAGGTTAACAAAAAATGAATTTATTCCAAAGTTCCAAGTCCTCAAAAATACGTGTTATGTGAGTAGGTCAGAAAGGATTGGACCTCAATTATACACTTCTTTTTTGACATATTCCTTTTCAAAAATTCATTTCGAGTCAACTCATTGTTAGATGGTGCCTCAATGCCTAGAAGACTTGAAGTATCAAATGATTGCAGGCCCTACATGTCATTGTAGTCAGTTGGCCATTAACATGAAAATTATAATAACAACAACAATAACAATTAACAACACAAAAATAAAAGCCAATCATAACATACATTCACCATCCACTTAATTTAAAAAACAGACGAACCTTTCAGATGAGGTAGTATTTATCTCGACACTCAACTTCAGTGCCGATGCAACCTTCTCGGCTATCCTTTGTTTCTCAGCAGAAGCTAGCCCATCAAGCAAGAATACAGCCCTTCAGTATCCAACCTTCAATATTTAAATTTGGAATAACAGAAAGCATGTCAACCAACATGGAAAGAGGACTACCTGCTTTAATTGCTTCCCTAGCTAATTCCTCTTCCAAACCTGAATACTTTGCTTGACCACGCACAACTTCACTATATA
Organism: Lagenaria siceraria; assembly: GCA_002890555.2. Lineage (NCBI taxonomy): Eukaryota > Viridiplantae > Streptophyta > Magnoliopsida > Cucurbitales > Cucurbitaceae > Lagenaria > Lagenaria siceraria. The sequence goes on from CM016485.1 coordinate 474,446, forward strand.
AACTCTGTCTTGTCTCCTCATTTCCAACAATCTTTACTTTGGATATTCTCTCAGGTCCAAGCTTATTGACGATAGATCTAACAATTAAGCAACACATATTGGAAATCTTAGCTTTAACATCGAGATTATAAAATTATAAAAAAGAAACAAACAAACAAACAAGTTACAACATTGTGACAAACATTCTGCAAAGTGTGTGAAACAGATTTTTGATCCAAAAAAAAATGTTTTCAACTGTGGTATAACTTTAATATTAACAGGAATATACCTAGCAATTTCTTCTCCACTTTTGCTGTAGGCTGTGAGAATAATCACAGGTATTCCCTCGTTATATGCATTGTCAATGAAACTGCAGAAATGAAATGTAGCTCCACTTAATAAAGAAACAATCAATAGATTGATTTGTAGATACAATTTGATAATTGACAACAACTCATGATATCAACTACTATTTTATGTCTAATCTCATTCGAAGTGAAGAGTAGCAAGCAACCAGCTACCATGCATAACATGATATTGAGCAATATCTGAAATGTTAGATGCGAGTTAAACTGTAGATGCATTACATTGTATTAAGCAATATCTGAAACTGTGCCTAAAATTGTATCTTCCCTTACAAATTCGTAACATTTATAGATTGATAAATGACAATGAGTTTCTCAGAATAATTAATTTCCCCAGTTTTCCATAACATATCAAGGACAAAATCCTAACCTTTCCTAGAATTTCATAGGTCAGAGTCATTTAATGAGGATCTTGATTTAGCTTAAGCTATGCTTGCTAATATGGCTGCCTATTTTATCTCTATCTTCAGATGCTGCAGCCAAGAAGATCGATGAGCTAATTAGGACTTCTTCGGGAAAGATCCCACTCTTGCAGGTCGTGGTCATTTGAACTAAATGATCACTCATCAATGATTTCATTAGCAATAAGAGAAGAATCAAGGATTTGCCTAGCCTCCACAAAGACGGATTGATAATCCACGATGGTTGATGGAAGCACCTTCGTGGATTATCAATTTTCCAACACGTCATCCAAGCATCATAGAAAAACCATATATTTCCACTCGAATAAGAAATAGAGGCCTTCAAATTAAAAATAGGTGGATTAATAACCATGTACCATTCAAACAGGATTCAGTTCAGAGAACTTACTCTTCAACTCCAGGCCGTAGAGGTAATCTTTGTGAGACCATCAATTCATCTGATGCCTTTTTCTGCCAACAATGGATCAAAAAAATGTTTAATCGTATTTAAAAATAAAATAAACTAAAATTAAAATTAAAAGAAAGAGAGAGAAAACGTTGTTCTAGCACAAGTATTTATTGTTATTACTCACAAGAAGGAATGCCATAAAAAATAAATATAACATATAACAAAAGATTTCTATTCTAAAAAAAATAGTTACAGACGGAGAGGGGAGTAGGGCATGCAAACCAACTTATGCACCAGAAGTGAAGACTCAATACACTGTAAAATTATAAGCATTTGTTTTCAACTCCTCAACTAGATTATAGATTCGTGTTTTAGATCACTAATTCACTGGCAGGTCCTCTCTTCACAAGGAAAGATGCCGTCATTTTAGGAGGAAGTTTAGAAAGGGATAAATAAAAGATACTTTTAGGAAAGGGATAGAGGGGTCCTGTATATGCGGGAGTGAGTTGGGATTATCAAGGCTAGATGTTTGTTTTTTTCCAAGGAAATTCTTTAATTATCCAATTTTTTATCATTTCATCCAATTAAAAGCATTTGTCAAGAAATTCATGGACGTCAGGAATTGGAAGGATGGAAAATCCTCACTGCAAGCTTTTTTACTAAGTACATTTCAATACAATATGTTATTTAAAAAGACGTGTCGAAGAAGGGAGACAAGATTAACCTAATGCTTAAACCCTCTTTCTGTGAGGAGAGGAGGAAACTTAAAGATATTTTGATAACTTTTACAAAACTGGAAATTTCTTAATATAAGCAAATATCTGCAAGAAAAAGAATCGTTATGCACTTCTCTTTGAATTAACTGCCTAAGGGAACCTACAATCAAGCGCCTAAGCACAGATATTTCATTCATATGTGGTCTATAGAAGTACCTTTTCTCGCAGAACACTTTTAATAAATGATTCCTTCTCATTTGTTGGTAGTGAAGTCGGCCAACCAATCTATAACAAAGAGAAACACTTTGACTGACTTAAAAAAGAGTTTGATAAACAAGGCAAGAGAAGTGTGAAGATTGTAAATATTCTTGGATAATAACTTGATTGGAATACAAAGGAATGCAGAATAAATAAACACCAATAAACCCAACAAAGGAAAATAATATAAAAGGAAAATACAAAAAAGGAAAATATAATTAAGCAATAATTTTCTTTAACATCCTCCCTCAAACTCAAGGTGATAGACTTGAGTTTGTGAAGCGCTGAGAGAAACTGATGGAAACTTAAGAAAACTTCCGAACCAAATCACGACATATTTGGGCTAGAAACAGAGACCATGAAAGACTTCTGAGCTGGAAACAGAGATCCACAAAGAACTTCTGGGTTTGAGACAAATACCCACAAAGCACTTTTGGACTGGAAACAAAGACTCGCGAAGAATTTCTGGACTAGAAACAGAGATCTACATAGAGATCTGAAACAGAACCCACGAACAGCCAATCAGAAAACGGGACAAAGATCCACAAACACAGATCTGAAGACAAAACAAGAACAGTGACAAAGATCCACAAACGTAGATCTAAAAGCATAACAGAGACAGTGACAAAGATGGATGAACATGTCGGGAGCTGTGTAACGGCGACGAAATTTCGTGGATCTGCCTCCATTGACCGACCGTCAATGGAGGCAGAGATCGAAAAATGTAAAACTCTAGGACTTATGGCTCTAATACCATGTGAAGATTGTAAATATTCTTGAATAATAACTTGATTGGAATACAAATGAATGCAGAATAAATAAACATCAATAAACCCAACAAAGGAAAATAACATAAAAGGAAAATACAAAAAAGGAAAATATAATTAAGCAATAATTTTCTTTAACAAGAAGCAATGACCAAAAATAATAGTTCATAATTCCAATACAATAAAAGAAACTCACTCGGTTAAAATACATAATTAGCATCCGTTCCTCATTAGCAGCATTCTTCCTGTGAAAGAAATTAAAACGATTTTCAATAATCTTGCACTAGTAATAGAACCTTAGCTAGCTAGAACATGTTGTGCCATTAGGGTTCTGGAACATGTAGATTTCTTGTTTTCAATCATCTTTTATTTTTTACTACAAATTGGCTGATAACCTCTTATCTATTTTCCTTAATCAACTGTTTGAAGATGAGGCAAAACTTCTTTGGCTCAACTTTATCAAAAGTTATTTGTGGTGCACATGGTCAGATAAAAACCTCAAATTGTTTGTAGAGATTTTGAATCCTTTATGGACACCCTCTTTGTTACAGCTTCTTGATGTAGGGTTTTGTAGAGCCTTTTGTAATGATTCTTTAAATTATATTTTGACTAATTGGAGGGCTTTCATGTACCTCCCGTGGCTTAGGGGTCAGGAGGGGGGGGGGACCGTTTGCTCCGACAACTAACAACTTAAGCCTTTCATAACCAATGGAAAAAAATTAAACAAACAAACAAAAAAAAGTCAGTTCTATTGACATAGGAAAGGATTTAGGATTTACAAACATTCGAGAGGTCTGTATCTCTCCCACTAAACTCAGCTACTCGCTACAATTCCCTGATGTACTAACAACTATATACACTACGGGTAAGTACTACAAAGGATCCCAAGTTACTCACACAAAATCCCTGTCCCATCCAAAAGAACTCACTTTCACATGCACCCTTTGCTCTGACAACTAACAACTTAAGCCTTACATAACCAACCTACTAATCAACACCACGAGACTTCTTCCTAGAGTATGTAAAATGGATGGAGGTTTTCCCTCTCCTGTCAGATGGTTAATTTAAAATCCACCAACTTCAACGACATATAGTCAGAAAAGCAAAGACAACTGAATTTTGTTAAATTGAAGAAATCAGACTTGAATTGCCCACAAAAAGAGGGGAGGGTTACAAGATTTTTCTATGAGAAACAAATTTCATTGAAGAAATTAGAAATATAAAGTTATGAGTTTAACTTAGATGCTTGTTATTAAAATGTTGTTACTACGTTTGAGGGGAAAAGGTGAATATATAATCTTTAAGATGCCAAATTTATCATATACTCATTTGAAAAACAAAACAAATATGAAAGCACAATGACATGCTTTCAAAATATAGATAGATTAGATAGTATCAACAAGAGTTACACCTGACAAGGTCTGAGTATACAGGCTCAGTCCAATTTGCACAGTCAAGTCCAAGCTTCCGAAATGCTGTCAGCACAAAGTTAGATAATGATCATCCAAAACACATAAATCCCAATTAAATTAACAATAGAATTCAGATAAGTATGAAAATTTGAGCACCTTCATTGAAAGCTTGGCGATTAGTTGAGCGATATGCATCCACGAGGACTCTGGAAGGAAGGGATAAAAAAGTTAAGGGAAGAAGCTCCAACCTTACCTGACTCATGAAACATTTCAAGTGTATAAAAATATTAATTGTTTATTATGTCAAATCACCTAGACAGTATTGCCCAACAACCCAAACTCAAATCAACACAGCCTTGAGCCTATTGCCTCCCTGGCAACATCGCCTTCACACTTTGCTTTTCTTCTTTTTTTTTTTTTTTTTTTTTAGCTTTTATCATCAATATTTTTTCTTTCTTTCTCTTGGTTTATCAAATATCTGCAGAAGCTTTTATGGGCAATATAATCATCACAGCTCAAAAGGAACTTAGTACATATGCAAGATTTGTAAAAGAAAAAGCTTGCCATCCAAATATATGGTTAGAAAAAGAAATAGCTTCTTGGTCTACTTTAACAGCTGGACACAGACAAGGGCTCGTTTTGAGTGATTGGTAGATTTAAGGGAACAAGACCAGAGCCTAAGATGAGTGATCCAGTATTTGCTCGGTTCTTCTTGGTGAAAGCTTATTAGAACTGGTTGTTTATCTTGTATGTTTAGTTATTCTCCCCCACGTGAAGCAGCTATGTGTAGTTAAAACTGCCAGTCATTCCTAATGTAGTCCAATCATTTTTCAAGTCTGAATCAGATATCTTTCCTCTCCTAAAAATAATAATTATTATTAAAAATAAATAAGTAAATAAATCAGAGAACCTTCCCACTTTCTGATTCTTTAACATTCATGTACTGTTTATGAGGTTAACGTTGTCTCTATTGATGAAATTATTTGTCTGGGATTGAATTCTATCATCTTTTTTTTTCGTTCAGATCTACAAATGAGGGAAGACAACCAATCTTCCAGTTTCCATACTTGGGCCGTTCGAAAGATCGTAGGTCCAATAATTAAGAGTCCTGTCTACCGAATTTCTGATGGTGTCCAATAATGGCCTAAGTTTTTTCTTGATTCAACATGCCAACAATACAAAAAACGAGTATGGTCAGGAAACGTGATAAAACTAGAGAGCGTACAGAATTTAAACTGCAAGCAGTAAACACATTGATTTGGAAGTCCAAAGACATATTGGTGAGGTAAAAATGGTGGAATAAATCGTCGTTATCCAAGCATCTAATAGACTTGAGGTAAACGGTGTCCACCGGAAGAGCGTTTATGCGGGCAGATGAAAAAATAATAATGATGATGGTAATAGTACAGATAAGACCACAGAGCTAGAAACAAAACAGCTTCGTGAATTCAAAGCAGAAGTCGAACGGAGAACGAGAAGTTTTAAAGCGTCAATACGTCTTTGAAATTAAACACTGGCTAGGTATTTGTCTAGTACTTATCCACAACGAGAAAAAAACGAATTCGGATAAACAGAACAATTCAAACCATAAAGAATGAGTACAATGATTGAATGCATCAATTAAGAAGAACAATTGAGGGGAAAATCACCCTTCAACTTCGAGAAAAACCGCGAGTTCTTGGGGTGAGTCATTGTTAGAACGGCTGGGACTGTTGAAAGCAATTAATCTGCTAATTCGTGAACTCTTTCCAGTGAAATTAGAGCTTCTCGAGAAAACAGAGAGTTGTTGAGAAGACGGATTGAATCTGCTTGGTGGCTGATTAAGAGTGGCATGGGAGTATGAGCAATTGCAAGTTGTGGTTCTCTTGATAGGATGGGTATAGAGCATGGAGCGGGAGGTTATTTCCATGGCAGTTGTTGAAGGTTTTAGAGCACAGCTCCAATGCCCTTCGCCTGCTGATTTCACTACTATTTTAGTATTTTTCCTATATTGACTCCTGTCGTTTACTGTGGAACGGTCAAATTAATGGCCCAAATTGTTTAGTTATCTGAAAACAATAGCACATTCGGTTTTTTAAATTATAATAATAATTTTTCCCTGAAAAATACAATAATAATAATTTAAGGATGGGTTATACGAATACATTTGATTGAGAGTGGACAGTAGCTCGATAGTATTTTGCATGACCTTCCTCCCAATCAAATGTCCAGTCTCCTATCAAAATAGAATAGTAGTTTCTATTCCGTAATAACTTGAATTTCACGTGTGTTAAGGGGCAATTTTAGATTCAAAGGACAAATTCAAGAGAAAGAAAATATTTCTACACTGATAGTGTAATTAAATAGGTCAAATTACAAATAATATTTTAAATATATTCTTTTTTTCATGAATGGCCTAATGATTACAATATTACATAAAAATCAAGTCTAATAGTCCATAACACTCTATTTATTTCTAGACATTTAAAAAAAAAAATGAGAATACACAAATATAGAAAAATATGGAAATCATATGCATTAAATTGGTTTTTTCTTGAATTAAGGATACATATTATATTCGTTAATGAATAAAATAAAATAAAATTTTTACAAATAGAAAAAAAAATGTCAAACTATTTACAAAAAAAATAGCAAAAAAATATTATTGATATACATTTATAGACTTCTATCAACATTATCACCGATAGACTTCTATCATTTCTATCACTAGTAGACCCTGATAGACTTCTATCCGCGACTATCGCAACTATCTAAAAATTTTGTTATTTTATAATGACGATATATAATTAAATTTGGTTTTTTTTTTTTTAATATCTCCATATGATTATTACTAAAGGCTTTGAGTTAATTTTAATATTTTAGTTATAAAATAATACGAATATTTGATCACAGGGTTAAAATTGTCCAAAACAAATTCATAAATCTAATTATGAAGTATAATTAAAGTTTATGACAATTGTAAAATATTGATTGTGAAGTAGTAAGTTTTGTAAATATTTAAAAAAGAAAATCAACGATAAAATTAATACAAACCAAGCTCAATGTCAATCAAACTCAATAGCATATAAACTTGGCCTGCAAAACATAACATGTGACCCAATTGAGTTTTATGGAATAAAAATTATAGTCAGTGACCCAATTTCATGTATGGGTCTCAGTGTGATGTAAACCAAGGTCGACTTTTCAGTTAAAGGTTGCGTGTTTCCCTTGTTCTGGTCCATTAAGCCCTCGTTAACCCGATTCGCCCTATTTTTTCTTATTCGACGTGGAAACAATAAATCCCTAGGTTACCCTTCATGCGGATTTAACTAGGTGCAACTTCATTTTTCCATTTTTTTTAAATGCAGTTGAGACACGTACAAGTTGTGTGAGATTTTTCCTTACCAGGCCTATTCATCAATAGCGCACAATTACATTTGGTCCCTACTTAGCTTTGTGATTTATATATGCAAGCAATTTCATCTATTGTTGAAAAAAATCTGTAACTTATTAGCGTGATCCTTAACTAATCTTTCATAAATGTCCTAAGACATAGAAAGTCTCCATGTCTATATTATTGCTTTTTTAATTTTTTGATATGTTCTCTTTCACCGGTCAATTTAGTGTGTGTGCATGCGCGTGTTTGTGTTTGTGTATTTCGAGAAAAAAATATTGAATATATTTTTTAAGATTTGATTATTTTATTTAACGAAATACAAAAATCAATGTTGCATTTCATGGCATTGGCCATGTGTTTCCATAAATTTTGTATTATTCCTACAAATATGGAAGAAGACTATCTTCTTCATTTTGATTATTGTCCAACAATATTGAGATCTCAAGTATTTCTCGAATATGTGCAATATCTTAGAAAATATAAATATACATCACATATATCGTGATTTGTTTTTTGACGTGTTTACAACTATATTGAAAGTTGTAAACATACATCGCATATATTGTTCGATATATAAGATGATAAACTGTACAAATTGTCTTATTTGTGCATTTATCAAGTACCATCGGTTTAGTTCTAAAAATAAAAAATATATATTTAACACAATGTGTTGTATATATCAAGTATACATTGTTTTCTTCTTTGAATATTCCCGTTGATTGTTGTTTTCGTTTATAAGCAGAACAATTTTTTAATTTTTTTTATAATATATCCTTAATTGTTAACGTTTTGAAAAAAGTACCGTATTGAGAAGTTCATAACTACAATAAACTTCATTTGCACAAATATTTTGGTATTATTGTTGTTGTTATTATTATTATTATATTTATATACAAACTTAGTTGTTAGGAGAGCTTAAAATGTAATTTGTGTTAGACTCTTGTGTAAAATAATAGTCCATTAAGTAATTAATGTAAAAAATAAGAAAGTTTAGACAACTGTGTAGTTATACTTATTTATTTAAGCTACATGTGTAGAAAAACCCAAATATTCAAGATCTTTTTCACAATATAAACTATATTGTTGTAAATTTCAAAGTATAGATACTAAGTCAACCATGACAACTAAAGTTAACCTAAATTAAATTGTCACTTCCATAAAACTTTAACTATTTAATATCTTGCTGCTAATGTTCGAAGACATCATTTGACATCGATTTAGTGATCATCCACCATGGGTGGACTCCTTTTAAAACTCGACAAGTGTTTATATTATATATATATATATATATATATATTATTAGTTTGAACTTATATTATTATTAGGACTGTTTTTAAATATAGAAAACTGTGTTAAACTAATTATAAATATATAAAATTTTCACTATCTACTAGCGATAGAATTATATCGCTTATCGTGATATATCGCTCAAACGATATAAATATATAGCGGTCTATCGCTTATAGATAGTGAATTTTGTTTATATTTATAAATGGTTTGATATTTTTTTATATTTACAATAAATTTTATATTTTTCTATTTATAGTAATTTCTCTTATTATTTTTGTTATTATTTTGAACTTAAGCGTCGACGTTTACTATATTACTTAGTATAAAAAAAATAAAAAAATAAAAAAAAAAGAGTTTACTATATTACAAAATAGAAGTATGTTAGATCAAATAAAAAAATCACGATTAAAAATAAAATAAAATTAAGAATTTAAGACGTACACATAATTCGGAGATGTTTAAAATTTTAATGCAGTGAAGAAAAAAAATGTAAATACAAATATAAGACAAGGGTCAATCACGTCACATGCATAAAAAGGAGGCAAACCCATAATTTTAAATTTTCGAAAATCAAATCATCGAAACGTTTGATTCACTATACCAACTCACTCACTCAATTTCAAATTACGAAGAAAAGAAAATCAAGTGAGTTTAGTAGGTATCCAAACTTTTAATTTTATAAAATTCATACAAAGTCAACCGATCTACTTAGATATAAGATTCAATTCTAAAACAATCCAAACTTCTAATTTTGTTTATAGTATATATACATACACATAATATGTTTAAACTAAAGTTTTATGACTTTTAAAGTTAAAAGACAAAAAATACAAAATTTAAAATTTAGGTATTTTTTATTTTTAATTTAAATTAGAGTGTGTATATGTATATACAGTCAATTAAATGAACAAATGATAGCAAATTTGCATTACAGGCCTAGTCGATGAGATTTTGGATTTGTGTCTAACTAGTCCACATTCTTGATAAATTTTTTAATAAAGACAATCATAGATTTTAAATTTAAAAAATGTACCGATATCTATTTAATTAAATAAAACAAACAATGAATAAAAAAGGAGTAAGTTTTATAAACACTTTTTATGTCCACTAAAAAGTTGTCCAATGCGAACACAACTCAATTGACATGAACTTATGTTATGAGATTTGAAGTTCGATCTCCCATTTTATATATAATAAAAAAAGTATAAATTAAATTTGAAAGAGTATAAAAATGCCATTTATAAAATAGACAAATGAGAATAATATAATTTATAACAACTTTACATTTATTGTGATTTAAAAATAATAGATAACTTTTATTTTTGATTGGTATGAAATGAAGATTCAAACTTTTGATTTATTTATATATATTTTATAATTAAATTAACTATCGATTTGATAAGTTGAATTACGGTATCGTGTAGAGAATGTAGTTAAATAATAATAAGAGAGGGAAAAGTGATGAAATTTAAAATAGGATTTGAATAATATTTGGAGAAATGTGAGTGGTGTTAATTTGAAAAATGGGCATTTGGGAACTTTTCCAGGCTTTGAAAACGCCCGTGGCCTGATTTAAATAATCTTAATTAATACAAAAAGAAAATCCAACGGGCAGTTCAATTGGATCAGTATCCGCTCCCCTTCAAGTCTCACTATAGTCTTGTTTATAGCTTTGTTTCGGACCCCACCGCGGACCCTACAATTTGAACCGCTCAACCATTGTAAAATTCAATATAAAATGACGTCACGCGCTAAAATAGAATGTTGGTAAGGCCACGCGCTTTACATTGCCACACTGTCACTTTTGATTGGTTGGTACTGACACGAATGCAGGCCGACGAGTGGGAATGGCTCACCCCGAATGCGTACACCCCAAAATACCCTTCTGTCTCACAGAGAATGAGAAACGAAAAAAGGGAAGAGCAAAATCTCTTTCTTCTACTCTCCTCCCATCGCTTCTTCTCTCTCCCTCTCCCTCCCCCTTCCCTCTCTGTCTGTTTGCTCTGATTTAGGGCATCGCTTCGTAGCATTTCTTCGCCCAGACTCGCGTGTTCTACCTGTTGCAGGTATTCGCCGGAGAGGAATATAGAGATAGAGACAATTCTGCATTTGTTTTTTGTAGATAGGATCAATAGTTAGTAAAAATGTCGGAGGAAGAAAAACTGCTTAAGGAGGCGAAGAAACTACCGTGGGAGGATCGGCTGTCGCACAAGAATTGGAAGGTCAGGAACGAAGCCAACATTGATCTAGCAGCCGTATGCGACTCCATTACGGATCCTAAGGATTCTCGTCTCCGCGAATTTGGTGAGTCCACTTAGGTTCATTCCCACTTATTAGATCTGGTATCATGGCTTTGCAGCTCAGTGTAGACGATCGAGTGCACTGATTGGTATAGATCTTTGCTCATGCATTTCGTTTCTGATTTCTTTAGGCCCGTTATTTAGGAAGACCGTCGCGGATTCTAATGCACCAGTGCAAGAGAAGGCACTGGATGCGTTAATTGCTTACTTACGAGCTGCTGACGCAGATGCGGGGAGGTGGGATTTCTTTTGTTTCTCTATCTGAACCCGGAACTTATTTTAGTCATCCACATTTGTGTTTCTGATTCTTTAGAGTTATCAGTTAACATTCTGATTGTGTTTGCTTTTGGAAATTGTCGTTTATAGATTTGCCAAAGAAATTTGTGACGCAATTGTTGCAAAATGCTTAACTGGTAGACCTAAGACCGTGGAGAAGGCCCAAGCAGTGTTTATGCTATGGGTAGAACTTGAAGCTGTGGATGTTTTCCTGGTATTTTTTATACGCATCCCATAGCTTCAATCATTGAATTCAGCATGTAGCATTTTGATTTCAGCTGTTTATCTTCCACGGTGCGTGTTGGATAGTTAGAAAGTGTACTTCATCATATACAGTTTCTTCAGGATTGCAAGTGGCTTACGAGACCCATAGAGAATATTGCTTTTCGGAGGTGTACATATGCTTCCTCCTAGATTTTCGTGTTACACACGGAGGTTTTGGTTTTTATTTCTTAGGGGTAAAACTTAAAAGTTTCTTTGTCAGTTAATGTAGTTATTGATGTTAATTTTAAAACTACTCGTATGTTTCTGATAATTATAATTATAATATTAATAGCATAAAGTATTCATGTGTTACTCCACCGGATTGGCCCGACCATGAGGATGTAGTTTCATGGTGGAGGAGCTTCTTCATCATCCCCATTTCGTGAGAAGGGCGCTTCCTGTGGTCTGCTATCCTTTGCTATTTGATGGGGCCTTTTGGGAGGGAGAGACATGATAAAATTTTTAGGGGGCTTGAGAGGCCTTATGGTGTGGCCTTGCTAGATATCACTCTTCTCTTTGGGCTCGGAGTCCCTTGTTAGTTTAATTGGGCTCCTTGTTTTTTTGTTTTTGGTTTCTAATTTGCCTATTATTTTTTTTTCGTTCGATCTTAATGAGAACTTGGTCTCTTATAAAGAAAATGATAATGATGTCTATATCCCTTAAAAAAATTTCCCGTTTACAAATATTCAGGGTTTGGTGTATAGGTCACCTTATCCTTGGATCGACCAAATGCCCATGCCAAAACAATTTAGGCAACCTACTTTGGATGTTTGATGATTTTGCTAACTTGACTACCAAGCTTTGTACAATGAGATTTTGATCCCCATTCTTAGTTTTTAATGAAGTGACTGAGGGGTTGCTGGACTTGTGTGCTTGCTAAGGTCAAACCTTTTGAGAAATTTCCATTTTTCACAATAGACGAGAGTACTTGGAGAGTGAAGTGGATGATCAACTGACGTCTAGTTACACATCGTTGATGTCTGGAAACAGAATCTATTGAAGAAACCTTAAGAGAGTTTACATAGGTTATCGCTTTCACTGAAGGTTAAGTTTAAAAATTGCTTCCACCAAAAGAGTTTCCCTGATTTATGCTGCTAAAGCATGATTATATGAAGTCCATCTAAATGGTGGCAAACTCACTTTGTCTGTTGTTGGTTTCCTCGATTCAAGTGTGCTAGGATATATTTTTGAGTCAAGCACGGGCTTATGTTTCTCAATATAAACTATCTTGCTTTTATCTTTCTTCTTCTTCTTTCTTTAAAGTTTTTTCTGTGTGCTTGCATGATTTTTTGGCAAACTGCATTTTCTTTTCTTTTGATCAGAAATATATATTTCACTTTTTTTAAATGAAAAATCAACGCAAACTGCAATTTCAATTCATTTGTAGATATATATGTATATATGTATGTGTTGAGGTCTATTCTTGTATCTCATTCAAAGGCTTATGCTAACGTAGGATGCAATGGAAAAAGCTATAAAGAACAAAGTTGCAAAAGCAGTTGTCCCTGCAATTGACGTCATGTTTCAAGCTTTGAGGTTTGTATTTGGATTTTATCATTATTTTATTTTATTTTATGGGCTATTTTCAAATATAGAAAAATAAGCCAAACTATTTACAAATATAGAAATTTTTTACTGTCTATCAGCGATAGGCTGCAATAGAATTCTATCGCTTTCTATCGCTCAAGCGATAGAATTCTATCGCGGTCTATCGCTGATAGACCGCGATAGAATTTTCTATATTTGTAAATAGTTTGATATTTTTTCTGTTTATAATAATTTTTCTTATTTTATTGTGTAATTCATTTATGACTTTTCTCGTGAAAATAGTGACTTTGGAGCAAAAGTTGTTCCTCCAAAACGAATTTTAAAGATGCTTCCAGAACTCTTTGACCATCAAGATCAAAATGTTCGTGCATCTTCTAAGGGATTGACGCTTGAGCTTTGTCGTTGGATTGGGAAAGACCCAGTAAAGTCAATATTGTTTGAAAAAATGAGGGATACAATGGTATGATGAATATTGATTTTTTTTTTTTTTGAGTACGATGAGTATTGATTTTTAATAATTAATATAACGTATTATTGATATTTAATAATTAATATAACATTCTTTATCCAGAAAAAGTATAATGTCGTTTATCAGTTCCTAAATGTAATATATTTTTTTAATCTTGAATTTTCAGAAAAAAGAGTTGGAGGCTGAGCTTGTCAATGTTACAGGGTCTGCTAGGCCTTCTCGGAAAATAAGGTTAACATCTAGTCTCTTTACATTCTTGCTAGTGCACTTTTTTTTAGTAAAGATATTATTATTATTGGCCTGATAGTGCGATTAGGTCATGCTCTCTAAGCTGCCATTATTCACTTCAATTATTCTTTCATTGGAATGGCTACCATGTCACTTACTACTATGCTAGATCCTCTCCATTCTCTCTTCTTCTTTAAGTAATGTAATATTTTGTTGAGGTTGTAGTTTAAATGACATTTTTTAACATGAAATAACTTTTCATTGATGTATGAAAAGGAAGAAAAATATTCAAGATACAAGTTTCCAATGGAAATAAAAAAGACAATACAAATAGAAAAAGAAAGAAGTCAAAAAATACAAGAAAATAAAACAATGAAAAACAATTAACAAAGAAAAGGACACAACCGATAATCTACAAAAAGAGCTCCACTCTAACTAAAATTTCATAAGCTTCTTATGGTGGAAAATGGAATCTCTAAATTGCAGCTTTTCCCTGAAAAATAAATCCATGAATGGAACTTCCAATGATGCGCTCTCTACTGGAAACCAAAGACTACTTTTACGATCCAAATAGTTGCACCAATTAATGTAGTTCTTGACAAATTTCTTCATTTTTTTTTTGAAAAAGGAAACAATTTCTTCATTGAAGTAATGAAATGAGACTAATGCTCAAAGTACATAATAGAGATACAAAGAACAAAAGATCTTATGGACCAGGAAGTGCACTCGGACATCTCAACTAAGTTGACACCCCCTTAGCACTCATCATATCCAACAAAGCAATGATAAAAAACCAAAACCAGAAAATCTAATATCCCAAACCAAGTAACTCCCTAGATACAATTTTGAACTAAACCAACAACCCTTATAGAACAAACTATTACAAGCCATTACAAACTGAGCCTTGTTACAAAAGAAAGCAAAACAAAACTGCAAGACAAATGAAGCTAAAATGCTGGAAAAATGAACGCCTTCCAATTTAGACTTAGATCTTGGATGGATAAATCTGTAAAAGACTTGGAGTGAGTATACCAAGAGGAAGCATTGAGCCAGGCTATCTCGTAACACTCTAACCAAAGGGTTGACTTGTCATGAAAGAATCTTTGGTTCCTTTCAAACCAAAGTTCAGAAAGCAAGGCCTGGACTGCATTATTCCAAAGTAATTGAGGAGCTGTCTTGAGCTTTGGACCAACTAAATCTGCAAAACGTTATCGCGAGAACTATTGCCAAAGGCCCATCTTAGGTTGAAACAATCAATCAAACGTTGCCAACATTTTACAGCATAGTTGCAATCGAAAAACGGATGCTGTATGTCTTCCATATCAGCCATACAAGTAAAATGACCATTAGAAAGGGGGATTTCCAACAAGTTTACAAAAATAATGAAGTTATTAAACTTCCGCAATCCTCTTGTTACTCTTCATTAGTGAAGACGCTCCTGAGCCCGTCAAGTTATATTAAAATCTCCACCAAGACACCAAGGCTCCACACAATAGTCGGAGAGGGAGGACAATTCTGGCCATAAAAATCTTCTTTCTCTATAATCAGGTGGGCCAAACACATTTGTTATCCAAACAAACCTTCTTGCAAATGGTTGTACATTTGACAGACAAAGAATAGCCTTCCTTGAGAACTTCAGTGACCAATAACTTGCTTTCATCCCACATGTTTAGAAGACCTCCAGATTTGCCCAATGAATCTACAAAAATCCACTCAATATCCTTCGAACTCCATAAATCTTTGATAAAGTCAATATTAAAAGCATCCCTCTTTGTTTCTTGAATTAAAACCAAATCCGGGTTTAGTTTCTTAAGACTTCTTTTTAGCGCCAATCTCTTAGATGAATTACCATGAGATGATCTTCATTATGGACAAATCAAATAAACTCACCTCTTTTCCACCACGTCTGGCCCCAATACTCACCCGAGAATAATGTCACAATCTTCTATAATTGAAATCAAATTCTGGGGGATGTCATCCTTGTTGAGAGGATAAATTGAAGCTTTATCATCCTTGCCACAAGATAAACTATTTTCTGCCTGAAAAAGATTACAAATGTCTTTGCCAAAGCCGCCTACTGCCTCTCCTTCTTCTTGGATTTCTTCTGAATCCGAGTTATCAAGGTCTTCACTGCTAGCACTTGCTACTGATTCTCCATCAGACAAAATTCTTCAT
The DNA here is from genome assembly GCA_002890555.2 of Lagenaria siceraria. NCBI lineage: Eukaryota > Viridiplantae > Streptophyta > Magnoliopsida > Cucurbitales > Cucurbitaceae > Lagenaria > Lagenaria siceraria. The sequence goes on from CM016485.1 coordinate 490,679, forward strand.
TACAACAGACACTCACAACCAGCTTGGGCTGATCAGGAAAAGAAAAAGAAGAAAGCTAGTCTCAAAAACCAGGAATCATAGAAAAGATTGTCCCATTCCTTAGCAACAAAGAACCTGTCAAATAACGAGTGAGAAGTTGTATCCCCACCCTTGACCATGTGAATAGACCCACTTAACAGAGGTAATTTCAGCATACCAAGATCTTCAATAAGATTGTTAAACTTCCTCACGCCCTTCATTTGGCATCCAACTGGGTCCAAGTAGATTTAACCATTTTTCTGTCAACCGTTGCAATATTTATCTTCTTGAGTTAAAACCAAATCTGGGCACTGATTTTGAAGATTTTTATTTTTTATTTTTAAAAACCAATCGCTTTGAAGAAATCTAAGTCCTCTAGTACTCTATGAAATTATCTTTATTGAGGGAATAACCAAAAAGAACAACTAAAACTCTTACCTGAGGTGACAAAGGTGAAATTGCACGAGCAAGTTCTTATTTTTACTGGGATATTGGCAATTGGTTTTATTGGATTTGCTAACACAAGGTAGATTCGAGGTAAATTTTCTTTTATCAATTTAAATATATATTAGTTTTTAAAATTTTAAATACGTTGACATAGTTATGCTGATAAGTTGAGAATATTGTTGCTGTGTCAACAATTTATAGCATTGTTAATTTGAGGATAAATTGAAAATTTTGCCATTATTGAAGACTCCCCTGAGTTATATATATGCATGCTTCTTGCATTCTCTTAGTGGGCCTTGCCCTAGGAAACAAAATGAATGGAAAATACGGGTTTGGGGGTGGGGTGGGGGGGTAGTCGACAGCTTATGTATAATAAAAGGAGAAAGGATGAATAGAAGAGTAAAGGAATGGGAAATAGGTAAATGTAGAGAGAGAGAGAGAGAGAGAACAAGCAAGCTGTAGAGTATTGTGGGTGGTATACAAATTATTGGTGGGTGGACAACTAAACTTATGGTACTTATCTTGTATGAAGCTTCTTGCCGCAAAGGTATATGATAGCATACACCACAAAAAAGTTCAGCGTATAATGCTAATGCTAGACAATGTATCAGAATATTAGTGGTTTTCCTCCAATTAATTATTATTTAACTCTTTCTCTGTTGTTCTTCCCTCTACTTCGTTTTAAACTGTTCAAATAATTTTTTATTCTTCAAATTCATAAATTTGGAACTTCATCTTAATTTTCAATATTAACATTTTCATAAATTTTGATTGCTTACCAAGATGTTCTTTGTTGTTTAACAAGATGATCTCTATTTCGTAGTTAGTTTTGGATTTTGCATGCTGTTACAAATTAAACTTTATAAGTTTTTTTTTTCCCATCTTTTTTGTATATATCCCAAATTAGCTATTTTTATATCTAACTCTTCCATAGCAACCAATTTAAAGGTTTCCTTATTGTATTTGTGTTGAGATTAATTATGTTACTTAGTTAGGTCCGAGCAAGACAAAGAGCCAGAAAAGGAAGATACTTCTGAGGCTGTTGGTACAGGACCTTCTGAAGAATCTGTAGCTGATGGTATGCAGACGTTTATATGACTATTTTATTCATTTATTATGATTAAATTTTGTTTGTCTAATGCTATGCATTTTGAGGGAAACATGCACACAACATTTATTAATCACTAAAAGCTTCTAACATTCTAATACACTTCAAATTTTGCTTATTTTGCTATTTTTCCTTTTAGAGGTTATTGTCACTTTGAGCATTAATCTCTTTTCATTATATCAATGAAAAGTTTCGTTTCCTAAAAAAAAAAATTCTAATACACTTCAATTGTCAGTTCCTCAGGAAATAGATGAATACGATCTTGTTGATCCAGTAGACATATTGACTCCATTGGAGAAGTCAGGATTTTGGGATGGAGTGGTTTGTGATTTTGATCTTTTGTCTTACAGTACATATTTTCTATTAAAATATATATCTACTTCTGTGAACTCGCTGATTAAACTTAATATTTATAGTTTTGAACTTCACTAGCTTCGCTACCCCACAACTTATTTGTTTATCCTTGTTTTTTTTAGAAAGCTACAAAATGGTCAGAAAGAAAAGAGGCTGTTGCCGAACTAACCAAACTTGCTTCAACGAAAAAGATTGCGCCTGGTGACTTTTCAGAAGTTTGTAGAACTTTAAAGAAGGTACGATATCTTCTCCGTGGCCCTAGTTTCTCTCCCAGGGCTTGAATTGATTTCTTTGGAGAGTCATATATTTTTATTTGTCTGTCTTTCAATTTGAAAATTAATTACTAGATTTCTCTGATTTCAATACCCTAGTCTGCAACTGTCCACCCAATGAACAAAAGTCACTTTTGCTGCTTTGCAGTGCTATTCTGTATTCTGTAGCATATATGTGATGGTGTAACATTCTTATATGCATCGATCATGTTTTTTATTTTACATTTCTGGATCTTCTATAGAATCAGAAAAGAGAAGTGTTTACAAAATTGGATTTGTTTAAACAGTAACTTCAATTTTCAATCCGTTATAGTTACCTGAATTTGCTTGCACATATTGAAGAAAGTTTTACTTGCATAAAAAATGGGTTCCACTATTTGACTTACTGACAAAAATTTGAATGAACATTGCAGCTGATCACGGATGTGAATATTGCTGTTGCTGTTGAAGCCATTCAAGCTATTGGCAATCTTTCCAGAGGCCTCAGAGCCAACTTTTCTGGGAGTTCACGATTCCTATTGCCTGTTTTACTTGTATGTATATTAGCTCAACTTTTCCTCCAGTAAATTGTTATAAATATCTCAATCAAGATATTTGCCTCACATGCCACAACGATGTTATATTTTTTCTATGTTAGTGGTAAATCTTGTTAATGAGTTTTTTTCCTTATGGTTTTTGGCACCTGCCTTCATAGCATGCCTAACAAATTGCTTCGTTGTTTTTATAGGAAAAACTAAAAGAAAAAAAACCTGCTCTGATGGAGTCATTAACTCAAACTCTCCAAGCAATGCACAAGGCTGGGTGCCTAAGTCTTTCTGACGTCATCGAAGGTGAGAGTTCAATTTGTTAGATTCATCAAATAGCAATTTTTAGGCAATGTTTAGGTCGTAATGCTTTTATCTTTTGATGAGAAAAACAACTTTTCATTGATAAAAAAATTGAAAGAATGCTCTATATCTCTCTTTGATTGTTGAGCTCCTTTTTTGTAAGTTGTTGTTCTGTGGGGATACCTCATCTCCCCTTCTTTTTGTATCTTTCTCAATGAAAGTTATGTTTCTTATATAAAAAAAGGAAAAGGTAAAAGAAAAAGAAAAAGGAAATTACCTTTTTAGATCCTAAGCTTTTAAGAATAGGTGCAATTGGTCCCTAAAGTTTTAATTTGGCCAATTTAGTCCCTCAGTTTTGAAAAATAGGTTTAAATGGTCTCTATTACATTAATTAAGTATTTTTATATTATTTTAAAACATTTTTTAAATTAAAAAAACAAATTTTATAGGATACTGGAGAACCGAGTTTTCAAGAACAGATATTCAACTACTACTTTGATATTTAGGTTAAACAAGACGAAAATAAGAACAAAACAGTTCCAATAAGGTGTAATATAAATAAATTCCAACGTAAATATCCTGTCACTATCTAAAACCCCATTATCCAGAAACTGATCGGGTATGCAATCCATCACATATAGAGATATGAACTTTGGGGTCTTCTCTCTCTCTCTCTCTCTATTTTTTTATTTTTTATTTTTTGAAAAAAAAAGAGGAAAAAAGGCCAAGGGTAGGAAGGTGAAGGTGGAGAAGATGAAGAAGAAGAGAGGGAATGGCGGTGGATCATAAAATCTAGCAAGAGACTAAATATTACTAAAGCCCAAAGTGAAGAAAGGACTCCCAATTCTATCCTGATGTCCACAAAAGGGAGTGCTAGTAAAGAAAGGGCCTCCAATTATTTTACCTAATGAATAATTACAAAAGGACCTTCATCATTAAAGCCCAAAGTGAAGCATAAAATGTAGCAAGAGACTAAAGATCACTTGGATTCCTTTCTAAACCTCTAAATACTCTATTATTCCTCCTCTCCAGAGATCCAACGACAAAGAACATGCCCCAACAAGCCACAAGAAACAATGTTTCTCCATAAAAGGCTAATAGAGAAGGAACTTCTTGATCATCTCATTTAGGTACCTATGGTGGGGTAGCTTAAAGTCAAATGTCTCCAAGAAATAGCTCGAAACAGACCAAAGTCGCATCTCCAAATAATAAGATCCAAGTCTTTTCTTTACCTTCTAACAAAACAAAATTCGCCGATCAACGAAGGCCACTCTCTTGAGAGTTGATCAAGAGTGTTTACTCGTCTGTGAGAACAAATTCCTATCAAGAGAAGGGTCCATCATGATCAAACAACGAAGTAAAGAGCAGCAAGAGAAGCCCCCCCCCCCAGAAGGGTTAAGGCTCCATAAATGCTCACCCATACTTCTGTTCCTAAACTCAAACTCTCCAATCAAAGACGAGCGTTGTGACACCCATCGTTGTGTTGTTTTCTTATTAGACAACAGATGACAGAAACTAAATGAAAAAGAAAGGGAGCTCCCAGACCAAGACCTCAACCACAAATTTTTTTTTTCGAGGACAAATGGTATAGGCCAGGAAATGTAGTCTAGACTCTAGAGGGCTTTATCCCCCACCCAGGTCCTCCCAAAAATATGTTTCCTTCTCCTCCCCCACAAAATAGTAGACCAAATGAAAGAAAGAAGGGAGCTCAAGGGAGATTTCCTTCCACAAGTTTTGTGTGTGCCTTTAATCCCACCTGTCAGCCACTCAAAAGTGTTGAGGCCCGTCATTATACGTCGTGATGCTACTGTTTTTTTTTTTTGTAGCTTTGGTTATTTTTTAAAAATGTTTTCCCCTTTTTAAGGAGTGATGCACTTATCGTTTGGCTTTTGTATTGGTCATCTATCATTTTTTTTCTCTTTTTGTTTTTGAGTATTTGACACGGTTACCAAGTGTCTAAGAAAGTGCTCAAGAACTTTGTTCAACTAAGAGTGTGCTTTTGTTTAAGGATGCAAAGCTTTGGTTAGCTTTGTTTAACAAGCCTATGATTCTTGTGTAAGAAATTTTTTTCAGTAGGTATATTCTCTGTGTATGCGTCTGTGGTAAGAAACAAAAAAATCAGGAAAAATTAATTGGCAATGGAGAGACTTTTCTCTCTCTGCTTTTTGGACTTTTGACACGGTCTAAGAAAATACTGAAAAACCATATACTATAAAGCTTGCCAGCTTGATGTATGTGGTTGACTGGTTACCAATACTTATTTGACACAGTTACCAAGATTTGTTCACGTTCTTTTTTGTGGTAACTTGGCTGGAGAAAAATAGGAGAATATTTCCACCACCATTGGTTGGTCGAATAGTGAAAGGAGAAAGCTACAAAGCCAAATGTCCGTGAGGTTATAGGTTTAAATTATGATAACCCTATCTGAAATTTTAAAAGATCCTATAAAATGTCCGACAATTGTTGTACTAAAAGGAAGCATTTTTAAGAAAGATATCCTATAAGTTTCTCCAGGAACGTATTTCTATGGAACTATATGATGTTCTTGGTAAGTTTGTGTGGTTGTTTGCCATTATCCAAAACCAAGAAAGAAATAGATAAATGTGAGAATAGTTTAAGCTGTTCAAAGTTTCTTCTTTCATCCCTAATTAATTTACCTTCTTATATCATTTCCAATTGGAGTGACATTTTTTTTGCCCTTCCTTAGACTATGGAGTTCTTTCCTAAGTAGAAAATGGTGGCAATGATTTTAAGCAATGGTTTTCTTGCAGATGTCAAGACAGCAAGCAAAAACAAAGTTCCTCTTGTGCGCTCATTGACTTTAAGCTGGGTTACATTCTGTATTGAAACTAGTAACAAGGCTGTTGTCCTGAAGGTGCACAAGGAATATGTCCCTATATTTATGGAGGTCAGTGAATCACATGCTTTAAGCTCTTCTCTAGTTAATTTTTTAGTGTAATTTTTCAGAATTCTTTTATTTTCATCTTGTGCACCCTTAACTACATCAGAATTCTCAATGGTTGTTTCTCTTTCAATTTTTTATTCTTCTTTCATGGTGAGGCCGGTGGGATGGGGAGTTTGGATAGGGTGAAACAAGACTGCTCTAAGACATGGAGATGGAGGGGATATTTTTTATTTTGTCTTTTTTCTTTTGCTTCCTTGTCAACTTATTTCGCAAATTACTCTACTTCTTTGATCATAGCCACTTAGCCAGTTAAAGCCTCTTTTTCTTGAGGCTTTGCCTGCTACTTTTGACGTATATTATTCTAACAAATTGGTTTCCTGTTGGAAAGAAAAGCTATAACTCATTTCAAATGTTTTGAACAAGTATCATTTCTTATACATATGTGCAGTGTGCATAAACTATGTTACTTATTGCTTATGTCATTTTTATACGTTAACACTTTCTACTATTATTCTCTTTCTATTAGGCTTTACCCATTTGTTTATGCTGTTGTTGGTTTTTTTTTTTTGGTCTTATTGAGTCTTATTATAAATTGTTCCCCCCCCCCCCCCCCCCATTTTAGAGCCTTAATGATGGGACCCCTGATGTGAGGGATGCTGCCTTTTTGGCTTTGGCAGCAGTAGCTAAGGTAAGTAATTTCAGTCAACTATATATTTTTATATACTTTTTAAAGTTAATTCTTTGAATCTGCGTGGTCTAAACCAAAATAACCAAATCTTCTATTAAAAAATCAATTGCATACAAAAGGTTGGGCATTTACACTCGTTGGCCCAATAATAAAAGATCTTGCACATTAACCCAACAGTAAACCCAATTACAAGGAAAATAACAAACCTAAAGTAGCCGTAACAGAATGTTTTAAAAGAGGGAACTAGGTATGGACTAAAGATACTACATCACTGCTGCTGTAACAAACTTTCTTCTTTGACTACAATAGTTGGTTGGCATGAGACCTTTGGAGAGGTCCGTGGAGAAACTTGATGATGTGAGAAGGAAGAGATTATCTGAGATGATTATGGGCTCTGAAAGCAGTGTACCTTCTAATGGCTCAGGTTATTGTCATTCTAGTAATTCGACATTTGATTAAATATTACGTTACTAATTTTTCTTTCATTAAATTTCTAACTTTCACATCCCCCCCCTCAAAAAAAAAAAAACATTTAACGGAGTTCCCTCTCCTATATTTTATGTCAACTTTCTAAAGTATGTCTCATGGCAATGCAGCAAACCAAGCTCCTGGTGCAAGTGTGGCGTCAGTTTCGGTAGGTCATAGATATTAAGATGTGTTTCTACCAATGTTCCCTGCTTTGTTGTTATATATAGTCTATATAATGTTTCATGAAACAATATGTAAAATATGTTATTAATAGCAGTCTACCTTGAAATGATTCAAGTTTTAACTGTTTATGAATCCATATGGATGATGCATTTCTATATCATTTTTCTTTATTATGAGAACCAAAGCTTTCTGGGAAACATGAGAAGGAACAAAGTTGCATGTCTATATCATAATACAGATTGTGTGACTTGGTGCTTTGATTGACTGGGCAAGCTGTAAAAGCTCATGCTTTACGGTTACAAGTCATAGCTTCAAACCATGGAAGCTGCCTTTTAAGAGTCATAGCTGTAAACCCATATGCCTTTCTATGAATTTCTAGATGCTTAATCCTGTAAAGTTGGGCTGTTTTGCGGGATTTATTCAATGTGCATGTAATAATGTGAGAATCCATGATTAGAAAAAGAAAACATTTGTATTTATGTTAGGGTTTTTCGATAGAAAATGGTCTAAAAGATAATAATAAAGAGTAAAAGATTAGTTGTATCATCATAGAGGTGAACTTTCCAGATTGAATCTCTCTTTCTCTCTCTCTTCCTGTTTTGGCATGCCGGTTCCTATTTGCATTGCCTTTATTGTTCACAATCAGTTGGATCTTGTATTGGTTTGTCTCCACATGGTATAATCTTAGTCCTGTCTTCGTCCTATTTCTCCTTTTCTATTCTTGTAGTATTTGTTTTCTCTTCATCAATATTTAAACTGTTTCTTCCCGTTTAAATATTGATGAACAGTTTAAATATTGATGAAGTTTTGTATCAGCAAAGTTGAATGTTTCTTCGTGGTGCTCACTTTCTAAGTCCTTCACAGACTATTCCTGATGTAAGAAGAATATGGGTTAATTGGGTAATTAGTTAATATTCTAGGTTAATTCCCTTTTTACCCCACATGTAATAAAGCTCTATAAATAGGAACCTTCCCCTCTTGTATCAAACACATTATTCATTCTAATGAAGATCCACAATTTTGATTTTTGGAGAGAATTCTCTTCGTTATCTCTTTAGGCTACATCAATTTGGTATCAGAGCGACCGTCTAGGCCAACGTTGACTGCCGGTGGAAGATCGGGAAACTCTTGGTGACGACAATCACAAGAGGGAGCTTCGTGAGTTGTGCTCGTTGCTAAACAACCCACATCTAATTAGGGGGAACCCTTGAAATTCCAAGAAAGAAAGAACAACCCAAAGATTTTTCAAGACTTTGCAAGAATGGATTATTGCCGATCAAAGAAGATGTTCAAGAAAAAAACCAGCAGTTGTTATAGGCAAGATAATCAATTTTACTTCCAAAAACAATGTTGGGATTCAAACTCAAGTGATTCAAAAGAGGAATTTCAACATACTAATTTTGCTCATGCTCGATTTTCTCAAAGAACCTATCATATGCATTATCCACATTGGAAACTTGATTCTAGTGATTCTAATGACTCCGAAGACGTTTCTAAGTCAGTTTGGGATGGAATAAGAAGGCGGCAATATCGAAAAAGGGCTCAACGATCCAATCAAACCCATTTTTCAAGAAATCAACATAAAGATTGGGAGTTAGATGAATTAAAGAATCATCAAGAATGGATTTTTATAACCCAAGAAGAATGTTCAAGACTCGAAATTATTCTTTCGGTTACGAAACACAATCAAGAAAGGTTGATTCAAGAAAATCAATGGTTGAGTTCTATACCCACGACGAGATTGAAACATATCCAAGAATCCAACAAAATGACTACTTTGATCCCATAGCATTGGAGGAAATAAAGAAACCAACCAAAGAAATCCAACGTTCATTGGAAAAAATGACTCAACATATTGATCATTTATCAATTCATTTGCAAGAGGTCAAGAATGGATTGATTTCATATACAGAAGAGAACACAAAGGAATCACAGTTGGAAACTAATTCATTTGCAAGAGGTCAAGAATGGATTGATTTCATATACAGAAGAGAACACAAAGGAATCACAGTTGGAAACTTTTCAATTAAAAAATCTTGAAGATAAAATTGGAATTTTTTTTGTTGAGACCCATGTAGTTAATGGAGGTGATTGAGACAAAAATCATGAGAACGAAGTAGAAGAAGAGGAAAAAAAAATAATTTAAAGATGTTAATTCAGAAATTATGTCAAGTGAAGAAGAAAAATTCAATGAAGAAGATGGAATAGAGGTTTCGAATACTGAGCAAGAATCGAGGAAGAACAATGACGCATTTGATTGCGTTCGAAATGGTTCACCAAACTGTCGAAGAATTCTCTTTGGAAGGTGGTTTTTTATTGATTGGTACTTTGAATACGGTGTTGAATGAGCTTGAAGGAAACATCTTTTTTTGAGTTTATGGCCAATGGAGAAGTTCATCTTTTGGTTGCAATATTGGATTTTTTGTCTCGAATTTATCACTTTGATCATAATATTTTTGTTCAAAATGTAGGAGGTTGGACAAGTTTATTTCATTCCTTGTTTGCTTCATAATTTTGTTCTTTTTCAAATTCAAGGACAAGTTTTCTTTTTTGGAGGGGTAGAATGATGTAAGAAGAATAGGGGTAATTGGGTATTTAGTTAATATTCTTGATTAATTCCCTTTTTACCCCCACTTGTAATAAAGCTCTATCAGCAGGAACCTTCCCCTCTTGTATCAAACACATTATTCATTCTAACAAAGATCCACAATATTGATTCTTGGAGAGAATTCTTTTCGTTATCTCTTTAGGCTACATCAATTCCATTCCAGACATCAGCTTGAATTGGGAGAGCTTTCAAGCTTTTATTTTTCTAGATTGATTTAGCTTGTTTCTAGATGCGGCAGATTCTGTTTTTTATGTGTGATTATATCATTATGAGCTAGGTTTTGTTCTTTTCTTATGTTTTTTTTTCAGTCAGAACTTTTCAGTGTTGTACCCTTGGTTTCTATTGTTCACTGGGCTAAGTTTTGGCCTTAGTTTGTAGTGGAGTTAGTTAATGCTCTGTTTGGATATGATGAGGGTGCTAAGGGGGTGTTAACCTAGTTGAGATGCCTGGATGCACCTACTGATCCTTAGGTTCTTTTAACATTGTATCGTTTTGTACTTGAGATTTTGTCTCATTTCATTATCTTAATGAAGAGGCTGTTTCTTGTTTAAAAAAAAAAACTGTTTCTTCCAGAAAAATCTTCATGTACTTTTTTTTGTTTATTTTTCTTAGTTATTATATAATGGTGATGTATCGGATCAAACATTTATGCAGGATTCAGATGGTTTATTCGTCAAAAAATCTGCAGCCAGTATGCTTAGTGGAAAGAGGCCTGCACAGGCAGCTGTGAGTTAATTTTACAAGTGTTCTGGTTTTGAAGACAGAGAAATTTATTCACTACATATCCAGTACTTTTTTGTCATTATAATATATTCTAATAATTTTATTTTTATGTCCCAGCCTTCTAATAAAAAAGGAAACTCGGCGAAATCAGGCACCAATAAGAAAGCAGATGGTAGTGTACCTAGTGGGGCACCGCCAAAATCTTCCAAGCCCATTGAAGTTCCAGAAGATGTTGAGGTAATCTAAAAACTTGTCTAGTGTGTGCTAGCGATCTGTAGTTCTATCTTCTTCATGGATTTGGCTGTTTGGATCATTCCAAGTGTTCTTTGTGTTTCTTCTGGTGCTTCGAGATTGTTTGCAGTGGCATGGTTCCAAATCAGTGTAGTTGCTTCCCTTATACCAACAACTTTATGGTTGACTGCAATTTCCTGGATTTCGGTTTTTGGTTGGAGAGGATCTAGAGTATTTTTTCGTATTAAGTTAAGACATTGAGTCTGCTTGGGATGTGAGTAGGTTGCTATGTTTGTTCGAGGCGTATAATGCCGATAGTAGCTTCGTTTATTCTCATATCAAATTTCTGGTGGAATTGTAATTTTTATTGTTTTGCTTCTTACAAAAATATCCTTGTTTATGGTTGGCTGCTTTTTTATGTATTGATTAATCTTTACTGCTCTCATTAAACACTTGTAGCCGGCTGAGATGAGCCTTGAAGAGGTGGAAAGCAAATTAGGTTCTCTTGTTGAAGCAGATACAGTTTCTCAATTGAAGAGCACTGTGTGGAAAGAACGACTTGAAGGTTCTCTTATCAATGAACTGTTGCTATTACCTTTTTTTTTTAAAAATAAAAAAACAAATTTCATTGATGTATGAAATTTATAAAAAAGAGGGCAAAAGCCCAAACCAAAGGAGTTACAAGAGAGTCCTCCAATTGTTCAAAAAAGAAGAGAGTTTGTAAGAGCTATAGAAAGATGTATATTTGCACCATGTCATAGCAAGATAGCAATATGTTCAAATTCCTGTTTCCTTAGTTACTCTTATTGTTCTCAGATACCTAAATAAATAACTGCTTTTCACATTTCTCTCCATTTCAATCCTACTGACTAACCAACTTTAGTTGTCTAGTTAACAACAGTTATGTTTTAAGCTTGATGGAGCAAACCTATTAATAGTCAATAAGAATAAAAGTTGGCCAATGTGGGACTGGCATATTGGTTCATACAGCATAATATTTCTAGCTCTACTTTTCAGGGTTGGTTCCCTTTTGTGGATGTGCAGCGGACTAATTTGTTATTGCATCGACTCTTAAAACTTTCAACTTATTTTTCAGCAATATCTTCATTGAAGCAACAAGTGGAAGGTTTGGAAGATCTTAACCCATCAGTTGAGATACTTGTTCGTTTACTTTGCATTATCCCTGGTTGGAGTGAGAAAAATGTTCAGGTTTTATTCCAGCTCTGCTACTTTACATTTCTCTTATTTATTTCCTTTGCTGGGTTATCATATATTTATGCGCTCAAGCTGAATGATGCAGGTTCAGCAACAGGTTATTGAAGTCATTACTTATATAGCCTCCACTGCAAAAAAATTTCCCAAAAAGTGCATCGTACTCTGCCTTTCAGGTGGTTAGCTTGGACCTTTGCAATAGTCAAACTTGTTAAATCTTGATAGAATAAATTGTTTTAAGCAAACTCATTTTCTCCGATCCAGCTGACTAGTTACACATTGATTAATTTTGATAGAAGAAAATTTCACAAATCTCAAGATAAACTATATTAGCAATTAAATCCACCCTGATTTAAAGTTTAACCAAATGTATATACTCATAGGTTAGAACCCTTAACTGACAAAAACTCACCAAAAATCCTGCCAATTAGAATTGATAATAAATGGAGTACAGTTAGAAAATTATTTTGAAAAGGAATTACAGTGAAGACCTATGAAACTAAGCCAACGCAGAGATTTCTCTCATTCCTTGGCATTGAAAATTCTTTAGTTTCTTTTCAACCAAGTACCCCAGGGAAAGTTCTTTTTTAGTGTTGGTGTTGGCACAAAGAACCTTTGACCAAACAGTAGCTGCTCGATTCTATCTTTAGCCGTTTCATCAAAGACTCTGGAGCTTGAAACTGCTGTAATAACTGAAACTAGAATTTTCATTTATTTATCAATAAAAGTTTGGTTTCTTGGTTTCTTATAAAAAACTAGAAATTACAGCTGTAAGAAAAACAGGAAGGTTCACTTTGCATCATTTCCCTTTCGTTCTACATTATTATTATTACTTTTTTCTTTGACATTTTATTCCACATTGTTAACCAGTGGAAATATGAATGCGTTTATATTACATACTTGATAGGTATAAGTGAACGTGTAGCAGATATTAAAACTCGTGCTCAAGCGATGAAGTGCCTTACTACTTTTTCAGAAGCAGTTGGTCCAGGATTTATTTTTGAAAGAGTATGTTTCTATGGTTTATAAACCAGCAGTACAATTATGACAAAATTCATCTGCACTTTGTACTTTTGTACATCTGTCTATAGTGCTGCATGTTTGTTTTTTTTTGTGCTTAAAGTAGATTAGACAGAATTTTCATGTAATTACAGTTTGTATTTTTTGTTTTTTCTTCCATATATTAAGTTACTATTCCTTTGAACTTTTAGATCTTTAAAATCATGAAAGAGCACAAAAATCCAAAGGTTCTTAGTGAAGGACTGTTGTGGATGGTTTCTGCTGTTGAAGACTTTGGTATATCTCTTTTAAAACTCAAGGTACTGGGTTCCTCTTCTTCTTCAAAAATTGGAATTCTTTTATTTTTTTTTCTTTCTGAACATTTCATGGTCTCTTTGTTATATATGATCTATTTATTAATGGATGAAAATAAATCTCACAGGATTTAATTGATTTCTGTAAAGAAACGGGTCTTCAGTCCAGTGCTGCGGCTACAAGGAATGCTACTATTAAGCTTTTGGGTTGCGTGCATAAATTTGTTGGACCAGGTGACTGGATCCTTTCTTTCTGTTTCTTGGACAATTTGAATCCTTGATAATATTATTCCACCTCCCTAACATTCCTTCAATTTTCGCAGATCTTAAAGGTTTTCTCTCAGATGTGAAACCTGCACTGCTTACTGCAATTGATACTGAATTTGAAAAAAATCCATTCGAGGTATGTGAGGCCCTAGATCATACATACACCAAATAAGGATTAGATTCTACCTTTTATAGAGTTCATTTGTCTATTATCTTTTAGGGTACTGCTGCCGCTCCAAAAAGAACAGTCAAGTCAGAAGAACTAACATCATCAACATCTGTTAGCGGGACGGATGGCCTGCCACGAGAAGATATTAGTGGGAAGATCACTCCTACACTGCTGAAGAATTTTGAAAGTCCTGACTGGAAGGTACTCGAACTACTATTTTTTTAAAAAAAATCGTAGTTCACTGCATTTGTTTAATGTTTTCTGTTTAATAGTTGACTTTGCTAGAAATTATTTATTTAACTACTTATTGCTAAATACATGTCTCTTACATTTCAGGTCCGTCTGGAGTCTATTGAAGCTGTGAATAAAATGTTGGAAGAAGCTAATAAACGCATTCAACCTACTGGGACATGTAACCTACTTGGGAAAATTTCCCCCTCCTTTTCTTTTTTCCATTTTGATTATTGGTGCTTGTGGATTATTCATTTGTTAATATTTGCCAGCGGACCTGCTTGGAGCTTTAAGAGGGCGCTTGTATGATAGCAATAAAAATTTGGTCATGGCAACTTTGGCAACCATCGGTAATGTTGCTTCTGCTATGGGGCCATCGGTTGAAAAGTCAGGCAAGGTTTGTTGTGGATCCTTAGATAATTTTCTCTTAGTTTCTTATCCTTTAGGAAGTTGAACTTCAATAGTCCTTTATGGTTTTATCTTGTGCACAGGGAGTGCTGTCAGATGTCTTGAAATGTCTTGGTGACAACAAGAAGCATATGCGGGAAGCCACTTTAACTGCTTTAGATGCCTGGCTAGCTGCTGTCCATTTTGATAAAATGGTATGTCTTTACCCTGTATGGTAAAGTTGCAATCAATATCTAACTTTATATGACGGTAGAAATTTGTCCTTCCTTCAGATTCCTTATATGATATTAGCTCTAGTGGATAGTAAGGTCAGTGCAGAAGGGCGGAAGGACCTTTTGGAATGGTTGTCAAGGAAGCTTTCTGGAATCAACGATTCTTCTGATTCCATACAGCTGCTAAAACCAGCTTGCTCTGCTTTGACGGTACCTATATTGCTGACAATTTGGTTGGAGTTTTTGGGAATATACTATACTTGTCCTTGTGTAATTCCTTATGAAATAAAATTTTATTTAGGACAAATCATCTGATGTTCGAAAAGCAGCAGAGGCATGCATTACTGAAATTTTAAGGGTTGGGCGACAGGAAGCAGTATGCATCATGAAAACTATTCTGCATTTACCATTCTATTGAGTTCTGAGTATTTCCTGAATTTTCTGTCTTCCTTATCTATAGGTTGAAAAAATTCTTAAAGATATTAGTGGGCCAGGTTTGTCCCTTGTTGTTGAACGACTAAAACCCTATGGTGCTTTTCAAGGTATGTTGCTTGCTCTTTAGGTTATATTTATTTCTGTCTTGCGTAAGATTAAATTGTTCAACTTGTTTCTAGCAGAATCCTTCGAGTCAGCTAAACAAATTACCTCAAACTTGCCATCCAAAAACGCTGTAAAGGTTGGAAAGGCCACTTCAAATGGTGTTGCTAAGCATGGAAATAAAGCTATATCATCAGTATGTTTCTTTGGCTAGAATCCGTAGGATTTTTAATATTTGAGATATAATTTGGCTACCCTATTAGTCCCCTTTGTCTGCCCTCAACAATGCCCATCTACTTTTACAGAGAGGCACCATTTCAAAGGGAAATAGGACTGAATCCTTAATATCTGCGCATGATTTGGCTGTTCAATCACAGGCTTTGTTAAATGTCAAGGACTCAAATAAGGTGCATCCTCTTCTGATCAACCTCCAAGCCTGATCTTATAAATCAATTTCCTTAAGTTTTCATTTGATTGGCTTGTTCATTTGCAGGAGGAAAGAGAGAGAATAATAGTTCGTAAGTTCAAGTTTGAAGAACCACGCATAGAGCAGATTCAAGATCTTGAGGTTTGAACATAATTGTGCTGTGTATAGACTTTTTGAATGAATTTTATTTTGTGTTCTAATTTCCTAATTTTTACTTCAATATATTTTTTAATTTCTGAATTGTGGTTTCTATGCAGAATGATATGATGAAATATTTCAGGGAGGATTTGCAGCGAAGGCTATTAAGCACTGACTTTAAGAAGCAAGTCGATGGTCTAGAGATGCTGCAAAAGGTGTTTTGCTAGGAAATGCCGTCTTTTAATTTCATGCCACATTCCAAAATGTCATATTTACAAACTTCTATGAATTTCCAGGCACTTGCGTCAATTGGAAAGGATGTTATTGAGGTTTTAGATATTCTACTCAGGTGGTTTGTTCTGCAATTTTGTAAATCAAACACAACATGTCTATTGAAGGTATAGCTTAGACATCCCCTAAACACATATTTTCTTTCCATTTGTTTGCGCACACATTATTTCCATCTGGGATGTCTAATTAGGTAGAGATGATCAGGTGTTAGAGTTTCTTCCTGAACTTTTCGAGACCTTGAAGGATGAAGGGTACTGTATAAATGAGTCTGAAGCGGCTATCTTCCTTCCGTGCTTGATAGAGAAGGTGCTTCATAGTGCTCTGGATTTGCTTTCAAGTAGTTGATTGTATGAAATTTTATGTGTTGTTTTGCTAATGTTGAGATGCCAAATTGCTTTCATACATTGTTTACTTGTAAGGTAGTGTTTTTGTTGTTATTCTAATTTGTTTTGCATCTGGAAAAGACACTTACTTGCACTATGCTGCAGTTGGGACACAATATTGAGAAAGTGAAGGAAAAAATGCGGGAGCTGACAAAACAAATCATACAGACTTACTCTGCAACAAAAATGTTCCCCTACATACTTGAGGGTTTACGTTCTAAAAACAATCGCACTCGGATTGAATGTGCTGACCTTATTGGATTCTTAATTGATAATTATGGATCTGAGGTAAAAACATTGACTAAGTTTTTGTGTATGTGAATTTTTTGGTTTCAACTAAATGCTTGTTTTTCTCCCTTCTTTTTTTAGATTAGTGGGCAGTTGAGATCATTGCAACTTGTTGCAAGCTTAACAGCAGAACGTGATGGTGAAATTAGGAAAGCTGCTCTAAATACACTTGCTACTGGATACAAGATTCTTGGTTAGTCTTGATGTCTGCCTTTGCCCCCATCGGGAGGGATCCAATGTTAATGAAAACCCTTTTACATCTGTTTTTTTAACCCTCATCACATGTTTTTTAGAACCACTAGCTTTACACTTGTGTTCTGACTTCTGACCAAATAGTTTGTTGTTGTTGTTGTGTGTGTGTGTGTGTGTTTATATCCTTTGATAAGAAAATATGTACATTTCATATATACTTTTTCCTTCAATTATTTACTTAATATATTTCAGTTTGTAATATTGTATTGCATCGTCAAATAAAGTTCCTTAAAAGGAAGATTGGGATTTTTTTTGCCAATACTTGATGGATCTTTCGGAAGCCTATTTCAAATTAAGTGTGATTTATTATGGTCTGTGGTATCTTTATATTTCTCTTTATTTTCTGTTTTTTTTTCCCACTGGAGTTAGTATCATCTGAGCAATAATATCTGTTTTCATATTTTCCATGAAAAGTTGTCTCTATTTCAGGAAAAAAAAATTGTATTTCATTGTCTTGTTCACGCCTTCATCATTTTTCTTGGTAGAGATAGCGAGAGAGCAATGTTATTTTGGCCTCCTTTTCTTTTGTTGATGCTTGCCATGGATGGATTTTTTATCCTTCCCTCTCTTTCAGCTTTTGCCTATATTGTTGTGACAATGTTCGGCATAGCTGTAATGAATGTGTGTTGGTTTTTGTAGGCGAGGAGGTATGGAGATATGTGGGAAAATTGACAGATGCTCAGAGAAGCATGTTGGATGATAGATTTAAGTGGAAGGTTTGTTTATATTTTCCTTGTATAAATGGTCATGCATGCTTGTAAACACAACACGTGTCTCCTCTCTTTTTGTTTTTTCCACCTTGGATGAAAGTTAAGTTTCTTATAAAAGAAAAAAATTACTCTGAATTACATGGTCTAGTTTCTACCATATTTCTATTTCATTTTGTACTCATTCCAGGTTAGAGAAATGGAGAAAAAGAAGGAAGGGAAACCTGGTGAAGCTAGAGCTGCTATGAGACGGCCTCTTAGGGAATATGAGTATGTACCTTTTTACACCTAATTATTTGTATTTTGTTTTTCAAAGGGTTTGATGTTGCAGCATGGCATGCGATGATTGTGTGACCTACTGGAGTGTTTCTGAAATGATTGTAGAGCTGCTTTGAGACAGTCTCGCATGGAATTTGTTTATGCTTCCTAGAGTGGGGTAGATGAAAGTGATGAGTTGAATTTCAAAGCAGCTCTGCAATCATTTCAAAGGGTTTGATGTGTTGTTTTGTTTTACTAAGTTTGTTTCCTGCTGCTATTGGCAGACCACGCAGGAAATACTATATTTTAAGGGGATTAAAAAGGGTGCTCTTCTATAGTGTAGGCGTTGGCTTGCATGACAAATGAAGCTATTAATGGGTTTTAAACTCTTGTGGTAACAAAGTAAGATCAAATTAAGATTGGTTTGCAAGTTGCCTTTGTTAGTTGGTCCTTTCTGTTGTATCCTCTATCGGAAGGCGGAGGAAGATCTAGATCACTTGCTTTGGAGGTGTGAGTTTGCAAGGTCGGTGTGGGACTGCTTCTTTCAGAAGGTTGATTTTATGCTGGCCTATTAGAGGGACGTCGGTAGTTCGATTGGGGAGTTTCTTTTCCATCAACCTTTCCAGGAGAAGGGTCAGTTCTTGTGCTTAGTAGGGGGTGTGCTTGTTATGGGTTTTGTGGGGGTGAGAAAAACAACATAGATTTTATGGGATGGAAAAGGATCCTAGTGATGTTTTGTCGGGAAGTTTCAAGTTTCCATTTGGACTTTGATTTTGATGACTTTTTGTCATTACTCTTTAGGCAGTATTTTACTTTCTTGGTCCCCCTTCTCTAGAGGGGCTTTTGTGGGCTTAGTTTTTTATATGGTTGTATTCTTTCATTGTTTCTCAATGAAGGTTTCTGATGTGGTTTTCTAAGAATTTCAATTTCGGAGGTCCATGTGGTTCGTGTTCCTTTAACAAACCCTTTTAAATGGACAAAGCTCTGCTTGAATATGAAGATAAGGACTGTGCTAGATGCATAAAGATCAGGAATTAAAATTGGAACACTGATTATACTCATTGAAGGTTCTGGATAATTTCTTCATAAGGAGGGTGGAAAAAGTTTGGATATTCTTTTTGGCTCACTTGTTGCATACATGTTCATAATTATCAATCATCGTCCCTTTTTTTTTTTTTTATTGATTTATTTATTTACATTTTTTCTTATCTTTTAGTCAATTGAAGGTCCTTTTTCTAGTTTCACTTGGCATGAGAAAGTTTTCTCCCTCTTTTTGTATAATTTCATCAGATCAATGAAATGGATGGACTAATGTTTCTCATGAAAAAAAAGAGTATGTGAATAACTCGACATAACCATATGGCTTATTGTATGGCTGTTATGTTGAGTTTTCCAGTTCTGGGGCGATCCTTTATCACAGAATTCATTGTAGTATGGTTTTCTTAGTCCCATAGTTTGAACTTCTTAATATATGTTTTTGTAATTTCATTCTAGATCTGACGTAGCTGAGCAAAGTGGGGAAGTTTCTCGATCCATGTCTGGAACAATTTCAACAAGGTATTTGGATATTACTGATCTTTGAGACAATATGCCACATCAATGATGAGTGTCGTAATGTTTCTTGATGCCATGAGTGATATGACGATTTCAAAAACAATCCTTCATTTGTTGCACTGTACCATATTTGTGATGCATAACTTCTTATTTTGTTGGACTCAGATTCCTTATTGGTTATAATATTGTGTTTAGCTCCAGGAAAAATTATGGTCCTGAGCTTCATATGGAGAGACAATCGGTGCCTCAACCACTTACAACGGCCAATGGTCCCACAGACTGGAATGAAGCAATGGACATTATTTCTTTTGGCTCACCCGAGCAGGTGAACGACTCTTTCTTGTGTTATATTATATTAAAATAATTGACACCCGATTGTAGTTTTCTTGTGTTAAAACAGTTTATTTATGTGAGGTGTCAAAATCAATATTGGGTACCTTTTGCAGTCTGTGGAAGGAATGAAAGTTGTATGTCATGAGTTGGCTCAAGCCTCCAGTGATCCAGAAGGCAGTTCAATGGATGAGCTAGCAAGGGATGCTGATAGACTTGTTTTATGCTTGGCAACAAAAGTACGAACAGAGCTGTTTCAGCCTCCCATATATGGATTTTCTTTGCCCATTTTGTGAATTGCTTGCCTCTTTAATCCGTTCTGTGTATAGGTTGCCAAGACTTTTGACTACAGTCTGACTGGAGCTTCTTCAAGGTCCTGTAAATATGTTCTCAATACCCTTATGCAGGTGCTTACCAGTCAATTTTCATTTGGGTTCTAAGAATTATGCTTTTGTTAATTCTACACAGGAGTTGTAGCAACTGAAAACATGCATCAAGTCTGCTGAAAGAAATTCTTTTTTACGAAATGTCCAATCTATTTCTTTTCGATGAGCTTTGTAAGAAAGAAACCTTTCTTATTAATTGAAAAGTTAACTTTTGCTGCAGACGTTTCAAAACAAAAGACTTGCTTATGCTGTCAAGGAAAAGACTCTGGACAGTCTCATCACTGAACTCCTTTTGTGGCTTTTGGATGAACGAGTCCCGCATATGGATGATGGCAGCCAACTTTTGAAAGCTCTAAATGTTTTGATGCTGAAGATTCTGGTCATTATTTTCTCAAGATGCTTCTTTTTTAGAGGGGTTTTGGGAAATTATTTTTAACTAGTTAAAGCTGTTTGTTTATTTGTTTTGTTTTTTGTTTTTTTTGGTACAGGATAATGCAGATCGTACCTCTTCATTTGTGGTACTAATCAATCTGTTGCGCCCACTGGAACCCTCAAGATGGCCTTCAACTGGGTCCAAAGAGTCATTTGCTTCCAGAAATCAGAAGTTCTCTGATTTGGTTGTAAAATGTCTTATTAAACTTACAAAGGTATGTCTTCATTATTCCCGTTAGTTTAATTACTCCTTTTTGTATGTCTCTTTGAGCTACCATGGACGGAGCTTTATAAAATATTTAAAGTGGGCCATTTCTCAAATTGTTCATGTCATCAAAAAGGTCATCCTTGCAGAATTAGAGTATATTTTAGATCTCCTTTTCAATTATTTCAGGAAAGTAAGGAGCGATTTCTCTAGATAGTGAATGTTAGACATGGGAATGGAGAGGGATTGTCCTATTCTCTTCACGCCTATTGATTAATAAAACATATCTGGATGAGTTTTGTGGTCTTCTATTGCCACGATAATAGAGTTGGGACTGTTTAGTTTTTCTTGGGTTTGTGGGGTTGTTTTATTTTTTCTATTTTTTTAAAAATGGGCAATGAGGAAATATATTCACAATAGATATGACGGGGGGAGGGGGTAGAGAAGACCCATCTTTGAAGCTCAACTAAAGGAAAGCCTTCCAATAGTTAATAATTGTGTAAATGCTATAATTACAAAAGACTTTTGTGTGGATTGTGCACCATCAAGAAGCACTGTATTGTACATACATACAAAAACAAAAACTTATCTTCAAAGTTCCGTTGGTTTCTCTCTCTAAAAGATACCTCAAAAAAGCTCTAGTAGCACAGCACGAAAGAATCTTCCATCTCCCTTTATATAATAAGCCACTGACCAAAGAAAAACTTTGATCTTCTCCCAGACTTCACACTTCCAGATTCCGTAATTTTTTTTCTTGAAAAAAGGAAACAAGACTTCCAAATTCCATAAATAATGTTTTGACTCACTTTCGTGTCTTCCTTCAAGCAATCATCTGAGTAGTCCCAACTCTTGTTTTTTTTTTTTTTTTTTGGGGGGGGGGGGGGGGGGGGGGGGGAAGCTCGTAATTTTTTTCCATCTGATTTGTAATTGTCATAACCATAGGGAGACTACTAACCACAAATTAAACTAAGGTAACTCGACCTCCTTTGGAGATAGCAATGCCTTCACATTTTTCTACCTTACATTTCACTCTTTCAACCAAAGGATTCAAGAGGAAAAAAGGTGGCTTTTTCCAAGGGAGAAACCGAAATAATTCACGGGAAACTTTCCATGTATACCCAAAGCAGGAAGATTACTCCACCTCTGAACGGGCCATATCAACGCCATCAAAGCTGCTTTCCTTTATTGAGCTTGAGGCCAGCCCTAAATCACCTATCAAACTGTATTACGCTTTCTTACAGAACTCTCCTGTCATGCCATCAAGACTCGGAGACTTATTTCCTCCAAATTCATGACTGCCTTCTTGATTGCATCTTCCTCAAAGGGAATCTCCATCTCGTCACTTACCTGGCCAATCTAAGAAGCTCACTCTAGAAGGAGAAAAAACTCTGAAGTTTATCAAGCTGAGGATTCGAACTCTTGTCCAGCTTATTAACTACAACATTCCTTCCACAAACTAAGCTGACAAAGCTCTTCAAGACAAAATATTTTTTTAGAAATAATGCAGTAAAATCAAATCCTAGTATTCTAGATATGTTGGCGATATAGTTGATATTTCATCGATACTGCCGATACAGGAAGGAGAGACTTTGCTCGCCTATATGGTTGTTAGAGTCTCAAAATATCTGATATATTGCCGATCTATCTACAATATCCGGAGGTATTTTAATCCATAGTCATACATGGGAATCCTGTTCTGGTTTGGCAAGTTGTGATATTTCATCCCATTGACATCTTCATAGACAATTTTCAAGGCTGGTGGATTCAAGGAGGTCTTGGGTGAGATTTTCATAGACAAGATTATCACTCACTCTTCTTGAGGGTTGTTGCTACCTTTTTCCTCAGCTATACTCTTGCTTAGTGAAAGTATATCTTCTCAAGAAACTTTTACACAACATCCTTGTGAGCTTTCATTCCACATTTGAAAGTGTTGTGAACATTAAAAGAATGGTCAAAAGTGATATTGGTACAGTGCATGCTGAAGTATGGGAGGTTCTTCAGAATTACTTGTTGGTGGCTGGCAGATTTCTCAAAAGAAAATTATAGAAGAAATTCCTTCGAGACTTACAGTTCTACACTACCCTTTTATAAACAAAAAAGGAATTCGAAAAACTTCAAGAAACGGGACTTAGTATTATGGAATGGTGTTTGTTTTAATGCTCTGTGTTTGTGTATATGTATGTATATATATAATTATATATACCTTCAGATAAATTCTGGTTGTTCACTTTTGTGGTAGAGAGATATTTAGGAATTGGCTTCCTGGTGACACAGGTTCTTCAAGGCACTATATACGATGTTGATCTTGATCGCATCTTGCAAAGCATCCATTTATATTTACAAAATCTGGGGATGGAAGAAATTAGGAGAAGGTATCCATTGTATTTGGCACATGGTTTGTTAATTTAACATTATATCTTACTCCCCCCCCCCCCCCCCCCCAACCCAACCCAAAAAATAAAAATGAAGGTCTTCCTTTTGGTTTATAACATTGTATTTATGTGGCTTTTCTTCTTCCTCGTTAAAGAGCTGGAGCTGATGATAAACCCCTTAGAATGGTTAAAACTGTTCTACATGAACTTGTAAAGCTTCGTGGTGCTGCAATAAAGGGTCATCTCTCTATGGTTCCTATTGATATGAAACCGCAGCCAATTATTCTTGCCTACATTGATCTTAATCTCGAGGTAGAACAATTTGAATGGTCAAATTCTATTATTATTATGTTATTGAGGAAGACTGCTAACTTTTGATGTCTCTACATCCAAGCAGACTTTAGCTGCAGCAAGAATGTTGACGTCAACTGGGCCTGTTGGCCAGACTCATTGGGGTGACTCAACAGCAAATAATGCATCTTCTGGCACACAATCTGCCGATGCACAGCTGAAGGTATTGGGTCCTCCTAGCATACAAATGATAGTTTTCTTATTTATCTTCGAAGTTATCTGTCAGTTATGGTTAAGTTATTGCATTTATTTTCTTTTTCCTTTCTATCTTGGATCTTAGATCAATCACATTCTGATTTTGTGCATTTTACTGCAGCAAGAACTTGCTGCCATATTCAAGAAAATTGGGGATAAGCAGACATGCACCATTGGATTATACGAGTTATATAGAATAACTCAACTTTACCCAAAGGTAATCTTTTTACATTAGTATTGCAATTGTAATAAGTGGATGTGTGCGTGAAGAGAGAAAAGGTAAGATTTTCATTCAGAGGAAATGCCACCATAACAGGCTCTATTACACATCTAGAGAACATTAATCATCCCTTTCTTTGGATTGGGCTTTTTTGTATTTTCGAGAGGATGATGATGACTTTCTTTGCTTTCTTAAATATAAACTGAGAAGCCTCTGCTGGTTTTTTGGTTGCATAGCGTCATCCCTTGCTCTTCTCAGGTTGATATATTTGCTCAGCTTCATCTCTTGCTTTTATCAGGTTGATATATTTTCTCAGCTTCAAAATGCAAGCGAGGCATTTCGTACATACATTAGAGATGGTTTGGCTCAGGTTTGTGTCTTTGTCCTTGCCATTAATAACTACGGAAATATAGGAATTATCATGTTAACAGAATATTTGAGGATTTGAAGAGATGTTTTTTACAATTTCCCTCCAGGTTTAGTTTCGGCCGGTGTGTTTATTGACTTTGTTCTTATTGTGGGCGGCATGAAAAGATTATTGTTCCTCGTTATTGCAGCAAAACTACATTTATGTAATTCAATTTCATTGCAGATGGAGAGGAATGCAGCAGCCGGAAGAACACCTTCAAGTTTGCCACTGTCAACCCCTCCCCCAGCTTCCATGACTTCTTCGCCCGACTTTGCCCCCTTGTCTCCTGTACATACTAATTCTTTAACTGAAGCAAAATCACTGAATGTGAAACCTGAACCGACTAACTTTACTTTGCCACCATCATATACTGAAGACAATAGGATTATTACTTCAAGAGGTCCCACGCCTGATTACTCACTTGGAGACCAAAGGAACGACAAATACATAAGCGGAGGTAAAATGTCACTATTTTTTGAGTCGGACTTCTGTTTTGTAATGTTTTCTTATGGGATCTGATAGTGAAAAATTTCCTGAAAAACGCAGTAACGAGTGGCACACTAGATGCAATAAGAGAGAGGATGAAAAGTATGCAATTAGCCGCGGCTGCTGGAAACCATGAATCGGGAAGCAAGCCATTAATGTCTGTAAATGACAATTTGCACCCAGGAATGATTGCTCAAATGCCTCAAGCATCGGAACACATCGGTGTTGAGAATTCTGCTCAAAGTGGGGTCCTTCCCATGGACGAGAAAGCACTATCTGGACTTCAAGCCAGGATGGAAAGACTTAAAAGTGGAACTATTGAACCTCTGTGAAGCAGACAAGATATGATGAGAGTTACCAAGATTTCAATGTCTGAACACAAACCGTTATTGTGTACGATAGAAGAGCAAAAATGTGGATGCCGGTAGTAGAAATTAGGTATCTTTTATTGGTTGCTGGTGCTTATTTTTCGGGGAGCGAGTTTATTGAAATTTTAGGATGTCGGGTCGTTCTAAGTTGCCAGCTTTTGTATTTGTGTTTTGAAGAATTGCTATTAAACCAATGGCAGTCACTTCCATTAAAATATATATTTGGAATCACATCAAATGTTATTCTTTTATGCCAATCAAATTACCCCACCGTAAGGGTAAGCTGTATTTTTCCCGCCGTATACTTTTGAACGTAAATGAAAATTTACTTCCAGTGTGTCCGTTCTTAGTCATATGATGCTAAACTGTTGAGTAGCATCGGTGTGTTTAGTCATTCTTTTTAAGCAACATCTCAATTTAACATTTGATAGGTTGAATCAGAAAAATTGTTTGAGAAATAAAATATAGTTGAAATGTGTTTAGTCATTCTTTTTAATTATTATATAAATTGATGTTCTTAATCGAAAACAAGATCAACCACAACAATATTTAGAGCATTGGTATCCAAATGATACATTATGCTGCATGAGGCTTATCTAAAATCAATACTAAGCGATTTGCCTAATAATTTAGTTGACTTATGTTGAATATACAACATTGTAACAATGTCTTTGTAGGTAGAAGCTTTGCTAGTTTAATGTAAATATTCATTAAATATATATCAGTTATTTAGGATTAGCAACCCCCCCCCCCCCCCCATTTTGAGTGCAAGGAAAAGGTCTAGCTTTTCTGTGCATGATTAAATATTTTTAAACAGCTCCGAAATCAGTTCACAAGATAACTTATAGTATTCAAATTTGACATTTCCTTGAACACTAGTGGAGCCATGGTGGACCCACATTCTTTTTCTGACATATATAATTGTAATTTTCATTTAAAAAAATTCTTATTGTTTTTGCTTTTTCTAAATTATTTTCTGTATTCAAAGTATATACTTTAGATTCTTTATTTGTGTCTTAAAAAAAAAAGTAATAATAATAAATATGAACTGTTTTTCTTCGATAAAACAATTTTTTCTTTTACAAATTTGAATTTAGCGAAGTGTACGATTATGCAGTACTGATTATTATTTAGTCGTAATCACAAATAATTCAATTTAATTTATCATGGATTAAGGATTTAAAGACATAACAAATAAACTCGATTGAAGTTAAGTCCCATCTAACATAACATTTTGGATTTTTATACGCTAGTACTTATTATTCTTAGGCTGAAAAAATGGTTTGAAAATTTTCGTTCTTTTTTTTTTCACTCATTTGATTTTGGTTCTTAGATTTTTAATTTCATCTTAACAACTCGACTTTCTAAACACGTGTAATGCAGACATCTATTGAAGTTAAGTGATGCTATTCACATTTTTACCTTAAAAATTCTGAAAGATATTGGTTTTGGTCTATACCATTAGTTTACTATTAGCTACAATCAGTGGAATCTGATTGAGTTTTAATTATATCAATTATAAAGGTGTCACAACATCAATTTATTAATCTTAAATCTTGATTTCAATTCTCTTTTTTTCCTTTATTTTTTCTATGTTAGCCTCCTACAAACCCATAATCATTGAGGGCTTGCAAGTATCCACCTGTATCAAGTGATTGAGTTAATATCTTGGGATTCTCTCGAACTATTTAACATTTATAGATAGGAAAAAACTTAGTTGTACCCACTTTTTTTTTTTTTTTTTTTTTTTTTAATTGTGAGTAAAAGAAAAAGGGAGTAAGGGGATTAGTTGCAGCAAGCTGCACTTAATCATTTCCCTTATGGATAATTCACTTCTCAGCTTTCTATTTTATTATTATTATTATTTTTTAGGAGATCACATTTTCAAAATATGTATATATATAAAAGAAGTTGTCTATCTCAACTTGGTATATAGTATGAAAAGGTCTTTTTGATATAAGAACGAACTGTTTACATGAAAAAAGATGTGAAGAACTTGGATATGGATGGAGTTGAAACTTTAGACTCAATTTTTTTTTTTTTTTTCAAAAAGAGGTGTAATTTAATTTTAGACTTGAATGATTTGAATTCCAATAGCAGTGCAAAGAGCCGACCATAATATTCTCTTAAAAAGTTATTTTGTCGGTGAGTGAAGGCCAAAGCAAAGCAAACTCCTCTCAACCACTTTTCTTAATTTTGGAGTCTAAGTTCTAACATCACCAACCTTCCCCATTGCTTTTATTTCTGTAAATTGAATGTACAATATTTGTTCAACAGCTGCAGCCCCCCCTTCTTTGGAATCAATACATTCCCATTTCATTAATCCATAAAATTACATCGAATTATCAACATTCTGAATTCATCCTCAAAGAAAAATAAAAAACATCTTTATCTCCGGTATCCCACTCTAAATTTGAATAAATACTCAATTTAATTAAGTTTCTATCTTTATGAATATTTTAGGTTAGTTAGGAATAATTTTTCAGTGTTAGTTCCTCTAATCATGTTGGGAAGGATATGTGCTTTTTTAGTTAGGTTTAGGCATTTTAAAGTTTAGTCTTTGTTTTTTTTTATTTAAATTTGTGATAAGGTTCGAGCATTTTTATGGTTGAACAATTTTTTTGGTATTTTATTGATTGAATCCGATGTGATTTGTTAGTGGACAAATTTTTAATTTGATTTATGTATTATTCAATTGGATGAAATAGAAAACTTTAGAACTATGAAATTTTTTGAAGGGCCAAAAGAAAGAAGAATTAATAATGTTTCATTAAATAACACTATCATCTATTACAACTTTGGGTTTTTTTTTTTTTTTTTTTTTTTTTTTTTTTTTTTTTTAAGTGGGTTGAGTTGAGAGGACCCCATGTCCTTTGTCCTGTAGTGATTAGGAACATAATAAATCATCACACTTTGAATATAA
The DNA here is from genome assembly GCA_002890555.2 of Lagenaria siceraria. Classification (NCBI taxonomy): domain Eukaryota; kingdom Viridiplantae; phylum Streptophyta; class Magnoliopsida; order Cucurbitales; family Cucurbitaceae; genus Lagenaria; species Lagenaria siceraria. The sequence goes on from CM016485.1 coordinate 518,835, forward strand.
ATACAAGAAAAGGTTAATACCCAATTTTGCCAATGGGATATTATGTAAAATTACACAAAACTCAAACCTCTCTCTCTCTCTCTCACTTTCACTTTCTACTCTAAAATCACACTCTTCCCATAGAAAAATAAATGAAAAAATAAATAAAAATCTCTCAGTTTTCTTATCTCTCTTAAACTATACAATGGGCATTTGGAGAGCCCTCATATTTGCAAATGTCTAGTAGTAATTAATCAACAACCACACCCCAAAAGGATTTAAAAAGAAAAAAGAAAAAAGAAAAAAGAAAAAAAGAAAGCAGCTCAGCTCAGACTCGGACGTTCCCATTTCATCGCGAGCGGCAGCAGAATAAGCAGCAGCATAATACACAAATTGATCATGTTTTTTTTTTTTTGTTCTTAATTATAGAAACTAAACTAAGGTCCAAATTCAGAGTGGTTGGGTTTGGTTGAAATGATTAGCAGGAGGAAATAGTGGAGAGTGTGGTGGCTGAAGCAGAGGATGTTCTTGGAGATGGAAATGCCTGTTTCAATAATACAGTGGGGAGGATGCTGGTTTTTCGCCTCTCTTGTTCTTTGATTACTTCTCCACCAAAAGCCTCCAGTTTCTCCAAATTTGTGCTCTCAATCATCTTCTTTCCTTTGAATAAAACAGCTTCTATGTTCTTCTGGCTTAGCATTTCATCTGCTTTTTCCAATATGTTTATGCTCTTTTGCCCTCTTTTTCCCTTCTCCAAACCCCCACCATACTTGCTCTTTCCTACAATCCCATTTCCCTGACAACATCAAACATAATTCCCTTGTTTGTTAGAATAATATCAATGGACGACCAAATCTTCAAAAGTTACTCTGTTTTTTTACTTTTCTTATTAGAGTAAATACTCTTTTTTAAACTGCATAAGCTTAAAAAGGAAATTGAAAGAAGGAATTTGAGTTGAATACCTGAATACGGATATAATTGGTTGTCCTGTGCGGACCAAATGCCATAGAAACAGCTTGATCAACCTATACAATAAAAAAAAGCACACAATAATTAGCTCACCAACCCATTAAATGAATTAGACCCATTTCTTTCTCATGCCTCCTTTCTCTACGTGTTTTGTGCTAACAAATTAAGATTCTCTTGTTGGTTGCCAAATATTTTATTTTCAAATGACAAAAACTAATTGTTATGTAGAAATTTCAAAAATTATTTTATTTTTTTTAGTCTAAGTTACATGCTCATTTAAAATAATATTTGAAAGAAAATAAGCTCACTTTAATTATGAAATATTTATATATATATATATAAAAAGGGATTGGAGGAAGCTGATTTGTCATGCAATAAAGCTGTCCAAATACGGCCTACTTTTTAAATGTTGTATGCCCAAAATTAAATGCCGAATCTCTTTGCTATTCTCTTCCTCAACCGACAAATCTATCCATATCAATTCAATAGTAAAATTTGTAATTCGGATTTATTTTTCTTTTAACCATTTTTTTAGTTAATTAATTCATTGAATTTTAAATAAAGGGTAAGATTAGGTAATTCACCATGTCGGAAGCTCCCTCTCCGGCGATCCTTGTGAACGAGGCCGGCGATGAATTTAGGTTTACGGCACCGAAATCTGACTCTCCGTTTCCGAGAGATATAACGAGGAGATCTTCGACGGTACTGCAGAACGGAAATTCTTGTTTATTGTTCAACACATGAGTAATAGCGGCGGCCGTCGGATTGTTCATCGCTATGCCGCCGTCTACGGCCGAGATTTTTGTTCGCTTGTCGACGGACGACATTTCGACGGCTCCGGACACCGTCGGTTCTGCAGATGTCGCCATACAAACGTCGCGAATCTTGAAATCGTAACCGTCCATTTCGTGAGCGTCGGCACGAGAAAACAGGAATGGCGCTCGCGTGGAGAGATCGTAGCACGGAATCAAAACCGACTTCAACGTGTCCTTCAACGTGCACTCTCCAAACGTCTTCCGAAACAACTTCTCCACCTTCGTCGGGCGGAACACTCGTCGGAAAATTCCTCCATCCGTTGACCGGAAAATCTCCCGACGGTTCTTAATCAGAAAATTCAAAGCTCCATCCGCCGTAAACAGAGGATAACCGTCTTTCCCCCTTGTAAACAGCAACGCCGCGAGAATGCCTCCCACTCCAGAGCCAGCAACCACATCAAAATAGTCGGCAATGCGCGCATCAGGCTTTCCCGACTTCCGACGAAGAAAATCCTCAAGATACGCAAGTGACTTAGCGGCAAGAATTCCATCGGTGGAGCCTCCACCATCAATACTCAGAATCCTGACCTTCCCTGAGTTCTGCTTTCCAGATTTCAAGCCATTGCCATCCACCGGAGCCTGAGCGGCGACATGTAGCTTCGGATTTGAATCATCGCATCCAAATAGAAACTTATTTTCGAGAATGGAGAAGATCTCATAAGTAAGCTTATCAACATCGAAGCTCACCGACTCGATGTCGTTAATCTGAGGAAATGAGGTCACAGCAGCCATTTTCCACAAATCAAATCAGCAAAAATCAAACTCGAGAATCAATTAAGATGATTAATTAGAAGAAAATGGAAGTGGAAATTATCTTAGTTGCTGAGGAATTGGAGAAGGTGAAAATGGAAATAGAAATGGAGAATGAAGAGATGAAGAAGAAAGAAGTGGCGGGGGAGTTTATATAGCAAAGAGAGTGTAGAGTTACGTACGTGCGGCACTGACTTCGGGAAATGCGCGCGTGTGTTCTATTTCATCTTCGCCTCAATTTTATTTGAAAAAAATATTATCATCGAGGAACATTCCTTGAATTTGATAGACAATTGAAAAAACTTTTTATTTTATTTTTATTTTAACCAATGTTTTTATTTTAATTAAAAATGGAATTCCTTTGAAGGCGTGTTTGGCGGAGAAAAATTCATTTAATCTCATATTGTCTGTTAGGAGGGTGGCCACGTATATTGTTATTCTGACATTTAGGCCGTAGACAAAATTAAATGAATCAGCCATTTATTCCACACTAGTAATAATGCATATATAATTTATCATTGCGGTTATTGGAAAGAAAAAAAATAATAATAAAAATTCAATTATTGGATTATTTTTAAATTCGAAAGAAATCATTTATAAGTGTTCCCTTCCCTCCAAAAGAAAACAAATTAACTTCCGTTCAAACAAAAAGCAGCCCTCCAATTAAATTCCAAAATAAAGGGGACAGATTTTGCTTTTTGGCACTTTTTTTTTTTCTTTTTTTAACCATCAACACCAACACAAAATGGAGTGCAAAAAAAAAAAAAAAAAAAAAAAACACTTGGAATTAACCATTCAAATTTGGCCAGCTTTCAAGTTTTTATCTTTTGGTAACGGAATCCGTTTTTTTTTTAAATATATAGTATCCTCATCTTATTTGAAACTCCTTTTAGTAACAATTTTGCCTTTTATTTTTCATTGTTTCAAAATCAAATTTACAATCACTAAATATTTAGATTCTTACTCATTACCTACTTTTTTAAACCTGCTTTTAAAAACCAAACTAAATTTTAAAAACTAAAGCCTAATTTTGATATCATTTAGGTCCTATTTGGTAACAATTTTATGTTTGGTTTTTAGTTTTTAAAAATTAAGCCTACTTTCTTTCATTTTCTTACTATGGTTTGTATCAATCTTAAATAGAAGCGTTGCATTCTTAGCCAAATTTCGAAAACAAAAACAAATTTTTAAAAACTACGGTCTCGTTTTGTAACCATTTCGTTTTTCTGTTTTTATTTTGAAAATTAAGTCTATAGACACTACTTCCACCTTTAAATTTATTCATTCGTTATCTACTTTTTACCAATGGCTTAAAAAACCAAGCCAAAATTTGAAAACTAAAAAAAGTAGCTTTTAAAAACCTATTTTTGTTTTTAGAATTTGGCAAAGAATTCAACTATTGTACTTAAGAGAAATGCAAATCAACGTAAGAAACAAGGAGAAAATAAACTTAATTTTAAAAACAAAAAACAAAATGGTTACCAAATAGGACTAGATAAGAGAATGATCATGAGTTTATAAGAGATGACAACTATCTCCAATAGTATAAGATCTTTTGTGTGAAACTAAAAAGAAAGCCACGAGAGCTTATACCCAGAGTGAACAATAAGATAGTCGAGGATTTGTTGTCCTTAACATTATTTTTTATAAATTTGAGTATGAATTGACCTAATGAAATAGGTAGGGAGGAGGGTAGTAGGAAAATGTGTTTGAGTTTGGTAGTGTGTGGAGAGTGTTTGCACCGTCAAAAAGGAAGACCAAATAATAGAGTCATATCATGATCATAAATGAGATATGGGGTTGGGTGCTAGCTATATATTGTACTCTAACTAAATACCATCTAAGATCCTATTTGGTCCCCCACCCCCAATCTTTTAATATCTCTCCTCATTTTTTTCTTACCTTTTTTTTCCCTCTTTGGCCTTTTGTTTTTAACCAACTTGGTAAATTTTAATTACTCCCCTTTCTCCCTTATATATCACTATCATAAACTTTTCCTTTCTATTGCTTCAACTTTTAACTCTTTATTACCCACTTTTAACCAAGTTTTTTAATCCTTGATTTAAGGCATCTCACTATCAATATATTTAGGTAAGATTGGTTGTTCCTACTTACCAATAAATATCTTTTCAACCTATTTATTCTCACTAACAGATTTTCTAAACAAATTTTTTCAATGGTCGTCCAACATGTGATTGATCTAAGCTAAATATGATTAATTTTATGAAGTCCCTTTGATTGGATGCAAAAGAGTAGGTATGGACAAAAATTACTAGGTTTTTAAAAACTTTATTCTTAATCATCATTTTCCATAGTTTCATAATCTCTTTTCTTTTAATGCAATATCAATTCATTCATCTACCCTCTTTCGCTCATGTCTCACATGATGAGTTTAAACATGACTTGATCTCGTATATCTAGCGATGTCAATTTTTCACTAAAAAGTTGAAACTTTTAGAGGAAATTATGATCTAAAATCTTAAACTTGTGTGACTTATGGTAGGATTACATAGAGAAATACATGTACTCTTTAGTTTATACGCTTGTATTTCAATTGTGGACGTGAGCTTTTTAATTATGGAAAACTCAAGAGATTAAAATTCTACCTTGTGGACGTGAGAAATACATGTACTCTTTAGTTTATACGCTTGTATTTCAATTTTAGGATAAATTAAACAAAATTGTATATCAAACACATATTTATGAGAAGTTTATGCGCTATTCTTACCCACATCTCAATATATACGTATAGACTTGTGAATAAATGCATTTGTGATTTGTATGGTTAAATTATAAATTTAGTCACGATAGTTTTAAAAGTTTGATAAAACTTTATTAACAATCTGAATAGTAAGATAAAACTCCTATTAAACTAAATTATAAGGACAAATCTTAACTTCTAAAATGATCACAAGGACGAAATAGTTGTTTAAACTATAAGGAGTAAATCTGTAACTCAACACATTTATGTATTTGTAAGTGTAGTACGGTACAATGCATGGTACGCTTTTCTTTAAAGAAAAATATTTGCAGAGTTGCAGAGATGGTGAGCTGGCAGATAAATATTTTAAAATTGGTTTTTGACCAAAATTTGATATACACAACACAGAGTCAAAGGAAGGGATGGAAAAAAAAAAAAAAAAAAAAAAAAATTGAAATAAAAAGAAAAGAAAAAAATTGGAGTGTTGTGTTGAGTTGACACTTTCACCCACAGTTGTACAGGGCCCGTACCCGACGACATGTACCTAATGGCTGAGCTGTGTTACAAAATCAAAACACCTATATTTATATTTATATTTATATTTACATTTACATTTACATTTACATTTTTTTTTCGTCCTCACAGATATCCTTCCTACACGTACACACACCCTCCATTTCTATTCTCACCTCTCACCACACGTGGATTTTATGCCTCTTTTCTTATTTAAATTTGCTCTAATCCTTTCAATATATTATATGGTGCTCCGAACAATCAAATATTGGAGTATTCATATTTATCATATTTATGTGATTTATGATTTTAGCTTTAAGGTCTAAAGGATCGTGTACTATATAAATTCTATAACCCCATAAACGTGTATTTGATCTATAATTTGAATTTGTTCTCTCTAATAATAAAATTGTTATCTCCCTTGTTCGTAGATGTAACTAATACATTGTTAGTGAATCATGTAAATCTATACGTCGATTCTATATTGTTTACGTCGTTCTGTTTATCTTTGATTGTTGATTTCTTAACAAGATTTTTTATATTTATTAGTCCAATAACAAGTAAAATTTATAATTTTATTTTAGTATATAATAAAATTAAAATTAATGAAATAGTTTTTTTACATTATTTAATTGAAATAGTTGTAACTATTTGCAGATAAAAACAAAATCGTAATTTATGAGAGAATTTAAAAGGCAAACAATGTGATTATCCATTCAAACATATCACTCTCGTTAGATTGTGATGTCTCATATATATGGTCCCCATATACATAAGGATATATCGCCTTGTTATCTTCGTGTAACAAATTCAACGTGAATAATTGCAATGGACCGAATGACGTGATTGTCCATTCAAATATATCCCTACTATTAAATCATGATGTTTCTTATATATGATCTAAATCACCTCAAACACAAAAAGGTATACCACTTCATTGTGTAACAACTGTAACCTAAATAGTTGTATTGGGACAAACTACGTGATTGCCTATTTAAACATATCTCAATTATTAAATCGTGGTGTTCTATATCTACTATCTGGATCACACCCATACACAATAGAATATATGACTTCAACTAAAATAGTTATAACCAATGACACATTTGAAATTATTAAAAGAAGTAAGGATAAAATAAAAATATATAAAAAAAATCTCAAATTAGTCACTTTTATGTATGGAATAGATTATTAATTTCTACTTAATCGTAGTTTTTTTTTTTTTTTTTTTTTTTTTTTTTTTTTTTGAAGTTACTTAATTGGTAGGATTCAAATGTATTTATTGGCGGTGTAGCGGAATATATGGGACATGTTATTTAATTATAAAGAAAAAAGTTTGATATTTTAACCGTTTGGTTATTGTGGGTTGGGTTATTTAATTTTCATAGGGATAAAATTGTACTTTAAGGGGCCAATGAGCAACAATGTTCTTTAAGTGTGTTTGTTGAAACTTCCATTTCATTCAACGAAATTTATGGAGCATATATGCTATTAATTGCCCTAAGTCCCCACTCCCTTTTTTCAATCAACAGAAAATATCTTCTTCTTTTTTCTTTTTCTTTTTTTCTTTTCCACAACTCATAAATACCATTAATTATCTTTTAATTTATTGTCAATACCCAACATCTTCCATTACCATCATATTAATTAATAAGGAGAGAGAATTTTGGTAACTTATTAAAATTTCTAATTCATCTATCGTCTTTTTTTTTTTTTTTTTTTTTTAATTAAAGGAAACCTATCATTCCATTGACGCCAATCAAGTCGTTTTTGTCTTTGCATGAAGTAGATTAGTATTAAATAAATTATTCGTGATAGTTATAAATATTAGTAGTTATAATGGTATCTTATGCACACTTCAAAAGTCAGTTTATATATTAATTACGAACAACAAACAACCAATTATAGTTTTGGTTTTTGGACCTCATTGATTTAAAAATATATTTGAAAATATAAAATGGAATAAATGTAGAAGTTCTTAGACCAACGGCTTCCAAGACATTTTTTTTTTTTTTGGATTTATAGCATAGTTGAATTGACTTTAAAAAATATTTTTCAAAAATTTATTTTTATTTAAATACTTTTGATAAAAATTATTTAAAATAAAAACGCTCTTGTATTTGACAACTAAGTGCTCTTACATATAAATTTATTTGATTTGTCTTATACTAAAAGTGTTTTTGTTAATATCAAATTACTATAAAGGACAACTATAAAATATCAAGAACTGATAATTTAAAATAACGATAGTCAGAATTGGTCGTTTGAGGTGGTCGCCAAAGGATGCCAGAGTTGGCCGGTAGAGGCAGTGGTCGCCGAAGTTAGCTAGCGATTGTCGCTGGATGTGACAGTCAGACTTGGCTGGCGGCAGTGGCTAGAGGTGACAGTGGTGGTGGTTGGTTAGAGTTGGCTTTAGGTGGTTGCTTGAGGTGGTGGCTGGAGTTGGGCAGTGGAAAGAGGTGGTAGCCACGACAACATAGTGGAAGTGAAGTAGATGACTTTGGAGTATTTTAATAATGTTAAGAATTATACAAATTAAGAATATATTGACCATTAAACGTCATTTTTCTAAAAAATTGATTTCAAATGTTTATTCTAAACTAACTTATTTAATAAATTTATTTTTTTAAAATATATTTTGAATGTTTGTCAAACATTTAAATTTTTTCAAAATAATTTATTTTTTAAATTAAATACTTAAATATATAATAAAAAAAAATATCCTTAATATGGGTTCAAAAGGACTCGAGCTTCCCTCCATTTTACATGTTTTATACACTATAAATTATAAGGTAAAATTAGTTAATTGACAAAATATTAGGCGGTGGTGTATGCGGTCGTCAGCCTCCCTGATCAATTTTCCAGAAAAAGAATAAATTATTAAACTAATTTAAGGCTTACAAATACAGTTGTGATCACAACCTACGAAATTGAAAAGAATGTCATGCAGAGAGTGACTTTTTAACTTCTTTTTTCTAAAATTAATTTTAGGTTTTTTATTTTTATTTTTTAAAATTAATTTTAGGTTTTTTTTATTTTTCTTTGAACTTTATATATATATTTTTTTAATTTTTTAATTTCTTCCTCAACTTCCGTTTCAATATTTTGGCGTTTCCATGTTTCAACTATTTTTAATTTAAACATGTTTTTTCTTCAAATGATAGTTAATAGTTTATATATTTAATTTTTATGTTTCAATTACTAAGGTATATGCTTTAGTTCTCATGTTTCAATTATTTTTAGTTTGTTAATTTAAGTGTGATGTTTCAATTACTTTTATACATTTAGTTTGAGTCATTCTTATTTTATATTTTAATTTTTTTCATTTTATAAATATATATATTTTTAAAAGAATTTTTAAAAATAAAAAAATAAAGGAAACTATTTACACAAAATGACAAAATTTTTAGATAGTTGTGATAGATGCTGATAGAAATTTATCAATGTCTATCAGTATTTTTTTTTTGTATTTTCTATAAATAGTTTGAGATCTTTTTTATGTGTGAAAATTTTTTCTATTTTTAAAATTAATTTTTAAAAAAGTCTATAGACTTTGGGTTGCTTAAGCTTTGTTATGGAGACAACCATCAATGATTTTAATAGCCATTAAAAGTAGTGCCTAATTTTTATAATTACTTATAAACTATTTTAACCTAATTGTAAGTAAAGCCCCTTCAACAAAAAATTTTAATCCACCACTGTTCATACAGATTTTTTTTTCTTTTATTTTTATAAAGAGAGTTTATTGGAAATCTTCGTATTACTCAAATAATACATGGAAATGTGAAATATAAACCTTTGACTTTTTAATTAAAATTATATTTCTTAATTAATTGGTTAGTGTGAAAAAAAAACCTTAGATAATTTGTAAAAGTATTCTGAAAATGATGGTATTTTTAGTTAAATCATTTGTTCAACGAATAATTTTCTAATTTTAATAAATCATTCATCCAATAAATGAGTTTACTAAAAGATATAGAAGCAAGATTTGGGTGTTTGAATCATTTAAAAAGAGAAGGAAAAAAAAAAAAAAAAAGATTTGGACGTTTGGAGGCTGGGATTGCGAAAAGTTATAAGAAAGTCGGTCCAACTAATTTTTTCCGCGAGGGACATATCTACTATTTATGAAAATACTTCATTATTATTATTTATTGCTTTCATATTCTCTTATATCCCTTTCTTTACATATTATTTTTTTTTTCCCTTTTCTTCTTCCTTCTAAAATATGCCCACAATTTGTGTTGATTCCATTTGATAACCATTTCATGTTTAATTTTTTAATTTTAAAAATTAAATTTATTTTATGTCAATTTTTTTTATCTTGGCAGGCACATTTTTTAAATATAAGAGTTGAATTCTTAGCTAAATTCAAAAAACAAACAAGTTTTTAAAATTTTTTTTTTTTTTAGTTTTCAAAATTTGTCTTAGTTTTTTAAAACATTGATAAAATGTAGATAATTATAAAACAAGAAATTTAGAGGTGAAATGAGTGTTTATAAACTTAATTTTCAAAAATAAAAAACCAAATACTTACCAAATGGTTAAGAAACGAGGGCTTAGCTTTCTTACTTAAAAATATTTTTATTAGTGACTCTTTTTGGATGTTCTCACTACCACTAAGTCAATTCATGATGGTTAAGAGTTTGTTTGAAATCAACCAGTCACATAACCTTTAATAATACACATATGTATTAGTGGGTGAGGTTAGTGTTATTGTGTTAGACAAATTAACGACATAAGCCTATTCAAAGTTTTCAAACACACTTAATAATAGAAACAACTTTGAAAATTTAAAGTCCCATTCAAATTATTTGGTTTTTAGCTTAATGTTTTTTAAAATATAAGCTTTTTTTCTCCTAAATTTTATAAATTACATTTCTTGAATAACAATAAAGGTCTAAGCTATTTTATTATTGCCAAAATTAGACTATGCATTTGAAGAATAAAAAATAAAAAGTACAATCTAGACTTTTTTTTGCAAATTTAGCAATGTTTCTTTAATTTGAAGTGAGGTGTTTTTTAAAATTGAAACTCGTTCCACCTTCCCATGAATTTGTTTATTTCAGTTCACCTGAAATCTTACGAATATAGTAATAAAAAGAATATAAATAAATAAAATAAAACTTATGAAATATAGAAGATTTTGCTATTAAAAGATATTAGCAGGGGGTTAGCGAACGGATTTAATTTTATAAAGATATCATTAGCAAACTAATCCTAGATTATTATTGCACTGCGCAATTAATTAACAAATGCTGCATGCCAAAATATTTGTTTGGCAAATGAAGAAGCACAATTATTATCCAACATGCTTCCAATTTTTGGAAATTTTCTATACATAAAAGAATTGTCTCCGAAGAGCTAAATATAATCATTCCCTTTTTTCGAGCCTGACAGTTAAAATCATTATTTTCCGATTTTTATGAGTTGACTAGAGTTATAGTTTGCTTTAAATTATTTTCAATTAATTATTTAGCTTTAAAAATACCAACAAAAATAAGAGAAAGGTAAATCGTTTTTTTTTCTTTTTTTTTTTTTTTGGTTAAAAAAAGGGGTAAAGTCCATAAACTTTGAATAAGATTTTTATTTAATTCATCATCATTATTATTGTTTAATTTTTTTTGAAAAAATTACGTTTTTAGTCCCCAAGTTTTGAACAATATATGCGTTTGGTCCCTAAGTTTTAAAAATGTACCTTTTTAGTCCTTTAGTTTATAAAAATAGGTCCATTTGGTCCCTGAGTTTTCAAAATATACCTTTTCAGTCCCTAAATTTTTAAAAATAGGTCTAAGAGATCCCTCAAATAATTTTTTATTATTAATTTAAATAATTATATGACATTTTACATTATAAGAATAATTTTTAAAAACCATTTCGTCTCTAAAACTATTTTTTCTAATTTTAAATATCATATAATTATTTTTAAAAAATTAAAGAAAAAAAATACTCGGAGGACCTTTTAGACCTATTTTTAAAAACTCAGGGACTGAAAAGGTATATTGAAAACTCAGGGACTAAAAAGGTATATTTTTAAAACTTAGGGAGACCATTTCCTTTTTTTTTTTTGGAAAAAAGAAAGGTACTAAAATGTAAAAAACAGAGCTCCCAGCGAGGATCGAACTCACGACCTTTCGCTTACGAAGCGAACGCACTACCACTATGCTACGGAAGCCATTGATTATTAAATTTTATATATGCTTTGCAAAGGAAACTTTTTATATACTTTATTGTCAACTTTGAATCATACTTCAATATAGTTACTATTGCCCACTTCTAAAAGTTATAAATCATACATAATTTAAGAGGTTTAGACAGTTAAAATTATATGATAATTAATTTAGTCACAAGATAATAAATGCATGTATTAATATATCACAATCTATTAATTATAGACCGTTATTTTTCATAATCATAATTTAGGACGATAATGCAAACAATAAATCTATAATTGACTTATGAGGTATGATATAAGTAATTTTTTTTTAAAAAAAAATGGGAGAAAATTGTGGACATGTTTTTACTTTTATTGTTACATTTGTCAAAATTATGGGATGCATTGATTTTTATTTTATTATTATTATTATTATTTTGATACTATGATGCATTGATATTGATATTTGGGATGGTGGAACAAAAAAGATATTTAAGATTTTAGAGAGAAAAAAAAGAGGGAAATTTAGAAAGGTCAAATGGAAATAGAAGGCAAGTGACAATGAATGGGGTCCCAAAAAAACCAAAATAATTATTATTATGACTTTCTTATAAGTTATAACCGAAAACCTCGTCAATCATCTTCAATATTCCACAAATTAAAAAGAAAATAAAAAATCAATATTTTAGAAAATAAAAATCTGGCCAATCATATTCATGGGGCTGAAGGGTTGATGATATCACTTTCCTACGCCCTTCCCTAATTTAACCACCACCGACACTTCTATTTCTTTATATTTATTTTCCCTTTTATATTAATTTTAAAAACAACATTATATTCTATATATATATAAATATATATATTTTTTTTTGGGTTGTTACTAATTTTCTTGTTTTATGTATTTTCCCTTGACAAAGACAATAAAATCCTCAGCCATTATTTTAGTAAACTCAATGTTGGGATTTGTATCCTTGTTATAATAGAACCAAATAATAGGACATTTTATTTTTAAAAAATTTATTAAATCTGCATTTGGTCTTTTATCATGAAATATGCATAATCTCATTAAATTTTTAAAAAAATACAATATGTTGGAAGGGTGTGACTTGTAATTGTCTTTATTTGTATACATTATGATATTTGAAGGATTATAATATAGTAAGGAGTGGAAAAGTAGATCTAAAGAGAGAGTTTTGGAGAATGGGGGATGAAACTAAATTAATATATTCATGAAAAATATAATATGGAGATAAAAAAAAAATGAAAATGAAAGGGACAATGAAATCCCAAGGGGTGATTGTGTCACCCATGGAGGTGGTAGGGACACCGCCAAAAAAAAAAATTAATAAAAAAAAAGAAAATGGAAAGGGAAAGGGAAATGAGGTGGTAGGTAGATAATTAAAGCCCTTCCTTTTAAAAGAATTGCTATCAAAGTTTTGTTTCTATTTCAACATTGTCATCACGCTTTCTTGTCTCCCCATTACTTACTTATTCCTTCTTTTTTTTTCCTTCTAATTTATGTTAAAAGTATAATCTAGGATCACCAAATTATTTGTCATTGTTTCTAATATGGGTTTCATAAAAATAATAATAATATAACATTACCATTTTTTTCTTGTCTCACATAACTCGTTTTAGGATTAAAAATTTAGGATTGGGTAAAGAATCGGAGAAAAACTAATTATTATAGGTTGCCACTTAACTATAATATTAAATTTTTATTTTTTTTAACAAGTAAATGTTTTATTGCCAGGTGGTTTGGTAAATTTTAGAGTAACTTGGACACTCACTCGTTTTTTTTTTTTTTTTTAAAGATAAAAAATGATAAAAAAAAAATTTAGGTAGGAAGGATTTATAATCCTTAACCAAACCATAAAGTTACGCAGACAAATTGAAAACTAAGCCAAGGCACATAATTGCTAATTTAACAATTTTCTATTTAAGTTCATAGCTCATATCCTATTAGATTGAATTTTGGACTTATTTGAGGGACTGATATATGTATTTTTTTTTAAAAAAAAAAAATAGACAAATTAAAAATAGTGGTAGATTTTGATAATAAAGGTATATTTTAATTATATAGCTGAATTTGTTAAAATATTATACTTTCAACTAAAATGTCCAGCATATTGTTGAGTTCGAAAAAGAAAAATAATTATATTAAATCTGAATAACCACAAAAGAAAAGAAAAGAAAAGGTAAAATTATGGAGTTTGATTAACACTAATCATGGAGTGATTGGACATGGAGTGCATTAAGAAAATTGTTGTCTGCAATTAGAAGCTAAGTAGATGAGAAGGGATTATTACAATTATTATTTTATTTTTCTTTTTGCAAAGGGAAGGGTTTTAATATTATAAGATGAATAGATGATAAGTGAAAACGGTTTCTTAACGTGTAGGGGAAGGGGGCAAGTGGCGAGATTCGTTTGAGTAAAATTAATAAAATAATTAATGTTTTAGTTAGAGCACTAATGATTAGTAATAAACATGATTAAAAAAATATGTGTGGAGGGGATAAAATGTGCTGAATATGATGCCCAAATAGTATAATTTGTCTGATGGTAATGTGCAATGAGAATCAATATTCTTTCAAGCCAAGTTTTTTTTTTCTTTTTTCTTTTCTTTCTCCTCTTAATATATTAGTGTAGCTGTTGAATTCCATCACTTTATTCAATTCAAGTTTTAATAAATCTCTAGGCTATTAAATTCGCTTTAATATCATCTACCTTTTTAAATCAGAGAAAATTAAATTGTAGATATATTTGGTCTTAAAAATTTTAAAATAAAATATTTTATTTTCCAAATTTTTAAGAATAGATTTTAAAAAGTTTTTGAGTAACTTTTTCTAATTTTAAATGTTGACATAACATATTTATTTAAAATAATAATTAAAGAATAAGAGAATGGGGATGAAGGAAGGAGAGAGAGAAATCTAATCACTGTTTTTAATTTAAAATGTCATGTCAACATTTAAAATATGAATAAGAATTTGTGGTTCAAGAAAAAATCGAAAAATCGACAAACATCTTAAATAAATCGAAACCGCTAGTCCATTTCAGGTTGAAACCCGTCGATTTGACGGTTTGAGGTTGAAAATATTTTAAATCGAAAATTTTCAGTCCGATTTGGGTTGAGCGAAAAAAAAAAGATTTGAAAACCAAGCCGCTCGATACCATATATATTATAAGCGTCAATAGTTATATAAAAAAGTGTCTTGGTCAGATTGGTTGTGGGTTCGAGTTGGAGTGAGTACAAAATTTAGTTTTATTATCGAAATTTCTGAAAATGTAATACGACCTTCTACTAATTCTACCTGTGCCACATGTATACTCGGTAAGCTGAGAATCGAGCCAACCAAACCGCCAGTCCAAGCTGTTCAGGTTGGACGGTTTCTTTTTTAGGCTGGTTTGACTCTAATTTCATTATTTGCTTAACTGAATAAGCGGTTCGATTCCAGTTTTCTATCAAGATTGAACCAAACCGAACCGCTTACACCCGTAACAAAAATTATTCAAGGACCCTTAAAACATATTCTTCAAATCCCGAGAATGTAAATGTATATTTTAAAACTTTAGAAACTAAATACATCTATTCCTGAAAACTCATGGACTAAAAAAAATCCCTAAAAACTATATCTTAATTTATTTATTGAATAGAACAATTTTATAACCCTAGTTAACAATTTAGCATAAAATATTGACATGACATATCTACTAGTGTATTTAGCTATCTATTGCATTACGTCAATTTAATTAAAGTATGTCTAACAAACACATCGTATTAGTATTACGTTAGCTTTAGAGAAAAAATACAGTTTAAACCAAGGTTAACATTAAACTTTCAGTTTCATCCATTAAAATTTTAAAACTTTCATAGTTATAGTAATTTGTACATTCTTTGAAACTAAAATTGAAATTTTTTAATAAACTAACAAATAATCATAGTGGATTAAACATCTAAAATTCATGTCAAATTAATGCTCAAACTTAAGGATTAAAATACTCAAAATAAGTCAAAAAAAAAAATGAAGCAAGAATTAAAAAAAAAAATGCTCAAACTTACAACAACGTAACGCAGTTTTTTTAAAAAAAAACAAGAGGTTTTATTTAAGTATAAAAAGTAAAAACGTTCTACATTTAAAATAGTTGTTTAAATTTGTGACTTATATTGAAAAAATTGAATCGGAAATTCTAAGGAAAAAAAAGGAAAGAAAATAAGTGAATGGCAACGATTAAAACAAAAATGATGTAAATTAGAAAATTAAGATAGATTGTTTAATATTTAAAAAATTATTAAAAGAAATAGTTTCAAAGTAAATATATTTTAATAAAAAGTTCTTGAAAGATATTACTGAAAAAGAACTTCTCATTTGAAAGTGTAATGAATCTTAATATGATAAATAGTTAGGAAGAAATCAGAAAATTAAAAAAAAAAAATAGAGAATTTTCAGTGGATAAGATATATGGATTGATTAAGTTAATTTAATGGAAGGAAGATGAAGAAGATGACAGTACAGAAGGGAAAGGGACAGGTGGTCAAGGAAAAATACCCATTAAAAATAAAATAAAAATAAAAATAAAGACAGAAAAAGAGAGGATGCAAATGCAGAGGGGCTTTTTGGGAAAACGACATATAACTTGGCCGACACAATTTGGAATGCAAAATCACTTTTTAAAAAGAAAAAAAAATAAACCGCACGAATTGCACGTTTGGTACACGAACCCACACGCTTGCTCCTGATGGACTCCTTTTGACCGCTCAAACTCTGAGCTGCCCGCTGTTTTTTTTTTGGACATATGTTTGTCATTTGTGTACAAAACAATTTGGAATATAATATATTTTACTCATTTGGTGTTGGTGGTGTTGTTGTTTTTGACAAATATTTTACTTATTTGTTGTACTAACATTTTGAGGTTTTTTTCTTTCATATTATTAAACTAATTGCTTGCTGCAATTATGCATTATTGCATTTGCATGACTAGTTGATCATCTAATGACTACCTATCTTATACCTCTTCTTATCTCCTTCTTGATTAGATTGAGATGCCGTAACAACACAATCTTAATAATAATGCAACTTCTAATCTAACAAAATCAATTAGAATTGATAGAGGTATGTTGACTTTTTAGTTTAGATAATAACTTGAATAATTCAAATTTACAAGATCGAATTAGTAGTTGAAAAATAAGTCTAGATAAGTAACCACTATAGATTGAATTTACAACCCCTTAGCCTTTTGGTTTTTTTTTTTTTTTTTTTTTTTTTTTTTTTTTTTATGTTCCCACTACCACTAGGCCAATCCATGATGGTTGATAAATGGACAATTTTCAAAAGGAAATTTTTTAACTAAGTGTATAAATTGATTCACTTATGAAAGCTTAGGCTCTCTTTGGTAACAATTTTATTTTTTGTCTTTAGTTTTTAAAAATTAAGCTTGTAAACACCTCTTCCACCTCTATATTTCTTATTTTGTTATCTAATTTTAATCAATTAAAAATCAAGTCAAATTTAAAAACTCAAAAAAATAGTTTTAAAAAACATGTTTTTGAAATTTAAAATTTAGCTAAGAATTCAACTCTTGTACTCAATAAAGATGCAAACTATGGTAAGAAAATGAGAGAAAATAAGCTTAATTTTAAAAACCAAAACTCAAAACGAAATGGTTATCAAATGGGTCCTTGGTGATTTAACTAATACAAATAAATTACATTATATTTGTCAAAGTGAGTTTAATTCAATAGTAATTGAGATGACTTTCTATCTTAAAGGTTGGAGGTTCAATTCCTCACCTTCTTAATTGTCGTAGTTTAAAAAAAAAATTGCAACCACAGAGGCTTAGGGATATAAATGAATATTATTTTGTCAAAAACATAATTGATTCACAAAAGCTTCTGTTTGGGCCCAAATATCATGTACTGAATTTGGGCTTGGGTTATTTGTTGTCCAACTGGCAAACCAAGGGGTCCATCTTGCTGAAGAGGTTGCTGGGCTGAAGTATCAAACTATGAATGCAACTCCCCCTGTTGACTGAGATGGCCAATACTTTTTCATAGATAAAACTGTAAATTAAACGAATTTTTTTTTTTAAAATAATGTTAATTTAATAATATATGACAAAAATAGGGTAGAAGGAAAAATAATCCCAATTATTTTGGTAAGAAAATTGTGGACTCGGTCCACGAGTTCCCTGCCAACTCTGCAGTCAACGCTGCCACGCCACCTACTGCCACGCCTGCACGACTGATGCCATGCAGCAAGGAAATCGTGGACCGGGTCCACAATTTCCATACTCGTGGACCGGGTCCACGAGTTCCATACTCGTGGACCGGGTCCACGAGTTCCACCTCTATAACCTGCCAGCTTCCTCCTTTCTTCTTCACTCCTTCTCTTCTTCTTCCACCGCCCAAAATCCTCCCGACGCTGCCGTCGTCCGCCGCCTACCACCGTACTGCCGCCGCTGGTATTTTTTTTTAATATTGAATATTTATTTGTTTTGTATAAGATTTAGTATTTTTTTACCATTAGTTTTGATTTTATAATTTTGTTTTTTGATTGCATGAGTTTGAGATTTTTTTTTTAAAAAATAATGTTATTTTAATAATATATGATGGGAAAATAGAGTAGATGAGAAAATAATATCAAGATTGAGGTTGTAAAATCGTGTACCCAGTCCACGATTTTAGTAAATTGTGGACCGGGTACACGATTTTGGCATGAAAAGTTGAGTTGTTTTTTTAAGTTTATTGGGTTGATGTTGGCATAAAAAGTTGAGTTGTTTTTTATTAACTTAGTAAATTAGACTAATATATGTAAATTGTAACAGTTGTGAACATCTGATTAGATATGTCGTTGCGTCCTGAAGATTTAGTTGTTCTCGAACCTGGTAATAATGGGGATAGCGATATTGATCTAGAAATTGATGAATTGTTTGGAGAACAAGAAAGTGTTGAACATGACAATGAATTGGTACCGTCCGAGATGTTCACTCAAATTGATTGGGATGTTACTAATTCAATATGTGAACAAGGATTGACACTTGAAGAAAGGAATAGAGATAGTGCTAGTCTAGTACAAAAAGGAATGTTATTTGACACGAAAGAAGATCTCCAACTTGCTGTAAAAAAGTATTGCGTCACAAATCATTATCAGATTTCCGTAATAGAATCGAATCAAGATATTTGGTATGTGAGATGCAAACAATGGAAGGAGGGTTGCGATTGGAGATTACGTGCTTGTCGGCGTAAAACACATGGGATGTTCGAAATTACTAGACTTGAACGAGAGCACTCATGTTTATACTCAGAATTGACACAGGATCATTCACAACTTGATTCAAATTTTATGAGTGTTGAAATTCAAAATTTTGTGAAGGCTGATCCTGGTGTACCCGTTGCATTGCTTCAAGAAGCAATTAAAAAACAATATGGGTATAATGTGAATTATAGACGTGTGTGGCAAGCAAAGAGAAAAGCGTTGATTGCTGTGTTTGGTGACTGGGAGAAATCATACTCGGAACTTCCATATTGGTTGAGTGCTGTTGGACATTACAATCCTGGAACACGAGTTGATTGACATTTTCTTCCATCCGATGTGTCTGGTACAACTATATTCGGTCGAGTTTTCTGGTCATTTGGTCCTGCAGTAGAAGGGTTCAAATATTGTAGGCCATTAATTCAGATTGATGGAACTCATCTATACGGAAAGTATAAAGGGAAAATATTGACTGCCTTATCGGTTGATGCAAATGGGCATATATTTTCCCTTGCTTTTGCTATTGTTGAAGGGGAAAACTCTTCCAGTTGGTCATGGTTTCTATGGGCATTGCGCGAATATGTTACCAAACGAGATGGTATTTGCTTAATTTCTGATAGACACAAAGGCATTCTTGCTGCAATTAACAATGAGGAGATTGGCTGGAGTGAACCTAGAGCATACCATCGATATTGCCTTCGTCATGTTGCTAGTAATTTTAATACGAAATACAAATCGAGGCAATTGAAAGATTTGGTGTTTAAGGCAGGAAATAAACACCAAAAGCGCAAGTTCATTAGGTGCATGAAACAGTTGAAGCAATTGAACCCCGAGTGTCTTGAATATTTTTCTGATATTGACTTGGAAAAATGGACACAATCACACGATAATGGATATCGTTATGGGTGGATGACAAGCAATGCCGCTGAATGTATGAACGGAGTTTTCAAAGGAGCTAGAATGTTACCAATCACTTCTTTGGTTAGACTAACATTCTATCGTACAATACTGTATTTCGAACGTCACAGGCAAGAGATAAGTGAAGCACTTGATCGTGGAGACGTATATACAGAATATGCTATGAAAAAGCTCAAGCGGTGGGAACAACGAGTATCTGCACATATAGTGGTTGCGATTGATAGGGAAACCCAAACCTTTGAAGTACAAACTGGCATGAGTATAGTTTCTCCCTACAAAGGGCAGCATGTACAGGTGGTGAGCTTGACGGAAGGCACATGTTCCTGTAACAAGTGGCAGTCATTTAAAATTCCATGCTCGCATGTAATTTCTATTTGCAATTACATGTGTCTGACGTACATACCGTTTATTGATGATTGCTACAAATTGTCGCATTTCAAGCAATGTTATGAAGGTCGCTTCCATCCAATACAACACCCAGATTATTAGCCAGAATTATCATTTATAGATGTTCGTCCAAATGCGAAATTACTAAGAGAGCACGGTCGGCCAAAAAGTACGAGAATTCATAATGAAATGGATTAGCGAGAGGCTAGCCAAAGAATTAGATGTAAAATATGTAAAGGAGAGGGGCATAACAAGCGTACTTGTCCACATCGTACATCAGGTGCTTCGTCTTCGGGTCATTGATGGATTTGTCTTTGTTATGTAATGAACCTTTGTAATCGGAGTTGTTTTTTCTACTTGTAATGGAATTTATTTATGTAATAAATTTTTTTTTCTACTTGAAATTGTGTTTCAGTGATTTCGCATCATGGATCCGGGTCCTTCTAATCCCATACAACTATATCAACAAAATTCTCATCGTTCACAATCAGTATGGGATATTGCTTCTACTACAATTTTGAGCTGCCGAAGGAGGGAGGCAGTAGTTCAACGAACTATCCCATTCGATCCACGTATCATGCCATATGTACAACAGGCGGATTTTATTGGGGTTGCACAAATTGGATTCATCCAACTAGATTGGCACCTAATTACTTCTTTAGTAGAGCGTTGGCGACCAGAAACCCACACATTCCATATGCCTTGTGGCGAATGCACTATTACGTTACAGGATATTGCAGTTCAGTTTGGACTACCAGTGGTCGGAGAACCTGTAACAGGATCCTTACAATATGATTGGAAACGAACTTGTGAGGATTTTTTGGGGGTTCGACCTATGGATTTGAAAGGCTCGAGGTTGAGTATCCCATGGTTAACCTCCCAGTTTACAGAGTTGTCCCCCAATGCTGACGACATCAGCATACAAAGATATGCCCGAGCATATATTTTACACTGATTGGAGGATTTTTATTCGCTGACAAGTCAAACACTCTTGTTCACCTAATGTTTCTTCCACTACTGGCAAATTTCGAGCAAGCTGGTAGATACTCGTGGGGTGGCGCCTGCCTTGCATGGCTCTACAGAGAACTATGTCGAGCCAGTAATGCACAGGCTTTGGAAATAACAGGGTCACTGATACTGCTACAAGTATGGGCATATGATCGCTTTAACAACATAGCACCACAAATCCAGTTGGAGGCCCCAGGCGCAGGTCCACTAAGTGCCAGGTATTAATTTATTTATATATTCTTTTAATTATTATTTTATGGTACAACTATTTAATTATATACTTTTTTTAAATTTTAGATGGAGTGGTATTTTAGTTCCATCAGAACAGTCAGCGAACATGGTCCTGGTATATCGACAGATATTTGACCGATTAATACACAGTCAGGTAATAAATGAATATACAAATGAATATTGCAGTTTTTTTTGTGTTTACTTATTTTTTTTTCAGATTAATTGGACGCCATACACACAAGCAATTATGGCATCCCTACCTGATTATGGTCATGACATATGGTTGACCGTTAGCCCTCTCATATGTTTCCATATCATAGAGTGGCATCAACCAGATCGTGTTCTACGACAGTTCAGTATGCGACAATTAGTCCCATCATTGTGTCAGACACTCCCAGCACTACACCAGATTGATCTGAGAGGTAAGCACGATCAAGACTGGCGCCGAATTCACGCAGAATATATAACATTCTGGCGTGCACGTCGTAACCGTTGCGTACAGGGAGAAATAACAAATGGCCCAGCTGTATCAGACGACTACTTTCCCTGGTACGATTCAATCACGAGGCGATTTATCACCCCTGACGGTGCTTACTACTACTGCATGGTAAGAGTTTTGTCATCTTATATTTTTTATTTATATGATATGAACATTATTTAATACTAAAATTTTTCACCATTCAGAATAATTTTGTCCATGATGTACATCAATATTCTGTACAACAAGATTTACCAGAGTTGACTACAATGTGTGATCAAAACTTGGTAAATGTACAAAATATTATTCAGCAGACAAGACGACTTAATGTTGCTGACACTGATCGAAGACGTATTCGTCGTAGACGACAATGCCAACAGGGTGAAGCTATTCCAGAGGAATAAGTTGACCCAGAACCAGAACCTCCAATGTTTCATGATCCAGGTCCAACTTCTCCTAGAGCAGAGATCGAATCGAGTTCTGGCAATCAACAAGAGTATTATGAACATCAATCCGTCGTCACCCAAGAGGATATTGATGAATTAATTCATCAACAGCAATACTTTGAAGTGCCTGTACCTCGTCGTCCACACCGTCAACGAAGACGTCCACCATGTGGCACATGACTCGTTTGTAATTTAAAGTTTAAGTTTTTATGAATTTCTAATCTTCAGACGCATTTATATGAGTATGCTATAAAACAAGAATATTAAGAAATATAATTGTTGATTAAAAAAAAAAAAAAAGGGAAATCGTGTACCCCGTACACGATTTTGGTCCCATTAACCAACTACGTGGAAGCCACGTGGAAATCGTGTACGGGGTACACGATTTCACCACCCTATTTTTGTCAATATTTTCTTCAACCACACTATTTTTGAGATTTCTTTACTATGTATCCTATTTTTGTAAATAGTTCAAAATTTAACATTAATTTTGAATTTTACCCAAATTAAACATAAAAATAAAATATACTTCGCTAAAAAGGGATAAAAGTCAAGTCAATTAACGATATCTAGAATTTTAAATAAAATAACTTATTAGCTATGGCTAGAGAACGAATATGTACCCTTATACTTTAGAATTGATTAATATATATGGATTAAATACGAGAGAATTTTTGTTTTTGTGCCCTAAATTTGTAGGTTAAATGTTTCCCAAAGTAACTTCTAAGCTGTATCTGGTATAAAAAAAATAGGTACTTTTTTCTAACACTTTTTTTAGATGCGTGTTTGGATTTGGAGGTCATTTATATATAGATAAGCTATTAACATTCCACCATACTATTTCAATCAATGGAACTTTATTTTTCTCGTATTACCACCCCATAATAATCGTTTACTTGAATTATGTTTAGATGGGTAAATAATATTGATTTAATATTGGATAAAATCTAGGATTGTTTTCAAATATAGAAAAATGAGCCAAAATATTAAAAAATATAGAAAAAAATCACTACCTATGGGCAATAGACTATGATAGACTTCTATCACTAGGCGATAGGTCGTGATAGACTTCTATCGCTCAGTGATAGAAGTCTATCACGGTCTATCGTTTCAAGAATTTTTCTATATTTATAAATAGTTTGATATTTTTTTTCATTTATAATAATTTCCCTAAAATTTTAATTTTCTCGTTAAATTTAACACAATTAAAATGCATGCTATTTGTTAAACAAATATATATATATATATAAACCCCACGTAACAAGACAAAAAAACTCTCTCTTTTTCTAATTTGAAAGAACATTGAAGCTGAAATTAATCTACATGCAGTATTTTTTTCAGTACAACAATTATGGGATGGAAGATCGAACCTCCAACCTTTAAAAAAAAATGTCATATCACATTCATTATAACTTTGACTTTTTTTTTTTTGTTCTATTATAATTTTAATTTTTAGGAGTGGAAATTACAATGATATCAATAGAAGCATAACTCAATTTACCTAAGATTTATACTCAATTTTAAGGTCAAATTAGATTCTCCATGCACATATTATTTTTTTAAAAAAATATATATTGCATTTCTCCCATGTGGAATCTGAAAATACATTGAGCCGTTTGAAAGAAGATGAATATAAAATACAAAATTTATATTATATTTTAGAAAATGCAAAGTAAATATAAGACTTCAACAAGGGTAGTTTAGGCAGTGGAAATTCGTAACGGCTACTTTGATCACCGCCGTTTGAGCGAGAAGAAATTTGAGCACGCTCTTCCAGGAATCACAGTGCGAGCTTCACTACTTAGCTTCCAAAGTCTCCTCTATTTCGCCTTGGAACTTTAACGATTGTCGTACAGCTACAATCGCTACGCACATTCCCACTCTGTTTCTGCAGTGAACGAACGATGAACTTGAACATCTTCAGGAAGAAAACCTCGCCCAAAGGTCTGATAAATTTCTTACTTCCGATCTGCTCCTTCTTTGCTTCCTAATTTACTATTGTCTTGTCTATTCAAGCCTCCGATTTCCCTCTTCCTTTCTCAATTTCACTGTTTTTTACGCTGATTTCCCTGATTTGTACGATTTCGGCGTTTTTTGACACAGATCTTAGGGTTATTTTTATGTGTTAGATTAAAGACATTGGTTTACATTTTCCGTACAGTTGTAGGGGCTTTGCTTGATGCATTTACAATGAGTTAAAATGGGATTCCTCTTATTGTTTGAAATGCGATTTACTTCTACTACTAAGGGAACTTTAGTTGCCTGGGGTGCGGTTAATGCAGAAATTCAATGCGGATTGATTAGATTAGACATGAACAATGACATTGTGCTTTTATTACAGATGCTCTTCGCACCAGCAAGCGAGAAATGGCTGTTGCAACTAGAGGTACTACAAACCTTCTACTTAACAGTTTTTGGATGCCTCTGTTTCTATATCTTTAAATATCCTCAGGGTATGGGCCAAATCATCTGTAGTTATTGTGCCACTTAAGGGACTTCAAAACCCAACCATACTCCCTTTAGTTCAGCTCCTCACTCTATTATGTCGTTCACTTTTCTTTCCTACCTTAGTTATATAGAGGCGATCTTTACCAAAATAAGCAATTGACCAAAATTAGAATAACCATTCTGTTCAACTGCCTAGCCATACTTTAAATGTATGTAAATGCACATACATGGTACTGGTAATTGTGGCATTTGTGGAATAAGTTTTGCAAGTAAAAAGGTCTGTGAGTTGAGGACCAAAATTCCCTTTACTTGCCTTGTTCTTTCGTCAACTTTCATTACTACTTCATCAGTAAGATACAGACCTGACGTTTTATTTTCTCATGGTGTAGAATCTTCAATTAGTACATTCAATCCTTCTCCGTCCTTGAATTTACATTTTTATGAAATTCATATGTTTGTGGCTTATACGTTTATCAATTTTTAGGCATTGAACGAGAAATTGCATCTCTTCAGTTGGAGGTATGATGTGAACTCCCTTTTGGTTTTCATTTCTATTACCACCTTTGTCTTTCCTCTTCTTTTAGATTTCCCTACTCTTTCTAATTTCAGGAAAAAAAATTGGTGGCAGAGATAAAGCAAACTGCCAAAACTGGGAATGAGGCAAGTTAACTTTTTATATCCATTGATGGTAGATATAACCTTATATTTAGTAATTTGTCCCTTCACAACTGTCCAACCATCTTAATCTTATTTATGGATTGTTCCATTAGTTATTCATGATTCTAAAACTTCAAACTATTTGCAGTTTTCCTGGGCTTTCTATGTAATTAATTTTTTTCTTTACCTTCATGATTACTGGTTGGTTTGATATTTTGGTTTCCATGCAGTTGAGTCACTCAACTTGAGTGCTTCATATTTTCCCTCGACTGCAATTCTATGCAAATTGCACCTAGTGAAATTGCATTAAAGAAGACAAAAAATGTTGAGGTGGCAGCAAAGGAATTTAGAATCCGATGTTCCCATTTATTCAGAAATAAATTCAATGTAGATTGTGGATTACTGTTGATAGTCATCTTGAGCAGGAGCACACACAACATAAATACTTTTTTCACCTAAGTAGGATCCTATTGTTAGGGAGTAAACATGTTTTCATTCTTCATTTTTCCTTTTAATTTAACATACAGGCTGCCACTAGAATCCTAGCTCGACAGCTTGTTCGCCTACGCCAACAGATAACTAATTTGCAAGGGAGTCGTGCCCAAATTCGAGGTGTAGCTACTCATACACAGGTCGCCATCCTTACTGTGGAAACGTGTTGACCTTCTGTTTTAGTTTAGTGAAAATGATTGGCTAATGTTGTCTTTTTCCAGGCATTATATGCTAGCACTTCAATCTCTACTGGAATGAAGGGTGCAACAAAGGCAATGGTTGCAATGAACAAGGTAAGCCCACGAAAGAGAATATGATAGCCTTAATTTTATTATGATTCTACTATTTTAAAGGAAGAACGAGACACACTAGCAGAGAACTGGAAGTTACTTGATTAAAGTTTTTGATTGATGTGTCATATTGGTTTACATAATTGACTGAAATTTGATGTGAGAGTAAAATTAGTTGACTTTTTTTTTAAACTAACATATAGGCTACTTTACATGGAAACTTGTTAGTTTGTATATCATATAACCAAACGTTCAATTTTATCATCTTAGCTTTCCGTTGCAGCAAATGGCACCAGTTAAGCAGGCTAAAGTGATTAAGGAGTTTCAGAAGCAGTCGGCACAGTTGGACATGACGGTAACATTCCAAGTTTCACCTTTTTTTTTTTGGATGAAAACAACCCGACTATTATTGTATCCCTCGAGCTAGTAGATTTTTCTTTTTTCTTTATCCACTCGTGCAATATGTTTTCTTACTTCTTTTCTCCAGATTGAAATGATGTCAGAGTCTATAGATGAAACTTTAGATAAGGATGAGGCGGAAGAGGAGACTGAGGAACTTACGAATCAGGTAAATTCTTGCAACATATTTAAGGTGGGTTGCATACCCTATACGTTGAATGATTTTACTAACTAGATATTTGTTTTGTTGTTCTCTTCATAGGTGCTTGATGAGATTGGCGTTGATATTGCATCTCAGGTTGGTCTCTTGAAAATGAACGTTTTGCTTGAATCTCAAATATGTTTTCATTTTTTCTTTTCTTCATTTGGAAAAAATTATTGCTCTCTGACATTGCTTTTTCCTGTTGACAGTTATCTTCTGCTCCCAAAGGCCGGATTGCAGCAAGAAAGACTGAAAATACAGTTACCAGGTACCCTACGCATTACTATTGGGATTTTTCTCTCTGGTATATTACATTTTATAACATACACTGATACTCACATATAAATACATATTGGTCCTAGTCTGTATTGTGTAGTCTGATAGAATGTGCATACAAGGGTAAATTTTACTGGGCCTTGGAATAGTCTGTATTGTATTAAGATACGCCAACACGAGTGCTTTCACTGTGCTCCAATGCCAATTGCCGACAACCCTTTTAGCTATAATTGCTAAATATCATCTCTCTCCTTTGGACAAAAACTGTGCATAAAGAAGATCCAATAAACCTTTAATCAAGCTCCCCTTTGGGGATAGTTCTTTTGGGAAAATTCCAATAGGTACCTAACCTCCTATCCATATGGGCGTGGAAACTGAGATGATCAACCTCAGGGCATGATGGTCAATATATGAAGAAAATATAATCCATATGGGCGTGGAAACTGAGATGATCAACCTCAGGGCATGATGGTCAATATATGAAGAAAATATAATCTAGTGTTCTAAAACAGATGCATTTTTTATAAGTAGATTTCTAGGATTAAAGAATTTTGATTGATAAATGGCTATAATCAAACTACATTTAATCTGACCATAACAGTGATAAATTTATTATTATTATTATTTTAAATCTCTCTTTCTTCTTCGTCTTTTTGTAGATTGAACCATCGACCTTTAAGATTGTAATTTGTGCATTTGTCCATTGAGCCATACTCAAATTGACGCAATTGATTCCTTCTATAAGATAGTATTTGTACCTTTCTGCTCTTGCTAAATTCTAACTTTATGTGCAGCTCTGAATCTCCTGACGTTGAGGACCTTGAAAAGAGGTTGGCCTCTCTTCGACGAAACTGAACTAGATCGAATTCTACAAAGCTATGAGAATTACAAATACATCAGTTTTATTACATGTAAAGTCAGATATCGATATCGTTGGTTTGATTAGCACATTTATGTGAATCATATTTTCTTTTATTAACATTAATTATTTTCAAATGTATATTTGTTGTGGGACTTAGAAGCATGATGATGACTATATAACTTATATTATATATATAATCGGTAGATCTTTTAAATAACTATCCCTTGTTCATTTGCATTCTTTTCTCGTACAAACCAACTTTGTTATTGATTTACCCTCCACATATTTCCATCTACATTTGACATCTTTTTTTTGTATCTCAAAAAAAAAGGAAAATAAAAAAAATCCTCACCTGCAATATAGTATCATTAATCAGAACTATAATTTTGAGAATTTAAAAAGAATTATGATGCAAAGAAAGTTACAATGTGGAAACTTGTAGAACACCGTGCCTTCAAATACGACAGCATACCATAAAATTTCATCAATTTTATTATTAACTTTGCTTATATGATGAAAAATGTCTGTCTATTTTTATTAATGAGATATATGGTGTAAAAACCACATGTTTCCCAATGCAATTTCGAGAAGAGATTTTCAGAAAATAATCACAAAAAACAACCATTAAAAACGAATAAAAATAAAACAATAAAATATATTTCAGTTTTTTTTTTTTATAAGAACAGTCTTTATCATTAAAACATAATAAAATTGTTTTTTAATTACTCAAAAAATTGTTTTTTTTTTGTACATCTAGAATTGGAAGTAAATAAATAAATAAATCTAACAGAGAATTGACAGGGCCTTAATCAAAGTCCACGTAATTAATAAAGCCTCTCCTTCCACAGTTGGATTGGATTTATTCTTTCTGTTTATTTCGATGACAAGATCGACGCGCTCGTCTATTAAATTAAAATATTTGTATTTATTAATTAAATAAGATAAAAGTAAAAATCTCCGAAATTGCTCATTCCTCATTCTTTCTCCATTTCCAATTTCTTTTAAATTTATCTTTTTTTTTCTTAAAAAGGAAAAAAAAAGAAAAAGAAAAAGAAAATATTCTTCTTCGTTTCTTCAATCTTACCGTCTTCCTTTTTCTATCCATTGTCTGGCATTTCAATTTCCAACCGCAGTTCTCGCTTCCATCCTCATCCGCTTAAGCCGGCCTCCTCCATAGCTACGCCTCTTCGATCGTCTTCTTCATAACTAACCCTTTATTCGTTCTCTCCTCCACCATTTTCAGGTTTTTTTTAACCTCCCTTTCTCTCCCTGTGTGTCAAATTGTAATTTGTGTATCTTGCACCATCTTCTGTACTTTTTGATTTCTTTCGTTTAATGAGATTGTCGATGATTTGGACATTCGGGTTTTTGAATGATTGACAGATTTCCTTCTTGGGACTTCTACGTGATCGTTTCTGTAGAAAATCGGTGGTCGCGAGGAGGATCGGGAGAAGGTGATTATTTCTTGATTTGGATTTGAGAAAAGAATATCGTTCGTTTGTTTTGTTTGCTTTTAGAGACTTGCGCTTTTAGATTTTATGCTGCCCTAATAATTTTCATTGGATGGACCGGTAATTTCTTTTTATCTTGAGATGTCTTTTTCTGGGGCATGCGTTATCTTATAGTGCTTATTTCCCAGTTACATGATGTCATTTTTAATTTTGCAATGTTATATATATGTGCACGCAACAATGAAGCCGTTTTCATGGATTTTCCCCGATAAGAGATTTAATTAGTGATCTCATAAGCTGTACAAAGGCTGAGGACAAGAAGGGCTTCTTAATCCACACGGTTAGGCAGATCACATTCGTGAATTACTATTGTTGAAAGAGGAAATGAATAATGAAACCTTTTCGGTAGACTATGGGTACTTCGGGTGAGCAGAATAATTGGGTATTTAGAGGGTGGAAAGGAATCCTTGTGATGTTTGGTCCCTTGTTAGATATCATGTTTTCCTTTCGGCTTTGGTTTCAAAGACTTTTGTAATTGTTTTATAGGCGTCATTTTGTATAGTTGGAGCTAGGTGGAGCCCTTTCTTTAGTGGGGTTCCCTTCTTTTGTGGGCGAAGTTCTTTTGTATGCCCTTATATTCTTTCATTTATTTTCAATGAAAGTTGTTGTTTTCATTAAAATAATAATATTAATAATAAAATAATTGAAACCTTTTCAGTAGAAGGAACCAAAGACATACTCTGGTAACCTTAATTGTCCCCGAGGGTCCTCTATATCCGTTTTTGTTCTCAAAAGCCATTGGCATGGTTGATCTACATTTATTCCTGCATTTCCTGGTTACAATTTCGGTAGTCGTTTAATTTTTGGCTTCGGTTGTAGATTCTAATTTCTATGTACCACATTGATCTGTTTATGGCAGAGGGGAGTGTTTTTCCTATTGAATTTTGTATCCTTGCAAATCATCATTGGACTTATATGAATTGTTGTTTAATATTGAATCTTGTTGAAGAAAATTTTATGCTTCATATGGAATTGTTGTAGATGGAAGGAAGTTAGTTTCATATTGGTTTATTTTTTCAATCTTGCACATAGCTTATGATGCTGTTCTTCGTTAGCAAGCTCACTCTTGACAAGCTTTTGATCTTTTCTCTCCACTTGCTGTAGCAGCTATGCAGAGCCAACTTGTATGCAGTGGGTGTAGGAGCATTCTTCTTTATCCAGGAGGGGCTACTAATGTATGCTGTGCATTATGCAATACAGTCACCTCAGTTCCTCCTCCTGGTATACCATTTTTCTTATCGATTTTTTTCCCATTTTTGGTCGTTAAAAGAGTTGAGGAAATTATGATAACAAATGTAATGTGCTAAGTTAACTATAATCCACATCTACTTGGCAAGCTATTTAATTTAGGCTGGTGGGATGATGGTCAAGTATGTGACTTATATTCTAAAATTGTAGACATTTTTAGTGGCATACAAATCTGACTACATTAAAGGGTGTTGACATTTACACCAAATCTATTGATAGCAAGACATAAAGCCTTCCATTCATCATGGAAAGGGTGACCCAAAAAAATAGATGTAAGGATATCATAAATCGTGCCCGGCATAACCATAGACCAACCAGAACATAAATTGATGTAGCCTAAAGAGATAACAGAATTCTCTCCAAGAATCAATATTGTGGATCTTTATTAGAATGAATAATGTGTTTGATACAAGAGGGGAAGGTTCCTATTTATAGAGTTTTATTACAAGTAGGGTAAAAAGGGAATTAACCTAGAATATTAACTAATTACCCAATTAACCCCTATTCTTCTTACATCAGTTGTTCTTTCTTTCTTGGAATTTCAAGGGTTCCCCCTAATTAGATGTGGGTTGTTCAGCAACAAGCACAACTCACGAAACTCCCTCTTGTGATCGTCGTCACCAAGAGTTTCTCGGTCTTCCACCGGCGGCAGTCGACATTGGCCCAGACGGTTGCTCTGATACCAAATTGTTGTAGCCTAAAGAGATAACAAAGAGAATTCTCTCCAAGAATCAATATTGTGGATCTTTATTAGAATGAATAATGTGTTTGATACAAGAGGGGAAGATTCCTATTTATAGAGTTTTATTACAAGCAGGGGTAAAAAGGGAATTAACCTAGAATATTAACTAATTACTCAATTAACTCCTATTCTTCTTACATCATAAAGAGTCAATAATGCTAAGAAAAGGTCCAATAGGAAAACAAATAAATGATAAGGATATTCTTCATGTGATGAGCAAATAACACACTAGGATGGAGAATGATAGAAATAATGGATCCGTCGTTGACGCCGATATGGTGTATTAACCCCACCACGGCTTAGCTCCCACAAGAAAACCTTAATTTTCTTCGAATAAGAACCCTCCAGATGACCGAGTAAAGGCTGTTGGACATTAGGTCTTTGGAATGAGATTAATCCTCCATTAGAGAACAAACAGAAAATGCTTTAGAAGGATGTAGTGGCCAACACCACAAATCTTTAGCATTGTGTAGATCAGCCATTCAACCATTTCAGCGTCGGTGAGGTTTCTTCAAAAACCCAAATCTTGTACACCCGGATAAAAAAATCGTCTCCACAAAAGGAGTCCAAATATTAGAGATCTTATATATATGAAATAGACTTTTCCTTTTTCTTTCTCTCTCTCTCTCTCTTGTTTTTTCTTTTTTCTTTTTTTAATTGGACACAAAGTTAAACTCAATGAAGGATGCATAGGTAAAAAGTAAACATGGTCACCAAGACAGCCTTATCATTATATGAGCATACACTACAAAAATCATCATTTACAAGAGCATAAGAAAAATTCATTTTTAAGATTTATCCCAAGTTCCCAACAATTTGGACTTTTATTTCTTCTCATGTGTAAATAACGTTTTCTTCATTTCAGATGTGCAAATATCTTTTGTGCATCTCTCTCTCTCTCTTCCCCACACCACCACCACCCCCTCCCTCCCTCCCTTATCTATATTTGAGTAATGCCCTAACTCCAAGTTTTCAAAAGAGCTAATAGATACTCATTAAAAGAACTATACTACAAAAGCTATTAATTGATTTAAAGTGTAGCATAAGACTGTCAATAGACTGAGAGGTGTGGAATTTGACGTGTTTATAGTTCTCATTGGACCAACATAACTAGCCCTTTTAGGAATTTTCATTTTTGTGTGGATGGTGTAGTTTGAGAAGGCCCATTGTTTTTTTTAATCTTATAGTTTTGGATGGCCTTGTTTTTTTTTTTTTTTATTATTATTTTTTTTTTATTTTAATGTGTGTGAGTGTGATAGGTCATCACAGTTGTAATATCTGCTATACCAAATGGGGTAAATTAGTTAGAAGAAAAGAATAAGGGGTTAATTTGTAATAGAATTTCAAACAATAAGCAATATAACTGATGAAATAGACCATCTACAAAATAGGATTACTGAGATCTGCAAAGCAAAAGGATTTCATAATATAAGAATCGTGGATACGGACCTGACTCATCAATTTCTGAAAAAGTAGGACACGGACACTTTGGGGACATGTTTATTTTTCATTTTTAGAATTAGAAAATATGTGTCTATATTTATATATTAATACTTCTTTATATATAAAACAAATAAATTTAACATAAAAGTAATATATACTCCACTAAAAACATACAAAGTTAAAGTCAATTAGTGATACTTGAAAACTTAAAAGATATAGAAGGATTTAGTTGTTTATAACTAGAGGTACAAGATGTCATCCTAATACTTTAGAAATGATCAATATATAAGGATTAGAATCTCTATTCTTTTTCCTACTTTTTTAGGTTAATTTTTCTAAGCCATATCCTAAATTAGAAAAAGAAAATATCTAATACAATTTTAGTGTCCTTGCATCCTAGGCCACAATGGTGTTCTCCTTGGTGCATTTCATGTAGAAGTGGTATCAGAATTTAGACTTCTTCTTCTTCTTCTTCTAATTGAGGATTGAGGATTGTGATATAAGTTTCTTTATGAGATTGGAATAGGATTCATCCAGGAGTATATTTTATAATAGGATATTTTCATTTCATAAGGCACCAGGAAAAAATAGGGCTGTGATAGGCTGCTTTGCAAGTCTGGAGTTTTGTGGGTTCATGCAGAACAATTATGCCTGTCTATAATGGAACGTGTTCATGTTGAAGATGTTCCAAGTGGAAGATTATCATGTTTGTAACCTTTTCGTGGAGTATTTTGTTTAAAGTTTTTAGGCTAAATATATCGATGATCCATAATCTTGTAGGTATTTCATAATTTGGTTCTTAATCTTTTAAATTCTCAATTTTACCCTTAATGTATTAAAAATTCTCATAGAAGTCTTCCTTGAAATACTCTCTTAAAATTTGTTAGTTGATTTTTTTTTACCAGATCTGATTGAAAAGGTATCTATCTTTTTATACTTGGTAGACAAAAATGCAAATTATATGATAGTAGGCAGTAAAAATGAGTTGAGATTTGTTTTGTTTTGTTTTGTGTTTTAAGACGTTAGACTTATTTATTCATGATGAATATTATTTTATTAGTTTCTAATTTTAATTTGTATTTCTTAAAAATTAACCATTAAGTTCTTGTAGCAGAGGTGTTGAAACGTGTCTCCTTTCCTATTACATATAAGCCTTTAGTCCTTCATACCTCTATTTTTCATGTGGTAACTCTTTTGAAGTCTTATATCAGAGACTTGGGCCTTGCATTTGCAGGAACAGATATGGCTCAACTTATATGTGGAGGTTGCAGGACATTGCTTATGTACGCACGTGGGGCAACAAGTGTTAGATGCTCATGCTGTCATACAGTGAACCTTGCACCTGGTATGAAGAAAATTATCGTTGATTTTGAGTTTTGGGAAGGATAAAATGGATATTTGAAAGTGACAGAGCTCCTTATATTTGTTTCAGCTTTTATTTATTTAGTGAACTAGGGATAACAGTAAGACTTGGGCATTGAGGTGATTTAATTATTGATTTTTCCTGCTATAAGTCTCTGGGTTTTCTTTCATTTTCTCGCATTTCTCTCTCATTTCTTCCTTCACTCTTCTTTTTGTTTATTGTATGGTTCTGGGAGAAAAATAAATCATAATATCTTTGAGAGTAGGTTTTTACTTTGCTTGAGAACAAATATGGTTGTGTTGTTACTTTTCTCTCAAATTGCATTTTTTCTTTTGGATTATTAATAAAGGATTTGTTCTAAATCCTTTTTATTTTATTACGGTAGCAACCTAGAGGAGTTTGTTTTTTTAGTCCCTTCTTAGGTTTGGGAAATGAAATCTTGGCTTTCCCCAATTTGGATGTGGGATCTTATTTCTGCCAATTCTAGTCTGTTTATGCTGGTTTCTGTATTATGCTATTAATTATTGTACACTCAAAATTTTCTGATGTTATATTAGTTAGCTAGGTTACTGAGTTTTCATGTTTGGGTGGTTGTGACTGTTAAAAAAGCTACGAACCAGGTTGCACATGTTAACTGTGGAAACTGCCGAACAACACTCGTTTTTCCATATGGAGCTCCATCTGTCAAGTGTGCGATCTGTCACTATGTTACAAATGTCGGTGTAAGTATAATCCATTTCTTTTGAGAGGCAGCTGAAATTTCTTGATCTTTTTAGTTTGTTGAGTCGGTGAATGTGATGGGTGGAAGTTTTCACTCTTGATATGAAGCCATACTTTCTTCTGTTGCCTCCATCATTTATAAATATTCTTTATTTTCGATGTGGCTTTAGTTAAACTTGACTAACGTGAGAGGATACAACTAAATTTTGAGGTCAAAGTTAAGGTGGTACATTTTGTAGCAATCCAATACTTGTTACATTCTGAAATAATCGCATGTTTTTCTGCATGGGTTGATGGGGAAAATATTAAGGAAGAACCAAAGTGTACAAAACTTCAAAAACACGAACTTATGTCCAAGACATTTAGTCTATAAACTTCCTATGAACCTGAGGTGGTGCAGTTTGGATCTGTTAAAGGCTTCTGATTACATATTCTCTTGTTATAAACGATAGGTGCCAATATTTTCTACCAGCAGTTCATGTTTTCTCCATTGATTTCTCTTTGCAGATATCCAATGTGAGGGTTCCCATCCCAGTGCACAGGCGTAATGGAACAATTAGCTCTGGGATGCCCCCTTCATCATCAGTATGCTCTCAAGCTTTTTTTTTGTTCTCTCATGTCCATCCTTTTAGGCCTCTGCATTTACTATTTAGTGGATTTGTAATTTGATTGTGCGGCATAGTTGATTGAGAATTGTTGACTATTTTCGTTTTCTGCAGTCTCAGAGCCAAACAGTAGTAGTTGAGAACCCTATGTCTGTTGATGAAAGTGGCAAATTGGTAAGTATACATGCGGTTCTTTTCCCTTCACCCTCCTTAGAATTGTACGTTCCCTGATTTATTATCAACAACAGAATGTGTAGACTACTAATACTCTGAATAACAGGTGAGCAATGTCGTTGTCGGTGTCACGACAGATAAAAGGTAACTCAGTGAGATGGTGGTTGATTGATGGCACTTACTATTTGCGGCTTAAAAAGGATGGGAGGAAGCGATCTATACATCTCTCTAGTACATCACTATACTGCTTGGAATATGAATATGGTTGTGGAAATTTCTGTATAGTTTGTCTCCGGATTTACTCTTAAAGGTCACCATTCATTCTTGTGTCAACTTCAATTTGAGGTTCAGAGAACTTTTTACCCTGTGAATGCGATGTATATTGTGGACCTGAAGAATTGAGGGTCTGTACTGTATTACTTGTTTGATTTCTGTACCGAATCATTGAGCTGTCTCGCAAGTAAAAATATTATACATCCATCGTATCCCCTCTGGTAAATATGAGTATAAACGTTGTATTGTAATTTCTGTTTCCTTAATTGGTGGCGTGCATTTTGAATTTCCATTGGTTTTGTTCATATCCTTTTGCCAATTCTTTTTTTTTTTCAATGCATTTATCTCTCTTCTTAGAAAGTGATAGGTCGTGATGCAATGGCCCAAGTTTCTCATTGAGCTTTTTCATTTTTAAAATATCATTAAGGTTTCAAGACTAAGGTTTTACTTTTAATATAACCAATGAAATGATACAACATAAGCTATCTTTAAGCTATCGTCCTAAGGATAGACTGTAAAAATTTTCAAATAACTCACTCATTAGTGGGATGGGACTATTTTGAGTCAACACCATAACGACATGTGAAATAAATAGGTCTAAAAAAGGGCTTCACAATCATTCTGATAAAGATAAAGTGGGGTGTAAGCAATATTATCTTCTCTTATTTAGACGAAAGTGTTTTTTTTCCCACTTACTGAGCGAGCTCTGAGTAGAGCCCCACAATGGGGAAAGCATGCTCCTGTAATTCATAATGACAAGCATAGTAATTCATAATGACAAGCATTCTCTTGTTCTTCAAGCCCATATCCTACTTTCTATCATTTAGTGGCAAGTGAGGCCCAGTCAGGCCCTTGCAAAGTTGCAATAAGTAAAATATGAGAGAAAGAAGTCAACTTAGTTATTACCTCACTCTTGAATTTTAATCTACATTACAGAAACCAGCTAGATTTTCTTTTTCTTTCTTTCTTTCTTTTTTTTTTTCTTTTTACATCAGAAAACATTTACATCCAAAAAATGAATGAAAAAATTGGTTAACACACCTCCAAATTATTCCAAAAAGAAGGCAAAGAAGAAGGGCAGCAGAAGGTAACAAACACAGAGAATACATGATCTTTTCCTTTTTCTTTTCATGAAGGGGGAAGAATTGACTCACCCTCCAAAGCTCTCAATTAGTAGTATTGTTATATGAGATCTTCAAAATTACTGAAAGAGGAATGTTGATTATATGGCCTGCACTACCGAAAAGTCCAATTCTACCAAAGCTAGCAACCGAGCTGTTCATCGTGGCGTTGAAGAATATGGTTAGCTCTTGTTTCTCGCCACTGCCGATTGTAAATCGAGTTGGAGAAACCTTCAAAGAAATCCCATAAGGAGCACTCCAACCAACACTATAAAACTCAGGTCCAGCAATGTTGGTCACGGTTCGTTGCACTACTCTCGACTGGTTAAGTTTTGCTATTGTCACAGAGGGCAAGTTCAAATCAGTTCCACTGATGCTAGAATTGTAAAGCCCGCAGTTCTGGCCTGTGTAGTTGAAGACCACAGGAGATGATCCGTTGATACCGCATAGAAATGACATATAATCATTGTAACCTACAAGAAGCGAACTTGAATGTTATACCATGCAGTTACTACCAAAATGATCATCCAGCAAAAATAGGCAAATAGAGGATTCAAATATGAAATTCAATGCCATCCTGAAAAGTTCAGTTTCCAATATTTCCAAACTCGTTCTCTACTATAATCATAAAAAGTAGGCTATAATGTTAAACGAAGTCCTTACTGGAATCAAAGATCAACCCTGGGTTGAGAGCTGCTGTTGCATTCACAAAACCACTTCCCATATCGAAAGGCGTAGCTGGAGACTGGTTCTGTTCGGGGTTAGCATAAGCGCGCTGAGCCATTATCGGTCCACCAGTCTTGTTGTAAAGGGAAGCTGTCGTCGTTAGTGCAGATGCAATGGCTGAAGGACTAAGACTAGGATACTTCTGCTTTATGAGTGAGGCTAGGCCAGCAATATGAGGAGCAGCCATGCTTGTTCCCGACATCATTGCAAAGTTTTCACCTGGAGAGTTTGTGGAAGTTAACATTGATGTCTGAGTTTTAATGTTGTATGGAAAATCAAAACCGTTGCAGATGATTACCGAGAAATTCAATAGAGTCAGTGGCAACAGAGCTCCAAGCAGCCCATATGGAATTTCCAGGAGCTACCAAGTTAGGCTTCATAATATCAGAATCATCAAGAGAACTGTCTTCTGGATCTGGTCCTCTAGCAGAGTAGTACATAATTTGTGGGGCAGAAGAGCTATAATTTGCCTTCAATCCTCCACATATGCTAGCAACAGCTCCAAATTTAGAAATTTTCTTTGTTAATCCATCTACTTCCAAAGAAGAATTGTAGTATTGAAGAAGCATCTGCCAAGGAAACCATGAAGTTTAGAACCATAGAAAGCAAGGGTGGTGGAGGGGAGCTAATTATGAACGTATGAATATAATCCATTTCAAAGCCCCACTTTGATGCAAAAGGGCTTTGACAACCACTTTATATAATTTATTACATTGATAACCATAAAAATCTAGAACCTATAAGTCAAAAAGTTAAATGGCATGTTGATTCCTTGTAAAAGGCTAACAAGGTAGAGCATAACCTTGGAATCTTCTGGTGATGAAATTATGATGCCAGGCATTTTCATTGGAATTGGGTTGAGCCTAAAACCTATCACAAAAGAATCCATATAGAAAATGACACCAGCAGCACTCAAGTTTTTCGCCGTCTGTAAAGCCTGTTTAACCGTGGATAGCCCTAGCACAAATCTGATTGAGTAGCTGCATATTAGAAGGTTCTCTTGGACCAGATCCTGATCAAAGTTGCTGGAGTCTTGGCATTC
The DNA here is from genome assembly GCA_002890555.2 of Lagenaria siceraria. Classification (NCBI taxonomy): domain Eukaryota; kingdom Viridiplantae; phylum Streptophyta; class Magnoliopsida; order Cucurbitales; family Cucurbitaceae; genus Lagenaria; species Lagenaria siceraria. Next base: position 558,029 of record CM016485.1, read on the forward strand.
GCCCACGTACATGTCATCCGACACATTTGTGTCATTGTTCAATGCATGTATTGCAGCAATTAGTTTGTACTTTGTGTTATTATAAGTTCCAGCTGAATAGGAGAACATGAATTAGATTTTATCTAAACAGAAAATAGGAGCATCTGTGGCATATATCCAAGTTGCTCCCATGGATATCGTTAAAGTGCAGGCTAGAAAAACAAGAACCATAATGAACAAACAAACACCCTACTAAATTACATACTTGAAAGAAATGGAAGAGAAGAAGTTGGATAGGCCAATAGAGATTAGTGGAAAGTAAAAGACAGGATAACGATCAGATAAAATAGATGAGGGAATGAAAACAAAGAAAATATTGTAATATCATGAAAACCCTATGATGGAGGGCTATATTTCCTGTTAAGAATTACAGTGCGCACTACCAAACTATAACAATATATGTCCTTTAATTTGAAAATGTTACCTTCCTTGGAATCAAAGTTTGCATATTTCTATAAAGGGGATGCACGAGCTATTCATTTCAAAATTCTTTGGATGAACTTAATTTCACAAATTGTACTATTTTTTCATCTGAACATTAAAATGGTTTCATAGAGAATCACTATCATATTAAGTTTAAACTAAATGGAGCAACTTTCTCCTAGTGTGGCAAACAAAATCAACTTCAGCTATACCTCACTGCGCTTTGCATTTCCTAGACAAGTTCTTAATGTGATTTAAGCTAATCAAGACAGTATCCGAAGTCAGAACCCCCTGCTTTCTTATAAGAATGAAACCCTTTTTCCTTAAAGTATAGGAGTGGTACAAACAGAGAAGACAGACAGAAACTTACGTGCAAGTCCGACTCCCGGGATGGTGACATTATTGCCAAGGCTTATAGAGTTAGCATAGCTTCTATCGTGAGAAGCAGCACCAACAGTAAAGATCCATGGACTGAAGGAAGACATGCTCTTTGGTGCTGGTCCAGTATTGCCAGCTGCTTGCACAACAAATATACCAGCCTTTACAGCAGAGAGCAGTGCCATATCTATGGGATTAAAAAACGTTGCAATACCAGGGGGACGCCGATTCGGTGTGATTGATAAACTTATTATATCCACTCCATCCTGAGCAGCCTACAAAAGACATCATAGATTACTATAGAGCACAAAAGAAAAGAGTTGCATCCTCATTTGTTTATTTAGTAAGTAATCCTGCATCCTCCTCCATATACAAAGAATAGAAAGAAGATGAGGCATTCTTCAGAAGGAAGAAACATACCAACAATTGAATGCACATTAAGTCTCTAGGTTCGTATATAAAAATAATAACAAATTAAGTTTCAAGGGAGGAATTGTTCTTCTCAAAATAAGACTTTAGACTTGTAAAATCAAATATAACTTTCGGCTGGGGCAAATTTTTCTTTGCTTTTCTTTTTAAATCTTACATCAGTAAGTTTTTCAGCCCTGTTTTCTAAACTGCTCACTTGGTTATTTGAACCACGATTTTCTAGTCAATTGTCAACAGGCGGGGGGTATCCTACTCACCTGATCAACTGCAGCAACAACATCAGCAGCAAAACCTCCAAAGCTTTTGTACAGTGCCTTGTAAACAGCAATGCTGAATAAAGAAGCATAAGCAAGCATTCAAACAAGGAATCAAATGAAAATCATGCAATATAACATGTACTTTAAAGTATTAGTTAAAAAAGAAACTAGTATATCAAAGGAAAAACAAAATAATAACTCTAGGAGCGACTGTAGCCTAAGTCCAGATTAATTACTGTGAACGAGGAGCCATCCCACTGGCATTTCCAAAGTGATGTCCAGCAACTATGACTGGAATGCCATGGTTTCCAGCAGCAATTGAAGCTGTGTGCCTGCAGATATGGGGTCCCATCATTTTTGTTAGAATTAATACATATATTATGCAGACAACTGAAAATTTTTCCTGTGTAAAAACAAAAAGTGTGCCCATGTAAAAGGTAAAAGGATGTATCTACATAAATGGAATAAGTGAATATCTACCAGGATGAACCTAAATTGGAAAAAAGAAAGGGGAAAAGAGAAGATAAGTAAAGGGTGGGAAAGAGTATGAGGAAGACAACGTATAAGGTTTTTTTTCTCAGATGAATAACTGAACTTTCATTGAGAAAAATGAAAGAATTAGGAGAATAAAAAAGGGAAAAGCCCACAAAAGGGAGGCAACCTACAAAAAAACACCTCCAGTCAGGCAGAAACTTATAAGATATAACTAGGAATGCATGCAACCCCAACGTGAAAACAAAGTTAAAATGTTTACACTCCACAAAAGTATATAAGTCAAATGTCATTTGCAACATCTAAGCTTCCCTTAAACTTTATAACAGGAATCTAAATGAAGATGTTGACACTCCACAATTGTAAACCCTGCCTCTAAGTATAGTACTAGCTTTATGGAAAGAAATTGTATATATCTGTATATTTTATTGAAAATATATATATGTATATTCATAGTTTCAAACCAAAAAGGAGGACCTGGGCATATGATGTCATGACTGGCAAGGAAAAAAACCAACAGAAATGTTAATTTGATCCACAAACTTCCAAACAATAAAAGAAACACTTACGTGCCATGTCCATCACCATCAAATGGTGATGCATAATCCTGAGATGCATTAAATATTCCCCTTGTTATAGCTGATGCTGCAAAATGGCGCGCTCCCACAAGCTTCCGATTGCAAGATCCAGATGGAAAATCTGGAGTTACCTCACAGATTCCAGAGAAGTGAGCCGGAATGGGAAACGGATTATCAGTCAAATCATCAGCAAAGCTGGGGTGCGAAGGATCAATGCCAGTGTCAATGAACCCTATCACAATCCCAGCTCCAGCAGACTCAAAGCCACCATCTTGAGACCAAGCTCCCTGCGGTAGGCCCAAGAACTGTGGAGTATGGGTCGTAGCAGTTCTAACAGAGAAATCCATGACAACATTTGCCACCTCTATCCTCCTTGAAAGTTTACTTGCCTATAAATCAAAAGATATCAGCAAACTAAAACCCACTTGATGCATCTCTTAAACTTAAATACAAAGTCCATCAAGTGTTAGTAAACAGTACATAATTTCTTTTGAGCAAATTTTATCAGGTAAACACCAACAATTAAACACCATCATAGTTTAATGTAGGGAATCAGTGATGATGATGTAAAAAGGAGGGAATAAATTACAAACTTGTACCTGTTCTTCGGTAACAAGCACAGCAAATCCATTGATCAAGAAATGGTAGCTGTACAGCTTTAGATATTTTTCCCCCTTCAGGACCTTCTTCAACAATGAATCATGAACTCGGGCTATGTAAGATCGATATTTTCGATGCTTTCTTGATATGTTTCTAAATAAAAAACACCAAAGCAGTAGAGTTTAAAATACAATTTGAAAAAAAGATATAGTTATACTACTTGTAAAAAAATGGAACAGTCAAAACAGGAAGAATAGCAGAATCGAAAAAGGCATAGAATTATGGCCAATCACAACCACCATGGCGTGGAGGATTGAACAAATAGTCAAACAAACAATAACATCAATCAGTGATTATTATTTGTGCATCGAGGGCATAACAAAACATCAATAATACATTAAACAAAAATTAGCAAAACAACAGTTTCCACAAGGTTGTGGGATAGTTTTCATGGAACTCCACAGAGTAACAGAGATAGAAGACTAAAAAATGCAACAAAACTATACATAACACAAATTCTGCATTCTCCCAAACACACAGAAGTGCCAAATGATGTAGAAAAATACAATTTAACAGAGAAAGAAAGAAAAACATCCAAACCCCAGAAATAGTAACCATATCAACTACATAAAAGAGAACATGTCAACAAATCATACTTGAACAAATATGCCCACGTTGGGGTTTAAGAAAATTACAGTAATTGCAAATGTCTTATACAACAAGTTTTCATCATATTTCAAGTAAAGCACTAAAATGAGGAGCTTAGAGCTGCTGAATGCAAGTGTAAGAGAGAAGTGAAAAGAGTGATGGAGAAGTACCTTGGTTTGTGGATGCTTAATCCACCAGAAGTATTAAGCCTAAAAGAAGTGGTATTTTGTCTAAGCTGACCATAGTAATGAGTAGTAGAAGGAGGTTCCTTGAGAGTTACAATGTAAACAGCTGTTGAATCACCGAATTCGTCCAGACAAGATGCGCATAGAAACATCCCAAAACAGACAACAACACATAGTAGACGTGCACAGTGAATAATATCCATTAGGGAACAGTAATTAAACCCAAAAGAACACTCTTTTAAGTGTTGTAATCAGAAGCTCCTTCCCCTCATATCTTGAAGCATAAGCTTGGTTGTAGTCTCTTTTGAGTACTCAAATTGGAACAAGAGATGCACCAACACGAAACTAGGAAACTCTAAATCTAGAGGCTAATAGTTCCAAGAAGACAATGAAAAAACAGCCATGAAAACTTCCCCTCTCAAATGGGGAGGTGATAATAATGACCAAGAAAGCAGACCCTTCTTCTTTTCGGTGATAAAGAACCCACTTTTGTTCACTTTTTGTGCATCTACTGTAGGTATTGAGAGAGAGAATGAGAGAAGGTAAAGGAGGTGAGAGAATAAGAGATTGTATTAATGGCAGCTGTGTTGATGGAAATAGCCAATCTGCAAAAACTTTCTTGGGTAATGTGAATTTGAACGTTTTAACAACTCAGAGCCAAAAACGAAATGGAAAAAAAAATTACAGAGAAACACAGGGCAGAGGCAGAGGCAGAAAGCTTGAGAGTAGTAATCCAAGTAAAGAAACAAAAACGTTTTCTTTGTTCTTATTCTATAATCTGACTGAAGGGGCCTTTTGGTATTGGCCTGTAAGTCAAAAAATTTGATTTCAAAGAACAAGGGAAATTTTAACACACAATCTGACAACTACATTTCCAAAAATGTCAAACAAATTTGCTCCTGACAGTGAAATTTCATATTATAGCAATGACCCACATTCAAAAACAAATTTAAAATTAGGATTTCCTAATAAAGATTGAATTTTTATGTAAATAATGTACTAAGAAATTCCATGGAAGTACAAAGGGGAACAAAGACGTTGAGACAATGTGCGAAGGAAAAGTGGGGTACGTGTGAGAAATTGATAGGTTCACTCATAAATTTTACCCCTTTTTTTTTTTTCCTTTACTTTCTTTTTCTTTGTCCATTTGCTCCCAACGTTCGATTTTTTTAAGCTGACCCGTGAGAGAGAGAGTTTTTGTTTTGTGGGTGTAATGTGGGACGGTGGTGTCTTTGGAGGCTCGCACGTGCCAAAAGTGAGAAATTAATGGACATTGTCTTTTTTATATATTCTATTTCATTTCCATCTCAAGTTGCCTTTTTTACTTAATTTTGTTTCATAATAGTTAATTAGCAATTAGAATGATGATTGGGCCATACAAAAACTGATTATTTATCATACATTGCTTTTAGGAAAATTCCACTATTTACTTTTCCTCATTTTCTGACTATAATTGAGGATTATCTTTTCTTTAATCATTGTCTTTGGACTTTATTGCTTAATATGTGAATAGTTTCTAATGTTAGAATTTGTGGTAAAAAAATATTTTAACTTTGGCAGTTGAAAAGGAGTTTGATCATGAAATATGGCAATATAACCAAACATATCTACCTTGTTATGTTTAAACATGCTATTGGTCATAAATCCTTAAGCATGCTCTTAACTTATGCTTGAGTAATTAAGGACATATTTGGAAGTAGTTTTAAAATGGCTAAAATCACTTTTGTCATTTTTAAAATCACCGTTAGATATGTTTTTAATTCTTCAAAACTAATTTTGATGATTGAAAATTGCATTTAAAAGTGTAAAATTGAAAATTAAATTATTTTTTAGTGATTTTGAAAATAACAAAAGTGATTTTAACGATTTTAAAATTACTACCCAATTTGAACATGTATTAACTGGTAAGATGTTTTGTTTCATGGGCTAAAACTTGTATAGACTATTAATGTGGGATGGGAAAAAATTTAATTAGTACCCTAGTATATACCCTCCTCATTAATATTCCTCCATGTGATTAGTAGATATATTAGTTTACAATGTACTATTAATTTATTTTAGTTGAATGGAGTACTGATTATACATTTTCAACTTTCAATTTAGAACAAAAATAACTAATTCTATTTGAAAATGTATTGTTACACGAGATTGTTATTACGAACTTACAAAGCAAAATTTGGTGTATTCGATCCAAGCGAGAACTTTCTATATTTTATGGTCTAATCTACTCTATTGTTTTAGTGTACTCATTCTACCATGTTGTTTTAGGAAGAGTCTGAATCTTTTATTAGGTCTAGTTTATTCGTTCTACCTTGTTGTGTTGTAGATCAAAATAGACGGTCTTCAAAGATATGTAGTCTTAATATAACAAGTAACATGTAGTAATAATTTATGCCATATATAGAATTGACCTATGATGAAGGTTAGGGTTTGATAAGGGTGAAAAGCAAAGGTAAATTTACAATCTCAACTTTAGGCATGGGATTCTAAAATCCATTTGTATAATTGTTGTTGATAAATAAGGCATCAAAGAACACTTTTATTTGTCAAAGTGGTAGGCCCAACCAAAAAGCCCATCATATGACTAGCTGACTATCTCTAAAGCACATAAAAAATACATAGCCATTTGAGGGATATTTTTTATGGAGTCTTGACTGTCTCTAAAGGATCCTGATTCCACAATCATTTACATCACTTCCTCTTGGATTTTCATTTATAACCTTCCCCCCATGTGTACCAAACAATTTGTATTGCTCACTAAAACAAAAGTGCTAAAAGATTAATACTCTTCTTTAATTTCTTCATTCTTGTCATAATAACATATGGAAGTATATGGCATTATAAGAAATTATACATTGAGATTAAAATAAATGGAAAAAAAAAGGTTGAGTGACTAAAAGAAATTAAAACTTTACCATAACCTTTCATGAGTATTACATTTTTTTTAATCTCTTGCAAAGTTATATTTGATAAATTGTCTCTATATATATATTAGCCTTGTCTAGCTAATTATAAAATGCATGTTCAATACAAATTTGATGAGACTTTAGAGAAAATGACGCTAGAACTAAAATTTTGTTGTTTTTCATCACTTTTAAGAGAATTATTCAATGGTTGATCTTGTAATTTTGTTCAATGCTGTGACTTTTTCTATTAAAAGTAATAACTTCTTGTTAAAATTAGTAGATGAATTTAGCAAAAAGTTGAATGAAAGTAAAGAAAACTGCCACACTTATTTATGTCTAAGTTCAACCCATTAAAATTGAAAGTTTATGGTGAAGATTGATAGACCATACTAAATTTCAGATTAACATTAATTTTGTTTCTCACAAAACAAAAAATGTTGAGCTAGTTTTTTTTTTTTTTTCTTTTTCTTTTGAATTCAACAATGGAGGGATGGAGGATTGAATCATCGACCTTGAGATGATAATTAGTACTTTATTCACTGAGATATGTTCAAATTGACTAGTTGAGCTAGTTTCTAACCTTTAATTTTGTAAATAATATTAAATATTATTCAATGTGATTGTCGCATCATAGTTATTCAATTAAACTATCGAGGATATAGTTAAATCTTAGATTTTTAATTTAACTTTCATACCTCTAACTTTATAAAACCATTGACTGTGAGCCGCATTTTTCAATCTCTTTGAATAATTTCTCGTAAATATCAGAAGATCCCCTTTGAAAATGGTACTCTTACCAAAAGAGTGAAAATTCTCATCTATTTCACAAGCTTATAAAGATGGTTTGTGATCCTAAATATCCCTGCTGAGTACCGACATTTATGTCTCCAATTCTAACAATGGTTAAAGAGATTTGGTAGTAAAGATGGTAAATATACTTCTGAAAATTCATTGTACTCCAATCATTTTACAAATACAAGTATGCACTTTATCAGATCTCTAAATACATACAATGCCAATTAACAAAAGGATGTTTTTTATCAATCATTTTTCCTTCAATTATGATAAAGTTTCAACCAAGACTCTGTAAGGAACATACAAATTATAATGTCTCAACAAAGAGAGACATACAAATTACAAACAATCACGCCATGAGAAATGAAGGTGATGAAAAACATTTTTCTTTCAACACTTTGATTTCCCCTTCTCCATATGTTAAAGTTGGTAACTGACAAAAATCTACTGCAATAAAATAATGGTAGCCTAACCTTTCCCTTCTCCTTTGGTATTTGATTTGGGCAATCATACTTGTAGTAGAAGTAATCTTTCTTAGACTCCCTCCTTTTGTGGTGCAAGTTGGAAAAAGAGTTCCCTTCTACAATAATATTGACACACTTGAGAAATTTAATCTCACAGACTAGGGATGGTGATGAGACTTTGTAGTACAGCTTTTCTTTTAATTAATATAGTTTAAATTGAAGTATTTGATATTTCTTACACTTGGTTTGGAGTTCCATTAAGCAGACATAACTAAGAGAGTGTAGCATCACAAAAGAGACAAGGTCCACTAGAAGAATCCTGCCTTGTTCGAAGACACTGACAAAACAGCGGACCATCTAGATCTGTGAAAACTTGGCCTTTTCAAAACTTAGACCTTAGTTGGTACATGCACCCCAGAAAGTGAAGCATTGTGTGGTTCTTATTCATGGCAATTGTCTCCCAGACAAAGGAAGAAAATTTTGGTTTGAGCAAACTACCGTTATTATTTAGACAGTTTAGATTTGTGAAGAGTCAAAGAGCCTTTCAGAATATGATATTACTTGACAATCATGCTTATTGGAAAGAAGTTACTTCTTCCTACCCTTTTATAGTCCAATCTTCATTACATTTGTTTCATGAAAAAGGAAAAATACACACACATAACTCATATGCACACACAAAAATATATAGATTTTCTCCTTTTAACAGAAGAGGTTCCAAAATACAGAACTTTCAGTTCGTACTATTCAGGCTTGAGGTCCTTAAGTACTCCTATATAATGTCAACACAAGATTAAAAGGTGAAAGGGGCAGGCGAATCTACCTAGATCAGGAATTGGCAATTCACATTAAAATCCTGCATTCCAAGTATATCTAACGGTTAAGTTGCAAAACCAGGACCACAATTTGCTAATAACAGTACATTGTCGAATCCTACAACAGCATCAACACAAATTCAAAGAGAGATTGGGCCCAGGGAGATGAACCAAGCTGTAGCCCCTGGCAAGTGAACCTTAGGTTGAAGCAACACAAGATAATATCCATGAAGGCCTCCACAGATCATCACATGTAATACGTCTGCAACAAATAACTATCAAGTTAATGAGAAATGATCAACAGCAAAATTATAGGATTGCATGATAACTGTAATGTTTTGATACTCGACAAAATTTCGGATCCTAGAATGGTTGTAAATTTGTAATATGTAAAGTTCAAAAAACTTAAGATGACCAAAGTTTCCCCAAAGTCCTGCAGAAATCGTCTTGGTTTAAATCAGGTGGTAACAAGTCAAGATCGTAACAGCCTTTACCACCTCACTATACCAATCAAGCATTCAGATCTTGTAAATAGGGTCATATTTTACCAACAGAGTTGTTAGAGATAGAGAAAGAGGAAAAACAACCAATTTTGGCATACACTTAAAAGTGTCGTCAAAGCATCGAGAAAGTAATACACGATAATTAATGCATATTTATGAATAAACCATATATATTGTCACAAGATGGCCACAATTTAGGATCATAGCTAATTTTCTAAGTCAGTGACTCAATTGAGAAAGTCACTAGGGGAAAATATTAATAACTGAAAATATTTCAACCTTATCAATAACGAGGGCTAGCAACTTACTACGAAGTTGGGAAGTAAACATCTTGGAAGAAATACTCCTCCAATGCAAAGCAAAATAACAATACCATCACAAATTTCTATTTAGGAGATATATTTTATTGTCTCAACTTGGCAAACATTAAGTCACTCAATTAATTTATAGGAACATTCAGTCAAACCTAAGAAAATATGTGTCACGCTAAATAATGTGTATGAATTATTATTGATCCTAAAGTATTATGAGGATATCTTCTCCATGCCATAGCCAACTAATTATTTCAATATCTTTTAAGATTTCAAATATCACAAGAGTTAACCTTGTATGTTTTAGTAAAGTATATTTTGTTTTTATGTTAAATTTACATGTTTTATCTATAGTGAAGTATTAATATATTTCACTAAAACAAAACATGTTGCCAGTGTGTTCATGTCCTACTTTTTTACAAATTGATGTGTTGCGATGTCCACATCGTTTGTGTTTGTGTCAGTCCTCCTCAGAGTCAACCTGTTTAATCCAAATTATTTCATCAAAGAAATCCTTCTTTTACACCAACAATATTAATTTTCTCCTACAGGCACACTCACTTAAGCCATTATTTAAAATACCATTACTTATTTTGGAATCAGAAAAGCAATAGAATCCTTATCCTAAGCAGTCAGCAGACTCAGCACAATGCAATGAAGAAAGAACCTGCCGTGAGGAACAAGAAGTGCAAACAGCAAAAGAACAAGTAATCAACAATATCCTAAGTCCTGAGCACAAAAAAGGCAAGGAAGGAACAAAAGAAGTAGGCAGGGCAAAAAAACTTATGTAACTTTAGCTGTGTTTTGGGAGGGAATCCCCTCCACCAAATGCCTCAAGGATGTCCCTCTTCCTTCTTCTGATAAATATATTACACAAAGTTTCTTGTTGGAGGGGGAATAAATATTATGTAACTTTCTTCTCAAATACTGCATTCTAATCTACAAGTTATTTCCTCCAGTTCATAGAGATTGTTTCTGGTTTGGTGTCAGAACCATACTGCTACTTCCAAATTATGCCATCGAGTGTTATTCTAAAAGTTAGGGGTGTGAATCAAAACAAAAAACGGGACTAAACCAAGTTGGTTAGGTAAGCTTTTCTGCATAGTCAGTTGATTTTAAAAACCATTTACACACATTAGTACACTCCTCCAGCAGTCATCATGTATAGTATTTTAGTTCACGGTTGAACAGATTCATCATAAGCTACCATCAACATAGAGCAAACTACTCATATATCCATCTTATTTAAGCCCAAGATGCTATTTCTCAATGCCAGCTTGAATGCCCCAAGGATACCGGTGCCCAGGCAGGAAGGATAAATGAGGTGGTTCTATAAGATATCTTTAAAAATAAAAAATAAAAAATAGAGGTATTTTGGTCTCTAAACTTTGGCATGTGACTATTTAGTCCCTATACTTTCAAACTTGTAACAATTTACTATGTAATTCAACATTTTTAACAAATTACTCTCTACCATGTAAAATCTTGTTAAGATTTAATAGAATTTTTTACTTATATACATTGATAAACTGTTAGGGACCAGATGTATTTGTAAATTGCCTTACATAATAAAAGTCACATATCATTACTTCCCCTTTATGAGATTTTTCATGAGACGGATAAAACCATTAGAAATTTAAAAACTACTAGAACTAAACCATTATGGGCTAAAATTTAAGAACTGAATTGTTACAAATTTAAAACTGCAGCTATCAAGTTCATGGAAATTTCTACTTCAATAAGAAGGTACGGGAATCAAGAGTGTTTTTAACCAAATAAATACTGTAGAGATAGGGTAATGTTGGATCTCATTGGGTTCTCAAGGGCAAATGCAACCACCTAGATAGATTCCCAAGAGTAGGCCAATGTCAGAGAAACAAACAAGCACAGATGGATAAACAAGACATTTGTTCCTTTCAAGTGAAACAAAAAAGTCCTACCGTTGATTTGAACATGGAAATATATATATATATTAAGACAAGGAACCCTAGACTTCCCTTAGAAGATCCTATAAGTTTTCTCGAGCAAAAGAACCATAAAGTAGCCAGAAGATATTAATCCAGATGACCTTATCCTTGCCAGAGAAACTAATTCCAGAGACACGTTAGAACAAAAGCCTTTTGCAGAAAGGGTGTCTGTCTCCCACAAGCCAGTAATTGTTGAACATGTTAAAGTCGCAACCTTCAAAAGCAGTCCCCTAACTCAACCAACCGTACACCAATGGATAATTTGGGATTCCAGGGAAGTTGGAAACATACCCAAATGAGATCCCTCCTGAATATAATGCTCTTAAATTTTAATCCCGCGACAGAGCAGATCGGTATACTTGATTTCAATGATGCGCAAGTTTATTCGAGATGGCTAAAACAAAGAATTGAACGCTAGGGGTGTTATGCTAACAACTTTCGAATATAAAGACACGTACCAACACTATTGTTGTTGATTTTGCTGCTGGTTCTGTGGGTTGGGCGGAGGCGGCATGCCAGGACGAGGTGGTCCATAAACAGGAACAGCGCCACCGGGCGGAGGAGGCATCCCAGGTCGAGGCGGGGGAGCTGGCATTCCAGGCCTGGGTGGCGGTGGTGGTCCCCTCATCACCTGCCCGGTTGGTGGAGGTCCCATGGGTCTCTGCGCAAATTGAGGAGGAACCTGGAAAGGTTGTGGCGGGGCTCCCCCTGGTCTCGCTGCAGAGAATTGTGGTGGAGGCACCGGAGGAGGCATGCCTCTCCCAACTTGAGGTGGAGCTTGCCCTGGAAACATCGGCATCTGACCAGGTGGACGGATAACGGGGGCAGCCGGATATGTCATCGGCGGAGCGGATAGCTGAGGTACTGGCGGGCGAGAGATTTGAGGCTGCATCATCCCCGGAGCGGGTCCACCCACTCCACGAACTGGCCCAGCAAGACCAGGCTGCGCCTGAACCAAAGGAGCGGTCGGGATACCCCTACCAGCGGCACGGCCCATACCAGGCCCAGCCATAGCCGCAGCATTAACAGCCTTAGCACGGGACTCTTCAGCAGGCGGTGGACCCTCAACTGTCATGGAAATGACCTCTTCGCCGCGGAGAAGAACGAGCCCAAGGGTACGACGCTCGTCACGTTCCTCGTTAGTCTTCTTACCCTTGGCCGGAGGAAGCTTACGGAACTCCTCGCAGTCGCCGAGGACGAGGTTCATGTGCCGATCGAAGGCCATGAACTTGCCAACCAATTGGCGGCCATCTTGGATGGTGACCCTCATCCGGTAATTAATATACTGGAGCATCTTCGAACTCTTAGACATCGACATTGTGCCAGAATGTCAAACGCCTGAACTGAGATGCGACCTAGGGTTTGTTTCAGTACGAACTCCAGCAAGAAGAAGGAAGCGAGCGGGAGTGGGAGAGAAAAAACCTAGGGTTTTACAAATTGGAGCCTAAATTTGCTCTTTCAAATTTGCTCTTTACGAAAATAAAGGGCCGAACACCACAATTTCGGCCCACCGGTCCAGGTCCATGCCCCATGCCCGTATGCCCAAAATTCAAAAGCCTCTGTAATTTACCTTTAAAATCCCCTCTAAAAAAATAAAAAAATAAATAAGCTTTTAATAACAATTTAAGAATATTACTTTTTTAGATAAAGAATAAGATAGCATATTCATTTAGTGTTCGAGTTTTGAAAAAATATGTGGTTTGGTCCCAAATTCTTAAAATATGCATTTTTAGTCTCAACAGTAATTGCAATTAATCTCAATTTGACTAATATCAATTGTAAAGGAAATAAGTAAGAAGATAGAAGAATAAAGAGAAAAAGCGAAAACTAGTAGAGAAAAAAAAAACTTTATTTATTCTAATCATTATACATTTAAGAAGAGACTTTGCAAAAAAAAATTAAGAAAAAAATAAAATTTTCAATTAACAAAAGGTGTATTAACTTAACTTTAGGCAGTAATTAATATATATTTTTCACTCGGATCTAATGAAAATTTATCATTTTTTATAGGAGCTAACATTGACAATACTCTTCTTACTCTATCACTTATCTTTTAGTTATAGTAGGAGAAAATTAATTTCGATAGACAAATTACCAACTAATTGATCTATACTTTACACATTCCTTCTAATTGATACACATATATCAATTTAAATGTTGCAAGTGGGAACATTTTTAAAAAATTAATAAATTTACTTCCAAAAATTATATATTATGTAGATTCTTAAGCTATAAATTCTATGTTTTAACGTGTTTTAAATCATATAATTAGAAGATATATTTGAAAGTGACATATGGATGCATGGTTGGAGGTAAATAGCAATTATTGTTGTTCAACTTTAAGTGAGTGATCTTTGCATAGGGAAGCACCCTCTTGGTCACAAGTGGTTGCATATGCATTCACGTGAATTCAGCCTCATCATTGAGCCTATGGCCCAAAGGCTAGTCCAAGCTTTGACCTAAAGACAAATTTTAACTAGCTCAATTCATCCCAAATATAATTACCAGCCCAATGAACTTTATAATTCAACCAACCCAAAAATATAGTCAAACATAACTCTCTTAATTTTCAAACTCAACAATTATACAGTAGATTTGTCACACATTATGCAATCATAGAATCATAATATGTGGTCTTATTAGAGTCATTTCTCTAAATACAAGTTCGCTTTATCAATTTATGTTATTTCTAACCATACTTATATATTGAGCAAAACTCGAAAATGATTTAAATTTAAGCTATAAGATGTTATAACTTTTTTCTTTTTTACTTTTCGAGATTTACATGTTAGGAGATATGATTCAACTATTGCACTTACAAAAATGGTAGTAAAGATATCGAAAATGGGTCACTGGTGCTCGAGTCGTTGTGGAATGAGAGGGGAGGGAAGAAGAGAAAAGGCATAATAATTTTATTAATTTTTTTATTAAAAAAACAGGTAGAAAAATTTTATTTATTTTTTTATTAAAAAAAAGATAAAAATTTTTATGTTTGTGAGGAAAAAAAGTCGGAAATGAGAGAAACACAAAGAAAGAGAATAAGATGGAGGACATGATACTAATAAGAGAGAGCAAGGGGCTCTTCAGGGGCTCGTATTGGAATGAATTTGGATTGTAATGTAATCTAAAACTTATGTTTGACTTAAGCGTTTTGAGCCCAATTTGTACTATTAAACTTATTCCATAATGATATTTTTAACCAAATTATCTTTCCCTCAATTTTCACGTTTCACAATCTAATTTTCGTTCCGCCCTCGGTACCTCGCGCATTTCAACACTTCTCTGATTTCGACTAATCTTGATTACATTCTAGCATCTCAGACAACCTATAAGACTTTTTAGGACAAGAAAAAAAAAACTATAGACGGTAGTTTTTGGTTTTCAAATGAGTTTAAGCAAATTTTCACTTTCAAGTTATTTTTTTAAATGAAATGTAAGGTCGAAGGTACTTTTAATAATTCAATATTTTATTTATTTATTAAATTACAAGTCTAGTTCTTAAATTTTATAGTTAGTACCTATTTAGTCCCTAAATTTTAAAAAATGTCTAATAAATATTTGAACCTTCAATTTCGTATCTATTGAGTACTTGAACTTTCAATTTTGCTTAGTCTACAAATATTTTTCTCTTCCAAGAGTCCATAAGTTGAATTTATCTAATAGAATCGTACAAATTCAATTTAATTTTAAGAAAATGTTGACAATGTTGAAACACAACGTTGTTTTTTTGTTTCTTTTACAATAAAATGTGTTAAAATGTTGACCATGTTAAGGACTTGTCAATAGATACATAGATATAAAATTGAAAGTTTAAACATCTATCCACACCAAAATTTAAATTTTAAAAATCTATTAGATAATTTATTTATTTCAAATTTAAGATTTTATTTTATTTTATTTTTTTTAAGTCAAGAGTCTGAACTTCTAATTTAACCTTATTTATTAAAAGCATAAATATTTTTGGACGAACCCGAAAAGCCCAAATTTTGGTTAAACGCTCAATTGCTTCGTCGGTCTTCTCTCTTTATCTCTAGAGTCTGCTGGATTCAGATCTAGAAGAAGGAGCTTGGACGAAGGAAGAGTAAAACCATGGCAACACCAGATCATTTGTTCAACCTGAGAAATAATTTCTATTTGGGAGCGTATCAGGCAGCCATTAATAACAGTGATCTCCCCAATCTCTCCCCCGATGACGCAATGGAGAGGGATTCCATTGTTTTCCGCTCTTACATTGCCCTTGGCAGTTATCAGGTCTGTCCGTGCACATTAGCATGGTTGTAATACTTATTGATGCTTGATTTGATTTCGTTTTGATACTCTGTGCGTCCTCTTTCAGCTAGCGATCAGCGAGATCGACTCATCCGCCCCGACGCCTCTTCAAGCCGTCAAATTGCTCGCTCTGTATCTGTCTGATCCCAGCAGCAAGGTTTCATCCGTGGATCTAGACCCTTTTTAGCCGATTATGTTATTTTGAATATAATGTATTTTTGGAATTCATAGAATTTCAATTATATCATTGGGTCACGCATTTCTAAGCTATATTGCTTCATTTTATAAATTTAAACCATATTTGACACTGATCTGAAACGATGTACAAAAAATCTCGAGATGCTTTTTCTGGGAATTCAATGTTGATAACTCCATTTAATTGGCTTGTGATGTTTGCTACCTTTTCATTTGGGGGGGGGGGGGGGGGGGAGGGGGGGTGTGAGTGGGGGTGGATGAGGGAAGGGTAAGCAATTCATAATTTCGGTAATGAACGGATAAAATTTTAGTTTTTAGTATTTGGTAATAGAAATCTGTGCATAATTGGATGAATAATAAAAGTCACTTAACGTGTGAATAGTCTAACCAGTTCAAACCAACGTAAAAGATTTCAGATTTTACCACTTGTAGTGGACGATAAACGACGTTCAGACAAAAAATGAAGACGTTTTTCTTATTCACGAGAGCAGAATAATCATAGTTTCTTTGCTGATGAATTCATTGAACGTCGTAGGAATCTACCATCGCAAGTCTACAGGAATGGTTATCAGATCCAGCCATTGGAAACAATCCTACTTTGAGGCTAATTGCAGGAATCATATTCATGCATGAGCAAGATTATAATGAAGCCCTGAAACACACAAATGCTGGAGGAACCATGGAGTTGTAAGTCTCATTTTGAATGCCTTACCAGTATCTAAATCTTTCATCTGTATAGTTTCAATTGTTAGCTGCTATTATGTAGGTTTGATATTTTTTTTCTTTTCCTTTTCTTCCCCTCCCGTTTTGGGGGGTACGTGTACATAGATTTCAAAGATTTTCAAATGCAACTATTTATTTATTAAATACCATATTTTTCTTCTTAGAAAAAACCTGTAGCCACTCAACAGAATTGGTAATGGTGGACCAATGTCATATTTTACACTCTTCCATGTAGCCACTATTCGACTATCTTAGTCTTACTTTCTTTCTGATTGTCTATTTCTTTGGGTAGGAATACAGTACTGTCGTCACATCATGTAAACCAATGTTGACACATATATAAAATAAAAGATCCAACTTTCATCCAGAAAAATGAAAGAATTAATAAGGAAATGCAGAACAACAGCTCTACAAAAGGAGCCAAACCAAACATAACTATACAGAAAAAAGGAGCTCCAATCCAAGACAATAAAATCTAGTGATTCAAGGTAATAAAACCTAGTGATTAATTTTAGAAATCTTTAGCGACTATTGTCCAAAGAGAAATATTAAGCTTCGCTAGACAAAAAACCTTTACCCAGAATCTCTTGAACCCTCTAAAGTCATTTATTTAATCCAATGGTTCTTTCTAAGGTTTATAGTTTTCTTGGACTATGACCTTTGGCTCTCGGGAGATTGATCATCAGTATTTTGTGATAAATGTGATTGCACTCACAGGGTGAACCACCGCCCCACCAAGAAGAGATCAAGTAATTGAAAAGTGTGCATAGTTTAAGACAAAGTAATTTAGCCATATACATCTTCCTATTCTTCCCATCAATGAAAGTTTTGCTTTTGAGGAAATAAATGTGAATAATTGTGTCGAAAGAAAGGATTTATTTCTTTTCAGATGGATTATAATTTCCAAGTAGTTCATTTTTCTTCTCCGGCGTTCTTTATATTTTCTAATATCCTTTTTTTTTTTTTTTATTTCTTATGTTTGATTTGAGTGTCATAAGTTCATTCAAGAACTTCGATAATAGTTTGTAAGGGAAGGCCCTTTTTGTCCCTTGGCCTGTTAGGCTGATCTTCTCGATCTTTCGAATGAAAGGCTTTTTTGTTTCTTATTAAAAAAAAGAAAGAAAGAAACTTTGGATAATAGTCTGAAGCATTAGTCTAGTATCAATTACAAGTTTAGTCTTCAAACCTTGATGATTGTATCTATTTAATCTTTGAATTTTAAAAGTTTTAATTAAATCCTCAAACTTTTCGTTTTGATTCTAATAACTGTATGCTATTATCACACTTGCTTAAATGTTGACATGACATTTTAATTAGACTAATAAGTGATGATTTGACACAATGCGGCATAAAGGAGTATCCTTCCTAGCAGGATAAAGCATGGCAGTGTACCATTGTATTTCATCATGCACTCTGTCGATTTTTTGTCTGTCTACTCTTATTTCATCCTGATTTACTACCTTGTGGCACGTTGTGTCAAATCATCACCTGTTAGTTCAATCAAAATGTCACGTCAACATTTATGTAATCATATCAACAACAAAGAATTCTTAGAATCAAAATTGGAAGTAAGATGATGTATACAAAACTTGTTAAGGTTTAGAGACTAAAAGATACAACTGTCAAAATTAAAGGATTTAATTTGTAGTTTAACTTTTCTGTTTCTTACTGCATACTTCTTTCATCTTATGTGCCTAATACAGACGCAAATAGTTGATTTAGGGAAGATATTTGTGTGAGTGGAAGCGCATACTGTAATTAGCTCAAGCCTGATTTTGTTTTTTCCTTGCAGGCATGCTCTGAATGTTCAAATATTTCTGAAGATGCACAGGTCAGATTATGCAGAGAGACAGCTGAGAGTCATGCAACAAACTGATGAGGATCACACATTAACACAACTTGCAAATGCTTGGTTAAATTTAGCAGTGGTTTGTAGCTTATGTTTCCATTACTCCGAATGAAGGAATATAGACATTCTGGAGGTAGTCTTACTATTCTGTAATTTTTTGCTTGACCAGGGTGGTTCCAAGATACAGGAAGCATATCTCATCTTCCAGGATTTCTCTGAAAAGTATCCCATGACAAGCTTGATTTTGAATGGAAGGGCCGTCTGCTGCATGCATATGGGAAACTTTGATGAAGCCGAGACACTTCTTCTTGAAGCATTGAACAAGGTAGTTTTTGGATGACCCTGCATTTGAGTACTTATTTTGTATAACTGAAACTGCTTATCTGCGGGGATCAAGATTATTGGCACAGATTAATGACTGAAAAAAACAGAAAAAGAACCTCGACCGAACATCTCTGTAACTTGGTTGTCTTCAATGAAGTTCCAATGTGATCAAAGTTTTAGACATATCGAACATTTTCAGGACAACTTAGGATGCAAATATATTATATAAATTTCTAATTGTAGCTGAGAAGTTTCTTTGTTTGTCTTCACAGGATGCAAAAGATCCCGAAACTCTGGCCAATCTAGTTGTATGCAGTCTTCACCTTGGCAAGCCAACTTCTCGTTTTCTCAGGTAATGGGTGGGGATCAATGGCCAGAAATCTTTCTCTTCCTTACCTTATTTATTTTTAATTAATTAATTATTTTTATGTTTTGATTGTTTGGTTGTTTGGTTGCAATGCTTTTCTATAACTCTGCATCTTTGTGGGAATTGTGGACTGAAGGTAGTTTATAAGAATGTGAATGGTAATACTATGATCACCTAAATTCTAGAAAGTTTTTTAAAGTGAGGTCGGATTGACTTTTGAGAGTAGTCTCTTAAAGTGAATCATTTCTATCACACTTTTGAAGAAACTAAACCCATTTTCTAAAAATATTTGAAGGGGATTTAATGAAGAGTTTGAACATTGGAGGCTGATATTTGAGATTCTTCTATTGTACCGCTCATTTAATATCTTGGGTGTTCAGAAATTTCTTTTGCCCTAGACCTGTCTCGCATCTTCATATTTCATGTTTACCTGGAATAAGTTTTTTTTTTTTTTTTTTTTTTTTTTTTTTTTTTTTTTAATAATTTTAACTGCTATTATGGTGAATTTATCTGTATTGATAAAAGCTACTTGAGCAGTTGAATCCACCCTCAAGTTGGATTAGAATTTATCTTACCATGGCTGCTATTGCTAACATACTCTCCACAAATTTTCAGCCAATTGAAACTTTCACATCCCGACCACTTGCTTGTTAAACGCATCTCGGCTGCTGAAGAAAACTTTGATAGAGCTGTTCAATCTGTTGCTTAGAGAACCCTTGCTGCTTTGATGAACGATGTTTGCTAGTGTTAAACGATAGTCTTCAACCCCGCAGCTGTTTACTGTCAAGGGGCTGTTGATTTCTATTAAATACAAAATCGAACCAAATGTTTGACGGCAGAAATTGTAAGGCATGATTCTCATCATTTTTGTACTGAGCTTCCTGGATGTGATCCATGATTATTTTACTTAATTCTTTAGCATTTTCATTTGTTTCGGCCTTTGGGTTGGATTGGGTGTATAAAAGGACGGCCTTTCAAGTTTCACTGTTTGATATTTATACTACTATACCACAAGTCTTTTTAGGGTGTATTTGACCCAAGGAGTTGGGAAATAGGAGTTGTGAACTCCACTTCATGTTTGGCCAAGGAGTTCGTGGGTCCCACCACTAAAAATATCAATCTTATACCTTGTCAATTTGTTACATTGCACGTCTTAGACTTTTAGTAAGGGGTGGAGTTGTGAAATCTGGAAAGTTGTGAACTTTTAAGGCTCACAATGTAAGGAGTCGATAAAACATAAGATTGATTATTTTCTAGTGGTGGGACCTACAAACTCCTCAAATTAAACAAGGAGTGAAGTTTACAACTCCGCACTTCCCAACTCCCTACTTCTCAACTCCTTGGCCCAAACACCTCCAAGAGAGTAGGAATAGTGAGTAGAAGAGAAGTTACATGCTATAGCCATAGAGTTTAATATAAAAAATTATCTGGGTTATGTTTTGTTGAGTTTTAGAATAATTATTAATCTCATTCTCAATGTAGAATAATTAATAATTTTATAAAATGTGTGAAGTATTAGTGTAGCTGAATAGTTAATGTGCTTGGTTATTGAAGAGATTGGATGCCACGACTTGTGGATTTAACTAATGGAGTCTTGGGTAAACTTCAAAAACTCTCCAACCAAACCTTGCCTTTTTTGGCATGAAATAAGGCGATACATGAAGAAGATTGGTCCGGACTAAAATCTTCTTCGGTAGTACATTACATTGGTGTTTAAATAGCAGTGGACTGCTACAAGCCGTTAACTCTATTTTCAAAGGTTGATATAATTAACTGTAATGAATTCACAATTTAACATCTACACACGAAACATCTTCCCTTTCATTTTAAAAATAAACAAAAAGTATGTAATGAATTCACAATTTAACATCTACACACGAAACATCTTCCCTTTCATTTTAAAAATAAACAAAAAGTATATAGAGAAGATGCTTTCGCGGTTTTTGCCACCAGAATTAGTTTCAGAGAGATGTTTATCATTTGTAAACTTCATGAAAGTATAACAAGTAATATGCGGATATGGATCATCATCATACAAAGAACAATGGATCATCATACAAGTAATATGCATATATGTAATCCAAGATTTTTGTTCCCTTTTTAATCTACATCAAATTTCTGCTTTGGAATTGCTTCATTAACAAATAAGAACATGACAGAAGCAAAACTCATTTTTCACTTTTCCATTTGGCATAATTTATGCAATAATTTACTATCTCAATGAGGAAGGGAGGGTGCAGAGAGATGATGGGAAAGGGAAACAAGTGAGAAAGAAGGGTAACTTCTGCACAGACATCCTTTATTTTCTCAACTATATCGTTTCAAATTCATGTGACAAATGCGCTGTTTCCTATAACTACTGCATGATAAGGTAAGGGCATAGAATAACTTCATGTAAAGTTAAAAATTGGATACAAAAAAAAAATTCCGACCACTCTGCTTCCAATCCAGCTGCTGAAGTAGCAACAGAAAGCACAGATGAAGAGTTAATACCTCAAAGGGTCTTTCCCAAGGTTCCTTCTTGGGCAATTAAATGCTCTCTTCTTTCATGGAGGAGCCATTCATGAACTTCCATAACCATTAAGGTGTGACTTTTGCCATCTCCAAGCTACCTTTAAGCTTTCTTCAAGATCTGTGTACTGAGCTGTCCAGTTAAGTTCCTTATTTATCTTTGTTGGGTCACTAAAGACTTCTGCATAATCACCCGGTCGACGGTCAAGATAATCAACTTTGATAGTAACCCCAGTTGCCTTCTTGCATGCTTCAACGAACTCCTTAACTGATCTACCTGATTAAAAGACCAAGAAAACGAGTCTGAGATGTGACATCATACATTTACTTCATTGCAGGATGTTGGATGAGGAATATAATTGAAATGTATGTTTCTTTTTTCCCTTCATATTTTGAGATGAGCAAACCTTTTCCAGTGCCAACATTATATATTCCAACTTTTCCAGCCTCTGCCTTTGCAAGAGCTTTGACATGAGCGTCAACTAGATCAGTGACATCAATGTAATCCCGGACACAAGTTCCATCATGTGTAGCGTAGTCTGTTCCTCTGACCTGCAATGTACCAACTTTAATGAATTTTCAAGACAAGCAAAGAAGAAAAGGAAGGGAAGTTGTGCAGTTTATTATTAAGAGATCTTAAATGAATTTGCATTGCTGCTCTCTGTCTTAAGTTTGAAAAGCAGGCAGTTTCAGATTGAAGTTGAAGACGAAAAAAAGAATATCATACCTTGAGTCCAGGAATAATGCCACGAGCTGCATCGAAGCAAGCACCTGAAATTCGTCCCTGCTCACGAAGTTCGGGTCTAGGAGCTTCACCTAACCTACCCTCTGGGTCTGATCCAATCACATTGAAGTATCTGAAATTTTAAAGATACCCAGAAACAAGAACTTGTAAGTTGTGATAATAATAATTAAAAAAAAGTAAAACTCAAGAAAGAACAAAAGTTTCATAATGACAAGTTAATAAAAAAGTAGTTTGGAGTTTGTTACTTAGATCAGAAAGCGCATAGAGTTTGACTTTTACTTATTGTGACTAAGATAAATGCAATTAGAATAGGACTTTTAGTCACATCAACTAATCTGGCAACAGTACAGTTGTTCAGATAAAGCTTCAAAGTTGATCACGAGATTTTATATTTATCTTAAATCAGAAATAACATTGGAAATAACTCTAGCTCCCTATGTATTAGACTTTTCAAAGTAGACAAAAACAACTGATAAACCAACATAAAAGGCATTGGATGAACTGAAATTTATTACACAGAGACATGCCAAAAGAAAAACAAAAGAGGAAGGACTACTATTGAAAGTAATGTACTAAAAGCACATTCCAGTCACTGATAACAAAAATAATAATACGAACCGCAAGATCATGACTGCCATTTTTGAGTTTTTGGAAAAATCTTTTATGATATCTTCTGCCATCTTCTTGGCTTTTCCATAAGGATTGATGGGGACCTGCGGTCATGCAACCATAGAACTGTTAGTTTTACAACGGAAATAGCCATCTCCTTTGAATTAATTGAAGCTAAAAAAAGGAATCAAGTTTCACATTGTGGATAAAAACGCAATCATTTACAGAAGGTTCAAGTTCAAGTAAAATACTTGTGGAGTTTCTTCAGTGATAGGCATTTTATCAGGTTCACCATATGTGGCACATGTACTTGAATATATCAATTTCTTCACTCCATGGGCAGCCATTGCCTCTATAACTGTTAAGGTATTTGATGTAATATTGTGATAGTATCTGCATAGAAAACAAAAAACGTTATAATTAAATACTCGAATGCATTTTTTTCTTCAAGCAGACAATTCTTAGAAAAAAGAGTTGCGGATGGCAAAGACAACTTGATCTGCATCTCTAATATTCTAAGTATATCATATTATGACCAAAATGAAAGGCCTATAGGCATCTCAAATTCCCAGAACAGAACTGAACAATTCTTCTTACCGTAAATCCAAAATAAATTATGTTGTCATTTAAATGGAAAAAAACACACACAATAATGTTGAACTTGTAAATGTAAAAATAGTCTTACGTAATAGAAAACTTAAAAAAAGAAAGAAAAAAAGACCCTTCTTGATTTGCTACACATAACATAACTTGAGAAAGAACGCTTACTTCAGTGGATCAACGGTACTCTCACCGACATAAGCAACTGCTGCAAAATGCATGACAGCATCAAAAGCATTCTCTGAAAATATCTTGTTAACCTGAAAACAAACATCCAGGAAGCAAACAATTCATTGTTAGAGTTGATCATAACGATCTCAAGACATATTTAATAGAATTATGTTGAAGCCAGTACAGATTTGGCGTCTCCCAAGTCAGCATAAATAAATTGAAGTCTCCCAGGTTCTGGAAATAGTTCTTGCAGAACCTTCACGGCACCAAGATTTCCTCGTGACAGGTTATCCTGTTAAGTTAAAATAAAGTATGTCTAGGATTATTAATGTAGAAGAGAGAAGGGTATAAAGTGAAGTTGAGAATTCTCAGGAGATTTACCACTATGGTTACACGATAATTGTCCTTCAGAAGTCTTAGTGTAGCATGTGAACCAATGTATCCAGCACCTCCTGTTACTAGTACATGAGTTACCCCCGGCTCACGCAAGCCAAACTGAAGAAAAAAATATTTTAGAATTGTGATTGACTACTAATCTGTTCCATATAGAAAAATACATAATGCTGAAAAGTCAGAAGTTGTAACAGTCAAGAGCCAACAGGTTCAGATGAACAGTTTGCAGGCAGCCATACTATTGGAAGAACAAGAGTTACAAAGCAAGAGGTTAGGATGTTATGATCAACATGACCATCTAAACTGTTTACAAAAAGACTGAAGATGTAAGCACAAGATCAAAGAGATACCTGGCTTGGGGCACTGAAAGCCGGTGATTGCTTAAGCATGATAATGCATAAAGCTGTGAGAGTGGCAGCCAGAATAAATTTTCCCACAACATTGTTTTTCTTTTTGGGATCTGAATAATCCATACCTATAAGAAAGTCAAAATTGGGAGTCCAGTTTATGAATCCTAGAAAATCCATGGACAACAAGCAACTTGACTTAATTGGCTTATTTGAGAGACTGCATATGAAACAATTTTTTGCATTTGGTTCAAAATTGTTTTTAAGATGATATGTTAAGGTTATGATGATATGATATCATCGTTTACAAGATCACGATTTCAAAAGAAAACAACTTTAGTAATTCAAAAGAATAGGCTATCGGTGGAGGGGAGACAATAATCAAAACTTGATTGGGTTGAACTTTTGTTTTGGAAAAAAAGCTACAACACGTATTTGAAATTGAAAAGGTCAAATCCAAACATCGACAGTGATGATGATTTGATATATGAACATCGTCCACAGTTTCTTTTCCAGAAGTTACCTCCTAATGATAGAGATCTGGTGGACCTTTGTTGAGTTCTGCTTCTGCCAAAATTTAGCATTTGCCACTTTTTTCAACTAAAGGACCTACGTTTTAAAGAGCAATTTCCAGCCTGCAACCTGACCACAAAGTACAACTAGAGTCTTGCCTTGGTTATTATTTTGTTATGATCGCCTGCAACAAAATCAGAAAGAATAATCAATCATAAAGGTCCAATGCACAAGAGGTTAAAACAAGAATAGTTCAAGCCTCCTTGCTTTACAAAAGCCTGGCAGTTTACCACTTGGAAAAGAATTTTCATTCTTTCTTTTATTTTCTATTTTTTAAAAAAAAAAAAAAATTAAAAAAAGAAGACCCGGCTAATTCTAAATTATAAGTTCCTAGAGGAAAAAATCATTGTAATTCAGGACTCATGTCTGAAAGTAAAAACAAAACACAGCTAAATGCATCATTTTCAGACATGTGAACGACAGACATGAGGTTGTTTTACAAAAGAAAACGCCTGGATTTCCAAGGGACAAGACCAAGAAAAAGAAGAGTCGATTCTCAAAATTGGAATTGGAAATGATATGAGAAGAAAAGTCAATGGAAGAAGAAAAGACATGAAATAGAATTAGAGAAAAAAAAAAAAAAAAAAAACAAGAATTGAAACGATGAGATCCATGTTGGCATGGCAGGAAAATTACATCAACACCGTAGAATCAGTTAAACAGGCATACATAGATGATAATTAAAAAAGAGAGAGACACCCAGAAAAGAATGAGAGCAGAGAAGTAGAACCTGGATGAAGAAAAGAGAAAAGAAGATGGTGCAAAACAAACAAATGCAAAAAAGGAATTAAGAATGTATTAAATAGGGGAATCGTGAATATGGGTTTAATCCCAGAAATGAAAAGAGACCTGTGAGTTTGGAAGTCAGCGCGTTGGGGGAAAATCCCACATGAAAAAAGGGGTTGAGACTTGAGTAGAAAAGAAGAGGAGTTGAAAGAGGAATGAAAGAAAGAAAGAAAGAAAGAAAGAAAGAAAAGGCGATGAAAAGAGGAGATGAGTTGGAATTCCAAGTTTGCAGAGAGGAACGTTTAGAGGAAGAAAAGGGGAAAACTGAAAAGAGAGGGAGTTGAAAAAAAGGCGGAGAATTTTGTGAATCCATAGCCATAGGGGACGTAATATAGTTGAGAAGGTGGGAGAGAAGAAAGGGTACAGACATTTTCGTTGCGTTGCGTTGCGATGCGATGCGTGGACTTTTCAACAGAAACAAAAAACAAAGAAATTGAACAAATGGGAATTGGGAATTGGGAAAATAAAATGAGAGAGAGAGAGAGAGGCAATGATGTGATCGATCTGGGGAAGATGGGTTTCAGGGAAGAATGTGGGAAATTGAGGTTTCTGGGTAATCCTCAATTACACGCCCACATGTCCCCAATTCTCTGCTCCATTCTTCCTCTCTCCCCTTCCCTAATTATTTAATAATTTAAAATAAATGTTTTAAAATTTGAAAAAATACAAAATACAAAATAAAATTGTTATCAAGGGCCTTTCTCCATTTTTTTTTTTTTTTTAAAAAAAACCCTCATCATGAATGCTATATTACTTGCATTTTTTGAGGGGCAAAATAAGAAACCCAAGACTAAAACTTTGTTTTCTTTACTTATTTTGGATTTTGTTGACAAAAAACATATAATTCATTTGCAATTCATTTTTATTAATAATATTTAGAACATTTTGATTACATGAAGGAATAATATTTGCCTCCTTACAAGTTAGTAAGAATCTCCTACTAAGCATAATTAAAAAGTTGTTACTTAAAAGAGAATGATGCATAAAAGAAGTGAGATAAATAAGGACTTTTTTTTTTTTTAACACAAAAGAATAAAATAAAAAAATTGAATGGTGCTAAGTAGGAATATCTCTACTAACCATTAACCAACAAGTAGGTAAACTAGGTAGCATATTCATATTTGGTTAAAACATCATTTTTATTCTTGTAATTTGGTTTCTATTTATTTAATTTTAGTTTAGTTACTTTTAATTATCTAAATTTAATTTCTATACTTTTAATAAATCTTAAATTTAATCAAGAATTATTAAATTAAATAAATATGAATAAGTAAAGAAACGAGGGGTGAAATAGAATAAAACTTAAAAATACATCGAGTAAAAATGATGTTGTTATCAAACACAATACATAATGCTTGGCCAATTTGAGAACACAATATTATTATAATGTCCCAATACGGTAGTCTAGTAAATGTGTTAAACTATCTACCAAATTCATTGTCCCGTTTCTTCCCAAAATTACCAAACATGCAAAGTGAAAGGGAAATGAACGTTACCTTGGGTTTATATATATAGATAAGACAATATTAATTATCATTCCAAACTAAAAATTAAGGATAACTTATACTCTTAGACTCTAAAATTTAGTATTTTAGTCATTGAGTTTTTAAATTTTATATTTTAACCTAACACTTCATGAAATTTGATTTTGGTAGCATTTTGATTCACGTCATCAATTTTGTCAATAACTAATAATATATTTTTTTTATATTTGTGAGTGTATGTGTCAGCTTACGCACACCTCGACAAATCTCACACGACAAGCTGTCTGACCCTACAATATTTAGGTGCATTTTTATTAAAAAAAATATTTTCTCTATTTTCTTTTGATTTTTCCTCACTTCTTTCTTCAACGAGGGAGGCGGACAAAGGGAGGAACTAGATTGAACGGTGGGAAGGGAGAAAAGAGAATGAAGAGAAAAGGTGAAAGGAGAGGAAAAAATGAAAAGAAAAAAAAAAGTGAGAGAGAAAAGGGAAGAAAAATATTCTTTTTAAAAAATAACAAATAGATTTTTAACAAAAGCGTATTGACATGTCATCTTTTTTATTAGTAATCAGTAGAAAATTGATGGTAGATACCAAAATGTTATTAGAATCAACACTGAAAGATTAAGATATTAAATTTCAAAACTCAAAACTCAAAATGCTATCAAACACAAATCAATCGTAGACTAAGTATATAACTTTCTCAAACTCTAACTTATGTCTAGTTTGTTATTATTCTCTTGATTTTGTGTTTTGAAAATTATGCCAACGTAACATCATAATTAAATAAAGATGGAAATATGTTTGAATGAAATTATTATTTTACCCTTATATTCAGTTGGATGAAGTTAATTGAATTTTGTAAGCTAAGTACATCAATCCAATTAATAGGTTTAAGTAATTTGACGAACTCATAATGTTGAAGAAGAGAAGAATGGATCAAAAGTCAATGTTTTTGCTCTCCCACGGAGACAATTCAAGATTCCCAAAATAATAATAATAATAATAATCTTTAAAAAAGCATATTATTATTATTATTATTATTATTATTATTATTATTATTATTATTATTATTTTAAACTTTGAAAAAGCTTCAAACATTTTCTTAGTTTGGATTTACGACAGAAACCTACCAAATTAACCTAACTCTTGATTGAAATTAAAACATGGGAACCAATAATGTTTTATTAAATAAATTATAATGTACATCTTTTATACCATATTTGATAATTATTTTATTTTTAGATTTTAGGTTTTTTTTTAAACATATTAAGCTTATAAACATTAATTTTACCTATTGATTACTGTGTTTAATTGTCTACATTTTAAGATTGTTCTCCAAATTAAAGTTCCAAAGAAAAAATAGTATTTGTTAAAATCTAATTTTGTTTTTGGAATTTTAAAAAGAATTTAAATGTTTACTAAAAAAGATAAATACCATGTCAAGAAAATTGTGAGAGAAAAAAAAAAAAAAAGAAGCAAGCACAATTTTCAAATATTAAAAATAATTTTTTTTCAATATTATATGATTAACTTTTTTTAGTTCAACAATATGTGAAGTTATAAATACTCTGGCTTCTTAGTCGATAATACATGTTTTATGAAAGTTGTACACAGGTTTACAATAATATATGATTAGTTGAGCTATATCCATCTTCATTAGCAACTTAATTGATTAATAATAATAAATTTATTATTTTATTGAGAAAATATTAATTTGCACACCTAATTTTTAGGAGTTGTATCAATTTAAACCCTAAACTAATAATTTTCTTAATTCAAACCACAAACTTTTGTAAGGGTATCAATTTACCCCTTCCATTATGTTCTATTTGGATAAATATCGTGTGAGACTTATAATTTTATCAATTAAAACCCTAAACTTTTATAAACGAATCAATTTAGACTCTCAATTAATATTTCCTTTGAAAATTTTCTACGCATCAATTCTAATCACTCATTTTATTAGTGTGATATTTAAAGAAGTCAGCACACATTTAAGAATTCTCGTATGGACGATTTTTAAATGTATAAAGGGTTTAAAGTTGATTCACTTATAACAATTTAAAAGTTTGATTGAAACAATCATAAGTTTCACATTATATTTTTCGAACTAAAACTAAAGAATGTTGTTAATTGATACACTTACAAAAATTTAAAGTTTAAATTTATATAAACCTAAAAGTTGTTGGGTATAAATTGAATATTCTCTATTTTATTTTTTAAAATATAGTTAGAATGTGATGAAAGCAAATTTAGCTCAATAATAATTGACATTATTTTTCTTTTAGAAATTGAAAATTTGATTCTCATACTCCACAGTAAACATAACGTAGTTGAAGTGTAAGTGGCTAAAGTAATATTGGAGGCCGGAGTGTTGGCGGCTTGGCAGGCGGCAGTTCTAATTAATTATTTAAAATTAACAGTTTTGTTAAGACATTGGAAACCAAAAACCAATAGTTGACATTTGAATTATTATTTTAATTGTCTTATATGCTATATTTGCACGTTATCGACAGAGTGACTAATTTTTCTAATTTCCATATCAATTTTAATATTATAATTGTAAAATTTGTTTGGGATTGACTCAATATTTTTATTATGAAAAAAAAAAAAATCAAATAATATAATCCAATTAAAACGTAGAAGAGAATTATCCCTTTACCAGTTGTCCATTTTAATCCTAAAATATGCTCATGAGCTTGAAAAAAGAATATTTGTTAAATTAATGTAGAGGTTGACTTGATAAAAAATTGACCGATTCTTCCAACTTGTTCATAAGAGTTGGGTGGAGTAAGGAGGATAAATTTTTTTACTCTTTTTCCCTTTAAATTCAAAGTAATCATCAACTTTTTGAACTGATAACACACGTATGTATTAATCAGTTAATTAAACATGTCAGATAAGGACAAAAGAAAGAAAATTTTAAAATTAAATTCTTATATACATACATGTTGTGTTAAGGGTAAATTTTGACTCAAGAAGAATCAAGCTTGAACGAGACAAAAGGCGAAACCTAAGATCAAATACCCGATCCAAAGCTCAAATAGACCTTGGGACCAGTGAGCCATGAGTTGAGGGCTATGAGGAGTTACCCTCGACATCGGTCCGGGATGAGGCCGAGGGTGACCCATGGGTTGGAGAGCAGGCAATATGCACACCTATAATCCATATCCAAAAAAAGAGAGAGAAAATTATAAGGCAATTAGCCTATACATACATCATTATTATTTTAGAATAAGTAAGTTTATTCTCATTCGATAAATTCTTATTATAATAATAATAATAATAAAATCTCTTATTAATATGTGGTAAATACTATACACCGGTATCTAGATTTTCCTTATTTTGTCAGTTACATATATTTTTCTCTAAATTATAAATTCAGCGTTGTTGTCACGTAAAATTCAAATATGATTTTTGAATTTTGACAACAACCACGTGTATGCATTCAGAACTCACCTTTATTTCAATTGTAAGCAAGAACATGCTTCCCAATTTGCTTAATTTCCCTGATTTTTTGGCCACATGTCTCTTTTAATTTACACTGCAACTCTAAGCAACATTTATTAAAAATAAGTAAAAATGACAATTAGATTTGTTTAAGTAATTTATAACAGAGAGATGTTTTTAATTGGTATGAGAGTTGGTTGCCGTTATACCTAAGAAAGGATTTATATGTCTTTACTTCAATTTTAATCCAAACTATCCTTTGTCCTTTCATTTTCTGAATACGTTTCAAATGATATTTAACATGTTACAAAACACTTCTTAATTATTTTTCTTTCTAAATTCTATTTTGAATTTTATTTAGTTAAATAATTTATAAATAAATGTGTGCTTCAAACTAAAATGATCAAATTTTTTAATTTAAATGTAGAATTATCACAGCTAACACAAACTAGCTTAAAATCAAATTAGAATAATAACATATAAGTTAATCAAATTAGAATAATAACATATAAGTTAACTTATGGACTGTAATAAAATTTAAACCATAATTTTATATTATTTTTTAAGAAGACAACAGAGTTATTATTATTATTATTATTATTATTATTATTATTATTATTATTATATATATAACATGAGGGTAACATACGGTTTTTAGATAAAGTTTGGAAATTGGGGCTCAATATGCAAGTTGACCTAATAAATTGGACTTTTTTTTTTCTTTTTCAAAAACGGAAATATTTTCAAACATAAATGAGTTAGGCAAACTCTTTTGTTTTATTACATTTGAAACTCTTTTGTTTTATTACATTTGAAATGGATTTAGAGTACATAAGTTATTTAAATGGTTAATTAAAACAATTAATACCATTTATTGGAATATTAAATTAAAAATTAAAATTTCTTCCATTCATTTTGTACCATAAGTAGGTATAAGATTTGAACTTCTTGACTTAAAAAAAAGATATAAACATATTAAATTACTGTCAAGCTATGCTCACTCATCCAAATTTGCTTTAGTTAATTATGATTTTTTTTTTGTTGGTTTAATGTTTAATTAATTCTTGTCATGACCTTGCATGCACAAGAAAAATTGATTAAAATAAGGTTATGAGATTATAAAATGTATCCTTATAATCATAATTATATCGCTACCTAATTCTTAAACTATGGTAATTTTAAATCAAATTAGGTGTGGGCCAACCGATTGTTTTTTATTACATTAAATTGATAATAATAATGATAATATAATAATACGAAAGTTTCAATCGAATGATTATGGAGATGAGAGCAGCCCTTAGGTGGGTGGGGTTAAATGGTCATTTTGTATTCCTTGGCAGGCTGTTTTCAAATGCTGGTGATTGGAAGAAACCCATTTGCTCTATTTATAAATTATAATCCAATTATTTACAAATAAATGTTGATTTCCTTTTGTTTTACTTTAGTTATTAAATGTATTTCGGTTTAATTAATTTCATTCTTATTCTATTTTATTTTAAATTTCGAGGGATTTGGCTTCTCATATTTATAAGGAGGCATATGGTTTTATCCATTTTAAATCTACAATTTGTTGGATGACTATTAAAAGTGCGTTTGGATTAACTTTTAACTATTTAATTTTGGAAATAAGTTATTTTAGAAAAAATTGAAATGTTTGACCAACATTTAAAATTACTTTTTAAGGTGTATTTTAACTAGATTTTATCAAAAGAGTTTAAATAAAAATAAATTTTTTGAAAAACATTTTTTTCCTAATCAATTCAAACCGACCTTAAATTATGTGCTCAAAGAATTATCTACCAAGAAATCATAAATTCAATACAACTTTTAATATATGCCCTTTATTTGAGACAATATTGTCTTGAATTAATCAACTTTAGAAAATGACAACGACAGAAGACTAACCATTGCTTAGTTTATTTGATTTCTAGCTTATCATGTATAAGTATAAATTTTATAATAGATATGATTGCCAACCCGAATATGTAGCTCAACTGATTATGACGTATAGCGTTGACCAAAAGGTTAAAAGTTTGAATATCTCTATTCTACATGTTGTTGAACTAAAAAAAAAATTATATGACTAGATATATGCTCGAATATGGATGAGTATGTCATAAGGTAACCCATACAATTTATTGGTTGACCTTTTCTGTAGTATAACACTAATTGTGGAAATATAGAAGATCAAACCCCTAACTTCAAGAGAAGGAGTACATGTCAATTATCATTAATCTAAACTAGCTCTGATCATTTTAAAAATTTATTAGTTGACATTTTCATCATTGAGCAGATGTGTTATTAACATTAATTATATATTCAACTGATTAAACTCTTTTTTAAGTGTTACTAAAGAAAGATATTACTAATGACATAATTTATAGGGCTATTGATTTTTGGCCAACCTAGCTAATTTTTATGGAACTAATGGCTTATTAAAATAGATATTTAGTAAATCAAAAATGTGTTTTTTTTAGAAAGACTGGAAGACTAAGTGATTTGATACAAAAATGATTAATTATAAATTATAATTGATTTTAAAGTTTGATTTCACACATTTAAACAATCACACGATAAAGTTTTCGTCATTAAATAATTTCACTTCATTTTCTTTATATTTTATTAAAAGTAAATTCAACTCAACAATAATTAATATACATTTTTTTCTTTTCAAATTTGAGGTTTTATTCTCCATCTCCATTGTTGTTATTGTTATACTTAAAAAAAAAATCATTGTACTTTATTTGAGATCCAAGTCATCTCTTTAGTTGAACCACATGTATGCTTATATTCATTCCACCTAAGTTTACACATATATATTTTTTTGGTTGAGAGTTGATGTTGGAAATTTTGGGACATAGATTTTTTGTTATTTGTGTCGAAAAAATTATAAAACTATTATTCTACTACAATTTTTAAAAAATATAATTAAATTTTTATAACACATATATTGTTTACAAGCAAACAAGGAGACCAAGCTTAAACATGGGCTCAATTGATTAAGATTAATTTTTTCGTTTAACATTTTAGAGATGAATATTCAAAATTATGACTTTTTATAATACCTAAACTAATTGAGTCAAGTATAGATTGGCTCATTTCAATCCACTCGTAGATTATGGATTTATAATGTTGTTTATCTAGTTTTAAAAGTCTAAACTCGATTATTGAAAGAAATTTCAAACTAAGTTATTAATGTATATGAAAAAAAAAATTGTTGAAAATGAAGGTTGAGTAAAAGAATATTGTTGATTTCATTTTCAAACTGGTGGCTTTTGGGTGTGAGGTAAGTGGATGGAGTCAAAAGTAAGGTGCTTGGAAGGGACCCCACGATTACATCATACAACAAAAATTCCACAAAAATATCTAACAAAAAAAAAAAATCAAAACTAAAATTAAAAGAAGAAACAAACAAATAAGCCCCAACTAACACCCTACAATTTTAAATATTTTCTTATACAGATAATAATCCAATTTTGCTTCTTAAGACCGAAGTGAATAATAAGACACTAATTATCATTTCAACAATTGATTATTAGTCCGCATAAAATATCTACTTATTGGTGAGTAGACAAGTTTGATTGTAAGAAATATTGATGATTTTATAATAGTTAATTAATTTTGTGATTAGACAAAATAATGATATTATGTAATCAATATTAAGTATAATTATAAATAAAACATGCTACGTTGAAGAAAAACTCAAATAGAATATTTATATTAATTAAGTTCAAAGTATTTTATATTATTGAATTGAAGATTGAACAAAACTCAACTAATGGTATGCATGTCATGCACTATAATAATATAATAAAACTTCCACACAACGAGTTTCTTCACTTTTTTCTAAAAAAAAAAAAAAAAAAAAA
This sequence comes from Lagenaria siceraria, assembly GCA_002890555.2. Lineage (NCBI taxonomy): Eukaryota > Viridiplantae > Streptophyta > Magnoliopsida > Cucurbitales > Cucurbitaceae > Lagenaria > Lagenaria siceraria. The sequence goes on from CM016485.1 coordinate 593,088, forward strand.
GTGACTCTTGACTTAAATCTTAAGAACACAAACTTAAAAGTAGTAATAATAATAATAATAATAAAACTTATAATCACATTCATTACCACCACCACCCCCCCCCCCCCCCCCCCCAAAAAAAAAAAAAAAAAAAAAAAAAAAAAAAAAAAAAAAAACTTTGAAATATGTCGTAGAAAAGAAAATTTAACAACATGTTTTGTGACGGTACAAGGAACTGGGCTGGGCCAACAATTTTTGAGCCCACAATACATAGTTTCCCTATGACTCACCGGTAATAATGGGCTAAATTTATTCAATTTCAGATGGATTGGGCCAGGAATGGGTCAAATTGTTTCAGTTTGTGTTGGGCTCTCAACTGCCCATTGGCAGCCCCACAATGCAAAGTTGAGTTTATAAAGGGTCTTCGTGGATTTTTATTTTTTTTTATTTTTTTATTTTTTTTATTTGTTGAGTTCATGGTGTTAATGGAGTTGGCTACCTCTCAAATTCAATTTGTTTCTAGTTTTTTTTTTTTTTACAAAAACAATAAATTTGGATTAGTTCGGTTTGAACTCAAAGTGATTTTAGACTCATAAATAAATACAAACTATGAAATTTCCATTTATTTGAACCAAACCTAATATTGTAGGTTGAAATGTTGAATTAGGTTATAAACTTATTTACAAGTTCATCTATATTATTTTGAATTATCAAACTAATATAAACTTTGCATTAAGTTTAAAAATATATATCAATAAAATTATACATGCATATATCTATTCCGGAACAAAATTAAGATGTATGTATATATATATATATGTATATATATAACTGCACGTTTTTTTTTAAAAGTAAAGTTTTAGAGATTATCCTTTTATAATATTAGTTTGAAAAGGTATGTACCACATATTATAATCAGTTTTGGGTTAGTTTTGTTATTTCGTGATAATTGGTTAGATTAAAGAGATTTAAAACTCAAATACTACGATAGGTTTAAAAGATACCTCGACCCAACTTATTAACCAATCGTAGGTGTTAATGAGTGTGTTATTTAATATTTTTAAAATGGGTATCACCCATTGTAAGCTAACTTGACAAATACGTAGAAAGGAAGCATTAAAGAAGCTAAGAATTTAATTGGTAGTCAACTATTAATAATCTCGAGTTAAATAAAGAAAGTGCAAATGCAATATGACCGTTGCCTTTCCAGTTTCCACCCTCCCTCGATAGTACACAACGGACGCTCAAAAATTCAAAATTCAAAAATTCAAAAACTAAAGCCATAAAGAGAAAGCTGCCACCTTTCTCCCAATTTCATTCTCACTCTCCCTCCAATCTCCATTCCCTGTGCTTCTCGGACTTGGAGCTACACACCTTTCTTCTCCGCCAAAATCTCTGTCCCCTTCGGCTCCACCTCACTGTCCGAACCTTCTTTCCAAACAAAACAAACCTCGCTCCTTCTTCCATTTTTTCATGTTCGTTTCTTCGACAATGGAACTGGAGAAGTTGTCGTGAACTTCTACACTTGGCTGTTTCTCCAACGGAACCATTCTTGTCCTTCCTTCCTTCCTTCCTTTGTTTTTTTAAACTTTATACAGAATGAAGGAAGATAACCCATCAGAAAACAGAGGGAAACCATCTAGGTTTGCTGATCAAAATCAAAATCCCAAGTGTCTAAATCAGAATAATGCCAAAGGAACTACTGGGAATAGTTCGAAATTGAGGGCTGCTTCTTCCTGGGGTTCTCACATTGTCAAAGGTTTCTCCACAGACAAGAGAACTAAAGCTCACAGTAATCTTCAACCCAAGAAAGCACCACCACTTGGGAATTCGGATTTAGCTAATCAGAAGGAGAAGTTTGTTCCTTCCCATTCTCGCATCAAGCGTTCCATCATTGGGGATTTAGCTTGTTCCGCCAATCCTGCTCAAGTTCATCCACAGTCTTATCAGACCCACCGCAGACAATCGTCTCGGGATTTGTTCGTCGAGCTCGATCAACTCAGAAGTTTGCTAAACGAATCTAAGCAGAGGGAATTCGAACTTCAGAACGAACTTGCAGAATTTAAGCGGAATACTAGAAATTATGAACTCGAAAGGGAACTTGAGGAAAAGAAAGCCGAATTAGACGGCCTTACCCAGAAAGTTAGTGTATTGGAGGAAGATAGAAGAGTACTGTCCGAGCAATTAGTGGCTCTATCATCAATTCCTGAGAAGCAAGAAGAGCCACAGACTGCGCCTGTAAACGTAGAGGTGGAAGTTGTTGAGTTGAGACGCTTGAATAAGGAACTTCAGCTTCAGAAGAGGAACCTCGCTTGCAGGCTTTCTTCGGTGGAGTCTGAGCTGGCTTGTCTAGCAAAGAATTCTGAGGTAACATTCAGTCATTTACTAGTGTCTTTGTGTTGAATGATCAAATTTTTTAAATGTTTATGAAACATTCCACAACACCACGAGCTAAGGTTTACCTTTGTTTTACTACCAGAGTGAAGCTATAGCAAAGATCAAAGCAGAGGCATCTTTGCTGAGACACACAAATGAAGATCTGTGCAAGCAAGTGGAAGGTCTGCAGATGAGCAGACTGAATGAGGTTGAGGAACTTGCATACCTTAGGTGGGTCAATTCCTGTTTAAGGAGTGAGCTTCGAAATTCTTGTCCCTCAGCGAATTCTGGTAGCCCATCCAGCCCTCAGCCAATTGAGAGGAGTAGTGAATCAGTTGGTTCATTATCCAGCCAAAAGGAGAACATGGAGTACAGTAGTGCAAAGAGAATAAATTTAATTAAGAAGTTGAAGAAATGGCCTATTACTGATGAGGACTTATCTAATTTAGATTGTTCTGATAATAGTCTTTTAGACAAAAATTGGGTTGATACAGAGGAAGGAAGAAGCCCCAGAAGAAGACACTCCATTAGTGGAGCCAAATGCTGGCCTGAAGAATTGGAGCCAAACAAGAGGAGGCAATCTGATGGCTTTATATGTGCAAAAGAGATGGAAAAGGAAGCAGATCCTCTTTCCTCTCAGAAATATGATTTGGGTGTGATTCAAAGGCCTCATGTTTTGGGAAATTGCCATGAAACTAACAGGAGTTTTGCCTCTTTGGATGTGGAGAAACGAGCATTGCGTATACCAAATCCCCCTCCGAGGCCTTCTTGCTCGATTTCTAGTGAACCTAAAGAAGAAAACACAGCTCATGTCCCGCCACCTCTGCCGCCGCCGCCTCCGCCCCCTCCTCTTCCCAAGTTTGCTGTGAGGAGCGCCACAGGAATGGTACAGCGAGCTCCACAAGTTGTTGAATTCTACCATTCACTAATGAAGAGAGATTCTAGAAAAGAATCTTCTAATGGAGCCATATGCAATGTTCCAGACGTTTCAAATGTCCGGAGCAGCATGATTGGAGAAATTGAGAATCGATCATCTCATTTGCTTGCTGTAAGCTCTCAGTCATATTGTCTTCCATTCTGATTGTAGTTCTCTCATCAGAAGACATAATAATATTTCATACTTTTGCAGATAAAGGCAGATATTGAGACACAGGGAGAGTTTGTAAATTCACTGATAAGAGAGGTCAACAATGCAGTTTATCTGAAGATCGAAGATATTGTGGAATTTGTGAAGTGGCTTGACGATGAACTTTGCTTTCTGGTATTTCTTTAATTCTCTTAACCTTGGTGCATTTGATTGAAACGAATAGGAAAAAAATTGAACATAAGAGAGAAGCAAGTAAATGAATGCATGCTGTAGAATGTAGAGTTGCTATTTTTATGACAATCATATGAAGTTGTTACCCTGCATAATGAATAGATCATTTTGTTTAAGAGTTGAGTATTTTGCTGATGATTAATATTCTTAAAGGTTGATGAAAGGGCAGTTCTGAAGCACTTTGATTGGCCAGAGAGAAAGGCTGACACCTTGCGAGAAGCAGCCTTTGGGTACAGAGATCTAAAGAAATTGGAGTGTGAAATCTCAGCCTACAAAGATGATCCCAGATTGCCTTGTGACATTGCTCTCAAAAAAATGGTTGCTTTATCAGAGAAGTAAGGATCTAAAGTTTCTCACATCTGAATTTGTCTGTATTCTTTGAAGTCAATGATTATAAACAATGACTTTGTGAAATCAGGATGGAGCGTAGTAGTTATAACCTTCTCCGGATGAGAGAATCATTGATGCGAAATTGCAAAGAGTTCCAAATTCCCACAGATTGGATGCTTGACAATGGAATTATAAGCAAGGTAAAACTTCTTAATATATCATAAGCCTCTGGAAAAGCAGTTTGAAGAGTCGACAAGACGATGTCTTGTTATTGCTGGATAATTTCTTAATAACAACCATAGTCTATGATGTATTTGAACAAAACCAAAATTGAACTCTATAATGTAGATAAACACAGATGTCTTGTTATTGCTGGATAATTTCTCAGTAGCAACCAAAATCTAGATCTATATGAACAAATCAAAATTGAACTCTATGTTGTAGATAAAGTTGGGTTCGGTGAAGTTGGCAAAAATGTACATGAAGAGAATAGCAATGGAACTTCAATCAAAGGCTTCATCAGAGAAAGATCCCGCAATGGATTACATGCTTCTTCAAGGAGTGAGATTTGCCTTTAGAATTCATCAGGTAGCTATTAGTTAAGCCTTCTTTCACTGCATTTTTCTTCAGGAAAACACAAACAAAGGCTGTTGCTGATTGTGTTTTTGCCTCTCCCGGCTACAGTTTGCAGGAGGGTTCGATGCCGAAACAATGCATGCATTTGAGGATCTGCGAAACTTGGCCAACCTTCTGAACAAAAAGTGAAAGTTATACATTACAGGACAAAGCAAATGGAAATCAGTTGTTTTAGGTTTACTAACTCGGTAAGCAGCTAGCTACCATGCTGGCAATACATTCATCAGGTCAGGGAACTATATTTTTCTCTTCAATGGGAAGGTTTTGGATTTGGAACTTAGAGCTGAGCGAGCTGCTGGGGAAGCCAGATCTTTAGCGGACTATATTTTTGTCCTCTGCCGTCCTTCCTCCTCTCTTCATGAAGCAAGCTCCTCCAAAGCACAGGCAGGTCCTACGGAAAGAGAGGTGGCAAACTGCCAGAGGGAGGAGGGTCGTTTTAATATATATTAATGTAAATTGTGTGTTAACTGAGATCAAACCTCTTTGTGAAAATAGAGTTCATTGGTTAATGAAATTTTCTCTGGTTGGCCTTGATTTCTGAGTTTCTTGAGTAAGATTGCTGAGAGGAGGGCATATTTCCAAATGTGGTTCAATAAGAAAACAACAGGCTTCTATTTTGTATTACAGGTTGTGTATAACTCGTAAAGATTTAGATAATTTGAAATCACAGAGAGCGGATAAAATGATTTTTCAAATTACATTACCCTCAATTATTCTAAAATTAAGGAAGGTAACTGTTAAGAAAGATTTTTTTCCCCCTCTTTTGGAAAAGGAAGCAATTTAAAATATGAAAAAAATTTAAGGGTAGCGAAGCTACACCTATCTCTTGTGCAGGGTTGCACCCATTTCTTGTGCATCCCAGCCAGCACCAAATAGAATAGTCTCATGTGGCACAAGTTAGGTTTCTATTTTCTAACTAATAAGTATTTTTTTTATTTTTGAGGAAACTAGAATTTAGTCTCATAATTTTAAATTTTGAAAGCTAGAATTTAGTTTCTATAATTTGGTAAAACCTTATAAATAATATTTATGATTAGAACTATTTATATGAAGATTTTATTCAACCATAGATGTTAAATTCTAATTATAAATTAGAGAATTTTTCACCCATAAAAAAATGTCAAACTATTTACATAAAACAGCTATAAGAACACTGATAGATTTCTATCCACATCTATTACAACTATCTAAAAATTTTATTATTTTTTGTAAATAGTTTCCTTTATTTTTTAAAATTTTCCTATAAATTATAAAAACTAAATTCTAACTTTTTTTTTCAAATTGAATGAGCTAATTATAATTATAAACCATTGGACCTAATTAATTTAAATGTTTTTAAGTTGTGATTGTATATCTCGTTAAGATTGAGATTACTTGAAATCACAAATCACAGATATACGGTTTTCAAATCACGTCACCTTCAATTATTCTAAGAACAGAGGTACTTCTTCAGAAAACAAATTAAAATAACCTCTAAAATATCTACCTGCCCATACTTCTCCTGATATTTTTCACCAAATCAAAAAACTAGTCGAGAAAACACCTCTCAGACAACCTTTATGTAATTTTCTTAAAAAGATGAACACTATCTAACCAAAAAGATCATAAAACAAAGCAAATTAAAGAAAAAGAAACGAATTGAGCGATCCAATAAATGACGATAGGGGAGTGGATTTGGATGATTGATGAAATCTAAAGCAGTGGAGAAAAGGGAAATATGAAAGGACTGGAAGATTTGACATACAGAAAAGACCTAACATTGCCTGTATTTACCCCATCTTGGGCGCCAAACTACAAAAGAGGCAGACAAACCAGCCACTCTGCCAACCCCATAAACCAATTAAGCAAAAAAAAATTGAACGTAGAGAAAAGAAGTCTCCACTCCACCACCCTATTCTCTGTTTCTTTCTAGTTCTACTTCTAGTTCTACCATGCTTTCTTTTCTTTCTCCCTTCAATTTTGCTAACTTCTGGCTGTAGCCCACCTCCAGCCTCTTTACAACCAACATTTTTTGAAAATCTCATTTTGGGTGCACATGATTTGGTAATTTCTGATGCTGTTGCAGAAGAAAAGACCAATGTCTGGTACTATATAGTACCCGCTGTGTGTCAATATATTAAATATTTGGTACCACATTCATAGCATGTGTTCTACTTCTAACTTCTAACTCTAACTACTCTCTTCAATTCAATTCAATTCATCTTACATCCTTTCCTTTTACAGACACCAACTACTTGATTACTACTTATCCTCACATCACAGAATACCACAAGCATTATCATACAGATAAAATGTAACGACTATGGTTGGAATTCACATATCTTGAAATAAAAACTAGGGTTGGGGAAATTGTTGTTTGGATGACTTGGAAATACGGAATGAACAGTAGAGTGAGTTAGAAATTGAAGTGATGTGACCTGTAATTGGGGATTTTAGGCGAAATTTTGGAGCCATTCCCATCCCATCCCATCGCATCGATCTGCCACGGAAAGCTTAGTAGTCACATCCACCAGGATCCCACGGCAGAGGAAATTTTGCTTTCTTTCTTAGATCTCACCGGCGAAAAATTGTGCTTTTTATGGCTTGTTCTGTCCCGATTCACGAACCTCCCCTTCCATTTTCCCATCTCCAACTGATCTTTTCCGTCTTCTTCTGCTTATCTTTTTCGGGAATTCCTCTTAGAATATCTGATCTCCTCCATGATATACTACCACTTCAAAATAATAATAATAATAATCAATTTACTCCTCAACTTTAATACGTGATAATATTTTTTAATTTTTGGAACTAAAAATGCCTCTGTTTTGTCCCTTTAACTTTGAAGTAATTTAGTTAATCAACTTTAATATATGTGATTTAAAATCAGTGAAAAATGGAAGTGTCAAATTTATCATGTAAGATTGAAGTTTATATAAAAATATTTAGTCTCTAACAATTTTTTTCTATGTATAATATATATCATGTCCATTAAATATTAATAAAATTTTATATAATATGACTAAATCACATTACAAATTTTAAATTAGGTAAATGGTTAGCTGTTAAAAAATATATTAGCTAAGTGGTTACATATAAAGCTTAATGGTGACACAAGTATTGTGATTGTTTTCTAATTAGAATTCATTTAATTAAATGATGATTTTTTTTTTCATCATGAGCATTGACTAATTATATATATGTGAGAAACAATATATGATTTGGGAGTTGAAGGAAAATAAAAAGGAAATTGAGATAAGGTATGAAAAAGTGAGAGCTAGCAATGCAAACAAAAAAAAAAGGGTAAAAGTAAGAAAAACAGAAAGTAGTGTGATTTGAAATATATATTAGTAAGGAATCTGAGTGAGTGCTTTGAAAAGAAAAAAAAAATGGTCACACATATAGCCAAATCAATCAAATTAAAATTTTCAATAGTGTAAATTCAAAATAATCATAAAAATAACAAATTCTAGATCAAGCCCCTATAACAATAAATATATATATATATAAATATCTCATATGCTTTCAAGAAAAATACTCATCAAAATGATTATTAGCGATAGATTGTCATAATTGAAAATTTATCAGTGATAGAAATATATTGTTGATAGATTTCTATCCACGTCGATCAAACACAAAGGAGTGTTTGAAGTGAATGAGTTGGTTATCATAGTCCGTTGTTATTATATTTATGAGTTATAATAATTTATATTTTGAGTGTAAATTATTTTAGTCGGAGTTATAATAGTATGTGTTTGGAGTGCAACTATTTTAGTCCGTGTAGATTATAGTAAACATTGTAACAAAGAGATTTGAAATAATAACATTATAGTTAATTGATTTATGATGGGGTAGATGTATTTGGTAGCACTTTTAGGACTACTAATTAAGTTTATAGCAACATTTTTAAAGAATTACAAATATAGCAAAATTTATCAGTGACAGACTCCGAGAGTTTGATCTAAATTTTGTTATATCTACAATTTATTTTGCACTGTATTATATCAACTGCTATTACTTTAGACCTAATTGCTATATTTTAATTGCCTTATTGTAGTTTATATCGGAGCCTCAAATATATAATAGTCCACTCCACCCACTTGAAGTCGGAAGCCCAAATACCGTTTGATATAACTCTATTGTTGATAGTTTAATTTAACCATAAGCTTGTATTGTTATTATAATTACATTTGATTGAAGTTTATTTATAATTGATAGACTTGTAATGTCTGATATAATTATATGTGTATTGAAATTTATTAGTGAATATTACCGGTAAACTTTAATACTTAGCAGTTCACTATAATTGATCATAAATTTGTATTGTTATTAGAATTATAGTTGTATTGAAGTATATCTGTAGCCATCATTAACAATTACGAGATGAACGAATAAAATTGTCTCTTTTATGAAATTAATTTCATAATGTATTTCTTATCAAAATAATTTAACTCAAATCATGTCGACACAACAAAAAATACTTTGATTATTTCGTCATTTTTAGTTTTAAAATACCATTTAACCATCTTGGGTTGGCCTAGTGGCAGTGGAAACATCTAAAAAAAATCAAAAGGCTAACGTGTTGTCGGTTCAATCCATAGTGTCTATTTGCAATTATCGTGGTCTATCTATAGATAGACAGTAAAATTTTATTATATTTTCAGCAGTTTTGTCATTTAAAATAAATTTTCAATAATTTATTAGGAAATACATATAATTTTTATAGTCTGATAGACCGCGATAGAATTTATTTGCTTGAGCTATAGAAAATGATAGATTTGCTTGAGCCATAGAAAGCGATAGACATTGAAATTTTTTTATATTTGTAAATAGTTGGAAATTTTTTCTATTTATAGTAATTTTTCTTTTTAAATAGAAAACCAAAATCCAAAGAGTTTTTTTTTTTTTTAAAAAAAAAGGAAAATATTTTGAAAAATAGTCGACTATCTGTTACCATTATTTTCCACATTGAACTAACGATACACAAATGTCAAAATCACATTCTTTAAAAAATAGAACATGCAAAAAGAAAAAAAAAAAAAAACAATAATATCCTATGCACATTTTTTTTTTCTTCTAAAGAAAACCAAAACGATGAGCGAAATAATTCCAGTTTGTCGATTTGAATATCTACATATATAAAACAAAATTCTGAAAATTATTGGAGAGACGAGGCAGTAGCGCAAGTGGAAGAGTAATTTATAAATAAAACAAAAAATGTATCTACCAATTATAAAACACATATTCGCTTTAAAATTTTTTATAAAACACATGTTTCGAATGAAATTAATGACTAAAAACCGACATTAGAGGGTTTCTATTTTAAATTAAGTAAATTTCACTCAAATCTCAATCTCTTTTTTCCAGAAGCACTGAAATTTTAATTTTTGATTTTATACATCGGTGCAAATTTTGATTTTCATTCAATTAGTAAAGTTTACATTATTTTATTCATTAAAATTAGAAAAAAAAAAAAAGCTTTTGAATTTTCTCTCTCATACACGGATCAAAATGATTTTGATCTTCTTTGACAGATTAATAAAATACTCCTAAATTTGATCATGTATCTAAAAACCACCCAAAAATTCTTAAAAATTGCAATATCAATCTTTTTGTTTTTTTTATTTTTTTATAAACATTTCAAAGCATCATTAAAGTAGAAATTCTTCCGACCTTAGATGAAAAGTCAACGTGACAATGTAGAACAACATGTCATTAATTAGAGTGTTTATCTATATTAAATCTAAAAGAGCGACATTAAAACGTATTGACTTTTCATCTAACATTCTAATAGTTTTTAGAAATATCAAAAGTAATATTCTAACCTATATAGAAATAAGAATATTTTTTTAAACAAATGAGATGATATTAAGTATTGTTATTTTGATATAATTAAAGAGAATTTTTAAAAATAGAAAAATAATAGAAATTATTTACACAAAATAGCAAAATGTTAGATAGTTGTGATAGATGCGGATAAAAGGGGTGATAGAAATGATAAAATTTTATTACGTTGATAAAAGTTTACCAATATCTATCTGTATTTTTTTTTTTTTTGGTTATTTTCTATAAATAGTTTGATATTTTTTATATTAATTTTTTTTTTTTTTTTTTTTTTGTATAATTAAGGTAATTATATTTTGTTTAGGGGAAAAGAAAGAAAGAAAAATGGAAAAGGAAATGACGTTTCGAAATGATATTGGAACTGTCATATAGTTGCTTGCTTGACGTGGTTGTGTTTTCCATAGGTCCTCACTGTCCCCTACCCTCTCTCTCTTTTCTCCAATTTTCCTCCATTATTTATGCTTTATACTTTCTTCAACTTCTCCACTTCTACTTCTACCTTATTCTTTATTTTTCCTTCTCTCCTCTCTCTCTCTCCATATTATTTTCTCCAATTTATATTATTATTATTACTATTTATATTCACTTTACAGAAATTATCATCCAATTTTAATCATGTTGGCCATGGAAGCCGCCTCCGTCGTCAGCAGTTACAGCTCCGCCTCCGCCTCCGCCTCCGACAACCACCACCATCACCATCTTCAGTATCCTCTCTTGGTCCCCGTACCACCATCACCGCCGCCGCCTGCACTCAGCAGGTACTTTCCATTTTTCAACAACCATAAACGTTTCTTTCTTGTTTTCATTTTCATTTTCATTTTTCTCTCTCACTTTTCTTTTTTCCAAGATTTTAATCGTTAAGAAATGTCTACTAAATCATCCATTAAATTTAAAATCATCCAAAATCTAGTTGACATAATTTCAACTAATTTTAACTTTTAAAAGTCTTTATTCTTTTATTTTTATTTTTTTAAAAAGAGAAATTTACTCTTAGCAGTTGATTAGTTGATTTCGAATTAAATTGAAACATTTGTTTTAATATTTTAAAAATAGAATATATATATATATATATATATATATATAGAAAATTACTAGTCTTGAATTTCGATCAACATTAACCTTTTAATTTAAATTTGAGAGAAGTAAAAAACAATATCAACCAAGTTGTTTAGTCTAAAAAGTTGTTATATTGATAGATTTGTAGTCGTACAACCAATCGTGTAGGACCCAATAAGTAGGTGCTATTTCAAGATATTTTTTTTATATACACATTATAATATAAAATAAAAATAATTTAATTTTTGATACAAATAAAATTTTATTAACCACGATGTTAGAATTTAGTTTTTCCCGTTTATAATGAAGATTTAGTGAGAAATTTTTTCAAATAAAAAAAATGTTAAAATATTTATAGAAAATAGTAAAAAATATACAAATAGATATTCATAGACTTCTACCATTTCTATGGTGATACATCTTAATAGACTTCTATTCGCGTCTATCGAAACTATCTAAAAATTTTGCTATTTTGTATAAATAAATTTTCTTGTTTTTCTATTTTTTAAAACTTCTCTGTTTTAATGTAATTTTAATTTTTTAAAATGATAGGAAATACTAAAATTTTTATTTAAAAAGATATAGAGTAAGATGAGGAGTTGAGTTGAGTCCACTACCCGTGAACACAGGTACGAATCACAGAAGCGACGAGACTGGAACACGTTTGGGCAGTACCTAAGGAACCACCGGCCTCCACTGACACTATCCCGTTGCAGCGGGGCTCATATTCTGGAGTTCCTCCGCTACCTCGACCAGTTCGGAAAGACCAAGGTCCACATCTCCTGCTGCCCGTTCTTCGGCCATCCACAGCCCCCTGCTCCCTGTCCCTGCCCCCTCCGCCAGGCCTGGGGCAGCCTCGACGCCCTCATCGGCCGCCTCCGCGCCGCCTTCGAGGAGAACGGCGGCCACCCCGAGACCAACCCGTTCGGTACCCGAGCCGTGAGGCTGTATTTAAGGGAAGTGAGAGAGTCGCAGGCTAAGGCCAGAGGAATTGCTTACGAGAAGAAGAAGCGTAAGAAATCCGGGATGCCTCCGCTGAAGAAGAACCAGCCCCAACCCATGCCTCTCTTGGATCACTCCGCTTCATAATTTCTATCCTAATTAGCTATTATATTATTAAATCCATTAATCTTCTCCCTTTGATTAAATTGGGGAAACCCCCTAAATCAAAATATAGTTTAGTATTTTGTTTAATTACCCCTTCCCCACCCGCTGTTTATATATTATTATTCAGACAATTTTCAGTTTCATGCCCTTAATTCCCTTCATTTTCATTTTGTCATTGTTTTTTTAATCTGTGAATGTCCGGACGGACCAGTTTGCACGTATTTTGATTAATCTCACCATTTATTTTTTTGAATTTTAAGTGACTTTATTCATTACACCCGTCTTAGACTCTGAGCCTTCACCAATATTGTCGTTGAACAAATTAATTACTTCATAAGATTTTGAAGATTTTTTTTTAAAAATCATTAGTTTAAATGAACATAAAATTTTAGATCTAAATAAATTCATCGGTAATTATTTTATTCTATTAAAAAAATGAAAAAAAATTTAAAAATAGAAAGATAAGAGAACTATTTATATAAAATAGTAAAATTTTTAGATAGTTGTAATAGACGCGGATAGAAGTCTATCAGGGTCTATTAGGGATAGAAACGATAGAAGTCTATCACTAATAGATACGCATAGAAGTCTATCAATGTCTATCCGTATTTTTTGTTTTTTTGCTATGTTCTGTAAATAGTTTGACATTTTTTTCTATCTGTGAAAAATTTTCTAAAAAAATCGAGTAATTTCTATTTAAATTCAAATTAAAATTGGGTTGTTTTCAAATATAGAAAAATGAGCCAAAATATTTATAAATATAGATTTTTTTTAAAAAAAAATGTTGCTATATATGTTAATATTTTAAATCTGATTGTTATATTTACAATTTTCCTTAGTAAATATAGAATTCAGGCCTAAAGTATGAGTAAATATAACACAATATAATTTTTTTTTCTTTCGTAGATATAGCAAAATTTAGATTTAGTTCTTGAAATCTATCAGTGATAGACTCTATTGCTGATAAACTATCACCGATATAGTTTATCACTAATAAGGGTCTATCAATGATGGATTATATCACTTTAGATTTTGTTATATTTGTAATTTTTTAAAAATGTTGTTATACACTTAATTACTAGCCCTAAAAATATTACCAATTGTAATTACCCTTTTAACTTTGCGGACTATTTTTGTTTTTGTTGCCATTATCCACTTACAAAAGATTGAAGAGGAAAAAAGTGTGGGAGGGTGGTGTTCACTAGAGTGATAAGACAACTATTTTTAACTGCACTTTTCAATATAGAATAATAGAATTCCTATTTTTCTCTCTTTGAAACTGATAGGATTCCCAATGAATCCTCCGGTGCTAGATGATTATCATCTCCCACTTTATACTTTTTAGATCTCTCGCAACTATATATTATGATTGAGCACATTTTAACTCATTAAAATATTAAAAACATTTGCTATATATATATATATACATATATGTACATACATATTGACTATTGTTCTAAGTTTAGATTTGATTCCTTATCTCAGCTTTGAACGGTACTTAAAAATAAATAAATTGGACTCTAAACTTAAATAACTCATAAATTAAAAAAAAAAGCCAAACATTATTTTTTTTCTTCTAAATTTTATTAATTTTATGGCATAGTGTATATATATTTTGAATGCATTAGAGAGAGCTTTTTTTTTTTTTTTTTTTTTTTTTTAATGATTTTAGAGTAAAAATAATAAGAGGATAAAAATTACCAAGTTAAGATTACAAAATTTTAATCTAAATTTGAAGTGCAAGATTAAATTTAAAATTTAAAATTAAAATTGATACAACTTTGAGTCAACTCAAATTTTTTTTTTTTTTGAAGTTTTAAAATGATATCTTTTATGGACATGTCTAAATTCATTAAATTAAATACATGGCTATAATGCCACATCATTATCCTTTTTCTATCAATTTTAATATTTAGTCATAATTAATATATAGATATAATGGTTTCCATTATTATAAATTGACGAAGAAAATCCCACTTAGAGCAAGTTTCTCCCAAGCTATGTGTGTCACTTAAATTGTAAACATCTTATTACAACCACATGTATTCATTCAATTTCTAACCTTATATATTATATTATATTATATTATATTATATTATTGCTTTTAATTATATCATTTTTTGTCCCCAAAGTTTGCGGTGGAGGATCCATCAAATATTGCATTTTCTTCTTCATCTTTCATTATTGCTTAATATAGTTCTGTATTTCCATCATTGCCTCTTCTACCCTTATATTTATTTAGTTTAATCCTTAAAAGTTACAATGATTTTATCGAAAACCTAGAGATTAAATTTTAATACTATGAGTAAATTCTAACTTTCTATAAATTAAAGGGACCAAACTTATAATTTAATCTATATATTATATATGAATATATGAACATTATAAAAATATATATTTTGTTCGAATTTATGTTATTCTATTCATTAAAAATGATTTACGATACCATAATGTTGAATTTGATATGAACTAAAATTTTAGTTCTCGAAACTTAGACAACTTTATTTCATAAGCATTTTTATTTATTTATTTTTACCTTTTATTTTCTAACAATATTTTTACATTTCACGCTAAGTTTTAAGAACTAAAAAGAAGTTTAGAAAATAAACATAATACTCCAAAACCAAATTCGTCAAAATAATTAATTTCTCATTAATTTTCATGTCTTCGCTCTTCAATAAATATTTTAGGTCACCTACTTTCATTTGTTATAATATTCAATAGGTGCACCTTTAAAACCTAATCAATTTCATGATATGTGTGACATAAAATAGTTTGGCAACAATAATGAGTCAATGACCAGATTTTTTTTTTTTTTTTTTTTTAACATTTAAAGACAGAAATGAACCTTTAAATATATGTAAGAAAGAAAAATGAAACAAGTATACAAGTTCATATGAAAAAAAAAATCAAAATTAGATTTAATTATGTTATTACTAGGAAATGGTAAATGTTAGCCTAAGAACCTGACTAGGAAACTTTCAAACTAAATAAATGTTACAATTTTGAACTTATATTTAAATTTGTGAACAATAATTTATACATCATAGGAAGTTTGGGTTCAAGAAATAGTAGTTGAAAAGTTATTATTTTAAACGTTTAATAAATTATATAACATATATATAGTATGTAATTAATAAGTTTTAGACAAATAAGATATTAAAATTGACCGTCAATATGAACGTAGTTTAACCATAATTGACATGTATTTATTCTTTTAAAGTTAGTTGTTTAAATTTTCACTCATATTTGTTGTACTACCAAAATATATTGAAGTTATTTTTTTTTTATTGAAAATTATAAATGTTAGTGATGTTATTTAATGGTTGATTTTATACCTTAATCAAATTTTATTTTGTACAAACTTGATATTTTTTACATCATATTTTTTTACTGAATTCAAATTTATCTAAATTTGGCATTTTAAATTGATAAAATTGAAAGTTTAAAAAAAAATTGATAACAACTTCTAAATTTAGGGTAGGAAAAATTCTTAAAAGAGTATATATAGATTTTTATGATTAAAATATTAGACTAGGTCCACCAAAGCAAGGAAAAATGAGGGGGGCTTGTTGTTTTTGCCCCTTTTTATCCTATGAATTTGGTATGCAAAACTATAAGATAGGTAAATGGCATTTGTGAGGCTCCAATTTTGGGGATTCTATTTGCACACATAATCATTGCCTTTGAAGAAAATAGACATTAATTGCCCTATCTCTTTATTATGCATTAAAATAAGTGCTCATCATATTCATGTCTCTTCTTACATTTCTCAACCATCTTCATCATCATCTTATGTATTTATTATTCTTCATGTTTTTTTGTAAGAAGTTTGTTTTATGTGTTTATTTAAATATGTTATGGTTTTCGTGGGTTATTTTCAGAAATTTGTAAATTTAACCTTTATTCTATACATTATCTTCTTATATAATAATGGTATTTTATCTCATATTTTATGTGAAAAAAAATCGTCAATATTCTTCTAAATTTTGAATGTATGATTGAGTAGACTACTTTTTTAACCAAAAAAGTATATTAATTCTCAAACAAAAATAAATATGGCTGAAATTTCAAATTAAAAATTTGAAATATGGAAGGTGTTTTTTTAGTATAATAAGAGTAGGAAATTTAAATCCCAAATTTGGTGGTCAACATCGATTTACAATTGTGATAAAATTCATTTTATTAGCGGATTAATATATTTTTCTATTTAACAACTTTTTTTATATATATATACCTTACCATTTAAATGAAATTCGAATTTATAAGTTTCAGAATTAAATTCAACCTCATCATTTTAAAGGTTGGACAAACAACAATACTTAAATTGTACCCATTTTTATGTATTTTCTTTAAATATAAATGGAAAAAGTTATATATATATATATATATATATATATATATATATATTAAATAAAAGTTTGTCACATGATAACTTATGATTGGATATTTAGGTGAGTTGCACCTATTTGAATAAATGCATATATGTGAAATATTGTTTGTTATTCTAAGTACAATATGTGAAATATTGTTTGTTACTCTAAGTACTCATAATATTTTCTCTTTTTTATTCAATGTGAAAATTTGTTCCATTTCCTACAATTCACCCATGAATAAAGTATCATTACATCTACCATCAAATAATAATATGTTTGTTTAGTTCACATATTCGGATTAATACTACCATTATTTGAAGCATACTACTAGTCTAATAGAGCTTAACTATGAATCTCTATTGTGACTAGACAATTTTTAAGAAAAATTATAATGTCTAAATACAAACTAATATTAAATCAGATATATTATATTTTGTTGAATTGATCAATAAAATCCTAACGGACACTAATTAAAATTGATTTAATTTTATAATAAGAGAGTTTCGTGGTTGATAAAAACATTGTGAAGAATATTAAGAAAAAACATAATAGTTAGTAGAAGAGATAGAAATAGAGCGTAGTTGGTAAGATATGGTCCATGAGAGAAAATAGAAGGCCAACTGGTCGTCCATTTAAGAAGCAAATCGAGGTGGGTTTGGAGATTTTTATTTTTTTTAATAATTAATGTCCATGCCTTGTGTCGTCACCTTTCGAATTATTCCACCCCCAATCTCATACTATGTAAATTCAATCTCTTCTATATTATATTATTGTCCCCGAATTAAATGTTAATCATTATATATATCAAAGAAGTAAGTCGAGAGAGTTTAGCCTCAATTTTACACTTTTTAAAATCATATAACGGTAATTTATCATATAATATTCACATCTTTACCTTTTTGGGTGGGCTCAAAAATATGTGTGTTCATGTATTTTTATTATGTATTTTTTTTAGTACTATAATTATATAGATGGAATATCAAATATTCGATCTCAAATGAAGAAGTACATACTAATTACTATTGAACTAAAATCAATATTATGTAATGATTTAGTCTTTAGTCCCTAATTAAATATCCATGAAGTAAAACAATAAAATTAGAAAATGTGAAGTATGTGTTACATATGAATTAGAGTAAAGCAGATAAACAAATCCTTTTGACTTTCCATTATGGGATTTGAAGTCATCCTTTTTTGGGCCGGCTTCCCCATCTGATAAGGCCCAATTATCAGCACAAATGGGCAACTATAATTTCGCTGGGACAACTTTGTAAAGGACTGCAATATTATTTCGCAATAGTTAAAGTCTAATAATTAAGTATATAAGAATTAGTTAATTATATTGCTAACAGACTAGACTGTATTGTTGATCGACTCATATTAGCGATTTGGTCTATTACTAATAGATTTTAAAAGCTAAATCTAATATTTATAATTTTTTTTGCATTTGCTCTATTTCTTCTCCTCCTATATATAAAAGAATAAAAGAAACAACCATAATTCTTAAAATAGAAGGGAAAAAACTGGTTATCAAACTTGTGCATTTTGGATTAACTTGAAGATGTCTCGCGGTATGATGAAGTCAAGTCAAATTTGTTCGTAAATTGAGAATATTTATGGTACATTTAATACTTTTAGGCCTCTATCATTATCATAAGTGGGATTTTTTTATAAAATTTTGTAACTACAGGTGGGAAAATTAAGTATTATTGTTTTTAAAGAGGCGTTGTATTTATCTAGTCTTTTTTAAAAAAAGAAAAAAAAAATTACAAGAGAGCCGAAAATATAAAAATAATTACAAACCTAAGATGATTTTTATTGTTACAAGTTTTGTTTTCTCAAAAGAAAAAAAGTAACATTATTGTGGTTGTGGCAGGAAATTATAAGTTTTTTTTTTTTTTTTTTTTTTTTTTTTTTTTTTTTTTAAATAATAATACTTTATTAACTGCCTATTTAAAATAAGACATTTACAATTTTTTTTTAAAAATAAAAAGTTACATATAAATTAGTTATGGTGTATGAAATTGGAGAAACATTTAAAAGTTACCCTAAATTATTTTATTTTGTCAACATATTATTTTACAACTTTATTAACGTTAATGCCATATTTTTCTTAGTTGAAACTTGAAAAACGATTTAAGTTTAGAAATGTAAATAGTAATGTCAACTTTTTAATAGAGCATAATTTAAATAGATAAAGAGCCAAAATTTATCAATTGGATCCATTCTTAGTTTGATCTTTTCAATAAATTTATTTTTATTTAATAGATGACACAAAAACTCTTCTAAATATATTATGATCCTACGTTTTTCAAATAAATCAACTACAATAAATAAAAAGTAAAGAAGAGGAAGAAAAAGTAAGACGGAGCTTATTCTTATGGATCCACAAATTTAAACAATAGAGATTATATTCTATTCTACTTTTTGAAATTTGTAATAATAAAAAGAAGAAAGCATTGGGCGAACCGTTAGCATTGGATGAGGCCGGTCGAGTCAGTGGGTCGCAAATGGAACGCGGTTTCAAAAAGAGAGAGGAAAAGAAGGTAAACTGGTCAATCAAATGGAACACGTGGGCGGTGGGGATTTGTTGACTCAATCATCTGCTACCTTAACCGGAGTCGACGTGGTCGCACGTCGCCGGCTGCAACCGGTAATGGACACGTGTCGGTACCCTTTGATTGTATCGTCTAAGCTATTGAACTCCGATGCGCCGGTGGCAGTTTCCGAAAGTGGACTTGAGCCAGCAGACACCATCTTCCATGTCAACGTCACTGTGAGTTGCACCAAGTAAAGGTTATTATTTCTTATTTTATCCGCAAATTCCATCGTATTAGCTCCTAATCCTCCACCCCATTTCTCCCTTATTCATTTCCTTATTTCTTTATCCATTCTATTACTTTTTTCCCTAATTTTCGTGGAGCAAGAAGATCACCTACTGCCAACGAATACACCGACGAAAAACACTTCCCCAACAGACAGACACCCGGTTTCAGCTTCCGATCGTCAACAGTGCGCTTTTGGTCGTCTTCTTCACCCAGGTTCTTTTCTTTTTCTTTTTCTTTTTATTTATTTATTTTTATTTGGGGGTTGAATGGGATTTGGTGGGGGGTAACTAATTTTGTTTACTTATTTGGATGGTTCCTTATAGATTATGTGCAGTTAGTAATTGCTACTGATGGGGCCTTCATCGGAGTTGTTGTTATTATTATTATTAGTAGTAGTATTTTAATTCTGAAGAAACATAATTGATTTAGTTAGCCGGCTTGGACGTTTCATGTAATATGTATTTGCTGAAGAAATTCATGGGCAATCATGGCAGCTTGTGATCAACACTCGAGAGAATTTGATTTTGTGAGAATTAGTTTCATATAATGCATCATGGAGCTATCTGGGTTGTAAGGGTATAAATTTTTAAATCCCCTTTTTAGTATTTTGTAGGCTAATGGAGTTCAGAAGGGAGTTGGGGTTTATCACCGTCCAGAAATTTATAAACTTATCTGGTATCCTCACAATCCTATGCGGAGTGAATAGTTAATTCGATATTTTTTAGGGGTTGGAGACTGGGGAAGAATTTGGCGTACCTAAGTAAAATCACCAGAATATAGTGATAATGGTACTTTTATGTTGATCATTTATTGTTCTTGCGGCTTCTACTGGTAGGAGGAGGTGATATGGGTACGGTTCTGAATTCTCAATCTATTTCATGTGAAATGAGACATTTGTATTCTTTTATATTGCGCAATTTCGTCATTGGCAGAATTTCATCTCTTTTTGGTACTTTATCCTTATTATTCATCAATATGAATGAAACAATAATCATTCTTGTATGCTTTATTTACGAGTTTGCATCATTTCTTTATATAAGCAGGTGGAAAAGAATAATGCCTGATCGTGATTAAAAGAGTTATTATGGATTCAGCAAGGAGTTGGTTTCAGAAGTTCCAAAATAGAGTAAAGAAGGAAACTGCAAGTGACAATGAGGTTCAAGATGTACCCTCAAGTGCGACGAAGCAGAAAGTTGAGGTTGCCAAGCAATATATCGAAAACCATTACAAATCTCAAATGAAGTCATTGCAAGATAGGAAGGAGAGGTATTTTTTTGTATGTATAGTTTCTATGTTTAAATTAAATAGTTTGGTTACAGTCGATGGCTTTCCATGGGATCTAGAAGTATAATACTTAGACTAAAATATGTGAAGGGGTCATTGAATTCATATATGTAAATCCATGCACTTATGTTGAAGTGATTAGAATGTTTTTATCCTTGCAGTGGATTATTTGGTTCATTTCATACCAGTTATAATATTGAAGTGATTTTACTTATTTTGAAACAGTAGGAAATCATTAGAATAGGCAGGTGGTCATAACTAATATTGCTAATAGTTAAGCCTGGAATTTAAGTAACGTTTTTTTTTTCTGTTCACTTTGTTGGTTTTGTTTTTTCCCCTTAAAAAATGTTAATAGACTTGTTTTGCTATTCTTTAATTATACTCTGGACATTTGACAGACGTTGGGTGTTGGAGAGGAGGCTTGCTGATGCCGACGTTTCTGAGGAAGACCAAATAAACGTTCTTAAATATTTAGAACAGAAGGAGACAGAATATATGCGCCTTCGTAGACATAAAATGGGCGTTGATGACTTTGAACTTTTGACAATTATAGGAAGGGGTGCATTTGGGGAGGTTCATTTCTAACTCCTTTGTCATGTTATTCTTTGAACTTTTAAAACCTAACCATTCTTTATTACTCGTTCACTTTTCACTTATTGTTTGTTGTCAAATTTCCTTCTTGTCTCATTTCACTGATAATAGTACAAAAATATACATTTAGACTATTATCTACCTTTACCAGGATATACATACACGGGATCTTGTTATGATAGTTTTTTGTGCGTAGGTTCTTATGGTAGTTATTCTTTCTATATTATTTTGCAGGTTAGACTTTGTAGAGAAAAAGCCACAGGTCACGTGTATGCAATGAAGAAGCTGAAGAAATCTGAGATGCTTCGCAGGGGGCAGGTATTTCTGAAATCTTGATCCCTAAATTGTTTTGATGATGGATTGACATAATTTCACATATTCTAGCTGATGGTTATTCTTACTTCTGAATTTCAAACGGGCTTGTGTATAGTATGCCTCAACATGTGATGTGAACTTGGTGGTGAAGAAGAACGTACTATTCTATTAAATAAAGGATGAGAAATTGGATTCTATAGTAGAATCCTTTATACCATCACAGGTTTTTTGATTTATGAAGGTCATGTCTATCTTGTTGAAAGATGATTTTCTCTTCTTCCATGGATGGACATGGTGGTAAAATGTCTAGTAGGTTCAACTTAGAGCTCACCTAGTGCAGAGCATTTTGGAGCATCTACTTCAGTCATGTGACCATATGCTAGATGGTTAGAGAAAGTATCCATTTTGATTTAGTAGAGACAGAGAAAGTCTGGATCGATTTTTGCATTAAGGAAAAGAATCTTATGCTTTCTGATATTCACTTAAGGACGAGGCAATGTGCTTTAAGTAGGGGTTGTTTTGGTTATTATTTTTCAGATCCTGTTGGAAAGCAAATAAAATTAAAACGAATAGGAAGATGGAAATAATTCTCCTTCGATTCTTAAAATATGGATTTGACTCTTGTAATATATTCTATTCTTTTTCTACTTTTTTTTTGTTGTAGGTGGAACATGTCAAAGCTGAAAGAAATCTTCTAGCAGAGGTTGACAGTGCCTACATTGTGAAGTTATACTGCTCCTTTCAGGATGATGATTTTTTGTATCTTATAATGCAATATCTTCCTGGAGGTGATATGATGACCCTGTTAATGCGCAAGGATATTTTGACGGAGGATGAGGCTAGATTTTATGTTGGGGAAACAGTCCTTGCCATAGAGTCCATCCACAAGCATAATTACATTCACAGGTTTTATATCTTTTTCTTCTTTCAAAAATCTTCCATAGCTTGCTATTTTTCATTTGATTGAGAAAATAAACAATTATCTAAACTAGCTTTCTTAGATGGCATGTGATGTTAATGTATATTTGAAACTATCGATGTTTTCATTCGAACCTTCTTGCATTTTTGTTCAGGAAGTGTTTTGAAAAAAACATAGTGTGATTTTACGATTGGTTAATCATGTTTGAATATGAGTTTGCTTGTAATAAAAAGATTAAGCGTTCCTTTCTTTGAAAAACTGGCGAAGTAGCAATTCTTCTACTGCAGCCTTTCTAACAAAAGAGAATATTTGTAGTAGATACCGGAAGATCTGTGGTTGCATGAATTGGGCCACAGTCGCAACTGCAAATTTTCTCCATTTCTAGGATGAAGGTTTTTTTTATTTTTTATTTTCTTCCCCCACATTTTAGGATGAGAATATCACATAGAATAGTTTAAATTCAAGTTTCTGGAATCACTGTATCAGCTCAAAATCCATATTCTTGCTTTAGATTGCTTTCTTAAAATTTCCTGTCATTTCACATTTGATGCTTCTTTTCTGTCTCTTTCTTCTTATATAAGTTATTTTTTAATTTATTTTTCAGAATTTATAGAAACTATTACGTTGAATACCATTCTTGAATTTATTTAAGTAATGTGAATCTCTTCTGCTTTTTAGAGACATCAAGCCTGACAATTTACTGCTTGATCGTTATGGCCACATTAAACTCTCAGATTTTGGGTTGTGTAAACCCTTGGAGTCTAGTAGTTTCCCTAATCTCACTGAGGAAGAAAAAGTAATGGGGAAGAATGTCAGATCTTCCACCGAAAATGATAGTCAAATTAGTGCATCGAAACGGACACAACAAGAACAATTGTTACATTGGCAAAAGAACAGACGGACACTGGTTTGTTCTCTTTTTCTCTCTCTCATAGTTCCATTTTCTTATATGTTGCAAAGTTTCAAGATTCAAGCAACAAGAAAAAAATGCTCGCCAATTTATCATTATTTTATTCTTTGTGAAGGGTAATTGGGCATTGACTATTCACGGCCAAGATTATATTCTTATTCACAAGATTTAACTGTGTAACATCTGAGTTACATTTCTTGTTATTGCAGATTTATAAAACATGACAATATTCAGAATTGTTTGTTATGATGCTTCTACGTCTTATAAATAGAATGGCAAAGAGAAACACAAGTCAAAATCTACTTGATCATGAATTGATTTATTCTGCTGCCTGAATAGCAACTATATTTTCTTCTTTGTTTCTCTCTCGCTTTTTCTTTGTTAGAAAAAGATAAAGTAACAGAACAATTATAGATATATGATCAATGTATAGTGTGGAAATTTAATATGTACTTCAACCATCTGGTGAGAAATCTAAATTGCCTGTTGAATTTTTTGTCCCAGACATTGCATTTTTTAGTTCTAAATTTAATTCAGGAACCTACTTCATCTTTTTTATCTCTGAATTTCATTATAAGACATTGTTTTATCATTTGGATCTTTTTTCGTCATAGCTTTCCATTTAATTGCAAATTTAGTGATGAGATTCCAACTTTTGCATGTTCAAATTATTTTAATTGATATTTACTTCTTTTCAGCTATTGTGGGCAATCTTACCCAAGATCCTATACCCTTAGCTGGTTATGGATGTATGATCGTTGAAAAATCTAAGTTCCAGCTTTAGCTTCCTATCAACTTTCCGTTAACTTTAATGGAAGAAGATATGAACTTTTTCTTTTTAATTTAAGTCAATTTGGCCATTTCATATGCTTATGTATATTTAACTGTATATATTTTGTATGACTCTTTGTTTTTTCTCCGTGTATGTTTGTGTCTATCTGTATATAAGTTTTCTAGTGATTTTATTATAACTTTTTTTTTTCATTCTAATTAATGTGTTGCTTTTAGGCTTATTCAGCTGTTGGAACGCCAGACTATATTGCCCCAGAAGTGTTATTGAGGAAAGGATATGGAATGGAGTGCGACTGGTATGTTTGTTTCTTGTGTCTAACATCATTTCAATATGGTTCTTTATCAAATTGTAATAACAAGTTTCTTTTAGGTGGTCCCTTGGTGCAATTATGTACGAAATGCTTGTGGGATTCCCACCTTTCTATTCTGACGATCCAATGTCTACATGTAGAAAGGTAAAAGCAAAATCTTTTGTTAGCATAGGCAGTAGGCATGTAGAACTCTCCTTAGTTGTCTTGATTAAGTAATGAAATGGTTAAAGTACAAGTACGGTATATATTAGATCTTCAAGGTTAAGATATTTTGGTCGATGAAATGAATGATGGTGGCGCTAACTTCTGATTTTAAGTGTTATCATAAAAAAATGGTCAATTTATATGGTGCAGATTATTAACTGGAGAACTCATTTGAGATTCCCAACAGAAGCAAAACTTTCCATTGAGGCCAAAGATCTTATTTGCAAACTTCTATGCAATGTTGAGCAAAGGATTGGAACCAAAGGAGCTAAAGAAATTAAGGTTAGCATATAAATATCTTATCCTTTTCAATTCATTCATTAAATTGAATATACGGCTCATCAAATGTCCCTTGTTAGGCACATCCATGGTTTAAAGGTACACAATGGGATAAATTATATCAAATGGAAGCTGTTATCATCCCAGAGATTCAGGATGAGTTAGACACTCGAAATTTTGAGAAGTATGAAGAGGTAAATATTATCATTTTTTTGTCGTACAGTTGCCATTTATTATTTGCTTTGCTATCTGTATGAAGATCGCATAATTTTTTACTGTAGTTAAAAACTTGATATCAAAACAGTTGTTTATTGTTTATATGGTTTCATCTTAGTTCCAAATGTTATTCCTTCATTCTTTAGGTGCAATATAGATTCTTGAGTAGCAATATATATATATATCCATAAGGATGGATAACTTGCCATCGACTGGTTCATTGTGCACTTAATTTGGATATAACTTGAAAATTACAATACTATTCAAAATTATACTTGAATCCTACTTGGTGGGAGCTAGAACAAATTTCAAGTGAATAAGGATTCGGGATGCATTCCTAATGCCTGATGGCTGTCGACCCCTTCTCACCAAGGGTAAATCTTGAATTGACTTGATATTTGCAGGAGAGGTTGCCTTCGTTTTGACTTTTTTCCCATATGAAGGCTACTCATGTAACATTTAGTGTTTATGATTTTTTAATACATATGTATTTCCTAATTGACGCATACAGTGGATTTTTGTTTTATGCAGCTGGGTGTGCCAGGTCAAACTCCATCAAAGTCGGGCCCCTTGAGAAAGGTATGTCTGTGATTTGTTGTTCTGGAAAGCTTTTAATTCTTTCATATAACGTATCACATAAGTAATCTGGTATGTTTACTGACGATTGTTCTCTCAATGTGTTAAAAGATGAGAAAATCTTAAGATATTCAATCTCTTAAGTTAACATGTCTCAATTTTTATTTTAATTTAATTTTTTTATATATATAAATTTAATAAATAGTTTTCTATTATTTATTATTATTTAAGAACCATCACTGATTTTAAAAGGTTTATCGAAATTTATCTGATGAGGAATACCAGCATGGAATTGAGTTTCCATTGACATGTTAATACTTAATACTTCCATAGATATCTTTTTACATCAAAAAGTTTTGTCATTGACATGAGGGAGACATTATTGTTATTATTGTTTGGAATGTTCTAGAGTTGATGGAACGAAATCCTTGTGACTTTATTTGAAAATTTATTGACAAATGACATCAATATTTTTATCAACAATAATTCTGTAAATTTCAGATTTGACATTGATAGTTAACTGGTAGAATGCGAGTTATGACTTATACATTCTTCCATGATCTATCTACAAACTTCTTGTAGCTGATGTGATTAGAACTTTGAATATCCATATTCCTTTAATAGCAACAAGAAAAATACTTGTGCTAATAGTAGAAGGTGACAGTAACCTATGAATAGTATAGGAATGTTTTTAAGGACATCTTTTTAAAGCGTTATATACAAATCTATTATAAGTAAATTATGTCCAAACAACTATTAATTTTAAATATTAGTATATTACACGATTTATTAAATTGACGAGTGCTCGCAATGGTACAGAATCTCAAAATTTCACTGCAAGGGCACAGATTTTCATGCTAGATTTTGTTGATTTTCATTTTAATGCTTGCTCTAGCTAGAATATTTATGTTGTTTTATTCTTGAACTGTGGTCATGTGCATCTTACCACAACTGTTTCTTCTCAAAAAAATTCTGTGGCGACTGATTCAAGCTTTTGTTGTTCAGCAGAAGCTTTCACCCAAGGATGTGAACTTTGTTGGTTATACGTACAAGAACTTTGAAATTGTCAACGAACACCACTTGTCTGGCATTAGTATGTCTCTACTTATTATTCATTGAATTTAACAATTCATTCCTAAATGAACATGGGGCAGTCCAGTTAGTAGTATATCAATACAGTTTAATCTTCACGTCCCAAGTTTCTTTCAAGAATTATGACATGTATGGTTCCGTTATTCTCTTTCACATGGACCGTATTCCGCCCGTAGTTTCTCCACAAACTAATAGATGCTTCAATCTTAACTTGCAGCTGAGATGAGGAAAAAGCCTATCAAGACCAAGAGACCATCTGTTACGACTCTATTTGGTACATTCACCGTTCTAAAATTTTCTGAATAATGCAAATTGCTGGTTTCCATAACATATTCTTACCTTCTGGCCGCTCTGTTTGACTCTCTCTTTCCTTTCCTTAGCCACAGCAGATTCTTCGGAGCAGCCTGTTCAAAGAAGTTTTCCTAATCATTTGCCAACCCATCTCGAAGTCTCAGAAAGCCCCGACCCTTCACCTCGTTCAACCGGATCATTGCAACAGCCGAAACGGTGGGGAAGATGAAAGGTCAAGCCATAACTTGCTCTTTAGCTTACCCTCAAATGATCCAGAGGTAGTATATGTTTTATACTACTTGAGGAAGGGGATCAGAGAAGTATCTGATATTGTATAAAAAATGTTGTAGATTCTGCAATCTTTATTCACAATGACAGATTTCTCCCCGGCTAGTAGCCTTCTTGTGAGTTAGAAGTTTACAGAAAGTTAGGATTTTTTGTTTTTTTATCCCAACCCCTTCAGCGGAAAAAGGTTTTCAAATGTTGTTAGATGGCCATGAGTCTAAAGCTTCTCACAGCCAGAATCCAGCAGAAGTTAAGTTGATTCAGCTCAAAAATCTGCATTTTCCTCAATCACAGATGTGCTCGAGAGGAGAGATTCAAGTGTCATGTATTCCCAAGTTGTGGTATTGGAATGTGTAATATACACCAAACTTAATTGTGGTTATAGTGTATATATGGTTTTAAGGACCAATTCAAATCCCAATTTTATTTCATGTATATTTTTAAAACTAGCATCTTTTCATATTCAATTTTTTTTTTTTTCTGACAATATGTGGGGTAGGGGGATCGAATCACCAACCTCGAGCTTGATAGTACATACTTGATGTCAAGTGAGCTATACTCATTTTTGTGTATTAATCATAGTAGGATTTGAAACAACCAAAGAATTAATAGAATCAATATATTATTCCGATTTTGTACGAACTTTTTTAATTACAATATTGTATTACTTTCTAATTACAACATCGAATTAGAATAGATGACTATTGAGAACATAGTCAAACATAAGGATAATTTAGTCATAAAACTCGGTAAGATCTTTTTTGATGGCAAAGAATTGATATGTTATAAAGTTGAATCAAAAGTTCCATCTTTTGATGTGTGATAGATGAGATAAAAGAAAGGAAAAATGAGTACAAGAAGATAAAGGGTATGAAATCTAACATAATCCCTTAAAGAAAGGAAAAACCTTGACATTTTCATCCCATGTCAAAGCAAAGTCATTTGTGCCAAATAAGATAAATGGCTACGTGGCAGGTAAGGGTATACTTAAAAGGATTTTGTAATAACAATATTAAAAAAAAAAAAAAAAAAAAAAAAAAAAGGATTTTATAGCATTGAAGTGAGGATGCCTTCATAAGTTCAGTTTTGAAAGTAGAACCTAAACAATGGAAATTAATTAATATACTTAATTCATTTACTTACTATTGGATTGGTATTTCCTTCCAATAATTTTTTTGAAAGTAGACCTTTATAATGAAATGAAAAGCAACAAAAAATTGAAGGTATAAGAGAAAAGGAAAGGGAATTAGAGGTTTGTCAACATCATGAAACACCACTTTGCATCAATCCCTATATCATGCAAAAAGCAAAAGAACTATAAAGGCATTCATGCCAAACAAAAGAGAAGCACAATTGAAACATCATATATATATATATATATATATATATATATATATATATACACACACACCCTCTATAAGTGGGGTTTTAGAATAATGCAAAAGCAAAAGGGAAGAGACACAAAACCAAGCCCAAGCCATGTAAAAGCAAAAGTTAAAGCCAAAATTGAAGGAGAGGCTTAGCTTGAGGAATTGCTTCATGGGTTGGCCTCTAATGGCACTTGTCTCCACCCTATTGATCTATAATTATGTGACCCCCTTCTACCCAAATGGCTCATTCAATTCAACGCACAACAAAACATGTTTTCTTTTGTCAAGAGAGAATTTTGGGGTTTTGTGTTCATATCATTTGGCCATGCATTTTCTTCCCTTCCCTATTCAAATTCAATTAATGGGGTTTTATTACCTAATTTTATTTATTTGTTTTTTGGTTTGGGTTGACCAAACATGCTAAAGGGGTGTAAGTTGAATGGGGCCATGTGATAATTTCACACCAAAATTGGGACCTTTTTTTTTAGGGTTATTGTGCCTAGCAAGACAAGTTGGGTCATGCTATGGTCATCTAGCTAGCTAGGCCACAATGTCCAAATTTTTCATATATAATATGAATGGAAATTGCTAAAGAATGGTTGAAGATGTTTCCTTCAAAATAGAATCTTATGAAGAAGACACCATTATGTTTTATTGCAAAATTCATTCATTTCCATTAAAACATCAATATGCTGCATTTAATTATTTCTTCCAAATGATGTGATCTAAATCTAAACTATTTGTTAATTATGACGACACTTCATTAATTTGTTTCTCACATACCATCGATAAAATATATCGTGTTTCAAGAGAAAAGTTTGGATTTTTTTTTTTTATAAAGATATTACCTAACATTTTTTTTATTGAAGAAAAATAACAAAAAGCACAAAAATATTTTCTTCCCATAAAAAGTTTATAGGTAGTAGCTCTATTGTTGGTGATGTTAAGTTGGAGAAAGATATATATAGTGATAGACAAAATTGTGGTGTTCATAATAAAGAAAGTTGAAGCAAAAGTGAGGAAGACAAGAAAATACCTTACCACCAATTTAATGTTTGCCAAACAACCATTTGTTGCCTAAGATAACTTGAGCTTTGAGTTGACAAACTTGATTAGAAAAAGATGTTTATGCCTCTCTAAAGTGGTTAATTAGGCCCCCCTTTTATGTATAAAATGAAACATTATGATTACCCCTCCCCCATGCCCATTTTGATTTAATTAGTTAGGTGAATTACATTTTTTACAACACTTAATGCCTATAAAATTGTCTAAGCTAAGATCAATACACCCTTTGAGAAGTAGCCTTAATTTAGGCACATGCCCCATTTTTTTTTTTTAATTCCTATATGAGAGAAACTTTCAAAGGGATTTCTCAACATTGTGTTGAAATCCTTTGTTTAGTCCATGACCTAAAGGGAGACTTCAAAAGCCCATGGGGCACAAGAACAACCATACTAGTATGCTAGGGAGAGACTTATCTCGCCAATTTTATCCAAATTTTTTTAAACAAGATACTAAAGGATAGTGGGATTGGGATGCACCAGGACATCTCAACTAAGTTGACACCTCCGTAGCACCCTCATCATGCCTTGATGCCAATAGCGATGTATTCAATCGATCAAAAGATAAGTACAAAAAGCTAGATGATAGCTCAAAACAAAAGGGGGACAACAATGGCAAGGGAAAAACCATCATGGATTGGCTTAGTGGTAGTGGAAACATCCAAAAAAAGCCAAAGGGCTAACGGATTGTGGGTTCAATCAATGGTAGCCAGTACCTAAGATTGATGGTCGAGAATCAATCAAGATTGATCAAATCAAATGAATTTAGTAAAATTCTATTTCATCAGTTTATTTTTTCAAATAAAATTTTAAACTGTATGTGAATTTTGTGATTCAAAAGTAAAGATTTAAAAGCAAAATTATAAAATAGAGAAACATAAAATATAACTCTATTTTCAGTTTTTTCTCAACCAAATAAAGTGTTTTATCTAACACTTATATTTATTTATTTTGAAGCTGTTGAGCGTATGACAAATCTTATTCCTTAAGATGAACTTAACCTCTTAATTAAACTCATCAAATTAAAATAATCTAATATATCCTATAATACTTGGACCTTTTACGTTTATCATCTTATTATCTCACACGTACCCTTCTCGAAAAGAGCACAAGAAATTCTTTGAAGAATTCGCCCACCATCACATCTCCATAATAATCTACCACACATATATATAATTAATTGAACTTGAAGAGCCATTAAGTTACATATTAATTAATGTTAACAAAGTTTAAATATCATCTAACCTACATACTTAAGTTGAAAAAAGAACACCCTCAATGTCTTGCAACCTACGAAATATGATTGAGCAATTACACAATTCTCAAGCCAACCTTAATTAAGTAACGATCATCATAACCATTTATATGGTCTTCATTTAAACATTGAATACTAATATATTATTTTCTTATATATACAAAACCAAACAATATCATGATACTTAATAAAAATAATTTCCAATTATTTACTTGCTAATTTCCCAATATATTAATTAGAACCCAAATCAAACTTTATAAAAGAAAATCCCTGTAACTAAGTTTCACCAAACAGTTGATCCTTGATTTTGTTGTCTAATTTAACATAAAGAAAAATCGGAAATGTGGTGGCGATCATATTCAACCAAAATCTCTATATATGTATATCCATCCCATTGAATTTGGTCGGACTCGGACAATGACTTGTGTTCTTGCATGCTTCAATTCCATAATAATATTCTTTTAGAATAAATAAAATACTAATAAATATAAGGAATTAGCTAGGTACACCGAATATCTCAACTCGGTTAACACATTTATTGTCCCAACCCACATAATAATAATAATAATAATAATAATAATAATAATAATAATAATAATAATATGGATTTTGTTACTATAAAAAAAGAAAAAAAAAATCTTAAATGGAGTTGATAATACAAGTTCTGTCATTTGAGTTGTGTTCATGTAATCAACATCGTTTCTTCACTATAGTTTTCATCTTAAAAAAACATTTAAATTCTTTATCAAATTAAAACAAGACAAAGACAAGTTCTTGAAAATTATTTATGCTAAATTTTCACAACTTCAGATTAATTTGGAAAGCAGTTTTATAAATTGAAGTCGACAAGAAGTTTAAAAACCTAAGCATAAGTAGTGCTTGTTAAGCTAAATTTTCAAAAATCAAACAAAAAAAATAATAATTATTACCTCTCAAAACTCTCCATCTCCATTTTTTTTTTTTTTTTGGAAAAAGGTACTTAAACAATCAATAAAAGTTCTTCGTCAATATTAAGAAGGTATAATTGTATAAAGAAGAGGTTAGAGAAAAAAAAGGTTCCAATTTAAGAAAATAGTACACACATCATAATTACAAAATAACTTTGAACAACGTGTATTTCAAATTTATATTCAAGTGTATGTATTTCAAATGTTCATTTCTAATGGTTAAAAGGAGAATTAATTTCAATGGACAAATTAGAAAGTGAAATTGAAGGTAAAGGGCAGCTAGGTAATTAAGTTAGATGATGCCCCTAAAATCAAGTTTAAAACTTTTTTTTTTTTTTTTTTTTTTTTTTTTAAAAAAATGACTTATAAATTTTTTTGGAGTACTTAAGATCATAGTGTATGTATCTAATCCTCAAAATTTGATAATTTTAAATATGAAATTATGAGGGTTAATTTGGGGAGTGGCCTTTTTGTCCTCTGGCAAAAAATATAATTTCCAATGAAAAACAACTGTATTTCAATAGTTGTTCAATTAATGGAAGATCATATATTATCACATCCTAATTAAAGTAGTTACACACACAATGAACCAGATATAGTTTTTTTTTTTTTTTTAAAAAAAAAAAATTAATGTAATGGACCCCTACTTTCCACTTAAATTATTGTATTTAATGTTTAGACTAGTAGCCCATATACAGACAAAATTCATCCTCACTATTTTAATTATTAATGCAAACAAGATGTGTGTTTGGATTAGGTTAACTATATTATTAAAATTTTTAGATCTATACTAAAATTAACAATGACCATATAAAAAGTTAATTTAAATGTACTCAATTTTCAAAACTATTTAATATCAAAGATCTCATCTTTTATGTATGCATATACAAACGAAAAGTTGTAAACCAAGTTATTGTTGTAGACCGGGAATTTTATTTCATTAATTTATGCACCTATCAGATAATTCCATCGTCCCACGTAGGAAAATAATATTTCATAGTGTGTGAAGTACTTCATTTTCTTATTCAAAATATATTTTAATACTTCATATGTATATATGGTCGATGTGTAATAAAAAGGTAGTGGACATGTGTCACAAAGCCAGCAATGGTGTGTGGAAATTAAATAATTACAAACAAGTTGATGAGGTTGCAGGCATCTTTATTATATAATTTTTTTAAAAAAAAAAATCAATGTAATCCAATCGTGATGCCAATAATTAGCGGTGAAAGTTGGCAATTTATTATTATTATTATTATTTTACAATAAAAAATTGGGAATTTAATTGGCATTTATGAGGAGGGAATTTTTAAAATAATAATAAAGGGGAAAAGCATATGGTAAGGATGATTAAAATAATGTGAAAGAGGTTGCATCACATGGCCAATATGGTAGGGTTTTAAAATGAGAATACAAAAACCCTTCATAAATTCTTTGTTAAGAGAGAATCCCACTTCTGTTTTGTTCTGTTCTTTTCTTAGTTGTCTTTGGCCTTTGTCATGTTAGAGCGTGTGGAAGGCAACTGTTTCTATGGGAAAATACTTATGATAAAAAGCTTTTACATTGATGTTTTTAATACAATTCTAAAATTTTAATTGTTTGCGTAATCTCTTATTTTTCTAATAAATATAAGAGATTATAAACAATCCATCCGTATCTTGTTAAAAAAAATCTCTTATTTTTCTAATAAATATAAGAGATTACAAAATACCTAATTGATATATATCTAGGTGCATCTACTGATTCCTTTACATCTGTATTTTGTTAAAAAAATATATATTTTCTTTCTTGTAGTCTATATTTAACTGTTAACCTCAACATACAGTTCAATAGCTAGTTAGAGAGTTGTTGGGAGTGCAAACAAAGTTCTATATATTGAGTTAAGAAAAAGCATGATCATAGGTATATAATTGAAGACAATTATTATTTCCATAGGTATGAGAGCTTTTGAATGGTTTCAAAAGCAAAGCCTCGACAGTTTTATATATGCTAAAATTGAACAATATATTATACTATTGTTGGAGATTTTGTTGTAAAAAAGAAAAGATTTGTGGTTGAGTTCTGTCTATAAATGAAGAAATTAGACTCAATGTTATACTTTGTTCGAGAAAATATCGATATATAAGGAAAGGGATATAAGGTTAGATAGAAGAAAACATAGAGAAGCAAAACAAAAACATAATTGGAGGCTTGCAAGACATATGGGAGGTGTAATGGTAAGTGGAGGGATATCCCATATTCCTTTTTCTTGAAAAATATGTCTTCCAAAATCAAAACATTGAGTGGTTACAAAAGGACATCGGGGAAGAGGAATATAAGGACAATGAAGTGTTTTTTGGATTCAAAATTCAATTAAGGAATTAGAAGTTTTGCATATAGTTAATTAGTATCAAATAATATATATATATATATATATATATATAAGATATTCATCATCTTAAAGTTGAATAAAATTTAGGTAAAATTGGGTAAGATAAATAATTAAAATTGTGTGTGTCAGAATCATGTAGACAAAATCAAATAGTGTGTCTGAAAATTATGAGAGAAGAAGGCAACACAAAACAATACTCTTTCAAAAAAAAGAAGGAAAAAAAAAGGCTCTTTCTTTTGTTTATTTCTGTTTCAGTGTTCTCTCTCTTGATGCAGAGAGATTCTCAAAATGTCTCATCAAAACAATAGAGGATATGAGTTGTGGTGTGTGTGATTCCGTAAATAATGATTGCCATTTTGAAAATTTTTCAATCTCTCCCAAATGCCAAATAAGACCGGCAAATTTTTTACTATTACTCTCTTATTAATTTGTTTACCTTATATTATTTTTGTTTTCTTAAATTTTCTATTATGGTAGTGGCCGCTCTTTATTTAATGTTCACGTTGCAACTATAGTATTATATTTCTTTTGTTTACGTTATAATGATGCGTCGCTAATGGTTAAAATAAATTTAGTTCAATGATAATTGACACAATTTTACTTTACACGTCGAAGGTATAATCTCATCTCTACCATTGTTGTAATAAAAAACACATATGCAAACCCTCCTCTAAAACTCAATATAATACACCCTTAACAATTAATTTTTTTTTTTTTTTTTTTTAAAAAAGCAGCCTTTTTGGATTTTAATAAAGACGAAATCTTGTCTGACCCTTTTACAACTAAAAACCAACCCTAATCACTTCTTTATTTCTTTATTCAATAATATACTTTATCTTAATTACTTTTTTTTTTTTTTTTTTTTTTTTTTTTTTGTCATTAATCTACCCGACATTTTAGTTAACATGACTCAATTATCACTCTTTTACTAAAACTCTTGGCTTCTTTTTAATGTTATCTTAGTACCCTATATATATATATATATATATAATTAATCTAAGATTTATTTTTTTTAACAAATTAAGAATATGAAAATTAAGGACAAGTTAATTGGGTGTCTGTTATAATGAATGAAGACATAATTAAAAGGTATATATGTGAGGGGTAGTGGGAAATTAAAGTGTGGCTACTGAAAATAGTTGTAGTGCAAAAGGATACAGTAATTTGTACGTACTAGTATACTCACTTCTCAAAATTTCAAAATTTATGTCCATAGGACATATATGTCAACCCATTTTGACTTGCTGTTTTCAAGTATTTGATGATCGAGTACGATCGAGTTGATGGTAGAAAACAATTCTATTTCGACCACTCTGATAAAATAATTGTACATTTTAGTCCTCTATTTTTTCAATAACATTCAAATCTAACATTTTCTTACCAAATTAAATCATATGATTTTATCAATCATATGGTTTTGATGATTTAATTCAAAAACTAACAATATCTCTATATTATATCATCAATATTTTTTAGGAATGAGAAAATGTATGTTGGGTCATAAAAGAAATCATACAATAACTTGATGACTCAATTAGTATTTCTATAACATTTAGAACTTATTTTAAACATTTAACGTACAAAATTCCCATATAATTCTTCTTCCCTTTTAGTACCACATTTACTTGTTTTTTTTTAAAGGAAAAATTGAAAAAAAAAAAAAAAAAAAATATTTGCAAACTCAAGGTTGGTGATAATATAAGTTCATACCAATTAAGCTATATTCATATTGGTTTAACAGTAGTTAATTCTATCTTAAACTTAAAATTTTTTTTTGTTCAATACTCATTAAAAAAATTACTCAAGCAATATATTATTAAAGCTAAGAACATGTTTTTCATGTGAGAGAATCTAACATATGACTTTGAGGTCGATAGTACAAATTTATGTCAATTAAGTTATGCTTATTTTGATGCTCACAACATTGTCATATTCAATTAATTATACCAAATATAAATATCAATTAGGTCAAAAGTTCAATACTTAATTAAAATTATTTAAATAGAACAAATTTACAATCCATTAATTGAAATAGGAGTTGAACCCAAAAACACACACACACAAAGCACAAAAACGAACCGTTTTATATATGAGGATTGTGGCTGTGTATTTTGGAATTGCTTTTTGGTGATCTTTATGTGTTTGTCACCACGGTATCACTTTGTTATAAAAAGCAAATAAAATAAAATAAAAATCCACTTTTTCTTCCCTGAAAGCTCTCAACTTTAATTAACTCTTTGGCCTTTGCGTGTAAGAGAGAAAAAAGAGATTAAAAGAAGAAGAAGAAGTAATTAATGAGTCGTAATTAAAAAAGTAAAGAAATTTGACTATAAGTCAAAGCCCTTTTGTAATTGAATAATGGGATGCTTTTAATTCCAACTGAGGTAAATTCCACTGATTTATTATTACCCATGTACGAGAAAGAGAAAAAAAAAAAAAAAGGCACCTTTGCTGATTAAAAGTATAATCCATAAAAAGATATAATTAAA
Source organism: Lagenaria siceraria (assembly GCA_002890555.2). Lineage (NCBI taxonomy): Eukaryota > Viridiplantae > Streptophyta > Magnoliopsida > Cucurbitales > Cucurbitaceae > Lagenaria > Lagenaria siceraria. The sequence continues at coordinate 630,472 of CM016485.1, forward strand.
TATACAATTTATTTGTTTATTTTTTTTGTCGCTCTCCTCTATGTAGAAGGAGAATAGAATATATAGAGAAGAGACTATCAATTTGTGTTATAAAAAAAATAAAAAAAAAGTCAGCGAGTTTCTCTTTCTCTCTCACAAAAGTTTCTTGAAGTCCCAAAATTTGTTAGCTTATTTGATGACACTACTTATACAGAAGAACCCCAAAAGGAAAAAAAATGAAAGGGTTTTATTTTTTGTAAAGTTTTAGGGTGGGAAAATTGAGAGAGAGAGAGAGAGAGAGGAGGAAGAAGAAGAAGAAGGAAGTTAGTTACTTATGTTGTTGTTGTTTGAGATGGATAATTATGAAGAAGGTGATTTGACTGATATTGTGAGAGGAGGAAGATCAAGATCAAGAAGCTCCACTTCCAATTGCAAGACAGAATTAGGTGATCAAGAAGAAGAAGATAATAATTATTATTATAATCCTCATGATCAGTGGAGTAGCTGCTCCCAATTTTCATCACAACTTCTACTACAAGATCATCATCAATACAATTTTGGGGATCCATTTTGTAGTAGTGCTGCTGCTTCTGCTTCTTCACTTGATCTTCATCAACATCAGTTGGATAATACTAATAATGTTAATAATGCTTTCTTCAATGGAGGAATTACTACTTCTTCTGCTACTACTCAAGAAGATCATGAGCTTATTATCAAAAGCCCTTCTAATAATTCCAATATTTTCTCACGTATGCTTCAGATCTCTCCTTCACCCAACAAATTCTCAACCATTTCTTCTTCTTCACTTAATTCCTCTTCTAATAATTTCCTAATTCCCAATCATTCCCCTCCACATCCTGATCATAATCTTCATCATTTTCTTCATCATAATCATGATAATAATCCCTCCGCCTCCGCTGCCCTTCACATCTCTTCTCCTCGGAATCCGCCCGGTATCAAGCGAAGGTAAACTACTCACAAATCATCAATTTCCTTTTACTTTTTTATTATTGTTTTGATGATTTTCATGGAATAATTAATATGTTTAGTATTAGTTTGTTAAATTTAAGGGTTTGATTTAGATTTGGTAGAGCGGTAGAGTTGAGAAATTGAGGGGGATTATATTTTTATATATAATAATATAATATAATGTTTTTGATGGGAAAATTTAGAGAGCTGGGGTTGTAATCAAGGCTGAAAAGGTGGGGGGATTTTGGGTTGAGAGAGGGGGAAATTTGCTACAGAGACTTGCCCTTTCATTGTATAGTTGTTATCAGAAGCAACTTTTTTTCTTTTTTTCTTTTTTTAATTTTTTTTCTTTTTGTATGGGTCTTCCAAAACCCACCTGAATTGATAACTGTGTGTGTGTTTGTATGTATTTGTTGGTCCTTTTTTCTTGTGTTTGTGCAGTCCCTTTCAGTTGCTTCTTCCCTTGCACACAAATCACAATCCCCCCCCCCCCCTCCCCAAAAAAAAAACTTAATAGGCTATGGGGAAAAGTGGTTGTTGAGAGGGGAATAATACTTTATAATAATTCAAATATATAAATATATAAAGCACAAGATGATGAATTTATAATGTGTGTGTTTATAGGAAGAGCCAAGCAAGGAAGGTGGTTTGTGTTCCAGCTCCAGTGGCTGCCAGTAGCAGACCAAATGGGGAAGTTATTCCTTCTGATCTCTGGGCTTGGAGGAAATATGGTCAGAAACCCATTAAAGGCTCTCCATATCCAAGGTATGTTTTTTCTTGTTCCAAATATTATATGTCGTGTATTTAATTTCATGGATTATACACTCATTTTCAAACAAATTTATAATCTCTCATAGCTTGGTTTTGTTGATAATATATGTATATGGAATTGAATTATTGGGAGAGTACTAAATAAAATGCTTTTGCAGCTGATGATCCTATATATATTGTACATACTATTATACCAAGTTCTTCTCTTCAAAGTTTTTAACCCCTTCTTCCCCCCCCCCCCCCCCTTGCACTGTTAAATTTATATTGAATGGTTTGGCTGCCAAATTTCTATAAAGCTTTGTTTTCTTGGGAATCACATTCGTAATTCACATATATTTTAATGTTTGGCTGCACCGGCCACTTCCCCTCACTTGTGTGGTTTGTAGAAGTACTCTTTGATCAGTTGTTTCATCTTTTGACCAATACAATATAATTATCCCAACTCATAGAGAGATTATCTGTTAGCTTAGAATAATAATGTAGAAACACACACACACACATATATTGTTAGTCCTATATAAAAACATCACTATAATTAGCAAAACTAATGAAACAACAGTAATTAAAGCTTTTAGTGAAGGAAGAGAGTGTTAAGAAAAGAAAGGTTTGAATTATAAAGCAGTGAGTGAAATGAGTAGTGATCATTTGTTAAGATATATAGTATGTAGGAAGAGCAGAAATTGCATTTATTGTGATTTGATGATATGATTATAAATAATATAAAGATTGGAAGGGGGCGGGGTGATGTTGGGATATAAATTTCAGGGGGTACTATAGATGCAGCAGCTCAAAGGGATGTTCAGCAAGAAAACAAGTGGAGAGAAGTAGAACAGATCCAAACATGCTGGTCATTACTTACACATCTGAGCACAACCATCCGTGGCCAACTCAAAGAAATGCTCTTGCAGGTTCTTCAAGGTCCCAACAATCCAAAAACAACAACAACAACAACATTATTACTACTACTACTACTACTTCAACTACAACACCCAATTCTTCAAAACTCTCTCAAGATCAAGATCAAGATCAAGATCAAAACAAAGCTACATCAGCTACAACTACATCAAATAACAACAATAATAATAATGTTAAGGAAGAGGAGATGATTGAGAATCATAGTGATCAAGGGTTTGATGAAGATCATGATTTCTTTGCAGATTTGGAAGAATTACAAACAGACCCTTTAACTCTGTTGTTCACTACTACTACTACACAACAACAACAACCACCACCCCATAAATTAGATCAAATCAAAGGATCAGCCGCCACTACTACTACTACTACTACTGCGCCCTGCTTACACGACGTCGTTCCATTCAGTAATCTCTTTGATTGGTCACCACCTTCTGATCTAAACAACAACAATTCAACTCTATTTCATGAACAACCACCACCACCACCACCACCACCTACTACTCCTACCAACAGAGGTTTTTATTAAACCCAAATTCCCCTGCCTAATTCCTCTCCTCTCCTTTCCTTTCCTTTTAATTTCTCCCCCAACCCCATATTTTTAACATTTTTGTTTTTATTATTATTATTTCCCTTCCAAGTAAATTATATATATATATATATATATTTGGGTGCATATGCATTTTTACAATACGGACAAAAACATTTGTGATTTAATATTAATGATGAGGTATATACATACATTACGTTACGTTATATGAGTTGAAATTATATGGTGTTTTTAATTTTGATGTAGTAAAAAAAAAAAAAAAGAATGGGAATATAGGTAGTATGTGAGATGGGACAGAAAGTTGAGGAACAGAAGGTTTGAACAGTGAAAAGAAGTACATGAATCGGAGACATGATTGGAAAGCTCAGTGAGAGAGGGAATTGGTATAATGATGGGACTGCCCAGCCCTTAAAACATTTTGCTTTTTCAAGTGGGGGATCAATTTTTAATTCATTAATTAATTAATTATTACTATTATTATTCTAATTTCTAATTTTCTTTTCTATTGCCTTATAAGTTATAACTTCACTTCTAATTATATATATATATATATTTTTTTTTTTTTTTTACCATAAAGATTCATTTTTCTCATCACTCGTCTTATCACAATGGATGTCGAAAAGAGTGTTCAACAAACCAAGCATGCTTTCACTTCCTCTCCTTTCTGTTCTGTTTTTATTTGGATATATATAATTTCCCCTTTTTCTTTTTTTCTTCTTCTTTTTTTTTTTGTCTTTTTAAATAATGTCGTATCATCATTAATTCATCACCCGATTTTTTATTTTATTATTATTGGATCACTTTTGTTGTTCATATATTATAATTTGGCTTAATTTTATATAATTAATCTTTATATATGTTTATTATATAAATTTAAGTTGTTATTGTGCTGATCTTTGCAATCTTGATGTTCTCAATTTGGGCATGCGGAAAAGAAAATGTCCTTCAACTTTTTTTTAGCAAGATGAGCTTTGCACGTCCATTCTCTATATAGTACTCAGTCTTTCCTTTTGCATTTGACCACACCCTAATGCTACCTCACTAGCTATATACTATATATATAAATTTGAATTTTACAAAATCACATTCTAAGATAAGAATGCAAACATTCATCCACGTGGACTTATGAAATTGGAAAAATAAAATTATGATATGTAAGAAGAAACAAAAAGAAATTAATTAAGATCAATATTTAGAGATACTCTCACCGTATCTTTAAATATAAATTATACGAAAATGCCTACTTTCAACATAAACCCTTATAACTTATTTTGATGCAAAACTTAGAAGAAATTAAACTTCTCAATTTTATTTCATATTCCTCAAATATTTAGATTACAACCTTCATTACTATGAGTAACACTACAAGAATTCAGGGTAATAACTAAGAAATAAGCTAGTCAAACTCCAAACTATTCATACTCTTATGGAGGATAACTTAACTCTGATCCTCTTATTTAGAGTAACTTTGTTTTTAAACTAATGTGGACAAAAAGGATCCGGAGGTAAACCTAATTAAACATCTAAACTAGGTTGACACATTTTTTGCACTTTTATCATACCACAATACTAAAAACAACATTTCATTACCGTGAAATAAGTACCCATAATTTATTTATATGGGAGGTTAACAAGAGATATTTCATCGATAATTATCGAGAGTTTGGTCACACAAAGGTAAAAATGTTTTTATGGACAATGACTAGTAGCTCAATTTTTATGGTATCTCTAGTTAGAGCGCAACAACCAAATTTTTTCAAAACTTGTCAAGATTTATCGAGCAACTTTGTAAGGAATGACACAATCATCACTAGTCTCACAATCCAATTATATTTTGTAATTATGACATAACCACTATCACCTTAAGTTGAAGTGCATTTATCTTAGTCTATATTGTTTGATATGTTTCTCAAATACTTATATTAAAAAAAAAAAATCTTAACAATAGTTAAAATACCAATGAGCAGACTTGATATTTGTAGGACATAATAACACAAACAAAAAAGATAATTTTTATGAGGGTTTATTGATATGATGACTAAAGGAGCATGCTTGTTGGGTTTGGCCTACTTTAGCTATATTATATAAAACTGTGTTTGAGTTGACAACTTTTAGTTTCTCTCAAAGATTAAAAGTCAGAATTTATATTTTAACTATAGGCTTTATCTTAACAGAAAAGAAAATGTCAAAAATGAATAAATAGGATTTTAAATTGTGTTTTTGAAGTGGAACATATTTTAGCTTTGGGATTTAAAGCAAATCCTCTTTTCATCATTGTCAGATATATATATATATATATATAAACATATAATCTTTGTTAGAAACATTTTTAACTGTATGCTTATGATTCTCTGGTCAATTTGAAGCAAGCTAAGCCTTAAAAAAAAAAAAAAAAAAAAAAAAAAAAAAAAGACTTTTTAGGTTATATATATATTGGGGTGGAACAGTGACACTAAGATTAGTCAAATCCATCACACACTAAGTAAAAAAAATTCACTCTTTTCCAATCAAAGTCACTTCAAAAGCTGAGAGAGAGAGAGAGAGAGAGAGAGAATGATGAAATTCAAAGAAAAAAATGATCCCAAAAAAGAGATGCAATATTATTATTATTATAATAGAAATATTTTAATAAAGTTCACTTTGTTTTTGGTTAGTTGATTGATGGGATTTAGAGGCATTATGGGTTTTGGATGAAAATGGGTGTGTGTGTGCAAGTAGGATGATGGGAGTGACTGTTCCCATGATTTGAAAAGATTGAAATGGAGTTTACTCATCGCTAAACCATATATTTGTATATTTATATATTTGTTTGGTTGTAATTCCACAATTCTTTTTAATGCACCACACCATGCACCTTTTTAGTGAGACCTCTCTTTTCTCAAACCCTAATCATCAAATTCTCTAAACCCAAAACATTTCTCTTTTTAAACAAAAGAAAAAAAGAAAAAAAAAAACCTATATTTATAGAAAAAATTTCACATATAGAAAAAATGTCAAACTATTTAAAGAAAATACTGATAGACTTCTATCAACATCTATCAGTGATAGACTTCTATCATTTTCATCACTGATAGACCCTAATAGATTTCCATCAGCGTCTATTACAACTATCTAAAAATTTTGTTATTTTGTGTAAATAGTTTCCTTTATTTTTCAATTTTTTAAAATTCTTCATATTTAAAGCCATCAAATGGAATAATAAAGTGAAAAAAGTAACCTTGGTACCCTATGTAGTATTAGGCAATACTCCTACTTCAATTAGCAATATTAAAGTTTCTATTTTTTAGATTTATTTAATCTTTTATCTACCCCTAACTCTTAGGCATTTGCAAAACTTTTGAAAAACAAGATTGATTGAAATATGTATAAAATATAACTTTTTTTTTATCTTGAAATAACATCCACATCTCTCTTGAAAATTTAGCATTTATAGCAAAATAATTACAAAAGTACGCGAGGTTATAATAAAGAGACAGTTGTAGATATAGCAATCAGATTCAAAGCATTAGCATATATAACAAATTTTAAAAAATTGCAAATATAGCAAAGTCTATTAGTAATAGACTTCTATTGCTGATAGACCACCTAAACTATAAAAGTTTATTAGAGATAGACTTAAACTTTACTATATTTGTAATTTTTTTAACATGTTGTTATATACTTGGTTGTTATCTCTAAAATTACTAATCATTATAATTATCTTATAATAAACTATAGAATCTCATATGGTAATTTTCCTTTTTAAATTTTTTATTGAAATTAAAAGTTTTATTACGGTTCTAAAAGTATCATATTCTAGTGTTTCATATCTCCCACTTCAATCTTGTAAAAAGGTGACTTTTATTTTTTTTTTTTTCCTACTTTTCAATTATACTTTTAATTAATATTTTTATTAGTTTCCATGAGAGGGGTGGCATTAATTAATAGTTGAGGAGGCAATTAAGAATACAAGGTTTTACTTTCATAATAACCCTAATAATTAAATGTGTGCACATGAAACATCAATTGATTTAGAGATTTGAAATTGGTGAGCCCCCACTGAAAATGAACAGGTTTACTTGTCAAAAAGGCAAATGGGATATGTAGCCAATGCTAGTTGAGACAATATATATAATTAAAATCACTTTCATCTTATCTTTAGTTTTAATATGATTCAACTGGGGGGCCAATGCTTTAATGAGTCTCATCAATCTCAATTAAAATAATCAGTGTTTGATTTAATAATTAGTCAGTCCTGATTTTGATTTACCAACTTAATTAATAAAAAAAACACACATATTATATATATTTATGTAGGGGGAAACCTCTGATTTTGACTGCTAACTAATTAATTACTTTACCCATGTTTAATTTCATGAAAGCAAAAGCCACAAACAAAAGTTTCCCCCAAGTTGCAAAAACTGAACAAAACACACTTTGAAATTCCACTCCCTTTTTTTTTTTTTTTTTTTTTTTTTTTTTTTTTTTTTTTTTTACTATTAAAAAAAAAGAAGTGAAAACGAAAAGCAAGAAATGGTTGCACGAAAAACAAGATTAATGAAAGAAGACCTTTTATAGAACCAGATGAAGATTGTTGTGTCGTGAATAAGCCTAATGCCTGGAAAGCAAGAACAACAAGGTTTAGGTTGAGACATATCTATATAAACACGTTAAAGTCTCATAATTGAGACAGTTGGGGTGGGAGGAGGGATCCCAATCTGCCCTAATTGATAATGGTGAAAAATGAGGTTGGGGAGTTTAGGGTTTCTGTAGAATATTCAAACATTGCATATTATTAGTGGAGGAGAAACAACTAACAAGATTTATACTATTGGCCACCAATGCCAGTGGCCCCTCTCCAGTCTTCACGGTTCATTTGGGCCATAAGAAATAGGCCCAGCTTTCTATAATTGAATTGGGCCTCTCAATAACACAAAAGCCCATTCTTGGCCTCTGCATGTTTGGGTTCAACGTATCATTCTCCGATAATACCTTTGTTGAACTTATTTTGTTGGGGATAAAAATATTAAGGCATTCATGAAAATTCATAACTTATATATAAAAATTATTTTAAGAATAATAAAAAAAGGGTGGAGGTTCAATTTAGTATTTGACCGAGATAAGGCAATTGTATCAATAACATACAATAAGTATTTATTTTCAAATATAGCATAAATTTTAAAATATTACAAAAGAATGTAATCTACAATCAAAGCCAAACTCAATATATATGGCTCAAGACATTTTCAGAAATATACATTAAATATATGCTATATAGTGAAGTTCCTTCAAAATTAACCATTATGAGTTGGCTTTATAGTAAAAAAAAAAAAAAAAAAAAAAAAAAAAATCATGTTCTACTAGTTTTATTACACCCAAGTGTTGACCTAGAATAAAGTAGACTGTCTTAGTGAACTAAAAAAAGAAGTCCAAATTGATGATACTGTTTATAAAAATGAAGCATATTGTGTCTGTTACAAAAATATTAGATCTAATTGTGTGCATGGTTAACCCATAATTTTTAGTTTTTCACTATAATATAGGGAGAAGTGCAATCACATTGATATTTTTATTGTTTTAATGATAACCAAATGTAAAATTGGCCAAATATTTGTAAATACTCTCTCGAGATCAAAAAAAGAGGGAAAAAAAATGGCCAAATATCTATGAAGTGCTCTGTTTCGGGAAAAAGGGAAAAAGGGAAAAAGAAGAAAAAAAAAATTTTAAGGCAGTTTCTTTTGCTAATCACTTACCACAAGCAAATTGGTTTGGCTTAATTTACAAAAGAAAAATCAGAGCAGTGCACAGAAGAAGGGACAAGAGCGGCAGCAGGTGGGAGACGAGGCCCTACGCTTTGGGCATCAAAAGCAGAATCAAAGAGCTACGCATATCAATAGCTAATGGAGGGGAGCGGTGCCGATACAGACGGCCATGAATTCAAGAATGCAGAGGAGATGTGGATGGAGCAGGTCGGAAACCCCACCAAGCGCACCCAATGGTATCGTGAAGGCGTAGGGTATTGGCAAGGTGTTGAGGCTTCCGTTGATGGGGTTTTGGGCGGCTATGGCCATGTTAACGACGCCGATATCTTGGGCAGTGAAGTCTTTCTCAAATCCATTTTGGCCGACCGTTTCCCTTTTGCTGGAAAAGACCGCCCCCTTGTCGCTCTTGGTATGTCTCTTCATACCCACTTCTTAATTTTGTGATTCCATACTTTTTTTTTTTTGTACATTCTCTACTTCTTTTATTGGACTTTAATTTAATCTTCTTTTACTTTTATTCCTAGTTCATACTCGAGTTTGTTTATTTTGATGCATAGAATGAGTCGTACTTTCTAGTTAATGTTATTAATGTCGAAGCTGCTATTGCAGATTGTGGTTCTGGCATTGGGAGAGTCACCAAGAATCTTCTTATCAGATATTTTAACGAGGTAAGACGATACAAATTGTTTTTTTGTTCCTGCCATGTTACTTTCTTGCTTTCTTTCTGTCCATCTTGGGATTTGTTGAGTAACATTTACGAAATGGTGCTTGCTTTGATTTTGGTTTTTGGTTTGTGCAATTTGATCGACAACTTGAAAGGTGGACATGACGATCAGATGAATAGATTTGTTCATTTTGCATAAGTGGCTAGAAGAACTCTTATTGAGCTATCGGGGTTTTAATGCTCGTTTTCTTTTTTCCTTTCTTTTAAAAAATGTGTATTGAAGAACCAAATGACTGATGAATATGGATGAAGAGCTGTTAAATAAATAGAATCACAATGCTTCCCTATCTGTTTGAATAGAAAAGGAAGAAAGCTTACAAATATTTATAGTTAAAGTAACCATGTGGAAAGTAGATGGAGTTTTGATGATTTTGTGCCAATAATAGAGTGAACGTAAAATTGGCAATAGATGAACTGTGGGGGATTTGGTCTTCTTTCCACACGACACACTAGAATCTTGTTGGAGATTCTCGTACATAAGATAAGCACAATAAGATTAATAACCAAGTAAACTTACTCGACTTCAACTCCAGCCGCATTTTTCTCTTCGGTCTAGACTCTTTAGTAAATTTAGTTTCCTATTGCATACCCCTGTCAGGATACCATTATTGAGGTTGGGCCATTTGTGCATGACCATTTCCTTGACCTCAATAAATGGTTTTCCAGTGATTGACATTCAATGTTGTGACTCCAGATCCAATGTTCCCAAGCATTCAATTCCACATTTAACTTTATGTGAATTGCAGCCAGTTATTGATATCAACTCCTTGTCCTTCAATTGAAAAGTTATTATAACATGAACCTTTCTTATAAATTCTTTGTCTATTAGTGTGTAAATTTACTCCTACAGAAAGTCTTTTTATTTATTTATCTTTTTTTGAGCCTTAGGTTGATCTTCTTGAACCTGTATCACATTTCCTAGAGGCTGCCCGTGGAAGCTTGTCTCCAGAAAATAATGGGCCCTCTGATCTGCACAAGGCCGCTAACTTCTTTTGCATGCCTCTACAGGTAATATGCAACCTATTGATATCCAATAATGTAAAATGAGAAAATTTGTTATCTTTTGTGGTTGTGTTTGCGCAATATCTTCTCTTTGGCCCTTTAGGTGGTACTTGGTAGCTTATGTACCCTTTTTTAATATGAAAGGAATTTTGGTTTTTTGTATAAATAGAATATTCTTAATTTTTTTTCCTCAAACTCACCCCATCCTCTACTTTGAAACTGAAAAGGAAAGAGTTACAAGAAACTGGAGAACAATTGGCAACATGAGTATAGCTCCATTGTTAAGACACTATTGTTGAACTCAAATAAAAAGAAACTGGAAACAATTTTTAATATGGCTAGATGCCACAGAATAGAGGTTTAACATCCAGTAGGAAAGACATTGTATTGAGGAGTTTTATGTGATAAGTTGCTTTGGTATCTTAGTTGATGCTACAGTGCCATTGGATCTCCTCCATCTCCTGTCTGTGCATATCTGATTTACAGCAGTAAATTATGAATACCAGATGTCTATCTGCCTGAATTTTCTTTGAGATCCATGAATTCGGCTGTATATTTCTTGATTTGGTATCTGGTGCAAGTTGTTTTCTCTTTTCTCTAACATCTAGATTCACACTACTGTTAGGAATTCACGCCAGATGCAGGAAGATATGATGTTATTTGGGTTCAGTGGTGTATAGGGCATCTTACTGATGAGGACTTTATCTCATTCTTTAAAAGAGCCAAGGTAAGTTCTATATATATATAAATATATTTTAATTCTTGAATCAAGCTCTGAAGAATTGCATTACTCGAGTTATTTATCATTTCTTGGGTCCCCTTGGCTGTAAAGTGGTCTAGCTGTCACTGGCAGTTAGACCCTTTGAATGGTTTAGATCTTCTCATTTTTCTCTTACCTTAGCTTTTAATTTTATGTTTGCCACCTTTGTTTGTTGTGGAGTTCTTCTAATGTAGATGATATATTTTGAGTTAGTTACTAAAACAGTCTTGAAAATGGAAATGATAATGATGAAGGTCATATGATGTTTGCATCAGAGAGTAAGATGTCGTCAAAATGTCAATAGACATTCTGGCGACAAAGTTTACCATTCATGGAAGCTTGAAAGCTTTATTCAGATTCAAACCTAAAATTTCAATGTATATATAATTTTAGAGAGATATCAAATAACTTTATGTATGAAAATTTCAATATTTCAATTAATATCACAGGGAAATATCTCTTTGATATTACTTATATTGAAAATATTATATCGATAAGAAACAAGGAACTCATTTCTCAGAAGAAAGTGGAAACACAAGGGTACACAAGATATGTCCACCTAGTGAAGGTTTGTTTAAAGGACTTTGAGTTGGCATTGATGAGAAAATCATCCTTAATGCAAACGGAAAGAAAAAAGGTGCAAACTGGAATTTTCAGGTCGAAAACCTAGTAAAATCTCAATTGCCTCTGGATATCTTGCCTCTTGTTTGTGAATACTTTTTCTTTTTCTCCAAACTTCCCAAGAATGGCTGTGAATTGATTTCTTCAAAAACTGACACCTCTTTTGAACACTGAAAGATGAAATGATCATTCTATTGTGGCTATTGACTTGAAAATCATTCCGACTCAGTGAGTCTTATGGTGCTTCTTGTAAATGATGAGGTCATTCTGGACATTAATTATCATGGTTCTTTTCTTTCTCACTGTTTTCAGTTTTCCTTTTCACATTCCTAGTTCATGTTTCTGATAACATCATATTCATCTTGCAAGTAATCAATTTTTTCATGTCTCTGATGACATCTGGCAAGTAATAAAAAATTTCATTTTTCTGGCAACTCTTGTTAAAAACAAAAATTCTGATAACTGGGATTAATTCTGCTAGTTTACGCCTTTCTAAACAAGAATTATTGTCTGAATATTTAAAAATTAAGAATGCCATGACTGCATTAGGTAGACTATGACCTATTATGACTCTAATCATTCATTACTTTCAGTTGGGCCTAAAAGCTGGCGGAATTTTCATCCTGAAGGAAAATATTGCAAGATCTGGTACTTGCCATTTTTAGTTCTTTTCTTTATAAATCTTATGCTGTCTAGTAACAAAAATATATTATCTCAATTTCAATATCTAATTTCTTATCAGAAAACGAAAAACCTTTGCATTTAAAGCATGTCTGCCTTGTCGACTTTTCCAGTGAGACCATTATAGCTGAAAAACCAAAATGAACATATCAGAACTCAAGTTTTGTATCTTGTTGCAGGGTTCATATTAGATAAAGAAGATCGAAGTATCACAAGATCTGATCCATACTATAAAGATCTATTCAACCAGTGCGGACTCCATCCATTTAAATCAAGGGTAAGATGACTATGCATTTGGTTCAATCTAATCGATGCTACTTTTATTTATTTTCGTCTGTTCAACCATCAAACCAGATTGCAAAATGATTTTCTTGGTTATTGTATTTTTATCCATTATTTATTTCTTAAATTCATCTGTGCAAGTCACTTCAAATAACAAGACATTTAAGATAAATGTAATTTCATCTGATTATGTTCATAAAAGGCTCTTAAATTTCTACTCTTCCAGTGAGGATGCTTCTGAACTCAAAATATTAAAATTTAGTTATTAGTCCTGTGAAGTTGAAAACTAGTCCTATCAGCATTCCTGCTTTACCTCACTATACTTGGTTTCTTCAAATTCCCTTTGGTCCTAAAGAAGCGAACTACAACGGTTGTTTGCTAAGGAGAGAGGCAGACCAGTTTTCAACAAGCATGCAGCTGATAGGTAGTGCACCTTATGGAAAATAATGAATTTAACAGAAAAATAAAGTTATATTTCATGTTTGAAATGTGAACTAGTTAAACAATTCGATAACAAAGTAAACTACAAGGTGGGCTAAGACCCGTCATTTTAAAGAAAAGCTTAGCTTACTCGTAAAGGATTGGATTTTACTTGAATTGAATATGAATGAATTTGTAACCAGCACCTCCTAACTCAATCCATGAACACTCTTTTAGATGGGTATAATTCTATTAACTCTGTAAAATTCCTCCTATATCAATTGCTGATTTTGTTTTCTGCTTTGTCGTTAATGTTTTTAGGACCAAAAGGGATTTCCCCAGGAATTATTTCCTGTGAAGATGTATGCATTAACTACAGAGGTGCCCAAGAGGAGTTCTCGCACCAAAAGGGAACAAAGCAATAGACCTGGCGTTATCAAGTGAGGAGCTTCAACCCCATTTCTCTCCTTTCTGAATGAGTCAGTAGCTGTGATTTGGGTAGCATTTAGCAATACATACATTTGTGGGTGGTTACTTTTTAACCTTATATGTAGATTGCTTGTTTGTGAGTATATCATCATCATGTTCTAAATTTTCGTAGGATGTCATCTTGTCTTCAAGTGATAAGTATGACCTCTCTTCTCTTAGTCTTTGTTAACTGTCTCTCTTTGATTGTTGATTACTCTCGTTTCAAAGATATGAACAAAAGAAAATTCCAAAACCGAAGTTCGTTTTAGAGAATGATTTCTTGAGCCAACTGTTTTATCTTATTTTTACACTTGATGGATTATGTGAAAAGATATATGGTTGCCCGATCTGCACTTGTAGTTGAAGTTACTGCTTGTCTTGCAAACAAATACTTGTTGAAACAGAGGATACGAACGAACACAGAAATGCAAGAAAATGACACGTAAAGTCTGTACATTTTTATTTCTCAGTTGTATTTATTTTGTGTGGTAGGCCAGTTGACATACAAATCCATAGTAGATGGAACTGGAAACACCAAGCTTCTCGTTTTTCAAGCTTGCAAGGAGATGTCATTGCCACCCGCCCCAAAGCCATTTCCCTTTGTTATCTTAAAGCGCTGTGCATTGCATAATAGTCCTCTCTTGACTCTTGCTCAATGTTTCAACGTTTAATATTTCAACTTAATTTTAATGAAAAGTGGTGATACTTTATTTACAGCCATTTGGCAGAGTTCTGTTTTGGACGATTATCCATATGCTCTTCAAATACATCAAAGGAAAGGTCGTTCAATGATTTTAGTACAATAAGTCTTCATTTTTGGTTAAAAAATCTGCTTCAAATAACACAACTTCCGAGTATATGGTACATTTGATTTGAACAGTTAATTGCAACGATTAATGAGACAAATAAGACGAGGCAAATTACAATGTCTTTGTTCTGTGGTTCACTCCGACTCAGACATAGAATTGACTATTGCCACCCAGCAGACAAAATCCTCTGTAGTACTACTCTTTGGTCGTAATCCATATATTTTTAGGTCTATAGAAATGTTGGTAAACGAGTCAAAACAACCCTCCTATTGAGTTAAAGAAATAAGAAAAGCAAATGAATGAAGTTGACCAAACCCATCACAAAATATATTAATCTGACAGTAGTCAATTAATAATAATAATAAGCAACGAAACACAATATTATACAACAGCTTTTAGCATAAACTGTTAAGAAAGGTCGTTCAATTAGAATTAGTAAAAGGAATTTCAGATTACTATAGCAACAAAATTCTATATATTATATATTTACTTTATACCTTGCATTTTTTTCATTTAAAAAATATTAAGGTTCCATATGAAATTGGTGGTGTACGGAAATGGGATCAATTAAAAATAAGTAGGCAAATAACAAAGCTGATATCATATATTGAGAACTTCTCCAAGACTTGCAATCATCTTCTCCGATGAATGGTGCATATCAAATAAAGCTAACTACTCATACATATACACATAATGGATGATGCCTACGCTTTAACTGCAGAATGTCAAGATCACAATCCAGCTCAAATAACTATTAACTAGTGCCAAATATGAACACATATCAATTTGAATCGATTACCCTCTCTTTGGCCATCTACTTATAAACAAAAAACAAGCTTTTCAGTTGTATCTCTCCCCCTTCATACTCCAACCCTTAAAGGGTTGAAGAACCAAGAAAAAGTGAAACGCCAGTCATAAAATGATATATATATATATATATATATAGGAGATGTAGTACGCGATATATAAATTGTCATTTTCCCTGCCACCAACTGAGCCATTTCTCAGAAGCAAGCAATAAAAGCTTATACAGCTCAGCTCACGTTCAACATTCTGAAGATTGTAGATGATGGGTGTACGCATCACGATCAGACTAACTTATTTGAAAACTAGAATCCAATAGCAAAACCATAAAAGAATCTATACGTCTATGTCTCCATAGAAATATATATGATTGATGGAAGGAACTCATGTTCAAAACTTTCATGATAGCATAACCAGCTGTGCTAGCAAAACGTTTTAACAAGAAAAAGTAACTCAAGCAATGTGTCATATTATGCTTGCTGGAATTCAAAAACAATATAAATGACAATCTCAGAAAAAGAAAGGGCGTTAAAAGACGAAAAAGATTAAAATTTTAACTTCCCCGAGCAAGTTGGAAAAGAAAACAATGGATGCAGCTGACTTAAGCTTGAGCAGCATCAACCTTCTCTTCCGCATCATCCGCCCCCGCATTAGCAGTGACACCATTTTCATCTTCTGCGGGTGGTTGCACTTGATCCTCCTCAGCCAGTGGCTCCTCAACATAATCATTCTCAAATGCATCTGCCGGAACCTCATAGATCCTAACCTGTGGTTTCGATGGGTCCTTGACCAAAACATACTTACCTTCATTCAATTTCATACACAAATCCACGATAGATTTTACAATACCCCACATGTTAGACGTATTCAAGTTAATTTGACCTGCAAAATCCTTAGGTTTGTATCCAACCACAGCTAAGATGACATGGTTAAAGTGATCGCGAGGATGAACCCTAGAGACATATCCCAACTTCATCATATCTGCGCTAGCCAACAGGGCTTGAGCTGTCCATTTTGCCAATTTATTAGCATTGTTCTTCAACTCAGTGGCCAAAACAGCACCCCTCTGTGTCTCCAATTTCTGCCTCCAATCAACACCAGAATACTTGGGATCAAATTCATTGAGAGCATTCAAAGTCAAGAATGATCTTTGCTTATTAACCTCCATAACACTTTGAACCTCACACCTCGCTACAAGATACATGTCATCATCAAGTTTCCACCTCCTATACCTATAAGCAACAGAAGCAACCTCCTCACCCTCATTTGCAAATGGGTTTGGCTCGTCAAAGGCCACCTTATTTCCGTCCCTAACTAAAACTTGCTGAGAGAAGTTCTGATTAATGTAAGCAGCTTCAACACTGAGTGAGTAAGCGGAATTGATATCGTCCTTCGCCTCTGGTAAGGGTTCCTGAGAGGTCTCGTGGACGGCAAGTAAATCAAGTTGCGACCCATCCCTCTTGTCGAAGAAAAGCTTGTTCCCAACACGTTGAACCACAATATCCCAGGAGTAAACCGATCTAGTTGCACACATAAGGGTAGAAAGGATGGCATCGGTGGCGAAAACTGTGGCTTTGTCCTCATTTGCTAAACGACGAATGACAGGATCATCAGTAGTAGTTACCTTGAAGAAGTTGCGGTTCTTAAAGCGCTCGAGGCGGCGTTCGTTCTTGGGAGTGATTCGGTCGTATGCTCGATCATAGAACTCTAGCCCGCCGCACAGAAGAAGGTCTTCGGGCTCAGGAACAGAGAAGGACAGCTTCGAGAAAGTGGAGAAGGGAATCTGATCAAGCATGTTCCATTCGGGTTGAATTTCCACAGAGGATTTGAAAACAGCAGCTTCACGACGGGGAGCATTGACATTAGACCTGTTGAGGTTGTAAAGGCGGTCACGGCGAGCCCGCTCCTTCTCAGCCTCGCGCTTTCGAGCTTCAACTTCTTCGTCGCGGCGCTGAGGTAGCTGCGTTCTTTGTTGGTTGAATCGCCATTTAGGGCCAAATTTGGGGCGCGGAGGAGGCTTTCCATCAACCAAACGGAAGGACATGTCCTCGTCGGCATTGGCCGGGAAGGAATCGTCATTCGTGAAATCGAAGACGGAATCGGAAGCAGTCTTTGGTCGGCCAGGGTTATTCATGGTTCGGGTCCAATCGGCGATCCGGCCAAGCTTATCGGAGCGAGAGAATGGGGCAAAGGGGACATTGAGAGGGAGGTTAGAGGAAGCGACGAGAGTGGCGGTAGAGTCCGGCGGACCCCAACCGTCCGGGTTGTAGGGAACAGCTCCCACTTCAAAGCCTCCGACCATCTGTAATTGGATTGAGTTTCGACGGAGATTGGGAAAAAGATGAAGTGGTAAAGATCAGAGTTTGAGCGTACCTGCCAAGAACGGCGGCAACGAAGAAACCCTAGCTTTTAGCAAGAGAAGGAATAACCTTTTACAAAATTACAATTATGCCCCACACCAATGTAACGATTTCACATTTGGGTACTATTTCACATATAAAATCATCGTCATTATTAATTTATTATTATGCTAAATTATACATCATTCCAAAATATATATATATATACACAGTATACACACACAAGATACCCATCAATTTTGTGCTTTGTTCGAAAATAACCTTTCAACTTTCTAAAATTTCTTTCAGCAAAAAAAAAAAAAAAAAGCCAATTACATCCTACGACATTTAAAAACGATTAAAAAAAATATACTCAAGCCATTATTTTTTTTTTTCAAAAATCATTAGTTTTTATTTCAAAAGTATTTTTTTTTCTAAAAAAGAAAACCGATTTTAAAATAATGTAACTTTCAAAAATTTCATTAATACTCTTAAATTAAAAAAAATAAGAAAAATATATTTACTAATAGTATATAAACATAAATAGTTATCATCTTCTTTCAAAAATATCATTATTTTGAAATCCCTTTCATGAAAATAATAAAATGTCTAGTACTAACTACTAAGGTCACGTTTATCCCAAATGAAAAACAATCTTGAATGGTAAAATTGAAAGTGGGTCCTAGTTAATTACATTTGTTGTTGATTACCTGTATTTAGTAATCCTAATCAACTGCGGAGCCTGCCTCCAAATTTGTAATAAAAAAAAAAAAACTCAATTTAATTGAGGAATAAAAGGTGTTCAATGTCGAAAATTACGTGGGACCTACTACCTTAATTGCTACTGTTACCATTACAGATATTATTATTGTAACCATATGAAGATTATGAATCTGCCACATTTATTGTTACATTTACCTCTACCATTATTGTTATGGTCATATAATAACGGTAATGGTAACAATAAATTGTGACAGATTTGTAATTCTAAGTAAACATGGTCAAAATGAATTCAATTACATTTGCGATTCAGATTACTACGATTGATCCATTAATAAAATTTCATTATGATTACACCAATTTTCATTACGGTTTGATAAACGTGGCCTAAGTTGTTAAGGAAAAAATCATATTACCTCCCTTTATTGTTCTCCGCAAAATAATAAGAAGAAGAAGAAGAAGAAGAATTATGCTAAATTATACAAACGGGCATTTTGTGTTAAAAATACTTCAGAACTTTCAAAAATACCATTATCATTAGTTCTGGATGGAAATCGTTAGTATTTTGTTTTAAACTTTCAAAAATTTAAAAAATACTCTTGAACTTACAAACAAAAGCTTCAAAATTATCCTTAAACTTAAAAGAAAAATTAAAAAAAAAAAAACATTTTCGATATTAATAGATCCATTTAGTCTCTAAAATTTAAAATATTTTTCTTAAGCCCCTAAATTTTGACAATTAGATTTAAATGGTTCTTAATATATTTTTTTTCTTGTTCCTCCAATTACATATTAGTCTTATTATTATTATTTCTTTAATGTTAGACGTGAGATTTAAATTTTAAAAACTTAAATAAATATTTTATGCGCAAACCAATTTGGTCCATTGCTCTAAGAAAAATCATATTTAATTTTAAAATTTGTATGATTGTCACCGAAAAAAAGAATGTACCACTTATTGATATGGATAATGACTATTAATTCTTTTAATTTTATTTTTTTATATTTGTATACCCTTATAATCTTTCTCGTTCAAATGAAATTTCAATTCATTTATGTATTCCTTCTTTATTAGAAATATCACATTTGATCTCTTAAATCTATGACAACATGGGATGACGACCTAATTATTCTCCTTCATCTCATAATCTCCCCCTTTCACTTAACGACAAGAGGGATATTTATGACTATTCTTAAAATACATAGACTAAAAAGACACATTTTGAAATCTCTAAAAATCAAATTAATATATTTTTATAAATTAAAGGACTAACATGACAATTTTTTTTTTTTTTTTTAAGAAAAAAACTAAAACATCATCTTAGTACCTTTACTAACTTTTCTATTATAAATTATAATCCATATATTCTCAAATGTCCAAATTTAGTTCCAGACTTCCCATAAATCTTCAATTTAGTTCATATTATTAGTTTATAGTTTAACTTTTTTAAAAATAAATTACTTTCTTTTAGCCTTATGTCTATAAATTTTGGAAACAAATCCTCACGGTCTTTTTGGAGTGAAGATTATTTTATCGTGTTTTATAAAAATTAACTACAAAATAACAATGAATATTAATTTTAAAATCTATAGAATACAAGAACTAAATTTGGACATTTGAAAGTATTTGGACTAAAATAGAATAATTTACAAAGTATAGAAACCAAAATGGTATTTAAACCAAAAAATAGAGATTAATTTGTCTAGATTTAAAATAAAATTTAAGTTAAAATATCACTTTACTCTTTATACTTTGCGTCTTTTTATATTTTAGTACTTATACTTTCATATTTATAAATTTGTTTTATATTTGGTTAGATGATATAATATTAAATTTAACTTTACTCATTAGCTTAAATTTTTTGGACCAATTAATGACTTAACAATTCAAGCCACAAGAGGGAGATATTTTTTTTTTTTTTTACCGGTCTTAACTTAAATTATTATTAAATTTTTAGGAACTCACTTAAATTAATTTTGAAAATATATTAAAATTATTTTTTAATGAATATTATTATTATTACTATCTACTAAGTTTGACAACATTTTACTTCAAACTAAAAATAATAATTTTAGGTTAGAATTGTAAATTTGGTCACATAGTTTAGAGAAAGTTTAAATCTAGTTTAAATCTAGTTGTTGTGATTTATTAATTATAATTTATTAGATTTCTTAAGGACTATTTATGATAATTTTATCTGACCATAGATACTAATTATAAAATTTTATCAAACTATAAATAATAAATTATAACTTCTCCAAACTGACCAAATTTGAAATTTAATCAAAAATTTATTTTGAAATATACGACGCATAGGGATATTAAATCCTAGTCATTTGGCTCTTTTTGGATGTTTCCACTACCACTAGGTCAATCTATGATAGTTTTTTCGTACTATAAAATACTAGAAATTTGTTTTCTATGAAGATTTTACTAGTCCTCGAAATTTTTAGGAAAAAAAAGTTTTAGTTAGTTTTAATTACTAACTAATTAAATTGATCTAAGAATTTTAACAGCAATAAATGATTAAGAATTTTAACAGCAATAAATAGAAAAATACTTTTTTCTTATAATTATTACATTTTAACTTGAATTGTTTTTAAATATAAAAAAATAAGAAAAACTATTTACAAAGGTAGAAAAATTATAAATAATTTAATATTTTTTTATTTATAGTAATTTTCTAAAATTCACGAATAAATATAAAAGCACAATGGTCATATTTCTTTCATGTCGATTTGAACCAACAATATATATCATTTGTTGAAAATATAAAAAGTGGACCAAAATATTTATAATCTATATCGTCATAAATAAATATTTTTAAATTCATCATTCATAATGAATGGCTGCGTTACAACATTGAACCACTACAATTCAGATCAGTTTTAAGCTTAGAAAACAGTGGATTAAGTATTAGCAGAAGAATCAGGTGGCCAAATCTTCTATACATTCCCTTTCGGCAATGGAGGAATACTCTGTTCATTTCTGAAGAAATTATCAGGATCCACCATCGTCTTCACCTTCACCAACCGATCAAAGTTTCCTCTAAAATACTTCCGCCCATATTCTTCCGCAACCCCATAATTAGTTTCACTACTCGGATTCGCTCCGATGTCAAGATCTCTATAATTCAAAAACGATTCCCTAGGAGAGCTCGACACAAACGGAGTCATGAAATTGTAAAAACTCTTCGACATGTTCATATAAAGATTCGCAGATTCAATTCCTTCTTCTACCCACGCCAATGGATACTGAATCAGAAACAAGTTCCCAGCTCTATGTGGAAATGGAGTAGCAGATTCTGGAATCTCCCACATTCTCCCTCCATATGGGTTCCATTGCATCACCAAATGAGTATCCCCAAATCCAATCATAGTTCGCCAAATCCCTGAAATCCCTTCCTTCGAGATTGGCTTCTTCACATAATCAGATCTACTCTTGAAGAAAGCAGACCCATTATTTGGTCTATCCAACAGAGTCTCCAAACTGGTTCCATTGGGAGAGTTGTACCAGAACAAAGTGGTTTCAACCCATTTTCTCTCGCTACAATCACTTTCATTCAAACCCAATTCAGGGAAATACTTGTTCATCAAAGGAACCAGTGATTTAGTATTTCCCAAGAACAAACCAATAAACGAAACTTGTACTGTGAATTGCCCTTCTTTTGTAGTGGACGCCACAACATTATGCATTGCTCTAATAAACAAATCCTCCGGTAGATTAGGGGCCACAAACTGCCAACGGTGGGCCACATCAAGTGCGCCCTGTTCTACTGTCAGTTTCACATTGAAAACCGTCACGGTTTCAGGGATTGACACTAATTTGATCTTCCACGAAATAACAACACCAAAACTAGCAGCCCCACCTCCTCTAATAGCCCAAAACAAATCTTCCCCCATAGACTTACGATCATGAATCACACCGTTGGCGTCAACAAACAAAGCATCAATAATATTATCAACTGAAAGTCCATATTTTCTCATGAGATTCCCATATCCACCTCCACTAAAATGGCCTCCAACGCCCATGGAAGGACAAACTCCGGCGGGAAACGCAAGGGTGGGGCTTAATTGAGCAATACGATAGTAAAGTTCACCCACAATGGCACCGGCTTGAATCCATGCAACGTAATCGGTGGCTTCTTTAGAAATATCAATATTACGAAGATTGAACATGTCGAGAAGAACAAAAGGGGTGGTGGAGCGGTAGGAAAGGCCCTCGTAATCATGGCCGCCGCTCCTGACTCGGATTTGCAGGCCGGAGGGCTTGGCGCAGAGGATGGTGGCTTGGACATGGGTTGGGTTGAGAGGCGTGACGATCACAATAGGCTTAGGGGTTTGTGGAGTTAGAAATCGGAGGTTTCTGTTGTAGGATTGAAGAACAGATAAAAAAGAGGCGTTTTGAGGAGTGTAGATGAGATTAGAAATGGAGGGTGAGGAATGGATTGGAAGGCAATTTAGAAAGTTTTGAAGAGGTGGTGTTGTTGATTCATAGGAAGAAGATGCTAATGAAAGTGAAAGTGAAAGAAGAAGAAGGAACAGAGAATGAGGCCACATCTTTGATTAACGTTAATATTATTGACTTAATTTTCAAATGGATCAGATGAGTATATATAGATATAGAAGAAAAATTAATATTTTTTTTTTTTATTTCTATTTTTATTTTTATGCACATTAAAAGGATATAAAGTTGAGGAGTCGAAAATGGAAGAGCAAAACGAATATGTCACTAAAAGATATTTAATTAATGAGTTGTGTGGTGCGTTGAATATGGAAAATAATCATCTTTAATACTCTCGATTTAAATGGACGTTTCTTTTTTCTAGCTTTATTATATACATTACCATAATAAATTGCTAATTGAAACTTCAGTGTCTATTTAGTGATCGGTTTCACAAAAAAAAAAAAAAAAAAAAAAATTTAGGTGCTCCTATGCTGTATCTATCTCGATGCATCTTAAAATATTGTCTAAT
This sequence comes from Lagenaria siceraria, assembly GCA_002890555.2. NCBI lineage: Eukaryota > Viridiplantae > Streptophyta > Magnoliopsida > Cucurbitales > Cucurbitaceae > Lagenaria > Lagenaria siceraria. Next base: position 654,000 of record CM016485.1, read on the forward strand.
AAAATTTTAACACGTGTCAAATAAAGTTCTTAAAAAAATTAATTTATTTTTTTATTTTTTCTTTGTAGGTAAAAAAAGATGCACATAATTAGATGCAACCTATTTTTATCCGTTTCACTTAATAGTAGATTTATGAAGTGATATTTGAAATGATAATCGATATCTTATTTAAATTATAACTTTTTTTTAATTGTCTTATATATATATATATATATTAATTTGAAAACAAGAAATAGGTTTGAATCTAATAATTTTAAGCATAAAACACACCATGAAAGATTTAGTACTTTATGTCAATAGGTTATATAAAAGAATAACAGAAACACATTGATATACGTTGCCTATTTATATAGATATTATATTGGTTAAGTTATAGAATTGGTCTTTCAGTTTTTAAGATTGTGTTTAATAGTTTTTTTTCTTCCTGGGTGAATCAAACCTCTAATAAATTATATTTAATAAGTTGTTGACTTAAAAATATTAACAAATAATCTCTCAACTTCCGATTATATTTTTATTTGATCATTCAACTTTCTTTTGAAAATAATATAATATGTTAAAGGATATACTGGACGTCAAATTGTAAACTTAAACTTATTAGATTAAAAATTGAAAATTTAAAGACTAGTCATTTTTTTAAACTTAAAACCTACCAAAAACAACTCTTAAATCAATTAAATTTATAAATTAATTTATAATTTAATCAATTAAGGTTTTTTTCTTTAGAATTAAACTTATATACAAGAGGGTTATTGTTTTAAATAACAAAATTACTAAAAGTAATTTTAAATATAGCACAATGTCACTGTCTATATATTAGACAATGACATTTTGATATATCTATAAATAAGTTGTTCATTCTGTTATATTTAAAAATAATCTAAATATATATTAATATCCACGTGCAAATGCATGATAATATATATATATATATATATATATATATATATAACAAAAAAAAAAAAAAAAAACTTGAAATAACCATTACAATTTGTTTTTTCTTCCCTAAAGATTATCGATTCCTTTTCATGCGGTTAATTTTCTTAAGAAAACTTTATTTGCGTTTACTTCTTTTTCCTTCCAAAAATAGAATATGAAAGTTTTTCAAAACTTTCATGTTTGTTTGAAGAGTTAGATAGGATGGGTTAGGTATTCTAAACTTTAACTCTTGTTAACACTATTTAAATCTATGGGTTACTTTTTTTTTTTTTTTTCTAATATAATTTAGGAAGTTCATCGGCCAACTTCCGGATACTACCTTCAGCGATCGCCATCAACTAACCTCCAACGTCGGTCTTTGACTCCGTCGATCAACTTTCGACTGCCACCTTGAAAAACATTAATAAAAACACTCTTAGTATATAACAAACCAAACAAACTTGTAAATAAAAATACTTTTAAGAAAAAGTTACTAAACACGTGAAACACATGTGTGTTTTTATTTTAAGAAGTTTCTATCAAAAGTGTTTAAATAAGCATGAATTTTTTTAAAACATTTTTTTTCTAAGTCATTTCAAACCGGGCGACATTAGACTATAATTGTATAATTAGGTATATTTACTTAAGCTATATATATATATATATAGAAAGTCCTAATTTAATTTAATAACATTTTCATTTTTTTTCTCTTGGTAAATTTAACTAGCTCAAATACTTAAAATCATTTTTTAAATGTAAAAGTTTAAAATGTTGGAAATAACTTAGTGGCCAAATAAAAATTAAAACTCAAAATTTATGATTTTTTTATTCCTCAATTAGTAAAAAAAATTATAGTTTTTCAACCATTGAACTTAATATTAAAATATTAGTTTATTCCAATTTTAAATTATCGTATTATGGAGAAAAAAAATCGATCATTTTAAAATTAGTCAAAGTAACAAAAGTCTATGAAATTTTATTTCAAAACCTAGTAAAATTAAAATATCAAATTCTTAAAACAATAAATTAAACAAAATTATAATTTTACTCAAAATCTCTATTTCAAAGTTAAAAAAATAAAATATTCTTATAAATTTTTTAGTTTATTTTAAACTTAACTATATTAAAATAATTAAGATAGACAATTTTAAATGTAACCATTGATTAAAAACAAGAAAATATTCACAAACTCAAGATTTATAAATTTGAATTTCATTTCCAGACTTCCTAAGCCTACACTTCAAACGCAGGCTTTTTAAATCTAGAATTCCAAAACTTCAAACTCTAAACACAATTTTCTTAAACTAAACTTCCTAGCCTAATCTCTGGACCTAATATTCTCAGGCTTTAACATTCCAAATTGTCAAACACCCCTCAAAACAATACAATAATACAAATAATTAATAAGTAAAAAAAAGATTAAGGAATATAATTGAAATTATATAATTAGAGCATGAACCTAATGGTCCAACAAAAGATTCACCACCTTTCTCCCTGAAAATAATTTAATTTAATATAGTAAAATATCTAATCTACACAACGATTCATAAGGAAGGCATTAATTTACCAATTAAAATTAGGGTGATTAAATGAGAAAGACATAAAATTAAGGGTATTTGACCTCATCCCATAATAGGACGGGGTTCAAATATATATTTTTGATTCATTAATCATTAGTACTTGATTTTTCCATCATAAATTATGTACTTTTTTTTTCCTTCTCCACATACATACAAGACAATTCTTTTTTCTGTTTTTTTTTTTTTTTTTTTTTTTTGGGTTAAATCATTAACGAGAATAATGAATCAATCAATTAAAAACGTGTTTTCATTTTTTTCCATGTAATTTGAGGATTTTTCGATTAATTTTTTTTAAATGTTAATCAAGGGTTTCTTAAAAGAGTTTTAAAACAATCCTTTTTTTCATTACTTCTTATTTATTAATATATTTTTTTTAAAGAATCCCTTTAAATCATATAAAATCACTCATTAGCAAAATGTCAATATATTTGTAAATAAGTTAACTCATTTTATTATATTTAAAACAATCTTTAATTTTATGTGGTGCAAAAATAAATAAATAAAAGGATTTATATAGGCATGCATCCATGCAATGCAACAGTAATAATGCTATTGTTCTCGCAATATAAGGGCGATCTCATCATGTTTATATTGGCAACTTCCGTATTTAAAAAAAAAAAAAAAAAAAAAAAAAACCATATTGGCATATACTTTTAAAAAACTACACATACAATTATGAAATATAATTGGTTTGAAAATTAACATTTTTTCAGAAAATAAAAATTAACATATATTTTTTTTTTATAAAGGCATTATATGAATATAATGATTATATTTGAAATTGTACTGAAAAATCATTATAATTATTCTAATTGTAGTTTAAAAAGAAATAAACTTCTTAAATCAAATGAGTACAAAAGGGAGATTAATCATGCTAAAATGAGTATAACTCTAATTGACACACTTTATTAAGATTCGAGATTTAAATTTTCATACTCTGATTGTGATACTAAAAAAAAGAAAAGTCACATTTCTTTAATTAAATAAAAGTAATTTGGTTACAAATGTTGGGATCAAATATCGATTGTTATTGTGGCGTGAAAAATCCACTGCCTTGAAAGCAAAATCGGCGCGACCTAGGTGCTGAATCGCCAAAGTTGGTTGCTTCCCAAAGTTAACACAACTCCCAATCGCTGACGCGCACTTGTCGGAGAATGGAATAGAATCAATGAAAAATATGCTCACGAAAATAAGTATCTAGAGAGAAAATTAGGAAGAAGAATAAAAACCTTATTTTTTCTTCTCTTTTTTCAAAAAAATTAAGAACCTATAAAGAAAAAATAATTTAAATAATAAAAACCGTTTTTTTAGAATTAATTGAAGAATTAAATAAAAACCGTTTTAGAATTAATCTAATTAATTCTTGAAATTAATTTAAATAAAGGGTTACAAAATTATTAAAAAATTATTTTTTTTTTCTTTTGCTATGGACGAAAAACCTAAGTTGAGATATAGACGTTGAAGATATATTTTCACAAAACGAAAAGCAACAAAACACTAACATTTTGTTAACAAGATTTTATAAATATAATAGTGTTCCATGGTTAAAAATCGAAAATGTTTCAACTTTCCATCGTTAGTATAGTTTCAAAATGAAAAAATTTGTCAAAATTCATAAAGTATTAAGGAGTAGCACACTCTGATACATTTATTTTATTTTATTATTATTATCTTTTAAAATTAAAGTTTATATAAACACTACGTATACTTATATACCCATATAGTTAGTTTTCTTTCTTTAACGGTCACCAACTTTTTAAACACGTTTTAAAACAATAAAGCTAAATATGAAAAACTTACCATAACAAAATTGTGAGAAACAAATCATAGCACTAAAAAAAACAATACCATAATAGTATATTTAGATTGACTAATTAATCTAACAATCAAATATGGTTTGAAATGAAATTGGAAAAACCCCAAAACAAAGCTCATTCTCACCATTATGAACCTCTTAATTCCAATTATATGATTCCCATTTCAAATCTTTTCCTTACATAACTTCCTAACAGAAACAGAGATGGGATTTCTCTAAGAAATGATTAATGACAGTTAATTAAAACCACCCAATTCATTGCCTTAAATTAGCATCCCTCATATTCTCCTATTTAACTACACCTGAACATTCTCAAATCCATTCATTCCATCATTCCATCATTCCATTGCAGCAATGTGGTCTTCATCTTCTTCAATCCTCACCTTCTTCTCTCTCATTTTGCTATTTTCTCCATGCCTCTCCTCTGCTGACGATCTTCAGCACAGCTTTCTTCAATGTCTAATCTCCAATTCACAGCCCAAATTCCCCATTTCTGATGCCATTTTCACTCCCAACAATTCTTCCTTCTTACCAGTCCTCAATTCCTACATCAGAAACCTCAGATTTCAAACCCCCACAACCCCGAAACCACTAGTCATCGTCACAGCCAAACACCAATCCCATGTCCAATCAACCGTTGTTTGTGCCAAACGCGTTGGCCTACAGATCAGAATCCGCAGCGGCGGCCATGATTACGAAGGTCTCTCTTACGTCTCCCAACAACCCTTTATCATTCTCGATCTCTTCAACCTTCGAGCCATCAATGTCGACATTCCAACCGAAACTGCTTGGGTTGAAGCTGGAGCTACCATGGGGGAACTTTATTACGCCATTGCTAAACAGAGCAAGGTCCATGCCTTCCCTGGAGGCGTTTGTCCAACGCTGGGCGCTGGTGGCCATATTTCAGGAGGTGGGTATGGGAATATGATGAGGAAATTTGGGCTTTCTGTTGACAATATTTTGGATGCACAGATTGTAAACGTTGAAGGCAAGATTCTAAATAGACAACAAATGGGCGAAGATTTGTTCTGGGCGATTCGAGGTGGAGGAGGAGGGAGCTTTGGAGTTATTCTCTCATGGAAGATCAAATTAGTTCAAGTTCCATCAACAGTGACGGTCTTCGATGTTGAACGGAAGATTGAAGAAGGAGCAACAGATGTTGTTTGGCAATGGCAGCAAGTTATGGACAAGCTGGATGAGAATCTGTTTATAAGATTGATGTTGCATTCATCCAAAGGGAAAAATGGACAAAAAACAGGGAAGGCTACGTTGGTGGCTCTGTTTCTAGGGCCAGTGGAGAAGCTAATGGAGATTATAAATCAGAACATACCCAGTTTGAAATTGCAAAAACAAGAGTGCATTGAAATGAACTGGATTCAATCGGTTCTGTTTTGGGGGAATTTCGCAAATGGGACAGCCCCAGAAGCGCTATTGAAGAGGGAAACTCCATCTGTACCATTTCTGAAACGAAAATCGGATTTTGTGAGAGAACCCATTTCAAAGGAAGGGATTGAAGCCATATGGAAGGCGATTATGGAGATTGAAGATGTGGGTTTGGCATGTAACCCTTACGGAGGGAGAATGAGCGAGATTTCAGAGACGGAGACGCCATTTCCACACAGAGCAGGAGTGAAATTCAAAATTCAATACTCTGCAAATTGGAAGAAAGCAGGGGATGAAGAAGCGAAAGAGAATATAGAGTTGGCGAGAAAATTGTACGAAGCGATGAGTCCTTACGTGACGAAGAATCCGAGAGAAGCATTTTTGAATTACAGAGACATTGATGTTGGAAGTAGTAGCCATTGGAGTTTGGAAGAAGGAAAGGTTTATGGGGAGAAGTATTTCAAAGGGAATTTTGAGAGATTGGTGAATGTGAAGACGAAGGTTGATCCTCAAAATTTCTTCAGAAATGAACAGAGTATCCCCACTCGTTAATTTCTTCTTCCTGAGAATGAACGAACGAACGAATGGATATGGTATTCTATTAATTTAAACTATATCTTAAGTGAGGCTTTAAATTATGATTTTGTTTGTTAAGCAATGAGAAAATCTGTTGGCCTTCTATTAATTTAAACTTATAATTTTAGTTTATTAAAATATTAATTTTCATAAGTGAATCCATTTAGACTCTACATTACTATTACCATTGAAAATTATCCATACATTAATTCTTAAATATGTGAGACTTTTTCAAATGTTGGTTTTACAAATTGGATAATTAGAGTAAATGCATGCAAAATTATCAAAGAAAGTTATGACTAAGAGTCTAAATTAATTTATTTGTGAAAGTGTAGAGGTTTAATTGATACCATGTTTTTTTTTTTTTTTTTCAAATGAAATCTTATGAATAAGGTAAATTAATATTATTAGTTTAAAATTTAAATTAATATAACTTCTAAAGAATATGAATGAATATTTTTCCAAATTGATTTCCATATATGAATTTGGGGCATTAAATTACAAGAAAAACTAAATCAAATCTCATTCTACCGTTTATTTCCTAAGTCGAGGGGACGTCTTATTAATATGAGATTCAGATTTCAAATAATCTCTCTAAATAACTATATGTATCTTATTGTTGCCCAATATAGAAGAAATTTATATAATATGAACTGGAAATTAAAGGAGTTTGATAACAACAATATTTGATATTTGAATTTTAGTTTTTATAAAATTAAACTTATAAATGTTATTTTCAGCTTGATTATCTATTCTTATAAATGTTTGTTTTTCTTTTTTAGTTTTTTTTTTTTTTTAATAAAGGTGAAAACCATTAGAGAAAACAGAATATAAATTTAAAAAATAGAAAAAAAATGAAAATTTTCCCAAACCAACAAGATCTTAATTTTGGATTTTTAGTTTTGAAATTAAATTTATAAACACTATTTCAATATTTTTTAATTTTAAATTTTAAGTTAAGTTAAGTCTTGAAAACTAAAAATAATAGTTAGTATTTTTTTTTTCTTTTGCAATTTAAGAATTTAAAAGTGTCCTATAATAATGTGTAGAGACCTAAAAAAATCAAGCACAATTTTCAAATATTAAAAGTAAAAATTAAATAATTATGAAAGGCCCAGGTAACTTTCACAAAATGGAAATTAGAAATCTAAAAAACAAAAAGTTAGATAAAATGTAGTATCTCAGACAAAGTTTAAAATGTTGATAACAACGAAAATATTAATGTTTCAATTTTACGAAAATGTCAATTGAAAGAAATTTATTGGACAGAAAATTAAAAGTTCAAGACTTAATACACACAAATTAAAATTTAAGTTTACACTTACCAAATAATATAAGTTTTAAAATTTAAAGACTAAACTTGTAATTTAATCCTAACAAATAAGTTTTTTTTTTTTGTTCTATATATTTTAATTTACTGTACTATTAAATGATAATTCATATCATTACATTTTAAAATTTACTGCACATTTAAATGTATTGTCATAATCAATAAGTATCGATCAAAGTTCCATATTAGGTAAGATAAAGAGATGATAACGAGCATATAAGGAAGGTCAACTATTCATTTGTACGAGGTCTTTTGATGAGATTGGTTTACATATAAGAATTAGGGGCATTAAATTACAAGGATATACTTATAAATTATAATTAGAAGGTGCACTGTTATTTCCTAACTAAACGATCCTCTTAATCCAATATGATTTGGATTTCAAATTATTTCCTTATAAATTTCCGACCACAGACAAGACATTTACAAACCAGAAATGACCGTTAAAGTAACTTCCATAAAATCAAATCCACGACTCACAAAAAAACCAACAATTTCGTTTTTAATTTTGTATTTATAAAATTTATACTTATTTTTCCCCCTCAAATTTTCAATTATAATATTCATCCCAATATAGAATACATTAAATTTTAATAACAAAAACAAGTTTTGGAAACTAAAAATTGGCTACAAAGAATAGGATCTTAATTCTTAAATGCTAGAACCTAAACTAAAACGCACTCTGTATACATCTTTTTAAGTAGACCAAAATTCCCATACAATCACATTCCATTCATCATTCCATTACAGAAATGTGGTCTTCAACTTCATCATCTTCTTCAATCCTTACATTTTTCTCTCTCATTTTGATTTTCTCTCCATGGGTATCCTCTGCTTCCGTTCAACAGAGCTTTCTCCAATGTCTGACCACCACTTCACTGCCTCAATTCCCCATTTCTGACGCCATTTTCACTCCCAACAATTCTTCCTTCTTACCAGTTCTCAATTCCTACATCAGAAACCTCAGATTTCAAACCCCCACAACCCCAAAACCACTAGTAATCGTCACAGCCAAACACCAATCCCATGTCCAATCAAGTGTTGTTTGTGCCAAACGAGTTGGCTTACAGATCAGAATCCGCAGTGGCGGCCATGATTACGAAGGCTTCTCTTATGTCTCCCAACAACCCTTCATCATCCTCGACCTCTTCAACTTTCGAGCCATCAGAGTCAATATTGCAAAAGGAACTGCTCGGGTTCAAGCAGGGGCCACCTTGGGGGAACTTTATTACGCCATTGCTAACAAGAGCAACCTCCATGCCTTCCCTGGAGGCGTTTGCCCAACAGTGGCTACTGGTGGCCATTTTTCAGGAGGTGGGTATGGGAATTTGATGAGGAAATTTGGGCTCACCATTGACAACATTTTGGATGCTCAGATTGTAAATGCTGACGGGAAGATTCTAAACAGACAAACTATGGGGGAAGATTTATTCTGGGCCATTAGAGGAGGAGGAGGAGGGAGCTTTGGAGTTATTCTCTCATGGAAGATCAATTTAGTTCCAGTTCCATCAACGGTGACGGTTTTTGATGTAGACAGAAAGATTGAAGACGGCGCAACAGATGTTGTTTGGCAATGGCAGCAAGTTATGGACAAGTTGGATGAGAATCTGTTTATAAGATTGATGTTGCATTCATCCAAAGGGAAAAATGGACAAAAAACAGGGAAGGCTACGTTGGTGGCTCTGTTTCTAGGGCCAGTGGAGAAGCTTATGGAGATTATAAATCAGAACATACCCAGTTTGAAATTACAGAGACAAGAGTGTTTTGAAATGAGTTGGATTCAATCGGTTCTGTTTTGGGCAAATTTCGCAAATGGGACAGCTCCAGAAGCGCTATTGAGCAGGGAAATCGCATCACCTTTTTTGAAGCGGAAATCAGACTATGTGAGAGAACCCATTTCAAGGGAAGGGATAGAAGCCATATGGAAGGCGATTATGGATGTTAAAGATGTGGGTCTGACATGGAATCCTTACGGGGGTAAAATGAGCCAAATTTCAGAGACGGCGACGCCATTTCCACACAGAGCAGGAGTGAAATTCAAAATCCAATACTCTGCAAACTGGAAGGAAGGAGGGAATCAAGAGGCACAAGAGGAAATAGACTCGGCCAGAAGATTGTACGAAGCGATGACACCTTATGTGACGAAGAATCCGAGAGAAGCGTTTCTGAATTACAGAGACATTGATGTTGGAAGTAGCAGCCATTGGAGTTTGGAAGAAGGAAGGGTTTATGGGGAGAAGTATTTCAAAGGAAATTTTGATAGATTGGTGAACGTAAAGACAAGGGTTGATCCTCAGAATTTCTTCAGAAATGAACAGAGTATCCCCACTCGTTAATCTCTTCTTGTAAACGAACCAAGATGAAGGGTTTTCAATTATGATTTGTTATGTGCATGTCTTGAGAAAATAAGTGGGGTAGCCGTTGCTTTGAATGAATGATTCTGATTTCATTTCTTCTAAGAAAACTGTTTCTTTTCGATACGGGTTTTCTACTTTCTTGAAATACACATACAAAGAAAACACCCTGTTCGTAATTTTCGTCATAATAACTCCCCACTCAAATACGTAAAAATTCGAAATAAATATATAAAATACATAATTAATGTGTCCAGCTATATGACACGGCCAGATATTACTTAACCTTCAAGTATGTGAAGTGCCAACCTCCAATGGTCAATGGAAATGCCTGGTTGTTTCTTTTGTTTTCATAACCTTCCTCCCAACGCCATTTCAATGGGGATTCGAATTCCAAATTCATTATTAATCCTAATTCTCACAACCCTTCTTCTCATTCTCCCTTCAATGGCGGTTTCCGATCAAAGTCCCTCTCATCAAACCCTCCTTAAGTGCCTTTCCGATCATTCTTCGCCATCATCTTCCCCAATTTCTGAAGTTACCTTCTTCCCTAATAACCCATCTTACTCCCCTGTATTGAACTCTTACATCAGAAATCTCAGGTTTGCCTCGCCCACTACTCCTAAACCCTTGTTCATCGTCGCCCCAACCCATGTCTCTCACATTCAAGCCTCGATTCTCTGTTGCAAAATCCATGCCCTAGAAATCAGAATCCGAAGTGGTGGCCATGATTACGACGGCCTCTCTTATGTCTCCGATTCCCCATTTGTGATCCTCGATATGTTCAATCTTCGATCTGTAGCTGTCGACATTGAAGACGAGAGCGCGTGGGTGGACTCGGGAGCAACCCTCGGCGAAGTTTACTTCAAAATTGCAGAGAAGAGCAAGATCCATGGATTCCCAGCTGGGGTTTGCCCCACGGTTGGAGTTGGAGGCCATCTCAGCGGCGCCGGGTACGGTAATTTGATGAGAAAATTTGGGGTTTCTGTGGATAATGTAGTTGATGCTTTAATTGTTGATGTTAACGGTAGGGTTTTAGATAGAGAATCAATGGGGGAAGATTTGTTTTGGGCAATTAGAGGAGGAGGTGGAGCTAGTTTTGGTGTCATTGTTTCATGGAAGTTTAAACTTGTTCCTTTACCTGAAACTGTGACTGTTTTTAGAACGGAGAAAACCATGGAAGAAGGTGTTGTAGATATCTTGCACAAATGGCAAGAAATTGCTGATAAAATCGATGAAAATCTATTCATAAGAGTGGTGATTCTTCCTGTGAATAAAAAAACCCAAAAGACAGCAAAGGCCAAGTTCATTTCCTTGTTCCTTGGAAATGCACAGAAGATGTTTGCGTTAATGTCTGAGAATTTACCTGAATTGGGTATTAAGGCTGAGGATTGTAAAGAACTGAGCTGGATTGAGTCGGTTCTGTTTTGGTCAAACTACCCAATTGGAACTCCACTCAATGTCTTGCTCGAAAGACAACCCAAATCTGAAAAGTTCTTAAAGAAGAAATCAGACTATGTTCAAGAACCAATCTCAAAGACAGACCTTGAAGGAATGATGAGGAAAATGATGGAACTGAAAAGACCAGCGCTGACTTTCAACCCATATGGTGGGAAAATGAGTCAAATTCCAGAGACGGAGACTCCATTTCCACATAGAGCTGGGAACAAATACAAAATCCAATACTCAGTGACATGGAAAGAAGAAGGAGATGAAGCTGCAGACAAGAATGTGAAGCTGATCAGAGAGCTTTACGAGTACATGACACCGTATGTTTCGAAATTGCCTAGAAGTGCTTATCTGAACTACAGAGATGTGGATTTGGGAGTGAATGGGAATGGGAATGCAAGCTATTGGCAGGCCAGCAGTTGGGGAAGAAAGTATTTTAAGGGAAACTTTGACAGATTGGTGAAGGTGAAGAGCATGGTTGATCCAGAAAACTTTTTCAGATATGAACAGAGCATTCCATCTGTTGCAGCATTTGATTCTAATGGCAGAGCTGAGAGCCTTTGAAGTGTGCATTGCTTGGTTGAAGAAGGTACACCAAAATACAAAAATGTATAATGAACAGAAATTCAATCCCATAATATTTCTGGGATTTGTACAATAAAGCTTAATTATCCCAATGATTAATGTTGTAATTGTAATTTGTTAATAGTTTGACCTATAATAATAATAATTAGAAAGAGAAAGGTAGCATTTTTCTTTCATGAATGAATTGGTGGACTTGGCAGAGCAGGTGGAGAAGGAGAACCATGCCTTTGGACTCTTGGACTGATCTTGTTAGAGCCCAAACCTATCATTTTTAGGGAAAATAACATAGGATGATTTTAATTCTTTAATTTGCATCAAAACTTGACCTCGACTTCATCTTTATTTTTAAATATTTTTTAATTATTATTTTATTAGAAATTTTCAATTTCACTTTTATATTCTACTTCAATTCATTTTGACAATTTTCTTTTTAAACTTTAAATTTTATTGAATGTCACTTCAATAAAAAGTTTAAAACATATTTGTCACTCATGATTAAGGGTAAACACAAAATTCTAATCTTAATTTCTAAATGTTTTTTAAATCATTATTTGATTATAAACTATAAATTATAGGGTTGTTTTCAAATATAGAAAAAATGAGCCAAACTATTTACAAATATAGAAAAAATCTACTGTCTATCACTGATAGACAGTAGATTTTTTCTATATTTGTAAATAGTTTGATATTTTTTCTGTTCATAGTAATTTCTTTAAATTATATTTTCCTTTCTAGTTTAATTTCCTTTTTTTTTTTTTTAATTTTCTTTATAAAATTTAAATTTCATTAGATTTTATTTCAATTAAAAAAAAAGAAGTTAAAAAATATTTATATAACTCCGAAAGAAGGGTAAATAGAAAATTTTAACAAACTACAAGGAGTTGATTGATCAAATTTATAGTTTAGAGGTGTGTAATTGTAAAAAACTTCATAATTTAAGGGTGGTTTGTGCAATTATTTCTATTTTTCATTGAATTGCACTTTTTACCGTTCATACATACACACACATTTATAATAATTTATGAACCATAGTTTGAATTTGGGGTCAAATATAATTTAATCAATCAGCCACTCATCAAATATTAATTAGTTAGAGTGGCAAAAATACTAATTTTCACTTGTTGAGAAATAATCACAATAAAGTTATAAAACTAAATGATGTTGTTTTGTGTAACTCTACATCTACTCATCATGTTCAACTCTTCAAACTCCATGTTTCACATAAAATTTCATTTAGGCTTCTTCATCTTACATATGCAACCACACTTCATGTTATCTAGAAAATCTCTTTTCTCTAAACTTTGGTTGTTCTCGTGATCACCAATAATCATGATTGCTCAAAATTCATCCACTCTCAAAACTAATAGAAAAAGAAAAATTAATGAATAAGACCGCCATGTGATATTAGCTATTTTCATAGAAATTCTCCCACATGCAAATTTGAATATTTAATAACATCCCTAATAATTATTATTAGATACAAAATTATTTCATATATGTAAGAAAATAAAAATACCTACGTTGTGACGTTGCCTTCCAATGATTTCTCCAACGATAAGTTTTATAGTGTAATGAAAGGACAAAATGATAAGTTGGATCATAAACCAATAAAACGGTTGCCTTTTCTTTTTCTGTGTCGGTCTGTGAATAATTATGTGATAAATAAAATTAAAATTAAAAAAAAATAAAGTCAAAAAAGTGGGTAGGGTAGGACGTAGGGTGAAGCCATGTTTGACTTGGTCAAACTTTTAATTACGGTGTTTTTTAAATGGACGATGTCGGAAGCCTCCGCCTCCGTGACTCGTAAACGCGTTCCAATTCCCAACTTGTGATTGCGGACTTCATTTTCCAACCTCCACGTGCTTTCGACCGGGTCCCAACTCCCAATCAAATTACTCGTGTCTTTTTCTTTTTATTTTTTTATTTTTTTTTTATTTGGAAGTTTTAAATTTAAAATATTATTATTGAGAGAGAGAAATATCATGGAGCAATTATTGGGACATTTTTGGAATCCTCAAATGCCTTCTATTTTACATTAAAATGAGACAATACAAATGCCTTCTATTTTATTTTTCATTACAATTTAAAATCTTAGCTTCAACAAATGTCTGGTATTGTTGCAAAAGGTAGATTATACGCATCATTTTCAGCAGATTTTTTTGCAACATACTATCAACAAAAATAGAGTTTATTGACGCCTAAATCCAAACATAGAAAAATATATGACTTTTACGTCACACCAACAGTTAATTTATTTAAAAAAGAAAAGAACGTGGTCTGCAAAAAAAAAAAAAAAAAAAAAAAAAAAAACTAGCACACAAGTATGGTGCTTGCCACATGCACTCTGCTTCTTAAGTTAGAGTAAAAGAGTATGGAAGATAGGAAGTCGGAAAGTGGATTCAAGTTTCCTTATAATGAAGTATTATAGAGGAGGTTGACTTAGGTCTTCTCTTGTTCCCTTTCGAAATCCAGTTATTGGATCCTATGTGAAATTCTTGAGCTTGAGGGTGTGATGGACACACCTTGTGTGAAAGTTAAGCTCCTCGAATAAGGGGAGGTTGGATTGAAGGCCCACCTCCAGTCCAACGGGTTAGTTGGGCTTGGAGGGCGAGTGGGAGTTGAGTCTAAAGGTCAAACTCCCCTCTCTTAGCCTTCCTATTATGATCTTGTCTTGGTCTCGATTTAGTTTCTTTTTTTTCTCTAATTTATTAGATCTACCATTTTGGTCCAAAATCATTTATAACAAAGTTATTTTTAACATTGTAAAGCCACAAGTATATTTAGCTACATAAAATTATTAATTTAAGAGTTTTAATCAATTCAACCTTCCAAGTCTATGAAAATAAATTATTTTCTAACAAAATATATGGGGGTGTTGCATATATTGTTGATGTGATTATAATTATAGTAAAGGTTTAATCTTAATTTAGATCCATATTGATCACAAATCCTTAAAAATCATCACAAGAACGAGTTTGTGCTTAAATTTTTTAAAAAATCTTTCATATTATGGTGTAAAAAATAAACTTGAAAATTTAACATTTTTTTTTTCGAAAAAAAAAATACATGTGGAGCCTATAGTGGATCCAAAAAATCAAAGTCAACTTTTAAATTTCTTTAGAAGTTGACGTTTCAAATGGCTGAAACTCCATCATTTTCCCACTCCATTCCAACCAGAAGATAATGCTGAAAAACTGAAATTATGTCATTTACAAATTTAGTCCAAAAATTTTAAAGTCGGTATTTATTTTTATCTCTAAATTTTTTACTTTATATTAAATAAGTCCTGACAAATTAGCCTTTTTTTTAAAAAAAAATAAAAATAAAAATGGTTAATTTGAATATCTACCAATAATTACTTTATATTTTATATATAAGAAATATGTATATATAATGAATAATTGATGTGTATTTTGTCACTACAAACGTGGCTTAGCTTCTTATCGTCCCAATCAAATCAGGAAAGATATTTCATTCACGTTTATTGCAAAGAAATTATCTTCATTAATTAACATCGACATTTTTCTCCACTTCTTTTTTTCTCGTCAAATCATACCACATATTCCATTCACATTCTTTTTCATTTTCTTTATAATTATTAATTTATTGAGCTCATATATACATATATATATATATATATATATATATTAATGTATCCTTTGACCTTTTCTTTAATATATATATACATACACGCTACCATTTTATTTTTCTTTTAATCGACTTCCTACTTTGATATGATGTAAATTATCGAAGGACCAAAAAACTTAAGTTGATGGATTATGATAAATTTAATTATATCAATACTTTAACATATACATTTTTTTTTTACATGAGTGGCTTAGATTTACTGTATTCAAATCAATATCAATGTTTTAATTAAAATCAAAATTAAATCAGCATATCATTAAAGAAGACTAATAAAAAGAAAAATTTGTAAATCAAAATAGACCAAAACAATCCTCTAAATAGATATCTAGTTAAAAAAATTAACCTGACCAAGTTGATGAAATGTTCATTGTTTTTAAATAATATAAAGATATATAAAATGAATAGAAACTTTTGAAGTTGTAACACTCAAAACCTTTTTTAGATGATATGATATTAAATTTACTTTTGTTCATCAGTTTAAATTTTTGGGTCAGTCAGTGATTTAACATAGTATTAAAGCAGGTAACCGTCTAAAAAAATCATATGTTCAAACTTCAACCATACTTGTTAAATGATATAATATTAAATATGTGCTCAAACCCCAAAAATTATTATAAATTAGTCCTACTGTTTTATTTAACTACTAATAATTTTTAAATTATCTGATTTGATTTTAAATCAAATCAAATAAAACCAATTAGAAAATACTAACCACTTTGAAAGTTTGAAGTTTTAAATTAATACAACAATTATTAATTTAAAGTTTTAGTCTGAAATATATTTATATATATATTAAACCAATTTGATATATAATTTTTCTGTTATTTACGATGGGAAGAAAAAGAATAATGTGGCACGACAATGCTATACATGTGAATCGACAGACAGACAGACAGACAATGTAGTTACCTAAATTTACTTTTCTGCTTTAAATGATGGCATAGTTCCAACGAACCCCATCAATATAAAACTAACTTCCAGAATTGCCCTTCATACTGCCCTAAGACTCTTCTCCATACCTTATGTTAAATTACTATTTTCATAGTCTTTAATAAAAAATTTCAATTTGGTTATATGATATAAGTTAAAACTACCTAATTTCAGCCTAATCCAATTAATTAACGCATATGTCATCAGACAATAAATCAAAGATTAAACTCATCCATTTCATATGTTGTTGGAGTTAAAAGAAGAAGAAGAAGAAGAAAAACATATATTGTTTCTAATTAGCTACTTTTTACCGATTTTGAAAGTCGTTCATTATTATGTACAATAAGAAAACGTATCTAATATGGTGATGATTTATGTAACGAAAGAGACAATTTGTTAGATTTGACCGAATAATAACGATTAAATTGAAACTTTTAAAAATATAAGGATCAAATTGACTTTTTTTTTTTATTATTATTATGTTTGGGAGTGATTTTAAAATCGTTAAAATCACTCAAAATTAGTTTTAAAAGATTATGCCTTATAAATTTATTATTAGTCAATTTTAATTGTGAAAACAGTAAGAGATAAATATTAAAATGTGAGAGGCTAATTGAAATTTTTAATCAGTAGAAACTAATGATATGAACAAAATCTTGTTAAAAAATCCACATATTAAATACCAAACAAATATTTGGCCTACATTTATTTCAATTTTCTCCCTTTGTTATCCAAAAATAATTAATTCCTGTGGATATGTGGATCTCCTGTTCGTCCTCATTTGATTTTTATTCCTTTTTGGCTTCTTTGATAAATAGGAAAAAGAAAAAAAAAAGGAACTCCTTTATTTTGTTGAAAGTTATTGCATATTTTTCCAACTTCAATTTCTAATTATTATTTTTTTCAATTTTCAATTTCTATTGTTTGGTACAACAATTGTATTTATACGAACATTTGGACTAACTATACATGTTAATTATATTGTAATATATACTTTTATTCATATTATACATATTTTGCCCAAAGAAAAAACTTTCATTATTTTGGAAGGATCATAATCGATTTAAATAATTTTCATCATAATGTACGGATAATTTTGTTTGCAAAGTCAAACCAATTGATTTTTTTTAAATGAAATTAATTTGTTTAAACAATAAAAAATTGTGTTAGTCCGATTGTGACATCTTGATACTTAATTTCAAAATTACCATATGATTAACGTTGTTTGTCCGCTTATAATGCCGCCTTTGCCGGCATTATCTTGTCACAAATTCCATTTTATTTTTATTTTTTTTTCTCTTTGAATGACACAAAATTTCCTCTAAACCATGGGTAAATCACCCTTGCAATGATGTAAATAACCAATCTTTTTTAGTTCAAATTCACATGTGGAATGATGTATTAAAAAAACAGGATGAAATTTATTCAACAAAATGATAATTACTTAATAATAAATTAAAATAAAGTTGGATAAGTAACATTTTTGAAATTCCTAAGAAGCATATACAAGATTAGACTAGTTTAGAACAAATTGTGTAAAGACTCCTCCAAGGAGATTCCTTTAGCCAAGAGTCATAAAATTGATGATGTCAAGCATGAATAGCTAATGAATTGCTTTCTCTCTACGTAATTAAAAGTCTAAAGATGTAATAGAAGAACAAAACCCCAATATTTTCATAAATAATGGCTTCTTAAGTCTCGTTACAACAGTGATCATGATCCAACCAAAAATCGTGATTTGTGAGAGAGTTGTTTCAATCAAGATGAGGTTAAAGTTATTACAAGCAAATGATTGTATAGAGGAATAGAGAAGCATGGGTTAATTGTAGAGATACGGCAGGCAGTAAACATTATCTTATAAATGCCTTAAAGAATAAACAGACCGACATTATTGTACAAATCAGTGTCACCGAAAATTACTCTAAAATCTTGCATTACCCAAAGAGAGAAACCCATTGTTTTTTGGTTTTTAATTGGACTTTTGGTGGTCAAGCCAAGAAAGTTTCAACACGAAACCCACTTTCCATTTTGCTTCCCATCTTTCTTAAAGCATATAAATTCATGTTGGTTCGATAATGCAATATCAAATAAACAAATCCCATTTCTAATTATGTCTCCTTTTCTTCCTTTTCTCTTCCTTCTCCTTCTCCCGCTCTCTGCTCCCTCCGCCGCCGCTGATTCCCTCTACACCACATTTCTCCACTGTTTCGAATCCAACTCCAGCCCCTCTGATGGAGTCTCCGCCATTGTCTTCGATCGTCAAAATGCTTCTTACACTTCGGTTCTTAGGGCTTATATCCGAAACGCCCGTTTCAACACCTCCTCTGCGCCCAAACCACTGATAATTGTTACTCCATTGATCGAATCCCATGTCCAATCGGCTGTCATTTGCTCCAAGAAGGTCGGTATTCAACTCAAAATCCGAAGTGGGGGTCACGATTACGAGGGCGTCTCCTATATTTCCGAAGTCCAGTTCATCATTCTCGACATGTCCAATCTCCGGGCGGTTACTGTCGACGTCGCCGACCAATCGGCGTGGGTTCAAGCTGGAGCCACACTTGGTGAAGTGTACTACAGAATTTGGGAGAAGAGTAAAGTTCTTGGTTACCCGGCTGGAGTTTGTCCCACCGTCGGCGTCGGCGGTCACATTAGTGGCGGCGGCTACGGGAATATGCTCCGGAAGTACGGACTCTCCGTCGACCATATTCTCGATGCTCGGATTGTCGATGTGAAGGGTAGAATCCTCGATTCGGAATCCATGGGGGAGGATCTTTTCTGGGCTATTAGAGGCGGCGGCGGAGCCAGTTTTGGCGTTGTCCTTGCCTACAAGATCCGGCTGGTTCCGGTGCCGGAGACGGTCACTGTCTTCCGAGTTGAAAGAACCATCGAACAGAACGCCGCCGACTTGGTCGTCAGATGGCAAGAAGTGGCTCCGTCCACCGACGAGAATCTGTTCATGAGGCTACTTTTACAGCCAGTTTCCAGTAAAGTGAAGAAGGGGACTCGAACAGTCAGAGCCACCGTCATCGCCTTGTTCCTCGGGAAATCAGAAGAACTCGTTTCCTTATTGGGAAAAGAATTCCCCGAGTTGGGTTTGCAGAAGGAGAATTGTACTGAAATGAGTTGGATCGACTCTGTTGTCTGGTGGGCTAATTTCGATATTGGAACTTCACCGAAAGCTCTACTCGATCGCAATATTGATTCGTCAGGGTTCCTCAAAAGGAAATCAGATTACGTTCAGAAACCCATTTCCAGAGATGGGTTGGATTGGTTGTACAAGAAGATGATCGAAATCGGCAAAACAGGGCTGGTTTTCAACCCATACGGCGGAAAGATGAGCGAAATTCCATCTACAGCAACCCCATTTCCTCACCGAGCAGGAAATCTGTACAAAATCCAGTACTCAGTGAACTGGGACGAACCAGGGTCGAAAGCAGATCAGGAGTTTGTGAAGCAAATAAGAAGGCTGTACAGTTTCATGACCCCATTTGTATCAAAGAATCCAAGGCAATCGTTCTTGAACTACAGAGATTTGGACATTGGAACCAACAACAATGACAAGAACAGCTTCGAAGATGGAAGAGTTTATGGGTTCAAGTATTTTGGGGAGAATTTTGAGAGGCTAGTGAAGGTGAAGACGGCTGTGGATCCAGAGAATTTCTTCTGGAATGAACAGAGTATTCCAACTCGTTCAAGTAAGGCATGAGAGATGGTTTAAGGATTTGATGTCGGTTATATCTACATTATTATTTTAGTTGCATTGCATTATAATGTAATGTGAGAACATGGGTTATTATTAACATAGAAAAAGGTTGGATTGTTTTGATGTGAATGTCTTGGTTTTTGTGATGGAAACCAAAGAGATATAGATGTATGCATTTTACAGTTTCTACAATATTTATCAATACGTTTGTATGAAAATGAGTTAATGTAAGTGATAAAACTTTCTAGAAATCAGATTCAGCATTGGAGTCGAATTTTGGTGCTTGATAAAAAGTAGGGAATCTTGACTTTTGAGCCCACTATGATTCGCTGAAAAGATTGAAATTTTATTGGCAATCAATTAGGCATCATGTTGCATTGTTGCTGATTTGCAGGGCTGCATTCTGGGGCAACTGCTTCGTCAATTTGCAGCCTATGGACAGTGGGGGTGTTGTTGTACTTGTATTTCTTTGCTTAAAAAGGGGGAATTGGTAAAGTTTCAAAAATTATGGATAGAGAAGAGATTTCTTTTCTTTAAGAAAGTAAATGTGTTATGTCTGAAATTTAATGGCAAGCAATGTGAATTTCTTATTGCCCATTCAATAGGCAACTACTTTTTCCAAATATGAGCAATTAATACAACTTCTATTAACTTTCTAATTTGAATATGTTCTTCTCTAAGTTCAAATTTTCTAGCAAAATCTTTACTTATATGTTAAATAGAATAGAATAGAATAGACAATCACTAATAAAAATATCATATTAGAAAGTCATATAAGCCACTATTATTCATGTGTAACTATTTAGTAAACCGCTATTATTCAATAAGCATGTTTAGGAGTGACTTTAAAAAAGTCAAAATCATTTTTCTTATATTTAAAATGATTACGAAACACACTTTTAATCACTTAAAATTAATTGAATTGTGAACACATTTTTTATACCATTAAAATGGAGTTTGGGTGGAAAAGAAGCAACCCAAAAGTTAGTTAAAAGAAGTAGCTTTAGCGAATACGTAGAACCCAAGAAAAGCGCAAAGACATAGATGCTACCATTTTTACTCAATTTTCGAATGTCGGTCGGATTCGGATCACACTCCCAACTTAGCACTATGCTCCGTCTTCCTCTGTTTCTCCTCCTTCTCCTCCTCTTCTTCAACCCTTCCTCCACCTCTCCCCTCTACCAAACCTTTCTTCATTGCCTGCAAAACCACTCTGATCCAAACCAAAAACTATCCAGCATTGTCTATGGCCCAACCAATATCTCCTATTCCTCTGTTCTTCGAGCCTACATCCGAAATGCCCGATTCAACACCTCCTCCACGCCCAAACCCACATTCATTATCACCTCATTACAAGAATCTCATCTCCAATCCACTCTCATTTGCGCCAAATCCTTCGCCCTTCACCTCAGAATCAGAAGCGGCGGCCATGATTTCGAGGGCCTCTCCTACGCCTCCGTTTCCCCCTCTCCCTTCATTGTCGTCGATTTGTTTAATCTCCGATCCATTGCAGTCGATTTGCAGAGCCGATCTGCTTGGGTTCAAGCTGGTGCCACTTTGGGGGAGCTTTATTACAGAATTTGGGAACAGAGCAAGCTCCATGGCTTTCCGGCGGGTGTTTGTCCTACTGTTGGTGTTGGGGGGCATATCAGTGGTGGGGGATATGGTAATATGTTGCGGAAATTTGGGCTTACGGTGGATCATGTTGTCGATGCGCGGATTGTTGATGTGAATGGAAGAATCCTCGACAGAAAATTGACGGGAGAGGATCTTTTTTGGGCGATTAGAGGCGGAGGTGGAGCTAGCTTTGGGGTTATTCTAGCGTATAAAATTCAATTGGTTCCAGTTCCGGAAACAGTGACAGTTTTTCGGATCCAAAGAACATTGGAAGAGAACGCTACTGATATGGTCTATCGGTGGCAACACATTGCGCCTAACACTGATAACGATCTTTTTATGAGACTTCTGTTGCAACCCATTTACTCAAAACCGAAGAAGACAGTCAGAGCCTCTGTTTATACTCTGTTTCTTGGAGGGGCCGATCGGCTTCTCTCGATTCTGGAAAGGGATTTTCCTGAATTGGGTTTGAAGAAAGAAGATTGTATTGAAATGGGTTGGATTGAATCTGTGGTCTGGTGGGCTAATTATGAACCTGGAACATCCCCCCGTGTGCTGCTCGACAGAAGTCCTGACTCGGCTTACTTTCTGAAAAGAAAATCTGATTATGTCGAGACTCCCATCTCCAAAGATGGGCTGGAATTGCTATGGAAGAAGCTCATGGAATTGGATAAAACTGGGTTGGTTTTCAATCCATATGGTGGGAAAATGAAGGAGATCTCAGCTTTGGACACAGCTTTCCCTCACAGAGCTGGAAACTTGTTCAAAATACAGTACTCAGTAAACTGGGAAGAGCAAGGGACTGAAGCAGACAAGAGCCATGTAAATCAACTGCAATTACTTTACAATTTCATGACCCCATACGTTTCCAAGAATCCAAGAACCGCTTACTTCAACTATAGGGATTTAAACATTGGTATAAATCATAACTATGATGCTGCGAACGGTTTCGAGGAAGGGAAAGTTTATGGGATCAAGTACTTCAAGGAGAATTTTGAAAGGTTGGTAAAGGTGAAGACTGCAGTGGATCCACAAAATTTCTTCAGAGATGAACAGAGCATCCCCACCCTTCCAAGTAAGACATAACATAAGAATCAGACACCAATACAATCATAAACCTTACAGGCTCTGCACCTTCGTGTTTGTCTGTCTGAATGAAACACCTATGGCTTCTTCCTACGCTTTGCTTATCCTCGGTTCAGCAAATTAGTAGGCTTCATATTTTCTGTAATGGCTCATAAATGAGATGGATTTACATATTTACTTAGCCAACCAACTGAGAATATAGTTTTTGGCTACGTTATATAGCCTGTGGTATGGAAACTTGGTAGTTATAACAAACAAGGCGGAACGTTTTATTTCATCCAATGGAATCACAGAAGTACAATAGTTAGGCCATGTCATGCAGTTCTTGGCCTTTTCTTAAATGGACCATAATTTCATTGAATTGTAAGTTACACCCTTTTGCTTGAAACCATCCCCTTCAGAGTCCTGAATCAAAAGGAAATTGTGAAATGAATTCAACAAAAATATGTTGAGCCAATTTTAGCACTTAAAAGGCAGCTCTTTAAGACAGTTTCTGATAACTTTTTTTCTCAACAAGCTACCAAAGAGCCCCTATGGTTTTGGGATTGGGGATATGCTAGTATGACTTGAAAGATATATGAACATAATTAGTTTGCCTATCTCTATCTCCGTCTTCAAAATTAAGTTAGATACTTTTTTCCCTTAGTTTTCATTCATTTAGAGGGGAGGAGAATCCATGTCTGTTTGCTAATTGCAGAGCTCCAATCTTCTGGTTTGAGTTGGAGTAGAAGTTGGAGGTTGACCATGGTGGCCATAAGCATGTTCATAGCTCATCTTTTGTAAACCCACTTCACAGAGGGGAAGCATTTGTTTGAGGCCATGGAATGAATGAAGCCTCAAACTCTTCAAAAACCATACTTTTGATTCTTGTAGGAAGAAGATGAAGATGAAGATTGGTCCTTATGTGTTATAAAACAAAGAATAGCCTGTAAACTGTCAAACAGAAGACCCAATATTGAAGAAGCTATTGTTCCTTTAGGAAGCTGAACTAACCCATGATTAGCCTGAGCAAAATCCCCATATCCTATCAGTGAATAGGAATCCACAACAAAGAAGAACTAGTGGGAGAAGAATAATACCAACCAGCAGCACCACCTACCATGATTTGAAGTCAAAATCTTTCTTCTTAAGCTTTGGTATTTTAAACTTCAAAGTGAGATGACAATTGTTTGTAATCATCCACTTACTGCCTTGGAATTATATTATTATTAATGAGCGGCAGTGGTTTAAAGAAGGCCTCATTTTACCACTTATTCTGATTTGGGGTCTTAACAAACTTGTTCTCTCTATCCACACTGAAAGAGTTATCTTCACAAATCCTATCCCCCCACTATGTCTTTATCTAGATCGGTATATGAATTACACTTCAAGCCCAATTAAAAGTTTATCTTCATCAACCATCACCCTTCACTCCCAATACTGCATTTTTACTGTGCAAAATGTTCCTAACTCAACAAAAAATAATACATGACACCACCTCAAACTTATTGTTCTAAATAAAGAAATCCTTTTAGTAATCCTTTTACATGTCATTCAAATGAATATTATCAAGAGAACACTTAAATAGCAATCTTTCCTTACACGTAAGATTTCTTCTAAGAGGAAAACTTTTCATTTATGAACTATAAACTATAATGTAGGGTTTCCCATGTTAAATTAAGTGTAACACATATACAGCCTATATACACTAAATTCAGATTATTACTAATCATTGTTACATAAAAGTATTAGTGAGATCAACATTAATAATTATTGGACCCTTGAACCATAATTGCATTAATTTCCAAAGCCTTAATTTGCAGCAAAAGAACTTCCCATTACAAATTTACAACCAACGTCATCTTCATATACCTGTTTAAGGATAAGGTCCCTATTGTTGAGACTTCTTAAGACCCAACAACGTTATAATAATTAATCTGCATGATAGAAAACTTTTATTGTATACAACTGCCTCAGAATCCCATATTTCAAGCCACAATTTTTTACTTGAAAGTGATTTATATATTAAACTTTCCCTATATATGAGTCACTTTCATTTTTGCTTCACGTTTGAACAGACACAAGGCGGCAGATGTTCCTTAAAGACATAGATACAAAGGTTTTGCTTTCTTTAAGGAATGTGTAACGTACAAACAAAATCAACAGTTAATTTAGCAAGGATCATCCCTTTGTTCTGATCCATTTACTCTATGACGTTTATATTAGCTCAACTATGCGTTTGATGCCACTTTCATAGCCAAAGCTTGAAACTTTTCCCTATATATGATTTGAGAAATCATTGATTACTGGCATTCCACAGACATTAAGGTACTAATTAAGCCTTTTGTTGTTAGCTGTGATGGTGTTTCCAAATCCAAAGTACAAATCCTTCGTGGCTTCTCTGTTTCTTGTCTTTCTGCTTTCATCTTCTACTTGGGTTGATTCAGCCTCTCTTGAGGAGAGTTTCCTTCAATGTCTCAATGAGAATTCTCAATTTTCTGTCCCTTACTCATCTTTTTGTGCTCCAAACAATGCTACATTTAATGCTCTTTTGCAATCAACTGCTCAGAATCTGAGGTACTTGGAGCCTTCAGTGCCAAAGCCTTTGTTCATCTTCACCCCATTGTTTGATTCCCATGTCCAATCAGCTGTTATTTGCTCAAAACAGCTCAAGGTTCATCTCATTGTTCGTAGTGGAGGCCATGACTATGAGGGCCTCTCATATGTGTCTGAAATTGAGACACCTTTCATAATTCTCGACCTTGCCAAGCTCCGATCTGTCAAAGTCGACATCGACAGTAATAGCGCTTGGGTTCAGGCTGGGGCGACAATTGGCGAGGTTTATTACAGAATTGCTGAGAAAAGTAAGGTTCATGGCTTCCCAGCTGGTCTTTGCACAAGTTTGGGTGTTGGAGGTCATATAACAGGTGGTGCTTATGGTTCTATGATGCGAAAATATGGTCTCGGTGCTGACAATGTCGTCGATGCTCGGATTGTTGATGCAAATGGGAGACTTCTTGACAGAGAAGCCATGGGAGAGGACCTATTTTGGGCTATTAGAGGAGGAGGAGGAGGGAGTTTTGGAATCATTCTGTGGTGGAAGCTAAATTTGGTTCCTGTTCCATCAACTGTGACTGTCTTTACAGTTGCAAAGACATTAGAACAAGGTGGTACAAAAATCCTGTACAAATGGCAACAGGTCGCTGATAAGCTAGATGAAGATTTGTTCATCAGAGTGATTATAAATGTGGCTGCAAATGCTGATAAAAAGGGTCAGAAAACTGTGAGCACAGCTTACAATGCCCTCTTCTTGGGAGATGCAAGCAGACTCCTCAAAGTTATGGGAGAGAGCTTTCCTGAATTGGGTTTGACAAGAAAAGATTGCATAGAAACAAGCTGGATCAAATCAGTTCTTTACATTGCTGGTTACCCAAGTGGAACTCCACCAGAAGTGCTTCTCCAAGGCAAATCCACTTTCAAAAACTACTTCAAAGCCAAATCAGACTTTGTCAAAGACCCCATTCCAGAAACAGGTCTTGAAGGGCTATGGAAAAGGCTGTTTGAAGATGAAAGCCCATTGATGATATGGAATCCTTATGGTGGAATGATGGGAAAAATTTCAGAGACTGAGATTCCATTTCCTCACAGAAGAGGAGTCCTTTTCAAGATTCAGTACCTAACTACATGGCAAAAAGGAGAGGAAAATCAAGACAAACACCTACAATGGATCAAGAAGCTTTACAATTACATGTCACCTTATGTTTCTCAGCTTCCAAGAGAAGCATATGTGAATTACAGAGATCTTGATTTGGGAATCAACAAGAACAGCAACACAAGCTACATCGAGTCCATCGGATGGGGAACTCGGTATTTCAAGGAAAACTTTGGGAGATTGCTGAGAGTTAAGACTAAAGTTGATCCTGATAACTTCTTCAGGCATGAACAAAGCATTCCACCTATTCCAACTTCTGAAACTTTAAGAAGCTTTGGCTCTTCCAAAAGGGGATTTGATTAGAGTTGTTTGAAGCATTACGTGTTTGTTTTTTAACTTCCCTTTGAAGTTTGTAACTTGCTTGATCTCTAAGTGCAATAAGATACTGATAAATCCTATTATGAAGTGACGCAATGAAACAAAACAACGAACCTTGGGATTTTCCTCCTAAGAAACAAATCAATCAACAGATATCAGTCTACACTTCCCACAGAAGTTGATGATCAAATAACACCTTCAGTATTTTAAAATATCAATGGATGTACTGAGGACTGATAATATGGTGGAAACATAAACAAAGCGTATCTAGTGTTTTCTTTATCACATCTTACATAAATTATGTGGCATAAAAAAGTCATTTTTATAACCCAAATAAGTTATTTGCCACAACGTCATCACATTGTTGTAAAGTGGCCGACATTGTTCCTTAAAGAGTTTCTTCTAAGAGGAGTTTTGGAATCATCAATAATTACCATGGAGTCTGATTGGTCACATCATTTTAAAGAAAAAGACTCATTTATTGAACCAAAAATTAGGTTCGAGAAGATTGAGCGGAGAATGGTGTTAACAACCCTACAACATCCGTTTTCTAAAAAATGGTCACCACATTTCATTTTTAGAATTATCCTATTATTTCTTGTCCAAAGAAATCACCTGAAAACAACGACATTCCTTGTTGTAGCAATCACAGAACCACCACCAGTTTCTTATCTCTCTCCTTTCAGCTTATTCGTTTTGGACTCAAATTTATGCCAGAAGGAAAGAACTTAGCTGACAAGATATGGCTTGTTCCGCCTGAACATGGTGAACAGAAATAAGTAATAATGATAATAATATGGGACACAGCCGAATCTTCCATTATTAGACTACATCAAATCCTATACAAAACCTTCCATCCTTGAATAATTTACAGCACAAAGCTGACACAATCTTCTAACTCACTTAGCATTAGCATTGCTATGATGCAACAAATAGACTGGAAAACAATGAATATAAGACAAAAATATGTACTTTAAATAACTGAAACTTGTTTGCCTTGAGAGCTATACAACTTCGTTATCTAGTCTTCTCAGCTACTTTTGATGCAGGAAGTGTTCCAAATGCTCTGTCCCAAAATGGTGAAGTGACGCCGAAGCCTTTATTCAGGATGCGGAAGTGATGATTCATATGATATTTCTACACGAACACAACTCATTTAATCGGTGCAACTCAAAACAGAACAAAGATTAAAAATGAAATAGCCGATGGTGAATGTTACCATCCATTCAATAACCTACAAGGCAAAGGAAGAGTGAGACAGGATGCTCAACATATTGATACAGCATACAGGTAAGTCAAAGGGACTCGACACCGATATGTCGAGCATCATCCTATCTCACTCTTTTCAATGTTGCAGGCTATAACATTGATGGTATCATCATTTTAAGTGAAGAATGTTTTTCAAGTTCAACATGAGGAGTGGGAGAATTTGAACCTTTGACCTCCATATATGTCTTAATCAGTTAAGTTACGCTCAAGTTGGACTCAAAATGATGAGCATTGAGCTATTTGATTGAACAGAAAAGGGGGAGATCATGCAGTGCTTTACCTTCAATTTTTTTGGCATGTCTCCCGTGGGTTGGCCATGATGCAAGTAGTAATGGGTAACGTCATAGATCACATAACCCAAAAGACCGCCTCCAAACAGAGCAGGAGCCATAGATGGTGGGAAAAAGAGTTTAACCAAGTTCCATATCTGTCAATAATGGATAGAAAAGATACAATCAACTGCAAGGATTATATGTACAGAGAACAACTAGACCATTTATATGCTATTTCAAAATAACTTTGACACTTCTCTTTAATTGCTTGCTCAAATTTCAAAATAACTCTTGCTTTTGGAACCAAGGAATTCAAATCTTCCATAATGCAATATTGAGCAAATTTCAAAGCCAAGAGTGGGGTGGAGTGGACATACTGGAACTAACAGAACAGCTGTTGCAGTAGGAGGAAAAACGAGTCGCAGACTATCCATTGGGTGCTTGTGGTGGCAACCATGAATAAGGTAATGCATGGTATTTCCCCTAAAGCATGTTTACGGTGTTATTAACATATTCCCAAACTTGCACAAGGAAAAGCACTCGACTAGTACAGAAGAGATTACCAATAACTCTGGGTTTCAATATGGAATAGGAAACGATGAACTATGTATTCGATCAATGTCCAAATAGAAATGCCAAAGATCACCATCAATGATATCTGAGGAAGTGTGTGCCCCATACTGACAGACATGGAAACGAACCAACAGACCACTGGCAGCCATATGAGTGGAACCACCCACCATGCTGTGCGTGTACAGAACTGTTTCCAGATTGAAACATATCAAAAACACTGTTAATGAAATTCTCTACTCTTTGAAAACTAGAAAAGGTCATCAAATCATCACCTCCCAAAAGTCACTTTTGAAGAATCGAGGTCTTTCCTTGCTGACAATAGGCTGGTGAACCCACTCTTGATATGCTTCTCCGAGATGGCCAACCTATGGAAGTAGAAATATAACTAAGCAATTTTCCTTTGAATTTATAAAGAGCAGCTTTGGTTCGAGCAGAGTGAATTGGAACAAAATAAAGAGATCCCAAACCAGAATTCATGAATTCAACTGAAACTACTAAACCAAGAAAATTTGTCTTTCTTAAAACCCAAATCCTCTGCTTAACCATCCCCAAAGCCTTGAAACATAACATAACATAACATTATTTACTCTAGATAGAGGATAGAAACATAAAATTATGAAGGCATGGTAACCGTGCAACTTACCTGGAACACGAGTGGTTTGTTCAGATCTACAGTAAATTCCTGTGCAACCATCGTGATACCTGTCGGCAGATTCCAGTGGCCTGAAACATTGTTGTTAAAAGGGATCAAGAAATTCATCTGTCACCAACTGGGTTTTGGAATATATCAATGATGAACTTTGAGCAATGTGGATTATCTCAGTTTTGGGTTATCACTATGATCCCAACGAAAAACAAATAAGTAAGGCACGGGTTAATAACTATTAGGTTTTTGGTTTTTATAAATTGTGTTTGGTTTCTAACTATTGGTTGAAATATTTGAATTCTTAACCAAATTCTAAATTCCAAAAACTACTTTTTAAATATTTTTTTTCAAAACTTTGCTTAAATTTTGAAAACATTTCTAAAACGTAATGAAAAAAAAAAGCATATAAACCACTAGGAATGGTGTTAATGATGATAAGGTCAACGAAACCTCAACCTATCTCCACAATGGTATGATGTCGTCCACTTTGGGCATAAACCCTCATAGCTTTACTTTTGGACCTACCTAAAAGGCTTCATACCAATTGAGATAATTATCCTCACTTATGTAACATGGATCATATCTCTTCGCTAACCAATGTGGGACTTTGTTTGCACTTAACAATCCTCCCCTTGAACAAAGTGCCACCTTGAGCCTTCCCTTAAACAAATTCATCCACTCCCAACCATGAGAACTTACTCTTCCTCCCAAGCCACATCCCGTTCCTCTCGGGTCAACATCCAAGTAGAGCACAAGCATGAGGATGAATCACATTGTGGAATGTACTTGGTGTCAACCACATGTCGCACCCTTAATCTTCTCCCCTTGAACAAAGATCTATTCCTCCACCAGTGCGGCTTGATAGAATTATTACTTGCTTGCCGCTTCCAAGCACTCTTTTTGTTCCATCTATGGGTTTTATCCACAATGTCGACTATGAGGCTTGGTTAATTCTCTTTGTACAAAATCTAAAAGATTTCACCCAACACAATTAGGTTTAGACCATGGCTTTGATACTAATTGATAAGGTCAACAGAACCTCCACCTTTCTCTACAATTATATGATACTGTCTACTTTGGGCATAAACCCTCATGATTTTGCTTTTGGAATCAATGTAGGACTTTGTTTTCACCTAACAAATGAGCTTAATTTTTAAAAACTAAAAACCTAGAGCTTATCAAACAAGGCCTTAAATGACCATGCTAACAGAAAAGGATATGATCCCCTTTGGTTACCATTTTCAAAGCGTCCAAGTTTCGGTTGCTTAATTGGAGCAAATGCATAAGCTTTAGAACTTATAACGCCAAGATTCAAGTTGTGTGATTAAAAAGCAAGACAAAACAAAGCAACCCCCTAAGATTATAGTTAAAAAAAAATTCATCAAAAGAAGAACCAAACACAAGTTGATATGAATTCTTCAGTCCATCCACATACACACATAGGCGTAAAGAACAATGTAATCAACAAATAGAGAAACTTGAGGAAGAAACCTCATAATGCCATTCTACATTGACCCTTCATGGGCATTTCCAATCCCAGAATCCAAAAAACAAAAAACCCACAAAACAATGAAGCAAAAAAAGAAAACCCAGGAACAAAAAACCCACATTTGAGGATCAGAGACAGAAATGGCAGAGAAAAAAAAAACAGAGAAGAAACAGATCTAAGGAGTAAAGAAAGAGATTTAAAAAGAGGAAAAAGAGAAGTACCAAGGGAAGCCGAGTGAAACGCAATGTAGAAGAAGTGGAAGGAGGAAGTTGAGAATGAAAAGGAAGGGGATTGATTGATTGATTGATTGATTGGGTTGAATGGTGGTGGTGAGTTGTTGATGTTGAAAACGAGCGACGGAGTGCGGGGGAGGAGAAGAGATTTTTAAGGGCAATGTGGCGTTTTTACTAAAGAGATTGCCACCGTTCAATACAAATGGGTGTCACTCCAATCAGCCACAGCGCATTTTGCCAGCTCATCATTGCCGCTTTCAACCTTTTTCTTCCTATTATCATTTTTAAAATTTAAAAATTAAAAATTTAAGAAGAAAATGAAAGTTATGGACGAAAAAAATATATTTTTTGGTTTGATTTCTCTTACAAGTTTGAAATTTGATGGTGTGTTTGAATAGGTTGATTTATGAGAATGTATAAAATATTAATGTCACCCACTACACTATTGTTAACAAGAGAGTTGTTTCAATTATTTTGCTCTATTTTTGCATCATTATGTGTCCAATTTTTCCACTCTTTTAATATTCTACTTTTAACATATCAAATTTTAGACTTCATTTTTTTCAATTCAATTTCTAGTTTTTCAAAATTTGTGTATTGATTAATTCTTTCATGATTTTGTTCAAGTGTTCGTACTATTATTATTTGACTTTTCGCATACTTTATATATATAAAGTTTGTTGAATAATTTTCTCTCTTTCAACTTTGAAAACACTTTTGAAATATTAACAAAATCTTTAATTAATTCCAGATTTCCAAATTTTTTTTTTTAAAAAAAAGGGTACTAAATAACTTTTGTATATATATTTTTCATATAAAAAAACTTTTGCATTTATAAATACATGTAGAAATTACAATAGAGAAATGTTTTACAGCATTTACAGGAAGTAAAATAATAATGATTTTGTGAACCTAACCAATACTTTGGTCGAGTTTTTCCTCAACGAACCACACATTTGGACCATTATCAATTCCACATTTTTTTTTTTTTTGGAAAATTACTATAAACAAAAAACATATCAAACTATTTATAAATATAGAAAAATTTCACTTATAGAATGTTATTGCTGTCTATCGTTCAAGCAATAGAATTCTATCGCAATCTATCGCTGATAGACAGTAAAAATTTTCTATAGTTGTAAATAGTTTGACTCGTTTTTCTATATTTGAAAACAACATTTTTTTTTTCTTCTTTAAAAAAATAAAAAGGTTGAGAAAGACTTTCATAACATAAGAACGAGGCTAAAGTGGAATATTTGAGTTTTTTGGCAAACAAAAAATATGTAACATTCAACAAAATGTGTATTAAAGATAATTATAACCAAAGCGAGCATAACTTAACTGTAATAGAATATGTCTCAATGACTATAAACTTAATTTTAAAAAAACCAAATAGTTATCAAACGCGACCTATAAAAAGTAGTTTTTAAAAATTTGTTTTTCTTTTTGGAATTTAACTAAGAATTCAATTTTTTTACTTAAAAAATATGAAAATCATGGTAAAAAATTGAGAGAAAATAATAATGTTAAAAAACAAAAAACAAAATCATAATATACAACTTTTGAACTTTTCACACTTTTTTTCTTTTTAGTTTTAGACAAATTTCTCACATTTTTTTAAAATACACATTTAAATTCTAAACCAAATTTCAAAAAAACTTATTTTTTTAGATTTCAAATTGTTTTAAAAAAGATATATTATAAAACCAGAAATTAGTATTTATAAGCTAATCAAATATGGCCTAAACTTCTCACTTTTTTTTTCTTTCTAAATTTCACTTCAAGTTCATTGTTTTATTAATAGCAAGGAGTACGAGTAAGTAGAAAGGCGTAAATTAAGTTGTCAATTTTTTTTTTTTAAAAAAAAAAAGTTAAAAGAGTTGAATGAATGTACACAAGTGTCAATACAAGTAAACAACATTGATAATTAAACAAATCTCATAACCTTGTTGGTAATTTATTACTCAATGGTGGTGTGTAATGTGTGTGTGTTTTTCTTTCTGCATGAAAAACAGATTACAGAGAAACATAGCAGCTTCGCAATTTGCAAATTAAAGAACATAATACTCATTGAAGTGTAGCTCCATAGCTAATGTACATGAAAATAGCTTACTACATCTGATAACCAGAGGGAGGGAAGAAAGAACAGTAGGGTATTCAAGCAAAGCCAGATTATCACCCAAAATATATATAATGGTTGTCAAAGCGTGAATTTGGTGCTCAATGTACAGAAGAAAAAAGGAAGAACCAACTCAATACATAAATCTGGTGATGACATAATATGTGTGCAACCAACATCATCATTTGCTTTTCTGAATGGGTTTAGTTGTAGGATATGTTCCAAATGCTCTGTCCCATAGTGGAGATGTGATACCAAATCCCTCGCTTTGAACTCTGAAGTGGTGGTTCAAGTGATATCTCTGTTCAACACATCGTAACAATCATAAGAAATCTTTCCTTCTCAATTCTCAAAAAACACATCATAAACAGTCTTATGCTTCCACTTTACCTTCAAATTTTGAGATAACCCTGAAGATGGCTTTCCATGATGCAGGTAATAATGAGTTACGTCGTACATTACATATCCCAGCAACCCACCTCCAAACAAAGCAGGAGCTACCGCTGGAGTCGATGTAAGTCTGATGACGATCCACAGCTAACAGACACAAATCACAAAGACAGCTCCATAAGAAAGGAGAGAAGAAACCATACCATCCCTTGAGTTATTGACATTAGCCCAGAACTTGATTGGTTATTTAGATTGCACAAAATTATACAGATTATTTCGTTGACAATTTCTATATGACACTTGTAGTTCACTCAAGCTAATTTTGCATAAAGAACCAACGTTTTGGCCAGTCCCATGGAGCAGTGCACATCATTAGTTCATAGCATGAGGCATTTCGATTCATTAACGTAAATTGCAACGAAAAGAATTTGCTCAATTGAAATACAACAATGAGCAGCACATGATTGTCCCTTGAATACAAATTTGCAGAGGATAATCTCGGAGGTAACCATTTTTGGAACTTACCGGCACACTTAAGATGGTTGTTGCAGCAGGTGGGAAGACGAGTCTGAGTCCATCCATTGGATGCTTGTGATGACAACCATGAAGTAGATAGTGTAGAGTGTTTCCCCTGAAACAGGTTGTGACATCATCAGTGTCCTTGAATTCACCATTCATCTGTGTGTGAGAGAGATAGAAAGAGAGAGTACCAATAGCTTATTGTTTCCATGTGGAAAAGAAAGCGGTGCAATGTGTACTCAAGCAAAGTCCATATGAAAACCCCACCAGCCAAACATGAAGCTGCATCAGAGGGAGTAAGGCCCCTTGACAAAGACACAGAAACCAACCAGGAAATCACTGGCAGCCAAACAAGTGGAATTACCCACCATACTGTGCGGGTCAACATCTGTTATTACAAAGAAATTAAAGGCAAGCCTCTCATTAGTCATTTCAGAAAAGTTATATATCAACTATCACATCTATGTATGCATGGTGACTTATTTGATGACACCTCCATAGTACTAAGCACAGGATATGATAAATTATTTGTCCCAAGGGAAAAGATATTACAGATTGATCTCCAAGTAGAGGCGTTGCTATTATCTGAAGGGTCGAGTATACCCTTCTTCATTGAGATTTCAAATTGTGAGCAAAATTTCAAAAATCACCGCAGCATATTATTAATGAGCAAATTATTAGATGAAAATTGCTAGTATGACCACAAAAAGAGTTTATCCATTAGTAGTTTCAGCACCTATGACCATTTAATATTGTGTTTATCTTCATTCTTAAGGTTGTATGACGGTATAAATACGAAAAAGCGAAGTAAAACCTCCAGAAAATCATTTCCGAAGAATCGAGGGCCCTCCTTGCTAATTATAGGCTGGTGAACCCATTCATTGTAAGCTGCTCCAAGATGGCCAACCTGTAAAAATTTCATTAGTTAGAAACGTTAAAAGAAGACTACATGGCAGAGAAGATTATAATTCAACTAAGAAGAGTACAACCAAGCAACTTAGCATAGATTAAATGTAATCGAGACGAGACTTACACCTATCCTTCTTGCCCTTGTAAACATAAAGGTAGGGAGATTTTAAAAGGATTAGAACTTTAAGAGCCTAAATTACAGTGACTTATTTGCATTTGAAAGCTCGGTTCCTATGATGTGTATGATATCAATTTTGCAGGAAATAACAGAATATGTATTGAGGAGAAAAGGAGGAGGCTAACCTGGAAAACGAGAGGCTTGTTTAAATCTACAGTAAAAGGCTTTGAAGCCATCTTGGAATCTTCTTACTGAGTGGTTTTGAATTTCACCTTTTGCAGAAGGGAAGATGAACAATACGGAAGTTAGTCAACAGTAAGAAAATAAACCTCGTTTGTAAGTGCAAACAAACATAACGGTACAATTAAAAACAGACGATTCAATTGACTTTCAACTGCTTAAATAAGATAACTGAATTAGATAACTGAATAAAATTACTTTAAACTATTGGCTTATAACTTTACCACCAAACTCATTAAAACATGCAAGTTTGTTAAAAGAAGTGGACTTTTATTCAGCACAGATAGAAATGCACTTGGGCAGACAAGAAAGTTTACAACAGAGTATATGAGATTGATTGCACTAATACCCACAGGTTTAAGGAAAAACGAATTGTATTTTGTTACTTAAATCTCACAGCACAACAGTTTCATGCAGTCAAGTTAACTGAATAGCACTTCCTTATACTTATTTAAAATATTGGAATCATTTCCTATTTCCTATTTCATTAATAAATATATAAGAGAAATGTTTATTTTTTGTCACCTAATTCTAAAAAGCGAAATCTTAACTACAGAGATCTGAGAAATGTTTGAAACTGGTCTCTAAAATCATTATTCCGTAATTGACTAAACTAAACAAACTAAACGATGATGTGACTTTGCCAATCCTATGGGTTGTGACAGGTTCAGTTAATTAAGCGAAAAGAGGCTATATGAGTAAAGGCAGAATTATATATTTCTCAAACTTAATGCTCCAGGCAAAGCAACATCACCATTTAACTTGCCAAATCGGAATGATTAGATTTTCATGAATGGCAGATCAATTCAAATCCAAAAAGACTAAAATCTCATCTTCTAATCATAACCTTGGAAACTGAGGTGAAATATTGCTCAAAGTAAAGGACCAAATTGTAGTTTTCCTAAGCATAATCTGAAAATATGCCCCCATTGGATTGGAGGACCCAAAACGTGCTAACCTAAACCAAGAGATTTAAGAAAGAAGATAGAGAATACCCAGAAGAGGATTAATCTAAAAAAAAAAGAAGAAAGCAAGACAACGGCATCCCAATTAGCACAACATCACATAATGAACTAGAGTGGGGAACAGATTCTAGTGACTTAAGACATTGAAGAACAATACCCAGAAGAGGAATTAAATAAAGAAATCGAGAAATTCAAATATCCACCCCCACTGACTCGATTTGAGAAAAAAAAAAAAAAAAAAAAAAAAGAAAGAAAGAAGAAATTGAAGATGGGTAAGAAGAATCCCCCGAATACTAACCTTTTTGGCACAATGCAATGCAATGGGGATGGAGATGGAGAAACCCAAGAGGAGGATAGAGAAGGAAGATGATTAAAGTCCTCCTCCAGCCGTATCACGAGATCTGAAGGAATATTCAGAGGGAAATGTAAGAGACAAAGAAAAAGGGAAAGCCGAAGATTAGAGAAGGAAAAAGGAGGGTTTTTATGTTAGAATTGGAAGGTTGATAAGCACCCACTCCTTTGGAATCGAAATCGTAGCTCAGCCGTCAGCCCCACATATTCACAATGCCTCCAATTTCCATTCGGTTCACAGACTTCAATTCAACCTCAAAAAACCATAACAAATATATATGAGCCGTTTCCATTTCAGTCAAAACCTTGTAAATTTTTCTTACGCCTCTAAATAAGTGGGTGAGTCAAATTCAATTTGAAAACTTTCCCCATTAACGATTTAATCAATCATATTCTTTTTTTCTTTTTTTTTTCTTCTTTTTTTTTTTTTTTTACAATAAATCATGTTCAATTCTACTACTCAAAAACATTCAAAATCATGAATATGGTAGGTAGACTTTAACATAATATTTAAATGGTCAAACTGAGTTTAATTGACATGATATTCTTCTTTAAAGATTAAGGGTTCGATTTTTCATCCACGCAGTTGTACTAAAAAAACATAATGTCTAAATCACGTATAAAAATTAATACTGCACAAGTAGTTTCTATCGAATTAACATGAACACTAACGGATGAACTGTTTATTTAAGTATAAAGTAAAAACTAGCACAAAAATTAAATTTTAAGTGATGAAATTGTGAGACAAAAAATAATTATGAAGCCAATTCTTCGTTGGCTTTTGTCTAAAAACGAGAACTACAACAACTCACTATGCAGCCATTTTTTTTTTGTCTAAAAGCTTATTTCATTTCTTCGCTTTTTGGAAGTTCTCTTCCTCTTTAGAAGATGGATGTTCATTTTGGTCAATTGTATTTCCATGTGTTGATTTCCCTCATTAGTGAAAATAATTGTATAGTATTTAATTATTTCCTTTGAAGCCCCTATACAACAAAAATATATATATATATATATATATATATATTAAAACTGAGTTCATATCAAATTAAAATTTACAATAAACTTTAAGTTTTTTTCTTTAAAAAAAAATTTAAATATTTTTTTTATCCATTAAATAAACAAAACTATGTGTTAGTGACCAAAAAGTCTATTAATTGTGTTATGAAATCCACAAACAAATAAAGCAAGAAAGTGTAACCAGTAAAATCAACACAAAAATTTACATGATTCACTAACATATGCAAATTGGAGCTAGATCTCATATTTGGTCATTCAAAGTGTTAGGTAACATATGCAATGCATTCCAAGTATTTTAATATATGCTTTCCTATACTATATTTAGAAAAAACAATGACATATGGTTTTTTTTAATCGTTGCAAACTCTCGAAAGTTTGTTATATTTTTTTCGTGGGTCCCAAATTCCAGCTCATCATATAAAAACTAAAGCTTGATTATTTGATATATGTAGGAAAATAATTTAATATAAGGAAGGAGGTATATATGGGGGTGATGATGTTAAACATGTCCTTCAAATCATTATGGTCTTGTGGCGATGTGGTGTAAG
This sequence comes from Lagenaria siceraria, assembly GCA_002890555.2. NCBI lineage: Eukaryota > Viridiplantae > Streptophyta > Magnoliopsida > Cucurbitales > Cucurbitaceae > Lagenaria > Lagenaria siceraria. Next base: position 692,642 of record CM016485.1, read on the forward strand.
CTATCATTTCTCAATCACGTTTCAAATTTCTCATATTTTTATTTTATCATTTTAAAATTACTTCTTTTTCTTCAAATAATTCAATCTTTTTCTTTACCACTCAATCAATTTCTATTTCCTTTGACTTTCGCGTATGTTGCGTAAAATTTCAAAATATCCATCTCATTATATTATTAAGAACAAAATGAAAAGGAAAAAAAAAAAAAAGTAGTTTTATTGTTGATTTGATATGCAATGATATAAAGGCCAATTCAATCTCATCTATGTATTAAAAAGTTCATGAAAAAGATAGTTATGTTATGTATTTTTGGAAAACAAAAAGAAATTCAGACCAACAAAAAAAAATGGAAAAATAGAAATGAGTTGACGGTGGTCAAAATAATGAGGTTTCGATAGATGCCAAAGGACCAACAACATCAAATTGGCCTACAAACAGACAAAGCAAAATATCATTTTCATCGAATGTTGAACATGTTTTCCCATTTTGTCCTTTATCATATTTCCTTCTCTAATCTATTGTTTTAAATTATATGACATAATTTTATAGGCTCCATAGTAATTTTATTATATGGTAACTCTTTCATATATAAACATCATAATAAAAATACTATATAGACAGCCCTACTCTAAATATTAAATTAAATGAGTGACGAATCGAAAAGTTTAAGCTAATTACTTACATCATCTACATTTACAAAAAAAATAAATTGAGACAACTATGAATACAAATGGGACCATCTTAAATTAAAACATAGCCCTTACACCTAGTTGTTATTTCTAATAAGTTTTGCATTATAGCAATAATAGAGTAACAATTACTTGACTTTTGTTGAAATACATGAACTTAATCTTTGCTTCTCTTGTCGTCTTTCGAAGTTTACTCATTTCTCATTTCGTATCTGCATTTGCAAAGGTCATGCAATATTGACATAAATTATTTGACCCCGAAATTAGTATTCCAACTTAAAACTAAGCAAACATTAGGTTTTCTTTTCTAAAAAAAAAAAAAAAAAAAAAAAAAAAAAAAAAAAAAAAAAAAAAAAAAGTTTTACAAATTAAGTAGGATTTTAAACAAGATTATCTTTATATTATTAATTTAAAACCAACAATACCATAATGGATGAAGTAAATATTTTTAAAAAAGAAAGAGAAGGTTGGGAGGGACAAGATTGTAGTATGAAGTGACTAAGTATGATTAATTAAGAATAAATTTAGATTTCCTATGCATAATGAGAGGAGAAAGGGTTGGTAAATAAAACACAATAATATTATTATACAAATAATTAAAACACATAAAGTAAGCCCAGAAAAACCCATATTATTAAATTTTATTGTGTCTCCCGATACACCAACAATCTCAACTCACTCCTACTGACTTATTTGTACCATCCAAATTCCCATTATTTATTTTTTGTACACCATTCTTTCAAGAATCCTAAGAAACCTCCTTTTTCTTGCTACAAAATTCATTTTCTCATATAATATATAGAATGTTTCTTATAATTAATTTTTTATCAATCAAAATGGAGTTGAAACTTGACACACACACAAATACTCCTACTGTTCTTGATCAAAGCCAACCACCCAAGTTTTGTATTAATAAATACAATTTTATGTCTCAAAAATCAGATAAATTAGTAAACCAATATACACCCATCCCATCACTATCGCCATCAAATTTTGGAAGAAATTAATAATCCTAACTTACTGGACTACACTTTACCCAAATCTCCATTTCTGAGTCAGAATTTTGATGAATTTGAACATGAAACACCCTGAAACTGTAAGAACAAGTGACAGAAATCTGCCCCCACAAAGTCCCAAAAGAATCATTATGATCACAATTTTAAACTCAAAACTCTTCTTCATCTCTTCTTGTTCTTCTTCTTCTTCTTCATCTTCTTCTTCTTCCCTTTTTCTCATCATTGATGATCCTATTTCTTCTTCTTCTTCTTCTTCAGGCTCCCAAACCTCTTCATCTTCTTCCTCGCAACTCGATTCTGTCCCTTGTTCGTTTTCGTTGATCATGATTCCCATTTTGTTTTTCTCCTTCTTGTTCCTTTTCATCACTCTACTCCCACTTCGTAGCTTCTTCGGTATCAATTTCTTTATGATTTTCGCTCTCAATTTCGCGCTTCTGCTTATCTCATTCTTCCCCACCCGGAAATGCCCCTGTTTCTCCTTCTCCACTTCCAAATCAGAACAACCCCCAAATCCCTTTTCCCGATTTCCTAATGATTCACGCTCCAAACCTAATGCTTCGTCATCCGAATTCGATTCCACGATTTGGATTTCGTTATTCAAGGCAGAGTTAATCGGCGCCGCCTCCTCTTCTTCTCCTCCACGATCAATCAACCCGTCTCGGCAACGTTCTGCGGTTGTCGGGAATAACCGATTTCGGATCGAACAGCGATTCAAGAAATTACCAACAGCGAATTTCCCAAAAAGTTCGAAAAGAAACAACAGGAAAGCAGAGATAGTAATTCCGAGAACGAGTTTTTTGGTACTTAAAACCGGAATCACCACGAGAAACATCTTCGCCGCCACGACAAACACCGTAGACGTAGAATTGAAATTGACAGCATCCACATTATTATGGGCATTCGGTCGGCCACAGACCACATTGAGTTGGACATCAGCCGGCATGGAGTCCTGTTGGAGTCCATCGACTGTGTGTCCGGCGGTGGAGCAACTAGCGGTGACGACGACATCCTCGTGTTCAGGAAGGCGAGGGGAATTATCAGGGCTGAGAGAAGGAGTGGGAGGCGGCGCAAGGGATTCAGAGACATGGGTCGGAGAGTGTTTGTGCTTAGCTTTCCTGAGGGAGTGTCTCTTGATTCGGTCGCGATTCTTGACGAAGAGATCAACGACGGAGGTGGGGAAGCCGGTTTCGACGACGAGAGAGGCGGCGCGGGAGGTGGGTTGGAGATCGGCGACAATTCTGGAGATTCGATTGGGTTTGGTTTTCTTCCATGGAAGAGGCATGGTTTGGTTGAAAGAGTGTTACTAGAAAGAAATCGGAGAGAGAAGTGGGGATGAGCGGATGATGAAGGAAGGAAGATTTAGAGAGAATGAGTTTTAAATACACAAAATGCAGAAAAAAAAAAAAGAAAAAAAAAATAAATAAGTAAAAAAGAATAATGATTAGTTGGAGTTGGGACTGGGAGTGAGAAAATGGAGGGGACAACGCGTGAGACTTCAAAAAAGCCCGTCAATTTTTCTTTGTTTTTCATTTTGTTATATTTTCTTCTATTTTTTTGTTTCTTTAACATTCTCCCCCCCCCCCCCCCCCCCCCCCCCCTTTTTTTTTTAGTTTTTTCTGTTTAGCCTTAAAAAACCACTACTCTGTTATGTGTCCTTTTTATGTAATAAATGAAACAGAAACGAGTTTTTTCAATTATCCATTAATTTTCTGATTTTTTTTTTTTTTTAAAAAAAAAAACTAAATAGACATAATGGTAATTTCATCTTATAATGGGTAAATTTAAAAGATTGAATGAGAAAAATAGTAGTAATGTTTGTGCGTGTGTTTTGTTACTATTTAATTTTTGTTTTGGAAGTTTGGATAAAATGAGGAAAAGAAAAGCTAAAAATAGTGAAACTGAAACACAACTGGAATTTGGGTGGGACCCTAACCACGCCATTCTCACCTCTTAATAATTATTTTCCCCAATAAACGCTGGTTCTTTTTTATTTGTTTTCTCATTTTCTATGATTAATTAAAGTTTTAAATCTTTTATCTCTACTTTCATAGAAGCTGATCAATGACAATTAAATCAAAACAAATTCAAATCAAATAATTTTGAAATCAAGTATTAAGAAAAATAAGATTGAAAATTTTAAAACAATCCTTTTAACTTTGATATTGATAATTGAATTTTATTGCGGTCTATCGCTGATAGACACTAATTTTTTTTTATTATTATTATTTATAAATAGTTTGACTCATTTGAAAACCATTCTAAAAAGAAAACTATATATTTAAGGTAAACATTATTAATTCGTGATGTACTGTATAAACAGTTATGATAAATACAATAGGGGAAATCAATTGAATTTAGATTTGTTGTTTTTTTTAACACTAGACATTTGTTTTAAACTATTTTTTTTTTTTGTTTGAATGGAATGGTGTTTTTCCCTAATGACTCTTTGGTGCGTTTTTTCACAATCCTAAAATTAATCAAAAGGAAAAAGAAGTGAAAAAATTACCATAATTTATCATTTGTTATAAAATAAACATTTGAGATTTGTGTGAAATTTATAGATTAAAATAATTTATCATATAATGACGTGCTAAATATAAGTAATATATATCACCGTAGCATTAAAAATATTTTATTATTTGACTTAAAAATATAACTCTTATTCCTTTTACAACTTTTCTAAAATAACACATCTAAATTGTGAAGTCCTTTTAAAAAATTGTTCTACAAGTTCTAATATCGAATTTACATAGTATTTTTAATTTACACAAAGTTTTTTTTTTTCCTTCCAAATCTATCTAGTTTGACCGTACTTAATTCTAGACTAATGGTGACATATATAGATGCTTGCCCATTATCGATTTTATATTAATTATATGCTTATATTGATTTCTTTATTTAAATCAAAACTATATTCCTTAGTTCTTTTTTTACATATTCACTAATGAATAGGCGCATCATCATATATATATATATACACGTATGTATCAAGAATAGTAATTTTAATAAATGTAAAACAACATGCATATGATTATTTATAAATTTAGAATGAAAAATGGTTATTAGTTTTTTTTTTTTTTTTTTTTAAAGAAATACACAAAGTAATCATTGCAGTGGTGTAGTAGCTGAAAATAATTAATGGATTGGTATATTTGTTTTTTATTATTATTTTCAAGGAAGATTTAATTAGGGAAGGAAACTAAGCGGTCACCTACCCAAGTCCAATAAATGCGAATAATGTATTAAATTTAAAGCAAAGAAAAAGATAAGGCAATAACATATTCTCCACAAAAAAAAATAATAAAAAAAAAATAATAATAATAATAAAGGAAAAATAAAGCCATATTTTTTATAAATGCGTGTTTAATATGATTGGATATACCTTTTGTAAAAGAGAGAGAGAGTATAAATTAAAGAATCTCATTGAGATTTAGTGTACTAAAGTTTTAATCATTTTTTGCACGTTTTAACTTAATTTTATCAATTTTTATGTTTTTACCAATTGAATTTTAATCTCTGATTAGTGGCAGAAGATTGTTCTATCCATAGAAACAAAACGAGAGATTCATTTTCGTCACGTTCGTTAGTGTCAATATATGGTGACAAATAGTTTTATAATTTATTGGACAACGGATGAGTCTAAATATCATCTATGGTTGAGATAATTTTAAGCATTCATATCTCTAAGTTTTCCATTTTAATTCAAAACAAGTCTCTACCTTATAACATTTTTAATTTAAATCTTGATTTGATATGCTACTAAATTCGTACATGTTATGATTTAGTGTAATGCGGCGATGAATAAAAGAAGTGGGTTAGGTAAAATATTAAAAGTGGGAGGATAAAGTAAGAAATGTGTGGCCATCACAATTATATGTTGTTAGCCTTTTCTTAAGCAATTTATATGTATGTTTTGCTGATAGATAGTGATTGATATTTTATCGATAATTAATTAATGAGAAAGTTTCTCTCACATGTATGAGAGATTATAACATGGTATCAGATTTTCTTGGACCGAGCTCTTTTCAAATATAGAAAAATGAGCCAAATTATTTATAAATATAATTTTTTTTTACAGTCTATCCGTGATAGACCGCGATAGAATTTATCATTGATAGACATTGAAATTTCTCTATATTTGTAAATAGTTTGATATATTTTTTTTGTTTATAGTAATTTTTCATTAATTTACGTAGGTGGAGCTTACTTGAAAGAAAAAATAAGAATCGAGAGAGAGAAAAAAAAGTCAGTTCTCACTTATTCTCTTTACTAATTTTACTAATTTTATAGAGAAAATGGAGAATAATCCCCAATTTATAAGACCCACATATCCAATTTAGGAATTATGCCCATTAATTGATTTTTATAAGAGTGGGGAGTATAAGATGCCATTCTAAATCATAATTTTGGCTTTCGCAGAAAATAAAAATATTAAATTTTGGCAAATCCCACGTTTTTATTTGTTTATTATTATTATTATTTTATTTTTTACCTTTTGACTTATAATGTTAGTTTAAATTTAATATAAATTTATATTAATTCGAACACAGCTTAATGAATAAGAAATTTGTCATTATCATAAAATTGAAATGACGACTTTTCACCTCATATTTGTTAAAAAAAAGATGATCTACAATTTAAAATTGGTAAAATTGAGTTTGGTGTTTAATAAATTGAGTTATACTTATAGCCTATAATATTTCAACTTAGCTAGTTGTCAATATGTCATTATTGAGGAGGTTTAATATTCAAATTCATACTTTATATAATTTATTTTTTTTAAAAAAATAAAAATCAAGCCTTTTGCTATATTTGAAAAAAATATATGCATTTTACATTGATTTCATAAATGATATTTTTATTTTAAAAATTATAATATAAAAATATTAGATCATTCGTTATTCGCAATGTCAAATGTATATTTGGCTTTTTTGGTTGAAAATATATATCTTAATAAATTGTGTTTAGACTAACCAAACATTATTAAATCAAGTTTAAATCTCATTGTTAAATTTGGTTTGAAAGTTGATAGAGTAATATAGATTTTATAATCTTAAACAAATTAAAGTAATTAATAATGAGCAATTATATAAAATACATATCTCTATTGGAAAGACGGAAAGTTGACTGTTTTGACCACTCAAGGAAGGTGATAGGTACCGATTCTCTAATTGGAGGCTTATAATTTATAATTCATTATCTATTATGAGATTAATTTAAAAATGTGAAAATATGAAGTTACTTTTTTAATAGATGCCGCCGCAAGTCTCCATTGCCTTTCGTTATTATTATTAATAATAAATATTACAAGCACTCAAAATTATAAATATTATATTCAAAAGTGGGATTCTCATTGCAATAAAAACATTATGCTAAAAAAAAAAAAAAAAGGGAAACGTGTGACACCATCCACTTTTAAGTGTAGAGATAATGTGAGTTTCATAACAAAAGGGAAAGCATAAGGGATAGTAGGGGGTGCTGAAAATAATTGGATGGAATCTAGTTTAATTAATTAATTAAGCATTCATTTAATTAATTATTTTAATATATGAACTTAACCCTTCTAACTTTATGTTCAATTGTCCTTCAATTAATATTATCCTTTGTTAAAAAAAAAAAAAAGATGTTTACAAATATAGAATTTTTTTTTGCTATTTTGCTATATTTATAAATAAATTGATCATTTTCTATATATGAAAAGAGTCCTAAAAATTTGAATAACAAACAATTATGAAAAGTAGACGTGCTTAGTCATGACTACGCTCAAATTTGGATAGTTTAAACTCTTCAAAATTATTGTTTTTCAATCTAATTCACATTATAAGCTAACTTGATCATAACCTAATTCATTAGGATACATATTTTTCATTAAAAAAAAACCAATTATTTCAATTATGGAATTGAACTCATAAGAAAAAAAATAAAAATAAATCTAAGACACAGTTGATAAACATTTAAATAAGAGGCCAAGCCCAAGCCCAAGCCCAAGGCTAAGCCCATTCACTTCTTCAGTTTGTTTCCACATTATTTTGTCTTATCACTAATAATGGGCTATTTAATCGTTGGATTTTATGGCTATTTGAGATTTGAACTTTTGAAAAATTTTCTAAGAATATTTTTGCAAACGAATGTATTATTGCTGTTTCACCTTTTGATTTTAATTAAAAATACTTAAAAAATAAACATTTTGTTATTGCATTTTAATTTACTTCGTTTGAATATTAATTGAAATAAACAACTTATAGAAATCGAGTAATATGTAAAAAGATAATTAGTGGTTATATAGTTATATATACATACTTATGTTAAAAATGAAAATTTAATCCAATCTACTGCCTCCAAACTAAATCCTTGAAAGTTACCTTGTTTGATAACATTTTTATTTTATGTTTTTAATCACTCTATCTTTTATCATTCTTAGTTCATGTTTCTATTTTTTTTTTTATTTTATATATAAAAAAAGGCGTGTTTTGTTTCCATTTGGTAAGTATCATTGTTTGATTTTTTTTAATTAACAAAAATAGAACTATTTTTTTTTATAAATGTTTTCTTTTTTCTTTTGAAGCGATTTTGCTAAACATTTTTGCTTTTCATTTTCTAAAAATTTAAATAAAAAAGTATAATTATTTATATTTTATTATTTTTTCTATAGTAAATAATTATTCAGCAAAAAAAGTCTATATTTTTTTTGTCAAGAGAAAAAAAGAAAAGAAAAGAAAAAAAAATGTTATCATATCATATGGTTAAATGTTTGTGCTAATATCCTCAAAGTTTCAATTGCGAACATGCTAAATTTTTATATTTTGAAATATTGATTTTTAAATCAAATGCAATTTGGTATGTTATATTTATTTTACATTTTATAAGTAAAAAAAAAAAAAAAAAAAAACAACTAAGGCTTTTATTTTATGTCTTGGAAAAAATGGAAACATGAACCAGAAACTTGGAAAAATTATATAGAAAATTGAAATCATCTCTTAAAAATGAAAAATGTAGAACATGAATAGTTTGCAAATGCTTATATTCCTTAAGAAAAAAAAGCAAAAGGCAATAAATTTTCCAAACAAAATAAATATAAAAAGTCATAAAATATAAAACATGAATTTTCTTTTTTTGTGCCTATACTTTATTTGTCTCCTTATGCTCGGCATTATTTTTAGAATATTCCTTTGTTTTTAATTTTAATAACCAATAAGCAATTAAAATTGAGAGTAGACACCTTCCTTTGGGAAGCGTGCGTATTAATTTATCGTTATCATTATTATTATTATTTTCACAAACCAAATATGTTACTTTGATTACCTTGATTATTATTATTATTATTATTATTATTATTCAAACGGTTGATAGTTAACCAAGTAGCATTTTATTAATTCCTAATTTTTTTGGGACTTGTTTGAAGAGGCAATAATAAAGTTTTATTTTCATTTTTATTAATTGCTAATTAATATGGGACTATATGTGTGAATACCAATTAAGCCCATAAAAATGCAGTTCTTATTTGACCAAAAATTAGGTCATACCTTCTAAAGTTTATAAAATTATTTCTCAACCATCACAATTCATCTAGAGATGATGCCGACGTATCTCGAATGTGTTATATATTTATCAACATGCATTTGATTTTATATTTTTTAAAATCTAAGCAACTGCGGCATACCAACTTTAAGAATGTGCCTACCTTATTCTTAGTGTTAAATTGATTAATTAATATATGTGATTTAAATTAATGTCAATTGTACATGTTTTATGCTTATTTTTAATGAAAATAGTGTTACTTGTTAAATACCCTTATGGCTGATGTACATTGTTGGTTGTACATCTTTTTTTTCTTTGTTTTCCTTATGAAAAACCATTCAATAAATCTTCTTCATTATAGGTAGCGTGAGGATATTTTAGTCATTTTAATAAATCATGAAAATTTGAAAAGAATTTCTAATGAAACACTCAAAAAAATACTTTTCTTTTAACTTATTTCTCAATAAAAAAAAAATCATTTTTGAGTAGTTGTTAATGATTTTATTTTTAACTACTATAGTAATTTTTCAAGTTTTTGTAGTTTGAAATTTCATTTACATATTTGGGTCATAAGTAAGAGTTGATTAATTTGTTTTGGGTTTGGGTGATGGGTTATATGTTCTCTAGGCTTCAACTTTAAAAAACATCAATTTCATCCGTAACTATTAACTCCTTAATTATATAACTACTATTTTTATTTTCTTGAGTTTTCGTACTATCTAAGATAATTAATATGATTTCAAAATAAAATTTAGTGTCAATTTAAGCATAGTTCAATTAGCATGAATTTATATTATTAACTTCGTACTATCTAAGATAATTAATATGATTTCAAAATAAAATTTAGTGTCAATTTAAGCATAGTTCAATTAGCATGAATTTATATTATTAACTTCAAAATTTGAGACACAATTTTTCCATTCTAACGGTGTAAAAAAAAAAAAAAAAAAAAAAAAAAAAATTCTAATGAAGAAGGTATTTTTCAACAGGTTTTTAAATAGGCCAAGAAGATAAAGTATAATATAATGAAATGATCTTGTCTCTCCCCTTAGGGTTCGAATAATAAGCATAATGGATGTGCCAAATGTTACATTTTGTGTCTGCCATGATGTCATTTTACATAAAAATTTGGTGTCTTTCAAAAATAAAAAAAATACACAAAACTTGGTCGAATTTTTGTTTCGTAGCATGTTTATGTCTGTACTGTTTGATCGAAGAATATAAGTCAATTCTTATTTCTTTATACAAAATATTCTACTTTATCCCTTTTAATATATTACTTTTTGAAAAATATTTAGATACTACATGAGCTGTACCCATCTTTGTGCAGTCCAATTGTCATATGATAATTTTTAACTTCTTTTGTGTGTGTAAAGGAGTGGAGCATAAAATTAGATGCACTAATCATTGCTCTTACTTTTTTACTATTGAGATGGAGAATTTGAACCACAAATCATAATTTAGCTCACTTAGACATTTTAACATATTACTCAAATGGTTATGTTTTAGTTTTTCATGAATGATATATATTACTTTTGTTTTTAGCATTGGCTGTTTTAGACCCATATGTACAATTATTTGTACTAAAACAAATATACTAAATGTAAGTTTTCTTTTAATTTTTCCTCGAAGAATTGAATTAATCTATGGTATATTAGATAATGATAAATTATTTATTTTGTTTACTATATATAACAAAAGTGAATTAATCTATTTAAAGTGAATTTAGCTTAACGGTGATTGATATTATCTTCCTTCTTAAAAATTGAAGATTTGACCTATCTCCATAGTTGTTGTACAAAAAACAAAGTCGAATGGACCATACAACAAACCGACCATTTTAAATGTTAGAGCTAAGTTTGGAGGTTTCCATTTGCTTAGCCGGCTGTGCCTTATCCCTAAACCAAAACACTAATATCTATATAATCAAACATTATAAATAATTTTAAAATATCCAAACACGGTTCCATTTGTACCAACTCAAGCAAGACTATTTCAGTATCATATTAAGCTCTCCCACATTAATTAATTAAACATATTAAACATATAATTAATTAATTTAAGCCTCTGATCATTATGCCTATAAAATCAACTCCATGGCTTCCTCAAACTCTTCACCTCAAAAACTTGTGTATTAATTAATTAATTCTCTCTCTTAGAGTAATGACTTCTTCTCGATCCTTCCTTTTAGTGTTTCTTGTTGCTACTTCTTCTCTTGTTGTTGCATCTGATCCAAGTCCTCTTCAAGATTTTTGTGTTGCAGATCTCAATAGTACAGGTATAAATATTTATAAATGGTTAAACTTAAAAGGGTTAAAAGGATGGATGGCTGTAAATTTATTTTTTATTTGTATTCTTTAATTCTGTCTCTTATTTATTGGCTTAAAAACTTGGGTTCCATTAGATAACTAATTTATTTTATTTTTATAAACTAAGCATATAAATATTACCCCCACCACCTTTACGTTTATTTGTTTTGTTATGCATTCTTTACTATATTTTAAAAAACTAGGTGAAGAATTTTGAAAATAAAAAAGTAGTTTTTTCTCCCTAAATTTATTTTTGTAGAAAATATGAAACCCGTGATAAAAGAAAAATTGGGAAAAAAGAACATACATTTAAAAAACAAAAACATAAATTCCTAGCAAATCATTTTTTAAAAAAAAATTTGAGAAACCTAGCAAATCACCTAACGATGAATAATATTCTTATATTGATCTTAATCTAATTTCTTAATGTATATAGGTTAATAGGCTTGATGTATAAGTTGTTATTTGTTTTGATTTTGCAGTGAAAGTGAATGGTGTGGTGTGCAAAGCCATTGTGAGTGCGGATGATTTCTTCTTCAGTGGGCTCGACAAAGCAGGCAATACATCAAATCCAGTTGGATCTAAAGTAACTGCAGTGAACGTAATGCAAATTCCAGGACTCAACACTTTGGGCATCTCTTTGGCTCGTGTGGATTATACTTCGTGGGGCATCAACCCTCCCCACACACACCCACGTGCCACCGAGATCTTGACAGTCCTTGAAGGCACTCTCTTGGTTGGTTTCATCACCTCTAACACTGAAAATCGACTTTTCACCAAAGTTCTTTACAAGGGAGACGTGTTTGTGTTTCCCATTGGACTCATTCACTTTCAACAGAACATTGGCTATGGACCGGCAGTGGCTCTAGCCGCTCTCAGCAGCCAGAACCCCGGCGTCATCACCATTGGAAATGCAGTGTTTGGGTCTATCCCTGATATTCCAACTAACATTCTGGCCAAAGCTTTCCAAGTTGACGATGCCACCATCGCCAAGATTCAGTCCAAATTCTAAGGCCTTCATATAGATAAGACTTGTTTGATATTTACAGCCAATTAGAATTTTCTTGCATTGAAATAAAAATATGAGTGTACGTGGCGTGTTAGAGGCTGTTTCATCTGTTGTCTTGTCCGTCAAAGTAGGTCAATCTTGTCTTACGTTTCAATTATCAATCTTGTTTTCTTTATTATTATTATTATTATTATTATTGTTATTTTTTGGTTTGTGATCAGTTTGTTGTTTTGCTTTGTCGGAATATTTTGTTTAATAAAAATTGATGGATTTATTTTATGCTTTATTATTATTATTATTATTATTATTTTGAGATGTGGAAGTGAGAGTCGAACATTTGAATTATATTGATGAATTTGGTTATATGAAACAACAATGATCATCATGTGCAACCTTCTATTCTCTTATTTTTTAATACGCAGAAAAAAATTAAAAAAAAAAATCTACTTTTTTAAAAAGTTAAAAATTATCATGTGACAATTTTTTACTAGACAATTTCCTGAATTGTATAGAGATAGGTGCAACTTAGAGAGACCCTAAGTATTTTTTTTATATAAAAATAATTTTAATCGATTAAAAAAAACAATATTAGCCAGAAAGGCCATAACAATTTACAAAATAATTGAAAAGTTTTATATTTAAATATAAATTTAATTTTGTTATATATATATATAATATTCCTCTTCTATATAATTATCAAGAGTCTAATAGTCATCAAACAAGTTATAATAATTTCTATTTTTATTTTTAGTTCAAAGACAACATGTGATGAAATATTAGAAATTCTAACCATAGTTTCTTATTTTTTAAAATTTTAAATTAAAAAAAGTAAGAGTTTTAAATTTATGAAAATTAATTTTCAAATTAAGAGCCCTTTTATAACCAATTAATTTTTGTTTTTTTTTTGTTTTTTATATTTTTTTTTAGTTTCTAAAGATCAAGTTTGTTTACAATTCACTTGTCTGTTTTTAAATTTTAAAATTGTCCTTTCAAATTTATGAAGAAAAGTTAGGAACCTAGAAGTTTGGTTTTCTAAAAACAGTTTTTAGTTCTAAATTTTTTTCCATGTCTCTACCCGTATTCCTTTCTCTAAAATATCTCTGTTCATCTATTTAATTTTTAAAAAACTGAAAAATAAAAAATAGTTATCAACTATGGTTTTTTCTTAAAAAAAAAAATTCACAAATAGTTATGTTTATACCATTTAAAATTTATGTTTGTTTTCTCTTAAATTCCATATCACAATTATCAAATTTCTCAAAAAAAAAAAAAATAGAAAAAAAGAAAAAAAAACGAAAAAGAAAAAAACACTTGAACTTTTAGTCAAATTCTAAAAACAAAAATAAAATTTAAAAATTAATCTTGAAATGAGAATAACACATTAGAGTAATTATGTCACGTTAATTATATTGACAATCCATTACTATATATTTTAATGATATTTAACTCTCTATTTATTTATAGAAAACTTTACCCATACACATGCATGCGTTAAGTGAAGTACTATATAATAAGATCGCCAAAGTAAATATATGGTAATTCACCTGTATTAATTTTCTTAAGGTTAGAGATTCAAATCCATATAATTTCATTAATAGTACCTCTCTATATATTTTGTAGATTTATTGCACCGAATTGACTTATATATATATATATATATATATATATATATATATATTTTTTGTAATTATGGTTTCTCACATATATATAATAAAGGAAAAAAGTTATCATATGGATTCTTTTTAGTATTACATATATGATATGTCACGAATGATGTTAAATATATTACTCAACAGATTTTTTTTTTTTTTTTTTTTTTTTTTTTAATTTCCTTGAAGAATTGAATTAAAATGAAATATTTTCTCATAATTATGTGTGATTTTTTTTTTGAGAAATATTGAAATGTTCATAATTGAAATGGAAGAAGAGAACCAATCTATGGTATATTAGATTATTTATTTAGTTTAATATACAACAGAAAGTGAATTGATCAGACAACAAACTGACCATTTAAATGTTAGCTAATTTTGGAGTTTTCCATTTTGCTGAGCCGGCTGTGCCTTATCCCTAAACCAAAACACATTAATATATATATATATATATAATCAAAACATTAGAAATAATTATAAAATATTCAAACAGGGTTCCATTTAGTACCAACTCTCAATTAGACTATTTCAGTATCACTAAGCTCTCCCACATTAATTAAACATGTAATTAATTAATTTAAGCCTCTCATTATGCCTATAAAATCAGCTCCATGGCTTTCCCAAACTCTTCACCTCAAAAACTTGTATTAATTAATTCTCTCTCAAAATATGGCTTCTTCTCAACTCCTCCTTCTAGCACTTTTTGTTGCCACTTCTTCTCTTGTTATTGCATCTGACCCGAGCCCTCTTCAAGATTTTTGTGTAGCAGATTTCAATAGTACAGGTAGATGGATTGCGATAAATTTATTTTTTTTATTCGTCTTCTTAATCATGTATCTTATCTCTGTTTGGCTCAAAAACTAAGTAAAGTTTTGAAAATTAGAAAAAGTAGTTTTTTAAAAACTTTTTCAAAAGTAGTTTTTTAAAAATTTATTTTTGCTTTTGCAATTTGATTAAGAATACAAATATTTTTTTAGAAAATATGTAACTGGTGATAAAAGAAAAATTGGAAAAAAATAACATAAATTTAAAAAATAAAAAACTTAAAATGAAATTGTTAAGAAACAAAGTCTTAAGGAATCACCTTACAATGAATAACATTCATATATTTTTAATCTTTCCTAAAGAGTGTAGGTTAATGAGTTTGATGTATAAATTGTTTATTTGATTATGATTTTGCAGTGAAAGTTAATGGTGTGGTGTGCAAAGACCCCAAAGTAGTGAGCGCAGATGATTTCTTCTTCAGTGGGCTTAACAAGACAGGCAACACATCAAACCCAGTTGGATCTAAAGTAACTGCAGTGAATGTGATGCAAATCCCTGGACTCAACACTTTGGGCATCTCTTTAGCTCGTGTGGACTATGCTCCGTGGGGCATCAACCCTCCCCACACGCACCCACGTGCCACTGAGATCTTGACAATCCTCAAAGGTACTCTCCTA
The DNA here is from genome assembly GCA_002890555.2 of Lagenaria siceraria. Taxonomy (NCBI): domain Eukaryota; kingdom Viridiplantae; phylum Streptophyta; class Magnoliopsida; order Cucurbitales; family Cucurbitaceae; genus Lagenaria; species Lagenaria siceraria. The sequence continues at coordinate 708,272 of CM016485.1, forward strand.
GTCGGCTTTGTCACCTCCAACACTGAGAATGGTCTCTTCACCAAAGTGCTTTACAAGGGAGACGTATTTGTGTTTCCTGAAGGACTCATTCACTTTCAACAGAACATTGGCTACGGACCCGCGGTGGCTTTGGCTGCGCTTAGTAGCCAGAACCCTGGCGTCATCACCATTGGAAATGCAGTGTTTGGGTCTACCCCTGATATTCCGGCCAACATTCTGGCCAAAGCTTTCCAAGTTGATGAGGCCACCATTACCAAGATTCAGTCCAAGTTCTAAGGCCTTCATATAGACTTGTTTAATATTAGGAGGAACTAGGTTTTCTTGCAATAAAAGTATGAGTGTGGCGTGTGGAGAGTGGTGCAGAGGCTATTTCATTGCTTGCTGTCTTGTCGGTCAGATTGGTCAACTGTCTTACGTTTTTCAATAATCATTTGTTCTTTATTATTTTTATTATTTTTTCGTTTGAGATTGTTGTTTTCCTTGGTCGGAATATTTTGTTCAATAAAAATTCTATTTTATGCTTTATTATTAATTTGTTGAGTTGTGGAAAAACCCCTATCAGTTATTACAAATAATTGAAAAATATTTATATTTAAATATTTCTTTAATTTAGTTGTACTCACAAAATATATATAGTTTAAAAGATAATTTGTTTTTGACGAACTTAGTTTATGTAGTTTAAATTTTGTAATGATTTAGTATTTATCATAAAAATTTCATCACAGTTAAGTGTTTATTTTTATTATATTTAACTACTTTGGTTGTTGTAATTATAAACAGATTTAATTCGTATAATAAGTTTATCTATTATCTTAACAATTTGTTCATGATAGAAATTACGTTGTTAGTATAATAACTAAATTACCATAACCATAAATTTAAGAATCGTGTGGAGTTCAAAAAAAAAAAATTTAATATACATCCATTCATTTTGTCAATACATTTATTAATTATCTAAAAGTTTTTTTTATCTTTATAATTGTTATGAAAGTGAATGCGGGAACAAGGAAATAGAACACATTTTTACGAGTGATTGGAGTAGGACTAAAAATCTGGAAATTAAAAATAACTAATTTTCTAAAAACCGCCCACCGTGGGGCTCGAACCCACGACCACAAGGTTAAGAGCCTTGCGCTCTACCAACTGAGCTAGACGGGCTGTTGTTTTAGGAAGGCCATATTACCTTATACATAGCAATTATAACAAAATCTGAAAATCAATAGTAAGAAACAACTTTGAAATTTCGAAAAAGGGTATTTAGCTTAGTTTGAACCTTTGAGGGTAATATAGATTTTTAAAAAATTAATGACAATCGTGCTTTTAAAAAAATTGAATGTAAAATGAAATAAATTAGTGTTTGGTAAATTTTATCTTTAAATTTAAAGAAGTAGGCTACAATGTTTGGTAAATAATGCTTGAACTGTTGTGATTAATAATAATGACTAAAATAGACCCACTATCATAACTCAAATTTATATTTTGTTTATTCTAGACTATTTTTAAGTATAAGACTATTTGTTAAAGATAAGAGAAATAGATGCAATTTTTTTTAAAAAAAATGATGACTTTGTACTAATTAATTTGAAAATATAGGATATATAGAATTTGGTAGTGTGTGAGTAATATATCAAATGTACAAAATCAATTTTATTTATAAAGTTTTATGAAATAAAAATTATAAAAGATAAAATTGAAAATTTTAAAATGGTTAGGAAATAACTACTAATTCTACAAGAATTACTTTTAAAGGTGGATAGGAAACCGTTTAAAAAGATGTGAGAATGAGTATGTGTCTAAAAAATGATAATTTTAACAAATTAATTCAAATTTAATTTTACCCGAGCACTCAAAAGTAGTTAAATTTTTTACATAATTACTTTTAATGCTTGAAAAATAAATCCAAACATAACTTCAATATATTTGCGTGAAAAAGCCAATCACCCTTCCATATTTGATGCAAATGTGGCAAGCACCTTAAATATTCAATATTTACTATGGTTGCTCAATGAAACCAAGTTCGGTTCAATAAGCACCAGACTTAAATGTTGAATATTGTTAATTTTTTTTAAACTAGTAACTTGGAAATTAGAGAAACAATATAATTAAAGGACATAAATCAAATTTGCCACAAAACGAATAGCATTGTCACAATTGTTAACTTCTTAGATGATAATAAAAAAAAATTATGAAAGGTAGATTTGTTTATCAATAACATAATAGAACTTGGAAAAAAAAAAGATAGAAAGATCTTTATTATTCACTTCTTGGAAAAAAAAAAAAACTTAAATATTGTAGAACGTTTACCTTTTTACTAATAGTTTCTCTCTTTAGTTGGAGATGATTCTTCTCCAATATAATTTCTTTTTTGTAAAATTTTCATTTTGCTTAGAATAGAAATGAATTTATAATAATTTAATTAAAAAACAATTAATTATTAAGAATTTTAAAAGAATCTTAAGTGGAAGATTAAGTTTCTTTGGGAAAGAAAACACCAATTAATTATTAATTAAGAATTTTAAAAGCTATTAAGTGGATGATTTATTTGTTTTCTTAAAACGAAAACGGTAAATAAATAAATAAATAAATAAGTGGATGATTTATTGCCTTCTCTAAAAAGAAAACGGTTGAGGTATTTTAGCAATGGTGCCTGGGAAGATTTTAATTTTTTTTTTTTAAAGTTACGAACTATTTATTACTATCTAATTAACGTAGGTAAAATTGTAATTATCAAATATTTTCATGGATAGAATCGTAAAAAAAAAAGCTTTTTTTAGAAACGGTGACCTTTTAATATATATTATATTATAGATATCTTTTTATCCAACAATATGTCGTACGTGGAGGAGAAAATTCGAAGCTTGACCTTCTCTTAATAGTTGTTGGGGTTTTTTCTCTTTTAAATTTAAAAAAAAAAAATTGAGGAAAAAAACATAACATTAAAACTAAAAAAGAAAAAAAGAAAAAAAAGTAGACAAAACAAGTAATATTTGACCTTTCTCACATAGGCAATATTTGAGGAAGTAAATTAATAGAAGCTTAATTAATTATTACCAAGTCTGTGATGAAGTAAGTCTTAATTAAATTAATTAATGACCAGCCAAGCTGCCGCCACCCATGACTTGCTCTTAGTGTGTCGCCGGCCGGCGGCCCATCTTCCATCTCCTCAAGCAAACTCTTATTAATTTCCTCACAAAACCAAATCTCAACCCTTAATTTCCCCTTTCCCTTTTCTCTCAACTTTTCAAAATCTCTATTATTCATTAATTTCATACGGCTTCTCAACTCCTTTTTTCAGCTCTTTTTTCCCTCCATGGCTTTAGCCTCTGATCCTAGTCCACTCCAAGATTTTTGCGTTGCATATCCAAATAACTCTGGTAATCAAATTTATAAACGCTATTTTCACATATAATTTTTGGTTTTATTTCTAACTTTTCAAAATCGTTGTCAAAATGTAAGCCAACATTATAATTTTTCTTTATAACTAAATTAGACTTGGTTCACAATTGCTATAACTTTTTAAATAATTGATGATGACGGTGCTTTTAGAAAAATTAGTTGTGATGTGAAGTAAATTAGTGTTTGATAAATTTCAACTTTAAAACTTGAAAATGTTGTTTATAGTGTTTAAAAAATAAGTACTAAATCAATTATTGTGTTTTAGCTATAATAAAACTAAAATAAAATTTGTATTTTTCTTTTATAATTTCTAATTTTTAAAAATAATTGTTTAAAATAATATATTTTGTTGCTCTAGATTATTAATGGTTAAATATTAAGGGAAATAGCTTTAATTTTATTAAAAAATTAGAATTAATATGGTATGATTTTAAAAAAATTGGTTCGCACATATGAAAAATTTAGAGATAGATTTTTGTTATGTGGGAAATATACTAATACACATAAAATAAATCTTAATTTTGAAGGATAAAATTAAAAATTTATCAAAGAGTGAAATTTGATTCTAGGAGAATCTAAAAGTTAGTAGGAAATCCTAGTTTATACTGATATGGACTAGAGGTTTATTTTCTACCGTTAAAGTGAACAGTTTAGTTTGCAAGACCCCGAACTTGGTGGAAGCTAAAGACTTCTTCTTCATGGGTTGCATTTGGCCAAAGACACCAACACATCCACAGGCTCTCAAGTAACTCCGGTCAATGTGGTCCAAATTCCAGGGCTCAACACTCTTGGCATCTCTTTGGCTCGCATTGACTTCGTCCCATGGGGCATCAATGCTCCTCACACGCACCCACGTGCTACTGAAATCTTGACGGTCCTTGAAGGCAAGCTCTTGGTCGGCTTTGTCACTTTCAACTTTGAGAATCGTTTGATTACTAAGACATTGCACAAGGAAATGACGTCTTTGTTTTCCCTGTGGATTTGATTCACTTCCAACAGAATATTGGTCATCATCGCGCAGTTGCCATTGCAGCATTGAGCAGCAAAAATCCAGGTGTTATTACCATTGCTAATGCAATTTTTGGATCGAAGCCTAACATCCCCACACATATCCTTGCAAAGGCTTTCCAAATTGATCTCGCTACAATAACCAAGATTCAGGCCAAATTCTAGACTTGTAGTTAGAGTTTAAGATGAGTTTATCTTAATCTTCGTATGTTGTGTTACACTATTATCTGTTTATGTGTCTAGTTTATGTCATCAACTCCAAGTGGTATTCGTTAAATCTAAATTTGTGTCCCTGTACTTATTCATTCCTTATGCCTTATATCAAAGTTTGTAGGAGATAATATCATTCATTTAATAGAACAATACATTATTTTATATATGTGTTCAACCCTTTATGCATGGTGTTGATTATTATCCTTAAAAAAAAAAAAAAACTTTTGTGTTGGCTGATTATGTATGTCTTAGATATCAAGAAAAAACATTTTTTTTAAAAAAATTTTATTGAAAAAAAAGCTTCATAAATGTTCAAAGCCGCCAATAATAACACGAAATTAGCATCCCAACTTCTCCCTAAATCTCTCAAATTGGAAGAAACAATTTGAGAGGAGCAGGGGTTTATGTTTGTGTAGAAAATAATTTGAGAGGGGGCTTTTATTTTTAATTTAGTAACATGTAATCTTCTCATATTTTATTGTATTTATATAATTTCTATGCCATGTGATAATTTTTGGTTCACATAATCAATGATGGATCTAAATATTCAAAATTTTATTAATTTAAATATTAGTAATTATTTGTAACTACAATAACTGCGCGTAGTTATTTAATCTATTAATTACAAAACTAAACTTGAACAACCAAGTTGCTGTGGTGTAGTGGTTATCACGTTAGTCTTACACACTAAAGGTCCCCAGTTCGATCCTGGGCAGCAACATTTTTGGTTTAATTTTAATTCCTGAAAAGAAAAAAGTGCATACTACATTCAAAAGATTAGGCCCTAAAAAAATTTAAAAATTATCTCTAATAGAATATAATAAATATAAAGTGTCTAACCTAAGCAAAAGTCTAATTAATTTGCAACTCAATAAACTAGATGAAACTTTCTACTACAATGGGAGTATGGTTTTCAACTTCGTTTACATTATAATTTTGCATTCACAAATATTAATTTAATAGTAATAGACTTAATTTCTTTTTTAAAAGATGCTAAAAGTGACAACCAATTGATGAGAGTACTATCCATACGACAGTAGTATATAAAAAAAATTTCTTATCAAAATGAAAGGATAAGAAGCACAAATTCTTCAAATCTTCTCGAACAAAAAAGGAAACAAATATATAGTACAAAGAATTTATTAAATTTCAAATGCCTAGAATTTGCTAGGTTATTATCCTTTTTTGAGTTTAACAAAATTTGTAGAAGTGTATGATCAAATCATCAACATTTGATATGTTAATATATATATATCTTATTTATTTAACTATGTTTGGATTGAATCACCTATATGTCTTTTTTAATCTATTTTTCTCTCATAGTTCAATCCTAAGTAATTTAGTACAACGGATTTATCGAATTTGAAATACCGAGAAAATTTTTCCATTGATCGTGTTTCCTTTTTTGAGTTTAACAAATGAAGGGTGTGAAATCATATGATTGATATTTTTTTATACATTAGTAATATCTAATTCATTTGGCTATGTTTGAATTGATCCAACAAATGATCTCTTTTATTTATTTATTTTAGTTCAATTGGGAGTTAAAATTTAAACATTATTTGACATTTTGATTAAAAATATATTATTTTTAATTAGTTGGGTTTTGCTTAAGTTAATCCATCTCTTTTATCCTTAATTATATATATATTTTTTTCACGATTATATATAAAAGAAACACACACATTTACTAAAATATATTGTTGAAGCTTAAACTTTGGATCCAAAACTTACTTAAAGGCTATTATTATATAATAATATATATTTTTAGGTATTGCAATTAACTTTATCGAACAAATGTCAAAGTGAGCGTAGCTGATTAGTAATAATTAATACATACTTTTATCTTTAAGATTAGAGGTTTTGAAATTTCTGTATCTCTACTTGTAAAAAATAATAATAAACTTATCAAACAAACAATGTTGCAATATGATGGATTAATTAAGCAAAACGATGATCTTCATTGGGAAGTTAGAATTGGTGTACAAAAGTGGTCAAATTTGTCTTCTATTATTATTGTTTCAGTTGAAATATTATAAGTTTATCCAACAAACACGAACAATTTTCAAATCCCACAACATGGAACTATACAAATTAATTATGTCGGAAATAATTCAACAAAACTAAGTCAAATAAATTAGCCCTTTATTTTAATTATTTGGTTCAAGTGTTTGACCATAATTCATATACTTTTAAACCCTGTGGATATATCCTCTAATCACTACATTACTAAGTCTCCCTCTTGAACTCAGTCCTTTATCCAAACCAAAATTAATAAACAATTAAATTATAATGAAATGTGAAATCTCTCTTTGATTAATTACCAGGCCTCACCTAATTACAAGTTTGATCAACTCCAACATTATTATTTTACTGTTTCAAATAGGAAATGTGTATTTGTTCTAAGTTACTACGAAAATACTTAATAGCCGCCCTTCAATTATTAAATCTTGGTAAATGATCTATAAATAGAGCTTATAATCGTTAATCCATCCACACAATCCAAAGCAAAAGCATACATACACTTAACTTTCTCTGAACAATAATATCAGTAGTAATTCATATTAGGAATGGCCGTTCGATTTTTCTTTCTCACCTTCTTTGCTCTTACAACTTGTTCTATTGCATTGGCATCCGATCCTAGCCCGCTTCAAGATTTTTGTGTTGCAGATCCAAAAAATCCTGGTTAGTATATTATATTTTTAAATCATTCTTAATTTATGTCCTAATATCTTTAAATTTACTCGTTTCTAGCTAAGCGCATTTGAAATTAAAACCATAAGTGATTGGATTCGACCATCACTGTCTTTAATCTTTCAAATGTGAGATAACTATTTTCCTAATATATTTTGTCATATGGTTTTGTTATGATGTGCAGTGAAAGTGAATGGTGTAGTTTGCAAGGATCCCAATGTTGTAGAAGCCAAAGACTTTTTTACAGATAAGCTAAATATGGCAGGTGACACAAACAACCCCGTTGGCTCTGCAGTGACTGCAGCTAATGTTGTCCAAATCCCAGGGCTCAACACACTTGGCATCTCTATGGTTCGTATCGACTATGCCCCAGGGGGCATTAACGCTCCCCACACCCACCCTCGTGCCACTGAAATCCTGACCGTCCTCGAAGGCACTCTCTTTGTGGGCTTCGTCACCTCGAACCTAGAAAATCGTCTCATAACCAAGACATTGAACAAGGGCGACGTCTTTGTCTTTCCCGTTGGATTAATTCACTTTCAACAAAACATCGGCTATGGCCCTGCAGTTGCTATTGCAGCTTTGAGCAGCCAAAATCCAGGTGTTATTACCATTGCTAATGCTGTTTTTGGATCAAAGCCTGACATCCCAACCAATATCCTTGCAAAGGCTTTCCAAACTGATTCAGCTATAATAGCAAACATTCAGTCCAAGTTCAAGGTTTAGATACAATACGTATTAGGACACCTAAGATATTGGGCGTTCGATTATATTTCTTCATATACACTACTTTTTTCATCTTATTCATGTGCTAGCTCTTTGTAATTTTATTTTCACTTTAATTACTTTTCATGTTCCATCCATCCTTGTATTCACTTTAAAAATGTGTGTCCATCCAATAAATTATACCCCTTTTGTTTAATGAATCCATGTTTATCAATTTTTGAGAAAAGATGAGAAATGCCAGCTATTTAAAACAACAATATTTTTATCAATAGTTTGAAAATTACAATATTTTCATAAAGGTTTAGAAAACTACAATATTAAAAAAGAATCCTAATATTTTTAGATTGCAATATTCATCAATTAACCTCTCTCTCTCAATTTTAAACTACCATATTCATTTTGACACATAAATCTCTCTCTCTTAACACACATACACAAAGGTTAAATTTTATTATTTATTAGGACAAATATTAAATTTATGTAAAATTAACAAGCCAAATATTCATACTTATTATTTATTTCGACAAATAAATCTGTCTGTCAACACACAATTTTTTACCGACACAATACACACACGACACAAAGTTGTTGTAATGTAACGCCTATAATTGAAAATTTCTTTATATAAATAAAATTATAAAAAAATTACAAATAAAAATTATAATAGAGTTAGAAGGATGAAATTCAAAATCTTGAAATTAAAAATTAATTATTTAAATTACAAATTTAGTCCTTATAATATTAAAAAAATGTTAGAATTTAGTAATGGTTGATAAAGTCTCGTAATTTCAATAAGTCTAAGCCACATATTCAAATTAAAACATGCAAATAAAAATTCAAATAATAAAAATATATTCATTAGGTAGGTAAGGAATTTAAAAAAAAAAAAAGAAAAAAAAGTCAACTTGTGAAGTTGAAACAATATAGTTCTATGAAAAACCCTGTTGCTGAAACAATCATATAAAATCATCTCAATAACCCACCCCCCACATAAAAATATATAATGTCCCATTCACAAAGTAGAGAAATTATCAATATATAAACAAATTATGTGGAAAATAATGAAGGACGTTTCAACTAGAAAAACGAAAATTTCCTAAAAAAAAAAAAAAAAGAAAAAAAAACTAGAAAAATGAAAAGCAAACGCACTGCTTTGAGTCGTCCCTCATCCCTGTTAAAAAATCGACAAATAAAGTAACACAGAAAACGTAAAAGAGTGAAAAAATCAACACAGGAAATTTACGTGACTCACAACAGTGTGTTAGCTACGTCCATAAACAGAGGGAGAGAGTAATTTATTATTAGAGAGAATGATATCAAATTACAGACAATTGAGAGACGTCAATAGAGTTAAGTTTATATAATTGCACTACTCTAAACCTTAAGGTAAATTTATAAATAATTAAAGTAATATAAATATAAATACAATGAAACTCGTTGTTTGGTTGTTTGGAGTGCTAAACAATAGATTCAAGATATTCCAACTACTCCACGTTATCACGTGGAACTAAAAAAAAATATAAATAAAATATGAGTATGAAATAATTTGATTCTTCTATTTTGCTATCCTGCAATGAGAGAAATAATTAGACTAAAGTTTAGATGGGGATATAAAATTATGTAACATAACGAACAAATCTAGTAAAGGCATGCTCAATATGTCAATATGCTGATGGTCACCCAAAAAAATGTATGGTTCATTTTTAAATTTTAGTCGAAACTCAATTTTGTTAATAGGTCAGATCATTACGTGTACGTGACGGCCTTATTATTTTTTCTTAATAACATTTTTTCTAAGAAAATAATATCGATGCTATAGACTAGGGCGGATCCACGTGGGAGCAAAGTTGTTCGACAAAACTATCAAAAATAGGAATGTTCGTAGGTTGGATTGAAACACTTTTTAGACCCAACACCATTATTTAGTTGTAAGTTTCTTCAACTCAAATCATCCTTATTAAATAGTGAATCCAACTCAACCATGAATTACATTTGAGTTGGAGTTGAGTTGAGTTACTTGAGTTATTTATTTAAATTTTTGTTCTAAAAGTAAGTAAAATGTTATTAGGTAAAAAATTTATTTAATTATTTTTATATATTAAATTAAGATTAATAATTCGATTAATAATTCAATTTCAATTTATATTATGATAATTTTCTTTTCAAAGCATTAAAAAAATTATTTTAGGAGTTGTTAGAGAATAAATCATAAAAAAAAATCATGAAATTAAATAAATTAAAATAAATATGTGTTTATATAATTGTAAAATTAAAAAAATATACTTTTCAAATCATAGCTATGATATAGCTTCATGGTCGTTGTGCCAGCGTAAAATTTCAGTCGCACGTTCGTTTCTGGCTTGATGTGATTTTATTTTATTTTTCCTTTTTTTAACCTTCCGTTTTTTATTTCATACATATAAGTATTGTTTTTTTTATTATTATTAATTTTATTTTTAATTTTCCCCACATATTTACCCATACAAATATATAAATAATTTTTAATCTTTAATAAATTATTTTAGAAAATTACTTGTTTTAACTTTAGTTTTATTTTTAGAAACTTTAATAAATATTTCAAATTTTATTGAAAACTTTTATATATATTTTTTAATTAATATTGCTTAATTATGTTACGTTAATGTATTTTAAATTTTTATAAATGTTAAATTATAAATTTAATCATTTCTAAAATTTCAAAATTGTATTTAATAAATTTTTAAAATTGTAATTTTATGTTCAACAAATCATACATGTCTAACATATCCACAATTTTGTATACAATAAGTTTCAAACATATTAAAAAAAGATTAAAGTTGATTATTTTATTGAACAAACAAATTAATTTTGTATACAATTGAGCTTTAAAATATCAATGTAGTAAAGCAATAGCTAGCTAGTAAATTGATTTTTTTTTTTTTTAATAGAAAAAACACACCATAAAACCTATTAGACAAAGTTAAATTTATATGTATATGATATAACAATTAAATTTTAACATTTGCAAATATATATATATATATATATATATAAGAGACCTATTGGATATGAGCTTGATACCATATGAATCTATCAAACATAATACACAACAACAAAAAATTAGAAGCCGATTATACACATTTTAAAGTTTAGTGACCATAAGTGGATTAAACAAATTTAAAAGTATATATAGACTAAACTTCTAATTTTTATGAAATTATACCCCCTAACACGAAATTCTTGATCTACCACTGGCAATAGATGAATTTTTTTTCAACAATTTGGTATTAGAATCAAAAGGATCCGTAAGTGTACCAAGTCATTCCAACTAGGATTGATAGAATCGTAGCACCTTCATATATCGTGAGACTTAGTGATGCATTCAATCGAAATGCTATAGTTGAACTTTATATTTCCAATTGGTGAATATGTTAGAAAAATGAGAATATTGTTTTATTTGGTTGGACTTTGGTTGCCTCAAAATAATGGTTTGCCGTTAAGATATTAATTTATTGTATGATTATAACTTCTTTTATATATAAACGTTTGCTCATAATTACTCGGTCTTTTTGGTATGTTTCATACTTACAATTTAATCTCCAAGGAAGAACTAGACAAAACTAGCTAAGTCAAAATTTTCTTCTATTATGATTATTTATAACTGAGGTGTTTATTTGAAATTAATTTATACAACAAACATTTTTTATCCTCAACTTGCTCTACACAATTATCTGGAAGGTAAGATACATAAAACTGGGTCAGATTTGACTTTTATTTTTATTATTAAGTCTTATAATTCATATACACATCACTACAATACTAAGTCTTCATCTAACCAAAGTTAATAAACAAATTATATTATAAAGAAAACAACCATAATCTTACAAATATGAATTTTTTTTTTTTTTTTTTTTTTTTTTTTTTTTTTTCTTTTACGCATTTGATCAACTCCAACATGCATTAATTTACAATTTCAAATAGAAATACGTGTTGAGATAAGGTTTGAGAAATTCTTCAGACCTTGTCCTTCAATTAATTAAGAGCCTATAAATAGAGCTTCTTTAGGTTCTTGTTAATCCATCCACAAATCATTCGAAGCATTAAACCACATCTACCTACGTGCTTTCTCAAAAGAAATAATACCTCAACTTTAGATTATTTTCAATATCATGGCCGCTCCAGTTTTCTTTCTTACGTTTCTTGCTATAATTTGTTCTGTTGCATTGGCATCGGATCCTAGCCCACTTCAAGATTTTTGTGTTGCAGATCCAAACAATCCTGGTTAGTAGTTATATTCCCAAATCATTCCTAACTAGTCTGTCATGTTTGTATTAATATATTTAAATTTATCAAGCTTAAAGTGTTTTTAGTTGAGACGATATGAAATTAAAAGTCATAAGCTCATTTTATAATGCTAGATTCTATTACTTCCTAATATTTTTTCAAAACCATACACATTATTGAAGATTATTGATGTCTGGTTTTGTTATGATGTGCAGTGAAAGTGAATGGTGTGGTTTGCAAGGATCCTAGTGTTGTGGAAGCCAAAGACTTCTTCATGAGTGGGTTGAATGTGGCAGGTAATACAAACAACCCTGTTGGTTCTGCTGTGACTCCTGCCAATGTTGTCCAAATCCCAGGGCTCAACACACTTGGCATCTCTATGGTTCGCATTGACTATGCTCCATGGGGAATCAACGCTCCCCACACCCACCCTCGCGCCACTGAAATATTGACCGTCCTCGAAGGCACGCTCTTGGTGGGCTTCATCACCTCGAACCCAGGAAACCGTCTCATAACCAAGACATTGAACAAGGGCGACGTCTTCGTCTTTCCCATTGGACTAATTCACTTTCAACAAAACATTGGATACGGCCCTGCAGTTGCCATTGCAGCTTTGAGTAGCCAAAATCCAGGTGTTATTACCATTGCTAATGCTGTTTTCGGATCAAAACCTGACATCCCAACCAATATCCTTGCAAAGGCTTTCCAAACCGATTCGGCTATAATAGCCAACATTCAAGCCAAGTTTTAGATACAGTAACACCTTAGATATTAGGCGTTCTGTTACATTATAATTCTTCATATACGCTACTTGTTTTTCATATTTTTCCTGTGTGCTCGTTCTTTGTAATTTTATTTTCACTTTAATTATTTTTTATATGCTCACTTCATCATTGTATTTCACTTTAAAAATTTGTGTCCATCTAATAAATTAAATTCCTTTTATTTAATGAACTCATTTTCAATATTTAAAATTTAGTTAATTTTCCCTCCATTTCTTAATTATGATTTTAATTTGGAAAGGTTTTGAATTCTCAAGTTAAATCTAAAAAACTAACTAATCTACGAAATGTAAATAATAGTCCTAGCAAGCGCCTCTATGGAGGGCTAACAAGGGAAGAATCCTACAAGAAACGCTCACTTACCCACCCTGAAAGGTTCATTCCAAATGCACACAACATAAGAAACTTCACCCTGCTGCTTGCCCGACTCTGAGCTCAAGATTGTTTTTGCCATGCTCTATGGCTAAACCTGCATGGTTCGATAATCAAAATATTGTTAGAGCATATGCGCATTATCGCTCACAATAATTTGCATTGCAACTTTTTCTTTACACAGTTAAATACTATTTTAAATTTTTTTGACATTTTCATATGTACTGCATGTCTTCATTATTAATATATATATGATGTATGTTATCTATACGAGTATCGTATTCATAAGATATAAAAGAGAAAATTTACCTATCAATTTACATACAACATCTGTTTCGAGCTCTTTCTATAACTGAATTCAACTCAAAATTAATTAATAATAAAAAATTGGTCCAACTTTCAGTTAGAATGCATATCTTCAATAGACGTATTTCATTAAAGGCAATAAAACCAATCATTTTTTTATTTTAAAAAAAAAAACTTGTTTTAGCTAATATTTTTAAATTGGAATATTCACCCAATTAATCTCTCATTTCACCCTTTCAAACTTTTAAAATGTATAATCTTCCGGTTCAAGATCTAATTTGATATAATTAGATGTTTAAGTTGAAAATTGATACCCATACTAAAATGTGGATTTGTTTTCTAAATAATTACCAATATTTAGCTTATTTCAGATTTGAGTAATACAATTTTTTTTTTTTAATTTTATGATTTTTTGGGCACATAATTCCCTCATTAAAATTTTATTATTTATTATGACAAATATTAAATTTATGTAAAATTTAGCTAATGAAATCATTGTGGTCGGGTATGAGATATGATGAAGGTGCTATGGACATGTCAATCTAGTTGAGGTATCTTGATGCACCTTACTCTCATCATTGAGTTGACCAAGCTCAACTCGACCTAGAGAATAAAGGCTCAAATTTGGCCCAAGTCCAAAACGAAGGATGTAAGACATTGTTTGAGTTAGAATTGATCTTGCCCAACCTTCAATTGCGAAGTCTATGGACCAACGTTTGAGCTTGGTTCATTGGATCAAAAGTTCTAGGTTTTGGATTAACTCAATGAATATTAATTATTTAATTATTTAAAACTATATATGTATTTTAGATTTTCTTAATGAAATATTATTAAAATTTTATTCCATTTATAGTTTTATTATTTTATTTTGTATATTTTTAACTTTTAAATTATTAATATTATTGAATTTTATTTAGTATTTAACTTTCTTAGATTTTTTATTTAAGTTGTAACACTTTAAAAAAATTTATGTTCACTAAAACTATGATTCATATAAAATAAATAAATATATATATATATATATATATATTTGGTTGCCCAATGATCCAATTTCAAAATGATGAATCATATCAAATTCAATGAATTAAATAAGTTGAATTGGCCAAACGTTGACTTTGGGCGAGTCTTGAATCGAATTTGGGCTAGGCTTGGATTGGTCTTTGGACTTTTGATTTGGGGATGAGGTGCACCTAGTTAAAATAATAAAATTTGAATAAAATATTAAAATTTCATTATTCTAACTTGATTCTAATTTGGATTTAAAATTTAAAATTTATATTTAAATAAAAAAAATATGTTGTGCCGGTAAACTGTGTTGCGAGAGGTATAAAAAGTTTACTTAAATTTTACATAATTTTCAACTAAGCTGACATATACATAACCGATTTCATCAGGGCAAAGGAACATGTCCAACCACATATTCAAATTAAAAAAAAAAAAAAAAAAAAAAAAAAAAGAAAATCAAAATATTCATTAAATAGGTAAGGAATTCATGCAACCTTTTTCGTATATTTCATACCTACAGTTCAATGAATTAGCTGAAATTTCTATTTTCAATCCAAAAAATAATAACAATTATCTCCAAGTAAGAATTGGACAAAAACTGCCAAGTCAAATTTGTCTTCTATTATGATTATTTAACGCTGAGGTATTTATTTGAAATTAATTTACACAACAAACATTTTCTATCAAAAAACTTGTGAAGTTCAAGAGATTAACAAAACTAAGTCAGATTTTGCCTTTTTATTTTTATTATTAATTAGTTTAAGTGTTTGACCATAATTCATATACTTTTCAATCACTACAATACCAAGTCTCTCTGATCTTAGAGTAAGTCTTCATCCAACCAAAGTTAATAATAAACAATTAAATTATAACCATGAAACAACCCATAATCTTACAAATGTGAAATCTCTTTGATTAAACTCCAAAACATTAATTTACAATTTCAAATACAAAAGCGTGTTACGTTAAGGTTTGATAAATTCTTCCGCCCTCCTTCAATTAATTATTAAGAGCTTCTTTAATTTAATTTGGTGATCTATAAATAGAGAGCTTCTTTTGTTAATCCATCTACACAATTCGAATGCAATAAAAACACATCCAAAACTTTAGATTTTTAATATCATGCCCCCTCAACTTTTCTTTTTCACCTTTCTTGCTATCACTTGTTCTATTGTATTGGCATCGGATCCTAGCCCACTTCAAGATTTTTGTGTTGCAGATCCAAACAATCCTGGTTAGTATATCATTTTTAGTTTATGTCCTAATATCATTAAATTTTTAATATTTCTAATATTTTGCCATAAATGTATACATTGGATGATTAATGATGCTTGATTTTGTTATGGTGCAGTGAAAGTGAATGGTGTTGTTTGCAAGGATCCCAATGTTGTGGAAGCCAAAGACTTCTTCATGAGTGGACTGAATGTGGCAGGTGACACAAACAACCCAGTTGGCTCTGCAGTGACTCCTGCCAATGTTGTCCAAATCCCAGGGCTCAACACACTTGGCATCTCTATGGTTCGTATTGACTATGCCCCATGGGGAATCAACGCTCCTCACACCCACCCTCGTGCTACTGAAATCTTGACTGTCCTCGAAGGCACACTCTTGGTGGGCTTCGTCACCTCGAACCCAGAAAATCGTCTCATAACCAAGACACTAAACAAGGGCGATGTCTTCGTCTTTCCCATTGGACTAATTCACTTTCAACAAAACATTGGCTATGGTCCTGCAGTTGCCATTGCAGCTTTGAGTAGCCAAAACCCAGGTGTTATTACCATTGCAAATGCTGTTTTCGGATCAAAGCCTGACATCCCAACCAATATCCTTGCAAAGGCTTTTCAGACTGATTCTGCTATAATAGCTAACATTCAATCCAAGTTTTAGATACAATATGTATCAGGACACCTCAGAGATTGAACATCCTATTATAGTTCTTCATATATATGCTAATTTTTTTCATCTATACGTGTGTTCGCTCTTTATAATTTTATTGTCATTTTAGTTACTTTTGATGCTCAATTCATTATTGTATTCACTTTGAAAATTTATGTTGATCATCCAATAAATGAGCTCCTTTATTGCAAGATAACAACATACAGTCTCCTAATTAATTTAGCATCAAAGTTGAAAAGCACGTACCTACTTCGATTTATTTCTTTTTTATTTCATGAGTTGCAAGACTATGCCTCTCAAGTCATCTAACTCAACCTTGGTTTCCTCTCTTTCAACTTTCATTTCTTTGTTTAAGATGTATGGCTCTCATATCTACTTGATCTTCATGATATACACATTGACTATAAGATAGAGATATTCTATTTGTTCATATATGTCGTTCAACTCTATTTATTGGCTTCCACATTGCATTCATACATTTTTTTTTTTTTTTGAGTTAATAACATGAAGTTTTTCTTTTTCAAAGAATCGAGATACTCCTTCTACATACTCAGTTGATAACTTGTCCTAAAATTTAATCCACTCTTCATCTATTCTAACAAATATAATTTTTGACACAAAAGAAGTGGCGTCGAGAAAAATTTCGTCGGGAAAAAATAGATTTTCTTGTAGTGTTTAAAAAAGTTTTTTTTTTTTTTTTTTTTTTTTTGAGAATATACAGTTTAGAAAAGTCTTATCGTATTTGTATGAGAATTATGTATTCATGATTTAAAAATATTGTCCTAATATATGGTAGATATAGAGGCATAAATAGATTTACTTATTGTAAGTGATATAATTTTTAATTTAGAGTTTTAATTAATTCAATCTACAAAAATTTACGGGTAGAAATAGATTTTTTTTTTTTTTTCGCTTAGCATATTATAGCAACCAAGAACTACCACCTTGACCTTACTTCTCCTTAAAAGGATCATAAGTTTGAATTCTAACAATTATATAATTATAACAACACATCAACCTAGGTAGCTTTATATATTGTGCTCAGAGAAAAATAGAAAAATAATAATGATGAAATACTTTATATGCATTTATTTATTTATTAAAACTGTTAATTTGAACTAAATATCACCTCTAATTACAGATGTTGATCTGACCATTCTTATAAAAATTACTTTTTCCTGAAAATTTGGTTGAAATTCATTTAATTATTAACTTCTTGTTTGTCGTAATCCACTCTTATTTACTTTTAATTAAATGTCATTTTTTCAAAAAAAATTTATACTAAGATATGAATAAATGTGGAAACTAAGTTATATTTAAACTCCCAACTTCACATGTCAGAGAGCTAAAAAAAGTTATTGATAAAATAATAAAAAAAAAAGAAAACGATCTAAAATATATACTGATTCACCTTAAACATGAGACTATATACAACCTTGGTACTTTGGTATCTGGGATTAGTAAGAAAGAGAGAGACACCATCCTAAAACACTCGGATTTCTTTCAAAAATTTCAGCCGTAAAAGTCGCTCCATCTTCTGCCGTTTTGGGAAAAATAATAATAAGAATAATAATTAATTTTTTTTAAAAAAATTAGCCTAAGGCCCATATGGGCCAAAGCCCACAACTCTTAAGTGGAAACCTTCAAGTAATTGAGTGTGCTTTCAATTTTCACTTTCGGTCAAGAATACATATAATATATGATTTTTATAGATTAAATTCATTATCAAAACTTATTTTCATACATGTTTAAATTTTTTAATATTTTACATATAATATTTTATTGTATTTTCGAACCAAAATAATCTTTAATATAATATATTTAATGTTGGAGAGAGAAAATACATTTAAACATAAATAACAATATACATCATAAATTGTTAGAAAAATCTAAAATGGAGGATTTTGAAAGAGAAATTGAAGAAGATAAAAGGTTTTGTGTATTTGAAAAATCTTATGGTTTAATATTTTTTCCTAAAAAAATAGGCCTCATTTAAAACTTGTTTCTCTTTCTTATGGTAAAAAGCTTGTAACTAATGGATGGTTGAGGATTAAATGGTAATTGTGCCTTTTTTTTTTTTTTATAATTTTAAAGTCAATTTAGACATTGTTGTAAATAATGAAAAAGTTGAACATAATTGATATGTAGGATCTTTATTAAGGGCTTATCTATTCTTATCCACATATATATACATCCTGTGCAAAACAGAATTTTTAATACAACAAAACACAATTTTCAATACAAGAGTTATATATATATTGATCATGTGCAAAACACAATTTTCAATACAAAAGTTGAACATATATGTATATATATTCATCATATGCAAAATCTAACCATTTTTAAGAGTTGAATATATATATATATATATATATATATATATATATATATATATATATATTATATATTATGTGCATAACCTAACAATTTTTAATACAAGCATTGAATATATATATATATATATATATAATATAGTTTAATCAAATTAGTTAAAACGTTTTTTAAACGTAGATATAATTAAATAAATTAATAATTTTTTTTTTTTTTTTGCTAGCAATTAACTTAAACAAGAATTTTATACAAATAAATTCAATATAAAATAATTAAAAAAATAAGAAATTAAAACTAACCCTTTTAAGAACCTTATTTAATTCTAGTAATAAAGATTGGTAAATGGTATAGAAATTTAACAACTAATATATATATATATATATATATATATATATATATATAACCTAAGGCCCAAAACTCTTAAGTGAAACCTTCAAGTAATTGACTGTGCTTTCAATTTCGGTCAAATATATATATTCGTCATGTGCAAAACACAATTTTTAATACAAGAGTTCAATAATATATATATTCATCATGTGCAAGACCTAACAATTTTTAATACAAGAGTTCAATAATATATATATCAATTGAAAACGAAAATATCTTTTTAGGAAGAAATCAAGCTCTGCTTTCGTGTTTTTCTTGTATTGCTTTTTATTTATACGTTTTTTCACATCTGCTCCCGCAGAATCGTCTTGAAGATATTTTTTATGATTTGAGAGAACTGAGTCAAGATCCAAGGAAACAGATACTCAATTTAAAGTGAGTAAACAGAATTTCATACATACTCGATCTCATAGATACATATAGAATTCTGTGGAAAGCCTACTGCAATTGCAATTGGGGGCTTCTTTTAAGCCAGCCCACCAAAGAATTCCACATCATGTGCCAAAGCTAACAATTTTTAAGAGTGGAATATATATATATATATAGGATCGATATGGCAATTCTAGAGAGAGGTGAATAGGATTTAATCAAATTAATTAAAACTTTTTTAAACGTGGTCCAATTAAATAAATTAATAAAAATTTTACTAGCAATTAATTTAAATACAAATTTTATACAAATAAATTCAACCGAAACTAATCAAGAAATTAAAACTAACACTTCACCTCTATTTAATTCTCATTAATAATAAGATTGGTAAATAGTATGGAAATTTAGGAACCAATCAAATATGAGCCAGTAATTCTAAGCATAAATTATAGTAAATAATTTCATGCAAATATAATATATTAATAAATTAATTTCAAATTTAAACTAGTATAGAAATAGAGAAATTGACATTATGATTTTATAGTGGTTCGACACAACCTGGTCTATATCTTCTTCCTAACCTTCTCTTGAGTATTTCAGTAGAAGCCTTTGACTATTTCCACAGCTTAGAGTCACTACACTGTTCTTTTTTTCAGGTGCAAGAACAAATCCGATCATTTCCACATTTGAGGATCGAACTGTTACAACAACACTTTTCTGGAATTAGGAGCAACTCTTACATTAATTTGGAAAAATTAAAGATCACAACTTGTCAAACTCTCTAAAAGAGTGAAATTACAAATTTCGTGCTCACAACAAATCAACCCTCACAATACAATATATCTCTCTCAAGAATAAGATGAATAAAGAAGGAAACATGAAGCTTAGAGAGATAAAAAAAGGAGACTTAATGAATTATGGAGAATTGAAAAAATGTGAATCTGTTATAAAATTTTAGAGAAGAAGATGAGTTTAAAAAAAGAGGGAAATAAGTGAAAACTAAATATAATTAGGGTCATTGGATGTTTGTAAAATTTAAATCAATGATAGAGATTTAAAAGTAGTAGTAATAATAATAATAATAATAATTTTTTTAAAAGAAAAGGTATAGCCAATATAGAGCGGAGCATGTGCTCAATTTATTATTATTATTATTATTATTATTTCATTTTTAAATCTAACTAGCAGTTAGATACAAACATAAAATAATAAAATAATATATCTATTCATTAAACAATTTTCTTTTAAAATTCAACAAAAATCAAAAGCCTACTATCACTTTCTAATTGGGTCCATTTTGATGATTTGGCCGGTCATCACCTTGGCTATTTTTTTCTTTCCGTTAAGCTTCTTTTTTGACTATATCTTATTCGTTTGAGTTCCGATTTAAGTGATTTAAAATGTGTTTGATTCATTATTTTGAGCTCTATGTAGTGAGTACTTCAAAACACTCAATTTGTTAGTAAATTAATCCAAATTTATTATCAACAAAATATTAATTAATTGAAATTAATTAATTTGAGATTATCATCATATGTGCAAAACGTAACAATTTTTAATACAAGAGTTGAACGTTTATATTGGGAGTGGAACATTTCTTAATTAAGCATTGTCCCTTGAGTTTTTGCCTATAAATTGAGTTGAATGTTTACAAATTAAATCCATTCATATGCAAGTGCTTTCCCTAGCTTTCTGCTTGTTGTTAGCAAAATCTTGTTTAAATTAATTAAAAGTTTATGAAGATGAACTCTAGGATGATTCTCTTCTTCATAGGGGCCTTTGTTGCAACAAACTCCATTGTTTTGGCATCTGATCCAAATCTTCTTCAAGATTTTTGTGTTGCTGATATCAATAGTCCAGGTAGTTTTTTATCTATAAATTAATTAGTTTAATTAATTTTCATTTTTAATCTTTATAACTCAAACTTAGATTTCTATTTTGAATGATTGTTATATTTCTTTAAGTCTCATAATTCGAACTAAGTTTAGTTTAATCTTTCAAAATGTCTTTGATATTATTAAATCTAAACGTTTTGCTTTTAAATATGACAGAGCTTATAAATAAGAGAGAAAATTTTCAAATTTAGGGTTTTTGAAGATGCACGACAAACTTTCACTCTCACTTTTAATTTGCACGTACACAACACTAATTTCCTCTTTATTACTTGAAAATCTTTCTTAATCTTTTCTTTTAGTTTAATTTCCTCTTTTATCACTTTTGCACGCATTTAATCTTTAAAGCTTTGAGTTTAATTTCAATTTAGTCTCTATGTTGTTTCGAAATGTTATTCCTAAAGTTTGAGTTTTACTTCAATTTAGTCCTATAAATTTCAAGATTTACACTTTCAACATCGATTTTTCACTTCATATGTATTTTAAGTGAATGTTACGTTCAGTGAAAAATCAAAGTTAAGAGTGTAATTCTTGAAACTTCGAAACCAAATTAAAAGAATGCTCCAAATTTAATGACTGAATGTGTGACATTTTGAAACTTAGAGACCAAATAGAAACTAAACCTAAAATCAAGGGACCAAAAAATATTATTTTCGTTTTTACCTGTAAACCCTAATATACCATAACCTATCAGATTTGGATCAATCGATGGATTTAACATGATATCATATAAAAGAAGGGTTCACAACTTAAACTTTTATTTATATTTAATGTATTATAACTAAATTTACTCTAACCTAACAACTTAATTGTGGTTTTGTTTTGGTTCAATGACCAGTGAGAATAAATGGTTTTGTTTGCAAGAGCCCTAATGATGTTGTAGTAGAAGACTTCTTCTTTACCGGGATACTTACTCCGCGTAGCACAGATAACTTCATCGTTACACCAGTGAATGTCGAGACATTACCGGGCCTCAACACTGAAGGCGTCTCTATGGCACGCATTGACTTCTCACCGGGTGGTGTGAACCCTCCTCACGAGCACCCTCGAGCTTCCGAGATCATGACGGTGCTCGAGGGAACCCTTTTGGTCGAGTTCGTGAGCTCAAACCAAGACGGAAATCGACACTTCTCAAAGGTGCTCAACAAAGGAGATATGTTGGTGATCCCTCAAGGAATGATTCACTATCAAAAGAACATTGGAGATGGCAATGCTGTGACGATTGGAGCTTTTAACAGCCAATTCCCAGGCGTTAACACAATTGCAAATTCTGTGTTTGGATCGTATACGCCTAAAATTCCTACTGATATTATTTCAAAAGGCATTTCAAAGTGATCCACCCATGATTGATTGCAACAATATCAACCCAACTTCTAATTAACTAAATGTCATCTGACTTTTAATTTCGGATCTTCATGTGCTGTGTCAGATTATCAATAAAATTAAATAACATGTTTATGTTATAAGCACTTTGGTCGATCTACCTCTTTTTTTTGTTTTTTTTTTTTTGCTATCCTGATCTATCATTTACTTTTTCTAAATTCGGTCCCTATGATTTAGAAAAAGTTAGATTAATCCGTGTGATTTATAATTAGAATTTACAGTTTTTATGCTTTGATAAAATATTCATTAATAGTGTCCTTACGATGGGAATTATTTATGAGGATGTTATCAAATTATATGAAATATTTAAGAATTTTTATCAAAGCATGATGATTAAATTCTAACTTTTTTAAAAATTGTAAGGACTAAGTTTGTCATTGAAAAAAAAATCAATTATTACCTGGCGAGTCAATTGATACTAGAAAAAATTTAAATGAATATGACTCTTTTCTTAAAAAAAAAAATTGAATAAATGTAAAAATTGTTTTGAAAAAGAATTACTGAAATAAACCCTAACCTAATTACTCTCTTATTTTTAGTTGTTTTTTTAAGGGCTTATCTATATATGAAAACATTAAGTCATAACCAAATCTTAAAAAGTTATCCAAAAATAGCTAATATTTGGGTTGAATTCAATTATATTGTCTAAAAGATAATTAATCCTGGCCTTTTAGAAAGATTATGACGGAATAGTAACTCAATAGGTGCACCATAACATCCATTCTTTTAATTAATCTGTTTAAATAATTGAAAAGTTAAAAGGTGCATTAAAATAAAATACTCCACTTCGTATCAATTAAAATTACAGCTAATTATTAAACAAATTAACGACTCACAAAACGAATGCAATAAAAAACACACATCCAAACGAATAAAGAATCAAAGATTTCATCACATACAGGGCAAACTCAAAACATAAAAAAGTAATAATTATAAACCCTAAACCAATAATGTCTAGAACTTGGCTTGAACTCCAGCGATAATGGATTTATCAGTTTGGAAAGCCTTTGCAAGAATATCTGTTGAGATGTCAGGATTTGATCCAAACACAGCATTAGCAATGGTAATAACACCTGGATTTTGACTACTGAGTGCAGCAAGAGCAACCGCCGGTCCGTGTCCAATATTCTGTTGGAAGTGAATGAGACCAATGGGAAAAACAAACACATCACCCTTTTGAAGCACCTTGGTGAAGAGACGATTCTCGGTGTTGGAGGTGACAAAACCGACGAGGAGGGTTCCTTCAAGGACGGTCAAGATCTCGGTAGCACGAGGGTGAGTGTGTGGTGGGTTGATGCCCCACGGAGTATAGTCGACACGTGCCAAAGAGATGCCGAGAGTGTTGAGTCCAGGGATTTGAACCACATTCACTGCACTCACTCGAGATCCAACTGGATTTGATGTGTTCCCTACTTTGTTAAGTCCACTAAAGAAGAAATCATCAGCTGTCACATCTTTTGGATCTTTACACACAACTCCATTCACTTTCACTACAAAATCATAAGCAAACATTAGAACATATATTCTCGACTAAGAGGCTAGATATTTGAAAGGGTTGTTCATATATCTACCAGTACTGTTTGGATCTGCAACGCAAAAATCTTGGAGAGGACTAGGATCAGATGCAAAAACGACAACGACGACATACGTTGCGACGAGAAGTCCCAAAATGATAGCTTCGGATGCCATGGCCAATGAAGAAATATTGAGGGATATAGAAGGAAATGTTATATGATCTGATCGGTTTGCAAGAAGAGAATTAAAAAGTTTGATATTGTTGAGTTTGTGAAATGGGAATCCAAAAAACTTCGTATTTATAGAGATAGAAATTAAGATGGATGAAGGAAATTAGGTGGATGAATTTGAAGGAGTCTTAATTAATTTGGCCGTCCGTCATATATAATATGTTTGAATTAATGGGTAACATGAATCTTCTTCTCCTATTCATTCTAAACTTCATAGATGACGGCCGGCGGATATATATTTATATGAATCTATTCTAGAATCTTATAGCCATTTGTGTGCAAATCCCCCTTTTTTTTTTTTTTTTTTTTGAACTTTCCAAAATCATAGAAACTAATTAAGTAGATAAATTATCTCAAAGTAATTAAGAATTGCACAAAACTAAGTCAAATTTCTCTTTCATTATTATAATAATTTGGGTTGAGTGAATTTTGACCATTAATCACTACAATACCCAAGTCTCTCTTGAACTCATTCTTCAATTCACCAACCACAGTTAATAAACAATTAAATTATAATCCAAATCATACACACCAACTCTATTTAATTTTACGGTTTCAAACATATGAATGGGTAATGTTTTAAGTAATTAAAGCTTTCTAAATGATACAGATAAAACCCAGTTAATAACACAATTAATTTATAATCCAAATCATACCCACAAACTCTAAACTTTTAGGCCAAAATACATTTTGTTTCATCTACTTCCTATATTTATGAATGCAATTAAGAAAAATGATGCATATGTCTTATTAAATCTTTTAGTAATTTGCTTTATTTTGGTTGTATAAATATAATTTTCTTAATATAAAGGTATATTTGATATAATCATTTCTTCATACCTTTGAAATATTTGTTGCTTCCAAATATTGATGGCCTGTAATATAATGATTACTACCAAATTTCGATTGCTTCTATATAATTATTACCTCAAAATAATTTTGATTATCTTAATATTAAAGATTTTTGTATGTTGAAATATAATAAGAGCGATCTTAAATTACACTTGTTAACTCCCTTTTAACTACACAATAAAAAAAAATTAACAATATGTGATTGGATAATTGGATAATTGGATAAGCGGTAAAAAATGTTGCAACCAAAAAACAATAAATAGTTTTCAAATTATATTGATTACCTTGAAATAATGATTTGCTTTTTGGAAGAAATGCTGCCTCACATTGTCTAATATTGATGGCTTGGGTCAAAATATTTGTCATCTACTATATTATTATTTATTTGAGGTGTTTATTTAAGATTAATTTATCCAACAAATCATTTTATTATTTTATTCGTCCCCCAAACTGGACAATTATCTCGAGGTGGACAAAACTAAGCCAAATTTGTCTTTTGATTCATATTTGACACTGATTTTGACTAAGCCTACCTTGTTATTTTAAAATTACTTATAAATATGTTTTTAAATGATACAAAGTCAAATTTAATTAACAATATAATTTTTAAACGATTAAAATTACTTATAAAAATTACTCACAAACATATTTTAGGCTATATTTTTAATATTCTATGAAAATTACTTATAAACAAATAATTTTCAATGAAATTACGTACTACTAAAGATACATTATGGATGTTTGTTCGAACACAATTTAATAAGCAATTAAAATCATAATAAAAACAACCATTAATGTTACCTTAGCAATGTGAAATTCTCTTAATTTCCTCGCCCGCCCTCTCTTTTTACAACGTTTGATCAACAACTACTCCAACAGTAATTATTTTACACTTTTGACATAGAAATGCATGTTCTTGGTATTAAGGTTTGAAATTATGTTCTTCAGCCACCCCAATTATTATTATTAAATAAATAACCTTCAAAGTGATCTATAAATACAGCTTAATTATTATTGTTAATCCATCCACACAATTCAAAGCAAAACCATACCCCATATAACTTTAGTTCATCAAAATAATAATGGTCACTTGAGTTTTCTTTCTCACGTTTCTTGTCCTAACTTGTTTTATTGGATTGGCAATGACATCGGATCCTAGTCCACTTCAAGATTTTTGTGTTGCTGATCCAAATAATCCTAGTAAGTATATATATATATGCTCAACAATAATATATTATTGATCTAATTTTTATGTGAGTTATTGTCGTTTGTTGAGAAATGCACATTAAGAAATGGAGACCTCACAATATAAATATAATATATGGTTTTATTGTCAATTGATTTTGTGAGAAAACTCAAGTGTTTATCTAATATAATACCCTTTTGCGACAAACTGACAAAGAGTGCATGTGCAAAAGTGAAATAATTAATTGATAATTAATTGGTGTATGTCGCAGTGAAATTGAATGGGATAATTTGCAAGGATCCCAAACTTGTAGAAGCCAAAGACTTCTTCTCAAGTGGGTTGCATGTGCCAGGTGACACTAACAACTCTGTTGGCTCTCAAATAACTCCCGCCAGTATTGTTCAAATTCCAGGACTCAACACTCTTGGCATCTCTCTTGCTCGCCTTGACTTTGCCCCAAATAGCATCGTCACTCCTCACACTCGCCTTCGCGCCACTGAAATATTGACCCTCCTCGAAGGCAAACTCTTGGTGGGTTTCGTTACCTCCAACCCAGAAAACCGTCTCATAACTAAGATATTGAATAAGGGTGACGTCTTCGTCTTTCCCAATGGACTAATTCACTTTCATAAAAACATCGCCCATCGTCCTGCAGTTGTCATTGTAGTTTTCAGCAGCCAAAACCCAGGCATTGTTACCATTGAAAATTCTGTTTTTGGATCAAAACCCGACATTCCAACCGATATTCTTGCAAGGGCTTTTCAAACTGATCCCACTTTAATAGCCAACCTTCAATTCAAGTTTTAGGGACACATTAATTATGTTATATTTTCATGTAGTTTTATCATTCCGGTTGTGTGTCGCATGTTTTGTAATTTTATTTTCAGTTTTACCTTCTCAAGTTTCATTTCATATTGTATTAATTTTTCAGAATATTTCTCTCCATGCAATAAATTAATGTGTGCTTAATATCTGAGCGAGAGAGAATGAAATTTGTCTGTTTTTTTTTTTTTTTTTTTTTTTTTTTTTTTATTTCTCACATATCTCAAAATATTATTACAAAAAAAAAAAAAAAAAAAAAAAAGAAAAAGAAAAAGGAAAAAGAAAGGTAAACTATGGTCCATGTATATAATTTGAGATTTGTGTCATCACCTCCTACTCTTCTCAAACTTAAAATATGTATATTCGTGGTTCACAATTAACAAAATTCGTTAATTCAAGAACCTTTTTTAAATATTAAAATTTGATTGTTCAATAATTTAGAACCTTAGGGAGTAATTTGACACAAACTGAAAAAAATTAAGAAGGTTATTAAATGCTATGAACTAGTCGTTAGAGTAATTATCGGAGTTGGTCACGATCACCGAATGTGATTGTCGATGTTTGTCAACAGAGATAGTCGTCGAGGTGGTGTCGTTGCCGAAACTAGATGTTGGAGGTGGTCTTCCCTAGAGTTGGTCGTCATAGTTGGTTACTAAAGTACTTCGCCATATTGAATTGGTTACTTTAACCATATTGAATTGTAAATAGTGCTACCTTAACAAATGGGTGGTTAAAATAATCCTTATTCCCATTTTCTTAACACTATCCCTGAGTGTACAAATTTTAAGGATTAAATACTATTTTGATTCTTGTACTTTGAGTTTTGTTTTATTTTGATCAATATACTTTCAAATATCTAATTTTAATTCATATGTTTTTAATAAATTTTAAATTTAGTCTTTTAAAATTATTTTTTTATTGAAATTGTTTAAATAATAACAATAAATTTCATTCGAAAAGATATGTAAGTACAGACTTAATTTTATAGAAAAATCAACTAAAGGGGAATTTTTAAAATTAGAAAAATAAGAGAAACTATTTATACAAAATAACAAAAATTTTAAATAGTTGTAATAGACGTCGATAAAAGTCTATCAGGATCTATCAGCGGTAGAAATAATAGAAGTCTATTACTGATAGATGCTGATAGAAGTCTATCAGTGTTTTTTTTTTACTATTTTATGTAAATAGTTTGACATTTTTTTTCATATATGAAAATTCCCATAAAGTAAATACAAATATTAATTTTAAGATTGATTGAAATACATAAACTAAAATTAGATATTTATAAAGTTATTTTTCAATATAAAAAAATAGTTAAAATATAGAAAAAAATTTCAATCCATCGGGGAGTGAAATTTGATTACTGATATTTTTGTATTTAATAATAATTTTCCAAATAAATAAATAAATAAAAATGCAAAGTGTAAAGCATGAATTGTAAAAGGAAATGTAATGTAATGTTGCGGCGTTTTGTTTTGTTAAATGGGAGACGTTGGTGCCACATGGAAGCGGTGGCAGACACCAAAGCAAAGATCTTGCTAACCACGTGGTATCCATATGCTTATAAAACGACATGTCGTCACCACACCCAACATTCTAAATTTATTTATTATTAGCTAATAATTATATGCTTGTGTCGTTATATATATTCTCCATTTGCCAAACTTCACTGTGCAAAGAATTATAAACCTAAATGAAGGTATATCCTCCTTTTTCTTCCACCTCACATGAAAGGAATCATTATTATTTTTCACAAAAGTTTTCTTAAAAAAAAAAAAAAAAAAAAAAAAAAAGGTATTGTCCTGTTTAATGAGATTTTGGTCTTTTTTTTTTTCTTTTCCTTTTTAAGCGAAGTTTTAAATTTGTGGAAGAAATTGTATCTGTGGGGTTCCCTACAACAGTTACTTTGTTGTACTATTGAGCTTTTATTTGAACATGGAAAGATATTCACATCTAACAGTTTTTTTTTTTTTTTTTGACTTTTTTTTTGACTTTTTTCTGTAGATTGCAAGTCCTTCCCAACAGGAAATATTATTAAATGAGTTGAAGGTTTGTTCTTTTCTTTTCTTTCTTGTTAATAATTAGTAGTCAATTACAAAATTATATATATGCCTTATTTATTCAGTTAATATCATTGAACATTTTCCAAATTCACATTTTCCTTGGATATTGGATGTTTTTTTTTTTTTTTTTTTAAGTCTATAGTTGTCTTATACATGCCATGTTCTTACACTATGGATTTATGCTGTTCAATGCCAATGTTTTTGGATTGAGGACATTGCAGGAAGAAGATCACAGCACGAACGACGACAACGACGACGAACGAGAGGATGATTTGGAAGATGAGGGAGGCTCGACACAAATTAAACAACGACAAGTTATTTATGGATCTTATCTAGTACAAGGCAAAATGAATCATGGAATGGAGGACTATATCGTTACTGAAGAACGACATGTGGACGACCATGAGCTTGGACTATTTGCAATATTTGATGGCCACTCGGGTCGCGATGTTGCAGAATACTTGCAGAGTCATCTGTTTGATAACATCTTAAGCCAGGTTTTGAAAAAAGCCATTAAAGGAGGTTCAACATAACAGCGGGAAAGTAACTTACCATTTCTCATTTTTGTGAATAATTTGGACAGTGTGATTTCTGGGAAGACCCTGAAGGAGCAATCAGGACAGCATATAAAGCAACAGATGAGGAGATTTTAGCTAAAAAAGTGGGAAAGAGAGGAGGTTCAACAGCAGTCACAGCTATACTGATCGATGGACAGAAGCTAATTGTCGCACATGTAGGTGACTCACGGGCGGTGATATGCAGGAATGGCTCAGCAAAACCAATTACGGTCGATCACGAACCAGAGAAGGAGAAGGAGTTTGTTGAGAGCCGAGGCGGATTTGTTGTGCAAATGCCAGGTCCTTTGACAACAAATGAATCTGAAAATAAACTTGTCAGTTGATTTTCTATGTGTTGTTTACTATTGAAATTTTGTTTCATAGGAAGTGTGCCACGGGATACTCACAATTGACAATGAGACTGAGTTCATCATTTTGGCCAGTGATGGCCTCTGGAAGGTTCATTTCTTTTGCTCATTTGTCTTGTATCCTGGATTCACTTGACAAAACAATGAGAAAATGGGGGAATTTTGGCACCTGAAGGCTTTGTTCTGCTACTGAATAGTTAATAAAAACATTGACTCAACAAGAAAGATCTAAAAGAAAGCTCAGAGATTTCCATGGTGGGGTTTTGGAGAACTACTCCTTCCATAGTTAATCACTTTTGTACTGTAATGCAATGGCAACTTTCATGGCTGGCTGGCTTGTTCCCAAGAGGTATTTGAGATGGTGTTTTGTTTTGGTTTTTTGTTTGAAAATGCAGGTAATGTCAAAACAGGAGGCTTGTGATTGCATCAGAGAAATGGCAATGGATGCTCAAAAGGCTTCAGAGGAATTGATTAAAGAGGCATTGTCTAAGATGAGCTACGATGACATTTCCTGCATTGTTGTTACCTTCCACTGAACATCTCCATCGCTCTTTATATTTTCAGAGGAGTTTATGAAATGGCCATTGATGGTCAGAACAGTTTAGTTTTGATTGACTGTATAAGATCTCTGGCCGATCACTTTCTTCTTAAAATGTGTCTTTCATGAGAACAACTACTTGATATAAAGCAGCAAAAAAATACTTCAAATTCACTTCCCAGAATGATAGCAGACTTCAACAAAACAAAGGATACCAATATAAATTATATTTGGAGGAAACTAAGCAGAATTTGAAAGCTGTATATAAAGAAATGCAAGGACGCTTTGCAGATGACAACCAGTGCAAGCAGAGAAGCCTATCGTGTATAACCAATTACATTTTGAGCAATACAATAATGCAGCCATTAGTAAAGAACTAAAAGGCAACAGAAAAATCTAAGATTCATACTGCTATAGTGAAAGATCAAATTCAAAAGAATATGACAAAAAAATAAAAATTTAATTGAATATAGGCAGAAGGCAGTTGGCCTTACTAGTTATGTAACCAATCTATTAGGATAAGTGATCAGTTGGAGTTGAAGCGTTCGTGTTGGATTTTTCCTCATCCCCATCAAGATCTAGCCTCTGTTCCTCAGCTTGTGATCCTTCTAAGTTTATTGTGCAAGAACTTTGTGCATCATTAGTGCGGATCCAAGCATCATGGAGTTGCAGAGAATATTCTAGGTGCCATAGAACTTCCCCCATTGTTGGACGAATCTTCCCTTCATCAGCAAGGCATTTTTCTGCTATCTCTCCAAATGTTTTCAGAGACTCGGGACAATATTTGTCTTTGAGATGTGGGTCTATGATGGTGTGCAGCAACTTTTTGCGTTGCCATTTCATTGCCCATTCTGCAAGATTTATCTGATCCTTAGGCAAACTTGGGTTTATAACAGCTCGTGCACAAACAACTTCTAACAATACCACACCAAAAGAATAGACATCAGATTTTTCACTCAGCTGCTGGCGCCTGAAATACTCCGGATCGAGGTAGCCAAAGCTGCCCTTAACTGCAGTACTAACATGGGTATGATCCAAAGCAGGACCTGTTTTTGAAAGACCAAAATCAGACATTTTTGCAACAAAGTTTTCATCCAAGAGTATGTTGGTCGTCTTCACATCTCTGTGGATTATTCCTCTCTCAGCTCCTGTGTGAAGGTAATGGAGTCCCCTGGCTGCACCAATGCACACTTCCAATCGCTGCTTCCATGTCAAAGGTGGGAGATTACTCCCAAAGAGATGGCTTCTAAGAGTGCCATTTGCCATATATTCGTAAACCAAGATCATTTCCTTTTGCTCGTCGCAAAAGCCGATCATGGAGACCAGATGCCTATGCCTAAGTTTAGAAAGCATTTCGATTTCGGTCTCAAACTCGGCAAGTCCCTGCTGAGACTGTGGGTTTGCTCTCTTGATTGCCACAAGAGTACCATCATCAATCTCCCCTCTGTAGACCTTACCAAAACCGCCAACTCCAATCATCAGAGCTTCATCAAAGTTATCTGTCGCTGCAAGAATCTCTGCTAATGTAAACCATTTGCCAACTCGGACAGATGGCAAGGTTCCAAATACACTCTGGCCTCCCCCCAAGGACCCTCTGGCATAAGTGTTGGTGACAGTGGCTCCATGACTGGATCCTGCTCTCCACCTAGAAGAGTTCTTCTTAGTGAAATTCCTTCTCCGGATTCTGCAGAAATAGATTATGAGAGTGGTAACAATAGCAAGGAAAACAACAGATGCTAAACCTGCTCCAATGCCTATCCAGAGAATTTGAGATTTTGAGTTTCCCGTTGATTCCTCCAAGGCATTAAACCTGTCAATGTACGCGAGATTCCCATTTTGACTCAGCTTAAAGATTTCCAGACCATTCAAGAGAGCATCTGTTCCAGCCGCGCCTGCAGCCGTATCAGGGCCTAATTGAATCCAAAGGGTGTTGATTTTGGACGATATTGGTTCAAGGAAATCCACATGATATGCTCTGTTAATTCCCCCCGCTCGTACAAACACATCAAAATTCTCAACTGCAGTCCTGTTGTTTATGTAAATCTTGAAAACCCTCTCTCTTGCCTTCTCATACAGCAGCTCACAGAAATGCAATCTAATCAAATACTCGAAACCGGGATGAACTTCGAATTTCCACGACATGTTGAACCTTTTCTCGAGCACTTCAGTCTCAGACATCGTTCTGGCTGTTTCATATACAGGGAGAGGAGCTACAATGGAGTCATTCATGGAAGCATATGTTACATTAGAACTGTTATGTATCTCAGAGCCAGCATTTGCTGTAATCATATAACTCGAGTCCACTTCCCACATTCTCCAAAGATCTGAATCTTGAGTGGGCTTGATCACCGACCCTCCAACATTCAATCTGTACATAGTTTCAGTTCCCCTTTCACTCACATTCAAACTAACAGCACTTCCACCCACCTTATCAATGGAACCTCCAAAAAGCTCATCCACCAGGGGAACAATTTCAATAGCATTAATGAAACCAAATGATCCCCCAGAAGGGGAGAACTCAAGAACAAATGCTTCTGAATTGACAGAAATAATGAACTCTTTAATCAAAGAGAATGAACTTGAATTGACCCCAGAACGCTGAAACTCCATGTTCTTATATGCAATCTCATTGGGAACGCTGAACTCTGAAACTAATCCAAGACCATTTGCTGAGACAGAAAATGATGACTCGTTCACATTGAGATTCTCAAAAGGAAAGGGGCAGAAATGAAGCCGAACAACATGATTGCCCCAAGCTCCTTTAAAAGTATAATTCAGGGAATTAGTAAATATCCGAGCAGTTTTATACAGCGGCTCAAAGATTGAATCGCCGTTTAAAGTGGCTGTGGAAGCATTGATATTAGCTCCAAGATTGCCCACAGAAAAATTCCCTTCGGAAGTCAGGTCGCCAATCCATTTCCTCCCATCAGCAGTTTCATTTGAACTTGAACCGCAGTTGATGAAAAGAGAATTGGATTTGGCATCTCCAGCTTGTAGATACTCAGAAATTATCAGAAGTAGTAATGGAATCAAGAATTTCCGGATTTGAAACTTCCCCATCTTCCCCAATAAACGAAATCTTGCCTTATATGCTCTTTCAATATAAAGAAGAAAGAAAATATCAACTATATTTCCAGCCAACACTCATAAACAAGCAGGAATCATAAACCCATTCAGTAACTGAACGCCCCAACTCCAAATAAACTTCAATTGCAAGAACATTGTATTACCTTAACCAAACTAATAGGCGCATCAGAAAGCGAGAGCCATAAAAACCCAACTGCAAATTCCTCTAAGAAATTGGAATCAACCTTTATCTCCTACCAACAGCCTCAGCTAACTGGCAGATCTGAACAACAAGAACCCAGAAGGGGAAAAAGAAAAAAGAACAAACCCCCACAAGAGAATCAAGGAAGGAGCATTTGAAGTGGGGCTTTCTCTCAAGAAAAAAAATAAATAAAAATAAAATAAAATTAGAACATGGGTTGTTGTTGTTGGAAACAGATAGAAGAAGGGTCGATACGATATTGCTTTTTCACCATATCTTCTTCACCAAAGAGCCAAAAGATCTGACACCATTGAAACGGACGCACGTAAAACAATACAAATTCCGGGAAATATAATGTGTAATGTAACTGAAATCCAAAGTTTTGATTCATTCACTGTTATTTTCCTCTCTCTTACACAGCTTTACTTTTATGGCCATTGTGAGTTGGTATGGAAGAAGCAGGTTTTTGGTTGCCAGAGATGGGGCTCCATTATTTGGGAGATGGGTCACATGCTTATGTCTGGAGGAAGATAAGCAAAAGCAATTATTCTTGCGGCATTTCCTCAAAAACTACCATTTTCTTACACTTTTAAACTCAATAAAATGAAAGCCATTTTTCTTGTCTTTTGCTCTATTCCGTACCACATGGTACTCTAAATAGTCCTCACTCCTCACTTACCTTCAAAACCCAGTCTTCATTTTATATCTAACAATTGCCTTCGTCACTTCCCATTTCTACAAGCATATTTGAAGAACATCTTTTTTTACTTTAAGCTTAATTCTTGGCTTCATGTGAATTTAGATCAATAAATGTTAATCATTCTACATATCCAATCAGAACAGTTTTCCTTATCTATGATAAAAATCTTAGTGCTTCTCGATATGTTTGAGGGTCATGCATATCCAATGAGAATAGTTTTCCTTTTCGTTTTAGTCAATCTTGTAGTAATAGTTGATGAGAACGTAAGTTGACTTCTGCATTCATAGAATAATTCTTTAAAAAAGAAAAATGACCCAAGTGGTCTAGTTGAAAAAAATGTTAAATTACAAGTTTAGTCTTAGACTTTGAAGTTTATGTCTGTTTGGTCCCTAAAAAATAAAATTACAAGTTTAATAAGTCTTGAAATTTTAATTTTGTGTCACATAAGCCCTTGGACTTCAAAAATATCTAATTGATCTTTGAAGCTTCAATTTTATGTGTAATAAACTTTAATCTGTTTTTTTTTAAATAATAATAATAATTTTATATCTAAACTTTTAATTGCTTGTCTAATATGAATTTTAAAAATTATCTAAAATATGTCAAGGACCTTTTAAATGCATAATTAAAAATTCAATGATCTATTGGATATAGAATTGAAAGTTTAAGAATTTATTAGACACTTGCTTAGAACTGAAAGTGTAAGGAATTGATATACACTTTTTAAAGTTTCAAGACTTATTATACACAAAATTGAGAGTTCATAGATTTACTAGACACTTTAGAAAGATCGGAAGTCAATTAGATAGAAAATTTAAAAGTTAAGATACTAAACTTATAATTTAACCAATTTTTAGTGTACTCATCCGATATGTCATCCTCATCATTGGTTCGGCCCGCCTTAAAAAGTGAAGGCCCAAGCTCGATCCAAGCCCAAGCCCAAGGGCTGCCTAAGGCATTATTTGGGCTTAGATCGAGTCGGTCCAACCTTCAATACGCAAGCCCATACCCTAACCCTTAGGCTTGGCTCTTTGGATCAAAATTTAGGTTAAGTTTGGGTTGAGCTTAGACCGGCTCATTAGATTAACTCATTGAATATTAATTTTTTAAATATTTATAAATGTATAGGTATATTTTAGATTTTTTTTAATGAAATGTTATTAAAATTACATTTTTATCAAATTTATTTTATATCTTTATTATTTTTTAAGATAAAATTATTGATATTGCAAATTTTTTTAGTAATTTAAATTGTTTTGAAAAGTAAAATACTATATATCTATAAAAACTACGATATATCTAAATATAATCTTAAAAATTTATTATATATATAGAGATCCAATAATAAATCTATTAGGTTGGTCCGACGGGTCGATTCAAATATGGTTCAATCAGGTCAACTAATGGGTCAGTCCAATTACCAAAATAGTGATCATATCTAACCCAGTGAATGAATAGGTTAGGTTGAGTTAGTCAAATGTTGACTTTAGGCCGAGTTTAGATCTAGACTAAGCTGACTGTTGAGTTTCAGACTTGTTGATGAAGCTGACCGATGCGTACTCCTCCAAGCTCTTCCAACTAAAATATGAGAATAGTGACGCCAATGTAATAAAATTAGAAAAATACATTTTCGTGAAGAAAAAAAAGATCCATTCATCTTATAAGTCACATTATTTTGGGAAGAACGACGGCAGATATATTGGTATAATGATACATTTTAATTATAGATGTTAAAAGCAAAAAACAAAAACAAAAAACAAAAGGCAATCATGATAAGATAAACAGCCCCCTTTCCCCTAAAGATACAAATTAGGATATATATATATATATATATTTTTTTTTTATTTTTTTTTTTTG
Source organism: Lagenaria siceraria (assembly GCA_002890555.2). Taxonomy (NCBI): domain Eukaryota; kingdom Viridiplantae; phylum Streptophyta; class Magnoliopsida; order Cucurbitales; family Cucurbitaceae; genus Lagenaria; species Lagenaria siceraria. The sequence goes on from CM016485.1 coordinate 745,254, forward strand.
TAAAGAGTCAACACAAATATTTGTATATTGTAGCTGGACTAGACCCAATCCATACACATGGCTTTCCTTACTTTATTTCTATGGTGCTTTTAATAATTAGATTTTGAAATTAAAAAAAAGGTTGTCTCGACTTCACCAAAAATCTTGTTTGTTTCCATATAACAGTTCCAAATTCCAAATCAACTTCACTTCTATCTCTCTAATAAATTCTTGCAAAGATTGAAATTGCCATCACCAATTAAAAACCAACCAATAAGATAAAAACAGCCACGCCCATCTCGATGACAATACATTCTCAAAAGATGGAACAGCAGAGTCTTGTGATATTTCTACTGCATTTAATAGATAAGCATCATTTTTTTTTTGTCAATAAATTTTAAATTTAATTTTCATTTTCAAAACTATTACAATTATAGTCTGATTTTTGTTTCAATTTAATCATTAAATTTTAAGATTTATACTTTTAAACTTGATTTTTTACTAAATACTCAAGACTAAAGTTTATTAATTAACTTAAAATACTTATGGAGTGAGATTTTAAAATTAATTTTAATTGTAATGAAGAACTGTGAAACTTAATTAGTTATAACTTTTTTAATCAATTAATAGACATTAGCACTAAAGACTGAAAGTGAGTATTTAACACACACAAAATTAAGGTTAAAAATGTAAATCTTGAAACATATAGAACAAATTGAAACAAAACTCAAACCTCAAGAGTAAAATTGTAACATTTTGAAACCTACAGATTGAAATGACATCAAAATTAAAACGTAAAGACTAAAAGTGTAACATTTTAAAACTTAAGAACCAAATAAAGATTGGCCAAACCCTATGAACCAAAATGTACTTTGCCCTTTAAAAATAATTCACTACAAACACAAAAAGTCACAAAGGAAGTCAGTAGAACGTCTTATGCAAGTATTAATCATGAATGGAAAAAAAAATGCATTTTCAAGTCATCTAAGGAAAAAAGAGTACCAAAAAAGGGACAGATCTGGCCATCAATGGCCCTTCATTTGGCTAGACTTCTCTATCACAATCAAAGCTCCCTCCATACACAGATGCCCCAAAATTTTAACACAAGAAAACCAAGTCTTGTCGGATCCATCCACATTTAAAAAAAAAAAAAAAAAAAAAAAAAAAAAAAAAAAAAAAAAAAAACCCGACTTTTTCCCCCTCATTATTCAGATTCGATTTGATATGCCAACAACTATTGATTATTTTAATACATATATACATGTAGGAGCAACAAGCAATCCAATTATTGTGTTTAAGATTAGTGCAGAAAAAGGGAAAGGAACAGGAGAGGTTATTAAAAGTCTAAACCCAAACTTGTGTCCACAGCATGATTTTGACTCTCAAACAACACCCTACAGGCATTAAGCTAAAGAAACAATGGAATCACCGACACTGTCCCCATCTTAACAACTAGCAGATTCCAGATTGATCACAGAACTCCATTCAGATAAGTGTACAACTCTCTAGTCTAAGATTAACTTTCTCCATCTTGTGAAGAAGACAGATGGAGTGTTCTGATTCATGAATTTCGACCCCAATCTGTAGCCATATATTGAGAAAAAACAGACTATCTTGCATTCGATTTACTGGATGAAAGAACCTTTACAACAAAGGAAAGAGAGAAAAGAGAACTATGAGAAACAATAAACATCTAACAAAAAGAACCCTAAGGGTTAAACTGAAAATGACGAGCCTACAAGCCCTGAGACAAAAAGAATGACTTATTTTATACCTAGAAATCCTGTTCTCCAATCTATATTGCTGTTGTGTTAATCCCATTTCTGCCAATTGATTTTCTCAGTGTTAACGTCCGATGAGATTAGGACTGGTAACTGAAGTTTTGAGGACATGGGTTTCCTGCCTCCAGACAAACTAGTTAACTATATCTACTTACAGTTGCTCCTCCCTTTTTGGAGGCGATGTATAGCTTAGAAATAACGTCTTTCCAGAAATCCTGCAATGCAAAACATGCAGCAGGGAACTCACAGCTTTTTACCTGTCCAATGAAAAACAAACCGAAGGAAAAGGTATGATGATTGTTTCCCAGAAAACACTGAAATGCACAAGAATCAGTTGTATTTATCATCTTCCAAATGAAATCCACTCAAAGTTGCATCTAAATTACAAGGTATTGCATCGCTAGAAACTCAATAAATAGGGTTGCAATGGATTAGGATGTGACTATTTGATTCTAGACGTTACCTCATCAAAGCATGTCAAAAAGCCTCTGTCGTATCTCCACTCAATTCTCTTTTTACAAGCTTCAAGATCTCAACAATCTATGATAGAAAAGAAAATACAAGTATAAATTATAGGCACATTTAAGGCGTCAGTGAATATACATACATATATATATAGACACACACACATACAAACATACATGATACTACACTTAATCACAGAAGATCCATAACTTATTTTACTCCGAGCACACGCATATAACCAGCCACAAAAGCTAGATAACCAAAAGAACCCAAAATTGTTGTGGTAATGTAAAATATGAATGAATAAATAAATAATGTATTCAATCACCGAGGACCCCGAAATTATTGTGGTAATGTAATTAATGTTTGTTATCTTCTTATTTTTATTTGTTTGGGAGTCTCAAGGGCAAAAATTATAGATTGTCAACAATACTTAACCCAAAAAACATAAATAAATAAAATAAAACCAAATTATAGGTGATAATGATAACCAAATATCAAAAAGTTAGATATCAAGCTGACAGTCGATCGTTAATAGACTCCATGGATCCTCAACAAATGGAAAGTGTCGGTTAAATCTGGCAATCGGATGATCAATTGCAGTGCAATCAGGATAAATATTGGATGAGTTAAAGATGCAAAATAAATTGTGGTTGTCAACCTTTCAAAAGGTCTGCATGTACAAAGATGAAACGATTTTAGAGAATATAAATCTCAAAGAAATAGACCAAAAGGTTTATCTACTGTACATTATCACCAGTTCAATTAAATACAAGTCCTCCATTCAATCGACAAGGTGAAAGATTTTCAAATTGTATCTCCGTGCTCACCCAAAGATGAAAAGCTTTTGATAGGAGTAGATAGAAAAGGGTAATGTGGCAATTGAAAAGGCAGTTTGTAAGAAGTTGGTTGGACATAGTTGTTATAACCAGAGGAATCAGATGCGAGAAAGGGATAGACTTGAGAGGGAAGGAGTTCAATTGCTTGACCCACTTGGAACTCAAGTAATTTTCTATATATCCCCACATATGATTTTCAAAAGTTTTCTTATCCGCTTCCTATCAAATTTTCACTGTATAGTTCCAATATTCAAGGAGATGAACAAAAAGGTTCTCAAAGCATGTATTCCGCATTCAAGTAATGAACTGATTATTTTCAAATCACAAAAACAAACTTAACATTTTCAGTGAAAAACAATAGTTTGTGAATTGAGACTATTTTTCTCGATTTCTTGACAGAAGGTATTAGTGAATAGTGAGAATTAACACAGGAAATTCAAAATTGAAGGAAAAGCAGGCTTACTCCAGGATAATGTTTCAATATTGGTGAATAATGATCAAGAGCAATGTACATCTTTTCAAGAAGTCTTAAAAGAGCATCAACCTCATCCCCCAGAAGATCGACCTAAAACAGAAACACAAATCAATAGCTGTAAGCCTATACCAGACATAGTGAGAGAATAACAAAACAAGAGAACAAATACAAAATACCATATCCAGAGAAAACGATAATCCAACATATAGAACCACAGACTGCAGAATTTCACAACGGCTTACTAATTATGACGCTTCTTCTAGACGTCTTTTTCAAGCAACCAAATCATTTGGAAGTTCCTAGTTGAGAACAAATACAAAATACCTATTGACAAGCCTGCATTCTTTTTCTTTTAATTAATTGTGGAGAACTTTGAACTTCTACATCAAAATAATAATAGATTCTTAAAACTCTCGGAAATAATATCTTAGAAACACAAATCATTTATGAGAAAATGGGTTTCAAACATAAAATTAATAGCGAGATTGAGTGCCATAGTTAAATCTAATACTCCTCTAATTTCTAAAGAACGGAAGAACCAGAAGATCATTGTCAAAAAGTATACATAAATCATCCATCCACCTGGCTGCATGTACAAGTTCCATAAGTGAAAATTCAATATCAGAAAATAGAACTAACAAATTGATTCACTTGGAAAATCTGCTTTAGTACCTCAGCTTCAGCCTTTTGGAGGTCAGAACACCTCTTCTCAAGCCTCTGCTTGTACAGCAAACCTTCCCTTTTCACCATAGAAGCATTCTGGATAAGGGACTTTGTCTCAGAACTCAAACTCTCCAGCCTGAAAACAAAACTACATATTAATGGCCATGGAGCATAAATTTTAGCACGCAACATTTAAATAAAAAAAATATACAGGACTAATTACGAAAAGTCAGAACAAGGACTAGTAATTTTTATTCATTTATGAGGCAAAACAAGAAGTTTAAACATCCCAATGAATGGATAATTAAACAGAGAGGTTGTAGGGGAACGGCAGAAACTGGGGGAAGAATGAAAGCATATAGGGATCAGTTTGGCTCATTCACACACATGCTTATGAAGAAAGAATATTGATCTAAAAACTTCAAGAAAAGAGCTTCTTGACAAGTTTTTCTTTTTAATTAAAACATGGAGTAAAAAGAGTATTGATATATTTATTTGGTTTGATTAAAACATGGAGTCAATCTCATTAAAGTGTTTATAAAACAGTAACTAAGGTCTTGGCCAATCGTTTAAAAAATGTTATTCTATCGACAATTTTTTACTCGCAGGAAGTGTTTGTAGTTGGGAGACAAATTCAAGCCACAGAGGATTACAGATATATATAAATTTTATAAAAAAAACATTTCAGAAAAAGTGATGATATTCTACAACAGGTTTAAAAGAATCAGTTCTTTCACGTATGTGATGAAAGAGTTACTTCATGTATGTGAATATGAAGGTAAAATCTCAATATGATAAGGAATAATAATGTGTCTAAAGCCGAAAAAGACAAGTGAGAAAGTATAGTCTAAGCACTTTAGAGAACATTTTGAAGTAAAGTTAGGTGTCTTAATAATAAACTTGGGGGCATGGCGAGCTACAACTCCACTTCAATATCCAATCTTTCCTCATAGAATCTTGTTAGAAGGGCATACTTTGTTGAGGAAAAAAGTGTGATATGATAACAGTAAAACTGTAATCCACTCATGACATCGACTGCCATGGTATTTACAACCCAGAAAGAAGCAACCTACTCAAGTAACCCCACCTCCCACCTCCGGGCCACATGAGCAGGTGTAACTAAGGTAAGATTGGAAGATATGGTCCTAGCTTCCTGCTAGAAGTATAACAATCAAGCATAGCCATGCCAGTGACGAAGAATAAATGTAGTAAAACAATCTTGAAGATTACCAATAAGCCAAGTTACAACAATAATACCAGAACAAATAATCAAAGTATTTGTCAAGTACCTTTCATTATTCCTTGAAATGTAGTCAATCACTCTATGCTCAAAATCAAAAACTTCTTTCAATAATTCCTGGACAACAAAAATTACTGATTCCATCTGCTTCCTAGTTTCCTTTTCTTTCTCCTCGACCAATAACTTAATCTCCTGATTCTCTGACACCATGGCAACAAGCATCCTCCTCTCTTCCTCAACCTTCCTAAATTCTGTCATAGCTTGTTCAAGGTTCCATTTTGATTCATAAGTTTCCATCTCAAGTAATCCTACTTTTTGCATGGCCTCTGACAATTTAAGCTTGGTAGTATTTGACTCTTCATGGCTTTTCAAAATCAGTATTTCCTGCCTGTTGGTCTGATCTTTCAAAGAGCCAACCTCTTCATAAGCTAAAGCTAACTTCTCTTTCTCTTTTTCTAATACAAAGGTTATTTCTTGCACAAGCTGTTCTTTTTCTTTTAATGATGCTCTATATGATATTAGTTCTGCTTCTAACTTCTCTTTTTCAAAAACCTCTACTTTTAATGCTTCTCCACAATGTAACACCTCTTTTTCTAGGGACAGTCGAGTACTCATCTCTTCCATATATCTGTTGTGCAAGCTAGTCATTTTCTCCTCAGCTTCTTTTAAGGATTCTTGTAAAACTACTCCTAGAAGACCTTGCATCACGATGGATTCCTCATCCAAATGATCATTTTCAGATGTACTAGCAAGCTCACCTATGAAAGACGCTCCTTCAAAGACAGTTTCATAAATTCCTTGCATGATATCATATTTCATAGCTGACTCCTCAGTGGCACAACTGATTTGATCCATCATCTCCCTTAAGAAGCATTTGACTATATCCTCACAAATTGAGGCTTCAAACTGTGCATCCTGCATCTCACATTTAATTTTTTCATTCGTAATTAATGACTTAGAAAGTAAAAGAGAATGTTGAGACATTTTCTCGGCATGGCTTGAAACTTGAGAAGACAAGCACTTAATCTCCTTTTTCTTTTCCCCAAGCAAGTCCTTAAGGTGGTGATTTTCTGAAATAAGAGACTCCAGTCTATTCCTCATTGTGCCTAGGCTTTCATCATTAGCACCAGATGACCGTAACTTCTCATTTTCCAAAAGAATGTCATCTAATTTTAGAATAATGTCAGGGATTTTTCTCCTTAGTATGTCAAACTCTTTATCCTTTTTCAACAAAGATGACTTCTCTCTTTCTTTCAAAAGTTCTCTTTTAAGACTGAAATTTTCTTCAGTAATTACTTGTACTTGGGACTCATGGTTTCTACTCATTTTTGTCATCTCAGTATTAAAATGATTAATTAATTCATCTCTGTTCAAATGCTTCAGACGAGAAGGATCCACATTCTCAGGAAGACTCGTCTTGGACATTTCATGTTTGCCATTTCCTTCCCAATGCAAAGTTGATGGAGTCATATGATTACTTAATAACTTGCGGTGAGAATGATCAGAATCCATGGAACTATAGGAAATCAAATGTCCAACTTCAGAAGGAGATAGTGATTTTGAAATTATATCTAGTTCTTGACGTAAATATGAAATTTCTTTCATCTTCTCGGCTGATATCTTTCTTTCATTACTCAAAATTTTAGCATTGTGGTCCCATAATTTTTCCTCAAACTCTTGTTGAATACTCCAGATATAATTTCTAATCACCATGCCTTCAATATCTGCAAGGTACTCCTGCTCAACTTGCCACTGACCAAGAGATGCTTTTGACAGTCGAACTATGCCTTCCACCTGCTTATACAAAGTATCTAGGTTATCTTGAAGATCATCAATTATTTTATCGACATCAATACATCTAGAAGATGCTTTTTCTTGTAGTATACCACTCAATCCAAGTCCAACCAACTCAGAGCCTGAATTGATCTTTCTAATTGAATTGCATCCTCTTATTCTATCAATCTCTTTCTTTAGTTTCTTGAAGTTTTCCTTAGCTGTGTTCCTTAGGCTGCACATCGATTCTGCCATTTCATCATTCTCAAAGAGAGCACCAGAGACGCTGTCCTTTCTGTCACATTCAGTACTTTTTGGCTTACACGGCCTTAATGGAGACACCAATAACTTAGTATTCTCAGAACCCAAGTGGTAAGAGTGTATTATTTCCTTCAATTCAGACACCTCCAATTCTTTCCGAGTAATTTTCTCATGTGCCTCCTGAGAAATTGCACTTACCATACCCTTGATGACAGAGTCACTTACCATCCTCGAAATAGTCAACCGGTCATTAATGTCTTGCCAATAAGAGTCAAAATCCTCAAGGAAGTCATCACCCAGATTATCATCTTGTCTACAACTTTCGGTAAGCTGCAGCTTACCATTTTCTTCCAGAGTCGCATTTGCATCCATATCTTCCTATACTTGCAATGGCATCCTGATGAGGAAAACAATAAAACTCATGCGTTATTAATTTGAACAAAAACGTAATGAATGTGGCCGAATGGGAAGGGAATGAACCATATCGTAGAAGCGCCAGCTTGATCACTAAGAAGATGAATGAACGTGAAACTAAAATGTACTCTTCTATGACATCGAACTTTCAGAGAGGGGGAAGGGGGTTATCAATTGAATGGTAGGATACAGAGTAAAAAAAAAAAAAATGGCGTCCCTAATCAACATCGGCAAAATTTTCAAAACTCCCTTTCCCGAATACTTCATTAGCAACTAAGCAAGAGCTCGAGAACCAAAAGGTAGCAACTAAAAAGACAATTCAACTCCAACCATCAACGTCTCTCCAACTCAAGCACAGAAAACTACTCCAAATATAAAACGACCCAACAAGGAAAAGCTAAAACACCAGAAAAACAAACACAGTTGGTACTTACTGATGAAGCAGACCAGAAGTCAAGTGCTGGAGAAATTAAGGGTCAAGAGCTTCTGGAAACCTCAAGACGACGACAAAGAAAAGTCTTCCCGGGTCCCCCAGTGGTGAACTAGTGATAATTCGAATTGCTTCTCTGTTTATCAGCAAGGCTAAATTAGGGTTTTGCAGAGAAAAACGAAAGCAAAGTGGAAGGGAAGGAGTTGTTGAGCGGGAGAAGGAAGGTAGAAACAAGAACCGGGCCCAGAAAAGTAGGTATTTACACGATTTGCCCTTTCCAAACTGTAAATTAAATTTCTTTTGTCGATATTTCAGATTCCAATTCCATTTGTAAAGTTTCGGAATTGATGAAAATATGTTTTAAAATAATTCGTTAAAAATTAAATAATAAAAATAAAACATTTTTATTTCGAGAGGGGAAAAAGGAATCTGGTTACTGATGTAACAGGTGTGTACACAATTGATAATTTGTTTGTATTTGAATATAGTTTATTCATTTTTTATATTTTTCATTTCTTCTTTTTTTTCTATTGGAAGAAAATGATATTTTTCTTTTACCATGATGGATTAAGATTTTTCTTTACAGGGGTTGGATTAAGAATTAACTATTATCAACGTTACTTCAATTTTAATACTAATATTCTAATTTATTTGACAGCATGTAAATTATTTAGGGACTGTTTAGATTGATTTTCTCCAAATTAGAAAGTCAGTGCATAGTATGATTATATATTCCCTCTACTATGTACCTGGATATTATTCGGTGCATAGTATGACTAGAGATTTGCTTTTGTTATGTATCTGGAGACTACTTGATGCATAGTATGACTAAAGATTGCTCTGTTGTGCATATCAAGATGTCTCTATGCTAGTATGACTAGAGATTTGGGTACATATTTGGTGATGGTTTTTATCACCTTGTGCTTAAGGTTTCAAGAGCTACTTTTAAGAAATTTCTATATGTTTTTAATTATCTCGAGTTTGCAATTGCTCACAACTCACATTGCTCACAATAGGCTCAAATCTTAGGAACCTCCCTTTTTGTGTACGGTTGTTGACTAATCAAGTATTTTTTTAGAAGTATGTTAATCATTGAAAGTTTTTGATAATGCGAAATTAGTCCGAATAAATTTTATATCGGATTCAACTTTGTAAACTTTTTGGTTCAAGAAAATGCTTGGATGAATGGAAGTTTGTGGTAGTTGTATAAGTTTCTAACTATCTTGGTTAAATATTTCTTATGGATTACTTGATAGAGTTCAAGAAAATTTATGGACTTTTTAGTGTGCTCATTCTGGAGCTTTCGCAAAGAAAAGAAAGAAAGGAGATAGGAAAAACCCTCGATGCTTAATATGAAAGAAGAAGCAAAGAAGAAAGTTTAGAGTAAAAGTATTTGATTTTTGGAGAAGTAGAAAAATAGTATGAAAGAATTAAATTATGATGAAGAAACTTGATTTTAGTTGATTGACGTTCAACCCATGAAAATTTTGGTTAATCCATGAATTTTGGAGAAGTTAAGAGTGTTAGTTAATTAGTTTTTGTTTTTGGTTCAAGAAATTAGTTAATTTTAATTAAAATGAACACTCAAAAATTCTTCCTTATTACATATTCAAATTTGTATGAAAAGAATTAGAGAAGGAAAAATAGATAAAATCCTAAAACAAACTTTAGAAGTCTAAGTTTTACAACTCTACAACATAAACATAGATTTCATAACTGCAAACTACACAACTCACAGACTTCATAAATCCAGACTTCACAACTTCTCTGAAGTCCATACTTGCGAAACAACTCCTAAAAAGTTTAAGAGTATGTTTGACGCAAAGTACAAAATTTAGGGTTATTTTATATAATTTAGCCTTTATTATTAGATTTTTAATTATAAATTTAGTCTTATTTTAATTGGTTAAATTCTATTTTAGTAAATTGGGTGATCAACCATGTTCATTTCAATTGGGGTAATTAGTTTTACTGGTCGATTCAATTTTGAAAACAAATGTTACCAATTCAATCTTATGATCACGACATATTTAAATCAAGGTATGGACGTCACTGGCTTTATGATCGTGATCGTGGGCATTGTTGGTAAATTTGAAGGCAATGCAGTTAGTCTAGTTGCTCTCCATCCTCTCACTTTCTTTCTCGTCCCCTCGGTTTCTTCCTCCGGTTTCTTCCTCCGATTTCTTCGTCCGCTAGGTTTATCATCAATGTCCACCGCTGTAATCTGCACATTTTCACTAATGATAGTTCTACTGATACTCATCTTCATGGCTTTTTTTGCACGCATCCTGAGATTATTTTCGGCCTTTATCGGTATCACAGCACAGCCAGCCACTACAGCGCCTGCTGCCTCCGCCGCGCTTCCGGTTCCTGCTGTCGCCGCCGCGCTTCCAGCGCCTGCTGCTACCGTCGCCGCAGCACTTGCCGTGCCTGCCGCCGCTGCCGCGCTTCCCGATTTTGCTCGACACGTGCTATCGCATATGCTGCCAACACCGTTGCACGCTTGGCTAATGCACCAGCGAATAATCCTAATGAACCCGCAGTATTGGCGGCCATCCAAAACCCTGGTGGTACGGTCGTTTCATGTGGCTGTATTGTTGGATGCGATGCTGGGCACTGTTCATGCTACTACGATAACCAATCTTGCACAGATATCTGCGGATGCGAAAACTGCGATAACAGGTACTAAATAGAATAAACATTGAAATGATAGAATTACCTGATAGAATTACCTGATTATCGAGGGATTTGATTTGATTTGATTTTATCTTGTTTTTTTTGTTTTGCGGTAATGGGGATAGTACCCACAAACTCTGATTGCCTACCTGCAAAACAGCCTGTTGAGCCTTTTGTGATTGATCTTTGAGAGATTTTCCTGCAATACTCCAAACTAAGTAGCTTGTCCAACGTAAAAAATATGTCCCAAAAAATAGAAGAAGTCCAAGCTCTAATAAATTGCAAACAGGAGCAATTTAGATATATTTAAGCCCAATTCGAATTGGCAAACTTTTCCTATTGGCTTTTCAACAATAGGATTATGGAGAAAATACAGTAACCTTTATTGTGAGGTAAAAGGTGAAAAAACAAGCCAACTTAAAGAAAATAGAAGGGAATTATGCAGGGTAAAAGAATTAAAGAGAAGCTAACTTAAAGGAAATACAATAACCTTTATCGTGAAGTAAAAAGTGAAAAGACAAGCTGCTTAAAAATACAACTTAAAAGAACAGAAAGATTAACCCAAGAAATGTCAAGAACTACAAGATTAGGACCAAGAAAGACAAGATTATCCCAAAAAATACTACATCATTAACTAAATAATAACCAAAAATGAAGAAAAATGAAATTGCAAACCTGAGCTTTGACCAATAAACTCAGTAGCTCTGACAATGTCTTCAATCTTGGATAGTGCACCCATAATGTCCCCAAGTATTATTAGCACATTGAGGCAAGTTTAAGGATAGATAATTGATTGGAATGTGTGCACTTCTAAATCATCGAATACTACAAAAACTGAACTTGGAGAAAATATTTCACCTTACACTTCCCCTGAAATTCGAGAACATAATCACCCTTGAATCTTGTGGATCCTTAGTTTATGCAACAAAGTTACTTTATCAACTAACATGTCAAAGCATGTTTCCACCAACTCAAGTTTAATTTTCTACAATATTGAGTTAATTTCGGACGCACACATTAGATTCTAAAGCAAGGACCACCACCTAACTCTATTATTTGATAAACTAGGGACTTATAGGACATTTAATATCCAAGATACGTGACTCAGGATATTTTGAACCACGGCCAATTAATTGAATCTAATGGTCTTTACTTCAATGTTGAGCCCATGGGGTTAGTTTTGAGTCAGCTACTATAACCATCCATTTGCCCCCTGCATAAGAATTGTAATTTCACTGCCGAGATTTCTAGATCCAAAAGAAAGCCTCTTACCAACTCGAGTCCCTCAAACCAAACTTACACAACATTGGAGAAATGCACATGCATTACAAAAACTGAATACGAATAGACCAAACAAGAACTTATAATTTCAACAATTTTTCTATTCTGTGGGTTTTTAGAGTCAATGACCATCGTTATATCTCAAGAGGAGCAAATTCCTCATGGGCCATACGTTATATCTCCTTGTAGTTCTCCCAACCAACTTATTGATCAATCCATTTATATCCTTAGTTGGGTCGCTTGGGCCGATTTTCTTGATCCGATAGGTCCACTTCCTTCAGCTAATTCCTCATGGGCCAAACGAAGGGCCAGATCCATGTCTTCAACGATCTGAGCCTGCTTCATGATTTCTTCCAGCCCTACTAGCTCTCTTCTGATCACTTGTGCCTTGATGGCTAGAAACAGCCCATTGAAGAATGTGTTCTCTAACATGTTGTCTGCTAACCCCGGTAACGGTGCTACGTACGTTTCAAATCGATGCCTAAATTCCGCCACCGTGGACGACTGTTTGATCCCTAGAAATTGTGCATAGAGGCTACCCTCCTGAGTGGAGCGAAATGTTTTAAATAATTGCGCCTTTAAATCTTTGATTTTCTCCGCATCAGCGAGTTCATAAATCTCGAAGCAACGTTGTGCCTTGAATAACCGGGCATCGGGGCTCTCCTTTGAAAAAATTGACATTTTTAATTGCTTAAACTTCTTGGCGTCACTACCCTCCTTCACCTCCAGTTTGGGTATCCCTTCTCCTTTCGATACCGCTTCCTTGGGCTCCTCCTCCCCCGTCGCAGTTTTCTTCTTCTGAGATGCATCCACGACCATCATAGTTGTTTCTCTATTACGTTCTACAACCGATTTTATACAAGGCTTCTCGGTGAGTCTCCCTCATCTCTAGCACATATTTTTCCAGCGTCTTGGAGAGGTTTGCCAATGATTCTTGTATGGTATTCATGTTCTTTTCCGTAGCTTCCATTTGTTCTTCAATTTGTCTTTGTGCCATCGCTCGTGTTCTCCCCAAAATGAACGTGCTCTGATACCACTTTGTAAGGTATCTCAATACCTTCCCTGCAATAAACTCAACAAGAACAATATCGAATGCTAAAAACCACTAGCCACAATATAGATTACTGATACTCACAAAACATACAAGGCCCCCAGCTATTCAAGAGAGCTGGTACTCTCCTTACAAGAGAACTTGTTCCAAAATACACACATAAGACAAATGCTTGAGATCACCTAAAAAGCTATTTAAACAGTCTTACACAAAAAAGGATATTTTCCCGTGCAACCACCCTCTTACACTGTCCCTGGTATGTTAATGAAAGAAATTCCTTTATTACCCTTCCTACGGTATGTTTGGACAATTGGAGGCCTAACATAATCCTGGTAGATCCAAAACGATCAAGCCAATGAAGGGATTTAACAAGGAAAACCTTTTGATTCCTCTCTAACGAACATTCAACGATTAAGGCTTTGACAGCCATAGACCAAAGCAAGTGGGAATGAGGCTTCATTTGAGTACCAACTCTTGCTTAAAAAACAATTCTTTGAAGGAGTCTCTGAATTCCCAATGAAGATGACAGAGTGATAACAAAATCTTCCAACTTGCCTACAAGAAAACAGCTTCAAAAACTTCTTTAGCTATGGCTTCTGGAACTGTCAAGTACTTGAATAGCAATATAACTTGTAATCTTCCAGACGAAACCAAAACTCCAATTTCGGAAGTCAAGATGAGGCTCCACTAATTGCCCATAAAAGCATGAAAAAAAACCGAAGAAACTCTGAAAAATCAGCATCTTTTAACTATCTTCAAGGAAAAATAGCCCATGACGAAGCTCCATTTTTTAGGCCCCCAAAGACGAGATGGTTCTTTTGCAAGCTCTTAAACACATTTTATTAGAGATCGCAAACCCTTGGTTGATAACCATCCACTTCTAACACAATCTGTTTCAAAATAATCAAAGGAAAATAACAAAATGTCTGTCTAGAGGGAGCTGCTTGATTCTGTTTGGAAAGTTTCCCTCAAAACTAGCAACAATTTTCCAACCAGCACCCTAAAAAAAAGGCTGCTAACTCTCATATGAAAATGCCTACATTCCACAAAAATAGTAAAATCAATAGTTACAAGATTTATTGCAGCTACAGAACTAAAGAAAATAAAATTATCCCCTCCCTGCCCTCTCCCCCAAGAAGACAAGTCAAAACTGCACATGTATCCTAATTTTCGCAGGTATTGAAATTTACCTTCACCATCATAATCCTTTGCGAGTCTGAGTGCACGAGTTGAAGCATTTATAGCTGCTTGAGAGGCAGGCACAATGTCTAGCAAAATGGCATCATTCTGCTCACCATATTCAGTAATCTATACAAGAAAAATTATCCGTCACTGAAACCACTTAACCAAAGCAGAAAAGTTAGCAAAATTAATACAGTGATCCAGGGGGATTTAATTTTTAAATCGCTATATCACCAATCAAAATGCGTATTGTCTTCTAAAGATTATGTATGGTGTATGTTAAGCGTAAGACTTATTAAGTTAGCTTGAAGATACACTATTGTTTACAAATTACCAATTAGCTTTGAATGAGCATCTCTCCAATAATTGCTTTCTGAAGCCTTTGAGCGTAGCATGCCACTTTCCCAGCCCATCTATAATTTGTTCTTTTTCTTTTTTCACTCTTTGGCACTTTGCCCTTCAATACATGACTCCCTCTTAATTAAACAGACAACTCACCATTCACTCACCCGATTACAAAGGAAGGAAAACCTACCTCCATGCTATAACAAGTTCCCTAGGAGAATTCTCACCCTCCAAGAACATTTGTGGATTCTTTGTCAGTTAACGATTCTTTCATCTTCTTCTTCTTTTCCCCCTAAAAACTACAAACAAGAGAAACGTGTGCTTAATAACTACAATCATAAATCAGCTTAATTGTTTTTTATGCAACTTCTAAAAAATCAGAGGATCTTGGAAATTTTAGGTTCCGTTTGACAACCATTTCGTTTTTGGTTTTAGGTTTTTGAAAATTAAGCCTATTTGCTTTCATTTTCTTACAATCTTAAGTAGAAGAGTTCTATTCTTAGCCAAATTTCAAAAATAAAAACAAATTTTTAAAAATAGTTTTTAAATTTTGACTTGGTTTTTTAAAACATAGGTAAAAAGTAGATATCAAAATAAGAGATTTAGAGATGAAAGAGGTGTTTATAGGCTTAATTTTTAAAAACAAAAAATGAAAAATGAAATGACTACCAAATGGGACTTTAATAATTCTAAATTTTAAAAATGATCAAATTATCATAAATTACAAGAAAAGAAAGGATAATATTTTAAGCTTTATTACTAAACTTTCCACATTGAACTGGGGTTAATGAGTACAATGGGGTGATTTAAAAAATAATTTAGGAAAAATATGTAGTTTTGAAACAAATTAAGAAAAAAAGGGTAATTTGTTTGTCTGGAATGCCGCATTTACCTCAGTATTTGTGCCAACATTAAAACAAAACTAATGGTTGTGTGTTAAAATTTAACGATTTTTGTTTATTTAAATATACAAATCGTACCTTTTTAAATAATACATTTCATTTTTTGAATAGTGGTGGAGGGTTGACATATTCCCCCACCTAGGTTCAAACCCAACTTACAACAAATTTTTTTTTTCATTTGTTTTTATTTTCCCTTCTTCTTATTATTTGATTTTGAAATTTTCAATCTTAAATATTAATAATTATATCATTTTCTATAAGAAATATTATGATTAGTAAATCAATTTATTTAAATACCAAAATAACAATGATTTGATTTTATATTCTTTACAAAAAAAAATTATTCCTCTTTCATTTTTATTTCTTTATAAAAAAAATTATAATAAATTACATATTTTGATAAAATTCAGTTATTAAAAGTTCTAATAAAATAAAAAGATTTTAATCTATTCGAGATTCATAAATTTTTATATCTCAACCATTATAAAAACTCTTTATTTTATTATAGCTTTTTTTATAAAGAAATAAAAATTAAAGAAGAATAGGTTTTTAGAAATTACTATAAATAGAAAAAAAATATGAAACTATTTACAAATATAGAAAAATTCCACTAGCAATAGACTGCGATAATATAGACAAATTTTTTTCTATATTTGTAAATAGTTTGAATCATTTTTCTATATTTGACAACAATCCATAATTTTTTTTTTGTAAAGAATATAAAATCAAATAATTGTTATTTTAGTATTTAAATAAATTGATGTACTAATCATAATATTTCTTATAGCAAATGATAGAATTATTAATATTTAAGATTGAAATATTCAAAACCAAACAATAATAATAATAAGTGAAAATTAAAAAAAAAAAGATTTTTTTTTTTTTTTTTTTTTTTTGTGAGTTGGGTTTGAATTACCTAGGTGGGGTAGGGAAAATGTCAACCATGTATCACTATTTTAAAAATGAAATGTATTGTTTAAAAATGTACCGTTTATATATTTAAATAAACAAAATTATTAAATTTTAATACCAACTAGACAACCTTTTTTTTTCTAATTTGTTTGAAAAGTACTTTTTTTTTTCTAAATTATTTTTTAAACCACCCCACCGTACTCATTAATCCTAATAAGAAATGGAGAAAATGAGTAGATGACAACTCCTCAAGTTGAAATTTGTGCTTACCGTTGATTCACTCACGCTCCGCCGATCGAAGCCCAGGTAAATCAATCAATTTCAACGAAGATGCTGAGATAAAGAATTGTTAACTCAAGTACATAAGGGACACTAAACACATCAATTATTTGGAAGGATTTTTATTGTATTAATACTTTTATTTCCCTCAGGTTATTGTTTGTTACATATGTAATAATCACAAATTTGAAAACTATTTTCAATTTCTTGAAACTACTTCTAACAAGCCTTAAACATTTAAACTCTACTAGACATGAGCGGAAGAATAACATACTGTTTTCTGTCATGCATACGCTGGCGTCCATCACAATTCCACCACGTGTCATGAAACTACAACCTAGATAAATTAGAGAAATTGCCAGCCATTAATCATGGAGTCTTGAGCTACCTATACTGTACTAGTGCGAAGCTTCAAATACATTTCATTTCGGCTCTTAATTGCCAGATGAAGTTTTATATATATATATATATAGGGGTCTAACTACAGGGAGCCTAAGATAAAATCTCTCTAAATTAAATTGGTCTTTGAAAGCTAAGGGGGATTTTGGATTGGCTTAGTTTGCCAGGAAAATTAAATGTAAAAAATTAAATTGCAGAAAGTAAAATAGATTGAGAGAGAGATCAGCGATACTCGCGATTACTTTTGCCGATTAAGAGTTAGGTTATCTATGGACCAATTCATTGATTAATCATGCAAATGTTTGTGCCTTATCTACCACTCAAACTTAATCGAATGTACGGAAATTTACAAAGTCCCTAGGAAAACCAACACGGATGTCGATTCCTAATTAAGTAAGTATTCTCACGCAAGTCTATTTACTTAGCTGATCACATTAAGCTCTTGGATTGATTAGACCATTAAGTTAAATTGGCCAAATCTAACCTAACGTATTTCAACTCCTTAGGTTTTGTTATCTTTCGCTATTGGGTGATCCCTAGGATCAAACCATAGCTATAACTAAAACCTATTGCTACTCAAATTAAGCATGCTTTAGATGCAATTATGAATACCTACAACATGCATAGCATGAACGAACGAATGAACATACGAGTATAAGCAATTTAGTTGTCAATTAAATCTACTAGCATGCTCATCCTAGATATTCAAACAAGGAAAGGAGCTCAAGAAACAAAGAATCTCAAGAACAATTATCATAATCTCATAAAATCCATAGAAAAATGTCCGACAAACCTTAAAACCGACGTTGGACCTTCAACCATTCATCAAGATTTGAATCTCGATGCCAAAATATACAAATACATCTCAAGATCTAAGGAAATTTCATGAGTTTTGGCCAAGAATGACTAAAACCAGCCTAACTCTCCTCCCCCGACCTAAAAATGAAAGAAACAATTTATAATATTGTGCTGGCATCGCGGCGTTGTAGGCCTTGAGGGCCTCCTTGTCGAAGCGCAACGCTGCGCACCTCATGATGCATCACGCACCCAGTTAATGTATGAAATTTAAATGTCTGTATTTGAAATTATAGGATAATTAATGTCTGAAGTCAAATGAATGTGTTTGATTTACCAATTTTGTATATAGAACTAAAACAAAATAATTATTTAATCAAATGTAAGAGAACAAGTAATGTAATCCTAATTAAGTTTAATTGTTTAATATATTATTATATAAAGGAAAATTTTCACAGATAAAAAAAATATTAAACTATTTACAAAAAGAAAAAACACTTATAGACATGAATAGACTCCTATCAGCATTTATCAATGATAAACTTCTATCATTTCTATCACCGATAGACCCCGATAGACTTCTATTAACGTCTATCACAAATATCTAAAAAATTTGTTATTTTGGGTAAATAGCTTCCCTTAATTTTCTATTTTTAAAATTTTCTTCTTTTCTATATTTAAAAGCCCCTACATAAAATATCAATGATAAATGTATTAGTTGGAATTTATTACGTCTAAATAACATATTTATATTTAATAATTAATTAAAATTAATAGTAATGATTAATTGATATTACCTTATTAATTAATTAGACTTTATTCATCTCCCAAATAAAAATCCCACAAGTATTGAGGGATCAGATGGATTTTAAACTTCCTTGAATAATAATATCTCAGATTTTAAAAAGTGATCATGTGAAACAAACATAGATATTAAATGTATGTATATAAAAAAAAAATGTAGAATGGTTGAAAACCTTTGGTCCCAAGGAGAAAAAAAAACATTAACAAAGAAGTGGAATTTCCATTAGGGTTTGTCCATAAAGTAGACCATGATGAAAAATACTTGCAAATATGATAATATAAAATGTCAGTTTTTTAAAATACTCTATAAAATAAAACAACTATGTGTCAAAAGGAAAAAAATAGCTAGAAAGAACAGCCAATAACAACTATTGATTTGCCTGTCTCATATTTAACGGATTTAATTAATACTATTTAAAAGGGACTATATAAATATTGGATTTCGTTCTTTTTCTCCTTTTAGTTATGGTTATAGTCTTATAGTGCTATTTTAAATAAATTCACATTTCAATCATTTTAAATTAAATATTTTTTAAGAAAAATTCTCATTAAACGTGGTTTTGAAAAAATAAGAAATAAAAAAAATTATACTATCTGTTTTAAATTAAATATTTCTTAAGAAAAAATCTCATTAAACATGGGTTTGAAAAAATAAGAAATAAAAAAAAATTATACTATCTATATCTAAACTCTATCTAAATTTAAAAGTGCTATAAAAAAAACAACAATAATAATAATATAATTTAAAATTTAACGTGATTTATACAAAAATAAGAATAAAAAGTAAAAAATCTATATACTATTTATATCTAAATTCTATCTAGAATTTAAATGGCATAACATGGTCGCAGTGGTTTGGCAAGTGGTAGCCTTGCTTCAGAAGTACATAGGTTTTCTGTCAACCCGCATGACTTGCTCACAGTGTATTGTGGCACTCTTCTAACAACAATTTCCTCAAATTTCCCACTCGAGGCATATACAGACGATTCCCTTGGTGAACAGGAGGCCTTCCTCGACCCAGAACTGTCTTGTCTTCCCCTCTTTGGCCAATTGGATTATAACCTGAGCAGCTGGATCATTTTGCAAATGGTTCTTGATGGACTCACGGACGGAACCTTTTAGTCTACTGGTTTTTAAATGTGCTAGCATGCACATGGCTGCATGTTCACTCTTTCGACTAAAGGTGTCGGCAGCTTGATTAGCTCGACCCGACTTATGCTCAAACTGGATAAATTGCCCCTATGTAAAATATCAATGATAAATGTATGTATTAGTTGATATAAAATTATAATTTTAATGGATAAATGTATGTATTCATTTTCCTTCTCAATTAATTATAATTTTAATTTATTTAGACATTTTATAAATTTTTAAATTTACAAATGAGGTGGGTGTTAAAATATATAATTGATATAAAATTAAATTTATTGCAGTCAATTAATTTAATATTTTAAATTGATGGATGATCTAACCATCAACACCAAATCTAATTAGGCCTAAAATTTTTTAAGAGAAACAAGAGAAAAGTGAAAATGCGTAATTGCACAGCAATAATGATCATCATGATTACTTTAATCCTTCAATTTCTTTTGTGTCCTTTTGTCCTCATTCATAATTGATCCAAGAGGAATGGTTGAAAACCTTTGGGTCCCAAGAAAGAAAAAAAAAAAAAAGAGTGGGATTTCTCTTGGGGTTTGTCCATAAAGTAGACCGTGATGAAAAATGCTTGCAAATATGATAATATAAAAGGTCAGCTTTTTAAAATACTCGTGGTTTTGAAAAAAATAAGAAATAAAAAAGGATTATACTATCTATTTTAAATTAAATATTTTTTAAGATAAATTCTCATTAAACATGGTTTTGAAAAAATAACAAATAAAAAAAATTACACTATCTATATCTAAACTCTATCAAAATTTAAAAGGGATATGAAAAAAACAATAATAATAATAATAATAAAATTTAAAATTTAACGTGATTTATACAAAAATAAGAATAAAAAAAAAAAATTATATACTATCTATATCTAAACACTGTCTAAAATTTAAAATCTAGAATCTAAAATAAAATTAAAAAAAAAAAAAAAAAAAAAAAGTAATCTCTTATTCTCTCTATAAATAGCTAAATCCCTCGAACAGCTATTCCTCCTCGCCGTCGCCGCTCACTAGTGGAGATGGGGAATCTGAATATGAGGTTTATGAACATGAATCGGAGGCTTCCACCGGATACCGATAATGTCTCTACTTGCAGCAGAACTTGCGGTAGAGGTAATGTCTCTGCTTGCAGCAGAACTTGGGAGGATGTGTTTTATTATTACGCTTCTTCTGGTCAATTTGGTAAAAAAAGCTTTCCTTCTCTGTACCATTGATATAATCAGTCGTCGTGATTTTAGGAATCCCAAGATGCATTGTATAGATATTGGTACAATGAATTGCGTTTCTTCAGTTGAGTTAGACTGTAAATGGCATACTGTCAATCCCTGCAATGGCTTGTTGTTTATTTTAAAATTGCAGTCCGACTGTATTTGTCCTGGCATATTAAACCCAATGACACTCAATTTCTTCAAACTTCCTGGACCTAAATTAATAGATGATGTTTACAGATTTGGGTTCGGTTTCAGCCCTAAAACCAAACAGTACAAAGTTTTTAAATTTAAACGATTAATATCCGGTTGCATAATGGAACAATTAACATTCGATTGCACAATGGAGGTTTTTAGTCTTGGTACAAGTGGAACCCACCAAGGGCAATGGAGGATACTTTTTTCCATATGCCTTTTACCATTCGTACTCACGGTGGTGTTTACTTGGATGGAGTCATCTATTGGATCGGAGAACGAAAAAAGCATAAATATTCCATATATGCTTTGAATGTTGAATCTGAATACTTTCAATCTGTTGTGGACTTGGACTTGGAACTTCTCCATCACTCCTCCAGTCAGGCCATGATTCAGCCATTAAATGGCACCATTTATGCAAGTATTTTAATGTTTGGAGAGGTTCAAGTGTGGAAGATGCAAGACAAAGATGAATGGATTAGAGATTGTTATTCATGACCTACCAATTAATGGGTTCTTTAACCTCCTTAAAGTCTCTGAATAGGGAGAGATTTATTTTATGGTTTTAGAGGATCTATTTTTCTTAAATAAGAATGGGAGGAAGACCAAAATAAAGACATTCCAAAGACAGAGAGTTTCTGGGGTTTCTCATATTGAATCCCCATATGTAGGAGAAGTCTAATGTTTATTTTATTTTATTTAATATCAGAAGGTTGTCATTTTATTTTATTTTATTTTGTTTCTAGAAATTATGTTATGTGTTACCAGTTTCGAGAAATCCCCACATGTTCTCATTTGCGTACTGTACTCTACTAAAATGAGGGTATTTATGACATTCATAAATTATTAATTAATTAATTAATTTGCTATTATTCAAAATCTAATTTGTCATTCCTCTCGTTAGTCCTAAAAGAACTCAGTTTTTTAATGCACTTACAAAATGAAAACCATCCTCCTAACGTATTTAGAATACATTTTCAAGTGTTTAATTTAAAAAATAAGTCATTGTGGAAAAAAAAATATAAGAATTTGACAACCACTTAAAATAGATTTTGAAAGTCATTAATGTCTTTATTTCAAATAGTTCTTATCAAAAGTGTTTAAATGAAAATAAATTTTTTAAAAATATTTATTTTTTAAATTAATTCAAACGGACTCATCATCTTTTTAAATTTAAAAAAATTTGTTATCAAATAAATTATTTTTTTTTAAGTTGACATTCGAGTTGAGAGAATTAAAACCTCTAACAACTTAGGTGGTGATGATACATGCTTTATGAAAAATTCTAACATCTAAAAAGATGTGTATACACTAAATGTCCAAACTTTATTTTGAAAAAGAAATAATTAATTGCTAAGATCTCATATCTCAGTTGTATTGTACGTCATTTTCTCTCTTGGAACAAAAAAAAAAGTGTGATAATATAGATAAATGAGTATTATAATCAAAATTAAATAGGATGATTAATTAGTAGTTGGGCAGCAAGCTACTCACTGCTGTATCAGAGCCTTCTAGAATAAATGGAAAATGAATACAAATCAGAAAATAAATTGAATAATAATAATAATAAATGGTTTTTGGTTTGTTGGCTAAAAATTAACAGAGAATGACACGTGGACCAACACCACAAAGCCACAAGGGGTTGTAGTTTACGTGTAAACAAAGTAGACATACAAAATATACATATAAAAATTTTGAACATGCTATATGAATTAATTTTATATTTTCAAATTCATTTAATCTAAGTTTTAAGGAATTTCTGAGTGAACTTTTATAAATTTTGTGTTTCATATTATTATAAATTGACTCTTTTTTTTTTGTTAAATTTAAAATATCTTATAATATATTGTATATGACATTGTAAAATAATAACTATACTTTTTACAACATAATAAATACATGCTAATAAATTAATTAATATAGAACTATTTTTATGATTTATAAATATACATAAAACATATACGATAATGTATAAATCGTTGTTTAAATCGGATTCAATTTTGAGTTATACAACACACATATCTAAATCACATCAAACACAACTTTACTTTTAATTGATTTTTTAATCACTAATCACCTAAATGAATTCATATTTCAGCCTTAATATTAAAATTTTTATTTGACATATCGATATTTCTATGTTTCCATGGATTCGATGTCGCCATGAAAGGTGAATCGAAATTTTCATCATAACGTAGAAAAATCCATGAAGCATATATATATATATATATATATATATATCACTAATGTAAATACAATATAAATAATAGACATGTTAACTGGTTTAAAAATCATAAAATGTTTATTTATTAATTATTATTTTTTAATTTTTTTTGTTTTATAACTTTTCTAGAAATATCCATCGAAATCAACATTTTATCGATATTTCCATCAAAATTTCTATAAAATTAGGACTTCGATATTTACGTCAAGATCGATAGTTTATCAGTAATGGACTTCTATTACTAATAGACTTTTTATGGTCTAGGTAGTCTATCACTTATAGACCATAAGTGTCTATCGCGATATAAGTCTATTATCGATAGATTTTACTATATTTACAATTTTTTAAAAATGTTGCTATATATATGGCTATCATCCCGTATTCATTACAATTTCCCTATAAAAAATAGTATAGTAGGAGATAGAGGGGGGACTAAAAGAGTGGGCCGTGGGGACTTGAGGTTTGGTGGAAGCTATATGTGAAAGTTGAGCCGGGGTTGAAAATGATAGACAATTAAGGTTTTTTTTTCTTTCTTTTTTTTCTTTTTTATATCACTCAGCTAAACAACATTTTTAATATATGTTATTATTATCGATAAGTTTATTCTTTTAAAACATATCAAACCATCTTTTTCTAAAATAATAATAACAATTTACTTGTGATTTTAACATTTTTTTTTAAAAAAAATTAAATACAACAAATATTTTAACCGACAACATAAAATAGAACAATTGAATTTTTTTTTTTAGAATATAAGACAATTCAACTTTAAAATTTAAAATTTACATCCCTCGATTAAATTATTGTATTTAGTGTACATATTTTTATTTATTTTTTCAACAACGATATTTAAATAATAATAATAATAATACTTTAAAATTTAATTAGTTTTAATTTTCACATGTTCAATAAATCTTAAATTTAGCCTTTACTACTTGTTTATGATTGATTTTAAAAAAAAAAAAAAAAAATCTTATCTTTTAGTATTTTTACTATAATTTTTTTAAAAAATATTTAAATATTAATTTTTTTCATTAAAGTTATTGTTATTATTTAGCTAATTTTAATTAAAAACAATTCTGATAGACTAAATTTAATATTTATTGAAATTACATATATTAAAATTAGATATTTGAGTGTACAGTGATCAAAATTAAACAAATTTTAAAATATTAAAAAAATTGATAATTTAACTTAAAATTTAATAGTACAGAAGGGTTGATGTGATGCGACAATAAAGACCCTATGGAGGTTGTCCAATAATGTATCCCTCCCTATACAATAAATAAATTAACTGAATAACCACTTTTTCTCAATATTTATTCTTATATTTTCTGATGGCATTTAATATGTTGTTTTCTTCAATGGCCACCTATCACCATATCTTTTTCCATTCAAAATATGTTCTTTTAGCAATCCGACGGATATTGGGAAATTTCTTTATCCATTATTTTCTATAAATATTTTTATTTTAACCCGAGTAAATAAATACTGAGCCATAAATATAATTATAAAAAAAAGAAGTTGTGAATTGGAGTTTATAAAGTAAAAGTGGGTGAGGATACATAAATCCACGATAGATATTTTCAAATTGAATTTGTGTAGCATGTGAAGGAGAAACTTGAGTTGGCAACAACCTGTATTTTTTTTTCTTCATCAACATTACAATTCCCTCTAGGAATTTTACAAAAATAAATAATATTCATAGGGACTACCCAAAAAAAAAAAAAAAAAAAAAAAAAAGAAAGAAACCGTGCCTAAAAAAAATAGTTCAGATAGATCTAAGTCATAATGATTCAACACGTTCACAACTTTCACGCAACTTCTAACCCTTTGAGCCTTCTACAATTGGAAAGCTAGTCTCTAACTAACTAGCTAATCCCTTTGATTGAAAAAATTAGAATAGTCACATCAACATGATACTATTACTAATCATTGAATCAAACATTTTCTATGTAATTTAGGAAAAAGTGGAGGTCTATTTTTATAGTATGTTTTTCTCTTTTTAAGAAAAACACATTTAAAGAAATTACTATGAACAAAAAAAAAATATCAAACTATTTACAAATATAAAAAAATTTCACTGTCCATCCGATAGAGCGTGATAGAAAATTAGAAGTAATTAGAAGTCTACCGCTATATCACCGATAGATAGTGCAATTTTTCTATATTTATAAATAGTTTAACTCATTTTTCTATATTTGAAAATAACCCAAACATTTAACAAATTCTCTTTTAACTTCATTATTATCCAAAATTTGTAAAGTAAAAGGAGTAGTTAACCATACGACACAGTTGCAAGAATAGAAAAAAAAAATTAATAAATATATCTAGATTTTTTTTAATTTGTAAATATAGCAAAAAAAACAAAAAAACTTATAAATCTAGCAAGGATTTTTTTTTCTTTCAAAATTCAAATAAAAGTGGAACCTTTGAAATATTAATAATGATTTGACTAGTCAAACTATGTTTGAATTAGTTGGACAAATGTCAGTCCTAAACATAAGCGATCGAGACATGATAATTTCAACTAAAATGTTTAACAATTTGAATTTTTCATCTCCACATTATTGTTGAGCCAAAAAACATAGTTGTACAACTTATACTTCGATTGCACAACGAGAAATACATCTCTTGTGTTATTTGTAGAGTTTAGATATTGAATTGCTAAAAAGAGAAATGAACCTCACAACATGAGATCTAAGACACAAACAAAACATCACCCAAAAAAAAAGAAACAACAATTACAAAAACCTATCCAACACAAAAGATAAAGCATACAACTAAGGAAAAATGTCTCAAAAGAGAAAATCTTCTTACGTCCCCTTAATAAAAGCCTTTAGAACAATAAAGAAAAATTTCAGATCGAACAACCAGACTAACCACCTGGAGAGGACGCAAGATAGCTTCATGGACATGCATACTACGCTCACACCAAATGTGATAAATAACAGCACACCAATCAACTCTCTAGACTGACACTAAAGTGTCAAACCTCTCACACTATCGTAGGAATAAACAGAGAAATTAAAGTAAAGCAATAAAACTAGAAACACAAGCATTAACGTGGAAAAACTCCAAACCGGAAAAAAAAAACCACAAACTAGAAAATTTTCATAATGTGAAAGATTATTATAATCACATAGAAATCTCTCATCGACCTCAATTATAAGAGTACTTTCTCAAAGTACATTACCACTCACACAACTGAGCTAGTATACCAAGTATACCAAACTTAAAGTGCTTCAAATTGAGATGATTTGAAAGGGTCAGGCGGGTTATCTCGTGAGATTAGTCGAGGTGCGCGTAAACTGGCCCAGACAATCACGGATATAAAAAAAAAAGGATGATTTGAAACGAAAGACATAGGCTATTTATAGTGCTTGAAACTCATCACTTTCTTGAACTTTTCCAATGTGGGACAATTGCACTTTTGCTAAAATCCAATATCATGACCTATCTACAGCAAGCGTTTACCTCACATACAATGATTGTCTAACCATAAGTAAAAACAACTCACAAGCTTAAACCTTCTAAAAGCAAATATGTAGCGCATCTAAAGTTCCAAAATTTTACTCATGGCCAACATGCATAATTATCAAAACTCATAACATACCTCCCTATTCCAAAACATAAACTTCTCTAATACCATTCAAATTTAACCATAAAAAGCACACACCCACTTGGACAGTTGAAGGTTTGAATGGAAATTAATACTCAAAAGTTGAGATGGGAGCTGTCAAGTAGAAGGATAAGAAAAGAAGGGTACACTTATTTTGTTTAGGAATTGGGATGTCACCATTTCCAAATTTATTGGCACAGCACACTCCACATATCTCAAATATGTCATCAATCATTCTCTCATTTCGAGAAAATTTCTAGTCCTTCTATGTATTTACACCGTTCACACTATATATAAATAAGGTTTCAATGTCCTTGGACCCTACTTCATCAATGGATACTTATCAATTCCCTACACAAACTTAAATCAACACATTTTCCCCACACAATCATTCCTCTTCAAAAACCAAAACCCAATTCAAATTCCAAAAGTATATACCTCTTCAAAAACCCCCCAATCTTCTTCATTACTGTCTCTGTTTTGTATAATAGAATCTGTTCTTTTGGTACCTGAAAATGTCGCACCCAATAATCCAGGCCAACGAGAACAGCCCCTATGGAGGGCTAACAAGGGAAGAATTCTACAAGAAACACAAAATTACTCACCATGAAAGCTTCATGCTCAATGCACAGAAGATGAAAATCTTCACTCAATCATGGCGTCCTGTTTCTGACTCAGAGCTCAAAGGGGTTGTAGCCATGGTCCATGGCTACACCTGTGACAGTGGCTGGATATTCGAGCTTACTGCCGTCGCCATAGCCAAACTTGGGTTCCTTGTTTGCTCTCTCGATCTTCAAGGCCATGGCCGCTCCGAGGGTTCCCCTGGTTCAATCCCAGATATCGAACTCCTTGTTCACGATTGTACTCTGTTTTTCGACTCTGTTCGAGAACAGAATCCTAACCTCCCTGCTTTTCTCTACGGGGAATCCCTAGGCGGTGCAATTTCGATCCTGATTTCCTTGAAGCAAGAGGGGATTTGGAACGGAATCGTGTTGAACGGTTCCATGTGTGGAATCTCGGCGAAATTCAAACCGATGTGGCCATTGGAGAAGCTTCTTCCAATAGCAGCGTCTTTAGCGCCGTCACTGCGATTGGTGGTATCGAAGCCCGTCCCGAGCAAATCGTACAAAGAGGAGTGGAAAAGGAGATTGGTGGCGAAAAACCCTAATAGGCGATTTTCAGGAAAACCGCCGATGGCGACAGCATTGGAGTTTCTCCGAGTGTGCGAGTACATAAAGAGAAAGTGCCATGAAATTAAGGTTCCAATGCTGATGGTTCATGGAGAAGACGACGTGGTTTGCGACAGCTGGTCGGCGAGATTCGTGTTCGAATCGGCGGAGAGTAAGGACAAGACGTTGAAGGTGTATCCGGGAATGTGGCACCAGTTGATCGGAGAGCCGAAGGAGAGTGTGGAGGTTGTTTATGGCACCATTTTCAACTGGTTAGTGGATAGGGCAGAGAAGGCTAACAACAACAACAAGAAGACCAAAAAGTAAATAAAATAAAATAAAATAACTTGGGTTCAGTTGTGAATTTCCGTTTTCTTTTTTTTTTTTTTTTTTTTTTTTTTTTTTTTTTTTTTTTTTTTTTAAGGGCTAGTTGTGAATTATGATGTAATAAACAAGATGCTTTTTTTTTTCTTTTCTTTTAGTTATAACAAGACGTAATGTTTTTCCCCCTTTTTTTAGATTTATTTGTCAAAAAGAAAAAAAAGAATCTCTTCATTCAAATAAAAAAACAAAAAGTATTTTTTTTTTTAGTTTTACCTTTTTAACTTGTTTGATTTGAGTTAGATGAAATAATAATAATAATAATAATAATATTTTAAATTTGTTAAAATTAACCCTAATTCAATTAATTAAGATATTATATTCTCAACGAGTTTATTGATTCGATTCTTCACTGTTATTAAACTTAAAAAAGAAAAAAAAATTGAATTGTAACTAATTTAATTCTTATTACAAATATGCGTGTTAGGTATATTACATGATGATGGTGTGATGTGATGTGATGTGTCTATTAAATAAATGATAGTTAAGTTTATACAATAGAGTTATAAGCAATATTTAAGATGTCAATATCGACAGAAAGATTGAGATCTTAATTTTATAGAAATGTTGATATAAATATCAATAAAATGTTGATGTCAATGAATATTTTTGAAAAAATTATAAAAACAAAATATTCAAAAAAATAAATTTAAATTAGTAAATAAACCTTTTATGATTTTCATACAAGCCAATATGTATATTGTTTACATTATATTTATAATAATGACATTTTGTTGCTTATATTTTATATTTGGTAGATTTTTTTACGATATAATGAAAATATTTTATTCACCCTTTGTGACAACCCAAAATTTTAGGTAATTTTAATTTAACTATCTTAAATTATTTGGATGTTATTTTGAAATTTTAAGGTTTAATTAGATTATATTGGAAAGATAATTCAATTTAAATTAAATGGAATAAAAGATTTGGATTTAAATTTAATTGGTGAAAATTGAATTTAAATTTGGAGATTTAATTTGTTTGGTGGAATTGGTGGAGGGAAAAGAAATTTAAAATATATATGTAACCCTAAGTTATTTAAAATATATATGTATGTATGAAATACATGTTAGACAGATAGTGGTGATTTACCTCCCCGTCGCGCCTCATGTTATGATACCGTGAATCGATAGGTTCACTTCCATGTTTTGACGATGCACCATCAGGCCACTAGACATGTGTGAACTGACGAGTTCACCTCCATGTTACCATACCGTGGACCATCAGGTTCACTTTCATGTTTTTGACGGTGCGCCTTCAGGCCACTAGACATGAGTGCTTGGGCAGGTTATCTACTTAGATGTTCATCCAGAACAGTATCAAAATGCATGTGATCTCGATAATGGGGTCACTTACTGAATATTTTTATACTCACTTTTTCTTATGTTACAACTTTCAGGTAAAGGCAAGGACAAACAGGCGAATGACAGGAAGAATCCGTGACCGAGCCGTTGGGACCATTCAAATGCTTGTGTTCATGTTTTTATGTTTTCATATTTTTAAATCTCATTCTTAATATTTAAATTCATAATATTGGTTTTGCGCCATTAGATATTTATGTAGAATTTACCGTTTTGTTTTCATAACTTCTAGGAGTACCCCGATCCAAGATTTTTAATTTTTGAATTTAATGAAGTTATTTATTTTATAAATATCTTTGACTGTAGTCAAATATATGAAATGTGTCATTTTGAGGTGTATGCATGCATGAAGTAATGACCTAGAATAAGTCCTAAGAAGTCGGGTTGTTACACCCTTCATGTGGATATCAAACATATGAAAACATGAAAATATCGACTTGTTGACGAAAATTTACAAAAGAAAGTAAACCGTGGTAAAAAACTAACAATAGGATCATAATTTCACATACAGTAAAATTTAGTTTTTTTTTTTTTTTTTTGGTCAAAAAGAATCTTATAAATTAAATAGATACAGCATAGGCATAGGTAAAATTTAAAAAGTTTATATAACTTAATTGCATAGGTGAATCCCACATATAATTTCTCCCATAATAAAGTGAGACCGCAGTTGACAACCCTTTTTTTTTTCTTCTTCTTCTTTTTCTTTTTCTTTTAATAGCGCAGCCTCGGAGAAATTAAAACTACATTATTACTATAAATATTTTTGAAACCACCACATCTTTCTAATTAATTTTCAGCACTGCCATACTTTAGTAATTTTCTCAATATCAAATCATTGATTTAAGATATGTTTGAGAATGATTTTTGAAATTGTTAAAATCACCTTTATCATGTTCAAAATCACTCAGAACACGTTTTTAATCACTCGAAATTAATTTAATATTTAATTTTATACTTTTAAATATAATTTTCATACCATCAAAATTGGTTTTGAATAATTAAAAGTATGTTTTATAGTGATTTTAAAAATGACAAAAGTGATTTTAACTATTTTAGAATCACTCTCAAACATACTCTTACGGTTTGTCTATTCTATATTCATGGCTCCCTAAGAAATCCTGAGGATTTTAGTTTGATTTCATTATTATGTCAAAAGAGAAACAAGTTAAACCTTGAAGTACTATTTTTAAGGATTTTTTTTTAACAAAAATTTGGTCATATTAATTTGTCGAAATAGTTAGAAACACATAGTTTAAGTGATTTTTAGTTTAAAACATAACTAAATTACAAAATGTACTTTTACACTTTTTTTTTTTTTTAATACACTCATTCTTTTAAAATTTAGAAACAGGTGCACCTCAAAGTAATTTTAAAACACGTCGAATTATATTTTACAGCTTTTGAAAGAATAGAAACACCTTTTAAACAAAGGACAAAGTTAAAATTTTTTATTTTATTTTATTTTTTCATTATTATTATTTAGTCAAATCAAAAACAAATGTTCCCTCTTTAATCTCTGTCATATTTTAGGTGAATTTCTCTTTAACGATGTTTTAGAAAAACATTTTTATTTTTATAAAAAATAGTTTTAGTTAAAATGTTTTTGTGTTTGGCTACATTTTATTTAGTGATTTTAATCACAAATTGGTTTGTTGCACTATATTTAGGAGTGATCGTACAAATGTTAAATTAACATATTACATAATTTAAAGTGATTTTTAGTCTTTGATAATCAACTTTATTTTGTTTCCTAAAAAAACGATTCTTTTTAAAAGATGAATATTTCAAAAAGTGATTTGTATATGTTACCAAACACTAGAAACCTTTCAAATGGAGTAAGATTTCAATAACAACTTTTAAAACAAAACCTTAAAAGTTATTTGAAGTGAAATCTTATGAATAAAAAAATATGTACATTAAAATGCATGACATCAAATCTCTCATGCAAGTTGTAAAGCACATAAAAATTATGTATTTGAAAGCTTGTTTGTTAAAATGAAAGTGTCTAAATCAATGTGAGTGTGAAGATATTTTTTTGATGTGTGATGAAGAGTTGGAGAGGGACAGACAAAGGCCATTATTTTGTTTGTTTTCAACTTCTACCATCAACCATTAATGGTGATTGTGAGATATGAACTTCTCATCTCACTCTCACATGTTTATTTCACATTTTAAGACACTTCTTT
This sequence comes from Lagenaria siceraria, assembly GCA_002890555.2. Classification (NCBI taxonomy): domain Eukaryota; kingdom Viridiplantae; phylum Streptophyta; class Magnoliopsida; order Cucurbitales; family Cucurbitaceae; genus Lagenaria; species Lagenaria siceraria. The sequence goes on from CM016485.1 coordinate 777,703, forward strand.
TTAAAATTATGTGACATTTTCAAAATCTAGAATCTTCTTTTTATTATTTTTTTTTCCATAAACTAATGAATGTTTCTTAAATTTTTATTTTACGTTGTTTCAAAATAAATTGAGCTAATTAGATTTTGTTGTCAATACAAAATGTTGGCGGGTGGATACTTGTTAATCTTCTAAATGTTAATGGTTCAATTTTACAAATATCTCTATAAGTTGGTGTAGACACTCACAAATATATATATATATATATATAAAAAAAATAAAAAAAAATAAAAAAAAAAAACTACAAATATCTCTCTCCTTTCCTTTCTGTGAGAGTTTGATTTAAAGAAACAAAATATATTTAAATATAGAGTCTAAAAGATATATTTGAAAGTAAGAACCAAAAGAATATAAATGTAAAAGGGAAATATTTTACTTCTCCAATTAGATTATAACTCAATTAGTCAAGATAGATACTTTCAACTAAAATGTTAGAAGTTCAAATCTCCCCGCTCTATATATGTTGTTGGACTCTAAAAATAATAATAAATAAAATAGGAGATAGAACATAACTCAATTGTTAAGACTCCATTTGGTAACTATTTCGTTTTTTGAAAATTAAGCCTACTTCTTCTCAATTTTTTACAATGAGTTGCATCTTTCTCAAGTACAAAAGTTGAATTCTTACCCAAATTTTAAAAACAAAAACTACATTTTTTTAGTCTTCAAATTTTGGTTTAGTTTTTGAAACCATTGGTAAGTAGTAGATAATGTACCAAAAAATCTAGAGGAGAAAGAAGTGTTTATAGGCTTAATTTTAAAAAACAAAAAATCAAACCGTTACCAAACCAAAGCCAAGACATTAAACTTCAATAATTTGAACTAAAAAATAGCTTGAGAAAAAAAATGACAATTTTGGCCTATCTTTGCAAAAGTTGCTTTCCCTTCAAAAATTACATAAATAACAAGTTCAATCCTAACTTTCATCTTAATCTAAAAGGTAGATCTAAAAAGTATTTAATAAGTTCACGAGCTTTTAAATCCATGACATATTTTACATTTTTTGAAGTTAATAGATTTATTGGCATACTTAATATTTCTCAAAATTAATGGATCAATTAGATTAAAAAAATAGATTTTGTATCTAATAAAACGTTAACTTTCAACTATATATGTGCCCAATAAGTTCATGAAATTTAAAAAAATTAAAAATTAAAAATTAAAAGTTCATAAGACACAAAATTAAAACTTCAAACCAATTAAACACTTTTTAAAATTCAATCACTCATTTGACACAAACCTAACAATTCATTGATCTAACCTCCACCTTAAAACTTCAAAAACTAAACCTCTAACTTTACCTAATTTAAAATATACAATTGTCCTCTCCTCAACATCTATATCTTTACGAGTTATCCAAAACTTTTCCTATAGTAATTTTCACCTTTCAAAGACAAAACTCAAGAAGCTATATTACCTATATTACAAAACAACCATCAAATATGCCATATAAAATTTTATGTTAAGCTGCAATTGTGAAAATACTGTAAATAGCAGCGTGGAAAAAATAATTATATGCTTTATTAGATCAATAAAGACGGTGTTTCAACTTTCCTCATGGAATTCCCTTTGGGAAGAACTTTAAAATGATCACATTAAATAAATGTCAAGAACATGAATTTAACAGTAAAAACAAACAAAAACACTATAATCAGAAGGCGTTCTTCCTCGACTAGCTTTTGCAGATTCACCAGTTGCATTTCAAAGGGTACTACGCAGTAATCGAAACTGAGATATTACCTCATTTTGAACTGCGTCTCTTTTCAATTTTCCCATTGTAGTGACTGGAAATGGCTTCCTCCACTTGATAAATTCCTTTGGTACTTTGAACCTTCAAAGGATAAAAGAAGACTAGTAAAGCAAGTTCTTCATTGGGCTCACAGCAAAATGCAAGGGAAATGCCATTCTCAAGTCAAAAACATATCAAAGAGAGAAGTGGGGAGAGTAATTACCCAGTTAATTTACACTCCTTGCAATGTTTACGAAGAATTGCACTTGATAGATGCTGCTTAATCTTTCCATGAAAAAGTTCATGATTGGTTTCATACCACTGCCAGTCCTCTTCTAATTGAACACAAGCCACAGCCTTCTCTGTTAAACGAGAATCAGGAATGCCCACCACAACACAGCCTTTAACTCCCGGATGTTGCAATAAAATTCTCTCCACCTACAGCAACAAGACAACCGTAGTCTAAAAATGAACTAAATTTCAATGTATTCATGATCACGCATCAACAATCATTCCATCTGTGTGTCAACACCTAATGAGCTTTCACAAACCCTATTCTTCCTTACCTCAGCAAACAGACGCATACAATTTGAGTTCTTAAAATCTCAAGTGATACTCCTCAAGTATTACAAACAGAAAGTCAAATGAATTTACCATTGAATGATATAAAATCAGGATATGGCTACCGAAATGATTTACGAGTTCAACTTCCTCGTTACTACCTCTCAGTCTTCAAATGCCCTAAATTAGTAGCTCAAAGATTAGAGAAATTCATGCATGACTTCTTATGGAAAGACATGGATAAATCAGAGGGTTCCAATTTAGTTAACTGGAATATGACCTCCCTGCCTATCTCAAAAAGCAACCTGAGAGTGGGAAATTTAATAGCCAGAAATGCCAGATCTCTTGCCCGAAGAGGGGATTGTCTAAGGATGGAGATAAGTGAACGAGCATAATTCCATTTGGGGGAAAGTGATTGCTAGCAAATATGCTCATAGGAATGACCATTGGATTCTTCTATGCAAGGCTCCAATTCAGAATAAAGGCCCTTGGGTTTCTACTGCCAAATGTTGTACGAGTACCGTAGTTGAGAGATGGTATAGACATGAAATGGGGAATGGTTAGAATATACTCTTAAAAGAAGAAGATTGTTATTGCTGCGGTACCACCAAAAAGCTAAAAGAGAAAATTTGTGCAAAAGGTATTGGTGTTAGTAGCCTTATCTTCGAAGAGCCAATTTCTTTCCACCAGCCAATCATCAATTGCACAAAAAGATCTTCATCTTCCTTTTTAAACACCAGCCAATCATCAACTTTTTGAGGAAGCTGCACAGCTGCAGGGAATGAAAATGTGGTCTAACAACTCCTATTTTAGACAGACGGATAAAGTGCAATCACTAAATTTCCTCTTGAGCTTTTCATGTACTATGTGCAAGAGACCATAGGAAAACCTTCACTATTTTGGAGTTTTGAAACTTCCAAACTGCTTAGATCAAAGCAGTTTTCATGGAGGATATGATATCAAACGACTTCAAAAGAAAGAAAAGGAATTTGAGGAGAGAGTCTGGGGGCTCTAAGGGCCACAACAACATGTCCTCTTCCACCCTAGTTTATCTGATTCACCAGCCCAATCCAACTATGTAATTCGCTATCAAGAGGCCTCTTCTCCAACCCAAGTCTCATCCTCTTTCAGTTTCATTTCAACAAGCAGCAACGGTATCATCTTTCTTCTTAGAAATAGCGACGAGGTCTGGGAAGTCCTGTTCTAAGGTGTTCTGGTCTACCCAACGATCCTTCCAAAATTTAATACGATCCCCATTGTTAGCCTTAAATCTAGCAAATTTTAAGAACGAGGCAACATTCTTAGCTATATCTAACCAAGGCCTTCTAACCGCTCTCCTAGCCCCTTAAATACTGAATGATCACTTTCTTCCAAAAGTTGTTGTTTTCTTGAGAGAACCTCTAAAGCCATTTCACAAATAGAGCAAAGTTTCTCTCCATGGAAGGGTGAACACCTTGAACAGAGTGGCCAGGAAGATGCCTAATTTGATGGGGTCATAAAGCAATAATTTTGTATCGCAAGTATAGCTAAAACTCCAACTTTCATAGATAAATAATTCCCAACACACGATATTTCATAATGTAAAGCTAGTCCAAAGTCGATTCAACCAATTCTTCAAACCCCCCCCCCCCCCCGGCCATCTTGCCACTCTCTTTTTTAGCTACCCTTTCTTGACCAACTACTTAATCAGACACGAGCCCCTCCTCTCAAAGAATTGAACACATTTCCAATGCCAACAAGAGCCCTCGCCGAAGCAATTGTAGCAACTCTACCCAATATGCATTTTATAGCATCGTGTTGGGGCACATTCTTTGTATAGAGGACCTGAATTATATTTTTTGGAGTTGCGACTTTGCCTACGCAATGTGGACTTGCTTCTTTGATGAGTTTGGTGCTGAGTTGGCTAGACATTGTTGTTGTAGAGAGGTGATCAATAGGGAGAAAGGAAAGTTTTTGTGGCAAGCAGTAATGTGCTATTTTGTGGGGGCTTTGGAATGAGAGGAACAATAGAATCTTTCAAGGAAGCAATCTTAATCCTTTTAATATTTAGTCCCTTGCTAGATTCTATGTTTCTTTCTAGGTTTCGACCATTTTTTTTTTTTAACTATTCTCTTAGCTTTATTTTTGCTTGATTGGAGCCCTTTCTTTTAAGAGTCTCCTCTTTTTTGTGGACTTTCATTTTTTTGTCTGTCTGTCCATTCTTTCATTTTGTTTTTCTCATTGAAAATGTGGTTATTTATTAAAAAAAATAGAGCAAAGATTCTATATTGGAAGAGTTGATGCCCAGCCCCCCACAATGAATAAGTGTTGCCCACTCCCACTTAACCAAATGCGTACACGGTTTATAGTCTCCACTCCACCATTCCAGAAAAAGTTTCTAACCAGCTTGTCCATTTCCTTTGTCATGTTCAGAGGGGCTTTTGAGAGAAAGAGAGAGAGAAGGAACCTAACGAACTATTCATGGAAATAGCAAGGAGGAAAAACGGGTGGGGGGAAGTAAAAACCTTGGTTACCACTTATACAAGAGATCCTCTTGCTTCCCTGACCAAATCTCAAGGAAATAAAGAAAAACCCAGCATGACCACATTGACCAGAAAAGACCTCCACTGCCACCAAAAGGAGGATTCAAGATATACCTCCCATTCATCTTGCAGTCATGTTCAAATTTTCAATAGAGCATGGAAGAATGGGATGGGTTAGAGGTTTTCATACCTTTTGAAACTAATTGGATCAATGAGATTTTTTATTTCCCATTCAATAAAAGCATGGAAAACCCCAAAAGAGTGCCTAATCAAATCTAAGATAGTAAAAGAGGGTCCATCTTGTTAGGTTGTACGAAGCCTAATATATAGCCAGAAACCTGTAATCTTTCACTTATTCTTGTTAATACATATATCCAATATTTCAAATAACAAGATAGCATAAATAAAATGCTACAGTTCCACTATTGTTTAATCAACCAAACCATACCTACAAGTTTGTCCAATGCTTGCGAGCCTAAATCAACTTGAGATTTATGGGATGCCCTCATTAGACACAGCTTGTCTAGCACTCTCACAACCAATTCATAAAATTCTGGAGCTCAATTTAGTGTTATGTAGCTAACTCACCAAAAAGTTGTTGCATGTCTGGTTTTCGTTTCTTCTCAACTCTCTTTTGTCGATGACGAGCATTATATATAGTCTTCATTGTACTAGCATTTCGAGTATCTCGACTCTTCAATGTGCTCAATATATCTTTAGGACGGACTGATGAGTTAGACAAGTTCATCAAAATCTCATTCTCTTCTTGAGATAACCTCCCTGCAAATGTATGTCCTTCCATATTTTTATTTGCTAGGTGGTTGTGTATCCCACATACTACTTTAACCATCCAATCATCATCAGTGGTCAACTTTTGCCCTTTCAATAAAAAGGGACATCCACATTTTTTGGTTCCAGTAAGCTTGCGTGCTCTTTTGTCTCCTAAAGCTTCCAATTTTGATATTCTTCTATAACTCCCACTTCTCTCACACCCAAAAGAAATTCTAGGCCTCCTACCATTCACGCCTGCATCAGATGTCTTTATGACTATAACCAATCCCTTTTTCTTTCCAACCTCTCGTGTCCAATTAATTAAAGCTTCTCGACTTTTGAATATCTGTAGAACAATGAAGTTATGATGAAACATCATTTACAATCAGCATAAATCATTTACATCATAGTTCAACGAATCTGAATGTCACTTAACTTACCTCATTTGTGGTAAACTCATCTGTGTAATCTACTGCACAAGATGAATCAATTTTAGTGTAACTAGTAGAAGAATGCCCCTGCAATAGTTAAATATGCTTTAATTCCATTTGCTAACCAAAATTCCATTGTCTTTGTCCAACCCACACCTATGCATATGGTAAATATTAAACTAAGCAATTTTTCAACAAGATAAATCCATACATATATACTATAGTAAACATACAAATCCATCTAATAGTATTATGCACTTCTCAACTGCTAGAATGGAAATTATTTTTCTTTTTCATTTTCGATAATGGTGGGGGTGGAAGGGGGAGGGGCGAAGTGAACTGCTTTCATTTAGATGAAAGAAAGCAGAGAAAAGACATACAAAAACAGAGGCTGAAACTAAAAGAAGGAGCCTCCAAAAAGGTAAAGTACAAGGATTTTTTACTGCTTACGATCAAAGCAAAGGGAAATCATGTAAAGTTTATAGTAATTGATGTAGGTTTGTGTAGGCTCGTGTTTATATTTATCTCCCAGCCATCTTTATTGTTTACTGTTTTGTTTTTGTACTTTTTCACTGTTGACATTTTTGTTTAACCGTTGTAGAGGTTAGAAGTTAGCCGCTAGTTAGTTGTTTTAAGCACTGTAGGGTGGTGTGTTTCTGTTATGTTAATTGTCTAACGATTTGAAACAAGATCAAAGCCTGTAAATAAAGGTTCGATCTCATATGTAACCCAACTTTACATTTTCATGAGAGGCATTCGAATGTATTAATTCCAAATAACCTCCCATGACCTCTTTAAACCTTCAAAATCCCTCAGGTTTCTCTCAAGCCAAATACACCAACAACAAGCCAAAGATCCAGCCTGCAAAAAAAATGTCCTATATGATAACTAGATTATTACAATGATCAAGCTTGCATATATGATGAAATTGCTTCCATCAGTGAGAAGACTAGGCAAAACACTTTGCAGAAACATTGAAGTAATCCGATTATTTGTTAGAGATCAAGATTCAAATTATATAGGATGCTGTTAATATTTTCTCACGAAGTTTTCAAACACATTAAATTAACAAAATCTAAAGCATCAGTCTGTGCTTTAGGCCAAGCAATGGTATAGACCTTAAAAACTAAAAAGGGAGGAAAAAATAAAGAACAAAGAAATGACTTCCAAGTTCACCAAAATTTGAATGAAACTATTTATTTGGTTCTGGTTTCTTACACCAGTGTTTGCTTGTCCAGTGACAAGCATGATGCTACAAAAGAAAATTGTTAGGTGAAGACAAACAGGAAAGAGATCAAATCAACATAGGTAATATGTAGCACATAATTCAAAAGGATACTGAGAGCTGTCTAGAAGCTCTCTAATGACTATCCAGATAAGAAGAAATAATGATACCTCCTCGGGGTAAATGTTCTCTCCACCACTTTTTATTCTGCCATTTGATCGTCCAACAAGCCACAGATTACCATTATCATCTATTGAACCAATATCACCTGTGTCAAACCAAACTTCATTGACGTCATTTGATGGCCTTGCAGAAATTTTATCATAATACCTAAGCATTAAATGTGGTCCTCTGGTTAAAATCCTTCCAACATGAGAAGAACCATCCAAACAAATCTTTATTTCTATGTGAGGGGCAGGTTTGCCAACACAAACACCCTCTGGTTGATATACTGAATGACATTTTGAATGCTCATAACTCTGGAAGTGTGGAATAGAAGTTTCTCCCATGGGATCGCAAAGCATCAGGAAGGTCAATGATGAGCATGTCTCAGTCATCCCTGACGGGTAAAAAAAAAACTGAAATATAAGATATAAGAAAAACATAGGGAAGTAAAACACCTTTAAGAAAGATAAAATAAGAAAATAATGAAATCCAGATCAACAGATTCAACACTTTATTTCTCACAAGATACAACCAAGAAGAAATATACAAGAATTTGAATTGTGAAATATCACTCCGCTCTCTGGACTGGAGGAAGATTACTGCAATCTAATTTGAAACCAGCCACCTTCATCTTAAACTGGGCATAAAATCTTTATTCCTATCCAAAGCCCCTTGTAAATATATTGACAAACCAAAGCATTTAGTATACAACCATATTACTTGGTGGGGATGATTAGAAGAATAATATTAATTTGTCACATTCTTAAAAAATATAATGATTAGAAGAATAAACTACTCTCTATGCAATTAGATGACCAGAAAAACAGTTAAAACAACAGCCAGTAAAATATTGCAAACTTTGTAACAAAAGGTAAAGTGATATTTCCAAGGGTCCAAGATTCATACACAAAAAGCCCTTTCCTACTTAAGCAAACACATTGTTTTAAAATTGTTCCAACAAATCAACGATTTGAAATTTAATCTAGTCACCAACAAGATTAATAGCTCACAAGAGAAAAAGATAAGGGTGCATGAAGCTGACCATAAGCTGACACAAGCTTAGCTCTGGGAAAAAATTTCATGGCGTCTTTGATTAGTTCTAATGGTAGCCCCCCACCTCCATTCAATATCTTCTTCACAGTTTCTCTTGTTTTTCCATTATCTCTTTCCCTGAAAAATCTTTCAAAGATCTAAGTGAGACACTTGGCACCTCGACAACCATAAGCACACCCATGCCAGTTTCAAACGGCCAAGAAAACCAAGCTTCAGAGTAGTCTAAGGAGATAAAGAGCAAACAGTCGAACTAAAAGAAACATCACCTCATGGATTTGGCAAGGTGGTAGATTTGTACAAAGCAAATTTTAAGAACAGTTACATAAGAATTGATTTTCTTTTCCAGAAAACAACACAAGAGAAATAATTAAGTAAGAATATTTATCTTATACCATAAATATAGCACAAAAATTATGAGACTAGGGAACAGAAATGTAACAGGTTCCAAATACCAAAAAACTAAAAAATAATAATAATAATAATTAAAATTATAAAATACATCCATAGATAACCATTCATATATAAGTGAATAATGATCTTTAATGGGAAAAAATACTCGTAAATGAATAACAGGTTGTTTGGAAAACTGCTTCCTTAACAGTTTTCCACTTCTAATATATATATATATATATATATAATTTTAATTATTATTATTTTTTGTTCTACAAAAATAGAGAAGTGTTTTGACAGCTGTTCCCAAACAAAAAATCCCTCTGATCACTAAATTTTCCTTAGTTTTGATTTTAAAAAATCCATACATAACAAATGCCTTTCAAGAGAATGGCCATGAATACATCTTATAAGAATGGTCCCTTTTTCTTTTTTGAAAGAGAATAATTCTTTTAAATGAAACAAAACTTCATCAACGAAAGAAATTTTTTAAGAGAAGTATGACAAGTCCAACAAAGCACAAATAAAGACACCTGATTAAAGAAACTAAATCAGCCATCATCGCTGGGACAGTGATTAAAGAAGTCACACCATATAGATCTATTGCTTCAACAGCAGACTTAACCTCAAACTTAGGAATTAATATATGGCGAGCTCCAAGCATGAGCATGGCAATGGCTGATGACAAACCACCAATGTGACACAAAGGAGCAGTATGTAAATAAACCTGAAAATGTGACACTTAAAACCATCAGGAGTCATTCCTGCTTGAACTACTTGAGCTCTAGAATTGATCCACTGAATGCCCTTCAAGGAATAAACTAAGACTTTGTATGCTCTAAACCTAATGGATAAAGCCTTCATATATTACAGAAATCATACATCATCCTCAGTATAACCAACAATAGCAACTTTTGCAAGGGTCTGCACAATCAGAGCTGAATGTGTGATAGCAACTCCCTTTGGCCTTCCCGTTGTTCCTACAATGAATATGACGATCAAAGCAAATCAGTGAGTTCTAAACTCAGGGGGTGAACTCTGAGCTTCAGATAACACCAGAGTGAAGTTAATATTTCAGACTACAAGAAAAGTCATATTTCAGACTAAACTCTGAGCTTTAAAATGCTTGATATGAACCAAACTACTAAAAAAAAAAAAAGTCAGTTCTCATTACAAAACGTGTACTCTTAAAGGACTGTTGACAACTTTGGCGCTCAATGTCATTTCAACCAGAATCTCATAATTCCCTGACGTTGTACCCCAAACATGGATATTTTGTGTGCATAAAAAGAAAGTGAAGTTGACATAGAGCAAAAGACAGACCTGAAGTAAAGCATATCAGAGCTACACCTTCAGGTGCATGGAGGAAATTCGGAGGTATGTTTATTACATAATGCTTCTTCAGTTCTTCAGAGGTCAATGCTGGCAAGTTGTAGTCGCTTGCATTAAAAAAGTTAATAAAGTCATAAAAGAAAGAAACAGAAAATTGAAATAGCACATAGGTTCCTTCTTTGCTTTGTATGGTAAAAACCAAAAAACTACACACCTCCTCTGGTCTTATTATAACCCGGCAGATGTGAACCAATAAAGACATGCCATCTCAAGGAAGGTATGTGATCGTTTTGAAGCTTTGAATACCATAGGCAGCAGCTCTCGTCAATGACCAACATCACTGGCTGCACGGCTACAATTGCAGATATTGCCTCTTCGAAGCTCTACACATTGAAAAAAATATGTTTCACGCATGTCAGTTTACGGCAAGAAATACTAAACCGAACAAACAATTTGCACGACTATATTGAATTTTTAGGTTCGAAATCAAATAGGGTATTACTCATTCTATTTAGTGCCACGCAACCCTTTTAATTCATAAATCTCAATAACAAATATCATTCCAAAAATTACCAAAGCTTCCCGTTTACAATCTGTCCTCACTGGAAGAAAAAAAATATCATCTCTCAAAGACGTCAACACAATTCTACACATCTAGCACGTTCATCAATCACCACCATGAAAAACAACAACTCGTCAACTTAGAGACCCCCTTCAAAACCGAGTACCAATAGACGTATAGCGCACAGTTCTTCTACATACAGACATGCATGCATGCAAGCGGAGATACCAACATGAATACAAAAGCAGGAATACGCACTGAGAGGCATCATTAATGTTGTATGCACTTACGCATGTACTTCCACAAAAACCATTGCTAATTACATTCAACACAACGAGAATTTGACATAACATACCCATCTGTAATTCAGAGGAGCAGCAATGCCGCCAACAAACGCAACCGCAAGCAACCACTCCAAATACCAATCACTGCCAGCTAGTAAACTCAAAGTTACAATTCCAACGTCTAAAATTAAAAACAAACAAAAAAAATCACCCTGGTGAAAGCATTACGAACTGAAAACTGAAAAGTAGAAAGAAAAAAAGAAAAGAAACCTGTTGAAAGCAGAGATGACAACAACGTCTCCCGGAAGGAGTCCAAGATCAAGCAGGCCTCGGGCGAGCGCAAAAACACTGTCGACGAACTGCTGGCCGGTCTGGCGCCTGTTGCCGGCGACGGTGAGCGGGGAAGCTCGACATGCGGTGGCTATGCGGGTGAGGCACTGGCAGATGTGAGGGAGAGAGTAATTGGTCATTTGGGAAATTAGGGAAAGGAGAAGATGTTGGTTTGGTTCCCCGGTGTTCGGGAGTCGGGAGACGGCCGAGGAAGCGCGAGGTGTTGAACTCACATGGCTGTGGCCTTTGAATGGTCACGGCCAAATCGGAAATCTCATCCTGCTTTCTGATTGGGTGGTCCTTCTGCTATATCACACAGTAATTTAAATTAATTTTGTTCATTCACGGATTGCCCTCCACTAATCCCCTCTTCTTGCGTGGTACAACGGTCACAGCCGCAAGGAATAACAATACTCAATTTGCTTTCCCACTCTCTTTTTAAACTCCCTCTTTTATGTTGTTTGATATTATTTTATAATTTTCATTTTAATTTTTTATGAAAAATACTTAAAGATAGCATCTATCTTTATGCATCCGATTAAAATATCCAATAAAATTAGAACCACAAATCTTTTGGAATAACAAATTTGTATGTTAGTTAAATTATGTTTGCTTTGACATTTATGATTTTATTTGATACGACCCAAAAAGTAAAATATTTTCAATTGATATTTTTCCAAAATATTATAACGTCAAGCAAGATCTAGTTTAGTGGAATAAAATACATATTACCATTTTAATATACCAATGATTTTATTTTTCACCCTTATCTTCTGTAATGGTAACTTAAAAGAAAAAGAAAGTTAAATACTATCGAATAAGATCTAGTTAAATTTTAGGCGGATAAAATTGTAGTTAAATTTTGCACGGGTAAAATTGTTGTGTTAACCAATGTCAACGCAAGGAAAATAATAAAAATCAATCAGGTATTTTGACCAATACACCATTCTTCTATCTTTATTATAATTAAAAAAGATGCTTCAATCAAGTATTAATACCAAAAACAATAAATAATCATTAATTATTTGGGGGTTTTTTCAAACTCTCCACTAGCTTGATTCCTTTAAAAAATCAGGGAATAAGGTGCGAGCGAGAGTTAAAAACTTAGAAATCGTTAGGAGGAACCTCACTCTATGTATCTATAATGAAAAACTATAAACAAATAATTAATGCTTCATAATGTTAGCTAGTGGTATTAACTGTATAGTGTTTAAATTAATTACCTTGGTGGAATTTGTCAGTAGAACTTTAATTAAATGTATAATAATCTAATTAACTAGCTTCATTGAGTAAACTACATGCTTTTGTGTAATTTAATAGTAATAATAATGACAATATTATTATTATTGGATATTACCGCAATCCTAGAGGAGATTCCAATGGTGTCATTGATGGACACCTACAAATATTATTGAATCAAATAGTGTGGATCTATTCAATTGTTAAACTAAAAAACTCACATAAAGAGATTTGATTGTGTTGTGTGAGTTCGTAATTTTCAAAATAATAATGATAATAATAATATTAATTAATAAGTTAATGGAAAAGCATAAAAACTGATAATAAAATGATATTTTCTAGGGTTATTTTTAAATATAGCAATTAAGAAAATCAGGTAAGTGACCACCATGAATTGAACCCACAACCCTTTAGCATTTTTTAGATGTTCTCACTACCACTAGGCCAACTCATGATAGTTTATAAATTTATGAATATATAATCAGACCATAAGCTACATAACGTATAGAAATTAAAATTTAGAAGACTATCTTCAATATTATAGTAAATGTGACGTTTGAGTACATATGGAACATAATTTACTTTCAGTGTCTAAACACTTTTCAAATATTTTTTAATACAATAAATAGAGGGTATGAAGATTTAAACTTCTAACTTCAAAAGAATATATATATATATCAATTACTACTAAGTCATATATACTTTGGCCAAACATAATTGAAACTTAATGTAGACTATGTTACAACTTCCATTTCATCAATTGGTAGTACTAGCTATAACTTCATGACGATCAATAATTGTATATTTTTTCCATGTAAGTGTTGTTTTATTTTTTTAGTACAACGACTGTGGAAGTAGATAATGAACCTCCACCCTTTGAAGAGAAAGTCATCTCACCGTTAAGCTAATTAAGCTCACTTTGACACCTGTTGATACAGTATATTTATTTTATATAGTTGCAAAGTTGGAGAAAACAACAAGCGTGTAGTACAATTATGGAACAACTTAAACTTTTAAAATTACAAATTTAGTTGTAAAGTTGAACTCTTAAAATTCACATATATATTATACATAAAAAAATTTTAATATTTTATTAGACATAAAATGAAAAATTATATCCAATAGATCAAGTAATTTATAAAAAAAAATATAAGTAAATTTTTTTATTAGAGACCTATTAGACACAAATTTGAAAGTTTAGAGACTCGTTATAAACAAAATTAAAATTTAGAGAATCTATTAAGTATTTTTAAAAGTTGATGAACTAAATAAATACAAACATGAAAGTTCAAAACTAAACTTGTAATTTCATCTAAAATATTCAAAATGGTAGTTTAATCATACTTTATTTATGGTTCACCTCGATATTAGTTATATTATATTTCAGTTTAAATTATATTTTAATTTTCATGCTAATTAGATTTTAAAAAAAAAATGTTTTTGAACCCACATGTAATTAAATCATATTGATACATCAACGTGTTGAGGTTGAAAGACAGCACGGGATATTTTAACATTGAAGGATTATTAATATTTAAAAATATATATATTTGCAAGTTCTGGAAGAAAAAAAATGAGAGATATCAAAGTCCATTATATAAGGGCAGCGATTTATTTATTTAAATAAAAAATAACATTTTGTTTGTTTGTTTGTTTTTTTAAAGGAGTAAACAATGGGTCTAGAAAGTCTCAAAGACAACTTTAGAAATAAATTTATAATCAACCTCTCAATTATTTTTATATTCGAGTCAATGAATCAAAATTCAAATATTATTAGACTTGGTACAAAGCTACAAATTTTGTCGAGTGAAATGGATAATATTGGAATAATCAGGTATTATTTATTTTATATTCTATGATTTTTTAAAAGATTTATATTATATTAATTTATGAGAGACTTAAAAAGAGTTGAACAAATTACATTTTTAGTTTTAAAATATTTAAACTTACTCTCTTTTATGTTCGTCAATTTTTAAAATCAAAACTTTAATCGATGTACTTAAATTTAATATATATCTATTCAATAAAATTTGAATTTGATTTTTATTTGATTGTTTAATTTTTAAAAGTAACGTCCTTGTCCTTGTATAAAGTTGAGTCAGTTTTAATTTCTTTTTACTTTTGAAAGTTTCATTTTGATTTAGTAAAAATATTATTTTAATCTTTGTATTTTAGATATCATTTATTTTAATCTCTATACATTCGAATGTCTAAATTTAGTCTATTTCACTTTTAATAATCTTAAAGTTAGTTGTTCAAAATTAAATTGTATTAAATGAATACAATAATAAAATAATAATAGTTTATGTGAAAAACTTAAGTGAATAGGGTTCCAAATTTTATAAAGGAAATGAGTTTTTTTTTTCTTTTTCGAAAAGAATCTACAATAAACTAATAATAGGGATTGTTTAAAAATATTAAGTTAAAATATTATTTTGATTTCATACAATAAAAGATAAAAGATGAATATATTTTCATAATTTATAAAAAAAATACTAAAAGAGTTTTTTTTTTAATTATTATTATTGAAAAAATGTCAATTAAACTAAGGACTAATTTTTAGATCTATGTACAGACACTGAAATTGTGCATTTAAAATAAATAAACTAAAATAGAACAAAATCCAACCTTTTTGGTTTTTATTTAGTTATTGTGTGAAAAAACAATAAAAATATATAGACTAACTTTGAGAAATGATAAATTATATTACAATTTCAACATTTTATTTGTTTTTTTTTTTCTGAATATTTTCAAACTCTTTATAAAAAATAACACGAAAAAGACTTATAGACATTAAAAAACTTCTATCAGCATCTACCACTCTTATTAGAGTTTATCACAACTATATGCTTATTTTGTATAAATAATTTTACTTATTTTTCTATTTTTTAAACTCCCGTGCGTGATAGAAATGCGATGCTTGAGCTTCTGGCATTCTGCAGAAACCTTTTTTCTCCAAAGTACCAAACAGACGAAAAAAAGTTTCGAAAAAGATAAAAAAGATTTTAAAGCGCTTTCGTTTGCTTCCCCTTTACGCCAAATCCCAATCTTCATCCCATGATTGTCCTTAACAACTCTCAATCATTCTTTCCCCTTTCTTCCATTCCCTAATTCATTATTTTTTTCCGCCTTATAATCCAACGACTACCCATAGCGAACCAAATCCACCCGCAGTCTTCGCTTCATCGTTGAGGAATCAGCGATGATGATTCCGATCAAATCAGTAGCGGCGATCGTCGCGTTCTTGCCATTGATCGTGGCGATCGCGGCAGCGCTGGAGATACGGCCGTCGGAGCATGGTTTGGAGTTTCAGAGCCCTCCACCGGCGGGAGACAAATCGTCGCCGGAGATGCGATCTTTTTTCGGAGGAATATCGTCGCCGACACCGGAAGTGGCATTGCCGTTGCCGAAGACGATGAATTCGAGCGAGTCGCCAGGATGGTGGACCCACCGTGACGGTGGAGATAAACGACTAAAAAAGGCATTATTGGTGGCGACGGCGGCTTGTGGAGTTACAGGTGTCACTTTACTAGTGGGTTCTACGTTATTCTACATTTATAAGGTCAAAAATCAAAGATCATTGCCGTTATCTACAAATAATAATCACAAATAAAGATGATAATCACAATTATGATACCTTTACACCGTGAATTTAGCTGTTTCCCAGTTCCAATTTTTTCTTACTGTATGAGAAGTCATATTGAGTATCAAATTAGACAATTTTATTGCCATTAATTGTTTGTTGATATAAATAAAAAAACAGAGGAAATTCAGTTGAAGTTTGCCTCTTCTATAAGAAAATAATATTCTCTACTTAATTTTACATGTAATTATGATAACGTGTGGGGCCTGGAGAGATTGAACAGGATTTCAAAGAAATCTGATAACATTTGAAATTAAAATAAAATAATTAGAGGCACCATACCTGATTATCGATGGAATCATTTTGAAGTATTATTATATTTGGTCATTTATTACTTTCTTTTTTCAAAAGATATGAATGATGAAACTGAAGGTTGAAGCTTTTGATCTTAAAACTTTTAACATTTCCAGGAAAAATGATTGCTTGGGACAGATGGACATTGATTTAACAGTCATCGTGATGAAAGCTAGTTAACAATATTTTATTAAGTAGAACAAATTACAAAAATCACCCTTAAAGTACGATAATTTTACAATTATATCCTTAAACTTTCAATTGTAAAAATTGTAACAATTGTACAAGAGTTTGAAGGTTCAATTTTTATCATTTAAGGGTCTAATTTTTATAACTATTGTAAGTTTGAGGATCCAATTTTAACACTTGTATAAAGTCGAGGGTTCAATTTTTACACTTAAGAGTTTGAAGGTGTAATTATAACTACCATCATACTTCAAAAGTGGTTTTTGCAATTTGCCCTATTAAGTATGACAGTTACTTAATTCCAAGTAAAAAATTAAGGTTTCAATTGATAGCTATTTTTTTTTTTCAATTAATAATGAGCTTTTCACTTCATAAAAACAAGAAAATTAAAGAGCTCATATAGTAAACAAGAAAAATGAAATGCAGAGGTTTAAGTTGAGTTTCAACTCCAATGGTTTAAACCATCATATTTCATGGGGTTGTAGTGAATACTTAATGGTTAGAACAAGGACAAACCAGGTGAAAGTAGTGATCAGATTTTGAGAACAGAAAGCATTACAACTACTGACCACAAAGTATGGATAGACAAAAATTTCAGCCCAATATAGAGAAGAAACAAATCATAAAGAAAAAAAAAATACACAATACCATTCTATAAGAATGACTATACCATATAACTAAACACTCGTATTTCAATAAAATTGGGAGGGATTTATCTGTACCTATTGTTCAAGAGCCATCCATTCTAGCTCTAGATCTAGTTCTCCTGATTCCACATTCTGAAGCTTGAGTGCTATCTCTTGCTTCACCTTCCCATCGACGATATTAACGATGCTATCGCTTATGAGAGCGTTATCGTGCGATTTCAGCCATTTTCCAATTTGCATGTTTGAAAACATTCCAGCATCTCCAAATGCCATTGCAGATGTTATCAAGGGCTGGAGATCAATCTCTGCTTCTCCCATTATGTCGTCTGCTGAAAATGTGTCGTAATCGTATACTTGCTGCAATGTGGTGACAAGTAGAGTAATCGTCAATAACCATATCAGTACATTTTGACAAAGTCTTCAGTTGTGTTCCCTATTGATGTGTATGCATTGCAGACACTTATGATATGTGAAATGTGTTGAATTAACTTGTCATGTGCATCATAATTAGAGGAGATGCCACATTAATTCTAAAAGGCCAGCAAGCTGCGATTTGTCAATTTGACTAATGAAAGAGTAAAAGTGGGCAACAAAAAATAATAAGAAGAAATAAGAAGAAAAAGAAGAGAGGTGATCACATGAGAAAGAGAGGGAGTGAGGCCATCTCGTGCAAAAGAAACTGACAAAACAACAGAAGTACCCAGGAAAAGAAGAAGAAGAAGATAATCGTCCAAAACGAAGGCATTGAACTTTGCCGTAGACCACAGTAATGCATCGGACAAAAAATGGAAAATGATCTTCCAAGTCATATGACGATCATGGACCAAAAAAATGATCTTTCAGGTCATACAACAATCATGGTTTCCGCAGAGGAAACCCAGGTAAACAGATTGTTGAACTTTGAAAATTACCAAATTGCTTTCTCTATCATTCTCTTGTGCAATTGACATAGCTTTATACATATTAGCCATATGTATTTGTATCATTCATATAAATTTTGATTTCAATAGCAAGAAAGACACGTTAGTAGCAATAGAATAGGCAGTCTTGCCACTATACTAATGGCCAGCGTATAAGATTTCAATTAATCCTAAATTACTAAGTGCACGGAGCAGCTTTTTAGCCTTAAAATTTGAACAAAACAGGAAATATAGATTGTGTGTTGCAGAGAAAATAAGTTAAGGGACAGGTATTTTTCAACCAAATACCTATATGCCGTTTGCCCAGAAGTGGGGGATGGCCGGATGGGCCCAACTTCTGCTAACCGACGTGTGCTAGATTTGATATCGAACTATTCAGACAAGTATCTAAAAACAAACTCACCACCCGGACAAGATGACAGGTATTAGCATCTCATACAAAATATTTCGTGCATATTGGATATAGATAGAAGGTAGAATTCCAGATGGTAATTAAACTAATTGATGGGAAACAAACTTCAGTCATTATATTAAGATTAGAATGATTGGTTAAACATGGGAGACCATGAAGAAAGAGCTTTAGAAAGACTTACCAACTTTATGGTTCCAAAACCTTGAGGTACAGATAGCGTCAGTTCCTCATTCCACACAGGATTCAAGTTGCTCCTGACTACACTTGTCTGGACAGTCTAAAAGAAAAAAAACAGCTTAATGTTATCATCTAAAAGAAAAAAAACAGCTTGATGGAATAGCGCAACCATTACTTATTAACATAATCAAAATCGACGGCAACAATATACAAATAGATGTCACAAGTTAGTGAGAAAACTACTAACCTGTTGTCCAAGAGTCATGACTACATAAGGATCGCTCGACATCATATCCCTGATAGCTAAGTTTGTCCCTTTAATCACTTTGACCTTCAATAATCCAATATACTCTACCATACCTTGCTGCGATTGCTTTAAATTACAGAGATAGCAGAGTTTTAGTAATATAAAATTAAAAAATTAATTAATTAATTTAAAAAAAAAAAAAAAACAAAACAAAACAAAAAACAAAACCCCACAACAACAAACTTATACTGTAGGCTGGATGGTCATTACTCATTAGTCAAAAACTAATTTACACTTCCACATTAGAAAGTAAACATGCCCTGAAAATGTTTATATGGTAACCAAGCATGAAGGGGGTATTATTTCTTCTCTAATCTTAATTTTAGGAAGAAACGTGTGAAATAATGACCTATGATGATGCTGTATTCATTAATGAAGGTATATAATTGAAGGAAAACTACTAACGAAAAGGTATAGCAAGAGCTCACAGGTTTTTGTGAAGAATTTGAACGAAAACTGTTCATGACCTTTGCAGAAAAGCTTGCTTGGATATTGCTTTTGTCAGAGTTGGATGATAAGATTCTCAAGCTCGGTTTCAGAAATTCTTGAAATTCATATTTGGACCTGTATTAAAAAAATAATAATAAATAAATAAAGGAACCACACAAAGTGTGAAATTATTGGCAGTGACTATTATTGAATTGTTTCTATTGAAATTTTTACTCATAGTTGAGTATTGCCTATTGAATTCAATCCTTCGAAGTAATATGCTGATTGTTTAAGGAACTATAGACGACCAGATAAAATAAAATCACCAAAGGCCAGAAACAAAGAACAAATATATTAAGTGTTCATTCTTAAACTTCAATAGAAAAAAGGCCAGTCAACAAGTCCATGGCTATAGAGAAGATGAATAAGAACAATAGTCCCTTAACATGGATACATTTCACAATTATTTAATCATTTCTAACCGAATAAATTTTGAACGTTGTTCATGTGTGGCATCCGGTCCAGGTTTTGAATATCCTTCAGGAATAAAGGCTTCATAAATAGCATTTGCAGAAGAATTTCCTCCAACTTCTATCATCGCATCAATTTCATCATCATTCCATTCATCCAACGTCCCTGATAACACCTGGTCCAAATCAAATAACCATGTTAGAAAAATATGTACACTGTTCAATTGTTAATTGAAAATGAAAATTAACAACTTGAAAAATGTCTTGCGAAAGATATACATAATGGAAGTAAGAAACAAAGGAATTATAGACAACATGTTTGTATTTTACACTACACATAGCATGTTCGCTGGAAATGAAAACCAAAGAAGTTTTGCAAGTCAAACTCATCGCATCCCTCATGAAAAGCCCACCTCCCGAATGAAGGAGCTTCAATATACATAATGGAAGTAAGAAACAAAGGAATTATAGACAGCATGTTTATATTTTACACTACAGATAGCATGTTCGTTGGAAATGAAAACCAAAGAAGTTTTGCAAGTCAAACTCATCGCATCCCTCATGCAAAGCCCACCTCCCCAATGAAGGAGCTTCAATATGCTCGGAAATTTCTCGAGAGATAAAAAAATTGCAGGAAAAAAATTATTTCTCAAGCAATAATTGTTGATTACTGCATATCAGGTGATGATCTTTCCACATAATTTGTGGGACCGACAACCATTTTCTTTCACCTTTGATATATGTGAACCGAGGCTTCTGTGAACACCACAACATTTCAAGCATATAAAAACTCCAATATTTGCTGACCTGCAAAAAAAACATCCTCCCAAATGTCATTGAGATTAAAAGGAAAGGCATGGTTAGCAGAACAGGAAACTAAGATACAATATATCTAAATCCAATTCAATAATCTGCCTACAATGTAATCATTATGTCTTATACACATCCTTAACTAGTAATGTCTAGTTCTCCAGCAGGGTATAACATTTCATTTCATTTGGCAACCAGTTGAACAAAACTTACGCCCATTTAGGATCTGCAGCGCGACAATCTGCACAAAAGCGATTATCCTTTAGAAGCAATAGGTCCCTTAATCTTCTTTTGCCTGAACAAGACATGAAAAGGCCTAACATTATTTTCAAGACCACAAGAGATACAATTTACGCATGTGCATAAAATAGTTTAATTGGTTCATATATAGTTTGATTCTCGAATTTCAGTAAGGATGCCACCTGAGCCAGGCCTCCCAAGTTCCATTGAAACTTTATCATTCTTGCTCCGCCAGTAATCGACGATCATCCAACAAACCCTATGGTTCAACAAGCAGCTTGAATAATTTAACCCAACAAAAACACACATACAATTCTAAAAAGATATAGTAGAATAAAGTTAAATAACGCTGTCAGCAGCAAAGGGACACCCAAATTCTTCAATTGGAGGATTACGTGCCAAAAACGACTCAGACCAAGAAAAATGAAATTGGAAGAGGTTTTCAAAAACCTCAGATGCAATCATTCCAATGACGAGAAAACTTTTCAGCCAGAATTGACTTGAGATTTCTATTATTTCCCCCTAAAGTTTCCTTCAGCTCTAATACAAGCAAAACTTTGGGACTCTTCCATTCGGGTGGCCGAATGGACACATAATTTACAAGATACAAAAAGCGACAGAAAATGATATCCTCTCAACATTTAAACATTAAAAGTGGTCAATACATGCAGATAGAACTAAGCTCAAAAGTTTCCAATAACAATCAATCGCTAACAGGAAGAGGGTTCCTGTTATCTAGGAAGCAGCCACCAAATAACCAATTAGAACCGCCTAAAAAAGGAACCCAAAATCAGAAAATAGGCTCAATCAACATCAATACCCAAATAAACAAGATTGCTAAAGATTGGAGAAATCAAAGAAATGGGAAAGAAAAACGTATTCGAAATGTAGATTTTTGTTATTCCCAATGATTGAAGCATGCAGTCAATAAAATCCAAGTATAAATGATAAATACCCAGTGAGATCGGTGCTTGAACAAAATCGCTGATGAGAAATGGAGAAAATAAGGGATTGGGCCGGAAAATCTGAATCTTCAATACCCTGATGATGTGGGTGATTGAAATTTGCAGAACTCTCTTCTTCCACCCTCTTTTTTTTGAATATTTTTTTTGTTTTTTTTTGTTGGGGTGGGAGAAGGGGCGGTTTGTAACTTGAGAGAAGTGGAATGGAATGGATATGAATTATTGAGTTTAAAAATGAATAAAAAATTAATTAATTATTTAATGAGAATATATGAAATATAGTACGAATTATTCAATTTGGGATGGTCAGCCATCAGAATTTGAAAGACACGTTGCGTTATGAAGTTTTTTATAACGACTAACTACCATTTCTTTACTGTCATTTTTGTTTTATTCGTTTTAACCTTATGTTTAATGTCTTTTAGAAAATTCTCCCTTCTTTTTAATATTTTGTAATATATAACTTTACTTTTAAGTTTTTTTTCTTTTGAAAATTAAGCTTCTAAATTCTATTTTTGATTTTTCACCCCTAAATTTTTATATTTTGTAATTTACTTTCTACCAAATGTTATCAACCAAACTATAATTGAAAAATTAAAATAAATCATTTTTAGAAACTTTTTTTTGTTTTTTTTTTTTCTAAGAATTCTAATGTTTCTTTAAAGAAAAACCGTAGTAATTAAGAAATTTGGAAGAAAACAAGCATAAATTTAAAAAATATAAAATTAAAATTAAAATGGTTACTAAATGAAACCTAGTTAATGGAACTTTTTTCTATAGGTCTTATGAACAACACACTTGTTCGTAACAAAAATTTGTTTAAAAAATTATTAGTTAAAGACATGTAATTTGGATTTCAAACTCTCTCCCTCACATGTTATTGTTTGGAAAAAGAGTTTGTCACAATAAGTTCTAATGATTTTTAAATAAATGATTTAATTGAGAATTAAAAGAAATCAAGCCTAAGATACTAGATAGTAAAATTCGAGGATTTTATAAGACTAGCTTAAATTTTTTGACATATTTTTTTTATGAAAAAATTGAATTAAATTTAATATTGATTGAATTTAATTAGTAAACATTCGCCATCAAATGAAGTAATTAAACAAAGTAGTGATTAAAACTATATATTTATTGTTTCAAATTACTTTTCAATGAATATCAAATGGGATGGTGTGGTTGAAAATATTTTAGGCATAATTTTTAAAGGGGAATAAAATTTTGGATGAATATCTTCTAATTGATTTTAAATATTAAATAATTAACATAAAACTAAATATAAAAATATAAAAATAGAAGGATTGATCAAATTATAATACATAAGATATATTTAGAATAAAGTTTGTAAATAAAATTGTTACAAAAGTGACATAATAACATACGATTGATCATCTTTTTTATTTGGTGGTTCTTGAAAAATAATGATTTTCAACATATTGGCATTGGTCTCAGAGCACTAATCAGCGTGCGGATTTCTTAGTAGTCGGTGGATGTTAGGTGGAGGTGAAAAAGGTTTTGACAAAAATTGTTTAGGCAATTAAGTATAAAGTGTTGATTTGAAAGCGCCTTTTGAATACTGTTATGAGAAAGTGCTTTTTGGGTTACGGACATCAATATAAAAATAAATCGTTGAAAGTAGTAGGGCATAATAAATATTTGTTTAAAAATGGAAGTCAAACTGGAAAGTGAAAAATTGTACGCAAATTTAATACAGTAGAGGTTAATAATAAATGTAAGAATTACTTAAAAGGTAAATAGGCTTTGTGTTGTGTTGTAATTTTGCTTTTTAATAAATAATTGTATAAAATGTCTGCCGGTTTTTTTTTTTTTTAAAGAAAAAATATCTGCTGTTTTTTAGTGAAAAAGATGGTTGCTTTGGGATTGGTCCATTGGTCACCCCGTTGCGTTTGAATTGCCATCTAGCAATTTTCTTTTTTCTTTTTTTTTTGGTATAATTTGGAAATCTTTTATTTTCTTTTTGCCAATATTTAATTGTAGAGCTATTTTTCATTTTCTTAAATATGCATTTGGAAATATTTTTAGAAGGTCGTCAATATTAAAAAAAGAAAAAAATAATTAAAAGTGCAAGTAAACAAATTTATCTTTTAAAAATATAAATGTCTATCTATTACCCCCCCCCCCCCCCCCCCCCAAAAAAAAAAAAAAAAAAAAAAAACTTTAAGCATTATCCATAGTTTTTAACTTTACTATTTTCGAGGAGGCTTGATAAACCAAAAAGGCCTATAATCTTTTAGTTCATTTTCCATTTATTTTTTGACTTTTAAAAAATAATCAATTAAATATATAATAACATTTTTAAAAAATTACAAATATAGTAAAATCTATCGGTAATAGTCTCTATCATTAATAGATTCCTATTCTATTAGTGAATTAGTGAAATGGTATATCATTAACTCTTTTTAGCAATATAGTTTATCACTAATAGACTATGAGAGTTGAATCTAAATTTTACTATATTTGCAATTTTTTGCATTGTGTTATATTTGCTAATATTTTAGGCCTGATTGTTATACTTGCAACTACCTCTACTATAAAAATTATCAATTATGTCTTTAAAATATTAACTATATATTTGTGTGAATGTATTAATAATCCTTGATTAGGTCAATCCATAACAAGTTTGTTAATAAAAAGTGGAGATATCATTACATTTACACTTTTTCTAAATAAATTTAGACAGGTGAACATGTCACTAGATGATACTTAAAGTCATAAAAATTGATCCATCCATTAGCAAATTTTGGAAAAAAAATTAATAAATATATTTAATCCAAGTATAATGTCCAAATAATATGTCAACTTAAGCATAGTTCAACTAGTTAAGACATATATATTTCGACGAAGAAGTAAAAGTTTGAATATCTACACCTTCACATGTTGTGTCTATATATATATATTGGTAAAGTTATAAATATAAATTATTTATTTAATAAAATAACTTTTTTTAATACATGTTGTATTTACAATAATAACATAATAAATTTTAAACGTTGCTCGTGGGTGGCATATGGTCCAAGGTTTGAACATCCCTTGATGATGCATAGTTGTATACGCTTTATGTTAGAAATTGTAACAATTTTTTAATTAAAGGACCTAAATGAAAATTATAAATACATGAGCGAAAATTGAGAAGTTTAAAGAATAGGATCTTGATTGAGCATATACATCCTCAACCAAAAAAAAAGAAAAAAAAAAAAAAAAAAAAAAAAAAAAAAAAAAAAAACAAAAGACTAACCAATGAGTAGTTAGCATTTAAACCTTATATACCATTATTTTTTTAAGAAAAAATTATAATAATCTATCTCAATATTATATCCACCAAGAAAATTAAAATATAATTATTGAGAATTTCACAGATTTTTTAGATTAATCTATTTTCTCTCTTTTGCTATTGGTTAGCGGTTTTATATGTGGTCAATAAAATTAAAAAATGAAAGAAGGAAGACAGAATAATATATAGATATACACACACATTAAAAAAAAATAGATGGCGGGATTCAAACAAAGACAATTCATGTTCTAATATTACGTTTGACTTTTAATGTTCAATTTTTAAATCCACAAACGACGATTATTCAAAATAAAACCAAAGACTTCTTTGAAAAAATAAGAATATTAAAACAAAAGAACTGATAGAATTAGAATCCCAAAGGAAAAATAAGACGAAACTCTATGCATCTTCATTCTCCAGATATCTTACAAATAAAAGTCAATATATTAAAACGAAATTAAATTCATTCATAAATTAAATAAGAATATCTGTTTGAGAAACAAATGTTGCCATTATTAAACTGAACCATCTAACTGAATCCAATTGAATGGTAAATTGTCTTTAAGTTCCTGAATTTCTTAGAACCTGCAAAGGCAATACTTGTTAAGAATCTACTATCTCGAGATAAATGATTAAAGACAGGAGGCTTGCTGACAGTTGGATTCTAAAGTGAAGTTTATTTCATTTCCAAGCATTATACTCACAGATTAAGGTGCTGAATATGTTCCTTAGTCTATGTAATCAAGGGGGGGGAAATAAAATCTCAGCGGGTTCCTGTATTTCAATAAAGGACGAGCCAAATATCGATGGCGGTAGCCACCTTATTCGTCGTTTGAACCTATGAAACTGAAAGATGAGCAATGCCAAGAGTAACCCAGAACAAAGATGTGCTGCTACATCTTTTGAAACAGACATCAATGCGACTTCACTTCAGTAAACTTCAACATGCCACTGTTTGTTCTTTTTAAGCTGCGAAAGTTTCTCTTCCCATTTCTCACCTCTTTGCTCTGCAACCTTTTTCAGTGTGTCCTGAATTCCAGGCATCATCCCCTTCAGTCCACAGAAGTATATGTGAGCCCCGCCATCCAAGAGTTTAAAGATTTCGTCGCTGTACTCCTCAATCTTGTCCTGGACATACATTTTTCCTCCACTCTTGTTCTTTTGCTCCCTGCTAAGAGCTCGGTCGTAGCGGAAGTTATCTGGATAGTCCTTAAGATACTTGCTGAATTCATCGTCATATAAAAGACTATCAGTGTTTGCCACTCCCAGAAACAGCCAAGCAAGGCCACCGAATTTGAATGTTGGTACGGATTCCATGAACATTCGACGAAGATAACCTCTAAATGGAGCAACGCCAGTGCCAGTAGCAATCATTATGTGGGTGGCATTTGGATCTTCTTCAGGAAGAAGCATTATCTTGCCAGATGGGCCTGGAAAAACAGATGCTATTCTTTTACTAACAGAAAAAAATCACGATTTCATTTTAATCACCCTAAAGAAAGAGAACAAAAAGGATTGATACCATAGTTTATAACTAAATCAACAAACTTTCAGACAAAAGCCCAGAAACGAACAATCTGCACATCTGAGGAACGTGAAAAGCATGGTCTCTTTTATTATTGTTTTTCTTTTAGGTTATATTACAAGTTCAATTCAGTCCCCAAGACCACGTTTGATAACAATTTTAATTTTAGTTTTATGTGTTTGAAATTTATGCTCGTTTCCTCCCAAGTTCCGTACCATGGTTTTATCTATTAAAAAAGTTATACATATATATATATATATAACAAACAAACAAGCAAGCAAACTTGAACTCTTAGTCAAATTCTAAAAACAAAAACTACTTTTTTTAGTCTTCAAAACTTAGTTTGGTTTTTTAAAATATTGGTAGAAAGTGGATAAAAAATAAAAAATGAGTGCCTAAAATATCAGGTTTGTGTCAAATACGTCCTTAAGTTTTAAAAGTAACTTCTTTGGTTTGGGCTCTGCCCTTCTTTGGTAAATTTCATACATAATCGAAATTTGTTTGTTATCCAAAAAAAATACTTAAGCTTTCAATTTTGTGTCTAATGGTCCTTAACCTATTCAATATTTTTAAAATTCACTATCCCATTGGACACAAACATGAAAGTTGAACAACTAAGCTTATAGCTTAAGCTTACTTTTAATTTCCTAGACATAAGCATGATTACACAATCACCCAAAGGGAAGGAAAAAAACAGCAAACTTTTTACTAGCTATTCACGATTCTCCTCCTACTCACTTGTTTGTTATACCCCTGGACCCCTGGCTTTCCCTCATACTCTCCGCCAGAATTATCAATACATATGAAGACATTAAATAAAAGAAGATTTAGCCAGTTGTAGCAACCCACTGGTCCATTGACATGTAAAATTCCAATCAATTATCATTAACAACCTGCTAGCACCAGACAACGTAGACTGATGTACTATGTTGAATGATCAAAACTTCAATGTATACTCCTTAAGAAAAGATTAATCATGATATGAATCTTTATCTATTATATCAATCCAAACAATTGACTCGTGATCTTAAAGCTTGATAGCACAAATCAATTACTAAACATACATATGTACTAGTTTGTCTTGGTACTGGGGCAGGGAAATATAAGCTCGCAATTAGATCTTATTTTCTGGGGAATATGCAATTAGTTACCTGTGATCTGAACTTTATCTCCAGGCTTTGAGTTGCATAAAAAATTGCTGCATATTCCGTTCTTTGAAGGTTCCTCCTTTCCAGTTTCAGGGTCATAATAAACGGCACGGCGAACACATAAACTAGCAGTCTTTCCATCAAAAGAATCTCCATACCTAGTTGACGCAATTGAGTAGAGACGAACATTGTGTGGACTTCCAGGTTTCTTCGGGTTTTCACCCTGCGATACAAGTGAAAAATTATTAGATTCTAGCTGAAGCTTATCAAAAAGAATTCCACAAACAAAGACATGTCAGAGGTCACAGGGGAAGGTAAAAGATACCTTATTAACTTTAGCAATCAAAAAGATACAAAAAGACAAAGTGGGGAAATATTCATAAATGCTAAAAAACCAAACATATTGTGACATAAACAGAAATTCGTGATTAAAAAAAATTAATTGAAATAGAACTTAGATCTCAAAATACCAATATGGAAGTCTTATAAAATGCACGACCACCAAACATCTTAGCATGAGCATCTATATCAAAACTCAATGCAGTAACAGGGGAATCACCGAGGCATGAGTGACTTACTGGAGGAATAACACCATAGCTCTGACCTTCCCAATAGGGAACATTGCCACCATGATCGATTACAATATGACAAGTCTCTCCCGGTGCTTTTTGACCAACAAGTCTTTCAACCGAAACAATAGTTGCGGTATAAGGTTCTTTTGGTTTGTATAAATTCAATGGAGGCTCTTTGGCATCTTCAAGGTCTAAAGGTGCAACAGATACCTTTGGTGCACTTGCTTGTTGCACTGACATGCATACTGTTTGCCAACCTCTTGCCCGAGTGCCCCTTAGATTCAAGTTCAGGGCTGTGACAGGGGACCATGATTTATCATGGAAGTTTAGGCTATTTGTCTGTCACAATGTCACATGAAGTTGTGATGAGATTTATAACACAATAAAGAAAGTGTAAAATGCAGGCAAAATAATTTAACCATCCCATGTGTGCTTTTAGAACCAGCAGATCCAATAATAGATATACATAATCCCTATGGACAATATAATTACCAGACAATGCCTCATACAAAGTAGAAATCTAACAAAACTCATATGATTGGTTTTTTCGAATGCCTGTACTTTATGACCAGTTGAGCAATGCTCACTTTGACAAAACTCATGTGATTGTGATCTTGCAGGTTTGTGTAGGTTACTCTAATTTGTATTGCTGTCATTATCATAAGTTGTACTATACGCATAAAAACTAATAATTGCAAGTCCTGAAATGCCATAAATCATTGGTGTTCCTTTCCTAAGTACTCGCATGTTAATAGGAACTAGGGAGAGATAGAGAAAAAGAAAAACGTTCAGAATTTAGAACCTTAAACACTGATCTC
This sequence comes from Lagenaria siceraria, assembly GCA_002890555.2. Classification (NCBI taxonomy): domain Eukaryota; kingdom Viridiplantae; phylum Streptophyta; class Magnoliopsida; order Cucurbitales; family Cucurbitaceae; genus Lagenaria; species Lagenaria siceraria. The sequence goes on from CM016485.1 coordinate 807,188, forward strand.
TTGAGAGACAGATCACTTCCAACTGGAACAGCAACAGCAACCTGCAAGAATTCCACGACGGCGTGTGAGGTTTTACACATAAAACGTCGAAACAAAAAGGAACCCTAAAACCCCATGAAACTTATTCACAAAATAACAGCCCAACTGAGCTCTGGGGAAGGAAGATTTCAAGACTTAATCCAAGACCCAAAAAACAAAAACAAAAACGGAAGAGAACCCAGAAAAACATAAGGAATCTGCCCCATTTCCCACGATTTAAACGCAAGCAAGAAGAAGAGTGAAGAAGAGATACTGTAAATCAACCTGAGAAAAGGTCGAGTGGGCCATTGCCGAATTGCAGAGGTCGTGTATGAGGAAGAAAGCGATTGTATAATTGTCGAAGATGGGTGCTTCTTATAGGAAATGGTGGATCATACCCAGAAGAGAAGCAAGTCAGCAAAGGAAGGTATTAGATCAAATTTGCGTCTTGTTGTGACCCTTTGGAGACTAGCAAGGGACGTGTTTGGCTTTTGGCTGCTCTAACAATTGTCATCTTACTCCCCCATTCACGTGATCAAGCCTACTTGAAAGTTTGATTAATGCTAGATTAAGGCTTCCTTTTAGAAAAATCAGTTGTAAATGTAAAATACAAATTAAATTAGTGTTTGGCAAGTCCCAGATGATTTGAAGAAATTTTAAATTTTAGATATAGTAACTAAAATAAATATATGGTTAAATTTCAGTATTATTTTTAAATAACAAAATTATTAAAAATATTTTTAAATATAGCAATATGTAATTATGATAGACATTAAGACTATCCATTATCGATGTCTATTATGGATAGCAATTATAATTATATTTTTCTATATTTATAAGTAAGTTGATTCATTTTGTTATATTTAAAAACATATTAAAATTTATATTTTTATTTATAGTTTATAATTTTTTAATAACTTTGCAATAAAAGAGGTTAAGTATTAAAGAAAAAATGTTTTACTTTTTTTTCTTCAAAAAGTCAAGGCATGATTTAAAAAGAATGATTGCAGTGGACGATGAAAGATGAGCGAATATATTTTGGTTACGTGGGGAAAATATTATATTTATAAAATAATTTTTAATTTTAAATGGATAAAATTTTAATTTTAATTTAAAAGCGATGAGGGAGCTGATTTTAAAACTGAGCAAAAAAAAAAAAAAAAACATTTAAGATTTTGTTCAAACTCACTCGTACCTCTCCCAAAATTTTTAAATTTTGCTCAACTATAAATTTAGTTTCTAAATTTTGAAGCTTATGTTTATTTCGACAAAATTTAAATTTTTAAAAATTAATTATTTTATCACATCTAAAATTAAATTTTAAGTATAAAATAAACTTACATTTTCAATCTTATATTCCATAGATCTATGAGTAAAAAAAAAAAAAAAATCAATGTTTGACAACTACAATTTCAAAAGTTTAGTTTTAATACATCTTAACTAGTTTAGTAATAAATTAATTACGTGATTAGTTGCTAGACTTAAAATGAAGAATACGTGTTTCACTTTTTTTTTTTTACTTGAGTACGACGAGCAAACACAATAAGCTCGAATACAAAAGAGACCAGAACCTACTCGTGGAAGGTGATCTTCGAGCCAAACAACAGAGTGTCAAAATCTGCCGGCATGGGACGCTAAAACACGAGCAACAAAAAGGTTTGTCCAGAGAAAACCAATGACAAAACCATTAAAATGGATGTCCCGAATAGCATCAAATAAAGTTTGAACCTCATTCGCATATTTAGCACTCCCAATTAGGAGATTCCAAATAATTTTGGAGTCAGTTTCAACCCAACCTCAAAAGCTTTAGATACACTATTAAATATGACAATGACCCCGACAAGCTTCACAAAGCCCAATAAAGAGAAGTAACTCTCCATCGCAAGCATGACTTCACCATTCTTATTACATCGACACCTACATATCTTACTTGGACCAAGAGGTATATGGTTAGAATCTCCACCCTCACTGTACTTAAAAAACTTTGAAAATTGTACTTTATTTATTTAATCTATTAATTCAACACAATGTGTCAATCTAATGGTAAATAAAATATATGCATTTAATCAATGATTTAAAAGGAACTAATTTGATCAACGATCGTCACCTACATAAGATTTAACATCCTACGAATTTTCTTAACACCTAAATGTTGAAGTGTTTTTAAGAAAAAAAACGTTATAACCAAGACGTCTATTTAATCCATAACGACACATTTAACAAATAAAAAGCTAACAAAAATTTGTGAGGCCTTATTCCATTCGATAACAATTTTTTTTTTTTAGATTTCAACTTTCTAAATTTATACATATTTCCTCTGCGTTTTTTTATAGTTGTTTTCATGTTTCTTAAATAAACCTATGAAATGTGAGTCAAACTCAAAAAATGTAAATTAAGTTTTTTAAAATTATTTTTTTACTTCTTAATAACTTGTCTCGATTTATGAAAATATTTATAGAAAGTGACTAATTACCCAAACAAAATAAATTTAAAATAGATGCAAATATATTGCTTATAAACTCAATGGTCAAGAATTAAATAATTATCAAATAGGTTTGTTTTCCTTTATCGTTTACATTACATTAATGGGTGAATTTGGTAAAAATAACAAAAAAAACGAGAAGGTTAAAAATAAGAAAATTACTATAAACAGAAAAAATATCAAACTATTTACAAATATATAAAATTTTCACTGTAGTGATAGACCGGGATAAAGTTCTATCGCTTTCTATCGCTCAAGCAAATAAATTTTATCGCCTGAGCGATAGAAAGCGATAGAATTCTATCGCGATCTATGACGGTAAAATTTTTATATATTTATAAATAGTTTGACTTATCTTTCTATATTTGAAAAGAGCCCTTAAAAATACTATTTTAATGAATATGTTTTAAATTTTATTTTGATCAATGTATTTTCAATCGTCAAATTTTATTATTTGTATTTTCATTAAAAATCTTACTTAATGCATTTTCTTGCACCCAAATTATTATCATTATATAACAAATTTTGATTGGCCAAATTTAAAATTTATCGAAGATATATGATATTTTAACTGAATAAAAATTACTCTATATTTTATTGAATGATCTAGGGAAAAAAAAAACAAAACTTTTTTCCTTTTGTTTTAAACTTTTATTTGACGATTTTACTGGGCAAGGCATATCCCGACGATGGGGTCCACCAGCAGGTGGGTCCCACTCAACCAGCAATCGGCAGCCACCTTTCATCTTCGATCCCATCCACTCACTTACTGGACCCCACTAAGTTCCTGGTCTAAATTGGCCACCTCATCACCTCGGTCAGTACATTTCTCTGCCCGAACTGCCCGCCCCATTCTCATCGCCGCTCAGACACGCGGCAGAAAAGAAAAAAAAAGAGAGTTAGAGAATGATACACAAATATGCTCTTATTGGATTCTGAGCTTCCTCTGTCCCCTCTTCTCAGACTAAGAAATCAAGAAGAAGAAAGAAGAAAGACGACGAATAAACTACAAGAAAAACACACACACTCCTCAGTTGCAGCAGAAGAAAATAGGAATTTGGGGGTGATAATTTAACCGACCCCCTTCCACAATTCCCACTCTCCAGGTGAAGTTCCGATTTCCAAACCCTACTTTCCTCCCATCGCTTGGTTGTTCATGAATTAAATGAAGCCTTGAAGTTAATTCTATGTTTTTTTGTTATCGCTTTTCGAATTTTGAGCTTTTAGGTTTGATGGGTTTTCTTAATTAGCCTAACCCGATTTAGGCTTTCTGTCTGGTCACGGGCTTAGTTGGGAAAAAGAATTTCGAGAATTGTTGTAGAACATTTCCATTAGATTAATTTTTAGTGGATTCTTATTTTAAATTGGATGATAGTCTGTTTCGGTTGTGTCGATCGAATTGCTTGGATTTAGTAAGCAGATTTTGATAGTACGGGCTGAAGTGACCGTATCTGTATCCTGGTTTGTTGGGTAATCACCCAGAAAGTAGAAGTTATTGGAGGACTGAGACGACTCTGTAATGTCTGGTAAAATGGGGACAAGTTGAATTTCACATGTTATGTACGTCAATCTCATCCGACTGGTGTGCACTTACCTTGTCGACTACTGAAAGGACTGAAGTTTAGTTTAGCCTCTGGACTAACTGCATGATATTTGCAATTAATTAGGTTGATCTCGTATTAGATTGATTGCATATGCTCATATACTTTGCTTCTAAATAACATATATTGCTAATTGTTATTATCTGAAAAGGGAATATTCATATCCAGTTGGTTTTTGGCGTCTCTGGTCTTGCTGCTGTTTTGATGCCATTGTGTCATATGAAGGTTACTGGTTCTTGTCACCGTTCACACCTTTATTTATTTATTTTTTCCTTTTTTTAAAAAAAAAAAAATTATATAATAATATTACATATACAACAATAACACTAAATATTATTTAAAAATTTTTAAAAAGTAAAAAAAAAAAAAAAAGAAAAAAAAGAGATTTATTTTATCGAATAAATGAAATTATAAAATAATGGAAAGAAGCTAATCCTGAAGATGACAAAAGGTTATTCTATGTGGTACAAGGATAACTTTAGTTGCAAGAGCTGAAGAAACGTAAATTTTACACCAGGTAAGGAAACAAGAGGATCCGAAAAGTTGTTTAAGAAATTTTCTTTGTTTATAAAGAATCTATTGTTCCTTTTGAACCAAAGAAAAAAGTCCCCAAAGGATCTTCTTCTCTTTCTCAACAGGATGACCTTCAAACTCGAAGTAGAGGAAGAATGTTGATGTTGAGAGTGACGGTCAACTGCCAATTGAAAATATGAATGATGAAACCCCTAAAATCATGGGCAAAACAACGAGTGTGGAAGACATGACTTTGAGATTTGACTTCTTTCTTGACTTCATTCTTGCATTGGAGAACAAGCTTGGGGGTAAATTCCAATTTGGAAGCCTTCATTGAACATGGGCATTAATTCTTTTATGAGTAAACTCCCAGAGGAAGAACTGGACTTTCTTGGGATATTTGGATTGTCATATAGCTCTGTTAAGCTTAGGCCCTTAGTATTTTTTTCAATTAACGGAAGTCAAAGAGCAGGCTATTATAAGATTAAACTCTGATTTGTTAACCATTCAAGTCAGTTTATCTAAAAGAGAGGTAAAGGAAAAGTTAGGGAAAACAGTGGAGTGAAAAGAAAAGTTAGGGAAAACAATGGAGAGAAGTCCATACAAGAACCTCCATGTTTGCAACAACACTACATACAAAACTCATATTTGCCTCATTTCAAAGAAGACTAGAATTGCAAAGTTAAATGATTTCAAACCATTAAGTGTAGTTAGCTTTCTTTATAAGATAAGTGCCAAAGTTCTCAATGAGTGCCTAAAGAAGGTGGTGCCCTTTTTACTATTCGCTCTTCATTTACATTTTGTGAAAGGTAGCATGACGAAGGACTTGATCCTTCACAAAAATGGAAGGTGAAACAACACCTTCCCCAACAAAAAGAAACAACCTTCTTTATGAACCAACAAACCCCAAAGGCTCTAAAAGAAGTCCTAGATCAAATTAACACACTGGCAAATGATATGCTTCTTCCCCCTTTGTGCTTCCGTTATCACATTTTTTAGATGAACCTAAGGGTGGTTAGAGCTTATGCAATAGTTTCTTACCGATTAGAGAGTTCTTCTTGGCTTGTAGGTTGTATTGTCTCCTGGTTTTTTCATAATATCTTCCGTTTCTTATCACAAAAAGTAACCAAATAAAAAGATGGGCTTCTTACTTTCTTTGCACTTGAAATAATCTGCTTTAGCCTCTACACAATTCCTTTCCATGTTGTTTCATTGTGGCTATTTTCTCAAATTTTATTTCTTTATTGGAACCTTAACAGCTTGAGAATTTGGTAATTATTGCCCAGCTTATCTTCATTGGCTTCACTGAATATCAAATATAAGGTGGTTAAGGACAACTCAGTAGCTGCCCACACTAATCCTTCCAGAATACTACACTCCCCGGCCCAGCCTTAGTTAATGGTTTGCTGATCACATCTGCTAACCAGGATGAAGAGGAAGGGGGAAAGACATTTTTATAAAGAGAAGACAGCTTGTTTAGGAAGAAACAAAAAAAATTCTCTCTCTCTTTCTCTCTATTTATTTTTATAAGAAGAAAAAGAAAATTTCGTTGATGAATGAAGTTTCCACCATTGGTGGATTACAATACCTTGTGATAAAGAGAAGATAGTGGCAGGACAATGTACCATAGACCTTGTGATCTAGGTGCCGGCAATAAACTTAAGCTAGTTCCCATGTTATAGTCCCCCCCGTCTCGAGTCAGTATAGTCTGATGTCTCTCCAGAGGCATCTGATAAAATTTGAACTGTACAGGGTAGAGTACTGGGTCCCTGTGCGCGATATGCCCGAATCAAGTTAAGAAAAGGCTTTTGAGCTGTAATCACTTGAATGAGATTTTTGTTTCTGAAGTCCACCTTTTTTTTGCCTTTGTTATGAGTCACTCTACTTGGGATTAGGAGATTTCCACTTTGCATGATTAGACATGATTGAATGTTCGATTGTGCTCTGGGGTTTCTTCTTCTATTGATAAAACTTTCGATTTACCGTCCTACTTTCTTAGGATCATTTTTTGTTCATTGTTTTGTTTCTTGTATGACATATGTATATAACCATGGGTTGTCATGTTAGTTAAAAGGACAAACTATTACCTAGATGATGCCAAGGTCATGATTTTTTTTAAGATAAGAAACAATTTCGTTGATGATATGAAATTACAAAAGATGGGCTATCAAAGGAGTTACATAAAACCTCTCCAATTGGAAAAGAGAGAGTTGTAGCTATAGTAAGGGTCGAGAACGTTTACTCCATGAAGCAACCAGAAAGACCATACCCTAAAAAAAATTAGGAAACAAGAGCTCTTGCCAAACAGTCCAGCAGAAAGCTCTAATAAAGATCATCCATAGAAGCTTTTTCTCCCTTTTAAATGGGTCCCAGGTGTAAGTGAGGGGCAGATTAGGGTCATGAAATTAACAGCTAACTTAGAGTTCCGAGATATATTGTATTAATATGAAAATATTTTATGGTTAGATTAGTTAAGATTTGCATAAGTTGGCCTACACTCCTATGATTAGGAACAAAAATTCCTTTCACCAATAATGAACTAACGGGTTTTTGAGAATATTACTTAACCTTGAAGATTTTGAATTTATTTTGGTTATGGGTCTAGCTGTGCAATCATCCTGGCATTAACTGGGTTTCTCTCTTGTGTATGCATCCTTTTTTGGAGTTAGTTTCAAAATAAAACCACTCTACCCTTGTCACATTATTCCTTGCACCAATTCCATATCTATGCAAACCTTTCCAATGCCATTAAACTGACAGATCCCTTTTTTTATGTCAGGTTTCATTTGGTGTGCACTACTACCCCATGACTTCTTCTGTCCACGATTATTCTGGTAACTTGATCAGTCTCATGTTCCTATGTTATGGTGTTTAGTTTTTTATTCTAGTTACATTTCAGTGGGAGATGCTATTTCTGTTTTTTAAAGTTCTCTACTCTTCTTTAGTTACCTCGATGATAGAATGCTCTTTGCACCAGCTCAAAAGAGCGTCCTTGCTGTAGTTTGCTTCTCGATCTTTTGGAAAGAGAAAATTAACATGTTTTGCTTTCTTTCTTCCTGGATTTTTTTACAAAGAAATAATGATTCCATCGTTTCATTTGGCTGATACTTCATGTGACTAGCTATTCATTTTGAATTATGTACTACGTGTTATCTCTTTTAATGGGAAGGAGAACTTTCAAAAGATCAATAATACAAAAGAATGGGAGGGGAGATAGGTATCTGCCTATCGGCAACTATTGAACAGAATAGAGTAATTACAAACAGCTTAAGAGGGTACTCCAAAAGGAGGCATCAAATAAAATTAAGACCCGGGGTTCCATCTAGGTAAATTCTCAAGTGCTTTTTTTTTCAACTCCCAACATTTGAAATTGTAGCAAAAAAAGCATGATCCCCAAAATGCTAGCCCTCTTGAAGAAAAGGATGATTGCATGGCATCTAGACAAAGAACTCTTTAAATTTCTTGGGAGGACAATATAATGGTAAAGTAATTGAAAAGACTCCACTAACCTTGAATCAAGATTCATGTTCTTGGCATCTTCATTTGAACCCTTGCACATACTGCTTCACTTATTGGGTGGAGAAGAATCAAATTCCTTTGGTGAATGCTATCATTAGTGTTTACCATCATAAAACAAAGACCCTTTTCAAAGCCTTGCACAATTTGAGGGATCAATCAGTAAGATCACAAAAAAAAAAAAAAAAATCTACAAAAAAGTCACCTGATTGATCTATTTTCCACACTGGAGTGTCACCGGCTGAAGCCAGTCATACACCTTATATGAAATGCATCAAGGCTGGATTTTTAATTTTTTTAAAGTAACAATTTCATTGATGATATGGGATTACAAAAAAGGGAAAGACCCCAAAAGGGAGTTACAAAAGACGTTTCCAATTGGAAAGGAGCAAGGTAAAGCTATAGTGGTGAAATAAGGGGGAACATTTACACCAAGTCACAACTGTATTAACTATGACATCAAAAAAGGCTGTTCACTCTAACATTGAAGTTTCTCTTCAAGTTCAACAGCTAGAAATATTCCTTTTCTGTCAACTAGTGCATAAATTCCTGGAAAAGGATCAAGAGGCCTCCCCAACACCTAGCATAGCTCTATTGGAAGTTGCATTTTGTAATTGAAACCCATGGACTTTCTTGGCTTTCTGTATTGCGTCAAGGAGAAGTAGATCGCCAAAAGAAGACTTGCTCGTTTGCTTGCATTAATGCTTTGCCATATAGCATCTGTTTTGTTCAGATTATAGTCCCTAAAGGATTTCTTTTGGGACAAACCATGGGCTCCTTATGTGAGCTCCACTTTTCTATGTGATAACATTGTTATTTTACCCTCCATTTTTTAATGCTTTTTCTAAATGTACCTGATATTATTGGTTGCTTTTGATGGCTACTTCTGCGTCTCAATAGAGTTTACTGGACTCGATGGATTACTTTGTGATATTACAATATTGTCTTTTTCCTCCAACTGGGTTTAGATAAATTTTGCCTCTGAAACTGATTGTTCAGATAATGGTGAGGCTGATGAGCAGCAAAAGTACTCTGAAGCTCAGAATCATTCTTCATCAGTCATAAATGGACTAAATCAACCCAGCATCGCAACCCCAAATCAGTATGTAACGTCTCCTCAAGTTGGAGCAGGACATGCTATGGTACTATATTTAAACTACTCTCTTTCTTTTCTTAATCTCTTTGTAAAACTTGGTTTTCAAATTCTCTGTTCAAGGCCCTTTTATTTATTTATGGTTGTTTATTTATATTTTCTGAAAAAGAAACAAACTTCTTATAGATTCAATAAATAAATAGTTTCAAGTAGGAAGAACAAAAGGAAGGAACATTGAACCTTCAACCTACCATTATTGACCAGGAATTTATTATATCATTACTATCTTATTAATTTTTTTTAATGAAACTGTCTGCTCTTTTGGTAACATGAAAAATAGTCATGCATACGATACTAGTAACTATCACTATTATTAGTCATATAAGGATATTGTTAGTTAATAGAAATTGTGTTTTGCTTTTAGTCCACCTGATTAACTTATAATACGACCTTAAGCTTTAGCAATTTTTCTGGACACAATGACTTTTTATCTACCATAATATGAACATAATTTGATATGTTTTAGTTACAACGGATTTTCATTTTTGGTCTCCGTCCATGGGACAGGACTGGTGAGATTGAGATATTACCACGATAATGGTTAGGACAGTATCTGATTTTAATTGGACATTTACAGTTATGATGGTGTTTTACTAAGTCATTGTTTCCTTTTTGCTAGACAAAGAATCCAGTTTCTAGTTTTACTAATTTGTTGGCAGTGACTTTTTTTTAGCTTATTTGACTAATTTGGATTTCTGGGACTTCTCTGGTGAAGGCACCCCCTGCTTATCCATATCCAGATCCTTATTACAGAAGCATCTTCACTCCGTATGAAGCTCAACCATATCCTCCACAGCCCTATGGTGGGCAACCTATGGTAAGTACTAAGTAGTTTGCCCCTTTTCAATTATGTCAATAACTTTGGTCAACATTTTCTATTGAGACATCAAGTTAATAGGTAAGTTGACTAAGTTGGCACTAGAGATAATTTTCTAGTGTCCAAGAGGTGCACATTAATTTATCCTTTATGTTTGGTGGCTTCGTACTGGAAAACCTACTTCTTTGAGGAGAAAAACTAAAAGAAATTCTCACAATTTCAACTCTTAAGTTTACGGTCGACAAGCAAAAAAAAAAAAAGCCACCCCCACCACCACCCAACCAAGGATCATGGCTTTCTTAAACCATAAAAATGAACAGCATCACCATGAAAGGAAGCTTAATTTATCAGATTGTCTTCTCAATATGATTTTTGACTTACTGATTTTGATATGATGGTTTGTTTTACCTTTTCTAGTCGTTTGATTCCTAGTTTATTGCTCATTCTAGGTTCATCTTCAATTAATGGGAATCCAGCAAGCTGGGGTTCCTTTGCCAACAGATGCAGTTGAGGAGCCTGTTTTTGTCAATGCTAAACAGTATCATGGCATTTTACGACGCCGACAGTCCCGTGCAAAAGCTGAATCAGAAAATAAAGCTCTAAAGTCTAGGAAGGTATGCAAGCACAAATATTACATCATTGTTAAATGCTGAGTGTGCATAATTGTGATAGGCCTCTCATTGTATATATTTGCTGGTTTTGATACAATGTTTCCTTTTCTTTCACGCTGCTTTGTTCTTTAGTTTTTAACCTCCCATTGTATATACTTGCTGGTTTTGATACAATTGGTTCCTTTTCTTTCATGTTGCTTAGTTTTTAACCGCTTAGCTTCAATATGTCGTGCAGCCATACTTGCATGAGTCTCGACATCTGCATGCATTGAGGAGAGCTAGAGGTTGTGGTGGACGGTTTCTTAAATCAAATAAAAATGAGAATCATCAAAACGAAGTGGCATCAGGTGATAAATCACAGCCAAATATAAATCTGAATTCTGATAGAAGTGATCTTGCTTCTTCAGAGAACTGATGTCTGAGGCATTGTTGGTGAATGGTGAACAGCGCATCTCAACAATTGTAAGGAAATTGAGGTCCCAATACCAGCTTCAGTTGTCTTAGTATTACTTCATCCTTGGTCTATACTAGCAGCATTATAGCATATAGGTTTCGGTAGCATGTTACTTAGGGAGGATCCAAAATGTAGCAGGCAAAAGTATTCAAGTTTTAATGCCATCGTAAATACTGAAGTGAGTTAGCTGATTGTTCTGTTTGAGTGGCGGTTGCATTAGGTTTGCAAATATTAGATTCACTGTTTTGTAGTATTAGTTGCTATTTACGTTGCTCCCCACCTCAAAAATAAGTTCAGTGGTTGAATTGAAATGATGCAACTAGTATTGTAACATATTGGTCCTAGCAGTATTTTCTTATTTTCTTTTATTTTCTTCTCTGTGTTTTTAAATGGCAGTGTGTACTATCTTTTGCTGTGAAAAAGGTAAACACTTTTCCTTGGTCATTTTAGTTGTAATGATCCCCAAGAACATATTAGCTGAAAAAGACAACAAATTTGTCTCTAAAGGTAGTCGTCCATTTAAGTCCCCAGTTTTGAGGCCTAATATTTGAATTAGCTTCAACAGATTGGCACAGTACATATAAATGCTGATGTTGCTGAAACTTTTATGGGAAGCTTTGTAATGGAAGGAGATGGAGTCGACAAGAGGTCAGGTCTGGGTTCCTATTGAATGTACAAAAAGAGTATACATTCGTAGTGTTTGGTCTTGTTTTAGGAAGGAAAGGAGTGTAGGCAAGTTGATACAGCATCACGATAGTCGATATCAGTCTTCAAAATTGCAGCAGAAAATAATAGAATCAACCTTCTATGGGTGGGTATTTTGAACTTGTAAGTAACGAGACTGTGATTACTATACAGTAGTGCACTGTTCTCATAACTTCCCCCAACATCTTTTGTTTATTAAACGCTGCAGGCAACTACCTGAACGTTTTTTTTTTTTTTTTTTTGAAGAAACCTGAACATCTTTTGGGACTGATGTGCTGACTCTTTTTCCATGTCCTGCTTTATTTTTCATGTTGTATTGTATCCTATGTCAATAACTTCTATTATTCAGTTTAGGTTGCTCCAACCATGTATCGTTCACTTGAGCTACACATCTTTAAGAGAGCTTAGAACTTGCAAAATTCCCATTCTTTGGTTACATCAAACTTGTTACAATTTCCATAAAATGCTCAATGTATTATATCAGTGGTTGATTATCAAATGTAGTAGTATATTTGCTTTGTTAGGCTGATATTGTGCTCTGAATTAGGAAATCTCGAATGAGAAGAAATCTAAGCATATATCTTACATTACGAGATGTATCCATTGGCCCAACTCATCTGGTTGGACTCTTCGTTTTCTGAGCAACATCCATTAAGTATCACATGTTTTACTAACAGGATCTCAGTGTTGACAGTTTTCTCATATTTGCTTGTTCCTGCATTGAAGTAGCAGAAGAAGAAATGAGGTAAAATAGTAAACATTTGAATTTCTGTTGATATTAACCTCTTGTTGAACTTTCTTTTGTCGTTTTTAATGGTTTTTTTTTTCTTCGCGATATATTTTAACCAAGTAACTCTTTGCAGTATAACTCTCAAAAGGGGGGGAAAAGTCAGAATCTTTTCATTTTATCCTGGCCATATTCATACTGGTTTCTGAAAAATTAGAAATAGAAATGAAAATATAAACATGTGGCTTCACGTGTACAAAGCAAAACCACATTTCACAGGCTTTACTATTGAAATCTGAGCCACTTTTCTTCCAAGAGTGTTAGATGGTGTCCTATACAGATTCTGTAGAGTCCCTATCAAAGGGCCATTCCTTGGAAATCAAACACTTTCTTTTGCTCATGGTCCTCTCCTGGTCAAGCCACTCTAATAATATCTTTTCAAATTTCCACTACCTTTGTAATTTGGACCCTCCTCTATGTAGCTTTGAGTAGAATAAATTCCTTTTTGTCCTTTTTAGTGGGTTTCATTTCATCTACCTTCAGGATTTCCATTGTGATTATATATATATATTAATACATCTAGGTGTATGTGAATTTAAACTTCCGATTTCGAGAGAGAAAGTAGATGTCAATACTGTTAACTATGCTTGATTATTCTTTTTCCTTTTCTTTTTTGAAGATTTACGTGATTATTATAATAATTACACTATAAGAAATCACTTAAACTGTTCAATTATTACGCTTTCTTCAAGCTTCTATGTCATGTTACGTATAATAATGAAATAATGGAGTATTTGGAGAATGATCAAATCATAAAGTGTCATTAAAATTACTATCTTCAGATTTAAAAGGATCACACTTTTGTTTAAGAATGATAACTGCGAATTGCTTACCCATAAAGTTTGGACAAATTACAAAATTCCTTGACATTAATAGACCATAAGATATTAGTGATTCAATTAATTAGTGAACAATCTCGATACTTCTAATCTGTCAATAATTTATGGGTTCTTAAGATTTCTTCAAAAGTTCCATTGAAAATTAAATCTCAATCAAGCCCAATTCAAATAAATTAAAACCAAATTAAGAAATCAGTGAGCAATTTCGTACAGTTATTTTCTCTCACATTTGGAAGATACCATGAGTATTGATATGGACCTTTCCCAACTCTCATTTGGGACATCTAAAATTTGAATCTTTACAATAATGATGCATGTGATCTGCCAAATGTAATTTCATGCATCAGTGGCCACAAAATCTCTCAATTTTAAAATTAGATATCCACTGTTCATAAAAATAAAAATTATATTTTTTTAAAAAAATACAAACTCTTATACTTATTACTTTAGCAGTACTCCAAATCATAATTGACATGTATTATATATTTGTGATACCAAAGCCATAATTAGTAGCAAAGATACAACAACAGTTTTTGGCATTTTGCTTCACATGAGTATTCCCCTAAAGTTGGGATTTTTCCTCTCTATATATCCCTTTACACCTCTTATCATGCATACATGGAAGAGAGAGAGAGAGTTGTAAAATGCAAGCAAAGGCACCAATTTGAGGAGAGAGAAAGTGGGTATGTGGGTTAGAAAATTTTATTTTATTTTTTCATTTTTTCATTTTTTCATTTTTATTTTTTGTGAATGAATCCCTGCTACTTTTGGTGCATGACAGAATATGTCATCTTCTTCTCCACCAAAAGACAACTTTTGGGACCCTCAAAGATGGGGTTGGAAAAATGATATTTGATGTAACTCACATCAAACCAATTTCATTAATTTTGAAAGGGTTAAAATTACACCAATCACCACTTCAAAAACTAATTTCACAACCTAACAAAAAATAGGTTTAACCCGTTTCAAAATCACTCTCAAAACACATTCTTAATATATATATATAGTAGCTTAACTTACCTATAAATCTACATTTATATAGAAATTACAATATATATGAGTAAATATTGGATCACTGCCCTACTTCAAAAGTGGTGGGCTCTTGATGTCTCCAATAAGGCAATAACCAGCCCTTTCTTAAACTTTTTTTTTTTTTTTTTTTTTTTTTTTTTTTGCCCTCATCTCTTCCAAAAGTAAAAGTGATATTAAAGTTAAAATGGAGAGAAAGAGATGGGTTTTGAATTTTGATGATCAATGATATATATAACCAAGGAGACAAGAAAACAGCAAGTGAGTCTGTGTAAGCCATTGACTCCTCTCCCTCAATTCCCATCATAAGTCCATATATGATATATATATATTAGTTATTTATTTTATATTACAAAAAAAAAAAAAAAAAAAAAAAAAAAAAGTGAGAGAGGATGAGGGAAAAAGAAAGCAGTGAAAGTATGTTTTCAAGCCTTGGATGCTTTAAAGATATCAAAACCTTTGTACTAAAATGTCAATCCAGCTGCTAGTGAAATCTCAAAGTCAATTTATTTTTTTTTTTTTTTCCTCTCCTGTGTCTTGGATTCTTATGAGTAAAGGGATGGAGGTGGGAAACACTCTCATTTGTAATCAAAAAGTGTGGTTGGTGCTGGTAGGTCTAACTCTTAACCATGCATGAAAGCAAGATCAAAATTTACGCATTCGAGACATCGACATTTTAAACCTGAAAATGTTATGTCAAGACCATAAGATTTAGAACAAATTATTCGTTAGCATCGATTTGATTAAAAAACAGTGTGACAATATTGATTTAGGAAGTAATTAAAATGGGATTTTCACTAAAGCTGAGACGAGGCAAACATAGATTTAGTTAGGAGTGTTAATCGGTTGAGTTTGACTAAAACATTTTCTAGACCCAATCTAATGTTTAAAGTATAAGTTTCATAAACTCGAGCAATCCTTATTAACTAATGAATCCAACCATGAAACATTTAGGTTGGTTAGGTCACTCCAATCACTTTAGAAAATTTTGTTTTAAAAGGAAGTAAAATATTAATGTGTAAACAATTTATTTAATTGTTTTTAGATATTGAATTAAGACCTTTATTTCCAAAGTGTTTGAAAAAAAATAATTTTAAGAATCGCTCGAGAATAATAAATAATTTTTGAAAATCATGAAGTTAATAAAATTAAAATAAATAATGTATATATAATTGTATTGTAAGTAATATATATATAATACATATAACTTTGTTCAAGTTATTTTAAACGAACCATCAACTAACCAAATCCATAAAATTTTCATTTATTTAACAATCTAGAGTTGGTTACCCAATTCAAACCCTACAGATTGAGTCGAATTGATCAGATTTTTCGAATCATCGAATTTTTTCAGACACCCGTAGGTTTAACGTCTTGAACCAAACCCACCCAATGGCAAAATGTATTTTTGAGAATTTTGAGAACTCCAAAATTTAGATTTATCAGAAGCATGACTTTTCAGGGAAAGTTGATTTCTTTAGCAATAGAAAATGGTTTCAATTAGCAATTGGGAGTTGGGACAATGGCTATCCTATTCCTATTTCCAATCTTCAAATTTAATATTTTATCCAACAAACCAAAAGTTGGAATGGCCATAGTTTTATATCCAGCTGCTTTATACCTTTTTCAAGTTAATTAACTATTTTAAAAATAAAAAAAATAAAAAAAAGTGCATCCATTAATGTCTGTCACATCTAGGAAATTACTGATAATATATATACATGGGTGAATCTTATGAAGGTGATCTAAGCTATTGACTCCAAAAATTGTAATTAAAATCATGTGCCCCACAAGGTAATGTAAAAACATTATTGATAGCCCCAAACTCTCATAAACAAGTGTATCAATCATTATTACCCATTAACTCTATTATTTTCCAGCTTAAGGACACTTTTTAACACCTAATTTGATTTGGGTAATTTTCATTTTTCATATATTTTTCTGTGTATACACTTAATTGCTTTAAGAATATGATGTATAAAAACAGTAACATTATTTAATGTTTCATTCCAAATATATATATCTTCATAGTTATTAAATGTGAGCAGTTGGATATTGAAGATAAGTAGTAATTAACCAATATAATAATAATAATAATAATAATAAATAATAAATAAAGGTTATGGCTCTAATTGGCTCTTCTAAAGACTATTTTTTATGTCTGAAATCTAGACCCCTATTTTTGGTCAGTGAAAGATTTTAACTTGGATTCTCTCTTCACTCTAATAAACTCTCTTGATAAGACTAAGAGGGAATCTTTTTATTTTTTATTGTATTTTTATTGAATGAAAAATAAAACTGCATACCTATTCTAAAAATATAATTAAAATAAGGAAAATTTTTAAAATTAAAAAAATAAGAGAAATTATTTACACAAAATAGTAAAATTTTTAAATAGTTGTGATAACGCAGATAGAAGTCTATCAATATTTTTTAGCTATTTTTTGTAAATAGTTTGACATTTTTTCTATCTGTGAAATTTTTTCTTAAAATAAAATAATAATAATAATAATAATGAAAGCATCCTAAACCTAAACTATAGGTCTAATTCGTATAATCAAATTTAACAATATAAATATAATATAGAAAAAACACACATATATATATATATATATATATATATCAATCACACGTATAAATCAAGAGTGTTGTAGTAATTAAGATTTTTGCAATGAATGACATTTAGTGAATAAAACATGGATATTTAGAATATAAAAAGCTCCATACTTATTTACTTGTAGATTCTTTTTTTATGGGAAATTTTAGAAGTTAGATAAATTTTAAAATGTTAAACTCCTTCCTTTACAGCTATATAAAAGGTCTCTTTTTTTTTTCTCAATTTTTATAAATTACCAGTTTAATAATATCTTTCATTTTTCCTTTGTCTCTCTCCCAATATTTTGTCATTAGAGTTTCTATAGTTGAGCTGCAAAATAGTGTTGTTCAATAATGAATGATAGCACTTAGCAGTAACACACAACATATTTGCTTTAACAACACTACATAGCCCATAGGCCTTGCCGCCTTTTTCCAATAGATTTTCTATTCATTATTCCCAAAATGCATATACAACCATTTTATTTTTATGTTGATTTTTCTAATCACACGAATAGATTCTTTATTTGAAGAGAAGCTACACATTTTAAAAGACAGAGAGTTATATATATTAAAAATCTATGTCAACTTAATTAGAATGTTAAGTAATTAATTTTAGTCAAAAAGTTGGATGTTGCCTATACTGCACTTATCTTCGTGTAGCTCAAATTTTTATTAGAAGTCAAAACTCAAAATAATGAAGTTGGAGTGAATAATCCGTTTGAGACAAAATTGACCCATGATTCACACTCTTGACCACGAAAATAATAATAATAATAAATAAATAAATTATATATATATCAAAGCTAGAGAAGGTTACTTGTTAATACTTGTGAAACATGAAGTTGTATCCTTTGAGGCTTAGTAACATTTTTAATATCAAAACTATATATATAGAGAGAGAAACGAGGTAAACTATTTATAAATATAGAAAAATTTTACTGTCCATCAGCGATAGATCGCAATAAAATTCTATTGCGGATAAACAGTGAAATTTTTCTATATTTGTAAATAGTTTGATTTTTTTTTTTTTTATAGTAAGTTCCCACACACACCAACACATATAATATATGAAAATAAATAGGTTAGTTTTAAAAGGTAAGCATATTCTTTCATTAAAATGAAGACAAATAAGATATAGACAGATGAAAGTTAGATACGCGATGACATTTTAAGTATTGTTGACCAAATTATTTATGGAAAAAATAAATTGAAATGTTGGAGTTTAAAGAAAAATATAATTACTAAAATCATACAAACTACATCAAAATGAAGACGAATAAGATATAGACAAATGAAAGTTAAATATACAAGGACACTTTTAAGTAATGTTGACTGAATTATTTATGGAAAAACATAATTAAAATATGAGAGTTTGAAGAAAAAGATTATTACCCAAATCATAAAAGCCACCAAAAAGACTTCTAATTCACAATTTTGATGCCATTTGTGTTCACCATAGATAATTAACATTGAGGACTATTAGTAGTGTTTCATGACCATTCCACTCTCATAATTGATACATTTTTTCTTCCTCCATTGTTCCCTTCATTGCCACTTTTTGTTTTTAATTGACTTTGGCAAGTGAGATGAGCAATAATAGATGAAGAGTCGTCCACATTCACTAATTTTTGTTCTTACATTATTTACTGAATAAACGTTCCAATAGAAGAAGAGATTTGAGGTTTACACAAAGTGTAAAAACTACACGATTAGAGAATTGAGAATTCCCTTCTTACATGGATTATATATACCTACGTACATATATGTACTACACGAACAATCAACGTAATAAATAAAGCCAAATAAGATGAGTGATAAATCAAACTAACCTCAATTACAAGAGGAATAAAGACTTAATATAGTCATAGTGCACCAATCAAAATCATTAATACTTAAATTATATTAAAACTTCAAGCTGACAAAATTTTATTTTTTAGTTAATCAATTTTAGCTTGAATTAACTCATCTCCTTCTATTCACAAGTTACTAAAACTAACTTGAAGTGACATGCTAAGGCAACACACCATTATTTACCTTTCCTTTTTTGCAACAACCATCACAAATCGACGAATAATTTAGTATGTAAGAGTTCAGAGACAACAATATAGAAATTTTGTGTCATTTAACTTATAATTAATAGTTGATGTTATTAAGTTTGATCAATATATCACGTTGGGAAGAGTTTTGTTTGTCTGGTTAGACATCACAAGCTCATCTTACTATTTGGTAGCTAGTTTGAAGTTACAATTATGTAGTTGTGGTTCGATGGATTTTTATAGACCTCTAAAATTGAGTTAGCATCGAGATAAGTTCGAATGAGTCTAGCCGAACTTTCTAAAAAGACTATATTTGTCTTTTGTTAACTAGGTAAACTTCTATTTAGCTATATTAAAAAAAAAAAAAAAAGATGAGTAGAAATCATTTTTTAGATATCTATTATTGAATGGTTGGACTTTATTATTTAAATTATTATACACATGACAACGATCTCAATTCCAAATTTTGAAAATAAAACTTATAA
This sequence comes from Lagenaria siceraria, assembly GCA_002890555.2. NCBI lineage: Eukaryota > Viridiplantae > Streptophyta > Magnoliopsida > Cucurbitales > Cucurbitaceae > Lagenaria > Lagenaria siceraria. The sequence continues at coordinate 826,832 of CM016485.1, forward strand.
TAAAGTTTAGACCAAAATGAAACAAAAACAACAATCCATTAAACACACCATTAATTTTAGACTAAGTGCATGCACATCACCTCTATTCTCGTACAAGTTAGAGCAACCGAGCACATGAGTAATTACAAACCCTAACAAACTAAACTTGCTAAAACAGCTACAATGAGGTAAATACAATGGAAACAAATCATATGACAGAAATAAAGACATGGCACCTAAAATGCTGAACTTAGAAACACCAACATGGATCTAAAAAACCAAATCTTTACATATTCTTTAAAGTAAAAGATTGCCTAGTTAAGAAAATAGCACAAAAATAGAATGCTGCCAACAATAAAGTATAAGTAGGCAAAGGGCAAAGGTAATAATTTTGGCCACTTTCTCTCTGTTCCAAACCTCCCCTCCTTCATCTTCACCTAAAAGTCTTATTCCCTTTCAGATATTCTGTTGTCAATCCATCACACTTGTATAAATACACACACACACATATGCTGTATATTATATCACAGTCCTTAAAGATTGATACACAACAATAAGTCTAATATAACATACATTCATCTCGTGAACATTTGTTGTTAAGAGATAAGGAGAAAGAAAGAAGGAAAGATGGTTCTTTCTTCTGAGTTCTGACCTTTCTTTTTTTTTTTTCTGAGAGAGATTAGTGAGAGAGAGAGGAAGATGAACAGTATCCCTTTGTTCAAAAGAAACGTTCTCTCTGCCTTCTGTGTTTATATGACAGGCTTTAAATAAAACAAATGCCCTTCTCAGTCCCTCTGACTCTGCCTACTCTCAATTAATCCTTCTTTTTCTTTTCTTTTGAAATTTCACATCACCCAGTGGGAAGAAAGTGGGATTTTCAATTTTTATTTGTGCAGAAAAACCCAGAGAGAGAAAAGTTGGGAAAAGGAATTTGGCCACCTGGCCTTTGGATTGCCATTGGATGTTTGTTTTCTTCTGTTTATACTTTCTCTGTCCACTTACAAACCCACAATTCATCAGCCTCAAACAACCCCCCACCTCTTTTTCTTTTTTCATTTATTCAAATTTTGTCTCTCTTTCTCTGTTGGGTTGGTTTTGTTATTTGGGTTATTGTTATTCCTTTTCTTTTCTTCTTCATTGTGTTTTAAGTCCTCGAAATTGGTGTTTTTGAGATAAAGACCAGAGGACTCTGTTCATGCTCTTCTTCAACCTGTGTGCTTTGAGTAAGAAGCAGAGCACTAACTGATGAAGGAGAGAGGAGGCTCTCTTGGAGGAGAGAGCCTGCCCGGTAAAAAGACTAACAGCAACACCAATACCGCCATAGAAGAAGACCAAGACGACCCTAAAACCCCATTTTGCTAACTTCCCATTTTTTCCTTAGCAAAAAAATTTAGTTCTTGAGGCTCTCTTTTTGGTGGGTTTTGAATCTTTTGAGCTCTTAAATCTTTCGTTTGCCTCTTTGTTCGAGTTTGCTGCTAAAGGTCTATGGCGCTTGTTATGCACAAAGATTCATCAAACAAACAAATGGATTCAAGCAAATACGTACGGTATACACCCGAGCAAGTTGAGGCATTAGAGAGAGTTTATGCAGAATGTCCGAAGCCTAGTTCTCTCAGAAGGCAGCAGCTCATTAGAGAGTGCCCAATCCTTTCTAACATTGAGCCTAAACAGATCAAAGTTTGGTTTCAAAATCGCAGGTATAATGTTTGTCTCAAAACTGGCCTTTTCTTGTAGACTGTTTTTGAACTTGTTTTTTCTCTCTCTTATTTTCAAGAATGATAACATTTCTTACAGAAAACCTGTACTTTACTTTCTTGTTTGTTTGTTTTTGCCATCTGCAATATTGTCAAAAGTTTTGGTTTGGGCTCTGAGCTTGTGGTACATCTGGGTAAGGAGTTGAATAGCTGTGGAAGATGGGTTTATATGGAAATGATGCTACTGATTGAAAATAACCAAATTTTTCCATAAATTTTCTGTATTCAGTAACTTTACTTCTTTTTGCCATTCTTTTCGTCGTCTTCTTCAATATGGAACTGGATCTCTCGATGAATATGAGAATCTGACCTTCAGTCTGGCCTTTTTGGGATGAAATTTATGGTTAGAAATCTTTGGTGATATTTCTAATATGGTCGCGATTTGTTTGAAAAGAAAATATCCTACCGTGTTTCTGGGGTTGAAGTTCTTTCAAGTGCTGGATTTCTGTCTGCAATGGTTTGGATTTGAACTAAAATTATTTAATCTATTGGTTAGTGATTTAATATTAGCATAGACTTTACTACTTTAAATTGCAGGTTTTAAGGTCTAAACTTTTCTAATCTATCTCTCTTTTCATTTATTTATTTGTTTGTTTTGGTAAGATTTCTCACATTTATCTCTTGGACTGAGTCTCTACTGGGAGACTGGACTATAGACTATGAATTTTGTATAGTTTTGAAACATGATTTTCTTTTTCTTATTTGGATGCTATTAAAACATGGACTTTATTTTTCTTGTGACTTGTCTGTCATTTTCAAACACAAGTTGAAAATTGTAGGCTTTTGTTTTTATTGTTTCCTTGGTGTCCAACATCAGTCTTGGATGAAGACAGATGATAAACTATTGCTCTACATCATTTCCAATTAACTTCATGGTTTTCTTTCCCCCTTAAATTCTCTGCTAGATGCCGTGAGAAGCAGAGGAAGGAATCATCTCGCCTCCAGAGCGTAAATAGAAAGTTGTCTGCGATGAACAAATTGTTGATGGAGGAGAATGACCGTTTACAGAAGCAGGTGTCTCATTTGGTGTATGAGAATGGCTATATGCGCCAGCAACTGCATAGTGTAATCCCTTTCACCTCCATCTATCCCCTTTTAGAGCTATTCCTAAACATCAGTTCCCTTAAAATTGATTTTTCATATAATTTTGATTTTATCTTTGTAACAAAGTGTTCTACTTGTCTCTCCAATAGGCATCTGGGACGACTACAGACAATAGCTGTGAGTCTGTAGTCATGAGCGGTCAGCCTCAACAACAGCAAAACCCAAATCCTCAGCATCCTAATAGGGATGTTAACAACCCAGCTGGGTCAGTATATTTTACTACTTGCTGCATATTTCACTAGTTTTCTCTTTCTCACACTTGTTTTTGGATGTAATGTTGAAATTGCTTTTCATAGTCTTCTCGCGGTAGCTGAGGAGACCCTGGCAGAGTTCCTTTCCAAGGCTACAGGAACTGCTGTCGACTGGGTCCAGATGATTGGGATGAAGGTGAGTATTGTTGGAGTTATAGGATTAAAGCAAATGTGCAACTCTTGAAGGTTTTTGGTTCAGTTTCTAATTTTCTACTTGATTTATGTTTTACTTAATGGTCATAACGAATATATTTATATATCCTCAGCCTGGTCCGGATTCTATTGGAATCGTTGCTGTTTCCCGCAATTGCAGTGGGGTAGCAGCACGAGCCTGTGGTCTTGTTAGTCTAGAGCCGACAAAGGTACTTGCTTTATGAACTAAACTTACACCCCCATGAAAATGATGATTTGATTTTGGAAACTTTCTTGTGGTTGCATCTATGAATGAAATTTAATTGATGCAGGTTGCAGAAATTCTCAAAGATCGCCTCTCATGGTATCGTGACTGCCGATGTCTTAATGTTTTAAGTGTAATTCCTACAGGAAATGGGGGAACAATAGAGCTCATATATATGCAGGTTGGCTACACTATTAACTGGTCTCTTCCATGATTATGTTTTCATTCTACTGTTTCTAATTCCATTTGTTTTCTTATTATTAGACTTATGCTCCAACGACATTAGCAGCAGCACGTGACTTCTGGACTATGAGATATACAACAAGTTTAGAAGATGGCAGTCTAGTGGTATATTCGTCAACCACATCGTTTTTTCTCTCTCCGTAATTCATATATATATATATATATTTTGGTTAAAGAAGATGCGTTAGTTTGCATCTTTATTAGAGAAATTCAAAGTTTTGGTACTAATTGTTGATTCGGACAGCCCTTTTTTTAAGGCATTGTATTACTTTGTGAGAACAAAGACAGGATGAGTCTTGATGCATCTTTTCTTTTGGAATGAGTTGCAGATTTGTGAGAGGTCGTTATCTTCTTCAAGCGGTGGCCCAGCTGGGCCTCCGCCATCTACTTTTGTAAGAGCTGAGATGCTTCCTAGTGGCTATTTAATACGAGCGTGCGAGGGTGGTGGATCTATTATTCACATCGTTGATCACATTGATTTGGATGTGAGCTTTCAACATTAAGTATTTAATAATCGTAAATCTTGATATTTTTATACACTTGTTTTCATCATCTTTTATTCCATTTATAGGTTTGGAGTGTCCCTGAAGTTCTTAGGCCACTTTATGAGTCATCCAAGATCCTTGCTCAGAAAATGACAATTGCTGTAAGAATTGTTGCAAAAGGGTACACTTTTTTGACAAGTAAATCATATTTGTTCTCAATGTATGGGTCTAATTGGTTTTCAGGCATTGCGTCACATTAGACAAATTGCTCAAGAGACTAACGGAGAGATTCAATTTACTGGCGGACGTCAACCAGCTGTACTACGGACGTTTAGTCAAAAACTTTGCAGGTAATGCTTGCATGAACATAACTGGTTTTTTTTTACTGTGGAGAACATGATAATTAATGATGATTTATGATTGTCATTGTGCTTTCTTTTTAGTTCTTAATCACACCTCAAAATGATCATTAGGGGTTTCAACGATGCTGTCAATGGGTTTGCTGATGATGGTTGGTCACCTATGGGCAGTGATGGTGTGGAGGATGTGACAATTGTCATAAACTCATCAGCAAACAAGTTTCCTGGATCCCAGTATAACACGTCGTTGTATCCCTCTTTTGGCGGAGGAGTGATGTGTGCCAAAGCGTCGATGTTGCTTCAGGTGAATATTTGGTTTAGACTTTTTGCATCTGAATAATTGGTACTTGGTTTCAATCTTAACTTGTCTTCTTGTTATCTCCAGAATGTTCCCCCTGCTTTGCTTGTTCGATTCCTGAGAGAGCATCGGTCTGAATGGGCTGATTACGGAGTTGATGCCTACTCTGCCGCAAGTTTAAAAGCCAGTCCGTATGCTGTTCCATGTGCAAGGCCTGGTGGCTTCCCTAGCAGCCAGGTTATTTTGCCCCTTGCTCCTACTGTGGAGCACGAGGAGGTAAGGATTTCTATCTGTCAAGGAAATCCTTCAGTCTCTTCATTTTACTGTAAATATGACAATGTTTTTGTGCAGTTTTTGGAGGTGGTTCGGTTGGAGGGCCTTGCATTCTCTCCCGAAGATGTTGCATTGGCTGGACGAGATATGTACTTATTGCAGGTGAGTTCACTATGTTTTAGTTGCATCTTTTTATCCAGGTGCGTTTTTTTATTCGCCTCATGATGATGTGTTTTCTCAACTTCTTCACGGCAGCTCTGTAGTGGTGTTGATGAGAATGCAGTTGGAGCTTGTGCTCAGCTTGTGTTTGCACCTATAGATGAATCTTTTGCCGATGATGCTCCCCTACTTCCTTCAGGTTTTCGTGTCATACCGCTGGATCCAAAAACGGTCTGTCACTGCATTAAATTACTGTCTTGGGCATACTCTTTTTTATGTAGATACCTTATATTCAAAAGAAGGGTAAAGTAACTTGCTTTTACTTGCCTCTGTTTTTCATTCATTGCAGGATGAACCTACTGCTGCTAGAACGTTAGATTTGGCCTCTACACTTGAAGTTGGTGGCAATGCTGCACGTTCTGCTGGTGAAACTGATTTGAGCAGCTACAACCTTCGTTCAGTCTTGACTATTGCTTTCCAGTTCACCTTTGAGAATCACTTACAGGAAAATGTGGCTGCTATGGCCCGACAATACGTTCGTAGTGTTGTGGGGTCCGTTCAGAGGGTTGCCATGGCCATTTCCCCTTCGCGGTTGAGTTCCAATATGGGACTAAAGCCTCTTCCTGGTTCTCCTGAAGCTCTCACTTTGGCTCGATGGATTTGCCGAAGCTACAGGTACATAATATGTAGTTACCTATTGTCCTTGGCACTGTAATTTTTCCTTTGAAAAGGAGTCATGAAATTGCTTAATCGCTTCTGATCAATGCATGGCCAACTCCCCTGCCCCCAATAGCTCTACTTACCTACACTTTTGTGTTTCAGGATCCATGTTGGAGCTGAACTCCTTCAAGCCGATTCCCAGTCTGGGGATGCCATGTTGAAGAAGCTCTGGCACCACTCCGACGCAATCATGTGTTGCTCTGTTAAAACCAATGTAATCATCGTTCCTGCCTTTAGATTGAATTATGTAACTATCAAGTCATGAAACTGCTTCAGAGAGTTGACTTGATTTTGAAAATCTTCATTGCAGGCATCTGCTGTGTTCACCTTTGCTAACCAGGCTGGTCTTGACATGCTTGAAACCACTCTTGTTGGCCTGCAAGATATAATGCTCGACAAAATTCTCGATGAGGCGGGTCGGAAGGTTCTTTGCTCTGAGTTCCCCAAAATAATGCAGCAGGTATAAATTAAAAACATTATATGGTTGATCTTGATCTATCTTCTCTCCTGAATGATATAGCCATATCAAGAATATTTTGTTATGTGTGTGTTCTTTTACGTTGCAGGGGTTCGCAAATCTTCCCTCGGGCATTTGCGTATCCAGTATGGGCCGTCCCATTTCTTATGAGCAAGCCGTTGCCTGGAAGGTTCTAAATGATGATGATTCTAATCACTGCCTAGCTTTCATGTTCATCAACTGGTCCTTTGTTTGACGGAGAAGAAGCATGTTTCTGGTTAACTCTATTAAGTAGTGGGATTGTAATTTCAACCTAGACATGATGTCTTTCGTTTACTGCAGGACTTATTGACTTAAGGTCTTTTGCTGTTTCTTCTTTTTTGTTGGAAAAACAAATGTGCTTAGCTTAGCTAGCTATTTGGACCCTTTGTTTCCAACCAATAGACACCATGAGTAATGTCTTTATTTTCATGAACATTATTATGCTATGTGAGGTTATCTTTCTGCTCAAGGATCATGTCTCTACGGTCGTAGCTAATATTTTAGTCTTGAAAAGGAAATAAAAAAAGAAATAATTGACCAAAAGTTTACCATAAAGAAAATGAATGGGTGATGGGGCTATGAGACCGACATTGTAAGTTGATGTATTTTAGTTATGTGGCTCTTAAACTCTTTAGACCAAAAAAGGAGTTGATCTGTTTAATTTTACTCCTTGTTACTTTGCTTTTGGGGTCAAACATATCTTCATAGTGCATGCATGTTTATGTATTATGACAGATGGTAAAATAGTCCACTGAAGTACATAATTTTTTAATCAATCAAAAACTTGACAAAGTAAAAAAAAATTGGAGCAGAAGGAAAGGCAGTTTGATGACAGATGTGTATTTAGGTGTGGGAGTAAAATAAGGGTGGAGACACCAGCCACAGCCACTGCACCAAAAGAAGTAAAAGAATAAATAATGGGCAATTAAAGGCTTAACAAACCCAACAGTATTTAACAGCAACTCATAAATGTAGAAGACCAGAAGCAGAAAGGGGTTGAGTTTCAGCTTCATTTATGGTAAGAACATAGACCTAGATGAGCTAAGCAAAGCTCATTCTTCTCATTTCATAAGTCATAACTATACACTATTTTGACAGAGGGAGGGTAGGGAGGATGTAAAATCAGTCCATCCTACCTATAATCATTATCTTTGAAACAGAGCAGAGCAGACAAGGATCTTCCTGTTTTGGTTTTTCCTGCCTTTCCTTTCTTTTCCTTCCCTTTTTCTCTCTAACCAAACGAGGATGGGATTTTGGAAGGTCTAATCACACTTTTATTTTTCATATTACTTTCTCTTTATAGTTTTTATTTTTCTAATACATTTTTTGATGGGACGGTTTTTGCCAACCTCTCAGTTTGTTTTTGTTGTGTTGTTTTAATACTCTACTCTCCCTTCCCATTAATAAACCTATAATTATTTACATTTCAGAGATATTTTAAAAATAATTGTCATTTCTTTTTCTGATGTAGTAAAAAATAAAAATAATAAAAAGATGGAGGGGAACTGGGAAGGGTGAGTACCAAAGATACTGTGAACTGTAATTTCGAGACTGCTGCCAGTCTCTGTCTGCGCAGTTTTATCTTTCCCCCAAAAAATAATGTAATTTATTAAAATTAACTAAAAAAAATCAATCCCCTATCTTTTTGGTGCAGACTTAATTTAAAGCCATTGATTCGCCCTAATGCCCAGTCCCACGCTCTCTCAAGAACTTACCCCTTTTCCTTCCCTATTTTGGTAGTTTTGGGTGTGCTTGTTGATTTATTCAATGCAAATTTTTTTTTAAAAAAAAAAAACTTGTGATTGTATCAAGAATTTCAAAGCAAAATTTACAGGTCTAGAAAGTAATTATTTTTCACACTACGATTTTTTTTTAGACAGCAATAACAGAAACAGAAAAATGAACACCACCACCAAATTAAACCCTCTCGAGAATGAGAGAACAACGAAGGCTGAAGGGAGGAAAAACCTCTTTACAAAACCTAGAAAACTCATTAAGATGTCCAAGTTGCTAGATTATGGACGACTTTGTTCTCTTATCTAGAAATTTTACAAAAAGAAGAAACCTTTATTAATACTGCTAAAGAATAAGCATTCTCAAAAAGAAAATAAAAGGTGGGAGGAGGATGCTTGTAGACTTCTTGTTATTTTGAAAATGATATGGCGGCCAATAATGGAAAGAATCACATATATTTACATAGTACTAGAAAATTTCTCAACATAATATGTTTTGCGATGAATTGGGCTAAAGAGATAAATGAAGTTACCTTAAAGATTAAGGATATGGATAGCGTATTTCATCTAAATTGAAATTGAAAAAAATATATATATACAATATAGATAGGGTTTGAAGTGTTGGAAAAGGGAGTGGGACTAAGGGAGGGTTCCAAGTTCCAAAAGTGTATTTTGGTTGTATTCCATGGACACCATTTTCAAGGGGCAATTGTCCCTACAACCACAATAGCACCACCAGGCGCCAGCACAGCCCAGCTCCAAAGGGAAAGGCATTAAAGTGCAAAGTTTCAAAACCCAAGAAAAAGTGTGGTGGGGAGAGAGAGAATCCACGAGTCTGAATTTTTGTAAACCCTAGAGGAGGGGATGGGAGGGAGGGAGGGAGGGGGCTACTGGCTAGGGTTTGCAATCCATGATAGTTCATACGAGAAAATAGAGGATCTTTTTCTCTGGAATTGCAGCTGTTTTAAGATTTTGTATTGCTTGCAGCCGTTGTAAGATTTTGTTGTTTAGGGATGGAGACTAGACCTTATCATTTTCCTTACACTCTATGATCCATAGGGTTTTTCAAATTAACCCCTTCCTCCCATTTAATTCGAGTTTGACTAGTCCAATCTATTTTAGCATATGTAATAATTACTATTTGTTATTTCTTTTTCCCTTTTTTGCCTCTTCTTCTAAGTTCAATAAATTATAAACTACAATGTTTAATTTTCAATTTTGAAAGGTTGGATTATTAAAGCTTGGAGTAAAAATGTCAAAAAGATTATCTCACTTAAGTTCAAATTGTACCCCCAAAAATATATAATCCAAATATATACTCTAGTAAAAATTGTGTACTAATAGTATGATGAAAAATATTTCAAGCTAGAGTTATGCAACTAGGAAAAATAATAACTTTGTAACATGTGATAAACAATCCTAAGCAGCCATTAATTTTGGATTTAAAGCTTAAATATTTAAACTTACCTTACATGCTTCTTTTGGTATTAATATTATTATATATTTTTTAAAATAAATAAATAACTTAATGGTAAGAAAATATGAAAAGGTAAATTAGGCCAGATTTTTGTGTAAAATAATAATCTAGTAGGCTATTTATGTAAAACATAAGAAAGTTTAGACAATTATGTAATTAACGTAGAAAGTCCTAAAATTTAAGAAGTTTACCTTTTTCTTTTTTTAATTCAAATAACACAAGTCTTGGGATTTTACCTAAAATTACAGTAAAAGCCCAATGATAATCCACTTGCAGCCCAAAAGAACGCCCATCTTCATCAATTTGCTGTGCATGCAATAGAGTCGCTACTGTTAGTCTCTCATTGTACCAATAAAAAACCAAATTACGATCTTGATTGAAACTACTCAATCAAGACATCATTGGAACTGGGAGAAAGCAAATAAGATACACTTGCCAAGCTTTAATTAATAAAAACACAAGTATGGATACAAGAAAAAACGAACTCATCAAAGGTTTATCTTGGATGGTTAATGTCCCTTACCAAGTGCACCATCATTCAGTCCGTCCCAAGAAAAAAGAGAGAACCTCATTATGACTGCAACGAAAGCCAGTTCTTGGCCATCTGCCAACGAAATAAGAACCTTCTGTTCAATCAACAAGAGCAGGTAAATATGATCGAGCAACTATTTGATTAGAACAATCTGCACTAGTTAATAAGATCATTTCAAGTTCAACAATTCCATTCTTGGTCTTCATTCAGTCAACAACATCATGGGAAAATCTCTTTACAACAGGAAAGTTATTGCACAATCCAATCCAAATTAATCATAGCTGCATCAACCAAGAATGAGCATGTTTGGCGTATTTTTTTTACTTCTTGGATTTCATGTAAATCCAGGGACTTCTCCTGGCATTGGAGCTAATTCATTCTTACTGAACCTTTCCTCATCGTAAAATGTAGCTCGAACCACTCTTCCACCGAAGTATCGACCATCAAGATCAACCAAAGCCTTCGTCGTTTCTTCTGATCTTTCAAACTGCACAAAAATTCGAACAGCCTCGTCCACTGGAAAATTGGGTTCTGTAATCTCGAATATCAGAACCCGTGTTACTGTCCCATACTTTGCACACTCTGATCCTACTTCCTCTTCTAGCTCATCATCTACCTCACCCGGGCCCACCTTCGAAAAATCAAACAAGGCAGCCATTCTCATTAGGAAAAATCACACATTTAGATGCTTTAGACGTCTGAAGAAAAATGTAGAACTTTCTATAATATTAAAAGATGCTTAATTCATCAAAAGCTCGATCATTGAGATATCCTCAAAGATAAAACTGTTCACTGGCCTTATACATGAATAGAGCATGCTATACTCACGTGTGATCCGATCTATCAAAAATAAAATTGATTCTGAGTTTTAAAGAAATAACCCTACAAGTTGATACCTTTTTCTAACATTATGATGAATCCCTCCCTTAATCGATATTGTCTTTACTTTTTTTTTTTCTTTTTCTACACTATTTTTCAAAGATACAAACTTCAAAAGGGAGAGAAAAAGTAAAAAACTAAGAAAATATAAAAGCTTCCCAAGCTCAAATAAATATCCGATAAAGAAAACCCAGTAAATAATTTGAAATGAGAACACCATTGAGAAGCATTCAAATTTTCTGCCTCAAACCGATCGGCCCAACATCTTTTATTATTCTTTAACGAAAAGTTTGTGTTTATAGTCAAAGAAAATTTGATATCCTCTTTCTCCTATTCAGGGTAAGTAATTCCATACAGGTGCAGGTAAGAGGTCTGCTCTCTCCCTCTCACAGTCTCTCTCATCAGTTTATATACACTGATATACCTCCCAATTACCTCGTCTAACCCTCCTAATACAAACAAGGTTGTAACAATCTGTTACATTATTAAACAGCGGAAAATACTAAAGCTCCAAAGCATCATAAGCATAAATGAAATATTAGAAGATTAAACCACTAAAATAACATCTATCATTTAAATTGTTCGATGACATTAAAACATAACCTAGATTCACAATTGTATGTAGTAGTCACTAGGATAAAGGGAGGGAGGGAGAGGTTCAACCATGTAAAACAAGATTCTTAGGTTAAGTAATAATCTGAAATATATATTGTTTTTTCTACTATATTTACACATGCAATTTACAAATAGTGATCTTTCATTTCTCACATAAGGTGTTCAAATATCCTCTATGATCAAATAAAAAGGGCTACATGTCAGAAGCAAAATGGAGGTTTACAAAATAACAGCTTCTGATAAATTTGAAATCGGCTCATACACTAGCAGTAATACCCAGTACCTCTTTACCAACTACCTTCATTAAACCCCAATAGCATCACACCCAAAACATTTAGGTCCTGTTTGATAACAATTTCGTTTTTAATTTTCTGTTCTTTAAAATTTATGTTTGTTACTCACTATTTCTTTACTCTTTAGTATGGTTTTCTTTTCACGTTTCTCAAATAAACACTGAGTTCTCTTTTTCTAAAGAAACAAATTCATTGATATATTTTTTCTGGATAAGGACAAATTCATTGATATATGAAATTCACAAAAATGATGTACATATTTAGCTAAGAATTCAAATGTTTCCTAAACAAATATGAAAACTATAGTAAAAAAAAATAATAGAAAATAAGCACAAATTTTAAAAACCAAATAACAAATGGAGCCTACTTATCAACAAAATACATGCATGCCGCTAACTCCCAAAAAAATATGTTTTTGGGATTATTACATACAGGCTTATGAGCAAAATTGAGAAATGAGGTAATTGAAGAAAGTAAAGATGAAAAAAAAAAACACATTTTTTGTTAATTACAGAGGGAAGCGAACTAAGAATTATGCAATTCTAATGAATCCAAACTCCAAACCCTAAGCCCTATTTATTCAGAACTTTGTATGTTCCTTTCCTAATAATTTTTTGTTTCTTTGAGTTTGAGTTCCTATTCCTAAACAATGGCTTGGCAACATTAAACCAAAAGATTTTTGCCTTCTTTTTCCAGTCTGTGATCCAATAAGCTCTTTTACCAGTAATTTTACTAACAATAGAACTGGGATTTATTCTCCAAATCGTTCTGTCCTCCCTGCCTAGATCATCTAGAATTTGAATCAGGCCTCTTGCCTCCTCTATTTCCTCAGTTAGACTTCTTCCAGCCAAAAGCCTTGGTTTGGGATATAACCAGAAAGAACCAATGAAACCCGAGGAAAGCTGTGACATAACCAGAAATTTCCCTTCCAAATATAAGCCTAGAAAGTCCCAATTTTTTTGCTCAGACTTTGACAGGGTCACCACACAAGAGCTTTGAAAACAACCAAATACCTTGCTAGAGGAAACTGCCTATTTTCCTCCTCCTTCATGTCCGTATTTGTTCTCTACGATAACTCCAAAGCTTCTCAGTAGTGTTGCCTCACTTCTCTTCCTTAAGTTGTCTAATTCCAACCTTCCATCTTCTAGTGGACATATAACAATATTCCAGTTAGCTAAACAGCTAAGAATTTCTCCCTCACTTCCCCACAGGAAAATGTCAACTTTCTCCCCTTGGGGCATCACCTTTTACAATTCTGTAGCACTCCAAACCTACTTTCAAGAACCCTCAACACTCTGAAAATCCTCCTCCTCCTCTTCTCAAACCATAAACTCCAATGACACTGCAAGAAAGAGAGACCAACCAAAGAACTTTCCCCTGTTTAAATAAAGGATGCAGAAAACCTCCTCCATCATAACCACATAATATTTTCTTTTTAACAAGAAACTGATTTTTCATCAAGAAATAAAAAGGAAGAACAAAATTCAATTACAAACTCCCAAAGGAAGAGAAAAGCCTGCAAGAAGCTTACAGTGCATACTTGACAAAAGAATCAAGAATGTGACTCAAATCCACCAATGCCCAGGTGCATACAACACATCAACATGGGCCACAACCAAAAGAGACAATCCAAGAGAGATATCTTAAACTTCTCTAAAATGTTGGACTTTCAAAACTTGGTATAAAGAGGGTGGAGACTTTGCAATTGTTGCAAGTAAATGATGCAAAAATGAGTAACAAGCAAAAGTAACCAAAAAGATCTAGGAAGCAGATCAGACGATCTCTAAAACCCAAGATTAAACCCACACCCTTGATAAAAGCTAGAGGGGAAGCCAAATCATTAGCAGTTCAATCTTTGAAGAGTATCCAATAATGCATTTTGGAGAGGGGGCAGTGAAAATGGACGACATGGCGCCACATTTAAGAGACAAGATAGATGATTTAACGGAAAATATTGACCTTCAAATACTAGTCCTATGTCCAATATGAAAACTAACAAATTGAGGAAATGAGGGTAAACCCTTTTTTTAAAAAATAAGACAACCATTCATTGATAAAAAATTGAAAAAAATACAAAGGCATAAAAAAAAACAAGCCCACGAAAAAGGGAACCAACCAAGTAAAATAGTGTGGCAGTGCCAATAGAATAGTTACAGAAAAACTTTGAATTTGAAGCCCAAAGAGAAATAAGAAATCTAATAAGGATCCTAACTTCGCTAGGATCCTTATCCAACTTAAACACTCTAGAAATAGCTTTCCACATGTTTTGGTACAAACAATTATTTTCATTGAGAAAAAATGAAATAATACAAGGGCATACAAATAGCTTTCCACATATTTCAAGGAGTGCCATTGACTCGTAGTCTCATACTTTAGACCCAACCAGTATGAATCAAATTACAAAAACATGAGACTTCAACCAAATATGGAAGACCTTGGTGTCTGTACAACCCCCAAGAATATCCTATATTGACAAGACTTCCATTCTTCCCCCCTCTATAAATTTCTAGTCTCTGATATGGGACTCCTTTCCGAAAGCAAAATAAAAGTATAAAAAAACTTAAATCCTGAAATGATCTGGCAAAAGATGTAACATTGATGAAGGCACCATTCTATACAGGACCAGATGAGTAAAAGTGGTAAGTTTTGATTAAGTTATTTACGTTCTCTGCTTTTAACTTTATTTTCACATGGACTAATAATCTGTGATTTATTGTTTTTCCCTCTACAATTTTCCACACAAAAAGAACTCTATATCCAACTCCGTAATTCTTAGTACATATCTCATTCCCTCTAATTGTTGCTCATAGTCGTATTACAGTGAAAGAAAATTTTCGGACTAAGACAATTTTCACATAAACTGGTTGAGTAATTAGCTAATAAAAATGCTACAGCAGGTGGCTGACAACAACTTTAATGCCTAACTAACAAGTAACAATCCTTTCACCGTAGTGGTCTGACATTGCAACTAGATCAGCAAATACCGAGAAGTAGAGTTGTGAATTCCATGGAGTTATGAAGTCTGAGAGTTGTGAACTTCCGGGACCCGCAATGTAAGGAGTGAATAAAGTATAAAATTGATTTTTTAGTAATGGGGCCCACAAACTCCTTGGGACAAACAAGGAGTGTGTTAGGATACTTCCAGACTGGAATAAGATCTTAATATATTGAAATATAAAGATGAAGAAATACAAGATAAAACAAGTTCAAGGTACTTGGAACCTCCCTCTTGAGTGTACAAACTCAAGCCCTAAACCACTCAACTAATGTCTACCTTCACTCGCTCACCCTCATTCTATTTATAACAAGATTCAGTAATTAGCTTCCTATCTAATTACTCCCATACCCCTCACTAATACTACACTAATATATTCTTATCTAGGTACCTTACCGAGTAGAGTTCACAACTCCCTAGTTCCCAACTCCTTGGTCCAACCACCCCCTAGGGATACCAAGGTTAGGGATCAAACTTTCATCAAATTGTGGATGATAAAGATAAATAAATAAATCGATCAAGTGCATGCATTTTAATGATGGATTAAAAGAAGAATCATGAGCTAGTAATGGTGTTTGCAACAAATTTTCAAACTCCTTGAAGGATGAGGAAACGATATGATCGGTTATGGTAAAGCTGTCCAGATTGCTCCAACCTAACTAAGAATTACTAAAATTCTGAGCAATGAGAAAGAACTACTAAAATTCTGATGCCCCCAGAACAAACTCTGCTACCTAAAATTCGCTTCAAATCAACAAATTGTCAGAATTCTATATTACCGTACCATGTTTCTGAGCAGAAGAACACGAGTAGGTAGTCCGTTGAAGTTAACACTCTTTACTTTCTTCTCTGATTTCGTGTCATTAGCGTTCACAATTACTCCAGCACGCAAGTCTGTCTTTTTTGCCATCAGAGGGGTGGTAATCCCTTGTTCTTGCTTCCCAAGCCCTTGCCCCTCTTTCCACCCCATCTTGGCCATCATTCTTTGTGCCGCTGTCATCTGCCCACCAGCACCAACTCCCAACCCGCCAGTCTCCGACTTTCCAATGCTGAAGCCGTCTACGGTACTTGGTGGAGATGGTGATCTTGGTATTGCCCCACTCTTCGCCGCACGCCTTCTCCAAGCTTCCTCGCCTGAAATATTTATCCTAGAATCGGAATATTCTCTTTCCCGCTCCTCTCGCTCCTTCTTCTCCCTCTCTTCCTCCTCTTGTCTACGTCTCTCGAGCTCCTTCCTCATCTCGGCCTCCATGGCCTTCCTCTTCTTCTCCACCCTATACTCCTCGTAGTCATTCGGCCTCGCTGGATCATACTCTTCTGTAACCGTAGACGTCACGGCCACCAATGCCGGTTGCGTAATGGCCTCAGCCAGAATCGGCTGAGACGGCTCCACCGGCGCTAATACCGAAGCCTTAGGGTGCGTCGAAGTGGCGGCTTTTATTTTGCTTTGAGATCTAAGAACAGTCTGTGGCGCGAAGACGGACGATGGCTTGCGAAGAGTCGGTGGTGCCATTTTTGTGCTGCTCGACCAGACGGTAGAATTGGTGGGCTTGTCTTCCTCCGCCGAAGAGGGCGGAGGGAGGTCCCCGTACAATCCACCGAGCATATCGTCGTACCCGTAGCTTTGTCTTCTCTCCTTGGAATCTCTAGAACATCGGAATCCTCAAGATGGAAATAGAATCAAATAAAGAGTTCTTCACTTTCGCGGTGGTCGGCAAAATTTGCAAACTTTTCGAGTACTCGGAATTAGGGATTTGAGTGACAGTGATGAAGTCGAAAAATGGGGGTTTCCAACAAAATGCGGATGGTGACGGTCACGGATTTGTAAACAGTATCAAAAAGGAAATGTGTAGTATATAAGCTAAATTTATAAATTAACCAATGTATATATGATGGAAAACTGAATTAGTATTTTTTCCTCCAAGAAAAAAAAATACTAATTCAGCTTTTTTTTCTCTTTCTAATTTGGAGCAATCAGCCATACATCTTTAAAACAGTAATTAATCATATATTTCTATCTCTATCTCAACTATTACCAATCCCCTTTGTCTTTATATTTTTTATCTCTATCTCTGCTATATTAAAAGAGACTATGTTGGAATAATCTTTACATGTCTCTTTTATCGAATTAGAAAATTATGGTAGTTTTAAAATTATTTAGGAAAATAGGGTAATTTTTTTATCTTTTAGTGAAAACTTTCTTGAAAGTTGAAATGGGACCCACATAATAAAGGGAAATTATAATTATTGTGATTTTTTTTAAACAAATTCATATCTTTAACTTTTTAAAGAAACATGATACCATTTTTTTATAATTATTATCTTATTTAATTTAATTAAAAAAATATTATATATTTAATCATTTTATTTGTAAAATAATAAACTATTATCTATAGATAGAGATAATACCATTACTTTTTTTTATTATTATTACTTTACATTATATTGTAGTTTTATTTTACTAAAATTGTGAATTAGGTAATATTTAAAAAAAAAACTACAATATGATATAGTAAAATAAATTTATTACATAGATAAGTAAAATTCTAAAACCTTGCTACATGGAAATATCAAAAGTTCTAATTTTTTCTAATATATTACTAATCATTTTCAGTAAAATTAGTGGGTAGTTATATTTTTTTGAAAAAATACTTTTTGGTTTCTTAGATTTGGATTTAGTTTCTATTTTTTAAATCTAACACTTTTGTCCCTAGATTTTAATGATGTTCAATTTTAGTCATTTTGATAACAGAACTGTTAGAGCCGTTTGGTTTAAGAATTTATAAAATTTAGCATGACAATCTTATATAATTGTAATAGATTAATTAATTAAACAATAGATATCATTCGATATATTAATAAAAAATAATTAATTAAGAATCAATAATAATCTTAATTATAAATATTTGAAAATTGAGTAATTTATAATTGAAATTAACCAATTAATGTATTTAATGAACATCATATCAATTATAATATATTATTTAATCATTTTTATAATTAATTAAGTTCAACACTAGTAATTTTCATATTAATTAAATAATATAAGAAAACATATGTTAATAAATAATAAATTATATAAAAACTGAAACAAACAAATAAAAATATGATATGTTGATAAAGAATACTATTTTTTATATAAATATGATATATTAATAATGAATGAAGTGATAAAAATTAATCATAATAAATAATTAATTGATTATAAATAATCTATAATTATTATATGTTCATGCTGAAGGATAAAATTAAAATTAATCTCAATCAATATATCTTGTTCATATTTTAGGTTTTGACAATTCTAATATTTGCGTGAATGGGGATGAAGAAGAAGAAGAAGGGGAAACTTGTAATTTTGAAAAAATTAATTAAGAATTAGCTTGAAATTTCATGGTTCAAGTATGAAAAGTTGAAGATGAAGAGAAGAACAAGAGAATGGTGTAACATGACCGAGTATAATGAAATCGAAGACGGCAACAACTAGAAAAAAATAAATAAATAAAGATGGAAACATGTGCTTTCCTAACATACGAACAAGGACAAAGTTAAAAGTTTAAAAAAATTTAAAAGTTGACTTGTCAACATTTGCCATGTTTGCAAACATTTTAAAGAAGTGCTATATGTTTAGATTTTTTCCTTTGATTTTGCTATCTATTACAATTTTTCGTGCTTTAAAATAAAACTACAATATGATGTAAGATTTAAAAAAAAATGGGTATTATCTTAATTTATATTTAATAGTTTATTACTTTACAAATAAAATGATTAAATATGTATTTTTTTTTTAATAAATTTAATCTTGCTAAAAAAATGAAAGAAAATTATATGATATAATAAAATAACAAATAAAAAAAAGTGATATTATATTTCCTTAAACAAAAATAAAGTACATTAATTTGTAAAAAAAATAAAAGAAATCAAAATAATTGTAATTTTCTTCCTTATGTGGGTCCCATTCCAACTTTCAAGAAGAGTTTTACTAAAAGACAAAAAAAAAAAAAAAAATTACCCTATTTTCCTAAATAATTTTAAAACCACCCCTTTTTACCAATTTTTTCTTAAAACTACTCACATTTCCTAATTAACCCCTCTTTTATCCTTACATTTTTCATAATTTTTCATATTGCCATTTGTGGAGTGGTTGTGACTTTTTTTAGTGTAGGTGTCCATTTGAAATACAATAACATTAAATCTTTATATTGTTGTTTTTTAGTCTAGGTGTCATGTTATTATTTCATTTGAGTTCAATTTTTAGTTTACGAATACATTTATAGATTGGAGATAATCTCTATATATCCTCTTTGTCCTTGCATTTTGTTATAAATTCTCATATTGCCCTTTGTCGGATGGTTGACACTTTTCGAGTGTAGGTGTTCGTTTGAAAGATAAAGGTGGTAACTTTTCCAATTTTTAGCTTACAAAACAAATTTATATACTGACTATGTAGGGAGAATCTTTACATGTTCCTTTTACCATTGCATTTTTCATAAATTCTTATATTTCCCTTTGTCAAATGGTTGTGACTTTTCGAGTGTAGGTGTTTGTTTAAAAGACAGTGATGATTTTTCCAATTTGTAGTTTACAAAGTAATTTGAATAAATTATGTTTGTAATTAATGTGTTAATTGGACTCACTATTGCATTCGAAAAATAAGTTGGACCAAGGTGAAAAAAACAACTTGAAAAAAAGGCGTACACCATGTGATTCGGCCGCATAATTGAGTGACCAAAGGAAAAAAATGCTAACTCCTACCAGATATATTGTGTTTATAGATATTTATTTTCGAGTGGAGTTTCCTATTTTGGACAAATAATGGAGAGTGAATGGAAAAAAAATTATCCGTAAGGTAAATGGGACATGGACCAACAGTGTATTCCTTGCTTGTTTTGTTTTATGTTTTAATTATTATAATAAATACTGGTATGTTATTATCATTGTTATATTCAATACTATATTTAAATTTAAAGTTTTATTATTTAAGGGCATCATAATGAATATACGGTTTAATAGGTAATTATTTATTTTATTACAAAATATGGGTGGTTTATCTTTAAATTTAAGTTGTCCATGTAAAACCAGCCATATAAAAAAGATAAGTGAGAATTTCGACTATTTAACAAAAACTTCTTAATGTTAAGTTATTTATTTATTTTTATTGTTATTTAAATGGACCTTCCTTTAAAAACATATAATTGTGTCGGGTTGTCAAAGGCAAGGCCGAAGCCTGCGGGCACACTTAGAGCTCACGTTTTCCAAAATAGGAAGTCAAAATATAAGTATTGGATTGGTATAGTTAAGTTCGTTTCGTTTCACTAAAAAGGTAATAATCGACTCGAGTTCATTAGGCAAAACCTCGTAACCTCGAGGATACACCTACATTAACACTACCGATATTGCACACATCCCAAGCAAATATCGAGTGGTTGTAGATAGTCTCATTCTACCATCTCGAGTGGTAAGCAATGTTACACGTGCTTAGTCTTAGTTCAACCAAACATTTTGTGTATTAACTTATATATTAGGGTGTACATAGCTCAACATCGGTATAAAATATTTTGTAGGTCAATTAAAGTCCTAAAAAATTATATACGCTCAGAAACGGGTGGTCTTGAAGAGATATGCACGTTAATATATTGTTTTTTAAAAGCACTCTATTCAGTATGTTTTTTAAAATCTATTTTTATACAATTTTATAAAGTGTGGTCTAAAGTAGCAGAATAATAAATAAAGGACAGAAAAAAGAAAAACAGAAGACAAAGAAAGAAAGAAATAGTGTGTTGCGTCCAATGTGATGACATAATTATGAGACCGCTCCAAAATTATTGGAAACTATCTTTAAAAACAAGTGGTGAACATCACCACTTGTTTCTTGTAGTATAATAAGTTGACGTGCATAAAGAAAGCAAAACATTTAAGCCAAAAATAGCAATAATTAATTATTATGTTAAAAAGATTGAACACATAACTTATTGAAGGCATTTCACAATAGATATCAAGAAGAAATTTACAATTTTTTGTTGACAGGATATTTATGTTTAAAAAGTTTGATAACAGTACTCCAAAAAAGAAGAAAAACAATATCATATATAAATTAATAAGCTTCTTTCTTTCCAAATAAAAATAAAATGTAAGTTGATTTCAATTATATTTGTCTAGCAACAAAGAAAAAAATAAAAATAAATAACAAACAACAGGAAAAAGAAAATGCACATTTTTTCATCACATCCTATCACATTTCCACGATTTCAGGTTATTATTTGCGCTTTTCTGAAATTTCGTTCTATTCCATCGTTGCTTTGCTCCTCAAACCCTCCTTTCGATCCATCTCAACTTGTTCGAATCCATGCACTTTCAGATTATACTTCTAGGGTTTCGTTGAAGCGACTTTGGATCATTGTTTTTTTGTGTGGTCTCGGTGGTTTTTGAGGATCCTCGGTAGGGAGGGTCGTCCAGGCGGTTCGATTTCTGGGTCTGCAGATCTGAGTTTTGCTTGGCAATCTTTCCCCCCAATTCACCATGTTTTGGCGCATGGCCGGATTGTCCACAGCGTCTCCTGTGAGTCTTTTTGTTTTATCATCCTTCATCTATTTTTACTATAGCATTTGCTGTACTGTGGATTGTGTACTGCGGAATTGTTTCAATTTCATTTCCTTTCGGGGAAGAAGAATTTTATCGATAATATTCTAGATTTTACACGCGGTTCGATGAGGACCATGGGAAGGAAAATGAAGTTTGAGAACATGGATTTGATTTAATAGCTCAATCCATCAAATTCTGCAATGCGTGGTCTTCAACCTCTCTGTTTTACTCCATGTTCAATATGGTTATGGTCCACATGATCCGGTCGTACCCTTTCCCGTCAGCTCATATCTTTTCATGCTCTCGGCTCCTTGGTGTAACTTATAATCCTCTTTTTTTTTTTTTTTTTTTTTTTAATTATTATTTTTATCATTTTTTTTATTCCTGGAATTGATAATTGATGAAGTCAGAGGTAAACCCATTTTGCAAAACATTAAGGATGATTTGCATATTTCATAATTAATAGGAGTGTAATTTGTCATCTTCCCTTCTTCTTCTTCTTATTTTTTTTTTATCGAATGACGACGGAAAAGAAAGTATAATGCATCTGTAGTTCCATTGGAAACACTTGAAAGTACCCAATAAATTCATCCACAGCACCATACTCCACGGGGAGAGGGCGCCAAAGGAAAAGTCAATTCACCTTTTCTTCGTTTCTTTTCACATGATTCAGCAGCTAAGAAAAAGACGGCTCTGGGGTTTTTAGACTCGATCATTCAACCTTCCAGAAAGAAGCAACCACTTGAGAAGTGGAAAATCCAATTGAGTCATTTTTGAATAGATTATACCAATCTGAGTAGAACTTATAGGCAAAATATGAATAAAGAGGGGAGTTTAAGTTGATGGCTGGGAGAAAATATTCCAGGCATCCACGTTAGTGCATTAGACAAAGGGTAGGGTAGCACAGTGATTTAAGAGATTTGGCGATTGACTTTGGGGTTCTGTAGATTGATCGATGCTAATCCTTTAGAGCTTTTAGCCTCTGAGAAAATGCTCCATATACACTGGTTACATATGTAAATGCACAAGAGGGTCCCATAAGTATGTTTGACACCACCCTTTTCAAAGTGATCCTATATTCATACTTAAGACATCCACCATAAGTAAGAAAAGGAAAGGTGCCAGAGGGCCCCTGCCAAAGCCCTCTTAAAGCGTCCTACCCCTTGATAGACCATCGATTAGAATTGTACTCATAACAAAGCACACACAAGTTCAAATCCAAGATCTCCATTACCCACCCACCCACCCCCAACAGCTAGCACCTTAGTAAGTTCTGGTCTGCATGGTCATACGAATTCAAAAAATCGATCTTAATGATAGCCTCTTCTTTCTTACAAGATCTATAGTCTTGAATAGACTCATCAACAATAAGGTCCTGATCGAGATTCTGACTGTGGCTTTAAACATGATTTGGGATGACATTATATTGAAAAGTAAGGGTATTCATTGGTTGGTTGAAGTCGATTTTAGATGAAAACCGAATCTAACCATTGACACGTTGGTTTCAGTCGGTCGGTGATTCCAGATGCTTCATCAAACCAACCGGTCGAATACATGGTCAGTCGGTCGATCTCGTCGGTATTGGTGGTTTAGGGATGCTAAAGAGTGAAATTGAGGGAAAACGTTGAGGTTAAAGACGAAATTTGAAGAAGCATGAGAGAAAAGAGAAAAGGGAAAGGAAGGAAGAGTAAACTTACCAAATTGAACCTTCTAGTGAGGTGATGAGGACAAAAGCGAAAGAGAAGAAGGAGAGATGAGAATGTCGCCAATGTTGTTTTGGTCGGATTGGTTTTCGACCTTCTCTTGAACCCTTGCCGAAAAGAGTGTGAAGGATTTTATATGGTTTGTGACTTCAAACAATATCAATACTATGGACAAGGAGGTTCAACGAAGGTTCCCTAGCACGGTGATCTCTTTTAATATGTGTATGAAGTGTTATAAAGATGAAGAATCAATTAGTCATTTGATGCTCAGTTGTGAGTTTACAAAAAAATTGTGGAGTTTTTTGAGACAAACCTTTGGCCAGCAAGGGTGTTGCCCTAGCTCTTTGAAGGCGTATTTGCTTGAACTTGGGTGGTTTTTGAAGGATAAGGCGAGAGTGCATTGGAGTTTGGAAGAATATGGTTATAACTATTTCGTGGCTTCTCTGGAAGGAAAGAAATGGGATGGACCGGATGGTTTTCTCAGATAAGTGGTTCTCTATTTCTCTTTTTTTGTGATCTTGTTCAATTGACGACCTCTAGTTACCGTGCTTAACACAAGTTGTTTGTAACTACACCATACTCCATAGACACCACACCATTAACTTAGATTGGAAGGTCTTTTTGTGACCTTTCCTTTGGGAAGGGGGATACCTTATCCCCTTGTCCTTTAGGTTGTTTTGTTGAGGCTTGGGGTTGTTATGAATGATATCCTTTGATTCTCATTAAAAATAAAGAGAATTGTTTGCCCTTGAGGAACACACACTGGGACTGGACAATTGAACTTCTGTCAACCTATTATCCCACACTTCCACAACAGTTTGAAGACAGGTGAAGGTTCGAGAAGAGAAGAATTCTAGGACTTTTAAAGGAAATGAAAGATCCCGCGGAATTGTTCTTGATTTATCCCTGTTCAATGTGTTGTTTTAGGTGTAAATATATACAAACCCTCAATGGTGTCAATTTAATCTCCTTGCATCTAATTTGAGGAATCTTTTGTAATCCCGTTTATGAGCCCTTTTTGTACTCTTTGGAAATTTCATTCATCAATGAAATAGTTTTTTATCCAGGTTTTTAGACATCTTTTTTTGCGTCCTTGTGCTATATTATATTTTCAAGCTTAATTGGTGCTTTCCTATGAGTTGTCCTGGGCTATTTATCAGTTGTTAAGAGTTGTGGCTTTTTGTGGCAAGGCAAAGCTTCTTTAAGTCAACACGGTTGATAGCTCTTTGATGGAGAAACCACCCCAGAGGTGTTTTTTTGAAACGGAAACGGAACTTTTCTTTGATGTAATGAAAAGAGGTTAATCTTTAATGAATTTGTTTGCTACTAGTTGGTGTCTAATCTTTAATGAATTTTGGGAAGATTGGTGTGTGGGTGATAGACCTCTTTGTTCGCACATATACCATCTTTCAGACAAAAGGTTGCATTTTGTGGCCTTTGTCCTTCCCTCTCTAGATTCTCTGTCATCTTCTTTTATTTATTTGGGGTTCAACCGCCCTTTGGTCCCCATTCTTTCAAGTGGTTGGCTAAGGGGATTAAAGGCACTCACTGAAACTTATGGAAGGATATTTTGAAAGAGTTCCCGTCTTTTGTTGACTTAGTTCATTGTGTGATGGGGGAGGGGAGGGACATATTTTTGGCAGGATCATTGGGTGGGAGAGAGGCCTCTTTGTGCTTTATTTCCTAGACCTTTTCATTTGTGGTCCCTCAAAAATCACTTTGTTGTTGATTTCCTTGTGTGGTTTGGGAGCTCTTGTTCCTTCTCGTTCGTGTTTCGTCACCCTCTTTCCAATAGGGAGGCGACTGATGTGGCTTATCTTTGTCTTTGCTTGAGGTTCACTCTTTTAGGCGTGGGAGAAGGGATGTGAGGGTTTTGGGACCAATCCTTTGGAGGAGTTCTCTTGTAAGTCCTTTCTTCATAGTCTAATGGATCATTCTCCCTTTAAGTGATTTGGTCTTTTTGGTCCTTTGGAGGATTAAGGTTCCTAGGAATGTGAGATTCTTCACCTGGCAAGTTTTTCATGGTCGTGCGAATAGGATCGGTCGTCTTACTAGGAAGCTTCTCTTGCTTGTTGGGCCATTCTGTTGTATTCTTTGTCGGAAGGTGGAGGAAGATCTGAATCATATCCTTTGGCGTTGCAAGTTTGTTAGCTCTGTTTAGGAGCGTTTTCTTCATACGTTTGGCTTTTCGTACGTTCGCCCGAGGGAAACTAGTGCTATGATCGAGGTGTTTCTCCTCAATCCACCTCGTGGGGAGAAGGGTCGCTTTTTGTGGTTAGCTGGGGTGTGTTCGATCTTGTGGGTTTTGTGGGGTGGGTGGAATGGTAGGATTTTTAGAGGGGCGGATAAGGACCCTAGTGAAGTTTGGTCCCTTGTTCGCTTTCATGTTTCTTTGTGGGCTTCAGTTTCAAAGACTTTTTGTAACTATTCTATAGCAGTTATTTTATATAGCTCGAGCCCCTTCGTGTAGGGGGAGGTGCCATTTTGTGGGCTGAGTTTTTTTTGTATGCCTGTGTATTCTTTCATTTTTTCTCGATAACATTTGTTTTTATAAAAAAAAAAAAAGAAGTCGCGACCCTTGTTTTGTTGACAGGTGACTCTTTGGTTAGTCGGTGAGGAGGAATATTGGTTTTTGGTCCCCTCAATCCTCGAGAGATTTATATTCTGGTTCTTTTTTCCACTTGTTATATGTCCCCTCTTCCCTTGGGAGCTTCTGCTTTCTCCTCTCTTTGGAAGGTAACGATTCCCAAAAAGGGTCAAATTCTTTGGTGACAGTTTTTTCATGAGAATGCTAACATTCTGGATCGTGTTCAGAAGCATTCTTTCTTTGTGTTTTTATCATCAAGCATCAGGAGATTTGGATCATATTTTGCGTCACTGAAGTTCACTTTGCCCGTGTGGGAGTGTTGCTAGGACTCCTTCAGGATTCGTTGGGTTGTTCATTTGAATACCTCGTCATAGGTTTCAGAGAATTTAGAATCTACTATTGCAAGGACACTTTATTGCATTCTCCTAGTTCATGAATAGGAATATAACAATGGTCCGACATTACTTGATTTTTAATGTAATACTTATCTCATTTTCATATTCCACAGGTGAGACAATTTTGGATAAGGAAAATTTTACGTTAGAGGAGCTTCTAGATGAGGATGAAATAATTCAGGAATGCAAAGCACTTAATAGTCGACTTATTAACTTGTAATTTTTCTTCCGACTTTGATTAATCACCTTTCTTTTTCTCCTATGTTGCTGGTCCATAGTTGGCATGTCTCTTCTTTTGGTTGATAGGTTGCTAACACATGCAGAGAAATTAATTGATGGGATCATGTAACTCTTATTGTATTTGACTCTGATATTACTTGCTGTACTAGTCACCCAGTAGTATTGTAATTTCCATCCATCCTACTTCTTATTTGCTGCTATATTGTTAGTCAGTCGTTTAAATTTGTACTACATTGGTTAAGCTAATTGCCTCACAGCAGCTAGCCCATATAATAAATACCAACCTTAGTGGTTGGGCAGATTATAAAAACTGGAATGGATAAATACGAGAACTTTTCCAAGAAGGTTTCACCATATTTCGTTAATCGAAGATTGTTGTGCCTGCTTTCACGCCTTGCAGCTTGAGAGAAAGAACACAGATTGAACAGCTCATCAGATATATTGTTGAAGAAGCTCCTGACGAGGCTGAGAAGAAACGAAGTTTTAAGTAATTTTTTGTTTGCACATTCCACATGTCATTTCTCGTGCCTTCTTTCTCTCTAATTTTAAATTTGGTTATTCTCACATATTCTTGCCCAGGTTTCCTTTCATCGCTTGTGAGATTTTTACTTGTGAAGTTGATATAATTCTGAAGGCATTGGTGGAGGATGAAGAGGTGGAGAACTTGCGCTCTTTCCCTATTAAATTATCAACGATAAAGATAGATCAATTACTGATTTTGCTGATGTGGTTGTTTGCAGTTGATGAACTTGTTGTTTTCCTTCTTAGAACCGAAGTCTTCTCATAGCACACTATTGGCTGGCTACTTCAGCAAGGTATCACTTTCATAATATTCTCCATATTAAGTCAGTCTTTCACTTGTTTCAACTTTCAACCACTTTCGATGTCTTACACGGGAAAGATTTTTGGAACATCCGTTGTGTAAACTTACTTCCTTGCCAGGTTGTCATATGCTTGTTGTTGCGGAAGACAATTCCATTTATGCAATATGTTCAAGTAAGTTTGTATGTTATTTTCACTTAATTTTCTTAATCTGTTTTTAAAGAGTTTGGTCGATTAAGACATTCTCAATTTCACTTGACCTTCTACATTTGTGTGAAACAACATGGTTTGCCAGGTAAACCTGTGTTTGACCTGTTTGATATCATGTAGTCTATAGATAATAGAAGGAAGAAGGCTTTAAATGGACAATGCTGTTGTTTACTAAGTTAAGCCTGGGGGTATTGATGACAAAGAGCTAGGTTCTAGTTCAATTTTGTATGTTTGGAAAGTCTCTTAAAGAGTTAACTGATGAGTCATGTATGCCATTTAATCTAATTAACTTCTTACTTTCTGTACATCTGTACATCTGCAAATCGTTAATTGGATTTTTCCCCCCTCAAGATGTTGCTATTCCATTTTTTTTTATCCTTTTGTTTGTTTTGTTTGTTTTCTTTAAATAAAAAAGAAACCCATTTTTAATCATTCAGTTCTCTATACCTTTTCCGATAACATTTTCTACTGTTTTCCAATGAAATGACATTAGCTCTTGGGTCTCATTTCATTATTTCAATGAAGAGACTTGTTTCTGTTTGAAAAAAAAAAATGACATTAGCTCTTGGGTGGTTTCTTTAGAAAAAAATTAATGCAAACACGTTAAAAGAGCGAGGAACACACTTAGATCAATTTTTTGTGTTTTTGTATCCCTTAAACAATTTTTCTTCCATTTTTATTATATGAATGGGAAGTTGTTTCTTGTTATTTTTTTTTAAAAAACATAGTCACGTGAAAAGCTTCCATTTCTTATTTATTTCAGTTCAAGCAATAAATCTTTTCTATTTTAGTTCTTATCGAATCATTTCTCATCCAAAAAAGATTAAGCTACATATACAACCGTTTTAATGCTGATGATCTACTTCTCACATGGATTTCCAGGCACATCAAGGAATTGTAAAGAAGCTAGTTGATCTGATAGGAATTACTTCCATCATGGAGGTTGGTTGTTGGTCACCTTTCTTTGTTGCATCTGGTATTTTATCTCTTTCATTACAATAATGGTTTATGCTAGTTGCAATACGGTACCTGAATTAATGTTTTTGCCTTGTTGTGGTTACTTCTACTCTTTAGCTTTTTTATTTTCTTATTTTAAAATTATTATTATTATTATTTATATTTTAAATTGCACGGTTGGAGCAACATCTTTGGGGCATCAGTTTTTATGTGCATTCTATTACCTCCTTTATTCGTATGGTCTACATAGTTATTGAGTATTATGAATAATGAATTCAGACTATGGCCATCCCCCTTCCTCTATATGAAAATCGTTGGGCTTTGACATCTTTACTGACTGTATATTGTGAGCTCATAGAAATGGCTCTTTCTCGACAGGTTTTGATAAGGCTTCTTGGTGCTGATGAACATCTGTATTCAAGCTATGCAGAGTCAATGAAGTGGATTGAAGAGACTGATGTGCTGGAGATGATAGTGGACAAGTTCAGTTCTTCAGTAAGTAGCTTCTTGAGGAAGTTATTCTATGTGCTTGCCTTTTCATTTAGTGAGGACTTCTTTTTCTTAGTGAATTCTCTTAACTTTTCAGCTTTCGCTGGAAATTAAAATTGACAATGTTAAATAAGTAATTTACCTCTCAATTTCGTGAAAGCAAAATCCAACCATTTTAGTTAGATTTTTTTTAATAGTAAAAATATAATTTGAAATCACTTGATTTCAAATTGTTCTCTTTCTTGTGGTAGCAAATAACATAATTTGTTTAAAATTTGTTATGATTTGAAATCCCTTATAGAGGTCCTAAACAGAGCATTAGCATCCAAATAAAGAATTTAAAACACATGCATTTCAAATCTCTCTCATGTCATTCAAGAATAAAATTTTATGGTAATTTCTAGTATTTCAAATCAAATCATTTAAAATAATCTATAATAATTTCTTGATTCTAAATGGAAGGTTAGAAATTATGTTTTCATGCATTTTCGAGTGCATCTCCTGATCCTTAGGCCTCTTTCGCTCTTTATTTCTATTATTGTACTTTGAACAATAGTCTCATTTCATTATTTCAATGAAGAGGCTTGTTTCCATTTCAAAAAAAAAATATATATATATATGTTTCCATGCAGAAAGAACTTCTCATTGCAAATCACCTACTATACTTCTTTTCTTTTGATCCGTTGTCAAATGTGTGCAGCTTATTCAAAATAAGACAAGGTTTTTGCCTTTTGCCTTTACATGCGACAAATTTAGAACAGAAGGAACCTCTTTATTTTGGAGCCCTTTTGTTTGTTTGTTTGTTTTTTTGTTCTTTAAGAAACAACCTAAAGATATATTCCAACAAAGAAAAAAAAAAGCCCAAGGGCAGGGTAGATGGACCCCCTAGCAAAGCTACAATGAGCACTTTCCAATTGTCATTGTCGAATCTTTAACCTGATCATTCTTTCAGGATTGTTCAGAAGTTCATTCTAATGCAGCAGAAACACTTTGTGCTATTACTCGATTTGCTCCTCCTGGTCTTTTGGCCAAAATTTCCAGCCCAAGGTAGCGTTTTCCATTCTCAGAGTCTTTAAATGTACCTGCATTTTGTCATTGGTCAACTAATAATGGTTCTCCTTTTCAAATCAGTTTTATAGGAAGATTGTTTCGCCATGCCTTGGAAGATTCACGACCAACATCTGTTTTGATAAATTCGTTATCAGTGTGCATATCCTTGTTAGATCCTAGGAGACTAACTGCTGGAACAGCTTATTCATACAACCGCCAAATAACACATGGATGTACTGTTTCAGCAACTATGGAAACTGTAGAAGGCATGTTGGAGAGTTTAGGTATCGTATTGGCCACTTGTCAAGCCAATGATTTTTTTACTTTTTAAGCCCCATTAATCAGAGTGTATTAATAGCCATCATATGAATCATCCAATTTGATAACTTTTTTTTTTTGAAAAGTCCGATGTGATAACTTGTACTTGTTGGGTCTCCATAGTTGAATAAATTTCTTACTTTATGATTTATATGATATTTGAAAACTTTTTGATTTCCTGGAAAAATAGATTTCATTCAAGTAATAAAATGTACAAAATAACAGACAATATGTAATCTTGCTTGCTTGTGTTATTTGACCTTTTACGGGAGATGTTGAATACTGTGCTGGTCTCTATCCGTTCAGGTAGGTTGCTCAAGCTTCTGGATGTTTCTTCATCAGATAAAGTTTTGGTTACTACATACGGGAAGTTACAGCCACCTCTTGGGAAACATCGTCTGAAGGTATCTTTCATTTGGTTTAAGTGAATGTCTTACTATAAACTTGGTAATTAAGACCCTGTTTGGTAACCATTTCATTTTTTTTTTTTTTTTTGAAAATTAAGCCTATTTCTTCCACATTTCTTACAATAATTTGCATCTTTCTTAAGTACAATAGTTGAATTCTTAGCCAAATTTAAAAAAAATAAAATAATTTAAAAGCTACTTTTTTTTAGTTTTCAAAATTTGGCTTGGTTTTTAAACCATTGGTAAAAACTAGACAACAAAGGAAGAAATTTGGAGGTGGAAGTAGTGTCTATAGGCTTAATTTTCAAAAACAAAAACAAAAAACGAAGCAGTTATCAAACGGGGCCTAAATCATTGGTTTATTATTATAGAATGTCATTGATGAAAAGAAATATGGTTTAAAAAGGAATGGAACCCTAAGGTGGGTTGTTGACATCTTTTAACCTCTCTTTTCTAAGCTTTTCCCCCTCTCAATGAAAGCATAGCGTTTCTATATGAAATAAAAAAAGAATTCAAGTGTACATGATTGGAGAAAAGACAAATAAGTTGGCTCTTGCCTCTTGGTAAAGTCACGTTGTTGCCCACGTATTTTGAAGGGTATTGAATGAAATGATTATTGTTAGTAAAAAATACTAAACAAAAATTCATGATATTGATTGTCTTTCTTCTTCTTCTTCCTCTTTTTTTTTTAAAAAAACAATTTAATTTACAATAAATAATTGTTTTTAAAATTTTAACGTGGCAGATTGGAAAGAAAGGAAAATCTTGAACATTTACTGAATTGGTTTCATTAAGAGGAGTAAAGGAACCTTTAGGAGATGAACTGAAATTGAAATGAAAATTATACTCTTTTGCAATTAGCTGAGGCTGTAGAGCCTGAAGATCTAAGGGAAATCGCCACAATTGTTTCAAGAGAAGGGCCACATCTTTGCTGCCCAAACTTTCTATACCCTGACCACCCTCCTCCCTATAGGTTTTGACACCCTCCGCCACCCCTTTGCATCCTCCCAATTTT
This sequence comes from Lagenaria siceraria, assembly GCA_002890555.2. Taxonomy (NCBI): domain Eukaryota; kingdom Viridiplantae; phylum Streptophyta; class Magnoliopsida; order Cucurbitales; family Cucurbitaceae; genus Lagenaria; species Lagenaria siceraria. The sequence continues at coordinate 858,649 of CM016485.1, forward strand.
TCTAAAGTAACCTTAATCGGCAAAGCAATTCTAGTCCACACTGGCTAAAATGCAAAGCTTCTCCCCCTAAAAAATAAGCTATTCTCCTTGGAAAAATGGTCTGTTATTCAAACTACTGGATTCCAAAAACATGGTGCCCTAGTACTGTGGCCCGAGGGTATACCTAGACTCAACAGAGATAGACACTGATTTACTCAAGAAAAACAAGCCTATTTACTAAGTTTACCTTCATCACAATTGATCTTGACATAGAGCACTTCTCCCTATTAACGTTTACTGTTTTTTCTTGGTGTAAAATTAAACACCTTTTTATTCATTTCAGCTTATCTTTTTTAGTCAGTAATTGACATTCTTTGACGCAATCACCTCTTGGTGCTTGGGGTTTTCCCCCTCTTTCATTGATCAATGAAATTGTTTCTTTTATAAAAAAGAAATATGTGTGAAATGTTTATGGAAAGACTCCTTTGCCTAGAAAAAAAAAGATAGTGTTGTTGGCAAACTGTAAATGAGAAATATGAACGCAATCTTTTGCTAATTTAAAGCCGTCAATCAACACTCTTTTCCAACCCTCTCATCAATAAGCAGTGTAGGATATATGCCACAGTGATGAAAAGTATGGTGAAAGCATCCCACCCTGTTTTATTCTCCTTGCGACATAATTCTTTTCCCGTCTTTAATCAATTCCTATACCATGTTTCTCACCTTTTTATTTTTGTTTTTAAATATTTATTTATTTACTTACTTTTATGTTTGTACTGTTGTCCACAACTTTCATTGAGATAAAAATGAAAGAATACACAGATAACAAAAAAACTAGCCCTCAAAATAAGAGCCCAACTAGGAGAGACTCCATCTATACAAAATAGAACCTATAGAATAGTTACAAAAGGTCTTCAAAATCGAAGCCTAGAAAGAAACATGAAATCTAACAAGGGACCAAACATCACTAGAGGCCTATCCAATCCTGACCCTTCTTATGAAAGGGCGGATGGAAGAGGAATTCCCCGTTCATATCACGAGTTTCCCTATGCCACACAGGTGAGAAACCAAAAGTTTGAAAGAAGTCACTCCACAAGGCTCTTGCGAATTCACATCTCCAAAGAATATGATTTAATCATTCAGATCTTCCTCCACCTTCTGACAGAGAATACAACAAAACAGATCAACTAATGAGGGAATCTTCCTCACAAGGCAATCCAAAGTGTTAACTCTTCCATGTAAAACTTGCCAAGTTAAGACCTTAACTTTCCTAGGGATCTTAATCCTCCAAAGAGCTAGAAGAATTGACCTGCCTAAGGGGATGGATCAATAAGCCTATGAAAAAGGAGTTACACGAGAATCCCTCCGAAGGATTGGATTCCACACCTTAAAATTCTCCGTCTCCTGTCTAAAAACAACCGTCTCAAGCAAGGACAAAAGTGAAGCCACATCCGTCGTTTCCCTATCGGATAAAGAGCAACAGAAACCAAATGAAAAGGAGGAGCTTCCGACCAGATTAAAAGATCCGACACCTCACTTGCATAACATCTTCTTTTCTTTCTGCCATACTCTTGTTCAAAAACTCCCCACGGGTCACAAGTGTTTTCAAAGTCAATCTTAATTCTCACCAAAGATTTTTTCTCTTATTAGACCAGTATTTTCTAAAGCCTCATTTGGAAGAAGTGGTGCTGGGAAGTATCCTTTTAGCCAAAGTTGTAGTTGGGATCATATGAAGTTGTTATGACTGTACACTTTAAACATAAGGCTATGTGTTGTGTTAATGTCTAAGTACTTTTGAAGCTTCCTCTTCTTCTTCTGTTATTTTTTCAAATTTATGCAGAAAGAAATATGATAGTCTTCCAACAGGCTGTTAGAAATGTTGGAGAGAATTGGGATACTTTGATTTTTATTTTGTTTTCTTGGAGCACTATTTCCTCCTTGATTTGCAAGTATTCTCTTTTTGCCATTTGGCCAATTGGTCGGGTTTTTTTGTAACTTCGTGATTGTCTGGGTCTCTTGTATATTTTATTCTTCAATAAAATGTTATATTTCTTAGTTAGAAAAGTTCCCCTGATTGTTCCTCGAGATGTTTTCTCAGATTGTAGAGTTCATATCAGTCTTACTCACGGTGGGGAGCAAAGCTGCAGAGGAGTTGATTAACCTTGGAGCAATCAAACGTATTTGGGATTTGTTCTTTGAGTAAGTTTCTGTATTCTACTATAACTTGAATGTTGATGAGATCCACAATGACATATGCTTCTCTATGACAATAGGTACCCATACAATAACTTTCTGCATCACCATGTAGAGAATATTGTAGTGTCATGTTTAGAGAGCAAGAATTCCTCACTTGTAGAGCATCTTCTTCATGAGTGTAATCTTGTGGGGAAGATACTGAATGCGGAAAAGCATTTCACTTTGCCAGTTGATGCGAACAAGGTAAATGTCAATTTCTAGTGATATTTGGTCTTTAGAAGTTATGTATGATCTATACGAAAAACTATGATCTCGAGAAAAACAAAGGGATTGCCAAAGACCCACTGTAGATTAATAGTTACGTTTCTTTAATAGTTGCTCCTGAAAGTCTTTCTGTTTCTCATTTTTCCAACTTGTTCTTCAGCCAACAGTTTCTGCAGAAGGTAGATCACCACCTAGGATAGGGAACATTGGCCACTTAACACACATATCTAACAAACTTGTTCAACTGGCAAACAACAGTAGCGAGATTCAATCTCATTTGCAGGTCAGTTCTATTTTTTAAATTCTCAGTGACATCATTACAATGCTTAAATTTTCCCATGTTTCTCTGAAACAGGAAAACACTGAATGGAATGACTGGCAAACAAATGTCCTTTTGAAGCGTAATGCATTGGAAAATGTCTACCAGTGGGCGTGTGGGTATGTCTTTCCTTTGCTATTTTTCACTTCCTTTCATTACAAGTACCAGCAGTCAGCACAGCATCTAGATCACAACTGTTTCCATCTTAAGGCTACCCAACCTAAAAAAATCAGCACAGAGATTGGGGAAGGACATTTTTAGTTTTCCATGATGTTGCGGTTACGCTATATAAGCATTATGGGCCTTTTTTTTTTTAAAAAAAAAGTGATACCACTAATGCTCCAAAATATAAAGTCACAAAACAAGACAATTAAGGATAATGGCACCAAAAGTACAAAAGAACAATTAGTGCACATAAAAAAATAACTAGTGAAGAACTATAAAACCTTCCAACTCCTGTTCTAAACAATTAATTACCATGTTCTTGTCTGACATTAATTGAAATATGCTTGAATGGATATATTGAGCTGTTGGTATTCATGGAATCGTTGTGGTATGAGCTGACCGTATCAGCTATTATATGTGATCAAACATTATTTTAACTGATTTTTATATTGGTATTTGCCTGAGAAAGATAGATCAGGGACGTTAATACATTCAGGCACTTGGGAAGACCATGCTTTTGTTTAGGAACTTGATGTTGATAACTTTCTCTGACTTTTTAAGAAGCTTTTTCATTTACATTTATTGGTTATGATAGTCAGGCTTTAAGAGAGAAAAGTTTCTCAAAATGGCCAGTAGGTCGTGTTCTTTTCATCATGGTTTGTAGTACGAGCTCTCCAATTTACCGAGGGGTTTCTATTGCCTATGCTTTTGCAAGTTCTTTGGGTTTTCATGGTCTAAGCTTGATTTCATTATTTTGATTTGAAAAGCAGTTACTTGTTTATTTGGCTTGTTTTCTGTTTTGTTTTGGTACTTCATTCTCTTCCTTTTGGAGTTTGTTCTGAGCATTCTCTTTTCATTTACTCTTAAAAAGAAAAAATAAAACACAAGAATCTTTCATTTAAATAATCATTTGTTTTTGTTTTAAATTATTTATAAAAATGTTTTTGGTTTAATCAATCAACAGAAGAAGTGGCAGTATGACATGGTTCATCGTTATTATTATGTTTTATATATTTTTCACTCAAATCTTATGCTGCCTGAGCTTTTTTCATTTGGGCATTGTCCAATTTACATTTGTGCACTTGAATTCTTCTATTGTCTGAGTCACTGTCATCATGATGTTGGGTTATGTTTGAGCGCTTAACATTGAACTTTCTAGCATATCTTCTGAATATGAAATGATTATTTCCTATAGACGCCCAACAGCACTTCAGGATCGAACTAGGGATAGTGATGATGATGATTACCAAGACAGAGACTATGATGTTGCAGCTCTAGCTAATAATTTGAGCCAGGCTTTCCGATATGGCATTTACAGCAATGATGATATGGACGAGGTATTGAAGGATTTTCTATTACCCGTGTCTGTCCCTCTAAAATGGTAGCTCCTTGTGCAAGGAACTGATATGTAGAGGATCAATATGAAAGTGTATTCCGATTTTTCATCTGGAGCAAAACTGATTAGTAAAAATGCAAAGAACACTGAAAGATATAATATACTATTGTAAGAGAAGTTTGAGGATGATGAACAAATGCTCTGTTTCAGATATTTTACATTTTTTCTGTAGAAGTATGAGAGATATTAATATGTGATTCCTTGGGAGAAGTTAATTGGTTGCTCTCATGAGGAGGTTCTCTATCCTCTAATGAAAAAAATTTATACTTGTACTTGAACCCTACAAATTTGTCAATTAAATGGGCATTATATATTCTTGATTATATCTCTTGACCAATTATTTTCTTACTTTTCAGGCTCATGGCTCACTTGAACGTGATGATGAGGTATGATGACAGTAACTCACCTTTACTTTTTGAATGGGAAAGCTAAATCTTCTGAATGAACTTGCGTCAGTGCGTATTAAAACGTGTTTATCCTTTAAAAAAATTCTGTGTTTATTTTTCTTTCCTCCCAATCAGAATTTATTTCACCCCTTTCTTCTGCTTGCTATATAGCTCATGGATTTTTTAAATTCAACATCATGAATGACTACTGTGTTGTTTGATTAAGATGACTGTGAAATGTGCCTGACTATTATGTTCTTGTCATGTCATGATAAGCTGGTGGAAGGCTTTGATAGAATAAGCCGTATGTACTAGTTGATAGGCATGGTTTTGGGTGTCACATTATGACTATCGCAAGTTTCAGCATCTGTAAGTAAAATATCAATTGCTTATTGTGTATGTGTGTCCACGTAGAAAGTGGATATCATATTTGAATGCCCTCATAAACTTTGAGGTGGTTTGTACTTCACGTAGCAAGGGCTTAAATATTTCTGAGACATTTCCTTTGGATTGGCTAATGTTCATATTTTGCTTTTGGGATGATCTTGTAGGAAATTGTCGTTTGAATGTAGAACTGTTTCCTGATGTAGAGCTTTTGCAGGATGTTTATTTCGATGATGAATCTGCAGAAGTTGTTATATCTTCTCTGCGTCTTGGTGATGACCAGGAAAGGTAGGTAAATTCAGTTTCCTTATAATTTTTCTTTTCTAACAAATGGTTACCGATAATCTAGAACTATTGTGTTACATCTGTGAAAATGAGGTGATTTCCAATATGTAATGTGATAGTAACCAATTTCTTTCACGGATGCATTTATTAAAAATGAGCAAGGGGTTGATGTTTGTACTAGGGAAAAATAAACAATAAAAAGTGAAAAGGCGAAACCAGGAGATGAAATGAAACCAAAGAAGAGAGACGTAGATGGTCAGTTTAAGTGATGAAGAGAAAGGAAGGGTTGGAGAATGAAGGGACGTTATTTGTGGAAATGGGAAAGAACGACCAGTATGTGGGAACACATAGGGGTTGATATTTGGTGGGTGATTGAGGTTAGCGCAAGAATGTCTCTTCATTGGGATTTTATCCTCGTTTTAGTATTTTCTCCAAAATAATGTCTGGACTCATTTTACTTATTTATTTTGTTTCTGAATTAGTACATCTTGTCTCTCTTTTTGTTTCTCTTAGCACTGACATTCTAGGCATTTGGTATGTTATTAGCTGAAGTTGGTCAATACAATCAAGTTTAGTAGAGATTATTCTTTTTCCAGCAGTGGCATATGTCCATGCCCTGGAAATTTTTCCCTTTTTCTCATCAGACAATTAATTAAGACGCTTTTCTGTTTCATACAGTGGCTCTCTCTTTACAAATTCAAATTGGTTTGCTTTTGAGAATGATTTAATTGCAAATGACCGTACAACTGGCTTGCTTGCTTCTGCTTCTCCTGGTATTAAAGAGACTGGAGCTGTCAATGATGGTGGTGATGATGTTATTGTTGGTGAAGATGATGATTTGGATGACACTGCAACATCCTCCCCAGAATCACAAGGGGCATCAGAAAGCTCACGCAATGTAACAAGCAATTCAAAAGAAATAGTAGCCAACGAGACTGATAAGCCGCCTGAGTGGGTCGAATGGAGGGAGACCTCAAATGATGAAGAAGGTTCGTCTTTAATACTTCCAAATGGGGAAGCTGCAGTGTCAGAGGTTACTGAACCAGACGCCACAGAGCCCTCTTCATCCCCAGATGCATTGATTAGTAAAGAAGCTGATGTTGGACAAGTACCCGCACCAACCAATGATCATGATAAACTGGATTCTTCTGATCTGTCCAAATCCGGGGAAAATATTAATATAAAATCAAAACCTACCACTTGTGAGGAGACAGCCAATGATGTAACAATGGGCAACAAGAGCCCAAAGGAAGCTGGGAACTAGTTCAAAAGATACGCTGACTGATATGTTCAACATTTGATCCCGTGGGTAGATGAACCCTTAGGCTTGTTTTGCTGGCTAGGGAATTGTATTCTTAGATCCTTGTGTACATCAATCAATGGGGCAAGGTGAAGGTATAATAGGTTGATTATTCTTTCTCACCCTTTGTAGAAAAGTTGAGGTCTTATGTTTGTCTGTCACTCTCATGGTACCTCTATGAAAGAGAAGGTTCTGATGTCAGATATTTTTTTGCGGGTAATTGAATAGTATTTAGTTATTAATGGGCGCCGACAAGGTTCATCTTTATTCTCGTGGCTTGAAACTTTACCTCTGTTTATGGAAACTATTGTGCAGAATATTGATGATTGTGAGATGAAATTCGAGCATGTGCTGAACAAATCGGAAAAGTACAGTACAGCACAAGATCCCAGCATGTGCGGTTGAAACTGGGTATTGATCATCTTTTGTCTATGTACACATAATGAGGTGAAGGCATATCATCATATACACGAGTCTACAACGATAATCTCTCCCCATATATGTTTTTTTAAAATTAAATTAGTTGGTGGGAGATTCGAACTTTTGACCTTTTAGTCGGAGATATATACCTTAATTAGTTGAGTAATGTCCAAATTGGCATGATATTTATTTTTTTTAATTTTTGATAAATGTTGCCTTTATTTGACCAATTCAAAATCTTAAGGACTTATTATGGATGGAATCTTTAAAATGGTACATAAATTTGTGTTGTCTTTATCTTGAGTATTATGTCGGCTGCATTATGTGAAAGCGAAATGCTAACTTTTTTTTTTTTCAAAGCAACTTGCTAATTTGTATTTCATATTTGGTAGGACATATTATTCGCCAAGGAATCCTTTAGTGGTATGATTTAATTATGTGCACATTATAATTGGAAAAAAAAATAAAAAAAGGACTTGCTAGGGTCAGTAAAGAAGAGCTTCTCCTCACTTTTTTTATTTTATTTTTATATATGGTTTGGTTCTATTGGCTTGAAGTAATTGCCCCGAGATTTGCTAATTACTATTAAATGTAAGGTAAATAGGCTAATTGAATTGAGATGATATCTGAATAATATGGATGGCAAACTCCTTTGCGAAGGGTGATGCAAGTTTCATACTATTAACAAGCATGAGAGATAATTTCTCAGTTGGAGGGCCACTGTTTAGCTCTATGAAAGGACAATGCTGATGTGAAATATGGTGGTCGTCCATAAGACACCATGGCCGGCTCCCTGAAAGCTAAGAATTCAACAATTGGCTAAGAATTTAGGTTTACATGGGATGTATGAAAACCATGAGTGAGAAATTGAAAGAAAACAATTACGAATTTCAAAAACAAAAAAACAAAATAGTTACTAAATGGGGCTTAAATATTTTTATTTCTATCCTGATGTGGTTAGATCATTGTGTCAGTTAATCTTTTTCCTCATACATTTAATCGTACAAAATTATCAATCACATTATTCTAGTCGTCTCAAATAATTTATTAACATCTATCACGTCCTAATAGCATATGATTACATTATTCTCTTCCTCTACTTTGAGTAATTATCTCAAGAGCCCAAATGAAGTTCTCCTCAGTACATGGATAGAATTGATTTTATAGCAAGCAAGGTAGTGTAGCTAGAATTAATTGAATACATATTTGGACGGTAATATTTTTAAGTTATCTAGAAATCTATTCAAAGATTCAAATATGTAATGAAAACTAAACCAACTGATATATTAGTTGGGTTGTCTTGCTAAATATTGTTCAGCTTTAATTAAATTAATTTTAAATAATTACATTATATTTTGTTGTGTCAAACTTAGTAGTAGCTCAAGATTTAACTATTTAGTTTTTAATACTACATTGAATGTTGAACCTACCTTTGATTTAAAAATAGATTGAAGTTTTAAAATAATTCATGATAGTGACATAATAATGACATTGATGGAATTTAGAGAAGTTTATGTAAAAAATAAAGTTAAAAAACATAAAGATATTATATATAAAAAATAATTATAGGAAGTACCCATGTTCACATTACTCCCTTTATTCTCCTCTTTAGTACAGTTTCACTTACACTTTAGTCCTCACTTTAAACTTTATAGAGCTGGGTTTTTTAAATACTTTTGAAAAAAAAAACTAATTAAATGATTTTATTTATTTACTTTGAGAATCATTAAATTAATTTTCTCGTATAAAGTTTACTATATGCTTTTTACCAATTAAAAGCAAAGTTTATTTTTTTTTACAATAATTTGTTTTAAAAAGTAACTTTTAGTTTTCTACCAATTCTTGAAAATACATGCCAAACATGAACCAATATATTGAATAGTGCACGTAAAAAAAATATTCTGAGATCTTGTTAATTTGAAAAAAATAAAGGAGAGTTTTTAAAAATAGAAAAATAAGAGAAACTATTTACACAAAATAACAAAATTTTTAGATAGTTGTGATAGACGCTGATAGAAGTCTATCAGAGTCTATCAGTGATAGAAATGCTAGAAGTCTATCACTGATAGAAGTCTATCAATGTTTTTTTTTTGCTATTTTATGTAAATAGTTTGACATTTTTTCTATCTGTGAAAATTTCTCAAAAATAAAAGTACACATAAATACGATATTTTTCAATCTCGCTAAAAACTTTTAAACGAATAGAATGGTACTGTAAAAAAAGAAAAAAATAAAAGAAAAGAAAAGGAATTAATCAAACATTGATTATTACTCCTTATCCAACCTGTAGAAATTGCAAACTTTTGGCATCTTTTCAAACCTAAGTTAAAAAAAAACAAATAAAAAAAGGGAAAAAAAAGCAGAACTTGATTGATGAAAAGGCCAAGTATGATATATTGTTGACCTTTTCCCACACCCATACTGTTCTTAGCCAACAACCGAGTTAACTCGTCCGAGTTAAACTCAACTCAATTTTTTATTTAATTATTTATGTTTTAAAATTTGTCACCTTTGAAAATTAAAATGGTTTCCGCCAAAATGAATTGAGGTACAAGTTTTCCAAATTCCAAAATAATATTTTTTTGATTATTATTTTTTAAATGTTTATTCAAATAATCCGACAGTGGCCCCAGCCAGCTGCTCCCCTCTTTTAGCTTATTGGTTCCCCCACTCTCTTCTTCCATCTCTCTCTTGCTTTTGCCTTTTATTTTTGGTGCCACTCTGCGAAAATTCCCAAGCTTTCTCAGCTTTCTCTTTGCCAAATCAAAAACCCTAGACCTGTTTTTCCATTTCAATTTTTACCCTTCTTTTTCGCTTTCTTGTCACTTCAGATCCAAGGCATTGTTTCTTTTGGTAAGTTTGCTCTCAGTGTATGCTCTGTTCTGTATGCTGCATTCTGAGCTTGAATTGTTTCTCTGTTGGTTTGCTTTCTTTGTGCTGGAGTAATTTTCTTGATGGTTTTGATTCTGGGTGGGTTGTTTTCAGCTCGGAGGTCTTCATTTTGTGCAGGATCGAATTGTGGTGTTTGTTTTGAAGTGCTGTGCTCTGTGTACTGCAAGCTTCACTGGGTTTTGAATTTGTAGTGTGGTTTTTGTTGTTTCCTTTTATTTATTGGCTGAAGAATGTCGCTATGAGTTGTTGATGGGGAGCGTAGAGAAAAATTTTGGACGGCTTTAACGAGCTTGGTCGAGTTGATTTGTGTCTGTTATTTGGATTTCTTCTTCTTCTGAAGAACCGAGGAGAATTGACGCTTGCTCTGTTCTGATTGAATTCACCTGGTGAACAGAATAAGAAAATGATGACCGTTTGCCTCGTTTGACCAACCTGTCATTTTTATTGAATTCTGCTCGGCCATATTTTACCCGAATGGAGGATTCCCCGAACCAACCAGTGGAAGCCAAACTGGAAGATTCCACAGCTCAGTCAGGTGAAACGAAATTGGAAGTTCCAGTTCCCGTACGGAGTGAAGATATAGTTGTGAAGCATCGCAATTCGCAAAAAGCTCTCGCCGTCAGTTCGTCAACAAGTGCAAAAAAAAGTATAAAAACTGTGAAACCTTCTGCTGCAGATGCACAGAAGATTAGCTCAGTTAGAAGGAGCATGGAATCTAAAACAGCTTTAGATTCCAGTTCTCATGTCACCAAATCAACTGCAAGTGGGTCTACTCGAGTTTCAGGTTCAGTTCCAGTGACGAGAAGAAAAAGTACAGGAGGATTGCCCGAGAAGTCACCTGCATCTTCCTCAAAAAATGTAAACCACGTCAACAATGCTGCAGCCACGAGGACTCCAGCATCTGAACCAACAAGGCGTTCTCTCCCAGAACTTAAAAGGAGCTCATTGTCTTCAGTTGTTTCCAAGCATTCACCTCGAACAAGCGTACCGGAGGCTAGAAAATCTGTCTCAATTTCATCAGCTGACAGGAGTTTGAAATCTTCGATATCATCTGATACACCTGAGAAAGCAACCAGTAAAGAAGCTGCTAAGAGGTCCTCAATTAAGTCAACACCATCAATCTCATCTTCTCTTACCTCAAAAAGGCTGACCTCCACTTCCCAGGATAGCAGCGCCAGTAGTGGCAGTATAGCTAGAAAGACAATCTCAAAGGTTTCCTCTCCTTCAGCTCGATCTCCTGCAGTTTCTAGTGGATCAAGAGCTGCATCTTTATCATCACCTCTTGAAAAGAATTTGAGATCATTGGGACAGAAAAAGGTCAGCAGAACCCCTGAAAGCAGGGATTCTCGGTTTGTTGTTCTTCCTCAGGTGGAAATAAAAGCGGGTGACGATTTGGTAAGGAACTTTGTCAATAATAATCTTATGCACGCTTATCTTCACGAACTTCAGCTTGGCCACATCCCTTCACTGCTTAGTCATAATGTAATAAGTAGGCTTAGGGTGTTGGACACTGGTGTACATTTACCTAGTTTTTGTTTATTCTTTATATGCATCTATTATACACACCACATTAATTATATGTATACTATTTTTATGTTCACGAGTTAAGGAATGGCCTGTATCCCTATATAAATTTTTTGGTAAAATGTTAAATGCACCTCCTCTCCACGTCATCTTGATGGAACAGAATTAAATGGTCTAGGTACAGGTTATTATGAAAAATTTAAGTTTCAAACGACATCATGTCTAACTGCTAGAAATAGTAGGGTTTTTTTTTCCACCCACTAGGATCAAAGGCCATATTGACTAAAGAGACAATCCACTGTTAATTTGAACTGTAATTGGTCATGGAGTGCGACACCGAGCTCATACTTTTGTGAACTCGTTTGTTCTTGCCTTTTGGTCTTTAAAGTTGAGATTGAATTCTGATGTTATAGTACAAATCTGGAAGGATCTAATTTGTGTACTGCTCATTGCCTTGCTAGAGTCTCACTTGTAACTGGCAACCGAAAGTTCATTATCAATTTTAATCCATAATTGCTACAAACAGAGAAATTCTTACTCCCTATCGATGCTTAAGTTGAGTTGATCATGAATTTAAATGGGAAGTAAATTAGAATTTGTGATAAACAAAATTCATAACTGGCAGAACAACCAGCTAGTACTGTCCAATAGCATAAGTTGCTAATAGTACAAATAGTTGGGGTTTGACTGGACTTGTGCTTTAAAATTGGATCCAAATTCTCTAGGCTAGTTCAATTTCATTAATTTTCATATCGCAAAATCATTCTAATGAACAGTTCCTTCTCTCTCTCTTCTCTCTCTGCTTCTTTTGTGTGTGTGTGTATGTTTTTAATGGAGTATTGGGAGCTATTCCTTGCATTATCTTCATGGTCCACCCTCCATTATTTGGAGGATTATGCTAGCTTTGAGAGATAACAAGAGTTTTGTTGTCTGGCACTAGAAGACAATGTTCGCACACCATCTATTTATGGGGATAACAAGCAAATGCTTTCTTTGGAAAATTCGTTATTCTAAATTTCTATCATCGCCCTCTGTTTTATTGTTCCCTCTAATTTCTGGTTTTTAAAAAAATGATATCTTTTTTCTTGGCATTTCCAAAATTTATTGACTAGTGACCACTGACTTGAACTCTGTCTGTAGAACTGTCTGTATAATGTCTCATCCATTTTCTGAAATATATTATTGTTGTTTCATCTAACTATATTCTTGTTAGAAATTCATGTATGTGAAAATATCATTATTAAGTTTGTTTTGATGTGATGCATCAGATGTTGGATCTCAGGGGCCATAGAGTCCGCAGTCTCAATGCTAGTGGGTTGAACTTGTCACCTAATTTAGAGGTAGGCTTGTGTATTCTTGACATACTCTATTTGTATCTAAAACTGTTATTTGTAGTATCGTAAATTTTTAAAGAATACTTTACCTGTTTCTTTATATCATTGTCTCTGCTACATTTTATTTTATTTTATTTTTTTGTTAAATACTGAGCTCTAATGAAATACTGAGCTCTAATGAAATATTAGATTTTACTTTGGTGTAAAATGATATCAAAGAACATTACAAACATGCTTATAGGCTCTTAGTCATTGGTTGGAAATGATAGATTGATACGGAGATTGGTTTTTGTGGGTGAACAATCCATGATTTATGTAGTGAGGTAACTGCTAACGGGGAACATGTGGATAATCCCCAGATGCCTTGGACATATAGGACTGTTAGAGACGGATAAGGGCAGGATAATAAGTGAGTGTTTCTGCATGTGGCCCATGAGAGAGAAAAAGTTAATTCGATGAGGCAGGGGTTTGTTTGTCAATCAAATGAATGAATGTAAAGGGGATTGCTTGTGAAGGGGATTGTCACGGGAGAGAGGTGATCTCTCATGGTCTTTTCCTTGTTATCCTTTGAATTACCTGAGGTATATTTCCTCAGTCGTTTAACTTTCCTCAAGCTCACTTTTTAATCATTAGCATAGTTGGCATTCCTATGTTTTTCTCCATGGAAGCAGCAAGGGGTCTGACATGTTTTCAAGGGTGAAGGCACCTTCCATGCTCTCCTACGTAAAAGTAACTTCACTGAAAAGGAGCAGAAGAGCTATTATTAGAAACACAATAGGTTCTTATTTGAATAAACATAAATGCATTCTTAAGGGAAGATATAAGCATCACCATTCCTCTCTCTCTATACTCTCAGACATGTTTTTTCTTATCTTCCATCACAACTCAACCAATTTCGCTGGTAATTTTAAGTGTATGATTTGATTTCCTGATATTGTTTTTGGTAGTTCGTTTATCTGAGGGACAACCTCTTGTCAACATTGGAAGGAGTAGAGATACTGAAGAGAGTCAAGGTTTGTCATTTCTTTATATCCAATTCTTTTGATGTGTATTGCTTATGTGCAACGAACTAAACACAGTTAATAAAGCAGATCTGAAACTTGGTAACGTTGCTCATTACTCTTCTGACAACTTTTGTGTTTACATTTTTGATGTCTTAATTTTCTAATTTCCCCCCTTTCTTTTCAGGTTCTCGACTTGAGTTTCAATGATTTTAAAGGACCTGGATTTGAACCCCTTGATAACTGTAAAGCTCTTCAGGTATTATCTCACGCCTTTTCTTTTCCTCTTTTCTTTTCTCATCTAGCATGAAACATGAAAAGCATTTGTTGCGTGCAAGATAAACTATTATTCCTAAATGTTTTTGATGGTTTTAGCAACTGTATCTGGCTGGTAATCAAATTACTTCCTTAGCGAGTCTTCCACAACTACCAAATTTGGAGGTAAAAGTTGAAAAATGTCATTTGCAAGCCTTCTAACATTCTTGCTCTTTTTCTCTGTTATTTATGCTTGTTTTCCATCTCATTCTCCTATAGTTTCTGTCTGTTGCCCAAAATAAGTTGAAGTCACTTTCAATGGCAAGTCAGCCTCGACTTCAGGTTTTTATCTATCTAAAGTTTTCTTTTGTCAGCAGCTCATACTAAATTCTTATAACCTTTCTCTCTCTCTTCTTATTTAAGACATGCTTGAAATTTTTTTGCAGGTACTAGCTGCCAGCAAAAACAGAATTTCGACCCTCAAGGGTTTTCCTCATTTACCTGCGCTGGAGGTTAGTTATCTATTTATATAGGTTTACATAAAATGTAAAAGTGGCCTAACTTCAACCACTCAAAACTGTTATGCATGTCTAGGTTGAAAATGTTAAAGTTCGTTATTGTTCATCTCATATCAACCTCTTGAATAGAGACAATGTTATAGTTCTTTAGTCCATTAACTTGTGATGATTTCTTATGGTGCAGCATTTACGTGTAGAGGAGAATCCCATACTCAAAATGGCACATCTAGAAGCAGCTTCCATCTTGTTGGTTGGTCCTACTTTGAAAAAATTTAATGATAGAGGTAACCTAATTAAAATTTATTTTGCAGCCTCTCTATATTGGAATTGTTGGCCCTCTCCTTTTCAACTTGGTAGTTTACATTTCAGATAAAGACCATTGGATGACTTGACACTCCCTATTTTATAACTTCAATTTGGGATGTATATGGGTCTGTTTGTAAATATGTATATGTGTAACTTCTGGGCTTCAACAGCTAGAGATTCGGGAAGAGAGTTTTTGGTCCACTTTTCTCTGAATCTTTTTTCAAAGATTTTGTTTCAAATCTTCTCTCTCCTTGATTGCTTTCAATTGAAAAGCCGTTTTGATACCTTGGAAGCCTTCTGATATTTCATGATCGCGAATGAAGTACTTGTTGGTGGAGGGTCTAGAGGAAAGCTAGAATTCTTTGGAAGTGTGCATGGAGGAGAGCCATATTGTGGAGAGCATGGAAGGAGTTTAACCAGAACGCCTTTTAATATAGGATGACTACAATGGATTGTTTGGAACAATATACAGCATATTACTTCTTGGTGGTGCTCAAACCACAAACAATCCTATTGTAATTATAGCCTCTTTATGATTACGAATATTTGGACTTTCATTGTGTAGTTTCTTTTTGGGCGGGGCCATCTCTTCCATGGTCTGATGGCCCCTAAGGTGTAGTCTTCCTTTTTTATGTCTATTATATTCTTCTCCATCTCTTATCCAAGAATTTTTTTTTTTTTAAAAAGAATCTACGTTTCATTAAGAGAGACTATTTGACTAAAATAGAATAATTAGAATATGTATGATAGGGGTGTGCATTGGTCGGTTGACGTCAATTTTGAACAAAAACCGATGCCGACCACTTTTGTTACTCCGGCCGACCGATTAATCTGTTTTGTAAAGTGTAAAATTGACCCTGACCAAATTGCCCTCTAAAGCGACTAACCGACGTCGGTTTCGGGTGGTCGGATTGGTTTTCGGTCTTCCTTTGCACACCCCTAATGTATGATACATTGTATTGACTATTTTTTTTAAAGGAAACGAGTCTCTTCATTGATACATTGTATTCACTATTAGCTATTAACTATTATTTTTTATGTTTGAAAATTTTGGACAAAATTTTGGACAGATCTTTCTAGAGAGGAGGTTGCATTGGCTAAGCGGTATCCTGCACATACTGGTCTATGCATTAGAGATGGTTGGGAGTTTTGCCGTCCAGAGCATGCAGCAGGTCTTTACTATTATGCTTTTAGAACCACATTCATTGTCTTTCAGTTACTTTACAAAGCTATTTCACTCGATTCTTTATCCTCAGAGTTGGCATATGATTTTGCAAGAATCAGGTTACTTGATATTGTTTTTTTGAAACAGAAACAAGATTTTTTCATTGAATTAATGAAATGATTTTGCAAGAATGAGGTTACTTGATATTGTTGAAACTAGGTTTCAGGCGTGGACTTTTTGGTATGGTAATAAAAAATATTATCAAGGAGAATGAAAGCAATTTAGTTGTTAGGCAACTTGCTAAGTGATTTATGGATAGTTAGCAAAGCATAGGAATGTCACATACACTTCCAACTGTTGGAGGCAAACAATTCCTATCTTAGTTCTTCCTTTTATTTATTTCATTTGTTTATTTATTTATTTTTTAATTTTTATATGTATGACAAGCTACAAGGTCATAAAAAAATAAAGCCCACAAAAAGGAGCATAACTACAAATAGGGGCCCAAATAAAAAAAAATTTAAATAAAAATACAAACTAAACTCCCAAAGGGAATTCTTATCCATCAAGTTATACTTAACTTGTTTATGAATACATTGGTCAATTGTAGAATCCTCATCCTTTCAAGTAAATATGTGTAAATCAAAAGAGAAATAATCTGGCTTACAAACAGGTTCATTTTCATGTCAAAATATTGTTTGAATGCTTTTTCCATGGATGGAATTGGCATAAAAATTACGTTTATCAGGTCCTTTAATCTTTGTTGATTGATGCCAAATTTTTTTTCCATGTGTTCCTTAAATGATCAGACTCAACTTTTCGCTTTCTTCTTGAGAAATGGAAAGATCATTCTCCCCCTGGGTACTTACTCAAGGAAGCATCTGTTGATCGTCCGTTCGAAGAAGATACTTGTCACTGCCATTTCTCATTTGACCCAGAAGATAATGCAAGTGACACACAATTGGTGCTAACATATCAATGGTTTATTGGGGAGAGAATAGCTACGAATTTTGCTGCTATACCTGATGCTACTACTGAGGTAAAAGACTCTAGAGTGATTTATTTTTCTGGTTTAGCTTTATGATTAAATGGAAGGACATCATTCTTATATCATGCTGGTGATGTTTGGGAAGGTTTATTGGCCAAAGCATGAAGATATTGGAAAAGTTTTAAAAGTAGAGTGCACTCCCATCCTTGGAGATACAAAGTATAATTCCATTTTTGCGATATCGTCTCCCGTTGCCCCAGGTACCTATGCTTGTTTTGTTAGGCAAACAAATGGGTGAGATGGGATGTTCCCTCGATAAAATATGTTTTTGGGGTTCAATATATGTGTTTCTTATTCTTTTCCTTCAAGTATATAATATATTTTTATTTCTATAAAAACCCTGCCTCTTCTTATTTATTTATTTTTTGACAAGAAACAATTTCATTGGAGATGTCTATTGTAACTCCTTTGGTCCAAGGCTTCTTTCCCCATCTTCTTTTGTAAGTTCATACATCAATGAAATTGTCTCTTATCAAAAAAAAAAAAAAAAAAAAAAAAAAAAAAAAATTGTACGAAAGAAAATTGAAATACCCACCCTCAAAAAGTGGTTACCAAAAACTCCTCCATTTGTATAAAAGAGTGCTCATGCTGTAATTTCCATAGGGTGAGACATTTTTACACCAAGATAGTATAAAAAAGGACAAAGATTCAAAAAGAGTTTCAAATATCTTCTCCTTATCTTTTTATTAAAAAAAATATTCTCCTTATCTTGGAAGATACTGTGATTTCTCTCATTAGGAGTAGCCACAGGCCAGCCAAAGGCAGTGAGAATAAGCCTCCTAAGTCTGTAAGAATATGGGCAAGTGATGAATATATGGCTTTGAGATTCTGCTTTCAGTTAGAAGAATGAAGGTAAAAAAAGAGGCCACCTGAAAGAATATATTTGGTTCTTATCAATGAAGTACAAATTCTAGAGAGCTATGAAATTTCTGTGTCTTACTTGCTTCCTATTAGATTTATTTGGTAACTCTAGTTTTTAAGTTAGAATGCATGGCTTGTGAGTAAGAATAAACAGAAATGTTCGCTAGCTCAGGGGTGTTAACTATGAGCTCTTCCCCCAAGTTCTTCTGTAATTACACCCCAACTATGGTTACCTCAAAAAACTTTTTGTAATCTATGGAAGACCTTTTTCTTTTAATATTCAAGGAATATGTTGTTGTACAAAAGAAAAATAAATCAAGTTAAGAGGAACAAATAACTTTCCACCAAAAAGGAAAAAAAAAAAATGAAGTTAAGAGGAAGGAAAGATTTCTCTTATTGTTGTTCTTTTGGTGGGATTCACACCAAACTATCTTCATAATTACTTATGAGCAGCTTAGATAATGCATTATCCAGTCATATTTTTGTATTATATTTTTTTTAAGGAAGCAAAATTCCGAAGGTTGTAAACCTTGAAGTGCATGGGGAGCTTGTGGAGGGTAATATTATAAAAGGCTCAGCTGTCGTGGCATGGTGTGGAGGATCTCCTGGGAAAAGTGTTGCCAGGTAAGATTTAATTAAAACGATCATGGATTCCATTTGGCTGTTGGCATCATGATGAAAATGGAAGCCTTCAAAATTTCCAATGGACAGTCCATAAATAATTAAATATTAGGACTTCTACCTATGTACTTGGTCCACTGGTTTAGTTTCAATTTGATCCATATTGTTTTGATGGTTATAATTTGATCCTCATGGTTTTAATGGTTATAATTTGGTTCATATATTTTGGTCAAATCTCATATACTGTCCTTTTCACTCCAATTCGTTGCCATATAAAATACAGTGACCATCTCTTTGCCGCTTGCCATGTCTTTTTTGAAACAAAACTTTTAATTGATATAATAAAAAGAGGCTATCACTCAAGTTACAATAGGATATAATGTCCATACATAGAAATTGATAGAACGGTATCAACAGATGCACCAGGTTATCTCAAATAGGTTGACACAACCATAGCATCCTCATCACATCCCAACAAGATACAAAATGAAATAGCAATATGATTACATCGGAGAAATAAAAGCATTTCAATTAAGACATATATCCTGAATAGTATAATTCATGAAGGATTCGAATTGAGCACACCAAGAGGATCTTTGCCGCTTGCCATGTTGTCTTTGGATAAAGTTAGAATCAAGACAGTTAAAGGTTATAAAGCGGATCACTCTATCTAATGCTCCATGTTGAATCCATTTATGATAACCAAGTAGTTAGCACTAGAAATACATAGAAGGATCCATTTTCTCCACAAAACACCAAACTATTTAGCTTTGAGGATCTTATCCAAGAAACCCCTCAATCTTGTCTAAAGCCTTCTCAAGTCCAACTTTATAACACTCCATTTTCTTGGAAAAAATATGCTAACTTTTCATTGATGAAATGAAAGGAGATTAATGTTCAAAGTATATAATCTCGAAGGAAGAAAAGAAAAGTATGTCAAAAGAACATCGATAAAAGGAAAATAAACAACCTAAATATTACATAAAATATGAATAAAGGAACCGACAAAACCACGTATGAGATCATGAGAAGAGTTCTCAGAAATCCAAAAACAAGGTCTGTTAAACTAAATTACCAAGAACAAGGCGTACAACTCATAACCCCAAGAGAAAATGCAATCTACCAGCGAAAATGCAATCTACCCCAAGAGAAAATGCAATCCAAAAACAAGGTGCGTTAAACTAAATTACCAAGAACAAGGAAACTCATGACCCCAAGAGAAAATGCAATCTACCAGCGACTTTGGAACAAGACCAAAATAACAACTTTTCTATCTGCAATAAATGAAGAATTCTATATTTCTTCTTAATTTATGTATAAAGATACAACCCTAATTTAAAGAGAGAGGCCTAATTATACAAGGAAATAAACTAACGGTAATAAAGAATTTAAGGAAATAAATGTACAAGGAAATGCTGGTAAATCAAAGAGGAAATTCCTTTTTCAATATTCAACACTCCCCCTTAAGCTGGATTGTATATGTTGATTAAATCCAGCTTGGTCTTTAATGTTTCAAACATTTTCTTGACCACTGCCTTGGTAAATATGTTTGCAATTTGCATCTTGGTTGGTATGTAGTTGAGAGAGATGCTTTTGTTTTCAATTTTCTCTTTGATGAAGTGTCGATCAATGTCTACATGTTTTATGCGGTCATGGTGGACGAGGTCTTTTGCAATACTTATAGTCGCTTGATTGTCACAATGGACCTCCATTGGTTCTTCGGTCGTAAGTTTCAATTCTACTAGGATGCCTTTTAGCCGCATTCCTTCACATATTCCTTGAGCTAGGCCCCTCAGTTCCGCTTCAGCACTGCTTCTAGACACAACTGATTGTTTTTTGCTTCTCCAGGTGACTAAATTTCCCCATACAAATGTGCAGTATCCAGTAACGGATCTTCTGTCGACTTTAGAGCTTGCCCAATCTGCATCTGTGAAGACTTCAACGTTCCTTTGCTTTGATTTCTTGAAGTACAATCCTTCTCCTGGGGTTCCTTTTAAGTATCTGAGGATCCTATAAACAGCTTGCATATTTTCTTGTGTTGGATTGTTCATAAATTGACTCACAAAGCTTACTGCAAAGCAAATATCTGGTCTAGTGTGAGTTAAGTAAATCAACTTCCCAACAAGTCTTTGATATTGTTCCTTATTAACCAAAGTGTTTTCTTTTCCTACAGTGTGGTTAGGATCAATAGGAGTGTTAGTGGGCTTACACCCAAGCATACCTGTCTCCTTTAGAAGATCTATGACATATTTTCTTTGAGAGATGCACAAACCTTTCTTTGAATGTGCCACTTCCATTCCTAGGAAGTATTTGAGGTTGCCTAAATCTTTTACTTCAAATTCTTTAGCTAAGAGTAACTTTAGTTCTCTTATTTCTCATCACGATCTCCTGTGAGTATAATATCATCCACATAAACAATAATAATAGCAATTTTTCCTTTGCTGGGATGTTTGATAAAAAGTGTGTGGTCAGATTGACTTTGCAAGTATCCTTTGGTTTTAATGACCTTTGAAAACTTGTCAAACCAAGCTCGAGGGGATTGTTTTAAACCATAAAGGGACTTTTTGAGCTTGCACACTTTATTTATTGTTTGTGATGATTTCATACCGGTAGGTATATCCATGTAGACTTCTTCTTCTAAGTCTCCATTGAGAAAGGCATTTTTTTATGTCTAATTGGTGAAGTACCCAATCATTATTCACTGCTAAGGAGAAGAGGACACGAATAGTGTTTAGTTTTGCTACAGGTGCAAAGGTTTCTTGGTAATCAATGCCATAAGATTGAGTGAATCCTTTAGCGACGAGTCTTGCTTTAAGTCTATCAATTTCTCCATTGGCTTTGTATTTTATGGTGAAGATCCATTTGCATCCCACCGTTTTCTTTCCTGGGGGTAACTTTGTTATTTCCCACGTTTTGTTCTTTTCCAAGGCATTTATTTCGTCTAAAACTGCTTTCTTCCAATTTGCGTCCTTAAGGGCCTCATAAACATTATTAGGAATTTGTATGTTGGATAGGTTGGAGGTGAATGCCTTGAACTCGGGAGAGAGATGTTTATAGGTTAGATAGTTTTGTATGGGGTGTTTTGTACATGTCCTTACCCCTTTTCGTTGAGCGATAGGAAGGTCGATGTCTTCTATTTGAACTTGCATTTGGGAGTTGGAAACATAATTTTCTTGTATTTCATTTGTTCTTTGGTTAGGCACTGATTCAACTTCAGGGATAAGGTCGATGTTTGTTTTCCTTCTAGTATAGACTATGGGTTTTTTCCTACATTCCTGAGTGTTTTGGTTAGGGGCCTCCAGGATGAAAGGGTCATAGGGAGTATATGCTTCTGTTAAAGTTGTGTTAGGGTTTTCTTCTGTAATAAAGACGGGGTTTTCAGCGTTAATATTTTTGAAGTAAGGTTGGTCTTCAAAGAAAGTTACATTAATGGAGATATAGAATTTCTTTGAGGATGGTGAATAGCATTTGTATCCTTTTTGACTTGGGGCATAACCAAGAAAGATACATTTTGTTGCCTTAGGATCCAACTTACTCTTATTTGGCTGATGATCTTGAACAAATGCAGTGCAACCAAAAATTCTCAAGGGAATTTTAGGGAACATTCTTGTGTGTGGATAGTGCTCCTGAGGTTTTTGTAAGGGGCTCTTAAAACCTAAAGTTCGTGATGGCATTCTATTAATGAGGTAGGTTGCTGTGAGAACAGCTTCTCCCCAGAAATAATGAGGGGTGTTAGAGGAAATCATTAAGGCTCTAGTAACTTCTAAAAGATGTCTATTTTTTCTTTCAGCAATTCCATTTTGTTGGGGAGTATCTGGGCACGTACTAAGGTGGACAATGCCTTTTTCTTTTAGAAAAGCTCCTAAAGACATATTAAAGTAATCCCTAGCATTATCCGAGTGAAGTATTTGAATCTTAGTATTGAAGAGATTGAGTATCACGGCATACAAATTTTTAAATATGACAGAAACTTCAGATTTTTCTTTCATTAAAAACACCCACGTGAGTCTAGTATGATCATCAATAAAAGAAACAAACCATTTGGCTCCTGTAATGTTTTTAACTCTACTAGCTCCCCAAACATCACTATGCATCATTGAAAAAGGATGAGAGGGTTTGTAGTTACTTACCGGATAAGGAGATCAGGTTTGCTTACCCAATTCACACGACTCACATTGAAAAACCAGAGAACTTTTACTAAAAATATCTTGAAAAATATGTTTCAAATACATAAAATTGGGGTGGCCTAAACGATTATGCCACAACATTATTTTATTATCATAATTGTCTTTAGAAGCAACGAAAATAGACTTGTTAGCACCTAACTCCTTCCCTTGATACTTGGGAATATTTAGGATGTAGAGACCCGAGGATTCTTTAGCATTGCCAATCGTCGTCCCCGAATTCAAATCCTGAAAAATACAACTGTATAAGTTGAATGTAACAATCAACTTTTCTATATGTGTCAGTTTACTTATTGATAATAGGTTACACTTAAGGTTTGGAACATGCAGGACATTTTCTAGTATAAGATCTTTCGAAATAAAGACTTTTCCAATTCCTTCTATTTTAGAGTAAGTTCCATCAGCAATCCTCACATTAGGTTGGTCACTACAGTGAGAGTAATTAGTTAAAAGGGAGATATCACCTGTCATATGATCTGAAGCTCCAGAATCAATAATCCAAGTACTAAAATTTGTAGTTGCATTAAGGGCATGAAAAAAGTTACCTGACTGAGCAACCATCAATGTTACACTTGCTTCAGGGGGCTTTTGTGTAGACTTGGGTTGTCCAAAGAGTTTTTGGAGGAGATCCAATTGCTCTTTAGTAAAGATATTATTTTCATATGCAACATTACCTTCTGATGATGTACCTACTTGATATGCTTTCCCTTGTCTATCACTCGTTCCTTTGTTTGACTTCCAATCCGTGGGTTTGCCATGAATGTCCCAACAAGTGTCTTTAGTATGCCCTGGCTTTTTACAATGCTCACACCACGGTCTTGTCTTTCGTGGTCGATTTTCATTTCCACTATAGTTCTGATGTCGATTATAGCGAGAATTCATATTTTGAGTGCGTACCCCATGACTAGCATTTCGAACAAGTAGGGCAGATCACTTCAGGTTCTGAGTTCCCCAACATTAGCCTTTTTCTGCTTTCTTCTCTTCTCACTTCTGCAAAAACTTCTCTAATATTAGGTAAGGGTTTGATAGCTAGGATTCGACCACGTACCTCATCCAGGTCCTTATTGAGGCCAAGGAGGAATTTGAACACTCGTTTCTTCTCAACAATTTGTTTGTATGTAGCTGCATCTTTAATGCACTCCCACTTGTGATTTTCATATGTATCGAGTTGTTGCCACAAACGAGAGAGCTGAGTGAAGTAATGAGTGACTTGCATATCACCTTGTCTTAGCTCGTGCAATTTTCCTTCTAATTCAAAGGATTCTGATGTATTTTCTTGATCTGAATAAGTTTCACAAGCTGCTTCCCAAATTTCACTTGCAGTTGAGAAGAGTAAGAAGCCTTCACCAATTTCTGTAGTCATGGAATTGATTAACCATGACATAATCATATTATTTTCAGCTTTCCATGTCTTGTAGTTTTGATCATCTTTGTCTGGTACAAAGGTTTTGCTTGATAAATGGTCTTCTTTTCCTTTTCCACATATGAACATCATGACAGATTGGGACCAAGAGAGATAATTCTTTCCATTTAGTTTGTGATTAGTGATCAGAAGCAATGATCCTTCTGTATTAGAATTTGTGACTGAGGATGCCATTTTTTTTCTCTCTAACTTGTGAAAAAAAAATCTGAATAAAAATATGAAAATTAGTAAGATATCTCCATTGGGCCAAAAATAAAAAATCTTGGTAAGATGGCTATTGGACCAAAGTTATGCAAATTGGACCAAAAAATAATAGATCACCAACAGCAAGAAAAATCATCCACGCAAGTTACAGCAAGAAAAATATTTTGATCTCACCGCTTGTTTGGAGTAATAAAAGTATTCTGTGAACAAAATCAGAATCAGAAGAAATTAAAAATCCACCGCCTGTTTGGAATGAACAGAAAAGTATGCAACCCCTGTTCACTGGACCTAAATTAATTTGCTGAATCTACAGCCGTTTCTCAGACTTTCCTTGCAAGTTTTCGGCTGTAAAAGGTGGGTTTCAGTCGCGAGTCTGGTCTGCAACTTGCACAATCGTCTTCAAGCTTGCAATTTTTGAAACCCAAATAATCAAACTTGCAATTTTGATCTCGGCTGCAAGTTTTCGTCTTCGAAAAATTTGAAGAAAAAACTTCTGACGCGAAGTGAAACTTGAGGAGATGCTCTGATACCATGAAGAATTCTATATTTCTTCTTAATTTCTGTATAAAGATACAACCCTAATTTAAAGAGAGAGGCCTAACTATACAAGGAAATAAACTAACGGTAATAAAGAATTTAAGGAAATAAATGTACAAGGAAATGCTGGTAAATCAAAGAGGAAATTCCTTTTTCAATATTCAACAATAAATGCTATACTGCTACACGAATGAAAGTAATCCCAATGCCAACTTTTCTATCTGCAATATGCCAATCTTCAATCAACCCATTAGCAATCAGAGAGGCATCCAAAATTTGTCTATTAGCAACAAAAGCTGTTTAATTCCAAAAATGATACGAAAGAACATGCTTCAACCTATAGTCACATGGGATAATACTGATAGGTCTATAGTCTCTGCCCGACACATATATATTATATATACACACCCACACCCTAAACCCTAAACAAAAGCTGTTTGATTTAAAAAATAGTTGATATTGGCAGTTTTTTTTTCCATTGCACTTAGTGTGGAGATGATGAGAGTGCTAAGGAGGTGTCAACCTAGTTGAGATGTTTGGGTGTATTCCTTGATCCTTAGGTTACCTTGCTCTTGTTTCCATTGTTGGATATTGAGCTTTTGCCTCAATTCATTATATCAATGAAAGAGACTTGTTTCCTTTAAAAAAAATAAAATAAATATACACACCCACACATACATACACACATGACACACACACACACACACAATTTTACTTTTTAAAAGGAAATAAAACTTTTTATTGATGTAATGAAGAGAGGCTAATGCTCAAAATACAATAGTAGTCACTAACCAATTTGACATCCACTTTCTTTGATACAAGGCATATATGGGTCTCATCCAAAGCCACATCGATGATTCCACTGGCTTAAAAATCATGAAACATCGCCATTAGGCCGTGTTTGATAGTATTCCAAGAATCCTTAAAAAAATTCAGTAGTAACCATCTGGCCATGGACACTTACTTGAACCCAAAGAATTGACACCAATGAGAACCTCTCCTTCAGAAAAAGTACTCTCCAACTCGGGGATTTTGATTCATCTATTGGATACCAATCAAGATTTGTAGAAAAAAAAACTTGGATTTGTGTCTCTTGTGTATAATTGTTGATAGAATTCAAGAAATTTCCTCTCAATGTTATGTGCTGATAACAAACTAATCCCATCCCATGAGAGAACTCCAGAAATTGAGCTCTTTCTTCATATTAACAAATTTATATTTTTTTAAAAAGGTAACTTATTTACTATTCAACCACATGGGTGCAAACCCATGTCCTAAATTTGGGGGGGGAGGGGGGATTAGCGAGCCAAGCTCACCCCTTGCCCCAACTAACACATGCACATATGCATATAAGCATGGTCTTTTTCTGAAAAACTATCTTTACATCCTCAGTTGGTTAAGGAGAAAATGGAACAGCCCTCCTGTTGTTATTGTTGGAGCAGAGGACGAGGAGTATTGCTTGACAGTAGATGATATTGATTCAAGCTTGGTTTTCATGTACACACCTGTTACAGAAGAAGGTGCCAAAGGTGAACCTCAATATAAATATACTGATTTCATCAAAGCCGGTAAGAACTGCATAGATGTTTTCTCAGTCCTAGCTATATTCTCTTCTACTGGAACAAACAAATAAATACGTTTCTAGTATTCTTTTAGAATACACATTTTATTGATTGACTGAGCTGTTATTGATTACTATCTGTCAATTGAGGTTTTATGATAAATGTTGATTAATTGAGGTGTCACACAGAAGAAATTTGAAGAAAAAAGAAGAAAAGGAACGTAAAATTCTGCAACTAAACAAAAATCAAAACTCATTTTTTCGTGTTAATAAGAAACAACTTCTCATAGTTGGAGATGATGAGAGTGCTAAGGGGGTGTTAACATAGTTGAGATGTCTGGGTGCACTCACTGATCCTATAGTTTCTAGTGATCTTTGTATCTATTTTTGTACTTTGAGCAATAGTCTCAATTCATTAATTCAATGAAGAGGCTTGTTTCCTTTTTTTTTTTAAAAAAAAAAACTCCCAAAGAGAGTGAAAAAGGAAAAGACAAAACCACTAAAACTTATGCTCTGTTTTATGGTTTTCTAGGAGTTTTTGTGCAGCTTTAATAAGCTTGTTTGTTGGTTGTTAAGTCTGTTAGTTTTAAACAGCTTTGTCAGTTGGCTGTTAGGCTGTTAGTAGTCAGCGTTAGTTGTTAGCACTTGTATTCAGCAGAACATTAATAATACTTCAGTTTCAAGGTTTCTCCAAGAATTAGTCTACACTAATTGAACATAAACTTTTCATAGACCTAGCAAAACACACCCTTATCGAAAATGACTCTTTAATTGACTTTTTCTACCATCTTGAGAAACTTGAGAACATTTGGAAGGGCCTTCCAAATCTGCTGCTATAGAATTGTCTTTGTACTTCTCAGAAATGGCAGAGTAAGTATCATTTTGCTCTTGTTCGTATTGGAGGAGAATCTCTAACTTATTTTGAAGATAATCTATTCTACAAAGAACCATTTAATAACGAATCAATTCCAGTTCCCCATCAAGTTGTGCAATCAAAGCCGACAGTTTATCCATAAAAACGGAATGTGACTCCATAAAAATCAAAACTCATTAATTGTCTACCCAATAAGATTTAGATTAATCCCATAAAAAAAGAAGATTTAGATTAAAGCCTTGCATTGATGGGCTGTAGGTGGAAGGCGTTTTAATTATATAATACTACTTCATAATGACTTGACATCTGTAAGCCGATTTAAGATGTCTCATATTTTCTAAGTTATGTTCTTGGAGCTTCATATTTTGTTTAATATTTTGTTATGTTTTCTATATTGTATTTTGAGTATCAGTCTCATTTCATTAATTCGATGGAATATTTTGTTTCCGTTTTAAAAAAAAAATAATGAAAAAGGCTAAAGCTTGGAGCCCTTTTTGTAATATTTTTTCTTTTTTCTGTGGGCTTCTTTTGTTTTTGTTTTTGTTTTTTCTTTTCTTTTGTTTTATTTTTTGTACTTTTTTATTTCTTATGTAGCCTCTGCATATTCTTTCATTAGCATCTATTGAAGTACGATTTTCCACACTTTCTTACATCCAACGAAAGAATTAAAAAAGTATAGTTTTCATAAAAAAAAGGACAGAAAGAAAATGTTAGGACTTGACTTGATAGCCAGGGACGATTTTCCACACTTTCTTACATCCAACGAAAGAATTAAAAAAGTATAGTTTTCATAAAAAAAAGGACAGAAAGAAAATGTTAGGACTTGACTTGATAGCCAGGGATAAAATAGTAATTAGCAAGATAGTGTGTTAGGAGGTTTTTTTTTTGAAAGGAAACATAACTTTTCATTGATATAATAAAAAGAGACTAATGCTCAAAATACAAGGAAATAGTATATTCAAAAGAAGACATAAAACTACTAAAAACCACAAGATAACCATCCTAAAGTCAATTAGTTGAAGTTGGGATTTGAACCCATCACTCTTATTATTGAAGAACCATCCTAAAGTCAATGATCAGACAGAAAAGATAAATGCTCCCCAATTCAAAAAAATATCTTGGATAGAAAAATTCACAAAGTGTTGGGAGTTTCTTATAAATAAAAAAGTTGGGCTCTGAGGAATGTGAGCAATTGTTTATTTGATTGAGGTTCGAGTGTATCTCAAGAGAGGAGATTCTTCCAAGTGCCTTGAATACTTGGCTATATTGTACTATTTTTTTAATTAATTATATTTCAGCTCTCAAGTTTCTATCAGGAAAGAAAAAGAAACAAAAATTATGCATGAAGGACAAGAGTAATAGAAATTACGAGCTATTCTATTGTTTGGATACGTACAAGTCATAAGGTTCATGGTGTTAGCCCTCGAAAGGATGTTATAAAATGAGTTAGTCTTAGAATAAGTTAGTTCTTAGCTCTTACTTAGTGTAAATATTCTCGTCTTTATTTATTTAAAAACAACATTAGAAACGAAGCTAATCATGACCTCTAATGGCAGCTCCCCCATCAGTTAGTAATGTTCGAATAGTAGGAGATATTGTTGAAGGAACTACCATCAAGGGAGTTGGTGATTACTTTGGAGGAAGAGAAGGTCCAAGCAAGTTTGAATGGTTGTATGAGAACCGGGATACTGGGTGAGTAATTTTTTTTTTAAAATTATTATTAGGAAAATTACTATGAACAGAAAAAATATCAAACTATTTAAAAATACAAAAAATATTCACATGTACTTTGTGGCAATCATCATGTGGCTGAAAAGATGAAAGCAGACCAGTTAGGGCTCTATTATATCCTGTTATTAAAATTTTCTTTATTTCTTTTGCAGAGATTTTGATTTGGTGTCTTCTGGTACATGTGAATATACCTTGAATAAAGAAGATGTTGGGCGGCAATTAACTTTTGTATACGTGCCTGTCAATTTGGAGGGTTTGCCTTTTGTCCTTTTGTTTTATAATAGTTGGTCTAATATTATAAATTTGGTTGCCACGGCAATAATCAATAATCTTATTCAATGTGTCTTAGGGCAAGAAGGTGAATCCATGTCGGTGACATCTATTGTAGTTAAGCCAGGTAATTTGAGTAGTTTCAATGTTGAGATCTATAAGTTTCTAGTAATGTCCTTTGACAAAAAAAAAAAAAAAAATTAATTGAATTTTAAATATGTTAAATGATGCACAGGGAAACACATATTAGTAGTTGATGAGCTTTTTCTGATATTGCAGTTTCATGTGTACGATTAGTTCTAGTTTTAATAAATTATATTTCACATGCAATTTCAAGTTTGATCCCTCCAAGGATGATGGATCCCTCATCCCTAAGGTCTTTAAGTTGCCCCTTCCATTTCATTGGTTTTCTTTTAATACAGTCCTGGTTTCTTTAACCAAATGACGACTTGTAGGTGTCAATATCTTGGGATTGAGAGGTCAAGGGATTGGGAGGAGGTTTGGAAGGTTGTTAGATTTCACACCTTTTTGTGTGTGTCAATATTTCGTGCCTTTTAGGTTGTACAATTGTATTCTTGAGTTCTATGGAGACAAGAACCAAAGTCCATTCAGATGAATGTCCATGCAGCTAAAGTGTCAAGGGGATGCTTGGGCCCCCAACTTCAAGTGGAATGGCCCACTCCATATTTGGGGCTCTAGTTATAATTGTTAGTGTTTCCAACTATTATAACTTACAATTAACTATCGTATTACTATATCAAATTCCTCTTTATACGGTGTTTACCATTTTCTACTCATTCTCTCTCTCCCTCTTTGTTACAATGTTTTCTACTTTCTATCAAGACTAAAATAGTCTCCACCTCAAACACAAACTATTATAATCCACAGATGACTATAATAACCAACTCAGCACTCCAATAGCTCAACAGACTTTTGGTCTTACAGTTGTAGAGGATCGTTCTTGGCCAGCTCCGTTCTGCTTGGATGGTTGCATGGCGGTCTCAAGAATATTTCATGCTTTTCGTAATCATCAACTATGCGCCGTTGTTTTGGATTGAAGTCTGTTTCTACTCAGTCGGGGTTTAGATAACTTTTATGTGGCGGTTTTTTTTTTTTTTTTTTTTTTTTTTTTTTTTTTTTTTTTTTTTTTTGGCGTATGCTCTTGTATAATCTTTCATTCTGCTTAATATATGCTTGGTTTCTCATTTAAAAAAAAAAAAACAAAATACCACATTTTCACGTTTGTGTTGTTCCCATATCTCTTAGGTGTTGTGTTTTTGTCAATTATGATCCATTCTAATTTATTTCCATCTATTGCTTGTGCGAAAAGTGCATCAGGTTATTTATATTTTTTATACACATTCTATCCATCCTTTATTTTTTAGCTTTGCTTTGTTATATTATATACCTGAAATGTAAATTTTTAAAAGTGTTCTTAAAACATATATAGTTGAATGTTACTTTACTCAGGTATATTCCCTCTCTTTCCATTTCTTTTTCCCAATTGCAGCTCCTCCAAAAGTCACGAACGTGAAGATAATTGGAGATATAAGAGAGAACAGTAAGATTACTGTAACCGGGATTGTTACGGGAGGAAGTGAAGGCTCTAGTCGAGTACAATGGTTCAAAACAAGTTCTTCAATATTGGAAAGTTTGGATGGTTTTGAGGCCTTAAGCACATCCAAAATTGCAAAGGTAAGTAGCAAACTTGATCCGGCTGTCAGTTGCATCTTAGGCAATTTTCATATGTTGGAACATTTTTATTGGCCTTTTCTACCTTTAAGTTTGATGTATGTCTAGGCATTCCGCATACCTTTAGGCGCTGTTGGCTTCTATATTGTTGCAAAATTCACTCCAATGACTCCAGATGGGGAATCTGGGGAACCAGCTTATGCAATATCAGATAGTCCAGTTGATAGTAAGCCATTCTTACTTTGTTTTTTTTTTGTCTTTAAAATTTAGTGAAATTTCAATGAATGGAAGCGTGGGATAATTCATATAGTCAATTAATATAATTTTATGACCTTGATGTGCTTTATAACATATTTGGGAGTGATTTTAAAGTGGTAAAAATTACTTTTGTCATTTTCAAAATCACTCTGAAACATGCGTTTTAATGGTTCAAAATCTTGATGGTATGAAAATCGCGTTTGAAAGTATCAAATCAAAGATTTAATTGATTTTAAACGATTAGAGATACGTTTTAGAATAATTTTGAACATGACAAAAGTGATTTTAACTATTTCAAAATTACTTCCAAAGATGCCCTTAAAATTGTAAACATATTTTAGTATTAACTTTGTAGACATACATGCACACAAACTTACATTTTATTTCTTCAGCTCTTATCTCAATCACAAAAGTTTCTGCAGAATACAAATTTTCTTTTGTTGAGTATGTCGGAAATGATTAGGCAACTAAACCATTTTAAACTAAAAATTGAACCCAAAAATACAGACGGCAGTACAAATCATTTGCATCGTGATGACTGATGGCAATGTGACGAAAAATAATGTGCTTGCATGAAACCTGCTCTTAGTAATAAATAACATGTTGAGTTGAATCATGATTGGTTTGTAAAAGTAAATCTTACAGCTTACATGTTCAACATGTGTATATTTGAGCATAAATTTTTTATTGCCCTATCAGCATGCAGTTCATTCATAGAATACATGTATCCCTCGAGGACAGTGACACTTTAGATATGTCTCCTTATTCAGTTTCCTTTCTTGTAGCTCTTCCTCCTAGCTTGAACTTCTTATCAATCACTGGCGATTACACTGAAGGTGGTATATTAACAGCATCATATGGTTATGTTGGGGGTCATGAAGGAAAAAGCATCTATAGATGGTATCTTCATGAGGTATGCACTTTGGTCCTGTTCCTTTCAGTGGTGTATCGTTGTTGTGTGCAATAATAATAATTTATTGTGAGCTATGGAGGTTGGCTTTTGATAAAAAACTTACCTTCACCTCTTTGAACTCGTCCTACTTTTGAAGCTATTGGGGAAAACCTTTTGGGTCTGGTTAGTATTTCTTCTCAAACACTGAATTTCTTGGATTGCTCTGAAGCCCGTGATGAAGTTCAAGATAAGACTAATGGTAATTTTTACCTTAGATTTGGTGATATTTCTCTGTTAGATCCTCCAAATATCCTTCAAGGTGAGTTATTTTTCAAAGATTCTTCAAACTCTTTGGATATTGCAAGATTGATTAAAGTTAAGTGTGATGAAGATGTGTTTGAAGTATCTAAGTTTGTTGAAGATGGTGTTCCCATACGACAAGGAAACCAATTTTGTTTCAGCTTCGAATGAGGCGGATTAGCTTCTCTTTTGGAGTCTTAATTGTCTTTTGGAAATCTCAGTCAGCACTCCATAGTCTGTTGACTTAAAGGGCGGTAAAAAAGATGTGAACATTGAAAGATCTTCCTTTCCTTATTATCCTCTTTCTTATAGCCAAAAAAAAGAAGCAGTTATCTACAAAGAAATATTGTACACGTCTCCTATTAGCAAATTCACATTTGGTAGACAATCCACATCCTTTTTCTCTTGGTTCGAATTTCAGCCAGTCAATCATTAATATCCCGGCATTAAATATTTCTTTTGTTAAAATAGTTTATAGTCATCCTGTTAGATGATATATTATTAAATTTGCCTTCACCCACGAGCTTAAGTTTATGGGTCAATCAGTGATTTAAGACATCTACCTCCTAAAGACAATCTTTTTGGTTACGATTCTGATGGAGATTCAGCTGTTAGTGTTAGTAGTGAGGATATTGTGGACTCTCTAGTACCGGATGATTTTGTTAGGAGAATTTAGAGGTTTACTTTGCAGATGGTGTTGATACCTTGTGTTAGAATGGTGAAAATGTTCAAACAGAATCGGACATTTTCACCCATAATAGTCGTCATTGGAATTAGTTTTAGCTTGTTTTTTAGGTTGTATATTTTGTATATGAAAAATTCAAGTGTATTATAGTTTTCTAAATTCTCTTGAGTAGTATTTCTCCGTATCCAAATGACGGGAGGGGGGGGGGGGGGTTGGGACCAATGTGCACCGTTCACCGGGCCAATTGTTACTTTGTAGAACCTCATTTAGGATTTAGGAATTTCTTTTTACTACAACTACTGCTAAACTGATTTGGGATCAAGTGCAAAGCCTAAGACTAAACAAAAATTGCCTATTTTCCTCAAGCCATCCCTTGTTGTCTCCTATTCACTTGATTGATGGCCTAATAGACGGTACTGATAGTTAGCCGGATGATTATAATCATCATTTTGCTTGATAAGGTGTTAGGTTTATATTGCTGGATAAGGTGTTAGAAGTGTATAATTATGTTGACATAACCGTTCTACAAATCTGCAGATTGAAAATGACTCTGGTACTCTAATACCTAAGGTTTTGGGACTTCTTCAGTATCGTATTACCAAGGACATAATTGGCAAATTTATTTCATTTCAATGTACACCTGTTCGTGATGATGGGATAATGGGCGAGCCAAGAATTTGCATGGCGCAAGAGCGAATTCGTCCGGGTAATTTCCTCTTTGCTAACTTTTTCTTGCAGACTGCAGTTATGACCTTACTTGAACATGATCTGTTTAGGTTGTACAGTTGTGTCTTTAAGTTCTAAAGCTTTTGGGGGAGGATATAATCATTGTAAGGGTTTGAACACAGGATCTTCTGCTTTGAATACATGTTAAAATACCGATTG
Source organism: Lagenaria siceraria (assembly GCA_002890555.2). Taxonomy (NCBI): domain Eukaryota; kingdom Viridiplantae; phylum Streptophyta; class Magnoliopsida; order Cucurbitales; family Cucurbitaceae; genus Lagenaria; species Lagenaria siceraria. Next base: position 892,764 of record CM016485.1, read on the forward strand.
ACCCAAAAGCTTAAACTAATGAGTGAAAGCAAATTTAATATTATATCATCTAATAGTTTTGGGGTCTCATTTTCTTCCAACGGTGACATTTTGAGAGTTTTTTGGCTTATTGTAGTGCAAATTTTGTCAGCTTTCTTTTGGGTTTGATATTTCGCTCTGTTTGGTCTATTCATTGTGGTTCGATTTGTCTCCTAGCTTCTCCATAGTGCTTTCTTCCAAGCTTTTGGTGCTTCTCAATTGTAGGTTTTTCATAGTTTATAATTAATTTTGTATTTTGGAGCATTAATCTCTTTTCATAATATCAATGCAAAATTTTGTTTCGGTTTAAGGAAATAAAACCTAAAAATGTTTGGCTGCATGCAGTGTAAATAATTCAGTTTTATCTTCTCAGACTTCCATATTTTTAAGAAAAAATATGTAACAAATAGTGATGTGTGTAAAATGAAGGGAATTTTTATGGCCCTATATCTGTGTGTACACACACACATATAGCAAGAAAAAACTTTGTAGTGATGAGTGAAATTTTAAAAGTATGTTCAGAGATAAGCACAATTTGAATAAAAGTAATGAAATTAGAGAGGGAGGGGGACCTCTAGGAGGTTAGAAAAATCCCCTTCAATTAACACACACCACTAAGATAATTTTTTTCACATAGATTTCTGAATTTTTATCCAAATTTCATTGCTGTTGCCAATTTTAGTTTAGCAGTTCAATAAAACTCCCGTGAGGCAGTTATAAACTCAACTGTCAAATTAGAAGCTGAACAGCCAACAGTAACTAACAGGAAAAATCTAACAAGGAAACAAAAGGTTTCAATCATGCCCCCATCAGACAAGTCGACGTCTTTTATTGGTTTCGAACATTTAGTTTTTCCTAAGCTGTGAGCAACCTTTGTAGTTGTTCAAATAAATAATGAGCTCTGTTCTATTGGTTGGCTATATCTATTTTCTTGAAGTTAGTTTCTATTCAAGTTGGTTGGTTTTTGATGACCAGGTAGCCCAAGATTGCTCTCTCTGCAGATTGTTGGAAGTGTCATTGAAGGAACACTTCTTAGTGTTGACAAAAGCTACTGGGGTGGTGATGAGGGTGAATCGGTTTTTCGGTGGTTTCGAGTACTTTCTTCAACCTCAACATCTATTGCTGTAATTTGCATAAAAATGTTTTTCATAGTTACTTTGACAAGTACCAAACTATGTGGGTCATTTTGAACAAGATTAAACAAAAAAGTATGGTACTAGCCAGTAGCCAGTAGGAAATTCAAATTTGGTAATTTAAAAGTCTGTTATACCACGAAATTCATTTTGATTCATTTATTTGCTGGTTGCTATGTGCACAACTACTCTATGTCTCAGAGTTTATTGTTGGTACAGACTAGCAGTGATGGGAACCAGAATGAAGTTAGGGGTGCAACTTCTGCTTCATACATGCTATCAGTTGCCGACATTGGCTTCCTTATTTCTGTTTCTTGTGAGCCTGTAAGAAATGACTGGGCTCGTGGTCCTATTGTTATTTCTGAACAAATTGGACCTATAGTGCCTGGTAAATATATTTCTTTTCATCCTCATATAGGAAAATATTGTGAGGATCTTTGTTTCCCTTTAGCTCTTCAAACAGTCAGCAAATTCTTGTAGTTTCCCTTGTTAATTTATAAGTTCTAACTGGGATTGTAAATGCCAGGTTTATTTTATCATGTGCATTAAAATTTAAATAAAGTCGATATATTTGTGCTATAAATAATATATGTGTATGTTCTTTATTAGTTGAAACTTCTTATGTGTATGTGTGATATGTATAATGCAGGTCCCCCCATTTGTCAGTCTTTGGAGATTGCTGGATTGCTGGTTGAGGGTCAACGTTTGAGCTTCAATGCAGCTTATAGTGGAGGGTGAGATTCCGAGAAATATACTTCTGTTCTTGATTCCAAGGCTTTTCTTTTGTTTAATTGTTCTTTAAATGCAGGGAGAGAGGAGATTGTCATCATGGGTGGTTTAGGGTTAATAATAATGGAATAAAGGAGGAACTCGGGAAAGATGGTGAGATCATGTTGAGTTATTTGATTGGTTTAGTTTCTTCTGACCTCAAATTCTCACTAAATTTTCTTATATAACAGAATTTCTGGATTTAACTTTGGATGACGTGGGAAGTCATATTGAACTTGTTTACACTCCAGTACGAGATGATGGAATGAAAGGAAACCCAAGAAGCATAATATCTGATGCAATAACTCCAGGTAATTTATGTCTATTTTAGTAGGAATGTTGCATTGTTCTTTTTGGGACATTTTCCATTCCATGTTACTGGTTTAATTTCATGATATTTGTGCCAAGATAACTCATATGTACTTTCATAGAACTGAAATTGGAATGAAGAAAATTAACATTGAGAATGTTACTATGCTTGGAATGAGAAATAGATTTAAGTTGGCTCACGAGAAGCAGAGAGAAAATAAGATAGATGGAAAAGGTGGTGGGACCCACTAGATGGGGAATGAATCAATGGAATGGAAATGGTTTTCAACATCCATGTGGAGTTCACTGTCTTCGGATCTCCCAAAAAGCATTCATCCTTCCCAGTTAATTAAAATATTGCTATTTGTTTTCTTCACTGCACCGCCGAAAGAGAAAATTCATGGTTCTTAGTTTTCTCTGTTCTTTATCCCTCATGGAGAAGGGAAAGACCAGGCACCGCCAAACGGTTGATGCTTTCCAGCATTTTTTGCGGACCACACATGACCTTTCAAACATTCTTCTGATTTTGTTATTCCCTCGAATGAATTGGCATGTCTTTACAAGATGAACTGTATGAAACTCTAGCATACGTAGTTGAATGCATGTATTTAGCAACTGAATCCCCTTTCTTTGGTGTAGGGGAACCTGTGGGACTAAAACTTGTGATAGAAGATTGCTGTGAGGGCCAAGAGGTAGTTCCGATCAAGTTGTATTTTGGTGGGCATGAAGGTGCTGGACAGTATATCTGGTACAGGACAAGGCGTAAGCTGGGAGAATCTGAACTAGGGGACTTGTTGAATTCTTGTGAAGACGCTGTCATATGTGATAGGACGCTGTAAGTGACACTTTCGATTTTCAATTCATTAAACTGAGTTCACTTGATAAATAAATGAATTGAATGGTTATCATACTTTGCCAGAACATATACTCCATCTCTTGATGATGTGGGGACATACTTGTCCTTGTATTGGCTTCCCACACGTGTTGATGGCAAATGTGGAAAGCCATTAGTTGCAATTTCAAGTTCACCTGTAATCCCAGGTACAGTTGTGGCTATAATTCTTCAGTTCTCAGTCCAAATTAGAATACTTGGTTTAGAGAAAAGAATAGGGTTTGAATCCTTCTATTGATATTATTTCTGCAATTGATTAATTCTTCTGGATTGGCAAGCTCTTTGTAAGTAGTTCCTTGGGCAGGGTTCTCTCATCTCCCAGCCCCCAGGCTGTTGTTTTCTGTCCTTGCATGATATCTTTGTTGTTTCTTATCCACAAAAAAAAAAAAGAAAAAAAGAAAAAAAAAGAAAGAAACTGCCATTGTGCATTTACATCATATTCATCAGTTATTCTTGTTTCTTACGTCCTTCACAGAATCACAGCAACATGTGGGCTAATTTCTTTCAGTTTTTGATTTGTTGACTTATTGATAAATATTGTGACAGCCTTACCGGTGGTTTCTGGTGTTTGTGTCAAAGAATTGTCATTTGGTATTTATTCTGGAGAAGGCAAATATTTCGGTGGTTATGAGGGATCAAGCCTCTTTAGTTGGTATCAAGAGATGAATGATGGAACAATCGTTCTCATTAAGGGAGCCACCTCTTTGACCTATAAAGTCACTGAAGCTGATTATAACTGCCGTCTGATATTTGGGTAATTATACTTTTTGTTCTCTCTAATATGTAATGTCTAATGCTCTTACCTTATAACTTCATGCATCAACTTATCATTCCCATGCAGTTATTATTTATTATTGGACTGGGGTTATGGTAGCTAGTCGTAGATGAAGTGAATGAAAAATATTCTTTGCTTTTGTATCCTTTGCTCTTTTGTTTCATTGTAATTTGAGCATTAACCTCTTTTCATTTCATCAATGAAAAGTTTTGCTTCTATTTCAAAAAAAAAAAAAAAAAAAAAAAATAGAAAATATTAGTTGCTTTTATATCTCACATTCTAAGAGGCAAATGCCAAATTGCGTTAGGTAGGTGCTGAGTGTCACAATCGTACTTCGCTAAACGATTGTGCGGCACTTGTCCTCGCTCAGGAACAAGTCAGCCAATTCAGATTCGAATCACCTATGGCACACCGAGTGCCTCTCGCAACGTCTATCCCCGTTTCTAGAGGGAAACGGGTTTAGAGAAAAAGGTTTTCGCCAACGATTTAGAAGAATGTTTGAGAAAAAGAATGTGTCGTAAGGCTAGAAAGCAAATAAGGGACAACAACGGCTTTATAGCTTACAACTCTCGGGTATGCAAGTATGATGATTAGTCTCACTCGCATATAGTACATTATAAGCTTTTACGAGAGTGGCACGGTTGCACGTACAAAGTGCTACGCCGTCGCGAGAAATGAAAAGTAAAGGAAAGCGATAAAGGAAAGCGGTAAACAACCATAATGAAATACATAATATGAAATGACATAGGGTTCGGAACGGTAATGCGGCCATAGGCAACACGCCCTGGACAAGCATGACCGTGACACTGAGCTCCTTAAAGGAAGTAAAATCTTTTTCTTTTCTTTTTTTTTTTTTTAAATAATTTATTTTTCAAAAAAAGTTTTAAACAAGCCTGAAAGCCTACAGTTAATACATTAATTTTATTATCTGTTGTTCTTATAAAAAAATGTAGTAATTTTATATTTAAGTCCTAGAAAGCTAATGAGCTTTAATGCGTTTGTGCTTAAGAAAACACTAACCACACTAATGTTACCATGTGAAAGTATTGAAAGAGAACACAAGGAGTGACATGACGTGTATTCTATAATTCTTATAAATTAAGTTTTGAGCTTCGAGTACTTTGGGATGTATAAAAACAGAAAGATGTTGAATGACTGGCTAATTTGGAAGACTGAAAAGGTTGGTCTTGAAGAATATTGTTGAGGATCCCACATTTGAAAAATCAAGAGACCTCACAATGTTTATAAAACACATGGTCTACTCCTCCCATTTTTAATTGGTTTTGAGATGGAACCCTATATTATCTAATATAGTATCATAGCCCATAAAGTCCAAATGGGTATTCAGTCCAAAAACAAAAATTAGGATTCGATCCAAGAATGGTGAACCCAAAAAGGCACCATCTTGAGGGAGCATTAAACTTTTAGGTTCTTGGTGATTTAATATGGCACCAGAGTTGGAGGTCTTGAGTTTGAACCCCTTTAAAGTCATTTCCTCCCCAACTAATATTGAATTTCACTTGTGGACCCTTTAACCCATTTTCAAGCTGCAAGTGAGGGAGAGCCTTAGAGTGTTGATATGATATTAAATTTGTCTATAATCCCTTAGCTTAAGCTTTTAAGTTGATTGGTGATTTAATAAATATCAAGACAAGAGGAACAAAATAAAAAATTATTAGGTCATTCCTTGTGATAAACGATGTCATTCTTGTTTGTATATTAGACAAACAATAGTTGTTTTTCTACACTTCTATTTCTGCACGTGGTCATAGTCTTTTTTAAGGAGCCACCAAAAAGCAGATCTGAAGGTAAGGAGCCAACAACAAGAATTTCAAAACGAGACTTGTTAATATCTTTTGACATCTGTCCATATTATCCGTTTTCTTGCTTCATATGTTTTTCACTTTTCAGTTAAATCATTCTAAAATTTAAACATCATAATTTATTAAGAAAGATAGAATTTTCTGCACAATTGTTCGTGTAAGTCAAATCATGTGGTCTTTTTTTCACTTTGACTTGTTATGTAGTTCTTTTAGCAGCCAAGCCATGCTCTAACGGGATCACTTTTGTAACCAATATCCAACAGGTACACACCAGTTCGTTCAGATTCTATTGTTGGAGAACTCGTGTTGTCTGATCCAACAGACATTATTCTCCCAGGTAATAAATTTTTCCAATCTGCTTGGAACTTTACTTCTAATTAATTTTCTTATGTGAAGCTTTTCGGATTTTATTTTTAAATTTTGACCTGTTGACCTATAGAGCTTCCTAAAGTGGAAATGCTTGCTCTCACTGGAAAGGCAATCGAAGGTGAAGTCCTAACTGCAGTAGAAGTGATCCCAAAGGGTGACCATCAGCAATGTGTCTGGAATAAGTACATAAAAGAAATAATGTACCAATGGTATGGTGTCATACATCCATTCTGTGCTTTTGTTCTTCAATTCTTGTTAAATGACTTCTTTGGCTGCTAAAATACTGGTTCAAAAAAATATTTTGTGTTTTTGTTTTCTGGTTTATCAAAACTGAATGCCTGTTCATTGTCATTCCATCCATCAGAGCATGGGTATAATATCTGATTATTTGGATTGTGTTTTCTATTTAATTTAATGCATAATGTTTCATAGACATGGCATATCAATTGTATACAGATTTTTGGCGTTCAATTGCAGTCCACTTTGTTTACTTGATTGATGTTTTGGAATCGAAATTGTATAAAGAACATGTACATGCAATGTTTCATAACAGGTCCAGTTCAGCTGAAGTAGGAGATACCAAGTCTTTTGAGCTTTTACCTACGCAGCGTTCGTGCTCTTACAAAGTCCGTCTTGAGGACATTGGTCATTGTTTGAGATGTGAGTGCATTGTGATAGATTCCTTTGGAAGATCAACTGAGCCAACCTATGCTGAGACTTCATCAGTGTTGCCAGGTCATATGCTTTTCAAATGCTCTCAAAGTAATCCTGTTGCTCACTAAGTAGTCGTCCTCTAGGGTCATGTGTAAATTGTGTCCATTCAATACAATTCAAATAGATGAAGACGTAACATTTTGAGATAAATGAGTGGACGATAACATAAATGATAATTAAGTAATTATGCATAATAGTTTCTTTCTTTTCTTTTCTGAAAACAGCGGTCAATTAGATTAAATTTCCTAGCCCTTTATTATTTCAAATGAACTAAAATAATTTTCTTTGTTCATTTTTAACATCATATTTTAGACTGTTCACTGACGGTCAAAATTTAAACTTTTTCTATTTACATTACATTATAAGATATGAAGCACATGGAGACAAAAAGTTTAACACCAATTCAATCGTTTTATAACTCCTATCTATTTTCATTACCATTAATTTATCGATGTGAATTGTTTAAATTGTTGTTTTGTCAATTTCCAATTTTCCATAAGCTTGGAGTAGAAAGAGTCTGTAGATTATCTTCCCCAGAACATATGTATTTTTGGCATTATTTGTATATTTCAACGCTTCTTTACTTCCTTTTTGCTGATGAAGACTTTTAATAACTTTAATCTTTCTTGGGTGGTTAGTTTCATATCTCCTGCATTGCTACCAATTAAGCTTCCTTACCATTACTTTTTCAGCTTTCTATTTTTTAAACCCTTCTTTTCCTTATAGGAGTTCCTAAGATCGATAAGCTGGAGATAGAAGGTAGAGGTTTTCATACCAATTTATATGCAGTTCGTGGCACTTACAGTGGAGGAAAAGAAGGGAAGAGCAGAATACAGTGGCTTAGGTCCATGGTTGGGAGCCCTGATCTTATCTCTATCCCAGGTATTTTAGATACTTTTTCTTTCCTTCTAATATTAATTTTCGTCCCCGCTTTGGCCCTTTTTTAATGATATTTCCCTGCTTCTTGTATTAAAAAAGAGTATTAATTCTTGTCTCAATGAATAAGAGCATCACCTTTTATATGTTATGTTCATTTCTTGCCTTTGGATAATAATGGGCACCACCTCTTACATCTTTTGTTGTTATTATACTTTTTTTTCTCTCTGAGTTATTCTTTTTAGCATTAGTCTCATTTCATTAAAATAATGATTTTTTTTTGTTAATAATATTCATAATAATGAGCTAGCATATATGACAGCCATGAGCTTGAGATGATAGACTAGAAAATAACTTACCATTTTCAATATATTTCCTTCGGGAGATTGTCAAGTTCAAGAAGTCCAAGAATCATTATTACTTCCAAATTTCGAACACACAAAAAAAAAAGAAAGAAAAAAAAATCCCTGTTCCTAGATTCCTGTTTTTGCCCTCCCTAAAGTAGACTTTTATAATCAGAGGCCTACCGGTAAATGGCTATTAGTACCCAAAGCTTAAGCTGATAAAATTAAGGTAAAATTTTTTTTGAAACGGAGACAATTTTTCATTGATGTAATGAAAAGAGATTAATATTCAAGATATAATAGTAACAAATAAGAATGAGGGGTCAGCGGGTGCTGGGCGCGCCTGGATATCTCAACTAGGTTGACACATCCTTAGCGCCTTGTCATATCCCGAAATAACAATACAACAACCGATAACTAAGGTTCAAACACCAGTACAACAATATAGTCAAAATGCATAATAAAAACAACAATCATGACAATACAAGTCGAAAAAGCCTTAAGCTGGGAAAATAAATGCTCTCCAATTTAAGGTAAATTAAAGAAAAATACCTTTTTGATCCTTAAGTTTTGGGTCTAGTTTTCATTGGGTCTCTAGATTTCAAAATGTTACACTTTTATCCTTGAGTTCTAAGTTGGATTGTTATTTGGTCTTTTATTTCATAATGCTATATTTTTATCATTGAGTTTTGAGTTTTGTTTCCATTTGGTTCTTAGCTTTCAAGTTTTTACTTTTTGTTGGGATAAGAAACAATTTCATTGATAAATGATAGATCCAAAGAGTACAACAGAACCACCATAAAGAGATACAAAATGAGCCAATGGGCAACCCAATCAGATGAAAAATTACAAATAAGACCAAAGGGGGAAGGGGCTGACAAAAAAGGATAGAAAAACAGTTCATTAAATTCTCATTTTCGGTCCTTGATGTTAATGTCTATTAATTAATTTAAAAGAATTAAATTAAATCACTACTTTTATATCACTATCGAGATTAGTTTCCTTTTCAAAAAAAAAAAAAAATATATCACTATCAAGATTAATTAAAAAATTTCAATCATAATTATTTTAAATTTTAACTGAAAGTTAACACCAAAGACTATAGTGAAAACTCGAGGGCGAATGTGTAAAATATTGAATGCTAGGGACCAAATGAAAATGGAACTTAAAACTTAATGTTAAAAATACACCATTTTGAAATCTAGAGACAATGAAAATAAACTTAAAATTAAGGGGTAAAATAGTTGGTATAAAAATGTTTTATTTGAAAATTAAAATGAGGCTTTGAGCTTGAGCCTCTTGCTTATGTGTCCTGTTTCTCAACCTTCAATCATTATTCTGTTTAAGGTTTGGCAATTTTGCATTCAGTGGTCACATAGTGCCTATTTGTTTCCTTCCGCTAAATGGCATGCAAATTTATTTATTTGTTTCCAAGTTTAGAAATTAGGTAAGCTAAACTATTGTGATTTTGAGTTGTTTTATTTGATGAAACTCCAGGAGAAACAGGCAGGATGTATGAAGCTAATGTTGATGACGTGGGCTATAGGTTGGTTGCCATTTATACCCCTGTGAGAGAAGATGGTGTTGAAGGTCAACCTGTCTCAGCGTCTACAGAGTCAATTTCTGTTGGTAATTCACAATGTCATATCTTTTGTCATTGTTTTTTCCTAAGCTCTTCTACTTGATTTTTTTTTTAAAATGGAAACAAACTTTTCATTGATACAATAAAAAGAGACTAATGCTCAGGGTACAATAAGAGATAAAGATCATACAAAACTAGGTTGACGCAACCTTAGCATCCTCATCATATCTCAATATAAAAAAAGTAAAGAAAAAGGATTGACCTGGGTTTAGGGTTTAATCCAATGAGAAAGTCTTGTTTCCGTTTAAAAAAAAAGGATTGACTTTAAAAAAAAGAATATATAACCTACTGCTCAAGAGGGGAAGGGAAGATTAAAAAAGTATATATAACCTAAGTCAATCCTTTTTTGTTTACTTTTTTTAGAAGATTCCATATTCTTGTTCTTGAAAGATAGGTTTCATAGAAATATTCGTTTCTAAATAACAGATTTAAATTGAAAATTGAAAATACACAGATCATATGTACAACCTTAACCAAAGGGCTATTGTGCGTAGAAATACACCGTACTGAGCTAAAAATAGAAAGAATATTATGGAACAATTTTTAGATAGAAGTGAATTGAGAACTCACAAAACAAGTCTGTTTCTCTACTGCTTCCTTTCCACCTCTTCTTTGGGATGGCAACCTTGCAGTTCGACTGAAAGGTTTTAGATCTACCTAGGTGGCATTTACCAGGAGGAAAGAGATCACTGGGATTTGCCACAGAATAATTCAAAAAGGGCGAAGCAAAAAGAAATGATCAACCTCTTCAACCACCTCTCACATAACATAACTTACCCATGCAAGCTTTGATAGTGGAAGGACAGCTTTTCTAATTTGCTGGCTTCTATTGATTTTTTGACCAAACAATGAACTGTATCTTTATGGGAACTTTGATCTTCCATACTAACTTTACTATGAAGGAAACATTTTTTTTTCCAACAAAAAATGATCGGAGAAGAAATCATGGAGTTCTACAGAGACTGAACTTCTGTAACTCCAACGGTAGTGGATGAGAGCAGCAACTCCCTTAGGGTAGAGAGAAAAGTCCATCCCCTTGTTTCCTTGTCAAATTCTAGGATTCGAGTTGGCAACAGTCAGCTTGTCCTCCAAATATCTTCCCAAAACAAATATTCTTTCATTACTATTCATGATTAGGGACCCTCAAAGTCAAGATGTGATTAGTCATTAGATGATATTGATAACCCTAGGACTTTGACCATTGCCTCTTTCAACTACTCTGTAGTTTTTTCCCATTACAAAGCCTTATATGCTGCCTTTGAAAAAAACCCAAGATGATCTTGTTTTCCTTTGGAACTTCCACCACCATTTACTAACAAGGGCAATATATATATATATATATATATTTGTTTTCAAGTTGCCAATACCACTATAACCAATTATGGAGAAATCATGACAATTGGATACGAATGCTTGAAGATTCTTAGAATTTGGCTACATGACATCTTTAAATACTTTTCAAATTGGATATTAGTTTTCTTCCCATATCTCTGCTGTAGCAAATGTAATAATTTTTCTATATTAAATTATCATGAGTATGAACAATATTTATAGGTCTAAACCAAGGGAACTGCTTCATCGATGTTTTTATTTTTACTCTTCCCCCCCCCCCCCCCCCCCCCCCCAACACACAAAAGAAAGAGACTGAAGTTGTAAGATTTGCAATGTATACATTAGGAAAGAAGTAAGCAAGTGAACGAAGTAAAGGACTCTCACTAACCTGAACATTTTTTAATAATTAAGACCTTACTAACTGTTTAAAGGCGAGTATTCCCAATTAAGGCCTTAGGACTTGAAGTTTGTTGGGAAATGAAAGTTTTATCTTCAAGAACTGCAGAGGCATGCATTCCCAAATAGGTAGAGTGGTAACGCTTCCAGTGCTGCACAAATATTGACTTGTTGAAGACATTCATATCTGATGATTTTGATTGATCTCACTGAACTATTGCACATAATGTTGTGTAAATCTATTGCATGTTATGTCATTATAGCAAAGACCTATTATATCTGTTGTATCAGTCAATAATATTTCCTATTTTTCTTTCTATGAAATAACCCGATTGAAGTTTATTTTCTCAGAGCCCGATGTTGTTAGGGAAGTGAAGCAAAAGCTTGATCTTGGTTCTGTAAAGTTTGAGGTATGAAAAAAAAAATCCTTATATGCATTTGATTTTTATTTTATTATGGTAACAATCTAGGGCATTGTGTTGGTTCTCATTGGTTGAACATGTCATCAAGCGACATAATTCTGTTGATGGGTATATGCATCTTAAAATGTAAGGGTAGCAAAAGGGAGGAGTTGAATCTTTCTTAGCTACTGGTTGAGTTGGAACTTCTCTAATTCGAGTCAGGTTGTTGGCTTAGCCTAGTTCAACAATAGTAACCAAGTACGAGCCCCAGTTTCCAATAGTTATGTCAGAAGTTGAGGGATATGTTTTTAGAATACTGTAATATGATAATTTGATGATTGGCTGATGTAAGATTGACATTATTATGAAGTAGTGAAAATGGGAGAAAAATACCATTGTTCCTTGTTTTTCTGGACTTGATTTGGCCGGTTGCCCTTACTTTGCTAAAATGTTCTTGTTTTAACTCGTTTTCCATTGGATCGATTGCTCGATGCTCTTGTAACAGGTGCTGTATGACAAGGACCACGCTCAGAAGAAGGTGCGACCTCTTATTTCACACAACTTTTCTTGTTACAATTTACACTGTAGTTCGTTTTAAGGGTTAGAGATGGAAGACAAATTAACTATTATTCGGCTGATAACCTCCCAGATTTCCCTAGTTGGAAGCCTCGAGAGAAGAATTTTGGAAATTAATAAAAAAAGAGTGAAGGTTGTAAAGCCAGGTTCAAAGACATCTTTTCCAACTACTGAAATTCGTGGAAGTTATGCACCCCCATTTCATGTAAGTTTCTTCGGCTTTAAACGTGCTTGAGCTTAAACCTCCCATCCCTCCTCTATGGACTGGCATCTATATGGTTGTCTTTTTCTTCCCCTTTTTTTGTCTAGTATTTTGGCGCCAATAGTTTTAGCTATTTATTTACAATTTCATTATTATTTATGGGATATTTAATATGATAATGGTTGCATTGGAGATATTGGAGATAAAAGTCAATTTCAATCTTCAATTATTTGTTCTGCTTATGAGTGATTCAGAATTTGGCAATTTCATGACCATATGGATTTGCTGAAAGATTGAGAACAAGTAAGAATGACATATTTATAGGGCTCTAGGAATAATGCATAATTTATGAATCATAGATTAACATATGATTTTCCTTCAATGTGTTCTTTAAGTGTATCATGTTCTTAGGATTTGACACTTGGTTTGCGTATATCTTTAGCATTGGCCTTAGCACTCTTTCGTTGATACCTCATTAGATTGCTATGGATAATCCTTGTTGATGTGTCTAAATGATGGAACAGGTTGAGCTTTTTAGAAGTGATCAACATCGGCTTAGAATTGTAGTGGACTCCGAAAATGAGGTCGACTTGATAGTGCATTCCCGACACCTCCGAGATGTTATCGTCCTAGTGATTAGAGGCTTTGCTCAAAGATTCAACAGTACATCCCTTAACACTCTCCTCAAAATAGATGCATGATTGTTTCTACAGTAAAAAGAACAAAAACAGAGATGAAAGTACAGCCAATTCTTATCAAACTGAGTCACTCATCCCACCACCTACCATCCTTTTTTTTCCACAACTAGTTAGTTCATCATATATAAAGCTTCATCGTGCTCATTGTTGTTTAAAGCAGTGGTCACTGGATTGGTGGTCCAGATTCAATTGTATATCATTTGTGTTTTCTTCTCTTGTATATCTCAAGTTGTATCGAATTATTGTATCTTCATCTTCTTTCAATATAATGTGCTTGTTTATTATTATTAGAGCTTATAGTCTTGTATTGTATTGTCCACTATATTGTATAGTCGAGTGGATGTATCTGTTATATTTTTTGCTCTGCTTAGTAGTCTGATCCTTCATAAGGATATATATATGTGCCTTTTGTCAGATGAATAAATTAAGTGAGTTTTATTTACTCTGAGTCTAAATATGATATCAGTTGAATTTCTACGATTTTGAGGGTTTTGACGTGTGCTTCTTTAATTGGGAACTCAATCTTCTTATCATGATCAAAATGATCCTTCGTCATCTTCGGTGAGCCAACTTCTTCAATATTATGTGGTTGAACAATACGTCAATTGTATTTTCTTCATCACTTCAATAGCATCGATTTGATCCTTATTAAGAATAATAGAAAATATAGCAGATACAACCACTTGACTATACAATACAAGACTGAAAAAATTTAAGCTTTTATTAAGAACGAGTTAGAAACATCAAGACAATGTAACTTCTATATGTTTTCTTGTGTATCAAATCAATTTGACAAAATGGTTTGATTGATTAGAAGATTAAAGTTGGGATAAATAATTGTTATATTTTGTCATTTTTTCTTTAAATAAAAAATTGTGTCGCACAATGTGCATTTTCGGATAGGTAAGGCTTGAACAAGGTCAAAATTGTCATTTGTGGGTTTGTTATTTTCTTTTATATATATATTATCATCACAAAATTGGGATGAAAATGGAATTAGTTGAATGACTGAAAGTCTTGGAAATTTTGACATAAATGGAATTTAGTTATTAGTTGATTAGATTCTTCGTGTGCATATTCATAGATGATAATGATAGATAAGCTTGTAGTGTCGGAAGAAGTATTTGCTAAACAATCTCTAATGTCTAAATCAATTTAAATCTTAAATTATGACAATTACGGTAACCAATTCTAGATACGTGATCATAAGTTGTCTGTATGGTTGGATATATAATTCTATCATGAAACATAACCATGGACTTCAATTATCTTGTCAACTTCACCCATAGTATTAAATTTTCATCGATATGTTGATATTTCTACGTTTCTATGGATTCGATATTAATATGAGAGATAAATCGATACTTCCATTATATTATAGAAAAATACACGAAACACAACAAATAAGCATCAAAATGCCATTAATATAAATTTAATATAAACTATAGACATATTTACTTATTTGAAAAAAATAAAATGTTTATTTACTAATTTAAATTTATTTTTGAGATTTTTTATTTTTATAATTTTTTCAGAAATAACCATCAAAATCAATATTTCATTAATATTTTCATCGAAATTTTAGTAAAATTAAGACTTATATTTCTATTGACATCGATATTTTAAACCTTAACTTCACCATAGTTCAAGCCAAATATCTTCGATAAAAGAATTAGAAGTTCAAATTTCTCTGAACTAAAAAAATGGATATTTTTTTCCCCTTTTTGTACTAATATGGATCGTCTATTGCAGAACCAACTAACCAAGCTTATTTGTAAGGTATCTCAATCAATCACTATGCCCGTTTTTATGTGAGGGAGGAAATAATAACTTTTTTCAAAGCCACTAATTATCGCTGGCTTCCAATTTTTAATTCAAAACCAACTCATTGTCACCTGTCACCTCCCTATTATTATATTCAGAAGAGATGCATTTTTCAAGGTGTTTTGCAACTAAATACCAACATACAACATTGAGATTTGTCTTTCCCCTTATAAATGGGTTGGGATAGGATGGTTATAACAAAATGAATAATATAAACAGATGCAAGAAAGGGGGAAGCAATGGACCTCTTTTGTCTTTTCTATTTTTCTTTAGAAAGTACAAGCAGCAACATCACTAACAATAAGGACATTGTGAAACAAATAAAGAAGCAAAGTGGTAACAGGTCTTTCTACTCATCTGAAATTGCAGCAGTCCTCTTCTGCTTTCCTTGGCTGTTCTTCAACTTCTCTGTTTTTCTATTCCCATTATATTGGTTACTGACTGAACCCTCTTGAGCACTGCACATTTGAGACTTCAACTTGAATCCAAATTTCTTTGACACACTTCCCCATGCGCTCGAACCCTTTGTTCGCCCCAATTTCTCAATTTCTTGCCTCATGTTCGAGCATTCCTTCTCGAGCTCGGACACTCGCATCCTCATGTTATCCATCCCCACCTTCAAAACCTGATTCTCTCTAACAGCTGTTCCCCAGCCTCCTTCATTAGATCCAACAATCCCACTTCTCAACTGTCTGGATCCATCAAGATTGTCTGAAACCAGAAAACAGCCAGCAATTGAGGTCCTGAGCTGAAGCTGCTCAAAAAAGAGTACTTGAACGATAATTCTAAGGGGTAGCCTCTCATTCTGTGCAGCATGGGTACAAGCTTCTAAAGAAAGCTTCTGGCAGTCCATCAGTCGACATAGTTGTTCTCTGTCAGATTCTCCCAACCATGGGTGTGACTGCAGATTAACATTGGGAAAAATTAGCAAACATTATTAAGCCATAGGCCTGTGACTCGGTAAAAACATGCACAACACATCTTTGCATCTAAACAGAATGGTGGAATGTCAAATTTTAAGCTTATTCCTGCTTCAGTGTATAAAATTAATTTGTCTCGGGAAGTGTCCCCTAATCTGATTTGGTTCCTCATCTCCTGGAGGTCTTCGCATCCAAATTGATACTAATGTTATAACCACACAAGTTATTACAATGGTCCGGTTCTGTTTAGTCTGAAATTAAACAAGGGCAATTTAATCAACCATTGACTTGCTCATGCATAATGAACAAATAAATTTTGACAGAGATTAGAGAAGGAATTTTCAAGGGGTTGAGAGAAGAATGTGTTGAGATCTGAGATATGATTGCTTTTATGGCCTCCTTTGAAACGCTTGATGAGACTTTTGTAACTACTCTTTGTCAGTTCAAGATGATTTTGTTATTCTTTTGGGCTTGGGCTGGCTCTTCCCTCCCCACCCTCCTAGTTGAAATATTTCTTATCCAAAATAATAATATTTATTACTATTATTATTATTAAATGACAACAATAACTACTTCAAGCTGATTCGGCTAAGAATTTTAAACCAGGTAAATCAAGAAGCCTATAATATGAGGCAACCCTAAGTTATTGTACAACAACATGCACAAAGGATCCTGTCTAAAGAATGGGGTTGAGGCTCTGAGCGAAGATAAATGTTAGAGGATATCAAATAATAGACCAAACCTTTCTTCTCAATGATGCAGCCAGCCAATTAGATATCAATATGACTTGCATGTTGCAACTGTACAGTAACATGTAATTCATCTGCTATTGTAATATAATCCATACCTTCAGATATATGTCAATAGCACGATAAAGACCATCATCCAAAGGTCTAGCGTAATCAGGAACTGCAGCAGCAAGAGCTTGAAACTTAGGAAGCTTCAAATTAACATCGGGAGCAACTTCTGCAAGGTATCCATCTATCAGCTTTGCAACCATGGTAATTGGTGGCAAAGAGGGCGACCCTATCAGTTGTTCATCATCAATAGAACATGGAGAGGCACCCCCATGTGTGATCTGATCCACTGCGAGGAAGTGCTCAAGAATCCTTTGAACACAATCAACATTGTAAAGTGTCTCCATGGAGTAAGAGAAATTTGGCATCAAAAGATCTTCTAAAGTGGCTTGATCAAGCTGCATGCCCACCCTTTTCTCTGAGTTTGAGATGCAAGAGGGATTGACTCGAAGAATCATGGACGTACGTAATAAACCAAAAAGCAACTTAGTCGGAACTAGGCTCTTCTGCATTGGAAGCATCCTATCAATCTCTTCCAGTAAAAGTTTTTGTTCATCTTCTGAGGGTGGGGTCCCCAAAGCCACTGGTGCCAATCGACTACTCGATTCACTAGAACCTTGACGCCGATTTAGACCAGGAATGTACCTTTTAGCATAGGAAGTGACAGACCCTGCAATAATCTCCTGTTTGATACCACGTGATTCCATGACAGAAATTAGCCTCTTGTAAAGAGGCAAGCTCAAGGTCGCTGCATCCTCATACCACCAATCCAGACTTGAATCTTTTGGCCTAGCTCCTGTACTTATGCCATTCCACAAAACACTGCCACCTGGACTTTGCATGGGTCCTCCATGCTCCACAATTGGCCACCCAAATAAACTTGGGTCAGTGGATGCTTTAATAGCTAGTGACTCGATACATCTTTTAGTAATCTGGAGTTCATCTGCATGGGGGAGAATATCATCACAGGTCTGTAGTGCTATCAGAGAGTCCTTCCAGCTTTTGAGGACAACTTGATTCAGGAAGGCCTCAGTCTGAGAAATGAGATTACCCTCCCCATACTCCTCAGTCATTTCTAGGCGCTCAGCTGCACAACGAAGGTAGACAACATTTGAGGCTGTAAGTTCAAGTTTCACCCCGTAGCAGAACTTAGCAACCAGTTCAAATGTTTTGGCACCCCCAGGAATGTCAGGAATCTTTATTACACCTCGTTCCTCTTGTTCTTCAGGTGCTTCAGCAACCATTTTTTCCATAACCCCACTTCTTGATAGCAGAGGGAACTGCAATCATGAAAAGTAAAGAATTTTATTAATAAAGCATATGCATAATATACACTTTTGTAATGAGAAAGGCTAGCTTCTAACATTACATTCCACTAAATCAGAAAACTCATGAAATATTTGTAAACTGAAGCGGCAAACTCAAAGATAACAGGTTTACAGTTATAACTAAGTAAATTCAAAGATGTCATCCAGTAAGCCACTCCTTCAGGTTAATTCCCCAAACATGCATAGACAGTTAGTTTTAGAACTAGGCTTGTACTAATGCTGTAATCGAGGAAATAAGTCTAACAGACAATCCTTAAACCTAAGTGCCTCAGAGCTCAGGACATTAATATCTTACAAATTTCCTGACGTACAGCATTTTAGGTTAGGGAAATTGTTCCACTTCAATGAGAACATTTAATATTTACATAAGTTGCCCCAAACAGCTACAAATATAAGGGGAAAGAGGATTACCCAAGATTCTTCTTTAGAATTATTTTTAAAAATATATATATATTTTTTTTAACAGTGATTCAAATTTTAACCAAAGTTTTGTTTTCTTAAACACTCAAATGAGCTTGTTTGAATCTCTGTAAAACTAGATCCAGATTTAACTCCTCAAGGTCTTAAACAGAAATTAGAATAAGTCATTCCACAGTTCCCTCTAGAAAAGGAAGAAAATAAGGTTAATCACCAAGAAGCAAAAGTAATAGACAAGTAAATCGTTCAGCTGAATGACATCCTAGACTCTGCATGGGAAGTGTAGGGGAGAAAATATAAAAAAAAAAAAAAAAAAAAAACCTGAAGAACAATTAGAAGTTTCTGCACATGCATATTTGATTAAAGAGATGATATAAAGTACCTTGTGTAGATGGAATGACATCTCTCCAACTTCAACAATAATATCACTAGGCAGACCACTAGTGCAGAACCTGCAGCCATTAACAAAATAAATAAATTAAGTAGAAAGGTTTTCCCTTATTCATTCTGCTCCCGAGGAATTCCGTATTAGCAATATAGATGGGTGCCAAATTCAGATATAACCTTAAAACATGCCTATTTTCTTGACCTTAAAGTTTACATCTTAGCCGTGAACAATGAAGGAACAAATCCAAGCAAAATCGACATGTACAGGCATAATTGGTGAATACTGAGAAAAACTATCAGATAAGTTTGTCAAATTTTTCTACAATAAGTTGGAGCGAGTTGAAAACACTTGACTACTAAGAAAGCGATTTAGAAACCATGGCAACCTGAAGCACATTGGGTTTTCTAATCACAAGCAGTTGCAGCAATAACATCAATGAACTTACCAGTTACCATCACGAAATTTATAGTACTATTGGGCTAAACCTCAATTCTCTACCTATTTAATTTTTGAGACAAATGAAGAGAACCGTCTGCAATTTACAGAACCAATATCTGCTGCAGGAAAGAAATTGTCTAGAGTTTGAAGTTCAGGGTCCATACCAGGCCTGTCCTTGCCTCTGGAATGCATCATTTTTGGATCCTAGCTTCACGCAAGCCATCTTTCCACTGAAAAGGGTAGGAAAAAAAAAAACTTCAATGCAAGGGGCTTCAAAATACTACCTAGCTAAAGTGCAAAAGCACCCATCAAGCACATGTCACACAGAACCTCCTGAACGGAGGCCACTACAATTCCCCACACTACCTTGGTAGTTTCTGTAAGAAGCTCGTATAAGCAGAAACTGAAGCAAACCCCCTGCCAAATTACTCGTTCAAGACGAAATCAGCAGAGAACCCTAGAAACCCAAAGCTCAAATTTCCTAAACCAGCGGCAATGTAGCTCGTTGACTAGTTTCTCTTACCAAAACAACACACTACACAAACGGGTATTGTTTTAAACTAGTCAAACACTGTCAAACTACAGGAAGAAACGGTCACAAACTATCAATATAGAGAAGAAATAGGCAAATCCCTTTACAAATTGAGCTCTGAATTCATTTGAACAGAAACCTCCAGCCACCCACTTCACCAAAATACAACACCACCCAGAAAACACAAACACCCAGAACCCAGAAAAACAGATGAAAGCAAATCAGGACAGAAAAATTAGCTCAACCCCTTCAAGTCTTGACCTAACACCAACCAGCTGTTCGAAGAAGAAGAAATTTATGGTGTCTTACTTGTTTTCCAGCCTCTCAAACTCACCTAGAAGGTTCCAAAATCCAAACGCCAATGGGGAAGAAAGGACCAAAACCAAAAACCACTCATAGTAGCGATTAGAGAAAAGGGCACGAAGGAGTCAGTCGTTGCGTTAAGTCTAAGAGTGGTGCTGAAAGCAATGTCCACGCGAGACCCATTTGCCATAAAGCCAGCCTGAGCCTGCGGGGCTTGAGAGAAGTTGAAATTGAAAAACCCAACGCTGGTTTTACAATTACAATTACAATTAATGGCAGCTCCGAGTGAGAAGGAGAGAGAGAGAGAGAGAGCAATTTTTCAGAGGCACATGTGGGGTCGTTTGCCTTGAAACACACTCATTACTTTCTAGTATTTTGTTCCTTAAGCATCTTTAAACATGGCCTCCAACAGTAACGCAGTTGACCCATATCATAATCTGGATTAAATGAAGAACAATTCCTCAGTTTACTGACAAATTTAGAAGCTTTGAAGTAACAGCTATCCGTTTCTATCCAGCTAGGCCATGTGAATACATAATTTTGGCCTCTTTTGAAGGATTATATATATGTGTGTGTGTATAATATTAATGGAATACAAAATTTCAAGTAAAGAATTCAGCGAAACTTACAATGCAAATAATTAATTGATTTAAAGGGTTTTCATTACCTCATTGACATGGGTCCATGATCTCTTGGATTGACCAAGACGTTTCTCTGCCTATATTGATGGAAATGGTAGATAATATATGAGCTTTTAAGACAATAAAAGGCCCATTTTTATTAGTATTAACACAATAAATGTCATCACTTTCTTTCTTATTCCAATAGAAAGATCTGTCTTCTTAGTTGCTTTGCTATGAGAATTTCACTTTTCTTTTATGTCTTAAAAAACATAATAATAAAATCCTCATTTTTAGTCCAAGTGATTTAGCGCAACTATAATTGGTATATATTATCTAAGTTTGGAGGTTCAATCTTTTATACTCTATCAGTTGAAAAAATAAATACATTTTTAGTATCGTTTCAAAATTTTACAATCTTACCTTTGAATTTGAAGTTTGTTTCAATTTGATATTTAGGTTTCAAGATTTACACTTTTAAACTTCGATTTTTCATTTTTAGTGTTATTGTCAATTAACTAATTTAAAAGAATTAACAGAATTTAATTAATTAAATTTTACTATTTTTCATCATTATTAAAATTAAATTTAAAATTTCACTTCACAATTATTTTAAATTAATTAATAGACATTAATGTCAAAAACTAAAAGTAAACATTTAATAAAAAATCAAAGTTAAAAGTGTAAATATTGAAACCTAAATATCAAATTGAAACATAATCTAAATTTATAGAGTAAAATTCTAACATTTTGAAACTTAAGACTACATTAAAATTAAATTCATAACTTAAAAGATTAAAAGTGTAACATTTTCGTAGGTGGGCCAAATGCAAACTATTCATTTTTGAAGTGATCGACAGTTCAACCAATAGTTGCCAATTATTATTATTATTTTTTTTTAGGCTGCTTTTCTTCCTTAATTGCTTTAATTATTCATTCAATATCAAAAACATCCTTCCACTTCATATTTTGACACACTTTTTTTTCTTCTTCTTTTTTCCTTTCATGAAAAATTATTATGTTTTGCAGATTGCAAGTATTAAACAAAAGTCCATAATTTATTTGAATGAGAAAAGCTGCTATTTGTAAGCCACATCTTTTAGGCTCTAAATTCTAATCAAAGTTGTTGGTGAAAGAAACTTCCAAGGTCTCCCATGTGAGGCAACCGGTTGGTGAAGGAATACTTTATAAACCAAATGTTAATAAAAATTATCAGTTTTGTCCTTAATTTCGTATTATAATCATTAAATAATTTTACGTAACTAACATGGACAATGTAAAGTCAAGATTTTAGTAAATTATTAGAAAAAATAAAAATATAGCAAAAATATATGTGCCTATCAGTGTCTATTATTAATAGACAATGATATTTTTGTTATATTTATAAATATTCTAGCTCATTTTGCTATATTTGAAAATAACCCTTTTAACTATGTATTTGCCTCGTTGTATCAACTTGGACCATAAACTTTTAATTTCATCAATTTTAAATATGAATTTATACAAGTGTTGCAATTTTAACCCCTAATTTACCTACTAATTTAAACAAGAAGAAAATTTAAAAATATTCATAAACTCATTAATTTTAATAAAATAAAGTTATGCACAAATAAATTTGACAAATGCACAAATTAGCCAACAAATAACATTCCCAAAAATTCATAAATTTTGACCACAAAAAAGTAGCTTTGTGTTGTTTTTCTCTAAAAAAAAAAATTATTTATTTATAAATCTCATATAGTATATATATTGTACGATTCATTAAACGTATAAAACTAAATTTTTTAACATTTTATTTAGAACTTATTAGAAGATTAAAATTGTAACCCATTTTAACTTTTTAAACTTTTAAGGTTAAAATTTTAACATATAAATTTAGGGTCAAATTGATTTTATTTAGGATTAGTAGAATAGTTTTAATGGAATAGAATGGAAATAGCTATCTAATATTAAAAATATTCTAATTCAAACTAGTAAAATACAGCTTGTCAAATATTCAAGGGAATTGTGGTCAATTAACGGTAGTTGCCCCCTCCCTAAGGTATAAAAGTTTGATTGCACTCATTTTGTTTTTATAATTTTTTACTTTTTTATAATAAATTTGTCTAGCTCATTTTTCTTTATTTATTTTTAATTTGGGTTATTAATGTAACTTTTATAATCAACTGTCAAAATGAACGTAGTTCAACTGACATAATATTTATACTATCAACTTTAAAGTTAGAAGTTTGATTCCTCCATCCTGTATATTGTCCAAAAAAAAAAAAAAAAAAAAAAAAACTTTATTAAACCATATATTTTCTTTTAACTTATCCCTGCAGTTGCCCATTCACTTGTACCTAGTTTGGGATAACTTATCAATACTTCAACAAGACATCTTATTCCATCATCACTTATTCACTAGTCTATTTTGGCTTTATCACTACTCCACAATATCGTTTATCTATTGTAATTGCTCTCTATCAAATAGCTCAATGATGAGTTAATTTGATGAGATTGAGTAGTCCAATCCCATCACTAAATCAGACCAAGAAGGTTGCTTTTGTATTAATTGCACACATAATATTGTAGAAAATGAGACCAAACTCCCAATTAGCTATGTGAGAATAGACTATCTTTAACAAATTAATAGTTTGGCCTACCAACAAGCACCCATATAGCTTACATTCTAATATATACACATCAATCTACTTGTTAAGTGACATATGCTAACACTCCTAACTACTCATTTACATTTTGAACCATTATAATTACATATTTTTTTGGAAAATGATCGTAAACATAAAAAAAAATCAAATTATTTATAAATATAGAAAATTTTCATTGTCTATCACTCGAGCGGTAGAATTCTATTGCGGCCTATCGCTGATAGACAGTAAAAATTTTCTATATTTTTAATAGTTTGACTCATTTTTCTATATTTGAAAACAACTCTATTTTTTTCCTATGAATAGGAAAATAGTGGTTCCCAACTCTTACCAAATATTCTCTAACAATGTTTCTCCTAATGTGTTATTCTATACAAACCTACACTAAAATAGGAAGTTTGTATCTACCATTCAAATTTCTCATCCTACTTATACTTTGTTATCAAATGAACAAAAATTTGGCACTTTAAATAATAATATAATAATAATAATAATAATAATAATAATAAGTTATGGTCATTGTTTTTATTTTACAAATGTTGATAATATTGGGAACATTATTGTGGGCACACAATAAAAATAAAGGTAAAGGTAGAAAAATGTTGTGGGGAAAGATAATAATTATGAGTGTGCATGATGTGGGAGAAATTTCAATGTCACAAAAAAAATATATATATATATATTTTTTAAATTATTTACCTTTGCCTCCCCCCCCCCAAAAAAAAAAAAAAAAAAAAAAAAAAAAAAAAAAAAAAAAAAAAAAAAAAAAAAAAAAAACTTTGGATATTGGAGAAAGGTAAAGGCTTTGCATGTGAAATGAAGCCTAAGAAAAAGTGTTGAAAGCTGAAACAAACCGTGGCTTCTTTGTCTGAATAGCGTTGCGTTTGGGGAGACAAAATGGAATTTCTCACATTTCTTTTTCCTTACTCTGTCAGAAACCCAAACTTCTCTTTCACATACATCACATTATACATCAAACTTTTATTCATATTTTCATTTATATTATTTGGATCAAAATTGTTGTTGGAGGGTTGATATTTTATTAATTAAATCTAGAATAATTCATCAACTTAAGCTTTTGGGTCGAAATATATAGCATTTTGGATGAATGGTGAGTGTAGTATATTTTATTGTTTTAATGTTTTTGTTTTTGTTTATCTAAAAAACATAAGGCTGTTGCTTGCCTTTCTGGGAACGGATTTAGTGGCTCAAGAACATGGAGTCTTGGAAATTGGATTGGAAAGGGAAGAAGCCGTTCGAAGTTGTCTTCTTATCCATCATAACTTGTAAGTTCAAGTGAATTTGAAATTTTGGTGCATCATTATGCTAATTTCTAGTCTATTTATTTTAATCATTTTTTATATTTTAATTAAAAACTTCCTAAACATTCATCGAAAAGTTAAAACCATTTAATGTAGCAGTAGATGTGACAAATAAGTTCATAATCTTATAGAGCAATACTAATATCCTGATGGTGTTGAAGGAAAAGTATTTCTTTGTCCTTAAATTTTGAATATAGTTTTCATTTAGTCTTTAGGGTTTCAAAATCTTATTCTTTTACTTCTAAGTTTTGAGTTTGATTTTCATTTGTAGTCAAGAAGTTTTAAAATATTACAATTTTATCCTTCAGTTTTAGAAATTCTATTCTCTACATTTATAATAATATTCATTTTTTATCCTTGGTATTGACTTTCAATTAATTAATTTAAGATAATTGTGATATTGATCTCTAATTAATTTTAATGGTGACACAAAATTAATGAAAACTAATTTAATCTTTTTAAATTTATTAATAAAATATTAACATAGATGACTAAATGTGAGTATTAGTGAACACTTAAGAAGTAAAAGTGTAAAAACTTGAAATTTAAGATAAAGTGAAAACTAAACTCCTGTAGTCAAAGTAAGCATAACTCAACCGACATACAAATATATTAGCGGCTAAGAGATCTGTGGTTCAAATTCTTCTATCGATTGTACTAAAATGAGAACTAAACTTGTGTAACATTTTTTAACCGCAATATAGAAATTATACTCGAGATTCAAGACCCGGAGACCCGTAAAAGGTAGTATTCCCTGGCAAAATATTGATGGATGTTCATAAGTCAGAATTCAGAATGTAATGCTGGAATACTTCAGATTTCAAAACTCACAACGAAGAGGTATTCGAAGCATTACGGGAGCAATAATGCTATGAAAGACCATTCAGTAACAGAAGGGAAAGCCTAGAAAGAGTGAAAACAGACGAAAAATGGCAAAACAGATAAAAAGCTCCTTCGAGAATTATACTAACCAAAAATAAACGCAATTTTATATTGAACAGTACTTTCATGAGGAAAAGCACAACCACAACACTGACTGAACGAAACCATATAAAAATCTGCTTCATGTGAACGATACAGACAGACACCAGATCGCACATCAGCTTTGTGTCAATCTGTCGAAAAAGGATGACTTCCATCTAAAGCGATGCTAAACATTTACAAGCAGAAAATGTTAATAATAATATATAAATGTAGATATCCATAACCTATATAGGTTACAAAATATCATAAAACTCCCATTGAATTTGATATTGTAACATACCTCCCCATTGAATTCAATCTTGTAACATACACCATCTCATATCCTATAAATAGTAGTATATGTTACCTTTGTAATACACACCACAATTGAGTTCAATTGTCATTTCTACTTTCTTATTTCTCTCTACTTTACTACTTTTGTTCTTCCTTTGTTCATTGTATTATTCTTATTTTATAACACGTTATCAGCACGACTCTACCACTTTCATTTGCAAAAGGTAGGTTAATTTTGTTTTTGCTTTTGTTTTGTGTTATGAACGTTCTATGTATACAGTGTATATGTATCAAATACATCATATATACACTGTGTATGGTTTAAACGTTGACATGTTATTTTATGCAATATTGACATATTACTTTTACAAAGTTATTATTCGATTCATATAATATTATGATTAAATTTATCTTATTCTTTAGTTTATGTTTTATCTTATTAATCATGTATGAGAATAATATATTATGTATAATATGATTGTTCATTCCCTATAAGATCTTTTATCCTTTTATTTTTCCTAAACTTATACTTATTTGTGTCCTTCATAGCATTGATCTAAATGATTATACCATTTTTATCTAAACATTTTGTTAATCATTTTATATAGATATATATGAGCATGTTGTAAAATTAATATATATTGCAATTTGTTTATTTGAATTATCATTAACATGGGAATAAAATATGCATATCTAAATTCTCATTACTTGATAATTTAATTAAAAAGATTGATATATTGCTATGTATTATGATATGTATTATACCTTTAATTGATCATAGACATGTATATTTTAAATCACTATGTATTAATTTGTTACATTTTGTATTATGTACAATATGGTTTACTATTATTATTATTATTTTATATATAATATCATGTCTATAATACATATATATGTTGAGCATGTTATTTATATTGGTTAAAATATATATATATATATATATATATATATATATACAACATGTAGTATTATCTATATTGTTTAAAATGCATATTTGATATGTTTATTAAATTTCTAATATAAGTATATTTCTTTGCTATAGTTTTACCATGACAAGTCTTACCAAATTAGAGTTTTTAGCTCTTGATATCAATGGTAACAATTATTTATCATGGGTACTTGATGTTGAAATTCATTTGGATGCCATGAATCTGGAGAAACAATTAAAGAAGGAAATACGACTTCTAGTCAAGAAAAGGCAAAAGCCTTGATTTTCCTTCGACATCATCTTCATGAGGGGCTAAAGACTGAATATCTTACAGTAAAAGATCCCTATGTTCTATGGCAAAGTTTAAAGGAAAGGTATGATCATCAAAAAACAGTAATTCTTCCTAAAACTCGTTATGATTGGATGCACCTAAGGTTGCAAGATTTTAAATCAGTAAGTGATTATAATTCCGCACTATTTAAAATTAGTTCAAAATTGTTGTTATGCGGAGAAAAAATTACTGATGAAGATATGTTAGAGAAGACATTTTCTACATTTCATGTCTCGAATATGCTCCTGCAGCAGCAATATCGAGAAAGAGTTTTAAAAAGTATTCTGAACTTATATCATGTCTTCTTGTGGCTGAACAAAATAATGAGCTATTAATGAAAAACCATGAGTCTCGACCAACTGGAGCAACACCATTCCCTGAAGTGAATGCTATAATTTCAAATAATCATGGTCGAGGTCGAGGTCGTGGTCGTGGTCGTGGTCGAGGTCGTGACCGCGGTAGAGAAGAAATAACTATTCTTTTCGTGGTAATAATTATTCAGATTTCAAGAAAATCACAAATACTGATGATCAAGAAGAAAAACTCCACAAAATAAGAGCTTTAAAAGTGTTGAAAATCAATGCTTCCGATGTGGTATGAAGGGGCATTGGTCTCGTACCTGTCGTACGTCCAAACACTTAGTTGATCTCTATCAAGCCTCATTAAAGGAGAAGGAAAAAATGTGGAAGCAAATTTGCATATCAAGATGATGTATTTGACCCTTCCAACATGACGCATTTAGATGTGCTGATTTTTTTGAGTCCCTAAAGAGAAAATTGATGCTATTGAAGGAGTCGCAAATACTTCCTTTGATTATGATAATGTCCAAAAGTAGTTTTGTTTTAGTTTTCTCTTTCTTTTACATTTGCAAGCTAATTTTTGAATATTTATAGTAGTTTTGTCTTTAATTTTTAGAATTATTGTAATCCTTTTTTTTTATAATAAGAATCATGGACATTTCTCATATTTTGGCTGACTCAAAGATGAATAATGAAGACTTATGCTTGGCAGATAGTGCAACTACGCATACAATACTTAAAAATAGAAAATACTTTTCTAAATTGACAATGCTTGAAGCAAATGTCAATACAATATCAGGTTCTGCAAACTTGATTGAAGGTTTTGGAAAAGCAAACCTTATTTTACCTAGAGGAAAAAAATTCACAATTAATAATGCTTTGTTCTCTAGTAAATCGAAAAGAAATCTATTGAGTTTCAAAGATATACGTCAAAATGGTTATCATGTTGAAACTAACAATAAAAATAATATAGAATATCTCTATATTACATCTATTGTTTCACATGGAAAGCGTATATTGGAAACACTGCCTGCTTTTTTCTTCTGGATTATATTATACACATATACGAGTAATTGAAACATACACAACAATGAACCTGAAGTTCATGAATCCAGATATATTCATCGTTGGCATGATCGATTGGGTCATCCTGGATCAATAATGATGAGAAGAATTATCGAGAATTCTCATGGACATCCATTAAAGAACCAAAAGATTCTTCAATCTAATGAATTATCATGTGTTGCTTGCTCTCAAGGAAAATTAATAATTAGGCCATCACCAGCTAAAGTGGGAATTGAGTCACCTACATTTTTAGAACGAATTCATGGTGACATATGTGGACCTATTAATCCACCAAGTGGACCATTTAGATATTTCATGGTTTTAATTGACGCATCCAGTAGATGGTCACATGTGTGTTATTATCAAGTCGAAACCTTGCATTTGCAAGATTACTTGCTCAAATAATCAAATTAAGGGCACAGTTCCCTGATTATACAATCAAAAGCATTCGACTTGATAATGCTGGTGAGTTTACATCCCAAGCATTTAATAATTATTGTATGTCAATTGGGATAAGTATTGAACATCCTGTAGCTCATGTTCATACACAAAATGGATTAGCAGAATCATTCATCAAACGTTTACAATTAATTGCTAGACCATTACTTATGAGAGCAAAACTTCCAATATCTGTATGGGGTCATGCTATTTGCATGCAGCGTCACTTATACGCATAAGACCGACATCTTATCATAAGTACTCCCAGTGTAATTAGCTTATGGTCAAGAGCCAAATATTTCCCATTTGCGAATTTTTGGTTGTGCAGTATATGTTCCAATTGCCCCACCACAACGTACTAAAATGGGACCTCAAAGGAGATTAGGAATATATGTCGGATTTGATTCCCATCAATTATTAGATATCTTGAACCCCTGACGGGTGATGTATTTACTGCACGATTTGCTGATTGTCATTTTAATGAGACAACTTTTCCAACATTAGGGGGAGGAATTAGAATTAAAGTTGAAAATGAAATTGCCTGGAACGCATCGTTATTGTCTCATTTAGACCCTCGTACAATCAATGCGAACTGAAGTTCGAAAAATAATTCATTTACAAAACATAGCAAACAAAATGCCAGATGCTTTTACAAATGTTAAGAAAGTGACCAAGTCATATATTCCAGCTGTTAATGCTCCATCTAGAATTGAAATTCCAACTCAGCAAGTTGTTACAACTAATGAGTCAACGGTACGCCAGAAGCGTGGTAGACCAGTAGGTTCAAAAGATAAAAATCCTCGAAAAAGAAAAGTAATCAATAGTCAAAATGACTCAATTGAAAATGAGAAGATTAAAAAAGAATCTCCAGACATGACTATTGATAAAATGTCGAAGAGACTCAAGTATATGAAGATAACAGTGAGATCTCGATAAATTATGTAATGACAGGAAAAAGATGGAATAGAACTGATGTAGCCATAGACAACATTTTCGCTTATACTGTTGCTCATGATATTATACATGAAAATGAGGTTGTGAACCTAGATCTGTTGAAGAATGTCGCCATAGAAAGGATTGGCTTAAGTGGAAAGAAGCATCCAAGCAGAATTAAACTCACTTTCAAAACGTGAAGTTTTGGACCTGTAGTCCATACACCTGAAGGTGTAAAACCTGTGGGATACAAATGGGTATTTGTACGTAAAAGAAATGAAAATAATGAGGTCACGAGATACAAAGCACGATTGGTTGCACAAGGATTTCTCAAAGACCAGGCATTGATTATGAGGAAACATATTCACCTGTGGTGGACGCTATTACATTAAGATATTTAATTAGCCTGACTGTATATGAAAAGCTTAACATGCATCTTATGGATGTAGTCACAGCATATATATGGATCTCTGGAAAATGAATCTATATG
Source organism: Lagenaria siceraria (assembly GCA_002890555.2). Taxonomy (NCBI): domain Eukaryota; kingdom Viridiplantae; phylum Streptophyta; class Magnoliopsida; order Cucurbitales; family Cucurbitaceae; genus Lagenaria; species Lagenaria siceraria. The sequence continues at coordinate 923,313 of CM016485.1, forward strand.
AAAATCCCTGAAGGATTTAAGATACCTGAATCATATAATTCAAAATCTAGAGAATTATATTCAATCAAATTACAGAGATCATTGTATGGATTAAAAAATCAGGACGGATGTGGTACAATCGTCTAAGTGAATATTTATTGAAGAAGGTTATCAAAATAATCCAATTTGTCCATGTGTGTTTATTAGAAATCACAATCAGGATTTGCTATTATAGCTGTATATGTTGATGATTTAAATATAATTGGAACTCCTGAAGAGCTTTCAAAGGCAATAAACTATCAAAAAAGAATTTGAGATGAAAGACCTTGGAAAAACAAAATTTTGCCTTGGCTTGCAAATTGAACATTTAGCTGATGGAATTTTTATTCATCAAACGACATATACAGAAAAGATTTTAAAAAGGTTTTACATGGACAAAGCACACCCATTGAACATTCCAATGGTAGTTCGATCACTAGACGTGAAAAAGGATATCTTTCGACCTCGAGAAGATAATGAAGAACTACTTGGTCCTGAAGTACCATATCTTAGTGCAATAGGTGCACTTGTATCTTGCTAACAACACAAGACCAGATATAGCATTCTCAGTGAATTTATTAGCAAGATACAGTTCTTCTCCAACAAAAGACATTGGAACAGAGTTAAACATGTACTCCGTTATCTTCGAGGAACGGTTGATATGGGTTTGTTTTATTCAAACAAATCAAATTTTGATCTAGTTGGTTATGCAGATGCTGGATATTTATCTGATCCACACAAAGCTAGATCTCAAACAGGTTATCTGTTTACATGTGGAGGAACTGCTATATCTTGGCGGTCTGTAAAACAGACCATTACAACCACTTCTCAAATCATGCAGAAATTCTTGCAATTCATGAAGCTAGTAGAGAATGTGTATGGTTGAGGTCAATGACTCATCACATTCGAGGAACATGTGGCTTGTCTTCTGGAAAATTTTTACTACAATATTATATGAAGACAATACAGCATGTATAACCCAAATCAAAGGAGGGTATATAAAGGAGATAGAACAAAACATATCTCACCAAAACTCTTCTACACGCATGACCTCGAAGAAAATGGCGACATTAATGTTCAACAAATTTCTTCAAAAGATAACTTGGCAGACTTATTTACAAAGGCATTACCCACATCGACATTCGAAAAGTTGGTGCACAACATTGGAATGCGACGACTTAGAGACTCTCAAGTGATATATTCATGAGGGGGAGTAGAATTACTGTACTCTTTTTCCCTTGGCTATGCTTTTCCCCTAGAGTTTTGTAGCAAGGTTTTTTAATGAGGCAGGAAAGTATATAAAATAATGTACTCTTTTCCTTCACTAGGATTTTTTTTTTCCATTGGGTTTTTCCTAGTAAGGTTTTAACGAGACATTTATTTTATATAATATGGATATCTAAGGGGAGTATTATAAATGTAATATAAATGTAGATATCCATAACCTATATAGGTTACAAAATATCATAAAACTCCCATTGAATTTGATATTGTAACATACCTCCCCCATTGAATTCAATCTTGTAACATACACCATCTCATATCCTATAAATAGTGGTATATGTTACCTTTGTAATACACACCACAATTGAGTTCAATTGTCATTTCTACTTTCTTATTTCTCTCTACTTTACTACTTTTGTTCTTCCTTTGTTCATTGTATTGTTTGATTCTTACCCCAACAGCTAAAGAATTATATTGCAACCAAAGTCAGGACAACTGAATTACATAATGCAGATCTTGCTAAAGAACTAGATCTAAATCTAATCCACAAAAACCACATTATATTAAAATAAAACAATGGTGTCCTATGGAATTCATCTGATCTTCGGCCGCTTGGGAGCATTACCACTAGGACCAGCTCGAAACTTCCCAAAAGTTTTCATCTTCCTTCTCTTCCTCTCTTCTTCACTGTCTGATTCATCACCCTTTTCCCTGTCTGCATTGCTTGCTTCCCTCTCCAACTCTTCCCACGTCTTCCCTTGTTCCTCCTCCGAATCACCATCAGAATATTCTTCTTCCTCATCTTCTGATTCCACTAACGATGCACTATCAGAATCATCCTCTTCTGAGTCGGATTCAGGCTCAACATCTGATGGCTCATACCCCTTGTCTGACTCCTCAGAGTTGTCAGATTCAGAGTCAGTAGCTTCCAAATTCAAGAATTCCCATCCACCATCATCAATGAAGCTCTGTGGATCATCAGTAATTGTCTTAAGAATTTGTCGCCAGTTCAAATTCAGCTTACTTTCATAATATTTGATGTCTGTTGTGTCAAGCCATTCCTTGATACCATCCAGTGACGTGGAAGGGATAGAATCAATCCGAAGAACATCTCGCTTGAAGTCTTTAAACACAATTGTCATGTCAAAATTCTTCTGTCCAAAGCCAACTCTCTCTAGATTTACTATTTCAATTTCACCAAGAGTGACAACAAGGAAAGGTGTTTCAATAAGTTCCACCAGGCAGGTTGAGGTTGGGACAATAAAGGCAGAAGATTTATAAGGAACTCCATGAAATCCGAGCTCTCTCAGAGGCTGATCAAACTCAAGGTCAAGACCACTGAATTGGGGCTGGCCCCAAAGATCATTGACGCGGTTTACAAAACTCTGAAAGTCCATGTTTATTTTATTCTTCCTGTCTCTCTCCCTTTGCTCTTCCTCGATCTCATCTGGGTCGTAGGCTGATCTCTTTCCACCTCCTATGGTCTGGACAACATCCATTACCTCAACATAGAACTGTACATCTTTGGTTTTCTTATTCCCCACCATTATATGGTTGTGCAGATGAAAATGAAGTAGAGTGATCATTTCCTTCTCCGCTGGCTGGAAAAATGCATGCTTGACATTGCCAAACATAATGTCCACCCGTTCCTCTGATCTAGTGGTAGCATATCGAAATCCATTCAAATGTGCTTCAAGAGTCCCAGGTAACTTCCTTCCACGTCCACCAAAAGGGGGGCGAATCCAAAGCTCCGGCAACCTAATTGGCTTGAAACGATTACCAGCCAACTGGAGCTTCTCCTGTGTAACCAATGTTGCCCTCTCTGCTCTCTCAGACTCCCTAGCAACAACCTGTCTCCGCAATGTTTTAATTAACTGTACTATTTCACTGATGTGTCTTGGGTCTTTGGAGCGGAATGAAACCTCCTTCAAGTATATAGATCCCTGGAATTTCAATGAATTTGCATCGTGAGGACTGAAAGGAGTCCCGGGAACATTGAAAATTATTCTAATATAACAAGTGCGGTTGGTGTCCTGCTGGCTGGAAACAGTCCTTATAGTAGCAACATGGAATGGAACCATGCTACCATAAATAGGCAATAGTACAGTTTCATTCTTCTGGTCAATATGAATCATTAGATCTCTTTGAGGAGGCAAATCATTTACACTCTTATAAGCAATCAAGTCTGCTGCAGTTCTCATAGAAGAACGATTATCGCCAGCTCCATTTCCAACACCAGCTAGTCTCCTAGCTGTTTCTTCATTCTTCTGACGGGCTAGTTCAGCCTGATGCTGCCTGCGGAGCTCCTCCTTTGAGATCTCATGATTATCTGACCTTAAAGTCGTCTTTGAGACTACTGCCTCCTTTCTATTAGCTTCAGTTTTTACCTTGGACTTCTCTTCTTCCTCCTCGTCTTCATTAAATGAATATGCTATGTCCTTGAAACTCTTCGAGCTTGGAGCAGTCAAAACTTTTGTTTTCTCTTTGCCTACAATAACTGTATCAGCAATCAATAATGAGAAGTTTTGGTTCTTCGTTTTACCTGCAGAACCCTGCAATTTATCAGTTGGCTTCAAGTTCTGGAAACCAAGTGAAACATTAAACACCATGCCTGCCTTTACAATGCGATCATTTTTGGCATTAATATTCAACCCAGACTCACGAAACTCAAGACCAATGCCTGTCCCAGCTGATTTAGTAAGATTGGGAACCAGCTCAGGAGATTCTTTCTTAACAACAGAAAGAGCTGCTACATATGCAGCATTCACCTTATTTCCAGGCTTCAACATCCTGATGGCCACTTCTTGGGCTTTTAGAAGGACCTCATAAGCCTTGCTTTGCAGTGCATTAGCATCAATCAAGAAAGTTCTGGCAACATTAGAGCAATAGCTCTTGTATCGGGACCCCACTGCACATATTATCACACTTGCAGGATCATAATGAAGTAACTCATCGTTGCTGGCAGCACTAGGCCTGAGATCAAACTCTCCTCCACTCTGAAATATTGGAGGGTAACATATGTCAACATTGTCGTCAGTCTTCAACTTCACGCCAGCTTTTGTGGGTTCCAGGATGGCTTTCTCTGTCTCATCCATCAATGATGAATGGGTGATTTTCTTCTCCTCATCAATCACATTTTCCAGCTTCGGGACGACAACTTTATTCATCACATTAACAGTTAAATATGCAGCTTTCTTGATGTTCATAATTTCATTATCATCTTTGTAGGCAAATAAGTCAGATAACCCCTTTGTTATGTCACCCAATTCAAAGTTGGCACTTCTTAGCTTCCCAGACCATGTCTCTAAGAGGTTCCCTTCAGGAGCTTCTCTAGCTATGTATCCAACTACTGGGTTTTCCAGGCCATCTGCCTTTGACTGAGCTCGAATAGCACGAAATATAGAATCCACCATCATCATTCTTTGCATCAAAGGCAGATTTTTTTATAACATCAAGTAGAGAGGCCTTCTTTTGGCTACACAGAAAATGGATTTGTTTCTTGGTGAACACAATTATAGTCTCTGGGAACTCATAACCGAACAACCAGATATGCAGCGCTGAAGACTTAAGGTACCGCAGATCCTCTGATGCTGGAGGTGTCCCGATAGCTAGTACATCTGAAGAGCTCCACATATCAGATTTGTGTTCACCCCAATGAGTATATATAGCTTTCAGTCTTGTGCTGAAGTTCACTAGATCAATAGCATACATATTCCCTGCTGCACTGGCCTTCCCATTGGGAGGTTGGCTATTACCATTTCTACGATCAGCCATAGAGATTATAGAGCCACAACACTGTTGACCAAAAAAACCCCGAACAAGGTGAACAAACCAAAAAAGTGATAACAATAATCTTCGGGGAGTTCACCAAAACAAGGAAAAGAATCATCAAACAGTCGAGAATAAAATAAAACTCAAATAATATTGGATTAATAGTTAGGGCTACACCTTCATTTTCAAAAACAAAGTTTTGATTTCACTTTGACCCATGAACCAAGCATAAAACGTTTACAATGACAGTTTACATTTCAAGCTGAGCTATATCTTCAGTGTCTGGAAACACAACAAAATTCAGAAAGTGCTAATGACAAATGCATAAACAAATTTTTAAATGCAAGTTAAAAGTTTCCAGTCTTTATGACCTCCTTGAGAAGAATCAACCAATTACTCCATAACTGAACAAATAATTTTAAAAAATGGTGCTAGAGTATTCACAATCTGCACGTTGTACGTTATCAAAATCAACAGTCTAAGTTTTAACACAATGATCCTATGAATTAATGAAGAAATTAATAGATAACCTATGATGGGGGGAAGGGACTAACGTAAATTAGCAAGGCTTCAATAATAAAATCTCAATTCACATTTCAGTTAGCTGTAAATCTAAAACTCACCTGAACGTTCTCAACTTCAACCCGACAAATTTGGTAAGAAAATTGCATTTAGATGTTAATGCTATAGTAATAATGTGTAGCACAGACCTACCAACCTAACCTCAAACTGCCTGAACTTCCCACAAAAGCCCAACCCCTCAAACTGCCAAACCAACTGGACGAAACTGGCAATAAGGTGATTCAAAAGGCGAAAAATCTATGGATAAATGTGGTCAACCCAATGTTGTGCGATATTGGTTGGAAAGGAATCGATGCCTATTGAGGACAAACAAGCTCCTAGGTTGGATGGATTTGATATTATCGTTAATGCAGCTTCTTGGTATACTTTATCAAAATGATTTTGTTATTATCCTTCCTCGGGTATTAATTTCAGTTGGAATGCATTTTTCCAGTTCTAGGGTTTGGTTCTAGAGCGAACATCTTGAAATTTCGTCTAATTTCGTATCTTGATGAAATTATAGCTTCGTAACTTTCCAGAACTCAACGAAAAGTAGGGTTTCTTTGTTGAAAAAGGAAAACAATAAGGCATATTGCAATCTAATTAAAGTAGCAAAAAGAACACAGCCGATGCGGAGAGTTCAATCTGAATAAAATCACACAAACACACATGCCTTTTCTTGAAACATTGTGAGGGTTTACGTTATAGTAGAAAAAACATACCTGGTATCGAAGAACTGGAAGGATGCAAGATCATACAAGTTGTGGAAGCTGAAACAGAGGCAAATGCAGCCAGAAACCCTAAAAAAATCCAAGCTACGGTGCGAGCGAGAGATGGGTCTGTCAGAGATGAGGGTGAGATGATTCACGAGCACGAGAGAAAGAGAGAGAGATGAGGATGAGGAGATTCAGAGTTTACAGAGAAAGAGAGACGGAAATGGCGACCGACACAAGAGAAGTGGGATTGTAAGGAGAGGGAAGAGGGCTGCAGCTATGTATCGAGACAGAAAAGGGAGGGAGCCGAGGGCGGGCGGGCGGGCAGGCAGAGATTTATGTATATATTTCCTTTTTTACCATTTTTTTTTTTCACAACAAATAATTGATGATATTGAATATTGATTCTGATCTATGAAAGTTTACTTTGCTTCCATAAATATTTTCCATATTTTGGTAAATTTATACCGATGACCCTTTTCATAAGGCTCAAATAAAACTTGACTCTCTTTCTCTCTTTAGTTTTATAACATTTTGTTTGCATCATATAACGTAAAATTATGGAATGGAATCTATTGTGTATGTGTGGTACTTGATTCTCACTCTTAATTTTAGTTACTCGTTTCTTGCTTTCTCTCCTCAATCATCTCTACTCATAGTCGTCATATGAGCATTTTTCTTCACTGACCACCACTGATTTCTTTTTGCTTAAGTACTTCAATTTGAAAATGTAAACTGTGATTGAGGAAATAGCTAGCAATAGGAATCAAATTGGGATACAACTTTCGGATAAGGAGACAGAGACAAAGCATTTGGGACTTGGCGGCGGGTGCGGGTGCGTGTGTGTAGGGAGCAATAATCAATTGAAGAGCAAGAGCGAGGAGCCAAAATCGAGAAAAATGAAGTACACATGCACACGAATGAGTCCCATTACGTAATTTCACCCTATGATAAAGAAGTAAAAGTTATAAACTTGTGTATTTTAGAAAGTGAGTTTGGTTTCATTTGAGCCTTGAGAAAAAGGGTCATCTATATCAAGAAAGTGAAAAAAAAAAAAAAAAAAAACTCAAATGTATTGTTTTCATTTTTCATTTGTTAAGATTAAGCTTTTAAGGGCTCATTTGCTAACAATTTAGGCCTTATTTGATAACTATTTGGTTTTAGAAAATTGTATTTGTTTCCTCTCGATTTTTTACCATGGTTTTTATGTTTTCTAAGTAAAAGAGTTGAATTTTTAGCCAAGTTCTAAAAATAAAATTAAGTTTTAAAAAACTACTTCTTTTTTTTTTTTTTTTTTTTTTGTAGTTTTCAAAACTTGGCTTGGTTTTGAAAACGTTGGTATAAAGTAAATAATAAAGCAAAGAAACCTAAAGATGGAAAGGGTAGTATAGACCTAGTTTCAAAAACAAAAATCCAAATATTTACCAAATAGAAGTTTTGTTTTTTATTTTTGAATTTTAAAATTAAGTTTATAAACACTATTTCCACTCATAAGTTTTTATGTTTTTTAAACCATTTTATGTCCATGTTTTAAAAAATCAATCCAAGTTTTGAAAACTACTTGTTTTGATTTTAGAAATTCAAGTATGTGAAAATCATAATTTAAAAAATTAAGAAGAAATAAGCATAAATTTTAAAAACAAAATCATTATCAAACAAAGCTTAAATATTTTGTATTTCATTCCTGCTTTTTAAAATTAGGCGTACAAATAGTTGGTAACAATTTAGTCCTTGCACTTTCATATATCATGCCAATTACTATTGAGCTAAGTTCATTTTGGCCTTTGCACTTTCACATTTGTAACAATTTAGTTCCTAAACTTTAATAAGTAACGATTTCGTCCTTATAGTGAAGATTTTCATCAAAATTAAGAGTCACTTTTTATTATATAATGACCAGTATTTAGTTTATAATAAATTTGTTTTCCAATCAGTTTATCAATCTACACTTGTAAAAAAAATCATTAAATTATACTAATATTTTTCACTACATGGACTAAATTATTAGAAATTAAAGTTCATTGACTAAATAAATTGTTATAAACTTTGAAAGTATAGGGACTAAATTGTTACTGGCTAAAGTTCATTTATGTTGTTGTCATGATGCATTACAATTACATATTTCTCATCATCTTACATTGAGTCGATGAAGAAAAATTTTCCTCAACACTTGTCAATTTATATTAATTTTTACCGTAAATTTTCAATTTCATCAAATTACATTTAAAATTAAATACTAAACTTTTTATTTTATCAAATTGCACCTCAAATTTAGCTAAGTATTACAATATTAACCTTAAATTTTAAAAGGTTTTGCAGTTTTTTTCTTGAGAAATTTTTAAAAATAAAAAAATAAGATAAACTATTTACACAAAATAGCAAAATTTTTAGATAGTTGTGATAGACACTAATAGAAGTCTATTAAAGTCTATCAATAATAGAAATGATACAAGTTTATTACTATATGCTGATAGAAGTCTATCAATATTTATCAGTGTTTTTTTTTTTACTATTTTCCATAAATAGTTTGATATTTTTTCTATTTGTGAAAATTTTCCATTTTTGTTTGATAAGTTTTCGTAGACAAAAAAAAAGTCAGAAAAGGTATTTTCTCATGTCATTAATGAATTATAAACACACGATGAAAATAATCAATAGAATTTCAAATATAACCGACACTAGGACATTTTTTTGGGTTAAAATTTGTTAGTTTTGGCAAAATTATTACATAGCTAATTTCTACAATAATTAAACTAAAATTTGTGCAAATATTGATATTATTGAAATTAGTAAATTTATAAAGATTTTTTTGCCTTCGTAACTTAGTGAATAAATTAGAAAAATTAAGGTCCCTTTTGGTAACTATTTCATTTTTTATTTTTATTTTTTAAAATTAAGCTACTTTCAAGACAGTAGAAGTCTATTAACGAATAAATTTTGCTATATTTATAATTCTTTAAAAATATTGCTATACATTGCAATTACCAAAAAACTATTTTGAAATTAATGTTTTTAGATTTATCATTTATGTATGGATTTTTTCTTCTTCTTTTTCTATTTCAGCATGGGTTTCTAGAATGCAAAATGAATATCTTTAATTTGAAAAGAAGATGAAAAACATGAATATCCTAACTAGGCAGCTGCTTTTGGGGAATTTTCGTACGTTTAGCTGAATGCTATTTTTGAAATTTGATATGAAGAATATTAATGATAATATCTATCTCTCAATTAAGGAAGACAACAAGGACATGGTTTCTATTCCATGATAATAAGTTAGATAACACTAATAATAATAATTAAGAATTAGGTTTCAGTCAAGTGGCCTCTCTTCAGCCTCATCATATTCACTATCTCCAAGCTTGTTGTAACTGTGCAATCTGCTCATCACAGCCAGGCCTGAGACAAAAAAACATAAAACAGATGAATCAAATCACATAAGTTCATTCCACAAAGTTGCAATAATCTCTTTCAGAAATTTTAAAATCCATTAAGTTCGAAATACACTTTTTTTCTTCTTAAAAAATGGCTTCATGTCAATGTGTAAATTATATGATTTTGTCAAACTAGTTCACATTGTAGAGATATGTGGAAAGATTGTTGCATCCTCACGAAAACTCTACAAAATAAGATTCAAGCAAACCTAGGCAAGAACACTTCTAATATTGATAGTAAACGAGCTACAAACTAGAAAAGAAATGAAAAGTTATCGGAGGCATATTTGATGTTTGCCTCTTCTGCATCACAATGCAAGCATACCTTCAATTGTTTGGTAGAAAGACGACCACCAACTGTATTTAGGAATTGCGTCTCGAGTTAGTACTTCGCCGATTAGTTCGTCGTGTTTCCCCTCCAAAACTCCATGCAGTGTTAGAAATGCATCTTTTGTTTTCACAAGGATATCATTACTACCATGAACAATATCAATCTCTGGACTCTTGAGATCATTTTGAGAGGCAGCAAGACTTCTGGACAGAGCAAATTGTGCAACGGTCATCCAGTGGGATTTTGCAAGCCATCTTCTCTGATGGCCATCTTGCAGTAATACGTTCTCATCGTGTGGATTGCTCTCTTTTTTCCCAAGAACTAAGTTGCATAAATACTGAGCATTTGCAGGTCCTGTACTTTGAACCATTCCATAAAATGCACTTCCTTCATTTGAAAGCAGTTTTTCAGGGCTATCATATTCTATGACCTGATTGGTAGTTCTAACATAAATGAGCAACAATTGCATAAATGGCAAAATGAAGGAAGCTACAACAATTAGCTTGGTCGAAAATTTGAACCGCCATCCCAATATATGTATGTGTGTGTATATATATATATTTACGTATGTGGGGTGGGGGAAGAATCTAGAATTTTATTCATGGGTAGTAAAACAGACAGGAAACAAAACCAAAAACTAAAATGAGGAAAACTTACAACCGGTAATATGGATAAATAAAGGTGTTTAAAATTAAGTAGAAATAAATTGAGGCATACCTGACCCGCATCCAGTACAAGAATCCGATCACAATCAATAATCGTGTTTAACCTATGGGCAATTGTCAGCATAGTGCATGATTTGAACTCTTCACGAATAGTTTTCTGTATCAAGGAGTCTGTGTTAACATCGACAGCTGCCGTTGCTTCATCAAGAACAATGATCTTTGATCTTCTCAACAATGCTCTAGCAAGACTTATCAGTTGTCTTTGTCCAACACTGAAATTTTCCCCTTCCTCTGAAACCTGAAACCTTGAACAATTATACACTAGCATTAAGCAATAATTAAGTTCAAAATCACTTCAATAAAACTTGTACTCAGCAGGATCTTTTGTTGAATGGTAAATTGTACTTTGTTGTACAATTCATCACACCAAGTTCATTCAACACAAACTAGAGTTGGCAAAGTTTCTTACCTCAGTATCCAAGCCAAAAGTGCTCCTCATAATTACTTCCTTAAGATGTGCTCTCTCAAGAGCCTCCCATAAGTCAGCATCATTGTGATCACAGAATGGATCAAGATTAAAACGTGTAGTTCCTAAATAAACAATAGATGGATGAATTGATTAAAAGAAAGAGAAGAAGAGAGAGAAAAAGAGAACTTAAGATTAAAAACCTAAAACTCAATTGAATTCAAAGCAGAAACTAGCTGATTTAGAAGTTCACTCAAAGCATACCTGAAAAAAGAATTGGTGATTGAGGTATGATGGTTAGAGATTTCCGCAAATCTGTTAGCCCAACCTTAGCAATGTCACAACCATCAATTGTTATTCTTCCTCTTTCAATTTCCACAATTCGAAATAATGCATTCAACATACTTGATTTTCCTGCACCAGTTCTTCCAACAATTCCTAGCTTGTCAGTTGGTAAAATATTGAAGGATAGTCCATGCAAGACTGGAGGAAGTCCAGACCTATAACGTAAGACAACATCCTCAAAAGAAATTGACCCAGATGAAGGCCAACCACATGGGGGGCGGTTATACTCGATTATAGCTGGAGCCTCTGAAGGCAAATCAATGTATGTGCCAACACGTTCAACCACATTTAAATTATTTTCAAACTTACTTGCTTGTCTTAGAACACCACTTAACAAGTTTGTGATATTTAGAGTATAACTTAAAAGTAACCCCATCGTTGATGCAAATGCCACCTGGTTATCTTCTCTTGCATTCTGCAAGACAGCAAAAGTTGCTGTCAACCAGATCATAAGGCCTCCTAATGTTTCCAACCTTATTGTGAGCCAGCGATTTGAACTGATATTTACAAGCGTAAACCTCATACTATTATCCATGAACCTCCCATTGATGTTTGCCATTCGATCATATGCCTTGTATGCACGAATAGTTGATAGACCATTTAGCACTTCCCCAAATTGAGCATACACAGGAGATCTAGAAATTGAATCCAAGCGTTTGACTTCACGTGAGGTACTCTGAAAGAGGCATGTGATGAAATTCATTTTCTCCTTCAAACACAACCTCCATATTTTATTGATAAAAAGGGATATAATAACAGCAGACAAGATTTTTGTATTTGACAATTTATTTTCAATCCACTTTTTCGGATAAGAAACAAGATATGGCCCAAAAACATTTTTCATTATTTGAAGAAATTTTCTGGAACAAGGGCAATTCCATTATTCTATACATTAACACAAGCCTATATGGGCTTTCCGCTCAAACTACTTTATCAATAAAGAGTCACTTAACTTTGAAGTTTTCTTTGAGATATTTAACTTCATACACGTAGTAATGATCCTAGATGAAGGTCTTAGAAAGTTGGGTCCTTATAGTAACAAATATTAAAATAAAAAAGAGAAAGACTAGATGTTGTGAACAACATATAATTACAAGTTTCTTGACAAATCTGGTAAGACTAGAAGACACATAAATAGATAACCATTAGTTAAAAGCATTTAAAAGGCTAAAAGTAGTGAGTTAACATCATACCTGATAATACAAATAGGTTGCATAAAACACAATCAATAGTGGCGTAATGGCCCATAGGGAGATTGGGTTCACAATACCTATTAGAACAAAAGTTGCCAATAGTTGCCACAATTGCCCCAGAAACGCACTCATCATATTGGCCAGAGCACGATCAATGTCTCCAAGATCTTTCGCAAACCTATTGATAATTCTACCAATTGGATTGGTGTGGAAGAACACCATTGGAGCCCTTAGAACTGAATTTAGCATGGAATCATGCAATTTTCTAGATGCACGAAGGCTTGAAATTATCAACCAATAAGAGTTTGCTAGTGCAAAGATCACCTAAAAGGAGCACAAACAGAACAACTCTTAGACAAGGAGAAAGTGTAAGTTGTCATGTCCCATTATTTTGATGAAAATAATATATTTTTTTGAAAAGGAAACCAACTGATGAAAAGAATTTATGGATGCCACAAACTTGGTATTTTCCAAAATTCATAAATATTGTGGAGGTAAGTTGAGTCAACAAAATTGTATCAGGGCTTTGGCTTATATCTTAATTTCTTATAGATTTAAAATCCCGATACTTAATTAATGAATTTATAAAAAAAATTAAATAAATAAATAAGACTCCTAATTTATGAATAACTCTTCAAGAGTAAAAACAATGCTTCATATTTTCACTTTTCAATCAAATGCTTCATATTTTACCTTTTAAATTACCATAATAATTTCATTGAAATAAATGTAGAAAATAACTTTTTTTTGGCCAAAAATGATAATTTATTTTCTAGAGTTGAAAGACTACATGTTTGTTCTACAGGTACTGTTCTTTTGATGAGTGTTTTTATTTTCTATATGAGTTTTCACCTTTTTAAAGTCCAAGTAAATTTTTGTTAAGAAACAAATGACTTTTCCTTGAGAAATTGAAAAGTACATGATACAACCAAGGAGATTATAAGAAAGGCTCTCCAACTAATCAACATAGCGTAAAATCCAAGTAATAAACCTCATAAAGCATACGGTTCTTTTCTTTTCCTTTTTTTACGTATAGATTTTTATTATCTCACCCGCAACGTTGTTTTTTTTTCTGGGACATGTTTGCAGGTGAGTTTTGAAAAAAATTTCTCTCGTTTTTATGACCATTTAAAAAACATGAAAGAATGATGAGTTGATTAATTAATCTTAAAAATGTCATTCCATTAAGATTAACCCCCCATAACAAAACAAAAACAAACATTACAATTTTTTTTCGGGACACCCCGCCTGACCCTACAACATAGTTTCGTAGGAAATTAATTTTTGGGTAGATGACTACCATGGATTGAACCTATGATCTCTTAGCCATTTGTTGAGACTATGTCTCCTTTTTTACCACTAGACCAACCCATGATGGTTTACAATTTTTAAACATTGATTCTTTTGCATATCTAAATATACATACTAGGTATTCTCAATCATTTAAATCCAGAATATTTAATGCCCAAAAATAACATTACCTATACCCACCAAATAAATCCCATGATCCAAACGGGTTGTTAAGACATACACTAACTCACCTGGCCAAAGGACAACACTGCATAGATGAGATTGTAGTATCCAGCATTATAATTTTCTGAAGTGCTTTTCTTTGTCCAAAAGCTTAACCACGTGCTAGTTGAAACTCGAAGAGCCTCTGTCAGCAGATAAAAGGAAAGGAGTATGCTAACTACCCATGGACCTCCTAGTGCATCCTTATACCTACACATACAACAAAATTCCTACTCATTTCCAATAAACAGTTGGAAACTATGGTTGTTCATGTTCTTGTCCATAGCAGAAAAAGTTATATTACCACACTGCAGTTTCTGACCTTCGTTGCTGAAATATGGAAGTGACAAAACTTAAGACAATTCACCATAATGTATTGAAATATAGATTACACCCTAGAAGCTAACACTCTCCTATCATTTTTTTTAAAATTATTATTAAAGGAAACAATCAATTTTCATTGATAGGATGAAAAGAGACTAATACTAAAAAATACAAGAAACCCAAAAAGGGATACAAAAGCATAATAGAAAGTGAAATAAACTAAACATAACTGAATTATGAGACAAATATCCTGAATAGTATAACCTGCAAAGCTTCAAATGAGAAGAGCCAAACCGATCATCCCAAGAAAGATGCATGTTATGAAAAACCCTCGGAATTCGTACAAACCACAACTCAGATAACAAAACCTTCATCTCATTAGACCATAAAACTAACTTTATAGACAGAAGTAACTACACAAAATGATGACTCCTACCCTGACCAAGAACTAACTTTATAGACAGAAATAACTACCCAAAACATAATCTTCTAGAAGATAACATTACACACATATTGCCACACACATATAACTGCCTAGATAAATATAAAATAAACCACAATTTACATATAACCAACTGCACACACAAAAATGCAGAACATGCATAGCCATCAGCCACGTTTCTTTGTCGAAAAGTGTATAGAATGGGAGGCCTATCAAGCAGCTAATGGAATACCCTACTGGATGTCTTCGATCAGGTTGTTACCACATACAATAATACTCATTGTTCATAAATTTCCAAAAAATCTTGAGAAAGTAATTGTTTAGAAACTCAACTGTCTAATAGTATTCAAGGAAATTACTTTTAAAACACTGGTTGACATACAATCCTCCCTCCACCCGTTGAATTGTATAGAGTTGCAATATTGACAAATTATTTTTAACATAGCAGTGGACATCTGTGGAGGATCCCCCCTCCTCCCGACCCAACTACATAACTAAAAGTTTTTGAAAAGTAAATTGTTAATAGCCAATTTATAAGAGGTAATTATAGTTGGTTGTAAATAAGATAATTAGCTTAAAATCACCAATGTTTTTATTTTATTCTCATTATTATTCTTTCCTTGAGTCTTTCGCCTATATAAGAAGGTTGTGTATCTTACAGATTGATTATTGGAATACAAAAATAATTATTCCACTCAAATTAAGATGGTATCAAAGCAGGTAGTCCAGAGAGGTCCTGTGTTCAAACCCCTGCAATGTTATTTTCTCCCCAATTAATATTGATTTTCACTTGTTGGGTCTTCTTCATATTTCAAGCCCACAAGTGAGGGGGAGTGTTAAATGATATGATATTAAATTTGCCTTCACCTATCAGCTTAAGCTTTTGGGTCAATTGGCAATTTAAGAGTTATAGACTTATAGTTGGTCCTGACAGATACATTAGATGCTAATTATATCAAGCTAAAATTACCTATCATCTCACCATCTGTAGCAACTGAGTTAACTATTAACAATAGAGATGTCCAGATTGAGAACAGATGACCAAAATAGTTCCAATGAAACATCTTTCGTGCAGCTTAATCCAAATATGCACAACGGTCTCATCGTTTTCTTAACCAGATTAAATTTCTTTAACTTATATTTCAATTACCAATAGGGTGTTCCTTTGTATCTGGTTAACTATTGATTGATTTTGATGTTCCTTTTTTTTTTTTTTAGTTTTAATGATACAAAATATTTTTGAAGATTCAATTTCCTGTAAGTCGCTGTCTTACCTCATTAAAACCTTCCAACTTACGATTCCTGTCTCCCTTTCCTCCTGCTTGATTAGTACAGAGTTCCTTCCTTTCCCTTTGCTTGCATAACTAGTGTCTTTTGGAAATTTATTCTCAAGTCTACCTTCAGTAGGCATAGTGCTTCCTTGGTAATGATCCTTGTTGTATTGATTTTCTACCATTTGTTCTTCCAGTTTCCCGGCATTTTCCATTAGCTTCTTGAAATGTTTGCTGTTTCTTGAGAGCTCCTCAAAGGTTCCTTCCTCTATAACAATACCTTTGGAAATCAGAATAATTTTGTCAACCTGAGGAAGAAAATGTAATTGATTTGTCACAAGCACCCTGGTTTTCCCTTGCAACTCTTCCTTGATACAACTGTTAAAAACCTGAAATACATTAAGTTCACATTAGACCTCCTACATATGAGCTCCAGCAGTAACCCAACTTTTGTTTATTTTCAGGATTAGATATAGTAAGAACTAAACTTAAATGAGTAACTAATATGAAGGGACATTAAATAGAATTGATAGTTTTAGAACCCACGCGGTGAGACTTCAACCCAAATGAAGAAATAAAACAAATAGTAATGACAGAAATAGAATTGATATACTGCTAAGTACCATGAAAAAGATATCCTACAGTTACATGTTAGATATACAGCACAAATTTTTACAAAGTGGTTGTAATGCTAACGTAAAATGTAAAAATTCAATGCAATTTAGCCAAGCAACATACCTGCTGACCCACATGAGCATCTAAGGCACTTAAAGGATCATCAAAAATGTAAACATCAGAATTGGAATATACAGCCCTAGCCATAGAAACTCGCTGTCTTTGACCGCCACTTATGTTTACACCTCTTTCACCAATCTCAGTGAGATCATGGCCCTGACAAGTAAGTTTGTGAGGCAAATTGTTGAACCATTCAATTTAAATAAATATCTCTAGATAAATAACTTTGAAATCCACTTTACAGGAAGCAATTCAAGATCGCGCTGCAACGAAGTGACATCAATGGCCTTCCAATAACGCTTCGATTCAAACTCTGATCCGAATAATATATTGTCACGCACCTAGCAGAAAACATTTGCAGACCAGAAGGGCATTGTGAAAAAGAGTAAAGAGTTGGGTTGAGTAAATATCTTTTCCTTCCTCTTTTAAGGGTTAGCAGCGGGGAGAAGGCTGCCATCTAATGATTGATATCTAAAATGCCCTAGCATATTCACTTTTCTTGGAATTGGAAAAATAAGGATTTTAGTTAGGAAGAAAGGAATTGTGACTCACAGTGGCATTGTAAATCCATGACACCTGAGGAACATAAGCAACTGTCCCTCTGATTTCAACGTTTGTGTCTGCCAAAGGAGGCAGCTCCCCTAGCATTGCCATTAAAAGTGACGTTTTTCCTTCTCCGGTACCCCCAACCACTGCAACTAAGCTGCCAACTTCTATATGCAAATTGACATTTGATAATGTCGGCTTCTCTACCTGCAAAAAGGTTACATTTGACAGCCACTACATCATATCTGGAAAAATATTCATTTGCATCATTTTCAGATGACAACCTCAAAGCATAGTAGAAGATTTATATTCTTTTAACAAGATACGAAGAAGATTACAAAGGAGGCTTTTGTTGGTCACAAAAAATGGACACACAGAAGCATTTTGCATATGACTAATAAATCTGTTGGACAGAGAATACAAAGCACAACTTGATGGCAATTTTTCAAAATGAAAAACAAAGAGCAATCTTGAAGCTCTTTAGTCAATGTCAATGAGACCCATAAAAATGCTGTAAATTACACTCTGAATCCAAAATACAATCAAGTTTTCCATCATTTCTACATGAAATCTGTTTTTCTTGTCTGCAAATGCACATTCTTGGAGCTGTACTCATAAATTTCATATTATCAAAGAAAAATTAAGTTTCCTTTCGAAAAATAAAAATGATTTCAACTTAAAAGGTCAACCTAATCCTAACCATGTAGCCAATTCACTGAAAATACAAGTCAAATTCAGTGTCATCTTTATCCTAAGTACAAGAGCCAACAATCTGCCAGTAACTGCAAAAAGAGCTTAAAAACAATCTTCCAAGAAAAAAAAGGGCCTCAAAAAGATGCCACGTTCATCTGTTTACCAGCATGTCTAATTCAAATTGCATATAGATATGCAGTTATAGACCCGTATATTGAAGAATAAACAAACACCATACAAAAAATCATGTATACGAAAGTATATAGAACACCAATAAAAAACCTTGGAATCCCATGAAAAGCATCCATTTTTTATGGATATTGCAGGAAGCCCTGGTTCTAATGGTGGATTTGGGGCAAGAATTCTCTCTTCAATCAAGAATAGTTCCTCCATACGCTGTAATGATACATGTGCATTTACAACCTGTACTACTAGAGTAGAATTAGAAAGTGAATAGACTTTCTTTCTTTTTATTTTTATGTTTTTCAGAATAAGAAATAATTTTATTGATAGATGAAATATATTCAACAAAGCTTGCAAAAAGAAAAAAAAAGAGTCTCGACAATGGCTAAAAGAATAACATGGACATAAGACACTAAGGAGAAAAGACATTGACATAACTTTCCACAGTTGATCAAAATTTCTGTAGGTTTTTCTTTTCTTTTGATATCCGTGAGTGTCTGAACCAGTTTATGCGCACCTCGACTAATCTTTCGGGACAACACACCTGACCCTACAACATTTGGGTGTCAAAGAAACTCGTAAGATATTAATTCTTAGGTAGGTGACCACCATGGATTGAGCCCATGACCTCTTAGCCATTTATTAAGACCATGCCTCCTTTTTTACCACTAGCCCAACCCATGATGGTTGATCAAAATTTCTGTAGGTTTCTTCTCTCTCCCAACCCTTAAAGATAGTAGATAGTTGGGAGTTTTGTGTTCAATATCCAACGCACAGGAGGTTCCCCCCCAGCAATCTGGAAAAGAAGCCCCAAAAGAATGAATGTTCTATTACAGATTATCCTAAACAGTTGCCTAAACACTGGACATGTGCTTCAAAGGAAACTTCCCTTCACATTGCTTATGCCTTCTGTTTGTTCTCTTTGCCATGCAGACACGATGATTAATTATGTGTCTTTTTTTTTTTTGGTGTTCTTGTTCTTTGGCCTGCCGGTTTAAACTCTTCAATCTGTTTTATTTGCAGTGAGTGTTCTCAAATAAGGTCAAGAATAATATTCTTCAGCTCCTTCCTGGATTGTCTTTGCCTCTGAGATCAAATTTATGATGTGTCAACTTGGTTAAAACTTCAATTTCAGAATTACGGTTGGAGGGAAATTAGAGGATCTTCGATAACAAGTACTTTCTTAACTCAATCGTAGTGAATCTGCTAGACTCAAGACTCCTTTGTGGTATTCTTTATCTTATCTTTTTTATTGGCTTCTCTTTACAAACATGTTTAAATTAGGATGCCTTTATAGTTTTTTGTAGCTTTGATTTGTTTGCTCTCTCCCTTTTAGCGTTTGTATGTTTTGAGCATTAGTTTCCTTTTCTTTCTTCAACGAAAATTTTCATTTCATGTTTTGAAGGAAGAAAATCTCTTCTTCAAACCATTTCCCCATAAGTTGTAACAACACATATCCTCTGAAATCCCCTTTCAGGTAAAGTCCAATAAGACATATGTTTTTATCAAAAGAAAATGGAAAAATACAAGTGCAATAGAAATTATTAAGTACCTGACTTAACAAATTAGGAAGCATAATGAGAGGAGAACGAAGCACCGCAAACAGAGAAAGTGATGTAAAGACTCTTGCAGGAGTCAGATCTCCACCAAGCAATGTGAATACCCCAAAGGAAATAACAGTTACAAACACTGGGATGCTATTCAGAATAAAACCGTTTAACTGCAGTAGATGATGTTTGGTAAGAAATAAAAAGAAAAGGATAAGATTATGGAATTATCTATTACTCATAATAGTTTCCAAACAATACAGCTAAATGCTCGTATCTCAACTTAAAAAGTGGATAAATACTTGCTACACAAAAAATTGAACTTCCGATACTGTATACACGAAAATAACTCATGGCTTCATCAACATTTTTTTTTTCTTTCTAGAAATGATACTTTAATTTAAGAGAATGAAAAGAAACTATTGGTCAAAGATTTCTAGCTTCATCAATATTAAAAATTTAAAAACCATGTGCCGAGATTAAAAATAATACTACACATTTGCATTTAATATCATAGGAGATAATATTTTATAAGCCATTTCCAAGAGTATGGTAGAATGGATTGCAATTCTCCAGAAAACCACGGCATTATGTTTAATGTTGAAAGAGATGATAGTAAATTTTTTTCTAGCAATAAGTGAAGTTCACGTGATAAATATTACCACAAACCTGGTGACAAATAGTACACGTGAAAAATGTTTTTATGAGGTAATCGTATATCAATCTGAGATAAGTGACTTTGTTTGAAACTATAGAGCTACTTTGATATATACTGAGCTATAAATGTATGTAAAATGGCTTCTAAAAGCAATGAAACTGATAATGTACATAATTGTGATTGCCGATTATGAAAATTCATGATTTATGGCAGTTTGAATGTTTCTTCAGTAATTCAAAGAAAATTACCCTCCCATTGCTTATCTCCTCATATTTGCCCACTTTGTATGGCTGATAAGGAGGATTTACAGCATTTGTCTTTTGGCTGTAGTTATGCAGCAAAGTGTTGGTCTCGTTTGTTTTCTTATTTTAACCTTTGCTGGATTTTTGGAAATACTTTCAGTGAAAATGTCAGGCAGATTTTGGTAGGTCCAGCACTCAAGAAGGGTCCCAAGATACTTTGGAGCGATGCGGTAAAGGCTATACTTGCTGAAATTTGGTTTGAAAGAAATCAACGAGTCTTCCACGATAAAGCAACCCCTTGGTTAGATCGCTTTGAGATTGCACAGCTCCACGCTTCATCTTGGAGCTCTCTTCAAAACCATTTGAAGACTTACCTATTAAGGATATTAGTTTAAGTTGGAGGGCAATTATATTTCCAGCTTTTTAGCTTATGTTTGTATTTATTCTGCAGCTTTTGTTTGTTTGTATTGTTGGTACTTTTGTTCTCTGTTTTCAGCCCTTTGGATCATTTTGGGCTTGTAGGCGTTTTTTATTTGTAGTAGCTTTTGGCCCCACTGTATTAGGGGAGTATTTCGATTATGTTGGATAGTTCTATGGACTTTCGATCAAGGGTGGAGATGATGAGAGTGCTAAGGAGGTGTCAGCATAGTTGAGATGTCTGGGTGCACTAACCGATCCTTTGCTTCTTTTGATTTTGTATCATTCTTGTACATTAAGCTTTAGTCTCAATTCATTATATCAATGAAAGAGCTCGTTTTCTTTAAAAGAAACACTATACCATAGCACAAAAACACATAAAGAGTATCTTGTTCGGAAAAAAAAAACGAAAAAGAAAAAAAACAGATGAGTAGTGCATTATTATTATTATTATTATTATTTTTATTATTTTGAGAATTTGGAATCGGGGTCCCACCCCACTAATTTGAGGGAAGCCATTCCCTGCCCCAAGGCCTAGAGACATCGAGGGTCTTCCATATTAAGCTCACCCGAAGGTCCAAACACATGATATCATGAATAGTGCATAAATTGTCTCTACTATTTTTATATGATGCCATAACCCCAGCGAGACATGTATATAAGGCTGATGTTGCTTGCACAATCTCCCATATAAGATTCGAATATACTAGATGTGGTCATTTTGTCTACTTTAACGTAAAATCTTTTGCAATGCAATACGTCATGCTGTCCAAGCCTTCTAGCAAACAATAAGAAAGCATGTCTGATGGCAGTACCGCATAAAGTAATTGTGCCTTACGGAACCATGAGAGCTCATCATTCCTTATTTCATGGACTCTAGATGAAAAGCTTGCTTCCCATGCATAGCATCTGAAACATTTTTCAGCTTGGTGTCAAGAAAAGCAGAGATGTACTGAACTTGTAAATTTATCATACAAATTTAACCATACTTTACGGTGTTCATGCCTGCTAAAATTTCATTTGTGAGGCCAACCCTTTTATCTGTCCCCTGAAGCCCCTTTTGAGTTTGCTTTCGCATTTTACTAATTATTACAGTCTGAATGCACATTACATTCCAAATCAGAAAAGTTATAAAGGTGAATTCAATAACAAGATTATGAATTTTACTAACAATTACTGTCTGCATGGAACTGTCACATTCCCTTTTTTGTGTTAGTTTAACATGATAATATACCGGGAGATCCTAAAGTTAACTCATTCAATATCACATCTCATTCTTCCTAATTCATTGGATAGTTCACCAGCATAAATAGGTGGGTTTAACACCAACATTAACATCAATATCTTGCCTTTCGTATAACATGTGTGTGTTTTTTTTTAAAAAAAAAAGAAATAAAACTTTTCACTGAAAAACTGAAAAGAGACTAATACTGAAAAATACAATAACCTTCAAGATAAGAGAGAAACTGAAAAAAAACAAAAAAATACAATACTATTGAGATATAAAGAAGAGAAAAGACCAAAAAGCAAACACTTGAACCTAACAAACCAACTCTAGAAAAGAAACCAAAGCTAGAGAACACATAAACTTTGAAGTCAACGGCAACTGAAGACCAATGAGCAGATTATTACAGTCTGAATGCACAATACATTCCAAATAGATAAGAAAAGTTATAAAGCTAAATTCAATAACAAGATTATGAATTTTACTAACACTTACTGTCTGCATTGACCTAACACATTCCCTTTTTTGTGTTAGTTTAACATGATAATTTACCAGGAAATCCTAAAGTCTAACTCATGCAATATCCCATCCCATCCCCCCTAATTGCAATGGATAGTTCACCATCATAAATAAGTGTGTTTAACATCAATATCTTCACATTCATATAACATGTATGTATTAATTATTAATACAACTTTTGTTCTTTGAATTACAAAAATGTAAAAGTTATCTTAATTCTTAATGCACAAAAATCAAAGGTCATAAGATAGATGTTGGGATGGTGTTAGAGTTGGGGAATGCCATAATTATTTGAATGAGAGAATGTGTGTGCTCTTCATTAGATGTCTTTCATTCAATTTCAAATTTAGGAAAACATTCTATAGGTTCAATATGAAAGTGCACAAACAAACTTCATTACCTGCATAGGTACCATCAAGGCTAGAATTAAAGCCCCAAAAAGTGAAGCAACGCCCAATTGCTGGTATAGAAGAATCATTGACGTGATAATACGAAATGGGGAAGACCATATCCCATGAAGCTGTTGACATATTTGCTGAACAGAAGTTTTAGGAAATTAGTAATAGTTACTTTTGATCAAGTTACAAGGATCACCTAATATGTTTCAAGACGTACAGTGATAGAAATTGTGGACTAACTAATAGAAGATCTTAAGGTGACATTGGAGTTGAGCTTTGGTTTATTTGGTCTTTATTGTTCCTTGCCCTTCTTTTGATTATAATTAATTTTAAATTCCTGATTTGTATTTTCTGTTCACTCCCTTTGGGAGTTTGTAACCCTTAACAATTTCCTTTCCATTATGTCAATGAGAAGTTGTTTCTTGTTAAAAAAAGATCTCATTGTAACATATAGAAAATAAAAAATAGAAAATGAAAAAACAGTCTCTACTTGAAGGGCGTTAGCATCTGTTGATATCATGTTTGTAATTTTCCCATATGGAAATTTCTTGCGTCCCTCATGAGTCAATCTGAGCGATTTGTGAAAAATAGCAGCCACCTGCAATTAAGAAAACAAATAACATTTAACAACAAAGAATAAAAAGAATATCTGCTTTTAAGAGACCCAAAGCCTCTGATTCATCTCACTAAGATGAAAATCCAAATGTAACTTAGGGCCCATTTGGATTGATTTAAGAAAAAAGTGTTTCAAAAAAATCATTTTTTTTAACTCTTTCGAAAAAAACTGTTTAAAATGCACTTCAACAGCTATTTTGGATGGTTACCAAACACTCTTAATGTTTTCCAAAATGACTTATTTTTTAAATTAAACACTTGAAAATGTATTCCAAACACACTCTTAATTTGATTGAATAAATGAGTTTATATGAAGATAAGTAGCTAGTATAGAGAGAATGTTTACCAAAGTAGACCTCAGTCGAAAACCAACTCGCATAACATTTTGATAGTACTGAGCTTCGCATAGCACCCCAGATGACTAAATAAGTATATTAAAATAGTCATTTGCAATTCAAAGTCTAAACAACTTCTAAACCATACGTTGGGAGACAAAACCTAAAATATTAATATCATCTCGTATGGTATAGTGTGCCTTGTGATGCAATAGGTTTGGGATAATTTGGTCAATTCAAGTTAATCTTGGTAAATCCTTAATTAATTACATTTTAATTACCAAATTAGGTTTTTAACCTTTTTTAGTTATTCTTTAGGACACTTGTAGTTCTCTATAAATAGAGAGTCCCCCATTGTATTTAACATCTTCTCATTAATAGAAGACTTTGGTTTGGATTCTTGGAGATTTCTTTCCTTTTTAGCACTTAGGTTACATCACCTTGGAAGGCCTATAACAAGATATCACCAATGATAACGTAACAGTAAGTCAGAAGTGATTTATAGCTTGAGGTATTCAAAAAATGAAGGAAATAAACATAATATGGTTTTAAAAAGTGGATATCAGAAGTCATACCACACCAACAAAGATTGAGAACGCATAGATGAAACCAATCCAAGTTGGATCTCCCCGCTGCATCGACTGCAACACAAGATACAGATAAATTTGCAACTTCCATGATCAAGATTCAAAAAAAAGGCCATCAACATTTGTTTGAATATATAAAAAGATCAATAATGTCCCCTATAATTGAAGTTCTATTTTTATAAAAGAAAATGTTAGAATCCACGTGGACATTTTATTTTTATTTTATATGTAAATAGTGTGTAGTTTCTTCTTTACCATATCCTTCTTTTCCTTCTTTTCTTATAGTTAAATATGAAAATCAAAACAGAGTATTGAGCAGGTACTCTGAAAAAAGAATTTTTCCTTTCCATCGCCATTAATCACAGAAGTGTCTATTCATTTTCTTTACAAATACACGAAAAAAGCACTCCTGTAGGAGGCAAGTAGTCAATGTGATTTATCACGCAAACCATGGCTGAGAGGGGAAAAAAAACTAACCTGTAATAAATGGTTCAATATTATTGGCCCAACAAATTGAGAGAGGTCATTGCCAACCTGCCAGAAATTCATGGTTAGACCTGAAAAGAATTCTCCCCCCACAAGTAGCACTTCTTTTTTACAACATACGAGCTTTTATTGATTAATGAAGGAACATAATGTCCAAATGAGTTTTTTTCTTTTTTTTTTTGGGGGGGGGGGGGGGGGGTTAGAAATAAAAAGAAAGAAACTATCTAAGGAGAAAATAAATATCAATCGAAACTGAAATATAAAAGTCTAGGAAGGTCTATAACTCCAAAGAGACAAAAGAAAACACAATGGAAAATAATAGAGATTTAAAAATTTAAGAATAACTAAAAACTCGTTAATGAAAATTAAAAAAAAAATGAAAATGATGAAAAAAAGGAATGAAAGTAGAGAGGAGAAATGAAAGAGATATATAAAAAAAGATAAGAAAATGAGAAAAAAAATGAAAAGGATCATTGAATATTAAAAGAACAAATTAATTTAAAATGAAAAATAGTTAGGATGGAAGAGAGGGAGAGAGAAAGATGATAGATGAGAAGAGAATAGATGAGCTTGAAAAGGGAGGAGAGAGAAATATGAGTTGAAATGAATGTGGGTAGTAGTGGGGGTGGTGGGGTTATAATGGGTTGAGGATTCCAAACCAACCCAAAACCCAACTTACCAAAGATGGGTTTGGAATCCAAACCATTTCAACCCATTATAACCTCCCAAACACCCCCTACTGACCAAGTCATTAGAAGACAATATATCAACGTTTGCAAGGGGGCAAAAAAGAGAAGGAAACAAAAGACGAGAGAAGGAAAATTTTCCTTGAAAAGACCTCCCCACCAGAACCTAGTAAAAATTTTGGAGTAGTAAACAAAATGAGATGAGAAACAATGACAAAGTAATATAAATCTTAGTAACTGCTAACCGAGCTTGTAAATCAAAGTACAAAAAAAAAAACAGGTGTCGCGCTGCACCTTCGCCCAAGGCTTCGATTCAATGCTCTTATAAGCCAAGGCTTAGGCATTTGAACTTCTGCAGCCCAACATCTCTGGAACCTTCAGAAGTAAGAACATTTTAAGCAATTGAATTATTAGATAGGGAGATAGAAAAGAAACAATGAAAAATAATTATCATAAAGATAACCTTCTGATTAGTGTCTCGGTTTGATCCCAGACATCCAACCTCCAAATATCCTTTTCAGCTAAAGGCTTTCTATAGCCGAGCTTCATAAGTGGAGTCACCCACCCAAAATATATTCCTAGCACATTGTACCAAAGCTAGTTATCCGAGTAAATTACTCTCACAAATTTTGAAAAACCACTTCCATTTATCTTTTCACAATCATTTTTCTGCTCGTTAACCTTCCAGTAACGAAGCAATGTTTCTGCTTGCCTACTTTTCCAAGACACTGTGAATGGGATTTCAAGGGTTTCACATTGGTTCCTTCACGTCCCTTCTTTGCTTTAGGATGGTTTATTTTCACAACTACTTAGTATTTGAAATTCTAAAGAATGCATCAATCAACTTGATTTGGAGTTGGAGTTGCTTAGTAAGGATTTGACCCTCTGCAGAGTTTTTTTTATTTCAAGAATTTTAGAAATTCAAGTTGAATAATTAGGAGTTCGCTGAAGTTTTTGTCAAAATTATTGATAAATACAGAGTCAAGATTTTAGTAGCCGCTTCAAAGGCCAATCATTGAAAAAACTTGATTTTAGCAAATCATATTCTAGTTGAATGGGAAATTGTTTTGGCAAGTCAAAGCTGTATAGTGCGCTCGGTTTTGGAAGGACTGAGCAACGGAGAATTTCAGAAATTTATTTGAAGACGTTTTCTCTTTGGTTATTTTGCTTTGTTTCAAATGATCAGGGTTACATTGCCTCTGCTTTTGTCTAAGTTTTTTATTGTTTTTTCTCGAGACATATTTCTTTGTACTTTTCTTTATTTTGCCATCTGTCTCACTCCTTTTTGGAGTTTGTTTCCTTTGAGCAAGTTTTTTTTTTTCATTTTTCAATAAAGATTTCGTTTCTTGTTAAAAGAAAGTTAATCCCAACAGACATTATAGCATGAAAAACAGGTTTGGTTATTTTTAGAAGATATGTATATACTTTTTTTTTTTGAAAAAAAAACTGGAAACAAGACTGTGTACTTAAGCCTGCATATGTTTTAATTTTCACACCTCATAAAGAACCAAATTGGTGCAAGCAATACAAAATTTTGAATAATTTTTTAACAAGGAACAACTTTCCAAAGGAACTTATTCAAATTTAGAAGTTTAGAGTTTTTTGAACAGGAGACAACTTTCCATTGAAAATTTAGAAATTTAGTTTAGAAATTACTTACTGGAAAATAAATTAGCATGCCTTTCGGGACAAACATGCTCTACTCCAAGAAGCATTTCATAGTCCATGTTGTCAACATACTCAGATGGCAAGGCAATATAACCAGGATAAGGTTCCAAATTAGGGACATAAACAAGAAGAAGTACTGCAAATAACACCTGCATTACAAGAATAGCTATTTACTTGACTTGAATAGAACAGAAGTGTGAGTCCTCATTCGCAAGGAAGGGATTACCTTCTTTATCATTGTGTTAAATATATGAAGAACTTTTTCATCTCAGTCTAACAAAATGTACTGAATAGAAATATCATACCAAAACAAAAACAATGTGACGTGACGTCTTTATGCAAAACCTAAAGGGTGTCATTCTAATTCAACAATTATGACCATAGATTTTCTTTATACAATCAAATCTACTTCCATTGTTCGAAAGAATAGAGTTGCATCTACTTTTTTTTAAAAGGAAACGAGTCTCTTTCATTGATATAATGAATTGAGACAAAAGCTCAATATATATAATAGGAAACAAACATCAAATTATCTTAAGGATCAGGAAATGCACCCGGACATCTCAATTAGGTTGATACCTCCTTAGCACTCTCATCATTTCCACACTAAGTGCAAACATAATAAATATCCAATATGAATTCAATCCAAAGAAAGGGGAAACCCGAATACATGGGCCAAAGACAAAAGAACTAAAAGTCATGAGTTTGGAAAAAATACACAAAATCCTTTAAGAACAAACTAATCTCTAAGGTGCTGGAAATATAAAGGCTTTCCAGTTTAGGCTCAAGTCTCTTAGTTGCATCTACTTGCATTGGCTTATGAAATAATAAAAGAAAAAAAAAAGTTTATGAATTTTGATATTTCTGTTTTCTTTTATACTTGCATTGGCTTATGAAAGAATAAAAGAAAACAGAAATATCAAAATTCATAAACATTTTTTTTTCTTTTTTGATGATCAACATGTCATAAATGTCTCACCACTTTTCTTCAAGTGATTGCACTAACAATACACATGTGCTTAATACAGGGGAAACGCACACACACAAACACACAAATATATATTGAAAAGAAGTCTGTGGAGTTAGACCCATTAGTCTGTCGCCAATCTTTATAAGGTATAAGCAAAAGTGCTAATTGTAAGCCTCGACCGATGGGATGTCAAACAATTTCTTTTAGTCATGGTGGCTTGTGGACAGAGGGTGTCCTTTTTTTTTTTCCATTAACTTTTAGCTATGAGACCTTTTATGATTTTATCTATCACAAACTGACATAAAATAATAATAATAATCGAAAAAAGTCTCTCTAAACGGAGGGCGGTTTCAACAACACCCCCCCCCCCCCCCCCCCCAAAAAAAAAAATAATAATAATAATAATAATAAATAAATAAAGAGCTTAGAGATCAAGCATTTCTACGAACAAACCCCTACTACTTAAATTATTCGCAAAGCTAACACCAAAAGATTTATAGTTTCATGGACAGTTCTATAAGCTTATGATAGGGGAAGAAAAACATAATGAAAGCAGTAAACAAGGTATTTATGGATGCATTTTTTAAGAGAAAGCTTAGTAAATAAAAATATAAATGCTCTCACAAGAAACCAACTAACCTGGAAAGAAACTGTGATGATGATCATATAGAAATCCGCACTGCATGGGAAAAGATTTTTTAAAAAAAGAAGAAAAAAATTAGAAAAAGAAAAAATAAATAAATAAATAAATAATTGTAGTACTTAAAGTTATGAGTCTACTTCATGGTATTCTTTATCTAAATGCTTTAAGGGATACTCCATCCAAGACCTGAATAGAAATTGGGAGAGTTTCATTGTTTCTTTTTAGTTGCTATCTCTTTTGTTTGTATCTTTTATTATTCTATTTTCAGAATTTTCTTTGGATTGGTTTCTTTATATTTTGGAGTATTAGTCTCTTTTCATTCGTTCAGCAGCATTTTCAAAATAAAATAATAATAATGAAAAGAAATGTACTTTAAAAGCACTACCGAGAGAATGAAATAAAATGCACTTTAAAAGTAAACTACTAAAGCCACAAGTATCTTCATCATCACCAACCAATTATTGATAAATTTCATAGAATCACAAATCATTTAAAAACAAAAGAATTCCAATCAGTAAATACAAACTAAAAAGATAATTCATATACAATATTATGATAAGATTTGTGCTGAAAACTGTACACTTCATTTCTCAGTTATCACGCCTTTGACTATACATTCCTTTACACTTTTAACATTGTCTCCATGCGGAAAAAACATCTAAGAATTTCACGAACTGAAGACATGCAAGTCCAACAAAACATTGTAATGGCCTTTCTCAATCTCCTCCTTCCCGCCATGGAGAAGAAGGGTTTCAATTATTATATCTTCCCATTCTATACCATTAGCTCCTTTACGCTTTCTTTTATTTTCAACATTTACATCACCAGTTGGAGCACTTGAAGGAAGCGTGATCCTCTGAATTCGCTTCTTAGCAGCATTTACTTTCTCCTTTCTCCTTTTTTATGCATTGCAACTAGAAACAAATGATGGCGGGATACCCTGCGACCCTACATTGGTCACAAATAATTGCTGCAAGAGAATCTTTTTGCTTAATTCTGATTTCCCCTCCCACCATTCTGTGCTTGCGTAAAAACCAGCTTTTCTTCCCTGCTTTCTTCCATAGACCTCGTTGTTCCCATTATCACAACTTGATTCGTTATGCCAACTAGTGCCTTGTAACTTACTGAGAATCATCTTCTAAATTATTAAACTCACTCTCATACACTAGCTCTTTACTTAAACACTCACTCACTGCAGCCTGCAAATCAATCCCCACATTCTCCAAATCCTTCCCCTTACCACTGGCATTTGACATTGATACCTCTTCTTACATGTTGAAACCTTGGCATGAACCTCCATGACTACATTGTCAATACTAACATCAACCTCATTCAATTCCGTCACCAGAACCAACACGGCAGCCACCATCAATAGCAGCTGCCCCCAGTCGTCAGAAACCATTTCATAGCACACTGTAACAAAAAGATTCCTTGCTCAACAATTCTCTCAAGAATATCTGCATCTAATCTTGAGAAAGACGGTGAATTCCTAGTGGCCCACTCTAATGACCCCACAATATCGAACACTGGAAACTCAGGCCTTTTCAAATCCAAAAAGTCAACAACTCAACCATTCTGCCAAGTTCATGAAGATCACATTCATATAATTAAACATTTTTTTACCGTCCGTCATCTGACCAACAATCACTCTCTACAAATAATGCATATCATATCATATATAATACTTGTGCTATATGAAGAATCGTTTGATACACCTCTAAAATGATATGCCTGGAGTTCCAATGGGGATATTTTTTCCATGTCCATCGCTCACTAAATGCCATTGGCCTATTGCAATGCATTATGATCATGAAAGAATGTGTCAGCTAGAACTCCTAACAAAGAATAAGAAAAATCGGCCATGCACAATTACAGAAACGTTATGAACATAGTTGAGGAGAAGTTATTAATATGACTAACAAGATAGACTATATATCTAATGCTTAATGCTTAATGCTCATTGATTATGAGAGTGACAGTTACATTGTAGCAACCACATTGAATAATTTCTTTAAAATGCATTCAACTCATGTTTTCTTCTTGTATGAATTTGAGATTTAAAAAGTTCTTACAAATTTGGTTTAATAAAAAGTGTCAGGCGGAAAGGCAAGCAGTTCGCTCTGACTGCCTTGGATGCTCCTTTTTTAATAAATTAAACCTATTCAGTTTGGTCGGCACCTCCAACTTATAGTACTTTGCTTTTTCACTTCAATTTTCAAATCCCTTTGCCTAGAAGGACCTCCACTTTCACATTCTATTTTATTTTTCAAATTCAGAAAGGAAGACAGCCAAGGTCAGTACAAACACGACAAGTCTCTGGTTGTCTCCCCACTGGATACACTCATTCAACCTTTTTAACAAGTGTAAAATTTGTATCAATCTTGTACATTGAGCTTTAGTCTTAATTCATTATATCAATGAAGAGACTCGTTTCCTTTTCAAAAAAACAAGTGTAAAATAAATATAATTAACCAACATTATGGGATAGAATCAAGTAATTTTCTACCCCTAAATCTTAACTGGATTTTCCATCAACTGTTTCCAGCTATCAGCTCTTGTCAACTCAAATGTAACAGATTACTGGACTACCCCCTTTGCCATAGTATAAACCATCCTAATGAGCAAACTCAAAAATTTGCAGGAACTTGGTTTTCATTTTGATTAAAAACTTCAAATAGGAAAAAAAAATTATCAACTACATAATTTCCAAAAAATTATATTGAAGTTGCAGCAAGAAAAATAATTCTTTTCATGTTAGCAAAAAATAAAAAATAAAAAATAAAAAGGAATATTGCAAACAAAAGGAAAAGTTAAATGTAAGAAACTGACCTGCTATAGTAATCTGAAAGTGGTAGTACAAGATTTAATAGCACAACATCCCCCACCAGGATATAGATTAGTCCAAATCGTATGTACCAACGGAATTCACGGATGTAAATTTTAGTCTCCATAACAACCATTACTAACACAGAGCACCAAGAAAGAGACTCCACGATTGAGCAAATCACCTGCAGCAGGAACAAAAGTCAATCCATGTATTCAAATCAAACAATGCTACCGCTAAATTGAATGTACAAGAGGAAAACATACTGCATTTAGTATTCAATGCAAAAACTATTGATTATTAAGTTTCTCTTTAGGTTCAAAATTGTAAATCTTGAATTCATAAGATGCTGACAAGAATCAGTGCTGCTGAAACCACCAAAGTTTTTATGGGGGAGATTAATGATGTGCCATTTCAACAGCAAAAGAAAAACAAACCTTGAAAAATATATGAAAGTTCAACGTACCTCAAAAGGAGCAAATCCAGTATGATCATCTAGGCTAAAAATCGCCACACCCATGGCTAACCTTAGTAAAGGCACAATAAAACAGCAACCGGCAATCGTAGCAAGCATATAACTATAACAATTAGAGGCCAAACGAAACCTCTGCACTTTAGCACCCTTCTTAATCAGCCACGTTCTGTAGAGGCATAGTCCAAGAAGAACCAAATGACAAGAAGAGATCACTAAAGAGTCAATTGCACAAGGTGTGTATGACCCGAAGGCACTATCAACTGCTTTTGCCCATACACTATTTGCCATTGGCTGGCAGAACCAATCTAAGGCCTCAAAAGGCATAGTTCCTCCTACTCTAGTATTCACTACAGCAGGAAGTTACAGACCCGGTTTCTAGTTCAATATGTTACAAGCTTGGGGAGTTTTGTGCTACCATCAACTCTCCACTCAATGTGCTTTCAACAACAGGAAAAACCATCTTCAAAATTTCAAACCAGAAACTAGAAATCCCATGAAATGAATTTCAATTTAAAAAATGCAACATCCGGAATCCACTGCATTGAAGAAATTCATGGTTTTCAATATTCGTTATGATAATCCCACACGGTTATGCCCGGAGCATGCAATTTTTAATCGAGCCGTTCCAACTGAGGATTAAATAATACAACATTTCCATATTTCACACACCAAAGTCAACGAGCAGCTTCAATATAGCAACATGAATTGATTGCAAAAGTTCCGAGCAAGGACAGCAGCAGATTACAAGGAACGTCTGACTTGAAGCAATATTTTCAATCTCGATTCATAATTTAGTAAAAGACTACAAGAGGAACTCACTTGCATTCACAGTGTTTCCATATATAGGCATGTAAATTCTCTTTTGGAGAGTTGAGAGAACTTTAAAACGCTGGAAACAGGAAAAGGAACCAAATAAGAACAGAACAACATGAGTGCAGTTGTGCTTGATACAAACAGAATTGCAAGAGTCACGGCTTACGAAGAAGATTCGAAGCACAAAATTGAAAGATATGGATCTAAGGCGCATTTTTTTTTCTCGGTCATTTCCAGCCAAGACCAACCTTGATATTCGAATAACAATTTAATTGTCTTTATTGTACATCCAAACTATCAATTTTTAAGCTTTCTCAATGGAATCTCAGTCAGATGAACACTGAGTATATGTAATCTTTTCCAGAGCTTATACCAAATGTAATCTTTTCAAATCTTCTTCAACTTCAAGAGTTTAAAATTTTTTTTTTTCAAATTTCGACAGTTGAGGAGAATTATTGAAACTTCAATATTTGTTGTATTTTCCATAATATATATGTCAATTAGTGGGATTGAGGATAAAAGTAGGGTTGATTTGAAAAATATTTGTAAAAAACAAGTTGTTTGAAAAATATTTACAAAAATGGGGTTAATTTTTTGTTTTATTATGGAGACCGAGTTCAGTATTTTGAAAATACTGAAACACTATAATCATCATTCCTTCAAATATTCAACCCTTAATCGATAAACAAAAAATCAGCCGCCTCTAAATCTCTTTAAAAACTTCTAATCATTCCTAATTTTTTTCTCTTCTAAGTTTCTCTTTCATTTTATTAATTTTATTCTTAATTTGAGATCTTTCTTCTCTTCCTCAACACTTTCATTTCAAAAGTTTTTTTTTTTCTTTTTGCTATTTTCTTAGTTGTTGATCATGAATGCATGTTTATGTGTTTGTTTACTAGATCTATAGATATTTTTGTAAATTTTTTTTAATTATTTTTTAAAGGTATATACTAATATGATTTTTTTTATTCAATTATATCTCAATTTTTTTCTATTTCCACCCCATAAAACAAAGGTAGTTATTCACTTGGTTTATATAATACAATCACACGTGCATTTTAAAAAAGTTGTTATTATATTATTTTATATATTTTATGTAAATATTCAAGCAGGTATGACAAATTTTGAAAATTACTTGCGACCGAAGGGATATCAAAACTTTTGCGCAAAAAGAAAAGAAAAAACACACACATATATATATATAATTTTTTAGCATTTTTTTTGGCAGCCTGCCTCTGTCTTATTTCAATTATTCGTCGGAGCGGAGTAGGATTCCCACCCACGAGTGTTGACCATCTTCCTCGAGCTCTGTGATGATGCGAAATTTTAATCACTATCAATGAGTTCTCTAAAATAACGTTAGTTGTGAAAGATGAGAACATTAAAGAGTAATTTTTTACAATTTTCCAATCTGGTTTACATTTGGGTTCAAGAAGAAGTCTCCTCCTCACCATCCAACCAACCTCTTAAAGTGTAAGATGATGATATGATATTAAATTTGTCTTCATCCATCAATTTAAACTTTTGGGTCAACCGACAATTTAAGATGAGATCCAAACAAGTAGTTTAATGAGGACTTGTGTTCAAACTGCAAAAAGGTGCCCGTTTGGAAAATGTTGGCTAAGGAGGAAGATTTGTTTCAGATGTGATAAGTAAGGTCGCATTGCAATATTGTGTCCTACTAACGGTGAGGCTAACATTGATAAGCCGACTACAAAGTCCCTTCTAATACCAAATCAAGGAGAAAAAAAGGAGGCACGAGTCTTTGTTTTTTCCTCGACAAGTGTTTGTCAAGAGATCTTAGAGTTAGAGTGATTAGGCTATTTAGGTACATTTCACCATTCTAGTCAAAGTTTAAGTTCAGTAGTGGCTTGGTTAAGAAAAGATGAAATCATTGACAACTTTTTCAAAGTCATTGGACATAACATAACAACTTTACAAAACTTAAGTTAATTTAGAAATAAATTATGTCTTTAAATTTAGTCTGTTAATTTAAAATTAGGACGAATTTTAAATATAGAAAAATGAGACAAACTATTTACAAATATAGAAAATTTTTATAGTTTATCAATGATAGATCGCGATAAAATTCTATTGCTTTCTATCGCTCAAGCGATAGAATTTATTTGCTTGAGCGATAGAATTCTATCACAGTCTATAACTAATAGACAGTAAAAATTTTCTATATTTGTAAATAGTTTGATATTTTTTCTATTTAAAGTAATTTCCCTTAAAATTAATTAAATTTATCTATGGTCGATTTTAGTTTAACCTTTAAATTAGGTCAATTAAATTTCTTAAAATGTTGTGAAAGATTAAGGGTACTAATGCAAGGTTTGAAAGTTTAGAGATATTTTTGCAAGGAGGTATTGATGGTTTCTATTCAAATACTAACGATACTCAAATTGATGCCGTTGATTCTTCTATAAGATAGTATTTGTACCTTTATGCTCTTGCTAAATTCTAACTTTACGTGCAACTCTAATCTCCTGACCATGAGGACTTTGAAAAGAGGTTGGCCTCTCTTTGACAAAACTGAACTAGATTAAATTACACGCAGTTATGAAAATTACAAATACTTCCGTTTGATTACATGTAAAGTCAAATGATATTTTGTTGGTTTGGTTAGCACATTTATGTGCAATCGTATTTCCCTTTATTAACATTAATTATTAGTTAATGTACATTTGTTGTTGGGCTTAGAAGCATGATTATATAACATTTTATATATATAATAGGTAGAACTTTTAATGACCATCCCTTGCTAATATGCATTTTTTTTCATACAATAATATTGATTTACCCTCTACATAATTCCATTTATATTTGACATTTTTTTTTTCTCGTATCTAAAAAAGAAAATTAAATAAATAAATATCCTCACCTGCAATATAGTATCATTAATCAGAATAATAATTTGAGAAGTAAAAACCAACCCTATAACATTTTTTTAAGTTAAAATTTGTGAATTTTGGCAAAATTATTCAATGGTTGATTTTTACATCAACTAAACTAACATTTGTGCAAATATTTGATATTATTGAAATTAGTAAATATATAAGATTTTTTTTTACCTTCTTTTATTTATTTATTTATTTTTATTACAATTAGTGAATGGATTAGAAAACTAAATTAATGGTAGAAATTGCAACCCATGTCAAATTCAAAGTCTAGAGTTTAATGGATGAAATCATAAACTTTGAAGATTTAGGGGCAAAAATCAAATTTTTTTTTCAATAAAAAAATTCTCTTTAAATTGAGGTTTTTGGATTTTTATTTATGTAGGAAATTTCCCCTTCTTTTTATGTTTCAGCATGGGTTTCTGAAATGCAAAACGAATATATTTTATTTTTTTTTTAAAAAAAAAAGAATGAAAAATATGAATATCCTACTGTGGATTAAAAAACTAGGTAGTTGCTTTGGAAGAATTTTCAAACGTAGATGATTCCTATAATTGAAATTTGATATTTAAGATATTAATGATAATATCTCTCTCTCAATTAAGAAGACAAGAAGGACATGTTTTCTATTTCATAATAATAATTAAGAACATGGTTTCAGTCATACGACCTCTCTTCAGCCTCATCATATTCACCATATCCAAGTTTTTCGTAACTGTGCAATCTGCTCATCACAGCCAGGCCTGAGACAAAAAACACAAAACGGATAAATTAAATCACATAAATCCATTCCACAAAGTTGAAATCTCTATCGGAAATTTCCAAAATCCATTAATTTCAAAATACATTTTTTCTTCTTCAAAAATAGCTTCATTCAATGTGTAAATTATACGATATTGAAAAACTATTCACATTGTAGAGATGTGTGGAAAGATTGATGCATCCCCATGAAAACTCTACAAAATAAGATTCAAGCAACCCCAGCCAAGAACACTTCATATATTGATGGTAAACGAGCTACAAACTAGAAAAAGAAATGGAAATTTCTCAGAGGCATATTTGATGTTTGCCTCTTCTACATCAATGCAAGCATACCTTCAATTGTTCGGTAGAAAGATGACCACCAACTGTATTTGGAAATCTCATCTCGAGTTAGTACTTCATCGATTAGTTCATCGTGTTTCCCCTCCAAAACTCCATGCAGTGTTAGAACTGCATCTTTTGTTTTCACAAGGATATCATTAACATGAACAATATCAATATCTGGCCTTTTGAGGTCATTTTGAGATGCAACAAGACTTCTGGACAGAGCAAATTGTGCAGCAGTCATCCAGTGGGATTTTGCAAGTCGTCTTCTCCCATGACCATCCTGCAGTAATACGTTTTCACCATGTGGATTGCTCTCTTTTTTCCCAAGAACTAAGCTGCATAAGTACTGAGCATTTGCAGGTCCTGTACTTTGAACCATTCTATAAAATGCACTTCCTTCATTTGAAAGCAGTTTTTCAGGGCTATCATATTCTATGACCTGAATGGAAATTGGTAGTTCTAACATAAATGAGCAACAATTGCATAAATGACAAAATGAAGGAAGCTACAACAATGAGCTTGACCGAAAATTTGAACTGCCATCCCAATATATGTGTGTGTATGTATATTTACGTATTTGGGATGGGGGAAGAGTCTAGAATTTTGTTCATGGGCAGTAAAACAGATAGGAAACAAACCAAAAACCAAAATGAGGAAAACTACAACCTGTAATATGGATAAATAAAGGTTTAAAATTAAGCAAAAAAAAATTGAGGCATACCTGACCCGCATCCAGTACAAGAATCCGATCACAATCAATAATTGAGTTTAACCTATGGGCAATAATCAGCATAGTGCATGATTTGAACTCCTCACGAATAGTTTTCTGTATCAAGGAGTCTGTGTTAACATCGACAGCTGCTGTTGCTTCATCAAGAACAATGATCTTTGATCTTCTCAACAATGCTCTAGCAAGACTTATCAGCTGTCTTTGTCCAACACTGAAATTTTCCCCTCCCTCTGAAACCTTGAACAATTATATACTAGCATTAAGCAATAATTAAGTTCAAAATCACTTTAATAAAACTTGTATTTCTGTTGTACAATTCATCACACCAAGTTTATTCAACATAAGCTAAAGTTGGCAAAGTTTCTTACCTCAGTATCCAAGCCAAAAGAGCTCCTCATAATTACTTCCTTAAGGTGTGCTCTCTCAAGAGCCTCCCACAGGTCAGCATCATTGTGATCACAAAATGGATCAAGATTAAAACGTATAGTTCCTAAATAAACAGTAAATGGACGAATTGATTAAAAGAAAGAGGGGAAGAGAGGGAAAAAGAGAACTTAAGATTAAAAACCTAAAACTCAATTGAATTCAAAGCAGAAGCTAGCTGATTTAGAAGTTCACTCAAAGCATACCTGAAAAAAGAATTGGTGATTGAGGTATGACGGTTAGAGATTTCCGCAAATCTGTTACCCCAACCTTAGCAATGTCACAACCATCAATTGTTATTCTTCCTCTTTCAACTTCTACAATTCGAAATAATGCATTCAACATACTTGATTTTCCTGCACCAGTTCTTCCAACTATTCCTAGCTTGTCAGTTGGTAAAATATTGAAGGATAGTCCATGCAAGACTGGAGGAAGTCTAGGCCTATAACGTAAGACAACATCCTCAAAACAAATTGACCCAGATGAAGGCCAACCAAATGGGGGGCGGTTATACTCGATTACAGCTGGAGCCTCTGAAGGCAAATCAATGTATGTGCCAACACGTTCAACAGCATTTAAACTATTTTCAGCCCTACTTGCTTGTCTTAGAACACCACTTAACAAGCTTGTGATATTTAGAGTATAACTTAAAAGTAGCCCCATTGTAGATGCAAATGCCACCTGGTTTTCTTCTCTAGCATTCTGCAAGACAGCAAAAGTTGCTGTCAACCAGATCATAAGGCCTCCTAATGTTTCCAACCTTATTGTGAGCCAGCGATTTGAACTGATATTTGCAAGCGTAAACCTGATGCTATTATCCATGAACCTTCCATTGATGTTTGCCATTCGATCATATGCCTTATATGCACGAATAGTTGACAGACCATTTAGCACTTCCCCAAATTGAGCATACACAGGAGATCTAGAAATTGAATCCAAGCGTTTGACTTCACGTGAGGTACTCTGAAAGAGGTGATGCAATTCATTTTCTCCTTCAAATACAGCCTCTATATTTTAAAGGGATAGAATAAAAGCAGACAAGATATTTGTATTTGACAATTTGTTTTCATACAATCCTTTTCTTTTTTTTGGAAAAGAAACAAAAGTCGATCCAAAAAAAATAAGAATACTTTTCATAATTTAAAGAAAACTTCTGGAACAAGGACTATTCCAATATTCTATACACTACCACTAAGCCTATATGGGCTTTCAGCCCATACTACTATATCAATAAAAAGTCACTGAAGTTAACTTAGTTCTCCTACTCTTTAGCTTCCATGATCAGGAAAATCTGGTGTATACATATAAATTTCCCATTGGATTAAATAATTTTCCAAAAGAGAAAAGGTTAATCTTAGATTATGCATACTTGATTGAGATTCTCTACCTCGAGTTAGAGGTAGTTGGTTTTATTTTAAAGCTTTCCTGAATATTCAATTTATTCATAGAAATAAATTTGAAGTTTTCTTTGAGATCTTTAACATCATATATGTAGTGATGATCCTAGATAGAAGTCTTAGAAAGTTGGGTCCTCATAGCAACAAATGTTAAAACAAAAAAAGAGAAAGGCTAGATGTTGTGAACAATGTATAATTTATAAGTTTCTTGACTAATCTGGTAAAACTAGAAGGCAAATAAATAGATAACCATTAATTACAAGCATGTAAAGGCCAAAAAGGAAATATCTAACAAATTAGTTGAAGAAAAGGGAAAAGTAGTGAGTTAACATCATACCTGATAATACAAATAGGCTGCATAAAACACAATCAATAGTGGTGTAATGGCCCATAGGGAGATTGGGCTCACAATACCTATTAGAACAAAAGTTGACAATAGTTGCCACAATTGCCCCAGAAACGTACTCATAATATTGGCAAGAGTACGATCAATGTCTCCAAGATCTTTCGCAAATCTATTGATAATTCTACCAATTGGATTGGTGTGAAAGAACACCATTGGAGCTCTTAGAATTGAATTTAGCATGGAATCATGCAATTTTCTAGACGCATGAAGGCTTGAAATTATCAACCAATAAGAGTTTGCTAGTGTAAAGGTCACCTAAAAGGAGCACAAACAAAACAACTCTTAGACAAGGAGAAAGTGCAAGTTGTCATGTCCCATTATTTTGATGAAAAGAATATATTGATGCCAAAAACTTGGCATTTTTCCAAAATTACAATATTTAAGTTGAGTCAACAAAATTGTATCAGGGTTTATATCCTAATTTCTTTTAGATTTAAAATTTAAATAATGAATTCTTATCCACAAAAAAAAAAAAAAAAAAAAAAAAAAAAAAAAAAAAAAAATTTATGGATAACTCTTTTGAGTTGATTAATTAAACTTATTAAATACAAAAATTAAATTTCGTTTCATTAAGATTAACTCCCAATAACAAAACCTACCAAACAAACATAAACATTAACAATTTTTAAACATTAATTCTTTTGCATATCCAAATATACACATTTGGTATTCTCAATCCTGTAAATCCTGAATATTTAATGCCCAAATATAACAGTACCTATGCCCACCAAATACCATGATCCAAACGGGTTATTAAGACATACACTAACTCACCTGGCCAAAGGACAACACTGCATATATGAGATTGTAGTATGCAGCATTATAATTTTCTGAAGTACTTTTCTTTGTCCAAAAGCTTAACCACGTGCTAGTTGAAACTCGAAGGACTTCTGTCAGCAGATAAAATGAAAAGAGCATAACAACTACCCATGGACCTCCTAGTGCATCCTTATACCTACACATACAGCAAAATTCCTATTCATAAGTTCCAAGTTGTTAACACATACAAATCATCATGGATTCATGGGTTGGCCTAGTGGTAAATAGGAGGCATGAGCTTGATAAAGGGTTAAAAGGTCATTAATTCAATACATGGTGCCTATCTACCTGGAATTTAATATCATACCAATTTCCTTGACACCCAACTTTTGTAGGGTCAGACAGGTTGTCTCAAAAAAAAAAAAAAAAAAAAAAAAAAAAACTCATTGTTCATAAATTTCCAAAAAATCTTGAGAAATTAGTTGTTTAGAAATTCAACTGTCTCATAGTATTCAAGTAAAATATTTTTAACACGCTGGTTGACATAAATCCTCTCTCCACCTGTTGAATTCTATAAAGTTACAATATTGACAAATTATTTTTAACATAGCAGTGGACGTCCATGGAGGATCCCCACCCTTCCCCCCGACCCAACTACCTAACTAAAAGTTTTGAACAAGTAAATGGTAATAGCTATAATTATAGTTGGTTACGCGAATTATATCAAGCTGAAATTACCTATTATCCTCACCATGTGTAGCAACTGAGTCTAACCAACAATAGAGATGTCTAGATTGAGAACAAATGACCAAAATAGTTTCAATCAAACATCTTTCGTGCAGCTTAATCCCAATATGTATAACAGTCTCATTGTTGTCTTGACCAGATCAAAATTTTTTTAATTTATATTTCAATTACCAAAAGGGTGTTTCATTGTATCTGGTTAACTATTGATTGATTTTGATTTTTTTTTTTTAAATTTTAACCATGTAGAATATTTTTGAAGCATTGATTTCCTGTAAGTCATTGTCTTACCTCATTAAAACCTTCCAACTTACCACTCCTGTTTCCCTCTCCTCCTGCTTGATTAAAACAGAGTTCCTTCCTTTCCCTTTTCTTGCATAACTTGTGTCTTTTGGAAAATTATTCCCAAGTCTACCATCAGTAGGCATAGGGCTTCCATGGTAATGATTCTTGTTGTATTGATTTTCTACCATTTGTTCTTCCAGTTTCCCGGCATTTTCCATTAGCTTCTTAAAATGTTTGCTGTTTCTTGAAAGCTCTCCAAAGGTTCCTACCTCAATAACAATACCTTTGGAAATCATAATAATTTTGTCGACCTGGGGAAGAAAATGTAATTGGTTTGTCACAAGCACTCTGGTTTTCCCTCGCAACTCTTCCTTGATACAGCTGTTAAAAACCTGAAATACATTTTCACATTAGACTTCCTGCACATGAGCTCCAGAAACAGCAATAACCCAACTTTTGGTTATTTTCAGCATTGGATATAGTAAGAACTAAACTTAAACGAGTAACTAATATGAAAGGGACATAAAATAGAGTTGAAAATGCTGAGACTTCAACCCAAATGAAGAAATAAAACAAATAGTAATCATATACTAAGTACCACGGAAAAGATATCCTACAATTACATATTAGATGTGCAGCACAAATTTTTACAAAGTGGTTGTAATGCTTAACGTAAATGTAAAAGTTCTAGGTAATTTAGCCAAGCAGCATACCTGCTGACCAACATGAGCATCTAGGGCACTTAAAGGATCATCAAAAATGTAAACATCAGAATTGGAATATATAGCCCTAGCCATAGAAACTCGCTGTCTTTGACCGCCACTTATGTTTACACCTCTTTCACCAATCTCAGTGAGATCACGGCCCTGACAAGCAAATTTGTGAGGCAAATTGTTGAAGCATTCAGTTTAAATAAATATCTCTAGATAAATAATTTTGAAATCCACTTTACAGGAAGCAAATCAAGATCATGCTGCAATGAAGTGACATCAATGGCCTTCCAATAACGGTTTGATTCAAACTCTGATCCGAATATTATATTGTCACGCACCTAGCAGAAAACATTTGCAGATCAGAAGGGCATAGTAAACTTGAGCAAAGAGTTGGGTTGAGTAAATATCTTTTCCTTCCTCTTTTGAGAGTTAGCAGGAGTGAGGAGGCTGCCATCTAATGATTGATATCTAAAATGCCCTAGCATATTCACTTTTCTTGGAAAAATGAGGATTATAGTTATAAAGAAAGGAATTGTGACTCACAGTGGCATTGAAAATCCATGACACCTGAGGAACATAAGCAACTGTCCCTCTGATTTCAACGTTTGTGTCTGCCAGAGGAGGCAGCTCCCCTAGCATTGCCAATATAAGTGATGTTTTTCCTTCTCCAGTACCTCCAACCACTGCAACTAAGCTGCCAACTTCTATATGCAAATTGATATTTGATAATGTTGGCTTCTCTACCTGCAAAAAGGTTACATTTGACAGCCATT
Organism: Lagenaria siceraria; assembly: GCA_002890555.2. Classification (NCBI taxonomy): domain Eukaryota; kingdom Viridiplantae; phylum Streptophyta; class Magnoliopsida; order Cucurbitales; family Cucurbitaceae; genus Lagenaria; species Lagenaria siceraria. The sequence goes on from CM016485.1 coordinate 967,064, forward strand.
ATATCATATTTGGAAAAATATTCAATTGCATTCATTATTTTCGGATGATAACCTCATACCATAGAAGAAGTTTTTTTTTCTTTGAACAAGATACGAAGAAGATGAGGAGGGTTTTGTTGATCACAAAAAATGGACATACAGAAGCATAGGACTAATAAATCTGTTGGACAGAGATTACAAAGCACAATGAAAAACAAAGAGCAATCTTGAAACTCTAGTCAATGAGATCCATAAAGATGCTTTGAATTACTCTGAATCCAAAACACAGACAAGTTTTCCATCTTTCTACATGAAATCTGTTTTTCTTGTCTGCAAATGCACATTCTTGGAGCTTTATTTGTACTTTTTCATATCATCAGAGAAAAGTTCAGTTTCCTTTCAAAAATAAAAAGATATTCCAACCTAAAAGTGTTTGGAACGTGACCAAAATCCCACATTCATGGATATATAAGTAAGGACAACTATCTCCAGTGGTATGAGGCCTTTGGGTGAAACCAAAAACAAGCCATGAAGATTATGCTCAAAGTGGACAATATCCTACTACTGTTGAGATATTTGGAGGGTTGTTGTACCTAACATAAACGTTTTCCTAACTATGTTGCCAATTCACTGAAAATAAGAGTTAAATTTAATGTCATCTTTATCCCAAGTACAAGAGCCAACCATCTGCCAGTAACTGCAAAAAAAGCTTTGAAAAACACTTTTTCAAGAAAAAAGCAGGCCTAAAAATGATGTCACGTTCATCTGTTTACCCGCATGTCTAATTCAAATTGCATATAGATGCAGTTATAACCCACATATTGAAGAAGAAATAAACACCACACAAAAAATCATGTATACGAAGGTATACAGAATAACAACAAAAAACCTTGGAATCCCATGAAAAGCATCCATTTTTTATGGATATTGCTGGAAGCTCCGGTTCCAATGGTGGATTTGGGGCAAGATTTCTCTCTTCAATCAAGAATAGTTCCTCTATACGCTGTAATGATACATGTGCATTTACAACCTGTACTATTAGAGTAGAATTAGAAAGTGAATAGGCTTCCTCTCTTTACTTATTTTTTCAGAATAAGAAATAATTTTATTAATACTTGATAGATGAAATATATTCAACAAAGCTCGCAAAAAAAAAAAAAAAAAAAAAAAAAAAAAAAAAAAAAAAAAAAAAAAAAAAAAAAAAAAAAAAACTCAAGAGAACGACTAAAATAATAACATGGAAATAAGACACTAAGGAAAAGAGACATTGACATAACTTCCCACAGTTGATCAAAATTTCTGTAGGTACCTTATATCTTCCCCAACCCTTAACTCCCAAAGGACCGCACCAAAGACATGAACCCACAAACTTTAGCGTGGTCACTTAAGGCATGATGCCAAAGGCCCCAAGAAGTCAATCTTTCACATTCTTGGGCACATATCTAGTTTGAGTAGGGATGGCCAATAGCTGTCTTCGAATATTACCTTTAGGAGGCTATTAAAGGATGAGGAGATTGAAGAGTTGAGGTCCTTATTGGAGGGTCAGTCCACAGCAATGATTAAAAGCATAGAAGATCAAGAATGTGGATATTAGAGTCCTTGGGTGTCTTTTCAGTTAAATCGTTATCTAGATGGTTGGGAGTTTTGTGTTCAATGCACAGGAGTTTTTTTCCCCAGCAATCTGGAAATCAATGTTCTATTACAGATAATGCTAAACAGTTGCCTAAACACTGCAGATGTGCTTCAAAAGAAACTTCCCTTTACATTGCTTATGCCTTCTGTTTGTTCTCTTTGCCATGCAGACACGATGATTGATTATGTGTTTTTTTGGGTGTTCTTATTCTTTGACCTGCCGGTGTAAATACTTCAATCCATTTAATTTTCAGTGAGTGTTTTCAAATAAAGCCAAGAATAATATTCTTCAGCTCCTTCCTGGATTTTTTTTGCCTCCGAGATCAAATTTATTGTGTGTCAATTTGGTCAGAACTTCAATTTCAGAATTATGGTTGGAGGGAACTTAGAGGATCTTCGATAACAAGTAATTTTTTAGCTCCATCGTTGTGAATCTGTTAGACTCAAGCCTCCTTCATGGTATTTTTTCTTTTTATCTAAGCTTTTTATTTGCTTCTCTTTACAAGACACATGTTTGAATTGGGATGCCTTTATAGTTTCTTTTGTAGTTCTATTTCGTTTTGTTTTCTCTCTCCTTTTTTTGAGTTTATATATTTTGAGCATTAGTTTCTTTTCCTTTCTTCAATAAAAATTTGCATTTCATGTTTAGAAGGAAATCTCTTCTTCAAATCATTTCCCCATGAGTTGTAACAACACAAATCCTCTGAAATCCTCTTTCAGGTAAGGTCCAATAAGGAATATATATATATATATAACTGGAGAAAATACAAGTGCAACCGAAATGATCGAGTACCTGACTTAATAAATTAGGAAGCATATTTAGAGGAGAACGAAGCACTGCAAATAGGGAAAGTGATGTAAAGGCCCTTGCAGGAGTCAGATCTCCACCAAGCAATGTGAATACCCCAAAGGAAATAACAGTTACAAACACTGGGACGCTATTCAGAATAAAACTGTTTAACTGCAATAGATGAAGTTTAGTAAGAAATAAAAAGAAACGGATAAGATTGTGGAACTATTTGTTACTCATAATATTTTCCAAACAAAACAGCTGAATGCTCATATGTCAACTTAAAAAGTGGATAAATACATGCTACACAAAAAATTGAATTTCCAATATTATATACAAGGAAATAACTACTAGCTTCATCAACATTCTTTTTTTATTCTAACAAGAAACGACACTTTTCATTAAGAAAATGAAAAGAGACTACTAGTCAAAATTTCATAGTTCCATCAATATTACAAGTTTAAAAACCATGTGCCGAGAATAAAAATAAAATTACAAATTTGAATTTAATATCATAGAAGATGATATTTTATAAGCCATTTCCAAGAGTATGGTAGTGGATTGCAATTCTCTATAAAACCAAGGCATTATGTTTAATGTTGAAAGAGATGACAGTAAAAAAATTTCTAGCAATAAGTGAAGTTCACGTGATAAATATTACCACAAACCTGGTAAGAAATAGTACAGATGAAAAATGTTTCTGTAAGGTAATCATATATCATTCTGAGATAAAAGACTTTGCCTGCAACTATGCTATAAATGTATACAAAATGGCTTCTAAAAGCAATGGAACTGATAATGTACATAACTGTGATTGCTGATTATCCAAATACACTATGCTATAGCACAACAAAAAAAAAAAAAAAAAAAGAACAACAGAAGAGTATCTTGTTCATAAGAAAAAATAAAATAAAATAAAAGATTAGTGCATAATACTTTTTTCTTTTTTTTGAGAACTTGGAATCGAGGCCCACCCCACTAATCCGGGGAAAGCCATTCCCCGCCCCAAGGCCCGAAGACAACGAGGGTCTTTCATATTAAGCTCACCCGAAAGTCCAAACACATGACATCGTGAATAGTGACAATATGTATATTATGCCATAACCCCAGCAAGCCATGTATACAAGGCTGATGTTACTTACATAATCTCCCATATAAGATTCGAATATACTATACGTGGTCATTTTGTAAAATCTTTTGCAAACAATAAGAAAGCATGTCTGATGGCAATACCGCATACAGTAATTGTCCCTTACGAAACCATGAGAGCTCATCATTCCTTATTTCTTGGACTCTAGATGAAAAGCTTGCTTCCCATGCATAGCATCTGAAACATTTTTCAGCTAGGTGTCAAGAAAAGCAGAGATGTACTCAAATTGTAAATTTATCATACTAATTTAACCATACTTCACAGTGTCCATGGCTGCTAAAATTTCATTTGTGAGGCCAACCCTTCTGTCTGTTCCCTGAAGTCCCTTTTGAGTTTGCTTTCGCATTTTACTAATTATTACAGTCTGAATGTATATGACATTCCAAATAGATAAGAAAAGTCATAAAAGTAAATTCAATAACAAGATTATGAGTTTTACTAACAGTTACTATCTGCATGCACCTTACACACTCCCTTTTTCGTGTTAGTTTAACATTATAATATACCAGGAGATCCTAAACTCTAACTCATGCAATATCATATCCTCCCTAATTGCAATGAATAGTTCACCAATATAAATAAGTAGGTGTAACACCAACATTAACATCAACATCTTGCCTTCTTGTAAATTCTTTGTATTAATTATTAATGCAACTTTTATTCTTTGAATTATAGAAATGCAAAAGATATCTAATGCTATAATCATTTGAATGAGAGAATGTTTGTGCTCTTCATTAGATGTCTTTCATTCAATTTCAAATTTAGGAAAACATTTCTAAAGGTACAAAATGAAAGTGTACAAACAAACTTCATTACCTGCAAAGGTACCATCAAGACTAGAATTAAAGCCCCAAAAAGTGATGCAATGCCCAATTGCTGGTATAAAAGAATCATCGACGTGACAATACGAAATGGGGAAGACCATATCCCATGAAGCTGTTGGCATATTTGCTGAACACAAATTTTGGGAAATTAGTAATAGTTACTTTTGATCAAGTTACAAGGATCACCTAATATTTTTCAAGGCGTAAAGTGATATGATAGAAATTATGAGCTAACTGATAGATCCTTAAGGGGACGTTGGAGTTGAGCTTTGGTTTATTTGGTCTTTATTGTTTCTTGGCCATCTTCATTTGATTGTAATTGTTTTTAAATTCCTGATTTATATTTTTTCCCTTTCTTTCACACCCTTTGGGAGTTTGTATTCTTTGAACAATTTTCTTTTCATTTATCAATGAGTTGTTTGTTAAAAAAAAAAAAAGAAAAAAAAAAGGTGTCTACTTGAAGGGCATTAGCATCTGTTGATATCATGTTTGTAATTTTCCCATATGGAAACTTCTTGCGTCCCTCGTGAGTCAATCTGAGTGATTTGTGAAAAATAGCAGCTACCTGCAATTAAGAAAACAAATAACATCTGACAACAAAGAATAGAACACATCTGCTTTAAAGAGACCCAAAGCCTTCAATTCATCTCACCAAGATGAAAATCCAAATGTAACTTAATTTGATTGAATAAATGAGTTTATGTGAAGGTAAGTAGCTAGTATAGAGAGACTGTTTACCAAAGTAGACCTCAGTCGAAAACCAACTCGCATAACATTTTGATAGTACTGAGCTTCGCATAGCACTCCAGCTGACTGAAAAAGTAATATTAAAGTAGTCATTTGCAATTCAAAGGCTAAACAACTTCTCAACCATATTTGGGCGGCAAAACCTAAAATATTAACGTTATCTCTTATCTTAGAAGTTAGAAGGCCTATAACAACTAACAAGATGTCACCAATGATAACGTAACAGTAATCCATTGTGTAATCAGAAGTAATATAGCTTGAGGTATTCGAAAAATGAAGGAGATAAACATAATATAGTTTTAAGAAGTGGATTTTAGAAGTCATACCACACCAACAAAAATTGAGAAGGCATAGATGAAACCAATCCAAGTTGGATCTCCCCGCTGCATTGACTGCAATACAAGATATATATAAACTTGAAACTTCCATGATCCAAACACAGCCCGTCAACATTTGTTTGAATAGATAAACAGATCAATGGTGTCCCCTATAATTGAAGTTCTATTTTTTTTTATAAAAAAAATGTTAGGATCCATGTGGACATTATTCTTTATATATATATATATATATATATATATATATATATATATTTTAAACGAAAACAAGACTTTTTCATTGAAATAATGAAATGTGTCTAATGCTCAAAATTACAAAAAAAACAAAATTACAAAAAAAAAAAAAAAAAAAAACAAAAAAACAAACACAGCCCGTAAACATTTGTTTGAATAGGATCCATGTGGACATTATTCTTTTTTATATGTAAATAATGTATCATTTCTTCTTTACTATATCCTTCTTTTCCTTCTTTTCTTATAGTTAAATACAAAAATCAAAGCAGACTATTCTTTCAATCATGAAATTAAAATAGGTACTCTGAAAAAGGAATTTTCCTTTTCATCCGCCTTAATCACAGAACTGTCTATTCATTTTTCTTTACATATACACGAAAAAGGCATTCCTGTTGGAGGCAAGTAGTCAATGTGCGATTTATCATGCAAACCATGGATAGGAGGGGAAAAGAACTAAACAGAAAAATTAAAAAGGAAAAAAAAAGGAAGGAAAAACCTAACCTGTAATAAATGGTTCAATATTATTGGCCCAACAAACTGAGAGAGGTCATTGCCAACCTGCCAGATATTCATGGTCAGACCTGAAATGGATTCTTCCCCCACAAGTAGCACCTTTTTTTTTTTTTTTTACAAGATGCGAGCTTTTATTGATTAATAATGAAGGAACATAATGTCCAAAGAAGTGGAGGGGGGGAAGAAAAGAAAACTATCTAAGAACCTAAGAGAGATTCCTTAACACTAACTTTAGGAACCTAAGACAGCACAAACCCAACAAAACTGTATAACTACAAGCTGTAACACATAAAAGATTAACAGGAACTGCATTCTCGAAGCTACTGTAATTGAATTCCTCTTCTTATAAAGGCAGTCTTAACCCAAAACTTGAAGAGAGATCCTCAATTAGAATCAACAATGCTACTACTGCACACAATCACAGTAGCAAAAACGCTGCAGCATCCCTCCAAATACTTCTTGTAAAAGCTTAAACCCTCAGCAACGAAGTCCTAGTTTTTTTTTTTTTTTTTTTTTTTTTTAACATAATGGATGCATACAGATTCCTTTTTTCTTTTTTTTTTTTTATTTTTATGCAGAAGGAAAAGTATGCTTGAGAATGGAAACTGCTAACTGGGCCATTTCTTACTCAATACTCAGTTTGGACCAGATAGCTTCCAAACCAGAAAAACTAATATTTAAGACCTTCTTCATTTTTTTTATAGACACGTTTTGACATGCAACTTTGCCCTATATTCTATTCTTCCAATCCTGATTACGTAGAAACTTGCTAAAATATAACCAATTAAACTCATAGACAAGTTACAACAGGAGGCAAAAAGTTCACATTATATCTTCTCTTGAGATCAAACAATATATTAAATGATATACAATAAAAGATTATGTCTCACCAAGTCATTAGAAGACAATACATCAATGTTTGCAAGGGAAAAAAAAAAAAAAGAAAGAAACAGAAGACAAGGGAAGGAAAATTTTATAGGTTACCTTGAAAAGACCTCCCCACCAGAACCTAGTAAAATTTTTGAAGAGTGGCAAACAAAATGAGATAAGAAACAGTGACAAAATGGTATAAATCTTAGTAAATGCTAACCAAGATTGTAAATCAAAGCACAAAAAAAACAGGTGTTGCACTGCACCTTCGTCCAAGGCTTCGATTCAATGCTCTTATAAGCCAAGGCTTAGGCGTTTGAACTTCTGCAGCCCAACATCTCTGGAACCTTCAGAAGTAAGAACATTCTAAGCAATTGAATTATTAGATATGGAGATAGAAAAGAAGCAATGAAAAATAATAATCATAAAGAAAACCTTCCAATTAGTGTCTCAGTTTGATCCCAGCCATCCAACCTCCAAATATCCTTTTCAGCTATAGGTTTCCTATAGCCCTGCTTCATAAGTGGAGTCACCCACCCAAAATATATTCCTAGCACATTGAACCAAAGCTAGTTATCCGAGTAAATAACTATAAAAAAATTTGAAAACCCACGTCCATTTATCTTTTCACAATCATTTTTCTGCTCGTTCACTTTCCACTAACAAAGCAAAGTTTCTGCTTGTCTACTTTTCCAAGACACTATTAATTTCATTCGAATGGGATTTTAAGGGTTTCACACTGGTTTCTTCTCGTCCCTTCTTTTCTTAAGGATGGTTTATTTAGCAATTATTTAGTCTTCGAAATTCTAAACAATGCATTAATCAGCTTGAATTGGAGTCGGAGATTCTTAGTAAGGATTTGGCCCTATGCAGAGATTCTTTTATTTCAAGAATTTTAGAAATTCAAGTCGAATATAATTCGGAGTTAGCTGAATTGTGCCAAAGTTATTGATAAATATAAAGTTAAGATCCTTGTAGCCACTTCAAAGGCCAATAGTTGAATGGGAAGTTGTTTTGGCCATTTATGGAATGGAAAGTCAAAGCATTGTTTTCTGTGAAGCGCTAGGTTCTGGATGGATTGATCAATGGAGGATTTCTAAAATTTATTGAAGACTTTTTTCTCTTTGGTTATTTTGTTTTGTTTCAAATGATCAGGGTTACATTACCTCTGCTTTTGTTCAAGCTTTTATTGTTTTTTTCTCAAGGCATATTTCTTTTGTCATCTATCTCAGTCCTTGTTGGAGTTTGTTTTCATTTGAGCAATAGTCTCTTTTTGTTTTTTTAATAAATTTTTTGTGTCTAGTTATGAGAAAGTTAACCTAACAGACATTATTTTTTTTAAAAGGAAACAAGTCTCTATCATTGATATAATGAAATGAGACAAAAACATCTTTGGTTATTTTTAGAAGATATTAATGTACTTAAGCCTGCATACGTTTTAATTTTCACACCTCATAAAGAACCCATTGGTGCAAGGAATACAAAGTTTTGAATGACTTTTAAACAAGAAACAACTTTCCAAAGGAAATTATCCAAATATAGAAGTTTAGAATTTTCTGAACAAGAAAGAATTTTTCATTGAAAATTTAGAAATTTACTTTAGCAATTACTTACTGGAAAAGATATTAGCATGCCTTTCGGGACAAACATGCTCTGCTCCAAGAAGCATTTCATAGTCCATGTTGTCAACATGCTCAGATTGCAAGGCAATATAACCAGGATAAGGTTCCAAATTAGGGACATAAGCAAGAAGAAGTACTGCAAATATCACCTGCATTACAAGAATAGCTATTTACTTGATTTGAATAGAACAGAAGTGTGAGTCCTCATTTGCAAGGAAGGGATTACCTTCTTTATCATTGTGTTAAATATATGAAGAACCTTTCCATCTCAGTCTAACAAAATGTACTGAATAGAAATATCTTACCAAGACCAAAAACAATATGCTGTCTTTATACAAAACCTAAAGGGTGTCATTCTAATTCAACAATTTTGATCATAGATTTTCTTTATGCAATCAAATGAAAAATCTACTTCCATTGTTCAATAGAATAGTAAGAAATATGCATTAATTCTTGTTCAAAAAAAAAAAAAGCAAAATGCATTAATAGCCAGCTAAAATCTTTTAGCTGCATCTACTTGCATTGGCTTATGAAAGAATAAAAGAAAGTGGAAATATCAACATTCAAAACATTGCTTTTCTTCTTTCTGATGATCAACATGTCATAAATGTCTCATCACTTTTCTTCAAGTGATTGCATTAACAATATGCATGTGCTATATACGGGGGAAACACACACACACAAACACACAAATATACATTGAAAAGAAGCCTGTGGAGTCAGACCCATTAGTCTGTCACCAATCTTTATAAGGTTCAAAAGTTCTAATTGCAAGCCTCGAAGGAGGGGATGTCGGACAATTTCTTTTAGTCAAGGTGGCTTGTGGACAGGGTGTCTTCTTCTTCTTCTTCTTCTTCTTCTTCTTCTTCTCTTTCAAGCATTTCTACCAACAAATTCCTACTACTTAAATTATTCGCAAAGCTAACACCAAAAGATTGTTAAAGTTTCATGGACAGTTCTATAAGCTTATGATGGGGAAGGAAAAACATAACGAAAGTAGTACACAAGGTATTTACGGATGCATGATTTAAGAGAAAGCATAATAAATAAAAATATATATGTTCTCATAAGAAACCAACTTACCTGGAAAGAAACTGTGATGATGATCATGTAGAGATCCGCACTGCATGGGGAAAAAAAATTTAAAAAGAGAAAAAGAAAAATAATAATAATTGTAGTACTGCCGAGGGGATGAAAAGAAATGCACTTTAAAAGCAAACTGCTAAAGCCACAAGCGCCTTCATGATCAGCCACAATTATTTATAAATAGGAATACAACCAAGCTTGGTAAAAACTAAAGTATTGTTAATTTGATAAAATTCATAGAATCACAAATCACTTAAAAACAAAAGTAATCCAATGAGTGCCAAAATGAGCATAGCTTGACTGGCATAGTGCTTGTACTATCAATCTCGAAGTCAGAGGTTTGATTTCCCCACCCGACGTATTGTCAGAAAAAAAAGGAAAAAGAAATCCAATGAGTAAATACAAATTAAAAAGATAGTTCAAATAATTACATTTTTTACCGTCCAACCAACAATCACTCTCTGACTTGGATGATTAGTTTGTTGTGACTGACTTCCATGCACCTTATTTAACGAATTAAACCTATTCAATTTGGGCGGCACCCCCAACTTATAGTACTTTGCTTTTTCACTTCAATTTTCAAATCCCTTTGCCTAAAAGGCCCTCCACTTTTACATTCTATAAATTTTCAAAATCAGAAAGGAAGACAACCAAGCTCAGTAAAAACACCACAAGTCGCTGGTTGTCTCCCCACTGGTACACTCATTCAACTTTTTTAACAAGTGGAAAATCATTAACCAACATTATGGGTTAGAATAATGTAATTTTCTAACCCTAAATCTTAACTAGATTTTCCATAAACTGTTTCCAGCTCTCAGCTCTTGTCAAACTCAAATGTAACTGATTACTGGACTACCCCCCTTGCCGTAGTATAAACCATCCTGATAAGCAAACTCAAAACTTTTCAGGAACTTGGTTTTCCTTTTGATTAAAAACTTCAAATAGGCAAACAAATTATCATCTGCATAATTTCCAAAAATCTAAATTGAAGTTCCAGCAAAAGAAGTAATCTTTTCATGTTAGCAAAAAATAAGTATTAAAAAGGAATATTGCAAACAATAGGAAAAGTTAAATGTGAGAAACTGACCTGCTATAGTAATCTGAAAGTGGTAGTACAAGATTTAATAGCACAACATCCCCTACCAGAATATAGATTAGTCCAAATCGTATGTACCAACGGAATTCACGGATGTAAATTTTAGTCTCCATAACAACCATTACTAACACAGAGCACCAAGAAAGAGACTCCACGATTGAGCAAATCACCTGTAGCAGGAACAAAAGTCAATCCATGTATTCAAATCAAACAATGCTACCGCTAAATTGAATGTACAAGAGCAAAATACTGCATTTCGTACTCAATGCAAAAACTTTTGACTATTAAGTTTCTCTTTAGGTTCAAAATTGTAAATCTTGAATTCATAAGATGCTGACAAGAATCAGTGCTGCTGAAACCACCAAAGTTTTTATTGGGGAGATTAATGACGTGCCATTTCAACAGCAAAAGAAAAACAAACCTTGAAAAATATATGAAAGTTCAACGTACCTCAAAAGGAGCAAATCCAGTATGATCATCTAGGCTAAAAATCGCCACACCCATGGCTAACCTTAATAAAGGCACAATAAAACAGCAACCGGCAATCGTAGCAAGCATATAACTATAACAATTAGAGGTCAAACGAAACCTCTGCACTTTAGCATCCTTCTTAATCAGCCACGTTCTGTAGAGGCATAGTCCAAGAAGAACCAAATGACAAGAAGAGACCACTAGAGAGTCAATTGCACAAGGTGTGTATGACCTGAAGGCACTATCAACTGCTTTTGCCCATACACTATTTGCCATTGGCTGGCAGAACCAATCTAAGGCCTCAAAAGGCATATTTCCTCCTACTCTAGTATTCACTACAGCAGGAAGTTACAGACCCGGTTGCTTCTTCTAGTTCGAAATGTTACAAACTTGGGGAGTTTTGTGCTAGCATCAACTTTCCACACAATGTGCTTCCTACAACAGGAAAAACCATATTCAAAATTTCAAACCAAAAACTAGAAAACCCATGAAATGAATTTCAATTTGAAAAAACGTAACATCGGGAATCCACTGCATTGAAGAAATTCATGGTTGTTCAATATTCATTATGATAATCCAACACGGTAATGCCCGCAGCAAGCAATTTTAAGTTGAGTCTTTCCAACTGAGGATTAAACAGTACAAACAATTCAATACCCATTTCCATATTTCACACACAAAGTCAACGATCAGCTTCAATATAGCAAAATGAATTGATTGCAAATTACAAGGAACGTCTGACTTGAAGCAATATTTTCAATCTCGATTCATAATTTAGTAGAAGACTACAAGAGGAACTCACTTGCATTTACAGTGTATCCATATATTGGGTTGTAAATTCTCTTTGGAGAGTTGAGGGAACTTTAAAACGCTGGAAAAAGGAAAAGGAAAAAACAAATGAGAACAGAACAACATGAATGCAGTTGTGCTTGATACAAACAGAATTGCAAGCGTCACGGCTTACGAAGAAGATTCGAACCACAGATTAAAAGAAATGGATTTAAGGCGCAAACATCCAATGTAGTGATTAAAATTACGCATCATCACAGAGCTCGAGCAAGATGGTCAACAACACTCGTGAGTGGGAATTCCACTACGCTCCGCCGATTAATTTAAACAAGACAAAGGCATGCTGCCAAAAAATAAAAATATTTATATGTATGTTTCTTTTTTCGCGCAAAGGTTCTAATATCCCTTTTATCGCAAGTGATTTTCAAAATTTGTCCTTATCCAAAGCTGATATACTGTATCCGATACCACTACTCAAAATCGCTTAGGGTTCATTACCAATCAAGATACAAATTCACTCCAACTTTAAAATTTTCAAAAAAAAATAAAAATTAAATTATAGGGTAATTATAATGAGTAGCAATAATTTTAGAGATAATGATAAAATGTATAGCAAATTTTTTTAAAAATTGTAAATATAACAAAGTCTATCAGCGATAGACTCGTGATAAACCACTTAGATCATAAAAGTCTATCGGTGATAGACTTTGCTATATTTGTAATTTTTAAAAAATATTGTTATATATACTAATACTTTGAAATCTTGAAAAAATTTCACAGATAAAAAAGATGTCAAACTATTTACATAAAATAGCAAAATAAAAAAGATGTCAAACTATTTACATAAAATAGCAAAAAAAATACTGATAGGCATTGATAGACTTCTATCAGCATCTATCAACGATGAACTTCTCTCATTTCTATCACTGATAGACTCCTATCAGCATCTATCACAACTATCTAAAAATTTTACTATTTTGTGTAAATAGTTTCCCTTATTTTTCTATTTTTAAAAATTCTCCTTAAATCTTTATATTTGCAACAGTTCTTAAATTATATATTAGATTTCAAAATTCTTAAAATTAAATTCCTCTAACAGACTTGAAAAATTAAAATTTTAGAAATCATTTCAAACTTTAATTGTTAGTAGATATGTCCATTTTTAAAAATAACAAATAGTTTAGGGAATGGGAAATTGTTATAAACAGTTTTTTCAATTAACTTTATATATATTTTACATTTAGATCTAAAATAAATTTTAGTTAAATTCAATAAAAACATCTTTTCAATCAAAATTTAAAGTGCATTGTTCTTATTATTACACTTTTCCAACAAGTTTTCACTCTTATACAACTATTGGAGAAAATGTACTATATGGCGAAGTATGGAAAATCTCTATTTATTGTGTGTCACCTGCTTTTAAGAATAAAGTAGGACCCACTAACAGTAACGTAGAGTCTACTAGTATTTAGAGAGACAAGATTTATAGTGTGAACACAATAAGTATAGTACTCAATAGTACTAGAAAAAATCACCAACTATTGAAATGATATGTTTAAGACATTGAAATGATATGTTTATCTTAATTTGAGATTTGTGATGTACCATTTAAACAGAAAAAGTAGAGAGTCTGATCATCACAACAATCTTTTTGGTAAGCGTTCATTGAAAAGATTGATAAGTGAGTCTCCTAACTGGGCTCTACTTAAAGAAAGCCTTGCCTTTTTACTACTTATCCCTCTTTCAAAATCCTTCAAAGGTGGCAGCTATCATTTGACAAAAAATTCAGAAGCTTCCATTTAATGACGCTTCTGAACCATCCCCTTTAAAAGACATATAAAAGCCATTCTATGGGCCAGTTTCATTTGCGCGGCTTTGTCCAAAGAAAGGAATGCTAGAATCTTCAAGAACATCTCTAAGATATCATAGAAGCATCCCCCTTTTTTTTTTTTTTTTTTTTTTTTTTCTTTTTGCTCTTTATTGGTGAAAACAGTTACAACCTCCTAAAGATCACAATTTAAGTTTTCTTATTGCAAATTGGAACAATATTTTGTTATCCTTTTGGATATTTCTTATAAAAAAAAAACATTTAGGCCATCGCCCCCACAGAGCAAGTGATGAATTTAGAAAATGAGTAAAATTTGAAGAGATATAGCTTTCCATTTTATTGAGAAAAAAAATGAAAGAATATACGAGCACACGAAAAAATCAAGCCCATAAAAAAGGGGACTTCCTTTACAAGAATAGACTCCAACAATCAAAAGTCACACCTAAAGAATAATTATAGAAGGGACTCCGACTATGCGAAGAGATAGCTTTCCATAGAAATTTACATAGGCCCCTTTACTCCACTCGAAGACTACTCAAAAGGTTAAGGTTGTACCTACTCACAATGTAACATGAACCCATACATCATCGTTTTCCACTTCTCTCCCCTTACTTTGCCAAACTGAGAAATAAAGATTATAGACATTAAAAAAAATTTATATTAATAAATAGTTTAGCTCATTTTTCTATATTTGAAAACAATCTATTGATATAACTCTACAAGAAGAAAGGAGTTAATGGGGGAAACTAAAAAGAAGTAAAGTAAGTATATATATATATATATGAGTGTCGGTCTTCCATCACCTTCCTTTTGACTTGGCCCAACTCGAAAGCATATGCAACATTTGAACTACTCGGTTTAATTTCCTCCTGATCAAAGAACGCATTCTACTATTCCGATTGGAATAAGATTCAACAATTCTTTTTACCAGACTGAAATTGTCTGACTCCATTATCGCCTTCTCCGTTTATGCCAAATTAGGTTTCTTCTTCCACTCTAATTTTCACTTATGCATCAACGAATATTTTATTTTATTAATCAAGTAATTAGTTTAAGTTTAAGATAATTACATTGTTTATTAAAATATTTTTCGAATTAAACAGGAGAGAGAATATAATTAGAACTTGACTAAGAAGTCCTACTAGAAGTTTGACTTCAAGTGGGCCACGAAAAAAAATCGAATGGAAAATATCCTATATTCTCATTAAGACACCCGTCTGACTCTACAATATTTGAGTATCAATTTACCTGTATGATATTAAATCATAGGTATAAACTACCACTAGGCCGATCCATAATAGTTAATCTCGTATATTTATAATTCATTTTATCTTAGTTTATCTATTAAGAGACACAACAATTGTAGGGATGAGAGATTGAACGTCTTACCTCTAGAGACAGAGTCTATGTCAATATCATTAAGCCAAACTTACTTGGACTTTATCTAAGTATTGTTTCTAAATAAATTGATGAAACAATATTTATCTTTTATTTATTAAAAAAAAATAGACCTTTAGGGTTTAACTATGGTTTCTTTTTCTTTCTAAAAAAAACTATGGTTTCTTTTTAAGGACCATTTAAAGCTCTAACTTTATTTAAGAGAAAATTTTGATTTTGAAATTTTATGACGTTTGATGGGATTTTATGATTTAACTTGAAGTTTTGATTTCTATTTTGTTGTGAGAAAATTGGTCTAAGAATTTGACAATTTGGAGAAAAAACGCGATTATCTATATGAAAACAATGATATCTATATAATTTATTTTTAAAATTGGTGTTTTTCAAACTCAAAAAAGTTTGAGATGAATTTATTACTATACTAATGTGTAGGAGCATTTTTTTTTTATTATTTTTTTTTATAAGTCTAAGAATATTAATATGCAAATTTTGAACGTTGAAGGATATTTTTAAAAGAGTTACCAAAAATATTAATATGCAAATTTTGAAAGTACAAACATATGAACACAACTCGTTAATACTCTTTCAAAAATATCTTGAACTTTTAAATTTTGCGTATTAATACTCTTAAACTTACCAAAAATAAATAAAAATGCTCCTATTCATTAGTATAGTGATCAATTTGTTTGAAACTTTATTCCATTCGAAAAACTCCAATTTTAAAATAAATTATGTAGATATAATTTTTTTTTTCGTTTTTCTCAAAATTATCCAAACCAATTTTTTCACAACAAAATAGAATCAAAATTTCAAATTAGCATAAAATCCCACCAAATATAAAAAGAATTCTAAAATCAAAATCTTCTAATTTTAAGCCATCTTTAAAAAGAAGCCATAGTTTAACCCAAAAGGTCTTTTTTTATTATTATTATAATAATAAATAAATGATAAATATTATATCATCATTTTATTTAGAAAACAATACTGACATAGATAAAATTCTTAAAAAATAAACTAAGATAAAATAAATTATAAATATATGAGGTATTATATTATATTCCAACTCCTAGTAGGAATATAAGATTTTTCCCATTCGAATTTCCAATTCAAACTTCTAATAGAACTTTTTACTTCAAGTTTTCGAACAAATATTTTAATAAGTGATTTAATTATCTTAAACTTAATTAATAAAAGAAAATTATGACGAGTTTTTAAATATAAAATTATATTGATATAGATATAGATTTGGGTTGGAAATCAATACAAATTAAGATACTTAAGAATAAGAATATAATAAATGCTTTATTTTATGTCAAAGCATATAATTTAATTTGAACAAAATTTTGAGAAAATATTTGGATATATATATATATATGGAAAATTTTCTCAAATAAAAACAGGTAAAACTATTTATAGAAAATAGCAAAAAAAAAAAAAAAAAAAAAAAAAAAAAAAAAAAAAACATTGATAGACTAGACTCTATCATCCTTATCACTTATATATCTTGATAAACTTTTATCCGCGTCTATCATAAATTTTTTTTTGCTATTTTAGGTAAATAGTTTCTCTTATTTTTATATTTTTTAAAATTTATATATATATATATATATATATGAGAGTAGAATCTTATAAATATAATTTTGGAAAAAATATATGGATATAGTTTGCCATTTGAATAATTTAATTAAAAGTTGTTCTGTTATACATGGTTAAGATTGAGAATGTATTTTAAATTGTCATAGCAAACTCATAGTCTTCTCTTCTGACTCCCCCTCCTCCCCTCCCTTTTTTGTTTTTTTTCTCCTTTTTTTCTCCTCTTCTCCAGTATCTCCTTCGGCCTCTTCTTCTTCTCCGACTTCTTTTCTTCTTCTTCTTCTCCTTCGGCGGTTTTTTCTTCTTCTTCGACACGACGAGTCACACGAGCAACTTCGACATGACCAACTCCAATGAGCCAAAGTGAGAAAGAGCGAGAGCGAGAGCGACGGTGAGCAAGAGAGATGAGAGTGATTGTGAAGCGAGAGCGAGATGGGCTTTTCCGCATGCCAGAGTTCATTTTGGTAATTTCATCTGATCTTGACGTCAGCAAAGGATCATTTGACATTTTTCGCCCAATTTTTTAGTTATCCGTACAAATTTTTCTGAGAATTTACTTGGATCTAGGTTTCCGTTGGACTGTTATTTGGAGAGAGAAAAATCAACAATAGCATGTCTCATCATTTTATTTTATTTTATTTTATAAAAATAATAAAAACAACATTGTTATTTTTTAAATATTAGTATTATTAGAGACGTTTTCAAATATAGCAAAATAAATCAAAATATTTATAAATATAACAAAATTTTCCTATCTATAATTATTAATAGCTAAAACTCTCAAATCAATCAACATAATTCCAAGAAATAGTTGGAGAATGTTATTTTATTATTGAAGACCCGGAGTTCTTAAAAAAAAAAAAAAAAAAAAAAAAAAAAAAAAAAAAAAAAAAATTCCAAATTTCAAGTGGCTAAAATTTCCATTAAATATCCGCGATTTCATTTTATTTTTTAAATAATCTAATGTACTTCAAATTGAACTTTAAAAATTATTTCAAATTTCACATCTGCCCTTATTAAAAAAATAGATCAACGATCTTCTATTGTTGCATAATTTTGAATAAAGACTAATTAACAAACTCATATTCTTTATGGGCCTTAAAGACCCAATTAATAAACTCATATTCTTTATGGGCCCATTTGGACCAAATGATAAAAATTGAATCATCTTCTACAATTATGTAAGTTTGGTGGTCCAATTTTAACACTATATGAGTTTGAAGGGTCAATTTTTACAATTAAAAATTTGAGAGTATAATTGCAACTACCACGATACTTTAAAGATTGTTTTTGCAATTTGCCTGATATTTTTTCTATTTTCGACTAGCTTCAATTTCAAGGTCTATCTTGATTGTAAATCATATTGTAAAAGAATTACCTTGTGATCTTGCATAACCACTTTTATCATTTTTCAAATCATTCGAAAACACACTTTTAATCACTCAAAATTAATTTACTTTTCAATTTTACACTTTAAATGTAATTTTCATATAATCAAAATTAGTTTTGAAGGATAAAAAACATGTTTCACACTTCACGGTAATTTTGAAAATTACTCGGTTAAAATTACTCCCAAACATAACCTTAATTGAGAAAATTTCTGTTCTTTCTGCTTCCTTGTTTCTGTTCATAAAAAACTATAATTTTTTATTAAAAAAAAAAGAAAAAGAAAGAAACGGTCTAAAAATTACATAACTCCTCCGCAATGATGTATTTAGTCCAAAATCAAAAGGTTGATACCACAGCCACGTAAATGCAAAGAAACAGCATTAACTAAACAATTGGAATCAAGAAAATCTCAAGCTAATGCTAACCTCCTAACCGAATCTCACTCAATAACTACATTGTGCTTTGATCCCAATCGAACTTCGTGTCTTCGAAACCATATTCCGAATTTTGAAGCCTGTTTCGACCCAATTTGCTTAATAGAGCAAGTCCTGGAAAGGGAAAACCACAGTATTTCAACAAACAAATAGGTTCATGAAATTCTACTACTGAAAATATCTGAGATTCCCATAAAAGGATATCCACTGCTTTTTAATTTGTAATGAATGTTTATTTATCATAATCTTCCTCAACTCTTATTGCTATGCTGGCTACTATAATGAAGGATACTTAAATTTTTGCACTTATGGGTATAAATATGGGAAGATTTGGCAATACCTTCAATCATTCTGAAAAGAGACGACCACCATCCATCGGTAGAGATTTGATATCCCTTCAAGCTTTGTTCAATTTCAGTATCATGCTTTCCTCCCAGAACTCCCCGTAGCATTACTACGGCATCCTTGGTTTTCCTAAGGATACTATTCTCATCTTCTACCTCCAAACTTTGAAGATCATTATGTGAAGATCCAAGGCTGACAGCCAAAGCAAATTGAGCAGCTGCAGCCCACCGCGAGGAAGCCGACCATTTCCTCTGTCCATCCACCTTATACTTCTCTTCAGTTCCTGACTTTTTCTCACCTTCGCCTCCCAGTACTAAGCTGCGTAAGTATTGGGCATTGGCAGCTCCAGTACTTTGAACCATCTTTGAAAAAGCGCTTTTTTCACTTGATAAAAGTTCTTCTGGAGTGTTATATTCCAAAACCTAAGATAGAGCAGAATCAACAAACTTAAAATTAAAATGAGAATGCAAAATAAAAGGGGTCATTTTGATAATTTATGAACTTTTAGAAAGATTAACGTACCCGACCAGAATCGAGTAGAAGGATCTGATCACAGTCTATGATGGTATTTAACCTGTGTGCAATAATGAGCATTGTACAGGATTTAAACTCTTCCCTGATTGTTTTCTGAATTAAAGCATCAGTTCTAACATCAACAGCTGCCGTAGCTTCATCAAGAACTAGAATTTTCGATCTTCGAAGTAGTGCCCGAGCAAGACTCAAAAGTTGTCTTTGTCCAACGCTAAAATTCTCCCCAGACTCAGAAACCTAGCAACCAAACAAGTTACACAATTTAGTTTTGTTGCTTCTCTTTGTGGGAGGGGGATGTCGAGTGATTTTTTTACTAGTAGTAGATGCATGAAAAGGATTGTTTTTACAAGGGATGAAGATTTGCAACGGTTGATTAAATCACTTTCTTTTTATTCTATTTTGAAGTGACACAGCAAGGAACCTAATAATAAGGAATCTTTTGGGAACACCCTGGATAATTGAGACATCACAATTTTACTGTTCCAACTGACGTTTTTCACCAAAAGTTTGATGAGTGCTGATATTGACCTCAAGTTCGTAATTTAATAGAGAACTGTTGACTTAGGCAATCAAATTGCAAACAGATGTAAGAGTATTTAGTTCATTCCATCACATAACACATACATATTACACAAAGCTCATCATGATATACCTCAGCATCCAGGCCAAAGGTATTCCTCCTTATGGCATCCTTCAAATGTGCCCTCTCTAGAGCTTCCCAAAGATCAGCATCATTGTGTTCGTTGAATGGATCTAGATTAAACCTAACCGTTCCTAGACAAAACGAAAAAGAGAATGAGAATAGTAATAACTAACTCATACCTATTTTCCAAGAGTTCCCATATCAAAAAACTCATAATATAGGCAGTTTAGTTTAGAATCTTGATACGTATCTAAAACTTTTATTTTCTTGTGTATGTGTGCACGTGTGAGATGTGGGATGGGGTGGGGGTTGCAAAAACTTGAAACTTTAATTCTCGTCCATTTAAATAAGAACCAAAACAAAAACTAAACAAGTACTTTTTAGTTCTTGTATCATAGCTTTGGCCTTCTTACAAATTTTATTTTTTTCTTTTTTAATATAGTTCTACTGCTGTTCGTTCTATCAGGGTTTTTTCTTTTTTAGTATTATGATATGGAGGTTGTAAATTGGGTCGTATTTTTTCACTTCCCATATTCAGTTAGTATCAACAAAACAGCAAAATGAAAAACTACATTCAAGCAGGTAGCAAATGTCTGCATGAGTATTGTCAACATTGTTTAGTCAGGTTGGTAAATTTGCCTCAGTTTATGCATATAGATATAAAAATCTAAAAAAAAAAGGGAAAAAAGTACTTTTTAAAAACTTAATTTTGGTCTTGGAATTTGGCTAAAAATTTAAACGTACTTAGGCAAAGTGAATTGTAAGAAAACAAACACGATTTTTAAAAACCAAAAACTAAGAACCAAATAGTCATCAAACAGAGGAAATAAATATTCTGAACTTTTTACTGTATTTAGATTTAAGCTTTAACCACCCAGGTCACTTACAAAAACTAACATTTACACTAGAATTATAAAATTATAACATTTACCACATAATTATTAATGAGTCATGATACCACATAATTATTAATGAGTCATGATACCATCACAATGGAGAAAAAGAAGAAAACGTTGGATGCAGTTTGATTAACCAAGTAGTAAATGATATCAGCCATAATATATATATTATTGACATAGGAAGCTACTATAGATTGCGTACCTGAAAAAAGAACAGGTGCTTGTGGTATGATCCCTAGAACTCTCCTCAAATCCAACAGCCCAAACTTTGCAACATCAAAACCATCTATCAATATTTTTCCTGCTTCAAGTTCAACAATACGAAATAAAGCATTTAGCATGCTTGACTTTCCCGCGCCCGTTCTTCCTACAATGCCAACCTTGTCACTTGGAAAAACTGTGAAAGATAGTCCATGCAAGACTGGAGGGAGCTCAGGTCTATAACGTAAGACAACATCCTCAAATTTTAGAAGTCCAGAAGAAGGCCATCCAGGAGGGGGCCGGTTGCTTTCAATAATTGGTGGAGCTTCTGAAGGTAAATCTATGTAAGTCCCAACACGCTCTACAGAATTTAAACTATTCTCAGCCATACTCGCAAGCCTTAGAACAGCTGTCAACAAAGATGTAATATTTAAAGCATAACTAAGAAGAAGACCCATGGTGGATGCAAAAGCCTTCTGGTTTTCTGCCCTGCCATTTTGCATCACAGCAAAAGTTGCTGTAAACCATATCATAAGACCACCAACTGCTTCTAGACGGATTGAAAGCCATCGATTTCCACTCATGTTCACAAGTGTAAATCTAATGTTATTATCCATGGCTTTTCCATTAATATCAGCCATTCTATCATAAGCTTTGTACGCACGAATAGTGGAAAGACCATTTAGAGCTTCTCCAAATTGTGCATAAACAGGAGATCTACTGATGGAGTCTAGCCTCTTTATTTCCCTTGCCATGCTCTACATTAAATTAAAAGGGGGGAAAAAATTAAGCCTTGACTATATATACCCATGCTATTCAATGCTTGTAACTAGCTTTAAATATAAGCTTATAGTGTACCCGTCGTTCAATGCTTGAAATTATTAAGATCTTTCACATATAAGCACATGATAATCCCTCAAGGAAAAAAAACCACTATAATAACAAAATGTTTTTGAAGTTTAACTATTATTGGGTTCTTGGTGGATGTATACCAACCGTTGAATGGGTATTTTTTGCTATGCTCTTCAATTGCTTTAATAATTGTTCTACCTCTTTTATTCAAGTCAATTGGTTTTTTTTGGTAAGGTCTTATAGTCAGTAAAGTGAGTAGGTTGATCTCTTATATCGAGCCATAACTGCAGTGCTGAAGTCAGCAACTCCTATTCCATATTCAAACCCACCAATAAGCAGTGGGAGAGGCTGGATGCTAAGGGGGTGTCAACTTAGTTGAGATGCTCGGTGCACCTCCTGATCCTTTGGATATGTTTCTTGTAACCTCTTGTACATTGAGACTTTGTCTCTTTTCATTAATTCAATGAAAAGTGCGTTTCATTTTCAAAAGAAAACAATAATAATAAATCAATAAGCAGTGGGAGAGGCACCACCACCTCCCCTCTTCTTCTCCTTAGTTTTCTCTCACAGATAATAGATATTTAAAGTCCATCAGTGTTAAAACTATTTGTCAATTGCTAGGTGTGAGTTCATATTACATAATCACTATCTACTAACCACCAAACACCAAGGATTTCCCTTCCTCCGTAGATTTGAGCACTCTTTGACTTCAATGCGAGAGATATAACTGAAATTAATTAACTAATATTAACCATGGCCTAATTAGAATTATTCAATCTTAACCTATTAGCTAATACTAATAAATAGAAATTAATAAATAATCTTAAATAAGGTGCATTCGCAATTTTTGATTGATTATTATTCTATTCTTTAGCATTTGAAAATAAATTCTATGAAAACGCAACTTTATAGTTATAGGGAACATATTATAGGGAACATCTTCAGCAGTAATTGGCATTACACCTTGCCTTGAGGTGGCAGGTGCAAATTTCTGTAACCCCACATGATGTAGGAACATCTTGGTTTTCTTGGCCTTCTTGCCAATCTTGTTTAGTCTTTCTTTTCTTGGCCTTTGGCTAGGTAGTTTCATTTATTTAAGTTCTTGTGTTAGTTCTTGATTATAGTTAGTTAAGACTTATTTACCAGCTCAGCCGGTTGTAGTATTGATTTACCAGTTCCTGTTCTGCCATGTCTATAAAAATGGCAGCCCTTTGTATCTTTTGGGCATGAAATAAACACTTTTGAGGTATTACTTTCACTTGAGAGTGCATTACCACATTTGTTGTACTTTATAAAGAAACATAACCATAAACTCTTTTGCTATTTTTCTTGCAAAATGCATATAAGATACAGCTTTTATTAAACATATAAAAGTATAGCCCACCTACTGGACAAGCCAGTCCTATATGAGCTCAATTTTGAATTAAAAAAAATAGGCTTCTAATTGGGAGGGTAGAAAAATTGGATGCGGCACAAAATCAAAAGGAGAGAAGTTTAATTGAAGAATTATGTCAGAGAAGTTGGATGTATAATTGGATAATTAAACAACGATTTAAGTTACTATTTTTCCAAAAGTAACCATAGAAGATGCATTTCCAATTACCTGGTAGTATAAATAGGCTGCATAAAACAATAACAGAAGTGGAAGGATTGCCCACAACGAAAGCGTGCTCACAACTCCTATCAAGACAAAGGTTGAAAGAAGCTGCGAAATTTGCCCTATAAACATGTTGACAAAAGGGGCAACATTCCTATCAATGTCCCCAAGATCTTTTGCAAATCGATTGATAATCCTTCCAAGAGGATTGGTGTTGAAGAACACCATTGGAGCTCTTAGAATAGAAGAAAGCATTTGGTCGTGCAACCTTTTTGCAGCATACAAGCTTGACACAATCAGCCAATAAGAATTTACCAGCGTCACAAATACCTGACATCAAAAGTTCTTTAGGCAAAAACTACGTTCCTTTTAGGATAAAGCCAAGACAAATCATGTGTTTGCAACGACAGTTTATCATATACATCAAAGAGAAAAAAAAAGTAGTAGTCAATGCTCATCCTCAATCAAGAAGAAGAAAGAGAATAATAACATGCACAAATTATTAATTGGTACCTGAGCCAATGATAGGCCTGCATATATCGTGTTGTAGAACAAAGTTTCACTTGGTACCAAATTGCTTTGGTCCGTCCAACTGCTTAACCATAAGCTACTAAAAACTCGAAGAGTTTCTGATAGAACATAGCTCAGGAGGAGGATAAGAACAACCCATAGGCCTCCTAATGCATCCTTGTATCTGAAAGAAATTAAAAGAAAACAGTTGGATGATGACAAAATTGCAGGGATATTCACATTAACAGCAATCGTTACAGATAAACCTTGTACAATTAAAACAGGGGAAAGAAAAGGAATGGTGAGCTATTGTCCCCATTCAGAAGCCAATGAAGATTATAGATAGATTCTTTAATTAACATTAATAGAAAAGTAAGCATAATTACACAAGCTCTTCCATAGAGAACTCTATAAGGATGCAAGAAAACTAAGAATTTGTTTGGCAGGCAACCTGATATTTTGTTTTGCGTTTTCGAATTCACCAAGTTCAGCGAATACGCAAATGTATTTCTAAAAACCATTTTCGGATTTTGTAATTCAAAGAGGAGGAATCTTCATTAACAAAAGTTTATCGTTGATTGAACAGAGAAAAGAATTCCATCTAATAAAAATATCCAAGGCAGAATAGCTACCAAAATATTTGGAATGCCAGCACCTAGAAGCCAATGACAGCTTGATAAAGCCATATCTCCTGACCACGATGAGAACGTATCTGTGACAGCGATGCAGTTTCTCTCAAGCCAAACTCTCAAAATCAAGGCCCTAATTAAACTTATCCACATAATCTTCACGTCGTAGGACCATTCCATTCCATGAGCGAGTGAAAAATGTTTTCTGCTCTAAAACCAAAAAGACCAAGCTACACCAAATTCTTGAAGAAGCTTCGCACAAATTTGACCACAATATTGGCAATGAGAGTATATATCATTGGTAACTTATTTGGGATTCAAGCACAAAATACACGATATTGGCCGCAAGAACCATGAAGAGCACTTCTTTTGCAATTTATCACACCTGTATTTAAACTCCCTTGCAATAAAAAACCTGTTAAATCACCGATTGACCCAAAATCTTAAGATGATGGGTGAAGATAAATTTAATATTATATCAACATTTTAACACTCTCCCTCACTTGTGGGCTTAGAAATTTGTAGAAAACCCAATAAATGGAAATCAATATTAATTAGGGAGGAAATAACATTGCAGGGGTTTGAACATAAGACCTCCTGCCCTAATACCATGTTAATTCACTGATTGATCCAAAAGCTTAAGCTAATGGATGAAGGTAAATTTAATATTATATTAACACTTTAATAGAATTGATAAACTCCCTGACTTCTTGAGATCCCATCTTCTACTATCCTTTCCAGCAAATAATCTCACATCATTTACTGACTTCAGTGAATTACAAAATTCAGCCTTTTTTTCTTCCTTCAATTCCTTCTAACCGCAACCGACCAAGAATTAGAGCAAAGATCCCAAGCATCACTGACCAAACATAATTCACCCTCAGTCCATTTTGATTCACTTCTTTCACCTAAAAAAGATCTCTTATGTTCACAAAGATTTTGTCTACCTCAAAATATCACTTGAAACTAACTTTCTTTGCTTGTTGACTCCGCCAGACCACTACCTTTTTTCTTTTAAAAAGAATAATTTTAAAAGAAAAATCAGTCAATATTTTTTCTTGAAAAAGATATGAAAACTACCATAACTTTCTTTTTTCAGGCCACTGGAAAATATTTCTTAGGCCGTGAACAGTTTTAACAACACCTTCAATTTTCTTGACCTTGTACAATTCACTGCCTCTAATTGGAGTGCTGAACACCAAGCTTTCTTGTAACGTAGCAAAGATAGAGCTTGTTATTTTATTCTCCCTCCTGCAAGCTCTAGTTAAAACTATTAGTTTGGAGAAGTTCGATTTTGTTTTGGATGGAGGCATTTGTAACCCAACAACCCACCTTGTTAACTGGAACTTGACCTTCCCCCCACGATTGGGCCTCGAGATCAGTTCTCTCCACCAAAAGAATATTGCCTTCTTTTTTTTTTTTTTAAAGGAAACAAAACTTTTCATTGACATGATGAAAAGAGACTAATGCTCACAATACAAGGATACTCGAAAATCAAAAGACCATGTAAAAATTGCTAGAAGCCGGAAGATAAACATCTTAAAATAGAAGATTAACAAGAAAAAATAAACGCTCCCCAGTTCAAACAAATATCTTGGATAGAAAAGTTCACAAAAAGCTTAGAAAGAGAGCACCAAGATGAGGCATTGATTCTTGCAGCTTCAAAACGATCCGACCATTGAAGAGATTTATCTTGGAACACCCTTTGATTTCTTTCAAACCAAATTTCAGCAAGAAGAGCTTTGACGGCATTAGACCATAATATTTGGGCAGTAGGCTTGAAAGAAGGCCCAGATAAGATTTGAAGAACATTTTATGTGAAATAAGCATCGAAGACCCAATGAAGATGAAATATAGATAGCAATTTCCTCCAACAAGCAAGCGAATAACCACAGCCGAAGAAAAGATGTTGGAAATCTACACTAGCAACCAAACACAGGGGGCAGATTGAAGGAGAAAATATGTGAAGGCAACAAGAATATGTGAAGGCAACTTTCTTTGAAGAACTGATGAGCAATTGAATATTGCCTTCTTTATTAAATGGTTTTGGAGATTTTGCCATGAGAAAAATGCCCTTTGGAGGCATGTTGTTAGAGCTATTTATGGAGTTGATACCCTTGCGTGGAGCTTTAATTTGCCTAAGAAGATTGGGAAGTTCAAACTTTGGGCTGGCATTTTTTTGGAACGGAAACAAGATTTTTTCATTGAATTAATGAAATGACTCTAATGCTCAAAGTACAATGAAACAGAAAGATGAAATACTAATAGAAATTTGAGTAGCAAGAACAAAGTAAAAACAAAATGAAGATACAAGAGACCAATCCTTAGAGACAACACCCAAAGAACAAAATTCCAAATGAGCAATCTTCTAGCAAAGTGCAAGACAAATCTTGAGTGCCATAAAGCTTTAAAAGCAGAGAAGACCTGAGAATGAGCTGATACACAAACTGACTTGCAAGCTGCCAAACCCAGAAACTTATCCAAAATACTATTACATAACAACTCCATGGCTGTAAACTTTCCATAACAATAACTTCTCCAAAAATACAGTGAAGTAGCAGCCACGGACCAATCAAAGCAACCTTACAACTATCAAACGACCTCATGACAAGATGCCCACAACTCTTCTTTGACTCTTGAACCAACACTGCAACCGATAACTTTCTTTAGGAGATGAAAGACTGCTTATCCAAGAATCAAACCACATTTTTCAATCAAGGAGGCGAATTTAGTAGGCTCAGTTTGGGCTGGTATTATGAACCATTAAGTGCAGTTCTTCAATTTCATCGGGCATGTTATGGGAGGAATGTTAGGTTTGGGTTGATTGTCGATGTGCCTTCGAACCCATGCGCCGAAATCTTCTGACATTTATGCTATTTCCACTAAAAAAAGATGTTGTGATTGCAGATTGTTGGTGTGATTCAAGTCAAGTTTGGGACTTGGATCTTTTTTTTGAGAATTTTGGAACTCTTTTTATTAAATGATAATCAAAAGTAAGACTTGGTACAAATTTACATGAACTAAACACAGACCATCAGAGTTAATTTGTAACAGATAAAGTTCTAGACTCTGTAAATAAACGAAATGGAAAACCTAGATCAACAACAATTCAAACTGATTCCTGATTCCTGATGAAGAAACGTACTCGATGAGTTGGAAATATTACGTCGAGTCTATCTTGGCTGGTGAATCATCCTCGAACTCACTTTCACGTTCACGATCTTAGGAGCCTTTTGAGTATACTTAGGAACCTCCGCTCCAGACCAAGCCTTCTACCATTTGAAAGCTCCCATTGAAACCAAATCCTTCAAAAACTCAAATTCTTCCTTTTCCGGTTGAGGAGTGAAGTCGTCGAAGAAATTTTCAAGATCCGGAAGGACAAATTCTTCATTCTCTGCAAATGAAAGATCATTTTGAGGATCTTGAAACCGTTCTTGAAGCCAGTACTCATGAAACCACAGTGACGACTGGATCCGATCCCACCACTGGTCGGCGAAATCCTCCACCGTTTTGTATGCCATCGGAACGAACTAGGGAGCATTAGGATTCAACATGGAAACAGAAGACAACAAGTTTCTTTGAGTAACCACATCCATAGCCACTACTTGCTTAATTGAAGCTTGAAGTTGAAGACTTGGGACTTGGATCTTAGAAGAAAACTCTTTGATAGAGAGATGGGGTGTTGCCCTTGCACAACAACTTAATTCTTGGGTGGGTGGTTGATGGTAATCGGGACAGCTTGAATTGGAAGATTGATCCCTCATGGAAGTTCTCTACTAAATCCACTTTCTTAAATCTTACTAAAGGGGGCACCAAAGTTCACCTTCCCTATTATGAACCTCGTTTGGAACCTTCATGTTTCCAAAAGAGTTAATGTCTTCCTGTAGTCCCTTGCTCACAAAAGTTTAAACACTCACGAGAAGCTTCAAAGGAACTTCCAAAATTGGTCCCTGTCTCCTTCCATTTGCTACATTTTCCTTAAAAAGAGGAGAAGTCTCTCAATCATTTGTTTTTGCATTGTGATTTCGCTGCTAAGGGTTGGATCTGCTTGTTTAATATCTTCAGTGAGGCCAAATGTCTTCCCAAGAAGATTGATGAGGTTGCTTGAAGGGCTTGATGGTAATGGTTTTGGTGGTAAAGGGAAGATCCTTTGGGGATGTGCGGCCCGTTTTCTCTTGTGGTGCCTTTGAAAGAAAGAAATAGTAGGATGTTTTAAGATGAATATACTTCTTTTGATTCTTTTTGGGCTTTTGTTCAACATATGTAACAACCTGAATTCAAGAGGGGGACATGAATGAACCCAAATCACATCTGAATGGGATGAGATCTTGAGGACATGAAAGCATAGTTAAGAAAGGCTTAAAAGAATTGAAAGTTACTACCTATACCAACAAGGTGCACCTTCCTTCTCGGTGGCTCAATCATAAGAACTCCAAAGTTAAGCGTGCTTAGCTTAGAGCACTCTTATGTTGGGTGACCTGGACAAAACATGCTGAAAGGACCCGTGTTAGTTTGTGGGGACAACTTTCACTCTTAGAAGTCGGGGCCATCACATGCATCACATGACAAATAAAGGATAACGTAGCCGAGTCGCAGGAGAATGCCGGGGCCATCAGTTGCCAAATTCAGATTCCGAATCCTGGGCCTGAAGCGTTTTTTTTTAAAAAGGAAACGAGTCTCTTCATTGATATAATGAATTGACACTAAAAGTTCAATATTCAAAGATAGATACAGATTTCAGTTCGAGCAATAACAAAAAACAAGGATCAGTGAGTGCACCCAGACATCTCAACTATGTTGACACCCTGGGGTGTTACAGCATACAACCTCTTTGGTGCACAAATTACACCAAATTTTTTTTGTAATTATAGCTTTGGATGATTATTAACAATTGGAAGACTCTGCTTCATTAGTTCCTTGGGAGGGGGTCCTCTCAACACCTTGTCTATTGTTCCTTTTGACTTTTTTGGTGAATATATATAGTCCTTTATAAAAAAAATAAAACAACTCTATCTTTACTAATAGTTTAGCTTGGTTTATGGAAACCCTCTTTTTGGAAAATGGACGTCTTGTCCCTTTGTCCCTTTGTTGTTTCAGCCCAGTTGGAGTCTTTTTTAATGAAATTTTTGCCTTGTTTGGTATTTCTAATTCTTCTAGCCATCAGTAATAAAGAAGATCGAATTTTGGAAAGAAATTTGGCAGAAGTGAAACTCTTTTCAGAGCCTGCCATCGTAGTTTTTTCTTCAATTGATTTGCACTCTTCTGTTGTAGCTGCATTATGAGCTAGCCACGGTGTAGAGAAGAGATATATCCACCGATAATGTTGTCTTTGTTGGTTAATAGTCCTTCCATACAGAAGTTTTTACAATATTTTTTTTAATAATAATGTTCAAAGGGCACACACTCTCTTCCTGCCAAGATATATGAATTAAGAAGAAAAAAAAAATATATATATATATATATATATTAAATGAAATACACAACTGGATGATGGGATTCACGGTCAAGAACTCTTACCTCGATAAAACTTTCCAACTGACTACACCTGTCTCTCTTTCTTCTTGCTTGATAAGAACAGATTTGTGTTCTTTACGCTTTTTTGAAGCACTCGCATCCTTTGCATGATCATTTCCCATCCCATTAGCAGCAAGTTCGGTTGATTTCTTAGCATCACTGGTTTCACCATCTTCGTTTTCCTCGGTATTTTCTTCCAATTTACCTGCACTTTCCATTAGCCTTTGAAACAACTTTCCATTTTCATAAAGTTCCTCATATGTTCCTTCCTCCTTCACTACACCTTCATGAACAAGGATAATTTTGTCGACTTGTGAGAGAAAATGCAATTGGTTGGTCACAAGAACTCTCGTTTTCCCCCTTAATTCTCCCCTAATGCATTTTTCAAAAACCTGTCAATGGTTAGATGATCGCATCAGAATGGTACAACAAAATTCAATCAAGACACTACAGTCAAAACTCTCTTCAAAGTAAATGATAGTGAAAAGAATACTGGATGCAGATAACAACTTCAAGAACCAAGCCCAACGCCTACCCTTTTAAATGGGGGAAAAAACATGACAGAGAAGTACACCAAGGCTGCTACAATAACAATGATTACTTTTCAAACAGCAACTAACAGTAAGAAGGTAACAAGTTAAAGGTCGACCCCACAGAAAAATCTCCATGCATGACAACAAGAGGTGGGGATGAAATTGCTAATAGCTTTTCAAATAATTAAATCGTCAGAGTGAAAATAACTGCCAAATAAAACTCTCTTAAAAGAATTATTGCTTCAAGTAAAACTAGATGAAATAGAAGAAATACTCAAGTCAAAAACCAAAAAAGTGCATGAACTAGACTTGAGTATGTTAATTGAGAAAAAAACAGATGTCAACTTACCATATATTTTGTATGTTATAAATCATCCAAACTTTAAAATCTAACAATACGTCAAAAATCCATAAATTTACAACATATGGGAGACTACACAATCACACATACAAATATTTAGCACAAAATCAAAATCAAGAAGAATAATATCCTAGTGGTACATCTACCTCTCTAGCCACGTGAGCATCAAGGGCACTCAAGGGATCATCAAAAATGTACACATCTGAATTGGAGTAAACTGCCCTGGCCAAGGAAACTCTTTGCTTTTGACCACCACTAATGTTTACTCCTCTTTCTCCTATTTCAGTAAGATCACCGCCCTAACAGCAAACAAAAGAAAGAAGCTCACTGCTGGATTTATCATCATCAAAAACTACCGTTGATTTATAAAGCCATACTGAAATACTTACTGGCAATAAGTCAAGGTCGTGCTGCAGTGCAGTTATATCTATTGCTTTCTCATATCTAGCAGATTCGAAAGTAGAGCCAAATAAAATGTTATCACGCACCTACAAAGAAAATTTGAGCTCCATAAATATAACAAGCTAATAACAAATTATAAAGTTCTTCAGTCTAAAATAGTATAAAATAATAATAATAAATTTTCATTTAAGAGAAGTTACATATTAAAACTAGTAACCCAATTTCAGAAGACTAAAAATGGAAATAATCATTGAATAGATTGGTCAACCGATTTTGAAAAGAAGGTAGAAAGACGCCTTAAACCACATATCAGATAAATGTCTATTAAATAGTTGAGGATATTGAGCTAAATACTATTTCTTTCAACAAGAGACAAAACTTTTCATTGAAAAGATGTTGTAATGTAAAACCTTAACTAGTTTTCGAAGGCTTGGTTTCTTTTTCCAACTTTGTATTGTTCTATATTGATTTCTATTTTCCTATGTATTCTCATTTGTTCTTATTTTGTTTCTTGTATTTAGAGCATTAGCCTCTTTTCATTTCTTCAATGAAAAGTTTCGTATCCTTTCAAAAAAAAAAAAAAAAGATGAAATGAGAGACTATTCTCAAAGGATACAAACTTTAAAAAGAGTAAAAAGAAGAAAAAAAAAACAGAGAAATATAAAGATACCAGAAACCATAACATTAAGCTAAATATATTGAATGCATAACTATTTTAAAGAAAAGTAAAAACTTAAATTGTGCATACGATCTGAGAAAAAAACAAAATAAATGCTTATCTCTATTCTTTTGCAAGTTATTCCAACTCACCGTGGCATTAAAAATCCATGCAACTTGTGGAACGTAAGCAACAGTTCCCCGAATCATAACATTAGTATCTGCTGCAATGGCCGGAATCTCCCCAAGCATGGCTGATATTAGTGATGTCTTTCCCTCTCCTGTGCTTCCAACAACTGCGACTAAGCTACCAACTGGTACATCCAAATTGATGTTTGACAGTGTAGGTTTCTCAGCCTGGTTATAAAGTAATAAATGATCAAATGAAAAATTAAAACCATTAAAAAACAATATAAATAACAGAGAGCTTTTGATGTTGGTAAGGAGAGGAGATAGTTACACTTCAATATATGCAAAGCAATGACTAAAGAAATAGATCGAGAGACAATGAAACATTTACCCATTTGAGACAAAAGACATTTTGTCTCCTTGGAACAAAGACATACTGTGATCAAACTTCTTCAATTGATGTGCTTAAGTTATTGGCTCGACCAAGATAGATCATACAACATAGTGTTTGGATATGTAAGCAGTTGCGAACTGCTGCATAAATTAAATACATAGCACTCGCAGCACTAGAGACTTAACTAAAAAAGACTTAATACATTCCCTTGTTTTTCTACGGTTCAGTTGTTCTAGTAACTGTAATTATTAGAATTGAAATTTGCCTTGTAGCAAAATGTGAAAACATAATAACTGACTGCTACCTAAACCAATGACAGCAACAAGAACTAAAAATATTAATATTCTAATAAATTATTTTATAGTAAACTTAAATGTAATTAATTCTCATTTAAAACGTATAAAGTAAAATTAAAGAATTATATTGAGCAATTAATTACATATTAGTTATTTTTATATTTATGACATCAAGTAATATACCAGATTTAAGATCTTCTATTCTCTCTCCCCTCATACCGAGGCCCAACCACCCAGTTAAGGAATTAATGAGTTCAAGAAGACATGGGTGCTTTCTGTGCAGAAAGAAAGTCGAAATCTAGATCCTATTTTTTTAAAATGAGAGTAAAGAGCTTGGGAGGAAACCTATGGTGAGCGGCATTCCAATAGGGGTAGCCCGAGGAATTCAAAGCACTCTCTCGAGTTTGTGGAGAGTGTTTAAAATTTTCCACTGTGGCTCTTCCAAGGGAGGAAAACAAGGGTTTAGAGCTGAGTAATTCTATGGAGTTTGTGGAGAAAGGAACGTTATAAAAAAAAAATATATATATATCAATCGTAAAGAAAATCTCTTATTCTTGGCCTCTTATGAGCACTTCAAATGCACATCTTGTAACTATTCTTTCTACGCCACAAAAGGCAATTGCAAGCTCTACAAGAACAATGAAGCATTTTCTGAGATAACAATGCACATGAGTCCATAAACAACCTTCTATTTTTGTATGCCTGTCCAAATACATAAATCGAAATACGGAAAAGCAAAATCTTTACTGAAGAGAGTAAGACACCTTAGAATCCCAAGAAAAATGTCCATTCTTGATTGAGATGGCTGGAAGTTGTGGATTTAGAGGTGGATTTGGAAGCAGAATTTTCTCCTCGGCCAGAAGCAGCTCCTCCATACGCTTCAAGGATACCTTGGCATTTACCACCTGTCAATCAATAGCCTCTTAAGTAACACAATAGAAATAAAACCATAAAATCATAACTATTATGCCATATGCATAACCTTGCAGTTACTGATCTCATTCCAGAAGTTAGAAATTGATAAGAAGATAGTTTTTCTCTAACTGAATTGAAAATAGATCAGACTAACTGCAGACAAGGGCATGCATGAGTTCCAAATGAAAATAATCCGACAGCTAAACCGCTATTTACGTAATAACCAGGTAAGCAGGCATCCTTATCTCATTGAGGTTGATATTTTTTTTCTTTTGTTATTAACCCCTTCTATGTTCTTTTTGGGATTTACGTAACAGCTTCCCTGAATCCTCCTCTCTATTGAAATGAATTCATATTCCCTAGCCTGTTCTTTCTACCTATGTTTGAGTCCTTGTTAGCAGAAATTTTGAAACAAGTCTCTTAATTCGTTGCTCAAGTTTAGGAGCCATAGTCATCGTCTCAGTCAAACATGCTTGGCATGTTGGTCCTCTCTTTTTTATTGTTCAATCTCAACTAAGAAATCTAGTGTGGGGTTTCCTGTCAGCCTAATTGTTTCATAATTGAGCCTACAAGCTTCCTCTGTACCCTTGCTAATCAATGTGCTTTCATCATCTACAATTTTGATACTGCTCATATAAGAGCTGTCTGTAGTTTATAGGAAAAACCCTTTCCGTCATCAACGCTTCTGCAGGCATATCAGCATCAGTTGTCTGTCAATTCTCCTGCAATTGAATTGAAAATGCACATGCCAGCACATCAGAATTAAGTATTATGGTGACTAATTTCACTTTGCAATCCTCCAGGCTACCCATATTAGGCAATGTTCAGTCAATCTAAAAATACTTCCATGCCATATCTAATCTTCCATCAAATGTTGGCAATCATTTCTTCACCCTCTCGCTGGATGTTTTTTTTAGAAGGAAACAAGCCTCTATCTTTGAATTAATGAAATGAGCCTAATGCTCAAAAAAAACAAAAAGGGAAACAATAGAACAAAGGTGCCATCTGATATCCAGGTTACCCCTTCTCCAAATTCCAAATTAGTCATTCAGCTCAGTATCCTCCTCTAACCCATCAAGACCAGCATCCCAGTTCCTATTTTGTCGATACGGATGCCATATTGCAGTTTAAGTCAATTCCACTACCAGCTATGTAACTTGGCGTTCTTACTAATCATGTCCAATCTTCTTGCATCCAATATAGTTCAGTTTTCTGGCATAAATCAGGTCTGAATCTCATTCAATATGATGGCTATATCCCATCCTGGATGGTAGCTCGCCACTATTTATTTTGCAGCAATTGGATGTAGGCGGAGGAATTTACTTTGTTTAATAACACAGTTTCACCCCCCCCCCCCCCCCCCCCCCCCCACCCACACACACACACACACAAAAGGGAGAGAGAAGGAGAAAAGAAAGAAACTAAATAACAAAAATAGAAAAGGAAGTGTGATAATGAAATGCATAAACAAGAAACTCAAATGTCAACAGCCAAATGACAGGCTCATATCCAAGCCAAAAATGGTTAAAAAGATAAAACTTGAAAAGCAAATAAGAGATAGAACCTGAGTTATTATATTAGGAAGAAGAAATAGAGGAAACCGCAGCACTGCAAATAGAGAAAGTGACGTAAAAGCCCTAGATGGAGTCAAATCTCCCCCAAGAACCGTGAACAATCCAAAAGCAGCCACAGTCACCAAAACAGGGATGCTATTCAATATAAAACCATTAAGCTGCAAAAATGAATAAAATCGTTAAAATATAGACGTGACAAATGGAGCAAAAAGTTCACTTGTTTTATATAATTGATAATTTATTTGTCATTGTTAAATTGTTAAATTATATATCCACGTATAGCAGACAAAATACCCTTCACCACTACAGAATGAAACCCATAAAAATAAAAGAATTTCCACGTTTTTTTTTCTGAAAAGAAAACAAATCTAATCATTGATATTGAAAAAGCTATGAAAGAATAAGAAACCAAGGCAACAAAGAGTAGTCTGTAGACTTTGGAAAAGAGAAGCAGCAGAGAAAAAGGAAAAAAACAGATACAGAAACCAACAAAATAAAGGACATGACAGAATATAACAACAAAATGGACAGGAAACCCCTAAAACTACATTATAGCCCCCCAATTGTTAGAAATAACTTGAAATGAATGTCCCAAGGCAAATTTGGATGAAGAGCACCAGCAAGAAGCTTTAATTTGATAAACTCAAAGCGATCCAACCATGTTTAGAGATTATCCTATAGAATCAATTTATTTTAAAACAACTAATACTCAAAGGTAAATAGTAAAAAGAAAACAAATTTTCTAAAAAAAATATTAATTTTAGTAAAATCTCGATTTCAAAATTGACGAAAACAAATCTTCCTTTGATTTTTTTTAAAAAAAGTGTTCAATAAATGAAAGAAACTAGGTTTTTGGAACCTTGTCCTTGGTGATGTTTGTTTTTGGTCTTGGCTAGTTTCTTTCATTTATTGGATATGGTGAGAGTGCTAAGGGAATTTCAACTTAATTGAGATGTCCAGGTGCACTCACTGATCCATTGGCTTTAGCTTTCTTGTCTCTTCTTTGTATTATTATATATTGTATTGTCTCATTTCATTATCTTAATGGAGAGGCCCGTTTCTTTTTTTAAAAAAAAAATTGAGTTGATTTTGAATTACAAACTACTAAACTAAAATTAGTAATATAAATAATATTTAATTTTAGATTAGTCATTTTAAAAAAAAAAATTGAATGCATTTTGTTTAAATTAGTAATTTTTTACATATTTAAGTTAGTCAATTTAAAATAAAAAAAAATAAGAGACAATTTTAATTTGAATTTAGTTATATTGGAAAAATAAAAAAAATATTTTATTTTAACCTTGACTATATTCAAATAATTAAAATAAATAATTAAGATGAAAAAATTAATCTAATATGAGATCTAATCATTGATTAAATACAATGAAATATTTCACAAACCCAAGATTTTAAAATTGTACTCATTCTCAGGCTTCTTAAACATGCACTCCAAACACAGACTTCTTAAACTCAAACTTCCTAAACCAGCATCCCAGGCTACCTAAACCTCCAATTTTATCCTTCAGGCTTAACATTCTCAAACTTAAGATTCCACACTTGCGCGCCAAACACTCTCCCAAAGTCTTCACATCTAGGATAAACAACTTATTTGTTCCAAATAATATAAAAGAAGTCCTAGATGATCTATATTGGAAACTGACAACTATGGAAGAAATGATTGCTTTTAAGACAAAGTGGTACTTGGAAAGTAAAAAAACTTACCAAAGGATAAGAAGATCGTAGGATGAAAATGGGTGTTTACAATGATGTGTAATGTTGACGGTAGTGTTGAGAGGTACAAGGCCAAATTAGAAGCTAAAGACTTCACTCAAACCTTTGAAATTAATTATCAGGAGACTTTTGCTCTTGTGGCAAAAATCAACTTCATCAGAATCTTTTTATCTCTTGCAACTAATTTAGATGGGTCCCTTCATCAACGAGATGTTCGGACTGGTTTTCTCAATGGTGATTAAGAAGATGATGTTGTAAGGGTCCTAGTTAGGGATATCAGTATGATATTAGCAAGGGGCATAAGGGTATTGGTGTATTTGGTTATAAATAGAGAAAGGGGGATTAAGAGAAGGCAAGCAATTGTTGAGTATTGTAGGGATTGGGTTAGTATACTCAAGAAGGGAGGTTCCAAGTGCTTTTATACTTGGTTTATCTTGTAGTTCTCCCTTCTTAATATTTCAATATATTTCAATTCTTAACTCTAGTTAGGAGGTATCTTAACAGATGTGTTTATAAGTATACATTTGGGATTCGAAATGGAACTTGGAAATAGCAAAGTTTGCAGATTAAAGAAATCATTATATGGTCTCAAATAGTCTTTGAAAGCTTGGTTCGAACACATTGGAAAAGCAACCACTAGTTATAGATACCTCCAAAGTCAAGCAGACCATACAATCTTTTATGTTATTAACACTTTTGGGAATAATAAAACTGTTATTTTAATTGTTTATAGTGATGACAATATTCTCACAAAAAGGTTCGGTTGATCTTAAAAACAAACTTGTAAGTGAGTTGATCAAGGACTTGGGAGCCTTGAAATATTTTTTAGGGACGAACTTTGCAAAATCTAAAAAAGGTATTTTTATTAATCAAAGAAAATGTATTATTGACTTACTTCAAAAAACAAGTTTACTTGGCTGTCGCACAAAGGGAAACTCCTATCGATCAAATTTGAAGTTACAAGCTACAAATACTGAGGAAGTAAGGGACAACGACAGATACCAAAGAATTGTAGGTAGGCTGGTCTATTTATCTCACACATGTCTAGAAATAGCATTTGCAATTAGTATGGTGAGTGCACTCACCTGGAGCCACACATTTCGAAGCTATGTACAGAATTTTGAAATATTTAAAAGGAACCAAGTAAAGGTATATCATTTTCAAGTTGAAGTGTGCACTAATGTAGATTGGACAAAAAGTACTACTAATAGAAGATCTACTTCTGGCTATTATTCTTTTATTGGAGGAAATTTAGTTACATGACGTTGTAAAAAACAAAACATAGTAGCCAGAGTAGTCCTAAAGCAAAATTTAGAGTCTTAGCCATGGAATTTGTGAAGGTATATGAATTAACAGGATCCTTGACGAATTGAAATTGTCTCAAAAGACACCTATACGGGTTTATTGGGATAATAAGGCTCCTATTGATATAGCTCATCATCTAGTTCTACATGATAGGACAATGCATATTGAAGTTGACAAGCACTTCATATGAGGAGAAGGTTGATGCAGGTGTAATATCCATATCTTATTTTTCAACAACAGAACAAACATGGTGCTATGCATCTTTCCAGCATGGTAATTTGTAGGTTAATTGTGCTGGAAGTGTTTTTATTTTTGCCCCATTGTATTTGGGATGTTTTTCTTGTACGGTTGAACTACTATGTGGCCCTGATTTGTGGTGTTCTTTTTATTTTGTTTGGATATGATGAGAGTGCTAAGGAGGTGTCAACATAGTTGAGATGTCCGAGTGCACTCACTGATCCTTAGGATTTTATGTTTGTTTCCCTCTTTGTAACTTGAGCATTAGTCTCATTTCATTATTTCAATGAAGAGACTTGTTTCCTCTTTTTAAAAAAAGACAACAGAACAAACAATTGATATCTTAACTAAAAGCCTATCAAAAGGACAATTTGATAAACTTCTCAACAAACTAGCTATAGAAGACATCTACAAATCAGCTTTGAGGGGGTGAAGAGTGTTGAATTTTCTTTATATTTTGGTAATATTAAATGTGTATTGTGTGTATATTTATGATTTTTTTTTATTTAAAAGGAAATAATGTTTCTAACTGAAATAATGAAAAGAGACTATTGCTCAAAATATAAAGAAACAAACAAAACATCATTTATATCTTAGGGATTTTTTTCCTTATTGATAGTTGGTTTTTCCTCTATACAACAAGATCTTGTATTTGATCTACAATATAGAAGAAATACATTAATACTTTCTTCCCAAATTCCAGTATTCCATTAAAAGGTTAAGTGGCAACCTTAACTATACATTTTTGTTTCTTTCATAGGTAACGAAACGAACAGAACATAACATTTAAAAAACAAATAAATAAATAACATACCGCACCAAGAAGTGATGCCTTACGGAACCATGACAACTCATCATCTCGAATACTTTGTACTTTTGACTGAAAACTACTCTCCCATGCATAACATCTGATCCATTTCCAACAGTCAATAAAATTCAGCAAGTTTTAGATAATAAAGACTTGAGTACTCTATTCTTATATTGCATACTTCACTGTGTCCATTGCAGCTAAGATCTCATTCATAAGACCAATTCTCTTGTCTGTACGTTGTAATCCCTCTTTGGATTGTTTCTGCAATCTGCTGATCACAAGTGTCTGTAACCACAAAATACAATAGCATAAATGTTAGGTATGCCTGGTATAGTATCATGTTGAGAGGTAAGCAAAATAATAACTAATGGGTTCAACATCATGCAAAACCTACTTCCTTTAGATGTCAATGGATGCATGAAGATACCAGATCATAAGTGCAGAAATAAATGCACGCAAAACATAATCGAAATAGGGGTCTAAATAGCACTCCTGCACTACGAAGCGTATGTATCATTTACACTACAGATATTACAATAAACCAGCTACCAACGGCTGAAGACAAACAAGGAAGGTTGGTCAAAATATGTGCATGCCTCCTCCCAGATACATACATAATCAATTTTTCATATAACGATAGAGAGAAAAAGATGCTAAGGTAAATTTATCGGTAATTTTACAACAACAAAATAATAAAAAATTAAAAGGAATTAAAAATTATTATGATGAACCAGGAGTATCCAACAAAAGTGCATAATGAAATAGTTTATTAGAAGAGATATAAAAGTAAAGTTATACTGTTTCAATGAAACTAAAAAGTCAAATGGAAAATTAATAGTGAGATGTGGGATTTTGAATTGAGAAAAATGGTTACTTTGAGCATGATTTTGGAGGGCAGAGGAATAGATGGTAGAAACCAAGAAGGGGAATATGATTGGGAACATGATACGTTTTGGGAAGAAGAAAAGGTGACAAATAAGTTAAAGAGAGGCCAGAATCCTTAATTTCTCGCAGCCTTCCTTTGACTTAGACATCAGATTACATAATCTCTTAAATCTACAATTATTTAGCACACTGATAATTCAGAAAAGCTCTCCAAACAAAAAATACAAACAAAAATCCATTGGTTGTGTAGTGTATCATACACTACATAAGAGAAAGAAACCCAAATTAAAATGAAAGAATTGCTTTATTAGAGCGCCGTCAATTAATGATTCCAAGTCTGGTGTGACTACAAGGAAGCATGAAGGTACAAAGCAAATTTAAATTTCGATCTTCAATTCTTACGCTTGCTTTAGAAACTATTTCAATATTAAGAGCGGTTAGATACATACCTGTATGGGAAACAAAAGAACTAGCAGCGATGAACCAAAAAGTGCAGAGACTCCCAACTGCTGGTAAAGAAGAACCATTGCAATGGTAATACGAAAAGGAGCTGACCATAATGAATGAAGTGAC
The DNA here is from genome assembly GCA_002890555.2 of Lagenaria siceraria. Taxonomy (NCBI): domain Eukaryota; kingdom Viridiplantae; phylum Streptophyta; class Magnoliopsida; order Cucurbitales; family Cucurbitaceae; genus Lagenaria; species Lagenaria siceraria. Next base: position 1,008,368 of record CM016485.1, read on the forward strand.
TGGGTTATTTGCTGGATACCAAGACCAAAGAAAAAAGGGAAAAAAATCTACGATAAGTTTTAGCATAATTAGAAAGATAATTTTTTTCTTTTTTAGAATAGAAATTCATTCTATAAGACATGCTCTGACATGGACATACAAAGCTGAACTAGATAAACATGGAAAGAGAATACTGAGAAGTGAGAACTTGCAAACACGTAAACATAGAAAAAAATATGGGAAAAAAGAAAGTACAAGATTTGACCATTCATTGTATATGAATTTCCTTTTTCTATATCCGTAAATGTTCGGGCTAGTTTTAATGTGGGTGCACCTTGATTAATCTCACAAGACAACCCACCCACTTGATGCTAAAACAATTGGCCACCATGGATTAAACTCATTCCTTCTAATCCCTTCATGATACCCATAGTCCTTATTCACTAGGCCAATCCAAGATGGTTAAATGAACCTATAAATCAATTTTTGTGCCAACACTATTTTCTCTCTCAACCCAGGTTTGCAAACCATTTTTTTTAAAGTTAAAACAACTATATGATTTAGTAGCTTACATCATACACTTGTTTTCAAAACCGATGAAAGATGAACAAATATAGATCATGGTAGTAGCAACAAAAACTCCATGAAACAAAGAAAAGAAGACCAATATCTTCATTGGCGTATCCACCCACACACAATCATTACTCCGTAATTTTAAAAGAGAGAGAGAGAGAGAGAGAGAGAATCCGTTTTAAACTAGAGTCTAGGAATCTCCATCCAACCCTTCAAGTTTTAACTCCAATGAGTGACCCCAATGGGATTCAATCCCATGATCACTTTGGTTGAGTCGAAGATCATCCAAAACCCATGGGTGTAGACATCATTACTCATTAGCAATACTTTCTACAAGTGGTAAATTTTGAAAATTAATCTGCATAACCAAGTGTAAGCCCTATGAAATGCATTTTATATTCAAATATGAAATTTAAATGGGGAAAAGTGCGTAGAGAAGAACAAAAGGAAGATATAAAGAAATTAATTAATTATATATATATATATATTGCATATACATCATAAAAGAGTATGAAAATTTGAAAGTGCCTGAAGTGTCTCAGCATCAGTAGTCATTAAGTTTGTAATCTTTCCAGTCGCAAACGTCTTGCGAGCCTCGTGGGTTAACCTCAGAGATTTGCGAAAAACAGCAGCAACCTAAAAATGGATAAATAAGCATACATGTATCAGGATAACCTTTCTTGAACGTACCTTTGTGCCTTGGATAGGAACTAAAATAATGAATCTAAGCACATGGAACCAATATGGTACACTAACTTACCTTTATAGCAGTTAAATGAAAGAGCCAAAAGCCACAAAAAAAACAACCACTTTCATTGAGAAAAAAATAAAAGAATACAAGCACGGGCAAACAAAAAAACCAAGCCCACCAAAAGAAGCCCAACTACAAGAAGGGACTCCAACTATGCAAAAGAACGCCTATAGTGTAGTTACAAAAGGTCTTCAAAATCGAAGCCCACAAAGAAACATGATAGCAAACAAGAGTTCAAGTTTCATTAGGGTCCCTTTCACTCTCTCTAAAATACCTATTATTCCGCTCACCCCACAAAGTCCATAAGGTCACACACACCCCAACAAGCCAAAGAAAGCAACCCTTTTCCCCTCGTGGCAGATTGAGGAAGAACTCCTCGATCATACTCCTTAGTACTTCAACTTCTTTTGTTTTTGTTATTTTATTTTGTTTTGTTTTGTTTTGAAGTGGAAACAAGACATTTCATTTTAATGCTCAAAATATAAGATAGGTAACATAACAAAAGATTAAACAAAATATGAAGCTCCAATAACATAGCAAGACTAAATTAAAACCAACTGAAGAAATAAATGCTTTCCAATTTTAACAAATGTCTTGAATAAAGTACTAAGTACACCCTTAGTACTTCTCTGAGGCATTACATTGAATTTTAAAAAAGAACTTATTTAAAGGTGGATCCAATCCTAGCTAAGTGGATAAAGGCACCATTGTTATCTTAAAGGTCGATAGTTCGGTCTCCCACCCCACAATTGTTGAACTCAAAAGGAGAAGAGAGAAAAATTTGCTCCATAGTGGTGGAAGAGGGGGGAACATTTACACTAAGATATAACCAAAAAATACTATAGCATCAAAAAGTTGCTCAAAAGTGAGCTCCTTTCCATGAAAAATTGTTTGGCTCCTTTCCGTCCAAGTAGCCCGAAAAAGGCCCTCACAAGGTGCATCTGTAGGATTTTTTTTTTCGAAAGGGTGTCCCACCAAAGTTTAGGAGAGAAGGAGAGAGGGATCAATCAGCAGAGTTGTGATCCATCCAAAATAAGGAAGAATCCTCTTCCAAAAGGGTTGGGGAAAGATATGGCTCTGAGATTCTTCACTATTTTTGCAAATGTTGCACAAGTGGGAAGAAATAGTAATGTAAGGTAGCTTGCATTAGAGTTTGGGTTGAGGATCCCACATTGGAAAAGTCAAGGGACCTCACAATCTTAATAAGATACATGGGCTACTCCTCTTATTGCCAACTGATTTTGAGATGGAATCTTAGGTTATCTAATATGGTGTCAAAGCCCATAAAGCCCAAACGAAACCAAAAAGGCACCATCTTGAAGGGACATATTGAGGATTCCACATTAGAAAAATCAAGGGACCTCACAATCTTAATACGATACATGGGCTACTCCTATAGCTAATTGGTTTTGAGATGGAATCCTATGTTATCTAACCGTTCATCATGAGTATTTTGGTTTTATGCCTTACCCCTTTTTCTAAATAAAAAACCAGATGAGTTTAATTAATCCAAGAGAGGATGTACAAAAAGATGAGATGAGAAATCCCGATGAGCCTAGGGAGTTATAGGGATCCCAATTAGCGTTAATTTGGCTTAAATCATAATTACAAAAATCAGGCAAGGGCAGAACACCAAGTAGGCACAAACAATATGACTACCCAAAACCAAAAACCAAAACCCATCACAAGGGGAGTCAATTTCTCGAAAGGTCCACTTGTTTCTTTCCAACCACAGCCTCCAAAGGAGCACAACCACAAAGTTGAACCACAGAATTTTAGCTTTGCCACTAAATAACAAGTCCCGTGCATGTGCTGAAAAAAAACCCATAGCGACTCTTGGTAAAACCCAACATAAACAATTTAAAGAGGCTAGACAATTCATAAGTAGCAATGGGGAAGAGGAAGAATAAATGCAACCGGTTTTCCAACCATCTCCTTTCGGCACAAAACACACTAGTTGGGGGCCAAAGAAGCGAAGGGCATCCTTTGCTGAAGTCTACAAAATGTGCTGAGTTTTTCTATGGAACACTGTCACCATTTTTTGTCAAGCTTTCTAAATAATGTTAACATGTAAGGGATTAAAACTAAGCTTTTACGGTTAAGAATCTGCGTTAAGGAGAGGAAACTTGATGAAGGAAGAATAGGGTTAATTGGGCAATATTCTATAAATATGGGTCTTCCCCCTTTTGTATGAGACACATTATCATTGTAAAAAAAAGGTTTACAAGCTTGATTTTTGGAGGATTACTCCTTGAGGCTACTTATGCTACATCAATTTGGTATCAGAGCAACTGACTGAGCCAACATTGACTGCTACCGGTGGAAGGCTGGAAAACTATGTCAATCGCAAGAGGGAGCTATGAGTGTTGTGCTTGTTGCCAAACAGCCAACATATATTTAGGGGACCCCTTCAAAATTCAAGATAAGAAAGAAGAAAGTTAAAGAACCGTCAAGAATGGATTTTTACAGCCATAGAAGAACGTTCAAGGCTTGAAATTACTCTTTTGGTTATGAAACACGCCCAAGAAAGGTTGCTTCCTATTTAAGAAAATCAATGAATTGGTCCTATACCCACTATGAGATTGAAACATATTCAAGAATCTAACAAAATGACTAATTTGATTCTACAGCAAAAAAGATCCAACATAAATTGGGGAAAATGACTCAAAGTATAGATCAATTACCAATTCATTTGCAAGAGCTCAACAAAGAATTGATTTTGTATACTGAAGAAAAAAAACAAAGGAATCTCAACTGGAAACTTTTCAAATAAAAATTTTTGAAGATAAATTTAGGAAAAATATTGTTGAAGCCCATGTAATTGACAAAAGTGATTGGGGCAAAACTCACGCGAAAGAAGTTGAAGAAAAAGAAGAATTTGAAAATGTTGATTCGGAAGTTATTTCGAGCGAAAAGAAAAATCCAACGAAGAAGATGGGGAAGAGGTATTGAACACCGGAACTCTAGACGTCGAGGTGGAAGTCAAAAAATCGAGCAAGAACAACAACACACCGATTGCATTGAAATCGATGACCAAAACGCCAAAGAACTTGAAGGGAATGATGAAGAAGACGTGACTCTTAAGGGGTTCCATTCAGAAGGTGATTGTTTGGTGATTGGTTTTTTGATTACGGCTTTGAATGAGTTTGATGGAACTGTTTTTTCTAGGTTTATGGCCAATGGAGATGTTCAGCTTTTGGTGGCAATGTTAGATTTACCTCTTTGATCAGAATATTTTTGTTCAAGATGTAGGAGGTTAGTTTGACCATACTCCATTAAACGAATTTATTTCATTCCTTGTTTGCTTCATTTTTTTTCTTTTAAAACTCGAGGACAGGTTTTCTTTTTGGAGGGGTAGAATGTTGAAGGACGAATAGAGTTAATTGGGTAATATTCTAGGTTAATTCCCCTTTTACCCCACTTATAATAAACTCTAGGTTAAATTGCGAATTTGGTTCCTATGGTTTGGAAAAAGTTAAAATTTAGTCCCTAAGATTTTAAAAGTTAGAACATGGTCCCTAAAGTTTGGAGAAAATTAGAATTTAGTCCCTATGGTTTGGAAAAAAGTTAGAATTTAGTCCCACTTTAAGGACTATTCATGAGGATTTTATCAAACCATATGGACTAAATTCTAATTTTAAACCATTAGGACTAAACTCCGGACTAAATTTACAATTTAACCTAAACTATAAATATGGGTCTTCCCCCTCTTGTATGAGACACATTATCATTCTAATACAAGATTCACAAGCTTGATTCTTGGACGATTACTCCTTGAGGCTACTTAGACTACATCAAAACTCGTCTAACTTGGGAGAAGCAAGGATTTGTCATAGGGAACTCGTGGAGAAGATGCCACTGAAATCCTATCTCCAAATGCATTTTTCCGGGGTTGGGGCCAGCTGCCTAGAAGAAAGAAGATGCACAAGGGCAGCCCCTTCAATTTCTGCATCATTTAAGCCCTGTTTGGTAACCATTTCGTTTTTGGTTTTTGGTTTTTGGTTTTTGGTTTTTGAAAATTAAGCCTATAAACACCTCTTCCACTTCTAAATTTCTTGTTTTGATATCAACCTTTTAACTATGTTTTCAAAAACCAAGTCAAAATTTGAAAACTAAAAAAACGTAGTTTTTGGAAGTTGGAATTTGGCTAAGAATGCAACTCCTCTATTTAATATTGATATAAACCATGATAAGAAAATGAAAGGAAATAGGCTTAATTTTCAAAAACAAAATGGTTACCAAATGGGGCTTTAACTTTCTTGTAAACTTTGGAATTTACAAAGCCAATTCGGTTGACCAATAATCCTTCACCATCAAGAGTTTGTTTAAGGATAGGGCAAAAAAGAAAGGGCACTGTCTAGCAAGAAGGTCATTTGTCAGCCAAAAGTCATTCCAAAAGGAAATATGAGCTCCATTGCCCGCTTAGTAAGATACCCTCTCAAAAAAGAATATGTGATGCTTGATAATATCCTTCCATTGACCTTTGGCATTGGCGAAGAGGGCCCAATTCCTCCGCCAAGGTGAGAGGCCATATTTTGCATCAATGAACCTTCTCTAAGGGGCTACTTTTCATTTTCGTATCTCCATAGCCATTTAACTAGAAGGGAGGAGAATTTTCCCATTTTACCAAATGAAGGCCTGGTTTTTCGGTGCTGCCTTGCCAAAGAACACTTCTAAAAATTTTCTCAAGAGATCAATCAAATCACTTTCAAAGAACCGAGAAAAGAGATTATATTATTTTAAATGCTAAACGTTTGAGGATCCATTTTAAATACCAAACTATTATTTTGAAAAAGAAAGAACATAACATTGGTTCTGAAGACTAAAAAAGTTCACTCAGCTAAAATATCCTCCACTCAAAAAGTCAAACTTGCATTATTATAAAAGATAGAAGAGAGATCATCACGGCAACATTTCACATTGGTGATAACTGATGACCAAGCATAAGAAATAAGACATAAGGTCAAAATTACCAAGGTTGACCTCAGTCGATAACCAACACGCATCACATTCTGAAAATATTGTGCTTCACATAACACTCCAAAGATCTGTAACCAAAGTAAAAACCCATTAGATGTGTCCAACACGTGTAATCAAACTGCAGTCATGCAACTCGTGCCAAAATGAGCCTACTGAAGTCATATATGACGAGTAAAAAAACTACATGCTCTAACCTAGATCAAAGATTCAAACAAGAAACTAATATCAAGTTAGTTGTGAGAGGAATATAATATTCTCTATATTAAGAACGTACAAGCTAAGCTAGGCCTTTCACAGGAAAGACCGTTGCAAATTAAAATAAATAAATAAAAAGATAACACAATTATAAAATATTGAAAACCAATTACAATAATATAATACAACCAAAAAATTTTGTTTTGTTTTAGTACAAGTACAACGGTGGAAATATGGGAATTTGAACCTCCGACCTAAAGAGAAGGAATACATGTCTTGGCATATTAACAAATTTAAAATTTTGTAAAATGTGTCAGAATAATAAGATGTCATGATGATGGATACATGTTAATATCGAAGACTAACCTACTTATTGACATGCATAGACTTAGCAAAATAAAACAAGAATTTGGATCATACCACTCCAGCAAATATTGAGAAAGCGTAAATGTAACCAATTTGAGATGGATCTTCACGCTGCATGGACTGCAAGTATTCAAAAGGGATACGTGAATAAATATAGGGATTAACTTAGACAGGAAAATTTGCTTAACGGTGGTCAAAAAGTTTAACTTTCATGGTAATGTAAATCCTTAATCAACACCCTTCTAACTGAATTATGTACCAATCATAAGCACTAACCAAGACAATAAGCAAGTATTGAGTAATTAGACTTTCTTATGACCAATTATTTATCAATATATGAATTTGTTATAGTTTTTTCTTAACAAGAAACAAACTTTTCATCGATTAATGGAAATGATAAAATTTTCAAGATACGAACTACGAAAGAAGTGAAAAATGCAAAAGTGCAAAAATTAATCAAAGAAACGCGAGAAAAATTAATAAAGGCTCCCCAATTAATACAAATAAAGGAGAATAAGTCTCAAATAAATGGTATGTGATGCGAGTTCACAAGTAGAAATACCAAGTATCAGATGTTGAATGGTGAAGAAAAAGTATAATGAACCAGCAAAAAAAGACCAACCTCAAGAAGTTTATTCAAGATGACAGGCCCCACAAATTGAGAAAGATCATTGCCAATCTGCAAGTTTCACAACATGTTAGTCAAACAGAAAGGACAAGAATAATACAAAAATACAATAATTGAATTCAACTTTTCTGTGAGCCTCTTTAATACTATCCATTTTTGTTTTTAAGATGGAAAATATGCTCCCTTCAAATTAAGGATAGAAATATAACGTTTCTTTGAGCCAAACCAGTAAACAATCACAATAATGATTACTAAGGCCAAAAAAATGTTCAGATATTGGGTGCATTATGGCATGTTTCAATTTTGATGACCAAATATTTGTTCATAAATGGATACATTTTTTAGAACACTCTAAATAATCTAGTAAATTCAAGATGTAGGTCATATTACCTTCCAAATGCCACCCAACCAAAACCTATTGAATGGAAAAGAGAGGAGAAAATTAATGAAAGATTATGCAAAGAATAAGCAGCAAAACCAGTAGTATTCCTATCACATACTAAAGGAAGTAGCACATATCCAATTCATTTTCAGCACTTCACTTAATACACTTTTAGTAGAAATCTGACCATCGTTAGTTTTGCTTAAAAATAAATAACTGAGAAAGTAAGTTTGTATCTTTTGTTTTTACCTCTTATACATTACATTTGGAAGCATTAATGCATATATAAGTGAATGAAAATATCAAATTTAGTCTCTTCGCATTCATGTCCTAATATTTCAGAAAAAAACGTCATGATGTTGTCGTGTACAGGTGGAATCTTAGCCCTTTCCTTTTTCATTGCCCCAGTGAGTACAAGTTCAATAGTGGAATCAATGTGAATCATGATAGGTTTAACTCACAAAATATGCTGGATTATGTTTGACCCAATACCCCATTATATAAGCAACTCATTCCTCCTAGAAGGATTCTTTACCCTCTGATACCCCCTAATCTTCTTTTTCTCATCAAAATTTTTTCCAACCAAAGAAACAAACGTTCAATTGATTAATGATTAATGAAAAGAAACGAAACAATGTTCCAAGGGTACAAACAAAAGTGTTCGATATAATAATTTGATTATGTGACACCGGGTTTTGAACCCATTATTTAAACACAGATAATTTAAGCTTGATTGATAACTGTTTGATTTTTAGTTTTTGGTTTTTTTTTAATTGTGCTTGCTTTCTCACGATTTCTTAATCATGGTTTCTATCTTTCTGATGTAAACATTTAAATTCTTAGCCAAATTTCAAAAACAAAAACCAACTTTTAAAAATTACTTTTTAGGTTTCAAAATTTTGGCTTCGATTTTTTTATACAAAATTTGGCTTTCAAAATAAAGCTTTTAGATTTGGCTTTAATTTTGAAAACACTCCTAAAATAAAAAATAAATAAATAAATAAAAATTATGTATGAAAATCTCCTGGTGGACTTTCTTCTGTCTTTTACAAAAACTAAAAATCAAATGGTTATCAAATGGATTAGTCATTTTGGGGAGTTCTTGGATTCATACTCAATAATACCCTGCCAAATTTTGCCTTACAAGTTATAACCTATCTTGCTGTTTTATAACTTCAAAAACTAAAAATAAAAATTAAAGACAAATTATAATGCATTGAAAAGACATTAATTTGAAGAGATATTCTTTGACTATTATAGCCAATAAATCATTTAAACATTTATGTGCCCTCTGTCTCTCTCGAGAATTACCAGTTTATTAATACATTACAATTTTACAATTCTTATCCATCAAAATAAAATTTTACGTCATAAGTTCATTTTGTCAGTTTATTATTCATTAATTCAAACTATCTTTATAATCTATTTTTTTCATAGTTATTATTAAATAATCTCCAAAAAAAAAAATTTATGGTGTTTTGTTGCCTTAAAAATAATAACAATATATTCAAAAACAGCTATGTTTAATCACTTGTTTAATTTATACAACAGTTGAAAAAGGAAGTTCAAGAAATCTATTTGAGTAAATTCCATATCGTCTTTACATACTCGTTGATTATTTATTGAAAAAAGTACATGTCACAAATAATACAAGTGTTCATGTACTAGTAAAATGTGTCTACGAAAACTAGAAAAATATTTTCAATAAGAAACTAAAACTAAAAGAAGACTAAACCTCCTAATAAATTGATAGTTTACCAAATATCAATCAAGAAAGTTCTATTACTATTTATAATTAGAAACAGGGGAATAGCAATCCATTCAAAAAGAAACCTTTTGCCACTCGTGTTCTACTTACCTTCCTCCAATGCTGTTGTTCAATCCTCTAAGAAGCCACGGTTTGGATTTTTGAGATTCTTTCACCCAGACTTTCTGGAAGCTAAGAGAACAGTAAATAAGATCCAAAAAGAATGTGCAAGAAACGGCAGAAATTATGTTGAGAGAGAGACAGACGAGCAGACCTATCATATAATGTTTCAGTTCGATCCCACAAATCCAATTTCCAGACATGCTTCTCTGTGAGTGGCCTTTCGTATCCTAGCTTCAGTATGGAATTCATCCACGCAAAAGTAGTTTCTAAAATAAAGTAATCACAATTAGAAAGTCAACATAGATTTTTAAATAACAAAACAAATTGTTGGAAGAGCATCACATCCATTCTTTAGCAAACTGATTGGGTTGCCCAAACTCAAGCTAAAAGGGGGGGTTTTTTTAAAATATTTGTAAGTGTTGCACATACCTCGACTAATCTCACAGAATAAATAAATAATGGTGAATTAATTGGAGGTAATTTCAAAGAGATCTCGTGGGCAATACCTCAAGGACAAGTCTAGACTAGAAGGGGTAGGAGTTTATGTGGTCAACTACAATTATCCTTATGTGAATTCTCCATTGGCGGTACTAGTAGAATAGTTAATATAGGTACATTTTTTTTAGTACAATAGAGATAGGGGGATTTGAACAATAGACCTCGTGGGCAATACCATTCTCGTATTTCAATCGAGATATGCTCGCTTCTGCTTAACATAGGTACATGTTTGTTATACTTAGTTACAATTGTTTAGAATTGATTTAACTACAAGTATAGTCTTGAAGCATTAGTCTCTTTTCATTCTCTTAATGAAAAGTTCCGTATCCTTTTCAAATATATATATAAACACGTGCGCGCACATACACACATAGTCCTAAACTTTCAGGGTATGTTTAACCATTTTCAATTTCATGTCATATAGGTCTTTGAAGTTTTAAAGTGTCTAATAGCTCTCTAGATTTCCAATTTTGTGTTTAGCAGATTATCCCCTAAGCTATTAGACACGTTTTAAAATTTACAAAATTGAAAAGTTGAGGCTTTATTAAAAACAAGATACAATTTTATGTCTAATAAGTCTATAAATTGTAAAAATGTCAGATAGGTTAGAACCCTATTAGATATAAATTGAAATTCTAAGGTATTAGACACTTTAAAATTTCAAGAACGTATTAGGTATAGGATTAAAAGTTTAGAAACTTCTTGGCAATTAAACACTTTTGTAAGTTCAATAACCAATTAGAGACAACCCTAAAAGCCAAGGGATAAACTAATAATTTAGGCCATGTTTGGTAACCATTTGGTTTTTAGTTTTTAGTTTTTGAAAATTAAGCCTACAAACACCTTTTCCACCTCTAGATTCCTTGTTTTCTTAACTACTTGTACTCATGATTTAAAAAACAAAGCCAAATTTTGAAAACTAAAAGAAGTAGCTTTTAAAAACTTGTTTTAGTTTTTGTAATTTGGCTAAGGATTCAACTATCTTACTCAAGAAAGATGCTAACCATTGTAAGGAAATGCAAGGAATTAGGCTTAATTTTCAAAAAACAAAAAACAAAAACGAAATGGTTACCAAACGGGGCCTTAACCTTTAAATTTTGAATTTTAAAGCGGTTAGAATGTTAACCATATCAGCTTAACTAATTCATTCCTTCAAATGTATAAAGGTTTTTTTCCCCTTTTTTATAAGAAACAATACTTTCATACGAACCACCATATTTGTTAGGAATATTGGCAGACCAAGGAGAGTTGCTCTCCCCTTAGTATTTATAAATATAGTGTTTGCAAATTGCATGTAAAATTTTCCCCCTCCCTAAGAAAATTTCTAGCTCTTCCCTGGCCAATACTTCATAACATCCGTACACATTATTTACGTCATTGATAATGCCAAACAACAGTTTATTTCTACATCTCACAAAAAAAAAAAAAAAAAAAAAAAGCCATGGGATTTTATGTAAACAGTGCTTACTTGAAAATAAATTTGCACGCCTCTCGGGGCATATGTTCTCCCCTTCAGGAAGTTCTTCATATTCAACATCAACAGCTTCACTATTTAGAGGGGTATGACCAGGATAAGGATCCAAGCTAGGCACATATGCCACCAAAAGAACACCAAATAAAGCCTACAACAAGAAGAAAATCTCAGAAGAGAGCTCACAAGGTGGAATGAGAAATTTAGTAACATAGATTTTTTAATGTTACAAATAAAGGTATTTTAAATTATTAAAAAATAGGCCCCTTCTGTAATGAACTCTATTTCAAACTCCAACGGGTTACTTTTGTAAGGGTTTCACTGCATTAATGAAAATATTTTGTTTTGATTCAAAATCAATAATCGGATTTATTTTTAAGAAATAGAATTTTTCATTGATAAAATGAAACATTACAATGAGAATACAAAAGACTAACAAAGCAACAACCCAACGAGATTAAATCTCACACCCACAAGCTAATCGAGACCAACATACAAGCCACACAACCAACCCACAAAGAAAGCAGAAACTGAAACAAACCAGCAAGAGAAAACCTATTTGCAACGCATACAGAACCGAACAAATTTTAAATCATGACTCCTATATCAAACTACTAACATTACGTATTTGATTTTTCTTATTGGACACCTAGATACTTGATTAAGCATACTAACTGATTTTATTACAAGTATATGTTGGTACTTAAGCACCTTGGAGAACCACACCCCAAAAGCTACCTATTGAGGTGGGAGAGCCAAGCCACTTAAGTACCACATTGGTCATCCCATTCTAACCAATGTGAGACAAAGGTAGCCCATACTACCTTGGTTCCTAACAATACCCCATCCCCGAAAAGCCGACGTCCCGGCGGCTACTCCGACGGTACTTCACTCGGCCACACCCGATCAGAACCCTCCGCCGGTTCCACTCCGGAACGTCAACAACCGGCTCTGATACCATTGTTAGGTACTTAAGCACCTTGGAGAACCACACCCCAAAAGCTAGCTATTGAGGTGGGAGAGCCAAGCCACTTAAGTACCACATTGGTCATCTCATTCTAACCAATGTGGGACAAAGGTAGCCCATACTGCCTTGGTTCCTAACAGTATAATATTTCGCAGCTTTAAGCTAGAATCAGTATGACAAATAAGCCTAAGAAAAAATAATTAAACAAAGTTGTGTAGAAAAGAACTTCATTACAATGCAAGCTTGCACACAGAGAGAGAGCTTTTATAGTTTTAACTGTCCAGCACCAAAATATTGTTAAACACCTTGAGTATAGCCCATACCAAAACAATTCACCGAACAACTCATTTGAGATCCTCATATTTTTCTCCAACCATATATTGCAAAATAATGCAGATGCTATATAACAGATGAGAGGCGGAAATAAACCAACCTGGACAAAGACTTCACTGATGTACCAATATAGGACATATCTGAAGGGACATAAGCAGAACCGTTAATCAGTGGTTCAGTGTTATGTGCCTAAATGCAAGCTCAAGAAACTGGCTAAACTTTTACTTTTAAATTCCAAATCTGATTACTAGCTTGAGAAAATTATTTAACAATCATAAGAGTGATAGATTGTCACAATAACAACAATGTCATCCCAGTCTGATATATGCTCTACATTACTAAATTCTAAATCTGCTTGTCATATTTTACAATTATCTAAGAATTACATTTAGTTGAATTTCCTCCTAGAATCTTAATTGCTTTTATTTTCTTTACTCTTCTTTCTGTTATGACAGACAAAATAATATCTCAGGTGCACTTTCTAATAATTTCTGCATCTTCCGAGGCACAGTGAATTTTTAACTTTGACAACAACAAATTATTCAAAGACAGAACGGCAGGAACAATGCAGTAAGATGGCATCCAGCTATCATAAATAATTATAAGATTAAAGTTAAACATATTTTCTTAAAAATTTAAAAAATTGAAATACCTCTCGTAAAAGTCCTTCACGGAAAGAATTAGATTGAGCATTACAGCATCCGCTACTAATATATAAACAACTCCAAACCTTATGATCCAACGAAATTCAAAAACATAAACTTTAGTTTCTACAACAAGCATTACAAGCATCGAGCACCAAGCAAGAGCCTGAATTATCAGGGCAACCACCTGAAACAAAAGGGCAAAATGATTAATATCAATGAACTCAATGATCTTTCACCCAATATGTCCAAAGATAAACAAAGTTACTTTTTCTTAGCTGATATATCAAAAACTTAAATTGACAATATCTCAATCTTTCTTACCCTGAAATCTTCTTTGGTTCTTAGACGTGATTTGGACCAAGGCACCATTATTTTGTCCCACACATCATATATATCTTACAGCACCTCATCTAATTTTTAGCTTTTTAAATAATGTTATGGACCAAAACGACTTCAATTTTTTATTTTGACTAAATTGCAAAGTAAAAGATACAAAACAGTTTTTGACTTTCCTCATGTAAACATATTCCCAATTGCAAACTGTGAATACTCCAAATTCAGTAAGGAAACATCATCAATAAAGAATTCTTAATATCTTAAGAAAACTCTACCTCAAATGGAGAAAGTGCATCCTGCCCATCTAAATTGAAGACTGAAATTCCACTGATCAATCTGAATAAAGGCTCAAATACACAGTAAGCAGCCAATAAACACAGCATGTAGTTGTATATCTTCGACTTTAAGCAAAACCTCTGTGCTTTAAAATCGTTCTTGATCAACCATGTTCTATAGATGCATAGACCTAGAATGATCAGGTGAGAAATAACAATAACCACAGAGTCAATGGCACATGGTGTGTAAGCGCCAAGAGCATTCTCCACTGCCTTCGTCCACACACCACCAGCAACTGGTCGACAATACCAAACAAACGGCTCAAAAGCCATTCTTGATCTACTTTCACTTTCCTACTGCAAGCACATAATCCACCTCGGCGCCCACTGTTGCTTGCTTAACCTGGCGTGGGGTCACCTTCCACCAGGACGAACCTAACACAGAAAATCTAGTCAGTCTTCAAATTTGTGTTCTAAGCAGAATAATTATGCTTGTTGTAACCGAAGACAGCGGTCTAACATAACTTCGTAAGCTTAACTTTTTCGTAAATGATTATTTAGTGTAAAGATTGTTATGTACGCAATCCAGTGGTCGAATTGTCGACGCATACTGATAAAAATTCTTAGCAGTTCGCTCCAATTGTGACACAGAACCAAACGGAAAAGTTCCAAGAACTTTAAACGAAGAACTGATATTCATGTCTGTATAATGCATTTCTCCAAGTTCAGAATACCGCGTTAATACAAGCACAGGAACAATCCAGAAGACAAGAACATCGAGTTCAAAAAAATGTTGAAACTTAACCATCTCAGGTACGTGGTATGCACAAATATAAAAGCAACTAAAAGCGGAAATTGATTACTCGATAAGCCAAAATTAACCAGAACCAGAAGATATCCATTGAACTAACAAGCTGAAAATCAGCCTCCGATTAGCTTCTCAGTTCCTCGGACTGAAGCCGGAAAGAGGGGGCAGGGGAGAAAGAAACAGAAAACAACAGTTTACCGTAATAGACTACGAATCAATGACCAAATTTCCCGGAAAGTTGAAGAACAATAGACAGGAAAACGCACCAAAAAGCGATCGAGAGGCTGAACTCGAGAAATCCAGCTACAGAACAAGAATCATAGCCTCGAGCAGTAGACACCAGTGACCATCGTCGTATTTCTTTTATGAACACGACGCGAGAAAATAACTAATGTCATATAACGAGAAACAGTTCATCCGGTTTGATGAACGGTGTGAAATTAATTACATCTAAATTACAAACCAAAATAAATTAAGATTTTTAATTTATGTTCCTTTAATATATGTACTGTCTGATGCATTGGGAGACTTATTAGAATAATCACTTTTTTTTTAGAATATTAGAACAATCACTTTTAAGTTTTAATCACTTTATTCTTTTTTTTTCACTAGTAATTAAAGTGATACCAATTTATAGTCTACTTAATATATCTTCGACCAAAATGTTATAGTATCAAAGTAAATTTAGTTTGGCTGTAATTGACATGACTTTCTATTCTAGATCTTCGAATTTTAATCCTTCATTCAATTGTTTACTAAAAAACCAAAATATTATAGAGGTTTTTGTACGGATGGCCCCTTTTTAGGGGCCCAAATGAAATTTGGCCCAAGATTTAAATTTGTTAAAAAAAATGTCTTCTGCTCCGCATGTGAAAATATCGTTTTGTCCTCAAATCGCCGCAAGGGTCTAGCGCTCAAATGAATTCTCGTTTCTTCCTCTCGTTCCTTATCGGACACAATTGCAAAAAAATTTACTTGATTTTTTTCTTTCGTTTGAATTCTTTTTTTCTTCCTCTCACTTCTTCTCTAGTTTATTCCTCTCGCTTCTTCCTCATCAATTTTGTAGTTTTTTCTTCGAGTTTTTTTCCTTCATTCGAATTCTCACTCTCGCTTCTTCCTCTCGTTTCTTGATCTCACTCTCGTTTTTTCCTCCCGTTTTGGTTCACGCTCCAACTTACATCTTTGATTCCTTGAGAAGAAGAAGGCAGCATAAACAGAATAAATCGCTAAAAAAAAGAGCGACTGAAATATGGATCGACAATGGGAGTAAAAGCATGGAAGAAAAATGCAAAAAAAAAAAAGAAGAAACGAAAGAAGAAGCGCAAAAAAAATAAAAATAAATAAAAATAAGAAGAAGAAGAACGCATAAAAAAAATGAAGTAAAAAAAAACTGCAAAAGGACAAAGAAGAAGGAAGAAGAAGGAAGGGTTAAAGTAGTAATTTCATAAGATGATGACTTCAACAAAAAGTCAAATTTGATTGGTTTTTTAATTTGGGGTTACTTTTCATTTGGACCCCTAAAAAATGGCTCTCTATACATTTATTTCAAATAGTAGTGTTCGGAAAAAAAAAATGTTATAGCTCCAATTTTTAGTGAGATGAAAAAAAATACATTTTTACCATTTTCGAAATCAACTATGAAATAAATTTTTAAATTTTGAAAAAGTCAACCTTCTCAAACAAAAAAAAATATAGAGAGAGGTATAGACTATTGGGTTTATGCCTACATCTTTTTTTAACACAAATAACAATAAGTGTTGCTTCCATGCTTTCGTTTTATATTTATTTTATTGTAATTGCAAATATCAACTATTATTTTGTAATATTGGTTCAAATTAAAAAAAAAAACGTGGGAATAAACATTTGAACTTGAATGTTAGTGCCATAAATCTTTTCTTTTTAGATAATTAGTGTTTTAATTGGTTAAGGTAAAGAAAGTATACTTAGGGGAAATTTCACCAAGAATATTATTTAGTTATTTACTTAAAACATCCTATCTTATTTAATTCTACTGTTTCCTTTTTAAGATACATTTTTTTTACAATAAAGGGTGGGAAATCCAACATCTAATCTCGAATTTAATAGTATAAATTTTATATCAATTGAATTATGCTCATTTTAACTCTAAAATACATAATTTTGATGGTCAAATTACTATTATTTTATTTATTTATTTTTACATTTTAAAAATCAGTACGTGTATAATTTTTCTTTTACCCGTTTTAATATTTCACTCAAAATTTTAAATTCCCGTTATTACAGAATGCTTCAAAAAAATTATTTCATGTTTTTTTTATCTTTGTTATGGATATAATTCAACTAATATAAAGTTGGGAAAGTTTTAAAAACAAAAAAATAAAATAAACTATTTACACAAAATAGCAAAATTTTTAAATAGTTATGATAGACGCTGATAGAAGTCTATCAGAATCTATCAGCAATAGAAATGAAAGAAGTTTATCACTAATAGATGCTGATAGAAGTCTATCAATGTCTATCAGTATTTTTTTTTTTACTATTTTATGTAAATAGTTTGATATTTTTTTTATTTGTAAAAATTTCCCTATAAAATTTTTAATATCGACCTTCGAGTCAGATATTTGATTCTCAACTTCACACCACGTGAAAGATAATGCAAAAGTCAAATTTGAATGAATCAATGCTTCTAGTTTCCTTTATTCTCATCTGTGATATTCAATTTTATTTTTTTATTTTTTTTTTGTTGGAGTCATCCTTTGTTATTTGACTATAATTTAATTCGGAAACTGCTACTATATTTTTGTGGATTTCAACATTCTATACCAACCATTCAAATTCCCAATATCGTTGGATTTTTTTTATATTTTGGAAAAAGAAAAGTTATGTTATTCTTCATCGTTAGACCGGTGGGGCACAAAAACTAAACTTGATTGCATCATTGCTTACGAATTCTATTAAATATTTAGTTTAAAAAAAAAAAAAAAAACAGTTTTTGGTCCTAAATTTGTCGAAAGATTTGATTCCATCCAAATATATCATATACTTAAATAAATATTAATTTTTTTCCCACGTTGAATTTTCACTCATTTTAACCAAACACAAAAACCATGTAAAAATTTTGGGTATGACATATGGATGATCCAAAATAAAAGTTATCATGATTTTTTTAAATTAGGTTCTCTACCATTTGTTGACATCAAATTCGGGTGGAATTACAAAACGGAACGTAGATTGGGCATCTCACTCTCCTCTCTCTCTCATTCTCTCATAGTCTCGCTCTCCGACTCGTGATCTTGCTCTTCGACTCATCTGCTCATTGTCTTGTCCTCCGGCTCATGCTCTGGCTCTACAATACAAATTGAACGGAGAGGAGGTCACTAGATTTAGATATGTGACCAGAGAAGAAAAGAAAGAGAAAAAAAAAAAAAAAAGATGGCATGGATGAAAAGAGAGAAAAATAAATAAATAAATAAAAAAAAACTAAATAGGAAATTGAAATAAAGAGGGAAAAAAACTAAGAGTAAGTTTGTAAATTTGGCTTATGATAATGTAAGCAAGAGGTCAAAATTCTTAAATTTTATAAAGTATGATAAAAACCATTTTAGACTCTAGAACCGGATCTTTTATTAAATTATCTAAAAAATCTTCGGAATCCAACAATTTCAATAAAATAACGGTTTTACACAAATATATATCCTCAACCAATACATTAAAAAAATATTTGACCAACTTACAAATTAACCATCCAATAACATAATTTTGTCCGAATTCATAATTATGAAAAAAAAATTAAAAAAAAGAAAAATTATTATAAACAGAAAAAATATCAAACTATTTATAAGTATAGAAAAATTTTACTATCTACCGCGGTTTATCAAAAAAAAATTATATATTTGTAAATAGTTTGACTCATTTTTCTATATTTGAAAAGAGTCTTAAAAGAAATTATCCTTGAATAACGTAAATTTTTTCCAAATTCATTATAAAAAATAAATAATAAAAAGGGATCTAAAACCCATTTTTATTCTAAAGTTATGTTGAAAGATTCGATTTCATCAAATTATATCTATACTTAAATACGTATTTCAACTTTTATCTTATATTCATTTTTCACTAATTTTAACCCAAAAATTATATATAAAAATTTCCATTTACTCGCTAATTTCAATAAAGTAAAGATTTACCCAAAAACAACTTTAATCAATACACTAAAACAAAATATTTGACCAACATATAAATTAACCATTAAATAACATAACATTGTCTAAACTCAATTACACTAAAAAAATTTTAAAATTATATTTTAACTCTTAAAGTTTGAAAATAACCCTGGTACGTTTTTGCTGTTAACTTTATAAAATAAAAAATTTATATATGTTTATGTGAACAAATCTAAACACGTACATAAAAAAATAAATAAATAAGTAAGACAAGTGGGGCGCATATGCGAACTATCATTGTTAACGACTTCCTCTTTTTAACATCACGTCGCCAATTTTATGTTCATTTATCTATGATATTTTTTTATCCCTTATCTCCAAATTTCGAGTAACATACACTAACAATTTTTATCTAAAACTAACGGTAAGAGTATTTTTTTTTTTAAACTCATTTTAAAAGTTGGAGGATATTTTAAAATTTTTTGAAACTCGACTATTTTTTATATAATGTACAAAGTTCAAATGGAATTAGTTTGATTTAATTTTTTTTTTAAGGGAAATCAATTCTTTTTTTTTTTTTTTGTTAAACTAAAATATAATATAATATAATTTATACATTATTTGTGGAATAATAATTATGCAGATTGTTTACCATAAAATATGGTCATTAAATTAATTAATATTATTTTATAATCAATGTAATATTTAATAAGTAACTACAATGTTATTCCTGTTTTATCCAAGGTTTGTTTTTAAAAAAGATAAATTATGAAAATAAAGTTTTATTTCATATTTTTAAATATGTGTTTACATGTGAGTTTAAATAATAATTTCTGCTCTCTCTTTACCTGCCAGCCATGTCATAAATATTGCATAGTATTCAGTAATTAAATGAAAGAGTTTTATCATTTTATAGTAGTTTTATTCTCGGAATTTTAAGAAGTCTGCACATTACACAAATTCCAAGTCCTTCTCTTTGACCAATATTTAATATTTCAAATCGCCGGTTAGATGCGTTTTTTATATATGCATTTTTAATACGGAATTGTTAATATGATGTTAGAAGTTTTAATTAATTTAGCTTTAAAAACAAAAAGAAGTTTTAATTAAGGGAAAGTTTTAAAAGTAGAAAAATAAGGTAAACTATTTACACAAAATAGCAAAATTTTTAAATAGTTGTGATAGACACTGATAGAAGTCTATCAGGATCTATCAGTGATAAAAATGATAGAAGTCTATCACTGATATATGCTGATAGAAGTTTATTAATATCTATCAGTATTTTTTTTTTTTTTTTGCTATTTTACGTAAATAGTTTGACATTTTTTTTATTTGTGAAAATTTTCCTTTAATTAATTACTCATGTATTACAAAAGGAAAGTAACATTTTAATAAACTCAATTATATAAGTAGAGAAGTTCCTACGGTATTACAAATTTAATTTGAAATTATATAAGTAGAGAAGTTCCTACGGTATTATAAATTTAATTTGAAAATACTCTTGACTTCGAGAGAGGAAATATGAGTTACTGCATAATTAAAACTCAATTTGATGGATAAAACTTTTAATTTATTGTTATTGTGTGGTTGAATATATTTCATTCATTAAATTTAATCATACGATAATTTCAACTTTAACTATAAATATATGAATTAAAATATCGCATCA
This sequence comes from Lagenaria siceraria, assembly GCA_002890555.2. Classification (NCBI taxonomy): domain Eukaryota; kingdom Viridiplantae; phylum Streptophyta; class Magnoliopsida; order Cucurbitales; family Cucurbitaceae; genus Lagenaria; species Lagenaria siceraria. Next base: position 1,029,235 of record CM016485.1, read on the forward strand.
TTTTGTTGATATACATATGAATATGTTTAAAGTTCATGGATTATTTATTATAGAATTAAGAGGAGATGTTTTTAGCATAAATTAAATATGATTAAGGATTAGTTTGGATTGACTAAAAAAAAATGTTTTTAAAAAGAATCATTTTTATTTAAACTGTTTTGATAAAACCTGTTTAAAATACACTTTGAAAATGTTTTAAAAACTATTTTGAATGGTTGCCAAACACTTCAATATTTTTTCCCAAATGACTTAATTTCAAAATTAAATACTTGAAAAGTTAAACCAAACACACTAAAAATTGATTGAAGGTCGGTTTAGATTGACTATAAAAAAAATATTTATAAAAAAATCATTTTTATTTAAACTCTTTTCATCAAAATTATTTAAGGGCATGTTTGGATAGACTTCGAAAAAATGTTTTTCAAAATTCATTTTTATTTAAACATTTTGGTCCTATTTTTTTTTTTTCAGAGACTTAATCTATTTTGAGTATTGCCAAACAATTTATTTTTTTTTTCAAAATGACATATATATTTACGTGGATTTATATGTATAATCTGGATATTCATTTATATTTATGTGTGTATATATAAGTTATATAAAGTCTAAACTAAAAAAAATAGATAATATTTTCAATAAATAAATAGATAAAGACCGTAAATTGGCCATCGCGTGTCTTTGAAACCTGACGTAACGTGCTTGTCGTTTTAAATGTGTGTGTCTGCCGTTAAATCTCTAACATTTGGTTTGATGGTGCCAGAAGTGAATAAGAGACCAAAATGAACTTTAATTCAATTCAGGTATAATTTGTACCATTTATTTTAATTTTTCTACCCTACGTGCTTGTAAAAAAAAAATAATAATAATAATAATAAATAGTGGTTAGCATTTGGCAAATATTCAATCTTTTTTTAAAAAAAAAATGTTCGACACATTCTGCTACTTGAAGTTTAAATGTGTGTACTTAAAAAGAGTATGTTATTCTTGTTTGTTAGAATCTCATATAGAGAGAACTCGCTAAGGGCTTTCGGAGTTTTGGTTGAGGAAGATTATAGTATCTTAAAGTTATCATCTTGAAGCTATCGTCAATCTCTCAATAAAATATGGTATGTTAATTTTTTTTTTTTGGCAATTTGGCATGAACGATACCAGAGTTAATATATTCAATATAGATTTAAAGTAATTTGGCTAACAATTCTCTCTTGACTTCATCGTAATTAATTAATTTAGTTAATTTGTTGTACTTTAGCTTTAATTGTTAAAAAAATATCTTCATAAAGGTTAAAATGTGAAAAATATTCATGAACTCTGTATTTTGTTTAAAAAATACTGACGAACTTTCCAAAATTTCAATACTACTGTTGAACTTTGAAAAAATAACAGTTACAAATATTTGTACCGTTAGTAATTTTGGATGGAAACGGGCCGTTAGTAATTTGTTTTAAAAATGCCTCCGAAATTTAAAAAGTTTTAGTAATATCTTCAGACTATTAGACAAAGAAACTCTTGCTGTTAGAATATGAACCTAAATACCTCATTTAAAAAAAAAATAGCTCTAAATTAAAAAATATATATATTGTATTAGTACTCTTAACTTTAAAAAAATGCTAAATAAATATTTGCTGGAAAAGAATGAGAGAGAAAAAAAATAAAAAAACTACATGCCAAGTAACTCCTGCCTAGCAACACAAGAAGGATGACATTCAAGCTTTTCATCGGGTATTGCTTTCGGCTTCTCTTTTTGTTTACGAAACTGTAATTCTATTGCTTATATTCTGAAGTATAGTGCACGATGAACCAACATCTTTGATGTATAGTTTGAAGACCATTCTATGTTGTTGTGTATAATGATTTGATATCTCTTAATTTCATGTTCTTCCTTGTAATGTGAGATAGGGGTGTTCGTGGGTTGGATTGAGTTGGGTTGAAACACTTCTCAGACCCAACTCAAATTTTGAATTGTAAATTTATTCAACCCAAATAACCATTATTAAATAATGAACCCAACCCAACCCAACAACCATGAAAATATTTGGCTTGGGTTAGTTCAAGTTACTCGAGTAATTTATTTAAAATTTTGTTAAAAAATAAGTAAAATGTTAATATGTAAATAAATTATTTAATTATTTTCACATATTAAATTAAGATTGGCAACTCAAATTATATTATGAAAAATTTCTTTCCAAAGTATTAAAAAATAATTTTTACGAGTTGTTGAATAATAAATAATAATAAAAAATCATAATATTAAAATAAATATATGTATATATAATTATACCATAAGTAAAAAAAAAAAATAAATTATAACGAATAGAAAAAATATCAAACTACTCACAAATATAAAAAAAAATTTAGTGTCTATCTGTGATAGACTTCTATCGCCCAATTGTAAGTTTATCATCAACTGATAAAAGTCTATCTTAGATAGTCACTAAAATTTTTCAATGTTTGTAAGTAGTTTGATTCATTTTTTTATATTTAAAAATAGCTTTAAAAATAATATACTTTTAAAAATTATTAATAAGTTCGGGTTGATTTAAGTTATTTAAAATAAATATAAATTAACATAATTCAATAAATCTAACCTAACTCAAATTATACGAATTAAGTTGGGTCGATCCACTTTTTCGAGTCATTTTTTGAACACGCATGTGACTTGGGAGAAGGGTGTCTTTGCCGTCGCATAGCGGAAGGTAAAAAAGAAAAAGGGCAAAGTCGTCTTTGTATCACACAAATGGCAGGTGGAAAGTGGAGGTTTCGTCAGTGCATACGGCCACAATGCCATATTAAATTAAATCAAACCCGGCGGCCTTGTGTCGGAACAAAATAATTTTTTAACAAAAGTAAAAGTACTTTTGGCTTATACATAGCTTTTTTCTAACCAATGAATGGTTTAGATATTTTTAGGAGAAGAGCAATAAAGATTCAAACTACGTATCTTTTTTATAGTTTACTCATCCGATTAATTAATTGGACTATATTTACTTTAAAAAATAATGTAAATTTGTTTGCCACAATTTATTCCGTACATATATGTCAACATAATTTGTATATTTTTTTTATTTTATAGCAGTCTAATTTCATAACTTTGGTATAAAAAATATATTTTACTTTTAAAAAAATCCTAAGTAGAGTTACCGTGGTTTTTTTTTTAAAAAAAAAAATAAAAAAGCATGTCAATTTTAACATAAAATCGGTATATACCTTTAAAATTTAGGGATTATATCAACTTAAACTCTAAATTTTCGTAAATGTATTAATTTACCATCTTCTCTAGATTTTATTTAGCGTGAAACTTACCATTTTAATAAATTAAACTTTTAAATTTTCATAAGTCAATCAATTTAGACCATTCATTATGACTGTCTTTGAAAATCATCAATGTATTAATTTTTAAACATGTGTAGACTGCTTCAAATATCGATTTTACAAAATACATAATTAAAGTAAATGCATGGACGATTAAAAAAAAATTATGACTAAGAGTATGAATTAATTTATTTATGAAAGTATAAGAATTTAGTTGATAAAATTATAAGTTTCACACGAGGTTTTTTCAAACAGAATATAATGCATAGTATAAATCAATACACACTTACAAAAGTTCACGACTTTAATTAATACAATTATTAATTTATAGTTTTAATTTATACAACTCCAAAAATTTAGAGGTATAAATTGATATTTTCCAACAATTTATTACTTAAAAATCTATAAACACATTTGATTTCCAATGGGTCTATCAAAACATTATAGATTTTAATCAACTACACTATTTTAATATATATTATATATATATTATATATATATATATATATATATATTTGGTGAAGTATTAAAAGGTACGTTCTTTGATTATATTATATTTAAATTAATAAATAAACGTTTGTTAAAATGTTTACAGCTCGTATTCTAATCATGTTAGTGATATATTACTTTTTTCTTATGTTTCAACAAATTTTTACCAATACAATAAAAATGTCAATTCATCTTTTATGCTGATGTTGAATTAATAGACATTTGAAACTATTGATGAAAATTTAATACAATTACTATATAGATTAAATTTATTTAAAAATGCATTATTTAATTATATTATTATATTATTTGATTTGCAAATTTTAATTTTTTTTTATTAATGTTATATGTTTAAAAAATAAATTAATAATAGTATAGTTGTTAGAATAGAACTATGCTAAAATTGACCTTTTTTTGTTTGCTAGAAAACTTCATAAACTTGGACGAGCACAAAAACTATTTTAATTTGGATATAAATAATTAAATTTGTTTTGAAAGCAATTTGTGTCTTTTGAAAATTAAAAAAAATGATGAAGTTGTGTTTTGATAATTGAATATTGATGTTGCATAATAGTTCAACTTGTTTATTAATATTTTTTAAAGGGCTAGTTAAGATTTTCTCAAAAGTGTTAATTAAGATTTTAAGTATATACATTGCAATGCTTAGTCCCTGGGAAAAAGATATTTCAATTTTTTTTTTAAAGGAAGAAGTACCTAATTCATCATAATTTTTTAATTTTTTAAAAATTAATTCATCGACATTAATGTCAAAGACTGAAGTTAGTATATAGTAAAAAATCAAGGTTAAAAATGTAAATTTTGAAATCCGTCGAAAAATTGAAATAAAACTCAAAATTAAAGGATATAAAATATAATATTTTGAAATTTAGAGACCAAATAAAAATTGAAGGAAAATTTTAAGGAAAAAAAGGGGTTTTTTTTTTTAATTTTTTTTTTCAAAAAGGAAAAATGACAAAAAGTAATGTTTGCTTTTCAACTTTAACAATATAAAAAATGTGCAATAATGCAGCCATACAGATATTCCTTCCATTCGTGTCTTTTTTTTCTTCAGTCCCTTTTAACTTTCGTTTTTCTCATAAAGTTTTTTTTAGTACACTTATTAAAGTTGAAGTGGAAATGGTTGGAGAGATATCGGCATCACTTACCATGGTCGGTTACAATTTTTTACTCTTACAATTGTCCAACAAAAAATTCTTAATCTTTAAAATGATTTTTTTTTTTTTTTTTTTTTTTGTTGTGGAAATTAGTTAATTTCTTAAGAGAAGTTTAGTGGAGTGAGAAAAATATTGATGGATGATGAAAAAAAATGGTAATACTCGATGCACTCATCTCTGTGCTTTCCTTTCCATCATTTACACCAAAACAATAATTAAAATATTTCAAAACATAAATAAAGATAGTTTACCACATATCACATTATGATACGATAATTTAGTGGAATGTGCAAGGATAGATGCTCTCCCGGATGCACCAAGTATTTTTTAAAAGAATATGTATGGAAAGAGAAATTGAGAAGAGAGCGAATGTATTTAGAAAAAAAATATTTTGATATATTTCGGGTTGTACATCTTTGTGCACCCCACTTAAGTATTCTATAAAAGTTGTTATGTGATAATTTTTTTTTAAATATTATTTTTTAAATATATATATATATATATATATTTAGGAGCAACATAGATACCCCACCGATTGCAATATAGACCACACCTAAATATTGCTTTATTTATAAAGGTCTACAGAAGCCATAAAAACTGTTCAATAAGAAAATGCATCTAGGCGAACATAAATGCAATTTTGTAATAGAAATTGTAAGTAGACAAGAAAATAAAAAAGTAATGAAAAGATAAATTGGAAGGAAGTCAGAAGTGTATAAGTGTATGAACCAAAAATAATTGGAAAAAAAAAAGTACAAAACACTTTATTATTTAAAAAAAAAAATTGTAATTAGGGTTTTGATATACATACATATATATTTACACACATTAAAATATAATTTCCGCTAATTCTAATTCAGGTACTTTTAATAAATATATTAAAACTTAGTCACTACCATTGAACTTTTTTTAAATAAAAATTAGGAAAATTATCAATAATAAAAAAAATTATCAAATTATTTACGAATATAAAAAAATTTAACTGTCTAACAGTAATAGACCGCAATAGAATTTTATCGCTGTCAATCGTGGTCTATCGCTGATAGATAATAAAAAATTTATATATTTGTAAATAAGTTGACTCATTTTTCTATATTTGAAAATAACTATAAAAAAAGTCTCTTTTGACATTATTCTCCTTGTAAATCGCAGAAATATATTCAGATAATGTCTTTTCTTGCATGAAAGTTATTATTATTTAACAATTTTTGATAAAAACAAACTTTGAAAAATTAAGATTTACTGAAAGCGCATGTCTGCCTGCATGCACATGTACATAGTACGACACTTCCATTGTTATATGCATACTTAAATCTTTGTATCTTATTCAAATAACAAGATTCATTAGAAAAAAAATTTATAACCCCTAATCACAGTTTTAGTCTTATGATATATGGACATTTATTTAATAAAATAAAATAACACTTTAAAGAATCAATTCATCATTTTATCACTGACCATTTGATGGGAAAAGAGGTTCAAAACAACATAATTTAACCAAATGAAGTGGCAACCATATTCTCATCTTTTAATTGTTTTATTCTATAAGTGGATGACATGACTACTGAGAAAGGGATAGAAAGTGACTAGATAGGGAAAAAGAAAAATGCTATATGTTCGGATAATTTACAGGAACAAAGGATTTTTCCCTAAAAAAAAAAAAAAGACTATTAAAGTTAAAAAAACATAAATCATTTTTACTGTAAAATTTGAAAACATATTCACAAAATTTATTTTCTTGTATAAAAATTATTATTATTTTAATCATTTCGATAAAAAATTAATTTTGAGTGACTAAATTTAAGATTTATTGAAAACATGAGAACTAAAATTGATCAAATCTCAAAGTATAAGACCAAAATGATATTTTAACCATTTTTTTTTTTCTATGGAAACTCCCTCTACGGGATTGTTCGTTTAAGTAGGAAACAGTAGGAGAAAAAATTTATAGTGGGGACGAAAACGGGAAATGTATTACCGTTTTTGCCCCACATTATTTGCCTCTTGTTTAGCTTGTTGTTGTCATATTATTATGTTGTTATTATAATATAAATATTATATTAAACTTAAATTTTATTGTTTAATGATAGAAATAATGGATATGTTTGAATAAAATATTTAGATTTAGATTATATATATAAATAATTTAACAAGTTATTATTTTTTTATACTATATATTAAGCAATTTCTTCACTGGGAACCAAATTCTCGTAAATTTTTAAAATTAAATGAGGAATTTTTGTGTGGATGGAAAATGAAATGGAGAGTAAGAGTGAGATAAGAAATCCAACATCAACCTCCCATGTGAATATCTCTATATCACGTGGTCAAATTTATCTCCACAATTTTTGTCAAACTTACAAGTATAAAGTTTGTTTGGAATAATTATGAAAGTCCCTTTTTTTTTTTTATAAAAAAAATGGTTTTTTTAAATTTACAAAATTAATTTAAACAGATCCATAGTATTATTGTACAATTTTACTATTAATCAATTTTGATGTGATGAAAATAAAGTATCGAAAATTGTTAATATTAATAACAGGAATAAATTCCTGTAAAAAAATTAATTAAGGATGGACCCAACCAGAACATGATGGACTCGGACCGGACATATATTTAGCTAGACATTCTTTTTCGTCTTTTTTTTTTTTTGTTCTTTCTAAATTTTGGAGGAGATTCTAAAATACTCTTAAAATTATATTAAAAATCAAATAAAAATGCCCTTGATTGTCTGTATTTCACTGCCTAGTGTATGTGAATATTATCCTTAATCTCTCTATACTCTATTTTATTTATTTATAAGTTTTAAATAATCATTAAATTTTCTGATTATTTTAGTCATAACTACAAATCGTTTCCCACCCCCATATATAGGCCAGATTTGTTTCAACTTTCCAGGCTGTTTGTGAAAAGCCCACAACTATTATTTATGGCTATTCCTCCCGTAAAATCGTAGCTGATTAATTAATTAATTAATTAATATCAATTAAACATTACTAATGCATAAATATAAATATATTATTTAGACTTAATAAAATTCAACAAATACATTTATCATTAATTTATTATTAATTAATATTCATTTAATTATTTTTAATAATTAAATTAAATAGTTTAATTAATGTTAAAAAAAGTTCATTTATGTTATTAAGTGATTAAATAATTAATTAATATAACAATATATTAAATAATACTAAATTTATTTAATGACTATATTAATTGTTCTTTTAAGTAACTATTTAATCTTAATTTTTATACACAAAATTGATAAATCAATCACAAATATTTAACTTTCAAACATTAATTATCCAACATATTCGAAGATAACCATTTTAAATCTAAACATTTAAATTTTAGATATTTAGTGTTGATACCCATACAGCAATATCTGGGATCCACAAGTGCTGGAAGAAGGATTTAAAAGCAAAATGCAAGAAATAAATTACAAACTTTAAATAATATATAAAGAGATGCACAAAATATCAATTTCCATGGCAAAATAAAAATTAAGCATTTTCACCTAGATTTCGCTGGGAGAGCATCACCAGCCATAGGATCTTGATTGGTAAAGAATAACAATTACACTACAAAAAGCAGATATCCACTCTGAAGATAATTCTTTGGGGGATATCATCCAATACGCTATTGATAACTTAAAGAATAGAAACAGCCATTTGATAGCTTTTTCTCCTCCATCCTCTGTTCTTTCTCTGATGAGTTGAGTGAAAAAAATGAGATCTCCACTTTATACATTTTTAATCTTGACTACTAAATAAAATACCAAATCAAACAGTTACTTTCCGCTTTTTCGGTATAAGAATGAGTGAATTTCCAATTCCTGAACACCACATTTGGCACAGACAGGCCCTTGTGAAGCTAGGCATTCAAAGGCTCCATCTCTGCATCCTTTTCCCGGAAAGTAGGCCTGGTTTCTATCTCTGATATAGGACGAACAATGTCGAGTTTAAGCATCGAATCGAATGAATTACACAAACAATGAAATCCTATTAAGAGATCTGCTATGAAATGTAAGATTCAAGTAATGGGAATGGGAAACATGATTTATAAAGTCCTACTTCCCATTATGGAAACTACTAGCAGTGCAAGCTTGACTGTTTAAGCCTCTGAATTCAGTCAAGTTCATTAACTGAAAGGAAAAAGCACTGTGCGTTGAATGGACTTACTTAGCTTGTCTGCTATCACCATGAGGCGCCTTTGTAGAATGGAGGCCACAAACAGGAAAATTGAGCACATACCAAACATAACGGTGATCGGGAATGCATCAACCTTCAAAGAAAATGATAAGAAATCAGTAATTGACAAGGTCACAAGAGGGAAAAAGAAAGAATGTATAAAATGTGCAGACAAATGCACAGCTTTCCTACAACTCAGTTGTTAGCTTTAGTTAAGGTGGCTACACAACAGGAAGCCTGAAGGTCTCAAACCATCCCAAGATCACGAAATAGTGGAAAAGTATAATGAGATTATACGTACGTTATACAGCACGACACAGACAACCAAGAGGAAGAAAGGCGAAGAAATTCATAATGGTGCTCCTCGCCTCTTCGGGAATGTACTGGGATCTCATTTTCATAATGGATGGCCAGAAAATACCCACACAAGCCTCAAAGACACAGAATCCAATCAACTGAATGCAGCCTGAAAAAGAGATGCTCCCACCTTTTACTTGAGACGGTGCTACCAAGAACTGTTCAAAATCCAGAAAAAGAAGAAAGAATGATAAATTGGTTAATAGATCCTTGGAAATATAATGAGGTAAGGTACGGAACACACTTACACTTGTAACTATTGGGAGAACAAGAGATGCAGCTGAGACAATGAAAACAATCTGCATATAGTTCTCCACCTTTAACGATGCACGGGCCAGTAACCTAGAAGCTAGGGAGCTTCCTAACATAGAAGCTAACATGAACGTTGCAAAGATAAAGCCATGGGGAATCTCCTCATTATTGGGGCTAAGAGCAGGAGTCCAAAGGAAAACAAAGGTATACATTGAACCTTCAAACAGGGACTGAATAGCACCAAGGAGGGCAATTTTTTCATCTGATCAACAGGTAAGACAAACTAAATAATGATGGCAATAATGGTGGGAAAAGCCCTTCAACCCAAAAATAACATTTAATGAAACTTGTTCCCCTAAAGAACTACAACATCTATGAAAACATGGATGGATTTAATTAGAAATATGGGCTGCTTTTGAACTTCCAATAAAATTTTTCTTTGAAGTACCCAAATCTAATGTGTAGATTAACTAAAAGGCTTTTCTATTAATTTTATTTTTATTTTTAATATTTATTAGAAGATAAACTATATGGCAATAAAAAGTAAAGGTAACCCTCATGATCTTTTAGAACCTTTTAAGATCCCAGGGGACCATTTAAACTGAGTACATGGATCGGTAAAAATAAAAATGAGAGAAAAAGAGCAATTCCCCTTTTGGGGTCCTTATAAACACTGAAGTGAAGTGGGAGTAGGAAATAATTTTCAAAAACCAGATGCATGTATAATGTAAAGGTAACCCTCTTGATCTTTTACAACCTTTTAAGATCCTAGGAGAACATTTTTACTGAGACAAGGATTGGTAAAATAAGAATGAGAGAATGATGGCCCCTTCTTACTCATTACGATCACTGAAGTGACGATGCACGTATAATGTCAAAAGGTCCAGAGAGTGAAATCCAATCATTTTCCTGATTTATATATACATACATATTTAACAAAAGAAGAAGAAGAGTCAGGACTCTACCAGAAGCAATGGCCACGGCTGCACCCCTGAATTGCGTGAGAAGATCTTTGTTTTCGGATGGATCTCCATAATTCTCTGTCCATGACGATAAGATTACGGCCATACCAAGGCAAGAATCAAGCAGCAGCATCAAAAGGTGCCACTGGCCCAAGAGCCAAGGAGTCAACTAGTACGTTCCCAAAAAGCCCAGATAAAATGGCAATAAGACCATTGCCAAGAAAAATTGCTTTGGAGAATGTAATTGACAGCCATTGTTGCTCAAAGCCCCTCTGTTGAAAATAAACAGAACACTCACAAGATTCATACCCATAGCAACTAACAGTCGAAGTTGAGAAAAATCATCATTAAGAATTTAAGAGAGCCCATATTGACGTGAAGAAACACACAATATATAGATTGGTAACCAAAATTTTAAAGCACATGTGTTGATCTCAGACTAATCATTGATTTTGGAACTAAATTGAAAGGAAATCTTTAAATAAGTTAAATGGTAGAAATGGGAAGATGAGCCGGTAAAACAATTGTCATAAGCGTTCAAGATTTCCGGCAGAGCAAGAGGTTGAGGGGACAAGCTCTGGAGTTGTCAAGAATGGTCACAATAGTTGTACAAATTCAACAGCTAGAAAGCATACACACTAATTCTATGTGAATATGCACAATTGTTACTTTATATCCATTACAAAGGCCACCGTATAAAGAAAAACTATGTGGAAAAAAAAATGTTATGTCATATCTGACTGCCTAGTTGGGCTGCAAATTTAGATTGCATCACCTAAAAAAACATTATATATTTGAATATTTATATTCATCTTTGCAATCTCGAGAAATGCTAAATTCCACATACATTGTAGTTTGTAGGTTCGCAATCAACTCTAGTTGAAAATCATGATAGTTACAGAGTACTGATCTCCCCTCTCTATCGTCCCAACCATTTACAGTGAAGAGGGGAAGAAAAAAGAAGAAAAAGTATAATTGCCTAAAGGGTAATATATGGTATCCAGCTAAAAGCTAATATGAACTGGGAAAAGGCAGAGCAACAATGAGTTACCTTATTATGTTCTGCAACAAGCCACGACTCAAATGCTGAAAAGAGGAGAGAAGTGGCAATGCCTCCCAAAACACGGCCCAACATCAAGACTTTATATTGGGGCGAATGCTTTGTGATGCAACTCAGTATATAAGTTATACAATACGTCACACAAGCTCTCTTTCGACCCCTGAATTAACAAGCATGGAAACAATATTAATATTCCTTTTCCTTTTCCTTTGGAAAAAGCACGATGGCGTTCTAAAGCTCAAAAGGGAAGAATTACTGTTTGTCAGCAAGTGATCCAACAATTGTCCCAAACAACATAGATGAGCCAAAACCAGCAATAAAAAGCTGTCCAATCTCCCCTTTGCCATAGCCATACTGACTATAAAGATAGTACACATATGGCCCCTGCAACCAATCCCCAGCTATTGCCAGAAAAGCACGAATATATATCAGAAAATTGCTGGAGAAGAAGTCCAGATACAGACAAGATACCATCGTCTATAAAAAAAAAGGGTCTAAAATATGATGGGAATTGGTTTTCTTTTTTTTAAAAGGACTAATATAATTAAATACATTCCAATGATTGTATGCAAAATAGTTTCATTCTATTTAATAGTATTTTAATTCAACTTACAGCATAAAACAATGATCAAGAATATGACTGGGGCTGTGAGAAACTAAAGACGCTAATTATATACATTTTACATACTTCTAGGTGAAGTAACTTCTTACTAAAAAGATCTACAGAGGAAACCAAAACTAACCGTTCATATTTCTTAATGAGTTGATGTCTTGTAATAGAAAAGAAGTTAGTGTCTATGTGGATTTAAAAAGAAAAAAAAATCTGTGATTTTTGTCAATGTAAAGAAAGGTAGCAGACAGCAAATAACTAAACCTTCACAAGCATTGTCTATAAAGCCGTCTCAACCCCATGTAAATTGCTAAACAAGTGTCATTTTGCCTAAAACTGCAGAAAGACTCAACTATGGAATAGAAAAGGGAATTAACATTATCGATGAGAATGTCGCTTCCAACATGATATAAAAACACCAACAACAAAAAAAAAACCATCAATCTACCTCAATTTCACGCCCATTACTAAAACAATTATATCAAAGATAGATTCCAACAAAATGGCACAATAAACGATCCATTGATCCAAATAACCTCAAAAAGCGCAAGGAATTAGATCAGATCCACAACAAATCTCAGATATATAAACACAGATATGCTCGGTGAGAATAAACCAAGAAAAGCAACAATGAGGACGTCGAGTGAGATCTAAAGACTATGAACGAGAAAGATTCAGATCTAGAGAGGAAAAAAGAAAGCGGTGTACGTACGTACCCATCATGAGAGAGTAGACAAGAAGGTAATTGTTCTTGAAGGAATTGAAAGCGGTGGTGGTGTTGATTCTGTCCCTGTTGTTTTTACTCAGCTCGATAGCTGCAACTATGGCACCCAGTCCCCCAAAAACGAAATAGAAGAAGGCCTCCATTGTTGGAGAGAGATCAGAAAAAAGCTTCAGAGCTCGAAATTTGTTGTGTCTTTATAGCAAAGCCAAATTGGAAAATGACGAATGGAGCGCGATGTTTGGAGTGGAAGAAGAAAGGGGAAATTTTCCACTGGGGCACGAAGTACAGTCTCTCTTGTGTTCGCATTTAATTGGTGCCTATTTCTAATCTACGGTTGACTTTGTTTCAGTTTGACGAACCTATCTGTGAGGCCACGTGGATCGCACCTCCCTAGATTATATTTGATTTGTGTTTATGCATTAATGGTTAAATTACATATTTGGACATTAGTTTGAAAAAAAAAATTAGAATCTAATCTAGTCACACGATTCATAAAACTTCATGAAATATTTCTTGGAAAGTATTTAAGGAATATTTATAAAAAATTTATTAATAGACTAAATTATAATTATAAACTGCGGTGCCTTGTGACTAAATTTTAATTTTTTTTAAAAAAATTATAGAGATTAAATTTGTAAATTAACTTGCATTAAACTATTTGAATAAATTATAAAAAAAAATTCTTAAGTGCATCGTATGTTATACAAATCTTGATGCATCTCATTCAATTATCAGTTGTGACAAACTCTTTTTTACATATTTTTTTAAAAAGAATTTTTATTTTTATTTTTATTTGTTGCGAGTGAGTATAGTGGAATGAAAAAATAAATAAAGGATGCATTTTAGGATGTATTACTCAATTATAAAGGGTGTAAATTTTCCCCATATTCATTGCTTTTAAGTTTTTAACTCCTATTTTTATGTCAAAACAATAATAATGATCATAATTTCTATTTTTTTTACCTTAATTATTAAATTTTTTTATTTGAGTAATAATTTTGTTTAATTTCATTTTTTTCCACAATTATTTGATAGATAAAATAACGTGACTGAAAAATATAAAAAGTATTATAAAGATAAAAAATATCAAACTATTTATAAATATAGAAAATTTTCACTGTTATAGAATTCTATCACGGTCTATCTGTAAATTTTTTTTATATTTATAAATAGTTTGACTCGTTTTTCTATATTTAAAAACAACCCTTAAAAATACTTGTCAATTATTTAATAGATAAAATAGTGTGACAGTACACAAATTTTATCTTGACCGAATGACATATACCAATTCAAAATTTACATTCAATGTAACTAACTTTTATATTTCAACATATGTGGAGATGATAATCAAATATCCAACCTTAAATGTCATTAATGTTCAACTACTAAATTGGGCTTAAACAGTCGTATTAAAAGTAATTAATAACAAATCTTTCAAAAAAAAAAAAAAAAAATTGCATGTGACAATTTAAACCGAATGAGTCACAAACTATGTCTTAATTTTTATTATATTAAAAGTCGCTATCCATATTCGTATGTGAATATATATTACAATAACATAAGCTATCTTATCTAGTTGAATTTTGATAATTATGAAATGCATAATTAGTTATTTGTTTAATATAAGTTTAGAGACAATAACTCTCTAAATATCTTCACAACTGTATGATATTATCAACTTTAGACATAAACTCTCATCATATTACTTATGGAATGATCCAAAGGGCTCATATTGTTGGAAATAGTTGTTGGTTATCTTCACTTATATGCTAATGATTTTCTTCTTATTTAGGTGTGGGACTTTAGTTGCATTTCCAACGATCTTCCTATAGAACAGAGTATCGCCAATTCTTCCCCTTAAACAATTATTATTTGTCCAACTCTATCCAAACCAACTCCTTTTCTTTGGAGTACATAGCGCAATCTGCTACAACCAAACCACGAATCTCTACCCTGACTACATCTTTCAAAGCTTACCACTACTTTGTTCGACGCCCAAGGGTTATGATACCACTTGTTAAGGACAAAGAGTCTCCAAGCATCTCCACAATGGTATGATATGGTCCAATTTGGACATAAACCCTGTGACTTTGTTTTGGAATCACGTAAAACTCTCATATAATTGGAGATAATTATTTTCACTTATATACTCATAATCTTCTCTCATTTAGCTAATATGAGACATTGGTCGCATTTCCAATAATTAACAAATTTATTAGATTTAAAAGTTGAATTTTGTATCTAACGAGACACTAAGTCTATAAACACCCATTTCGTCTCTAAATTTGTTGCCCTTTTAAGACAAATTTTAAAAACTAAAAAAATAATTTTTAAAAATTTGCTTTTGTTTTTGAAATTTGAATAAGAAGTAAACTCTTTAACATAAGAAAGATGAAAACATTGTAAGAATTTGAGAGGAAATAAATTTAATTTAAAAAATAAATAATTATCAAACATGTTACAATTTTTAATTGTGAAGTCTATAAATTTACGATTTATTAAATACAAAATTGAAAGCTTTGTTAATCATAAAATTAATAATTTATTACTTATCTCTATATTTAAAAGTGACGTGGAATTAGAAGGTGAATGATGTGTAAGCTCGGAATGCCAAAGACAGCTTTAGATTGAACAGCAGAAACATACAAGTCTTTGTATTTTCTTGAGTCATTTTAATTCAATTAAAAAAAAAAAAAAAAAAAAAAAAGGAGAATTTTTACAGTGAACCAATGCTCTTAAGGCCAAGAACGACACCGACGCCAATGATGTGGCCGACACTGCCACATGCCAAAGTATCAGCGAGGGTGAAACCCGCTGGGTCACCCGTCTGTAATCCAGAGTCCCTCACCTCCAGCTTCAGCCCCGCCGTTGATTTCCTGTTTGCAGATGGAGCCAATCCGAACCGTCCGGCGAACAGCATCAGGCTTGTCGATATCACCATTATCTGTTTCATTGTCACGTGTACGCATATCATTCATCTGTTATTTTATGTCACTTTGATTTGCTCGGTAATTTTATTACTTTTAAGAAAATAACAAATAGCGGAAAAAAAAAATAAGAATCAATTTTATTTTCGATTTCATCAAATTTCACATTAAATTTGAGTGCTGCAATATTCACCTTCATTTCCATTTTCCCTAACTCATCCATTAATTTTAATAAAAAATAGTGCAAAAAATCTTCATAAAATCATTAATTTAATCAATTAAAGTTTTTACACCAAAAAAAAGAAAACAAATAAAAACTTTTTGACTAATGAATTATTCATCGAATAAATTAGTCTGAAATCATTAATTTGAACTAGAAAGTTTAGCTCTAATGCCATTTTCTCTAATTTTTTTTTTTTTTTTTTTTTTTATCAATTTCTTACTGCACATATGTTTTATTATTTATTGTACACACAAGAGATGAGTTTATTTTAACAATATTTAGAGCATTATAGAATTAACATTAGAACATATTTTAAAAATGAAGGTTAAAAAAGCAATTATACCTAAGTTTGAGGCATAGTTTGATGAAAAGTAACATTAAGAGTTAATATCGACACAACTTAGCTTGAAGGTGAAAATTAATTTTTCTTCCTAACAAATATTTCAAACCTCTTTTGATTCTTCAAGTTTGCAATGATGGTTTATAAGAGCAATATTCAATTCTCTAAAATTAAACTTTGTTTGTGAAAATAAAGAATTATATTTTCCTCTATAGATCCAAATTAAACATGATTTATTTTATTACTATCCGTCATTTATATACTTAAATTTAAAATTTATCTTAAACATGGGAATGATTTGATTTTTATTTTTTAAAAATAAGGTAATAACTTATTTCTACATGTTAATAAATGGAGTTCTATCTTTCGATTCTATTTTTCAACTAAACGCACTTTACTCCTATATTTCATCCTCAATTTCTATAATCGATATTCATGATATCAAAATTCGAGGGATTATAATATAAATCTTTAAAATTTAAAAGACAAAAATAAAACCTTTGAAAAAAGAAAAAAGACAAAATAAATATTAACGAAAACATATAAATAATTTTGAAATTAAAAAAATGAGTAGTGGAAATTGAGAGTTACCAAGTTGGTAGGTGAGCCAATGTAATCACCACAACGAGCACTGAGAGCGCCGCCGCCCCTCCGCCTCAGCGGTTGCACCGCCACCTGCAAAATCAAACAACATTTCAGCCTTTTTCCACTCATTCAAAGCCAACAGCGACGGCTACGGCGGCGACGGTGACTTACCAGGCTGCGAACCGGAGCCACTGAAACAGTGGGCCTGAGCCCATTAAACTGAGGGATCGAAGTCATCATGGTAGCTGCCATTTTCTTGCTGCTAATTACGACAAAAAAAATTTCTCCCTTCTTTCTTGTGTTTGTTTATTCGAAGGATAAATGGATTTAAGAGGAAGAGATTGAGAGATTCTTGTAATTCGACATCCACTCAGCCACAGGTGCTAAATTTGTGGCCTCAGATTGGTGGATTTGGATACAGTTTTAGATCCTGGTTGCTTACGTGGCTTTGTTTTATTGGATTTCTCTCAACGGATAAGGTTTTGGGTTAGAGGCCTGTGGGCCAGGCTTGGCTGATTGGTTCTGGATCCCTATTCTTAAGCCCAATGAACATGTGCCGACTGGGCTCACACAGATTTGAAACTAGAGCGACTGGAAGACGTTTTTGAAAAAGAGTCCATTGAATTTCTTTTTCTTGCAAAAATGGCGATTAGATTGACAGATATACCCCTACTAAAATTGGATAGATAAAGTAAATCAAATCGCTAACGAATTTATTTGCAGATATTTTTACAAAACCATGGAATACCGAGTCTTCATGGGATAAATATGGAATAAACTACTGAATGGCGGGTCCCTCCTAAAAGATTGGGGTCACAGTTCAATAGTTTTTAAAATAGGCTATATTTCGAAACTCAACTTTTTATGTTTGAAAATCTATGCTGGTAAATATTTAGGAATGTGAGGAAGACCATACCAATTAAGGGCAGAAGTTACTTTTCACATGTGAAAAGAGTAAAAACCAAACATATTTTCGACAAGAGGTTGATCATAGAAAAGTTTTTGGTTTTTGAATCGGTTTGGACAATTTTCCAAAAATGATGTATGTTATACTTTTGTATAATTACTATTTTACATATTATATAATTAATATAGTATGTTATGTCTTTTATATTTTAACAAAAATAAAAATGAGTTTATAATATGAAATAATAAATACATCAATATTTTTTTTTTCTGAGTAACTACTTTTTAAAAACTATATATATGTGTGTGTGTGTTTTCCTCAAAAAATAAACTTGAATGATGAATCTACAAGTCAAAGTGAACACAGTGTACTAAAAGAAGGGTGAATCTACAAGAACAAGGCATAGAGAAGCAAAGTACACTAAGTTCATTTATAAATCAATAGATACAAGATACGTAAGCCATAGTTTATGAGTAATGACAACATTTGAGCTTGCCATGTTTGGCCATTCTCAAGAAATAAGAACCATATGCCTTCAAATGCTTTTTAGTTATTACTAAGTGATTGTATTTAGACAGTGCTAGATTGTTGCAGAACTATACGTTAAATGAGTTCAGTAGGGAAAATATACATACATGGTCGACGCATTACTCCACAAGGCTTGTTAATTTACTGCCTGCAATCGAGTTTAAAAGCCACAAATTGGTGGCAACATTGGCTGCGGCCGACTTAGCAAGCAACTTGGCTTCGGAATGCCTGCATTGGAGAATGTTATTCTTTTCAGCTGGATTGCATTGATCAGGAAGCTCAAGACTGTAAATGATGAAAACTTGGGGGTCAGGTGAACAATAGATGTTTTGGTTGTTGCTTGAAACTGGTTTTCTAAGCAGAATAGTTCCTCCTGCTGCAGTTACAAGTTGTTGGAGATATCCTCTGTATGAAGGTGCAAAGTCCGCCATAAAGAAGAACTTGAATCCAGAAAAAAGTTTTGGTTGCTGCAAAGAAAAGATAACTGTCAACTCCGCAGTTTATTTATATGATACATCAAACAAACGTTGATCATAATTTCAAAATAAAAATTATTCAACTTGGATTCATTTATCTAAGGAATTCGTGCAGATGAGTTGAGCCCTTCAGTTTGTTTCATTTCAGTATTTACTTTCCATATCAGTTTCTCTGGTCAAAGAGTATTAGAATAGCTAAGGATGCATCTGATTTTAGATTGTTGGCTTCAACAAGTAGGTCAAAATTTGAAACTCTAGGACACTCAGATTATACATATTTTATGGGAAATGACGTAAAATCTGGATACACTACATGGTGGCATTTAGATAACGGCAATAAAAATTGCTGCAAGAGATGATTGGAAACGTGTGAACACAAAATACAAAGAAAATGAAATAAGAGAGTAAAATTTAAGCAGGAGTTGAAGTTCTAAAAATATAGGATTTCAAACTATGTGAAGAGGCAACTTAAGACAAATGGTCATAATGGTCATATTACTTAAGTCTAGTTTCATAACGATTTCATTTTTAGTTTTGTTTTATTATTCCCTTCCTAGTTCCTATTAATGTTTTAAAAAATCAAGTCAAGTTTTGAAAACTTGAAAAGGTAGTTTTTAGAATCTTGTTCTTATAAAAAAGGACTTCAGCAACTAGCATTAGAAAAACCAAGCACACTAAATGCAATTCACTAAATAACTATAAATATGATGATTACGTATAGGCAAAAGGTAATTACATTGTTTAGGACTCTTAATCTTCCAAGTTGAGGGCCACCTCTGATTCCATGGACATCAAGAGTAATCTCAAAACGTTCTTCCTCTATTTGTTCCATGGCTTGTATACAAGCCTTAATCCCTGCACAACGACAATGAGCAAGAATGTATCATATGCAACTTGTCCCATTCATGTTCCACCAAACATATGTTATTACATCATTTTCCATTGACAAATTTTTCTTCTTTTTCGACAGAGAACAGATTATTGTGGTTAAAAAGTGAAACTAAAACCTAAATATCATGGGCATAGGAAGAAAACTTACATTCAATTCCCAATATCCATTTTCCCTTCAAAATACCCATCAAAATTTTTAGGGTTCTTTTACATGCTCCATTTTCATCTGTTGATGCAATAACATGTGTAACACTTTCATCCCATTTTTGTAACACTGGAACTCCAGATAATCTTTGAAATTCATCTACAGCTTCCTGCAATTCCGACCATTGGGACACTGAAACTCAGGTATGGAAGAAAAAAGATACACATGAACAATATTCTTTTAAAAAATGTTACCCTTTCTGCTGTGGTGAGAGCTGAACAGCACAGAACCAATTTCTTGGATGATTCACGAAATGTAAACCTTCCATTATTGCTGATCTCACGGGCAACAGCTATACATTTAGTGTTCGATCGTCTGCAATTGAGAAGACAACAAATTGAAGCATATAGAGAGCTGTAATAATTCAAATGCTAACTAGCCAAGACACTTTCCAAATCAGTAAATATTGAAATACCGCTTAGGAGCACAGCTGCTTTTCCGTTCTTGGTGCCCTGGATCTTGGCTTGGCAGTTTAGAATCCGGATGAAGCGGGCATAACATCACAAAATTTTCCTGCTCGCGATCAGAACATAAGATGATGGATACAAAGAAAAGATGTGTGGCAAAAAGTTCTGTAATAAGAATTCATGTAAAGCAGCACTTACGGTGTCCCATTGACATTGAGGCATCAACTTTGCACAAGGAACGTGAAAGCTCTTGCGACAATTCTTCTCATAACAACCAAGAGCAGCACCCTTATTTCCACAGCAACCACATTTAATTCTTCGGCTTCTACTAAGCTCAGCTTCAAGGTTAATTGCAGTGTCGCCATCAAAATAAACATTGGGGGCCCTGCTCATTAAAATAATGGCAACATAAATTTACTGACATCCGTACAGAAAATCAGCATGACAATGATCACCCCATGGCCCCATTTGAATCACATGGAAGTATATATGAGGTTTAACTTTTAAGCGCTTGCTTATATAGAAGAACCTATAAGTTAGTGCTAAGAAAACCTCGTGCATTTTCATAGTTAACAATTAACATGCTGAATATTTCCTGGGTATGTTAATCGGCTTCAGTACACTTTTGAAATTAGAAAAGCACAATCAACTCAATTGCAGATTCTATGAAACTAAATGAAGCAATTTGAACTATATCTTGTTGCAAAGTGTGCAGGATTCTTTTACCATTCAACACAATTCCAGTGTGCATGTACGACCTTTGAGTTTTTTATGTCATCGGTTTCAATCGGCATCCCATTGAAATAGTGAACCATTCTTCCAGAAGCCTGTATCAGTTTCAAGATAAAAGTGGCATTTAAAGCAACCAACAGCAGAGAAAAAATGGGTATAGACAGGTGAAATAAAACCAATTAAAATGATAGAAGTAAATGAATAGGCCTAGTTGATCTACCTCGGACTCTTCTGATGAGCGACAGAAAGCACAATGAAATTCATTATCGAATCTTTCATGTTTTTCTGAACAATCATTTTTGGTCATAGAATCCAAGTTTTTCGCATCGGTACTGTACTGAAGCTTTTCGGAGAGCTGAGTTTGATTTGCTTGAGCACCATCGTACTTCTCTTGAGTGATGTTATCATGCTTGCTAGTTATTATGGAAACAAAGGAATTTTTCTCTTGTTTCTCGTGTTCCCTCTTTTCATCAGTTGACGTAGCAATCGCAGAAGGTGTGGTGGTCAAACCAGGAATAGCACAATCATCGTGCTGATTCTGATTGAATGATGGGTTCTCTCGCAAGTTGTCATCCACTGAATCCAGCTTTTGTTTCTTAGACTTCCTACGGCATTGGACCACTCTCTGGTCTCTGTGGACTCCGCCATTCTTGCGATTTTTTTCAGGGAATTGACTAACCTTTTCCACTTCTTGAAAAGCTGATAACTCTATTCCAAAATTCTCAGGACCATTGATTGGAGTTCCTAAACTAATGGGATGGGCAGGAATATCTTCAAGAATCCTCTTATTCGCATTGTTACCAAAATGCGCTTTCTTCCTGCCTCTGCCTTTCATGCAACTATTTTCAGGGAGTTGACAAGCCACTTCGCCTTCTGATAAAGCAAATGTCTTGGTTCCAAAATTCTTACGTCCACCATCTGGAGCTTCTAAACTAACTGAATCCGTAAGAACATTTTCAGGAGTCGCCTTATTGGCATCAATACCAAAGTGCATTGACTTGCTGGCTCTGTCATTCTTGCGCCTCTTTTCCGGGAATTGATTGACCTTTTCCCCCTCTGGAAAGGCAGGTGTCTCGGTTTCGAAATTCTCATTTGGAGTTGCTAAATTAATTGGAACGGCAGGAACACTTTCAAGTGTCGCCTCAATTGCATCAGTAGATTCAGTACCATAGTGAATTTTCTTCTTGCTTCTTTTGGTTCCATTTTTCAAACTACCAAAGCTGTTAATAACATCGTGCTCCTGCTTTTGACTCAAACATTCACTTTCGGTAGCTGGATGGGAATAATTCCCAGTAGCTGATTCTGCCAATCTTTTAGAACATTTCTTCAGGGCAATATCCTTTTTCTTCCTACCTCTTTTGGTAAGTTTAGCATGCCTAGTATGATCCTTCATACTGTTTCCTTCCGGAGGGGGCACATCAGGTACCAATTCATCCAGGATACCACCACTTTGATTATAACTTCCATTTGGATTTTGCTTCCCTAGTTCTTCATTCAGTGTCGCTGCTAAGAAACCTGCTTCAGTTCCAGCAATATCTTCAACCTGCATATAATTATGGCACCAATTAAATGAAGTGTATGGGGGAATTCTGGTAGATGTCTGACTTCAGATGAAATGATGAAATCTTCAATACCTGCAGTTTAAAAGGACTTGAACAAAGTTCGGGGGAACAGGCTCTTTGAGTCCATTCAAACATTTCACTATCAAAGAGATCCAAGTCATAGGACGGCTTGCCACACACTTCCTCCTACATCAGGAAAACGAGATAAAATAAGCAAAATTAGAAACTTCAAAATACAGAGGTTTACTAGCTTTGTTTCATTCTTCTTTTTAGTAAAGCAGACGTCAAGTTTGTAGGCTGCCGCAGGCCAACATAAGACATAAAAGAGGTTGAATAGGTATATCCTGCAGCCTATATCAGTGGTTATTGGTTGTTTCCTTATTTTGGTGTCCATTTGTTTCATCTACATCTTTTTTTCAGAAGGAAATTATTGAAATGGTTGTACTAGAGTTTCATTACTTTATATGCTGAAGTTATTGCGAATTTGCAATTAAATACAAATTTTGAGATTGATTGCATTCTTCGTTGTACTTGCTTAGTAGTCAATATCCACGATGATTTAATCAAAATATGTTTCCAGTAAACTCACCATTTGGGGCTTTGAAGAGCTCTCATCCAGTGAATCCTTGATATCACTGAAGGCAAGAACATTCATTGTCAATGAGTCTGTAGGTTGATCCAAATCCGACTGCTGATTCGACTTTTCATCTTCTTCACCTCTTTCTCTCAACCAAAAAAAAGGTGAAAGAACTGGCTGACCTTTATCCTCCGAAGCAACTGTACTTTTTCTTGGTTCTTCATTCACCTCATTACAACTACTTGCTAACTTCGCAGGTCGAGTAGGTGTTTCTAAAAGGGGATGTTGCGGCACCTGAACTCTCTTCTTTCTTGGAAATGAAGGTTTCAGAGGGGAAGAAGCAGAAATCTTCCGCTTGGATTTTTGTATCTTTTGTGACTCTTTGTTCGAAGTTCTTTGTACATAAGCTGTGCTCTCGCTGGTTTCTGCATTAAGCCATTTTGAACCATTGCCATCACCTTCAATTTGTTTGTCTCCATCTTCAGTGTGGAGTAGCAAAGAGAAAGAGCGTACTTAGAAATTTTACCAAATTTACAAATTAAAGACAGCTAAAGCTCACTCCACATCCTGGATCCAATCTAATTAATAGCTGAAACTTATGAAAAGTAGGGGGGAAAATAATAACCAAGTATAAACTTTGGAAGCAAGAAAATTGGTTTAGTCTTGAAAAGCTTTAATATTAGCCATAGTCCTATTGAAGGAAGATAGAAGAAAACGCCTAACACAATCATGACTTCTTATCTTCACTGAATGGGAAGAGAAGAAATGAAAACATCTTCTCCTCATGACATTGCATAAGTTGCATTGCAGGTCATGAAATCGATTTTTGTCCATGTTCATGGACTATGATCTTACCAGATAACTTCGCAGGAGATAAATTCTGAGTAACAAATATGTTAATTCCCGAAGCAGCTTCCATGCTTTTGTAAATGCTCACCAAATTATCCATGTGGGGAGCAGGACGAACTTCTGCAGAGAAGATTATAGAAAGAATAACATTAGTAGACATGACAAAATTAGACATAAATCATATTTCTTGAGGTATAACACAAGATATATTCTCCTAGAAAGAATGGTTAATGATATTGCCATTCTATTATTCCCTAATGAATAAGAATGTCAGGAAATGAGCGAAGGAAACTTCTTCAAAAACCAAAACGTAATATAAGATAATAAAAACAGAATGTGAAGTGTTACAGTATAAATTATTGAATGGGAAAAACATATTATACAGGTTCTGACTGTTTGTCCTAAAACTCTTTGTCGATGAGAAAGTGTTAAGTTTCACAGTTCTCAGCTCTAACTTCTACCACGCCGCATAGCTAACAGAGATTAATAGCAGATATATGCACGTCTGTTTTATTCGTAAAACGGAGACATATAGGCAGTTTAAGACATCCAAATGTTAATTAAAAAAAACAAAAAAAAAAAAAAAAACCATACCTCTTCGCCGATAAGGCACCTTACAAACTGGGCAGTTCGAACCCGATTTCATTGATTTCTCTATACATACACTGAAATTCACAACAAATAAGAGTTTGGATAACCATAGGATTCCTTCGTCCAACGTCTTTACAAATAAATAAACAGGAACGAAAATCAATTGTGTTGGGAGGCTTACTTGCAGAACACGTGGTTGCATCCCAGTGAAGCGGCAGAATTTAGAAGACTCAAACTATAGAGAATTTCCAGCAAATTCCGCGTTAGAAGTAGCGAAAAAAAGATGAACGCACGTAAATCAGATAAGTATACATCATCAACGAACAAATCCATAAGAACATAATCAGAAATTACCCCAATTCGCCGCTAGAAACAAAAGTAAATGTAACATACTTTCCTCCGTATTCCTCATCAATTTTATTAGGGAAGATAAATTCGAAGCGAAGAAAGAAGTAAAAGAAGAGATAGATGATTATAACATTCAAGAAATCGAGAGAAGTGTTACCAAATAGGGCATTTGAGCTCTCTTCCCATCTTCTCCAGGTGGCTGGGATCCCCCATTGAGAGAAACGATCAAGAATGATATACCTAAGTAAAAAGTGGTGAAGAGGAATTGAGCTCTGAAGCAGTGAAAATGGCGGCTTTGAACGAAAACGTAGAGAAGAAGAAGATGCCGAGGCGCGAGAATGCGGTATCTATATATATCTTTGAATTTTTACGCGAAACCGACGCGCGCCTTTTATTTTTAATTTCTTTTCATTTTTCTCGTACTGTTTGGCGGAACCGCCAGTTTGATTTTCTTTTTTCTCTCTCTATACATAAAATATATAATTTATTTTTCAAATCAAATGTGAGACATTAATTTTTTTTTTATATATGGTTCCATTTGATCCAACAAAAATCAATTTTCTCAACCATGGCTATGGCTAAATTATGTTTGGTTTCAATTTTTTTAATTATTAATATTATATATGTCTCGTTCCTTAAAAAAATTATTATTTGAATCTCGCCGCTCACATTTTACCACGTGGATGATGTCTCCATCAAATACCAATTCTTCCGCGAGAAGATTCAGAGCTAGTGGAATAAATTTTTTAATTTTGGCGTTTTTTACTGGAATTTTGTCCCCTACAATTTTTCTCTTTCCTCTATCATTTCTACATTAGATTACATTTTCATTGTCTTAAAAAAAATGATGGCGTTCAAGGTCAGCAAGTCTGGTTCTATTGATAGGAGGATGCTGACTCTTAGTTCATCTGAAGGTTGCTGGAAGTCACCGAAGGAGGGATTTTGGAAACTTAACGTTGATGCAGCTTGGTCGAAGAGCTCCCGCGTGGCGGATCCAATTAGATTAATCGGGATTGGAATAAACGCTTGATTGATGGTGACTTTAACTTCTCCTCTTCCAGTTGGCCGGTGAAAGTTTTAGAAGCTAAGGTCCGTTGAAGATAAGAGAGACATGAAATGGCTAAAATCCCCTTTGATGATTGAGTCGGACTTTTTGGAAGTCATCAATCTTTTGAATTGTAAGGACTTGAATTTGTACGAGGTTTAATTTTTTGTTGAGGAGGCTTCGTCTTTAGCTAAGATGTTTCTTCATTTTGTAAAATTACTGGAGAGAGAACAAAACTGTCAATAATCTAGCAGCTTTGACTTCCTCTTCAGGATCTTATGGATTTTGGAAAGAGGTGTTTCCCGTTGTTGTCATTTCCCTTACTCTCGAGAGGGGTTAGGACTTTAAGACTTTGGTTGTTGGCTTTTCGAATTTTATATTATTATTGCTTAGTTACATTTTCATTACATTCTCAATGAATTTATATATATGTTAGGTTTTTTCAACTAATTTTTTTAGTTCACACGAAAAGATAGAGAAAGAACCAATCTTGGTTATAGTTTTTTTAGTTTAACAATATATGAGACAAGAGACTTGAACTTTTGACTATTTGATTGAGAGTACAAACACTATGACAATTGAACTATCTGGTGTCGATTAATATTATTTTGACTATTTAAGTTATACACGTATTAATATCAAGTTAGTATGATCCAACAAGACCACTCTAAAGCATGGTTCATTTGTTCTCAAAAAGCTCTACAACTAGATTTAGATTGCTTTTAGACCTAGTCACCAGATACTCTAATCGATAAAGGAATTATTAAGCATCAGTTAAGACACACCTTATAAACCTTCTAACACAGCCTTTTATTTAAAGCTCAATAATACAGTGGAAAAATCATCTTTCTCTTTAAAAGTTGTAGACTCAATGAAGGTCGAGGTATAGATTAAGAAGACACTATTAAGATTACCAATAATCTTTACAAGAGCAGAATCCGTCTTTAAAATGATGAAATCTACTACGATCCCTTACGACGATCTCTCTTTCAAAAACCTTGGATATGAGTTTGATTGCCATATGACAATCTGCACAAACTCTCAAATTCTTCGTGACTGTAATTGGAGTTTTTGGTGGGGTGTTAACCAACATAAAAGCAATAGCAACTTTCTCTGTGTGATGAGACAAAGCTGTCTCCTTTTCTTCCTCTTCTATATCTGCAAGAACATTAGCTGTGCGAGGAACATATCCTTCAATTTTCAACAACTCAGTGATCTTCGCCAGCATCGCATATGTCTCTTCACTTCGAGGGTGAGACCTATCACCTATGATAAATTCATAAACACGATTTTTCAACTCGACTAGGCTATAGCCAGGAGTTTTCTTCACTCCTTTCATAAGCATCGTCCTCCTCACGGTTTGCACGTCCAGCCAACGCTGCTCTGATGCATATAGGTTTGAGAGAAGGACAAAGTCGCCGCTATGTCTTGGTTCTAAGCGTAGGATTTCAGCTCTTGCAACCTCACCCAGTTCCAAATGCCCATGGATTGTGCAAGCTCCCAATAAGGTCCGCCAAATTACCACATTGGGTGGGACAGACATGCTTCGAATATAGTCGTAAGCATCTCCGACCTTGCCTGCCCTGCACAGCAAATCAACCATACAGCCATGGTGTTCAATTCTTGGCAAGATGCCATATTCTTCTTTCATCCTTCTAAAGTAATTGAAGCCTTCATCAACCATCCCACAGTGACTACAAGCATACAAAACTCCAACAAATGTGATCTCACTAGGCTTCAACCCCTTCCTTTCCAACTCCCCAAACAGCTCAAGAGCTTCATTTCCTAATCCATTAACAGCCAATCCAACAATCAGAGAAGTCCAAGAAACCACACTCCTCTCTTCCATTTCATCAAACACCTTCAGTGCATTCCTGATGTTCCCACATTTAGAATAAAGATCGAGAAGGGCATTGCTAGCATGTGGGTTCTGTACAAAACCAACCTTAAACATATACACATGAACCCTCTCCCCCAAGGCCAGTGCCCCAAGCTCAACACAAGCAGATAACAAACTAACCATAGTGAACCCATCAGGCTCCACACCCTCAAAACCCAGTTCCCTAAAAAGGGTCAGAGCTTCATTGGCCATTCCATTGAGAGCAAAACCATTAATAACAGAGTTCCAAGCCACAAGATCTCTGTCAGACATAACCTCAAACACCTGGTACGCACTCTCAGCAAACCCAAAAACAGAGTACATATGAACCAATGAATTCTGAACAAAAAGCAACGAGTTAAACCCATTTCTAACAACAATTGAATGAATCCCCTCGCCTAGTCTAACATCCATTAACTTAGCAACAGCCTTGAAAAGAAAGGGAAAAGTATGCGTATCAGGAAGAATCGAAGACGCGGCGTGCATTTGCGAATACAACTCCACTGCTGGACTGGGATTCTCGCTCTCGGCAAATCCTCTGATCATGGTGTTCCAAGTGAAGATATTGGGGGCTTGAATCTGATTGAAAATTCGGGTCGCGTAGGACATTGGGGCCGAGAGGGAGACGAGAGCGAAGATTAGGTGCTTGTTGAAGTCGGGATTTGGGGGTGGGACGCCATGTCTGATGGAGAAGGCGTGGATTTGCTTCAGCTTGAATTGGGAGGAGCCGCAGAGTTGTAAGAGAGAGATGCATTTTCTGAGGATGAAAGACAGATGATTTTCTGGGAAATTTTGTGAGGAGAAAGTCGAAACGATGGAACGTGCAGTGGAATAGAGGAAAGATCGTTGGGTTGAGCGCATTAGAATGTGCTTAGAAGTTGGTAAGTGGAAAAAGAGGGTAAAATCTACTCGACCTAACCAATGCCCGCAAATTTTAGATTTCAAAACTTATGAATATATATATTTCTATTTTTAAAGTAGAACTGTTGTACTGAAATCACAAATCTCGTGAGATGAGGTGTTTGGAAGGAGGAGATGAGATGAGTTGAAATACGAAAGACTTTGAGAATTATTAGACAGTGTTGCCCTCTTTTGAAGTCATTGAAACTAAGCAAACGGCTTTGGAATGGGCAACAGTGGCAAGTGACAAGCGAGCCTTTACTATTGTTGAAACTATGCCAAAGTTACGTCACCTTCAGATATGTGGCAATGGCCTAATTGACAGTGGAGTACAAGCTATTCTTGATGGATGTCCTGATTTAGAATCTCTCAACTTATGCCAGTGTTTCAATTTACATTTGGCAGGACAGTTGAGACAAAAATGTGCTCAAAGGATCAAAGTTTTGCAGCTGCCTTATGATTTTATTATTGGCTGTAAATATACTCTAAATTTATGAAATTTCCTGATATGCAATGCTAGATGATTATATTTCTGAAGACAAAAGATTAAGCTTTTGAGTTTCTGATGATGCTGACTACCATGATTTCTTAAGGGCCAGCAATTTATCTGACTATGAATCTAATCTATATGATGAATATCCAGATTTTTGTTATTAGCATTGACAGGTTGGTTTTATTATAAAGCATGTGTGAGAAGGTCCAGTTTTACTTTTGATGAACTTCAAACTAGAGAAGTTATCTTTCCATTAGTGTTAACTCTCTAACTGCCATTTTGTTTTCTGGGTAGCTTCTATTTGCCATGTTGATATATATATGTTAGTCTAGGAAGTGTGAGAAATTGTTGAAATTTTGTGGAGAGGTATTAGTTTATGTATCAAGTATTCAATGTGTATCAATGCTTGAAGTGATCAATTTATGACCATATAAACAAAAGTTGGGTTTAGCTTTATGTTTTATGTTCATTTCGAATTGATATATTTGTGTTTTAGCTAAGGATGCTAACATGAGTATAGCTCAGTTGTAATTAACATATATATTTTATTTTAGAGTTCAAATTTTCATCACAAACTATACCATTTATAATTCACATGTTTTATATTGGTATGTACAATGATTTGTACCGTTACTTCAAAATTATTATTCTTGACTACAAGTATAGAAAATTTGACTCCAATTCAATATATTTTCAAGACAAATACTCTAGTGGATTTAAATATTTAGGGTGTGTATGGAATACATTTTCAAGTATTTAATTTAAAAAATAAGTCATTTGGAGCAAAATTGGATTATTTTTTACAACCACTCAAAATAGATTTTAAAGTGTATTTTAAACCGTTTTTTTATCAAAAGAGTTTAAATAAAAATGAGTTTTTTAAAAAATATTTTTTCTCCAAGTCAATCCAAACATGAAATTCAGGGCTGAATAAAATATAATATACATACACATATATACATATATACACATACAAATCAACACAAAAGACTTCAAAAAAAAAAAAAATGTTATAGTTTCCCATCGGTGGATTTGTCGTTTTTTTAAAAATAATCTTTTAAGTTTTGAATCTTTTGCTTCGATTTCTGTAATAATAATAATAATTTTTTTTTAAAGATTTCTACTCAATAGTCCATCCTAAATTTCAAAAGTACATATACAAGGAGAAACGACTGAAACAAAAATCCATTCGCATGATCCATGACAAAAACAAATCAATTTATAACCTCAAAAAATTTGCAAGTAAAATTAATTAAAGCTCAAGACCAATAATTGTATTGACCAAAACAATTTTCATTCTCGTGAATTCTTTTTTCATTTTAATATCAAGTAAAATCATATTAGTATACACATTGATTGATGCCAATTTGAGAAACAGATGAGACAGGAATATGCCAATTTGAGAAACAGATGAGACAGGAATATGGACCTCTCACATCTTCAACCACCTCAAACAAACCTGTTATAGAATTATCATGTCAAATCTTCTCAATGCTGTCTCAGTTACGATTATGAATATTATTTTAAGATTGCAAACTAATATTGGGTCAAACGAAATGTATAATGGGTAAAGATAATCACTGGAATCTGCATAAATCTGGAAGTAATGCGTATTATTGCATATGGGTTAAAATTATATAACTCCATCAACTCCAGCACCATCTGTAATATCAATTAAATGAGCAAGTATATGACATAAAAAGGCACTTCAAAAAGAAAAGAAAAAAGAACATCCTTCTCATCAAAGCAACTACCGATTGTTCCAAGACAAATTTATAAAATAACCACTATACATTGCAAGATATGTCAAGATTTTACAATCCAAGTGATATAGCATAAAATCGATTAGAACAAGAATAAACAAGCATTGAATATTTGACACGTGAACTAGTGACTTTACAACATATCACTTGGTTAGTTGAATTTCGATAAGTTTCTTAGACTTCCTAGAACTAACTTCATATATAAACACAAAATGAAGATACCCACAAGCTATTTTAGGTATTGCATGCAGAAGAGAAGAACAGAACAAAATTACTTACTTTGATATGGAAATAGAGCCTCTCATACTTCTTCTCTTGCAATTCAACAGTTGCTAGGCTCCTTGGACCAACTACCATTGGCAGAGACGCAGCAAGTAAATATTGGGCCAGGGTTTGGTTTTCTCACTGTGCTTCTAAAACTGAACCTTCAATAAAAATATAGATCTGTATAGTCAGAGAAATCGCTGCCCCCCGAGAACTCATAGTAGTCATCATCATCAGTCAACAAATCAGTGTCGGACAAACCAAAGGGGTAGCCATAATCGTCATCATAATCATCATCATGATCAATAATTTCAGTTGAAAATTCATAATCATCAGTGGGATCATGAGGCAAGCGCAAGTCTTTTATCTTTCCAGAACATTTTGTTCCCAACTGTCCTGCCAAATTCAAATTAAAACACTGGCGTAAATCAAGAGATTCTAAAGCAGGACAACCATCAAGAATGGCTTCCAATCCCCTGTTAGTTAGGCTGTTGCCAAATATCTGAAGGTGACGTAGATTAGGCATATTTTCAGCAATAGCAAGGGCTCCTCTATCACATTCCACCCGTCTGTAAAACTGACGGTTCAGTTTCAGTGATTTCAGACTAGGACAACTCTGACCAAGAGTTTCCAAAGTTTCCACATCAAATAAACAGAAAGATAGCTCAAGATCCTCCAACAATGGAAGTTTTGAAACTGCCTCAATCAATCCCTCATCTGAGATGCGATTGCAATATACAAGGCGGAGTCTACTAAGTTGATTTGAACTACAACAAATTAATATATAGAACTGTTAAAATGAAGGAAATACGAACTCAAAATCAAGACACCACATAAACACACGAACAATCAGAGAAAGCTTTGTCAATAAGAAAATAGTCCGGAAGAATCTTCAGTCCCCCATGACTTACGAGAGGCTCCTCTCCATTCTGACTAGTCGAAAATTTCTTCTCTATTAAATGGAAGACAAAGATTTAAAAAAATGTACAGAATTGCATATGCTCCATGTTCATTGGGTTATACTTCCAATATACGTGCCATGAGAAGAAGAGCCTTAATAAAATATTTGACAATTGTGATTGAAAAAAATGAAATAGTGTTCACAAGAAATTGCAGAGCAAGAAGTAGCATTTAGGTTCCCTCTCGTATGTCAGAGAAAACTGATTCTAAGCTTCATATCAAACTTGTCATCCTCCACATAAGGTAACGCAAGGCAGATTATCTATCCATAAACATGATTTATCCCTGCAATAAATGAATTGAACATATATACTGATCTATACAAAGCCTTATAAATGTTCGCCTTTATTAGTTTGTCTTTATGCTTTCACTAGTGATCTCTACGCTTTAGATTAAAAAAAAAAACCCACTTTAATTTTTGTGGCTAAAAGTCAAAATTACAGTTAACAGAAATATTAGGTTGATTCACGTTAAAATATGCATTACAGAAACATACAACGGCAAAAAACAAAAGCAGATTTTTCAGATCATTCGAAATTATAAAAGTAGAACAAAACAGCAAGTTCAATACGCAATGCCCAGGGCATCCAACGGCATTCAATTACAGTAGACATTTGAGATTGATTTATCCCTATCATAAAGTTAGAACAAGAAGACCTTACGAAGATCCAAGATAGTGAAACGAAAATTTAACAAGACGATACCTCTGAGTGATATAGTGGAGCAAATCATCGGTACCAAAATGCTCGATGTTAATGGAAATCAATTGGCCACAACTCCGTTCGACAGCCTGCCTGCACATCTCCTCCAAATCGTAGTCCATGTCCCACCGATCACCGGAATAGCGCATATCGATGACGCGCCACATGAGAGGGTCCTCGCAGATCTTACGCCACGAAGAGCAAACGTCTTGAGCGTTGATGAGGATATCAATGGGGCCTAACTTGTGGAGAATGATAGACGTGACATCTGCAGGCAGTTCAAGCCAGTTCCTGGATTCCTCTTCTACCGAATTAGGGTTCGAGTTCGATTCCGTGGCCATGGGAGAGGGAATAATTGAAACTAATAGTGATTTTTTAGGGATAATTCAGATGAATTTTGAGATGGAGATGGAGATTGGGATGATCATCATGAGTAAGAACTAGGGTTTGGTTAAGGAAAGGAGAAAGGTTCTGCTCGCATTTACAGTTCCTAATCGCATCAAGTAACTTTGTTTTGTTATGGGCAGCGTAGCATTTCCAAGGCTACTGTGGTAATTTTCGTAATTACCTTTTTATTATAGGTTAAATTACATTTCTTTTTTAACTAGTTAAATTACATATCTAATCTAAGCTTCATAGGCCTTTTTTTCTCCCTCAAAATAGGTTTATATATATATATAATTTTTTTTTTATATCCGCGGAGTGTCCCTAGTGAAATTTTTCTATATTTTTAAATAATTTTTTTTTGTTATTATCAAAATTTATAATAAAAATACTAATGGGTAATAATAGAATAAACTTTTTTTAAAAATATTATTAATAAACTAGCCGTATAGACTAAATTTAAATTTTAGTGAAAATACATAAACTAAAATTAAGCATTTGAAAAGACTATAATTAAAGGAACTTCAATGTATAGAAATCAAAATGATATTTTACTTTTCAAAGTATTATAGACGAAAATTTTAGTTTTAAAATGTTACGGATAAAATATAAATTAAATTTATATTTTGAAAAAAAAAATATTTTAAATGGAAAAATTCTAAATTTAAAATTTAGTGAAAATACATTAATTAAAATTAAACACTTGAAAAGAGTATAGTTAAACGAACTTCAATATACAGGAATCAAAATGATATTTTACTTTTTAAAATATTATAGACGAAACAATTAGTTTTAAAATGTTATGAATAAAATATAAATTAAATTTATATTTTTTTAAAAATATTATTTTAAATAGTAAAACTGCGTAAAATAATTACATATAAAGTAAAATATTACAATCATGTAAATGTATATCTATAAATATTTTGGTTCATTTGTTTTATTTGAAAACAATGTAATTATTTTTAAAAAAAACACGAGAAATAAAAGGGAGACAAGAGCCTTTTTGTTTTTTTAACGACAGTGGCATCTTTTTTATATGTTAATTTTAAACATTTTCAATATCTATATTTGACTATTTTATCTTCAATCTCTTAGGAACCTAAATATCGCACCAACCTACCTTCTTTTTGTTCAACGATACCCGTTGACACAAAATTTCAACAAAAGAAATTTAATACATGTAATGGATTTGATTTTTGTATAGATGCGATACAATCTCTAATATTTATTATCTAATTTTCTCTTATATATATACTTGACCCAATGAATGAGGTGTTTGTTCCCAAGTAAAGTTGGTTGTTGATCTTGTACGTTGAAACTTGACTTATTGATCTAGTATGTTGAATTGACTTATTGATCTAGTATGTTGAATCTAGAAAGTATGTTGAATTAACTTATTGATCTAGCATGTTGAATCTAGATTTTTTGGATGCGTTTACTTCACTTGAAGAGTATAACACATAATGTTCTTGAAGTTAAAATCTTGAAAAATTGTTTGTATCTTAAAAAGAAAAAAAAAAAAAAAAAAACTTTAGTCTTCGAGTGTCTCTCAAATGAAAACTCCTTTATTTATAGAGTTCTCATGTGGGCTTAGGTAGAGCTTGTCCATGCACTTAGCCGTTGGGCCCAACTAATGGGTTTTTAAGTTTGGCTGACATTTGGTTACTAAGCATATTTTTCGGCTCAATAGAACCTTGAACCAAATATCTATACCAAATTGAACCAAATTAGTATGATCACGACTATAACACAATTAGTCAATTTTTGTCATCAATTCCAAATAGGGACGTGTCAATTTTTTAATTAGTCTCAAATTTGATCATTTACAATTTCATTATAAATTTGAGAAATGACGTGGATCAAAATTTCTAATTTACCAATATCATAACTAGCTAAGCTATGTACAAACGGACATTATAACTCTAATAATAATTTTTTTAAAAAAAGGTGTTAGATTCGAATATTTGGAAAGAAATTCATAGTCATCCGTCAAATTATGAGGCAGATGAAAATATTTTTATCTATTCAGAAAACAAAATGGGAGCTAGAGCTAGAGTTAGTCTAATGGAAAGAGAACTTCTCAAACCGATATCAATCATGTGGATAACATATCGTATACTCAACTTCGCGGTACTCTGAGAGATTATCGTCATAGTCATAGTTATTATCATTCTAGTCGCTACCATCATAGTCTATGAAAAATCAATAATGTCGGTTTTAAATTCATAATCATCAATGGGATCATGAGGCAGATGCAAGATTTTGATCTTTTCAGCACACATTTTCCCCACCTGTCCTGCCAAAGTTAAATTAAAACACAGACGCAAGTCGAGAGATTCAAGATCAGGACAACCATCAAGAATGGCTTGCAAGCCATTCTCAGTTATGACACTGCCAAATATATGAAGGTGGCGTAATTTAGGCATAGTTTGAGCAATAGCAAGGGCCTCCTTGTCAGAGACCATCCCTCTTCCATTGCGAAACCGTTGGTTCAATTTCAGCGTTTTCAAAAGAGGGCAACACCTTCCAACTCTTCTTATAGCTTCCACAGAAAAATAATAAGGAAATATTTCAAGTTGCTCCAATGATGGAAGTTTCGAAACTGCTCTAGTCAATCCCTTCTCTGAGATCTCATGGCAAATAGCAATCCCGAGTCTTTTCAGTTGATTTGATCTGCCAACAAGTGAGCATATATAGAAAGATATATCAAAATAATACATTTCCGAGGAAAACGATAAGCAAGAAAATAACAAAGAAATTAAAAGAAGAGCGATAAAAATGGGAACATCAGAAAATTCCACGGTCACATAGAATTCTCTCTCCAACCCCAATTACAAGAACACTCTCTCGAAACATTATACCACTCACAAAACACACACCCTATTAGAGAAACCTTATCAATAAGAAAATGGTTTAAACAATCATGAGGGACTGCTTCATTGGAAAATTATCTCTATCAAATGGAAGACAAAGATAAAGAAAATAACTGCATATGCTCCATTGGGGTAGAATCTTTAATGAAATGTTGGACAATTCTTATGGAAAAAGAATGAAACAGTATTTTCATGAGACATTTCAGCAATGTTTATCATTTAGGCTTCCTCTCTTTCAATGTTTTATTCAGTCAAAATTACATTAAACAGAAATGTTAAATGCCATCCCACAGAGTACTCATGTTAAGTGACGTGTTTGATCTGATATTGGGTATGGAAATTAACTATCTCTGCTTCTTATTCCGTGCAATACAAAAATCTAACAACAATGAACAAAACTATTTCTTTTTTTCTTTTTTTTGCAAAGTTCAGACCAAGAAACTGAACATTTGAAATCATAAGAACAAAATAGGTTAAAATATACTTTTAGTCTCTAAACTTTAAGTAACAATATACTTCTAAAACTTTAGTTGGTAATGATTTAGTTACTATACTTTGAAATCAATAATTTAAATTTAGTCTCTTCAATATATTTTAAATTATGCGACAATTCATCATTTATCATGAAAGACTCTTTAAAAGTAAGCCTTAACTTTGACTATGTAGTGATTTAAATCTTTATAGTTTAGGAAAGATCTCTTCAAAAATTGATTTCCAATCAACTTATGAATCAACATGTATAAGAAATTCCATTAAATTTTAATAAGATATTTCACCCTAAGGACTAAACTAAATTATTATTTATCCAAAACTAAATTGTTACTTCTATAAAAAATTCAAGAACAAACGTCTTTTTTAACCAACAATGAGTAGATAACTAATTGAAACCAGAAGCTCGAGATACAATGGCAAGAACATCCAACGAAATCAAGAATTCTTCCAACTACAACAGCAATTAGAAGTACACAATGTTTTAGGTCGATTTCTCTAAAGCTAGAACAAAAGAAGAAGATAAAGATGGAATTGATACCTCCGAGCGATGTAATTGAGCAATTTATCGGTGCCAAAGTGTTCAATGTTGATGTCGATCAATTGGCCACAACTAAGTTCAACAGCGTACCTGCAGGCAATTCTCAAATTGTAATTCATAGCATGCAAATCACCCAACTTGCGCATATCGATGACACGCCACATGAGAGGATCCTCGCAGAGCTTACGCCACGAAGAGCACACATTTTGAGCGCTGTGGAGGATTTCAATGACGCCTAGCTTCTGCAGAATCATACGCATTACGTCTGCCGGCAGTTCAAGCCAGTTCCGTCCTTCTTGAGATCGATTCATTGGCTTCGCTCGTTTTCGGGCTCCTGCATTTTTTTAACTTTGATTTTTGTTTATCGCTTAAATATATATAATAACAATTCTGATTTTTTTTTTTTTTTAATATTAGATTTAGATCAAGAGCTGTTTTCAATATAGAAACAATGATTTTAATTCTCTTACGGTTACGCTTATAGATAGATAGTGAAATTTTTCTATATTTATAAATAATTTGATATTTTTTTTTTAGCTATTTTGATTTTAATTTTAGAGATTTAAAATTAAATCAAATAAAAATTTAAATTTAAATCTCTAAAAAAATTTCAAATTTAAACTCACTTTTGAAGTTGTCTTTCTCTTCTTTTTTTTTCTCTTTTTTATATATATATAAAAAAATACTTGAGTGCTCCTATTTATCTTTGTGTAACTCTTCAATAAAAAACAGTCATGTAGTAGTTTTATAATTTTTTAAAATAATTTTTAAATTTTTTCGGATGAGATTAGAGTAGCTAATCATTATTCATGTATTTATATTTTATTAACAATTTTTTTTCTTCTTTTTGTAGCTTTTTCTTATTTGAGTCCTATGTTTTTTTGTTTGGTTGTTCCATGCCTATATTTGTTTAGCCATAAACTATGTGAATAATGAGGGCAGATGAATAACTATTTTCTTTATATTTATTTTCCATTTAATGTTAATATTTTTTTTAAATTTCTTTATGTGAGATTGACATTTTCCATAAGTATTTATTTGTTTGTTAACAAACCTTTTTTTTCTTTAGCCCGCTTTGATGGAGACATTTTTTTTTTCTATATATATTTTGTTAACAACTTTTTCTTGTGGCCCTGTACAGGTAGATATTTCATTAAACATATATTTTTTTCAATCGAATTTGTTGAATAAGTCGTATTCATCAAGTAAAATTATCTATATGATAAATATCTTTGCCTTATCGCA
Source organism: Lagenaria siceraria (assembly GCA_002890555.2). Lineage (NCBI taxonomy): Eukaryota > Viridiplantae > Streptophyta > Magnoliopsida > Cucurbitales > Cucurbitaceae > Lagenaria > Lagenaria siceraria. The sequence continues at coordinate 1,068,054 of CM016485.1, forward strand.
TGGATTAATCAGAAAGTTCTAATAAATTATTGACTCATTTGGTATCTAAATATATAATTCATTTACAAATTTCGAACAATCTTTTCTATATCATTTTTCATTTAATGTAATTTTGTTATTTGTTTGTGTGTGATTGAGATTTAGGTTGAATAATCTTTTTTAAGATATATTAGAAATAGATTTTTACTTCTAATAGAGGCAACCAACTTTTATTTTAAAGTTTGATTACAATAAATGCAAAGATTTAAACTAAGAGATATAAATTTCAAATAAAAAACTAAAATAACTACCTTTTTCGTCCCAATGATCTTTTTGATACGACATACCATCCATTAGTTTAAGTACAAAAAGTTTCAATACAGCCCTAGAGTTGCTTAGTTACATCCAATACTTCTACCAAAAAAATTCAATACAACTTAGAGTTCCTTAATTACATCCATTACTTCAAAACCCAAAAATTCAATACAACCTAGAGTTGCTTAATTACATCCATTACGTCAATATCCAAAAATTCAATACAACCTAGAGTTGCTTTACTCGTATGTCAAAATGACAACTAGAAGATATCCATCCAGGAAACAAAACATTAGTTAGAGTTGCTGTAATGGAAAGAGAACTTCACATACTTGTCTTGAAGTTCATCAAAAATAGAAACTGGACTTTCTCACATATGCAATCCTTCTAAACCAACCTGACAAGTGACAATGTTGATTAATCCCATCTTGTGACGTCCTAGTATTCGTAGAAATCTTCGTCCCCTGAAGAACCAAATCTACGGAAGGCGTCATAGTCAGGGATATGACGGTCCCCTAAGAAACGATAATCATTGGCATTGTAATTGTAATTGTGAAAGAAACCAATGCCAGGGAAACCAGAAGAGCAATCTACATCTTCAGAGTCACAAACAGGGTATTTGATAGTTATGATAGATAAATTCACAGCCATCAATTGGATCGTGAGGCAAATACAAAATTTTTATCCTTCCAGCACATCTTTCTTCCAACTCTCCCTCCTCCAAATATAAATTGAAACATCCGCGTAGGTCGAGAGATTCTAACTCAGGGCAGCCATCAAGAATAGCTTGCAAACCCATGTCAGTTAGAACATTGCCATATATTTGAAGGTGGTGTAATTTAGGCATAGTTTCAGCAATAGCAAAGGCCTCATCGTCCCGATCCATCCATAGTCTTCTATAAAACGGCTTGTTCAGTTTCAGCGATTTCAAAAGAGGGCAACACCTTCCCACAGTTTTCAAAGTTTCCACATCAAATGAACAGAGAAATATTTCAAGATGCTCCAACAATGGAAGTTTTGAAACTGCTTCAGTAAATCCCTCATCTGAAATGTCATAGCAATCTAAAATCCGAAGTCTTCTAAGTTGATTTGAACTGGCAACAAATGAATATATATGGAACAAATTTCAAAATTCAAGAAAATATTAAACTCATGAACAAGAACCATACACACTATAATTGGGCTAGCATGTATGACAATTGAACACTCGTTGGACATCTATCAGACACTTGACACTTGTTTGTGCAATAAATGTGTTAGAAGGTCCAATATTTGTTAGACATGCATCAAACACTTTGTTAAGTATACTAAATTGAACACACGTAATATGACAAAAATAATAGATTTTGAGAGTGAAATACTTCAAACTAATTTTCTTAACCATATAAATGCATAAACTATACACTTTGAATTTTATTCTTGTATAAAAATGAAATATTTTGAAAAACATAACCTTGTCGTGTTCGAGTCCTGGATTTAAGAAAATGACATGTCCTCATGTCCATTTTGTGTCGTTTCCATGTCTAACATCCCTATTTGTGCTTCTTAGAAGAACATAAACACACAGACAGCCCATCAGCAATAACTTGTCAAAAAAAAAAAAAAATAGTTTCAAACTCGAACAATCTTCTTATTATGGGCTGATCAGCATTTGAGCTAACGGAAATTTCTTTTCTATCAAATAAGAAGACAAAGATAAAGAGAAATAATGGGATTGCACATGCTCCATTGGGTTCGTTCAACTTCCAAAATCGGTCCCACTGTTAGAAATTCTATGAAAAAGAGAATCACATAGTATTTTCACAAGAAACACTGACTGGCATCTAGGCTTCCTCTCTTTCAATATTCTATTATGATCTTTAAGAAACCACCGTACTCTTCATTGCTAAAAGTCACAATTACATTTAACAAAACTACCAAGTGCCATAGAATATTTGATCTGATATTGGCTATATGGAATCGACCATCTCTGTTTTCGATTCAAACTTCAGACCAAAAACAGAACAATAGAAATCATAAAGACTGTAACAAAATAAGTAGAAAAAAACGCATTTAGAATCGATACCTGTGAGCAATGTGGTGGAGCAATTCATCGGGGCCAAAGTTCTCAATATTAATGTCGACCAATTGGCCACAACTACGATCAACAGCGTGTCTGCACATACCCTCCAAATTGTAATCCAAATACATATCAGCATTCAAATCACCCAAATTGTGCATATCGATCACACGCCACATGAGAGGGTCTTTGCAAATCTTACGCCACGAAGAGCAAACGGTTTGGGCGCTGGAGAGTATATCAATGGCGTATAGCTTCACCAGACTCATAATCATTACTTCTGAAGGCAGTTCAAGCCAGTTCGTCGCTTCCGCTTCTGCTTCTGGCTGAATCATGTAGTTCGACTCCATGAAAAGAGATCGGATCAATGAATGGGCAAAATGGAAGGACACTGTGTTGTATTGGTGAAGAAAAATGGTGAATTTCGGGGAGAGTTCGAGAGAAATTTTGAAATGGAGACCCCACTAGGGTTTGGCCATCAAATCGAAATGAATATGGTATTGATATTTGTGCAACCCACTCTTGTCCAATCATAATCATATCCTAATACTTATTAAACTCTTTTTTTCCCCCTATTTTCTTTAATAATTTTCAATTTATTTTCCTATGTCGTTGGAAAAGGCAACATATAGATTTTGAGTATTGCTTTATGTTGCACCAAAATTTACTCTAATTAATATGAATTAATTAGAAATAAAAGGTAGTTTGACAAAAAAAAAAAAAAAAAAAAAAAAAATTTAGAAAAAGAGGAATTTATACTTATTTAGGAAGTGGGGGCAATTTTTTTTTGTCTTTATTGAGAGTGCATCTCTTCGATTGCAGTTGTTTTTTTTTTTTTTTTTTTTTTTTTTTTTTTTTTTTTTTTTTTTGTAAAGTTTAATGTTTTGAAATCTTTTTTCTCCACTTCTTTTTTTCTTCTTTTTTCATTATTTGATATATAACTTTTTCATTGTTTGATATATTTTGTTTTTCATGGTTTGATATGATTTCTTTTTAACCAAATATTTAATATTTGAAAGGTTAAAGTGATTAAATATTAATGCATTTTTTTCATTCTTTTAAGGTTTTAAACTTGAATTGCTTTATTGTATTGTATTTTTAATTTTAGTTAATAATTAGTATGAAAACATTTTTTGTTTTTCATTTGTGATGTTTTAAACTCCAATGGCTAGTTGTTTTATAAATTTTCACTTAAAAATAAATGAATATTTTTATATAAACTTAATTAAATTCTTATTCTTGCAAAATAAGAACAATACAAGAACAAAAGAAGTTAATTCGATTAGTTCAATTTTGATGTTGATGCTATGTGTTAAATCCATTAATTTTGTACGTGATGTAATAAATATAAATTGTTTTAGCTAATCTGTTTTATTTTCAAAAAAAATCTATGATTTTAATGGTATATAAGTTATATTTAATTTGGTATATTAATTGTATAACAAATATTTCATATTTCGTTTATTAATTGATTGATATACTGGATTTAAAAAGAAAAAAAATATATGAATGATATTATTGATGTACGCAACGATAAATGTTGTCAAATCTAATTTTTGCCGACCTCTTATCATGTATGGCACAAAAGATGTGTGTGGGTAGAATTTTGGGTGGGCTTAGTGGAACCTATTATTTTAGGTTACTACCAACGCTTGTTTTAGTATATAATTTAGAATGATACCTAAAATTATATTGGCATTTCAATTGAATATTAAGTATCATTCAAAATTAATTGCAAGTAGATTATAATGTATGAATGATAGATCATAATGAGCTAAAAATGCAATGATAAGTATTTGGTGTATCAATAAATTATCAACAATCTTAACTGATAAATAAAGATTGAAATTAAGTCCTAAAATAAATGAATAAGACATTATATATAAAATAATGAATAAGACATTAAATATATATATATAAAAAAAGCAATTCAAAAATTAAAAAAATACAATAAAAACAATTGGAGTTCAAAATTTAAATAATGAAATAGTACATTAATATTTTGCTAATTTTACACGTGCTCCTAAAATAATGAATAAGACATTAAATATTAAAAAAGCGATTCAAAAATAAAAAAATACCATAAAAACAATACAAATTTAGAATTTATAGAATAAAAAATACATTAATATTAAATCTAATTTTAACCTTTCAAATATGAAATATTTAGTTAAAATAAAAAACCTTATAAAATAATGGAATAAAAGAAAAAAGAAAATAAGTGGAGAAAAACATTAAAGAAAAAAAACTAACAAAACAAAAACATTAAGAAAAAAAAATAACAAAACGTTAAATTAAAGAATAAAATTAACAAACATTAAACTTAAAAAAAAAAAAAAAAAAAAAAAAAAACGAGGATGAGTACGCAATAAAAACAAAAAATCTACACCTTTTCCCTAAATAATAGGTAAACTACCCTTTTTCCTAATTATTTTTTTAAACTACCCTATATTTCGGGTTAATTGAAAAAAAAAAATGCATTTTTTAAAAAAAATTAGGTAAAAGAGGTAGTTTTTGAAGATATTAGAAAAAAGGGTAGAAAATTTAGCTGTATATGAATGCGTCTCTTAAGAGAGTTCTTCTTCTTATTTCCTTGTTCATTTCAAGCGAGTTCTTCTTCTTCACAATTTCAACTTCCCTTCTTCATCTCCTTCCCTTCCTTTACTTCATTGGATTGATTTTCTTCATTTCTTCATCTAACGGAGTAAATCAACTAATCATCTCGTTTTTTCAATTTATTGTAAGTAGATTTTCCCAATTATCCTTTATTTATTATTTTTTTATTTTTATAATTCTAGCATAGTCTTTTTTTTTAAAAAAAAAAAACATTGTGATAATTAATTTTAAAGATTTATAGTTGAGATCCAATCTTTGTTATTTATTTATTTTTATAGTTCTAGCATAACTTCTTTTTTTTTTGTTAAATATTGTGATAATTAATTTTAAAGATTTATAGTTGAGATCTAATCTTTGTTATTTATTTATTTTTATAGTTCTAGCATAATTTTTTTTTGTTAAAAATTGTGATAATTAGTTTTAAAGATTTATAGTTAGATCTAATATTTGTTATTTATTTATTTTATAGTTCTAGCATATTTGTTTTGTTATAATGTATATTAATTAATTAAAAATAATTATGACAAAAAGTGTATTGGTTGAAAAAAATGATGTTAAAAGATTAAATCTTAAAATTTAAAGATAAAAATGAGACAAAACTGAATCTTAAAGATAAAATTCTTATATTTTAAAATTTAGAGACTCTGTTTAAGTAAAAGTCATACCTAAATACTCAAAATGCAGACTTTTCAAATTATGGATCAAAATAATATATTCTCTTCATTACTATTATGGAGTATGATTTGAATATAGTAATAATAAAAGAGAGGTAGTAAGAAAATTAGATGTGCGTTGTATTTGAATGTAAAGGTTGTATTGATAAGTGTAGAATGGACAAGGTCGATTTAGGCGTAACAGGGATCTTCTTCGGGACAAGAATAAACACATCGTAGTTGTACTCTAATATTGTTAAGTTTGAAACTATGTTTTTTATTTAATAATTGATAGCCCTTTTAGCCATTAAGTCTTATTATTACACCTAATTCCCAGACTCGAGTTCAACAATAAAATACATAAAATCATCTTAATTTCTAAAGGTTATAAAAAAACATTAAATTGAAATTTAATTTAAAATCTTAGATAAAAATTAAATTGGTTATAAAGTAAAAATATAAAAAAAAATTTAAAAATGGTAAGAAGAAGAATAGAGTTATATACCACTAAAAAAATAATTTAAAAACGAGGAATAAAATGAAAAAAAAAAAAAGATCATGCATAAAAAATAAGGAGTAGAAGGAAATAATTTTTTTTAATACAATGAATTTAAAATATAATATGGGAAGAAAAAATGAATTTGAAAATATTTAACAAATAAAGAAGATCTTCAAAAAGATAGGGGAAGAAAAAATAAAGAAGAAAAAGGAAAAAAATAAAGAAGAAAAAAGATAGAAGAAGGAAAAAAGAAGGAAGGAAAAAGGAAAAAAACAAAGAAGAAGAAAAATGAAAAAAAATAAAGAAGTAAAATGTGAAATAAATTATGATGATATTTATTTATAAGATTTATTATGATCTTAAAGAGACGCATTCCAATAAAAACAAAATTTTTACTTTTTTTACCTAATTTTTTTCAAACTTATCCTTTTAACTATTTTTTTTTTCTAAAATCACCCAATTAATATGGTTATAAATTATAATAGCATTTTTTCGGGTCCCACTAAGTTTGCAATGATTTAAGGGGAAAAAATATTTTTAAATAATGCATTTTTATTAAAACACTTTTAGTAAAAACTCTTTAAAATAAACGTAAAAGTTTTTTTATGTAAAAATTTGTTCGGTTTGTTATATGCTAAAAGTGTTTTTATTAAAATAAATTTTGAGAGAAAAAATATCAAACTATTTAAAAAAATAGCAAACAAAATATAGAAAAATATTGATAGACTTATAGCATCATCTATTAGTGATAGCCTTCTATCATTTCTATCACTAATAGACTCTGATAGACTTCTATCGGCATCTATCACAACTATTTAAAAATTTTGCTAATTTATGTAAATAGTTTCCCTTATTTTTTTATTTTTTAAAATTTTTCTTCTATTAATTTCTAATTAATATAAAAATAATTTATCAGTAGAGGTGATGGTTGGTGGGTGGTGGGTGGTGGGCGGAGGTGGTTGATGGCAGTCTTCGGAGATGGCGGCAGGCAGAAGGTTAGTTAGGAGAGATCGCCGGAAGTGGTGGCCGAAAGGGTGGGCAAGCCACGGTCGCCAAAGATTGGTGTCGGATGTTGGCCTCACTAGAAACAATAGTTGGACAGTGGAGAAGGTTGGCCAACAGCAGTTGTCGGGGTTTCTCATACAAATTAGCAAGAAATTACTCAAAATTCATTTTTTTTAAAAGTTTGTTTCATGTGTTTATCCTAAATCAATTTACTTTACAAACTCATTTTTTTTAAAATCATTTTAGGTGGCTGTCTAACACATGATTTTTTTCTCAAAATGACTTGTTTACTAATTTAATGACTTTCCAAACAGCCTTTTAGGACATGTGTGAGAGTGATTTTAAAATGGCTAAAATCACTTTTCTCATTTTCAAAAGTGTAAGATTGAAAATTAAATTAATCGAGTGATTAGAGTGTCTTTTGATTAATTTTAAAAATCTCTAAAACATGCCATAAATCATTATGAATTCAATGCAACTTTCGATCAACTACACTTCTTCTAAATCTGACCTCCTTTTTTTCACTACAAATAACAACCATTTTTCGCTCAAACTTTCCATTTTGTTGAATTTTATTTTACTACATGAAATTTAATAATTATCAAATTAATTAGCACATTTTCATTTTCTAATAGAATTTTGAACATATATAAATTTTTTATAAAAAAAAAAGAGAAACTATTTACACAAAATAGCAAAAATTTTAAATAGTTGTGATAGACATCGATAAAAGTATATCAAGATCTATCAGTGATAAAAATGATCTATCAATATCTATCAGTTTTTTTTTTTTTTTTGCTACTTACTGCAAATAGTTTAACATTTTTTCTATATGTGAAAATTTTTCATTAGTTTACATTATAACTAAAAAAAAGTCACTTTAAATTAAAATGTCAAGATTAGTACAATAATTAAATGTGTCACTCACTAGGTGGATATCGCCAAACCTTGAACTCTAAGTTTCTCAAGAAACATTTGATGGTACCAATATTGTCAAGGTTCTTCACAACCATGTTAGTGAACATATGAAAATAAGAGACCACAGATGAGGTACAAATCAGATAGCAATATTTTAAATAAAAGAAACTACAATAAGGGTGTTCATATGATACAACAACCAAAATAGACTACACACACAAACTAAGGGGGTGTTTGAGGGGAGGAGATGAGATGAGTTGAGTTGAGATATAAACTAAACTCATCGTTTGGGAGGTCAACTTCGTATGTCACCGACATTTTATATCATGTCCACCAACAGTGCACTCAGCGCACATCACCTCCGACAATCAACTTTGGCGACCACATGCGATGGCCAACTTCGGCGACCACCTCCGACGTCCAACTCCGACGACCACCTCTGACAGCCAACTCCGACGACCACCTCCGACGACCCAACTCCGATAACCACCTCCGACAGCCAACTCTGTCGACCACCTCCGACAACCATCGCATGCAGCCAACTCCGGCAAACATCCAACCGCCACTGTTGACAGCCAACTCCAGCGACCCCCTCTGACAACCAACTCCAGCAACCGCCACTGCCACTGTTGACGGCCAACTCCAGCGACCACCTCTGACAACCAACTCCGGCAACCACCACATGTGGCACACTCTAGCAACATCCAACCGCTATTGTTGACGGCCAACTCCAGTGACCTCCAATGGCGGCCACTCCACACTCCTACAATCATTATTTTAAATTATAACTACCACAAATTTGAGTTTTGTTGATACATCCTCTCTTTTTAATTATGACTACTACTCAAAACCCTCTTTGTCATAGTGTTACTATTTTTCACTCATCCTCTATTTTTTTTGTTAGAGTGTTTACTATTTTCTACTAAAACAAAAACAGTTTACACCCCAATCACAAACTATTATAATTTAGACTATAATAGTCTGCACTCCAAACACTAACTATTATAACTCACTGACTATAATAACTAACTCAGCGCCTTGACTTCTCCTAAATGTTTATATTTAAGTTGTCGCACATAATTGTCAATAAAAACACCTTCGTTGACACAAAAGTACGTAAGTTCCATCAAAATGTTGAATTTCCATTTTTTTTATTAGTTCATTAGTATTTTATTGTCATTCTTTATAGTAATTAAACATTCATACAATCACTTTAATCATGCAAGGAATCAAACAATTTGTATATAAAAACACTATTGAGAAAAAATTATCAGACATATGAGTGGTTTTTATTTTAAAAAGTTTTTATCAAAAGTATTAAAATAAAAATGACTTAACTAGAAACGTCACATGCACAAATTTGTAAATGATTGCTTAAATTAAAAAAATTGAAATACATGATCCAAAAGTAAATCCTAAACTCCATTTTCCAGAACTATCAACAATACATGTGTGCTTAAAAAATCTGTAGAATTATAGAATAAAAATTTTTTGATAAGAAAATAAGTAGACATCAACATTAAAGAGTTACTTCCAAGCTAAGGTTCCTACCCTTGGTGGAAAATAACAACCATTCAAGTTTGAAGATACATATTTTCATCCAAAAGTCATAATGAATCTAAAAATCCAGATTCACTCACATATTTAATGTCCTATGTATCCAATTTAGAGCATGTGATGTGTCCTATGTATCCAATTTAGAGCTATGTGTTGGGAGTGATTTTAAAATGGTTAAAATCATTTTTGTCATTTTCTAAATCACCGGTAAAAATGTTTTTCATCATTCAAAACTAAATTTGATGATTAAAAAATACATTTAAAAGTGTAAAATTAAAAATTAAATTAATTTTAAGTGATTAAAATGTGTTTATTAGTTATTTTAAAATTGACAAAAGTGATTGTAACCTTTTTAAAATCACTTTCAAACATGTCCTTAATTTCATGTATTTATATTTATTAGGGTAGTTAAGTATTTATAGTTATTAGGGTAGTTTAAAGGGGAATTTTAAAAATAAAAAAACAAAAAAAATTACTTACACAAAATGCCAAAATTTTTAAATAGTTGTGATAGACGCTGATAGAAGTATATCAGTAATAAAAATGATAGAAGTCTATTACTAATAGTGCTGATAGAAATCTATCAGTATTTTTTTTTTTTTTGCTATTTTCTACAAATAATTTGACATTTTTTTTATCTATGAATATTTCTTAGTTAAAAAGGTAGATAAATTTAGACAATTTGTTGAGATTGTCCTTTTATAGTCCCTTTTCAATTAGTTTAAATAGAGTTGTCATTTTCACATTTTAAAAAATGATTTTGAATTTGAATGAAATTTTTAAGGTTTAATCTCTCAAGCTTTATGTTTTTTTTTATTCGTTTGTTAGAATGCATGTTTTAAACCTATCAATCCAGATTAATAAGATTGTTAAAAGTTCAATCTTTGATCAATTCTTTCTTAGTCAAATTTGTTTAGTTTTTTTGAGTTGTCTATCAAATTTGTTAATGAGGATTATTTTTATTATTGTTATGGGAGTAAACTTGGAATAGGGAGAATTTTCAAGCATAACTAAGGCTAAGTTTCCAAAAAAAAAAACAGATTATTTATGTAAAAAAAAACTGCACCAAATAGCCCAGACATATGAACTTCACACTCCAAATAGCCAAAACAGAAAAATATGAACCCACGAACATATAAACTCCACAAACATAGAAATATGAACCCATGAACATATAAACTCCACAAACATCATATTTACAAACATCATATCTCAACTCAGCGCCCCAAACAGCCCCTAAATAGTATTTAAACCTAAAACATAACACTGAAAACCAATGTTTTGACATAAGACAGGGCTGGAGTACACAAAACATGAGTACAATCTAGGGTGGACAAAAACATCCATTACAGCCTAGAAGGTAGACTCATATGAACATGACACAACTATAGAATATGCTGTAATGGAAAGGGAGCTTCTCATACAGACTAGAGTTGATTTACTCCTTTCTCAACATTACAAATAATAAATACCCAGAAAACAAAATGGCAGCTACAGATTCATTTTAAAATAAATAGAACTTAACGTCCTCAACAACATCAAAGAAAAGAGTAGTCCTCATAATCAATGTGATTGCGAGGCAGATGAAAATTTCTTATCCTTTTAGCACATTGTGGTCTCAACTGCCCCGTCAAATGTAAATTGAAACAATGGCGTAAATCAAGAGTTCCTAAATCAGGACAACCATCAGGAATGCCCTGCAAGCCTGTGTTAGTTAGGACATTGCCCAATATTTGAACGGTAAAAAACACTTGCGTTCTTTCAGGAACAGCAAGGGCCTCGTTGTCAAAACCTTTCCCTCGATTAAACTTTCCGTTCAGTATCAGATATTTCAGAAAACGGCAACACTGTCCAACAGCTTTCAAAGTTTTCACAAAAAATAAATGCATTCATATTTCAAGATGCTCCAACAATGGAAGGTTTGAAACTGCTTCAGACAATCTCTCGTCTGAAATACCATAGCAGTGTGCAATCCGGGTTCTTCTAAGTTGTTTTGAACTGTAACAAGTGAATATGAAGTTAGAAACGTCAATATCAATGAAACAACAAAGGTTGTCACAATAAGAAAACAGTTCCAAACAATCTTTGGGCTCCATAGGGTCTGCAATCCATTTTGGGCTAGTGAAATTTTCTCTATTTGAAATAGAAGACAAAGATAAAGGAAAATCAAATGGAATTGCATATGCTCCATAGGGTTCAACTTCAATTATTAGTGCAAGGTTAGGAAATGTAAGGAAATGTCAGATAATTCTCAAGGAAAATAAACGAACCGTAATTTCTCAAGAAATTGGGCAATCAGTGGGATTAAAACTTCTTCTCTTTCAATGTTCAACAGAAAGGTTTAAAATTTGTAGTGGAGCAGATAGAATTGATACCTATTCGTGATGTATAGGAGCAATTCATCAGTGCGAAAGTATTCAATGTTGATATCGACCGATTGGCCACAACTACGGTAAACAGCAATCACATTATCTCCAAACGGTGACCCATATTATGCGAACCACCCGAATTGTGCATATCGATGACACACCACATGAGAGGATTCTTGCAGATCTTGCGCCAGGAAGAGCAGACATTTTGAGCGCTGGAGAGGATTTCAATGGCGCCTGGCTTCAGGAGAATCATAGACGTGAAATTTGCAGGCAGTTCAAGGCAGTTACTCGCTTGCGCTTCCGACTGCTGAATCATGGAGGTCGATTCCATGGGATTATGATTGGACTAATAAACAAGTGAAACGGAATGACTGTATAATATAGCATTTCTGAGAAGAATTTTGAGACGGAGATTAGGGTTTGGCCATGAAATCGCAGTAAATGATCGTGCATTGGAGAACGGAGAATTTTGATTTTCGGGTCATTGGGGCGAACGTGCTGGCCGTTGAGATTTCTCATGCATCGGTAATTGGTGAGGGAAATCGAGACGCCAGTTTTTATTTTTCTATTTTATTTTTTTCTTTCTTCTTCTAAGTTCACTCCTTTTGTAAAAGGGCAATTCCATACTTTCTTTTTCTACACGAGGATGGTGGATAGAAATATTGAAGTTCCGATTTTATAGAATTCTATGAAATATCGATATCGATTAAAATTTTGAAAAAATTTAAGAAAATTGATAAAAATTATTATAATTAATTAATGAAACTTTGATTGTGGCTTAATTAAACTATAACTAACTATTTTTAATCACAATTTCTATAAAGTAAGACAATATTTAGATGTCTATGGTAAATATATGAGTAGTTGTTAATACGAGAGCATAGATTTAAAAAATAAATAAAAAAATAATTATACAATAATAAAAAGTTTATGAATATTTTGAGATCAAATGATGTGAAAAATATGAGAGTTTTGGATGGTAAAAAAAAAACTCACATCAATTCAATTTTAAGGCGAAGTGATGTGAAAATTTAATGAAAAATGTTGATTGAGTTTAAAAATAAATATAAATTATTTTTTGTGGTTCTTTCAAATTCAATTTCTTTATAAATGAAAGTTTTGGGTAAAAAATAAAGCTAAAACTGAGGAAAAGTTAGAAATTAAAAAAAGTAGTACATAAAAAATATTTAATCCTTTTGTCGAAAATGACATTGACGTGTGAAACTATAGAATTGTGTATGGGAGGACCATGAAATGGAAAATTTTGAATTGAGCTTGAATAGTTAACTAAAAAAATTGAAAATTTCTCAAAATATCGAAATTTCTCAAAATTTTCTCGAAACTTCGAAATTTCATCGAAATTGGAGAAAAATGAAGTTCCTCCAATCAATATTTCGAGACCCTTGAAATCTCTAAATTTCTATGTAAATTTTCCACTATGTTTGTACACAAAATAATAATAATAATAATTAAAAAAAATTAAGGGCAAAATGCACTTTTAGTCCCTCAAGTTTAGAGTTGATGTCTATTTGGTCCCTAAGGTTTCAAAAGATACACTTTAGTCTCCCAGGTTTGCAAAATGATTCTAAATAGTCCCTCACTTGACTTTAAACTAACGGAATACTGACTAAACCGTTAAATGCTGACGTGGATGGAATAATATACCTACTTGGCACAACTATTTTATTAGTTGGCAAATCCTTAAAAAAGATTAAAATTTAAAACAAACCTAAATCATATCTTATTCATATGTGATGAACTCTTCACCTTCTACCATCGTTCCTCCCATTCCTTTCGATTCTTGAGTCCATTAGTTTGTTTTTTATCAACAAACTTAAATCAATTTTTCCCAATAAAACAAATCTTTATTGTTAGGGCTGGCTTATTTTTCATCCACATAGTGTAGTGTCTTCTCCCCACTCTTCATTACTAGTGTTGGTATTTTCTAGACAACAATGTTGGGTTCTCTGATCTTGTACCCCACCATTACATAAATATGCTCAACATTCTTCTTTAGGTGTGCATTACTCAAGAGGAAAAAAGAAAAATTTTGTAATTGGTGTCCAAGAACCATTCTTGATCTCCGTGTAAATACTCCATGAACGTCTCTCTAAATTTCATCTTTAACCTTATCAATAATTTTTTTAATAAAAAAATCCTAAAACACCTAAAATTTCGAGGGGAGATTCAAGCAATAAAAACAGAAATTGGGCAAAAACAGTACCAACATTACAGAGTTCAATATATAAAACTCACCTCCAACTAGAAGGAGGTGAAGCAAATCCAAAGCATAGCAAAATTTTGCTATTTTATTCTTTTTTTTTTTTTTTTAAAGATTTGCCAACTAATAAAATAATTTTGCCAAGTAGATAGATATCATTCCATCCACATTAGCACTTAACGGTCTAGTTAGCATTACGTCAGTTTAAAGTTAATTTAGGACTATTTAGAATCATTTTGTAAACCTGAGGGACTAAAATGTATCTTTTTAGAACCTTAGGGACTAAATAGACATCAACTCCAAACCTGGAGGACCAAAAGTGCATTTTGCCCAAAAATTAATTACCACGTGACAATTGAGCTATACTAAAGTGTACCTAAGTTTTTCTTTTATAAAATGCATTTTGATAAACATTGATAGAAGTCTATCAAGATCTATCTGTGATAGTAATGATAAAAGTCTATGATTGATAGATGCTAATAGAAATCTATCAATGTCTATCAATATTTTTATAAGAAACAAAATTAATTTTTATTACTATAAATTTTACAAGTTAGATAATTTAATAGTTTATATTTTTTTTTAATTGTCTTTTTCATAAAAACTCTTAAATGAATGGTGCTGTTATCTAAATTATCGAATATATAAGTTAATATTTTGGTAGTGTAATAAATACAATGCAATAATTTTTACTTTAATATTGTAAGATATTATTTACCGTAAATGGAGTCAAATGCATCGCTTCATTTTATGACCACTTTCACTAGTTTTAATTATGTCAACAAATACCTAATTACATTGAATAATTGCCATCATTTGAGAAAGAAAAACAAAATAATATTTTATAATTAAAAATAGGAAGATGAACATTCTCATTCATAACTCCAATTAATATTGATCTTTTCATACATTTATGAAGATAAAAATTAGTCTAAATTTAGACTTATTTTTATGTACATTTAAGATCAATATTAATTTTTAAAATTGAAAAGTAATCATTTTGTACCAAGTTCAAAGAGATAACTTTGAGAGTAAAATAAATAAATTTTTAATCTAAAAAGGCTTTTAAAAATCTTTAAATGTTGCAATTTTTTTTTTTAACTTCTCATAGAATTTTACTTGAAAAGCCACTATAATGATTTTTTTTTTTTTTGAATTTGATTAGAATAATTTTTTTTAAAAGAAAGATAAAATTAAAAAGCACTACTCTTGTGATTGAATCTCCATATTTCGAACCGTAAAAGTGTTTTACATAGTACAAATCAAATAAAAAAAATTTGGAATATGTCAACTTTTTATTAGATGTCTCGAATGCACAATAACTGCACCCAAGTTTTTTCTTTCCCTTTTACTTGCCATGACAAATTTAGAGTAAAAATAAATTCACTCACTTTTTCATTTTTTTTTTTTTTTTTTTTGAGAAAATTACAAATAAAACTCAACAAGTTATATCATTGATATAATAACAAATTATGCACTTTAACGAAGGAGAATTTTTAAAAATTAAAAAATAAGATAAATTATTAAAATAAAATAATAAATTTTTTTTAAATGGTTGTAATAGACTGTTATAAAGTTTTATATGCTATTTTTTTTAATAAATAATTTAACTCGAATGAATTTCAAATCCGGTGAGAGTTTAAATGAATTTCGAAATGGAGACGAGGATTGATGGTGTATATTAGGGTTTGACCATCAAATCGCAATAAATGATAATATTGATATTTGCGTTAGATAATGGAGAATTTGGATTTTCGAGCATTGAGCCGAATATTTTAGCCCTTTGAGATTTCTCTTGAACTCGTATGGGAAATCGTAATTGAATTATTCAAAATTCAAATATTTAATTACACACTGGTCGTCCTCTCTCGGGGAAATTGAAGAAAAATGATAGTTTTTAAAATTATTTATAAAAATATTTATAAAAATATTGTAGTTTTTGAAAGATAGTAAAAATATGGTAGTTTGTATATTATGGTAGGTTAATGACTGTGATAAAACTGATAAATTATATATATATATATATATTTTTTTTAAATGGTCGAGTGTTGAACACTCGACCATATACCCTTCCTTAAGTGGTCGAGTGTTAGCTATTTTTTTTTTAAAAACCCCATCGGATTTCAAAGTAGCACGATCTAATTCAAAAATTTCACTAGTGGCCGATTTTCCGTCGCGTTAGCGTTTTCCCAGTGCGCGAAGCCACCACTTCTCCGTCCATTTCCAATACTGATCGTGAAACACCATGAGCAACAGGATGTTGAGGTCCGGATCAACATTCAAAACTTGCTACAATATTCTTTTTCTTTTCTTTTCTTTTTTTAACATCAACACTGAACAAACCACTTTTTTTTTTTCTTAACAAGTTGGTGCTCGTCTATTTTTTAATTTTTTTATAACTAGCTATAATTTTATTGTTTTTTTAATAAAAATAACTTATATAAATTTATCCATCTATTTCTCAATGATGAGAAAAATTTATCATTGTCTTAACTTTGTCGACTATAATTTTAAGAGATATTACAGACTTATAGTAAATTATTTAAAATTACTAAATATAAATTAAAATGTCCATATCAATATAACAATTTAACATTTTTTCATTATTAAGAATGATAATAAAAAAATTAATGTGTCCCACAAGGTGACGACCGTCGTCGATTTCGAAGTTGGTTGTCGTCGTCGACTTTGAACTCTAGGTTGCTCTTGTCCTCTGGTGGCTCTGTACCTCTGCAGGCGCATCATAGTATAATACTCGTTATGCTCTCCAGTCCACTCCGCCCATGTCCTTGCATGTATGAAGATGATGGACCAGCTGACGATGGACGGCTTCTGAATCATAATATCCTGAACCAAATGTTGGCATCATCATCATCGGACTAGCATAATTAGTGTGGCTATGCGTCAGCGTCATAGGGGGCAATTCTTCCACATTGTGATCAACCTCATCGAAGACATCTTCTTCTACTCGAGCATGCCCCCTACGTCTAGCACCGGTGGAGGTGCAATGGGTATATCAAACATAATGTATCTCCTCCATGTACCTCTCGTTATTATTACGACAGCAAGGACCTGGTTTGGATCATTTGCAACATCACGAAGGCTACTGTTACTAGATCTCTGTGAATAAAAAAAAATTAGATAGTATTTAAAATAAATTGAAATTAAAATGATTAAACATATTTAATTATATACCAGATGACCCACAGCTGCTCCTGGGCGAGTAATATAACGCCTTGTTATATTATTACCAATCAATGTAATCTTGGGTTACATCCCTATCATATTGCCCAATTGAAACCCTGGTGCAATAAACCTTCTACGATAGTGCCATCGCACTACCAAATGTGCAACTTTATCGGACCAATCTGCGGTTCGTAGGTCGATGTCATGCAGTAGGGGTTCAGTATTACAATCTGTTGGGACATCCTGTTGGAAACCAAATTGTCTGATTACTCTGTTAGGGAAATGCCACTCACCAATGTGAAAACATATAAGAGGACTTATCGTCCGCCACATGTCTTGACCATTGGTACAAAAATTGGGCAACGTGTGCATAACAGCTTTGTAGGGCTCCAAATAATCTGAAACACAACATATTATATTAAAAATATTAAATACATAAAAAAATATGTATACAAATTCAATTGGATTCAGTATTCCTGTACCTGATCAGGTTGAAGCAGATCCAACATGTATCTATACTGACTCACAACATGTGTAGCTGATCTAGTTACACAAAATTGGTCTCTCCACCTATATTAGGAAATCGATATTTTAGATTTTAAATTCACTATATTAGTCATATAAAAAATAATTTGTAAATTAAATTAAATTAACATACCGAGAACCGTATGCTTGTCCAGCTAATTGATGCTCGTTGACATGTCGGAGTTGGGGAGCCATTGTTGGAAATCGCTCCCAAGCCCATAATTGTAGAAGTATCAGAGGCCCAGCGATTTCACAAACTTCAGGTTTTGTTGCTTTGCACAGCTGTCTATACAGCCATGCCAAACACGCTCCACCCCAAGAATATCGTCCCGCTTCATGAAGATTTGCTAACAATGGTAGGAACATTAAGTGCACGTAGTGACTTGATTTGTCAGAAAACAGACTTCCACCCATCATCTGTAATATGTATGCTCGTGTATATCTCATGACAGATTCTTCGTCTGCATCATCATCAAGCCCTGGAAATTGTGTTCCTAACCATGTTAAACTTAATCTGGATCCTCTAATTTTATCAGCAGGTGGGGTTACACCGAGTAACAACTGGCAAATATTCAACCAATCATCATGCATTTCTCCGGTAACAGGCTCGCCGTCAACAGGTAACCCAAACAATATTTCTATATCTTGTAGAGTAATAGTACACTCTCCAGAAGGAACATGAAACGTATGTGTCTCTGGCCTCCATCTCTCAACTAGTGCAGTGATGAGATGCCAATCTAACTGAATAAATCCCAACCTGGAAACTCCATAGAATCCTGATGTACGAAGTAGTGGTAGTATTCTACGGTGCAGTGGGATGGTGCGATGAACAACCGCCTCTCGACGTCTACAGTATATCTCACCTGTAGTACGATTTTGCCATACAACCGATGATCGATGAATTGATTGATCATATAAAACATAAGGATCAAGCGGTCCTGGGTTTAAAGCCATGATCTAAAAGAAAAAAAATATATTTATTTCTCTTAGATGAATTACACAATAAAAATATTAATTACATAATAAAAAATATTAATTTCACAATAAAAAATATTAATTGTCAGGTGCCTGTCTTTGTAATGAAGGACACTTCCTCCGATTATGACCTAACTGATTGCAAAATCCACACCGTAGTTGAGTACTCGATTCTGACCAGTCCATTTCATTGTGGTATCGCGAGCTCTTTGGTCTACCAGGTTTCCTCAACAACGATGGGTCGGCATGTAAGACATTCATATTTGGATGTGTTATCCAGTAATCTTCGTGCGGTACAGGTTGAAATTGAGGAGAGTAGCATGCAGCGTATGTTGATATTTTATAGTAGTCCTCAATGAAATCTTCATAGTTCATGTTAAATCGTGAGCAAACCGCCATAAAATGCGAACATGGGATGCCAAATGCTTGTCATTTGTTACATGAACAGTACCGCTCAGACCCATTTAGCCTCAGTGTTTGAATATTTCCTCTTTTAGCATTGAGGCTATGACGTCAGGTTTTTACATGAAACACACCTTCGTATCGATCGTATGACTGTACTTCATGTTTACTGGATCTTGCAGCCCACTTCAAAAATTTTTCATGGGCGTACCTAAATGTGTACTCACTTAGTATTACAAATATATTCAACATGAATTGTTAATTACTAAAAAAAGAAAAAAATATTACCTGGTGTATTTATCTCGACGCTTTAAAGCAGCTCTTATTTCTTCTCTTCTTTTTTCAAAATAATTTACACATTTAAAAAATGTTATCTGAGTGAGAGCGTTTATCGGCAACATTCGAGCTCCTTTGAGGACTCCGTTGATGCACTCTGATAGATTTGTCGTCATCCACCCGTATCTGACACCTCCATCATGTGCTTGAGTCCATTGCTCAATACCAATGTTGTAAAAAAAACTCAAACAACTCTGATTTATTCTTCTGATGTCCTCAATCACTTTATTTAACTTGCGAATTTGAAATTGACATCCAGCCCGATAAACATAGTTCTTTAAGTGATTAAATTTATACTTTTTATTGAAGTTGCTGACAATATGCCGTAAGCAGTATCGATGATGATGTTTTGGTCCCGCCCAACCATTTTCTGGATTGTTCACGGCTGAGATAATGCCAGCATGTCGATCCGAAATCAAACACACCTCTTCGTGTGTAATTATTTCTCTTAGATGTTTCAGAAACCATCTCCATGAATCTGCAGACTCCTCATCAACAACGGCAAATGCAAGAGGAAGAAGATGCCCGTTAGAATCAACTGATGTAGCAATCAGTAATTTTCCTCGATATTTACCATACAAGTGGGTACCGTCTATTTGAATAATTGGCCGACATCTATTAAAAGCTTCTATACAAGGACCAAATGCCCAAAATACAAAAGTAAGGATAACATGTCCCTCAGTAGGCGTTTCTTTTACCCTCCACTCCACGCGCGATCCGGGATTGGTTTGTTTAACCATATACAACCATCTAGGTAACAATTTGTATGATTCGTCCCAATCGCCAAACACTTTAGCCAACGCCTTTTTTTACCCTGCCAAACCCTATGGTAAGGAACATGATATACAAATTTTGTTTTTATGTCGGACTGTAGTTGTGCCACGCTAATAGACGGTTTTTCTCTAACGACATCACAAAACTCTAAGGCAATCATTGAAGAATCTAATTGCACATGACTTTGATTAGTTCTGAATAAAAACATGTGTGTTGATCAACATACTTAGTGATCTCAAATAAGCCATGTGATTTCCTTTTTGTTGCACGGAGTCTCCATTTGCAACCTTCTTCCCACTTCTTACATTGAATTGCCCAGATAGCCGGTGTCGATTCTACTACCTCATATGGTGCGTGATGCCTGATAGAAAAACACTTGACCGCATGTTGTAGCATTTCTTTATCTTGACAAATCATCCCCTTATACAATTTGGTATTGTCAACAACCACAGGGGCTACAATTGGGTCGTGTTCTCTAATGCTATCTATTACATCCATATCTAAATTACTGAATGTATCTGAAGGTAATTCATATTCACGACCATCAAAGTCCAAACCCTCAAATTCATCGTCAGTCTCTGTTCTAAAATCCCTGTATTGATTATTAGCCACCATACCTTCATCATAACAGGCTGGTGCAACTGATTCAGGATCAGGGTCCATCGGGTCTTCAAATTGACTAAAGGGTTGTGCATTCAAGTTTATATCAAACCCTACCCTACTCACATTAACATATAAATCCACTAAGTTTGGGAGTGGCAGTGCGATTGAAAACATCAGATTCATTACTTGTTCATCAGGAATAGGGAATGGCATAAACCTTACTGATCCTGATGGTGTTGGATTA
This sequence comes from Lagenaria siceraria, assembly GCA_002890555.2. Lineage (NCBI taxonomy): Eukaryota > Viridiplantae > Streptophyta > Magnoliopsida > Cucurbitales > Cucurbitaceae > Lagenaria > Lagenaria siceraria. The sequence goes on from CM016485.1 coordinate 1,089,293, forward strand.
GGATGTCTATATATTATTTCTAACTGATTTGCTCTCATATCTACACCAAGTGACATCCCTACAATTTCAATGAACTGTTCAAAAATTATTTCACTGTTCACATTTATGCTAAAACCTCCACTAGCTGGTTGATCATATTCAACACCATCAATCATATGACCATTTGAAAATAACACAAATCCCAAACATTTGTCTGCCATTTTCTAAAAAAAAAAAACAATGCATTAATTTTTAAATTAAAAAACTAATACTAAAAAATCAAATATTATTAAGAAAACAAACAAAAATACTAACATTTTTGTATTAACAAACTATAAGCATAAAATACAAAAAAAAAAAAACTCTAATATTCAAATAACAAAAATATTATACTATAAATAAAAATATTCATAGTAAATGCAAAAAATATAATACTAAACATTTTTTCTTCAAGAATAGCATAAAACTCTAATATTAACAAAAAAAAAAAACCTAAGTTTTTCAAAAAATGTAAAATTTTTTTACTCAAATTAGTAATTTTGTATTACAAAACAAAAAGAGTCTCTAAACTTTTTTTAATTAAAAAACTAATACTAAAAAATCAGATATTATTAAGAAAACAAACAAAAATACTAACCTTTTTGTATTAACAAACTATAAGCATAAAATAAAAAATAAAAAAAAGACTCAAATAACAAAAATAATATACTATAGAACAAAGAAAAGTCTAATTTAATAGTAAATGCGATAAATCTAATATTATTTACCATGAAAACGAAAATAAGATAAAACATTAACATGGTAGATCTAACATAATATAAACAAGAATATTAAACTGTAAAAAAAAGAGCTCATAACATCAATCTATAAATATTCTTAAATTTAACGACGATTAAAAACTAATTAAGAACATTAAATGGGTTGTATAACATGATATAAATATATAAAAAAAATGTTTAAAAAACTAGTAATAAATAAAAAAAATACTCACAAATCAACGACGGTTCTAATATTTTTCTTCTTCAAAGTGGCAATAGTTTCTCGTTCTTCGTTATTTGTTATCAAAACAACAACAAAAACTACAAAAATATTGAAAAAATAAAATAGTATGAGAATATAGATAAAATTTATAATTAATTATAAAAATAAAAATTTAATAATAAATATACAAACCTTACAATATTAATTAAGCCGAAGAAGAAAAATGAGAGAAATTGATATTAGAAAAGGAAATGCCGAGAGTGAAAGCAAGAGGGAGTGAAGCCGGTGAAAGCGAAAGTGAAATGCCGAGAGTGAAAGCGAAAGTGAAATGCCGAGAGTGAAAGCAAGAGGGAGAAAATATAGGAGAGGGGTCGAGAGTTGAAGTCTCGACCCCCAAACACCCGTGATGCGCCTGCTGCCGTAATGCGCCGAGATGCCTGACGCCGTTCGCCGAGATGCCTGACGCCTGACGAGATGCCTGACGCCTAGAAGGGTAGCTAGTCGAGACTTGAAGTCTCGACTTTTTGACCGACTGGAGCTGCCTGACGACTGGATTGTCGAGACTTGAAGTCTCGATATTTTCAGCCTTTTCTCTTGGTCGAGACTTGAAGTCTCGACTTTCCCACTGCCACAACGTCCCTTCACCTGAAAAAAAAACTACAATATTTTTATAAATACTTTTAAAACTACAATATTCTTCTAATTATTTCTAAAAATCACAATATTCAAATAAAACATCCGTCCTCTCTCTCTTTTTTTTTCTTTTGACGTACACGTGTTGACGTTTTCTAATGAGCTCACACGTGTTTACTCCCTTTTTTTATTACTATTTATAGAAAAACAGAGAAGAAAAATAAAGTCATCCTGTCACATAACAGTAAAAACCAACCACAGTCAACCCCTATCATAGAAGGAGAGAACATAAACTGAAAAGACAACACAACTTTTTTCTTAGTCTATAGGAATATTAACAAAAGTAAAAAATATTAACAGAATTATCTAACTACATCCAAGGAGGTGTTTGGAGTAAGAAATAGAATAATGAAGAGTGAAGAGTTATGAAATCTAGGGAGTTGTAAACTTTTAGAGTGTAAGAAGTTGATAACATATAAAATTGATATTTTTTAGCAGTAGGACCCACTAACTCCTTAGGCCAAACACGAATAAAGTTCACTACTCTTACTTTCCAACTCCTACTTATAAACTCTTTGGATCAAACCCCCTCCTAAAGAATCCGATTTAACCTCCCAAAATAGACTGAATAGAACTATCTCTCAAAAGTCAACCCAAACCCCTCACAAGAGAGACAAAGATTTTTCTAGTACTACGAGAGTACCATATTCCCTGTAGTATGGAAATTTTTTTCAAAGAAATCGAGACCAACTCTGCCACATTGATGTTAAGCCCAAATCGAGACCAACCCTGCCACATTGAAGTTAAGCCCAACTATGACAATTCACACGAGGAGAGGAAGAAGAGGTGGGTGATCTAACAACCTTAACGAAAAATCACTAAACTGGATGAGTTTCATGAATTTCAGTTGATATTTGTTCCAAATTGTTGAATTTCGAATAGAATTTGTACGCAATGCATAAATTTTGACTAAACAAATTTGTTTGGAAGTCATAAATTTTGGCCAAAATTCATCTAATCTCATTGAAATTGACTGAGAACCAAGAGTCTTGCTCATATCTCACTGAAGTTTAAAAAAAAAAAAAAAAATCTAACTCTGTCTATATGACTCAAATATATTTTTAATCCTTCAAAACTATTGAAAATTATATTTATCAGTGTAAAATTGAGAATTAAATTAATTTTGAGTGATTTTAAAAATGACAAATTATTTTAACGATGTTAAAATCACTCTGAAACATGTCGTAAAGGTAACTTCACATTATCTAAAAGACAAAGGAGTCGCAAAAAAAAAAAAAAAAAAAAAATCCCAAAGAGAGAAACCATCACAACTACGATTAAACTTCACAGATATTAATTGTTATTAGTACATATGCTGCCTTGTATTTGTAATTGATATATTTACACAGTAATACAGAAATATCAGATTACTTTTTCATCAGTATCAAACCTATTGGCCAAAACTATGTGAACAAGAAAACATTCCAACATTGGAACCAATCTTTTGATATGGAATACATCCATTAGTTCAAGTACAGAAACATTCCAACACATGGTTAGTTAAATTTAAACAAGTGTCTTCCTAGACTTATTCTTATATCAAAATGACAAACCAGAAAACAAAAGGGTAGTTAAAGTTACTGTAATGGAAAGAGAACTTCTCATACTTACCTTGATGAAGTTCAACAGAAGTAAAAACTGGGCTTTCTCACATATGCATCTAAATCTAACCTGTCAAATGTTAATAATATTCTGGGAAGTCATGATGGTCAACGAGACCGAGATTTGTGAAGTCCTCATAGTCAGAGTAATTGATTCTTGTGAAGTCGTCATAATCTAAGAAATCGCTGTCTACTAAGAAATCATAGTAATCGCCATCAATGTCTGAGAAATCAGTCGAATCTTCATCACCAAAATTGGTAGTTTTGGTAGTACATTCAGGGTCATTAGGGATATGATCATGAGGCAGATGCAAAACTTTGACCCTTTCAGCACATTCTTTTTCCAATTGTCCGGCCAATTTTAAATTGAAACATTGACGTAAGTCAAGAGATTCTAAATCAGGACAGCCATCAAGAATGGCCTGCAATCCTACGTTAGTTAGGCCATTGCCAATTATCTGAAGGTGACGTAACTGAGGCATAGTTTCAGCAATAGCAAGAGCCTCCTCGTTACTCACCATATCTACCCTCCAATACTGTTCTTCGATCAGTTTCAGCGATTTCAGAAGAGGGCAACACCGTCCAATAGTTTTCAAAGTTTCCACATCAAATGAAAAGAAAAGGATGTCAAGATGCTCCAACAATGGAAGTCTCGAAACTGCTTCAGTCAATCCCTCATCTGAGATATCATAGCAATCTGCAAGCCGGAGTCTTCTAAGTTGATTTGAACTGCAACAAGTGAATATTTACAGAAAAAATCATCAAAATCAAGGAAATATGGAACTCATAAAAATATATGTTTCTAAACACACAGGCAGGCCATCAGAAAAAAACTTGTCAAAAAGAAAACATTTCCAAGCAAATCTTAAGCGACTCCCTAGTGACTTACAAGGGGCTGCTCTCCATTTTGGCTAATCATTTTTTACCCTATCAAATGGAAGACAAGAATAAAGAAAAATAAATGGGATTGCATATGCTCCATTGGGTTAAACTTCCACTGTCGGTGCCAAGGTAGAAATTTTAATGAAATACTTGACAATTCTGATGAAAAAAGAAAGAAATAGTATTTTCACAATAAATTGCAGCAATGACTGGCATTTAGGCATGCTCTCTTATATCAGAGAATACTACACAACTTCATGTTAAACTTGTCACCCACATGAGCAGAACAATACTTTATGAGGCAGCAAGCACACTTGGGAAAAAGAAAATTCAGATCTATAGCTGTTAGAATTTGGAAAATGACACGCCAAAATTGAAAATAATATTCCAAGTTCATTTTCATAGGCCATTACTTAACATTTTTTTTTGGATACAAACTCTGCCTTGTGTTAAAATTTTAAAATGTTTTCTACATGCAATAAATGAAACATCTGAACTTCAATCTATTCCACACTACCTTTATAGATGGTTCAAAATTAATTTAGTCCTAAACTTCCACACTTCCTTTAAATCCTTATACTTTCCACATACATCCTTTTGGAATGGAACCTGAACCATCTCTGAATTGTAGTATTACATGCATTACAGAAATATAACAGCAAATAACAAAAAGAACAGAACAACAGAAATCAAAAAGACTGGAACAAGAAAAGTCGAACATCACATCTGCAAAATAAAATCTATACTGCAAATTCAATATTCAATGACCTTTGTTAAAAAAAAAAATCAATATTCAATGGCCAGAACATCGAACTGACATTAGAATTGTTTCAACTGCACAAGATTTTAGACCGATTTCTCCATAGCCCTAGAACTAAAGAATCTAAAAGAACGTCAAGATTATAAAAACAGCCCGAAATAATGCGAAAGGCTAACTTGATCTTTTTCTCTTAACTTAAAAGCCCGAAATACAGAACATCGAAGTGATGCAGTGGAGCAAAATGAATCCATACCTCCGAGCGATGTATTGGAGCAACTCATCAGTGCCAAAGTACTCAATGTTGATGTCGATCAATTGACCACAACTACGGTCAACAGCGTGCTTGCACATGATCTCCAAATCGTGATCCATGTCGTAAGAATCACCCGAATTGTGCATATCGATGACACGCCACATGAGAGGATCCTTGCAGATCTTACGCCAGGAAGAGCAGACGTTTTGAGCGCTGGTGAGGATTTCAATGGCGCCTAGCCTCAGAAGAATCATAGACATTACTTCTGCAGGCAGTTCAAGCCAGTTCCTCGCTTCAGCTTCCGACTGAATAACAGAGCTCGACTCCATGAGATGGGAATGGATTAAACCAGCAAATAAGCAAATTGAATGGACACTCTATTGAATTTCTGAGGAAATGGCATAAATAGGGGACGTTTTGAAACGGAAATGAGGATCATTTATGTTAGGGTTTGGCCATGAAACCGCAATAACTGATTCTAATGACATTTGTATTCAAAATTTCAGTTTTCTGACACTCGGCCAAATATTATTGATACAATATGTTTTTAAATATAAAAAATAAACTAAATTATTTAATGCTATTTTCAAAAATATAAAAATTAGTCAAACTATTTATAAATATAGAAAAATTTTACCGTCTTTCACTGGTAAATCGCAATAGAATTTTATCGCGGTCCATCATTGATAGACAGTTCAATTTTTCTATATTTATAAATAGTTTGATATTTTTTCTATTTATAGTAATTTTTCAATTATTTATTAAATATAAAAAAAGTTTACTGTTTATGGGCAATACCGAAGACTTCTATAGCTGGAGCGATAAATTGTGATAGTCGTTTAAAATAAAAGTTTATTAGAGTCTATCGCTAATAGATAATGAACTTTTTTATATCTATAAATAATTTGATGTTTTTTTTGTTATTTATAAAAAAATTCTTTAGTATTATTATTTTTTTTTTTTAGCATATTAGGCTCATTATTATAGCGGTTGAGAAATTAAAATCGATGATTCAAAATTCAAAATTTAAAACAGACACGTGTCAACTTATCATAGAGAAGAATAATAAGAAACTTGTTTAAAAGTTACGGTGGTAATCCTCGACAAATATATGCATACGTACATATATATTAAGCTTATTTATTATACTTAAAAAAAACACGAATATTGTATCAATTTTCAAAATAGTATTAAATAACATTGTCAAAACTTACCAATTTTAACCAAAATAATATTAATAATAATAAAAATTACAGTGTTAGTAGTTATATATATATATATATATATTAAGGTTAATATTGCAATGTTTATATAAAATTGAAGGAGAATTTCACGAAGCTCGAATTGTTACCATTCGATGAATTTAGACGTAAAAAAGTTAATTTTTTGTTTTTTCTCTTAACTTGGATGGTATGTAAAAATAACCATTTTACCATTAGATTTTTCACTTGTGCATGTTGAGTTCATGCAAATATCGAAGAAGGCGTTAACATGAGCCCTTTTATTTATTTATTAATTTAAAAAGTCCTCTATATTTAGTATATTTAATTTTCAACCATGTTATTGATTAAATAATTATAACAATTTTTCTAAAAAGTACAGGTTTAAATACTATTTTGGTATCTGTACGTTTGACTTTGGTTCATTTTAGTCTAGGTACATTTAAAATTTTAATTTTAATTTTGGACCATATACTTTCAACTTTAGTTCATCTTGGTCATTTTATTTTCAAGATGAAAATGAGGGACAAAAATAGTCACTTTTTTAAAATACAATGAAAGCCTATGCTAGCATTTGCTCTATAAAATGTAAAAAGATATTCACATTGTATATTTTTTAAAGAAATTATAATTATAATTTAACAAATTTCAATAAAAAATAATCTCTGCTATAAAAAAAAAAGGAAAGAAAACTTAAAAGGACTCAATTTAAGTTTAATTAAAAGTATAAGGATGAAAATGAAATAAACACAAACTAGAAAGACCAAATTGGTATTTTAACATAATTTTTAATTTTTAAAATAAAGCAGTATAAGGCCGCCAAGGGGCATGTAATAGTAAGGTTAACATTTGGGAATTGAGGAGCGATGGCTTTCCCGCGCCGCCGGTTTGCCAATCCTTCATTCGCAATCACAATGGCTTCTTCTCCCAGAACAAACTCTCCATATCAGTTCCGTAGAATTTCTTGACGTCGCAAAAGCTTTCCCATCCACCCCTTCAATCGTTCGTTTACAGTGCGCCGTCCAGGATTCTCGTTACAAATTCATCATCTTCATGTTTTACAGGTGGTTCTCTCTCTTTTTCTTTCAAACTTTAGTTATAATGAGGTGAAATCATTTGAAATTTCGTTCACACGCAGATATTTGCTCCAATTTCGTAAACATTGAGATTTAGGGTTTCATTTCGGTTCCTGGGTCGTCATCGATGTTTCTGCATTGGATAGTGGTTTTGGAAATTTCCCGTAAACTTGATCTTTTTGCAAAAGAAATGATTTCATTAATGGTATGAAATTACAAAAGAAGGGGAGACCCCAAAGAGGAGCTACGAAGGACCTTTCCAATTGGAAAGGAGCATAGTAAAACTATAGTGGTGAAATAAGGGGAAGATTTACACTAACCCACAACCGTATTAACTATAGCATAAAAAAATCTATAGAGAGGGATTTCTTTCTCTTGGAAAATTATTCTATGTATTTATTGTTATAAATTCCCGCAGAAGGCTCTTAAAAATTTCTCTCAAATCATCCTTTTCTCCTTTTTGTAGGGCTGTCCACCAATGGTGTATCAGAGGAGGAGATTAGGATCTTCCAGGAGGACTGCTTGCCGATTGAATTTAGAGAGAATTTGGTTCCAAAAGGATCTTGCAAATGTACAAGAAGGCAAAAGGTGACTCTGTGATTCAGATTGCTGTTTCCACATAGAACACCAATGTGGAGACAAAACCATATGGGCAATCTTCTTTGAAGCTTTTTATGAGTATTAATGGCTTCGTGTGATAGCTTCCATAGAAAGAACTTTACCTTTTTAGATAGTGCCCTTTCCAAATCAAATCATAAATAGGCAAAGCGTAATATGTGTTAGGGGGACAATATCACGCAAGAAAGAACTGTTGGAGAAGATACTATTCAGTTCCGGCTTCCATAGTCCTCTGCCAAGGACTATGGGGTAAGGGATTGTGGCCAAGCATTGTTTAAGATCTCCAAATTCATCAATTTCTGAATCTCTTTGGTTTCTTCTCAACCTCAAATTTCAGAAGCCCGAATCCGCCATTATTTAAGAGATTATAAGTTACTAAGGGAATGTGTTTTATGTTTTGGATGATGAAGATTGCATTTAGCAGGTAACTGATGAATGATTTGCTATGTTCTAAGCTTATTTGTAAATCTGGTGTCATGAATTTCTTATATTCTCTCATTATCTTGAGAAAGTACACCGCTCTTTACAAAAGTCATATGTTTAACTGTGTATTTGTCTGTCAATCTTTAGTTTTGAAGATAGATTAAATGACTGTCTGTAATTATATACTTATTACAAACAGTTGGAAGTGTTTGATGGCCATGATAGCTTACTGGATAATGCTAGTTCAACTTATGTTTGCGTTTTGAATTGGTATAATTTCAGCTCATATTGATGGCTTATCTAGGATTCTTCCTCTTTTAATTTGCAGTTATTAATCTCTTGCACATTAATCTGATATTTGATTTAAATTGTCTAGTTGGGTTCCTATTCTATTAGTTTTAAATATTTTAGACGTTATTCTGAAAAAACAGGATCATTTTTCAGTGTACCTCATGTCATATTCGTGCCTTTTCAGCTGCAAGCTCAGCCCCAACTAGGCTGTCAAGTTTTTCATTCTATTCACCTAAGTTAATCGGTATGTGTAGTTGTTTATACATGCTGCAGTTTTTGGTTTTGTACATTTCATTTGTAGTCTTAGTCCTACTTCTTATAATACAATTCACTGTGATATTAGAGCTTCACGTTGAGAAGTTTGTCTCGTGGGGTTTAAAAACAGTGGTATATCAATTAGAGCTTCATGAAACCCTTTTGATTATGAGGTGATCACTTGGATGAACTTTGGAAGTCAGTGGCTCTACATAGTACATGTACAACTTTGTTTTGAGCTTCATAGTCTCTTGTTGGGTTCTATATTTCTCTTTGGACGTTGGTGACGATTTTTTTTTTTTTTTTTTTTCCTGTAATTGTACATCAGATCTTATTGTACTTGACCAACCTCCTTCCTGTGAACTTGTTTTTTTGGATGCCCTTGTATTCTTTCAGTTTTTCTCAACGAAAGTTCAGCTCTTTATAATATACGTTAGGTCTTGTCTACATACAAACATGCTCTCTTATTGTTGTGAACACATTAGCGATCAAAAAGTTTAGAAGATCCCTTTTCAGTTTTTTCTATCTTCTTCCTTTAAGCCAAAACATGGAATGTGTGTGTGCATGTGCCTGAGATTGCTGAAATCTCAATATGACAATACAATACCTCAACCAGGTCTATACACACAGGTGTATGCTTGCTTTTGTTTGTTTTTCAAATGTCTCATTCATATATCTCTCTCTTTGTTTATCATCTAATTTCTGAATGACATACAACATTCACTGCAACAGTATTGCTGAGGGCATTTTGGCCCTTTTCCTGCTTAATTTTCAGCTATTTAGCTCATTCATTTGATTCTTTCTTTCAGATGCCAAGGGAATCACAGGAGCTGTTAGATTTGATTTGTCGTTTGGCCACGATGAGATTGTGTAAACTGTAAACTAAAGCTCTGATAGGTTTTTGGTCTATTGTATCTGTTGGTGACATTCAATCTCACCTTCATGTGTTATAATCTTGTTGACCACTTCTATTTCCAATTTTTTGAGGAAAAATGATATAGAAGAATGACATTTTCTTTCTAGGCAGCAGAAACTCATAGCTCCATGTTTTGTTGATCCTCTTTGTTATAGTTCAGACCATTTTTCAGACCCTTTTTTTCCCTCTTTTTTTTTTTTTTTTTTTAATTTTATTTTATTATTATTATTATTTTAAACATGAATCTCTCCTATGGAAGTTTCCACTACGTGGTATGGTTCAGTTTAACCATACTTACACCTGAAGCTCTGTTAAATAGGCTGTTTGATTTTGCTGCAAGCAATGTTACTCTTGTTCTTGAAGTGAAGGTGCTTGAATTCAAAGTTTATCATATTTGGAAAACTATTGGAGTAAGATGAATTATATGATTAATAGTGTATTCGCAATAACTTGTGAAAAAATGTTTTTTTTTTTTTAAAACAAAATCAATTTTTCTGTAAGTACTTTTAGGAGATGTGATCTTCATGGGAGTCCGGAGGAGAGCTTTTATGCAATGTATTTTATTTCAGTATTGCGTAAGTGGGTGGCAGAAAGTCCATATGGCTGTTGAAAATAACATTATATCGCATATTTTCGAATGAATATTGTCTTGTTAAAATTACATTTTTATTCTCGAGTTTTTGAAGAATAAGTGCTTAAATTTTTAAAACATTAACTTTTTAATCTCCCAATTTATTAGAACAGATGCATGTGATCTATGAGTTTTTAAAATATACTCTTTTAGTTTGTGAATTTTTAAAAATAGGTTTAAATTTCGAAATTATAAATTTAAATCATGAACTAATAGTCGTATCAATTTAAATTCTAAATTATCACAAAATGTATTAATTTACACTCTCAATTTATGTTTTGTCGGGATAAACATATTTTCAAATATAATCTTTATAAATGATCTAAACTAATTTACTTATAATAATTTAGAGATTTAATTGAATAATTATACAAATCAAACTATATTTTTTTGAACTTATTCTAAAGAAATGTGTTAGAGTTCAGAATTTGAATTTGATATAATTACCAAAGTTGAAGGGTGTAAATTGAATTTTTTTTTCAAGTTATTATTATTAACCGACTGCATTTAATTAAACATCGGCTAAAATGCTAACAAATGAAGAATAAGAAAAAGAACCCCCATTAAAACATATGCTTTCGACTAAAATTTCAGAACCACCGCACATGAAATAATTCAACCAAAAGTATCGATAAAAACCAAATCAAAGATTGAAAATTTGTAAATTAACAAAACACCGAGTAAAAAAAAATTAAATTAAAAATCAGTATTCTCTCCCACTGTTATTTTGTGGCGGCGGCGGCTGCTTTGTCGCCGGCAGCAACTGCTCCGGTGTTGCTGGTTGTTGAAGTATACGCGGTATATCATTAGTGTCTAATCCATAGTAAGTACCAAAGCAGTCAAGCCGTTGACTTGATGATGATTGACCCTCTGTCATTGGCAGTTGACTTAGACGATTCACCCGGCCACCTCAGCGGAAGAATATTTACATCTTTTGGCTCTGATACTACGTAAGTTGAAAGCTCTCGTCGAGCGATCGAGAGTTCAGTTTGAAGATCATTAAGCCTCTTCTGAAGAATTGGTATAAAGCCAACGCAACCATGTACAGGATCAATCTGCCAAGCCTCTGCCTCGTAGATCAGAGACTTAGCGGCTTGGTCTCGCTCATCAGAGTTCAACTGATTAAGAAGCTTACAAACGTTACTTGCGCCGTAAATTCTATGTACGGCTTCAAATTTTTGAAACTGGTCTGCTGGAAAATGTGTGGCAAAAATGCAATCTGGAAGACATTTTCTTCTAAGAAGATTTACATGCTGCACATGGTGAGCCATAATTAATTGGAAGCTTTTGTGATTGGGAATTAGAGGAACTCATATTAATTAATTCTCTTAAGTTTCTAATAATCAAAATACACTATAGCCAAATGCTATTTATATATAATAATCTCTTTATCCTTTTCCTTTTTGGGTTTATCTTTTAGGATGAATAAATTTAAGATTATATTGTTATTTGAAATTTCAAGATAAAAGTTTTTTTTTTTTTTTTTTTTTGGAAAATAAAAATAAAATAAATTTTTTTAAATGAATAAAAATAAAATTTTAAAAAATATTTAATTTTGAAATAATTTATTTTTAAAATAAAAAAAAATAAATAAACTATGATTAAGTGAAGGCTTTTGGTATTGAGATTTAGAGGAACTCATATTAAGTGGTTGTTAGGGTTTCTATAATCACAATAATATTCACATCCAAATTCTATTTATATATAATAATCTTTTTATCTTTTTCTTTTTTTGGCTTTATTTTAATCTATTAAGATGAATAGTTTTAAGTGTATGCATGTTGTTTTAAGTTTTGAATTTATTTCAATTATATATAATTAATTTAGACTATTTCTCCGTTGAAAACTTTTATATTACAGTGTTTTTTAATTAAAAAAAAATCTCATTGAACTTATAGGTACTAGTCATCTTATCTACTTCTAAGTTAAATTTGGTCCATTCATCATTTACTAAAAAAATTAAATAAAGAATTGATGAAAATTAATTTAGTATTTGGTTTTTAAAATGTTATTATTACTTATTCAATGAATGTTAACTTTTTTTTTTTTGGTACTAAAATATTTTAAATTTTAACAAATAATATTAGCCTACTTTTTAAACTCGTACTAAATTAAAAGATACGTTTATTTTAAAAATAAAGTTACATTTTATACTTTGAGAAAAATCTAGAAAAACATTTAAACATATCAATAATTTTTAGAGAATGATGAATTTAGTTGATATACTCTATCAATACCAACATAGTGACATGATCTTTATACCATTAACTTCAAGTTTTGAAGTTCAATCTCCCACTTCACATATTATTTTAAAAAAATAAATCAGAGAATGATAATTAGCTAACTTGCAACAAAAGCAAAAATAAATTCTCCACTAAAAATGAAACTGTGGTGGAAATTGGAAGATAAAAGAAGATATGAAATTTCAAGTATTGTCAAAAAGACAAAGATTCAACAAATAAATTTGTGTTTATAAAGGGCAATGTATTACAAACTTAGTTTAAGTTTGTGAACTTCATCAGTCTTAACATGCTCTTCATATTCCAACTGTAACTCTATAGAAACAAAGACAACAAAACTGCCTCACAGGTGGTTCGGTATAATTCGCTGAACGGGTTGCAGACGGGGAAAAGAACTCGCCATTATATTTAAGCTTGAAAATCCAAGAAAATATGCAGTTTCTGCAAAAGCAACTCGCAAGTACCGAAAGGGGGCTTTTCATCAGTGATCCAATCTTTCTCAAGAACACCAGACTTGGCACTGTTCAGCATCTCGTTATGGAATGCAGAAACAATGAGATAGATTGAGGCCCTCAATACATCTGCAATTGCATATGCCTTCGAGTGCAGTGGACCGCTTTTCTTTTTACCAACTGAAGTATCTACTCTTCTAATACTCGATGTTGCCCATTTAATACCAGCCGGGCCGAATAGATCATGTGAAGATTGTATACTAGTCTTCTTCCCCATCAGCACTTCAACAGCAAGCAGGCAAGACAACAGTGTTGACATAACAGTAGCATTACTACCAGAGAGCTGGGCAACCCCAAATCGATCTTCCACGTGTGAGCGTGCAGTCAACGTAGAAACCGTTCGGGCACACCATGCATACAACTGCAAAGTTTAGCAAGCACGATCGTTACTTATATCCAATGACCACACAGATGTTCACAGCAAACTTGTTTCATTTACAAAGTTCAACGACATTAGAGCTCTAAAAATAGAGGACCTCATGCCACCATGTAATAAAATAAAGGGATAAAGAACATAAATGTAATGCCATGCTGTCTTCTACATTGGGCAAGCATAAGAATTTGAAAGTGAATGCATGCAAATGAGTTTGTCAATCTTAAAATGCTTCCCATTGCTTTCCAATCCATCCTGAGAAGGAAGAATACAGGTACCAGGCCATTGAACTTTCGTCCGCAAACGTTTTAACAGAAGGATTTGCCATGAGTCCATGACAACCAAGGTTTTCACCAAATGTGTACCAGGTACCAGGTATCATAAAATGTGTACTATAATACTATGCAGACATGCGAATACGTGATGGATGGAGAAGGATTTGCCATGACAATGAAGATTTTCACACAGTTAAACCTTTCACATTCTTTCCTTCAACAGATTTTAAAATCTAGGGTACCATATAAGAACAGAGTAAACATTGATTCCAATCCAGAAAAACCTATATACAAAGATTCTAGGATTGATAAGTAAAATCCACTGCAAAACTCCCATAGAGATTTAAACAACCCCCCCCCCCCAACACACACAACAACCAACATCAGAATATCAAAATAAAACTAACAAGCTAAAAGAAGCAATTGAGAGAATAGTTATATATAGTCCAATTAAAATCTATCCCCAACCTGAAAGTTTTTAAGAGTTTCCAATTGTTTTATGTCGAAGTGAGAGTCCTTTGGCGGTAATAACTGTTTGGAAAGTTGGGAGGTTATGTCTACAGCACCTTCCAAACCTTCACCTAAGTTGAGGGCAAATTGCTCCAGAGGCTTCAAGGATATGGATATAACTCGCTTGTACGTCTCACCTGTTTCTTCAAAAAATGCAGCTCTCCTCCATATATCGACGTTAGTCTCACAAACCATGCAGAGATCAAGAAATGCAAGATATTGCAAAAGAGACCCTGAGTTGCTGTCCTCCAAAGCTGCAAAGAGATACTCACTAGGATTTGTTTCCGCAGCTGCAGATCCCTTTGGAGGTGCAAAAGCAAACCTCTTGGTGTGTAGGACCTAAAATTACAAAATCAATATTCACATAGTAAATTACCAAAAAGCAGGCCCGACAAAAATTTATGTTACAAACTGGTAAAGAACCAATTAATGGCAGAACAAAAGAGATTAAATCCATGGAGGGCAGCAACATTTTTATTGAAAAAATACTGTACAAACAAATTGTTGCTTTAAGATAGTGACTCAAACTGGAGTGGAGAATCTATCCCTTTGTGACAACTTTTTATAAGAATCTAGTCCATCTAAAGCATAAAACCTCCCATTTTCTTCCCCAATAAGATGGAAGGGTTATTTAAATTTAAGTTAAATTACACAAAGCGCCCCAGTAACTTTGGAAAAAAATTCAATTATGCGCCCAAACTTTGAAAAGTTTGAACCCTTAAACTTTACAATTGTTTCAAAATACACCCTTGGAGATTTATTCAATAATGAAAGCTGGAAATTGATGTGACCAAGGGTAAAAATTAGAAGGCACAATAGACATCATTTACAAATCAATTTTAGCTATGTAGTTGATTAAAAATCATTATTACCATTCATTACAATTACAACTCAAAAGATACCCATGGCATCATTTACAATATCATTTATATTATGAATTTTTATACCTCAACTATCAATGTCAATTTACATGAATGCTGTAGTAAACAATGTGTACTTTCAAAATTTCTAGATCAACAAGCGCTTCAAATTAAATCAATCATTTTAGAGAGAGAGAGAGGAAAAAAATGTCAAAAAACTCTCAAAAGGGTATTTTTGGAACAATTTTATAGTTCAAGAGCTAAAATGAAACTTTTAAAGTTGAGGGACATAATAGAAACTTGCCCCAAAGTCGGGTGTTTTCTTAAATTTATGTGCAATGCTTCCTTTTCTGCAAGGGAAGTCCCTTCGTAGAATTTATGACAAGATGGTAAAAGTCAAGTCACAGAGTTTCAAGTAAATGGTCTTTTAGAATAGTGCTTCCATAACCATATAACCTATTAAAGCTCTAAAAACTCTTGTTCAAACCAGTATCAAGTTCAGTAATAATTGCCTTAAAATTAAGTCTAGCAGATTACTAGAGGGGGAAAATTCATCAAACTCAAAAGTCACAAGAAAGTTAGACTATCTGCTGCAAGCCACAAAGTACTCAACCAAATGTTCTCAATGTGTAAATCACAGTCATAATGGGGTAGTTCAAGTTAGTTTATTTGAAGTCTCAATATGGCGTCATGGAATGTTTGAATTGCCATTTAACAGTTCCCACTGTGTGAGATGAATCGTGAAGAAGGGAAAAAAAACAATATAAATAATAAATGATTTGGTACTTGGTAGATTAGAACAAGAATATGAACTTTTCAAAAAGCCATCAATCCCACTTCAAAAGCCTAAAGGGTACTACAACATGGCTCGCTTAATGACATTGATGAGAAAAGAGAGCATGAAAAGCCAAGGGACATTAAAGTGGTGATCCATAGGTAAGGATTGTTGGAACACCGATATAATTTTGAGGAAAGATATAACCAGTGGACCCACTTAGTTAAGAGTACACATGGTCAAGATACATGATTTAAGCAACAGATCATAATTTGGCTATCAATTTCTTATGCCACTCTAGTTGTAATGATAGTCGTTCTCCAAGAGATTGTAGAGCATCAAAATTGTCAGCGAAATAAGGCATGAGATTATGATGCCACAAACATAGTTGATATTGGTTATCGAACCTAAAGCACAATGTATGCACAATGAACTAACCCGATGTAAGTGGTGAGTCAATTCCCAAGAAAGAAATACTGCAAAGCTTCCAATGAATAGAATGGCCTGGTTAGCAATGAATTTCCTGACTGTAACATTTCTCTTAAGTTGATCCGGCAGAAGCACCATTAATACTGCTGACAATAGGAAAGTTGCAGCAGAAAGTTTGGAAGCCAACGTGGTAGCTGATGGAAAACCCATCTTGAAGCTGAAAAAGGGGGGACGCTGTTGATAAAAGTATTTGCAATCAGTAAACCAGAAACTTAAAATTTTGACCATGAAACATGCAAGAACACAAATACCATAGATAAGTCATGAAGTAAATATGGTAGCTTAAAGTTCTTCTGAACTAAAGCACATCAAACGAAAACAACACTGGCTTACATTATAATAGTGAGTTAATGATTGAATAAAAAAGTCCTCAAAATGAACAAATAGGCAAAAATTGTGTATAAACAATCAACAACAGATATCTAACTAAAGCAGAGACTTAACCACTATAACAAAATCACTAATTGTAGAATAATACTATAAAATCTAGAAATGGGTTAAAATTGAAGAATGTATTTTATTAATCACAAACATTACATGACAGAGAGAGTATAAATCATTGTCATATGGAGAGGTTACCAAACCATGCACGATAACACAATCTATGGAAGAAACGCATATACAGGATAAGCCTAAACTGCTTGTGGATAATTAAGAAGTATCCTCCCAAAGTTAACCATAAATGATAACAAAAGAAGCAGGAAGGCGTACAGTACTCATAATCTCCAAAGTTCTTTTCTAATGCATCCTAAGAAATACTTATTCTTATTCAACATAGTTCTCAAAGCTGCTGTCATAACCATTAAGATCCAACGATATTTCCTTCTGCAGAGGACATCTTACAAGTATCATCTGTTTTCAATAATAAAGTATCAAACTAATATCACATCTTGTAAGTTGAAATCAAGAAATACCAAACAAACTGGAGCAAGAAATACATTACTCCAAACAAACAACCTGAGCCGGTAGTTCCCTCTCAAGTACTCCAAACTTCCAATAGAAAGTATAAACATATGAACAACTAACAGTCAGTTAAACAATCAAAATGTATGCAGTGCAGCAGTGCCATGATTTTCGACAATAAATCCCAGTTGAAACTAAGGCCCCATCTGTAAAGTTTGGAAATAAAGCATATACTAATTCTTTGCATTCAAACCCTAGTATTTCAGATGTAAGACGATCAAAACACCAATTACCAGTTCAAAAAACCCCATAACAACCTATATTCTGAAGGGTTCACATAAATAGCTATTTCTCCATACTCAAAACCAGCCGAGTATATTATAATTCCTCATTATAACTTCCCACGTTCCACTATTCTAGTAACCAGACAGAAGATAAACAATAAAATTACAAACGGAGGACCGAAAACTAACCTGTATGATTGGGAACGTTAGAACCCATCTTTTCTTGTAAACATAGAAAAAGCCATAAATCAGACCCATTAAGAGACCCGTATGCCACGCACTTCTAAGACCATCTGATTTCCCCCAACATATGGAAACCGCCGCCAAGGAACCTGAAACCGCAGTTGCCACTACAAACAGAACCAGATATAAAGAAACCATAGCCCGACGGCGAAAATCCTTCGAAGCCGACGCCGATGAAGCATTTTCACCGCCTGAAACTACAAGAAACCGAACGAGCCCAAAAGCGAGCTCAAGCGGCGCGGCAGGTCGCTCGAGCTGGGGGCAAGCAAGAAGAGAAAGGGAAGCAGAGAAGAGGAGCTGAGAGAGATGAAATGTAAGAAAAGTAAGTAACCCAGTGAGCAATGAAGCAAAAGGGGCAGATGGGTTCCTAGTCCCACTTGAGGAATTGGTAATAGAAACAGAAGAAATGGCTGAAACGAAGATTTTGAAGAGGAAAAAGACGACGGTTGAAGGAATGGACTGCCAAATAAGAAAACCCAGAAAGCGATTCTTGACAACCATTTCTGGGGGTCCGAAAAACGGAGAAGACGAAGGCATCTTCAAGTGGGTTTGTGTTTACAGAATCAAAATCGAAGCCCACGGCGATGTTCGTTCTTGAGAGTTGAAAATAATCAACTGGGTTTGCTTGCTTGTAAGGAATTTCAGAAGCGAGTTAAGTGGTGCGATGCTTCAAAGGGGATTTCAATTTCCATCTCCGAATTCAATTTGTTTGTAGCGCACAAGCCTCGACTATAACTACAAGCTCCTTTTAGGGGGGAAACCACAGTACCTCGTTTTGTTTCTTAAGAAAAAATATATATATTGAAATTTGAAGAAAATAAATAATAATTTATTTTGTTTTCACATTTATACCTTCGAAAATTATATATTTCATTCACATTGTCTCGTTTGATAATACTTGATTTTTCCTATATAAAAACTATTCTCATCTTTATATTTGATATCCACTTAAGAAATTGACTAAAAATTCAAATATACTATAAAAAAAAAAGTGAAAATATAATTAAAAAATTAAAAAAAATAAACATTCAATTTTAAAAAAAATAGTATTGTTATCGAACCTGATTTAAAATTTAAACTTTAGTGGATTTTTTTTTTATAATATATAGGATGGAATATTGAATCTCTATTCTGTTTAATTTTTTTTTACTTATAATTTTTAAGAAAAAAACTTGACAACGAATTGGAATGAATTCTTTTGATTGACCATTACTAAAAATTTGACACATTTAATTTTGAAAAATAAAAAATGGTCATTTCTCTTCTTTATTTGACATTTACCTCGATTGTAAGTTTAATATTAAATTTATTTAGTTGTTCGATTTTAACGTGTTATTTTATTTTAATCTGTAAACTTATAAAAATATCTATTAATTTATAAATTTAGTGGTTGAATGGTGAGAAGCAGGTTTATTCTATGAACATAAAAATAAATTCAATTATATCCTTAAATTTTGTCTTATTTTAATTATTTTTAGTAATAATAATTGACAGTAAGCCAAGAAAATTTAGATATGCTTGGACAAAATTATTCTTACACATTAAGTAAACTAGTAAAGTGATCACTTTGAGAAGTCCAGAATTTTCACCACCCTTCCACCCATTTGGTCATTTGGAAAAAATAAAAAATAAAATTTCATTTTGTTTATGATAAATTTCAAATTATGTCATTTTCTAATGAAATTACATCATAAATATAATATAAAAGTGACGACTCATAATTATTAAACTATATTTAAGTTGTTAAGTTGATATGCAGCAATCATGCACTCAATAAACTCTAATGCAGGTGATTTGAAAGTAATTCAGATACTAAAATTTTATAACTATTTTACTTTTTTATGTTAAAAAAATGAGCTTGTAAATAGTATTTGTACTCAATTTTCTTACTTACTTTTAACGTGGTAAAGACTCATGCCATTTTTTATATTAAAAAAAATTCAAAATTCAAAATTGGATTTTGTTTTTGAAATTTTGAATTTAATGTGTCTTTAAAAAGATGAAAAGCTTATCGAGATATTGCTATAACGTTTAAAAACAAAAAAGTAAAAGCAACATATTATCAAATGAAACTTTAGTTTTTGAAAATCGTGTTTGCTTTCTTACAATTTTTTTTTTTGTAATAATTTTCTCAACCTAATAAAATATTTGAATTTTAAATTCATAAATAAAATTTTAAAAAAAAATAATTAAATTTTCAGGTTGACTTCAGAAAACATTTAAAAAGTGAGTAACAAAGTAAACAAATCCACAAGTAAAAATTAGCGATAATCGTAAGCTTAAAAAAAAAAATTCCTTCTCATTTTTTAATCATGAATTTCACATTTTTTAAAAGAAAACATTTTTTTTTAGTCTGAACTTGACCCTTCCACAAAAAAAAAAAAAAAAAAACAAACAAACAAATTTCATTTTTAAAAAATTAAATTGTAAATTTAATCCATATAATTTATATAATCTATTCTAGGAACTATTTATAAATTTTTTACCAAACTATAGAAACCACCAAATTTGTAATTTAAATTTTTTTAATAACATTGGTAAAATGTAAATAACAGCAAAATTAATATTTATATACTTAATTTTTAGAAACCAAATGATTAAAAAAAAAAAAAATTGTCAACATGTAATCTGGAAAGAAGGAAACAACACTAATTCAATTTCATTAAATACAGAAGACATTGAAGAATTGCTATGGATCATTCGTTCTTCTTGAACACACATGACTTAATCTACCTTTCTCATGGCTATTAAACTAAACCAGGTGGAAAAACCATAAACACAAAGTGAGGTTTATACATTAATCACAACCTAAACTTCTTGATCCCTAATTCAAACTATCAACTTTTTTCATCTAAACTTTCACACAAGATTCATGGATAAAGCAAGAACGACGGAAATTTCTATCAAACAAATGATCCTGTTCTCGAAACTTGAGACTGTGCATCTTCGAATTGGTCGTCATCGACTTTCTCGGAGCTCAAACTTGGTGGAATGAAAGATCTGAACACTTGTTCCATGTTGGGAACTTCCTTCAACTCATTGCGAGCGACTTCAAGAGCGGTGTTGGCGAAACCTCGATAGAATTTATTGTGACAAAGGAAGGCAAATATCAAGGAAATTATGGGGAGTGGAATTAAGATTGGAGCATAGTAGAATTTCTTCACCCCGAAGAAACCGAACATGGTAAGTTGGTACAATAGGAGAGACGCTACGATACGATTGAATATATGTGGCCACATTCTTCCATAAGTCTCATAGGAAGGAACATAAACTTTCAGGGCCTGAAAAACAAGGTCATACATTAACACAACAAAAGAATGATCCAAAAGGCAGAAAATCGGCTAAGTTGTAACATTTTGCCAATCGGTTCTATGATCGATTTACGTTACCTGATTGCGAAGAATAAGCCATCCAAGACCAAAATATATGACGCCAAACGGGACAATCAGCGGTGTTATGATGGAATAGCAGAGGACTATAGTAAAAATGAGCAAGTCACCAGGAATTCTAGTTCCATAACCAAGATCTCCAGGAGTCCAGGCATCCTTCACATCAGCTTCACATTTGCAAAGGAATTTCTTCTTCAAATGGAATATGATAAGAGGAACTATCCTAGATAGTTCAAGACCATAACCGACGAAGAACCTAAGGTGCATGATAGAACCAAAATCAGTTTGCTAGTAACGATCGGTAAAGTTAGATTCTTAAGCTACACTCACTAGAGATATAGAACTACTAATGGTATCAACAAGATTATTCTAATACATTTAGGTTTGAGGATCATTAATACATGCATAATATATAAAGAATGGTTAAAAAGTAAGTAGGCTTCACAAAGGCTGAAAAACCAAAAATGAAGTTGAACGATCTTAGAAGCGAAGCTTACTTGAGAGCCACAAAGGTAAGGAAGAAAGTTGCACTGCCTGGGAGACTACTTGCCAACAAGGGAACAAGAGAGTTTGGATCTTTCTGGATGCTCTTGAATGTTCTGAACAGTGCACCACTCAAAGTGACTCCAAGGAACACGTTCAACACCGTGAAATAGAAATATTTCCCAGAAGCAGCCCTCTCTGCATGTCCCTCTGAAGGAATTCCCTCAGATTTAGATAGAAAGAGCAGTAACTTAGGCAGCAGAGCCAAGAAGATAATCAGAGCTAACTGAGGTAAGTAAGCTTCTAAAATTGCCTTGACTGCACCTATGTTCACAACTGGCTTCAAAAATGGCAGAAACTTCCTCAAGTTATCGAGCGTGGTAACAGCAGAAACAGCGGTAATCGGAATCATGTAGAAGAAAATCATCAGGGCCACAACAACATACACAACATACTGTCTAACTTGCCTCTGAATAAAATTTATATAAAGATTAGGCCAGATAAGCTGGCGGGGTTCGGGAGCTGCCAGAACGGTCCATTTATCAACGATTTGTGCATGTAAGTTTTGAGCTGCAGAAGCTGCAGCTGTCCGGTTATTAAAGAAGACTAAAGCAGCATTCTTCTGCTTCTCTCTGAGAGTACCTTTCTGTTCAGATTCCAATTTCGGAACTAGCTCATTGATCTTCTCAGAGTAGAATTCTATGCTGTCAACTTTTTTCCCAATAAGACCAAGGAGGCCAGTTTTATGCGTTGGCCTTACACCTTCTGGCTTGGCTTCTGTTTTTGAAGCTGTAAAGACAGCTTCGGACCGTTCGAGCTTCTTCTTGTATCCTTCCAACTCCTCCCACAATTTATTAACCTACATTTGAACATTTACAATCTGTCACATAGAAATTAAATGTGGAAGAAATCTCTCTTAAAAAATAAGTGTGAAGAACTCAAAACTGTTACTCATACAGAGTAGCAAGTATGATCTAATCTGTTGCACTTTTTCTTGAAAATGTGTTTCACACAAGTCACATCTTATCTTAAATATCCTAGAAGAGACATCTTATCCTACGTATCCTAGAAGAGAAAGGTTTCAATGGAAAAACCATAGACGATAATGTTACAACAGCAGATTCTATTCATAGCAACAGACTATAGTGTGGAAGAACCCAAAACTATTATTCACCCCGAGTCAAATTTTATTTTGTTTGTTTCTGTTTTCCTTGGATTTATTGAACACAATTCACATTTTTGTGCTAAACATCCTACAGACAAAAATTTCAACAAGAAAAAATAACACATCAGTTCGAGAAGAAGCAAAAGTAAGAAGATTAAAGAAACTGAACTACTGAGTCACAAGCAATCTTGAGATAATGAATGACTAAGGTTCAAAAAGTGAAAGGTTGAACAAACCTTTTTGTTGTCCGTGACAATCATCGATCGATAAAACGTATCTGGATAGATATTCTTAAAAAAGGAATCAACCTGTTCCTTCCTAGTTTGACCCTCAGGAACCGGAGGGATATCTCTAACAATAATGGCAAATTGTTCAGCCTTTACTTCTGGAGCCATTAGAGCTTCAGCTCTCAGAGCTGAGACATGATTATAAGCTTTCCATGTCAGGTAGTAAGCCACAAAGGAAACCCAGTAAGTGGCTAATAAGAAGGCCCAAAGCCGATTACTCCGCAGCTGCATATGAAAACAAGTCAAAACTCAAATCTGAGAACCAAAAAGGCCAAGCCTCCAGTTCCCTGTTTTCCGAAAGATAAGAACTCAACATTTTTTGTTTTTCATTTTCTAATCCAAACGCCTTTATGTATTAACTAAAGAAAGAAAACATGATTAACAAAATCCTTATCAAACAGGACATTAATGTTGCTTACATTGATATTTCCCATGGATAAATTGTCAAGTTCACTGAAAGTCCCAACACTTTGAGTATTGTTCATATTAGCAGTCTTAATACCATCATCTGTAACAGCAATTGGAATGAGAACTGGCAGCAGAACAACAGCCGACAACACAAAAATCCCCAGCACTGAAAAAAACATTCCAATAGCAGAACGAAATGAGAAACAGAGCAACAATAGAATAAACACCCAAGAACAAAAAGAAACAGAAACATTCTAAAGAAAAGGAAAGAAAAACAAACCAGTGGCCAAGAACACAAAGTAGACAGCAGAATCAACCCCAGACATAGAGATCACATCCTTCTCAGAAGAAGACAGAGCTTCCACAATCCAAGCAAACGGGCTCCTAGTCCTGGACCCGCCGGTCGGATCCAGACCCTTAAGGATCCGATTTGGGTAGTAAATGACATGGTTGCCAGGTCTTGAAGAAAGCCAAGCGAAAATAAGCATCAAAACCAGAAATATCACAAAAGACGTCCCTAAGGACGTCAAAAACGAAGAGAAATCCATCTGGGTCTGTTTCTAAAACCCCAATTCCTTGAGCTCCTGAGTGAATCTGAAGAAACTCACCTGGAAAAGAAGCTTAAACACTCTAAGAATGCAAGTAAAGCGGAATTTAAGGGGTTTCTTTGATGGGTTTTTTCCGTTTCTTTTATGGGTCATTCAAAGAGGGACAGTAACCGTTGAGAGACGGTGGTTGGAAGTGGGATATTTAAGGAAATGGCATGGGGAAGAGAAAGAGTGAGCTTAAAAATCTGGGTGTGTGGGATTGGGGATGAAATTTTGGATGATTTGGAGTTAGCTGGTTGTGGGGTTGGGTCCGTGTTTCATCGTTTTCTTAATTGCTTTTTTAAAAATTCAGAGAGAAAAGAGAGAGAGTAGAACTGTTGAAGAAGCGGATAAGGGGGGGAAAGAGAGGGATTGAAGACGATGGATGGGACAGGACTTGGGAGAAGTGTAAATGACGAAAAACACCTTCTTTTTCTTTTCATTTTGGAATCAGGTGCTTTCCTCCTTTCAAGAGTTAAATTTTTAAGGTAGAAAATTATTACTATTTTTAATTTTTAATTTTTAATTTCAAACCTTATTTGGTCTCAAAATTAGTATAGTTTTGGCTCTTTTTTTAAAAAAAAATACATTTAAAATTTAGATTTGTTTTTCGATAAATTATTTTCTGTGATTTTCATCTATCTAAAAAAATATTTTTAAAACTATTTTTTAGTTTTCAAATTTTGGTTTGAAATTTGAAAATATTATGTTTACATAAATGACGGAGCAAATAAACTTATAAGTGAAAATATAAATATGTGTTAATTTTCTGTAATTAAAAAATGAATGGTTATAAAATAGAGCATTGATGGTCTCGACCTAAAAACGTAGGTCATATAAATTTATAAACAATACTTCTACTTTTATGACCTACATTTTAAACCTTTTTAAAAGTTCATGTGAACTTCTAAATGAAAGGGAAAAAAAAGGTTTAAAA
This sequence comes from Lagenaria siceraria, assembly GCA_002890555.2. Taxonomy (NCBI): domain Eukaryota; kingdom Viridiplantae; phylum Streptophyta; class Magnoliopsida; order Cucurbitales; family Cucurbitaceae; genus Lagenaria; species Lagenaria siceraria. The sequence continues at coordinate 1,114,592 of CM016485.1, forward strand.
AATTAGATTTGGTTATTTAAATTTACCTTAGAATTCAAGTAACAAATGTGAAAAGTTTGTCAAACAAATTATGAGCAAATTCAAAATCAAAGGTTATCCAATGAGACATTAGTCTTTAATTTTTTTTAATCCTCTAGTTTTATAAATAAATTTTAATTTTAATTTTAATTTTAGTTGTTAATATATTTTTGTTGGGAACGTAACTCAGGTAACATAAAAGTACCTCATGTTAAACTTGAAACAAAAGAATAATGTGACATTCATATGCTCGTTGAAATGATGATGTGAATCTTGTTGCCCGCAATGGTTGAATTGAAAAAGGAGGACAGGAGTTTTGTGAAATATAGAATATTTTGTTTGTTATTTTTTTTTATAACATGTATTTGTATAATTTACTTTTGGAAAAATACATTTTTCGGTCCCTATGTTTTAGGTGTAGTTTCCATTTGGTCATAAGATTCAAAATGTTACACCTTTAGTCATTGAGTTTTGAGTTTGATTTAAATTTTGAATTTGATTTCAACTTAGTCCCTACATTTTAAATTTTACACTTTTAACTTCAATTTTTCACCCGACACTCACTTTCAGTTATTTGACGTTAAAGTCCATTTATTAAATTTAAAATAATCACTAAAGTAAATTTAAATATTAATTTTAAATGGTTAAACATAATTAATTATACATTTTTTATTATTTTAAATTGACTAATAGACGTTAATGCTAGTGATGGAACATGAGTATTTAATGAAAAATTAAAGTTAAAAATGTAAATCTTGAAACTTGTGGATCAAGATAAATAAAACTCAAATTTCAATGGTAAAATTGCAACATTTCGAAATCTAATGACTAAATTGAAACCAAACTCAAAACTTAAAGGGTTAAAAATATAACATTATGAAACTTGTGGACTAAATAGAAACTAGATGCAAAACCTAGGGACAAAAAATGCATTTATTTTCCTTTAAAATCTATATATCTGGAGTCATCTAATTGATGGTTTGTTTGGAAGTGATTTTAAAATGGTTAAAATATATTTTGTCATTTTCAAAATCACTATGAAATATGTTTTTAATCCTTCAAAACTAATTTTGATAATTGAAAATTGTATTTAAAAGTGTAAAAATCAAAATTAAATTGACTTTGAGTGATTAAAATATATTTTTGAGTAATTTTAAAAATAAAAATAATAATTTTAACAATTTTAAAATCACTCTCAAATTCCCAATAATTATTCAATATATGTGCACATCAGGTATAAATTCTTTACTTCATTTAATTGATTTTTCCTTCCCTTCCAAGTTCCGAACAGTTTTTCCTTTCTTCGTTGGAAATGTTATTTATTTTATTCTTTTCGTTTTTTTTTTACCAAAATATTATCTATTATTCGATTACAAAATAAATTTTATTTAACTGAAATTGCAATTATTCCTTTGGTGAAGGTTTCCTTAGGTTTCCTCATTTGTCTTTCTTTCTCCCACGAGAGGAATTATTCTTTTCATGTCTTGAATTTTGCATTTTCCTCTTATTATTATTATTTTTAATATTTATGGAGATTGAACCCATAAATTATTGTTAAATAATTTTTTTCTTTTATATTATTGAGTAAATTGAAGGGTTGTTTTCAAATATAGAAAAACTAACCAAACTATTTACAAATATATAAAATTTTTACCGTCTATCAGTGATAGACTACGATAGAATTTTATCGCTTTCTATCGTTCAAGTGATAGAATTTATTTGTTTGAGCGATAGAAAATAATAGAATTCTATCGCGGTCTATCACTGATAGACAGTAACATTTTTATATATTTGTAAATAGTTTGATATTTTTTCTATTTGTAGTAATTTTCCTAAATTTTTTGTGGTATTTAATTTTAAAGTTTTAATGCATTTAGATTCAACTTTACCTTTGAACAAGATAATTCAAGTTTGAGTGTTTGATCTGACAACAGTCTTTTAGATGAGAAAAAAGACATTTTTTTGGCCCATCAACTTGTTAAAAATTGAGTTGATTTTAATTATAAATTTTGAACGGTATTAAATTATACCTTAAATTTAGATAAATATTCCAATTTTAATTCAAACATTGTTCTTTAATCCTCTAATAAGTTATAGTTCCAGACATCGTTATAAAAAAAAGTCTCTTTATTCATTCAATTTTAACTTCGATTTTCTAACATCGTTAAAAAAAATTATATGTATAATTTAGTGAATTATGAAATATGTGTATGACATGAAACTGATAAATTTTTTAGAAAATAACCACGTTGGAGTTATTTTTATTACTGGAATTTATAAATTTTGTCAATATTATTTAACAGTTAATTAGTACATATATGTCAAGCTCATTATTGTGCAATACTTTATTTTATTTAAATTATTGAGTTATGAAGATAATTACATTGTTTGTTTTTAAAAGATTAAATTTAAGGTAAAAATTGTAACACTTGTTTAAATTTATACTTTAATTGGATGAAATTAAAAGGCTAAAATATAAATTTAGAACAGAAGTAAAACGGTAAAAGTGGTTTTGTTTTTTTAATTTTTTAATTAGAGCATTACAATTTTAGTGGGTCACGTGAACATGTGTCTTGGGATAATAGTTCCAAAGCTTTGACCACTTTTTGTGGTGCATTGAAAATTAATTTAATGAAATGATAATGGTAATATTATTTTTTTTATAAAAATAATCGTAATATTATAATTAATCAAACCAAATAAGTAAAAATATTACCAATAAGTGAAATTATAATCGCATTTTTTGTCCTTTATAATTTTTAAATAACATAGATTGTTAACGATTATAAAATTCTCCCGAACGTTATATGTCCAATTAATTATTTAGTGCGTCAATTAATGCGTCAGAGATCCACAACTGGCTATTATATCCACCCATTTCCTTGATTATTATTATTACTACTTTTTTTGGGTACTATTTACTATTATTTCTAGACAGTTTTAGTACAATTATTATAATTTATTAATTATTCTTACTGTAGTATAGTATAAACCGTGTTTTTTCTTTAGTTTTGACTATTAATTTGTGAAATTTATTGGCGAAGCATGGAGCCTTGTTTTAAATGATATCATATTTAATTTTTAATATTTTCAAATATTTGAAAGATACATGGGATAAATTAAAAGACTTATTTTATATATATATTTTGTTTAACTTCACAAATCATATACATAGACACAAATCTAAAAGTTCATGAGCTAAACTTCTAAACTTATATGATTTTGTACCATTAGACTTGAAGTTATGAATCTGCTACTGTCTAGTGGTACCATGGATATATCTAGCGATACCATAAAGAACTCATGTAGTAGTACATGGAGGTCCTAATAGTACATAGTAGTACTATGGATGACTCATATAGTAGTATAATAAAAGTTTTAGTAGTGTCTGGTGATACTACAAAAGTCCTAGTAGTACCAGGATGGACCTATGAAGTAGTATCACGAAGATCATAGTAGCACCTGACGGTACCATGATGGTTATGGTAGTACCATGGAGGACCAATGTGGTAGCACCTAACAATACTAGTCCGAACCTCTACAATAGAGGCAAGTGGGAGCAGTTCAAGTTCATAATGGACGATTCATGGAGGAGTTATTGGAAAACCGAGCGAATGATGCATCAATTGCTGCTTCAAGTAGTGATATTGTAAGCATCAATTGCTGCTTCGAGTGGTGATATTGTAATTGCCCAAAGCATACGATTCAACAATTTTATGAATTAAAGAGAGTTTATTACGAGCTTGAGTGTTCGTTCTATAATACTAAATTTATATAAATAATTAAAATCATTCACCAAAGGTGTGCTAAAAACATTCACGACTACTCTTTACTACTTTCATTAATCTCAAATTATTACTGACTTGAGCAATTGAATGTCGATAACATGGCGCCACACTTAGGTTTGTTTTTCTCGTTTTTACAAAGACACTCAAAATTATTTTTTTCCTAATTATAAATTTATTTTTGGCACCAACAGAATAATTGTAAGTTTTTTGTGGTTAAAATTCATAGACTGAAAAATATTGTATATGTGTATTTTACCTGTTTTTTAAATTTTGAATAAAGGATTTTTTTTTATTTATCGATATAGAAAAGAGGAGTTTTTGTTATATGTATAATTTAGTCTATAAAAGAAACCCAAAAAGGGTACTATCGACATTGCATAAGCTACTGTCATAGATTTTCCGTGACTGCAAATTCAGAAAGAAGAATCCAATAACTATAGAATCGCCCACGTCACTGTTCCGATCACGCGCCACGTGGAGAGCCTCAATCGTGTGAAAACTTCGTAGCGAGTATCAATATTCTGTACTCGCAGAGAGAATGGGGGCAACAAGTGGTCCCGACAAGAATCATAACGGCGCGCGCTCAAACAGCCCGGGAAACGACCGCGTAAAAACCGTTTTGTTTCTAAGCAAATGGAGGACGTGAAGTACACGCGCGGAAGCTGCCGACAAATATGTGGGCACCAGTTAGAAAGTGGGACCCAGAGAGAGATTTTGTCTCGTTGTCTTTGATTACGCGTCCGGACGACGCGAGAGCCAGCAAGGCAGACGAGTGTCGTGTCGGCAACGATGAAGGAACAAAAACTAGTTAATAACTGACACGTTGGATGGTCCCGGCACGTGAGAATATATATTCATATATTTTATAAGTTTAAAATAAAAATGTGAAAGTTATGAAATTCTGAATCTAATTTTTATGAGGAAAAAAAATTATATGTCATAACATATTAATAAGCTACATTAATGGCTATATTTCAAATATCAACTTTTACATTAATTTTGAAAACTTTCAACTTCATTAAATTAACCTTAAATTTGATCAAACGTTGCAAATTTTACTTTGATAAGATATTGTACTTAAATTTTTGCAACGCTTAATTTTATTAAAATCGGGAAGTCTTTAGATCTAAACCATTTTTTAGTTATAGTTATTGTTTAAATTAACATAAATTAAATAAAAATGCAATATTTATCTAAGATTTCAACTCAATGAAACAAAAAATGTGGGTGAAAGTTAATATACAATATCAAATTTAAAGATATTCGTTTCATAGATAATATTCAATTGATATAAGATATGTGTAATCGACTAAACAAGTATATCTCACTAATAATTTAGCTCATCAAATAAAGAAATTATATAAAAAAAAATAAAAAAATCAATAAACATAATAAACGATAGATAGGACTAGGGACCCACGCAATTGAAAGACCCAATGGGAGGGAAAGAAGATTTTGCGGCTTTACTTGGAAATAAATTCCATTAATACCATGAATTACGGACTCCACAATTTTTCCAACTAAAAGGCCAGTGAATCTATTGCATATGTTTTTCCTTTTTCTTCTTTTGGAGAATGATACATTCATAGGACTTTCAATATATTATTATTTTTAAAATAGAGTTGAGAGGGAAAGAGAGAGAGAGCGTTGAAAGTTATTTCAAGCAAGCATTGATTAGTATATATAACATCGCTTCAATGATATTTGAGTAGGAATTTAGTAATTATTAAAAACAAAAATGGTAGTTGTTAATAATTTATATAATTGGCGTGTTAATTATTGATGTTATTCATTAATTTATTGTACGATGCTCAACCTAAAAGAAGAAATTCAGCATTGATAAATTAGGTAAACTTGTATTTTTAATTAGTGTCAACTTGGAAATTTGCTAGATTGATCATTGCTTAATTAGCATATATCATCAACTAAAAGTTAATCTCAAGAAATAGTTATCTTGCTCCCCTATATAAGCTGCCGTATGACTAGTTAGAGCTTTTTTGAGAACGGCCTCAATAAACAAAACTTTATTTTGAAAAAAGAAGGTAGAAATAGTTTAAGTTCAACAACATGTGAGATTTGGTCATTGTCTGAAAAAATTGAAGTAAAAATCATTAAATTGGCATTTTTTAGCATAGACAACGTAACTCATTCTTGGACCAATTCGAACTTCATCCCACAAGAGTTGAATTTTGTAACCCTCTCATATTGTTAAGGTAGAAACAAGTTCAGTTTTTGTCTTTAAATTAAAAGTCTAATCATTGAACTTTGAGGTTTGTGTTTATTTTGTCTAATAAAGTTGTAAATTTCAATTTTGTGTTTAGTAGATTCGTGACTTTTAAAAAGTAATGAAAACATGAAAAAGACCAGGCAAACACAAAGTTGAAAAATTAATGAACATTTCTTAATGTTCAGAGACGACCTATTAACACAAGATTGAAAGTTCGGAAAACCTATTAGTCATTTTTAGAAGTTTAAGAACTAAATATACACAAACCTCAAACTAAACTTTTAATTTAACATTTTAGTAAATAATAATAACCAAAGAAAAATCACCCAAGAAACAGCTTCTAAAATATCTTGTCGTTCTTCGTTTTAAAAACGAACGACAGTTTTAAACCGGTTAAAGTCAAAGCTCAGGTTAGCTTTCTCCCCCAACTTAATGCGTAATAAGTTATTTGTGTAAAGGGAAAAATAATAATAATAATAATAATAATAAACCAGTCAGTATGGCTATGATTGTGGCCTGTGAAACTGGCTTGAATACAGAAAATCATTATGAGCCCAAGAGTTGGGGAGAATATCGATTAAACAACACTCGAGGCAAAAGTAAAATAATAAATGGAGGAATCAAGCTAACTTCATATCAAAATGCCCATTCCACATTATAATCTATACATGGAAAACTGATCTTGATGAAAAAAATAAAAATGAACAATTATAATGCATCATAATTTGAATTCATGGCGCCTACACTGAATAATAAACACGGCTAGAAATACAAGAGGGGGAAAATTGTCACCTGAAGTTGCAACAATGAGCGTGTCCCCGGGCCAATTTATCCCAAAGGCAGATTATCTGTCTTGGAGATTGATAGTGTGCTGTAAAATAGTCCTCCATACACCCATACTGGCAAAATTTCCAGTTATGAGAGTATTGGACCGTCGCCACGGTACCGTTGAACTGTTCAACCCACATTCCCATGCTCACATCCTCCATCTTGAATATCTGCCATACCAAAACATCCCATTTAATATAAAAAAAGGGGGGGCACAGACAAACAGAGACAATAAGGCTTATGTTGTCAAACTGACCCTCAAGCTCCCGTTTTCATGTTGAGAGACAATGTATTTAGCAATGTCAATGGAAATGATATATCCTGGCCCATTGGCATATGGAGGATAGACTTCTTCTGGCCATTCCTGATATTGTACAGGGAAACAAGTCATTAGCGTAAAGAAGGAAACAAAAAGGATTGTTCATAGCTTTTTGTTTAAAAGATTGAAAGAAAGTGATAGGCCACAATAATAAATGTACATTAAAGGAAAGGAGTTAGGTGGGCCCAGTTTTGTAATTAAGTGACGAGACATAGGAATAGAAAGGAATCGAGAATGAATTTTTAGAGATTGCAAGTGTTTTGGAGGGGGTATATGTTTTATGATTGGGATAGATAATCAGGTCCAGGAGAGAAGAGCTATCTGATCCTCTCTAAGCTTATACCCTACTGTTGATAAATTATATTACTGAGTTCTTTCATCTGAAAAGGCCCTCCTTTGTGTTAACCTAGGAGAAGTAATATCAATTGGCAATTATAGTTTCAAGCAGCAATGTTGTGCTAAACATTTGTTAATTGATGAATGAAAGTTATCCAGAAAAATTGGTGGGTTACCATTGTAACTCAAGGATGCACAAAGTGGGATAAGAGCACAGAATAACCAATTTTTATAAGCCAACATATTTAATTTACCTCATATGTGACTGCCCATTTTCCATGTCTGAGAGGGCGATGCAAGAGGTTGAGATTGCCCATGTATAGGGACCTCTTGGATGAAATGCCTTCGATCTGTTTTAGAACAGTTTCCACCCTCACAAAGGTGTCATCATCACATTTCATAATATATGAAGCCGTCAAGTTCACAGCCTGCAAGGGGAAAGTGAACTACTTAACGCAAAATGAAAAACAGCATACACTAAGGTCATACGCTACTCAATTTATATTACAAAGTTCTATGAAGAAGATCCAAACAATGATAAACAGAAGAAGGGAAACGCAAACTCACCCCAAACTCACATATGGCAATAGTCTTGAGAACAACAAGCTCATAGCGGTCCATAAAGGGCAGGATCACAATATCACCGAAGTATGCAGCTTCCTTCTTCAGTACAGAATTGACCTCCTTCCTCGGATTCTACATGGTGAGTTTATACATGAGAAGAAATACAAAAAACAATGATGGAATAAATATCAAAGAACATAAATGAAATTAAGATCTAAGAAATTCCGAGTGTCAAAGAGGATGGGAGGACTGAGCACGAGTCATAGTCTTCCATTAGAGTGGGAGCCACTCAGCTTACATGTCAATAACCAAGATAGAACGATATGCTACATGTGAATATCGTGAGGAATTTCCCTCTCTGGAAATTACTAAGTCATCTACGAACATATAAAGCTCATTTTCTCTTTCCAAGACTTTCAGTAAAATCTAAGTTATCCTTTGTTTGCCAAATAGGATAGCAGACAAGAAAATGCTTCCATAACCGAATAAAAGATGTATGGAATACCTCACTTCCCAGAAAGGAAACTACTAAGTTCCACAATAGTGCTTCTACATTTAATATCATATGCGGCTGCCACCTCCTTATCAATATCACTATCGGCAAGAATGGCATCGTCACAAAGCTTCATTGGGCCTTTAAAGTTCAATTTGGTACGGTTTAATATAATCAGATTTCTATAATAATTTGATTTAGCTTTATAATCAGCCAATACACTGCATCTACCAAACGAGAGAATGGATTTGAAGTGAACCAAAATAGCAAAGTAAAACCAATTGGAATGAAATAAGTAAGTCCATAAAAGAATTAGTAATACTAAATATAAATTATTCTAGGGGTACAAAAACATTGTGGGAAGAAGAGAGAAAACAATTCCATTTCAAATAAGGGATCCCTTGTTCCTAAGGCCTTTTGGTTGTGGTTTGCTTTCTTTTGATTAATACGAGGTTTCTTTCTTCCTTATTAAAAAGATATGTATTCAGCATATTAAATATAAACGAAAATGAGGGAAAGAGATGATTATTGATTGAATCACTGTTTCAGATCTGCATCATAAAACTTGATATAAGTACAGCTGTATGATTGCCACACAATACTGTAGTAATTCATAAATTCTTATGTTTAGAAAATGTGAACCAGAATAGCTAACCATTGCGTGCTCTCTTATTGTTTTCCTTTTCATATGTCAACCTATTCCATTGTCAGTGGAACTTAGCACATAAAGCTTTTGTTGCCATCCAAATAGAACACTTTCAGAATAATTAATCAAAGTTACGAGATTCTTCATCTTCTGTATGCATCAGAAACACCAACAATTACAACAAGTCAATAACTACTATTCTTCGCTCTACTTCTATAAATATGCCTTAGAAGGATGAACACGAGAGTCATACCAGTGCTACAAAGAAGCGAACAACTACATTTGATGACTTGACAGCTGAAGATTGCATCCAAGTTTTCCTAACAGCCATACGCTCCGCAAAGTGATTAGTAGCAGACAGAACGCCAATAAAAAGATAAACGGATTTCTTTGGTACAGGCTGAGATTTCCATTTCTCTGACATCTCAAGAACTCGATGGGGAGAGAAGCTTGGATGAGAAGTAGGAAGAGATGTAGCATATGTAGAATGAATGTCCACATCTCCTTTAACTGCTAATCCAGTTGCATCTTCGAGCGTAAATCCCTAAATGTAAGTCAAACAAAGATATAAGAAAATTAATATTAAAACGTGGGAGAGATGATCAATACCAACTGCAGCAGTAAGACAAACATCAACCAAGGTGAAATAGTTATCTGCATCCTCCTCTTCTCCATATACTTACAGGGCGATAGGCAAAGGAAGTCAAGTGCCGACCACCAACGTTTATATGGTATCCATCAACACCAGCACGTAGTGTTAAGATAAACAATCTGCCCTCCATAAAGGGAAATGGCCAAGTCACTTCTGGTTTTTGCTCCCTCCCTATGAATCTCTTGAACCATGAGGTTGTTTTCGATTCTTTCGAATCTGTAATATCACTCCTCAACCATTTTTCGCATCGACGATTTCCATCAACTGTCAAATAAAAAGATTGAAAGGGAATAAAATGTCAGACGGCATTGGCACTACAGCACTGCTAGAAGAATGTTTTAATTGAGGTGTTGAAGGGGAAAGAAGTACACAACTTAACCATAATGGTATTGTTTTCCTTTTTATTTGTTTACAACAAAGTGACATGAAAATATTTATAGGAGGAGAATGTTATAAACTTTCATCCACTCTGCTATAGCATTCTCAAAACAGGAACAGACAACTAAGTCTGCACATGAAGAGGTAAAGAAATGATTTGAGTGGTTGGAACAATGTGACTAGCAGTTTTATACTAATGAATGCGTGAGATAAAAGTTAAAAATTATGTTTTGAGTCTGTGTCCAATTATTAAGAGAGGCATCCACATTGAATAATTTTTCATTAGATGCATGAGAGAGGTTAAAATTTATGTTTTTATTGCAGGCCCAATAGTTAGGAGGGGGAGGGAACAGCCACTTGACTGGTTTTATCAAGAAAAACAATAATTTGTAGTCATTATGCTCCATCGCCTGTTATGAGTGTCACATGATGAGTGTTCGAGTGCTGGTAATGAAGGATACAAGAAAAATAGAACGGAGGGAATAACTCACCAAGCATTTCATCGTCACTGCTTGATGGCAAACCATCACACCTTTGAGCCGTTCCCCACTGCATCCTGTAACATGTATTATGTTCAATGACCGGCCGTTTACTCCAATCACCTTTCAGTCGTGGATTCAAGTGAAGGATCTTTGGTGGGTCCTCGCCGTCGACTGATTTCAATCCTTGCAATTCAACCATGAACTGTGAAACCATAACCTTAGGATCACCTCCCATCTTCAAAAGTTGGGGTACGTACTCCTGATGAGCAAGATGAGGGGTTCCAATTATTGTAATAGATGAACCTGCAGCAAGTCCACATGGAAGGAACATGATTCCATCTCCCTCCAATAACTTTTTCCCATCAGTAGATATCCATGAAGGACATGACTCGGGCTTTCCCTCGAGTATAGAACTTTCAGCAGTCTCATCCAGCCCATATTTATCTACTTCTTCCCAAGCCTTCAAGCCTAATGTCCAAGCTTCATCTGCCATTTTCTCAAGCATAGAAAAATCATTGGTATGATTCTGCTGACTCGACACTTCACCAATTATCCGACCATATTTATGATGAATCGGCTTTATGGGTCCGGTAACATTATTCACCTCTTCAAGTGGCTCCTTTTTAGGCGTCAATGGTGCTTCTAAATGCTGGTTATCTTCCAGTTTCCGATGAAATGTATCCTTATAAACAGAACTCAACGATGCTTTGCTAAAATCCACCCCTTCACTGTCCACTCCATTTGAATCCAACCCAATATTACTTTCATCCCCGCTCAACGTTGCAGCAATTTCCAAAAAACGTGGAAACTTAAATGATATGAAAACTAAATACAACACTCCAATTACGAGAAGAAGATGCGACAACCTGAGCCTCCTTGCAACCGGAGGTTCGGTTTTAAGCTTCTTCATCTCAAAAAAAAAAAAAGAAAAAATTACCTAACAACAGGTTGAAACGTACTCTACAGAAACCATAAATTACACATACAAATTCATCTGGCCCACCAAACCTTCAGCCCCAACATCCGAACGTGGATCAACACGATGCAATATGGAAACAAAAATCTCATATACGAACAAGAACACCTACCCCAATAACCAAAAGATCGAATGGATGTGAAATACAGGGTTTAGGAATAACCAAAATTCAGATGTAACAAACAAACAAACACATTGCAATCCGAAACATTAAAAACTGCTGTAGAACCCCAAAATCACCGGGGTTCGTCCTCTCTTTTTGGGATCTTAGTTGAATCTTATCCCGAAGAAACCCTATTAACGAAATGCTGATCGAGAAAAGAAAAATGAAACCAATCGACACGGCTGGGCAACACCAATAAATCGCCGAAGATCAAGTTAATGCGGGAACAGTCTGGCTGAAGAAATGTGACCAGAAATTTAGATTGAATACACAAATGGAAGGTCCCATAAACATGAACGAATCGGAAAGGACCGAGAACAAAGCTGTCATGTTAGATTGAAGTAATTCGTGAAATGAAAATAAGAACATTTTGAGGGACTGAAATGTAAAATAACTTCCACTAAACTTTGGTTGGTTGGGGTACAATTCCAATTTTGATCAATATTCTCGCCCAATCAAATTACTTTCAGTAAATTGTGCTCTTTTTGTCCAATTATAATTAAATGTTTATATTCCTATTAGATTTTATACCTATTTTGTTCGTACACGTTTGTGGTAAACATCTCAACAAATTGTTCAAACTTCCAAAATAAAATTATATTTTCAATCTTAATATTATGTTCAGCTAAAAATTAAATAATTTTGTGCTCAAATCTCCGGGGTCATTTGTTAAATTGAATCAAATCTTACTTAAAATATATATATATATATATTTAGTCGTTTTTAAATATAGAAAATGAGCTAAAATATTTACAAACATATAAAAACTTCATTGCCACGATAGACAATAAAATTTTTCTATATTTGTAAATAGTTTGATATTTTTTATATTTATAATAATGTCTTTTTAATTTTTAGCTTTGTTTTTTTGTTCAACAAATATACGGTTATGATCAAACTTTTATCCTTAAACGTATAATTAAGTTTGTGTTGTCAATTTACGATACGTTTATATTAAGATAGTTGCTTTGTTGAAAAATCGAAAATCTTCCAACTTTTTACGACGAAACCACATCCTCGCATGTTTTGTAAATTTGTCAAAACTCTACAAGGATGTATTGTTACCAAAATTTTGAATATGTCAAAAATGCTATTACAATAGTAATCCTACAATTTCACAAGAGGTTAAAAAAAAATAAAATATATATATATATATATATATCAAGTTTATGGTGTAATTGTTATTTAAACTTCAAATATGTTTAATAAGTTCATACATTTTCAATCTAGTATCAAATAGGCCACTAACAAATTAAACACAATTTAAAATTATTTGATCTATTATATAAAAATTTGCACTTCATGTTTAATGAGACTTTGCATTTCTATGTTGTGTTTAATAGATTCGTGAATTTTAAAATGTTATAAAGGTTTATGGATTAAACTTATAATTTTAAAAGTTTATGAACTTAAATAGACACAACTCTTAAGATCAAGGGATTATATTTGTAATTAGAAAAAAAACTTAGATGTCACTAATATCTTGATGTTTAATAAGAATACGCATTTATTTAAAACTAAATGAATTAATAAGTAACTGTTAACACGTAAATTATTAAAAATTGATTTTTAAGAAAACAATGAATACGCGTGTGTGTATTTACTAGACATTATGTGATGCGGAGTAATTCAAATCTTACTCATCAATCAACAACATAAATTTTAATTGGTTGAACAATGACCAAAATTATTTTGCAGTCGTTAATGCAAACTCAGCTCAACTGACATGTGACATGTGTTAGTAATTATGAGATTTAGGGTTCAAATTTTCATAGTCATTTAATATATATTTTGATAAAACCCTTTCAACACAGTTGTGATCAATGTTTAAACTAAAAAAATGTAATATATAGGAAAATTTTTAAAAATAAAAAAACAAGGAAAACTATTTACACAAAATAACAAAAATTTTAGATAGTTGTGATAGACGTTGATAGAAGTCTATCAATGATAGAAATGATAAAAGTCTATCACTAATAGATGCTGATAGAAGTCTATTGATATTTTTTATTATTATTTTTAATAAATAGTTTGACATTTTTTCTATTTCTAAAAATTTATCTAATATATAACTTAATTATGTTCTATATTTTATACTTTTACCGGTTGACGGTTGTTATGTTAAAAATTAGATTAGGAAAAAAATATATTTCCCGATCGCTAAAACTTTTATAACTGTCCAAATCCTGTCTAAAAATAAAAATAAATAACTGCCAAAAATCAGTTATTAACTGAAAATTGGCCATTAGTCCACGTGTAAACATCTTCCCCAGTGCAATTATTTATTTGTTTTTATTGATCACATACTTTCACTTGTTAATATTTAGAAAACAATAATTTATAAAGAGCCCACCAGTTTTTGTTAGTTTACTAACGAATATGTGAAGGGAAATTTTGCTAACCATACCTGGAAATGGAATTAATTTAATAACACATTTATTTAGTCAACTAATAATAAAATTAGCTTAACAACATTGTGGCCCGCTCGAATTTATGTGAGAAAAAAAATGTTTTTGAAAAAATTCATTTTTATTTAAACTCAGTTGATAAAAAACTTCTTAAAATACACTTTAAAATATATTTTGAATAGTTGCCAAACATTCTAATTTTTTTCAAAAATAAATTTTTTTAAAACTAAACACTTATCAATATATTTCAAACACATCAGGTGTCTCTTTTAAACATTTAATGATTAGATATATATTAACTCGTACTTTATCCTAAATATATTTTTCATTTTTATTGGTAAATTATTTAAAATTAAAAAGCATATATATATATAATTTATAATTAAAAAAGTGGCATTCGTTTTTTAAAAACAAATGAATAATGTATCTTTGAGATTTGGAGCAATCTTCAACAAATTATATAATCATCCAAATGACGTGTGGTCTGTGAAAGTTTATTTGGTCAACCAGTCAACGTTTGATTGGCGCCATAATTTACTTAAAATGTGTTATTCACGACGGTAGCCTATTAGATAATTATTGCTCACGTACGGACAAGAAAAAAAAAACTGGTACGTCTTGTATTGTATCCATCTTTGTACAGTTCGTTAAAATACTCAATCACGAATTGTCATGTACGTTTTTTTTAATACCGACACGGATGCAATATGGACTTCACCAAAAAATTACTAAAAAAAAAATGATAGACTGCACACGTGACTTTAGTAGGCAGTGTGAAAATATAAATATGAAAAATAAAACATTTAATAGAAACAAAGTTATATTATATGTTTTCAAATATGTAGTTGACAATCGATTGAGAAATGAGATTATATTTTAAATTTTATTTTAAGTGTGTTTGATATTGTATTAATAAGACGTAGCAATAGTTGGAGTTATTCATTCAATTTAAAGTTTGATATAAACTATTGTCAATTAATTTAGGGACACGTTTTAGTTAATTTTGCTATATAATTACTACTGTGTAATATTGTACAACTTATAATAAATTACATAGTCAGTGTTCTAATTAAACAAAATGGGTTGAATTTATAATATAAAATAATGTGTTTCTTGACGTTATTTTTTTAATACCATCTATTTATATTTTTAATTAATTATATATATATATTCCAATTTTTTTTTAATTTTTTTTTAATTTTTTTTTTTTTTTTTAAAAAAAAGAAGAAGACAAAGGGGATGAAAATAATAAATTAAAATCGACTAAATTTATATTTTATGTTGGAATCCTAAAATTTTCACTCGGGGGTGGAGATGACTCAACCTTGGGTTTATTAGGATATTAGGATAGTTTTAAACGTTATTTAGGAAAAATGATAGTTTTGAAACAAATTAAGAAAAATGTGTACGTTTTTTCGTCTTTATTAGAATGCGGCTCTTCAGAAGACGCATTCACCTCGAACGAAACTAACAAATGTAGTTAAAAACGTCATTTTTTTATTTAAATATATAATTGTATATATTTGATCAATACTCATCTTTTAGAATATTGGTGGAGGAGTGGCATTTTTCAACATTTTATTCGTCAAATTATATTTGGACGGACAATTTAAATATTTTATTTATGTCTATAGTTTGAGTATTCAAAGTATATATATTCAACATTAAATTGTTAACTCTGCACTAAGACTCATTTTCAATCTAATTAATTTGGTTCAAGATTAATTTCAACATAATTTACATAGTTTTAAAACAAACGTTGTTAGTCCACAAGGCTATTGTTACGCAACTCAAATACTTGTCAATGTCATCATTTTTTTACTTACACATTAACCACAGTCCAACACTAAATAAAAAGGAGTGTAATACATTGATAACATTAACAATCATACTCACATAAACACAATATTTATATAGATAACGAGATGACAAACTCAACATTTTTAAGGACAATAAATCTTAAAATATAAACTAAATTTAAAGCACCATAATCACCAAATTCAAACACTTAGCAAAATTTTAGTTAATCAACTTTTTTTTTTCAATTTTTTTAATATTTTAGTTGATAATACATACTACTTAACCAAATTAGAACCATGTCTATTTTGGCTCATAAATTTATTGGGTTCCAAGCTTTATTCATAATTATTCGATAGTTAATTTGTGCACAGATTAAAGTTTGTTTTGGTACAAAACTTTATTTATTTTATTAAAGTAAACGATCTATGATTTTTTTTTTACATTTTGTTTGTTAAAAATAGAGAGTAAATTAGTAAATTAAGAGTAAAAATTGCTACACTAATTTAAGTTTAGAGTACAGTTTAATTAACTTGAAAATTAAGATTCCAAATTAATACATTATGACAGGTTAAAGTCAAAATTGATTTTTTTACCAAGTTACTTTAACTCAACATAATAGTTTGAATTTGAGTGCATTTTGAACAGCAATTATATATATTTTTTTAGCCTACTCTAACCAAACATTAGATAAAAAGTTTAAAATATTTAATTTAAAGAAAAACAAGAAGGCGTATGACTATTAGGTATACGATTTGAATCTATTGTCTCACGCCCTATCAAAGAAAGAGCATACTCAACTGAAATTTGTATATGTTAACGAGTTTTTAATTCCAATATTTTCGATATTGTATTTAAAAAAAATGACAAATTAACGTGACAAATTAGGTTGGAGGATGGACGAAATTTCAAATCGAATTTATAATCATTTTAACCTTATCCACTTCTAAAACCTTGTTCAATTTATTTCATTTGCCTCTCGGGGCAGCAGGGGCGCGAAAAACCTCATCTCAACCCGCCTGAAATTCTCCGGTGATATCAATCAAAATCCCACCGGAGTTGACGGCAGCTGGACTTATTTGCTCCATTGTTAACTGTGAGTTTCGCACTCCAGACCTTTTTTTAGTTACATGTTAGTAGCCTCTCAATTTTGGTAAAATGGACGATGAATTGTTTGTTTGTTGGACAATGTTATCGTTTTCCGGCTTCAACGAGTCATCTGTGTAATTTTGTAACAGAATCGTTTAATGAAGACTTGAAAAAGAATTCACAGAGAATAATGGCTCTTACCAAAGATTTGTACTATTTCATAGTGTTGTAATGAGGGAATATGTGCAGGTATACGTATATATACGGTTTCTTCTGGGTTGGAGATGGCTTCCCTGTCTACTCCATGCCTTTATCCTGGTTTGTTATCGTTATCCAGATTATGATTTGTAGTTTTAGTGTTGATCGAATTAAGTGTACAGAACTTGTTAGTTTGTTATAAGCTAGAGAAGAATGGGAATGATTTCTATCACTCTAAAGATATTGAATTGCAGATAGAGGACGGAATGGAGTATTTTATGCAAATGGATGTGTTGGCGGGAAACCTTTATCAAATTTCCCGAAGGTTAGCAGTTTTCTCATGTCATGATTGCAAGTTTTTTCTTCCTAGTGTATGAATGGTTTTACCTTAGCTCATCCTTTTTGCCACCAGTCTTAAACGCGTGTTAATTTTCTGTTGAATATCCAGACATCGTTTGTAGGTTCATTTCCAGTACGATGGCTGCTGGTTGGAAATGCCTTGAACAAATCACTGCAGAGAAATCAGTTGGTTCCTTGCATCAAGTGTGAGAATAGGGACGAATCCTATGAAGATGTATCAGTGGAGCGCCCGCCATACCATAGTTACATGGACTCAACTTCTGGGCAGCTTGAACCAGCTTCAGGGGCACGTGCAAGTATTCCAGGAGAGGAATACTGGCCGGAAGGAACTGCTAGTCGTGTTAGGGCTGCAAAGGCTCCCGAACCAACTGGCGCATCTGTGGGATCTCCATCTTATGGCCAAAATCCAGGAAGTAGGAGAAAGAAGAATAGAACACTAGCAGCTGTTGCTCATGATTTATCCGAAGTGACTGAAGTAGATTCAAGTGACCTAGTGATATCTGACATTTCCGAGGATTTAATAGAGGAGCCTAAAGATGCTACTTCGCAATATGTGGTTTATCGGACAGAACCTGATGAGGAAGAAACTGGATTTGATTTAGACAAAAAACTTGGAAATCCCCACCCATTCATTGACCCTGTGAAGAAGAAGCCAGTAGAGGAGCCACGTACAAGTGAAGAACTTTGGTGGAATTGGAGAAAGCCAGAAAAAGAACAATGGTCTAGGTGGCAAAGGAGGAAACCTGATGTTGAAACGGTTAGTCCATATGCAAAGAAAGAGAATAGTGAATGTTGAACAATGACTTTGCATTTGTACTTACATTGCGTTGAGTGGAATTTAAACCTCTCCATGCAAAGATACCTTGTGATGCAAAATATATCGGGAACCATAAACATAAAGTGCGAATACAGGGTTTGAGTGATAGATTATTTCCAATTGCTTGTCTCTACTTAAGTCTTGATTGTTATTGTATACGTGCACATATTTTGTGTATCAGCCGACTGATATTTGATGCTTGCATACATATAGCAAACCGGTGTTAATTAGGATTGCAGATGGTTTTTTTTTTTCTCCCCATACATAAATAGAATCTGTCAACCTTGAAAGTGCTCTTCTTCGATCTAATTTTCTTACGTTTAATAACTAGACGAGGGCACCATACACAATCTACAACTTGTTTAAATGAGGAAAAGTGGCTTTAGATCTTTATATTGGCCTTCTTTGTTTATAATGTCTGTAGGTTTTTCTCAAAGCAATGGCCGAGACTGGGCAGATAAAGCTATATGGTGAACATCCAACACTAACTGAAGCTTCTCTGTACAGGGCTCGGCGACATCTTTACAAGGAAGAAAGGTATTTTGTCCTAGCTTGAGCGTTATGATACATAAGTTGTCATTTATCTTAACCAAGCATTCTTAGGGTCCGTTTGAATTGATTTTCTAAGTGTTTATTTAGAAAGTCAATCCAAACGGGCTCTTAGACTAGTTTAGGATATACTAAATATTAGCAGCTGAAATATATTCTTAAAGTTAATCAGGAATCTAGAATGCATGGTGTATATCTTTGAGAAGACTGAAACTTAATTTGACTATTTTCTTTCTAATTCTGAGTAGGCCTCAACTATCACAGATTACCCAGTAGTTATGGGGGCAGATGAAAAAAATTAAATGGCTTAGAGGGAATGTATTTATGGCCGTCCTAGGATTTTTTATTTGATAAGTCCATCTACTTAGGATTTGATATTCTATTAGTATCCTTTGCAACCAATTATAGTAGGATCATATAGTTCTATAGTTGAATCCTCCCGTGAGGTTAGTTCAGATGCATGTAAGATTGGCCCTGGCCTTCATGGCTATAAAAATACAATTGGATTAGGCCTCTAAAGATAGAAGCATCAGACTAAATGGAGTATATAGAATTTGGAAGTCTATTGGATTCTTTGAACGTCTAGTTTGTTTGTTTGTTTGTTTTTTTTTCCTTTTCTTTTGAAAGACGCTAGTTGATTCTGTTTTGATGCTCAGTAATTCCGTCTTGATTCTTATTTCACGTGCTTACAAAATATTTTCTAACCACATTGCTGGTGTGTAAAAATATTTACAGTGCTGTTGATTGAGGTAAATTTGATAACAAAAATAAATTCTATCTTTATGGGTATAAAGCCAAGCAAGACTGCTTGTGCACCTCCATGGTTTAGGAACATTTTGTTTAAACGTGGTTTAGGAACATTTTAGTAATAAGTAGATTCTATCTTTTCAGACTTCAAGCTGAACAGGAGAGATTGGAAAGAATAGGTCCCATAGCATTCTACTCAGAATGGGTCAAAGCTTGGAAGAGGGATACCTCAAAGGATGGCATAAAAAAACATTTTGAAGAGACTGGAGAAGATGAAAACACCCAAATGATCGAAATGTTTCAAAATCAAACAGAGAGAGAGTTTCGCATTATGATGGGGACTGATATTCGCATTCGCAGGGACCCATTGGCAATGCGTATGAGAGAAGATCAGATTAAGCAAAGTATCCACTCCAAAGCTGATAAGTTTGTGTGGTATTTCAATTTATTCATTGATTGTCATGTTATTCTATCATCGCAATTTCCTGCACCAATTTTTTTCCCAGCTGTAAAAAATTGGTTTTCATCCTATTCCTGCCCTTGTAGTGTACATTTTTATATTTTGGTTTTCATAGCTTTTACCACCAACTTTCCTTGGGTGCATTTCTAAATATTCTGATGGCTTGGAATTCAATGTATTTGTTACTGTCGCAGTATCAATTACCCTGTATTTTCACTTTTGATTATTTGGATAGATGATATTTGTCTAAGTAAATTGCATTTTTTTTAACTTCATCCACCGTCCATTTTTTGTAGTAATCTAATTTAGTCTGTTGTTGGCCTTTGCAGTATGGGGTGGCGATCCTGTGTACCCTACCATCAACTACATTCAAGATCCTAATGAAATAATTGATTATAGGGGTCCAGATTTTCACGAACCAACACCTGACATGCTAGATTTTCTGAAGGAGGTTGCTTTACTTTGCTTATTATTTTTAAAAGTTTCTTTTCACTCTTTCCAACAATATTGTGTGATTCAATTGGGTTGAAGATCACGAGTGTTGGACTAGATTAATGTTAGGCATTTGGAGAACCACACCAAAAAAACCAGCATTGAGGTGAGAGAGCCAAGCCACTAAGTACCCCACATTGGTCATCCCATTCTAACCGATGTGGGACAAAGGTAGCCCATACTACCTTGGTTCTTAACAATTAGATTCCACTCCGAAGTTTAAAACACCAAGTATAAAGCTTAAGAAGGAAATCTCTTGGTGTAAGTGACTTGGGAGCAGGTAGTAGGGTACATTCTGCTCCCTGATTGATTAGTGGGATGACAAACTGTCAGTTTAAGAACATGAATTTGGCAGTTTTTGGTAATATCCATTCCTTGGATGTGAACTTTTTGTTCTACTTCTATTCTAATTCTTTACAACCCAATGCCATTTTCTTCGCAAATAATCATGAGTACATATAGTCACCTTAATCAATCTCATAGAACTACTATCTAATATTGCAATATTTTGGACAGAAATCTATAGCATCTTAAAATTCTAAATTGGTCGCCATCAGAATTTGAAACCCTTAAAATTGTAAAATTTTTTTAGTTTGTCCTTTACACTTTTTACCATCAAGTATCAAGACTGGAGCCAACCAACTAGTTCTCTCGTTTTAATTGTGTCTTTGGCCAAAATGAGTTCAGCTCAATTGACATAAGTATGTGTTGACAACCAAGAGGCATGTGGATCAAATTCCCACCTCATTGTACTAAAAAAAGTTGTGTCTTTGGCCGCATGAGCTGCAACTTATTCACTGGCTTGATATCTAAGATTCAACTACCATAACTTTTGATAGTGGACCTATATTTATACGTGTAGGTTTTTTATGCACAGTAGAAGTTGCTAGTCATATGTTCTATCAGCCAAACCCACAGCACCCTTCAAGTTTCCCCTATATGAGAATTTTCCTATAAAAGTTTGATTTTTTAATAAACCAGTGAGCAGCTGCTAGCTGTTTGGCTTAGCCAAGCTCAAAGCGTCCCATGGTGTTCTCATACTAGTTTCCTAATTAATTTCTCTTTTAATGATATTTGAATTAATTGGGTGCTTTTATATCCCATCCATATGATGTTTCTATTTTTGTTTATCTTTATGAAAATTTACATCCTATTAAAAAAACACCATTTAGCAACTGCTGGAATAGAGTATAATTCATGACATAAGTTGATGTTTGTGATGATTATGCTCCATTATGCTCACACATGTGGTACTGACGTTTTCCTTGTTCTCCTTTTCAATCAGCATGGTAAAATTATATCAAGAGAGGAGCTTGAGGAAATTCTGGCTAAAGAAAAAAACGAGGAGCTTGAGGTAATTTACATACAACATTTGGCATGTTGGTTTTAGCATGAAATTCAAGTTTGATAGAATATTCTACATTCAACTATAGAGATAATCTTTGGCTGCAATCTGGGTATCATGTCTGTTTTACAATGATAAAGGCAATTGCTAGTGCTCCTCTCTCTCATTTGGTATCTTTCTGTCACCTTTTCTTAACTGAAAGGTATCTCCTTCTATTTGTTGAATCCTAAAAAGTGCAAATGAAAAGGTCATTTTGCGCAAGTAAAAAAACTGACCTAGACATTTTATTTTTCCAACAGACAGAAAATTTAGCTGAAGTAGAAAAATTCAATTCTGAATCTAATGGTGTATTGGAAGCTCAATCAGCTGTGCTTAATTTTGGAGTTTCAGACCTTTGTTTCTCCCTGGCTCTACATTATTGTTCATCCCCATCCCCATATATTTTACCTAAATGGTGATTTTTTCCTCATCTGCCCCAATAATTGTAAATCTTGTCGTTTAATTTACATGAAATAATCCATAAATTTTAATTTATTTGAAAGAAAAGATAATTATTGAATTCTTTCAAAAATTTTTTTTTTTCTTTCGAAGAAGTGCTTTGTGAAATGCATGTAAAATTCCAAGTTACAACTACAAGTAGCCTGTGTCGTAGGGGGTTGGGCCTTTATAAACCCACCTTTGTTTTTCAGATTTACTTGTTTGTTTGGTGTGTTTGATTAACTAGTGAAGTTGATTTTCAACTTGATTAAATAGAAGTCCAAAATTGAACGACCAAATTACATTGCCGAAGTAGATTTTGTAGAAGAGTTTTATTTAATATTATTTTTAGTGTGTGTGTTTACTTGCCTAAAACAGACTTATGGGTGAATTTGTTAAGCGCTTTTGCCCCTTAACTTATTTTGAGGGAAATTTTCACATATAAAAAAAAATGTCAAACTATTTACAGAAAATAGCAAAAAAAGAAAAAAACACTAATAGACTTCTATCAGCATCTATCGGTGATAGACTTCTATTATTTCTATTACTGATAGACCCTGCATCTATCACAACTATCTAAAAATTTTGCTATTTTGGGTAAATAGTTTCCCTTATTTTTCTATTTTTAAAAATTCCCCTTATTTTGAAGTATCTCAGGGTAGGACTTAGCTCATGGTCAATAAAAGATTTAACACATAATTTAATAACTAACATACACCAAACTAAAACCATTGATGGGATGTTTAGGGTGCTGAGTTAGTTATTATAGTCTATGGGTCATAATAGTATGTAGGTTATAGTAGTCTGTGTTTGAGGTGCAAACTATTTTAGTCTGGGTAGGAAATAGTAAATATTGTAACAAAGAGAGAAAGCGAGGATGAGTAGGAAATAGTAAACACTGTAATAAAGAGGGATTTGAAATAGTAATACTGTAGTTAATTGTAGGTTGTAATAGTTGGAAACACTAACTATTATAATTGGAGCCCCAAATATTGAGTGGATGATTAGCCTACTCCACCCATTTGAAATTGATGCCCAAACACCTCCTAAATCGTTTTAATTTCTAATAACATAGCAAAAACCTCACATGCAAGCAAACCTTCAGCCCCGTTGAGTATTTGTGGATCGGTGGTCTATGTGAAATTAATTGTTAGTTTTTGGAGTTAAAACATGGAGTTTTTGGAATCACGTGCTTTTTGTTTTAGTATTCATCATAATGGACGATAATGATATTCCTTTTGTAGATAGTTAAACGTTCTAATTTTTAGGGAGGACTTTTTCGTCATGTACCACTTTTGTAACCTTGACTATGTCTTTTGATCTTTGGATAAAATAAATGTTTACTTTCTGCATGCTCTAATATCCTCTCATGTTATAAATCATCATCAATTAGCCTCATGGACAACCTTAGAATCCCCAGCTTTTGATGAAGCTTTTCTTCCCTTGTAATATATAAAACCTAGATTTTTTAATTCCTTTTCACGTTTTGTCAACTACACATTTCCTTTGATAGGCCTTTTCCCTTTCACCAGATGGGGAATGGAGAACTAATAATCACTATTTGCAATATCTTGGATCGAGTTCAAAACCACTCTTCCTGAGTTTTGTTCCCGCAATGGTGCAATTTGGGATTGCCTGTTTGCCCATAAACTTTAGAGCTGCTGGATGAGATTGTTTGGTGTCTGTTGGGTTTGAAATATAGATGGTAGGGCTCAGCTGGAGGAGATGTTTTTTAGTTCTTTTGTCAAGGAGAAGAGTAAAGTTTTGTGGTAGGCTAGCTTCCTTGCAGTTTTGTGGGGGATCTGGATTAAGCAGAATAATAGAGTTTTTAGAGAGGAGAGATCGGGTAAGAGAGTTTGGGAGGTGATTATGTTTAATGTCTCCTTATGGGCATTGACTTGGGCCTTTTCGTAATTATTATTATTATTATTTATTTATTTATTTTAGACAGGGTAATTATGAGATTGGTCTTGATCTTTTTGGATTTAAGTCATTTTTTGTAGTTAGAGATGAACTTTTTTTTTTGTGCCCTTGTATATTCTTTCATTTTTCTTGATGAAAGAGCGGTTTCTTACCAAAATTAGCTCTCTGGTCAAGGAATGAGCTAAACTCATCTACATCAAGATCATAAGTTTAGGCCACAGTTCAGCCTTGTATGTTTAGGTGATTGCACCATTTGAGATGCTCATAAATCTTGGAAAGTGATAATTATGTCAGTGATAAAAAAAATATTAATGTGAGAGAACAATGATCGATCATTAAATGAATTGGATGAAGAATACCCTGCAAAAGTTGACGAATGTTGAAATTGATATGTATCTCATTTTATTCTCAATGTCATTCCTTTAAAACAGGTGACAGATATGGATGATGCCATGTCCCAAGCTATTGATATTGGTGAAAATGACGTGAGTTGCTCCCCCCATGGCCTTCCATTTGTAATTTTTGTTGTATATTACATAGTTATTTTGCACTGATTCTTCTTACAACCAACTTTTATGAGTAAAATATAGTATAACTAAATGGATGCAAAGCTTATCACATATATTAAATAATAATATCAAATTACATTAAACTTGGCGTCAATATTAAATAAATATAAAAAACCATTTTCTGAAAACTAAAGATCTCTAAGATTACACTATAAGTGAAACTACAACCACAGCTAAATTTTCTTAAATTGAGACTTATTAAATCTTGAGATTTATAAAAACTGCCTTGTTTATTAATGAATCAGGAAGGCATATATATACAGCTTAACTACAAAGGAGTTTAAAGGAAACTCTAGTTAATTATACAAGGGTTAAACTAACAAACAATTTAACTAATCCTAATACTCCCTCTCAAGATGGAGTAAGTAAATTGATAACACCCATCTTGGACATCAATGGAAGAAAAGAGGATGGAGAGAGAGACTTGGTAAACATATCAGCAAGTTGAAGGGATGAACGAACAGGCAACAACCTGACAGTCCCCTTAGCAACATGTTCTCGGATGAAGTGGCAGTCTAACTCAATGTGCTTCGTGCGCTCGTGAAACATCGAATTAGATGCAATGTGAATGGCAGCAGCATTATCACAGAAAATCAACGAAGGCTGCAGTGGGACAACTTGAAGATCAGATAGCAGTTGTGTCAACCAAACTAGTTCACTTGTAGTAGCTGCTAAAGCACGATATTCAACTTCTGCAGAGGACCGAGATACAGTGCTCTGCTTCTTCGCCTTCCAAGAGACAAGAGATTCTCCCAAGAATATACAAAATCCAGTAGTAGACTTTTGAGTATCGAGGCAAGAAGCCCAATCAGCATCTGAGAAAGCTCTAAACTGGAAAGACGAAAAGGACTGCAAGAAAACACCTTGTCCAGGAGAAGCCTTTAAGTACCTTAGCAATGTGTGAACTGCATTCAAGTGAGGCTGTCTTGGCTTGGCAACGAATTGACTAAGCTTATGAACAACAAAGGTGACATCTGGACGGGTAATAGTTAAGTATAAAAGTCTTCCAATCAGCCTGCGATACAAGCTCGGGTCGTCTAGGAGAGCACCTTCATCACTTCTGAGCTTCAGATGAGGATCCATGGGGAAGGAAGATGGTTTAGAGGCTAGAAAACTAGAATCTTCCAATAAATGCAGGGTATAATTCCGTTGAGACAAGAAGATGCCTTTTGATGAACGAGCAATCTCTAATCCAAGGAAATAACGTAGAGATCCCAAATCCTTCAACTTAAAAATGTCATTGAGATGCTGTTTCAAACAAGTTATTTCACTAGGAGACGCGCCAATGACAATAATGTCATCAACATACACCAATAAAGCAATGAAAGAAGTACCAGAGCCCCGAACAAAAAGAGAATAGTCACTCTTAGACTGTTTGAAACCAAGCTGGAGAATAACATGTGAGAATTTATCAAACCACTGTCAAGACGCTTGTTTCAAACCATAAATGGACTTATGAAGTTTACAAACTAATTTCTCCCCCTTAGGCGCAACAAGGCCATGTTTATACCCTAATGGAAGATCCATGTACACTTCTTCTAAAAGATCACCGTGTAAAAAGGCATTATTCACGTCCAACTGGACCAAGGGCCAATTCAGAGAAGCAGCCACGGTTAATAAGACCTTGACAGTTACGAGCTTGGCAACCGGGGAGAAAGTCTTAACATAGTCAAGGCCTTCTTGTTGAGTGTATCCCTTGGCAACTAGGCGTGCTTTATACCTTTCGATGGATCCATCAGCCTTGAATTTAACTTTGTAAACCCACTTAGAGCCAATAGAGTGTTTACCAATAGGTAATGGAACAATGGACCAAGTGTCATTAGTTTCCATGGCCTGTAACTCATCTTTCAGTGCGAGCCTCCAATGCTCATGAGGAGCTGCCTGATGATAAAAATTAGGTTCAAATGTAGAAGAAACAGTCAGAGCAAAGGTCTTACAGGAAGAAGACAACCTGTCGTATGCCAAAAACTTATGCAGAGGATACTTTGAAGTAGAAGGAAGCGACGGTTGCGACTGTAGAAGGTTGCAATGAAAATCTTTTAGATAAGAAGGAGGCTTGGTAGAGCACATAGAGCGTCGAGGCATCAAGTCAGACTGATGATCGCCTAGGACTGCAGCAGGAGCAGTAGAGCAAACAAAATCATCAACAGGAAGAGGCTCATGTGGATGAGTACAAACATTCTCATTTGCAACACACAAATCCATATCAGGGGCAACATGTTGTTCAGCAGATAAATCCATTGCAATATCATTAGATGATGGCAAAACATCCTCATGTAAGTCCAAGGAAGGCTCATGTGGAGGATTATGAAGATTCTCATTCTCACGTGCTGCAGCTGTATGATTTCTATCAGAAGAAGAGGAAAAATCAAATGAAGATGGCAAGACAAGATCCGGAAACAAATCAACTACATTGTCCTGTTGAGTGATCTTGTGAAAAGGATAAATAGCTTCATGAAAGACAACATCTCTTGAAACAAAAAAACTTTTTGTTTTCAATGTCATAAAGTCAATAGCCCTTTATGCCAGGAGGATACCCCATGAACACTGATGGAATAGCACGAGGATGGAACTTGGACCTGTTGTTAGGGAGAGAGGCAGCAAAACAAAGACACCCAAAAACTCTCAACATAGAATAGTCAGCATGACAAGTATTCAAATGATAGTAAGGGGTGTGCCAATTCAAGACAGGAGAAGGGGTTCTGTTGATCAAGAAAGCAGCAGTCAAGAGGCATTCTCCCCAGAACTGAATGGGAACCCGTGACTGAAACATCAAGGCCCTAGCAACATTCAAAAGATGTTGATGTTTTCGCTCAACCACTGAATTCTGTTCCGGACGTCCCACACAAGAGAACTGATGAATGACCCCCTTAGATAGAAAGAACTCAGTAAAAGATAACTCTGGGGCGTTGTCAGACCGAAAACATTTGATTTTGGATCCATATTGAGTTTCAATCAAAGTGAAGAACTGGGGAACAATACGTAAGGCATCTGACTTGTTCCTCATTAAGAAAACCCAAGTATACCGTGAAAAATCATCAACAATAGTAAAAAAATATCTATAACCAGCATGTGTAGAGGTGGGGTAAGGCCCCCAAGTGTCACAATGAATCAAATCAAACATCTTATTTGCTAGATGATTATTGCAATGAAAAGACAATCGTTTTTGCTTAGCCAAAGGACAAATCAAACATGGTTCAGAAGCAATGACTTTAAAAGAATCTACAGATAATAAGGCTTTTAAAGCATGCAAGTGTTTAGGAGAAGGGTGACCAAGCCGATCATGCCAAGTAGCAACTGAGCAATGAGATGTAGAACAAACAATAGCAGCTGGAGAGGTTCGCACAGCTTGCTGCTTGACATGGAACAAGTAAAGACCTTGCCATAAGCTAGCTTTGCCAATCATCTTCAAAGATGACTTGTCCTGGATCACACAAGAAGACCCAACAAAATTGACAACAATAGGTAATTGCTTAGTGAGGGCACTGATAGAAATCAGATTGAAACGGAAATCAGGCACGAACAAGACATCCTGAAGAATGATATCAGGAGATAACTGTACAGACCCCATAAAATGGACAGCAATCTTAGACTGGTTTGGCAAAGACACCAAAGCATGTGAAACAGGGATAAGGGAAGTAAATAATGCTCGTTGACAACATACATGAGCAGTTGCTCCTGAGTCTAAGAACCATATATCAGTTTGAAGAGCAGAAGTAGGAAAGTCAGCACAAATACCTGCAACATGTGAACCACTGGTGGATGGCTCAGTTTCAACCTTAGCTTTGGCCAAATGAGACTGTAGTAGAGACAACAATCCTTGGCACTGCTCAGTGGTTAGAGAAGAAAGAGAATCAGAAGATTCATTCGTACCAGAAGAAGAAGGCTTCTGATAGAGACGATGCCCAGGTGGATAACCATGGAGCTTATAGCAACGGTCAACAGTGTCCATGAATGCCGCAGTGAGAGCAAATAGGCTTTTCCTTTTTCTTAGACGTACCAGGCCGAGAACGAGTAGAAGATGAAGATTCACGGGTGACGCTAGCGGATGAAGAGTTCTTGACCAGCAACGCAATGGCGGAGGAAACAGTGGAAGCCAATTGGGAGGACGGAATTACACGCTGCTCTGCTTCTTGCACAACAAGAGAGAAAGCACGATTAATCGTTGGCTCGGGCTCCATCAACAGTAACTGAGCACGAATTTGACTGAAAGAATCATTAAGACCCATAAGAAAGGTCATGACATGTTCCGTCTGGAAGTAATTGACAAGTTCCTTAACTCCACCACAGGTACAACGCCCACAAGAACACACCGGTCGGTAGGAAACGAGTTCATTCCAGAGAGATTTCAATTTCGCATAATAAGCAGTTACCGAAACCTGTTCTTGAGACAAATTCGATAACTCGCGGCGAAGTTGAAAGATTCTTGGATGATTTTTACGCTGATAACGCTCTTGTAGATCGATCCATATCTCGCGAGCAGAATCAGAGAAATTGATACTTGCGAAGATTTCTTTGGACAGCGAATTGAGAATCCAAGCAGTAACAACACCATTGCATATAATCCAAGAACTGAGCATCTCACCAGTCGGCTGAGGAATAGAACCATCAACAAATCCCAATTTGTTCTTCACGGTAAGGCCGATAACCATAGCTTGACTCCAAGAAGTATAATTTGTCTCAGTGAGTAGATTGGAAACAAGAACGATATTGGTACTATTGGAATGGTGAAGAAAATAGGGATTAGTGTATTGCTCAAGAACAGTAGGACTCATGGGTTGAAAAGCTACTCCCGAAGGAGGAATTGACGAGGGAGTAGGGCTAGAAGAAGGATTCTCACCATCGGTGGCCATAGCAGAGAGAAAACTCAAGATGAAAAAGAAGCGCGAAATTATACATCTGATACCATATTAAATCTTGAGATTTATAAAAACTGCCTTGTTTATTAATGAATCAGGAAGGCATATATACACAACTTAACTACAAAGGAGTTTAAAGGAAACTCTAGTTAATTATACAAGGGTTAAACTAACAAACAATTTAACTAATCCTAATAAGACTCAAACTTTAACCGCTCGAGCCAAACAATATTGTAGTGTCAATTTATTTACCACTTGATTCAAACATTTTTATTAGAAAAGAACAATTTTTTTATCAGTAGTAGCAGGTTTCATTTTGACCAATCCATTATGTGAAATAGGAAGAATGGGGTATTTAGGTTAGTTCACCTTCCAATAGGGCAACTTGGATATACTCTTTATACATGATATCAATTCTATTGATGATTCCTCCAATTGTAAATGAATCAACTTCATCTTCAATTTCTATTTAGGATGGAGAGGATAGTGAGGTTGAGGGCGATGAAGAGGCGGAGGAAAAAGTCACACGCAACTGGAGTGTCTTGAAAAGCAGTCCCCATCTCAACAAGCCAAAGGTGATTACACCCATTTTGCTCTCGATTTGTGGTTGTGTGCGCACTAGAAGACCCATACTTTCGTGTTGATTGTTATATTTTATATGCTGAATGTTTTTTCCTTTTCATGCATGACCTAAATTCAGAAATGACGTGAATTCGAAAATCTCAGAGCCGTACTATTACAGAAGCTATAGAAGTCATCAATACGACAATACATTCTGAAGTCTTAAGTAAATATTTACGCATGATAATCTAAATTATTAGGTTTTGTCTTTGGTTTTTCTGAAAACTTTGATCGTTTGGAAAACTCTGATTTTGATCCTGCACTTTCTATCAGTTTGTGCTGCAAAAGAAAATAAACATGTTACAGAAGGAAATATCTCTCCTATTTGATTTTTCAATTTAGTTGAAGTTGCAATTGTTTTAACCTAACTACGAGTTAATTCTTGGAGTGATAGATTTTTGTTAAACTACAAGTTCAGTCCTAAAATTTTAAAAATGTCCAACTTTCAATTTTGTGCTAATGAATCCCTGTCCCCGACATATTGAAAAATATTGGACCTAATGTATAAGTGAAAGATATAATTGGTCTATTTCTGTTCCAGTTTATATTCTTGTAATGAATCAACTATGTTACACTTTCGGTAGATTCAACTTAGAAAACTATTTGGAAAGCTCATTTCTTTTTTGTGCTTTTATTTATATCTTCTTAATTGTATAACAATATAATTAGACACTTTCTCTTAAGGCTATCTTATTATTTAATCTACATTTCTAAAATTCACCATAATTAACATACTCATGAGTATGTCAGGGACCTAATGTAAAGGTGAAAGATATAATTGGTCTATTTCTGTTCCAGTATATTCTTGTAATGAATCAACTATGTTATACTTTCAGTAGATTCTCCCTCTTTTTTTTAGAACAACTATTTTGAACTTAGAAAACTGTTTGGAAAGCTCATTTCTTTTTTGTGTTTTTATTTATATCTTCTTAATTGTATAACAATATAATTAGATCAAATTTGCTTGAAAAACGGTTAAAAGATTTGTTTTAGAAAGTATTTTTCCTCGTTTGGACCATGTACCAACTTTATGTGCCTCATGAGTTCATGATCCCAATGTTTGTCTGAAAATGCAGGGGAAGCCTAAAAAGGAGGATCCTGCATCACTGGAGGGAGCCATTGATGACTCTGAGAACTTGACTGATTTTCTTATGGACTTCGAAGAAGATGAGTGATGATTCTTTTCTCTTTCAACTTCTAAATATAAAGCTTCTACTACCTATCTAGCTAGCCCCTACATAATCTACTGGAGAAGCCTATTAGATTGAATTTCTTGATCTGTCTCTTAAAGGTTTGATTCACCAGAATTGTTAGTATTAGTTTATTGATAAAATCATTAATAAGCTGAGCTTTTTACCATTTTAATACGCCACCTCCTTCGTTTGTTTTTTTTCCTGAAGGTTCATCTGTTTCTTCACCATTTCTTTACTATGGTTTTTACCTTTTTTTTTTTTTTCAAAACAGTATTTGAATAGTTAGTCAATTTCTAATTTTTTTTTAAAGAAATTATTATTTATAGTTTTTGAAACTTTGTTTGTATTTTGATATTTTTTTAAGGATGTCTTTATAAGTTTAATTTTCAAAAATAAAAAACATAAAATATGGAGTCCGGTGAACAATAAATAAAACGTTTAATGTCTTGGACTTGAGCTAACTTAACGAAGCTGAATTGCCTATTCCTTGTCTCAATAATTTGAATTTGAAATTCAACTGTTTTTTTTTGTGGAGAGGTTTCATCGAAACTTATTATCATTTAATGATATGTCAAATATTAAATAAAGTTGTGTTTAAACTGTATTCTTCCAAGGATATCTGCTCTTGTCATTGCAATGGTTTCTACTTTATTTAAGGAATGTTGTGTACTTATTTCTATTGATGATGGCCTGTAAAATTTTTATTTTTTATTTTTTTATTTTAAACAGTTAATCTCGAAGTCTGGGTAACATTCTGTGAACAACTCAAAAAGAAAAAAAAAAAGACGACGAGTTTTTGTATTAAAAGTATTTTTCTCAGAAAAACTAGGAATAATTAATTAATTATTTAATTTTTAAATTCCGTTTTAAAAAACCACCTAAATCACTTCGTTCTAGATGTTATTACATGAGCAGTGGCCATTCCATTTCATTTTTGGACTTTCGAGTGGACACAAGAAAGTTTAACTTGAGTTTTTCCGTGTGAATTTATATTATGAATAATTAATACCGAAAAATATAAATAACTTACTTGATTTATTAAAATATATCCTCTGCTTTATTTCAAAGGCATTTAATTCCTCAATTTTGTTCTGGGCACATCAGTTCTTGAATGGATTTTGAAATTTTATTAATCTGTTATTCAAATTGATTTTTTTTGGTCTGTCGGTGTGGATTATTGAATTTCTTCATTTTTTATTCAACAAATTACATTAGTAGTGCTCAACAATTATAAAATTTTGAAGCTAATGTTTAGTTGGAAAATTTTTACACATAGAAAAAATGTCAAATTATTTACAGAAAATAACAAAAAAAAATACTAATAAACATTGATAGACTTCTATTATTTGTATCACTGATAGACCTTGATAAACTTCTATTAGCGTCTATCTCAACTATTTAAAAATTTTGCTATTTTGTGTAAATAGTTTCTCTTATTTTTCTATTTTTAAAAATTTTTCTATTTAGTTTGATATATATATATATATATATATATATATATATATATATATATATATATATATATTTGTTTTAGGATTGTTTGTTTTTTTGCAAACATTTTTAAAAAAAGTAACATTTGAATTTTGTAGTCAAATTTTGAAAATAAAAACTGTTTTTAGATTTTATTTTCTTTTCTTTTAGTTTTCAAAATTGAACTTATATTGTGAAAAATGTTTTTAAGAAATAGATATCAAAAGAAAGAAACTCAAACTCATAAATGGCATTATTATTTATAAGCTTATTTTTAAAAGGTTAAATTAAAAAAAAAAAAAAAAAATCAAACCATTAGAGGGGTTATTAAGGCTTTGAAACAAAAGTTTTAAATCCTCCCCAACAAATGTCTTGTAACATTTTTTTTTATAAAAAAAGGGTAATTGGGCCTGTCAACTATTTGTGGGCTTGGGCTTTCAAATTTATTTATTTTTGCTTTCTTCAAAATAAAAATGATTTTTTTTTGCTCATTTATGAATTTTAAATAATGGAACTTTCCCATATGATTTAATTTTTAAAATATATTTATATATTAATCGTAATTTTTCAAAAAAAAAAAACCTAATTTCTTTTAATACCAATTTCACAGTAGATATGTTTTATACTAATTTTGGAAAATCTAATTTCTTTTGAGCTGCACATTCATTTTGTCATCAAAACGATTTTTAATTACTTTTCTAAAAAGCAATTTTTTTGGTGCTTTATTGCCAAAAACAAAAAAACTACACCTAGTATCTCTAAATCTTTGTCGTTACATTTTATTTTGTCCTCAATAATATTCTTCGATCATCCATCTTCAAGCACAAGTCATCACAAAATAAAAATGAAACTTCGAAGGCTAAAAACACTTTGGAAATAATTTTTTTTAGACATGGAAATGTTGAATTGAAGTTTAAAAGTTTTGTGCGACTTTTTCTAAAAATAATATTATTTTAATAAATAATGATAAAAATAAAGTTAGAATGAAAATATTGACAAAAGTAAGGTAGCGAAATCGTGGACGAATCCACAATTTTTACCTGTGCTCAAAATCGTGGACCAAGTCCACGATTTACCCAGTCACGTGTCAAAGGGGTCCACGATTAGTGCGGTGGGGAGAAAAGTGGGAGAAAATCGTGGACCGAGTCTACGATTTTCACATGGGTTAGCTTGGCAGGCGTGGCAGTGTTGACCGAGACATGTGAGCAAAATCATGGACCTGCTTCACGATTTGCATGTCATGTGGGCTAATTTTATGAAATCGTAGATGATTTCTTCACCTATTTTTTAAAATACTTTAACCTCTATCCTATTTTTGTCATTATTTAATAAAATAACATTATATTTTTACAAAAAATTCGATTTTGTCAACTACATTATTAGCTTCAACTATGCAAGTTTGTCGAAGCCCAACAAATAATTAGAGAAGCTTCCCTCTTATCTTTTTAGGTCTAATTTCTTTCAAAAAGCTACAAGGCTAATCATATATATAATTTAGGGAATAAAAAGTAGAAATTAAAAAGATGAGAAAGAATAAAGCATTAATGTGATGTAAGCATAATTTGCCTCTTTTGATAAAAAAAAAATTCAATTTAAAAAAAAAAGGGAAAGCTTCCTTTAATGGCAATTTTCTTTTGACATCATTGAAGATTAATGATATGTCTGTCATGAAAGACTATTGCTATCCCCTAAGCTAAAACCCATCCTTTTATGCTAAATTTGCCCACACATTCCATATTGTCCAATTAATAAGGCTTGCAATTTAAAGGCATTAATCTCTTTTAAATTTTGCATTAACTCCAAATTTCCTTAATTCAATATATTATTTATCAATAAGTCAATTTGGTTCATCTCTTAAAGTTGTATCACTTTTCATATTAAGTAATATGGGATGTATTCAATTAATTATGTTTAACTATTTTTAATTAATGACAACCTATGAAAGACAAAAAGAATTTTAATAATAGGTTTGAAATTTTATGTAAGAGAGGATGTGTATGAATATGAATATGAATATAATTCCATCACATTTTAATTAAGATGATTGTTTCGAGTTAAAATTAAAATCTTCGAGGTAAAACTGTAAAATAGTATTCTTCAAAACATCCGTACTATGACTAGTAATAGTAATGCAGTACAAGTCATTTTCAAAATACATAAAAGAAATATATATAAAAAAAAAAAGAAAAAATTAGGGTTTTTTTTTTTCAGAAAATTTTTAAAAATAGAAAAATAAGGAAAATTATTTACACAAAATAACAAAATTTTTAGATAGCTATGATAGATGTCGATAGAAATCTATCAAGATCTCTCAGTGATAAAAATGATAAAAGTTTATCAATGTCTATCAATGTTTTTTTTTTTTTACTATTTCTGCAAATAGTTTGACGTTTGTTCTCTGTGAAAATTTTCCTTTTTTTCCTTTTAATTATTAAATTTACAATTTATAAACTCAAACTTTGAACAAGTTTCACAAACTCTCAAGTTTGTATAACTCATTTTTTTGGAAGCAAATATTGTATAATCAAGCTTTCATAATAATTTAAAACTTCCATTAAGTATAAATTTGTGTTGTGTATAAATAATATGAAAAATTTCAAGTGCATTAAAACCAATCATCCCACAAATAAAATAAAAAAAGTGATATTATATTATAAATTATGAAATGAGCAAGTGATGTTACTTAAACCAAACCTAATTTGATATGCTTTGGTGGCAGCCTCCATACATTTTTATTTTTATTTTACTCCAAAAAATATTCCAATTATCTTTTTTGATACCTAAAAAGTTGTTCAAATTTGGATCACATGTGAAGAAATCTACAATTACCTGAATTTATTTTATATTTTAAATCTTTTCTTCTCAACAATTATCCATAGAAAATCCCATCAATAATCAAAGTCCAATATTTATCTTTTAAATAAAAAATTAGAAAACCCCATCAATAATCAAAGTCCAATATTTATTTTTTAAATAAAAAATTAGAACCCCATCTATAATTGATCAAAATATCATTATTTTAACTTTCTATTCATTTTCTTTATTCTTTATTAGTGATTAACACAGCATGATTTTACTTAAATAGAAATTCATAACAAAGGGAACAAAAAAAATAAACCCAAATAAAAAGAATAATATTCTTGAAATGATGGCTCTCATTTATTCATCTTATTGAACAAATGCCATTTTGAGCATATAATTAAGCAAGGGAGATTAGATTGGTGGAACTAATTAATTAATGCAAAGAAAAAAAAATTTAAGGGATTTGACTTAACAAGAAAATGATTAGCAATAATGGGGTATGTTGGTCTTTTTTCTCACTAAGCTTGATGATGATAAAGAAATGATTAGAGAGGGAATTGTCACCATAAACATCAAATTTTATTTTATTTTTTAAAATAATAATAATAATAATAATTATTATTATTATTATTATTATTATTATTATTATTATTTGTGCTAATTGAAGGTTGTGGGTTCTATTTGGAAACTCAATGTCACCCAAAACATGATCAAGAAAAAATCTTAACACACTGACTTCTTTGCTTTCTTGTTTTCTTGCTCTCTCTCTCTCTTCTATATTTCTTTTTTCTTTTTCTTTTTCTTTTTTTCTCTATTGATTTGCCTCTTCATACAAAAAGGAGATGAAGAAGGAAAAGATTTTTTTATTGAGAAAAAAAAAACCCTAAGAAAAAAAAAAAGGAGACAAAAGGGAAAAGGAACTTCCTTTATAAACCCTAAATGGATTTTTTGTTTGTTTTCCCTTTCATCATCTTCAAGGAGTTTAAGAGAATAATTAAGAGTCTCATTAATAATTAACATTTTTTAAAAACCCTTTATTTCATATGTATTTTCAAATCACGGTATAATCAATTGGGCCCCTTGATAAAGGCCTAAAAAAATGAATGAAATGTTTTTTAATTCTTCATGTTAATAACATTTTAGGGAAAAGAACCATTTTTTTTATATAAAAAAAGATTTGGACAATCACTTTATGGCGCAAAAGATGAGATGGTCAAGACTAATAAGAAAGACAAATAAAGAAATTTCTATTTTTTTTTTTTTTTGAAGGAATGGGCGAGAGAAATTTAATCTCGAAGTTTTAAAATTTTCATCGGATTGAACTCTAAACTTATAGGTAATGTTCACTCTAATTAATTAAGTTTTTTCTTTTCTAAAAGATTTGAGTGAGCAAGCAATGCATTTAGATTGGATGAGAATTGTCGATATCATATTTTGGACAGGGTAATAGATTTTACCTCAAAGTGGTGTCACTCGTAAATTTGTATTATGGAGGAAGTGCTTGCCTGCAAATCAAAAGAAATCTGCACACCAAGTCAGAAGTGAGAGATTCGTTACTATTGGAGTTCTTAGTTGGGAATTCACTTACCTTGTTCGTCTCCTTCTCCCCTATTTATAGGCTCTGGTCGTCTTCCTTTTCCTCTTAGGATTTCTTTCTTAAACCTTCTCGGATATCTCTCCTAGGGTTTTGGCGCGTGCTAAGGATTTGATGCTATAGGCCTGGCTCTGGCCGAGGCTCAATTTGGCAATCTCGCTTTGAGTCCATCAAACCTTTCCCTATTGGACCACACAAGTCCAAATCTAGCTTAGGAGCCCAATTTAGTGGGCTCTGACCGAAAACGTTTTGGTTCAACTGCTTGCATATTCATAGTTGCTTCTACTATCCCTATGTTTCGCAGTATCACTTTTACCCTTTAGTTTGAGAAATACAGGTAACAAAAATAATTAAATTTAAACATCTTGTTATTAATTCAACCTCAAAATACTATTTTTTTTAACCTTTGAGGATACTGTTTTTTTTTACATCTAAATCTAGCCTAAAATAGTATTATTCCTTAAAAAGAAAATAAGAATAATTACTTGATGATACGGTGAACGATAAAAAGGACAAAGAAAGAGACCATAATAATGACAAATATTTTTTTTTCCTCTAAAAGATGCATGGGCCAATATTTTATTTGGAAAAAATTATCACTTAAATTTAATCCATATCTCAAATTGTTTTTTGTTTTTGTGGTAAAAAATGGGTAAAACCAAAAAGAGGAGAAATGAAGACAAACATTAAAGTCCTTAATGACAAAGATTAGAGAGCATAATTAACGACTAAATAAACTAATTAAGAAATTGAAAGTGGGATTTGTGGGGTCTTGAGTCTCACAAAACAAAGAAACAAACAAACATGATTAATACAAAAAGGGCCCCACTTGATGGCTTTTGAGTTGATTTGTTCTTCAAAAACTTTACTTATTAGTCGTAAAGTAGTGCCTAATTGGCATTTGATTCCCTATTATTTATTATTTATTATTTATTATTAATTATTAATTAAATATTATTCTTATTATTTTTCAAAGGGATAATTGGTTGCCGTCTCTTTCTTCTTAATCTTATTCATTTCAAACGTGCACGCCTTTGCTTGTGGATTTCCCATGCACATTTTTCTCTAATATTTATTTCTTTTTCTTTTTTTTTCCTTAAATATTTAGTTGACTATTTGATTTTAATTCAAATAATATCTATATAAATCTTAAATGCATAAAAATAAATAATATTTTAGTCCTTTAAAACTCTGCTATACTCTGTATGTATAGAAAATTTATATAGTGAAATCGAAGCTGACTAAAAAAGATATCTGAATATTTTGTCCTTTTTTAATAAGTTAACTATGCATTATGTACATATTTTAGAATCTTAAGTTAAATTGAGACTCTTTTATTTATTATTTTTTTAATTTTTTTTGGATACTTCGAGGATTATATTTAATATATTTTTAATGTGATGTAAATCAAAATCCTGAAGAGGAAAAATGTATTTTTGTTTCCCATGAAACTAAAACTTAGCCTAATAAATCATTTGCTTGGAATTTATTATTTTTTATATTTGAAATATTATTCCAAATAACAAAACATATTTGTTTTTTTTTTCTTTCGAAGTTTTACTATTAACCTATTGTATTTTAGTCTATGTACTTTTAAATGTTTATATATATAATGGTTATCAAAATATAACCAATTTGAATATAATATCAATAATAAGTGTAAAAAATATATTTCTTAATTAGTTTATATTTTATAATTTTTATATCGTTATGCTGTCAATCCTTTTGTTCATCTCTTTATAAAATTGAGATATCGAAAATAATATAATTTATTTTTTAAAATAACCCTTCTAATTTCAGGGATTTTTTAAAATAAAAGAAAAAAAATCCGATTATTTGGTCTGGAAAAATCAAGAAAAAAAAACAGGGGGGAGGAGAAGTTTATTTGGGGGTCCGGGGTGAAGTGAAGATAAACCGGAAACCGGAATTAGGATTAAATCTAGGATAACGGCGGTCCGGTTGGCGGCGGTCCGGTTTATTGGGGTTGGCGGTGGGCGTGTGGGAATGGGGAGTGGCGTCAAAAAAAGTGGAACGAGGAAAATCTAACGAGAATTTAGGAGTGGGTCCCTCAAATCTAAGCCCTCACCTGTCCCTTTCTTCGCATCTCTTACTTTTTCTTTCCCAATCCCCACTTACTCTCTCTCTCCTCCTTTCACTTTCACTCTCTCTCACCACTCCCCTACAAATATTTAATTTTTTAATTTTTACTTAATTTACCATTTTAATCCTTCAAACTTTTAAATTTATCATATTAAGTCCTTCAAAATTTAAGGATATAAATCTTTAAACTTCTAATTTCGTGTCTATTTAGTCTATAAATTCAACGTGCATTTGAATTTCTTGTTTAATAAGTTTTTGATATGTATATTTGAAATTTATAAAAATTAATAAGAATTATATTAGAAAAGATAAAAACAACATTAAACTCAATTATTTTCTTTTGTTAAATTAAGATACGTATTATGTAATATATAATATATTATATGATATTACAAAATATTAATTATACAAAAGATAATAACATAAAATAAGTTCATATATTAATTAGTAATAGCTTATGGTGACTAACTATGATTAGTTTTATAGTTTATAAACATATTATCAAACGCATTTTGAAAGTTTGTATAAATTAAAATTCAATTTATGAATTTGCTCCCAAACACGTATTTAAAAGCATGAAATATAACTTTGTTTTCGATGAATCCATTATCTTCAAAATTTTGTTTTCAGACTGTCTACCGATCAAGCCCTAATTGATATATTGGATATAAAATTGAATGTCATGGCTAATAGAATCTTAAAATTTTCATTTTTGTATTTAATATACTTTTTAATTTTATAAATATCAAATAGGTTAAAAGCTTATTAGATAAGAAAGTGAAAATATATAGATTTATTAAACACCAAATTAAAATTGAAAGACTTAATAAATAAAGTTCACACATTTATTGTACATAAATCCACTTAATTTTCACTTGAGTATGTTAATTATGGTGAATTTTAGAAAAGTAGATTAAATAATAAGATAGCCTTAAGAGAAAGTGTCTAATTTCAGCTTTAAATTTCTAAGAAGCAATCAACAAAATTTTATATTTCTTTTATTTATTGGTAGGTCTATTCGTCTTTATAAATTCTAATTACGTATGCAATTATTCATCATAAAGAAAAGAAAAGAAAAAAAAGAGTCAAATATGTTAAAAATTTATCATTAAAATTATTCCACTAGTTATAGGGAGCGTAACTAATTAGTGAGTGTTACTTTTCCTTATAGCGATGGGGCCCAGCACATAGATTCAGAGAATCTCCATTTAGAGCGAGCTACTACTCTCTCTCTCTCTCTCTCTCTATATATATATATATATATAACCTAATGGAAACAATTTTGCTTAATATCGAAGTCGTTTTAGTCCATTAAAGAAAAAACTAAAATTAAAATTTTTATGACACTAACCGATGTTTGGAACCAGTAATGAATTGAATTTGGATTGTAATATAATCCAAAATTTATATTTAAATGGAGTGTTTTAAGGTTCAATTTGTAATATTAAACTCATTTCGTTTCGAAATTTTTTAACCAAACCCTCTTCCCACCGTTTTCACGTTTCATGATCTCATTTCCATTCCGCCTTCAATAATTCACGTATTTCAACACTCTTATGATTCTCAGTAATTCTGATTACGTTATAACCTCACAAACAATCCCTAAACTACGACTTTAAATACTTCAAATTACGTATTACTTCTATAAAAAAAATACTTACATATATAAAAATGTGTGTTGGTTGAGAAGACAATGAAAATTGTTAGAATGTCTTGAATATGCTCAGAATGACCAAGCATATATACGTATTTATGTTATTTACATTGGTCTTAAATTTTAGAGGAGTACACTATATAAAAACTATCTAACTTTATTGGCGCCTCTAAATCTGTAATATGATATTTTCTCTCTAATAATAAACTGTCATTTCTTTCTGTCTGTAGACGTAGCTAATATACGATTAGTGAATCATACAAATTTTTGCGTCAATTTTTCTACTATTTACGTTTTCTCACTTTTTATTTATTTATTGATTTCATAACAAAAATAACGAGATTTGTAAGAACTATATTTTGGGGAGATTTACGTTGTTTGTCTGCAACAATATTTCCATAGTCGTCGGTGTTAAACTCTATTAACACGACATGTTTGGTTTCGTCTTCCTTCTTTTTTTCAGACATCGAAAATCATTCCTAAAAGTCAGCAATTTGGTCTTAATTCAAACAAACCCTCATCCAATGTCACCATACATTGGATAATTTTTCTCTCTCTCACACACACACACATCATTTTCAATATTTAATGCCTTCCCATTCTCTTTACAATTAAAATATTCCATCAATTTTATTTATATTTAATAAGATGCAATTTCATATTAAATTTCTTTTATCAAACACTACAATTTTATAATTAATTAGTTCACATCAAACTCGTCAAGTGAACTATCAATTATCAGCCAAAATTTCAACAAGAAATAGTGCTTTAACAGTAAATTATAATTTATTGATTTTTTAAAATATATTTTAATTAATATGTTTTGTTTATACATGTGACTCTTCCATGATAATCTTAATATTTTATTTTTTTTTGTAAAATAAAAAAAAACATATGTGAATGATTTGAAAAATAAAAAGATTAAATTGCAATTATTAGCTTTATAATGTATGATATGGAGTTTCTTGACTTTTAGCTGAATTATTATTCATGTTCCACAACTTGAAATGTATGTAATGTATGTGTATAGTCCATGTTTGATTTCGTGTCATATATTTGGTCATTCATTAATGTTTTGAAAGATACTCTCTTGATTTATATATATGTATATATTTAGTCTGATCCATTCATTAATATGTAACTATATAAGTCTTATTTTACCATTTGACAATCTTAACCGTATTTTAATTTAAATACAGATGGGCTAAATTTATGTAAACTAGAATATCAGTAGATTACAATGTTACCTACGACGATATATTGAACACATTTATCTCATTTCTCACTAATTCTTCTTTAAGAGGAAATATCATACTATCGAGTATAAAATGAGTAAAATTGTATGCATGTTCGTTTAACAATTTGGAATAATATAACATAGGTTAAAAAATAAAGATTGTAGCAAATATAGCAATCAAGTTCAAAGTATTAGCAGATATAGCACAATGCAATTTTTTTTGCAGATATAGTAAAATTTATATTCAACTTTCAGAGCCTATTAGTGATAGACCATATAGCTAGTACGGGTCTATCAATGATAGAACAATGCAATTATTAATTAATTATTATGATCCTTTAAAAATGTTGATATATACTTAATTATTATCTTTAAAAGTGCTATTCAATGCAATTGCTTCAAAAAAATACTTTAATTTTGAAAATTTTATGTGTAACAATATGGTCTTTAAATTTTAGTTTGTAACAATTTAATTAGTTTATAAACTTTATAATGTATAACAATTTAATGTATGTGTTTTAAAATTGAGTAAGATTTAGTCACTGCTAAAAAAGTATTATTAGATTTAATAGGACTTTTTTTTTTATCTATATTGTAGCATAGATTGATAAATTGATTAATAACCAAATACATATATTTGTAAATTACAAAGACTAAATCTTCACCTAATTTATTGTTACAAAATATAAAGTTTGAGACAATTGTAACAACATTAAAAGTACAGAATTGT
Source organism: Lagenaria siceraria (assembly GCA_002890555.2). NCBI lineage: Eukaryota > Viridiplantae > Streptophyta > Magnoliopsida > Cucurbitales > Cucurbitaceae > Lagenaria > Lagenaria siceraria. The sequence continues at coordinate 1,157,953 of CM016485.1, forward strand.
TACAATTTATATACAAAAGGAAAATAATTTTTTTTAAGAAAGAACAAAAAAAAATGTTGGTTAAATGGCAAACTTGAATCTCTATAATTTAAATAAAGTTAGAATTTAGTCCAGGTGATTTATAATATTTAGAATTTAATCCCTATGATCTAATACAACTTTCATAAATAGTCCTGAAGATTATATTCTTATATTTTAAATTATAAGGATTAAACTTTGACTTAAATTTGTAATTTAATCTAGATAGAAAAAAGTTTTTAATTTAATAAAAGTATATAATGGATTTCGTTATCATCTCTAAAATGATCGCTCTCTATAACCAATGTCGTTTTTATGGAAGCTAAGTTATGATTGGCTGTTCAAATGCATACATTATAATCCTTAACAACAATCTTATCCTATATTATCGCAATATTATGATGGGTTCCAATGTCAATTTCAAATGAATGACACATTTTTTTTTAATATTTTTACATAGTTTCCCAAAAACATATTTTTCAAATATATCTAGCTAGAAACCCTTACGCGCGTGTATATATATATATATATATATATATATATATATATATATATATATATATATAATTTACAACAAAAAATAAAAGGCATCAAAATTCAATTAATGATTTTTAATAATTAATTACATGAATACCAACAAATTAAATGGCAATTGCATTGGTTACTAATCTTTTTTTTTTTTTTTGTTTAATAATTATTGAAATATGCCAATATAGTATTAATATATCAAATTGCTTGGTTAACGTATATGTACGTACGTATGTATATATATAGACATATTGTTGAAGATATTGACTAAATTTTATACCCTGATTATACTCGTGATTCAACCCATTACAAAATATCCAAAACTAATTAACGAAATTAAAATTTACTTGAATAACTTTTTCCCCATGAAATAATTACTGTCATATGTGTTAAAAAATAACAAAAAAAAAAAAAAAAAGAATATCATTTTGTCTTTATATTTTGAGTTTCGTTTCATTTTAGTTCATATATTTTTAAGTGTCTAAATTTTATCTTTGTACACATATCCAATAAATCTTAAAAATAGTCAATATAGTTTGTTCGATGTAGATTTTTTTTTCTAAAAAAAAAAGTCTTCATCAGCATTTTTTTTATAAGTTATGAAAGCATAATTCACGTAGTGTCTTTTCTTTCATGAAAATTATTGTTATTATTTAACTATGGTAAAAATAACTTTGAGTTACTAGCTGCGTTTGGTATCATTTGGTTTTTAGTTTTTTAAAGTTAAGCCTACAAACACCTATTTCACCCTTAAATTTACTTTTTACCCATATTTTAGAAAACCAAGCCAAAATTTGAAAACTAAAAAAATTGTATTAAAAACTTGTTTTTATTTTTGGAATTTGGCTAAGAATTCAACTCTTGTATTTAAGAAAAAGTGAGGAAATAAGCTTAATTAATTTCTAAAATCAAAAAACAAAAAATGAAATGGCTACCAAACGGGGCCTAAATTTAAGATTTATCAAAGTACAATAACTAAATCTATGATTTATTGATAGAGACTAAGTTTGTATTTGAAATACATTTTCAAATGTTTAATTTAAAAAATAAGTCATTTAAAAAAAATTGATGTGTTTGACAATCCCTCAAAATAAATTATGTAGTGTATTTTAACCTATTTTTATCAAAAGAGTTTAAATAAAAATGAATTTTTTTAAAAATATTTTTTTAATGTGAATCCAAACGGACAAATAACATTAAAATTGAAATAAAATTTAAAATATTAAGACAAAAATTATATTTTAACTTATTGAGTTGTTTTACCAATTAGATTTTAATGAGAATAATATTTATAAGATTTGGTCTAAAATTTCCCTTTAGGCTGCAATAGGGTATTTTATATACATTAAATATATTAGTGTGATAACATAATTTAATCTTTATATACATTAAATATATTTTTGTGATAACATAATTTAATCTATGAAATTGTGCCTTTTTTTGACTGAATCTTTTCAACCCAAAATTTCTTCTATGGTTTTTCTAAATTAAAATAATAATAATAAAAAATAAATTCTTATATTGTTCAGACCAATTACATACCCTAAATGAGCCAACTTTCCTTTTTCCCTTTTGGTGATGCTCCAGCTATATGGATGAAGCATTACTTTTATATTAAATACATTAATATTAAAGCTAATTTTTATCAATGTTGGATTAAGAGCTGCTTTGACAACTATTTTATTTTTATCATTTTTAATAATAAATTATATATATATATATATATATATATATATATATATAGCTGTATATATCTTTGCTTGCTTTTTTTTTTTTTAATAAATATTGTGTATATTTTTAGCAACCTTTCTTATAGAAGGAAAAGGAAATATTTAAAAATAGCCACTAGAGGAATATGTTTCCCAAGAAATAAAAACAGGAAAAAAAAAGAGGTTCAATTCCATTTTGTCCTTAGACTTTTAAGTATTCTATTCTCATCTATATACTTTTACAAAATTATTTTAATTCTTTAAATTTGGTTTTTTTTTTCAAATTTCTTAAATGTCTTTTCTAATTCTTAAAAAAAAATCCTTTATTTTCCGTTACCAAATTTATGTTAATTTAACAGATAGATAATATGGCTTCATATATATATATATATATATATATATATATCAATGTACAAATAAACTATATTTTGAAGCTAAAACGAGCATAGTTCAATTGAAATATAATTCAACATACCTAAAATTTATATTAGTGACTTTGATGTCAGAAGTTCAAATTTCCTTTCGAAAGTTAGCAAAATTAAATTAGACATTTTGATCAATAACCAAAAGTACCCTTCTTTTTAATTCAAATTTAACCAAAATGATATTAAAAATAAAACCCTCTCAAATTAATATAAGATATCACAGAACTCAAACAAACAAATAACAAATCCAACCAAACAATTAGACAAGACACAAACAGAATGACTTTCTAAATCACATGATACTTCAAGAAAATAAATGGTTAATCAGAATGATTATTGGAAAACGATGTGCTACAATAATTAAAATAACTAATTAATTAAATTAAAGAAGTACGAAAAATATAATTAAATTCGTACGAAAAAAAAAAAGAATAGCTGGGGTTTTAGAGAGCTGTCCATTAGCTTTGATCCATGACCAAACAATCATGTTTATGTCTCCAATCCGTACCATGATTCAACAGTTGCCATGTTACATATTTTTTTTCAAAAAAATAAATTATAATTTCTATTATTTTTAGCCGACAATCCCCACCCTTCTTGGGATTAAATTAATCTTAACTTTCTCCCTAATGTTTCCCACACATCAAACCTCGTATTTTACTCTTTTTATTTGTTTTTTTTCGTGTTGGCAAAGTTAGTAAGAAGATGTTGAAGTGCTAATTGTTATATAATTTTCATTCGTGACAATCACATTTGTTTTTTGTTTTTTTTTAAACTTTTAGGTTCAAATGACCAAAATTACAAAAATCGAAGTCGTACACGTGTTGTTAGTCAACATATAAATATGTATCTCTCAAAAGTCTTATCTAAAAATGTACGATTTACTCTTAAAAGTATGAAGTGAAGTTGAGAGACTCGAGAGAAGGGGGGACGACATGGGAAAGAGAAGAGAGTAATGAAGAAGAAAGCGATTGGTGAAGAGTGAAGAATTAGAAATGAAAATGGTTCAGGTGGAAGAATAATTCAATGATTGTCACTTAATAATAGTTTGGTGTTGGCTCAACATCTTTTTACTCTAATAATCGTTCGATGTACATTCAAAATATTTATAGTTTCTACTTTCCTCTTTGATGCATATATCATATTATTATTTCGTGTCACGTAAGCATGAAATATAATATATATAAATACAAAATCAACTAACTAAACATTAGCTAAAGAAACTATAAAATATCGACTAATTTATGAACCAAATGGTTATAAAAGTAAAAACATATGAGCCAAATGGTTATACAAGTAAAACATATTACTAGTTCTGATATAATTTAACGGATAAAATATGAATTAATTTATAAATTTAAAATTTAAATTTTTATATTACAATTTTATTAAATAATATAATATTAAAATTTACCTTCATTTATTCGTTTAATCAAGTTTAGTGATTTAAGAAATTTGATCAAGTTAATAAAAAAAAAAAAAAGAAAAAAGAAAGGTAAAAAAGGTTATTGAGGGTGGTAAAAATAAAAGCGGTAAAAAATGTCATGGGGGTGATTGATGTTGGAACGTGGGACAATAATTATTTGTGTCGTTCCTACACAATACATTTAATAACCAACCAATCAAAGAGGTTCCACCGTCTTACATCACGTCTAATCAGATCCTTTCTTGGGGCCCACTCTCCAATGAACGGCTCAGATTTATCCTCTCCTCTTCCCTGTCCATTTTCTTTTATGTTTTCTCTACTCTCTCTGTCAACTCACACCTAAACATTGTTGATATTTAATCATATAATTCGATTGGAAGATATGTGAGATTTAAACTTATAAATACTTCTAAAAACCTTAAATAATCAGTTAAATAATGTTTTCTTTTCTTCTTTTATTTAATCTATTTAGTTTAACAATATATAGATTGAGACATTGAATATTTTACTTTTAAATTTATATATATTTTAATCAGTTATTTAATTTAAATTTATTTCACGAATAATTAAGATATAATTATTTCATTTGTTATTAGTGAGAAAATACATTTTATGACATTTTTTTTAAGAGAAAAACTTTCAAATAAAATAAAGGTATGTTTGAGAGTGATTTTAAAATCGTCAAAATCACTTTTTGTCATTTTTAAGTCATTTTTAAAATCACTAAAAAACACATATTAATCACTCAAAATTAATTTAGTTTTCAATTTTATACTTTTAAATGCAATTTTCAAATATCAAAATTAGTTTTGAAGGATAAAAACATGTTTCACGGTGATTTTAAAAATGACAAAAGTGATTGTAGCCATTTTAAAATCACTCCCAAACATGTCTTAAACTTGCTATGACAAATGTCTCTAGTCGTGGGTCCAATTGAAGTCATAAAAATTATTGGTTAAAATATCATTATTTAAGCTTTGTTCTATTTGAGTTCCTATGCTTTCATTTGACAAAATTTAGTTTATGTCTTTTCAATGAACCTTGATATCCGTCAATGCATTTAGTTTTCTTTTAGACGGGCATCCTCTATGTAAATTGTGAAAATATATTTACAGTATCTTTTTTGGTATGAAAGTTATTGTTATTATTTAACCAATTTTGATAAAAATTAACTTTGAATGACTAAATTTAAAATTTATTGAAAGTATATAGACTAGAATTAGACAATCGAAAGTATAATTACTAAATGAAACAAAACTCAAAATACACGAACCAAAAATTTATCTCGATATGTACGAATACGACATTCTTTTATTATTTAATCTATATGTATATTCACGTTGGATATAATACATTTTGAAAGTATGTAGGGATTAAAATGAACATTTTAATAGTATAGAGTCTAAAATGAATCAAAATAAAAAGTACAAGAATCAAAATAGTATTTAACATTTTTTTTAGTGTTTAAATAAATCGAGAGAGAGGAGAAAATAAATAATTGGAATAACCTCTTTAAATTGTAAACTTTTCCTGGCTCAAATGAGATGAACAATGAAACAACCAAATATCAATACGAACGAGGGGATGAGCATCAATTTTTTTAAATATGTATATGTGAATTTTATCGTATTTGGTTGTCGTTGCAATTTAAGTTCAACTCATAATCGACGTCGATGTCAATATCAAGATTCAATAATAATGTAATTTTTACTTTCAAATTAAATTATAAATCTTGCTATTAATATTCACATTATTAATATCAAAATTGATAAAAAAAATACTGAAGTTATCGATTTATCCTTAATTATTATCGATGTTAATCTCTTTGATTTACATAAATATATCGATGGATGTATCAACATATTGACAGATATGTCAATCATTGAACATAAGTTAGAGTGATATTTTTTTAGTTCAACAATTGATAGAGTGAGAATCAAACTATCAACTTATAAAAAATAGTAATTGATATATTATCTATTAAACTATTTAAAGTTGATAATGAGAGAGGGAAAATTTATTTATTTATTTTGGTACAGCGACGAATATGAAGTAGATGTTTGAACCTAGTCATTTATACTATATCAGCTGCAGCATTAACATAACAAATATAATAAATTATTTTTTTTATGCTACATAACATAACCATAATTAATACAACAACGCGTTATTATAAATATTCAATTAGCTACATTCATTTTTCGGACCATTTGAGGTGGGTTCGTATTGTTGGTATGCACTTCTTTCACAGGTGTAGGGCGAAGTCAAAGTCTTCGAGGCTAAGGCAATTTGTGTTGGATTTGACGAGGCTCAGACTATCAATTTACGATCTATTATGGTTGAATCTGACTGCATGGAAGAAGTTAAGCTGTTAAATAGACTCTTGTTGTAGGCCTAACTGAAGTCTCATTCTTTATTAGTGAAGCTAAGATTATGACACCAGAACTAGCAAATATCTCTTTTCTACACATTTGTTTCTCACATTGTTTTGGTGCATGTCCTTGCGAAAAAACGCTTTGGTAGAGTATGATTCTTTTATACTTCTCTTCCCTTATCTCGAGCGTTCACCTTTTTAGTACCTCGTGATGTAATCATTTAGTTTATTTGTTTATTTGTATTTAAAAATAAATAAATGCACTTTGTTTAGGACAATTATTTTAAATAACAAAACTGCTGAAGATATTTTCAAATATAATCCTTGTCTATCTATAATAGAATCTATCCGTGCCTATCAATAAGAGAGTGATAGAATAATTTGATTTATTTTACTATATTTGAAAACAACTCTTTTGTTTAAAGGTATTTATTTATTACAGATTTTAGCTACTTGTTAGTGTGTCAGTGTTACTAATATAGGTAGTCAAAAGTGACCATAGCTAGAGATTAAGAATTTCAATTATATCACACAAAGAAAAAAAAGAAAAGAAAGGGGGTTTTGAATTATATGTGAAGTGGATATTCAAAAAATTATTCAATTTCAGTGTGTACCCACCACACTATTGTGCTCATTTTCAACAACAGAGTAGAGATCATTCAGAAAATTTCAAAATATTCTAGAAAATATTAAAACATAATATTATATTGTTCGAAAGAGTTTTTTTTTTTTTTTTTTTTTTTTTTTTTCAAACACAACGTATAAGACACGTTACTCTTTTGAGGATTTATTTGTTTCACAAGTTTTACCATGAGATTTTACGTAAAACATTTAATATCCTTGTTTCTTTTCTAGGATTTCACTTTTTAAAATTCGTATAACACGCGTTTTCTAAAATCTTATAGAGTTTTAAGCTTGAGAGATGAATAGTAAAAAGGGAAATTTTTTAAAATAGAAAAATAAGAGAAACTATTTACACAAAATAGCAAAATTTTTAGATAGTTGTGATAGAAATGATAGAAATCTATCACTGATATATATTGATAGAAGTCTATCAATATCTATCAGTGTTTTTTTTGTTATTTTCTGTAAATAGTTTGACATTTTTTTTTATTTGTGAAAATTTTCCGAACGTATATTAATACTGAGACAATTTATTTACATATTATAGTTTTAAATAGTTAAAAGATCGAGTTTGTCCTCTAAATGAACTCCATTCCCAGATTTATCATCCTTTAAAGAGACAATATTGATACGTCCGTAATGTTTTCTTTTCAAGAGACGAATTGTTTCAATTTATTATCAAAAGTTGCATTGGTATTGCTGTCGAAAATTGAAAAAAATAATTAAAATATTAAAAAAGGGTTTGATAATAACAAAATAACAATGATGAAATTATGAAATAGAAGCTTTTTGCAGTCAAAAATTAGGAAGAAAAATAACAATAAAAAAAAGTCATAAGATGATGAGAGTCCCATTCCCAATTTTCTCCCTTTTCATTTCAAATTCCTCTCAATTTCCAAACTTACCTTCTTCGCACCATCCCTTTCATATTTGTAATTTTTCACTTTTTTTTCCCTTTTTGACCCTCTTCTAAATCATAATTATAATATTGAAAATGACAACGGAGCACGACAAGGTCGGAGATGCTCTCTCGATCTACAACATTATAATGATTTTTAACCAATATTCTAATTTGAAAAAAAAATTCTATACTACAGACTACTTCCATTCGTGGTAATTAAGTCACGCCAACATTGTAATTATTTAAGCAAATTTTGTAGTGCGAATAAAAGGATATTATTTTATAGGAATACTAAAAATTTTAAATATTTGAGTTTTCCGAAAAAAAAAATCTCATTTCATATTTAATAGAAAATAATCGAATATTGATAAATCTCTCTTCCTAACTTACCTTAGGCATGTATTGACTCTCTCAGTTTAATAACCATTTATTTATTTTCAACTCCATTTCAAATTATGAGAATGATATATCAACTTTTACGCTAAATTACAAAAATACCTACAAGTTTGTAATTTGTTTAAGAATACTTATATTCTTTTAGGCGCTACAACAATATTACTCTTGATCTTTCATGAACGATTCAACACTACTCTTAGAGTAAAAATCAATTAGAATGTTAGACGCAAATTAAGTCTTTCATCCGTGTGACAATGAAACAAAACAAAAATATTTAGACCTAAATATTACTACGTACATTTGTTATCTCAACTTTTATATAACATTTTAAATAATTTCTACTTCAAATGATAGTTTTGAAACATATTTAAATAGTCAAGAACAATATTGTTACATTTAATATATATATATATATTAAATAATGGGGTGAACCTTAAACAACAAATTAGCTTAAATATTTTGGAAAGTTAAACTCTTTTTTTTTTTTTTTTATCCCAACGATCAATTAATTAGCATCATTTCTCTCAAATCATGGGAATAATCTAACACACTTTTCGATTAGAAAAGTATTTGCTCTGTTGCTACAATTCAATTAAAATCTATAATGCATATTAACCGCTTAAATTCACATAATTATTTGTTAAACACTTTTTTGTTTAGTTCAAGGGTGTGGAGGTTTAACCATTTAATTTCTTAGTCGGAGATATATATTTTAACCATGGACTGAACTTTTATATATCCATTTAGTGTGTTATTTTGAAGAGAATATTATTGAGCGAAACAATTATTATATAAACACTTTTGAAAGAAAAATAGTTAAGTGCTTCCTTTAAAGCAATTTAAGTGGCTTTTAACTGTTTCCAAAAATTTTCATCCCACTTTTGACTATAAAATTTAAGCTTTGAAAAACGTTTTTAATTATTCAAAAGAAGTCTTTAACACTATAAAATTTTAACGGAATACAATCATTATGGGTTAGCCTAAGCGTAATGGTAAATAGGGGCATGAGTCGCATAACCTTTATAAAAACCTAAAAATTTATGAGTTCAATCTATGTTAACCACTTAGATCAAATATCCTATGAGTTTCTTTGACCCTCAAATATTGTAGGGTCGAACGAGTTGTCTAATTAGATTAGTCGAAGTGTGCATAAATTGACTCGAACATCTATCATATATATAGTGGTCTAGGTTTACTACTCTTTCGTCCCATCTTAATGAGCATATGATGTCTTAAATCAAAGTATTCATTATTCGAATATTCAAATAAATTACTTTCACTTATCCAAATAGAGCCTATAAAATATTGAATTTATTCAATTAGATGTGTTTTATAGTGTATAGAATGACATTACTTAATTTGATAGAAATGTCACTGAAATATTTAAATTGTTTATTTGACCCCCTACAATTTTTAATTTGTTATACTACATTAAAAGATATTTAAACTCATCAGCCCCCTCAATATAAACTCGAGAGTTTTTACTAAGATCAATAAAATTTTTCTTGTTCAACTAACTTATACTAGATTTTCAACGTCTTAATTAACAATATTTTTTCCTTTTCTTCTTTTTGATTGTATAGGAATCTAAATTCATCAAAGAATATTGAAGTTGAAAAAACACGTGAATGAAAGACAAAATCGTCCAACTATTCATATTTACGTATTTGAAATAATGAATTTTCCAAACCTTTCATAGAGGTGAGAGAAGAAAGTAGAGTGGACGAACCAAGATAAAAACAAGAGATTCAATAAAAATAAATTTTTATTTTATGTTTTTGATTGTATGATTAGTAGCATATTTAGAAGAAAAATTACTATAAACAAAAAGAATGTCAAACTATTTATAAATAGATAGACAATGAATTTTTTCTATATTTGTAAATAGTTTGACTCATTTTTCTATATTTCAAAACAACCCTATTAAAAAATTAATTATAATTTAGACAATTATTTTAGGTATGTTTGATACTGTATTTGTTGATACTATATTTGTAAACCATAAAACTAGTTGTAGTTACTATTAAATATAAGGCTAAATATAAATTATGATTAATTAATTTATGATCATGTTTTATGTTACAAATGTTTTGTCAATTATTATTTTGTAATATCCTACCTAGTTCATAATATATATTTTAAAAGTTTTTTTAAAAAATGAATTGAGTTTATAAACGTTTTGATTTCTTTTAATACAATTATGCAATTTAAAATTCAAAATCTAGATACACTAAACATAAAATATTGTTTTCAGAATTTACATTATTTGAAACATAGAATTCATAAAAAAAAAAATTTATAAAACATAATTCATATTTTTTTCTAGGTACCTATTTACTAAACTTAATAAATTTGGCATAAAAAATATAATTCAAATTACCAATCAAATAAATCTTTAATTTTTAAAAATAAATTATGTACTTTACCTATGAGTATTATCTTCAATCTTTATGAAGTGTGTTTCTCTCTCTTCAATAATTTGATTTGCCACTGTTTCTTATCATCTTCAAACAAAAACACACACTCACTTTTTCCTTATTTTCCCTTTACTACAATGAAAAAGTAGAAATAAAAAAAAAAAAAAAAAAGAGGAGAGAGATAAAAGGTGAAACTAGACAAACAGATTTTATTTTAGGGTTAAAATATAAATTTAGTTTACAATTTTTAATTTCACGTTTGTTTTACCCAAACAAAACTCTTAGTGGTTGACTTATTCAATATATTCTAGCTATACACATAGGATTGAAAATTTTTAATTGAATATTTGAAGGACTTATTAGACACAAGGTTAAAAATTAATAAATCTATTAAACACTTTTAAAAATTTAGAAAATAAATAGGCACAAATTTATAAATTAGGGACTAAACTTATAATCTAGCATTAGTTTACTTTATTTTATTGAGTTCCTCTAATATTTGAAATAGCAATATATAAAATTTTGGAATGAAAAATTTATTGAGAGCATTATTTTTCATGTTAAATAGGTGGAAAACTGGAAATTCATACAGTTGAGATACCCTTTTGGTCTGATACTTTGAGCCTCGTCTCCAAAATTTTAAATATTTTGAAAAAGTTGAAATTTCAGTTTTATGAAAATGTCACTAGAAAAATGTTCATGTCAATAGATTTTTTTAAACAAAATTATAAATATAAGAAATTCATTAAAATGTTTAAATTAACCATTAACCATTTCTAATATTAGATTTATAATGATAATATTATATTTAATCAAATTTTCAATAATATAATAGAAATATCGATCTATTTTTTATGTCAATATTGAATATAATTCATGTACATATGGAAATGCCGAATATCAACAAAAATTTTAAAATTAGTATTCATAGTTAGTTTAAATGAGCTCTAATTTAGTTCGTGTAATTCTAAACATCTAAATTTAATTTAATTTTGAATAAATTTAAAAAATGGTTTTTATGGTTAATTTGAAATTAATTTTTAATTCCAATTTGGTAAAATAATATTAATAATAAATTCATTCCCTAAAAGCAATAGTGTGTATATGTTTCTAGAATTTAGAAAGAGAGAGCTAAAGAAAACAAATTTTTCAAAAGAAAAATTAACAAAAAATTAATGATAGCCTATTTTTTAAGATTTGCTAAATGTATAAAACTAAATTTAGCCAACTTAAATATAATAAATCTCACACTACCAGAATCATAAAAATATTTAATCCTTTGTTTTTTTTTTCTTTTTCCAAAAGAACTTTTTGATATAATATTAGTTAAATTATAAATTTTCTAGTCTCTAAATTTATAAAATTTGTGGATATTTAGTCTATAATTTTGAAAAACGTTTAATAAGTCTTTAACTTTTAACCTTGTGTATAATGAAATCTCAAAATTTAAATTTTGTGTCTAATAGATTCGAAAATTAAAAAAAAAAAACTTAAAAGACTAAATTTATAAATTTAAAAGTTTTGAAATCAAATAGACACAAATTTGAATGTCCGTGAACTAAATTTATAATTATGGTTAAAATATTGTTTTAGTTTTTGTACTTTGGAGTTCGTTCAATTTTAGTCAACCGTACCTTTTACTTTCAATAAATTTTAAATTTAGTATTTACTATTAATTTATTATATTTTTTTCCCAAAAACTTTTTATTATTTATTAACATTTTTATCATACAATTTGAAACATATTCACTCACTATATTTTATTTTGCTTGAAAATTATTATTAGATTAAATTGTAAATTTAGTCCTTATAGTTTGGAGAAAGCTAAAAATTAGCTCCTATGATTTATAATTAGAATTTAGTCAATATGGTTTGATAAAACCTTACTAAATAGTTCCTATAATAGGAATTATTTATGAAAATTTTATCAAACTATAAAACCATTTGAGAGGTTATCGAATCAGAATAAATTATAACTTTTTCTAAACTATAGGATTTTTATTATTTAATCAATTTTGCTGAACATGAATTTCAAGGGACTAAATTAAGACCCATTGAAAGTACATAAGCTAAAGAGTTGTTTTCAAATATAAAAGAATGAACCAAACTATTTATAAATATATAAAATTTTTATAGACCGCGATAGAATTATATCGTTTGAGTGATAGACAGCTATAGAAGTCTATTGCTTAATTTTATCGCGGTCTATGATTGATAGACAGAAAAATATTTATATATTTGTAAATAGTTTGATATTTTTTCTGTTTATAGTATTTTTTCTAAATTAAAATTGAGCATTTAAAAATATAGAGACTAAAATCGTACCATTTTATAGTACCACTATCGAGATTAAAATAATATTTTAACTTTTTTTTTTTTTGGCAAATAAATTTGAACCTATAATAAACCTATATAAGGCTAGAATATAATATATTTGGGGGGGGGGGGGGGGGGGGAGGGGGGGGGGGGGGGTGAAAAGAATAGAAAGTGTGAAGAAAAAAATAATGAAAAAGATGAAAAACAAGACTTGATTTCACAGAGGGTTCTATAAAAATCGGAGACTTCCAACACTCTCTCATAGTCATAGCGCGTAATCTCTCTCTAGAGTCTGTCCTTACCTTTTTCCCTAATCTCTGGTACAGAAAAGACAGCCTGAAATAATATTGGTTTCGTTGATTGATTGTGTTTTACAGAGTACCCAACAAGAGAAAACAGAGAATTGGAAAGAGAAACACAGAGAGGTAAAGCCAGCCTTAAAGGGCTTTGTTGAAGAAAAGCTTCAGTAGCAGCAGCAAAGAAGAGAAGAAGAAAGAAAGAAAAAAAAAGTCACCCACCATTGGCAACTCCAACTCCACCACTACTGTTCACTCTTCTGCTGCAATTCCTGCAGCTTTCCATTTCGTTTTGTCACAATATACAACCAATTTTGGCTCCACCATTCAACCCTTTTGTTTCGTCATTGTATACCCAGTTCATTCAATTGAACTTGTGTACGGAAGGAAGGATGCCCATCATTATTTTCTTTTACCTGAAATCATTGTGTTTGTTTCCCGTGATGAGAATGGCCGCCAAGCTCTAGCTTCTTCTACTGGGGTTCTACTGTGCTGAGATCTGCCTTTCTCTTTGCTTCTTGCTTTGGGGTTTTGGCGTTTTGGGGGTTGAGATCTGATTTTTTTTCCCCTTTTGCATTTTTGGGTTTTCTTTGATTTAACTCTGTTCTTGTTGGGTTATCGAAGGAATTTGGTTGAGTCGTTGGAGTTCTTCTCCCCTTAAGTTTAGAATTATAGTTTTCTTTGGTTTGACAGTGGATTTATTGGGCTCTGGGTATTGGGTTTTGTTTGTTGAACTTCGAGGTTGCTGTGGCATGAAGTCGCCGATTGAAGAGTTGTGTATGTGGGGGGTTTGGGTAGAGAGAATTAGATGCGGGTGAGGTTGAAATTGATCGTGTTCTGTAGCGAAACCGGCTTCGGCTGAGATTTTGGGCGGTGGGGGTTGGGTTGTGATATTCCCAGATGAGGTTCCACTGTTTGTAGTTTACTTTTTGAAGATTCAGATTGATTTGCTGGTCGATTTATGGTATTTCTGTAGTGATAAGAAAGGTTGTGCAAAAAAGGTTGTTCTGCAGTCGTTGTTGCCTTCTTGGAAGATACTTTGGTGCTTCAAATTTGTGGGTCAATTTCTTTTTGTTCGTTAGATCTCACTGAAATGAGGCTTTCAACTGCTGGTTTTAGTCCTCAGGCCCCGGAAGGTATAAGTTTCTTCTGCCTTCTCTTTTTTTCTTTCTTCTGAAGAATAAGACTACTTTTCCATAAACTGAGATGCCCATATGCCCTTTTTGTTTCCTGCTTAATTTCTACTCCTTCTTTCTCCTTCTGGTTTCTGGAAGACTTAATTCCTCTGTCAAATGATCCACTCTCTCTGTTGGGTGTTTTTATCTTTTTGGGAATTTTGTTATGTTGATAGTGATCTTTTGATGAAATGCTGGGACTTATTGAAACTTGTATCAAATTTTTCAGGGGAGAGGAGAGTTCTTAACTCGGAGCTTTGGCATGCATGTGCGGGCCCTCTTGTTTCTCTACCTGCTGTTGGAAGTCGGGTTGTTTATTTTCCACAGGGTCATAGCGAGCAGGTGAGCCGTAAGCCTATGAGTATTATTCTTTTGCACAAATTGAAACTTTGAAGCTGACCCTCCTCTGATGTGGAACTTGATTACCTATTGTTTTAATAACCATTTCATGTTTGTGAGTTCTGAACTTCCCAACTAAACTTATGATTCCTGTTCATCACTTGTTTTCAACCTGGCTGAATGGACTTATTCCTTTTGATCCAAGAAGATAATCTTGAAGATCTTGAGTTGGTTTAAGCTGCTTATGCTTGTGGATGTCCTCTGCACTTGTTTATGTATTCTGATGATCATTAGAGGAACGACTCAATTTGTATTTCTTTTTCTTAAAAATTTGCTAGTTGATTCCTTTTGGTTGTATCTTATCGCCAGATCTCTACCTGGCCTGGCCAGTTTGCTCCATATTTAGTTTTTTCAAGTTCATCTGAATGTAATGGAGAAGTTAGATTTTATGACATTTCCATACGTTCTTCTGTATCCTATTGCCGTCTTTAATGTTTCCACTATTTCACAAATATTTAACGGTTTGAGAGGAATCGGTTATTAACATAATATTCATCGATGTTGAGTAGGTTGCCATATCAACCAACCGAGAAGTGGATGCCCATATACCCAGTTATCCAAGCTTGCCTCCGCAACTTATCTGTCAGCTTCACAATGTTACAATGCATGTAAGGCTTGTCATTGACTTCTAGCATGGGTTTGTTCGAACTCTAAAGGTTCTAATTGAATGACTTAATGATTGCAGGCAGATGTTGAGACGGATGAAGTGTACGCCCAAATGACCTTGCAACCGCTCACTGCTGTATGTTACTTTCGCTTAATTTGAATAATGTATTTATAGGTCTTAAGAACTTTTCTTGAAAAGGCTTAACATTTTCTATAGCAAGAGCAAAAGGAGCCTTATCTTCCAGCTGAGCTGGGTGCTCCTAGCAAACAACCAACCAATTATTTTTGTAAGACATTGACAGCAAGTGACACAAGTACACATGGAGGATTTTCTGTTCCTCGTCGTGCTGCTGAGAAAGTGTTTCCTCCATTGGTAATTCTATAAATGCCTCTGAAACATTGACCACGAGTATTCATTGATGTAGTTTAAAAATGTTATAACTGAGAAATATCATGTTTCGACTTATAGGACTTCTCTCAGCAGCCACCTGCTCAGGAGTTAATTGCCAAGGATCTGCATGATAATGATTGGAAATTTAGGCATATCTTTCGTGGTAGGTTTTGTGAGGTTAATGTTCTAAAAACTGCCCCTACTCTTTCACCTCACCTTCCAAGCAGCTTTAATGGTCTAATTATATTTTCTATGCAGGCCAGCCCAAAAGGCATCTTCTTACAACTGGATGGAGTGTGTTTGTAAGTGCTAAGAGGCTTGTTGCCGGCGATTCGGTTATCTTTATTTGGTTCGTTTTTATGCTCTTCCTTGTAGTTAATACTTCAAAATAGAACTTCGGCATTTGTGTGACTGAAGCTACATGACTGTGCAGAGCATATGGGCTGGCTGTTCATTCATTTAAACTCCACATTTGTTTGTTCAAATTTATATCATATTTGCAATGCTGGGACTTTTCAGGAATGAAAAGAATCAATTACTATTGGGGATCCGTCGAGCTAATCGACCACAAACGGTGATGCCCTCATCGGTTTTATCTAGTGACAGCATGCACTTGGGGCTTCTTGCTGCTGCAGCACATGCAGCTGCTACAAATAGTCGGTTCACAATATTTTATAATCCAAGGTTTGATTTAGCAAGGATGGTGCATTGCCTATTTCTCGTGAACAGTTCTTGAGTCTTCTTAGTTTTGTTTTTGACTTGAAGTCACATTATTTTTTTCATTCAGGGCTAGCCCATCAGAATTCATCATACCTCTGGCCAAGTATGTCAAAGCTGTGTACCATACCCGTGTTTCAGTTGGTATGCGTTTTAGAATGCTATTTGAAACAGAAGAATCAAGCGTTCGTCGGTAGGTTTTCAAACATTTTTAGCTATTTGTGATTTGAGTTAACTGATCAGTAGTAATTGCCTTTTGTGGGATATGTTTTATTCCCTTCAGAGACTGTACTTCCACATTTAATTGTGCAGCATCCAATTGACTTCGCTCACCAGATTCCATTAATAATGTGTGTGTGTGTGTTTGAGGGGTCATTCATTGAGAAATTGAACTGTGGAATCATGGACCTCTAAGAGTCATGTATGTTTTCCAGTTACATGGGCACTATTACTGGTATCAGCGATTTAGATTCTACCCGGTGGCCAAATTCACACTGGCGCTCCGTCAAGGTTGGTTTATGTTACCATTTTAAGACGAATTCAGAGTTCAATTGTCGAAGCAATTACTTAACTTTTGTGTTGTGTAGGTTGGATGGGATGAATCTACAGCTGGGGAGAGACAGCCAAGGGTTTCCTTATGGGAGATCGAGCCACTTACAACCTTCCCAATGTATCCTTCTCCATTTCCCCTCAGGCTTAAGCGACCCTGGCCAACTGGATTTCCCTCTTTCCATGGTATAATACATATAGTTTATGCTTTTATGGGACTAGCATAATACATTTTTCTGCCCATTTATGGTTTTGAAGTTTGGTTTATCCTTTCCAGTTTCCCCTAGCCTTCTGTATGTTGTATTGAGCTATCAAGAGAAGTATTCCTCTGTTGCATCTAATGAACTTGGCTGTCCGCTTCCTGTCTCAGGTCTTAAAGAGGATGATCTAGGATTGAATTCTCAACTGATGTGGCTACGGGGAGATGGTCTAGATCGTGGAATTCAACCTCTGAGCTTCCCCGGTATTGGAGTTGCACCATGGATGCAGCCGAGGCTTGATGCTTCTATGGTGGGTCTGCAGCCGGAGATATATCAAGCAATGGCTGCTGCTGCACTACAGGAGATGAGAACTGTAGATCCTGCTAAGGCGCAGGCTGCTTCGTTTCTTCAATTCCAACAAACCCAAAATCTTCCCAACAGACCTACTTTCATGCCATCTCAGATGTTGCAGCAGCCTCAGCCTCAGCCTCCACAGACCTTTCTTCAAGGTGATGAAAATCAACATCTCTCTCATTCTCAGGCCCAAAGCCAGCCCACTGTTCTTCAGCAGGAGATAAAGCATCAAACATTCAACAACAACCAGCAGCAGCAGCAGCAACAACAACAACAACAACAGCAACAACCACAACAGCAAGTGTTTGATCACCAACAAATTCCAAGTCCCATATCTACAATGTCTCAGTTCAGTTCTGCATCCCAATCCCAATCCCTGCAAACTATTCCTCCATTATGTCGGCAGCAAAGTTTTTCTGATTCAAATGCCAACCATGTAACAAGTCCTATCATTTCACCCTTGCACAGCTTGTTAGGTTCATTTCCGCAAGATGAATCATCTCAGTTGCTTAATCTTCCTCGAACCAATCCCATGATACATTCATCTACATGGCCATCAAAACGAGCTGCAGTCGATCCTCTTCTCTCTTCTGGAAATTCTCAGTTTGTTCTTTCCCAAGGGGAAAACATGGGGACAACTCAGACTAATATCTCTCAGAATACTATTTCGTTGCCGCCTTTTCCTGGGAGAGAGTGTTCATTAGATCAAGGGAATGCTGATCCGCAGAGTAATCTTCTCTTTGGTGTCAATATAGAGCCTTCATCTCTTCTAATGCAGAATGGCATGCCAAATCTTAGGGGAATTTGCAGTGACAGTGACTCAACAGCCATACCTTTTTCATCCAATTATGTGAATACTGCTGGTACCAACTTCTCTGCCAATCCAAATGGGACAGGGACACCTTCCAATTGCATTGAGGATTCAGGTTTCTTGCAGTCTCCAGAAAACACAGGCCAAGTAAACCCACCAACCAGAACCTTCGTAAAGGTTGCTCTCTTTACCAAACTTGGTTTGATTCATTTCACTTTTTTCTTTTTTTGTACTTTGTGTTTCCCTTGCTCCTCTTTTTGATGATGTGGGAATATCAATAGGTTTACAAGTCGGGGTCCTTCGGTAGATCACTGGATATTTCCAAATTCAGTAGCTACCATCAGCTACGCAGTGAGCTCGCTCACATGTTCAGCCTTGAAGGCGAGTTGGAGGATCCTTTGAGATCAGGCTGGCAGCTTGTATTCGTTGACCGGGAAAATGACGTCCTTCTTCTTGGGGACGATCCCTGGCCGTGAGTTGCTTACCTTTTGACTATATTTTCAATGCAGAACTACATCCTTTAAGAATTTCCATTCCCTATTTCATCATCGACGTGGTAGCTTTTTATTTTGTCGAAACTCTATCATTTCTTGACGAGCATGGTATCATCTTTTCTTCGACAGGGAGTTTGTCAACAGCGTGTGGTGTATCAAAATACTTTCACCACAGGAAGTGCAGGAGATGGGCAAACGTGGCTTAGAGCTCTTGAACTCGGTCCCGATTCAAAGGCTCTCAAATGGCAGTTGTGATAACTACGCCAACAGACAGGAGTCATCCAGAAATTTGAGTACCGGGATAACTTCTGTTGGGTCTCTCGAGTACTGAGGCATTTAACCGGTCAACATGCCTTCTCTGTACTATTAGTTCTCTCAGTTACTTTTCTTGAGAATGTAAAAGCAATGTTAGTTTTTTTAACTTGAGCTCAGATATGAGCCAGAAACTGTAATTAATTAAGTGATTCCCTCTCTCCCTTCTGTTTTCTCATACATACAGGTATCAGGACAGCTCTGTATGACTGGAGATAGCTTTTGTTATTTGCTATATATTGCAGCCTATAAATGAAGTTCTATTAGAACAGCTAAAACCCTTCTTTTGTCATTTTTTATTTGGTCGTTTACCAAGGCTTAACTATGTCCATTTGTATTTAAAGAGCTTCAAAACTATGAAGAAAATCAAAACATTCATGTGAAAGCTCTCTGTTTATGCTTTGTCAATTGAGCTTTTAATGATTAGGCTATAGCTGATTTCAAAGCTAGTTTTCTGGTTTTGAAAACAACAGGTTTGTGTTACTAAAAATGACTTAAAAAAGGTTCTTAAAAACAAACCATTTGTAGAAAATTTTGAAGGAAAATGAGAGAACTTTTAAGAAAGTAGTTATGATTTCTATTAGAACAGTGATTGGGAAGCCATAATTATGGGAAATAGAAACTAAAATTTACTTGGTTGGGAGTTTATTTGATCTTAGAACTCCAAAAACTACATTATTTTACATCATGATCATATGGCCCATGGGCCCTTGTCTCCTCAATTTTCTCACTGCCCAACCAAATAATTCCTTCATTTCTCATACATGGGAATGGAAGAAAAGGCACAAAATAATTGCTTGAAACAACAATTTGTTAGCATTTTCTTTCTTGAAAAATTCAGTCGTTGAAGTAACAAAATAGTTTGGTTTGTGTAGACAGTTAATTTTTTTTTTAAAAAAAGTTCAAATCATGAATTTTTAAAACGTTTATCGTGTAATTAAATATAGATTAAGTTACTTCACATTTTTACTTGAACATACATCGGACTACTAATTAAAAGAAATCCATATAAATAAGGATGATTTGTAGATTTTTTTTTTCTTTTGTGGGATAAATGTAGACTTGGGTTATTAATGGATAGAGTGAATTGTTAAAAGAAAATATAAAAAAAGAGGATATTTGAGGAAGGAAAAGGAAAAAGGATTGTAAAAAGTAGTGCATAGTACATGAAAGGTACTAATTTGGAGGGATGAGAAAAAGAGACAAAGATAGGGCACCATAACCTACTACCCACAACCACAACACCCCCCACCCACTCTTTATTGTTGGGGTTTTATTTTTATTTTTTAATTTATTATTATTTATATTTAACCCAATATTTTCCCACTTTTTGTACACCTTTTGGAACCCTTCCCACACTCAAACATCGACTTTTTTTTCCATACAGATGACCTATTGTCGGGCGTATATATATTTTTTGACTCGTCCCCCACACACCTATGAAATATAATCTTCTGCTTGTGTCAAAGGACACTTCCAGCGTTCACATTCATATTGGATGAGTATTTTTCACGTTTTTTTTCATCCAACATTGAATCACAGTAGGGAAGCCAAGCGCAACCTGACGACTTTTCCAAAGTCCTAACTAAATTTTAAAATAAAAGCACGATGAATAATTAAAAGAGCTCTAAAATGTATTCTAAGTGAGATCGCGACAACGATGAACGTTCTAGCTCGACAGTGACTTTGACTCGATGCCGTGGCCCAACTCGACAACATTTTTAATGCTTTTCTTAAAATAGGACCTATAATGGCCCGACGGCATATTATAGGCTAGATCTTCAACTTATTAGAGTTTGGTTCCTCTTTCCTATGATTGTTTTTTTTGTAAGGAAAAAAAGGGAAAAAAAAGAAAAAGAAAAAGGGAGGAAAAAAACCATATTTTTTAAAAGAAATTTGATGAAATTGCTTAAAAGTTGTTGACAATTTCACTGAATCCATAAAATGAAAATATCGACATCTTTGTCATATTTTTGAACCTATCCATACATTTAAAACTAAAATAGAATGAACATTATTTTATGGATATTAGGAATCTTATATAAAAACAGTGTTTCAAATATTATTATATAAAAAAAATTTAACTAAGTAAACAAAACAAATTATTGATTGAATTATGCAACATACAACTAAACATTACGGTATATTTCAATCATGCTATTGAAAAAGTTTCGTTCTAAACTTGGATATTAAAATTTATGGGGAAAAAAATGAAAAAGTATATATAAGTTTTAACATCTATTCTTTTTAATAATACAAAAAAGTATACATAATTATTTACAACATCATTAATGGGTCTAAATTAATTAGGATTATAAAGCCGAATTATGATAATAAAGTAGAAAACGACGTCGTCAAATGTTTTAGAGTTAATTTACCACTCAAGTAACACATGCCTTCTAATTTTTAGAGTGAAGCTATGTGCAAATCAATTCTGCATAACTTCAAATTTGCCATGATCTTTGGTACTTTTCATTTACCATCAAATCTTTGATCAATTAAATTTCCAGTGAAAATCAAGCCAAATCCACAAGTGCAAACAATCAAAGCTTTCTCACTGTATTAGGTACAACTTACAAGAAGGGAAAATGGCTCTCTTCCTATTGAAATTTTTCATCAAGAAAATGAAGTTACTGCTCTCTGTTTATTCAATATGGACACTCTTGAGGTAAGGATTTAATTCATCAACTGCAAAATTCTTTTCTGGGAACTAACTGAGGCTGCTTGAAAGATCCAAGTTGAGCATCAAAATTTTTTGTAGATGACTGTCTTGAACAATTCATTGTTCTTTTCTTCTCTTTTCATGGGGTTTTGGTTTTATCACAGCCAACCACAACAAATGTATGGGGAGGACGGCATTCGTCCCGTCTGCCGAATATGTTCAGCCTGGGCTGCTGCTCTTTCTGCCTCTTGCTTCTTCCGACACTCGGCTGCTGCCCGTTTTTCTTCCGACTTTTGCCTTGTCATGGCAATCTTCTTCATCATCTTCACTTCAGCTTGAGCTCTCATTTGCTCAACTTGGGCCTGATTTGTGTCAAACTTTATATCAGTACTAATGTGGTTGCCATTTCTTTAGCAATGAAAGACTTTCAGTTGTTATGATATGGGATCTCCCTTTTAGTCCATCCATTCACTTACTCGGATGATTATCATTGATTTAAAGACATTTAAGTTCAGCCTTCATAAAAAAGATAGCCAGTTGACTTAAACTGAATCTTTAAAAGAAATCTAATTACCTCTACTCTCCGCATTTCGGCGTCTAGCTTCGTTTTCTGCTGGCTTTCCCATGCTTGGATTTTGATCTCTTCGCGTTTATATCTGAGCAATATTAAAATTATCTTATCAAATTAGAATGGATAACTTGTCACTAGATCTCCTAGATCTAAAAACTCAATAATCGTAAGCTCTATGAAGGGGTTACTGGTAACTACAGGAGTAATTGTGTGAATTATAAGGGGAAAACCTTGCCATATGCTTAGACTTTTCCACTTCCTCCCACACAGCAGCACGTTTTTCAAACTCTGCTCGCTCGAGTGCCTCCTTGTCAGCATTTTCAGCATTCTGTCTTTTCTTTTCAGACTCTTCCTTACTTGCCCAGGCAGCAATATTTGTCTTGCCAAGCTGCATACCAAGTGCTAGAATTTCTCTCCGTGTCTTGAGCTTCATTTCATCTTCTGATAGTTCCTTTTTGCCATTTCCTATCGATTGTTGCAACCCGGTTGGAGATTGCTCAATAGGAGTTGGAGCTGGTGCATCTCTCCGAGGCGTGGAGGGAATTGAAGAAGTTGGGCTGCGAAGTGGAGACGCCCCAACAGGAGTAGCTGTTCTTGAAGGCTCTTGACTAGGAACTGGGGTCATTTCTGTTCCCATATCTCTCATCGAAACTGCTCTTATTGCAGGGATGCCTGAACAATTAAACATTTAAACTTATACATACGCAAAATAGTATTACAAGAAATCAAAACAAACAACATAAATGAGATAAGAAAAAACTAAATTAGTATTTGTTTTATACCTGTAGAATCTTCTTTACTAGCTTTAGAGGATGGCTTGTGATCCACTTCCTTCAAGTCCTTAATTTGAGAACATGAATCAATTAACACATTATCTCCACAGGAATAAACCCCAGCAGGCACAAAAGAGAACTTCTCAGGCCCCATCTGCATCCCGGATTGACAGAAATCAACATGCTTTGCCTCCACGACTCTACCAATTGACGACCGAAGCTCAGAGTTTGCAGATTCTGGAGCAACCCTCACCATATTTGTTGCCATCATTCTATATCCATGGTTTTGTGGAACATTCTTCTTAGAATAATTGGCAGCCTGTCCATTGTTTTGACGATTCATTATCCATTTCTCTGCATCATTCCACTTCGATGGCATCGGTCTCAAGTGGGACCTTGAAATGGAACTGTGTACAGACCTCTCCCCCTTGTGAAACTCGAAACTAGATGAACTTGCATTACTGTCATAATCCAGATTTTCATCTTCAACTGATTTTGAAGGGTGAACTGTGCTTGAATTACAACCATCACCTTTCAGACATTGCTGCATTCTGTTTCGAACGGATTCACCGTTTTCCTTCGAGATAAACTCTTTCGGCAGGCCCAAAGTCCGATCATTTGGTTTTGGTTCTGAAACTGACTGATTCAAAACCTTTTCAGAAGGAACTTCCAAGCAGGAAGATGTCACTGCATGACATGTCATGTCTCTACATCAGTAAAAAAAATAGACACAACATATCTTCCACTCAAACAAATGACAATGAAACAAGTTCAAGTTTCACCTTCATTCAATAGGTGACTGCAGCTTATGCTATAATTTGCACAAAAAGGAATAGAAATGAGATGGAAAGGGGAAAGAAGAAAGTGTGAGATAGACTGACCTTTCTCTTCAAAGTCACCACTTTCTGTGGCCAATAATAAACTATTTCTAACAAACTCAGAATCCTCAAGTTTTGAGGGAGAAGTTCTTGAAGAGTTGCTGTTTGATCCATCCTTCTTTTTATGGTGATGAGGTCCCATGAGCTTCATCCTCAGTTTACTTGGAGAAATTATACCCGTCTGAAATAGAGAAGAACACCCATAAAACTCCTCCAAAACAAAAAATAACTACTGAAAAAGAAAGAGCACAAAACATTCTATTATATCTTAAATAGTTGGAACAGACCCATCACTCGCAATCAAAATTGATTTCAACTCCAAACAAATTAAAAGCAATCAATAGATTCAATCCCACACAAAACAAACCCAGATCAAGAAATAACATGCTCATCTATCAACCTAAACAAGAGTTCTTCTTCTTCCCATACATACTCAAACAAACATAACAGAAGCCAGAGTAGTTCCAGTAATTAAGTAAAAAAATCAGGGACAAACTTCAGCACAATTGAAACCCAGAAGAGCAAGAACAATTCAACTTAATAACCAAAATTAGTCAGAAATCAAATGAAAAATGCACTTGGGTATTCCCAATTTCCTAGTTAACATAGAAAAGAAATACCCACCTGAACTTTGTGAATCCTCTCGTACTCCATTATAGCTCTAACTCTCTCTCTCTCTCTCTCTCTCTCAAGACGGAGCTCTGCAGAATGGCTGAAGAGAGAGAGAGGAAGAAATAGAGAGAATGGCCGGTGAAAGAAGAAGAAGAAAGAAGACCCACAAGTCAATTTCAGGGTATATGAAAAACCGACAAAGAGTGGGGAATAAGAGGGCAGTTTTTTTCCTACAAGCTCATGAACAAATCCAACTCGCCTGCACTACAAAACAACAATATACTGAAGAACCCATCTCCGATTTTCTCCACGCCAGTCGCCGGACCCACCAAAATGAGGTGGCGAGATCAGAAGGAGACACTGAGGGAATGGTCGGCGATCAATTCAAATGGAAATGAGAGGAGGGATTTTGAAATTAGTAGATGGGATTTGAGAAGAAGACAAAAAGGAGGGAAAATTATGGAAAATGATTAAAAGAAAGCAGGAGGGACGAGGAAGAGGAAGGGCATTGAACAGTGAAAGCGATGGGAAAGGAGAAAAGGGAAAAAGGAAAGTGGAAATTTCAACTTTCCTCTGCATAGAAACTGTTGAGAAGTAAAGTAATGGTTCATTCATTCATCATCCGTCAATCGATTGACCAAAAAATAATAAGAATAATAATAATAATCCCAAAACTCACTTGTGAATCGTGATCGAAAAATTGTAATGAATATCAATTTTAGAGATAATGATGAAGTGTATAGCAACATTTTTTTTAAAAATTTAGCGATAGACTTCTATCGCTGATGAGTGATATATTTGAAGTTGATTGTTATATATGTTAATACTTTAAACTTGATTGCTATATTTGCAACTCTCCCTGACTTTTAATAAATCGTAAAAAACCACAGCTATTTCTTCCATGGATAAAGTTATAGAAATCAATCCAAATTCTAAAAATGTAATTTTGGAAGGGATTCACATAATAATAATAATAACAAGAGGAATTTTTTTTTATCCCAAGTTTTTATTGGGTCCCTAAATTTCAAAATGTGATGTTTTTGGTCATTAAATTTTGAGTTTTGTTTCAATTTAATCTTCAAAATGTTATAATTTTACAAGCTTTGAGTTTGTTTCAATTGTGTTCCTATTTTCAAGATTCATACGATTTTTCACTAAATAACCATTTTTTATCTTTAGTATTAATGTCTATTAATTAATTTAAAAGAGTGAAAAAAATAATAGTTAGTTAATTAAATTTCACTATTTGTATGATTAAAATTAAAATTAAAATTTAGCTTTATAATTATTTAAAATTAATTAACAGACATTAATGACAAACACTAAAAGTGAGTATTTAGTGAGAGGTCGAAAATAAAAGTGTAAATATTGAAAATTAGGGACTAAATTGAAATAAAATCAAATCTCAAAGTTAAAATGATAGCATTTTAAAATCTACCGTCTAAATTAAAATGAAACTTAGTTCAACTAGATGTGTAACATTTTGAAATTTATAAATAATATGCAAATTACACTTAGAGGCTTAGGGATTAAAAATTTATTTTTCTTTATTAAAAGAATATTTTTTTTCTCTAATAATAATAATTTTAGAAAATCGTATAGTAATTTGGGGGGTTGGATTGACCGTACAGCAGAGATCAGAGAGAGAGTCAGAAGGGGTACTTTGGGATGGGAATTTAGCAACATTTCCATATCTTCTCCGGTTGTTAATTCGAAGGGTTTTTCTTTTTTCCACGGAACAAAAATATTCAAAAAGTTCCCTTTTTGAGTTTTTTAACTTGAAAAATATTTCTTTTAAGAGAAAAAAAAAATCCACATATTACTTAACTAATGTCTAATATTAAATATATACTTTTGCATGTATTTTTTTAATTAAAAGTTTATTTTAATAATTTTTTAACTTTCCACGTTAAAAATAATTTATGTCAATTATTGTTAAAATATAATCATGTTTATATTATATTTACATATAAATTTAGAGAATTTTTAAAAATAGAAAAATAAGATAAACTATTTATACAAAATAACAAAATTTTTAGATAGTTGTGATAGATGCTGATGGAAGTCTATTAAGGTCTATCAGTGATGGAAATAATAGAAGTCTATCACTGATAAATGTTGATAGAAAGCCTATCAATGTCTATCAGTAATTTTTTTTTTTTATTTTCTGTAAATAGTTTGACATTTTTTCTATCGGTAAAAATTTATCTATAAATTCGTATCTATGAGTTATTTAAAACGATAATGAATTATGATTTTTATGAGTAAATATGTCTAACTTTTCATATGAGATCCATAAAAGTTTAATTAATCATTCGGGTTTGAATTTAATAAAATAGAAGATAAAAAATTAAATTAATTAAATAAAATATGAAAATGAAAAATGATTCTTTTCGTACTCATTTATATTGGCATACATATTTAGATTTTTTTTAAAAAAATATATAATTGTTTTAGGTTGAAAGATGATATTTACTGTCTTATCTATTAAATTTGATACTTATTTATAATGTTTAAGCATAATTCAACTTATTAAAATCTTTCAGAAAAAAAACGTTATTAAAATATAAAAAAAATGAGAGGTTGGAATTTCCAATTACACATTTGAGCTGAAAAAACACATCGAAGAAAACTCTTACGTTGTGGATAATATCGTAAATTGAAAATGAGATAAGTAGCGCTAATCTCGGCACGATTAACGGTTAATTAAAGAATCTCCGAGTTCGGACAAAATGAGGGGGAAAGAAATTTGAATTGAGCGGCGAGGAAATGGCGATTATATTAGAAAAGGACGATTTTTATTTATTTATTTATTTATTTTTCTGAAGTGGAGAAAGTTTGGGTAAAGGCGGAAGGATTGTGAAGTCAGCAGTCAAAGATACTTTTTTTTTTTTTTTTTTTTTTTTTAAGGGAAAAAGCACATTCACCCATGCTCAAACCCTTCCCCCTTTTTTTTCTCCAAAAAGATATATTTATTTTATTTTATTAAAAAAAATGTGAAAGAATTAACAATGTCAGGAAAATTATTTTTTAAAATGAAAAAGAGAAATAGGGTGTGTTGGGGTTCAGAATTTTATAATTTGAATCTATTGACTGCCATCCTTACTTTAGGGTTTAGGGTCTATACTCCTATTTAATAATAATAATAATTATTATTTTGTGGCTAAAATTATTATCCATTATATTTATGTTCAAAAGTGGTCTGAAAATTGTTCTATGAAATAATAGTTGATGGAATTTATTTTAAAGTATGGTATTAGTATTTCTTCTAAAAAAAGTATGGTATTAGTATTGTTGCCTAGTGTTGAATAATTTTTATTTCAAAATATACGGTAAAAAATGACAATTTTAAGATTAAAATGTCATTTTAATTTTTGTGCTTTTGGTCTCTCTAAAAAAAATTTTATACTTTTGATTTCATTTCAGTATAGTCAATGTAATTTTTTAAAAAAGAATTTTAGTTCTTGCAATTTTAATAAATTTTAAATTTAATTCTTCAAAATTAATTTTTATTGAAACTAGTTAAATAATAATAATTTACTTGAAAAAAAATATACATTATGAATATATGTTCGCAATATAAAGAAAATGCTAGTGAAAACTAAATATCTTAAGAAAAATTAACAGCAAACTAACGACAAAGACTAAGATTTCTTAAAAGTATAGGAGCTAATAATGACAATTTGAAAGTATGTGGACCAAAATAGAAAGAAAATGAAAATAAAGGGACAATGATGCTATTTTAACCTAAATTGCCTTAAAATAATAAAAGGAAGACAATATTATTTTTAAACAATGAAACAAAAATATTAATTTTGAGTTGGATCACTAAAACTACTCATATATATTTATGGTCACATGATATTGTCTAATTTAGACATAAGTTCTATTAATAGAGTTACGATACTTAACTTAAGTATCCATGATTCTTCTTTTGCCTAGCCAATGTAAAACTTTGATTTTGTTTCCAATAATTTTTACTTTATTTTTTCAAGTACGATATCTTTCAAATTTTGAAAATGACAAATCATAATTGAAAAAATGGTCCAAACTGATGACTAAGAATCTATTAGACATTTTAATCCAAACACTTCTTTAAAACAACACATTTTTCTACCCTAATTTGATAAGAGTATAGTAAATCAATATCTTAGTTGTCGGTGCAACCTATTTTCTTCTAAATGGTCAATGTTATCTTTTAAGAAAACAATAAGTTCTTTTTTCTTTTTTTCTTTTATTGTACTAATTAGCAGGGTCGCACATCAACTTAATAGGAATATAAGTCAAAAAAATTTATTGACTAAAAGATTTCATGTATATATTTTGAAAGTAGAATGAATTTATTTTTCAAACAAACCTGCATTAAATTTTGCATATACGAAAAAATACAACAAATTCAACCCTAAATATTTGTATGAAAATCAATCCAAAACAAATGAAATGTCTCGATCACTTCTCATTATTATATAAAAATATATATATAAAAAAGGGACAAGTTGAAAGATACGAGTCACGAGTAAATTTTATTTCAATAGGTTCTTTTTAAACTAGTAATAATCAATGGGAGCTTTTTGAAAAAAAATATTGTTTTTTTTTTTGGAAATATTGCATTAATTATTCGTTACTTCTCACATAGGGCTTGTAGTCTAAGTCCCTAACATTTTAGGAGAATATATTTAGGGGTACCAACACAAATTAGTTTTCCAAAATATTGGGAGAATCAAAATTTCTTTCTAGGACTTTAACCCAAAATGGTCTATGAATCTCACAAAGTGGATTCAATTATTCACAAAAGGCAGGATGATGATTGCCATAGTGAGGAGGGAAATCTTTTAATTGATTGAAGATATATATATATATATCGAGAATGGGAATTTCCCTTTTTTCAATCAAAATTTGAGATAGAAATTAGAATGAAGAGTATATTCCACACTCCATCCTAAATATGCCCTTATTCTCAAAATTATCATACCTCCATTCTGAATTATTAATAACATAAAACTTATGTATTCAATAATGACACTTCGACCAACAAAGGTTTTTTAAAAAGCACTTTTAAGAGAGCAAATTTCCATATGCTTAAAATTTCCATATAAGATTTAATGTTCCATTATCTCCACTTAACCTTTTATGTTACAAGAAGAAGAGAACAAACAAACGAAAGCACTTTCCTTCAGAGCAGAGAGATTATTGAATTTTTTTTCCCCTTTTATAAAGGTACACGTGGTGTTAAAGGAATCCAAAGGCCTTAAATTAACCCTACTTTATGTCAAGCCATTATTAATAAATTGAGAGATAGAAAAAAGTTAAATCAACTTGATATTATGCATTATCCTCTGTTTAAACCAAAAATAAAAAAGGGAAGTTGCCCCAAAAACTGGAGCAAAAACGGGGGAATATCAGTTAAAAATTCAAGTACTGTGCTTTTATATATATATATGTATATATATGAAATAAAAAATTTCCTGGTGCAGTGTATATTTCTTCTGTTATGGATTGCACTCAATTATTCAAGAAAATTTGAATGGTGGTAATATAAAAATTTATCTATATTCTCGCAGTGCTAATTTTTTTTTTAAATAGTGCGGATTTTTCTTTAATATGCAAGAGTACCATTTACCTTAATATGTAGAAGTAACACTTGACAATATTTCTTTGGCCTTTTTAAGAAATGAAAAAAAATTGCGTTTAGTACAGATGAACGGTGACTACTAGTTCTTGAAAGGAACCATTGAGAACCATTCATATATATTGACCTCTCTATATTAAAGATAAATGGAATCGTTTTCCTATCCATTAAAAAAAATTGATGCTACCCCTCATGTTTTTTCTTTTGTTTTCGAGCCCCCAACACTTTGATATGAAAAAGGGTACTTAATTCGTCTCAATTTTAATATTTTTAATTACACTATTTTCATTGGTGAATGTTGAAATTGGTTGATAGCTTACAAGACTAGTGTTTTTTTTTTTTAGAACTCAAGAACACTATTGTACAACCTATAACAAATCCTATTCAAGTAAAGTTTTCAAAGGCATATAATATTCAGTGATTTTGTAAAAAATTTAGAAGAGGAATTAAGACCTCTATGATTAGAAAAAAAATCTTTATGTAAACTTCTAAAAAGTTAGCAGAAATTTTGATTTACTTTTCCTTGTTAGATAATCTAGGTATGCTATCATATAAGTTTATTGTAAACCAACTTTAAGATTTATTAACAGAAAATATATAATTGGAGCATTTGAAACAATTGAAACTAAATTGAAAACACACCCAAAGATTAACAAGTAAAATATATATTTAACCTATAACATATTGCTATCAAACAATAATAAAAAAAAAATCATCTAGAGAAAACCCAATCAATATCCTATAAATTCAAAGCCCAAGGCAATGGTTGGAGTTTGAAACTTTGAATTAATAATATTTTTCAAGAAAATAATAAATAATAGATCATATTTTCCAAGAGAATTTGATGGGGGGTGAAAGTGTGAAGTCCAAAAACATTCTTTATGGAGAATCAAAGTGGAAAGGAAGAGAGTTGGGTGTAGGTCACGTGTTGTGTTGGGTCGACATGTCTTTTGGTGTGTGTTAGGGCATGAATTACACGTCCTTGTTGATTTTATTTGACCATTTTGCATCTTTTGAACAATACAGACATGATTTGACTCCTTAGCTGCTTTATTTGACCATACTCTCCACGTTTTTAGACATTTCGGCTCCTTTTTATTTTTTTTTAAATTAAATTTCCAGGCCCACTTTCTTGTTTCCTTTATGAATTCCTTTTGTGGACCTGGGTTGGAAATGTTCACTTGAGTTTACATATCCATCCACAGTTCTACTTCTAAACTTCTTTTCACATTCCCTTAGCAAATAAAGCACTTGCATTCTAATCTCATCCAATAATTTCTCAACAATTAACCTTTTTTCTAGTTCAACAATGCATAGAGTGGAAAATTTGAATATATGACATCTGATTATATGTCTTCACTAGTTGAGCTATACTCAGGTTAGACTCTTAGATTAGGACAAAACCCAATTTATTTACGTTTCCCTTTAGGATTGATATTCCCTTTTATTCCCACTTGTACCATGCCTGTATAAAAGAATGTGCCTTGTTTGGGATTTATTGTAGAAAAAGAGTGGCTATGAAATGGAGAGGTGGAAGGGTCATATAACCATCTATCCAAAGATGTAATGAGGACAAAAATCACTAGTAAATCTATCATATCATTGGCTAAGATTTATCTTCATTAGCAATCTTGGGGGAGGGGGGAACCAGAGATAGGATATTGTTATGATTATTGAAAAGATCTTAGATAATCAGTAAATGTACAGGGCATCAAAATTCTCTTCAAATGAGGCAGATGTTGGATTAAGACAAATCTGTTGGGTTTTTGGCAAAATATTAGAAGTGCAGTTATTCCACATCGGTTAAATTGAAGAATGAGATGGACTCCAAGCCTATAAAAGGAGTCTATGCCTCTAGTTTCAATGCGTCCCAGTTAGAAACACTTTAAGCTTAGCGTGCTAACTCTAGTTAAATTTCATTTATGTATTCTCTAATTTGAGAGTGGGAAAGGGTGTGAGTAATATAAAAGCTTTGAGAGAGTGCTCTTGTAATTGGGATCGAGAGAGAGAATTGTTCTGTGTGATTATAATAATTTTTCACATAGTGGATTTCTTTCTGGTGGGCCGTGGTTTTTCTCCGAGTTAGGAGTTTTCCACGCTAATTCTTGTGTTTCCAGTTTTTATTGCTCTCTTTTAATTTTTCTGTTATTTTTCTACTTATTCCTACCGTAGAAGTGAGAGGTTTTTTCCAACAAAATTAACCTATATTATTTCCTTGTGATCTTTGATCAAAGTTCTTTTCAAGACAACGGGCAGGTCATATTTTCCAAAAAACTTCTTCATTTATTTTAACAAATCCAAAGACCTTTCTCTCTTCTTTTTATAAACACAAAATGAAACTACTTATACTGGAATTACGTAACCTATTAATGAAGGTAATAAAAATTTCACCTAAGCTTTGGATGAAAAAATTACCAACCACTGAGGAAGAAGTTGAAATTTCCAAGTACTTTAAGGAGTAAATGTGTAAAGTTCAGAGCGTGTCATGGTATGTAAGAAACTTACCTTTTCTCTCAAACTTCTCTATCATAGTACAATGCTTCTGATACATCCTTCTTGAATTTTTCCCTTGTCTCTTCATGTGCTATTGATATACTTTTCCTTGAAAAATTGAAAAGAAATGTCAAATTTATACAATATTAACTACAGAAGCAAAAGAGAAATTTCTGTTTAGAAGAAAGGAAAGAAAAAAAACTAAAAGACCCTACAAAGGGAAAAAGATAAAAAGAAAGTGAAAATTTGCCATAATAATTCTTCATGATTGGTTCCTTGAGCAGTTTTTGCAACAGATGTTCAGTAATAAACTTTACTACATAATGTATGTTTCCAACTTTCCATGATGTCTCCAAAAAAATAAAATATTTGAAAAAGAGAAGTTTTTCTATATCGTTATTATTAAGGGGAAAAAACAAACAAGAAAGAAACTATTCCAAGCTTTACTCACATACTGTGTCCTACTTTGCCTACCACAAGCTCCATATTGTCTCTATATTAAATTTTAACTTTTCCAGCTTTGCTGTGGAAGATTCTAAAATGAACAGAGAAATTGAGGAAGGAGATCGTGGGGTTGTTGAAAGGAATTGCACAATTATGTTTCGTCTTTCCAAATGGGTCCCATGATTCATCATTTATATATTTGCTAATTTTCTTCCATTTTCAAAGTTTTGATGGTTTAGTTTGAACAAAGTTTCTTCTCTCCTTTTCTATTTGGTATATTTGGTTTGAACTTTTCAGTGTTTGATGGTTTGAATACTTTCCCCTTGCACTCGTTGTATCTACGTAAATAAAGACCAACCATACTAACTCCATTATTCTTCTGTCACAATACAATTCCAGCCCACCTCCAGCTCAAATAAGGGACTCAAATTCCATATCAACTCTATTCTCAAAAACATCAGTAGGACATAAACTCAATGTTGTTTGACTCTGGAAAAATAAAAATTAAAAAAATTTGATGTTGTTAATGAAATGCGATGAGGTAGAATAATGTGATAGATTCCAAAAATATATTACTAAAATATATAGCTACAAAGATAAACCAAGTAATTTGAGGAACTTGGACTATTCCTCTCTCGAGAATACTCAAGCCTAAACCAACTTAATCAATATCTATCTTTCTCCTTTTCCACACCCTCTATTTATAACTAAATACGATAATAACTTTTCTAACTAATTACTAATGCATCCTTTAATAACATTCCTATCATTATGCTTCGTTAAGATGTATCATTCTCTAATTACACATCCACCCATGGGGTGTAGAATGTTTGGTTTACTTTTCTTGCTTGTTTGATCTATAATAAAAGACCGGCACCGAGGTTGTATAGTTAACAGTACCATTAAGGATAGCTTACGAAGAAGTTAATGCTCACCTTTAAAGGACCTGAATGAAGAAATATTACCTCATCATAAGTCTATAGAGATTCTAAGACCATCATGAGCAAGCTGCACTGGAATTCCATCCCTGAATGATAACGATGACAGGACAGGACACAAAGATCAGTACTGAAAATCCCATCTTGGTGAAGCTAACAGTACAAAGTGAAAAAAACCATCTCCCTCCTACTTCATTTTTAGACCTTTAAAGATAGTAGAATCACTTTGGAACAGTGGAACGATCTCTAGAACTTGACAGCCACGTGCAGGACGGTCATTTAATGAATATTTATAACTTAGTTAGTTCCATTTTTAGGACCAGATTGTAAATTTTATACCTTTTAGACCACTGGTTAAGGAACTCATTATCCATGTGGTGATCAAATCCATGATCCATTCCAATGAGCATGGCTTGCTTTGGCATATCCTTTTCACTGCTTCAAGAGTCTGTCAAAAGACCAACAGTATAATGTCTAATTACGAGATATTAAAAACCAAACTCCTAAAGATGTCTACAAAACCTGCGGAAGGCAGAAATGGACATTGTGGGATTTAGTCTGTAATGATAAGGTGAAACACAAAATCTAAAACTATCGCCAATGCAGAAAACAGGTACAAGGTTAATTTCATTGGCAGCAGTCAATTAAAAGTTGCTCCAATGAACACTTCCTCTAATAATGTCGAAGATTAATCTAAGAATCTTCACAATGACTGATGCGAATTAAGACAAAAAAAAGAGTAATTAAGAAGATCAAGACAACTTTTGCAATCTCTTATATAGAAGATTGCATAAATAACAGAGGTTATTAGACTGTTGTGTGGTTCTGCTATTTGGTTGTACTTCAATTTCTTGTAGTTGAACCACTGTTAGCCAACGAATACATTTAGAAAGTTCATAAATATATAATCCCTTAGGTAATATATTGCCAAGGATAATCCTCTGATCGAGATGGTGGTGCAAGTATACTTGAAAAAACTTATGCGCACCTCCATATATGCGGCAACTTTTATGTAAACAATCAAGCATTGCGCACCTCACATTTCACATTGAACAATAGGCAACAGTATTTCACATTCACATGATTGATTAACTAAACATTTACTACCTCACATGTGCATATGTATATCAAGTTAATTAAAAATTGTGGCATTGCGTATACCTTAAAATGTCTAATTCAAATTAAAGTGTCAAAAAAATAAAATGGTTCAAATTAAAGTAGAGGGAGTAAGTAATCACTGAAAATATACAGGGGGACAGAAATAAATACATGAGGTGAAGGAGTTGGGAAGCCAAGCAATACAGGGGAATAGGCTTCAAATAAAACGAACCGTGCGAGCTAGTTGGCTTCAGTATGATTTCTAAATGTTCATGTGAATTCAGCATGATTCTTCTCGTATGCATCCATGAAAACACCCGACATATTGCCATCATGCAAACAAAAGTTTGAGCATCACGAAGAACTTCACAGAATAAGTTCCTTCAGATTTGTGTCACTGATCCTACGCGCAGTGCATCCAAGATGAGAAGATCCAACAGCCCTGCCTCACCCTTTGAAATGACTGCAGGGCTAAAATATAGCAAGAAAACATAAAATAAAGACTAGAAATGTTCTCTTGCTTAAAATTTATCTGAAGTTTTGGAAGAATCCTTTTTAAATGGCATGCACGTAGATCCTTAGCCTTAACCCATGAACAAAAAGGAAACAGATGTAGACAAAGTAACAAAACCTCCAAGATTAAAATAACATCCAATTTTTTCAGAGCAACTAGTCTCTGAAGCTTTCTGCTGGACAAAATAAGAAAAGCAGCATACTCAATATACTGGTATCTGGTATGGGCTACTCAATAGCAAAGAAAGTAAATTCATCCGCATAAAGCTTAAACTCAGAAATATAATATAAACCCGTAAAGATGTAATATTTTTATGCCAAGGATAGAGATTCAACGCAGGGTTCCCCCAAAATTTTAGTTCTGAACGTGGAAACTTTTCAGATTTACTACCGTTAAAAGAGATTTCTTGAGAATCTGTTTTTGCACATGGGCACTTCAGACTCCCTCCACGTTATCTTGATAAAAGAAAATCTTCTATAAACTGAGTGTCAAGACGCTAGTCAATTTTAGAAGTTATTTTCAATGATTTGATCCAATGACTAATACGTCCAATAAAGAAAAGAAGGCCATTTCTGGCTTAGTATCACATTGTAGTATATGAAGTTAGCAGTTTCCTACAAACATTACTCTAGCTATCTAGCATACCATATTCTGCACAAGGGCTCTTAGAGGACGTCAGCAAACTTTAGCAACTGATCTGTGTGCATTTCACAATATCATGGAAAATCCAAAAGAGAAGTGCAAGAAAACATAAACATAAGCACATTCTAATAGAGGAGATGAATGAAAGAACACTGACCGAGTGACCGTGTTTTGTGCTTGGACGAAATCTTGAGACATCAGATATATAGGAAACTTTATATTTTTCCCCCAAAGAGAAAACCCAGACAGACATAATCTTCTCCATGCATAAACTGAACTCGAACAGTTACAGGTAAAAAGGAGAACAGAGGAAATATCTATATATATTATATTTAAGATAAGAAAGACAAGGTGAAGAAACTGGGAAAGGAACAAACTGTAAGCCTGATGCAGTAAATGGTTCCTCATAATTGTCCTCAATGATTCTCCGGTCAAGCTGTGCTACCCGTCTCACTTCCTGGTCCTCTCTAAGCTCTTTTTGCACCAAGTACGGGAACCTCATTGCTACACTGTGCCAAAAAACAGAAAAGGATACTGCACAATAAATTACAGCCCAATTGCATAGAGGTACAGGAGTTACAAGGAACCTTTTTAGAGGTTATTGGATGGCAAGGAGCAAGAAAAGAGTGTTCAGCATTTAAAAGAAAACCACGCTGGCTTTCATTGATTTTTATGCATTTAATTATCTGGAAGAGTCCCAGAAGCAAAATAACACGATCTGAAAAATTGTTTCACAGAGAAAAAAAATAGAAGTCAAAAGCCTCCACATCTTGTGCCAAATAGGAATTCTTCCATCATCAGACATCTAGTCCATAAATATCTTTGAACAAGTAGCTTGCTCAACATTTAAATCAAAGGCAAAGAACTCCATGGCTAATTAATTATGAGGTAAGATGCTATGGAAAATAATCTAAAGAAAAAGGAAAGAAAATGTAGCCACACATGTACCTCTTCGTCATATTCATATCTTGTGCTAGGTAAACAAGCGTCAGGTTAATTTCATCTGTGGCACTAAAAGGTTGCACAGCGTGTATATCATCCAAACCAAGAATCGTATCCGCATGTTCATGAGTCAAAATAATCTGAAGAATTTTGAAACAAGAAGAAACATGCCCGGGGACAGTTAGAGTCAAATTTATTGCAAAGAAAATGTTCTTAGACTAAAAGGATAATGGAATTTCATTTTTCAAAAAATGGCGCAAAGTTGAAATGTAATCCATATAAAGTTTAAGTACGTTAAAAGTGCAGATGTGAACCAAGACAAACAACTTGCTTCTGAAAGCAAGAACGGATGTCAGAAAGAAATAACGTCCTGATCATAATTATCTATCGTTTTATTTTGAAATCTTGCAACAAATTATAATCTGTTACATAAACACATAAAAAGCAAGTGAAAACGACTCACAGAATCCACTCAATAAATTTTATGACGTGTAAACCATCTTAGAACCTGCTCTCTAAACGTCTTCCCTACATCGATCAATATGTACTTGTGCTCACCGTTGCTTTGGCAATAATCAATAAGCAGTGACGTGCTGCATCCGAAAATATACAAAACGAGGACAATAAAACTGCAAGCCAATGCGCCGGTGAGCATATACCTAGGTCCAGTTACAACTTAAATTACGCAGTGAAGAAATTTCAACTAATGAATCAGGAAACCACAGTTTCAAGAGAAATAGGACCTGCTTTTTCTTCATTTATGCTATCATGAAGTTGAATCTACTGCCTCAGACCGTTGTTCTAGAAACGAAGAAGAAAACAAACGATGCAGCGTAGTCTAGATGCAACGAAGTCCAAAATCCATTCTCCAGAGAGATGATCACAAATCTAGAAGCGGAAACACCTATTCCTCATAATAGCCTCGAAGTAGAGTTAGAAACGAGCAAACTGATGAAATCACCTGTAGTTTGGGTTGAGGCTCGGAAGGAATCGTTAGTGCCTAAGAGCAAACACGGCAGGAGGATCATGAGGCTGTGCGCAAGAAGATGAGCGCCGATCCAGTACCATTGCCGTCGTTGTCGCCGATTCCGATGATCGGCATTTTCCCGGGAGAATCTGCGCATCTCTACGGATGCTTTTCTGAGTCCCGCCAATTTCAACGGTCTGGAGTCTTTTAACCATTTTCAACAAACTCAACTCACTTGGCATTCCTTTTTTTCTCTTCAGTATTTACATTAACTTTTACTTTTTGCTTTTTATTTTCAATATTCAATTTTTTTTTTTAATTTTCTTGGGTTAATTGGATAAAATGTGTACTTTGTTTGGAAAATTAAATTTTTGTAAACCTAGCTCGGGGACTCTCTTGTATAGAAACATTTTATGTATTTTTAATAAAAAAAATGTTTAAATGAATTGGAGTTTAGGAGGCGAAAGAAAGTTTTCGAACATTTAGTATCACATTGTAGTTTATGTATTTTGTATAAGTAGATTAAATGGGATTGGCCATTTGTTGGCCACATAAGCTAAAATTAATAATAAAATAATGCATGTCATTTAAAAATTGGTATGTCATATTAGTATTTCGTTGATCAACTAACTATCAACTTCACTTAGGGACCATTTAGAACTATTTTCTAAATGTTGGGACTAAAGTGTTCATTTTGAAACTTCAGGGACCAAATAGACATCAAATATAAACTTCAGGGACCAAAAGTGTATTTTGCAATTTTTTTGTATCATATAACCGGGCTAGAGAATGTGGTCATTTATTACTTTTTTTTTGTGTCACGTAACATGCCTATTAATAGGGTCATTATAGCACTATTACATTTTGAGGATATTCCATTTACAATATAAGTTCAATTTACAAATTTGTAAAATGATTGCTTAAATTAAAAAAAAAAATGACAAAGTTTAAATGCCTATAAAAAGTAAACCCTAAACCCACTTTTCTAAAACTGTCGACAATATGTGTACTTTTAAAATAAACAATAAAATAAAATGCAATTCATAATTTATTAATAAAAAAGGTTTTTAAGCAAAAATAATCATGACATAAAGTTTATGTCAGAAAAAAAAAAGAACTACACCAGATGTCTGAAATATGAACTCAATTCAGAACAACAAATACAGATTTCCTAACAACTATACACCCATATATAAACATGTGTCTAAGATAATTAAAGTATATATTTAGGTATGCAAGATAATTAAAGTTTGGAGTTAGATGTTTGCGTTTATTTTGCTAATTTTGTAAATATAACTCAAAATTAATTAACACATATATGTGTGTTATAAAACTATTAATAATTGTTTAATTCTTTTAATTAATTTAAAATTAAAATAATTTTTTTTAATAGGGAAATTATTTTAAATTATAAAATAATGAAAACATTTACAAATATAGCAAAAAGCACACTTTGAGATGAGTAAACTTTTTGTCATTTTGCTATATTTGTAAATAGTTTTATTATTTTATTATTTATGAAAACACCCCTTTTTAATATGGATATGTTTTATAATTTTGCTTTCAAACTTTGAAGATCAAATAGATATCTATCTCAAATTTTAGAGATCAATAGTGTACTTTACTCTTTTTTTTAATGAATGTTATGTTATACTTAATTAATTAAATGCAAAATAAATAAATTAAATCTAGTATAAATATATTTACTATAAATATTGGTTTTGTTAAAAAAAATACAATAAAAGTAATGTCCAAATTAAAATTTTTAAGAGAAATTATTTTAAATGATAAAATTGCTAAAAATATTTATAAATATAGTAAAATTTTACTGTCTATATGTGACATATATAATAGTCTAGGCAATAAATTTTTGTTATATTTATAAATATTTTGGTTTATTTTCTTATATTTGAAAACATATCCATTTTTAATTTAATTAATAAAAATAAAAAAATGAAATTGTGGTTAAGTATAAATTAATTCAAAAAAGAATTGACAACAAAAATAGTGGTCAAAGAACTTGCTTACCCTTGCGATGCCCTGTTTCGCCGCGAAGTTGAAGAACGTCGACGGAGCGGCCAAATATTGGTTATTATTTCATCTTCAAAGCGGCAGAAAAGAGCGCCTGTTGGACGAATTCGGTAGTCGCTCGTTTGTCAATTTCTTCACTGTTTTTCCTGCATTATAATGATATGTTATTCATTTTCAATCACTACTATAGAATTGGAAGAAAGCAAATCAGATTCTACGAACTGAACGATCTAAATAAGTTTCAGAAAGGTAGTGCTAATTCTGCTTTTGTTCTGAATGGATTTATCTTTAAATGCTTCGACCATTTTTGTTTACACCCTTTAGCATGTACTGAACTTGGCGCATTTTTCTCGTCTTCTTCTTGGAGAGATTCGAGTTTCAGTCGTAGTTTAAGAACTTACTGTACTGATATTTATGGGAGAAATAATGGGTTTGATGCTGCAATTGACGGATTTCAGAAAACTGATTTGGAGGATTCCGGAGATTCGAGTTTCTTTGGAAGTCCTAATGAGGAACATGAAAAGGTTCAGCACTTTAGGTTCGGTGATGATATAGAAGATGAAGAGTCTAATGAAGAAGAAGAGGAAGATGAGGATCTTGGTGATGCCGCGGATCTTTTAGGGTCTAATTTGTCTAATAGAAATCATGGACAAGGAAATGATTTCAAAAGAGTTGAAATTGGTGAAGATATATTTAGATATCCCTTAGTGAGAGATACTTGTAAATTGATCAAGCTAAGTTCCTCTTGGAATCGGAAGTTTGAAGGGGAATTGAGGTATTTAGTAAGAAGCCTAAATCCACTTCAGGTTTGTGCTGTTTTGCGCTCTCAGGAAGATGAAAGAATTGCTTTGCGGTTCTTCTACTGGGCGGATAGATTGTGGAGGTACAGACATGATTCATCTGTGTACTTAGTTATGCTTGAGATACTCAGTAAGACCAAATTATGTCAAGGTGCTAAACGGGTCCTCCGACTTATGACTCGTAGAGGAATTCAGCTTTGGCCCGAAGCTTTTGGTTTTGTAATGGTGTCATATAGCCGGGCAGGAAGATTAAGGGATGCAATGAAGGTCTTGACCTTGATGCAGAGGGCAGGTGTTGAACCTAATTTGTCTATTTGTAACACTGCAATCCATATTTTGGTCGTGGGAAATGAGTTGAAGAAGGCATTGAGGTTTGCAGAACGTATGGTTCTTATTGGCATTGCTCCAAATGTTGTGACTTACAACTGTTTGATCAAGGGCTATTGTAACGTGCATCAGGTTGACCAAGCCATGGAACTGATTGATCAAATGCCATTTAAGGGATGTTCCCCAGATAAAGTTAGTTACTATACTGTCATGGGATTCCTCTGTAGAGACAAGAGGGTGAATGAAATTAGGGAATTGATGAAGAAAATGCGGACGGACAGTAACTTATTACCAGATCATGTTACTTACAATTCTCTAATCCAGATGCTTTCAAAGCATGGCCACGGAGATGAGGCTCTAGAGATTCTTAGAGAAGCGGAAGAATTGCGATTTAAGGTTGACAAGGTTGAGTATAGTGCAATAGTTCATGCATACTGCAAGGAAGGAAATATTAAGAAGGCAAAAGAGCTTGTTGGTGAAATGTTCTCCAAGGGCTGTGATCCAGATGTTGTAACATACACCTCTGTCCTTGATGGATTTTGTCGCATAGGGAAACTTGATCAAGCAAAAAAGATGATGCAACAGATGTACAAGCACCACTGCAAACCCAATGCTGTAACATATACAACATTGCTAAATGGTCTTTGCCGCAATGGGAAATCATTAGAAGCTAGAAAGATGATGAATATGAGTGAGGAAGAGTGGTGGACGCCTAATGCCATTACTTATAGTGTTGTAGTTCATGGGTTGCGCCGGGAAGGCAAATTGAATGAAGCTTGTGATGTAGTCAGGGAGATGATTGGAAAAGGTTTCTTTCCAAATCCAGTTGAAATTAACTTATTGATACAATCTCTTTGCCGGGATGGGAAACCACATGAAGCTAATCAGTTACTGAAGGAGTGCATGAACAAGGGCTGTGCTGTTAATGTAGTCAATTTCACCACTGTCATTCATGGATTTTGTCAGAAAGATGATTTGGAAGCTGCACTGTCATTGTTGGATGATATGTACCTTTGTAACAAGCACCCTGATTCCGTGACATACACAACATTAATTGATGCACTGGCCAAGACTGGCCGTATGGAAGAAGCCACTGAACTTACAATGAAGATGTTGAGGCAAGGGTTGGTTCCTTCTCCTGTTACATACAGGTCTGTCATCCACCAGTATTGTCAAAAGGGTAGGGTAGAAGATTTGTTGAAATTATTGAAGAAGATGCTTTCAAAAAGCAGATTTCAAACAGCATATAATCTAGTTATTGAGAAACTATGTAAATTTGGATACCTTGAGGAGGCCAACAGCCTTTTAAGTGAGGTTTTGAGGACAGCTTCAAGAACTGATGCTAAAACTTGTCATGTACTTATGGAGAGTTATTTAAGTGTTGGAATTCCTATGTCAGCATATAAAGTTGCTTGTCGAATGTTCAATAGAAATCTACTTCCTGATTTAAAGTTATGTGAGAAGGTTAGCAAGAGACTTCTGGTAGAAGGAAAATTGGAGGAGGCCGATAGGCTTGTATTACGGTTTGTTGAGCGTGGTTATGTTTCGGCTCAAGATAAAAAACACTTGCAGGATTAAGATTTCTAATAATTTATCGTGGTTGACTTCATATGAACACAATCTTTCTATGCTGTGAGTTGCATAAATCTGCTTCCAGGTTTCAGATTCTTATCATTTGCTTCGTTGTGGGTTCTTTCTGATATTCTGTTTTGCATTTTCTTGCCACAGATGAATATTCAGAATTGTTGGATGTATTATGTATTTGTCTTGTAATCTTGATTGAGGATGCCACCTGTTATAATCACCGTGGTTGTCCCAAGAGACTAGTTGCAGACACATATTTTTTAGGTTATGTGAATCTTTGTAGCTATTTCCTAGAACATTAATATCCTATTGGTTTTTACTGAGTTCTAATCACTGCAGAGCTAGGTAGTAGTCCTCTGGACCTTACTAAGAGTAGGTCTGTTTCAGTTTATCATAATAATACACGCATGATTAAACAACAAATGAAGTAACAAAGAATGAAAAGAAGATTCCTGCCGCTTTAAGGGATTTCAATATCTGTAATAGCTGCCATACCTTATATTTCTTTTTCCTTATGTCACTGGGGTCGAGTGTTAGGAACTCAAGGGTGTGGTATTCTTTTCCAAAACTTAAGATACACAAACCAATGACATAAGTTTTCATCCATCCTCAAGGTCTCAATGTGCTAAAATAGAATAGATGTCTATGTAGATGAGAATTGCATGTACAACATCCATTTGCATGAAGTTGGCAGGATAATAGATAATTAGGCTGCTCAGTCCTGATATTTCCATGTTGTAAGCTGCTTATGATTGGGGTTGGGTCGGAATGTACTCGGGGTAAAATTATGCAAGGATACTCCTTACTGTGTGTTCAACTTTCATTCACAAAAGATAACAACAAGGTTACAAATGGAGTCACCAGTTCGAGAGGGTGAAACTCTCTCACTGTGATGTACAAACCACAAAACAAGAACTTAACCTCAAAACATGCTAATATAAATATAAAAAGTAACCCAAAGCAAGTACAACACCCTTAAGGGTGGCAAATACCACTTCTACTCCTCCTCTAGTACATATAAACTATTGGGGGCCTAACAAATTATTTGCTTCTTTTGTTTTATGATAAACTTTGCACAAATTTTGCAGTTTGAATCTTGTGCTCTCCTTTGTTGCTTCTGCTACAGGCTGGAAAGATCTTTCGTTGTTCCATTTTTTGTTGGCCCTTTTCTGGGTCCCTGTGACCCACTGCCCACATCTCCCCTGAATGAAGTGGTTGGTCCAATAGGATCA
Organism: Lagenaria siceraria; assembly: GCA_002890555.2. Lineage (NCBI taxonomy): Eukaryota > Viridiplantae > Streptophyta > Magnoliopsida > Cucurbitales > Cucurbitaceae > Lagenaria > Lagenaria siceraria. Next base: position 1,202,528 of record CM016485.1, read on the forward strand.
ATTTTGTCTTTTGATTCAATTGCTTTTGGTAATTCAAATCTAAAAAGGGAAAAAAATCATTAATGCTATAACTACTTGCTGTTGGCGACATCGACTGCTATAAGTAAGGGTTTACCTAGATTAAACATTAACTGCTGTGGGACTTCTTTTTCAATGACTTGTTTCTAGCTCTAAATGCTAGATTGGGTATTAGAATGCTCTTTAGAAAGATCCCTAATGTTGGTTGGGGGCCATGGGATCATTGGTGATGGGTGAGGAGCTCTCCCTTTCTAATAATGTAATCAGACAGTATGACCACTGGGGCCGCAATTTTGGTTCATAGCAAGGCAGCTGGGTGCCTCACAAATATTTGAAGGTGTGGAGCTGGAGGACAAAGTTGTAAAAAAGTGATTGAATATAACTTTGGAGATACTTTCTGTCTCTCCCTTTAATTCCAAATTTAATGGTTTAAGCCCTTTAGTTATTAGAACTAAACTGGATTATAACAGAAAATGCTTGAGTTCATGCATCATGGACATCTTGCTTGAAACAGGAAGATCCACTGATGGTTTCTTTTGCAGATGAGAAATTGAAAATTATTTCAGTTCATAAAGAGCATATAGAAATATTGGTTGTTAGTTGTTACCCTTTCTGCTCTTGTCTCCCATGTCAGTGTTATACCTCTGTGCAAACAAAATTACATTATCATAGTCACAAAATTCTCTCTATCAGGTTCATGTATACGTGGTAAGTGAACATGAATTGTTAGTACCCCCAGTCTGGTCGATTTCTTCCTCAGCGATTGATTTTTAGTTTCTAAGTCTATAAGGTGAATTTTTATTTTGCTGGTTGGTGTTGTGAAACTACAAAAGAAATATCAGCATATGACTCTTTCCTGACGTTTCATTTTTTTCGCCCAAGGAGCACATGATGCAACTATTGAGTGGACATAACTTTTAAGGAAAGGCCATTTGAGTTAATGCGATTAAAGTAATATCTTGGATTCTTTCCTTGGGAGAGAAACTTTCAAAATTTACATTTACAGGGAAGAACATAGGAGGTTATGTCCTAAACCAAATGCATATGATTTGATGATTTATTCTTCTCAATGTTGCACTATTATTCTTAGTAACTAATTTCTATGGGAGCTTTTTTTTTCAGAATTCCTAATGAGGGACTGTAGTTTTTGCATTTAGCCCTTCAATATATCAATGAAAAGCATCTCCTTTTCATTTGAAAAGAGAAAAAAAGAAAAGAAAAGGGAGAGAGTTGCTCTTAGGAAGAAGAGCACAAACTGTAGCAATAATTACTTGTGTACTTATTTGTGTTGAGGAATTTAGCTTTGCACTTGGATACCTTTTGATCGGTCGTTTTGAAGAAAAGATTGTTATTTGTTTATTTATTTTCATTATGCTTGAGTCTACTCTTGAAAGGCATATGATATTGTAATTAGGCTTATTTTTCTTTATATCAAGTATAACAGAAATAATGCCCTGCTTTCCTGGTGATTCCATTCTCCAACAAACAAGACAAATTTCACACTCCAAAAAGCATATGGAGCAGCATGAGTCATCAAAGGCATTGGTATGGATGTCATTATTGCTTATACTCTACAATGTATCTGAAACACCATTTGAAATCATACAAGCCAACTCTTGACAATCCTGATTTTTTTTTTTTTTCCCTTTTGTGTGTGCAGATTCTCATTCTCATGAAATGAATAATGTATCCTTTCACTTCCTTTCATTTGGATGCCTTTGAATAGAGAATTGACACAGTTGTCTTTAAACTGAACTGAGATCAACAAAATTTTCTTTTAATGGTTTTCTTGAATGCAGTCAATATTGCAGAGCATAAGATGAAGCCTGGAGTGATTTCTTTGGCTGAGGTTTCAAAGTCCATGTTCCTATTGTGGAGGAGAAATTGTAAGTCTGAATAATGAATGATAGTCTATAATTACTAGGTTTGGAATGTCTATTAGCTAAGGCACATCTGAAAATGTCTTTATTGACTTTGTTTGGTTATTTCTGTTACATGTTTGATTCCTTTTTGAAAAGGCTGAGACTTATGACAAATGTTTGCCAAATGGGTAGGCCAGAAGTCTTAATTATTATTTCCTCAAAGGGGCTCTTTTTTAATATATTGTTTTTCCCCAATCCTATTTTTCTTGTATTATGAGGAATTCAAGTGCTGCAACAACTGGACTGGAAGGACAAGTCCTGGCATTCAAGGTATCAAAATCAAAGTCAAATCGAATGTAAAAAAGAAAGATATATAAATCAAGTCATTTCCAACTGTCAAAAATAAAAGTCAAATCCAAATTCAATTAAGGGTTGTTTTTTTCCTCCTTTTTTCTCCAATCAAAGTCAAATCAAACCATTCTTCTCAATCCTAGTAATTCCTAACCAATCAGGAGCTTGAATGTACAATTTTTTAACCCCTCATTCTCTCTCTCTTTTTTATATATATAAACATTCCCCTCCTTTTTTTTAATTCCTTTTCTAGTTTTGATCATACAAAAAGCAAGACATGTTTCAATGTTATTATATGCTTGATTTGGCTTATGTCATCTTATATTTCTCCCACATGCTCTTGGTAGGAGACTGAAAACTTGGCCATTTTTACACCCCAAAAGCTGACTATGGAAAAAAGAGAGAAAAAAGAAGAACGATTTTGTTCAAAGTAATTGATTCTATTTGCTCCCTTCAAACTAAAAATTGAGTTGATTGTGGGCCATTCCAACAGCCCATAAAGATTTGTTATCTTTTGCTACGTGATTACCATTTGAATTGAGTAAGTATTTAATTAACACATTGTTCCCTATTCCCACTGCATTTATAGACCCATCACAGAGATCAAGACCCTGTTTGGTTGCTAGTTGGATTAAAGTAATGCTTAGTTTATTACAATATCTCAATGTTTTATTAACCATGTGCTCCTCTTTTCTTGTTTGCAACACAGCCACACACTCATATATCATATGTCACAACATTAACTTTTTCAACAGCAAAAAACTTTTCTCAGGCTGTGAAAATGAGAGCCACAAAATCCAAAGTTCAGGCCTTTTCTAAACTCCATATGGCACTTATATAATAATATCTCAATGCTTTTTAGATATAATGTTAAAAAACTATCCTCCATTTTTCAAGTATAGGGAATCTGTTTTGACAATGACAACTTAGGCTTGCTATTTCTCAAATTTTGTCTCTAAATTTCTTTTTTTTTTTTTGGTCCTTGCAATCAATCGATAAATGTTAAAATGAGAATAACGTGTAAATTTGAAACAAACAAAAAAATGTATTTTTTTTAATGGCATATATCAATTTTGGGTCGGATAAGTTGTTAGAGGTCATTTTGTGACCATGAAGAAAAAGAAAAAAAAAAAAAAACAGGGACAAATTTAGTGAAGGTCAAGTGGGGCTCGAGTCCCCCTCAATTTTTTTTAAATATATGTTATATTAGCTGTTGAAACATAAAAATTAACAAAACTGAATAGTGCTTCAGTGGTTTAATCTACTCCTCAGTCCAATCCGTCGCGATACCTTTGAAGAACTAGTATTTTCCATTGAAGAAAAGTAGTAGTAGTTTAGATAGATAGTTTACAAAAGTAAATTTCGTTTAAGGACTAGAATTCTTAATTTATTTAACAAGATAGATAATGAAATTGTTGTGCAAGGATTTCATAATATGAAATCTCACAGAAGACAATTGTGATATATTGAATTCATTATTCAATCAATTTATGAATTAAGTAAAGTCTCCCTAAACAAAATTTATGTTATCTATCTGCCACTGATAATAATAGGTTAGAGATACTTGTGAACATCGAACGATAAATAGATACGGACGAAATAGTTTTGATAGATATTTTTGTGGTAGAAAACACACAAAACATGAATAAATTTACTTCATATAATTGATATTACTAGTATTTATCACTAAAATGCATAGATTCAAAGAGATGCTTGAAAAGAATGATTATGATTTGTTGTAAAGTTCGTAAAGAGAGAGTTTTTTTTTTAGGCAAATGAATGTATAAAAGCACGCAATGTCTGCTAAGAAGGCATCAAGCACCATTGGTCTCACCTGCCACTTTTAACATCTTCTCACTTCCAGCTAATTCACTATTCCAACCAATCCTTCCATAAATAGCTGCAATCATTTTTATGACTATGTTCCTTCTAATTTTTCATTAAAATTAGTAAAATTTCCACCTATAAAAAAATATATAACTATTTATAGAAAATAGTAAAAAAAAAATATCGATAGACTTCTATTAGCATCTATTAATGATAGACTTTTATCATTTTCAGAGACTTCTATTAACGTCTATCATAACTATTTAAAAAATTTGTTGTTTTGTGTAAATAATATTCTTTATTTTTCTATTTTTAAAAAACTTCTTTAAAATTACCATTAAAAAAAAGAGAGAAAAAAAAACCCTTCTTTGTGGCACTACATCATCCACTAAATTTCTTCGATTTATATTGAAATTACATCTACCGATGTGAACCATTATTAGTGAAATGGACAACTCTCTGTTTGGAAACAGAGCTCTTTTATTATAGTGGAAGTGTGAATTAGACGTATTACTAATGTGAAAATACTTTGCAAAAAAAAAAAAAAAAACCACAATAAAGTGGTTATTGTATGTTGTGTCGCATTAGAACACATCTTTTTTCAGAAGAGTTTGGCTCAAATTAACGAAGTAAGGATTCATTGGCATGCACGGGATAGATTTGGTTATCTATAGTCAAAAGTATTTTTTTAAAAAAAATGTTACTAGAGTATATTTGAAAGTGCTTCTAAAATTAAAATATTTGATGGTATTTAATACACTTCATATTTAGACTTCTATACTCGAAAATGTTTTTCGATCTTTGGTGGAACGAAAAGTGTTTTACAAATTTTATTCCAGAAATGACTTTATAGGGCTTTTGATCTTTTAAAAGTACTTTATCATTTTTAAGACATTATAATATTTCTAACTTTTAATTTTATACAAAAATAGCAATTTTAACTAATTTTGCAGTTAAAAATAGGAAAGGTTTGTAATGGCAAAATTATTTGTACTATTTTGTCTCTATGATTAGACCCCAAAATAATAGCCAAATTGGTGGGGACAAGGAGTGATTTTATGGTTATAAACAAAAGATTTTTAATGATAAGTCATATGTATCATTTTCCTTTATAGTTTTCAAGCCTCATGCTCATAAATAAATTGAATGGACGCCTAATATTTAATATTTATATAAGTTTACAACAAAAGTATAAAAGAATTTGTAGCAACAAATTAGGATTAGGGTTTTTTTTTATCATGAATAATATATCTAAGTATAGTTCAGCTAATTAAGACATCTATTCTAAAACGAGTCATGATGCTCGAATTCCTACCCATATATATTGGAGATATTCGTTCAATTTAAAAAATGATTGAAATACAATATCTATGTGCATCTCATCTCCAAGAAATTAAAGAATTATGAATTGGAAATATTTTCGACGAATGGTGTTTGGTTACAATTTTGAAGGTACGTTTTACTATGACAAAATGGGATAATATATTAGGAAAAAATGCTTTGTATATGTTAGTTAAAGTATAATAAATAAACAATAGCACATGGTGTCACGTTTTCATAAAATGGTATTGTTTATACATGTTCTTTCTTGAGAAAAATGGAGGAGGTTATGCAAGGGGATTGCTTTTTCAATATTGTACTTTATAAACCTAAATTGAATTAATTCACTTAAATTCATTAGCATTTAGTTTAATTTTTTTATGAGAGAATAGGGGAGAAATTGCTATTCAATGGATAAATAATAATTTTTGTGATTTTATTTAGAGAAATTATTATAAACAAAAAAAATATCAAACTATTTACAAATATAGAAAAATTTAACTGACTATCAGCGATAGACTACAATATAATTCTATCGCTGATAGACAGTAAAATTTTTCAATATTTATAAAGACTCATTTTTTTATATTTGAAAACACATTTTTTATTTATTTTTTTATTATTATGCTTTTGTGTATATATATATAAAGCTTAATTATCCAACTAAGAACTTTATTAAGTAATAGAGGCATATGATAGTGACATTATTAACTAGAACACAGGATTTAAACTTTCCATTAATATACAAATTAATTAAGAGATAATTTATAAAGTCCCTTTATGATAACTTATTTGTACCACATTATTTTTCCATCGACAATGGGATGGTTTTGGGACTATAAAATATAGAATCTATCATGATAATTAAGTTACTCGTACCTTTCTTTTTTTGTGTGTGACGTAGACCTTCCAATAATGTACAAATTTAATAGAGATGTAGAAAGCTTTTACGGCTAAAAGTAAAGTCTTTCTAATAATAAGTTGTTTAGTACTCTTTTGTCTATGGTGATTTAAACTCTTTGCTAACGTACAAATTTTTTTGGGACTATGATAAATTGTTCTACTTGACAACCCTCATTTTCATAACACTATTGGATACATTTTTTTTTTTTTTGAAGACTCAAGTACTGATCTCAAGAAAAATACTGTATTAACTGTTGAACTATGCTCATGTTGAAGAGAGTTATTTGATACAGAAAAGAGTTTAGAAAATGTTCTTTGACTATGTATTTGATCAATACAATTAGAGTAATATGAATCATATTGTGACAGTCGCATCAAATAATATTTGAAGCAACAGTGAGTGTGATTTTAATAATTAAAAGACAAAAAAAATTTAGAAGTATTCCCACATGAGATACCCCATTTAAACCACCATGAGATTGGGATTGTCTTCCCCTTGTATCTCAAAGGACAGTAGGTCCTAACCAAATGAAGTGTCCTTAAGCAGTTGGCTTGGCTGCCCACTTTTGTATTTGTTGTTTTGTTGCTTTCATATCTGTCCCAATTCTCTTGTTTCCTTCTTCATTTACAACTTTCTCCCATTTTTATGGTCTAATATCTCTCTCCCTTGGAACTTTATCAACCTCACAAAATTTTTAGGGCATTTGCCTCTTAATTCTGAGTTTCATCTCACTTCACTCCCTTTTTCTTTGCACTTCTTTCAACGTTGATTTTATGATAGCTTTAACGGGATACAACGGGTGAATTGAAATGAGAGAATGAATGAGTGAGTTCTTACTTTAACAAATTAGTTTTTTTAAAAATGGCCTAGTGGAGTGCAAGAGAATTGAACCTGTGCATCCGGCGTAAGGTCAAAGGTTCAAGTCCAACAAGATGCAGGTCAAAGGTTCAAGTCCAACAAGATACACCTTCCTTTTTGGTGGCTCAATCATAAGAACTCTAAAATTAAGTATGCTTAACTTTGAGCAATCCTATGTTGGATGACAAAACTCGTGTTGGTTTGTGAGAACAACTTTCACTCTTAGAAGCATTCAAGACAAGCAAGGTTTATGTAGCCGGGACGCAAGGAAATGTCAGGTCATCAGGTGTCGATTTTGGATTCCAAATCCTGGGCTTGGAGCGTTACAGCGTGGTTTTAATTTTCATTTTAAAATCAACATTCAAACTTGATAAACGGCAAATTAGGGGAGGTGAAAGGTGTTGTCACCTGGCATAGTCAAATGAGACATTGGCAATGCCCCTCACTTGTTTTTATTCTCATTTTTATCTCAAACATTTGCTTTTCTTGAAATTTATGTAGTGTCATTGTCGTCATTGTTATTGTTGTTGTCATTGTCTTCGTTGTCCTCATTGATGTTGTTGTTAGAGTTATTGTCATTGTCATTTTGGCATCATCCTTAATGACTGCCATGGATTTAAGCACTTGGAATCTTTTAAAATTAATTAATAAAAAGTACCTTCAACAAGGAAAAAATAACTAATAACGTAACTTTTAAAAAAAGTTTTTGATAGGACCGTCTATTAATAATCATTGGATGTAGATTCAAGATTTGCATGACTCAAATATATAGTCACTATATACATAAATTCAAAGTACTTTTTTAATTTCTCTCATATATCCATCCAACTTCACATGAAATATTTTAAGAGAAAAAGAAAGTAAAAAAATTAATTATACATTTTTTTAATCATGTTGCATGGCCTCCAAATTTTCTTCCTTCATTGAAATATTAATGTTATTAGAGGGCATGTATAAGTAAAAATAATAATAATAAATATGAGTAAGTGATGTTTCAAATATAGAAAAAAGAGTCAAACTATTTACAAATATAAAAAAATTTCACACGATAAAAAACTTTCTATCACAGTCTATCGCTGATAGACAGTAAAATTAAGTATAAAAAAATTACTATAAACAAAAAAATATCAAACTATTTACAAATATAATTTTTTTTTCTATATTTACAAATATGAAAAAAAAAATTTACGCGATAGAAAGTTTTCTATCATGATCTATTATGGATAGACGGTAAAAAAAATTATATCTGTAAATAGTTTAATATGTTTTTTTGTTTATAGTAATTTCCATATACTTAACATATTAACGTTGAAAATAATAATATGTTTTTTCTTGAACTCTACAAGATGTGATTTCTTTTTATAAACTTTGATTTTTTTTATTTTTTATTTTTTTGCATCCTAACAACAGGATAAGAAATCAAGAAGATAGATGTTAAATGGATAATGTTAAAGGTTGCATTTTTTGTGTGTTGTATTTGTGTATTGCCCCACTAACATAGAGATATTTAATTAAATTGGGATTGAGATAGAAAACACGATCAAATATGTTTCCTCAATTAGGGTTTTTGGGGGTGGGGACATATATGTATATATATACCTAAATATAGTAACACCTTTACATACCATATATTGTATTATCCAATTGCATAATTGACTTATAAGGGTGCTTTAAAAAAACCATTTATGGTAGTAAAATGGACACTATATGAACATTTAATGTCACTCGTGTTTTCTAAAATTTCATTAAATAGTTTGATTGAACTATTTCTCACTATAGGAAAATTACTATAAACAGAAAAAAATATCAAACTATTTATAAATATAGAAAAATTTTACTGTTTATCGACGATATAAGTAAAATTTTTCTATATTTGTAAATAGTTTGACTAAATTTTCTATATTTAAAAATAGGAAGTCAAATAACTTTGGACCTTAAGATAGACAATCAACAAACACAGAATGTTATATATATATATATATATATATATATATATATATAACTTTCTTAATTTATTCTTTCTCTTGAAATATTCGAATTTATAAATTTTCTATTTTGCAGATTTCTAATAACCTATTTATATATATGTCTACCTATAAATTAGAATTTCTAAATAAATGCTACTTCGAAAAGAAAAAAAAAAAAAGAAAAAAGAAAAAAAAGTCTTTCAAACTTAGTACATAAGTGAGCATATATAAATAGATAAGAAGCATGCTACAACATTTTCCCCTATGTCCCTAATAAAATGTAACTATTAAATATATTGATATAGTTAGCTCGATATTAACTTATAAAGTGTGTTAAGATGTATTTTGATGTTGAAACAAATTAAATATCGCTAATGATTTGCTAATTGTCGCTCATTTGGCCAACCTTCACAAACAATAGAGAAATAGAGAATTTATATAATTAGGATATAAATTAACCAAAAATAATAAAGAAGAAAAGTGAAAAAAAAAATTAAATTACAAGTTTAGTTATTGAATTTTCGTGTTTGTGTCTAATAGATTATTGAACTTTAAAAAAGCAATCAATAAGTCCATGAACTTTTAATTTTATGTCCAATATGCAACTAAATTTAAAATTGTCAATTGAAACTATTCACTTTTAATTTAATATTTAATAGGTTCTTGTTAGATATTTTTTAAGATTAACGATTTTTTGTAGTCATTAATAAATTTATTATTATATATAAAATTTAATCATGTTTAGAATCACATTAAACTTCTAATTTATGTAATTTTTTTAAAAATTAACTAATTTATTAGGCATAAATTAAAAAAAAATTTGATTAACGAATATTAAACTTTTTTAATCTTGTGTCATGGGTAAATTTTTTTTTTTTAAAAAAATATAGTGTCATTAGATATTTTTCAAAAATTTAAAAACCTAGACATGAAATTAAATTTAAAAGTCTAATAAATACTTTTTAAATTTTAAAATTTATGAAAAGTTTAAAACTAAAATTATAATTTAAGCCGAATTAGAATGTGTGTTAGGGAGTAAGTGATTTTTTTTTTTATATACAATTGATAGATAAGTGATTTTTTTATATACAATTGATAGATTTTATTAAGTGCTAGTCTTCATCAAATAAATAAACAGAACATATTTTCAAAAAATTGACAGTTAATTGTGAATTGATATTATTATATAATTATTTATTGAACCACAAGAATTTTTTATTTTAGTTTCGTTTTTTGGAAAGGAAATTATAATTATATAATTTAACTAATTATAAAAACTGAATTTTTATAAAGAAGTGGAAATGATCACTTTTTTAAATGCTCCTTTTTTTCATTTCTCTTTATATATAAACTTAATACACTTTCTCGGCACAGTATATCCCGGCGACTAACCCTCCTTCTCGCCGGTGAAATGGACGAGTCTTGGAGAATGAGGATGGGGGTGCCGGAACTCCCTCGCCGGCGATCGACTGAGGGGCCGTCCATTCGGTCCTTCTCCAAAGGCCCCGGACCTCTGAACCAAGAAGACTTCTCCGACGTCTTTGGTGGTCCGCCGCGGAGTGTCCTCTCGCGGCAATTCTCCGGCGAAGTCGGACACAAGCAGTTCGACTTCTTCTACGAGGAAATGTTCCGACCGCCGGAATTCTTCTCATCGGCAAAGAATGCTGGTCGGAGCTTACCGGTTTTCAGGATTCCGGCGGGAGGCGAGGGGTTTTACAACGACATATTCGGATCCGATCATGAACGGCGATCGAGAGACAGGTCAGGGCAGAACTCGAAGGGAAAGTCGAAATCCAACTCGTCGTCGGTATTGAGCTCCGAGGAGGCGAGCCCTTTCCGGCATGTAAGCGGTGACGACGTCGTGTTATCCTCCTTCGCCGCGAAGCTCAGGTACGTAGCGTCTACTACCGACTCGGTATAGGTTTTCCGGTTCAACTACTTCACTTAATTTGACGATTTTACCCCTATCAGTATGGCTTGGTTTTAGCGGGTTTATGGGGTAGTGGACAAATTACAAGGGTTGAGGGTACGTCGTCTTCTTGTGTATCAAAGTTCTACTGAAACTGATTGCTATTTTGTCTGGAGGCTGCAGATTTTTATTTGATTCTGAAAAGCTGTATATTATTTACATTAAATGTGGTTAGGAATGTATGGCCAGTTCTTTATCCAGCTGAAACACTCAGGCCCATTTTTCAGCATGTAGTGGGAGATTTTTGCTATCTGGGTTAGATATTGAAGTTCCATTTACTTCTCTGCATAATATCTATGTGACATGCAAGCAATGGGAAAAACAACAAAATAAACCTTGGCAACCCACTTGGAATTGAATTTGCTAAGATTTTCTTTTTGTTACCCTTTTGTTGTGATATATTTAAGTTGAAATTCGCGCCAATTTCAGTTGCAACATAGTCTGGATGTTTTTGTTTTGAGTTTAGCAAAATAAAGCTACTATTGATTTCTAGCTTTCATTGTTATTGGTTCAGGCCTATCAATATCCCAACAAAATGGAACTCATCAAAGATGAAGCCAGAGGAGCATCAAAAGAAACAAGGGATGTCGTTCTTTTCATTCAACCGTTCTGCCCCAATGGAAAACCAGTACGTTGATAATGAGGTCAAGGAACCTTTCAGGATCCCCTATTCTGGGTTTCCTCGGCCAGTGTCGTCTCCGGAAACTATTAGCCTCGAACCAACTTCATACAGGAGCATGAAAATATCAATGGATGATTTAGAACCTAATTCCCCGTCATCTGCAATCTCTTCATTGTGTCAGGGGTCAGGGGCCAAACATGATATTCAAATAAATTTGTTGGCAGAAGAAGATGACGAAGTTATGAGCTCTTATGTAATTGAAATTGGTTCTGATAACAGAGAGGGGACAAACGAAGCAGTTGCACTTGATGAAGTGATTGCTTGGGCAAAAGAAAAGTTTAACACACAAACTTCTGAGACAGATTTGAGCGCAAGACTGAATGATAGCGAACAATTTGTTGAGACGGAAGGTACTTCAACCATTTCTTTGTTTGACTTAACAATTGTTTTATATTGGAGATCAATGCTTAATTTTTCTTTTCTTTGGTAATATCATGCAGGACGATCTGCTTCATGTGAAATTTCTGGTGAACAATTAGGGGTTCATGACATAACTCAATCTGCAGAGGTTAGCCTTTGTTTTCTCAAATTTTTATCATTCTAATGGCAATAGGGAAATTTTGTTTAGATCATCTAAAAGTATTAAATTGAGGAAATCATCTAGAGAGAGGATCATCTAAAAACAGCTCATTCCAATCTAGATTGCCCAACAATCCCTTCTACATGAAACAAGTTTTTCCTACACTCAATTCCAGAGTCTGTTTTTAGGCATTAATAGACAGTAATAAGGCACAACAACGTCCTCTGATCAAGATAAAGTGCGGTATATGCTGATGCCCTATACAAACGTTGAACCAATTTAAACGACTTTCAGTTTTCACTATATTTTTACTTTCAGTGAGTGAATCCCTTCCCTACAAAGTGAAGGGAAATTTTTGTTTCATTTCCTAATAAATATACTAGTTCACCTTTTCTGACATTTCCTTGCATTATATTTCTTTAAAGGTAGAAGAAAGAGTTTGGTCAGCTGAAGAGGAAAAGGCAGAGTCCGAAAAAGATGTAAGCTTCTAATATAAGTCAAATTAAAATTAACTTTTCATTTGCGTGCGAAAAGGTTCATGGCCTTGACACATTCAATTCCTAAGACGAAACAAGCCAGAATCAGTTTTTTTATGGGTCAAACTTTAACCAGAAATGTTGATGTTCACTTTCTATGATTTCAAATTATCTACATCTTATTGGTTTGACATTATTGCCATCAGTCTCTTTGCTAATGGAGAAGATTTTGATTAGTAACTATGTTCTGAAAATTTCAGATGGAAATGGAGGACATAGATGAAGATATAAAGTTGTGGTCATCCGGCAAGGAAACCAATATCCGGCTGCTACTTTCTACACTCCATCATGTAAGAAATTTGCAATTCACATTAGGATCCCTCCAAAATGTATTCTCATGTTTCTGAATGCTGTAATGACATAAAGTTGATATGCAAATTGATATAGTTTTGCTAACAAATGATTCAGATTCTATGGCCCAGGAGTGGCTGGCATGTAACTCCACTTGCAGGCCTTATGGAGGGTTCACAAGTGAAGAAAGCTTATCAGAAGGCAAGATTATGCCTCCACCCGGACAAGCTGCAGCAGAGAGGAGCAACAGACATGCAAAAATATGTGGCTGAAAAAGCTTTCACTATCCTCCAGGTAACTCTTTCTTCGTAATCACTAAACCATCTACGTCGCCAAAGTGAGCTTAGCTCAACGTTAATTGGCATGGTCTTTCTCCTTAGAGATCGGAGGTTCAATCCCACATCCCCGCAATTGTTGTATTCAAAATTAAAAAAACTTGTCTATATCATTTAAGGAAAACCAACATGAATCAAGTTTCAGACTTATAATTTTACTAGAACAACAAATGAGATGAGAAGGCAGGTCGTTATGTTTTTCTTCAGAACATTGCAACTATATTCTGTAAGTTATGAAGTCGAACTTATTTTGTATGCAACGACCACAGGAAGCATGGACAGCCTTCATTTCTCAAGATGCCTTCTTTTGACAAATGTACAACTGGAAACCTTCAAAATTCAGTTTACTGCAAGTTAAAACTACAAAGGAGCAGATCAGGATAATCAATAGCTGAAATGCCCATGCTTGGCTCGACGGATTAGAGTGTGAGTATACAAGTCCACAGATCTGATTTGCTTGCAAGATTCCTACACGTTCTCTTAGATGATTAAAGCATATGAGATGAGAATATCAGGGACAATTACCTCTTCGTGTAATATCTGTATCTGTATGTATGTAAATTTTGAAGGTGAAATATAATTTTTTGTTCTTTATTTTGTCTCTGTAACTTGAGGGAAATTTAAGAATGTTGCAGTTCGGGAAACAGGGCTAATAGGCGACAAGGCGTGTCTCATATACTCATGCATGGTTAAATTACAAATTTGATCTCTATAGTTGAAAAAAAAATTAAAATTGAGCCTCCATAACTTATACTTAGAATTTTGTCTCTATAATTTGAGCTATTTATGAGAAATTTATTAAATTATAAAGACTAAATTCTAACTTTTAAAATCATGGACTACATTTTAACTCCTCTAACTACATGAACCAAATTTATAATTTAAACTTCAGGGGTGCATTAAAAAAATTGAACCAAACAATAAAAAGCCTAGTAAAAATTTGAACTAGAATCACGGCAGAAATTCAAACCATTTCCTAGCAATCAAGTAAATTTGATGAAAGGGTCACTAACTCTAACAATATTGGTTTTAAAATTGTAACCAAATTAGATAATAAATTGACTGTGGAACAAACAAAATGTTAGCTAATAAATTCATTTTAAAAAAAATACTAAAATAAAAAATTAAGTCGCTATCTAAATATTTCGGTGAACAATAATTTTATAAAAAAGAAACAGGCTTTTCATTCATAAACGAAAAATGAATTACAAACGTTCAAGAGAACAGCCAAGGGTGTTGGATAAATAATTATTAGAAACAATTATTAAATTAAAAAAATAATAATAATAATAAATCCCCAAGGCAGACACTAGATTTAAAGTATAATATGGCAATTTCAGAGCTGTGGAATTGGAAAACAGGTCCTGACGTGTGGGAAGTTTTCAAAGATAAAAACTAAGGGGTACAGGAGAAGATTAAGAAGTGGTGCATCAGTATGGAACTACAAAACAAAATTCTGGGTTGGTTCATGCTCCACAGTTTAATTTACACAAAAGGGGGAAATGAAAATAGGTTTTGCGAGGAATTATTGAAATGAAAAGCTGATAAATTAAAAGAATATTGATGGGTAAAAAAATTGAGGGAAATTTGTCCCTCTGAAAATGGAAAAGATAAAGTTCTATCTATGGTGGTGGTATACACTAATAATCTGATTTCTCACTTCGTTCTTGTAATGACTATTTGAGTGAGATCTACAAGCGCCCTTCTCGACTTTCTTACGTCTTCATCATCGTTCTCGGGTAGAGAATCGATAGCTTCTGCAGCTAGATTGGCATGCTTTGCTGCTAGCTCTCTCGCACGTTGAATTCCATGACTCTTACCAAGGTACTCCATTGCCTGTATTTTTAACAAATCAATCAGCTTCCAATAGATACTTGTCAATCCAATATTAAATGAAACAGGCAATCAACAAAGACCATCATACTATGCTTAAATGTATTGGAGTATGGGCATGCAATGGTGCGGGTGAAGGGAGAATGGTGCGTGAGAAGTGCGAGGTATTCTCTCCCCCCTGTAGGGCCTTAAAGAAGTGTGGCCCACACACGACCAAGAACTGATAAGATTATTGTATTATAATATTAATCAAATCTCTCGAAAAGCCCAACTAGGATAGGAAGAACTTCATGTGAAGTCTAACTTAGGCAAAGAAGCTGCTGAGAAATTTTGCAGTACTAACAACAAAAGCTCTATCAAGCAGCTAAAGGTCCAGTTGTCTACCATCAAAACGACAACTGCATTTGCAACAAATCCAAGGATTCTTCATACTCAAAACTATCTATTAGTCTCTCAAAGAATCCAAATATCAAATTAATCCCCCATATGTAAAATTGATAGTGACAATTATAAGATAACTTGTGAGGAACCATCATGGTTTGGCCTAGTGGTAGTGGGAACATAAAAAAATGCCAAAGGGCTAAGGGGTCATGGGCTCAATCCATGGTAGCCACCTATCTAGGATTTAATATCCTACGAGTTTCCTTGACATCCAAATGTTGTAGGGTCAGGCAAGTTGTCCCGTGAGATTAATCGAAGTGCGCATAAGCTGACCCGGCTCACGGATAAAAAAAAAAAAAAAAAAAAAAAAGAGAGGGAGAGAGAGAGAGAACTTGTGAGGAAAAGTTTGGACTTCACAAAACCAAAAGGAACAGGGAAAACTTTGGGACACATTGAAGAAAGGATTCCGAGCTGTATAATATGTGTACCACTTCAGCTGTAAAGAGAGGGAGATATAATGTATTCCGTAATTAAATCCCAAGTTACAAGCAACAAGGAATTATGAAAAGAAATGGCAATAAGAAATGATACGGAGATCATATATGTTACAATAGGTACTTTAAAATAACTTACAATATTAACGTTTTCAGGATTGTCAAAACCACGTTCCACAACCGTACGTAGCTGGGGAAACTCTTCCATGGCAAATAATAATGGAGCTGTGATGATTCCCTGTACAAAATTTCCATGTAGTTTAAAATAAGTAAAACAGCATGAAGCATCAAAATCTTGCATTTAGAAATCGAAAAGTTTCTTTTTGAAACGGAAACTAGCATCTTCATTGAAATAATGAAATAAGACTATTAATAAAAAAGTTCAAAGTACTCTTTATTATTTATGTGTTTATGGGTGGGGTGGAATGGAGGGTGGTAAGGAAGTGTAATTGGATATGATGAGAGTGCTAAGGAAGTGTCAACCTCATTGAGATGTCTGGGTGTATTCCCTAGTCCTTAGATTATTTTGATGTTTCTCTATTATGTATATTGAGCTTTTGTCTCAATTCATTTTATCAATGAAAGAGACTCGTTTCCTTTTCAAAAAAAATTACACAATCGTGTAATAAAATTTCAGATGCAAAAATAATCTACTCAAACAGATTACGTGGTGTATGTCAGATAAAGAACCCTTTCCAAGTGAAGCAGAAGTCCCAGTGAAGTCAAGAACATCATCAATCAGTTGATATGCTAACCCCTGTGAGAGAGAGAGAGATCAGCCATATAGAAACATCACAACCTCAAAACTCTGCCAAACGACAAAACAGAAAAGCATCATATGATATGCATCCTCCATATGATATGATGCATCTTCTTTGTAATGTAGAAATGCTACCACTTCAAACCTTAAAAGGAAGACATCCTTGTAGTAATCATTTTAGTATTAGTGATTATAAAAACAAAAACCCTAAGGGAAAATAAAAAATAAAAAAGAACCCTTAAATCAGATACAGAGTAAGCTTGCATATAGGGGGGAAATTCCAAGAAGGTATGAGAAGCTAGTGTTTTATCCCATAAGTAAAAGAACAATAAAATGTTTTAGTCCCTATTATGAAAACATGCCCGAAATTAACTATAGTTTTTGCAATAAGTGTGCACCTAAAAAGGCTCTAGGAGGAGGGGGATTAGACTGAGAGCAAGAAACCAAAGAACTTAAGTGATCATATACCAGATTTTTCCATACTCATAAGCCAACATTGCAACTTCGGCTGTTTGCCCGGCAAGAAGGGCTACAGATTTGCAGCTGTTGGAAATCAATGATGCAGTCTTGTAATACGTCTTCTGCATGTAATATTCCATGCTGCAATTAAGAATTATGCGAAATCAAAACACAAATTGCCATAAGCATTGGATATCCACTTTTCCACAACAAGAAATTCAAATATTTACACCCAAAAGGTGAAAAGCATACCTATAACGTTGATCAGATGTAGTGGTCATTTGCATTGTTTCACCAGTCACGAGATGTTCAACAACTTGTGCTATTAATGATACCACCTAAAGAAAAAAGTGGCAATGTAGAAGAAACTCAACAAGGCTGTACAGATGCCTGAATCCAATACCAAGTAATTACTGCCCAGTCAACAACAACGGAAGTAAATGCATACCTCTGTGTTTTTTAAAGAGGCAAGTGCAACACACGCTCGAGAGAGCAAAAAGTCTCCAGCTAAAACTGATATCTATAATAGTAAACATGATTACAAAGAATGCTAGAATCTTCAGCAAGCAAAAGAATTTTGCAGACAACTGTGTGTGATGAAGAAGGAGAAAAGAATCCAACTCAATAAACATGGGTACACCTCTCATGCAAAATATTAAACAGTAACTATTAATTCCGTTGTGCTCATCCATGTGTACCAGCATTAGCATCAACTCAACGTTAATGTTCATAGAGAACTACCTTATTTCCCATCACAAAATTTAACGAACCAATGCCACGTCTTGTGTCTGCATCATCCAAGACATCATCATGTAGAAGGCTCGCCACCTTGCAAGTGTAAAAAATTCTCCAGAACTAAATTCGGTTGGAAAATGAGAAATATAATAAAAAGATAACACTGAAAATAGCCGTACCAGAGCTGGAAAAGGTGACCAGGCCACATGAATGCAACAAAGTCACGTTTTCTAACATAAATGTTTTAAATGTATGTGAATATTTTGACTTGCGTCAATGAACTTTGCATTAGAAAGTTTGCATTTTAAAAGATGATATGCAAATACACTGAAGAAATGAGAAATGGACAAAATATACAGCAAACATTTCTTCCTCCTCTTTTTTTTTTTTTTCCCTCTTTTTTCTTTTAATTTTTCCTTTTTTCTATTTTATCTTCTCATTTGATGATACACTGCAAAAAATGGACAAAAAGAAACAAACATCTTTGATGTAGCAAAAAGATACAGCCCAAATGCAGAAATGATTCAAGACACCAAAGGAGTTCACCGCGACCCACCCTAATTTCAGTTAACACAAAGAAATGATTCAAGATACCAAATGAGCTCGCCACAACCCACCCTAATTTCAGTTAACACAAAGATCAGGACGCACAAGCAAATTTAGTCAACTCAAAAGGCTTAACATTTTTTCTCCCTTTAAAAACTCAGCAATTTCTTTGGAACCACAGCCCCAAAGCGAGGGCCTTAATCACGTTAAACCAGGAAAAAAAAAGAGTCATTTTTCATTGGAACATTCTGCAGAGAGTAGCTATTCCAAATTCAGTTTAATCTCACCATCAAAACACCATGGAAAACGGAAGAATTGGGGGGGGGGGGGGGGAACAAACAAACAGAACAGAACAAATAACAACAACAACAGTCTATAAAAAAACATTCTAACATTACGACAATGACAGATTTTGAAGATGATCCAAAACCAAGTAAATATTTTTCTGAACCATTTGAGACTTATAGGAAATCAATTTTAAAATCTACCGTATTCA
This sequence comes from Lagenaria siceraria, assembly GCA_002890555.2. NCBI lineage: Eukaryota > Viridiplantae > Streptophyta > Magnoliopsida > Cucurbitales > Cucurbitaceae > Lagenaria > Lagenaria siceraria. The sequence goes on from CM016485.1 coordinate 1,221,672, forward strand.
TACAATTATATGCCTGAAAGATCAATTTTATATTTAGAATTCAAAGTTCTCCTTTTTCTCTATTATAACTTTTCAAAATCTGTAGATAAATCTAAAAAAAAGTGACTAATAAGTGTCAAACTGCTCATAATGTAAAGGCAATATTTGTTGAACGTTCATAGTAGCCAAATCTGTGATGGTGCACAATAGTGGAGCGTTCACTACCAGCTCCGTACATACATTATGACTGAAAATCAAAGCTAAACCAAGAGGAATCCTTCAGTAAAATGTGGAAGTTTGGAATCCATAAGAACCTAGGCAAGATCCAGATACAAGAAGGATACAAAGAATATTTCTGAGGCTACCCATTATTTCTAGTCTTCATAGGAAGTTGGAGATCAACATTTGAAAAGAAAATATAAAAGGGCGCAAAAAAAAAAGGAGTCCGATCTTAACTGCAGAAATGGACACTAATCCAACGTAACAAAAGCAAGGCCATAATTATAAAATGATCTAGTGACAAGACGCTCATAAAGAGGCGTTAATGCTAGCCACCCGAAGTTTCCACCTCTCTAAAAATTTCATCATTCCTTTCAAGCCAAATTCCCCACAAAATTACAAAAACTAGACTGCCACCAAATTTTACTCTTCTCCATGAAGGAAGAACTCAAAAGAACCTTCTCCAGCTTAGACTTGTCATCTCTATTCCAAACCCAACACTGTTCCAAATGATCTCAGCCAGCAGCTCCAAAGGTGGGAGCAAACTGGCAGTCCCAAAACATCCTCCCCGTACCTCCTATAAAATATGCACTATCCATTGTGTGAACAAAACATAGGAAGAGTGTCTTTGAACACAGTCTATGACTCTATGGTATTAACTCTCCCATGTAAGACATGCCAAAGACCTTAACTGTCTTTGGAATTTTATTCATTTAGAGAGAGGGAAAAGCAGGGGCAGCAGGGGAGGGAGAAGGGAAAGACAAAATATGAAAGAAAGAATGACAAGGGAAGCCCCTAGAAAGAGATTGATAGGCAGTCTCTTGGGGTGGCTGCTGGAGGGAAGAAGTAAAACCTGAAGATGAACATTAGCTGGTCCTGTGGAATTTATGGAGAGAACATAGAAGAATTTTTAGAATTAGCAAAACAAAGTTTAGGATGGGCCATAGCCTTTAGATGAAGTTCTCAGGATGGATTCATTTAACGCTTCTACTTTTGTCAAACTCAACAATTGAAAAGCCATTTGGTAGCTACTTTAGTAATAGGGGAACCACTTCTCTCTCCTTTCTCTCAATGAAACCATAGCTAATACAAATTAAGGAGTATGTGTTTCAGACTTCAGATGTTCTGATTAAAGAAAAGCCAACGTGCAAAAAAATTGAAAATGATAATAACACTTAATTGACTTGTTGATAATATACACCTTAGCTTCCTATCAGAAAAGGCAAATGGAAATATACAAACATCTGCTTTGCAAAATCTGATTTGTAGAATGCAATAGCCAGAGATCCCTTTTCAGCTCATAAAAAAATGACACATCAATCGCCTCTAAAATGCACTTCATTTATATAAACATTCTAATAGGACAAAATAAATATACACAAACATATTTTAACTTGCCCCCTATTTTTGAACCCTTGCTCAAGCAAGCAATTCTAAAGAAGACATTTCATGAAAGAAAAATTAAGCATAGCAAAGAACTAACATGAATCATTTCTGTGATTTCGGCCACACATTGTTGTCTTGTGCGTAGATCCATTGTCAAATTCTCTCCTACTAAATGAGGAAGAGGTTTTGGTATTGGCATATTCAAAGCAGTGGCCATCAGCATAAAAACCTGCATGTAGAAATGCACTAAATGTTAATACAGCCTCCAGTTACATAGAATAACACATACAGGTCCCCGTCACGCCAAAACAACTTATCATATACTGCATTTCGTTTTTACCACTATATAGGTTATCAATAGACAGCCAGTGCAAAGAAGTAGTTTTCCATCTTGGTGTCATGACAGATGGGTTCAATTTCAACTAGGTTTCAAGATCTTATGGCAATAGCAGCAGACATGCTGTTTTTTTTTTAATGAAAACATGAAACTTTTATTGAAAAAATATGAAAGAATACACACATACAAAAAGAGAAGCCCAAAGAGGAAGAGAGAATCTAACAAAGTCCCAAACATCCTTAGGAAAACTCTCTTCAATGAAGATTCTATTGTTTCTCTTGCCACACAGACTCCACAGAATAGCATACACCCCAACATGCCCCAATCTCTTGAAAAGGAGGTTGGAGAAGGAACTTTAAACTCGTGTTTAAAAAATGTCACAACTAAGAACATACACTCTAGACTTTTATTGTTTTTCTTGTCCTTCCAAACTCCACGTTGAATTAAAATATACATATTGGCAAAAAATAAGCAGTGTCTCTAGAATGGTAACTAACATCCAAAAGGTGTTGTTCCCATAAAAAAAAGAAGAGACAACAAACAAATACCGTTGGACGAAATCTCTTCCCTTCAACTCCTAATTTGAAGAAATATTCGGCAGCAGAAGCAAGCTTTGGAACCTGTATGAGATAAGTCACAAACATTATTGTATGAGAAAACTCCAACTATAATTAGAAACTTATTTAAGAATACCACATCAAGCCTCTCTTAGAAGACATCAATATCGTTAAAGGAACCAGAGAACAAAAGAATCAGATACCTCAGCCACTACCATTGCCCGTAGTCTATTGGCAAGAAGTGATAACTCGTCTGCAACAAGTGAGAATGGATCAAGCTGTTCCTGAAATTTTCATCATGATATAATGAGTAGACTATGAAAAGGGGTCAAGAAAACTACCAATCAGTAAACCAAGTTCCATAGCCAGAAACAAAATGGAATGCAATGCAAATGAAACAAAGAGATTGATGCTCGCTATATAAACGAAAGAAAAACATAGGTTAGGGGCTGTACTAACATCTTTTATTGAAGGATGGGGTTTTAAATATAGTATAAGTGTGATGAATTATTTGAGGATGAAAAAATGAATACGAATAAGACGAAAAGGAACAGCACAAGAAAGTGGTAACTTTACAAAAAAAAAAAAAAAAAAAAAAAAAAAAAAAAAAAAAAAAAAAGCAACCTTTTTAAGGACAGCATATATGTGTAATAGATGGAATACCAAAATGTCAGATTTATTGGATAGCCTCCTCTAAATCAATCAATTCATTCAAAGTGGGCCACGAGAAAATATGCACACTTTTAGAAATAGCAGTTGCAGTTAATCAGCTAAAGCCATTTGGTTTTGAACTTTTGATCTGCACTTATTTTTGCTGAAGGATATATTGAATGACCGAGCTTGAAATATGCGTCAGTTATGGTACAAAAATTGTAGGATAAGGATTGTGCAGTACTAAATGACTGCAGCTGTGACAACATCTTATGAGGTAGCCTATATCTTAAAGGCTGGAATTGTTTGGCTACTGTTTGTATTTTCCAGATTATTGGATTAGTTAGTAGTTAGTTAAAAACTAGTATATATACTAGTTCCTTTTCTCCTCGAGTACTTAATAAACAGATTGAGGTATTTTTCTTCTATTTGGTTTGCACCATTTTATTTACGGCTCATCCATATACTCATGTAGGACTTTTTAACTTGGTAGAAGAGTGATTATCAAATCTGAGAACAAAAGATTAATATGAAGGAAGTTTTTGCAGAATTAACTCTTCAAAACTCATGCCTAGCCACAAATAAAATATTTGAAAGCTAAGGTGACAATTTCCAGAATGTCAAACTAAAGTGGATATTATCCCCTGGAACTTCACATTTTAGCAGGTTTACACGTTTTCTCATTCACATTTTCATCATTACATTGATTTTAGCAGGTTTTTGAAAAATGCACATTGGAAGTGTAATTATTTGCTCCAGCCTCTTGCCTAATGACAAGTGATATGTCATTAATTCTGTGCCTTCAGCAAGTGGTTGGCACACAGAGAAGTAATATAGCCTTCCCTCCCCTTTTTATTACTATGTCACATGGGCTGACTTTATTAATAGTATCTTGAACCTTATCATAGAAGAACATGTACAAAAAGAGAAACCTGACAAAAATGACAACCTACCTCGACTACAGAGCTGCTTTGATGATGAATTTGACGTCCCAAACCATGAAAATTGGGAGAAGCCAAGTACATGATTTCTCTGCATCCTAGCACCTATCAATTGCCCGTATAGTAACAATTAAAATTTTGGATGATCAACACGAGCAAATAGATACATATTGAAAATGTATAATGGACTATATCTAACCAATAATCATAAGGTATGCCATATGGATCATGATATAACATGATACAGTACAACATAATATTCCAATTTCCAAGTAGTGTATTTCATTGTGGCTGTCTTCAGATCCAAGTGAATAATAAAATTCGAGAATACAGCAACTAAACAGCACAAAATATGAAATGTGATCTAGCATGATAAATAATACAAACTGATGTTCGCACATTAGTCCTCATCACCTGACTAAGGTTTAATGAACTGGTTGAATTTGCAACTTGAAGAATTAATTTGGGTCCAGACTTTCTCTAAACCTAACCCAAACCCAAACCACCCTATGAATTCCCCCAACTCCTATAAGCAATGCTGTCAAGAGAACTAAGTCATTGTGATAAAGAGTACAGCAAAACCAACAGGAAGCTAAATAAGACTAGTTAAAAGAACTCCAACTTTTAGTATAAAAAGATAACTTCATTAGAGAGAGAGAGAGAGTCGTGTTTCCTTACCAAACGTATCAAACTAGTTGACAAGAATAAATGTACAATTAGATATTTCATCAGATGTATCATAGCAATTTTCAACTCAACATGGCAATATTGACTGAAAACTCAGGTAAAATTTCCAGGTTAGTAGGGCAACTTAAATAGATAAATACTTCACGTCAGTGCATGACAAAATCGGCTAAACCCATTACAAGCCTCGAGCACATCCAAGTTAAATTCTCACTAGACGTGAAGAGGATGGATGATCCCCACTAACAGGCCGTGGAGTAGCCATGGAAATTAACAAACCAATCCCTCGTCTCATTGTCCCATTACAACAACCAGTTCGGATCTTCGTTCAAATACATAAAACTCTTTACTCTTTTAGTTTTTGCATCAACTGGACTTCAAACTCAAAATTCATAAACACCCTTCATAAAGAAACTGCTTTCCTAAGTAACCCAAAAACTAAAAAACTAAATGAAAATAAGCAAGTGGCATTTACCTGGCGATCAGATTCCTTGGGATGCAAAGAGGGAACATTAGGCATAAGAACTGGACGAGTATCTGATCGATTAGACAGAAACCACCGACAACGGGAGCTGTTTCTGGGAATCCTCGAAATCCGGGAAAGTCCGCGAGAAAACAACATCCTGCAGCTCCCAAAAGCTTGTTACAGAGAAGATGGTATTTCTTCAGAGGGGAAAAGGTACAGAGAGAGGAGAAGAAGGGTCAGAGAGAGGAGAAGAAGAAAAATCTCAGTGTGATACAAAAGAGAGCGCCAACGCTAAAGGCTTCGTGATGACGACGGTGAAGCACAGCCATACACTTAGAGGTGTAAAACTCAAAAGAGAACGCGCCTTCCTACCAGCTGCCTCCTCAAGCTTGCCCTTTTCTGTTTTTCCATAGTTTCATTTGTAAAAATGCATTGACATTGTTTTTTCCCTTTTACATATTTACAAACTAAAATTGAAAAAATTTCTTCCACTTCCAATTATTAGGGAACAACTTTTAGACTTTATTCTTTTTTTATTATCTTTATCTATCTCATATCATATGTGCCGTGTTTAGGGGTGGTTTTAAAATGGTTAAAATTACTTAAAAATATACTTTAATCATTCAAAATTAATTTAATTTTCAATTTTATATTTTTAAATATAATTTTCAATCATCAAAATTAGTTTTAAATGATTAAAAATATATTTTACTGACAAAAGTGATTTTAGCCATTTTAAAATCACTCCTAAATATGCTCTAACACAATTAACATTAAGTATATATTATCCACTTTAAAATCAAATGTTTGATCCTCCCCCATCATATATTGTTTATATATATATATATATATATATATATATATTAAGAGGGTAAATTTTCTTAACCATTTTCTATACTGGTTGAATATTGTATAGACATATTTTTCCTCAACTTTAGCTCGCAGTATGTATTTTAATGTTATGAAACATGTGCATCGCATGCAATATTAAACTAATATACAAATAAGGACTTAGATGGATAAACTTTTGATTTTCACTTTTATCCATTTTATTTTGATAGTTAGATGATTATATTAGGTATTTTTAATATTCTAACTAGATTTAAAATAGATAAAGTATTATAAATAAAAAAAATATCAAATTATTTATAAATATAGAAAATTTTCAATGTCTATCAGTGATAGACTTCACTGAGTGATAGAAGTCTATCGCAGAAAGACAGTGAAATTTTTCTATTTTATAAATACGTTAGCTCATTTTTCTATGTTTGAAAACAGACATTTAAAATATGATAATATTATATTGATTAAAATGAAGACATCAAAATGATCAATCAATATATAATACTACCAAATATCGACGCAACAATAAATTAAAAGGAGATTAAGTGAATTTTTTTTTATATGGGAAGTCAACAATTTATTATTGAAGTAATGGTTTAGTTCCTAAATATTTATTTTTTCTAAAGAGCCCTATAAGTTAATATTTTATAACTCAGTTTCCAACATTGTAAATTTATAACAATTTACTTCATGTAATAGTAGGTAACAAATTAGGCATAATAACTTATAATATGATAAGTACTATTTTTTATCCTTTTAGGCAATATATCCATTTAGTTATTTTCAAGGATTTGCGTGGGTTTTAAGAAACACTCCGTTTAAGTTCTTTCACTGTTATCGGTGTAACAAAAATATTAACATCGCATGCTTCTTTTCTTTATAATAAAATATGTGATGTGGTGATTTGCCAAAAAAAAAAATGTATATATATGAGAAGTATTGAAATACGTGGGATATCAAAGGCAAAACGAAAATGAGATCCTAAACGTGAAAATGATAAGAAAGAGAGTTTGATTAAAAACATCAAAATGAGTTTAACATAACAAATTGAGTCCAAAACACTCAATTAAGACATGAATTTTGGATAAATACTCCATCCAGATATGGATTTTAGATTATATTATTGTTCAAACTCATTCTATTAGAAGCCTAAAAACATCCAAGATTTTGTTATTGGAGACTAAATTACTACAAATTTTAAAATACATAGACTCAATTTTTATATAATAAATTAAAGAGATTCCTGCATTATAAATTTGAAAGCATTAAAATTTTGAGACTGGTCTATTACATTTCAAAGCAATAAAATAAAAAATAAAAATAAATATCTGGTTTATTAATTGAAAAAACAATTGGGGTCAAAAGTGTGTTTTTTTTTTTATTTAAAGATTTTATGTAATTCATTTTGGTTATTGATGTTATAGAATTAGTTATGTTTAATTTAAGTACAATTCATTTGATTAAAACATCATAACTTCTTGACTAAAAAGTTAAAAGTTTAAATTTTCACTCATATATTGTAAGTTTGTTTGATTATTTAACTTTAAATAACTTTTCATTACAAGTCTATAATAATAATAATAATAATAACAACAACAATAATAATAATAATAATTGTAGAAAGTTTAAAACATATGTCAAAATTATAAATTAGTCTAATTGAGCTAACACATATAAGTCGGTATATTGACTAAAGCGAGAATGCCATTGTAAGTCAAAATTGAACATCAGCATCAACTTAATTATAGTAATCAATTGATTAAAACATTATAAGTTTAAAATTTTCAACCACATACAATGAGTTTGCTAACCTTATAAATTTCTGATTACAAGTCGACACAAAAAAAAAAAAAAACCAAAAAAAAAAAAAACAAATGCAATAAATTTAGGATTATTTTCAAATATGAAAAAATGAACCAAACTACTTACTATCAATAATAGAATTCTATCGCTTTCTATACTCTAGTAAATTTTTTCTATTTTTATAAATAATTTGATATTTTTTCTGTTTATAATAATTTTCCATAAATGGATGGTCCTTAAAAATTCACAAAATTTGTCCAACTTATAAATCAGTCTAATTGAACTACTAATTCACACCCGTAAGTAGGTGAATTGCCTAGAGTGAGAATAACATTATAAATAAAAATTGAACGTTTGGACGCTGAAATTAGTTATTATTTTTAAAATTTTGCTTTAGAACTGAAATTATACTAAATAATGATTTTATGTTTCCTTCAACACAATGTTATTTATAACACATTATTTCCTTGTACTGAATTTCATTTCAACTATAAAAGAAACAAAAAACAAATATCAATATTTATTTCTGATTTTTATTCTTAAAAAAAAAAAAATAGTCATCAAAATTTTAGTAAACAAAATATAAAAACAAGAAACGAAAATGTTTATCCTACAAGTCCTCTGTAAAATTTAGCTGTAGTAATAAGTAATAACCGACGAGTCATTTCATCATACTACTAATATCCAAAACTATTTCATAAAATCACACCAGTAAATGCCATAAGAACATTCCTTCTTTTTCCCCTTCCTTTTGTTTTTTTTTTTTTTTTTTTTTTTTTTGGGGGGGGGGGTGTTGCACGGCCACTCCAAAAAGGCAATCACATGGAATTTTCAACAATCTGCACCTGCAGAATCCAAAGTAAAACCACGTTAGTTATTATATATTTTGTGCTATAAGGTCCACATCACGACAGATATATTCATTTCAAGGGTCCTATAACATTTTGAATTCAAGAAAAACAATATATAACTCGCATGTTTAGCATTGGAAACTCTAGTTTTGCTCATTTTGTTTTCAGCTTTTTAATTTGCACTTATACGTTCGCATTCTTTCATTCATCTCAACGAGAGCGACATACTTGCTTACCATTACTTTCCTGCTCCATCTCGTCTCCGTATCTCCATACGATATCTTTCAGTCCAGTTGAGAGGTTATTATAGAACTACAATATTATAACAGATAATGCAGTCAGAACATTGGAACTAACTAATAGTTGTGGATAATGAGAGAATTATAGAGCTAAAAAGGAGAAACTTCAAACTATCAAGGCGGAAGGCCCCATCATGTTAAATATGGCATGATATGCATTGATAATGAGAGAGTTATAGTTATGTAAATTATATGGAAAGGTTAAGAAAAATCAACACAAGATTGGTGGGAGAACTAAATGGACTCAAATATAGAATAATCTCACTCTCAAATTTGCATTTGAATTGGCATATGTGCTATGGACTTTTTAAGTGTGCAAGCATATTGATTCATACATTTTGAAATTCTAAAGTGTCGCCTCCAGCTTTGCGAAGCTCCACCATATGCAACGAAGGAGCAACCTGAAAAATCTGGAGAAGAGAAATTTTGAGTCCAGGAACATGTAGGGTGGGAGTTCAAACCTCTGAGCTCTTGGTCGGGGTACATACTTATGTTATTTGAGTTATTGGCCAGGAGATGAGAATTTGTAAGACAACTATATACTTTCCCATTATTTGTTAATCTATGATTAGTAATGTCAGGCATTTAAAAGATACGCAGGGGCAAAGTGAAGAGGAGCACCTCTGTTGCAACTGATAAATGACCTTTGCGTCCAGTTTTTTCCCCTTGAAGCTTCATCTGTAATGGGCAAGACGGATATTTTAAGTCCAAAATCGGTTTGGTAACTACGGATGATTATGTAAAGATGTTGATTTTTCAGCCAAAGTTTTGAGACCTTGGTCAAATAGCTAAACCCTACGTGTCATAAATTTAAACGAGAAAAACCGACCTTGAAGTTATTGATCTTAACATCAAAACCCAAAGGAACAGCAGTGTTTTTTATCTTCAAAATGATTTCATCTGCCGGACAATTGGATGTGAATCTTGTTTCACGTTTAATTAGCCCCTGGTCACCATAGAACCCAATCAGCACACGTATTAAGTTTGTATTCATAAATTATCTCAACATGGAAAAAACTTCAGATGGATCGTTGCAGGGAAACATCAATGTTATAACATAATATGTTTGTGCTAAGGAAAAACCATAACCTACCATTTGCTTCTCAAAAAGAGTGGCAAGGTTGAGGCCCCGAGATTTCGAGATGAGCTCAAATGCATTCATGGTGACAGGTGATGCAAGTGATGCAGATCTATCTTCTCTCCTCTCAACAACAAGGTTATCGGTGGCCTGCAACATAAGAAAAGTCATGTCTACTAGCCTTAACATGCATAACAAAACGCCAAAAGAACAACTTGCGTTACCCCTGATTCATTAAAGATGTCATCAACGTTATCAATACTGATTTCGTCATTTTCGAAACTGGGTGGCTTGTATCCTTTCTTAAACCAATCATTCTCAAGGACTTCAGCAATTGTAATTCTCTGTTTCATAGAAAATCCTTAAAACGTTAAATCCTCAACTGAAGAGAGCTTAACAACATAGAGATTACATAATATAATAATTACGAAGGACATCCTTAACAAAATGAATGAAGCTTTCCACAGTCCAATTAGAAGAGGAAGCGAAAGGGAGCGAATATTCAAATAAATAAAGCATACAGTTAATGGATTCGGATCCAGGATTCTCTTGATTAATTTCTTGGCACTAGAAGAGAACCATGGAGGACATGTGAAGTCTGCCTTGAATATCTGCAATCACAAATAAAATTATATGGTTTGAGCTTGTAGATGTAATTATTGAAATGAAAGAGAGAGAGAGAGAGAGAGAGGAAGGAGGGAAAAAAAAACCCAGAGTGTTTGCTCAGTTGGACTTCACACTTCTTCACACATCTTATAAGAATAGCACGATAGCACAGGTTGCGCAGAAACAAGAAATACTATAACTAATAAGAACACTGAACCGATGAGAAATTAAATGCGTACAAGTACAAATACCTTTTTATACAATGCCATGAGATTGGATTCTTCAAACGGCAAGTAGCCTGCCATGAGGACAAAAAGGATAACCCCACATGACCATAGGTCAGCCTTTGCTCCATAGTACCCTTTATTGTTGATAACCTATTATGTACATATTCAATCACAAGAGTAAGTTTAAGAGCAAAATAATAAATAGTTAAAGTCAAAATCCAATTTACCTCTGGAGCAACATAATTGGGTGTTCCACATGTTGTGTGAAGTAATCCATCGTCCTGATAAGAGAGATAAGGATTACTCATGAATCCATCAATCAAAAAGCATGCAAGCTTTCATAGAAGAAGTAAATATCCAAAGCATGTAATTTTTAGAAATATTGGCATCATACTCACTCGAACTTGTTGAGGTAGAGCACTCAATCCAAAATCTGAAATTTTCAGAACACCACTAGCATCCAATAATAAATTCTCTGGCTGAAACGCATAAACAAAAACCTTTTAGTAACTATTCGCTGCCTCCATTTCTAAGACCAAGACTGTAGTTTAACAAGATAGTATTAATAACATTGACAATGGAATGATATTCTTTTATAATTTGCTATGCACCTTTAGGTCTCGTAAAATTGTAGTTTAACAAGATAATATTAATAACATTGACAATGGAATGATATCTTTTATAATTTGCTATGCACCTTTAGGTCTCGATGACAAACACCTCTGCTATGGCAATAATCCACTGCATTTATTAACTGCTGAAAATACTTTCTTGCTTCATCTTCTTTCAATCTTCCCTTACACGCCTGGATCAAGGAAAAAGAATAAATTTTTGTTCAACTACCAGTTACAATTGCATGCGTGGAGACAACATAAAACCAGTCACTGTATCTCACAATTTTGGCGAATAGTTCTCCACCAGTTACAAATTCCAAAACAATATATATCTTGGTCTTGCTAGCCATCACCTGCACCAAGAAAATAATTAATGTCAGGTGAGATGCAATAAGCTAATCAAGGTAACAAGATGAAACTAAGGAATTTAAATTCATAGGTGGAGAGTGAACTTTATCTAACCTCATACATGCGAATGACATTTGGATGTCTAATGAGTTTCATAGTGGATATTTCACGCTTAATCTGCATATATACAAAAATAGAGTTGATGCTTAAATTATATCCACTTTTTGTTTAAATTGAAAGAATTGATTATGCAATAAAGCTTGGATTTCTTTGATAAATATTCAGCAAAAAATTTGATGACCCAAGGGGGATGAAGGATGGTGTTTCAATTGCCTAATTGAGGATTAAGTTTTCTCACATACCCAAAAGAAAAGATGTGTTTCTCGTCCCATTAATTAATTTTCCAGCCCTACTAAATCACAAATATCATATCTTGACTCTTGATAAGATGTCGATCTTCGCCTACTCCAGCAAGAATATAAGTCATAAAGGACCTCTAGTTGGAACTTTGGTCCATCTTAGACCATTTCATGAAAGATGATCCGAGAGGGAATTTTAACCGCGCATATAAATCTAACATCCATCCCACTCGAGTGTATTTGGGACTTTTTTTTTCTTTTTTTGAAGAGTGTATGTGGGACTTGTGGTCTCTCTAGATGTTTCTTATAACAATAACAAAATACGTCCTAGTTTCTAAATATGCATTAATCAAACATCCATTCTCGCTTGAGTGTACTTAGGAGGTGTGGCCATCACTAAATGATTTTAGGTTGCTTCTAAATGATCATAATACTTACAAGTAATTTAAACCAATTTTAAAGAAAGAACACTCAAAAGAAATGTTACTCTCAAAATTCAACTTAAACTCATTCTAAAATATACAAAACAAAAAAGAAATTATCAGTTGTAGCCCTAGCCTATTTAGCAATTAAAGGAGTGTTTGGACCACCAACTTTAAGTGGGTGGACTGGGCTATAATAGCCCACTCCATATTTAGGGCTTCAATTGTAATAGTTGGTGTTTCTAACTACTATTACATCCAATTAAGTATAGTATTACTATTTCAAACCCTTTTGTAACCGTTATTTCCTATTCATCCTCTTTTTTCCTATTTGTTATAGTGTTTACTATTTCCTACCCAAACTAAAATAGTCTACTATTTCCTACCCAAACTAAAATAGTCTACACCTCAAACACAAATTATTATAATCCAAACTAAAATAGTTTGCACCACAAACAACTCAGCGCCACAAACATCCCTTAAAATTTTCAGCATAAACGGATTATCTCAATCACCTATTACAACCAAAAAGGACTGGGCGAATCATTGAGCATAACACGTCAGTCCACCATAGGTACTGAGAAATAATGGCTCGAAGCCAATAATAATCAAGACTCTAGAGCATCAATATACCGAATTCACAACCGATCATCCATAGCTCTCTATTATTCATTGAACGATGGCTTCAGATCCAAAAAGCCAAAATATATCAAGAAGAGACCAAACAGTATACGACTTAATCTCCAGTCAATCTGCAATAACTACCACGGTTCGTGGTCCCAGAAGGGAAAACTAATAAATCCTCCATTGTCGTCTTCCCAGTAAAGTTTGACTGGTTCCTAGCTTCCTGCTACTATGCTCTAATGAATAGACAACAAAATAATAACCCTCAAAGTCTAAATCACCCACGCACGATAGAGATATTAATTGGGAAAATAACAAAATGAACGAATATTTGAATTGGTCGTGGAATCTAAATTATACCTGCCCGATCATCTTGTGTTTGAGAATATTCTCTTTGTCGAGGATTTTGATGGCTACGTTCTCCCCTGTCTCGCAATTCCGAGCGAACTTAACCTTGGCGAAGCTGCCTTCTCCAAGGGTTCGTCCCAGCTCGTATCTCCCCACCCGCGTTTTGCTATGACTGCTGGACCTGGAAGCCATATCTGTCTCCAATTTTAACTCCTTCACCCCCTCAATCCCCTTCCTCCCTATAAAATCCCCCGATCAAGACCTCTTCTTCTTACACGGTTGCCATACCTGAGACTTGACCACACTCATCTTCCCCCTTCAATCGGCAAACGAAAGGAGAACGACGAAACCAACGAACAAACACAAACAACTCTTTCTCTGAATCAATCTGAATCTGATGATTTCTCAATGATCCCAATAGCGGAAAACGAAACTAACAATGGCGATTGGACGATTCTAGGACGAAGATCAAAAGCCGAGCACATGGGGTTGTGGTAAATCAATGAAACGAGAATCCCACAACGATGAATCAAGCTTTGGAACATGTAACGTGGAAATTGTGCATGTGCCGGCGTATTAAACAATCGCGGTGGTCGGTGGAAGACTGGAATCTCTCGGAAGAATCTGGAGTATTTTGGCGCTCGAATGATTGAAGATGGTGGGTAAGTGGGAAATTTGAGTTTAATCGATGAAAAGCATCCAAATCGGAGGTTTGATTAAAGAAACTGTCCTTCGAATTCAAAGCATGTGAATTCGCTGAAGACGAGGCGCATTAATCTCTGTATTTATAGGGGAGCAGTGGAGAATATACCATGAGTTTCCTTTTCCTTTTTTTAGTAAAAAGAGTTTTCTTTTTATATATACACGATATAAAAATAAATTATACGATAATGGTTTAAAATTGCAAAAAAACAAATGCTGAAAATACTTTTAAATATAGTAAAATCACAGTGACACTTATGTCTATTTGTGTCTATCACTAATATGGAGTGATATTTTGTTATATTTATAAATAAGTGGGCTCGTTTTGTTATATTTAAAAATATCTCTTTAGGTTAAATTAAAATTTTAGTTTCAAATTTATGTCTATGTACTTATTTTTTTTAAAAAAAAATGTTTAATATATTCTTGTTATAAAATAGGAACAAAAGAAGAACAAAGAAAGAACAAAACAACAAAGTAGAGAGAATTAGAAAGTAGAGATAACAATTGAACTCAATTTTGGTGTGTATTACAAAGGCACCATATACCACTATTTATAGGATATGAGATGGTGTATGTTACAAGATTAAATTCAATGAGGGGTATGTTACAACATGAAATTCAATGGGAGCTTTATGATATTTTGTAACCTATATAGGTTATGGATATCTATATTTATATTACATTTATAATACTCCCCCTTAGATATCCATATTATATAGAATATATGTCTCGTTAAAACCTTACTAGGAAAAACCCAATGGGATAAAAAACCTAGTGAAGGAAAAAGAGTACATTATTCATATATTTTAACAACTGCCTCATTAAAAACCTTACTAAAATCGTAGTCAAGGGAAAAAGAGTGCAGCGCATATAACTCCCCCTCATGAAAGCATCACTTGATAACTCTTGGCTGTCACGTGCAAATGTTGTGTCTTAACTTCTCAAATGTTGTTGTAGGTAACACGTTCGTCAATAAGTCCTCCAAGTCATCTTTTGAAGAAATATGTTGAATATTGATGTTGTCATTTTATGCTTTATTGTCTTCATGTAAGAATACTATTGGAACCAACATGAATCATCGGGATTTCAATATGATTTAAAGTGGTTATTGTTATGATCTGCTCCATAGGCTGCCATAAAATATAAAAATGCTTCTCCATGTACTAAGTAACTTGTTTAGGATCTAGCTCGCATGGGTTAGATAAATAATCTGCATCTTTACAACAAACTAAATCATAGTTAGATTTAGTATAATAAAATAAATCCATGTAAGCTAATTTTCAAATAAAATCTAACATGTATTTAACTATACTTCAATATATTTCTTTTGGAGAAATATTATATCTATGTAACAAAATTACTACAATACTACAACATGTAGTGTATAACTAGTAAGGATATATAAGTGCACTTATTTCCTAAAATTATGGTTCTTCAGGACCTTAATTTTTCATTATCATCTTGAAATCGAATGATATATCTTTTCACATCAGGTGAATGAACCACCACAAGAGTGTTCAATGTTGTAACTAGTTCATATAAGATATTTTCTGTATAAATTGATGTAATCACATCTGCGCACTTTATGTTTTATTTGCAAGCTAAGGCAAAACTTTGTTTATTGGAACTTTCATCTCAATTTCTTTTTTAAGAAACTTTATTGCCTTTAAAATCTCTTTAGGAGTTTCCATTATATATTCAGATTATCAACATATACGTATATAGTAAATCTTGACTATGATTTCTTTATAATATCATATTGACAAACAGGGTTATTTTATACCTTTATTTCAACAAATCTTTAATAAGATGATCACTATATCACATTCGTCAGGAGTGTTTGTTTGTTTGTTTTTTTTTTTTTATAAGAATCTCTATGATAAATATAATTCTCTAATATTTGAATTATATGATTTTGGTACCTTAATCCTTCAGGGATTATCATTATTAAGAGATTCATTAAATGTGGTATGACTGCATCCATAAGATGTATATTAAACTTTTCATACACAGTCAAATAAATTAGATATCTTATGGTATTGTATATCCACTATTAGAGGATATGTCTATCATGGTCAATACCAATTCATTGCGAGAATTATTGTGGAATCTGTCTCGCTTTATATCATGTGATATCACTCTATTTGTTTTTCTTACAAATACTCAATTGTATCCCATATGTTTGACATTATCTGAAGTCTGGACTACTAGTCCTCATGATTTGAAAAATGAGTTTATTTCTATTGGATTGTTTCTTTCCACATAAGTCAATCCCTTCTCTGTCGACATTTTTCAATACATAATACTCATTTTCATAAATAATAAAATGTTGTCAACTTATATAAGTATGGTTCCGTCCTTTTTCTTGTCATGACATATAATTTCTCGAGATCTCTTTATTATCCTTATTTACTTAAAGATTCTTATGAGTACTCATATTTAGGATTTCTTCTGGAATATCCATATTCTTAACGAAGTCTTTTTTTATTATTATTATTGACTACTTTTAGAGGATCTTTATCTTTGGAACTCATTTGTTTATCACGCTTCAGGCATGATGTAGACTCATTAATAGTGACAACTTCTTGCATTGGGATATCACTTCTAGATGTTGTATCTACAATCAATATATATAATTTAGTAACTTTCTTACAACTATAAATGCTCTGTAAATACATCTAGCATTTTATTTGTAATATTTAAATTAGTTATCTTTTGAACTTCTAGTTCAAAGTGATCTGTATGATGATCAAAATGAGACAATGCATATGCATTTCATTCAATTTCGTTTTTCCAACTTTCTTAATTTCTCCCCCTAATGTTGGAAAATTTGTCTCATTAATGACAAATAACAAATTGTGAAGTAAATATATCACCCATAAGGGGTTCATAGTATTTATTAATTGATGTGAAATCAATTTCAATATAGATTTATAACCTCTTTTGAGAATTCATTTTAATTACTTAATTATCTTAATTGCTGTTGTGTAACAATTTAATCATTTACTGCACATTTGCACACATGAAATATATTTGGCTTCTGGCCATAAGCTCATAAGCTATTGGCTTAGAGCATACACAACAATGTGATCTCATACAGATTTAGAAGCTTTGCTATTTGAACACAAGCTACTGGATGCTCAATACTTATCCCAATCAATTATTAAATGTTGGGATGCAAACTCACTAGTATTATCAAAACAAATTTTTTTAATTTCAACATCATGAAATTTTACTTTAACTATTTGAGCAATTAACCTTGCAGATGTAAGGTTTTGAATGATAATAAACATATATGTGACCATCAACTGGATGCGTCAACAAAACATAAAATATTTAAATGGTTCACTTGAGAGGTTCAATTCCAATTTTAACTAGTGAGAGTTTGATAATTAATCCCTTGAGAACAAAGCCACACATGACAATTTATTAGATGGAAGAATCTTCTAGTTCTTCAGTGGATGTCAATATATTTTCAATACTGACCCAAAATGACTCATCATGTCAAATAAAAATATATTTGGATCAATGAACTTCGGGTTCAATCTTGCATATATTTCAATTACACGAATATGTGTAATACAATTTAGAAAGAAAAACATACAACTTTTCTATATGCATTTTCCGTAGGAGACAATAGATTATCGATTTCTCTAGATGATATTTATTACAATATATACCTTCTAAATTTACTAAACTTCTCTTTGATTTACAAGAGAATGTGGTATATCAATTGCAAATTTTGCTCCTCTAAGCAAAATAATATTTTATTTTCTAAAATATTTAATCAAGTCTACAGAACTTAATATATATCATATTTGATTTTTTGCTTCAAGCATTTGAATTTTGGAAAATGTATTGTCTACTTCTAAGTATCATATGCATAGATGTACTATGTGCAAAACATAAATATTATGAATTATTATTTTCTCTTCAGGAGATTCAAAAGAAAACAAAATATCTCATATACGAGTGAGTCAAAAAGAATAATCATCTCTTCAGGAGATTCAAAAAACTTGTAACATCCAAATATCATCATATTTAGGGGTTAAAATGATAAGTTATGATCTCTTCAAGAGATTCAAATAAATTCTCAAAATTTGTTATACCACACATCGTCTTCATTTTCATTATTAAAGATTTTAATTTTTTTTTAAAAAAACTCTTAATGTAAAAAAAAGGTACAAGATCATTGTCTCTTTTGCATCACATTTGAAATATGAAATTCTCATATAAATATGTGTGGTTTTAATAGAATAATTACTTATTCCTCTATTAAAATTATTTCAATCACAATTATTAAATATTGCAACATTCACGTCAAAGAATGATATTAAATGGTCGAAATTCATTATTTTGCATAAATCATAAACTTATTTTGATTTATGCAACTTTAGGTGCATGAAATCACAATTAGCTTTAGAAAAGTAATAAACTATTATGCATAACTTTCAAATTTTACCATGAGAGAATTCATTCAAATATATATTATCACTATATATAAATTTTTAAAATTTACAAAATCCACATGAGAATAATTTAAATATTCAACAATCCAATAAATTTCAATAGGCAAATAAAAATTTGTCTAATTCAACTCCCAGGTTAGTTCCCAGGTAGAGGTGTTCCCTTACGGTCAGCTTAAATACCTCAGCCTAGCCAGAACCATCCTTTAGACAGAGTTCCCTTATAGTCAAAATTTTATTTCTAATTCATTAATCTTTTAATTAAGAGTTAATTAAAAAATTACTTAATTAAAAAATTAATGAATCTAAGTGAATTATTAAGATTTATTTTTCATCTTATAAAAACTAATTCACTTAATGAATAATCTTTAATATTTTAAATCTTAAACCTTTTGAAATAAAATGAAATATAGTCTTTGATATATTTATTCTCATATTTAAAAATAAAATATAATATTATTAGAAGATAATCTTAACATATAAAAGATAATATGTGTAAAAGAGAAATCATAATAATTCCTATTAAAAAAACTTCTAACGGTTAGAAATATGAAAACAAATCATAATTCAATTTTCCTATTCAAATATATGGAAAATATAAATTAATTAAGAAACATCTCAATTAAATTTAAAATAAGACCATAATTTACAACCTTATTCTAACTGACATACTTTATGCAAAGAATCAAACAATTTTAAACATATACGACAATTTACAATTTGGTAGTCTTAACAAATTGAAAACAACTTAAATTACTATAATTTAGACTCAAGATTTTTCTTGATTGACCATATCAATTTTCCTTTACCAAAAGTTCTTTGTACGTATTAAACATTGAATCAAGAATAAACACCGTCATTTTTTTTCCAGTTGATTACTTGTTTGTGTTAGCACATGCATAGGTCACGACCACACAAGTAAACATTTATCATATAATTTTGTCATTTTCCACACAAATAAGAACTTAACAAGGAGATTAATCTTGTTTCTTCAACTAGTATACATCACATCATTCAAAAATTATTTTTCCATACAATCATAATTTCTACCATGAGTGCTTAGTCCGATTCTTATAATTTCAAATCTCATTCACAACAAATTTAAAAAAAAAAACTCATAAAAGTACATAAAATTCTAGAAATTGATCTAATGCAAAATCCTAATTAATGTCAAATTTGCAATTCAATTTCACAATCTACGTATATTGCATTATGAAAATTAAAATACTCACCTTCTTTTGGACTTTAGTTTTAATAAAGATGAATGATGGTGGTGAGAAAACCAATGATGAATATATCAAACACATATGTATAATTTTGTTTCCTCTAAACTCAAACAAGACCAAAATCAAAATACTCACCGTGTTTGAACGAAATTTTAAATACCTTAAAAATTATGGAGAAAATTCTAGCGAGTCTTTAGCGTTCTTGATATTCCAATGAATCGAATCCAACCTTTACAAAATCTTCAAAGTGTTAGAGACTCGTGCTGATAACGTGTTATAAAATAGAAACAAAACAAGAACAAAAGAAGAACAAAGAAAGAACAAAACAACAAAGTAGAGAGAATTAGAAAGTAGAGATAACAATTGAACTCAATTTTGGTGTGTATTACAAAGGCACCATATACCACTATTTATAGGATATGAGATGGTGTATGTTACAAGATTGAATTCAATGGGGAGGTATGTTACAATATCAAATTCAATGGGAGTTTTATGATATTTTGTAACCTATATAGGTTATGGATATCTACATTTATATATTACATTTATAATAATTCTTAATCTATAAACATTATCTACTCAATTTTTAAACTTTCAATTTATATCTATGGAATTTTCTAACCTTTAAAACGTGTTCAAAATTTTCATAAAAATTATAAAAAAAAAATAATTCGTAAACGTTAGCATGTAACAATTTGGTTCATGTATTTTAATTTTTTTAATGATTAAACCCTTGACGAACATAATATTATTTAAGTTTTAATAAAATTTCTTACATTTTTAATTATATAAATGACGTTTAATTTTCATTAAATTTCTTACATTAATGATTAAATTTTACAAATTTGATTCAAGAGCTAAAGTGTTACAATTTTGATAGCATATGAATTAAATTGTTACATATTAAAACTTGTGAGACTAAACTATTAATTTTATATACAAATTTAAGAACTACAAATATATTTTAACCTAATTTTTAAGTTATCATGAAATTACACTAAATAGGTAGAGTTTGAATACTATAACTTTTTTAGTATTAATCACTTGATTGAACAATGTGATTGAATTGAACATGTTAAATTAAAAATACTACTAACTCAATCACGCCAACACACACCTCGTAACAATTCAATCGGCAGTGGTAAGTTTTTTCAATATAAAACAGAATTATCGAGTCCAATCATATAATAATTTAATTGACCTTTTTGTTGAGTGACAGTAATTTATTTTTTTATTTTATTTTTTGAAATGACAGTGATATGTGACTATACACATATGTTTTTTTTAGTACAATAGTTAATTAGAGGAAGGATTAACCAACCTCCAACTTTTTGTAAAAGAAAGTCATGTCATTTACTATGTATATATATGTTTAAGGTACGTTATTATAAGATAAAATGCATTTTTTGTTCATGAAATTTGGTGTTGATGTCTATTTAGAGATTTCAAAAGTGACATTTTAGTTCTGGAGATTTGAAAAATAGTTCTAAATGGTTTAAAAAAAATGGTGGATTTAGTGAAAATTTGTGCTACTTTTTTATTAAATTAAACTTATAAGGCTTTATTTATTTGTTTTTGTTTTTTTTTTTTTTTTTTTTTTTTTTTTGCCTTTTCCATTACTCTCCACACTAGTCTTCTATTAAAAGAGAAACGAAATCTGAAAACAGTCTTGATGCTTTCGTGTTCCTTATCTAAAGGAATGATAATTAGATATGTTCCATCCCATAAATCTAAGTACTTTTCTCACATATGTGAACAAAAACCAACTGACAAAAAATGATGAGATGAGGATTGTGAGCAATGGTCAGTGAAGGATTTACAGGGAATAGACGGTGAGTGATAACGAGTGAACAACGACGGTAGAGGAACTAAAAATACATGACAAAATAGGGACTAAATAACATATGACTAAAAAATAGGGAGCAAGTGGCCTTCGTTGATTCCAAATTTTAAGGTAATAAAAAACTAAGCACGCTACAAATTTTAAGGAGTAACATTTTTATATATTAACTCGAACTAATTTAATCGAATCTAATCCACAAACATCTCTAGATATTGGTTTTGTCTCTCTAGTTAGAGCAGTTAAATTCTTCATATGAAGAAAATTGAATTCATCTTTGTGGTACGTCCGCTTTACCATAACAGAGGATACGATGTTAACGGATCTACCACTGTGCACACAGGTATTGACATGGTGGTTGTGCAAGATGTGTGGTGGAAGTTGTGTCGATGGTGAAGAACTTTCAAGTGAGCCAAATAGGTGGAAGTTTTACACCATAAATTTTAACAAGGTTCGTCGGCATGACGAAAAATGAAAATCTTAGAAGGTAGTATTTCAAGTGGTCTACTCTTTATGGTAGAATTAGTTACAATTTTATGAGTTGATGAGAATTATGATTGTTGGCGAAGACAAAGGTTACACTAGAAGCTGTGGATTATTCAAATATCTTCCTAAGGTGAATTTTAGCAAAATATTAGAATAGTAGTTGTCCCTATATGAAATGTTTAAGGACATGATGGGCTCCAAGTAGTACAAAATAATTTTATGTCTTTGGTTTCTAATTAATTTGAAGCACTTTAAGCTTAACATACTAGCTCAATTGTGTAAGCGAATGCTTTGAGAGAGTGCTATTGTACTTAGGGTCCAGGAGAGATTTCATGTGTGTGATTGTTATACTTTTTCACATAATGAAAATTTGATGGTTGGCTATTTTTTTATGTGGTTTAGAGTTTTTTCACGTTAAAAATTGTGTTATCAGTTTTATTGACTTATCTTAATTTTTCTATTATTTTCTATTGTAGTAGTGGGATGTTTTTTTTCTAACAACGGTATACTGTAGGAGACAAGGCATGTAATAGTTGTACAATGTTTACTAATACACTCGAATGTCGGTTGAACTAAGCTCTTGTTTGCATTTCAATTAATAAATAATTTTAATATTACACATATATATATATATATACACACACTCACACCTTATGACACTTTAATTGGTAGTTGTATTTCAATATAAAACAGAATTATTGAATCCAATCATATAATTTTTTATTTAGCCAATGGTCAAAATAATTTAATTGGCTTTTTATTAAATGACACTGATCAAATCAAAACAATAGCTTTTGTTTGTGGTTTTCGTATGAAATGCACTCACTGGCTTAACATTCTGACACGTGGGCATGGGCGTGTACATATGTTTGAGGTACAGTACTACCCTTTTATTAATAACTAGGTCAAAATATAAATTAAGCTCACAAACTTTTTAAAATTGGTATATGAGTCAATATGAATATAACTCAATTGACATAAATTTACATTATCGATTTCAAGTTATGAGATTTAATATCCAAACTCATATATTATCAATTTTTTTTTGTTTTTTAAAAGTTTAATAATATATAAGACACTTTTTTAATTTGATCAAATTTATTGACATAAATTTAAAATTTTAAGAATTTATTAGATTTATTTTTAAAGTTGAAAAACGAAATTGAAAATTTTAGACTAGAATTTTAGTTTAACCCAATAAATAATTAAATTGCCTTATTTTCATCTTAAATTATTCAATTATTGAATCTGACTTAATTAAAGAATTAAAAAAATGTTTTGTTTATAAAGAAAAAGAAAAAGAAAACAATAAGTAAATATAAATAAAACAAGGCGTTACTTGGACAGGCTTTTACTTAAAGAATATTCCGTTCTTTTCGATATTCAAAGGTTGTTTCTAAAAGTATTTTTATGCAATCCAAAACATGAGGTATTTTTTTTTATTTTTATTTTTTTAAAAGGAAAACATAAGGTATTGTTTGGTAACTTTTTATTTTCTTTTTTAAAAACTTGCTTATTTTTCACCGTGTTTTATTATTGATTATCATATTTCTTATGTAAACACAGTGAATTTTTTTAACTAATTTCTAAAAATAAAAATAAATTTTATTAATTTTTTATGGTTTCAAAATTAAGTTTAAATTTTGAATAGAGAACAAACTATAAAAATGATGTTTATAGGCTCAAATTAAAAAAAAAAAAAACTAAAAGATTACCCATCGGAGCCTAAATTATTTAATTTTTATAGACATTCAACTTTTATGTTCCTTTATTCTTTCTTCTTCATCAAATCTATATATTTCTTTAAAGGGATGAAAGTGAGATCAAAAATAACAAATCAGTCTAATGAAAAAAACACAAACAAACTTTTTTTTAGACAAACATTTTTTTTGTCAACCAGTTTCTAAAATGTGGGATGACTCAACCACTTGATGAGAAGTGCATTATAACGTTGTAATATTTTGCATTATATAACTATTCTTGATATCGAGTTTAGGTAAACTAGTCGAATGACTTCTTTAAGTGTGGTTTAAAAACCAGTTATAAAAATTATGAAAGATATCTTGAGAGTTGAGACTTACCTGAAATGATTTTCAAAATGCTTAAAAAAAAGTTTTTAAGTTTAGATAGATGTAACTACGAGATGCTTGTTTGACAATGAAGATTCATTATGATGAAAATTATCTTCTTTTTTTTTTTAAAAAAAAAGAATTATATTTTGTGGTTTTGTGTTTTGCAGGTAGATGAATGTAAATCCGTTAATAATATTTTTTAACATTAAAGAGGATGAATCACGAGGTGTGCCAAAATGTTGGTTTAATTGGTTTATAATTATATATTTAGTTTATACATATTTGATTTCAAGACATATTGTTATTTTATAAGTTATGTGGCCATAGATAGTTAAGGGTTGTTTGGAATATATTTTTAAGTGTTTTAATTTTTTTTGATATCCGTGAGTGTCTGGGTCAGCTTACGCACACCTCGACTAATCTCATGGGACAACCCGCATAACCCTACAACATTTGGGTGTCAAGGAAACTTGTAAGAAATTTATTCTTAGGTAGGTGACCGTGGATTGAACTCATGACCTCCTAGTCATATATTGAGACTTTGTCTCCTTATTTTTAAGTGTTTTAATTATAAAAAAAAAAAGCTATTTTAGAAAAAAAATTGAATATTTGACAACCATTCAAAGTAAATTTTGAAGTGCATTTTAAATTATTTTTATCACGAGAGTTTAAATAAAATTTTTTAAAAAAATTTAAACTAATTCAAACGAGTCCTTCATTTTTTCAAATTTCACCGTAGTTGAGTAATTATTTGGCTTTAAGTTAATTAGATATAAACAAAAGTTTAGGTCACTGCAACCGTTTTATTCTCACGATGTCAACAAAGGACTCCATCCACTTGTAATTTCTTATCATCTTAAATGAATTTTTTTTCATTAAAAAAATCGTGGATACATGGCTAGAAATATGAAATAATTATATAGAGAGCCTAAAATAAAAGAGCAAATGAAAATTGACCTAGGTTTTGAAAATAAATGTTTTTTGGCCTTTTGCTTAAGTGAAATTACCAAAATCTCTCTTCTTTTTTTTTCTCAACCGTCTCAGATTTTTTTCTTCTTTTTTTTTAAATCTTTCTCATTCTTGCTAGATCTTCTCCTCATTTTTTCTCTAACCTCTATATTTTTTTTTCTTCTATATTTTTTTCCTTTTCGTTTCTTAAATCTTCCACGATCTTCTCTTTCTTCTTCTCCTTGTGCAATTTTTTTTTTAAATGTTTGATTTTCAGTTCTCCTTTTTCTCCAGATCTTCTCTTCTCCAGATCTTCTCCTGACGTGTGCCTGATTTTGTGTTGATGAGAGGAAAAACTAAAAGGGAAAATGGTCTGATTTTGTGTTGATGAAGATCGAGAGGGAGAAGCGAGGATGAAGAAATGAGGAGCGAGAAGCGAGAGGCCAATCGGAGGACAAATCGGTATTTTCACGCGTGGCTGACATCAGCAAAAGACCATTTCTTTAGCTTTTTTAAACACGGGACCACTTTTTGTTCATTTCTCTCAAAAGAGGCCATTATTTCTCCTATAAATATTGACAACCTCAATAATTTATCTCAATGGTCCCCCTCCCTTTTTCAATACAATTAACTTGTATTTTTAAATAGGACAATCAAATGGATAATTAAAGCCTAATTAAGCCATACGTTGAAGTTATGTTTACTAATCTAAATATTTTTCTTCCATTTCCATAATTTATACAGTAAAACCATTTAAGTTAAAAAACAGCTTTGGTTCATGAAATCTAGTTTGTAACAGTTTATTACTTATTGTTTTAAAATTAGAAGAATTTAGCTTCTAAATTTTAGTTATATAACAATTTAGTTCTTACACTCTAAACTTCGTAGAGAGCACATCATTGGCACGAAAAATATATTTAAAATCAATAAGATTTTATTATATGTTGATCAATGAACTATTTCGATATCAAGTAAATTTATAACTTACAACTACATACTAAAAATTGGCGCTCGATTTTGTTGGATTTTTTTATAATAAATATTAAATTGTAACAAATTTGAAAATACATATTAAAACTGTTACAAGCTTGTAATTATAAAAAAAAAAAGTAAAGTAAAAATAAAATAAAATAGGTATTCCTATATATTGGAAATGTTCATTTTGAGTTCTCCTACTTTTAAGATGAATTTTAATTCTACTTCTAATAAAATTTAAATTTAGTTATTTAAAATTATTTTCTATGGAAGTTAATTAATTAAACAACAATCATTTTCATGTGAATATATTTTCAAAATTTATAAGTGTGATTATTTTCCTCTGGCGGTCGGAGTGCGGTAACAGACGGCAGCTAGTGCCAGTGGCTGCGGGAAAAAGTTGGGAGGGGAGAGAGAGAATAATAAGACGGAGACAAATAACAAAATAATTTTTTAAAATAAAAATAATAAGTGCCACGTCAGTCTTATGTTTTATGTTAAGAATTAACGAAAAACCTTGACCCATGATGAATATGATGAAAGCATGAAAAATCAATAAATATTTTAAAAATAATTTAAGGGAAAAGTAAAATAAAAAAATAAAAAAACATTTACCAGAAAAAGACTGTAACAGTGAACTAAAATCATTTTTACAAATATCTCTCTCTAAAAAGAACTATAAGTAAATATTAATTAAAAAGCTCACAAAAGCTTAACTCAACCGCCATTTGCATGTGTTGAGGACCAAGAGGTTTGTTGTTCAAATCTACAGTCTCCAATTTGTATTAAAAAATATATATATATACAATAATAATAAAAAAATAAATATTAATTAAAAAAATAAATCAAACGAAGTCCGGTCAATAATCATAAGCTTTCATATATAACAATTTAGTGTTCATATTTTAAAAATTATAATATTTTAGTCCCTATTTGCAAGATCACATCATCCTTTAGGTAATGTCTTATTTTGTATAGTTTACAAATGAAATTGATTCCCAACTAATTTATCGATTTATATGTGTAATATTTTTTTTTATTAAACCTTACAAACATTTTTTTTATGATGATTAAAACATCGCAAATTATAGAGTAGGTTGACTAATTTATTATTTATTAAAGTTCACAATTCACACACCAAATATATATTTTTATTAGAAAAAGTGATCAACAATAGAGAATGAAGATGTAGCTGGAAAATTCCAAAAAAACTACTTGAACCGTTGTGGAAGCAAGACGAGAGGGAGAAACTAAGAAGTGAAAAATGTTATTTCAAATTTTTGTTCCCATTAATTTTTAAATTTAAAGGTTAAAAATTCGGACGGATTCAATTTTAATTCTTTTTATTTTTGAGTGTTTAATATTAAGCTACGTACCTTTAATAAATCTTAAATTTAATTTTGATTGTTAGTATATTGTTGGCTTTTTTAAAAAAAAATTATTATTTATGAAAATTTCTACTATAAATTTTAAAATACATTCACATATGTATCTTATTGCAAATAATTATTATAATTATGTAATTAATTTTGATCAAAATTAATCTTGAATAACTAAATTTAAAATTTATTAAAAATACGTCAATTAAAATTAGACAAATCTCAAAACACATCACCAAAATGGTATTTAGTTTTTCACATCTACTCTCAAAATGAAAGGGCCCATAAACTTATTTTGCAAAATTGGGTCTGTTTTCCAAAAGTAAGAATGCTTTGGCTTTTTTTTTTTTTTTTTTTTGTCAATTAGCCAAGTTCTGTCTAAAACCCTAACGCTGTGCCTGTGGGGGGTTTAGATTCTGAAGCTGTGTTTGTTAGACAATGGCGGAGAAGCAGAAGCAGAAGCGAAAGAGCATCCCTGTTCTACCATGGATGCGAAGCCCTGTCGACGTCTCTCTAATTGAGGAATGCCCCCTTGAGATCCTCCCTCTGCTCGACCCCAGGCATTTTTCTCTTTCGTTTTAATCATTCGTATACTTAATCTATTACTGTCTTCGAGCTTTTCTCTAGTTTATGACCTCAAATTTGCAACTTTTTATTTGTCAATTCGTAATTTATAGCACTTCACTGGAAATAAGTGAATTTTTGGTTGGCTATCTCATTTTGAGCATTAGGCTGTAATATTTCTGTCAATTGTATCGACAGTAGTTGAAATTTTGGTTATTCTTTTATTTCTTAGCTTGTGCTCCATATGGCTGGAGATTTAGATGACTCTTTTTTGGTGCCGGGAGATTCATTATCCTAGAGTCTAGTTGCCCAGTTTCTACAGCATTTGACAAAGCTTTCCGTATTTTTCTGACTGAAGAAAACTAAGTTAAATGCTTTCCTCTTCCTCAAGGGTCCAATTTTAACGTTTTTTCCCCATTTTTTTTTCTTCCAACGTTAGATTGAAGGTAGCTTTGCAGAACATGGGCATCTCTTCACTGTTCCCAGTGCAACTCGCAGTTTGGCAAGAGGCAATTGGACCCGGTTCATTTGATAGAGACCTATGTATTAATTCACCAACTGGAAGTGGGAAAACTTTAGCTTATGCCCTACCAATAGTGCAAATGCTGTCAAGTCGTGCAGTCAAATGCTTGCGTGCTTTAGTTGTGCTGCCTACTCGTGATCTGGCCTTGCAGGTTTTTGATTTTCTATTACTTATTTAAGATATAAATTCCTGTAACGTGTAAACAAGTAGTCCATTGAGTTTATGCCCCTTCTTTTACATGGAATCTGGTATTGCACACTGTTTTAATATTCTGTAGTTTATTCCAGAACTTATCCAAAAACCTTGTTAATGAAAGAATAAATGATTAAAATGACGGCAGTTTTTTTTTTTTTTTTTTTTTTTTTTTTTTTTTTAATTTTTTTTTCTTCTTCCGGACTCAGTTTTTGTTGGAAATTTACTGGGGACATTCTTGGTGCTTCCGAGTTTTGGCATTGATCACTCTCGCCTGCTTAGCATTCTAATATCAACACGTTCTTATTTTACATTTAAAATTTCTCCATGATTTGCAAGATATCTCTCTTCCTCTCTCTTGAATACTTATGTATATATATTTATATATACTCAGCCCTTTATACAATGAGTAACAAAAAGAAATGGAAAAGGAATCTTGTTTCTATACAGTGTTAAATGATGCTATTCGACTGATGGGATGAATTAGATATGATCTTGATCTTGGAATAACTTTGCTTTTTGGGTAAAAATCTTATAATTAGTCTGAAATTGTTCTTATTGATGAAATGCATGAAATATGCTCACAACTCCTTTTAATCAGGTTAAAGAGGTTTTTACTGCAATCGCACCTGCAGTGGGCTTATCTGTAGGTCTGGCCGTTGGTCAGTCTTCCATAGCGGATGAGATTTCTGAGCTCATCAAGAGACCTAAGCTTGAGACAGGTATCTGTTACGATCCAGAAGATTTTTCGGCTGAGCTGCAGAGTTCTGTGGACATATTGGTGGCAACACCTGGAAGACTGATGGACCATATTAACTTCACGAAGGGATTTACTCTTCAGCATCTACGTTATCTTGTAAGCACTTATTGTTATAACCTAATATTTTTAATTACATTTATATTTGAGAAGGCTCAATGTTGATGTTATATACTATGGCAAATGTCTTATCTGAAAAAATGATATACTGTGTTAAATGATGGTTCAAGGATGGACTTGGTCACCGTGTCTGACCAAAATTTATTTGTTATAGAAATTTTACATTCCACTGCCTACAAGTTTTATTTATTTATTTATTAAAAATATTATTATTATTATTAGTTTAAATTAATGTGCCTGATTGAATTATATAGAATTTTAAAAATCAATATAGCTGTTTTGGGTGAGCCTTCTTAATTGTTTTTATTGGTGAAATTTCCCCTATTGTTGATTTTATCCTACATAGTGCACACCAAATACAAAGCTGGTTTTGTGTTAGTTGTTTTGTAGGGATCATTGATTTTCAAATGGGTCAGTAAGCTGAAAAATTAGGTTTATATCTATAAATAAGTCTACTATCATGTGTTAGGATAAGTGATTATTTGTATACCAATTTTTGAGCCGTTGGTGTCTCAATACAGTCTGTTGATGAGATATACTATTCAGGTTATTGATGAGACCGATAGGTTATTAAGGGAAGCATATCAATCTTGGCTACCTACTGTGCTTCAGTTGACTCATGCTGATGATGACAGTATCATCTTTCCTTCCTACATTTCACATCCTTGTTCGGCTGGATCCTTGAAAACCATAAGGAGATTGTAAGTTCTACTTGTAATAATGTTCACAATTGTTATGATTAATCATCATTATATTTTTTTGTCTGGCATGTTCTTTTTGGTTTATCTGAAAATTTCCCGTGTTATTAAACTTTAGTGCTGACTGCATCTACTGTTTGGATTCATGTAGTGGTGTCGAGAGGGGTTTTAAGGGTAAACCTTACCCAAGGCTTGCAAAGATGGTTCTATCTGCAACGCTTACACAGGATCCAGGCAAGCTTGCTCAGCTTGATCTGCATCACCCTCTATTATTAACAACTGGGAAAAGAAGATATAAACTTCCGGAGAAATTAGAATCATACATGATGGTAAATTGGCTCATCTCTTAACTAATGTGTGATTGAGTCATTTCTTGGGTGCTTGTTTTGGAAGGAAAAAATGTGTACACTTAACCATAAAAATGGGACACCGTTGGGCATTGATCTTGGTGAGGGGTTTAACCCTAGCCTTGGGCTTTGGATACCAATGAGTTTCATAAACATTCATACTTATTGCTTTTTGGCAACATGATCCTAGGAGATATATTTGCAACTTTTAATGTTCTCTGATGACATGGTCAATACTTTCTTAAGTAACCTTTTAGTTTCAATTTGTTTCTTTGCAGATTTGTGAATCAAAACTCAAACCATTAAATCTGGTTGCCCTACTTCAGAGTTTAGGAGGAGAGAAGTGTATTGTTTTTACATCCTCCGTGGAGTCTACTCATCGACTATGCTCTTTACTTAACTTTTTTGACGGCTTGGAACTCAGGATTAAAGAGTATTCAGGGCTTCAACGTCAATCATTAAGAAGGTAACACTGAAAGATTGTTTTTAACTTAGTGCTTTCTCCGTTCTCCGTTCCTATTTTGAGTATTGTCAGAAAGTAATGAAACATGTGGAACATGAAGCCTGGGATTTTTTAAATTTCAAGGACTGATTCATGGTTTTCAGAGTCAGCCCTACTTATTTCTGTGCACGGGCTTCCTAGAATAGAAACTGTAACTTTGTTATTTAGAATTTACATATTCAGATTATTCTACAATTAAATGTGGACCACATCTGTTTCATAGAAGATTTTTGTTTTCATTTTAAAAAATATTTATTTACATATTATTTTCATTTTATACTAGAAAATGCTGTATGTGAGAAAACTGTCTTTTATTGACACTCTTTAGTTAGCATTTTAATCTTTTACCATTTATCATTTTAATCATTGATGAGTGTTTTTGTTCCATGGAGATCGGGTATTACTAATATAGGTTGCTGTTTGTACCATTTATCATTTTGATCTTTTAAAATGTTCTTATTTGAGCATACTGCACTTTTGCTTTCATTCTCTCTTATGGGATGTTCATTTTATTGCTGAGATTTCCTGGTGATTAAATTGACATACGTTCTGCAGCAAGACACTGAATGCTTTCCGGGGAGGGGAGATTCAAATACTTGTTAGTTCTGATGCCATGACTCGTGGAATGGATGTTGAGGGTGTGAAAAATGTTATTAATTACGACATGCCTGCATTTATAAAAACATACATTCATCGAGCTGGTAGGACTGCAAGGGCTGGGCAGTCTGGGCGTTGTTTCACATTGCTGAGAAAAGATGAGGTATTTTGAGATCAAGTCTTTACGATTAAATTATGTTGTTTTCATGCCTCTCTTTGGATTTTTGGTTGTAAAGACCTTTGTAATTATCCCTCTAGGTCTTATTTTGTTTGATTGAAGTTAGTTGGAGCTCTGTTGGGGTGTTTTTCTTTAATTTTATCTTTGCTTTTTACCAAAAGAAAAATGTTTTTAACATGCTTAGCTTGCAATTAGTTCCTTTTCTATATGTCTATGTCCCAATCAGCGATGAATTGGCTTTATTTCTTCACTTCTGTCCTCTGGCTGCCATGTGGGTTGATTTTCCCTTTTCTTTTTTCTTTTTTTTTTTTTTTTTGTGCAAGATATAAAGTATATAACAAGTCCGAAACTTTTAATTTTGTGTCTAGTAGGTTCTTGAATTCTCAATTTTGTGTCACATAAATTCCTGACATATATAAAATTTATAAAAATCAATTAGTTCTTATAACTTTTTTTTAAAATATAATTTTAAATTAAAAAAAATGTTTTATTATTATTATTTTATCTATTAGACTTAAAATTCAACTACGTAGAATCCAAAGCTTTCAATTTTATATAGTTGCTTGAATTATTAAAAAAACTGCAGACTAGATCAAATGACGTATTAGGCACAAAATTAAAAATTCAGGGACATATTGGAAATAAAATGAAGAGTTTGAAGACCTATTAAACACTTGTTCAAGTTCAAGCCTATTGGACTCAAAATTAAAATTCAGGGACCTATTATTGATACTTTTTACAGTTCAACGAGGAAGGACTAAATAAACACAAATGTGAAAGTTTAGGTTTACACTTGCAATTTAACGTAAAATAATAATACTATTTAACCTTTGGCCTTGTACAATCCCTGTGGTAATGCATAAGCCATAAGTAAATACTTGCTGGTTTATAGTTCAGTTAGAAGGTGACTCCCTTTTGGTTTGAGCTTTCTATGTTTCTGGTTAAAAAAAATTACAGATGAATGATGGAGCTATTTGTCGTAGTCCAACTTGCTTATTCTTAGATTCTTATGTTTCAGGTTAGGCGTTTCAAGAAATTACTACAAAAGGCTGATACTGATTCTTGCCCCGTTCATTCCTTACCTTCCAGTTCAATTGAGTTGCTCCAGCCTACCTATGTCTCTGGTAACACCTCGTCCCTTTTGACAATTTGGAAAAAAACTGCTCTAACTAGCCCAAGTAATTGAAATTGTTGGGCTCCATATTCCTTTGGTCCGTGCATCAAATCGACTCTGCTCTTTTCTCATTATCCAAAAGCAAAGAGGCTGCAGGGTTAATTTGTTGGGAAGGATGTGTTGTTTTCAGTCAAGCTATTTCATCAATAAATAAATAATCATCTATTATTTTTATTCATACAAATGTTTTCTGAATGTTTTTCTCATTTTGATTCTTAATGATTAACAGCCCTAGAGAAATTGAAGGAAAAGGTTGAATCAGAAACATCCAGAAAAAGCACAATCATGTCTTCATCAAGAGCCGGGAAACGAAAAGATATGAACTCCTCCAAAGGAAAGGTTGGTATTAACAAACAAGCTCCTATGAGAGATTAGTGTCCCATTTTGTTACATATGAAAAACATCTTGAATGAATATTGTGGCCGTGCTGGGAAGATTAAATGGCAGGCTTGATTTAATGTGTCACCATCTTAAAACAAGAACACTACTAAGGGACTGAATGACAGCATTCTTATGCACTAGAACATTACAAATTCCCCATTTTTAAACTCGACTAAATGTTTTACTAATGGACTGCCATTAGTTAAAACAAAAACACAACTAATGGCTTGATTTAAATGTTTGACCATCTTAAAACAAACACACTACTAATGGACTGAATGACAGTTTCCTTATGCATTAGAAAATTACAAATTCCCCATTTCAAACTCGACTGGACTAACTATACACATGGTTGCATTACAGGCTTAGCAAGTTCACTGGAAACCGTGCAAGTACAAATTTCCGGGACTCGGTCTACAA
Organism: Lagenaria siceraria; assembly: GCA_002890555.2. Lineage (NCBI taxonomy): Eukaryota > Viridiplantae > Streptophyta > Magnoliopsida > Cucurbitales > Cucurbitaceae > Lagenaria > Lagenaria siceraria. The sequence continues at coordinate 1,255,864 of CM016485.1, forward strand.
GGACATGAAAATTCAACTACAGGAGATGACGATGAAGCCTTCTATAAGGCCATTATTATTCACTCGAGACTACAAATTCAATCACTGAATTTGGAGAAAGATCTACTTATGTTTCTGACGAAATGCATTGAATTGGCACCAACAGCCATAGACGCAGGGGTAGTTGATGATGTTAGGCTCCTTGGGGATGCAGCAGGATACTCATTCTTGCTGCACTCTCTCTCCTCTTCACTGATGGTGTCCAACACTTTCGATGTTCGGCGTCTCATGACACTGATAATCTGCGGTGGTGCGACCTCGGTAACGAACCTTGCTATACGAGAATTTGCCATTTTGTTTTGGGGTTTGGGTGTTGGAGGATGATGGTTGAGAATGTAGATGCTCTCGGAGCTCGGATTGGTCTGGTTGAGAGCCTGAGAGCGAATGCAAGCTTATGGGTGATATTTATGAGGATCTTCTTAGACTAGGAATTGAATGAAAGTGGGGATACTTGAAATCAATATTTTGGCTCTTGGTGGTGCCGCCTAATTCAACTACTATTGATATTTATTGCAGTTCTCAAATGACTGATCTCTTTCTCAGACCTTTCTAGGAGATTAACTTGTGGTATTTGGAGGTATAATACAAAATTTGCTGGGACCAGGTAGCTTTTGCATTTGCCCTCTTCAAAATTTAACTATGATTGGCAAATCGATATGCCACGTTTCTGAATTTTCTGGCCTATCCGTATGTTAATGTCGACAAAATTTATTGTCATTTATTAAATTGTGTAAAAATTTCTTACAAGTGTCAGAAGCTTCAAGGAGCGAAATTCCTGTATTAATTGAGCAAGAAGATTTATGGATGTTGGGAAGGTACCAAGATCCCATGGAATATAAAATATCTATGTCGAATTATTGGTTGCATTAAGATTCGATTTATTTTTTCAGGAAAGGAAAACGTGAAGCTCTTGAAATTCAAACAATTTAAACCGTCCTTGAGCTTCCATTAAATAATTTTCTTGTGATTTTTTTATCTGTAATTTTTGTAGAAATATCCATTCACATTGATATTTCCATGAACATTGTCACAAAATTAGATCAGAATTCCATGGACATCACAATTCAGAACATAACACACCACAATTTTTTTTAATGGGAAATTTAAAAAATAGACTATAAATTTGATGTCTACGTAATCTTAGAAAAACAAAAGCTTAAAACTTTATACAACTTTCCATTTACTATAACTTCTGTTCTATAGGAGCAAGTACAACATATTTACAATGAAAAATAGTTCCCACATTCAACCTTAGCAACATTTCACAGTTTATTCAGGATTCAATATCATCATTCGAATGTAATTCCAAACATAATGGTCGCCTTGCACAGCATTGAGATGAAAATGTAACATACCAATGAACAGTTGCGCCAAATAAGTATAACCTTCTTTCTTTGAAACTTGCACACCATAAAAAGAAGAAACTTGTGCTCTCTATGTAACTAACTGCTCCAGTTCCTTGACGTTCTCACAGCAATATATCATTAATCCGATTCTGAACTGCTTCTTTTATTCCTTGATGAAAAGTTTGTTTCCATGAAAGGCCTGCCAGAAAAGAAGCAAGAAAGAAGAATAAAGGACCAAATATAAACCAAGTTAAATCCCCCCTCCAGTAAAAAGGAAATGAGCTATGAACAGTGTTACAGTAATAGGAATCCTCCAAGAAAAATAAATATACATAGGCATAGGGCTAGTTTGGACTTTGGAATGACTGTTAGTGCTTAAAAAAAATGTTTTTAAGCACTTGAAAAATCATTCCAAACCAATCCATAGTAGTCTTGTTTATGGAACTTAAAACTGGTTTAATAAGAATAAGAGGGCAGCAGCCAACGAATCAGTGGGAGGCAATGGTAGGATATGAAGCATAAGCAGGATAGTAGAGACTAGAGTTGTTGTAGCAACGATATAATGAAGTATATTTAAATACGTTTACAAAAAAAAAAAAAAAAAAAAAAAAAAAAAAAAAAAAAAAAACAGTTAACAATATCATGAATAATAAAGAAAATCCATTACAATTTCAACAATTTTGATTACGAAGTAGTAAACATTCATAGTTCAGTGAAAAAATGTAATAAAGCCCAGAGACTGTATAATGCAGGTCAGCTACATCACGGAAACAATGGTTTACACAAAGTTGTACCACATCTTTGGTATATTACCTCGATTTCATGTGTAGCAATGTGAAGAATATAGAAATCAAGAGCGAAGAAGATCCCACAAAAATGTAGGCACATCCAAGGAAATCGTTTCTTCCCCCTAACCAGCTTGATGTTGAAATAACAAGCTTCTTTGTTCCTCCAAAGCTGTAAGTGTTGTAGTTGTTCATTATCTTGATATCTAGAACATCACCAGCATGCAAATCTTCTTCAATTCTACCGTATAACTTTCTGAAGCTTGGAAGAGCAGCAGTCCGCATCCAGACAATTAGATCTTCATGATCACTAAACTAATATATGAAAAACGAACCAGCAACGAAAAAGGAAGGAGCATGATAAGCCAAAATATTTGTCACAGCCAGATTATTCAAATGAACTTTGAGAGAAAAAAACGAAACTAAATATTTAACCACCAGCTTAAATAATCCACATGCAAGTTTAATTATGTGAATACGTATATCGAGACACACCTACAACTCTATTCACCCAATTAGAAAAGTAACACATGAAGATCCACACACAAGCTTATATCTTAGTCATTCTTCCTTTCCCACACATCATAAGACTATAAATGGGTTCTAGAAAAAGCGTACCATGTTTACCCTGGTATATGGATTATAAATTGGACAGACAGAGGCAAAATATTTTCCACAACCCTTCCAGATTTTTCCCAACAAGAATGGAACAGTGCCAGACTTTTGGGATATGGACACTCTTTAGTGGAATTTCAGATTCCACAAGTCCTTATATGATACAAAAATTGATGAGTTGGCCAATCTACTTATTTTGGAAATTCATAGGCTGAACATAGATTCCCAAATCATATACCTGGACTTTTGGTACTAAAGGTATTTATTCATGTAACTCCCTTTTCTCATTTTTAATTAGAATAATACAGGTCATGTTTCAGAAGTTCTATAGCTCCATATGACTCTTTGGAACCCATAAAAAGAGGAGGGGAAAAAAAGCAGATTCTTACTCTGGAACTTTGCTGGTAGGAACAAGTGTAGCTAATCTTATCCAAAGACACTCAAATAGTTACGAGTTTCCTTAACACCCAAATGTTGTAGGGTTAGGCGGGTTGTCCTATGAGATTAGTCGAGGTGCGCGTAAGCTGGCTCAAATACTCATGGATATCAAAAAAAAAAAAAAAAAAAAAAAGACACTCAAGTAGTTGGCTCCTCTAAAGATTTTGTTGCTTATGTAGAAAGGATGAGGAAACTCAAAGCTACATATTTCTACCAATGTTCAAAATTTATGGTTCTCTTTTGGAAGCAATCAATTTTGCTTGGTGTTTTCCGGCAGTTAGTGTCAACAGTTTTTGAGTAGCTTCTTCCAAATCATCTGTTCGAAAGGAAAGCCAAGGTCCTTATGGAAAATGGTATGTACGTATTACATGGGAGGTTCGGATGGAAAGAAAGCATACAATTTTCAAGAATACATCTAGAGATAGCAAAAAATGTTGAGAAGTTATAAATTTTAAAGCTTGCCTTGGAGCTCTTTTAAAATATTTTTTGTAATCATTATCGTCTTGAGTTTGAGACCCCAACCCATATTCTTGCAGACAATCACAACAAGCCCCTCAGTCCAATATATTAATAAAAAATACTAAATGATTCTAATATAACGGAGAAGTAATATGTACGGACAATTTGATCAATGTCTGTATACTTATAGCACTTACAGGAATATTTGGATCTAGATTTCCACCACCAACCAAGGTTCCATTTTGGAAGTTAAAAGGATATATGTGCTTTCCAAATTTATGTTCACGGTCACTTTCCCAAGCAATGTTCTTCCTGTTCACCTTCAATTCAGATTTCCCAAGGACAAACCTATATGTGTCATTGAACAAACTCCATGCTATCAACCCACAAGGGACAATCGGAAGACCATTGTGCGATTGTATTGGTTTACAGGAACTTGTATCGTTGTATGCCAGTCCATGTAAGAGCTGCTTATCACTTCTACTTTTGACATACCTGAAGTTTAGGAATAGTACAAGATTAAGTGTCTGAGAGTGTTGCTTGTTAACAGTGAATACTCTGACGTAATTAGTATTTCAGAATAAAGATCTTTCAGGTGAAATAATAGTTAAAAGAAAAGAGATGAATTAATATAAAATCAAGCATCATTACACAACAGAACAGAAGTCAGGTTATTACCTCCGGTGGTTCTGATAGTAGTTATCTAGTTGATAATAGATGTAACTTGGAGCTTTCATAGTCTTGTTGACCTATAAAAGTATTAAAATAAGATTAATAGCAAAAAAATGAGCATAGAGAAGAAGTAGAGTCTAAGGGCTAAGAAGCACTAACATTTCAGTTTGAAAATGTCTCAAGTGTCTGACATTTGTACATCATTTATTGGATAATTGTTAGCACCGTTAGACAATAGTTATATGAAGTGAATGTGAATCCAAAGGAGTGACAAAAAATTTCTCCAATTAAGGTAGCATATAAAATTAAGTTACACCTACAGATAGCTAGGTAGACAGTATTTTCATAAAGCCTATCATATTCCTGTTCTTCTTCAGTGATGAAAACCTTTGGTTCCTTTTAATTCATTAAGCCAAAAGAAGGCTTTGATGGTGTATTTAAAAGGGTTTCATCTCATTTTCTAAGGGTCCAACACTTGTTAGGCACTTATTGGACGGTGTTAGGCATAATAATGGACAAAAATAGTAATATAAGACAAAAAAAGATACATACATATATATAAAGTTTAAGGGTGGAAAACATCAAACATATATTTTGTAGCACATAATTGCACAGACTTTTGACTTTAAATTTCCTTCTTGTATTACAAAGATGTATATTTTTATAAACATATATGGTCATGTCCTAGATTTAAAAAAATAATGTCATTAGTATTTGTGCTCTTAGGTCAAGAGAGGGGCCTGTTCCCATTACTCTTATTTCCCGGTGGTAATATGAAGGCATAAAAAGCGAAACACATTGATAACAGAATAATTATTTGACATTAACCAAAGATTTAATTTCTGACTCAAACACTAAACTATTGTTTATTGTCACAAGTGGAGTTTTTAGTCCGAATAAAAAATTGAAAGCCACAAATTTATCATCCTTCCTTCCAAAGGGAGACTACTGCCTTTCCTATCTTAACTCATCTGAAAACTCAAGCTCCTTTTCAGCATACCTTTTTTTTCTTTTTTTAAAAAAATGTTCCCTAATAGTTTCATGGTAACAAACTAATCCACCGGACGAAAAATATACAATGTATATTTTTTGAATTGTATCTTTACATCTATTGCTGAAGCACAAAAAATACACTCAATGGAACAACGTGTTCAATACAGAATCTAAATATAAGCATGCTAAACACAAAGGATAAGCATACCTTTAAGGAAAAGGAACATCGTTTAGGAGCTGAACTATCTTTGATATACGCCACCATATTATTTTTATATGACACGGGTACACATTCAATATCATATCTGTATACAATTTCAGCAACCTGCACGACCATTTTCAACTATCATTGCAGTGATACATTAAATGCTTTTAATATAACACAAATTTTCCTTTGATACCCATAAAATTGTTTAGCTTTATTTACATAGAAAAGAAATAAATAAGTAGACAAACAAGACAGTCAATAAAGTATACATTAAAATAAACCTATAACCATAAGCAATCTAATAAGTAGTTGTCAAAACATTAGACAGCTCTTCATATGACTTAATAGGAATAAAAAACATAGACATTGTCACACAAATTTATGAAGGAAAGAAGTTTATCAGTAGGTAAAATTGACAATGCTCTTTACACCTTTAGAAGAAAATTGGTTAAAGACTCCGGTTTTTATCCTAGTTTTAGAATTTCTCGAAACCACTTTGGATTACAAAAAAGTTTAAAAAGTGCTTTTAATTCTAAAAGGGCCTTTTAATTGGTCAAAAACACTCTTTAAAATTTTAACCAAACAGTATTTATTATTTTCTTTTTTTAAAAGGCATCTTTTAGTCTTGAGTTTTCCATAAGCACTTTAAAAGACTAGCCAAACACACACTGCATCACATTCAAGTCTCTCTAGAAAGGAAACTCAGACTTTTATGCATAGAGGCACCCAAGTAATGAAGTAAATAGCATCGTGTCCCTTTTTAGGGTGATGAAGTATGCCTTCCTCTTTTATATGCACAGAAGAGGAAGGAATCTTCCGCCCATGAAGTTCATGGAGAAAATGTAGATGAAAATTAACAGGCTGGAAAAATGCAAAAGAAAAGGAGGTGTTTGATGGGGAATTTGAGGGGGGGAGGTAAGGTTGTAGGCTCTTGTCCTGTTCCAGCCCCACAACTCACCCACAAGAGGTGCTCCATGGGTCTTTAGGTAAGCTTTCATTTTAATGTGCATAGATGTACGAAATGTACAATACAGCAAGCTAATCATAAAGAATACTTACATTGCGGGAAGCATGAAGGGAAACAAGCCCAACAGGAATGAAAAGAATCCCCATTAAAAGAAAAATTGAAACAACCTGCAGAAGAAATAACCAACATTCTAAGATCCATAGTAATTCTTGAACACTGAAGAATTATAAAAGACTTGCAACATTCCGAAGCTCACCCATGTAGGAGTCAACACAGGCTTACAAGCTGGGAGGCTCTGTTGTGTAAAATGATAATAGGCTGCATTTAATGTAACACACAGTGTTTACAAGAATACATCAAGAGAAGAGAAAAAAGTCAACAAAAAAATTGGCTTGCAGAAGGTTGTCACAAACTCTGAACTTAACTGCCAACAATAATTTTAACGATAGAAGACCAACGCATGTAAGAGAAGCCAAAATATAATGATTTTCTAACATTTGTAAATAAAGCAACGAACTATAAACCAATAAGGGCTGTCAAATGTCTTGTTCATTGCCTACTTCTCAAATATATCGAAGATGAACCATGTATGTTACGTGTTATATATAAACCCTCCGCCAAAGGCCCAAAAAGAAAAGGGAAGCATTTTCACAAGATCAAGCTTCACTTCTTATTATACCAACTATCCACCTTTCCTGTGGTCATTTAACATGATTGTATATACTAGCACCCTGAAGTCTATTGTACCAATCCTCCACAAGTCAAATGCTTTGGAGCTCAAATATATCATAGGCACAAGAAAGAGATGACTGGACAGGAAGAAGAAGCGTGTGATGCAACCATGTAGTAAGGGTGCAAGATACCATTTCCAAGTCTCTTAAAACTTAGGCAACTCAAACCATTCATCTAAAGTGCTATATTATACATCGAAGTCAATGCAATACTAAGAGCAACTAAGCCATCCATAAGAACTTCATGCCTACCCTCCTTACTTGACTGGTAATTAACACATTAGATCTCCAAGTTCCTCCCATCATCGGGCATGCAAGTTAAACTTTTTATGACCCAAGCTCTCTTTGTGCATACTAGAAACACTATTCTTGTGCTAGTATCCCAGAAGAGTCCACACCACATCTTTTTCTTGATATCTAGTCCTATATCAATCTATAATTCCACTCATTTCACTTCATCTTTAAAATCCATATTAAATCCCAAACACCCAAAAGAACACACAAATGTCAGAACTTCCAAAAAAAATTAGAAAAGCACAAAACAAAGATATGAACACTACTTTTATCACGAGATAGCTGGTATCATTGATATAACCATAATTATGAATACTATTAAGATGCTCTTCTTTGTACGTGGGGACTGGAAACTTCACTTTATAGTAAACCTTCACTTTTGAAGTCTACAATTTACATCTAGAGGCTAGCAGAAAAAAGGGTACACAGTACCTTCACCTATAAGGCTATAAGTATAACCAAAGGGGACAGGCAGTATATCTCAGTAGTTAGATGACAGGAGATGCCTTCATCCTACACTTATCAAGCCTCAACAATATGTAGCTTTTTGAAACCAGCAAATCATTTGATCCTAAAAGTTACAGCACATACACTTTGTATCAACTAAATCAGTAGATTTACAAAGTTCAAAATTATACTGCCGCCAAAACCTCAAAAACTGGTGACCAAAAAACTCACTGGATATTTAATATTCCAGGTAAATAGTTGTCAGGGGGGTTTCCATCCAGGACCACTTTATTATCCAAGGATTTTGCTATTATGTCCAAGAATTTGGTTTGAAAAGACTTCACTACTTGTGTCAATTATTTTATCATAGAGGTTACCTGTATGTCTCCTTGCTTGTACATATCCTGCGGGAACTGATCCAGATCCTTCAGGGGCCACTAAACTGCTGCTTCCATCCAAATCCATAGCTTTCATAATTTTAAATGGGAAGACCCTAAAAAAAAGTTCTGGGAACTTGCACTTGCCCTATGTTTCAAAGCTATTGCACTAGAAGACAGAACCAGAATCTTCTGTCAGCTATTGAGGCCCTGCCAAACTGCAAGATGAAATTCAAGTCTTCTTTTAGAAAGATTTTTTTTTTTTTGACGAATTGGTGTTTCACTTCTAAGGGATCGCAAACAAAAATGTATAAATACAATATATGCTTATTATTACAATAAATAAGCATATATGTATACTTGTGTAAGCACATACTTACATGAATTGTGTATTTTTATCTGAAAGTGAAAACAGTAGTTCTTTAAAATTAAAAATGTGTGTTGATTCGATTCGGAACTTGTTTCCCGGTTTCTTTCCCCTTGAAATCCAACTACAAGACAGAGAGCTTTTAAATAAATAAAACCAAACAAAATACAAACCGTATGGCCAAGCGACCTGAAGTAGCATTCCCTTCCAATAACCAAAAAAGAAAGATATAGATATATCAGTTATAACCTTCTTTATGTTCGTAGTTTTCCACCTAAAGACTCGTAAAAATCAACTAAGTGTACCCAAACTAACGACAGCATCTCGAATATGGCTAGCGAGACGAAATTGACTACGCACACACATAGCAGGTACTAAAAATCCCTTAAATGCTCTCTTCCACAGCTAAACCATTCCCGAGTACAATACAAGACAAGAAACAGGAAATTATAATGGATAAATGTACCACAAATATACATCATATAATAACTCTACTTAATCCTGACATGATCCAAAGATAAGTGATGACCGTGAACTGAAACATGAAACAGAAGTATAGAACTGAAATTGGATGTTACCTGGAGGCGTCGGACAGGAGATACGGAGCTGAAAGGAAGAATAATTTGATTACAGAGCACTCAATCCATTGATATGGAAGCGATAAGAGGTTGACTGAGCAAAGAGAAAGTGGGATCAGTACTGAAATTTTAGGTTTTCGAACGAGAAGCTCTGCAAGAGAAAGCGCTGTCCGTACAGTTTTGTTAAATATTCTGCTCCCACCCTTTTCTCCATTTTTCTTGATCTCCATTTCTTTTCTTCTTTTTCGTGGGAAATGTTCGTGTGTATCTGTGTGGTGTAACGTCTGACTCCCTGGTCAAGCTACGTGCTTCTTAAATTCATTAAAATAGTTTTTTTTTTCTTTTAACATTTAAAACAATTTTAGAGCTATATGAATAATAATGATAAATTAAGAGGATCGATTCCATTATCTATTTTTGTTTAAGAAAAAAGCATAATTTATTGGGAAATTACTATAAACAGAAAAAATATCAAACTATTTACAAATATAGAAAAATTTCATTCTATCAGTGATAGACCGCGATAGAATTCTATCGCTCAAGCAAATAAATTCTATCGTCTGAGCGATAGAATTCCATCGCGATCTATCAGTGATAGACGGTAAAAAAAATTTATATTTGTAAATAGTTTGACTTATTTTTCTATATTTGAAAAGAGCCTAATTTATTTCTTCAAAAAATAATTTAATTCGTGTAAATTTGTGATTAATTATTTATTACTTATTAGATGTAAAGTTTTTTTTTTAGAATAATGAAGTAATGAACCGAGGATTTGAACAACAAACCTCTTGATTATTAGCACATTCAGTTGAGCTAAGTTCGTCTTATGAAGCTTTTAAATAAACTTTTTTATTTTTTATTTTTTTCTATTTTTCACATATTATTATGGCTAAATTATATTTAAAAAAAAAAAAAAAACAGTTTCATTGATGAATGAAATATCAAAAGTGATACATAATGAGCCCATGATGGGATTACAAAAAATTCCTCCAAAAAGAAACAAGAAAATTTTAGTTGTAACTTGAGAGTGATTGTATATTTTTACACCAAAAAAGAACTTTGAATGAAGATGAATCAAGAATTTTCATGATTCTTTATTTTCCTTGGAAAATTCTCGAAGAAATATAATTTAGAGATTCATTGTTCTTTTTATAAAGACAGCACCATGATAGACATTTATTGGTTCACATATATCTTTTTTGGAGTTGAGTAAAAAATACTTATTTGAATTTCATGGACTATAATAAAGAATTAATACATGTACCATACGTCACAACTACCGTCCTCTCTCGGTTATAAGTATCTTTATTATAAATATTACAACATCATACAACTTAACGACCTTTTTCTAGTACAGCTAAGATTGAAGAAAATACAAGGTTGCAATCACATTCACGTCTTCAGGATTGGCTAGACTCCTTTTAATCTTTTAAATATGCACACATTTTTAATTAAGTAAACTAGAAACATCAATCATGAGAACAAAATTGTTACATTCTTTCACTATAATTAAACTTGATTCATACATACACTTGTTTAATACATTTTTTGCTTCATCATACACATGCAACGAGGCCACTTGATTATACATGTCATATTTAACAATCATCTCAACACATTCCAACATAATATACATGTTTTCTCGAGAAAAAGGAAAGAAAAAAAAATTTGCAACTATGTTCGTAACATGTATTATTTTTTTTAAAACTCTCGAGATTGCATGTGCAAGCATGAGTACAACAAGTTTAGATGATAGTTTTGAAAAGTTCAATCAATGAAGAGGATAGAATGAATTCAATATAAATATTTATAAATTGATTTTTCTTCTTTTTCCTTTGCGAGAACAATGAGAGTGTGGGAATGAGAGATTCAAACTTCACCTCTTAGTCAACGGTATATGCTTTAATGTTAGTTAAACTATGCTTAAGTTGACTATAAAATTAGAAGTCGTTCACGTTGTACCAAAATGTTTACTATTACTTACCATTTCAGATACTATGCATCACGAAGCAAGCCACAGATCAACAATTTGTATACCATTGTCAAGCCCACTAACAAAAATTGGAGTGATCTAAACGATTAAATAATATATCCTATGCGAATGAATATAAACACTTGTTTTCTTGTCAAAAATTACTACAGCAGGCACATAAGGGAAACCATATGAAGAACAATTCTCACCCCCGCAGCCAGCAGTATCATCAAATAATCAACCAAACTCAATATACGCTATTTAGTTTCCTTACTCAGCCGACTTCTTCTTATCAGTGGCACTTGGTACGCCTTGCCCTTCATCTGATGTGTTCTTCCCGACTTGCGGTCGCCTAAAAGCTGATTAAGACAGGAAAAATGGATTAGAATAGTTAAGGTGCAAGTGAAGTCGCACATACATTTTGTTTCTTAAAAACAACAGAGGAAAGCATGGATATCAAAGTGCAACATGTAAGTGAAACGATGAAAATGCATCATAGAAATGAGTAGGTAAAGGCGTAAAGCAACATAAGGAGAAAAGAAAAGAAATCATACATTTAAGAGCGGATCCGGCAAGACAAGTCAGTCTTGACTTTGTATTTGCCTCAGCTAATGGATTTGGCTTGTCCTTAATAGCAGTCATTCGAACATCCCAGACACGTATAACTCCATCTGTTGATGCAGATGCAACTACATGGGGATCATCTTCAGAGAAAGCACCAGAGGAATTCTTTGTGAGTACAACAATTCCTTTGACACGGGCAGCATGTGCTTCTTCTATTGTATATGCCACCTTCCCACTTTTTACATCCCACGCCGTAAGACAACGGTCCTCTCCACCTGTAAGTAGGATGTCGTTCTGTCCAAGTTTCCATAACATTTTTTTTGGATAAGAAACAATATCATTGATAGAATGAAATATCCAAAGATATCCAAAGGTAACAGAAACTAATTAAATGGTCAAGTTTCCATAACAATTGAACACAAGGGGGAAAAAACTTCTATCAACATGAGAACTAAAAGAGGATGAAAAATGATCTCTGGAACGGTTTTTTGAGACCGCCAATGAACTTTAATTCCAATGTGGTTAATGAGGTTATTAATTCTCCTCTTTCTCCTTTTTTTAGTATTGTCATGGAGCCTATTATTAATGAACTTTTCTCATCACATTAAATGCAAAAGCATTTGAATATTAATGCTTTCTTGGATTTGCTGGAAGAAGAAAAGGCAGATGACTTAACTTCGATGGAAGAGGAGATCAGCTTCAATTATTGAAAATCCTAATGCAACTATTGAGATTTCTAATGCAACTTTTGGGCATTCTAAGAAATGTGTGCCAGCTCTGCCATATCATCATTCAAGAAAATGTGGGGCTTCTCCTTTATTTAGATTTGCAGAAGAAAGTTCGGATTTTTGGAGGAACTAGGAAGGGTGCATCAATGCTCAAAAATCTCCTCCTCCCCAAATTTCCAGCATTCTGTATTTAAGATCTCAAGCTCCAAAGTTCAGTCTGTAAGAGGTATTCCAAGCTTTCTTTCTTCAATTGATTCTTCTCTTCAGCATCCCGGATGATGCTTCTACAGCTATTGTAAGCAATGAGGAGTTTGAATGCCAGAATTTGGAGCCAATTCATGAGGAGGTCGATTCAGAGATTCTTTTCAGGGAAGGTATCGCAATCTTGTTTCAGAAAGCAGTAGAAACAAAGATTCAAGTCCTCCAAGATTTTCAAATTGTTGTTGGGGCCGGTTTGGACTTCATTTTTAATATTCAGTAGGTGTTTTGTGAGGATATAAAAGAAAATATCATCCAGATTTTGGTTGGCCCGTTATTGCTGAAATTTAATTCGAAAGTAATCAAAGAGTCTTTCGAGACAATTTATTGGAATGTTGGGATCATTTTCAAATTGCTTGGATTAATGTTTCTTCCCGGTGATCTCTTGCCAAGTCTTTTGCTGAATTTTCCAATCAAGATTTATGTTGAAATTAGAATACTTTTGCTTTCCTAGCTTAGCCTTTTTATTTAGAAGGATGATGTTTCCTTTGCATATATTTCTTTATGTACTTATTATCGTTTCCTTATACTTTAAGCAATAGTCTCAAGTTCTGTTTTCGTTTAAAAAAAAAAAAAAAAAAAAACTTTTATTCCAATGAAGGATCAAGTACCAAATTATTGAAGATCTAGATCCACATAGAAAAGATGGAGAAGCTTTATTTTTATAAGATAATTTTTTATTTTTGGATGAATAGGTCAATCTTCTAATAACCAATTGATTTTGAGACCAACTGTCCAAAAGAAATTTGAGATTTGACCCAAGAATGGTGAACCCAAAAACGCAGCATCTTGAGGGTATGTTGAGTATCCCACATCAAAGAGATAAGATACTTCACAATCTTTATAAGATATATGATTTACTCTTCTCTAACTCATTGGTTTTGAAATGTTTTTTAATATCCCCAAGTGTCCGGACCAACTTACACGCGCCTAGACTAATCTCACAGGACAACCCATGTGACTGTACAACATTTGAGTGTCAAAAAAACTCATCCTAGATAGGTGGCTACCATGTATAGAAGCCATGGCCTCTTAGCCCACTATCAAGGAGTAACCATATCTATTTAATACAAATGATTAATCTCAAGACTATTTTTTTTTTACACAAACAGCTAGCTACAAAGTACAAATGCGCATCCAGATCAATGCAAATAAATCGAACTGGATCCTTAAAGAATGGAAAATACAATCCCAATAGAACTTTGAATATATCAGAGTGACAGAGGAAGCGGTTAGTTATGAAATGTGCAACAATTTAAGTAACAATCTTGGGATAAATCATCTTATCTATATTTTCAATGCTATTCAGAAATCTGAGACAAAGCAGACAGGAAAACCGAAGTTCTATTGCACAATTATGAAACACAGTGTTCGGGAACAAACTACAAACACGAATCCAAAGCCCAAAAAGAAAAAAAGAAAAAAGATGGCCTACGAAAGAGACTGACCTCGCAAGGCGTGGCACAAAGAACCCGCTTCTTGTTCTCGAACTCGCACAACAACCGCGCATCCTCTGCCTCATGAACAGAAATCTTCTCTTCCATAACCATGAAAAACTTATCCCCACTAACATCAAAATCCACCAAACTGGCCTCTTTCCCCAACCTGCAATAGAAACTCCTCCTTCCACGAACCAAATTGATCATGGCCAAGCACTCGTCATGGCCCACAGTCAATGCGAGCTTTCCAGAGGGGTGGATAGAGAGATCGTTAACAGCCTTCCTGTGAGGCAACACAGTCTTGAGGTGGACAAAAGGGTCAGCATCGTAGATACATACGGAACCATCTGCAGCAGCAGAGACAAGGTTACGAGGGAATGATAGGTTAGGAGGGGTATAGAAGGCGAGAGAGGTTAGAGATGCAGAGTGTTCATGAAGCGATCCGAGAGAGGAAGCAGTGGAGAGGTCGTAGAGGTGGATGGTATCGTCAGCGCCACCGGAAGCAGCAACAGGGCCGGCGGCGGCGAGGGTTCTAATGGCGGAAAGATGAGAAGGGTAGGAGAAAATAGGGGTTAGGGTTAGAGTTTGGGGTTCAGAAGGTCTAAGCTTGAACCCCCAAATGAATTTTTCATAGGAGCCTGCAATAAGACTCATGGAGGCAGAACGAAGGTGGAGGCAGCGGCGCGGCGGAGGCGGAGGCGCGCAATGTCAACGGTGAATATCAAGAGAGAAGAAAGAAATAAAGACAGAGGAGGGTTGGCATGGGTGTGGCTGCCGCAGGGAGTGAAGTACAGCAAAAAACTTGATTGTGAGTGGCGGCGACTGCGAACCTGCTACAAAGATGGGAGATGGGCGAAATACAGAGAGAAACTAAGAAACGAGTGGAGAAGAAAAGAAAATGACGGGCTCTCTAGGGTTTTTTTAAAATATTTTTTAAATAGTTTTTTTAATATAAATATATAATAAACTATGGGGAAATAAGATGAAGGGTATTGTTTTTTTTCTTTTTCTCATTTTAATACTAAATATAAATATACCAATTCCCAACGATAAATTTTATTCTTTACTGATTTAAATGGATTAAATTCTAAACAAAATAAAGATTTTCAATCTATTATCATCTTGTAAAATCTAATAATTAAAAAATATTTTCTTTAAATTTTAAATGTCACGATTTTTTTAACAAGTATGATTACATTTGCAAATTTAAATTTATTAAGTTGATTTTTTTTATTAAATCATATGTTAATCGATATTTTTAATTATTTATCTTATAATTACAAATTTAATTATCTTCAAAATTATAAGGGTAAAAGAGTGAAACATCACACTTCCTCTTCATTTAAACAATATAAAATTTAATTTTAGTGGTTTGAAGTCAATTTGATTCCAAATAAAAATAATAATTTAAAATCATTTGTGTTGAAATCCAAACCAAGCATTAGTATTCCATAATTTTACCTCCATGCTTTCAAAATATTTTATTTAATTTTAATAAGTAATAATTTAATAATTGTAATTTAAAATTAATCACAATTCAGTTCCTATCATTAAAAAAAAAAAAAACTTTTTTTTCTCCTTAACAACTAGTTTATTGCCACGTAGGATACACGTAATATATATACATTTCATTTGATTTGATTTTATAATAATATAAATGTAAATATGTTCTTATAAAATAAGTTATTTAAAATTAGTAATAACTGAGATAAATTATAAAATATTATTTTTGATATTATAAAAATATATTTATTTTCAAAAAGTAATATAGTTAAATGCGTAAGATATATGAAAATTTTCACAAATAAAAAAAAATGTCAAACTATTTACGTAAAATATAAAAAAAAATATCGATAGACATTGATAGACTTCTGTTAGATGTACCAGTGATAGAGTTCTATCATTTCTATCACTCATAGATCACTTCTATCAGCGTTTATTACAACTATTTAAAAATTTTACTATTTTCTGTAAATAGTTTACCATATTTTTTTATTTTTAAAACTTCTCCTAAGATATATAAAATATTATTATATATGTTCTTATTGTTTCTATTATTGTAAGAGAAAAGCAATGAAAAAAATATGTTTTTAATTAAATAACATGTAAAAAATAAAAAACAACTAAAATTTAAATATGAACACCATGTTTAATTCTATTTTAAAAATTAAAAGATATAGATCTTATATATTGAATTATGTTCATATTATAATAGAAAATTGAGAAGTTACCAGATATCTTGAATTATAGAATTACTTCAAATTCTGTATTATATACTATACATGCCATAATTTTTACGGATAAATAAAAAACCTTTTTATATTTTACCTTTTTGCTCTCGACATTTTAAAGGAATGCAAAATTCTTCTTATTCCATCTCTTTACATTTTATTTATTGATAATTATAAGAAAATTTCTACTTTTACATCAATTAGATTTGTTTGCAACTTTAATAAATTATCTACTCAATTTATTTTTTTAAAAAAATTATCTACTCAATTATTTTAAACATCTCAACTCCTTTTTTAAAAAGAAAACATAACTATTCTCATATATTTATTTTAAAAAATCAATAATTATATTTAAAAAAATAATTTTAAGTAACAAAACTGCTGAAAATATTTATAAATGATAAAATTTTATTGTCTATATGCGATAGACCGTAATAGACCACTATAGCGACATATATCGCAAAGAGACGATTAAATTTTGTTATATTTATAAACATTTTAGTTAATTTTCATATATTTAAAAACAAACTATATAATTAATACTCACCTACTATAAGTCTATCATAACTAAAACTAAGTCTTAAAAAGAAAGAAAAAAAAAAAAACTAAAACTAAGTCATTATATATATAGGGAAATTTTCATAACTAGAAAAAATGTCAAACTATTTACAAAAAATAGCAACAAAAAATACTGATAGACCTAATAGACTTCTATCAGCGTCTATCACAACTATCTAAAAATTGTATTATTTTGTGTAAATAGTTTTCCTCGTTTTTTCTATTTTTAAAAATTTCCTATATATATATATATATATATATTATATATAATAAAAAGGAACACTTAATTTTGTTAACGTACACATGCAAGAGGCAAAATACTTCAAGAGAAAAAAAAAATGTGCAGAAGAAGGAGAATGAAAGAATCAAAGATGGCAGCTTTCTGTGATTTCTTATCTGGAAGTGGAAGGAGTATTTTTGGGGACACTGCTCACAGTGGTGAAGCAAATAAATAGCGGAAGCGATGCCATTGCCATTGACAACCCGATTGACTCCTCTCTTCCGAGGCACTGTAACAAAAAACCCTAATTCCAATTCTGGGAGACGACGACGACTCTGTTTCTGTCATTTAGGCAATACCAAATTATGAGTCCTAATACGAAGGCCCGCTTCAGAGATTGAGCTTTTTTCATGCCCTCTCCCATCTCTCTGTCGATTCCCTTTCCTTTCTATCCAGACGCATTCATGGCTGACGAATCGCAACAACCCCAATCTGAATCTCAACCTCCGCTCGAAGTCGATTCTGCACCTCCGCCACCGCCTCCGCCTCCGTTTGATCCCAGTCGAAGTAATATTTCTCTCTCCATCTTGATTTTCTGATTCTGAGGGGTTTCTTTCTACTCGTTGTTGTTCGATGAATTTTTTCGTTTGTTGGGTTTTGTTAGGTATTGAATGTCGTTTTGGGGATTTATTAGGGTTGGGTGGTTCTGATCTTAACTCTCGAGTAATGGGGTTTTTGTTTTTTCAAGAACTCGAGATTGATGGATTTATACATTCTAGCTATGAGAATGGGCGAATTGGCTCCCCTCTTCTTTATGATATTGTAGCAACAAACTGCAATTGTTGATCTTGTCCGTGAGTTTTCTACTTTGCATTTGGACATTCAGGTTTTGAAACTGTTTTTCAATCTTTGGGTTTGCCGCTTTGTTGTATGAGATGGTAAAATAGAGTTGATCCGTTCCCAATTTGAATGGCGAGCACAGATGTCTTAAGAGACGTTTCTTCTTAAAATCTTCCAGTTCCATGGATTGTAATTGTATTCATCAAATTTTTCTCTCTTTTGAAGTGATTGGTATCATTAAACGGAAGGCCTTGATAAAAGAATTAGCTGCTGCGTATCATGCTGAGTGTCTTGTATACTGCCAAGAGCTTCTCGAGCTTCAAAGAAAGTGGGACGAGGTTTGTAATTCAGCCTTATATTCCTTCTGTTTCAATGTTTTTTTTTCCTTGGGACGTTCTATCAAAATGAATCGATACTTGAGCTGTCGAAATTTTCTCTGATTGACAAACTATACTAGTGAATCACTAATCTCCGGTCATTTTCTATGAACATTCCTTCTGTTTCAATGTTTTTTTCTTGGGACGTTTTATCAAAATGATTCACTACTCGAGCTGTCGAAATTTTTCTTTGATCGAGCAACTATAGTAGTGAACCACTAATCTCTGGTCATTTCTATGAACCAGATGTTTGAACTGGAGATTTCTGCCATAACTAATAGTTTGAGCTTAAGTCCCCATCTGCCCGGTATCCAAATCTTTAACCTTTGAGTGTGTACTTTTTAAAAGTCCTTTTTCCATTACCTTCTATTTGGACTTGCTTCAGAAATTGGAAATTGTATAATTTGTTTTGAGCTCATTCTATCATATCGCTTGGTCTCATCTGTTCTGCCTTTCTAGACTCCTTCTAGGTCAGACAAGTTTTCCTGATCACAATAATTATAATTTCTTTTACTGTCGGAGAATTATTCAATGTGGCTGCCTCATAATAATGGTTAAATATGGATTAAAAAATTTGCATGCCCCCTAATGAACCACTATATATAAATTTGAAGTAGTTTTTTCTCATAAATCCAATGGTAAAACACTGTTAGCCACATTGGATAATTTCTCTTCATTGTGCAATGGGCTTCTATGTGATTCCAGATTTGTGACCTTCGATTATTCACCTGTGCTTACCACAAGGTTATAAAGATTATAATATACTAGGTCTGTGGCTGGTAATTTATTTCTGGTAGTTATACTTATATCTAAGATTATAAGCTATTACTATTAAGGAACGTGGCTTTAGGTAGCAATTAGCCATAGAGAAATTATTTGTGGAGAATTCATATCGAGGTTGAGAATTTGTATGGATGGCTGAGATATTTTAACTAAACATAAATTCCATTTTCATGATGGTAATGATATACTGGATCTGAGTGATTCTTTTTACATGTTGAAAAATCCAATTATTTAATTTAAACTTTCTTTACTTACTCATTGTGTCTTGATATGCTTGCAGCCATATATCGAGTTAAAAGCACCTGATGATCCTAGAAAGGAGACAACGAAACCTAGCAAACGTCAAAAGAAAACCCGCTAGGTATTAATATATTTAATAAGCATTTTAGGAATTGCTTAGATCATCATCTACTAAGCTTTTTGTAGCTTTTAGTCTCATATGGGGAATTATTTTTCCCCCTCTTTTCGTTTTATAAAATAATAACAGTAGGCGTTCAAGCTGAGGTTACGCCATATAATATTTCAATTGATAAAAGCCATAAGAATATTTAGATCACGTTTGATAACTTTATGGTTTTTGGTTTTTGAATATTAAGCTTATAAATACTACTTTTATTTTGTGAGTGTCTTTGTTTTGCTTTCTTGCTTTCTACATTTTACAAATATGTTCTAAATAGAATGGCCATCGTTCTTAAAACTTATCAAAGTGGAATGAGTTTACACCTGTGATTACTCAACAAACTCATGATGAATGCTACTTGGAATGTTAATGTTATAACGTACATGATGCATTTAACAACAGCTTTTCCCACTTTAGAAGACCATGACAATTGTTTCCAGTGCAAACATATTTCTTGAGTTAGCAATTCTATTACCTTCTACCATTTCTTAATCTTTTTTTTCCTCCCTCTCTTGCAGGCAATAAATATATTTGATACTGCTTACCTGACTTGCGAATCTGATGATTCTTCCGTTCTGCAAGGGAGGCCCATGCACAAAATTGATAATCTGCTATGAATAGGCTAATTACTCTATGGATCCATCAATTTGTACACTTAGTTACGAAAACAGTGAAGTATATAAAATATTTGTGTGCTGTATGTATTCATTTTGTGTGCGATGATATCACTACATAGCGGTAGGATTTATTTTTTTGTCAGCAAAAACAGGCTTACGGAATTTATTCGTTCACGACCTTTGAATGATGGACTTCATTTCCTTTTCTATACATTGCATTTAGCCTTTATTTGTTTGATTGAAACCATGTGAACCACCCATCTTTTTTTTTTTTTTAATATCCATGAGTATCTAAGTCAGCTTATGCGCAACTCGACTAATCTCACAGGACAACACTTTTGATCCTACAACATTTTCGTGTCAAAGAAACATTAAATCCTAGGTAGGTAACCATTATAGATTGAATCCATGACTCCTTAGCTATTTGACCTTCTTTTTATGTTTCTATTACCACTAGACTAATTCATGATGGTTGTGAACCACCAATCAATTGAATCAAAGACTATATGAATCAAAATCAAATTGAATCATTGGTAATAAAATACAAGAATAAGGAACAGGGGCACTATATGTAAATGGCAAAGTAAGTTGTCCTAGATTGAAAGAAAAAGAAGTGAAAATGTGGAGTACGATCATATTCTGTGGTAGGGTGTTATTATCTTACATTCTTCAAAATCCATTTTACATCAATTGTATCTCTCATGGTTTACCATACTTAAATTCTTCAATGTTTTCGCTGCTATGACTACTGTAGGGGTCACAAGAAACTCTCGTTGCTATAGTTATTCATGGCTGTAGGGTAAATGCTTTTTGCTAAGATGTGAAAATTTTAACAGTTTCCTCAGTTACAAAGTTTTAACCTATAACAAGTATTTAGGCTAGCTATTGAATATGGATGCCCACATTCTATGTAATGGACAACTTTCTGTGGCGGGAGCAGCAATTTGTCCTTCCATTGTAGTTTCAACTGATGGTCCGACTTCATGAACGAATTTGACAGATTCCGATAGCCGATTGAGTAGGTTCACGAGGGCAATTACTTCATTCCTTTGCAACTGCAACACAGGGAAATAAAATAGGTAAGATTTTGTTGGTCTATATCCGATCACTCAATGTCACGAGGCAGTTTCGGACATGCAGACAAAATTCGTCAAAAGAGAGGAAGAGAAAGTACAAATTAAAGGAGTATGAAGATAATACATCTACAAAAACAGTAGCATAGAGTAGTATGAAGATGATTCATCTAGAAATTCAAAAGACTACACGAGATAAGTTCAAATATGCCATGATTATGAATCTACTTTATTTTGTCACAGTAGGTTCCAAGCTCACATATGAGTTTTAAGTGCTTTAAAAGAATACTTGGACATGAAGAAACGAAAGTCTGATGAAGATATAGCTGCAGAGTTGGAATAATAGTTCAAAGATCCTTGGATGATAAAGAGTTTACGAGAATCAACAAACAATCACTCAAAAGTTTTAGGTTAGTTGTTAAGCTTTTATCATGCCAAATTCACAACAAAGAATTAAGGAATTCTCAGAACAAGAAACAAGATAAGAAGATATTGAAGTTGATAACTCAGAATTACTTACATCCAGACCCAAGTGTTCCTGATAATCATCACCAGAGAAGAGGATCTTCAATGCAGTACCGAGACCAAGAACCTGAAGCTTCCCCCAAAGACGACATTTCTCGCATCCGACACAATCCATCAGTGCACTGCATGACATAAAAGAAGAGAGTAACTACTTGCATAACATATCATCAAAGGATCAAAGGAAAAAGGGTGTGGCCTAAAAGAACAACCTGATGTTTCTGAATTGCTTTTGTATTTGCTGCTTCAATTCTGGTCCTTTTTGACCTTTCCATAACTTGGCTTCATCAAACGGAAGTGGGCAAGCCGCTTGTAATTTGGAATTGAAAAGCAGCTGTTTCATCAAGGATTGTGTCTTCAGGTCTTCATTCAAGTTACCAGTATCATATTCGGCATGCTCTAGGTACTCCGTAGCCTAGATGTATTTGCAATAAGAATGCAACCAACAGTGGACATATTAAAATTACAGAAGCAAAAACACAAACAATACCATTGATCAACCATTAAGAAAGAAATATATTGTTAGGACCACATTCAATTCCGTGTAAATAAAATAATGGCGGCAGAACAGAGTTGTTCCTACTCACTTTTGTCACAGCTCGGAGAACAAAGAGATATGTGAAGTACAGGTTTCTAACACGATCTGGATATCGTAGGACACGATCATACAACAAAGAAAGATTTTGACCCCACTGCAAAGAAAAGCAAAGAAAATCCTTCAAATTACTGGAGACTATAACCGAGCAGTTGAGAAGTTTGATGAAATGGAAACTGTACCAAATTTGTAGCCTCGTCAATCAGATAATCAGCAGCTATATGGACTGAAATAGAGGAATGCAGACCAGATATCATTTTGTATAATATTCTTTCCTCTTGGCATAACTCTTCTGATGGATCTGGAAAAAGAAAAGAAACAAAAAGACGTTAAAAAATCAAGACATGGAATAATGGAGATGTTCATGATATTTACCTACACCATAAAATGAATGCTATCATTTTTCTTTAATATGAGAACAACGGGATATGCAGCAATATAACATTAGAATTAAGATAGAGACCATGATTTTAAAATGATACAATGTTCATATAACTCCATTCAGAAAAGTCTTTTTAAAAATCTAGAAACCAAAAAATCATTACACCAAATACATCAAATTTTACAACCTTCCAGATAAATGTCAAATGAACGGAATATAAAAGCAAAAACTTTCAACAGGGTCGAAATGCCAAGTAAATTAAATTGAAACCAATCATCAACTAAGTAGGAGCGTCAATTTGTACCATAAGTTCGATAAGGGAACATATGAACACATTTTATAACCAATTCTTGAGAAATATCCACAGTAGCTCTAATTGGTGACCCCATATCTGTAAATTGCTACTCAAATATGGAAAAGAGAGATCATTGTGCAGTACTTTTAGCCGGCTTTTCTGCTATGGTGAGTTATCAGTTAGTATCAGTTCCAGGTTTCTTAGCCCCTAACTCTCTACTCTTCCACTTCAAAGATTCTGAGTTCATTTTTTCAGAATGTATGTTTGAGAGTGAATGATATTTACATAAATAACTGTGTACATTTAGAGGAAGCGAGAGACAGACAGACAGAGAGTGAGATGTTACATTTTGGGCAGTTCTCTGAATAGACAGCATCCCAAATCCTTCTAGCAGATGGACCAGTGTATCCAGTGTAGCGTTCAGGGTTCAGTTGAAGGTTTACATATGTCATCTCAGCTGGTAGAAATAAAAGAATTGGAAGCAAATAAGAGGCCAGACAACAGAATAACAAATGTTCTTACTGAAGCGTTGTATTTAATATAACACACCATTATCAGTCTCATCATCATTGGTCCAGGGGTTGTCTATTTCAGTCCAACCTTTGAAAGCCTTACGATCTAATGTACGATCCACCGTAGCTTGGGGCTTTCCCTCTTGACAAACAAAGGCTTCGGATGAAAGGATACGCGGCTTTTTAAATGATTCAGGAAACTCATTATCTGGACATTCACAAACACTACAATCTCGCAATCGGCACATACCATCATCAAGCCAGAAGGGACAATCACACCACAACTTAACCTGTGAATGATGATCATGCATTGGCAATAGGCATGTCAGTATGCTAGATATGCACAAAACAATAACTAAAACGAGTATATTACAATATGCGACGCAAATGTATTAAACAGAACAAGCTAAGCATCACATTGCTTCTCAAATTCAAAATTTCTCGTGTCCTGTCAAGTTCTTGTAGACTTGTAAATTACACAGCCAAAAGGAGCCTTATTCCTCAATCCCTCTCCTTACATATTGCGCATTCATTTCGTAGAGTAATACAGAAGAGTTTGTTTCTAATTGATGTTTAGATCCAAAATGCAACAAGAAATGTTATAGTATTAGTTCATCAAAATAAGCCAATTAAATTTAAACAAACCTTGAAATAGCGAAAGAATGGAGTTTTAACAAGCTCTTGAAGGGACGGATATAACACTTCCTCATTTAGTCGATCTACAGTCTCATAATCACAACAACAACCCTCCACCATACCGCTGTACTTAGGGGTATCCTGTGCATTAAGAATCAAACAAGTTAAATGGAAGATAGAAGATATCAATTCCATAACCCAAATCACAGAAACTAAAAATTGCATAAACTATCAACCAAACCAACATTCAAAACTATCCTGATTAATCAAACCCCAAATTTCAGCAGTAAAAAAGAGGAAGAGCCTTCAATTCAAAGAAGACTAAAAAAATGTAGTGAAATGCTTAGCTTAAACAAGAAGTATAAAGTGCGGTTGCCTTAATCTCTAAGTTTCTCATCAATCAGGCATAACCAAAGAGACAATTAAGGTTCTGAAAACGTACATTAGCACAATGACAAGGCTTATTGGTGCGGCCAAAGAGCGAAATCATAGGAGCGGTTCGAGAAGTCATAGCCACAGCAAGAAAAATGGCGATGAGAGCACCGCCCATCATCAAACCCCATCTGCATCTCGGACCCTTTACCCCAACCATCACTTCCGGCGATTGTACTCAAAGGGATCCTGTCTCCGGCGGCCGGAAAATGAGGGGAACAAAGAAAGAAGGATCTTGTAATTCTTGTCGGCGTTACGTGAAGACTTGGAGAAGAATGAAAAATGGGTCAATGACAAATTCTGAGACCGGTGGCCAAGAAATTGAAGGAGAAGACTGAAAAATCAAAAACGTGTGCAAAAATTCGATGGGCGGGCGGTTCTGTAAATGGTTTTTACTGTCTTCCAAATTGGAATTCAATGTTCAGAACTGTCCAATTATGGCAGAAACCTAATTTCTTCGGTGGAAATATTGGAATGGAAATTGGTGTATTTTTAAATTATTCGTTGAAGAAACACAATGGCTTCTAGCATAATAAGAATTTATATTCATTTAATTCGTAATGGTTAATAAAAGTAAATTAAATACATTATTAAAACATAAAGCTCGGCGATTTCCTCAAAAAGAAAAATAAATAAATAAATAAAGCTTATCGATTAAGATATCTATTCTTTACCTTTGGAAAAAAAAAAGAAGAGAGATATCTATTCTTTCTTTGGAAGTTTTAATCTCTATTTTAAATTTATTGTACTAAAAAAGACTAATTAAATTTCTAGAGTTAAAATTGTATGATTATCCATCTCTGAATTAATTTTAATTCAATGTTTTTAATTATTTATAATATATGACAAATTTATAATCCAAAAAAAGCGACATCAAATTCTTTTTATAAATAAATTAATTTTTAATATTTTTAATCTTAAAAAAATAATATTAAATCAAATAAAAGTATTATATAAAAGTGGATGAAAGTTTTTTTTTAGTATAATTAAGGTGGAAGGATTCGAATTATATACCTTTTGATCACTAATATAATATCAGTTAAGCTATACTTGCTGGGTAAAAATATAAATTTTTATAAAGATGAAAAAAATTGAATAAGTGAATATCATGTTTTTTTTAAATAATAATAAAACCTAAGAGATGACTGTTTCTAGTATTTAATTTCTTTTAAGTTGCAATTTTAGACATTTTTTTCCACATATAGCATCTTGTTTTGTTTTTGTTTTTAATAAGTATGATATTAGAGGGTTTTTTTTTAAAAAAAAAAAAAATAACAGTGTGGTATTTTTTATATAAAAAACAATATTTTTTCGGTTAAGTTGAAAAAAGTTATATATATAGAAGTAACGTTGGAATTCAAATTTACTTTTATATGGCGTTATCATTTCTTGCCCATTTTAGGTCTCTTAACCCAAATAATAATAATAATAATAATAATTATTATTATTAAAACAAAAATACAAAACAAAAAAGTAGTTCTAAGTCAGACAAGTTGCGTTGCCAACTAACAACTGCCAATCAAATTTCTTCTTCATTTTATTTGCCAATCAGATCTTGTAAACTTTACAAGAACCTGTCATATTTCTTGAATAAATAATTTGATGGGATCTAATTTTAATTATTATGCTCTAGTAATTACGTCTATTTTTTTTTTTAATTTTATTTTAAGTTGGATATTTAACTCTTTAAGTTTCACTTTAATAGGTAAATAACAATTTAGTTCTTCAATTTTAATTGATAATGATAATGATTTAGTCTATCTACTATCAAATTTGTAACCATTTAGGCTCTATTTGAGATTGTATTTGCAATCATAAAAAGTGATTTAGAGAAAATCTTAACAATTTAGTTCTTGAACTTTAATTGACAATGACAATGATTTAGTCTATATACTATCTAATTTGTAACAATTTAGACTCCATTTGAGATTGTATTTGCAATCATAAAAAGTGATTTAGAGGAAATCTTAACCGTCTATCATGTTTGGTAAAACAACTTATTTATTAATTTGTCAAAATCACTTTTAAATTTTAACTAACTTATAAAATCTTATAAATACCAGCTTTTAGATTGATGTATTTTATATTGATAAAAAAAAAAAATCTAAACTAGATCAATATATTTAGAAAGAATTTTCTGTTTATCTAAAGGTTTGAGGCAATGGTGGGGCCTATCCTATTACATAAGTTTGCATGTTATTAAAACACATGCCATATAATACAATATATAACACCTAGATATATGTATACAATAATGTATATACTAGGTCAAAATCAAATGTATAATTTAGACTTTAATATGTGAGGTTTTTTCAATTTGGTTTCTAATATTTTTATATTTTTCATTTACTCCTTTTATGTCATGTATTTGCAAAGTGTTCAAATTAAATGATACTCTATATCGTAATAATTTGATAACATACACATGACTTGAAAAAAAAAAAAACTCACTAATTCATTCAACTTTGCATGTGACAACTTAGGGCGTTCTTGGCATCCTCTCTCGTGTGTTCTTTGATCTATTCTATAAACAAAATAGTCCATGCTATATCAATTCGGGAGGAAACAACAATGTGGGGATTTGAACACATGATCCTCTCTGGACCACATGCTATAATACCATGTTAAATCACCGATTGACCCAAAAACTTAAGTTAATGGGTGAAGAAAAATTTAATATCATATAATCTAACAAAAATTACTTTTAAAAACTAAATAACAACACATGGAAAGAAACTAACCTTAGAAATGGTGATTATAAACTTGACTTTAAAAAACTAATTAAGACACACATTTGATAATGATATTGTTTTTAGTTTTCTACTTTTGAAAGTTATATATTTTTTTTCTCACTTTTTTTTAATTATAGTTTTCATATTTGTTAAAGAAATATTTGAATTTCTAGTCAAATTCTTTAAACAAAAAATAATTTTTTTGTAGTTTTCAAAACTAGTCTTAATTTTTTAAAACATCAAAGTGAATAACAAATATAGAAATTGATGAATGAAAAATAGTATTTATAAATTTATTTTTTCAAATAAACTATCAGTCTTAAAGAAATTATAAAGAATCTGATTACAACAAAAATCTTTATATAGAAGGGCAAAATTGAACTCTTAAAAGACAAGGAGCTGATTTGATAAAACAACCTAAAGAAAGCAATGGTGACAAAATTATATATTTACCCAAGAATTATTATATGCACAATTTAAATTTATACACCAAATCTCCGTGCCAGTCTCTAATCCGTATAGAAGGCAAAAACGATTATGGCATCTGTTAACAGTACGGCCAAGGAATGACGTTCTATTGTTTTTCCCATACTTTCTTCTTCCCATTTCACCCCAATCATATATTTTTTTATTTTTTATTTTCCCTACTTTTTCATACAATTATATACCCATTTTGCATTTTAATAAACATATATGATATATAAGAAAATAATTTCCCTTTTCCAAAATTCCTTCCTTCATATCATTTTCCATCTTCACACAGTAAAAAAAAATTGATACCCAGAGATCTCAAAATACCTCCATTATTATTCTTCATATATACCTATCCATTTTTCAACATCACACATAAAGACATAAATACCCTTTTCATTTTTCTTTTCTTTTCATATATCTATATATTTAATACCTTAACAAGGGTTTAGTACTAAATGCATTTCCCCCTTAATTCGAAACATTTAGAGAAAAGTAGAGGTTAAAAAAAAAAATCATTTAATACTTAATCTATATTAAACTATGTTCTTGAAGAAAGAAATTAAAATTTGCAAGAACGTAGTATCTTTGCATTACAAATATGTAAAGTGGGTATTCAAACTTCACCTCTTCTATGAAAACTTAATTAATGATTTCTAAAATTATATATTCAACGTGAAAATTTGAACCTTCGACTTGTATCATCAGAGCCAGAGAGCTCCGGCTTGTTTGAGGAGGGGAATGAGGGAGCCATTGATGTGAGACGACATGAGAGTTTCGAGGCCACCGAGGAACTTGCCACCGACGAAGACGGCGGGGATGGGGTGAGGCTGGTGGGGGAGGAAGTGGTGGAGAACGGCTTGAATATCGTCGGCGGAAGAATGGGAAAGATGGTCAAGCTCGATGACGGTTGGACCAACACCAAGGCCGAAGAGGAGGCGCTTGACGACGGTGCACATGCAGCAGCCGCTGATGCTGAAAATAACCACCGCATTGCACTCCGCCAGCTGCCGGACCACCTCGAATGGTCGGTGGTTGCCTAATTCCATTTCCATTGTTTCTAAGTTTTGAAAAGAGATTAAACCAAAGAAACCGCTTTGATTTTTTTTCTCTCTCTCTCTTTCTATAATATTTTTCTTGATTTTCTGTGAGTGCTGATTCTCTGGTTTTATGGTGTTCTGAAACTGTTAATTGAGTGTACGGACTCCGACATTTTTTTTTGCTACGGCGCGTGCTTCTGTTGGACGTGATTGTATAAATGTATTATTTATGTTTGTTTTTTTTATTATTTTATTTTGAATGGAATATATTTATATATTTTTGGTACTTGTACTTCTACTAGCTACTTCATGGTTCCATCCCTTATTACTTCACATGGATAATAATTTATTTTGTAGTTTAAAATTGGTATGGATTTAGTTCTTAATAGTAAAAAACGTTATTTAAGATTCAATGTGTGGATTCAAGGATTAAAATACATGTTCTTCTTATAAAAATCATCCACCAATATCTTTTATAAATTTTGTAAAATATTATAAAATATCATCTATTTAATTCAATACGAATTGAAATATTAATAAGAATATTTATAACTTAGTTTGGAAGTAAACCATAACTCATGCTCCATTTGCTAACTATTTCATTTTTTTGTTTTGAATTTTTTAAATTTCTCTCAACTTCTTACAATGGTTTGCATATTTATTAAATACAAGAGCTCAATTATTAGCCAAATTTTAAAAACAAAAAACTAAACTTTTAAAAACTTTCTTTTTTAGTTCTTAAACTTTGGCTTAATTTATGAAAAAACATTGGTAAAAAGTATATAACAAATTAAGGAATTTAAACCTGGAAGGAATATTTATAAATTTTATTTTAAAAAACTAAAAACTAAATAGTTATCCATCAAAGTCTTAATTATTAATTGACACATAATTTGAATGACATTTTTTATGATAGAAACTAAATTATACGGTTGTCTAAAGAATTAAATTGATATTACGGATTTAAAATTTTTCACGCCATGCAAACTAAACTACATGAACTAACTATTACTTCAAGCAAAGTAAGACATTAAAATTAAACTTTTTTTTTAGCTTTCTTTAACATAAATTAATTTTCAAAATATCTTTTTAACTGCATATAAGCCATAGGTCTCTTGCATGATGAGTAATTCCTTAATTTCATCTATTATTTTTTTGAGAAAAAAAAATTGGCAACTCATCCTTAAATTATTGTTTTTAAATGTGAGAGGTAAGTTATTCATCTTCTAAAATTAAAAAATCCGATTAACAAATATTTTTTTAATAACATGATCAATATGTTATTCATGTTATTAAAAAAAAAGTTCAAATATGTTAATAAAGTAAAAATTGTTGATTAAAATATGAATTAAGAGATAAATTTAAAATTTTAAAAATGAAAAAGAATAATCAAAATTTGAAAATGACTTAAGGAATGATAATGGAGGGTATTTTGAGGGGTTTTGAAATTTCCATTTTCATCCATTTCACTTTTGTACTTGTGTGTGTTTGCTTTTGCTTTCATACATCTCCTTTACGCTTTTTATATATACTGATTTTTCATTGACCTAAAAGTTGGTTTTGTTTTGTTTTGAAATAAATAAATTTAAAAAAAAATGTAAATTTTTATTTAGAGGAAAAAAAAAGAAAAAAAGAAAAAGAAAAAGCATGCCAAAGTAAAAGGAGAAGAAGAAACTGAAAGCGAGAGGTTTGCAGTCAGCGGTCAAAGTTTGGACTCTAACGGATTCGTCATACAAATTTAACTGCCTATGCATCTGACCCTGGGACCCACTATTCTTTTTTTTTTTCTTTTTTTTCCTTCTAATTAATTAAATTTAAGTTCGAATTCTTTTAAAGTTTATGAGAAGTATAATCATTTTTACCTTAAACCAGTTCCTTAAGTTATGTATTGATAACGTTTATGTTTTTTTTTTTTTTCTTGCTTTATGTTTCCAATACAAAAAAAATCAGGTTTGCATTTGGTGAAGGATATATATATATATATATATATAGAGAGAGAGAGAGACTATTTATGGTTTTTTTTTTGTTCTAAATCTAGATTAAAAAAAACTATATTAAAAGGTAACACGAAAAAAAAAGTCATTGTAATTTGTCATATACTCTAAATTAAATGTATAAATTTCGTAGCTAAAGCACAAGTAGTAGGTTAAAAGTGTCGAGTCTGGAGAGTTGCTTGGTATGTTGTTATTTATCATGTTTGGTATGAGAGTAATATGTGTGTCCATAGTGTTACATTGCGCCCTCCTTAGGTGATTAGTTTGGTTGTTCAATCTAAAGTTTTTATTGTTTGTTCTAAGTGGCTTTGGGTTTCTCTTGCGAGGTCTCAAAATGGCTCCCCCCCTTAGGACTTTTTCCTTTGAGTTGTCTATTTTATTGTTGTGTTTGGTTGGTTTTGAGCTCTGTTTGTTTTTTTTTTTTTTGTTGTTTTTGTTTGTGCTTTTGACCTTGGTATGTGAGGTCTCTTCCCTTTAACAATTCAATACCTTTTGGAAAAAAAAAAAAAGTGTCTTATACTTGTTTTTAGACCTTTATTATGCATTATGGAAGTAAAAAATAATAAAATAATACTTTTATTTATGTTTTAAGAAAATGGAAAACATAAATAAGAAAAAAAAATCTTTGTTTTTCTAAAACTTTACATAATTTTGAATTTCTTTTAAGAAATAGCCAATAAAAAAAATACTTTGGTGCATTTCAAGCGTTTCTCATCTTTGCTTAACTCACTCAACCATTCAATCACACTTTGTCCCTTTGCAAACTTTTTTTTATTAATACTTTTTAATTTATTTTTCTATGTGATTGGATGAAGTGGTAAGAAGATGGATATAGAGTCCAAGTTGCACAAAGTATTACTTGCTAACAAATGTTAACAAACACTTATGTATACTTCTCAATAATTGGAAACAAGAAACACTTGTTTACTAAAATTAAATATTATTAAAAGTACGAGAATTTAAATTGGACAATTAAAAATATAAGGACAAAAGTTGAACAAACTTCATGGCATGGGGACCAAGACGGTATTTTAACCTTTTTTTTTTCTTTTAGTTACTTAAGTTTGATTTTTTTTTTTTAAAGTTTATGAACAAAAATTATCATTTTTACCTTAAACCCCTTAAGTAGTGTATTGGTATGTTTATGTGTTTATGTTTCTTTGTTTTCATTTTTCTAATAAAAAAATTAGAATTACATTTGGTAACTGATATTTGTTTGTTGTTTATATGTTGTAACTATTTTTGGTTCCCCTATTCTAATTTTAGATTAAAGTGTACAAAAAATAACAAAAATAAAAAACATTGTAGATATATATTTTTAAATTAAGATAAAATATGTTATGTTATGCTGTATATATAGGAAATGTTATGTTATGTTTGTTTGTAGACATCTATTATACATCATATAAGTAAAATAATAATAATAAACTCTTTTATTTATGTATTAAAAACGGAAAACATAATCTATGTGTGTGTGATTGTATTGTTTCTAAAATTCTACATAATTTTGAAAATATTTGTATTTGGAAAAAACAAAAAGAAAAAAGCCAAACTACTACTAAAATAATAATAATAATAACAAACACTTCTATTTTTGGGAAGCAAGTAACATTTAGAGTTAGTTTGGTAAAGAACTTGAAAACATAAATTTAAAATGAAGGGATTCAATGAAAACGTTGTATTTCTTATTTTTAGATATTTGTGTTTAGTAGTAAATTTAAAAATTGAATTATAATTTAAACAATGGTTTAAAATGTATTTGATATTATATATTTATAAATCATAAAACTAATTGTAGTTATCCATTAATATTTGGTTGAAAACAAACTATTATTAATGTAATTATGAATGCGATTTATATAAAAAAGTGTATAATTACTATTTTGTAATATTATACAATTTATTATAGATTATATAATACATATTATATTTTTTAGAAAATATAATGAATTTAATTTATAACGTGACATATGGTATTTTTAAATATTTTTTTTATCTAAAAATAATTTATTTTCTCAAGTCAATACAATTAGACTCTAAAAATTTAAACAAATTCACTAATTTCAATAAAAGATAAGCTGTACACTAACTTAAGTACTTTAACCAAAGCACATGCACAATTCAATCATACAAGAAATTTGATAAATTTGACAAATTTCATAAAAATTAGTTCCAATGTCCAATAAATTATAAGTTATATGCGTTTTATAATTTATTAAATGCATTATGACAATATTTCCTAAGGACTTTTGAATAAATTTATTAAAGAAGTTAAAATTCCAACCATTTTAAAGTTGAGACTCTAACAATTATCTTAGTTTAAACATTCGAAGTCATATAATATAATGAATAAAATTTGATACAACTAATGAGCATTGTGCTAATCATAATACTAAATAAAAGTAATTTAATTTTTTTTGGAAAAAATGTGGGAAATGGAGAGAAACGACGTCGTTAAAGCATTGCCCAAGAAAAGGGGGGCAAGATTTTATGGAAAAGGACAGAAGTGAATAAAACGAAAGAAAGGAAGGAAAGAAAAATGGGAAATGTGATGCCGATAACCCGACAAAGAACGACTGAAACGCCGTCATTTGACGGTCAGCCTTGTCCATTGTCCTTTTCTTCTCGAGGACTGTGACGCCGTCAGATCCGACCATCTTTTTACTTTCTATCAAAATGTTATGTTAATTGCAGTCTAGTCCTCTTTTTTTACACTATATTCCATCCTTCCACTTTTTTATTCTCCCCTCACCTTCGAGGGTACGCAGGCAACAAGTAACTAAATATAGTGAAATTTTAGTCTCTTTAACAAAAAAAAATTAATAATAATAATTATTATTATTATGACCATTATTCGTCCCATTTGATTCATTTTGATTGCTATTACTAGATGGATGAAAACTATTATAAATAAATTATGAGAAAAAAATCACAATTTTTAAAAATAAATAACTAAAAGTAAAATTGTTTTTAAACCAAGTAATCGATAGTGGAAAATTAAAATTCGACATCCATCCCTCTTAATCCACGGAGAAATTATAAGAAATGTCTATTGAGATATGCCTAAACTGTCACTAATATGTTAGAAACATAATATTAAATTTCTATCGATATTTCCACGTTTCCATGGGTTCGATATCGATATGAAGGGTGAATCGATATTTCTATTATATCGTAGAAAAATTTATTAAACACAAAAAAATAAGCAACAAAATACCACTAATATAAATATAATATTAATAGTAGACATATTTACTTATTTGAAAATAATAAAATGTTAATTTACTAATTTAAATTTATTTTTTTTATTTTTTTGTTTTTATTATTTTTCTAGAAATATCTATCGAAATTGATATTTTATCGATATTTCCATCGAAATTTTCGTAAAATTAAGATCTCGATATTTTCATCGACATCGATACTTTAAACCTTGGTTAGAAGTAAGAGATTTCTAGTTAATAGAGGTACTCTTTAAACTTATTTTACAAAATAAAGGACTCTTTAAACTTATTTCACAAAATTTAAGGACTAAAAATGTTTATTAAAAAAATTAAGGACTAAAGTGAAAATTTAGAGACTAAAAAGATAATTTTATTATTATTTTTAAAAAAAAAAAGAAAGAAAGAAAGTAGCATTTGTCCTGTCATATTAAACTCATTTACACTCTATTCCTTCAAACTTTTTGGACCTAAATTACAAGATGATATTTACAATTTTGGATTTGGTTTCAGCCCATAACCAAACACTGCAAAGTTTTTAAATTTTACAATCAACGATTTACATTGAGTTGCACATTAGAGATTCTTACTCTTAGTACAATTGGAACCCACTAAGGGCGATAGAGATTACTTTTATGCCATATGCCTTTTGCCCTCTGCACTGACATCGGAGTAGAAAAAGATAACGAACATACCATATATGCTCTTGATGTTGAATCTGAATCCTTTGAAGAATCTGTTGTCGACCATCAACTTCCCCTCACTCCTACAATAAGACTTATATTCAACCATTAAATGTTACCATTTATGCAATGGTTTTCATAGATGGGGAGATTCGAGCTTGGAAGATGCGTAGGAAAGATGATTGGATTACAGACTTTGTTGTTCATGACATACCAAATGATAAGAAATTTGTCCTCGTTAAAGTCTCTCAAGAGGGAGAGATATTGTTTATTGTTGAGGATGATCTATTTGTCTAAATAAAAATGGAAGGAAGAAAAAAATAAAGACATTCCAAAGAGTTATAGGGATTTCTCATATTGAATCCATTTATTTAGAAGAATGCTACAGTTTATTTTATTTTATTTAAGTGGAGAAGGTTGGTATTTATTTATTTATTTATTTATTGTCTTTTGTTTTGAGAAATTATGTTGTGCGTATTACGCGGTTGTATATTAAATATCGTTTGACTGATGATTATACAAATAAGCAACTAATAGTTGGTTTATAAAAAAAAATGGGGAAAGGAAAAATCTTTTGACTATTAGCAGGGCATTCGACTAATAATATATTTATATTATTACCCTAGCTTCCTAATTGAAGTTTTTTTTAATGAAAACTTACAAGTAATTAATAATATACCACAAATTATCCAAACTTTCTAGTAATTAAGAAGCGTATAATTAAGAAAACTCTTATTGAGAACTCACCCAGGAAGAACGGATAATTCTACCTTTTACCTATTCGTGTAATCACAACAACTGCATAGGTTCGTGCAAGGTTGATTATGGCTGTAGCATGAGCAATAGACATTTGCGCACTTAGCATTTTTCACAATGACAAAAAATAATCCGCCATTACATCGGGGCCATCAGGGTTGTCTTCAAGCGCAGCCGCAGCCGCAACAATCCTGCCATAATGCGCCCCAGAACGCGTGGCAGCAGTGGGAGGAGGAGGCAGATAAGATGCCGGAGTCACCACAAATGCAGGCGCCGGAGGTTCCACTAGTGCGACCCCAGAGTAGGCTGTGCTGCGCGAACCATCATCTATAATCGAAACATAAACAAAAAAATGACGATGATAGTGACGATACACTAAGATTAGTGAAAGTAATACAATCACCATCACTGGCACCTCCATTGATGAAGAAACGAACTGAGGAAGAAGGAGAGAAACTTTAATGCGCCCCATAACCGACCCGATTTTGGCAGCTAGGGCTTTTTTTATAATTATTTTTAAACTATAAAATAAAGAAAAAAGTAAGTAAAAAAACAAGAAACAAAAAACATAAATAGTGTACACCCGAGCTCAACAACTTAGTGTACACCCGAGCTCAACAACTCACTTTTGATCTTGCTAACTTGCCTTCCTTTGTGGATGTTACCATTGAGGTTGAAAAAATGGCGGAATGAATTGAAAAGTTGACACAACAATGTAGGGGCTTGAACCAGGACAGAAGCAACCCGTTCTGGTATCATCTAAATCACTAATTGACCCAAAAGCTTAAATTGATGGGTGAAGGCATATTTATTTAATATCATCTAACAAAAAGCTTCATCGAGAAGTCCATGATCATTTAGAGAAAGCCACTTTGTCTTATGAAGAAGCTAAATATGAGTCTAGAAGAGAAGTTAATTTTGAATAAAGAGACCTTGTGATGTATTTAGTTTGTCCAGTCGAGTATTCATCTCTTTGATTGTCTCCTCCACAGCCAACAAACGAGTTGTTGATGATGTTCTCACAGAAATAATTTTAACCTAATTGGGAAGGTCCTCTATGTTCTTTCCCTTGCCGGTGTTGACAACTAGCCAGCACAGGCCACAGTAAGTCATGATGCTACAGGTAATTCCCTCCGATGGGAAGATAAAAGATAGACATAACAGACGCCAACAGACATATCAAAGGGAACCAAGATCATTGCAATTATATACACCATATCAAAGGGAAGCAGATTGGTAAACAAGATAATTGTAATTATATACACCATTGGTAGAGAAAGATAATAGAATGAAGAGCTAAGATAACGAAGAGAAAAAAA
Source organism: Lagenaria siceraria (assembly GCA_002890555.2). Classification (NCBI taxonomy): domain Eukaryota; kingdom Viridiplantae; phylum Streptophyta; class Magnoliopsida; order Cucurbitales; family Cucurbitaceae; genus Lagenaria; species Lagenaria siceraria. The sequence goes on from CM016485.1 coordinate 1,292,827, forward strand.
TCTGGTATAGCAAAAGAAACTATCGCTTTAATGCACTCCATTTTCCTAACAGTCTAGGGCAAAATACCAGATATCCTAACTTTAACGTGGAGCAAAATATATGCAAGAATTATGCTATCAACTGCCACTGAAAAACAGCCTAACGATTATAGTGGTTATCAATATTCAAGAATGTACAAAAACAACTTATCTTGCACTAAGAACTACATACAAAAGGGTAGAAAAATCCCAACGGAGTAAGCTGTGCACAAAAGAGAATAGGGGAGAGGAATCGAATGACATAAGAAAACTCTTATTGAGAACTCACTTAGCAAGAACTGATAATTCTACCTTATACCTGTTCGTGCAATCACAACAACTGCATGTTGATTATGCAGGTAGCATGAGCAATAGCCATTTACGCACTTGCAATTTTCATAATGTCGAAGAATAATTGTGGTTGTACCTTGAATGACCACCATTACATCGGGGTCATCAAGGTTGTCTTCAAGCGCAGCCGCAACAATCCTGCCATAATACACTCCAGAATGCACGGCAACAACGGGAGGATGAGGCAGATCAGATGTCGGAGTCACCACAGGTGCAGGCGCCGGAGTTGTCATAGGTGCAGACGTCGAAGTAGGCTGTGCTGCGGGAACCATCATCAATAATCGGAACATAAACAAAAAAATGACTGTGATAGTGACGATCACTAACACTAAGATTAGTGAAAGTAATACAATCACCATCACTGGCACCTCCATTGATGAAGAAACAAAGAGAGGAAGAAGGAGAGAAACTTTTGTGGGCTGAGATGTAATTACTTTTCTGTTTTGAATTAAAATACAGCCCCCTCGTTTGTTGGTAGCAGGCGCTCCCCATAATCGACTCGATTTTGGCTTCAACAAGCTTCATCGATAAGTCCATTATCATTTGGAGAAGAGCACTTTATCTTATAAAGAAGCTAAAGATAAGTCTAGAAGAGAAGTTAATTTTGAAGGAGACCTTATGATGTATTTAGTTTGTCCAGTCGAGTATTCATCTCTTCGATTGTCTCCTCTACAACCAACAAACGAGTTGCTGAGTAAAGCCAATCAGAATGAATATAAGGGCAGGACATAACTAAATGGTTTCTAAACTAGAGGTTTGTTGATGAAAAGTCAAAAAGCATTCTCAAAGTTGCACTATAAACTAGCCAGCATAGGCCACAGTAAGTCAAGATAAAAGATAGACATAACAGAGGCTAGTAGACATATCAAAGGGAACCAAGATCATTGTAATTATATACACCATTGCTAAAGGAAGATAATAGAATGAAAAGCTAAGATAACAAAGAGAAAAGAATCCGGTATAGCACAAGAAACTATCGCTTTAATGCACTTCATTTTCCTAATAGTTTAGGGCAAAATAACAGGTATCCTAACTTTAACATGGAGCAAAACATATGCAAGAATTATGCTATCAACTGCCACTGAAAAACAGCCTAACGATTATAGTGATTATCAATAAAGAGGGTGGAAAAATCTCAACGGAGTAAGTTGTGCACAGAAGAGAACATGAGAGAGGAACCGAATGACATAAGAAAACTCTTATTGAGAACTCACTTAGCAAGAACGGATAATTTTACCTTCTACCTATTCATGTAATCACAACAACTGCATAGATTCGTGCAAGATTGATTATGGCTGTAGCATGAGCAATAGGCATTTGCGCATTTGCGCACTTGCATTTTTCACCATGACAAAAAATAACTATGGCTGTACCTTAGATGGTCGCCATTACATCGAGGTCAGGTTTTCTTCAAGCGCAGCCGCAGCGGCCGCAAAAATCCTACCATAATACGCCCCAGAACGCGTGGTGTCACAATCGTACTTGAAGTAAGTAGATTGTGACCCCACTAGCAGTGGGGCGGATAGTGCAAGTGGCGACATGGGAGTGTCGACACATCAGGCAAAGACAGAGGGCCGAGAGAAGTGTCATGATGCGACCGAGGAGGACGGTGCATCATCCAACACACCAAGATAAGTGAGCAACCATGTCAGGTTGAGCATTAAGCAAGAACAAGCATCAGTGCCATTGGCAGTGTTAGTGACAAGCTCAGTGGGGGCCAGATGGGGCCCGGGCTGTTTCCTCAAAAGAAGGAGTTCTGCCGCGAGTTTGGACGAGCGGCTCTAGAGTTAGACCCATATTGATGGAATATGGAAGCACGTCGAATTTCATGTCAATCAAAGTTCAGACGTGCGCTCTACAAAACTTGTGACGAGGTAGCATTATCAACGTGCAAGGGTGCCAAGGTGAAAAATGCTCAGAATATACTATAAGGGGAGGCATGGTGTCAGCTCTCCACCACCCCTGGGCCTGATGGCTTAAGCGAGCTACCCTATGACACATACATGTGTCATGGCGTGGGCGAGCGTTGCGAGACAAGAGTCTCGGGCGTCTTTCATTGAGAATGGGATCTCATGAACAGTGTCAGACGGCACAGGTGTGCCGACATTGCGCCTTCTTCCATGGGCCAGAGGTTCGATATAGCACCCGCTATGCCGTTTTATCTCAGCAAATGATTTAGCATGGACACGGGAGGGTTCATGCCTCGATATGTCGGATGGATGGATGTACGGGTAGTCCTGATGTTGGAAAAATGTTCATGGGTTAGTCGTGACGATTCTTGACAAGTAGACCCGAGTAAGAGAAAGGAAGCTAATAACCTTAGCCTCATGAGAGGCAAGGTCGAGCTGCAAGACTTGGCCTAGATTAAAGGCAAGTCAGATGGAGTCGCGTGATGAGGGAAAAATACACGTACAGGCTGTATGGCCGAATGAAGTTCAGTTCCGCATGAGTTCAATTCGGTTGAGGAGGTCCGATGAAGCTTCAAAAAGAATGGGGAAAAGAATATTGGGGCTTGAGTTGCCCTGAAGGCTGACCATGTACGTATGCATGTCATGGTGTCGCACGGTTGGAGAAGCCCGACCGTGACACGTGGCAGCAGCGGGAGGATGAGGAACTAAATTACAAGGTGATTTTTACAATTTTGGATTTGGTTTCAGCCCTACAACCAAACGCTACAAAGTTTTTAAATTTTACGATTTACATTGGGTTGCACATCAGAGGTTCTTACTCTTGGTACAACTGAAACCCATCAAGGGTGATGGAGATTAGTTTTTTGCCATATGCCTTTTGCCCTCTACACATGTTTACTTTGATGGAGTCGTATATTGGATCGGAGTAGAAAAAAATGATGAATATGCCATATATGCTCTTGATGTTGAATCTGAATCCTTTGAAGAATCTGTTGTCGACTTGCAACTTCCCCTTTTCCACTCCTACATTAAGGCTTATATTTAGCCATTAAATGGTACTGTTTACGCAATGGTTTTCTTGGAAGATGTGTGAGAAAGATGATTGGATTACCGACTTTGTTATTCATGACATACCAAATGATAAGAAATTTACCATAGTTGAAGTCTCTGAAGAGGGAGAGATATTTTAAGGAAGAAAAAAATAAAACATTCCAAAGAGTTACATGATTTATCGTATTCCATCCATTTATTTAGGAGAAGAGAAATTATGTTATGTATTACTAGTTTGTTTATTATATTAAAATAATATCGTTTTCAAATTCAATTTGTTCTTTCTGTTTGATTGATGGATGATTAGTAGCTAATAGGATGGTTTATAAAAAGAATAGGAAAAGGAAAAACATATATATATATATATATTTATTTATTTATTTATTTTAGGAATACATCATTAAATGGTTGATTTATTTATTAATTTTATAAACTACGTAGTACTAGAAATTTCGCTGCCTCCCCAATCGGTAAATGCAATGAGCAACAACAATAATATTTCATTTGACAATTATTTGATTGTCTATGATTTTTTTTTTAAAATTAAGCCTATAGACACTCTTGAATTTCTATCAATATTTTTAAAAATTTTGAAATTTTGTTTATTTGCATGTGGCCGATATTTTTTTAAAAAAATGATTTTTTTTTTTTTAAGAGGGGAGGTATAAGATTAAATGTGGTCTAAAATATTAAAAGAAAATAAGCACAATTTTAAAAAACAAAATACTAAAACCAAAGATTACCATAAGTAACCAAACGGCCCATAGTAATTTATACCAATTGTAGGTTTGAATCTCAACTCCGGGTTAGAACTGGAAAAAAAAATTACCATATAGTGAAATAGTAAATTAAAGAGGTAAATTTCAACGGTTTGAAATCATACTTTTAACATAATTAAACAACTAAATCAACCAGCGTATTAAACCAATAATGGGAAGAAAGAAAAAAAAATAGTTAATGTACAATTTATACACAAAAAGAAAAAGGGGAAAATTAGAGGGTACAAAGGGCATAAAAAACTAAAAAAGCATTGACATAAGAAGTGAAATGATTTTTTTCTTCTTCTTTCTTTTTTTTTTTTTTTCCTTTTTTTTCTTTTACTTTCCAATGAAAAAAAAAAAAACCAATTCCAAAAGCAGATTAAAGAAATAAAATAAAAAGTGGAGGAAGGTCTAGTTCTTAGTCTAGGGCAAAACTAAAGAAGCCAAAAATACGGTGAAAATAATCGCACCAACGGGAACGGAGGGCGGCGAGTTTGATCCTAAGCCTCTCCCAGAATCCGACGAAACAGCTCTCATTCCGGCTGACCAAAATCGCCGCCGATTGAAGATACGCCGACGCAGCTCTTTTCACTAGCTCGTTTCGGATCGAAATATTTGACGAATTGAACTCATTGAACTCATTTACGCCGCTGTACGACGGCGAGTTCAGTAGAATGTCCTTCAAGCTAGTGTATCGGAGGTCATCGCCGGGATCAGAATCTCGGGCGCTGGAGGAATAACGGGACAGTTTGAAAGAAGGTATGTTCTGAAGCTTATGAGGGTCTTCCATTGTTAGATATATCGGAAACTTCCACAGGGAAATGGGATTGTAGCCATTAAAGGGGATTTTAGGGTTTTGGACCCAAATTTTTTTCCCTTTTTCCTTTTTGGTTAAGAGTTTGGGGAATTTGATTTTGATTCTGTTGGAATTTTGGGTCGTAATTTGTTAATGGTTTAGAGAGAAATGGGTTGATTTTGTTGAAAGTTCCTTGGAATTAGGAGATTGACTTGGCCAATTGAGGCCATGGATGATTTGAGAGTTTATGGTATTCATTAAGGTGCGGCCAAAAACAGATAATTTTCTGCACTATCAAATGAATGATTCAATTCTTTCATACAAATTCTTCCAATTCTTTTTCACATTTCTTTTCCTAATAATTTTCAGTCTGTTGTTTTTGTTTTACTTTTCTACCACTGATGTGAAGATTTTGGTTGTGAATTTAGTGTAGGGAAGTAAAATAAGAGACTCACAATAATTAAAAAATGAAGAAGAAAAAAAAGAAAAAACTACTTAAGAATTTGTGGATACAATGCTTGATTCACATTTTCAACTTATGGTTTTGATAACCTTTTTATACTAATAAAATATTACTATCAAAAGATTATTAGCCTTTTCAATAGAGGAATACAACTAAATTATAAAATATATCTGATTCTATATTATAATTAAGGCGTAATTAATGTTTCAATTTAGTCTCTAATATGTTTTAATTTAGTTGAACCTTTTAATATAGTCCCTTATAGTTGGTGAAAGCTATAATTAGTTGATTATAAACTTGCATGTTATAATGCTTAGTAAATTGGTGGAATTTTAATAGAGATAAAATTGTATCATTGAATTGAACTCGAAATTCCTAGGAATTTCTTACAAGTTTGGAGAAAAGGAACTCAGCTTTTCTATAAATAAACAATTAATTAATTATTAGAATTTTGAATGAGGATTTACAAACTTTCCTTCTTTTAGATGTCAACTTTCCTCTAAATTTATACTATAACACTTTTTATCATGTAGATTTATCATAAAACAATTTTAAATATCTTAAAATACTAGACTAAATCGAAAATTTTAAATAAATAAATAATAACTTGAAATTAAACTTGATGCACTAAAGCATATACATTTAATCTACAATACATGTTTCTTGTTTCTTTTTCTCCTGAAGCAAATAACAACAAGAATAGCTAATTAAATAAATAAATAAATTTGTTAATGTTCATTTAACTCCAACATTGTCTTTAGAATTATCAAATTACTGAGAAAATTGCATTTTCTATTTGAAAATTTATTTGACAATTCTAAAATCACTCTTTTCAAATCAAACATAAAAAATAAAAATAAAAAAATTAGTCTTTATAATTTTTCAATAACTTTTTATCATCTATTAACATTTTCACTCTAAATTTTAGAAACATATTCATATCTTGTCCCTGGAGCCCATCTCACAATACATCCCCTCCCTCCTTCCTCCAACCATCTCTCTAAATCTTTAGACAATACTTTGAAATGATCCATTTCGAGCCATGTACAATTATGACATCTTAAACGAACTCTCGTCAGGCCATAGAACTATGTACTTAGATGGATGATGCAATCTTGTCAAATGTCCATATTGTACGCTCTAAAGAGTTAAGTATATGCAATAAGCATTTTAATGCAAGTGGTGATAGAACTCACTAGTCTAGGCAATTCCCGCTGTATGATGCATTTAAGCTACAAAATACTTTGACTTTTTATTATACAAAAATTATGGATAAATATATGCATAGACAAAGACAGTCCAAGAAACGCCTTCAAACTACATTTAAAAGTTTTCAGCAATGTTTGTATTTTGTATGGCATTCGAGCATTGGGAGAACCGGGTTCGAAAACTAACCAGTCAGTCACATCGTAGTTTGTCAAAATCATAAATGTAACTGCCTAAATAAAAGACAGATCAATAACTTTCCTTCAATGATGTGACTTGTGTTGGAAGAATATTGAGAAGAACCTGAGGAATTGCAACCGAAAGAGCAACTGCAACAACTTTCCTGTTATTATTTGCCAAAAACAATTTATCAGGTTCCACTTCTTTCTTCCAAATAAACCTCAATGGGGTTATGCTTTTGGGCACAGCATCAAGAAGTTCACAAAAATAACCTTCTAGCCTTGGCTCCGATCTGATTATTGATTGATTCAAGCAATGTGCTCTGCCAAAGTAAGAATTTTTACGTGCTTTTTCTTCCTGAGTTCATGAGGAACTGGGCCGAACACTCTTGTCCCAATAGGCTGGCCTTGCTTATCTACGAGTACAACAGCATTATCATCAAACTTGACCTCACTCCCATCACATCGACCTCTTTGCATTGCAGCTCGCACAACCACACCATATACAACCTTTCCTTTCTTTACTTTTCCATTAGGATGGGCTTCTTTCACTGATGCGACAATAGTGTCTCCTAGTCGTGCTCCTTTCTTTCCCTTCAAAGATTGTATGCACATCACCTTTTTTGCCCCTGAATTGTCCACTACTTTTAGCACAGTTCTCATCTGTATGAAAGTTCTTTGTTGCTGCAAAATATGGCAATACACAAGGTCATATCAGAAGTTGATAGTAGTATATCGATGTTTCGTCAGCATTTTATGCCGCTTGCAATGATTTAATAAAATCAACATTTCTCTCCAAATTATTTTATGCCCTCTTAAAATTTACTGATTAACCCTTTCTTCATTTCAGTAGCTCTTCAAGGTATTGATAATTATACGTCGATGTCCAGAAAATTGCCATCATCAAATTTAAGCATGGACATTGTGCACAAGCAAAGCACAAATTTAGTTTACAAACACTGAGCTTCTGTTTCTATTCCAGAAGATCACTTGCAAAAACTAAATCCACATTATCCAAACAAGCCTCATAATGAAATTCTCCGAGTTCTGCAAAAATGCTCTGTTTCTAGATACCTATTTTATAGCCATACTCTCCCCTAAATAGTAATCTATATACAAGTAGTGGCAAAGGCATGAAAAATTTAATTCCTCTGTTTCCTTACCCTCCATGTTCATCCATATGAAAAAATTACAAAGGCATTCTCTATTTAGACTCTCTTTTTAGGGTTCAAAGTCAGATGGGTAGACTAAAATTTCGGAGAAGTAGACCTGCGAGATGAAACTGCTGCATACTGTCTCATTTGATGCGGTCAATGAACCAGACAAATTGTTTCCAAGCCCACCCAATAATGAACGGCCGACTAGTTTAATTTTCCAGAAACATTGAGCAAGAAACAATGAGCTAAAATGAGTTTCACAACAACTAGAAAAACAAAACTAAAATAAGACAAATAAAAGATTGAAATATCAAAGTTAAGATAAATTTTACAACAATGTGTGCACAAACTATCAAGTACAAAGGAGCTATAAGTAAGAAAAAAAAAGACTAAAAACTAGTTTAAGTATTCAAACTAATTTTAAAAAATTGACATATAGCATAATGTTTAAATTCAACTTTTACTCCACGGTCCTATCTGATCTCTTGTGGGACAAAAAAAAGGGAGAGAAATCAGATGCGACTTGCAGCTAACAAGTTCCGTGGATAGTTGATGATGATAGAGAACTAACATTAAGAAGGCACTCCCTCTCTTTAGCACATTATCTCTTTTCACAAAATATGTTTCTTAGCAAATATTTTGTATAACCTGAAAAGTATTCTAAAAACAAATTGGTAACATTCAAAAAAGAGCAAATATACATGTGAGCAAGATCAATTGAGAATTGTTTTTCTAGCAGTCGACAAGAAATAGAAAAACTAGCATTTCCTAAGCTGAATCAGGTGAAATCAAGGTTCAACACAAGCAGAAGAATCCTAAAAGAACAGGCAACAACGCTTATAGCAATAGCAGCTCCAAATAAAAGAACAAAAGAAGTTCCAGAATCCACTAATTCAGAAAATCGCATACCTCGGGAAAACGTTGAAGCAAAAGCAGCAGCCATGTCTAAAATCTAAGTTGCAAAACCAGCACAGCGGGGAAAGAGACGAAGACGAACAATGGAAACAAGAACTCTGCAGTTACGGACGGTTAGGGTTTGGTCTGGGCCCGAAATATGTCAAATACACCATGCGGTCCATCATCCTAAATGGGCCACGGCCCAAACAAAATTCTACCGAAATTATAAACACTTGCTAAATATAATAATTGAAAATGAAAAATGTTTAGTTCCTTTCAAAAAGAAATAAAATATTAATAATAAAAATAAAAAATTAATACTTTTAACAACCGGAAAGATAAATGAAAAGCACGATAAAATAAGAAAGGTATTAAAATTCATAATTTTTTTTCTTTAGAACAGTATAGTAACTATATGACGTAATTTTTAAATACAATTAGATTGAGCATCCTCTGTTATTTTGTTAGTTTACATTTTGTTTATTACAAATTTTGAAGTTGACCTATGTGTTAGTGTGAATGCAGAACACGAGCAAACAACACCAAAAGTAATCAAATTGGACTCACTTTTTATATTACCATTGATTTATTACGTTGAAAACGTAGCCTTATTTCATCTCACACGTATTATTAAAAAAAATATTACGTAATCAATTTTTATGCATCTTACATATAATTTTAATTAATAAAAAATATCGTGTTATTTTTATTTGTATGTATTAATTATGACGTCTGTTTTCCCTTTATTTTAACGAACGCTTTTAAGTGACAATTTCTTAAAGAAATTTCAAGAGTAACAAGTAAAATAAATATTTTGGAGAGAAATTATTATAAACAGAAAAAATATCAAACTATTTATAAATATAGAAAAATTTGTGATAAAATTTTATCGTTCAAACAAATAAAATTTAGAATATAGAGCTTAACTTTAAATTTAGATTTACCAATATTTTGTAATAATATGTCCAAATAAATTTGACATTGAGAAAAAAAAAAAAATAAACAAAATCAAAAGTTTATATTTAGGGCAAGTGGAGATGGGAGGGTAGTAGGGTCAGGGTGACCGTGACACGTGAGTGGGTCTTATGTTGGCATGGAGAAACGAGCCTACACACTTTCGACACTGACACGTGCCGTTGCCTCGAGCGTGTCACCTTCATGGCCCCACCAACATTCACCAATGGCTTCAGTAAACCAACCTTCTTTCCTTTTTTATTTTCTTTCTTTTTTTCCATTCTCTAGATTTTTACAAGTAAGATCTAAAATGTATTTTTATTTTTATTAAAAATATAAAAGTTACTAAGTTTAATTATTACTTTTAGTTTATAAAACTTAGAAATATCTATAGTAGATTGTCAACTTTAATATGATCATTTACTATGTAGCAAAATACAACGTCGACATTCACATTTTCATTATTTTTTGTTACAAAATCTACAAATAAATAATACAGAGCTATCTCCACAGAAAAGATAATTATTTTATTAAAGATAATGTTGCAGAATATATAATAGTAACGTCATTAGGATTAGAAAGCTTATATAGTATATTTCTCTATATATTAGGATCATCGTAAATAATCATAAATAATTAATTCCAAATAAAAATTCTGTTTATTTATGTGTCATGAATATTTGTTATTCATGACAGCAAAATAAAGATTTGATCATTTCAACCATTTATATTCATGTCACTGCATTAGCATCAAGATACATGTATTGTTAAAGATCTAACATTAAAAAAAAGATGGGAAGAGATCTCACCGTTCTTAAAAGATACATGAACTATTCTTTCATTATCAAATAATTTAGAGATTAGATCCATGTTTATTTAATATAATATCGACGCACGTGAAATTGAAGGAGTGTTTGATTCAAACTGCGATTGATTCAAGAATTGTGAACTTAAAGAGATGAGGATCCCACATTAAAAAGATGAGAGATATCGCAGTCTTTAAAATACTCACGAGATACTTCTCTCGTTACAGATTTATTTTGAGATTGAACTTCATATTTATGTAATATATTCAAAATCGTGTTTTTCATTTATTGTTCAATCAACGCAACAAAATAACGATGATAATTGAAATACTTTTTTATAAATTTTAAATTTATGACAATCAAAATAAACTATTTAATATCAACATAACTCAATTAGACTAAATATATATAATTGACTAAGAGATAAAAAAGATTCTCTATTTCTCTTCTCACATATTTGTTTAACTTAAAAATAAGCTTAAAAGTTTGAGAACACAAGCTTAAAAAAATCTATTATATTATATGGGGATTATCCAATAAATCTATAATTCGAAAAATAAATATTAACAAACATGATAGAAGTTTGCTAGGCGTGAATCAATTGGCTATATATAATTATTGCATTTTTTTGTAATGGTAGCTTCAAAGATTTCTTTCATGGACTTCATGTAACATTGTAATTTGCGATGTGAAATTAGTGTTAATAATTCGAAAATTTTATTTTATTTGACAACCGAAAGAATTAATAATGTTTCAATAATAATAGAGAGAGTTTGAAAAAAAAAAAAAAAGAAAAAAGAAAGAAAGACGCACACCGAAAGATAATGATTTCTCTGTCATGAATATTTGTTATTTAAAATAATGATAAAATAAGGATGAGTTAAACTACAGTTGGGCCACTGGAAATTATAATAATGGTGCAAATGGTACTGTGGTACGTAAGGTTTTTGAAGTGAGAGTGGATATATATATAAATTCCAAAAATTGTATAATAAACATACAAATAAATAAAGAAAAATGAGGCACTAAAAAAAAAGTCGCATAAATTATGAGATTGTTACGATTATATCATAAACTTTTAATTTCATTAATCAGCTCTTCCTAGTTTATTAATTGTTGCTATTAATTCCTGCCGAATTAAAGATTTAGAAATGCAAGTATAACAAATCACATATTTGAACGGAGTTTGTGTACTTTTCTTTTTTCAGAAAATAAAATAAGAAGAGTGGGGTGTATTATAAAAATAGAAGAAAACTATGGTGGGTGTATTATTTTAATGTCGGCTTCTTTTTACCCGGCAAGTGATTTGTTTTTGGTTTCCGTGAACACGCCCTCACATTCTTGTTATTAAAAACCAATTTGTTATTAATCATTATTACCAACTATTGAGGATAATTTTCCCTCAATTTTATAACCTTTTTCTCATTTATTTCAAAAGTTATTACTTTTCTTTTTTAGCAGAAAAAAAAAACAAAAAAACAAAAACTATTGAACAAATATGAAAGTAATAGGGACTCTATATATGATGAGTCGTCTTTCGGCCAAATTGTCGATGGTTTTTGTCTTCTAGTGTCGAAAATCGGGAGTAACCTCTGTGTGCTATATAAGTGCAATTTTCAATTAACCATAAAAAATTAAAAAAAAAAAAAAAAAAAAAAAAATCTTTGAACTGCATCAGTATGATATAGATTTCGCAAGGAATTCACATCATACTTGATATATTCGGCGTATCTAAATGTACCAGTTATAAGGTTTATTATGATATTTGAATTAGTCTCAGCCAAAGAAAATGAATTCTAACCTCGAGGGTCTTGGAGATGGTTATATGGAAGGTCATCACACTAACAAATTCAACTGATCTGTTGAACAGTTGAATTTTTTTCTCGACGAAAAAAGTTTTTCTATTCGAATCATGAAGAACAACTTTGACACCCACCTCACAATTGCCAACTACGACTTCATCATTCACCTTAGAAGTCATAGAGAATGAGTCTATCTAACCTTATCGATGACGAGAGAACCCTACATGAAATGTCCCATATATGAAAATTTCAACTCGTTGCTAAAAGGTTTCACTATATATACACACACGAGTTTAACTAATTAGTTGGCGAAAAGATAGCAATAGAAGTCTATCACTGATAAATAATTAAATGTTTATGTATTTATAAATAGTTTGATTGTGTGTGTAAATGTCTTTATATTTAGATAGTATTACTTTCTACTCTAACAGATAAAAATTACCAAATAATAGATGCAACAAGACATATCATTGGTCGTACGGACAGGTGAGTTTCACATCCTAATGAAATATGGAATATCCCCATTCCCGGTACTTTTAATTTAATTAATTAATCGTCCTAATTATTTAATTATATATCTAATTCCTCTATCACGAAGCCATTTTAAAAATAAAAATAACATAAATACGAATCTTTTTCCTCCACGAACAGCATGGAGTTTAGTGCTCCCCTTTTTTAGCACATCTCAATTAAGCCCCCATTGTTATCGTAATTACGATGCCACCACTATATTTATTTTAAACCTAACAGTAACCATTCAATTCATTATTCATGCCACCCTAAGTATAATTAATTTATTAAGCATTTATATCTCTTTTATAATCGATTTATTGAGGTTACAATATCATTCTGATTTTAGTCCTTTTGTACCATTTAAAAATGAAAAAAAAAAGTCCTCTACTTCTAGGTTAAATTGAAATTTAATCCTTGTGGATATGCTTTATAACTACATGGATTTTTTTAGGTTTTATCGAAGTATATGGAACCAAATTCTAACATTAAAACAGTAAAAAATAAATTCAACTTTTTTCAAACTATAGACAAAATTTGATTTTTTAAAAAAATTAATATATTTACACTCTTTTTATAAATTTTAAAAATATATTCACAATATCTTTACTTAAATACAAATTAGTACTATTATTTAATTAATTTTAATAAAAATGTGAGCTATTAACGGTGGGCCAAACACTCCCTAATAGTCCAACCTATAATTTAATACATTTCAATGGAATGAGTTTATTTAATATTGTCCATTAAATGTATCTAGCTATCTGTAATCAACTCTGGATTAATTAGTAGGAAAATCAATATTTAAATGTATTACTTATATAAATCGAGCTAGAGCAAAACAATTAAGTTAAAATCTTATTTTGGTATTTGTACTTTATAGCATATTTGACTTTAATCTCTATATTTTCATTAAATCTTAAATTTAGACTTTATTAATGATTTTTTTTTTTTTGTCATCTGTTAACATTTTTACTATAATTACTAAAACTATATTCACATGTTGTATTTTTTTTAATAAAAATTATTATTATTTAAAGTGCATGAATTAGAATTAAATAAATTCTAAAATATATAGACCAAAATAATATTCTTAACCCACCGTAAAATTTACCTTTAAGACAGCATTCATTGAATCACTCTAATATGTAATTGAGACGGATATCAAAATTCTTATAATTATTATTTTTTTTTTTAGAAGAATCTAGAAATATATGTCTATATAAAAAGTCAGGAACAAAATAAAGGAAAATGAAGAAAAAAACCTATCCAAAGATTTTTTCCCCCCTCAAAATTATTGTCCTTGTTAAGAATCTCGACACCTTATTTATGGACAACGGAAACAAACAGTCATGTTGTTATCACATGACCAAATCTTGAAAAAAAAAATAATGTTTTTTTTTTCTTTCAAAAAATGTTTCTATTTTTATCTTGATTGAAAAATGGAAAAAGATAAGGATGAGACACACACAGTTTCCAAGGTCAAAATTATTTACTTTACAATTATATATCAACAATCCAAGTAATTAAGACTTTGGCATAAGTTATTTGCATTCCAAATATAATCACTTTTTTTTTTTTTCAATTCAAATAAAGCTCACACTCATCAATTTTTTTTTAATGTGTATATATATTAAATATTTGAGAGTGGAATATTTGAAACATATCAATCTAGTAAATAAATTTTGAGTTTTTCTTACAAACTTTTGTTATTTGGAATTCTATTTCGTTAATTAAATAATTGAATGTAAGATGTAATTGCAAACTAAAATTAGTATTATTTAATATATTGTTTGATTAAAGCAAGAAAAAATTATCAATAATTGTTCTTCATTTGTCACCCCCAGACTAATACAACTAGCAAAATAAAATGCATCACTTCATTGTTACATAAATAGAAATCATGACAACCACTTCCAACAACAAAAAAATGGTCTAACAAAAAAAAAAAAAATGAAAAGAACGCATGCGAATTAAGATGACGCCCAATAAATCTAAAACATGCACGAAATAAACATTGAAATTTAATTTTGCTACACATTCTCTTAACCGGTTGAATATTCATATCTAAATCAACCTTATTTGAACTAAATTTGAAAATTTAAAAACATAGATCAAGATATTAATCTAGTCATAATTTTTATTATTTTTGTATAGGCTAAGTTTGAATTTAAATTTAAGACACCAAGATCATAAATCTAGTTTTATTTGTTTTTCAAATATAACTCGTGTTGCAACATTATTAGTGTTTTTTTAGTATAATTGGGTAGAGATATTTGAACTACAAACCTCGTTGTAGTTAACATATTCACATGTTAATTGAGCTATGTTCGGTTTGTCGCAAAATTATTAGTGTTTTTAAAGATAAAGTGAATATTTAATTTAATTTGATATTAAGCTAAAGGAGATTATCTTTATTTTTGGTTAATATTATTGAATGTTTTAGGGGAAAGAAAACCAGAAGAAAGGGGGGCATATTTAAAGCAGGGAACGGCGGAGTGTCGGAGCTTTCCCGATAAGCCCGGTGACCAAAAAATTAAAAAGAAAAAAAAGAAAAAAAAAGGAAAAGAAAAAATATCTTCACTTATTCACTCTCCTTCTTCTTTTTCCAGTTCTTCACTTATTTCCCAACTCTCTTTCTTTCTCTCTCTCAATTTTTCCCGCCGTTCCGCTTCAACTATCTTCTTCCCGAACTGCAGAATCGATCGTTTTCGTTCAGAAGGATTCGAAGTGAAGGCATCTTATATTCTATATTCTCTACGAAATTCCGCAGTTTTTGCATCTGTTTGGGTGAGAATTGATTAACGAATCATCTAAACTTGGAGTTCATTGATTTAAGCTTTTTATATATTGGTACAAAGTCCTGATGTGATTTGAAATATTGTGTTATTTGCAGTTCGAGGAGGAGAAAATTTACATGCCAGTGCTTGAGATTGAGCTACTAGAAGGCTTTTTTGTATCTGGTAGTCGAGGTATATTTGTTGTTTAGAGAACGGTAACCTGGCTAGATGAATGTGAATCTAATCGGAACTCCGTACGGTTTAATTTCGGTTTTGTGATTGTGTATTCTTTGTTTGATTTTTTTATGGCTTAGTTGAATTTGTTTTTAGCTCTCCTTTTTATGTTTAACTGGAATTTTCAGCATGAAGAACAAGATTTCTACTGGTAGTGTTTAATTTCGGTTCAAGAGATTGCAGATCTGTAAAGGATTTTGAATGTAGCTAAGCGATTTGGTGAAATTAAAAAAAAAACGAAGGTTATATGTAAATTCTAGGTTTTGCTCTTTGCCTCTTAGAGCTAAACACCTGTCAACCGAATAATTGATGTATGCGTAATGCGTTCTCCGGACCCAACATTGTCTTCCAGCTCGATAAATTTAATAGTTTCTTGTTTGTGCTTGTGTGGATAATTTGGAAACATGAATTTGTTAGTTTCTTTTAATTTCTTTTTATAATATTTCTCACGAGTTGTCGTGTTAATGTAAATTTGTCTGCCATTTTTAGGACCAGAGACGAAGCTTTAAATACTGCGCAAAGGAGGTCTCGTTAGCTCAGATCCGTGAGTTCTTTCTCTATTTCCCTACTTTTTCCTTCCAATAATGTTTTTCCAATGCAAAAACGAAAAAAGAAGATGATATTCAGCCATTTTAGACAGTGAGAAAAGGCTTGAAGGTGGAGTTTATCTTTAAAATGGATATTTACACATTTGTAAAAGCTTATCTTATTTAAAAACCCACTTTTAAGAGACGGGGTGTCTTCTCTCTTTCTTCTCTGTCATTGTAGGTTTTAAGATGAGGTTTGCAGGCTTGAGGAGGCGAGGCTGAGGGGTCTGAGATAACCAGCGGTTTTTGCCTTCAGAGAGCACACAATTTCTGAAAGTTTTGAAGGAAAGAGCTGCCTGCTCTGCTGACTAAAGATTGTGATATATCAAAGGGTAAAAGGCCTTTTAATTACTGCACAGACAGCACAAAGTAAAGTAGTACGCTCTGAATTATCGTCATCACTATGTACAGAACACAACCACCACACCTGCTGCATTTCAACATCTGCGCTTCTTATTTCTCTCTCTAGATAACCTGCACCCTCCTTTCTCTCTCTTTGTAGAGATGAAAAAAAATTAGGGATAAAAAGAGTATCTGCAAAAGGTCAAACGGGGTCTCCATTTACGGATCTTTGTTTTGCGTAATTAAGGAATGAAAGTGTTATGGAGGTGGTGGATAATATTCAAGAACAACCACGTAAGTTTCCAAGGTTAGCAAATGGCAGAAGTAGCGACTCCAATGAGATAGGATTAAAAGGGGTCGAGAACATTCGCCCGGGGGATGAAGAAGACAAAGAATCAAAAAGGGTTGGTAGTTGCACCACGGGAGTTGGCGGTGGAGGTGTTGGAGGAGCTGATGATGATACTAATCGGCTTCGTGGGTGGCACCACTCCCGGATTATTAGGGTTTCTCGAGCTTCCGGCGGGAAGGACAGGCATAGCAAGGTGTGGACTTCAAAGGGATTAAGAGACCGAAGGGTGCGGTTATCGGTAGCGACAGCGATTCAGTTCTACGATCTTCAAGATCGGTTGGGTTTTGAGCAACCAAGCAAGGCTGTCGAGTGGCTGATCAAAGCGGCCGCAGATGCTATAAAGGAGCTGCCTTCGTTGAATGCCTCTTTTCCGGAAACTCCAAAACAGCTGAGTGGCGAAACGGTTAGTGTCACTGATCAACCCGGGCCGTTAGACTCAGTCGAGCAGAAGCAAAGCCAATTACATGTTTCTTTGTCCAAATCTGCTTGCAGTAGTAACTCTGAAACCAGCAAGGGTTCGGGTCTGTCTCTCTCGCGATCTGAGGTTCGCGTGAACCGCCTCAAAGCTCGGGAAAGGGCGAAGGAGAGAGCACAAAAGGATAAGGAAAAAGAACAGGACTCTTCTCACATTGCCGATCAGAATATCACTTCCATGACCCGAAACTCATCTTTCACCGAGCTACTTGCTAGCGGTCATGCATCTGTTTCAGCTCAGCGGGACGCAGGTGTGGCGGCAGAAAGGCAGTGGCATTCGTCAACGGTTCCTATGGATTACTTCAGCTCGGGAATTCTTGAGCCGTCCACATCCAGAACTCACCACTCTTCGGGCTTTTCTGAGCAAATGAATCTGGGAACTTCTTTGCCACAAACCATGTCAAGCACTCCATTATTTAGTAGCGTCTCAGCTGGCGACAGTAATGCAGAGCAGCTTCATCAGTTCTCATTTCTTCATGATGGCAATATAGTTCCCGTGGCCACAACTCAACCGGCTGGTGGCAACGACTACAACCTCAATTTCACCATCTCTTCCAACCTTCCGGGTTATTATAGGGGGACCCTTCAGTCCAATTCATCTCTTTTGCCTCATCTCCAGAGGTTTTCTCCTGTTGACGGATCTAATTTACCTTTCCTCTTCGGAGCGGCAACTTCGGCTCCTCCACAGCTGGAAAATCACAACCATTATCAGTTTTCGCCTGCATTTGACGGCCGTTTGCAACTCTGCTATGGAGGCGGAAACCGTCAGTCGGAACAGAAAGGAAAAGGAAAGGATTGAACTCTTTGTACAGCATATTCCTCTCAGCCTATCTTCTTTCTGGTAAGCTTCAAAACTTAACAATGCTGTTAATTTTTCGTACGATTCTTTTTTCATATTCGTTTTAATCTGTGTTTTCAAATGTTTTGATCATTATCACCAGTTACTAGCATTAGCCGTTTGTTTTCTTCGTAGACTTCAAAAAAAAAAAAAAAAAAAGAAGTAGGGCATTGGGCTAATGTTTGTTTATGGTCTCAAAAAAAAAAAAAAAAAAAAAAACCCTATAAATTTTCGATTGCCGTGAAGTGGGTACGGTTGGCTGTCACCTAGATTGGTTCTCTTTTTGCTTCCCCTTCTCACTGGCTGCGAGAAGGGCTAGGCTTTCTATTCGCCGTGCCATGTGTAACTCAGTTAGTGGAAATAACGCACTTCTACAAAAATGGAGCTGATTCGGCTTCATAGTTAAGAACTAAACGGCCGTTAATCAGCTAATGTTAGCGTCTCTTCTCTAATGGTTAGAATGGGTCTTGACTCTGGGAAATAAATGCTCTTTTTTCTTATATCTTCTTCTGATTTGAATTTGAGAATTACGACAATCTGACTTAATAATCTGGAAGCTCCATGGACATAAAAATGACTGCTTTCTACAAAACACAGCAAATAACTAAAACTTGTAAACTTATCCTTTTACTTATTTTACTCTATATTAGTTGATTGATCTGTGATCTTGCTTTGAAAGTCAGATTATCAGAGTTGACGTGATCTTTCTTCATTACATAACTCAAATTTTCAAGACATTCCTATTAGAAAATAATAATCATAGGGTTAGATTTAGTTAATTAGACTTGCGTCACACCTTTTCATGATCGTCTAAACATGATTATATGCTGATAGTTATCATATCGCCAATATAATTTGTTCTGATGTCAGTATGGTTGCTGGTTTTGTATTAAAAGTTAAACGTTCCTTATGTCTCTGCGTGTGTGTTTCTTTTCGTTCTCTCTTTACTAATTTCAAATGTAAGCTGACAAATCATCAATGCATTTACTCTCTCTCTCTCTCTCTCTCTCTCTCTCTCTCTCTCTCTCTCTCTCTCTCTCTGTATATATATATATATCCATTCGGGATAAGGGAAAAACAATAACAATGAAGAAGTAATTCTCTAGTTCAAGATCTACCTCAATGGTTTGGTTTGGTAAACCACTCAGCTTCTTCTAATGGTTTGGTCTAACAAATAATATTTATTCTCTTTTCTTATGTTTTAGTAAGGTGGGAATTCCTACCTCAAACCCTTAGGAGATTATTGATATCTTTGATTAATTGAACTATGTCATTCACCAACGAACTTCCTTTCTAGTTCAATCACCCTCTTTTTTCTCCTTTAAACTTAAACGAATGATGACAAGTTCCCTCGTTTGAATATTAGTCTAAATTAGGGACTCCAATTAATTAAATAAGCAATAATCAAAATTTCATTTAATTTGATAGTGTTGTTATTGCAACATACATACTAATTAGTTTGGTTTTTCTTTTAGTGCATTGTAGATCATAGAGCCTATTTTTTTTTTTATTTCTTTTTCTTTTTTCTTTTTTCCATTAAAAACAATTCTCCATGCTTCTAGGTTATGTTATTGTCAAATTTTGGAGTACATATTACATGTGCAGTTGGGCAAAAAACAGATTTTTACCTATTTATCTAGATATAGCTTAAATACTATAAGCTGTCATGCTTATTTTATTTTGAACTTAGTTTTTTTTTTTCCTTTATGTTATAGTTTTTAAAATATCCTTGCCACTGATTTTTTATTGACCATTATAGTGGAAATCTTGCTTTCTTTTAAAATTCACCATTTGACCTCGTAAAACTGATTCTGAATATTTATCCACGAAGATATCTACTCATCTATACGATGAATAAAAAGATCTATCACAATAAGATTTTTCTAAAGGATCTATGAGTTTAAAAATGTCAATTTGACGGCCCAAGATATTGCAACTATTTTATTTCAGTTTTCAAATTATGCCCAACCGGAGAAAACAGTGCACTATAATCCCCTGCTTTTTTGACCTGGAAAAAAGGGTTTCGGTTTTACAAAAATATCGCTTGGATTCAAAACATTTTCCACAACATTTTCCTATTTTTTTTTATAAAAAAATTAATTAATAATGTGATCGAATAATTATTTTCTTGTACCTTTAATGAACACTTTTTGAGTGCTAGAGTAAGCTCAAGTATGCCGACCGTAGGAAAGGCCATTTGGTCGGTACTAAAGAATTCAAGTTGAAGAACTACATTGGGAGTAGGAGACGGTACCTGGATTTTTTTTTTTAGAAAGATACAAATTATAAAGTAGGTGCACCAGCATATTCCAATTAGATTGGCACATGCTTAGCACTCTCATCATATTCGAGCCTGGATAGTACAAAAGAACATAGATAGAGAGTGGCTGGAGGGAAGCCACAGGGAAGGGAAGCATCAAGTATTACATAAAATGCAACAAGATTTAGAGATTTGAAGATCCGGTCACCAAGGAGACAGTACCTAGAAACTTAAGCAGGCTCTGGACAGCTAGAGAGAGTGGATACCTAGAGCAATCTTTATGTACCTAGAACTAGTGTTGATCACTAATCATGGGGTTTCATAATATAAAATTATTGAAGTTCTAATTAATTATGAATGTGCATTTCGTCAAAAAGGAAATAGTTAAGAAGGAAAATGGGGGAAAAGAAAACCACAATCATAGGAGAGAAATAGAAATATTTGTAATATTCGAATTATGGAATAGGCTAGAATGCCAAACATAGGAGAAAATCTATAGTTTTTAAGTCTTCTTGTTTGATAGGGAACCAGAAGATTAAAGAAGCATAATATATTTGAACCATAACCCAATTACGCAATATTGATGTTAGAGTTTCCTTGTCTTTTTCCCATTAAAAATTTCAACCTAACCCTGACTATGTTTATATATTGGTATGTACATTCATTACTTTGCGTACTTAAAAATGGTGTGGAATGCATATATTAAATAAAATAATATACCATTTGGTGATGTGTGAAATGTTGAATGGAAAAAATATGTAGGCATTAGAAGTTTTCTCTAGTGTGGTTGTATGAAACATGGTCATTTGTCTGAAACCTGACCAGAAAAGAATGAGGTGTTGGATAGTTGAACTCACGCCAAAGTCATAGCTATTTCAACTCTCTGTGTGAGGAGGAAACTATAGGTGAGTAAGTAATGTGACAGCACAAATTCATGACTTTTGCAGGTAGGAATGTTCGTCTGTATAGATGAAACCGCATTAGAAATCTCTTCCAGATTGTTTTTTCACCAACCCCATCATTTTCTCCTAATATGCCCCAACATAGTTAGAAAAAGGATTCAGAATGAGTCTTAATGGAGTTTTGTACTCCTTACAGATGAGTCATGTCGTGTCAAGCATAAAATGTGCTCTAGATCATAACACAGTTTATGTTATGAAGACTAGTATTGGTTAAGGAAGGGAATGATCGTGTGTATATAAATGTGGACAATTATCTCCATTAGTTCGAGACCTTTTAGGTGGTTCCAAAAGTAAAACCATGAGAGTTCATGGCCAAAGTAAACAATATCATACCATTGTGAAAACAGGTGGAGGTTCCGTTGTCCTTATTAGATACTATATTAATTAACATGTTGGGTAGAGGGGGTGGTTCAACCAAGCAGCGTAGTATGTAATAGCAACAATGCTTCTTGAGGGTTGACTATGAAGTATGCTAGGAGAGCTGGTTGATGCTTTCAGGATGCCATTCAAGTGGAGTATAGGATGCCATTTGAATAGCTTAAATGCTTCTTGAAACAAATTCCCTTAAAGGTTGGTTGTGGAATGTTGTTTTGCTTTGTTCTCGAGTTCATATATATTATATATATAAGGGTTTGGAAGTTAGCCTTGCTATGGGATCTGAATAGAGTTATTTTGACCCCATATATGTAGGTTGTTTGAGATATCGATAAAGGTGATTCGTATTGACTACGTGTTGAATGCTTACCAGTAGCCCAACACAGTTTTTGTTTTTTATATTCTTAAATTCTTCTCGCAACCTTTGACCATCTATTATCAAACACATACACAACCTTGAACATGTGAAATCAAGATTGCAAATATGGAGTTATTTGTAGTGATATCTAGTCTATTGGATTTGCTTATGACCCCAAGATTATTCTTCTATTTCCCCCATCCGTAAGCTCTTCAAGAATGGCTGCAGTAAGAATAGACATCCCATTAACCCAACTCCTTCAACTTGATTGATGGTAGTCACTAAGATCGAATGGCCACTTAAAACAGTTGTTAAGGTGGGATTACTGGACAGATACTTTGTTTTGTGCTGCAATTGCAGAATTGAGTCCGTTGATTTTTGTACTGCTCCATTTCATAATTTGGACAGGTACATTAATAGTTAAGAATTGGTTCATAAAACACTTTTCCTTGAAGTGGTTACATCTTGTGGTTGAATGTATTTAGAAGAATTGTCTATATAATCTCCAAAATTGCATTTTAGAGACTGATTGAGGTTGTTATACTGAAAAATAGCTGGTAGATCTCTTTTAACTTGTGGACCTTCCTCGTGTCTAGTTTGTGATTGCATGTTACAAGCTTTCCTCTATTTCCTGTGAAAACAACACTTGTTCGTTTACCAACAAACAAAGCAACCAAGGAATCAAACCATAACAGCAAATAATGTTTGAATCATAGGAATATGAAAGGGCAAGAAGGAAGACTAGAAGCTGAGGCAGGTACTGTTCAAATTTGTTGGTTCTGTTATTTGGTTGCTGCACAGGAGAGGTTTGAATTTTAAAGCACAAGTATTTTTCTGTCTGGTGAATTCTTTTCCAGATTTTTAATGTAATTTCCCTTATTTGGTTGCTGCCTTTGTTTTGATAGCTGTTGTGTGCAATGTTTTGAGCACTTGCAGTTTTTCCTTATAATTTTTCCCTTGATTTGTGGAGCTGTTTTGTATTGATTTCTTATCGAATAAAAATCCCATATCAAAAATTTAAAAAAAAAAAAAAAAAATCCATTTCCTTCTCTTTTCCGGATTAATATTGTGCTTTTCCTGATTGACTACAAAGATATATTAGGCGTAGCTGGATAACTATTTCATTTTATGGTATATTTTTGAAGCTTTACTCTAGTTTTCACTTCTGTTTTTTTGGAAATAGTAGTGAGTAACAATTTTAGGGATAATAATTAAGTGTATAATAACATTTTAAAAAGATTTCAAATATAGCAAAGTTTATCAATGATATATTGACTTATAGACTTTGCTATATTTAATTTTTTTTTAAAATATTGCTATATAGGCTAATACTTTGAATCTGATTGTTATACTCCATCTGACAATCATTTAGTTTCTGACTTTTGAAAATTATGCATATTTTTTAAACTTGTTTTTCATAGTTTTCATCTTTTATAACTAAACACGTGAATTCTTTGCCAAATTTAAAAAACGAAAACAAATCTTTAACTACTATTTTAAAGTTTCAGAATTTGGCTTGATTTTTTAAAACACTCCTAAAAGAATAAATAAATCAATAGGTAAAAATAGTGTATATAGATAAAGTTAAATTTTCAAAATTAAAAATTCAAATTCAAATGATTAGGCTTGATTTTTTAGTTTTGGATTTTCGAAAATCGTCGAGCAGACTCAAATACAATTTACATGAACCCATAAAATTAAAAATATCACTTATTAATGAAAGTAAACAGAATTTACCATTGTTATTTAAATTGTATTTTGATAGAAGGCATAGTTGGGTTGCTTGGTTTTGATAAAGTAATAATATTAATAATTTTTCACCTACAAGGCCTTGTGATTTCCTCCTAAAAATGATAATTTTGTGTGAATTGTGGTTACTTCCAAATATAGCTCTGTTTAGACGTTTTAGCAACGTTCGCATCTGGGTTTAATGATTGTTTGCTTTTAATAAAGTAATCATGTGTTAATGAAGGAAATCGACAAAACATTCATCTGTTTTTTTGCAGGCACACGGTTTTTAAAAAATAGTACCATGATTAACACGAATTTTAATTTAATCAAGCAGAACTTGAGAGAATTCCATGTGATCAACAGTTAAGAAACAGAATCCCAACGAGCTATTTGCTATCAAACCAATAATGATGGATTATTAAGCTTAATTATTTCGCATGTTTGGCCACACAATGGTCCAACAAACAATATATCTGGCAATGAAATTAGGAGACATTATCAACTCCTGCCCCCCAAATTTCCCTTTCTAAACCCCAATAATATGAACCCTCAGTTTAATGTGTGCTGAATTATTTTATTCGTCAACATCTGAAGCTTTCTTTTATTCCATAATGTACAAAGGATTAAGTCACTCTCACTCTGCAATAAATCATTCCTAAACACTGTTTTTGTTGATATCCCAAAGTACACACTTGTTCTCTGTCCATAATTTTGCATCTAAAAGCTGCAACTCTTGGTACTAGATTCATCTAAGTTTTCAAACTTTAATGGTTCATATTAATCATGAATGGCATCTATGCCTTTCCGTAGTTATTCGTTAGGTATTATTTTATTTGATTGAAAAACCTTATTATTTGTGCATTTTAGGCAAATTGCAAAAATTAGTAGTAAGCAATTACACTCTTAAACTAGCAAAAATTAAGTCATGTCATAGAAATTTGGATTTCCAAATAATAAAAATTGAACATTCAAACTTATACCATTACTACTATTTCTACGATTGTGCAAGTTTGAAGGCCCAATTATAACACTAGTATAAGTTTAAGGGCTCAAATTTTTAATACCGGTTTTGGCAATTTGCCCTCCATTTTAGCATTGTCAGTGGAACCAGTGAATTCAATTTCAGTTGGGACCTTTCTCTAAGGTCTTAACAGATGTTCAAATGATTACCATGAATGCTGCAGGCAAACGCACCTCTAATTCTCAATTCATCAATCATAATTCAATTTAATCACCACAATAAAATGAAATAAAAAACTTGGAAGCACTGTGTAGTACAGAATCTGAAAGGGCGTTTGGCTATATTCAAGTTGCTAAAGATTCAACAAGAAAGGTCATTAAATTCTTGAACCAAGGCATGATAATTTATCAATCCATCATAATTCGATTGTGCATGTTATGTTAGATCACTATGAATAACATTTTTTTTTGGGAGTTCAACAAAGCTCTAAGTTTCAGATATGAGCATTTCTACCAATTCATCAACTATTTAACAAATTAAAAGTGTCAAACATGTGTCACAAGAGATCCTGGAATTCAATATCCAATGACATTAAGTGCTGCAATCAATTCATTAGGATGCAATTACTTGATAGAACTAGATCATATTCACATATAAGAAACAAAACACTACAACAGGGCTTTTACAACATCATCTCTATTTGTATGTTTTGCACTTTTGCAAGTAGTATATGGAACAAAGGCCAAGTAGAGGAAGAATTTCAATTATCTCACTTGTTCAAGCAGAAGTCACCCATTTCACGATCTAAAATCAATCCTCCATAGCTGTGCATGTTGCAGTTTGATTGTGATTAGGCTTTCTCCTCATATATGGCAATTTGGTGATGCACTCCCTCACTATCATCAATCTTCCTCTTTATCTGGATTCCATTCCTGTGCTGATTGGGCACAAGAATTTAAATGATAAACAAGTGAATGAGAAGAACCCACTAAGGGAAAAAACAAAAGATGCAAAGTGGATGCAAAGTTCATAAAGAAAGCAAAATATAGAAATCGCAAGACAAGCCATTATGAACTGCTCAACCAAGACTTAACAATCAATAATCTCCCTGCGTCCTGAAAATGATAATGATACCTGTCCTGTATTGATATGCATTTCTAATGCTCCCACCCCGGCAATAAGAACTTTTTGATTAAGTACTAATGAAAAAGTGCATGGATAACAAGCACAAATAGAACATAAAAATCATGGTGAGAGGACTTCAAACTTGGACTTGATTATATATAGGTATCCTCACGTTGTAAAATTACATCTACAACTAATCCCAAGTCAATATCCAGATTATAAGGAACATGTCTCCCTACAGATTGCACTACAGTTTATTAAAAAAATCTAAGCATACCCGCATGATATTTAAATATCAGAGAATCATAGAACATAATTAGTCGCCAATGTAACATACAGTGATTGACCAGGGAATTGATAGATACCCCATTACCAGGCATCTTTAACAATCCTAGAAAATTAATAACTATGTTTTAGTTAATCTAATTTGGGGATGAGGGATTTGCAACCGGAAAGAGGATTACCTCAGATCCAGTTGAAGTTATCAGAAAGAATTCATCTCAAGACAGTAAGTTCTCCTCTTCACCAGTATCTTTGCTGCGGTTCCATAAGGTTCCTCGAAAGCGTTTGAAAGCCATGAACCATCAGATACCTCTTTCTTTGTCATCGACTGCTCGCTTGGACGTATTGCTACAAGAGTTGCCCCCTTCAGAATAATCCCACCAGGCAATTCCAAGTGAGGCGCATACCAAAGCCTCATATTCAGAGCTGGAACAAGCGTTCTCTTTGACGCAGTTGAAGCTGACAAGGGCTTTACTCTCAACTCCTCAAGCTGATCCTTGTTCATACACAACATGCCCTGTCCATCAGCATCGGTCAGAACTAAATTATCCAGAGTTTTATGCTCTGCAATTATCGGCTGCAGTAAATAATGTCTAGCCGAAGCCGCGATTAGTGAGCTAATCGTCCAAACTACTCTCAATTTTAGTCCCCCATTAGTATAAAACGATTCGGGTATGCTCCCGCTGTCATCAGCTGCTGCACCATTTCCAGAGCAGAACCCATCAGTTCCATTCTCTTGAATGTGCTTATTAAAGGATCCAGCGTGAATCACCGATGCAGCACCCAGGATCACACAATTATCCAAAGTTGATCCGAAATCAGCTCGCCATTTCAACAATATCCCGTCCTCAATACCCAACTCGCCGCTAGGAAGCTCGATCCGAAGGAACCGAATCTCATTAAAATTCTTTAGAACTTGCGTAGGCGAGTGATGAGTCACACCACTTTGACCACTCTCCCCATCTTCTTCCCTCCCAACAGCAAGCGAAGAAGTCGACAAAGAAGACGAAGCCGAAGCCAACCCAGAAGAACTCATCCGTTTCGGACCCAAAAACTGACCTAGCGCTTGAAGCGGCTTGACAATGCCTCCAAGAACCATACGAAACAGATTAGAAAAGCCACTCCGGGACTTATCAGAAGACGAAGAAGCCGAGGAAAAATCATCATCGGAAATCACACAGTCAACTCGTACAACAACGTTATCAACCTGGGACACGATCGAGTGGAATCTTCGAGAAACTGCACAGCAACGTCCAAGAGCCTTAACATCACCGATCCTATTGAAAATCAGCAGCAGCAGAGAATCAGGAAGACGATCAAAGTGATCATCAGAGTAGTTACAACGGCTGTAACTGTGGCCAAAAACACCGTCCTGTATGGAGAAGATTCTGGCGGGCGGATCGGGGCGTAGATAAGAACAGGACATTGTTAAGAGTGAAGTCCGAAACTGACGAAACAATGAATACCGCTCAGATCGGAGAAAAGGAAACTGAAAGATGAAAAGGTTCCAAACAAAGCGATGGATCTGATTCAGAAACGGACGGCCAAAGCATGATCGGAGCTTTGGCAACAGAGAGAAAAAGGAACAAATGGATGAAACCCTAATTTTATAGGTCAAAGAAAGAGAGAGATAGAAAATGGTGGGATGAGATGGATCCACGATTTTGTCCTTTGGGACTGAAAAATTCATTATTTGCAATTTTTATTAAAAATTTCAATTTTTTTTCCCCATTTTGTCAAAAAAGAAAAACAAAACTTTTATTTATTATCATCTTAAATTTGAAAGAAGTAAAAGCAAAAAAGAAAAGCATAAATAAAAGAAAGGCATATTATATTCGCTACCCCTTTTTCTTATTCTTTTCTTTGTTTTGACACAGAGAGCTTATTCTACAATTTTTTTCAAGAAATATATAAAATTATAGAGTATAATTTTTCGATGCCCAAGCTTATTAAATTAAATGTCAATAAAATATTTATTATCATTTTTGAAGTTGAACTAAATAATATTTTTTTGGGAAAAACTTAGAAGATTTTTATTATTTATATCAAATCATTTTTTTACAAAAAAAAAAAAAAATGGAACGTAGAGTAGGTATTGAGATGTGTAATTAAGAAGTCTAGATTAGGGCTACAACTAATTTAACTAATTTACCAATAAATGCTTGCAATGATTAATCAGTTAAGACAGGACCACAAATCTGTTAAAATTACTCATCCAAAGCTACACTCACATTATTAATTTTCATATTATAAAAGGAACACGTGGCAATCTAGGTGGATTAGATCTAACAAAATATAATTAATTTAAAAGATTAGAGAATTGAGAGACAAATTGATATGAAAACATAGTGTTGTGTCCAAACTGTGTGGCATTGTATTTGGCCCTACTAATAATAATTATAATAATATAATTATTTTAGCATGTGTACACACTTGAAAATTTTTATTGGGATAACATTTTCAATTAAATTAATATTCTGTCACCTTATTAATTGGTGTATCATTTTATTTTATGAATCTTATCTTATTTTCTAGTATTACTAACATGACAGACATGGATAATAATGTACACTAATTTCATGTTGCTAGGACTAGAAATTTTTTAATGCGTGCAATATATAAATCAAAGGGACTTGAACTATTGGTCTTATCAAAATGAATATAAATGTAGTTTTAAGAAGAAAAAAAATGACAGAAAAAGTGCAATTTTTTTAATGCTTCAAAATAAAAAAAAAAAAGAAGAGTAATTGGCTGATGTTGATGCAATAGATGTTCAAAAGAGTTTGTTCGTGGCAGCTCAAACAGATTTTCTTGATTTAGAGGTGAAAATTGACTCTGTGCATGTTGCTGCTCTGCTGCAAAAGAAGAAAATCGGTGATTTTTTAAAGGTTGAGATGCCCATTAGTGAAGCAAAGTGGGAAGGTCACCATTTTCGAACTTGTGTATTTCGCCACGGTCGATGTCAAACAAATCAATTGGCTTATAAAGCAACTTAGTGGACGTTGCAGACAAGAGGGTTGTTGATTCAGACAGAAGAAGTTCCAAGTAAGATTTGGAAAACATATATGTGTGAACGACGGTTGATGTCAAATGAGCCTAGTGTCGACCATTTTAATGGTGGCTCTTCAGAAAGTGACTTCCTTTGTTTCTTTATTTTTCTTCTGGTTAATTGTTTGTTGTTGTTCGTCTAAAAAAAATACTTGAGCTAATTTTTCTACCAGAGAATTATACTGAATAGGAAAATATATTTACAATTTTTTTAATAAAATGTCAATCTGAAGATTAGATTAAAAATTTTATAATTTAGGATAAAAAATTGATCGAAGCATTTATTGACTAATATAAAAATAACAAAAATAGACTTTTTAACGTAACTAATTAATAAGTAAAGGTAAAATATGAAGGCAATAAACGATTATGGGCCCCGCCTTAAATTCATTAAATACGGATAGACACGTGCTGACCCACACGCACAGAGACAGCCATAAAAGCATCCAATTATTGTTCAAATCGTTAACCACAAAATTGTAATTAAACCTTTATTATTATTTTTTTTGCTGTAATTAGTTTTTGACGTACAAAATTAATCAGGAATTTAATAAGCAATTAAACGGGAAGATAATGAACAATAACGAGAAGCTTTTTTGACTGCTTTTGAAAAATTTGGATACTATTTCCAACCAAATTTAAGAACTAATGGTCTTTTTTTTTTTTTTATCAATTCAACCTACGAAGTTGAGAATGCAAATATTTACTTGACAACACTTCAAGATAAATCACTCATCAAGAAAGTAATTATAGACAATTTTTCCACAATAATGTTTCAAGTAATTAAAAAAAATCATATTTTGGCAAAAATTGATAACCAGAAATTCTCCTTTTTTTTCTTAAAAAAAAATATGAACCAAAATATTTTTTAGAACATAGGGTAAAAAGAAACTCAGACAGAGATAAGAATCGAATTGAATTCTTAAGAAGCCAGAATTTATAGAAATATAAATGAAAAGATCTTGCCAGAATAATTTTCTAGGCACAAGTGCGAACCAACCAAGACAAATGGTCCCAAAAATGTCTAGAAAAAGTAGTAATCTGCTCCATCACTAATTTCTCTCATTCACAATTTTCCTATCCTTTGAAAGCTAAAACTTCAAATTGTAGGTACATATGTTTCTGATAACGACTATTTTCATTTTAAAAGAATGTTTTGGCTCACTGGTTTCATAAGTCTAGTGTTAAATAACTCAACTCCACCCATTTCAACAATGTTCACAATAAACTAAACCTTTCCTTCATTCTCTCTTTGCACATTTATCGAAAACAAATTTGCACCCCGAACGCTCCTTAAAAGACTAGATTAATACAAGTAATGATCAGCAAAAATAAGTATATAAATCAGTAATTCGGTAAGATTTTGTTTCCTACCACACCCAACAATTCATGCATTGACAATGAAGTATTGTTGTATTTACCTAGCTATTTATGTCTAAACTATACACCATTCATCCGACAACAACCATAAAATTGTAATAATACAATACACAACCCAGCTTTAACATGTGAGATTTAAAATATTAAATAACGCATGTTCTTATCTATAAAATGTAAGTACCTATTAAAACTTGTTAAATATTTAACAAGTTAGTGATTTTTTACAAATTTAAAGAATTTCCTCTAAATACAAAAGAACAAATTCACAGATAATTTCTCCTCTTTCTTTATCCTTCAATCAAATACAAAGTGGGCAATTTCAATCTTAACAAAATAATGATTACATTAACTTCATAATTTAAACAAAAACACTACTAATGATCTTTGAAGATGAGATCAAAACCAAGTATTCGCAATGGATCCAACTACCATAGGTTATCTAATTCTGCTATTTTGCTACACAGGTTTTTCTAATTCTACGTCCCAACAACAATGACACTTTCATCCAATGTTATCCCATTACACAGCCTTTCTATTCCCTTCTTCATACTCAGACTTCTTAAAGGGCACAATAAGAGTGAAGTCAGCCTTGATATTACTCCAAACAAGATTCAGAGTTCTATCCACACAATTAATAATAAAGGGGAGGGCGTAGCCACATAACTAGAGGGTTTTTTATTTTTTTGTTAAACACAAAACTAGTGGTTTGTTGATGGAAAGCCAAAAAGCATTCCAGCAGTTGAACCGTATACTAGCCAATGCAGGCCACTGTAAGTCGTGATGCTACAGGTAATTCCCTCCAATAGTAAACTAAAGGACAGACATAATAGAGGACAGCTATACTTGTGAGGCTACCAATTAACTAGTAAAAGAAAGTTGTCACTGAATATCGAAGGGAAGCAGATCAGCACACAAGATCATCCTAAACTATGCACTGTCGCAAGTTCCCACTGCTGAAGTCCCTATTTATGCAGGATTGGTCGAGGAAGAGAATAGAATGAAGAGCTAAGATAATGAAGAGAAAGAAGAATCTAGTATAGCACAATAAACTATCGGTTCAATGCACTGCATTTTCCTAATAGTCTAGGGCAAGAAAGCAGATATCCTAATTTTAACATGGATCAAAATATATGCAAGAATTGGTACAAAAACAGCCTAACGTGATCACCAATCTTCAGGAATGTACAAAAACAGCAGATCTTGCACTAGGAACTAACACATAAGAGTGGGAAAATCCCATCACCATAATGTCGCAGTTCAGAGTAAGATGGAAGTTAATATCAAGATAGGGACCAACTTTTGTAGCTCTTAGTGTGCAAACTGGAATTTTCTACATGGTAGATGGTTTGACACACATTAGTTAATCATTAATGAGATCATTTGATAGAATCAATTGAGAAGCCATTGTGCCATGACCTATGATAAACGAAGGAGATACTTCACACTTAAATTGGTTAGGTTCACTCGCATGTATTCATATAATTTCCTTGCATGATATCAATATGAATGCTAAACAACCTCCCCACAGGGCAAATTTCTCAGAAGGCATTAAAGAATCAACACAAGATGATCTAAGGCATGGAAACATTTGACTGAATATCTTAAAAACACTAATGCAGTAAGCCTAACCACCCATTCTTCAGTAATTCCTTTTAGAAATTAGTAATTTTTTATTGGCTAGAAAATGAAACAATGTTATTAGAATAATGTAGACAGAAGAGAACAGGAGAGAGGGATTGACATAAGAGAACTCTACGATTGAAAACAACAGTAGAAGAGTGATTACAAAAGGAATTGAATACAAGGACAGAAAAGTACCATCAATCCGAGCCTCTTGATGATTTTTTTTCCTTCGAAAGAACTCTAAACTTTCACAGCTAGCTATAACCTCATTTAGCAATTGGAACTAACTAATGGTAGAGGATAAAAGTTGTGTTTTGAAAGGAAGAAATCTGGTATACATGTGCGTGTGTGTAAAAAATCATTAATAGGTTGTTTTTCTGTTTGGAATATATTTTTGTTTCTAATAAAAAAGAAGTGTAAAAAATATTAAAAAAATTATTGTGTTTTTATTCTTGAGTTATAAAAGTTGATAGAAACAAATCCTTCCAAAATACAACTTTGAGAACATTATGAAAACCTCTTTAAAAATAGTTTTCTTCAAAAAATCTTCCATACCAAAAAAGGCCCTTGTTTTCAGGATACATGAGGAGCAATAGAAAAACCAGGTAATTGCATGGATTTAATGTAGAGACATTAGAACTCATGACAAACATCTCTCTATCAAATCACCTAAGACACTGGACGAAACTTCCCACCAGAAGTGAAGAGCAACAAACACGCTCTTCCCAATGAGAATGCTCCCAAAATTCTTCTCTCAAGAAAATGGAATGAGCATATTATTAGGGAATCAGTATTCAGGGAATGAACCTTCTCACACTGAAGATAATCTTACACGTCCAAGGAATTTCAGATCCAGCTCTATAGAACATATATTTTGGAAATTTTCACCGTTGGCTATTAATAAAGGGCATCAGAGAAGGCAAAATATCAAACAGAGGTAAAAAAAACACAGAATTTATGATGCAATTTGGCACCAACCTACTAACAAATTAGGAAGCATGACATGAAGTACAGAACAAGGAATCAAAAGAGAAACTTCTTCGATGAGAACTTCAGTTTAGTTCTGGAAACAATCTCTTCTCTTGAGGTGCATTGTCATAGTTATAAAGCTCTATAATAGGCAAGAGCAAATACCAACTGCATTGAGAAAAATGATCAATGATTGAGAACTTCGTCCACCAAGAAACTGGGTAGGAGATAGAATGGACAGAAAAATATTGTACACAGTTATAAGATTGAGAATAACGACCATCCTGGAACTCATCTGGCATAATCATCATATAATGTGAGTATGACAGCATTGGAAATGAGATGAACTCCCAACTGATAAAAGATAAGGCCAGACATACAAGTGCGAAAGGAAAGATCCTAAAAGTTCTAAGAATCCACAGAAGAATAGATTAAGAAACAAAAGCTCTAGGAACCCTAGATATGAACCTGCTGTAGATCCTCCCATTTCATCCTGGCACACATTTAATGGGAAAAAAACTGAAGAATTTGAAGGCTAGAAGAGATACCCTTCTCCAGAACTGAACCTAGGGAGATCTACAGAGGATGAACAGAAATGGAAGATTTTCATCTAGTAACCTCCAAACATGAAGTCATCTTTCTTCTCATGTAGCCATTATAAATGCCTGAATCAAGTTTTCGGCCGTGCGCTTCTGTTCAGATGTACCAGATATAAGAGCAATGCGATCACCTCGTGATGACTTAGAGTCTGAGATCTCTATCAACGCTCCTGATATCTGAACAATGAACAAGTAAGAGTGTTATATTCTCACTACTCAAAAATACCTCGTATCAAAAGAATAAGCATCGCTATGGTTAATTTTTCAATATCTTAAAACACTTTAAACCAACTAAACTTACCTAGGCTAGAGAGTTGGCAGTAAAAGTGTTTCACTAGTTCCAAAATTTCTTCCAAACAATCTAAAGTCTTAAGAAATATGCAAGAGAGCAAACGTGATAGATGTCTTGGAGAAGAGAAAAGGCTATATTCAGACATTAAGACATTAATACAACAGAGAATACAAATTTAGTTATTACTGAAGCACATTCATTGTATTTTCACACATTTCAATCTTTCAAGCATACTAATGCAATAGCGTAAGGATTTTAAAAACCAACATCCTTTCATTCTAATAGCTTTACTGAACTTAATTCATCTGATAACTAAAATATTAACTACTACTGTCTCACAATGACTATCATGTTACGCCACATATCTGCTTCTTGGAAAGCAGTCTTCAGAACAGAAGGGGAAAAAAGTGCACATCCTCTTAAGATTTTTTTTTTTAATAAGAATGTCCTCTCTAAGAAAATCTAAAACCTAATAATGAAAAAGAAAAAATAAAAACTATCCAAGTACATGATTGGAGAACTGGGAATTCTTTCACTTTTTCATCATACATGTACATATATTTGGTGTGATGTTAGAACTGTTCTCAAATTGACCAGAGTAGGAAATATGTGATTAAAATAAATAAATAAATAAAAACTCGAACATACCTAACAACTCCACATAAAATAGTCATAGAAAAATAAGAACGTCAATAATAATGAAATGTAGACAGCAATAAACCAACCTTCCTAATGTTGGCGATATTAGCCCCTGCTTTTCCAATTACTTTACCAGCTGCATTTGCTGGGATCAACATCTCAAGAGAAGATGGAGGAGGCAGCCTACACATAAAAACAATAAATGTAAAAACGTAGGTTACCATTTGGTACATGAATTAAATAAATAAAAACATGTTGCATTCTTAAATAAAATAAGGTGGGACCCTCACCCTCCATACAACTTGGATGAATATGAGGACATGGATCCATAGCCATTGTCTCCCATCTGATACAAGTATAGAAAAGGTTTTAATACCTTCAATATAGCCACAAATACATACACCACAGATACCTGTGCTAAATGATCTTAACCCCCCCCCAAAAAAAAAAACACACACACAAGAAAAAAGACATACATACACACAGATACCCAAAACAAAGTTGAAGCTGTCCGCCTCCCTCAATCATCGCAATTTGACAAATGTCAAACTCATCATCTCATAGGTACTAAACAATTTTGTTTTTTATAAAAGGACTGAGTAGCAATTATAAACTGTTTGCAAAAAAGAAAGGTGCTGATGTGCTGCCATATCAAATAAAAGTTTGCTAATGACACCTACCGACAGTGATCCATATCCATAGAGGCTACTTGAAGAGAGAACGCCTAATCCACTTCCACTTTCAGCTCTCTGATCATAGCCCATTGGTGGAGCACCAGGAGAAACAGAAGGCAAGACAGATGGCATCGAAAAACTGGAACCTGATGAGTACATGGAATCTGTAACGACAGCAGGGTTATGACCAACGTCCCTCTCTTTCAGAGCATCATCACGAAGCCTTAACACGATCTGGACCAATGCATCTCTCACACTGCCAACTCTACCAGTTACCTGCAAAAATACATTCAAATTTGAAAATGTAGTGCAAGCAATACTGCATTCAGCATTCAGCACTAATCAAGATTCATAAAGCAAACCTCAACAAGTTCATCACTGGCAGTGGCACACTTAATTTTGTCACCCTTAGAAATACGGATATCAGCTCTAGTTGACTTCCGAATCTCATTGATGATTGAACCACTTTTTCCTATAATACAGCCAATAACTTTAGATGGAACAAGTAGTCGCATAATCACTGGACCACCTTCATCATCATTAATCTTCTCTTGCAGCAATAACACAGTTTCAACAGCCATTGATTTCAGATCATCCAAGGACTGAAAAAATACATGAAAAATCAACATTATTAATGTATTAATTAAAATAAATAATCAGCTCCAGCATGAATAAGAAATGCAAATAAAGGAACCAAAGAGCAAGCACATTAAGCGAGTTGAATATCATGTTCCAAATTGTTTGATGACTTGCGAAGCCAATATTTCAAATAAAACAAAAGGTACAGTAGAAAGTGAGCGGGAGTTGAATCTTCTTTTTCCTGCAATAGAAATGTACTCTGGAAATTCTTCTACTTTGGATACATAGAAAGTCAGTTGGCATAGTTGCCATTTTTCCATGTTCATTTTGCAATAAAATTACAAAGAACACTTATGAAATTCCAACCAATATAGAACGCACAAATTCATGTTTCGATTTTATTCCAAACTCTGCAAATAAAACCACCTTTAAAATGATATAAAGGACCAACAAGCAACCAAAGACATTGGATGAGCAGAACTCTTCTTGCCTTTTGTGAGAGAAGAGATAGTACCTCAAATGACGAGATAGTAATAATGCATTCATCACAATCACGCTTGGTGTCATCAACTTCCACACGAGCACCACTAGCTTGCCTTATACTTTTAATGGTACCCCCACCTTTGCCGATGACACGGCCAATGTTATCAAAGGGGCACAATACTCTAACCACCAACTCCTCTGATGGAGGATGACCACTAATACCAGGAACCACAGGAAGAGCAGATGAATAAAGAGGCCATGCATTCCCAGTGTCAGGGTAATCATGAAGATCCTGGACATGTTGGGCACCAAGCATTGGTGGAATAGATCTGGGAGGAAGAATGGGATCTGCACTTGGATATAGTCCTCCTGCTGAATACAGAGGGACATCGGATGGGATGATTATATTAGGAGGGGCTTCATTTACATTTGTATCAAGAGGAATCTCTTCTCTGGGAGGGAACTTATACATAATTGAAGATATTGCAAACAATGCTCGTCTTACTCCCTCAGGTTCTCCAGCTATCTACTCAAAAGAAACGAAAGAAAGGTATTGTAGATCAGCAAACACCACCACAAAATAATCGAAAAGAAAAAGAAACAGAAACAGAGAGTAAACATTCATTCAGGACTCGATATTTGAAGCATGACATAATCATTAAAAGATCTTGCACAATAAGAACCAAATAATCCCGATCAGCCAATATAGCCTCCAAATGTGCGAAATAGATGGGTAAGTTAACAAAACACATTGGTTTTTCGAGATCTGTTTCTCAAAAAATTAAGAATCTACAAGTTGATCATGAGTCGGATAATAAGAACTAGAAGGCAAATGCATGATAGACTTTCAGCGTTAAACCATCAATTTCTTGATTTCAAAAAAACAATAACATTTTAAATCCACCAAATCACATATCTCTAGATCATTGGAAGCACTTGTAATTTCTTTCCAGTGATAACTAATGTCTAGCTAACTACCTAGATGCCAAGGTACAGTACAACATCTATTGATATGTCTTAGAACACCTTGGACATATAGTCTTCGAAAGATAAATCAGACAACACAAAAGTACCCATATTTTTCACCTCAAAACATTCAGAGGTAAAAGAAAGGTGCGTGCAATAAACCCACTCTTCTGGAACTTTATGACCTCAGAAAATATGGAGCTTAACATAATATCATTGTTTTTGGTCAAATTTTAAATACTAATGAATGACTTTTTTTTTATTTACACAAAAGATAATTTTATAAAAATTTAAAATCCTGTTCTTTGAGTCAACAGGAAGAAGAAGTAGATACACCGGAGACAGAAGTAACTCTCTTTAGGGTTGCAGGAAGCTAATACCATATAGGCAATGACGCCAGTGAAAATATAGATATCTAGTTATAAAGCTCAGTGAAGCTCTGAGGCAACCAATTGTAGACAATGCCGATACCATATAAAGCATGATAACAATAATAGGCTTTGATTTGTTGTTCTTTCGTTATTTATTTATTTTATTTTGAACAAGAGACATGGAAATTCCAAGCTGATGGTTAATTAATACACATGGGGAAAAAAAAGACAGATATATCAAGTTGGATTGGAGTTACACGATATCAACAGTGAACAGTGATATTAAATAAAGTTTTGAATGAGAGCCAAATATACATACCATGGCGAAATTGTCAAATTCCATGGCACACGAATGAATTGGATCAGTGGCATCCTTGGGGCTAATTTTTATACTGGTCCTTGTCTTGCTTCTAAGCTTTTTTATAGTCGATCCTGCTTTACCAATGACATTAGCAGATTGGCTTGAAGGGATAAGAATTTGGCACTGTTCCTTATCCCTCTGTTTCCTGTCTAAATCTCCAGCAGAAGCCAGTGCATTAGCAATGGCAGCATGAACTTTAAGAAGAGCATCTTGGGCTGCACATAATGTTTGTCTGTCATTGAACTCATCATCAACTTCCACATCCTCCTTATCCTTGACAAAGCAGAATATTGTTATAACACGGTCCTTAGCACCAGGAAATGGATCAACCACCTTAATCTTTGCCCTCGTTTCTTGTCTTATTGAGTTTATCACTTTCCCGCTCTTACCAATAACACTTCCGATGACCTCATCGGGGCAAAGTATTCGGTAAACAACCAGTTCATCACTAACCCAGTCATCTTGTTCAGTAATCCGTCTCTTGTAGCCCTTATTGTCTCCATTATGATCCCTCTGGCCATAAGGTCGCTTCCCACTCACCATTTTAGAATTTCAATTTGTCTGCAGCCGCAAAAATAAAATGAACGGTATGCTGGAAATACACTCAATCAAGATTTCTTCCTCTTATTGCATGGGGAAAAAAATCACTATCAAGAAATCATCATATTCGATTGGACAGGAAAAATGTAATGGAATATAAGCACCGAGTACAAAAATTGACAAGGGAAAGAAAACCCTTGTTTTATGTGAACTTACAACAAACGTGAAAGTCTTCGACCTAGTCACAACCACAACCTAGTCGAGAGCATTTCAACTCATTCCCCGTTTGAAAGAAAAAATTAGGGTTTCCACCAGAACCAAAATAGTTAAATGAATCATGTAGCAGTCAACACACTGGTTAAAGAGCGACTCAAGATTGAAAACCATTAGAACGTTCCTAAACTTGCATTCTTATGGTGAGCGGATGCAAAAAAGAAAACCCTGATTCACAGAGACAGCAAGAACCACCATGAAAATCGCAGAGAGTAAAAAAGAAAAGAACATACGGAAGAAAGTACCTTAGCGAAGAAACGAAGTAGCGGCACCACCACAGACAGAAGGCCGCCGATACTGCGATGGTAGGAGATATGAACTACGAGGGTTTGCAAGAACCGCGCTTTGTATTTTTTTTCGGTATTTATTTCGTTCGAGTGTTCCCGAAACTTGTCACTTTTCGTACGTTATCCACGAGGATGAGATTTTGGCCGTTGGATATTATGACCTTTCGTTGATATCTGGACGATATTTCCAATCCAACGGTCAATGTTAACTTTTGTACCTTAGAAGGTCTGTGCGACCGTATGCAATCGTTGGGTTCTTCTGGAAATGACAACTTTGTACAATGGGTTGGAGATCGTGCAGATTTATTTATTTATTGAATGGGGACTTTTTAAAAATATAAAAATAAGATAAACTATTTCCACGAAATAGCAAATTTTTTAGATAGTTGTAATAGACGCCGATAGAAGTCTATCAGGATCTATCGGTAATAGAAATGATAAAAGTTTATCACATGCTGATAGGAGTCCATCAATATCTATAAGTGTTTTTTTTTTGCTATTTTTTTTTAAATAATTTGACATTTTTTTATTGTGAAAATTTTCCTTATTGAATCTCATTTTAATTCTAAAAATTTTCTAAACTTTTATAAAATATTTTAATATTTAAGAGACGTTGCACCTAAGAAATTGGGGTCGGAGATTGAAGTTGTAAATATTTATCTTGGTTAAAGAAATATGTGGCACATGATTAAAAAATATCATTTTTATATTTTATTAACTATTTACACCGTAGGTCACACGTGACCAAACAATTATTCAAATTTCACAACTTTTTTACTTCTTATCCTGATCTAAATAGTTGAAGTTGTTAACTTCACTCAATGTTCGGCCTAAATAATTCTTTGACTCTACAACTAAAAAAAACATCACTTTCATATTTTGTGGTTCTCATAACTTCACAATTCTATTGACACATCCGAGAGCTTTTAACTATATTATACTTTAATTTTTAAACTTTTAAATATAATTTTTCCTTCATTCACAACTGTAATTTCAATCCTCGTACACTAAGCTCAATGTAAACTCTGGTTGTTAGAAAAATAATGAAGATTAAATATCTGTTTGGATTGACTTAAGAAA
The DNA here is from genome assembly GCA_002890555.2 of Lagenaria siceraria. Taxonomy (NCBI): domain Eukaryota; kingdom Viridiplantae; phylum Streptophyta; class Magnoliopsida; order Cucurbitales; family Cucurbitaceae; genus Lagenaria; species Lagenaria siceraria. The sequence continues at coordinate 1,333,509 of CM016485.1, forward strand.
AATATTTTTCAAAAAATTAACTTTTTTATTTAAATTATCTTGATAAAAACGGTTTAAAATACACTTCAAACTATATTTTCGATTGTTGTCAAACATTTCAATTTTTTCCAATATAACTTGTTTTTTAAAATTAAATATTTGAAAATGTATTATAAATACATCATAAATAAAATATTCAAAAGAATTTTTCACTTTTGAGTTCGAAGATTATTCTTTCATTACTTTGCATGGTCTCATTCAAACACTTATTCGAAAGGATTTGCTCGTAAAGACATGATCACCTTGAGAAATGAGGAATCTAGTTAGATAGAGAAGCAAACATTATCTGTTTGTCTATGTATTTTTCAATTCAAGTTCTGTATATATTTTACGTTGAACGATTTTTGTACCATTTGCATTTTATTTTTAATATGAAGTTTTTCAATGTTTTTTTTTTTACCATATTTGCATTTTCTCGTAATGACGTTTTTTTTTTTAAATTCCATTTTCGATATTGCATGTCCTTGCAATTGTAGAAAATTATTTTATGGCCGATAAATATTGCAACTACAATAGATTGAGAATAATAATAACGATGAAGAAGAAGAAGAATAAATAAATTAGAATTAGGATAAAATTTAACCACTGACAATGATAGAATAATATGATTGTATATAATAAGAGTTACAATTTTTCTTTCTGATTGAAAAATAATAATATCTCTCATAAAAATAAATTATCTTTATTTTATCTCGAACTTTGACTCACTTGATTTAGGATGGTTTTGCAACAATGAATGTCTCACATATTATAGCTTAAAAAAAGTCTTCAAACAATTCCAATAGTCTCAATTTGACATTGAACAACGTGTGAAATATCTAATAATAGTTACAGTTTGGTATTGGATGACTTGACATATCTAGTAGTCACAGAGTTATCTTTGACAAAATGCAGGATCTAATGGCCACAAATTGACCTTCAAATAAACTCGTTGAACAATCTGGAAGATAATATTAAATAACATATATTGTAGTATCTTTTCTAACTTTTTAGTTAATAATATATACAATAACTTTTTTTTAGATATATATACGTACCATACTTTATGAGCCTTATTGAGGTTGTACTATTATATTATAGCATTGTTAAATATTAAGTTGGGAAAATAACACCTATCAATATCTAGATTTTATGGTCGGTTTGGAACATCATGAGTTTGAGTGATTTCAATTCATAACGGTACAGGAAAGATAATGATTTTAAAATTCGAAGTAATTTCAAATTTTGTTTTTACTTTAAAAAAAAATCATTCCTTCCTAACCAAAATGCTTGAATTTTGCATAATTTCATAGGTTTTAAAAACAAATTACTTACTTGACATTGTCATATTCTAATTTTCAATTAACACGTCATATTTAGTAAAATTTTAATTTCCTTTTCCTTTTCAATTGCCATTCAAATACAAAAATTTAAATATATTCATTTCAAATCATTACTGTTCCAAACAAAAAAAAATTAATTTAAAATTATTTATCGAATTTAAAACTCGTTCAATATATTTTTTTAAACTCAAAAGAATATGTTTAAATCTTATTTCAGCATAATGGGCAAAAAAAAAAAAAAATCCTAGGTGTTAACTCGTTCAATATATTTTTTTAAACTTAAAAGAATATGTTTAAATCTTATTTCAGCATAATGGGCAAAAAAAAAAAAAATCCTAGGTGTAATTCCCTTGCAAAATTACTAAAATGCCCTTACAGGACACAATAGCACACATTCTTTAATTTGTCCGTCAAGTATAAAGTGTAGGGTTGAAATGATATGTTCAACGCTAAATAGAACATACAACAGTAAGATATTAAATCTTAGGTAGGTGATCACGTGAATTGAACCTACAACCACTTATTTTGAATGTTCTCACTATCACTAGCCCAACCTATAATGATTTTCGTTTTAATTTTTCAATTTTTTTTTCCAGTAGGATTCTTTGATTCTTGTCTCAAAACTTAATTAAATCCTTAATTTAATCAAATACTCAATTTTGCTCCAAGTATGCAAAGTCTATAAAATTACCAAATACAAAAATAAAATAATTGAAATATGTCTCAAAACTATCCTAGACTAAGGCCTAACACCGTGTGCACTGTCAATATTTTGATAACCATCGTTTTTTTTTCCTATACTTACCTACGGTACGTTTTCATTATATTTGGAAACAGAACTTTTGGCAAACTTTTAAAAAACAAAAAGCAAGTTTTAAAATCATAGCACTTTCTAAAATGTCATGTGGAAGATCTTTTATTTTCAAATTAAATTAAAATTTTAGTTTCTAAATTTTAAGACTTTTACTTATTTATACATTTTAAAAATGTCTAATAAATTTATAAGATATTTCAATAAATTCGATTTTTTTCTTTAAAATTAACTGCTCTATTACATATAAGAAGAATAATTTTGATGTCTAATAAAATTTTAAACTTTAAATATTATATCTATTAAATCCGTGGATTTTAAAAAATTCAAATGTTTAAGAATTATATTTATAATTTTAAAAATTCAAAAACTAAGATCCCGTTTGATAATCATTTCGCTTTTCGCTTTTTGTTTTTGAAAATCAAACATATTTCCTAACATTTTCTTACCATAGTTTGCATATTTATTGAGTATAAGAGTTAAATTCTTAGCCAATTTAAAAAATAAAAATAATTTTAAAATATTTTTTTAGTTTTTAAAATTTATCTTAGTTTTTGAAAACATAGATAAAAAGTAGATAAGAAAATACGATATTTAAGAATAAGGTGTGTTGTAGGTTTCATTTTTAAAAAAAATAAAAAATAAAATAATTATTAAATAAAATTTAAATGGAACTAAATTTCCTATTTAACCTGACTTTCAAAAATAAAAATAAACAAAAATCGGTGTGCAATATACCTCGGAGTCTGGACCTTAATAAATGAGATACGATGGCATTTTAACAATTAAAAATAGAAATAGAAATAAATGAAGTTCGATGTCATTATTCAAATTAATGATTCCATACTAATTGAAGGGCAAAGTAGGAGAGATGTTGTAAACTAGTAATATCATTTTTTTAATGTCACATTTTAAATAAACAATGTGGAAATCCCAACTTTTTTATTTTTTTCTCCACCTAACGTTCAAATTCCAACCTACTCTGGATTGGGCTATATCTTTAGTACTACATTTAGTCTTACTTCATTTTATTTCTTTAATTTTTTTTAAACAATTAAATTCCATAAAGGATAGTTGAGTAACTTTATTATTTTCTCAATTCCATCATTGTGAGGATAAGAGATCAAATATCTTTGTAATAATACTCAATATTTTATTACCTACGATATATTCAAATTGAGGATTGAATACCTATATCTTAACCCTGACACAATTAAAATTATACATATATTACTGATATATTGTATAATATCAGTCCAATCGACGATGACCACCTATTTATAATTTAATATTCTGTGAGCTTTTTTGTCACCAAAATATTGTAAGGTAAGACGATAAATTTTTTTAATACTTTTGTAGTACCATATTTCTTGCCTTCATAAATATTTGTGGATCCCACGTTGATGTCAGTGGGTCTCACCTTATCTTTAGAAGTGTGTTGACGTGACACGCAATAAATAGAGGTAGTATGAACAATTTTCTATAGTACAATAGTATAGGAAATTCTCTCGATAAGACGAATTATCTATTGAGCTCATGTGAGGTGCGTATAGTCTAGTTTGAATACTCATACATATATAAAGGAAGTATATACTATAATTGGGTAAATTTATCGATTTTTCATCAACAAGTAGATTAAGTCACTTTTAATTTTAGGAAAATTTTCACATATAGAAAAAAATGTCAAACTATTTACATAAAATTAAAAAAAAAACACTGATAGATTTCTATCCGTGATAGATTTCTATAGTTTCTATCACTAATAGATCATGATAGACTTCTATCAGCGTCTATTACAACTATCTACAAATTTTGCTATTTTGTGTAAATAGTTTCCCTTATTTTTCCATTTTTAAAAATTTTGCTTAATTTTATATCTGTTATTTTTAATTAAACAAAAGGCGTAAAAAGTACATAAAAGATTTAATATTTTAAAACTTCAATGAGAAATATAATTGTCATTTGGGTATTAACTAGTTCAAGTAAATGACGTGTAGTGTCTATCAATGGACAAATTATTTAAAGGAAAAAAAGATACATAATCATATTAATTAAAGCCGTAAATTATTTATAAGGAATCAAAATTGAGTACAACTACGTTTCTTAAATATCCATTTTCATTAAAATAACCCACGATGTTCTAGTAAAGTCTGTAAAGAATTATATTTTCCTCAGCAAACCCATATAGATTTTGCAATCAATTTCGTTTCCTGAAGCACAAATTTGGCAAAGTTTGAATCACCCACCGTTTTTTTATCTTCATCCCGAGCAATTCGAGTAGAATTTAGATTACATTATTGGAATGGAATGTTATTGAGGATTGAGCATGAGTGACAGTCTTGCGAACGCCCTCCACACAAGTTTTTATTTCTGATTAATTTGAGAAATTTCTGTGAAACAGATTTGGTTTCTAACGCTCACCTTCAAAATCCAATCCAAATAATGTGGTCTCTCTCTCTTTTCCTCAATTTGATCCCACCCCTTTTGTCTTTTCCTTCGATCCGATCACGGTCTTCCTCTATCGCCCTTATGCTATATAGCCTATATTTGTTGTTTGTTTTCGCATTCCCCATTTCGAGAGCTCAATCTCTCTCTCCTTCGCTCGTTTTTCCATCTTCTCTTTGTTATCTTTAACCCCTTTTCATCACTCCCCTTCATTCATTTTCATTTCCACAGATAAGGGTATGTTCTCTCTCCCTCATTTGTTCTCCTGCAACTTCTGATTTGTTCATCTTCTTCTATCTGGGATTTCGTGGTACTACACGCATGTCTTGTTCCTTCATTCATTTGGGTCTTTCGAGTTTTGTGTTTCATGCAGTTCTTATCGTATCTATTCTGTTTCATTGATGTGGGTTTGAATTATTTTAGACTGACTTTCACTAGTGCTCTATGAATTTGCTTTTGATGATGACATGGGTGGGCTTGTTTTCTGTTTCATTCTTTATTTATCGATGGAACTTGAATGAAATGAATCCGATATTCACTGGTTCAAGTAGATTCACATGTTGATATTGATGGATGTTCGTTTGCAATAGTTTTCAAGCATGGATTAAATGATATAAGTTTTGAAGGTGTTAAAGCATCGGATTCGCATCTCTTGCTGATTTTGATGAATAGACCTTAAGTAATAAACTGATAACTGGTTTACTTTGTTAATCAATGATTATCTCATACATCAATCGTATATTCATTCTCTCGGGGATCGTGTACTACTATGTTTTAAATTTTACTTTCTTGGTCTTGATGAGAATTATTGCTTCGTCCCTTTTCATCAAATACTTGAGAGATCGTTTCAATTTGCTGGGTTTTGAATTAATTAATTTCTCTAATTTTCTTAAACACAGTTTTTTAAGTAGTCTGTTGAAAAGATGGAGGTTACTAATGTCACCGAGTATGAGGCTATTGCAAAGGAGAAGTTGCCAAAGATGGTATATGACTACTATGCATCTGGTGCAGAGGATCAGTGGTCCCTGAAGGAGAATCGAAATGCATTTTCCAGGATTTTGTACGTTCCTTTTCCTGTTTTTACCACTGCTCTTCAATACAAAGTCATTTCACTGTTTATCTTGTATTGTATATCTCTTTTTATTTATAACATGAACCTTTGAAAGAGAGTTTGAGGTGATATTTGGAAGTAGTTCTTTTAGATAATACTTTTTTTTTTCTACAATATTTTGGAAAACACTTGTATAGTTCTTTATCCAAGAGTGTGAGTTTTATTGACACTTTTGAAAGGATGAAAAATACTTTTAGTCTCATTAGAAGCACTTTTCAAAATTTTCATGACAGTTAAATATAGTTTTGAAAATTTTGAAGATACTAAATATTGCTCTTGAAGCAAGCACTTAATTAATATTTGTTCTCCATAATCATAATTTTTTTTTAAAAAAAATTTAACTTAAAACTGCTTTGAATTTTTTTTAAAGAAAAGTTTGCAGGGAGTCTTTGTTATGTCACTATACACCAAGAAATTCTCTTCAATCTGAGTTTGTGTTCTTTGTTCTGTTTTCTCTTCAGAGCGACATTAAAACTAATTTTCTGACAGTTGCTAATCTAAAACTAATCACTGAGACAGGTTTCGTCCCCGTATTCTTATTGATGTGAGTAAGATAGACATGTCAACAACTGTGTTGGGATTCAAAATTTCAATGCCCATTATGATTGCTCCAACTGCCATGCAAAAGATGGCTCACCCTGAAGGTAAAAACTTCATAATTCTATTGTGAACTCCATTTTTCTAGTCAGTTATGCAGTGTCTGTCTTTATTGGTTTAGAAAATTTTCGAAGGCTTTGGATAGTTGGAACTCGTTGAAAGTTGATTTGTCAAGTTTAATGTATATGCACTACTTTTATGGCTTATAAATCTTTCTGGTCAACCACAGACTTCTTTAGTTGCACTTCAAGATTAGTACTTACATTAGATTTGAATGAGAAAGTTTGAAAATCAAGAGGAAATTTATGCATTAATGAAAATAATCTTACTTATTTATGCTGATTTGTATTTCCATTTATACAAGAATGACACTGTTTTCATCTGAATAATATTGCTGTTTCAATGCAGGGGAGTATGCAACAGCCAGAGCAGCATCTGCAGCAGGCACAATTATGGTATAAATTTCTTTCAAGCCTAAAGTTTTTTTTTATTCTCTCAAATATTTAGTACACAGTCTTGACTTGAATTAGAAGTGTGGGATTGGTTAAGGACTTTCTTTCTAAGCCGATTCTTGAATTGTTTCAGACTCTTTCCTCATGGGCTACTTCCAGTGTGGAAGAAGTTGCTTCCACTGGACCTGGCATTCGGTTCTTCCAGCTATATGTAAGAACAATTTATTAAGAGTTTTCAAGAATAATAAAAAAAACAACATTTTATTTGACCAGTCTCAAATATTTGGTCTTAATGCATCTCATCCGAATTCAATTTATTGCTTATTCAGGTGTACAAGGATAGGAATGTTGTGGCACAACTTGTGAGAAGAGCTGAAAGGGCTGGTTTCAAAGCCATTGCTCTGACTGTGGACACTCCAAGGCTTGGTCGCAGGGAAGCTGATATCAAGAACAGGTGTGTATGGATTTATTAAGTCAGCTGATATAGGTTTGAGGTATATAATAAACCGTGCCATCAAATGTTTTTCACACATTGATGGCTCTTGATGCAGATTTACTTTGCCACCATTTTTGACACTGAAGAACTTTGAGGGATTGGATCTTGGTAAAATGGACAAGGTAAGACTGAAATGCCACTCTATGCTAAGTTCTGTTTCCATCAACAATGTCCTTGATAACATCTTCTTTCTCTGTGGGGTGTGTTCTTTTACAGGCAGATGACTCTGGACTGGCCTCATATGTTGCGGGGCAGATCGACCGTACTCTCAGTTGGCAGGTAACTGGAAAAGGTCATTCAAAGTTCAAAAGGACAATGTTATTATTGTTATTATTATAATTATTTTGAAACAAACAAGATAGCATCATTGAAGAAGCTTCTTTTTCCATCGACTTACAGGATGTGAAGTGGCTGCAGACCATCACCAAGTTGCCAATTCTAGTGAAGGGTGTGCTTACTGCTGAGGACAGTAAGTAAACTATGATGGAAGAGACTGAAACCACTAATGAATAAAAATGCTATAACAACACATATCATTTGATTCTATCAAAAAAATTTGTCTTTTCTTTGGGACGATTTTAGTGTAATCTGATGTTTGGCTTCCTAATTGCAGCAAGGATTGCCATTCAAAGTGGAGCTGCTGGAATAATTGTTTCAAATCATGGAGCTCGCCAACTTGACTATGTTCCTGCTACCATTGCGGCTTTGGAAGAGGTACTTGTTACAATTGCACAATAGTAAATTTTGGTTTAAAAGATTATAGTTTTCAAAGCAGATCTTCTGTTGGCCTAAAACAAAACATGTCTTTATCTTTTGAGCTATGATCACGATCTAATACTTGAGGATTTCAGGTTGTTAAAGCTGCTAGAGGTGAAGTTCCTGTTTTCCTGGACGGCGGCGTTCGGCGTGGAACAGATGTTTTCAAAGCATTGGCACTTGGAGCATCTGGCATATTTGTAAGTAAAAAAACACATGTCAGATGATCACTTTGCTATTATCAACTATATGATCACTCAACAAGTATCATATTCATCAATGTTAGATTGGGAGGCCAGTGGTATTCTCCTTGGCAGCAGAGGGTGAGGCCGGTGTGAGGAAAGTGCTTCAGATGTTGCGTGATGAGTTCGAGCTGACCATGGCATTGAGTGGCTGCCGCTCACTTCAGGAGATCACCCGCAGCCACATTGTGGCCGACTGGGACACTCCTCGCATCGTGCCGAGGCTATGAGATGTTGGCTATGAGATGTTGCATGTTGTATGCAACAACAAACACCACCATTTGGTGGCAGTCTTGAATTCTTGGGGTTGTAATTTATAGCATATGAACGATGTTCTGTTATGATAAAAATATGTAATGTCTTCTTGAATGGGATATTACATTCATCCTATATTGTTTCTGTTGCCAGCATTGATGATATGTTACTGAAGTTGACAACTGGACGTCTTTATGATTGCCGGTACAGGTGGTAAAAAGGAATTTTGATGTTCCAATCCCTTTGATTTCTTTGCCTTGTTCTTACAAGATGTTTAAAGCTACAGAAATCACTTCCCCTGGGTAAGAAGCTCTGATTTTACAGATTCTGAGTTAGATGTGATTTGCATATATAGAATATAATGGCTTGATTTTCTTTTTCCCTTTAAAATAATAGCTGGGGTTCAATTTTAAAATGTCTCAAATATATGTTTTAGAGCCATTTGTTTAAAATGATGTATGTTTTAACATTTTTCAATTTATTACTATTATGTTACAATTTCGGGGGAAAAAATAAAGAAGTTACTTAAGAAATTTTTTGAAATTTATGGCAATCTTTTTAGAAATTTAGAAGAGAAATTAAAAACATTTATTTTTCTAGAAGACATTTTCATCTTTTAAAATTCTACCCATTTACTAAATATTATGCCAGGTAAGTTCTTAATCAATTAATTTTAATATTTACTAATCGCCAGAGATTCGATTTACTACAGTTTAAATATAAAATTGAGGGGAAAAAAAAATTCAAATATCATATTGACTAATTGTAATATTAGAAAGGTTCAATTTCACATCTTAGTAAAAAAGGCAAAAAAGGCAAAAATATATATATATATATATATATAATTCCTTTTGGAAGTTTGTTCAACTCTCACTTTCAATTGTCTAATTTTATTTTATTTGTCTAATTTTATTTCATGTTTTTTCAATAAATCTTAAATTTAGTTTTTCAAACTTAGATCTTATTAAAATTGGTTCAATAATAATAAGAATAAATTTCAGGTAAGGAAATACTGTGAAAAAATCTTTAATAATCTCTACATTTAAGATTTATTAAAAATACTAAGATTCAACTAAAATTAAAAATCTTCAAAGTATAGAAAACATAATAGTATTTTAAATAAAGAAAAATAGACCCTCCAAATGCTATATTTGAGTTGCATTTTGCGATTGGCTTTCTCTTCCCTTACTCTCAGCATCGTCTTCAACTCTCTTTAACATGCTCTTGTGTGTAACTAGGGTTTCGCCTTTCAGGTATTAACTGCATTTTCAAGCACTTCCGTTTAGGATTCCTCATTTGACTGCCTCATAGCTCTGTTCTTTATCTGAGTGTACATTGTGATTAAACTTCTGGTGTATATGGCGTTTTTGTCTATGGAAATTGTTTGTTTCCCCCGAACTGGGTTTGAATTTACATAATTCGACGTTTCGATTCATTTCGTTTACGGGCTTATCTTTTCTTCTTTTAAATATATGCAAACAGAACATCGTGCTTGGTTTTGCAGTCAATTTGAACATAATTCTTTGTTGGCTATGGTGGTATATGAATTTAGAAGCGAAGCGATCGATGGGTTTCCCAATTTGGAACTCCTTGTCTGTCTTGTTTCGTGTGAAGAGCTGACATATTTAGCTGTAGAGATGGAAATAAGGAACGTTTCTGAGTATAAGGCCATTGCAAAAGAGAATTTTCCACTACTTAACGCCTGGTACCGAGGATCAGTGGTCTCTAAATGAAAACTGAAGTTCAATTTCAAGGATCTTGTACGCTCTTAACTATCATCCTCCTTTGTAAATTTTCATTTGTTTAACAAGTAATGCTTTATGGGCTTGAAGAGTATTGACTATTGAGTTAGTCGAACTCCAAAGAATTGTGAAATTTGGAAGTTGTGAATTCTTGGGCCCACAATATAAGGAGTTAATAATGAGGATTTTTAGTTGTGGGGCCCACAAATTCAGTGGCTAAATAGGGAGTGGAGTCCTTAACTCCTAGCCCAAAGAGTTGAGCCAAACACCCGCTTATGTTTTACATCCACCTTTGGGCTGCCATGACCAATGAGTGAGATTTGGCCTCTAGCCTCATTGATGACAACGTATGCTGACGAGGGCGCTATCGACCCTCCTGTTGGATCTAGAAGAAAGCAAGTAGGAGGGTTGCTGGAGCCCTCCTTGGTGTGGGAGGATGGGACGAAGAAGAAATAGTGTAGCAAGAGGGAGAGGAAAGCAAGAGGATGCTCTAAACTCTACTTACTACTAATGGTTACTTGGCATCTCTACAATCTCTACAACTGTCAAGTCCTATATTTTTGTGTTGATATCTTATCAAAAGCATTGAGCTTATTAAAATTTCTAACTGTTTTGGTAGTTAGGGGATGCACCAATTTTTCTGATGTGAATTGTTCTCGTGAAATAACTCCCAACTAATTAAAGTGTATGATAACAGGAACGCATACTGAGTCTTAGAAAGTACAAATTTTAGAGTTTTCTTTATTCACTTGAAATGACTTGATGCCTTTTCAGGTGTACAAAGAAAGAAATTGGTGGCACAACTTTAAGGAGAGTTGGGAGGGCAGCTTTCAGGACAATTACTCTTAAACCATTGGCCACAGAGAAGCAGATATAAAAAACAACAGGTTAATACGAATCACGATGCTAATGAGCAATGTTCTTAAGTAAAGAAATAACTTCCATAAGGATTTAGTCAGTTTTGCTCGGGCATTAAGACTTGTAGCTGAGCTGGGTCTATCACTTTCCTCCGTGTTTATGAATTGGAGTATCTTCTTTTTCCCTTCTTTTGGCTACTATTTTGGACATGGATTTGACCTTGGTAAAATGGATTAGGTGCATAACTAAGAAACGTTAAGTTTTTGCACCTTTATTTTTATTATTTATTTATTTATTTTAAAAAAGATTTGTTTGATCTTTAAGAAACAGAGAGAAATATTCAAAGGGAAGAAAAAGGAACAAGCTATGGGGCGAGGGGACATCCAAAAGCTAACCAGTTACAAAAGGATAGCCTTCCAACTTGAAATAATAACCAGAAGATGGTTATTACAAAAGAATTTCTACCCTTCTTTAATCTTTGATATGATTTCTAAATGGTATGCTAAGCTCCTTGATCAAATTCCTAAAAATGTGAATGAATATGAAATATCGATTGATCGTCAAGCAATTTTTTTCCTCTGTACAATTATTACATAGGATGTGAAATGGCTATAAACAATCACTAAATCTAGCAGAAGATGTAGTCAAAGCTGAAAACACCTAGTAAATTTAAAATAAGAAAAGAAATTTCCTTTCAACTCTTAGAAGATGTTCATCCTCTAATCTGGTGATCAGTGTATTATAGAAACGTTGCAGCGACGATTACCATACGATCTAGGGCTGCGGTAATTACATTTTCTATTCATGGAATTCGCCAGCCTTTTTTCCCTTAAAAATTGTGCTATAGTAGAGGCTGCTTATCCAAATTCCTCTTGTTTTATCTTCTACATTCTTCCTTTTCCCCTCTTAAAGACTTGTGGTGAATTGCTAATTTTCAGGTTGTGAAAGCTGCGCAGAGCCAAGTACCAATTGTTGTGGACAGAGGACCCTGTCATAAGCTGATGTATTTGAAATGCTGACGTTCTGCATCCGAAATATTTGTAAGTGATATGTCAAATAACCTATGAAGTGAGAAGTCTAAAATACCATCTAATCTAGTATGATAATTTATGTTATCTTAGGAAATAGGTGAAAAATAATACACAAATGTTAAAGTTGATCCTCTGTTGTTGTGTATTCTAAAAAAAAAACTTTATGGATTCAGATTCAGATGTCACAGGCGAATTCAGTTTCATATTTTGTGATCAAACACAGATTTATTCATGCCAAATTTTTCTGACAATGTAAAACAATCTGAATCTCATATGTAGGCCAATGGCGTTCTTCAAATACTCCGAATGAATCCGTGCCAACCATGGTATTGAGTGGCTGCAATTAAAAAACATAAAGTTCTTCCTTTGGGAACTTAGCCACTGAGAGTATCACCGTGTGAGAGCCCTAGTTAGAGACAAACTAGGACTATTAGTAGGATAATAGTAAGAAAATACGGGTAACTAACGACTGGCTCAGAAAATACAAGTAATTAGCTAAAGGTGCTTTGGTTATAAATATAGTATGTTAGGGACCTTAGAGGGGATAGATCACGTTGGTAGGAATTTCCATCGTGGAAATTTGGGATAGTGTAGCTTCTCGAAATATAGTATGTTATGTTGTAGCTTCTTTAGATTTTACCATATATATTTCTATCTTTTAGTGTTCTTTGTTGTATTTGAGTTTTTTGTTTAGAGGTTTCCTAACACGCCGCTCGCAGCGAGATCTAGAAGAGACACCCAACACGAGCGTCTCCCTAGGTTCGTGTACATCTTATGTACGAAAGGGATGGAGAGACAAGGAAATGTTTTAATCAATTGTCCGTTTGCTAACAATTATTGATCATCCTTGTTTTCAAACAGCCTGAACAGCCTGCTTCCTTACGTATGATCTTGTCACACTGTTGAAAAGAAAAGTAACACTTTTTGGGGCCCAGATTATTGAAACATATGGTTAGAAAGGAAACTAAAAAACTTTAAATTTTTGTGGTTGGTTTGTATTGATGTGAAATGTTACTCTTCTTTGGAGGAGTACTATAGTCTTGCCTCTCCTTTTTGAAATATTTCATCTTGATAAGATTTGTCGCGATAATATCGTGATCAATTGGGATGGTCCGTCTTGTGTGTGTGTTTTTTTCCTTTCCCATCTAAGGTTAAAAGAACTTTCTTATGAAAAGTATGGTTAGAAATGAACTAAATCTTGTGGTTAGAATTTGCTGTGGTGTGTTTGTTCTGTAGATAATGAATATAGTTATGTCATATGTGGATGATGTTTGTTATTTATTATTATTATTATTACTTTTTAATGTAAAGAAGTAAACAATTTATACTTGCAAAATAAAAGTAATATTAAAATACCGACTTACCCTTAAAAGATACAAACCAAAACAGAATGGAGAAAGTAAACCTAATTCATATAGCCTAATCTAATGAACATAATATAAGAGCTTTGTCATATGATTTTTCATCATGCTTCGATTGGGTAGAAAAGAAATTTGCAACCAATTAAATTAATTAATTGTAATGGCCGATTTACCATTTTGCTTTTGCTATATATATAGCTTTATTTTTTTTTTTTTTTAAAAAAAATTTAGATTAGGCTAAGTTTGCAACTATCTATTTCTTTAGGGCTTATATAATAAAATGTTTTCTGTTTCAACTTATATATTTTGTTAGAACATTTATTAGTAGTTATAGCTATTTTCACTTTATCATATTTAAAATTAGCTTAAAATCATCTACATAAAATTATTTTCTCCAATAATTTCACCAAAGTAGTATGAAAAATTATCATGCAAATTATTATTATTATTTTTAAATAATTGCACACTTGAATTGTTGAGGGAGAGCTGTTTCACCACTGTATGACAAGGTACAGAGAAACTAGATCGTTCTCTTTCTAAATACATTATACAAACTTATAACTTCATATGAGCTAATTTCAACTTCTGACTTTTTTTGGATGAGGTTTTGAGATGAAGAGATTTTTTTTTTCTTCTAAATTTTTTTTTAAAAAAAACAAAAAACGTGGGAAAGAAGAAAAAAGAAGGAAGAGGAGAAAATAAGGGGGAAAAAAATAGTAGGGTCGACGCCAGGCAACTAGCTGCGATGGACAATAAAGAGAATAAAGAAGAGGAAAAAAAAAAGAAACAAAAAAGAAAATAATTTAATAAAAAATAAGTGTCACGTGAATTTTATATTAGTAAATAAAAAATTTGACAGAGAGACCAAATGCAAATGCAAATCTTAAAGATAAAATTATGAGTTTAAAAATTAACATATCCAAATACAATCTACACCAAAAATGAAAAGTGTAATTTTTCCAAAAACTGTAATGACGTAGTCTAATTTGTTTAATTTTCCTTTTTTAACTTTCTGAAATAATAAGAATTAGAGTTTTGTTAAATGTGTTCCCCTCCCATCTTGATCCTTATCCCAAACATTTTAAATTATTATTTATCATCATATACTTCGATTTCACGTTAAAATAATTTTTTTTTAAAAAAAATCTAATATTATCTAAAAACCTTCCTAAGTTTTTTTTTAACATATATTTTGTCTCTAATTTACATTAAAAGAAAACAAAACTTAAAAAAAATTCATCACATTTTATCTCTATTTCACATTAAAAGAAAAAAATTCAAGAAAAAATATGTATCACGTTTTATCTATAATTTACGTTAATTTTTTTTTTAAAAATCTCATGTTATCTAAAAGCCTACCATTCATTTTTTTATAAAAAAAAATATTGTCTCTAATTCACATTAAAAGAAAAAAAATCTCATATTTTTAATTCACGTTATCTCATCTTTTAGATTTTATTTTATTTTCTATATATATACCATCCTCAATTGTCCTATCTCATCTTATCAATTGGTTTCATCCTCAAAATATGTCAACAATTCCAATCAACATTCTTTAAGTTGGTCAAAGAGAATGAGCTATTTGAGTCATTATTCTAAAAAAAAAAAAAGAAAAATGGAAGAAATTTAAAAATGTGATAGTGAAATCCTCCAAATCTTAAATATCATCTTATTAGATAACAAGTGATTAAGTTTTTTTTTTAGACTTCTTTATTTTTGGTAAATATAACTTAAAAGAGCAAGATCACCTCTTATATATATATATATATATATATTTCTTTTCAGTAAATTTACTTTATTACGTTTTATATTTATAAGATTTTTACATTTTATTTTGCAACGTTATAAAATACATGCAATGCATATAGTTCCAACTAATATTAATGGTAAGAATGTAGAGCCTAAAAAGAAGACAAGTGGAGATCCGAAAGAATAGTATACATAATACAATTTTTTAAAAATTAAAAAAAAAAAAATGAGGTTGAGAATGAGATGAAGATTGAAGTAGAGGAGTAGGGGGTGGGGGCAAATTCACATGGGAATTCTCCTTAACCATAAACACAAAATTGAAAGATTTTCTAACCCACACTGTTCTGTTTCTTTCCCCTCCAAAATTATTTTATTTTGTTTATTTTTTCCTTTTTTATATATATCAAAAATTGATTGAGAGATAAAAAAGAAAAATACTTTGTGAAAAACCTCTTACTTTTATGGGAGGAATAAGAAAAAAAAATAATTAAAAATTAAAAGAAAATAATAAAACTAGAAAACACCATAATTTATGTAAAAAAATTGCTAAAATCTGTGAAAAATCATGACCCACTAAAAAAAATATATTATGTGAAAAGTTGTTACAATCACATAAAATTTCCTTTTCAATTTTAATTTTTCCACTCTCAAATTAGATAATACAACAAAAAAAAAACTTAACTATAAAGTGTTTGTAACTGAGACAATTTGAAATCTAAGCTATAGATTTATTTCATCATATTTGGTGTCTATCACTTTCTTAAATCTTTCCAATGTGGGATTGCAACTCTTACAATAATTTGCCAAAATCATACTACACTCAGTGGCGGATTTCGTATAGGCTTGGAAAGGGCTGCTCGGACCCTCCATCAACTTTATGTTCTTTATATATTATATAATTGCAATAATATCAATAATTTTAGCTTAGTTCAATGGTAAATGTGTCTCCTAGTCTCTTTCAGACCTAGGTTCAAATTCCATTTCATTAATTTACTTTTCAAATTTTCCTTCCATTTAATAGACTTTTGAAAAAAAGCCCTCGTTAACAAAATTTAAAAAATGTTCTTACCGTTTGTCTGAATTGTTTTGAGTTCGGAAAGAATCAATTTTAAAACAAATTATATAGATATTCTTTTCTATAGATTCTCTCATTTTTCTCCTATTTGTCTAATTCTTACACCAATTTTCTAACAATAAAATATAAACCAAAACTTCAAGCTAAACACAAAATCTCACTAGATTCAAAATTCAAAATCTCCACTCACTTACCAAAATAATAAATAACTAAATATAAAAAGAACGTATTTGGTTATTAACACACACTTGACTACTAATAAAAGAGGAAATGAAAAACGGAGGTAATGAGGGGTAGATAATTGATTTTTTTTTTTATTCTTCTTGAGATAAAGGTACTAATGCAACTTTTTGAAAGTTTAGAGGTATTTTTGCAAGGAAGTCTAACGATTTTTGTTCATATATTAACAATAAGGGTATTAAGTTTGAGGGCATTTTTGAAACTTTTAAAAGTTCAATGGTATTTTTGAAACAATACTTTAATAGTTTTTATCTAAAACTAAGGCTAGGTGTATTTTTAAATTTTTTTTTCAAGGTTTAAGGGTATTTTTGAAACTTTTGAAAGTTTATGTATATTTTTTACACAAAATATGAAGTTCAAGGGCATTTTTATAATTTAGCCATTGTTTTATTTTGTTGTTGTGTGTGATTAAAATGAAATGCATAAAGATAATAGTATCTTAGAATGCACCTAAGAGATGTTGGGACAAGAAGTTGAGTTGTTAACTCTACTCTTTGTTTGACCCAATTCTCGAGAAGTTTATAGGCTCTACGGTTAAAAATTATTAATTTCATAATTCATTAAGTCGTTGTACGTAACTCTCCCATTAAATTAACTTCTCAAAATAATTAACTCTACTCCTTTACTCCAACACATTAGTATTTATTGGCGAAAATATCTTACAAAATGTTGTCAGCCAAACAAACACGTGATTGGTATTGCAAAATAAAGCTGCTTCCTCAATCCTCCCGAAATAATTCTGACAAAGTACAGTACGGCCACCATTTTTTTTTCCTTTTTTTTCTCTCATTTTAAGATTTTTTGTATTTTTCGTATAGTACATAGTAAAGAAATCCTAAAAATAGAGTGGTTGAATAAAGTATTAACAAAAATAGGGTTGTAAAATTGTTTTTTCAAATTCCCTTTTCTAATTTAAAATATAAAATTTTATGTAGATTTTAAAAAAAATATATATTTGTTAGAATTCTTAAATATGGTACATGTTTGGTATTGATTTTGAAAAGTCTAAGATTACTTTTAATTATGTTCAAAATTATTCAAAATCAATTTAATGTTTAATTTTTTATTTTTAAATGCATTCTTCCTATTATTAAAATTAATTTTAAATGTTTAAAAATATTTTATAGATAATTTAAAAGATGATAAAAGTAATTTTAATAAATTTTTAATCACTAAAAAATATGTCAGAAGTGAAATGATTGGTGGAGTGACTTCCACTAATTGAGTTGGCCAGTGAGTCACGAGTCTAACAACAAATTTCCAACCTCTCAGCTCTTATTAAACATTAAAAGTTATAAATAAAAAAAACGTTCCAAATGCAGTTTTTTTTTTTTTTTTTTTCGTTCCCTTTCTTGAAAAGATTATAAATTTGAGGGAAAATATCAAATTTATACCTCTAAGGTTTGAAGCTGTATCGAATTAGATACTTAATTAATAATTATATTAATTTAAATTCTTTTTTTTATTAATATATTCATTTACAACTCTCTTTCAAATTGTATTTGAAAAATATATTGTATGACTTATAATTGTTTCAATTAAATTTCTAAAATGTCGTAAGTGAATTAATATATACCACTTATTAAGATTATCTTTTATGTCTCGAGTGATATTTTCTAAACAGGACAAAATGGAGGGCGAATTATGATATAATTACGAAAAGTTAAGATTTAAGTTGATACAATTATTAGTTCAAGATTTTAATTGATATAACCTAAAATTGATAAGTATAAATAGATAGTTTTTCTAAATTTTAAATAAAGCTGTTCAATTCTTTGTATGGATTATAAAAACATTTTAGAATTTACAAATCTTGTAACCATAAATTATAAATCTTTAATCGAAATTGAAGTGACATATTCTTTAACAAAAAAAACCAACTAAGCAAAGAAACATAAAAGTAAAAGAAAATAAATTTAATTTAAAATCATATTTAAGAATTTGTAACCTTTATGTCAACTTCAGCTCCTCTCGACTAACAGGTTAGAAGTTTAAATTATATATATATATATATACTACTTTTTAGTATTATAGAAGATTTTCATCTAAAAAATATATATTTTTAACCTGTTATTTTACAATATTCATGATTCGTAGTATAAACTATAAATGACAATCTATATTCAATTAAGAGATGGTAAGTTTAAATTTCTTTCCGGTAAAAAAAAAAAAAATCAAATTTCTCTATTCATCGAGTCCCATGTTATTAATGTTTTTTTTTTTAAATAAAAAAAAAGTTGATTGAGAGATTGGAAATATCTTAGGGGCTGTTTGGGGCGCTGGGTTGAGATACTATGTCTGGAGATATCATGATGTCTGTGGAGTTCGTATGTCAGTGTTTTGGCTGTTTGGGGTGCTGAGTTCATATGTCAGAGGTATCTAGTGCAATTTTTTTACATAAATAATCTGTTTTTATGATGATTATTTTAGCTTGGAAACTTGATAAATGAAACTACCTCAATTGTGCTTGAGAACTCTTCTTATTCTAGGTGAATCTCACAACAATAATAAAAATAACCCCATTAACAAATTTGATAGACAATCCCAAGAAAACTAAACAGATTTGACTTGGAAAGAATTGATCAAAGATCAAGAATAAAGGAGAATTTGTTCCTAACTTCAAGATTTCGAACTTTCCACAATCTAATTGATCAAACTAGATTAAAAGTTCTAAAACATGCATTCTAACACAATAATACAAAGAAAGCATAAAGCTTGACAGATTAAACTCTGAAAATTTCATTCAAATTCAAAATCTTCTTTTAAAATTTGGAAATTACAGCCCTATTTAAACTAATTGAAAAAGCACTATGAAAAACACAACCTTTCACCAAATTGTCTAAATTCATTTAGACCCTTTCAACTACCCTAATAAATATAAATTGAACATTAAATATGTGGATGAATCTGGATATTTAGATTCATTATGACTCTTGGATAAAAATGTGTATCTTGAAACTTGAATGGTTGCAAATTTTCCTCAAAGGGTAAGAACCTTAGCTTGAAAGTAACTCTTTAATGCTCATGTCTACTCATTTTCTTATTAAAACTTTTTTATTCAATAATTCTACATTTTTTTTAAGCACACATGTATTGTTGGTAGTTTTGGAAAATAGGATTTAGGATTTACTTTTGGATCATGCATTTCAATTTTTTTTAATTTAACAATCATTTTATAAATTTGTACCTGTGACGTTTCTAATTAAGTCATTTTTATTTTAATACTTTTGATAAAAACTTATTAAAATAAAAATCACTCATGTTAAAACTTTTTAAAATAAAAACCACTTCTGTGTTTGATAATTTTTTCTCAATAGTGTTTTTACATATAAATTATTTGATTTCTTACATGATTAAAGTGATTGTATGAATGTTCAATTACTATAAAGAATGATTCTAAAATACTAATGAACTAATAAAAAAAATCTAAAATTCAACGTTTTGATGGAAAACTTACGTACTTTTGTGTCAGCAAAGATGTTTTTATTGACAATTTTGTGCGAAAAATTAAATATAAACATTTATGGGAAGTCAAGGTGCTGAGTTGGTTATTATAGTCAGTGGGTTAAAATAGTTAGTGTTTGAGGTGCATACTATTATAGTCTAAGTTATAATAGTTTATGATTGGAGTGTAAACTATTTTTGTTTGGGTAGAAAATAGTAAACACGAGAAAAAAGAGAGGATGAGTGAAAAATAGTAACATGGTAGCAAAAAGGGTTTTGAGTAGTAGTCATAATTTAAAAGAGAGGATGTATCAACAAAGCTCAAATTTGTAGTAGTCATAATTTAAAATAATGATCGTCGGAGTTGATGGAGTGGCCGCTATTGGAGGTCGTCGGAGTTGGCTGTCAACAATAGTGGTGGGATGTTGCCAGAGTTGGCCACATGTGGTGGTTGCCGGAGTTGGCTGTCGGAGGTGGTCACTGGAGATGATCGTTGGAGGTGGTCACCGGAGTTGGCCGTCAACAGTGGTGGTTGGATGTTGCCGTAGTTGGCTGCATGCGGTGGTTGCCGGAGTTGGTCGTCAGAGGTAGTTGCCGGAGTTTGACCGTCGGAGGTGGTCGCCGGAGTTGGCCGTTGCACGTGGTCGCCGAAGTTGGTCGTCGGAGGTGGTCACTGGTGATGTGAGCTGAGTGCACTCTTGATGGACATGGTATAAAATGTCGGTGACATACGAAATTGGCCTCCCAAACGATGAGTTGAGTTCATATCTCAACTCATCTCATCTCATCTCCTCACCCCAAACATTCCGTTGGAGAATTTGTTCAGCCCAAAATATTATCATTATTATTTCTTTTTTGAAACAAGCCTGTTACCTGACTCAATTAGTTTTGAATAAATACGGTTCGGCCCCACTCAACTTTTTTCTTCACACATTTTACCCGTTTCCCCCCATATTTTCCGGTTTACTTTTCTTATTGGTTTGTTTTTCTTCTTTCAATTTTTTTTTTTTTTTTTTGAGTAAAATTAATTGGTTATTTAGTCAATATTTCTTTTAGTACATCGACGGTGAGAATGAGTTGGTTGAGCTAAGCTCACCTAATTTCTGTTAGTTAGAGGAGCAAACTGATTTTTTTTTTTCCTAAAAAGGTCCAATTTAACTTAAAATGGAATGGTTACCTAAAATTAAAAAATTAGAGCAATATCCAATGGAGAATTTAAAATAAAATCAGCCCTTATACATGACTTTGGAAGAAGGATATATTTTAAGTAAATAAAATATAGCACATGTCAAATTAATAAATTAAGTCAATAAAGTAAGAATGGGAAGTCTTATCATATTAAAGGATCTTGAATTTGGCCTTTTCCCATGGAGAGATAAGCCAATTCAAATAACCAAGTGCGTATTTTCTTTTTTTTTAAATAAGAAATTTGGGGTCATTGTGATTTTTGAAATTGTCAACTTTAATTAATATCATCAAATTTGACAATACCATCTAGTAACTAGTAAGTGAAATTTCATATTTTTTTCCTTTTAATGAAAAAAATTAATTTTTTAAAAATAAAAAGTGTGACATGCATTAATCGCATTATTTTCTTTTTTAAGATGTTTTGGTAAATACATTTTTTTCCCTAATAGTTTAATGTCAAAATATTTGAAAAGTAGCACCATCATGTCCTAATAAGAAATTTCCAATCCCCATTAAAAATTCAAAGATATAAACAAGATAAACATTCCAAATTTATAAATGTCAAATCTCATGAAATAATTTTCTTTAGTGGTTGAAGTTTCTAGGAAGCTTCCCATTATTTTCTTACCAATTAGCATTGACATGTACAAAATGGGTTTATTCAGTCACAGTCTTTTTTTTCTTCTTCCTTTTCTATTTCATTTTTCTCCTTTTACAAGTAGAATTTTTTTTATTTTTTAAAATTTTAACAATTCTCTTCACTGACAATGGAATGAGCTTTAGTCTTATCGGTATAATTTTTTTTTTTTATTTATTTTCAACATCAATAATACGTGGGCATATGATAGGATAAGACTTCTTTTTTCTTTTTTTCTTTTTTTTTTTTTTTTTTATAAAAAAATTAATTCTATTTTTTTTTCAAATAAACAATATATGAGTATATTTCGCACTTTTTTTTCTATATTTTTCAACCCAATCTAATCCTATAGAAAAATCTCAATTTTTTTTAATTTAAAAAAAGAATTTTCTATGTAACAAATTGAAATGGGTAACCCAAGATACATCCAAGTATTTTTTATTCTATTTTAATCAAACTCACTTCTTTTACTTAAGTTCATTACTTAATTGATTAAGATATATATTCTCAACCAAAAGGTTAAAGATAGTTCATTACTTAATTGATTAAGATATATATTCTCGACCAAAAAGTTAAAGATTTGAATCTTCAAACAAACTAAAAAAAATTATTGACCACTTAAGCTTTTGTCTTCAAGTTCATCAATTAACAATAATGTGAACAACACTAAAATGGTTAGGTTACTAGCAAAGCCATTTATAGACGGGAGGTTGAAATCCCTATTAAAAGTAATCCACTAATGAAAACGAGACAATCAATTTATGTATTTTTTTTTTATTAATATCATATATAAAAGCTTAAATATAAAAGATTAGATAAAATTACCAATTTGGTCTTCTAGATTTTAGGATACGTGGTTAGTTCCCAATGTTCCAATTTGGCCAATTTAAGCTTCATTTTCTAACCATTTCGTTTTTAATTTTTTAATTTTTTTAAAATTTAGTCTTATTTCTCACAATATATAACCATAATTGGTTATATATTTACATCTTACTTAAGTACAATAGTTGTATTCTTAGTCAAATTTTAAAAACAAAGACAAGTTTTTAAAAACTATTTTTTCTAGATTTCAAAATTTGTTTTAATTTTTGAAAACATTAGTAAAATGTAATAAAAAAACAATAAATTTAGAAATAGAATCAGTATTTATAGGTTTAATTTTAAAAAATTAAAAATAAAATTTAAATAACAAGCCTTGGTTGTTATTTTTTAAAATTGGATTTAAAATGTTCATATTTCTATTTACTTTTGCAATTAAGAAGTTTTTTTTTTCCTTCTAATAATTTGATGCCGTTTTTTAATTTAAAAACAATATAATAAAAAAGAGTTTCTCTTCTCTCTCATCCATTCTCACCAACACAACACACCTTTTAAGGTCCAATTTTATATTAAAATTAGAGAATTTCTACTCTAACAGTAGTTTTGAAATGTTTATGAAAGTTCAAAGTTATTATTACAACCGTTGAAAGCAAAAAGTGTGATACTTATGGAAAAAGACAAAATTTCGGGGTATTTCTCAATATTTAACAAAAAAAAAAGGGTAAAATACCATTTTAGCCCCATATTATGAAGTTTGTTCAATTTTAGTCCTTATATTTTGAATTTTCCAATTTTAATCTCTATACTTTCAATAAATCTTAATTTTAATCCCTAACTTTTATCAAAATTGATTAAATAAAAATAATAATTTTCATGCAAGAACATAAAATATGTGAATATGTTTTCAACATTTACAGTAAAAATGTTATAGATAACAAAAAAAATATTTAAAAAAATCAACAATAAACTAGCATACAGACTAAATTTAGGATTTACATTGAAAGTATATGAACTGAAATTGAATAAACTTCAAATTATAGGGACAAAAATGGTTGTTTAACCAAAAATTTATTAGAATTTTATGTCTATATAGGACATTAAACTTTCATAAATTCTAAAAATTTGAAAATGTAGATGATTAATGACATATTTGATGCGAAATTGAAAATTGAGAGAATTATTATTAGACATAAAATAGAAAGTTTTCATATTTATTAAAAACTTTTAAAATCGAGAGATAGTTTTTAAATTTCAAGTATCAATTTGATATAAACTTAAAGTTAGGGCCTACACTTGTAATGCGACTCGTATTAAATTTGATGCTCATCTAGACTTTATTGACATTTTGAAGTGTGACATTTCTTAGGGAATGAAAATGGGAGAAAATTGGTAAGGAAAACGTTTTATTACTATTAATAATGCTAAATGTCTTTTCCTACACCTATTTTTCCCTCTTTCAATTTATTTCCCTTGCTATTACTATGCTTTTTGTCTCATGGTGGGTTCCCACATTTTTTTTTTAACATAATTAGAGATGGAAAATTCGAATCTCTACATGTCTTATATCATTGAACTGTATTTATCTTGACTTAAAAACTTTCAAAAAAAAATTTAAAATCTTGTTATTTTACTCATTTTTTTCATTTCGATCTATGTGATTTTTTATACTCTACAAAATATCTAAAGTTTTTAAATGTATAATCCTTCAAAGAAGTATATATGTCTTAAGTGCTGAATTATAGTCATGTTGACTTTTTATACCGTATTGTTAGTGGTATTAATTATTTAAAGTAATTTATGCATTATATTTTGTCGTTATAAAATTTGAAAATAGACGTATATATCAAAAAATTGATGTAGAATAAGATCGATGATATAAGTTTGTTTGTATCTTAGAGATTGACAAGTCAACTTTAATATTAAACTTTTAATTTCAATGAGTTTAACTCAGTGTTGATATGAGTGGGATAAATTAAAATTTCATTAAAACTAAATTTGGAAAACTGTTCATCGATTAAGCCGAAAACGAGTCAATTATATTCAACCAAAAAACAAGCACAAAATCAGGAAAGGAAGAATCTTCAAAACAATGGAAATATAAGTAATTGAGGATATAGAATCTATTTGATACCCAAATAAGATTCTGTTTTGAATTTAGAGAATCTCGGTTTGGTATTCAGAATTCTATTTTCGAAAATTATTTTCAAATTCTGTGATTTAAACCGTGAAAATTTTGAAAACAATATTTTTTTTTTGTTTGTTTTTAGTGAATTTATATTTTGAGTTTGAAATATAAAGATGCATAATTATATTTAAAAAATGCAACCATTAACAAATATAGTATTTCAGGTTATAAACTCAATTACTTTTGTTAAATTAAATTATATATTATATAATGTAGTATACATTATATGATATTAAAAAATAATAGTTATACAAAATCTTTAACATAAACTAAGTTCATGAATTAATTAATAATAGTTTTTATTCAATCTAATATTTAGTGAGTAACTATAATTAGTTTTATGGATTATAAATATATTATCAAACACATTTTGAACAATTGTTTGGATTAGAATTTAATTTTTAAATCTACTACCAAACACACACATATATATATGAAAACATGAAATACAACTATATTTTTATTAAATTTTTTATTTTCAAATTGCGTATCAAACATGTTTTTAATTAGGCCATATTTATTTAATTTTAGAGATGGGTTTCTTGACGTTAAAGTTTGAAGCTAGCAATTGACTTGCCAAACCAACTACAAGGTCAACAACGAATTTTCTTTCTAAAATTTAAACGTCGGAAAAGAAAGAAAGATTCAAAGAAATAGAGATAATAATTTGATATTATTTAATGAAAAATCTCATAAAATTCAAATGTTAAATACCAAATATTTATGATATTATAAACTTTAAACAAACACAAACATCATAACAATTTTAAAAAATTCACATATTAATCCATCCAAAGTAATCAACTTCAAACAAAGAGAAATATGTATAATTTTTTTTATTAATATATATGTAATTCGAGTGGGTTGGGTCAACCCAAATTCTTTTTTAGTCAACCTACGACCCAACCCAACCAGAAAAAAATAGAATAAGTTTAACCCAACCCAACCTATGAACAAAACTAACCCAACCTAACCCTTACATTTTGAGTTGGGTAGTCCAAATTGTTTAGATTGTCGAGTTATTTGAACAACCCTATTGTTGTATCTTTGTAATATTGAGTATCAAATAACTCAAAAACTAAGACCCATCTTCTCGACGAACAACATTTATTAACAAATCTCTGATTAATATAATATGTATGTGGGTTATCTAAAATTTTATAATTCTCTAAAATTTATTTTTAACACAATTGTAATTTAGCTGTCAAGGTATTGAAAAAGAAAAACGAGAAGGAACATGTCCTAAAATGAGCTTAAACCAAAGATAATTGACATATATTTTATTTCTTGAATATGAAAGTTTAATCTCCATCCTTGGAATCGTTGTATTAAAAAAACGTGTTTAGAACATGCGATCTAATAAATTTATTGTGCAACGGTCATTAACTTGTTATTGAAGTAGTCACTTAAAATAATGATAATTAAAAGAAATATGTAGTTTAAAAACATGTGTAAAATGACTTATAGAAATGGACCAAATTGGTTTGTTTAATCAAACACATCACTCTTTTGAATGTACAAGTACTTCCACTTTTCCATAAAGATTAATAATAAATGGTGGAGAATTAAGACTTAGAATGGAATTATATATTAGGTAGGATTAAACTTTCTCTAAATGCACTTTATTTAATGGGAGGTGAGATGATCACTAGGGGGGTCCAAAGATTGCTCCCATACACTACTTTAAGATATTGTAAAAAAAAAAATGATGGATAAAATATACAATGTAATCAATAATAGTAGGCCCTACTTGATTTTTTATTTTAATTTTTAAAAATTAAACCTATAAATACTCCTTCAATTTATTCAACTCTTTTATTTAAAAAATAGGTAAAATGTGATAAGAAATTGAGAAGAAATAAGTTTAATTAATTTTATTTTTAAAAAAACGAAATAGTTATCAAAGAGACCTATATGTTTCATCACATTTGTTTTAATCTTCTTTTTAACGTCCGCTTTCATTTTTAATAACATTTTTTTTTTAAAAAAAAGAATTGTATTAATAAAAATTATAAGTTAAAACAAGAAATATATTACAAAGAAATATAGAAAAGATATTAAAAAAAAAAAAAAAAGAAGCATAATTCAAATCCAACCAATCAAATAAGTGAGTAGTAATATAAAAGAAGGTAAAAAAAGGCACATTTGTGGTATAAAATGAAAAATTGAGATGAATGAGTTTGTATATGGTATCTAAAAACAAATGAATTAAAGTGAAAAAAAAGGCTAATTTTTGAAGCTGAAGAATTAAACAAAAACAAATAGATAGGTAATTTACAAAAGCCTCTAGGTGTTCTTCCTCTTACATCATATATATATATATATGGAACAAACAAAGGACCAAAATAATTAAGAACTTGATCTAAGCCCCAAATGGCTTGAAATTATCTTTAAAATTTTGGTTTAACGTGTCTCCATTTTTGGTATTTTTCAGTGGTTGTATGGAGAAGTTGCTTGAACTCTATGCTTCCTCTTCTGCAGAAATCTTTGCAGCGATTTCTTCATCGAGAGCCCCGGGGCGATCGGGGTTCGTGGTGGCGGAGACTGTTGTAGTATCGGCGATGGTTCTTCATTCAGAGCCTTCTCCTCCATTTCTCTAGTTGCCAACTTTAAAATTGCTCTTGCCTACAATATTCATCCATAACAAAATAATTACTCGCACATAAATATATATATTATCAAACAACCTTTAAAGTTTTCATTCTTTCAAAAGACAAATCAATAATCCTCTTAATAGTTCTCTTTTTTATTCCTATGAGAGACATTCATTTCTTATTAATTATTATAACAAAGATATTTATAAATAATGCACGTAAGAATGCAGCATACAATAAGACGATCATTTACGAAATTATGGGCTTAAAATAAGACTAATTATTAGCAAAATAATCCCGAACTTTTTTTTTTTTTTTTAACCTATGATATTTGAAACTAAATAATTATTAACTAAAGAATAACCTGTAGATGAATTAAAAAATTAAAAAATTAATAAATAGAAGACATAAAAAAAACGTGGGTAGAGCGAACTTTGGTGAGATGAAAACGACATGTCAACAAAGCCAAAACGCGGTGTCGGCTTTAAAGACGGAAACCAACCCACGCGCAGTGTCGCATGAATATTTCATGGTCCGCTCGACGGGTTTAGTCAAATTTAAACTAAAATAAAATAAAAGTACTACGCGGTCACAGACACAGCTCACAGCCAGCCAATCCAATCACTGGTAGCCACGTGGAAAAAAGAGAAGAAGGAAATTTAGTTTTTATTGGTACCTGAAGCTCTGTAACGTCACAGACGCAGATCCGGCCGTTGTAGAAGATGGTGAGTTGTTGGCTTTGAGGGCTGCCGTCAGCGGCGGCGGAGGAGTGGTCGGAGACAGCGGCGGCAGCGGTGGAGATGGGAGAAAGACGAAGTTCCAAGTTGCAGTTTCGCCTCATTCTGAGAGAGGAGGGGTTAATTTTCATGGGAAATTGAAATAATAATAAATATATAATAATGAGAGAAATGAAATGGAATTGGTTGGAGAAGTAAGTTTGTTGCTGTTTATATAATTTGAAGTTATAAGGAGAGAGAAAGAAAAATATTGGGTTGATTTTTAAAGTGGATTTTGTGAAAAACAAAAAATGGAGGTGCAGTATTTAAGGAGAGAAGGGGGCAAATACGATGCCGTTTTTGAAAATAAATAAGCACGTGATAAATGATATTCGCTTTTATGATGATTTAATCTTTTGTTGTAACTTGTAAGTCCTATCTCACCACCACCACTACCTCCTGTCCTATTAAAATTCTCCACGTCTACTTTTTTTTTTTTTTTTTTTTAATTCTCTGTAATATAATAATTATTTAATATTCCGAAAGCCTGCCTTACTCATTATTATTATTATTATTTTATTTGTTTGGGTGGTGAAAGAGTCTGAACAAACTGGGTTTTGTTTTCTAGTTGTAGAAACCAAGCTTTCTTTTGCTATTTCTTAAAAAATAATATAAAAATTATAGGTTTCTTGTTGCCAATTTCCTCGCATTTGTAATATCTTTTTAGCTAAATATTTAATTGTTTAAAAATTAATTCTATTCTTTTTCTACTCTAAATGCTGTTTTGAAACATATGTGAAAGGTTAAGAGCATTACAAATGTTAAAAGAATGTGGGAGTTTTTTTAAGGGAAAAAAAAATCAAAATTCAATGTATTTCTAATAATTTTGCCTAACTTCTAAGGAAAGAATCAGTATTTACCATAACATTTGAATTTGTATTCGTTAAGATTTTAAACTAAGAATTGTATAAATTTAAAATCTTTCTTTTTTTTTTTTTCTTTTTTTTTTTTGGAGAAATTACATCTCTATAATTACTTCTCTCTCAATTTATATTTTCATTTTCTAACTTTTCCTATAAAAGAATCTTCTTTTATGATCTTTACAACTTGTCTTTCTTTAGTGTATATTATCTCTCGAATATATCTTTGCATTTCCTAAATAACCAACTTTTGAAAAAAAATAGAATACTCAAAGTTGTTGTTTAAAATAATAAACCTAAGATTAAAAAAAATAATAATAACAAACTAGTAATTACATGAAAATTAGTGAAGGTCCTTTGTATGCACCACATTACGGGCCAAAATTTCGAGGAATTATTCTACATCATTTATCATAATAGTTTGACAATTTTATACTGTTAGATAAGTAGAGTAAACCCAAATAATACATCTTTTAGAGGTGAGAAAGATAATTTTTATAATGTTTATAGGTTAGTATCATCATTTCATCATATAAATAATACAAAATTCTACTTAATTAATGACCTTTCATAAACTACTTTCGAACTTTTGGTACCAATCAAAAATCATATCCAAACTAAGAGAACAAATATGTCACTTTCTAAATCTCACTCAAAGTATCAAACCTAAATTAAATTAAGATATAAACACCAAAAGTGTTAGTTTCTAAAATTTAGCACGAAACCAATTTTAAATCTAGTAATCAAAAGTGTATTTACCCAAAAAACAAAAAAAACAAAAATTACAGAAACGGATCAATTTGAATTAACTTAAAAAATAAATATTTTTTAAAAATTCATTTTTTTAAACACTTTTGATAAGAACTGTTTAAAACAAAAACACTAATGACTTTTAAATTTTATTTTAAATGGTTGTCGAACACTTGTATTTTTTTTTTAAATGACTTAATTTTTAAATTAAACACTTGAAAAAGTATTTTAAACGTACTTTAAGTCTCTGTAGAGATTGTTGGAATAAAATAGTACATAGAACTCAAAGTATTACATAAAAGTAATATAGATATTAGTCGTCGATTTTAATTGATTATGGTCGACCAATATATACTTTAATTAATGTATGATTACGGTTAATCAATATAAAAAAATAAACATTTTCAATATTTCGATTGAAATTTTGGTGGATATTTAAACCTGGATTTAAACACATTTTTTGGACGGAAGCTAATTACTAAATACTGTTTGAATGTGATGAGAGTATTGGGTATGATATAAATGGAATGATTATTATTGGAGGTCCTGCACAGAGAAACTGATACATGCACAAAATTAGCCACATTCAATTTATGAAACTCCTCAATAATTTCCATTAAAAAAAATCCTCAATAATTATTACACGTTTTCCCCCATCTTTTTCTTTTTTTTTTTTTTTAAGTACAATAGTGTAATTGCTTAACTTTATATTAATTAGTAAAAATATTTTTTCGAATTTTGCTCCTCAAATATAAGTGGTATATCGCCGAATCGAGTTACCAAACCTTGTGTTTGTCGTTTATTGTTCTTTCTTGTGTTTTAATTGATTGTCTGTACAATAGTTGTAACATTGTTTGTAACAAGTTTACACCATGTGGCGGATAATCTTTATTTCAAAGCTTAACAACTTTTAAAAATAGAGACTAAAATGTTGTGAATTTAAAATAGTTACATATAACTATAGTTCAAAACTAAATGGTTTAGGGTCCGTTTGGATTGATTTGAGAAAAAAAAAATTGTTTTTTTATAAAAAAAACTAATTTTTATTTAAATTTTCTTTTATAAAAAGGGTTTAAAATATACCTCAAAATCTATTTTGAGTGATTGTCTAACACTCCAATTTTTTGCAAAATTATTTATTTTTTAAATTAAATATTTAAAAATGTATTCCAAACACATCTTTATAAATTTAAAAATTAAATTATTTACAAATTTAAACATATAATATCTAGATTGTTACTGACTGAATTTAAATTAATCACCCCTTCCCAATTATAGAAAAGCATTAAAATTAAAAGTACTTAGTTTTTTTCCCCCAAAAGTACACGTGATATTTGGCTTGATGTTAAATTCAAGAGTACACTCAAAAGGAGTTTTTTCTTTTTTTCGTTGTTTTTGTGCACTCTAGTTTTTAAATCTTCTAAATATCTATCAAGATATTATATTTATGAGAGAGGGAGGGACCTTCGCTATATATTTACAATCCCATCAAAGAGAATGACAATTTTATTTTATTTTATTTTACTGACATTAATGGAGTGGTGTGAAAATCCATATTTTGTCACAATCAAAATAATAATAATAATAAAAAAAAAAAAAGTTAAATTATATAAAATACTCATTCTTAAACTTTTAAAAGATACTATCAAACTTTTCAAATGAGTTTAAAAATACTTTTACTTTAGTTCTGAATGGAAACAATTAATTTTTTTTTGTATAAAAAATATCTTTGAACCTTAAAAAATTTTAAAAATATTTTTAAACTTAAAAAAAAAATATTTAAAAATATCTTTACTGTTATATGAACATAAATCGTTAATGTCGATTTACTTCTATATTTTCCCTCTCTTATTCAGTACCCTCCACTTTTTGTTAACTATTTGACATTTTTTTTATCTAAAAAAATAATAAATAAATAAAATTGCATATTTTACTTAAAATATATGGACTATAATAAAAATAAAGACAGTAATGGAAGCAACAAAGTATTTTAAGACTTAAATATTTTAACAAAGTTATAAGTTGTAGGTGAGTGTGTGTTAATAGCCAAAAATTTCTTTTATTTGACTATTTGTTGTTTTGTTATGTTTTAAGGTGAGATTTTTATTTTGAAATTTGGTGAGATTTTATGTTTGAATTAATTTTTTTAGTCTTTTTTAGTTGCTGAGAAAATTAATGTAATAAATGAAAAAAAGAAAAAGAAAAAATGAGAGTATCTATATGAAGAAAAAAAAAATTGAAGGATGTCTATATAATTTGTTTTAAAATTGGTTTTTTTTTCAAACTCAATAAAATTTCAAGCAAATGTATTATCATACTAATGGTAGGAGCATTTTAATTTTTTTTTTTCTAATTTAGAGGAATTTTTGCAACGAGGTATTAACGGTTTCTATTAATATACTAACCGTGGGGTATTTTTTTTAACAATTTTTAAGTTTAAAAGTATTTTTAAAATTTTTAAAAGTTCAGAAGTATTTTTTTTAAATAAAACTTTAGTGGTTTTCATCCAAAATAATCGTAAGAGTCCTTTTAAAATCTTTTTAAAAGTAAGATATTTTTATTACTTTCGAAAGTTTAGAGGCATTTTTTATAATTGAAACTAATACTTATTATAAAATATAAGTCACGTGCAAATCGTGTGGTAGAAGATAATTTCAAATTTCTAAATTCAGTGTCGCCAACTCTCTGTCCATTCGATTTCTGCCCAACTTCGAACCCTCTTTTTTTTTTCTCACCATTTTTGTAATTTTCTTTTGGAATTTAAATACGTGTTGCATATGCTCTATACTTTTTATTAGTTCATACTATGCAATTTCCAACCATAATTAATTATATTATTATTCAAACATATTGATAAAAAAAGAAGTATAATGTATTAAAGAAATAGATTTATAATAAATAAACTTAAAAATAAAAGAACAAAATAGACTATTACTAACCAATTATAAAAATTCAACGACGTATAATGAGTATATATTTAAAAATAAAGGGTAAAGTAGGTGTACTACACATAAATAAATGTGAACTATAACTTTTCAAACAACGAAACGAAACGAATTTTTGTAACGCAATAAAGTCATGTTTGGGAATGATTTTAAAATCGTTAAAATTAGTTTTGCCATTTTTAAAATAACTCAAAAACACACTTTAATCACTTAAAATTAATTTAATTTTCAATTTTACACTTTTAAATGAAATTTTCAATAATCAAAATTAATTTTAAAGGATTAAGAACATATTTCACGGTGATTTTAAAAACGAAAAAAGTGATTTTAGACATTTTAAAATCACTCCAAAACATGCTCTAATATATTAGACATACCCAATGTGTTTAATCTATTCATCAATGTACTCGAACAAAAACTATCGACAAAAATATTCAACTATCAATACATCATTTTATCTTTTTTATTTTAGAGAAAATCAATTTTTACGACGGTCAATTTCACCAAATTGTACCTTATATTTGAATAAATGTTACCCATTTTTACCTTCTAATATATAGACTTACTTTTGAAAAATTAGTTGATAAATTATAAAGCATATATCATTTTTATCAAATATTATGAATATTTGTGTTGTTTATATGAATTAGAGATTAATTTCTCTCTTTATTGATTTTATTAGCGAAATATATAAAAAAAAATAAAAAATCCTTAT
The DNA here is from genome assembly GCA_002890555.2 of Lagenaria siceraria. NCBI lineage: Eukaryota > Viridiplantae > Streptophyta > Magnoliopsida > Cucurbitales > Cucurbitaceae > Lagenaria > Lagenaria siceraria. The sequence goes on from CM016485.1 coordinate 1,367,004, forward strand.
AGTTGTTGTTTACAATGATGCAACCTTTAAAACAATTTGAGTGGATTTTGTTTCATACATATATTATATGAATAATATTATAAAAAAAATAGTTTGCTATTTATTTTATAGAAAATAAATATATAAAAATCATCAAATAATTCTCTACTTTCTTTCTAACTAAACAAGTTGTGATCTGTTTTTTAATAATAGAAAACAAAAAATAGTTATGAAACATATAAAAAAAAACAGAAAACAAAATTTAGAATTAAAATGGTTACCATATTGGTCCTAAATATTTATACACACAAAAGACATATATAATTGAATTATAATGAAAAAAAATACTTTAAATATATAATATTATCAAAAATAGTTTGTGAATAATAAGTAAGATATTTAAGGGGGGGAAATCATATAAGATCAAAGACAGTTTGTTAATTATTCCGAACATAGTCATACTTGTGTTAGACAAAATGTAAGAATTAAATGATGAGTAATTGTCTTGAAGCGATAAAAAAGATGACTTTCTTTTTTTTTTCTTTTTTTTCTTTTTTTTCAAAATCAGTAAATGAATCTCTATAGAGTAGCACCATCATAAAAAGGGAAAAGAAAACAAATAGGGTACAAATTTCAATCAATCAAAAATAAAAATAAAAACTTTAGTTTTTATATAATCCAAACTAGTTGGTAAATAAGACCATCAATGAAATCAACCATGTAGTTAAAATAAAAAGGGTAATTATTTTAAATGACAAAAAATTTTAAAATATTTTTAAATATAACAAAATGTTACTGACTATTCATGATAGATACCTATAAATTATTGTCATCTATCACTGTCTATCACAATAGCTATCTATTAGTGTCTATCACTAATAAAAAGTGACATATATTTATAAATATTTTTACTCATTTTTACTATATTTGAAAATAATAAAAAGAAAAAAAAAACAAAGACAAAGGGGGTAAAGAAATAATTAGGTAAAGACAAAGGGCATCCCATAAAGAAAGAAAATCGCCAAATAAAGCCTTACCCTAATTTTACATGTGCCGTCTCACACCAATTTTTTTTCCTTTTTCTTTTTGGGTTGCTTTACTTTATTCTTTTCTTTCCTCGTTTTATTTGTGTTCATTTTTTCTTACCAAAAAAAGAAAAATAATATTTTCTTTTCTTATTTTTAAATTCACACTCCAATTCGTTTTAAATGCCTGACAAGTTGTTTTTTTTTTTTTTTTTTTATGAGAAATTATTATAAACAAATAAAATATCAAACTATAAATATACAAAAAAAAAAAATTTCTGGCTATGAGTGATAGACTGTGATAGAATCTTATCGTTAAGCGATAGAATTCTATCACGGATAGATAGTAAAATCTTTTCTATATTTGTAAATAGTTTGACTCATTTTTTTATATTTGAAAATAACCATTTTTTATTTGTATTTCACTATTTAAAAATATGTCTAAGATCAAGAAGCGAAAATCAATATTAATTAGTGAGAAAATCACATTATAGGAATTCAAACACCATTCAAACCAAAAGTTTTTAAGTTAATAGGCTATGTTCAATTTAATTATATCCATAATTTGGCACTGCATAAGAAAGTTCTTCATTCTTCTCATTGTTAGAATATTTTTATTATTTCGTTAATTTTTTTTTTCTTTTGAAAACTTATGAAAAGAGTCAAAATTAAAGGTTTCCAAGACAATAGAACTATAATTCTAGATGTCTTTGTCTGATAGTTTTCTTTTCAATACGATATTATTAATTGATTTGCCGACTTTGTTTTGCAAACTTGAAAAAGAAAAAATAACATTAATTTATTGTTCAAAAAGAAAAAGAAAAAGAAAAAAAGTGAGTAAAAGCTGTAAATAACAAAAACTCGTTTATAAGAAAAAACTCGTTTGCAATAAAAAAATTTCCAGAAGTCTAGAATCTGTTTTTATGTATGCTTCATGAATCATGCTTCTATGTCACTAATGTTTTTATTTAATTTTTTTTAAAAAAAGAAAAAAGTCAAAACATTTTGTCATTAATTTGATGTTTTTTATATATCTAATTTTCCACCTTGTTCCGCATTCAAAGGATCAATATCACTCACTTGTGTTAAATTGAGAATTTGATCTCTATCTTAAGCTTATAATCGTTTTTTTTAAGAAGTAAAAACTCACACACAACACTCAAACAATTAGAAAAAAAAAAAAAAAAAAAAAAAAAAAAAAAAAAAGATAAATTACAAAAACCATCCTTGAAGAGCATGGTGGTAATTGCAATTACACTCTTTAATTTTCAATCGTAAAAATTGAGCCCTCAAACTTATACATGGTCTCTCAAACTTACATAGTTGTTAAAATAGACCCCCAAACATTTGACGGTAACAATTGGACCTTAAATTTATACAATTGTTAAAAAAGTAATTGTAATGATTAACAATTTTAAGAATAATAACCAAGTGTACAACAACATTTTTTAAAAAAATTACAAATATAGCAAAGTCTATCAATGATAGACTTCTATTGTTGATAGACTCTTATGGTCTATCCGTAATAGACCACCTAAAATATAAAAGTCTATCACTAATAGACTTTGCTATATTTGTAATTTTTTTAAAATATTGCTATATATGCTAATATTTTGAATTTGATTGCTATATTTGCAATTATCCCTCGTTAAAATTAGACTCTCAAACTTGCAAATTAATAGAAATTTGACTTAGACATTTAATTTTAAAAATCAAACTTCTAATTAGTTAGATAATTGTTAAAATTAGTCGGAAAAAAATTGAATCCCATTTTGATTTAGAATTGCCCTTCTATCGTTGTACACCAATCAAGTTTTCTAGATGATCTCGAATGGCTCAACCATTGCATTTGCATCCACTATGATCATTCTATCGCCACACTATGATCGTCTATCGATTCATCTTTATTTATTATAGTTTTATGTCAATTTTTAACAAAATCGCATTTTCAATTATGTTGATGTGAAAGTTCGATTAATGTTTAATAGTAGCCTTTTAAATTAGCTTCCCTATTATATAATCAGACAAATTTATAACTTCTTAAAATTCCTAATTTATCATTCTATATTTGATCAAACAACGTTACCCACCATCAATCCTATCTCGTCAATTATTTTTCTCTACCCTTTTACCAGATAATTTGGAGTAACAAAATATAATTTGTAAATTAAGTTTTATAAGGGGAAAAAAGAAAAACCTATCTTATAACTTAATTTTTCATGTTTAGAATTAAAATGCACCCAATATCAGTTTACTTTGCATTATACCGATAATATACTTAGTTGACAAATATTTTAGCAACTAGTACAATTTCAAAGCAAGGTTTATCCCAACTTATAATTTTTTTTTTATTGATGAGTGATTCTAGTCAAGTAATCTTGGTAGGATGATTTTGATCAGCTGGTCCTAATCATCCACTCCGAGCTCACCTGCAATACAGAATCTCACACCCAATACACTGTTAGATTTCGTTACCTTCGTCAGGGGGATGTTGTGTTTATACTACCCTCCTTGACACCTCTCAAGCCTTCGTACTATCAAGTCTATCAGTCGGCTTGAAACTTTTTTTTAATCCTTTTGTGTAGGTTGTCCCCATAACAATTTTAAGGTTTCAATGGGAGTTCTTAAAGTTTAATCAAACTATTCAAACCCCACAAATTGTCCCATCACTACAAATTATCATCTCAAATACATAGTATTTTCTATGAATATTACAATGACTTGGCATTTTAGCTCAGTGTATTACGGCTTAAAGTCTAAACAGACAACCAAACCAAAGAGAACAATAAAAGTTTTTTTTTTTTTTTTGGTACAGATGACCCAAATTTAGTTGCGTTAAATATCAAATGACTCAAATTCTGAAAATAATGAAAGCTAACCTTTTGTTTACGTCACAAAGCATCATTACGTTAAATTCTTCATAGAGTCCATTCGCGAGCATGGGTTTGCACCTATCGTGAATTGATGAGACCCTAAATACAATTTCAAGGTGCATCACTTTTTTTTTTTATAAAAAGACAAAACTTGATGATCTTATGACTTTTCTCGAACATGAAATTGCACTCAGGGTCTCACCAATTCGCAATGGGTGAGATAAGCGGTCGTGAATGGACAATTTAACGTTGGTCGTTGCTTTGTGACGTAAGCAAAATATTAATTTTCATTATTCCTAGAATTCAAGTCATTTGACATTAGTGAAACCAAATTTAGGACATCTGTACAAAAAAAAAAAAAAAAAAACTCTAAATAAAAACTATGGAACCAAATTAGAATTAAGCCCAAATTATAGAGATCAACACTTTCTTCTACCAAACCATGGGTTAGGAGGATGAGAAACAGGGGAGATAATCTCATTGTCATTGAAATGCACTGTTCTGGTCGACAGGTATAATTGAAAATATAGAAAACAATTCTATACCTGCAGGCCGCAGCAGTATTAAGCCCAAGGCCACTTGGCATTTGTCCAAACGAACTCACGATCTGCATTCTGTCTATCACTACGATCTACTTCATTCCCTCCTTTCAATTCTTGATGTTTATTTTCGTTCGATCCAACCCCCTTGCAGCATTGAAGTTTTAGATCACGAATTGTAGCATCTGCCTTGTATGAAGGGTTGGTATACCTTGGATGTTGAAGAAATTGGACACCTTTCCACCATAGCTTGAAAGCCTGGGGATCAGAAACAGACCAAATACAGAATCAAGAAGAAGATATTAAAGCAATCTTTAGGACAGATCCTTGTCATATACAGCACATTGTCAGGATACCTCCTAACACCAACATTCAAAAACACAAAGAACAAACAAAAAACACTAAAAGATAGATTTATATTGCAATATCAATGAAGAAACTACAATATAACATAGCCTTTCGAAAGGGCTACTTTCTCCCAAATTCCCCAAAGGAAATCACTACAAACTTCTTCACACCCTAACTCTCAGCTCATTTCCTCTATTTATAACTAAAAGCCCTAACCAACTTACTACCTATTTACTAATATGTCCCTTCTAATAACCATATTAATATTCTACTAATGATTCTACTATATCTCTAACTAGGGCTCTCGCACACATTTTCTGAATTTTGCTTTCAGCGTATTTCAATGCACTTGTCTCAAAGTCGTTGACACAAAAAGAAATGAATGGATCATATAGCGCAAATAAACACTATGCAGTCTCCCACATGTGATGACATGATGACGAAAGCCTCACATATTCATAAATTTCTTGCGTCAGCACTTCGAATTTTGAATGTTTCTAAAGCATGAACGCCTTAAATAAGAGAGGACATGAATCCATAATCGCACACCACCATATCAATTGCCACTTCCTTCTTTAGAACATTCTCAACGAGGAGCCATATAAAATAACATAGCCTTGAGATTGAGATATTGGCAGGATTTTGTCAATCAATGAATCAAATAGCTTTTATTGGAGGAATGGCCATAGTGGATTGTTTTCTAGTTGTAAAAAGTGGGGTAGTGGAGGAAAGTAGAGGAAAAAAAAGGGTTGGATTTTCACACTTGACTTGGAAATTGAATATACCTTGATCGATCGGATTTCCTTTTCAAGTAAAGAAAAGCAAGGATTGGCTCCAAGATCCAAGTGGTTGATATGGGGATTCATAATTGCGTTTCGAACGCAAGATTTTTAGTCCTTATTAAAGGGAAGGCTACAAAGGGTATTTTTGTTTCACGAAGGCTTGAGACTCTCGTCCTACTAAGAGATGTAAGAAATGACCTAGGTAGGAAGCTCAACTAAGGAGAAGATGTTAGCTTGGCATATGAGACAGCTAAATAAATGATAAGAAAGATTTCCTGTGGGTGGCGAGATTGTGGAAAGGGTATAGCCATCTGATCAATTGGGCAGTGTTTTTCTTCCTTTAACCGATGAAGTTATAAGTACCAAGTATAGATAACATAGGAAGGGAAATCTGGCGTTGATGATAGCAGTGGATTTGAAGATTTCCACTTAATCAAGTAATTTCCAGGTGGTATAGGAAAGATAAGTGGGTCTACAAGCGAACTAAAGAGACGGAGCTATTGTATCCCTCGGTAGAATAATTAATAAATCACCGGTTTAATAGAAAACTTCTCCACTACCAAACTTGCTAACGACTGTTTCTAAAAAGATTACTGGGTGGGGTTAGGTCAAAAAGAGGTGAATATATTATAGTTGAATTTCAGTCAAATCACTATTTTCAAGGTTAACTGGTACCACTACCAACCAACTCCTTGTTACAAAAAGTCTTGCTCTTTTTTTATTTGGAAAGGTAAAGAGCAAGTTCTTTTGCTGGTTGGTGTGTCTTGAAGAACTAAATAAAAATGGAGGGACTACAAACAATATATCCTACTGTTTCCTTCTAGAAGGAACTGTAAGGAGGCTCTTTTCCTTAGCTTCAACATTTCATAAATCCTTGATTTCGCAGCTAAGAACGACAAATTGAAACTTTTGTGTGCAATCAAACTTCAAAGAAATGTTGAAGATCCCGTCAAAACATCTTGGGTTTTGTGGCTGGAAGGAAATTAGCGGATTTACTGCACTAGATGAAGGGTGGAAATCCACGATTTGGCAAATTTTCATTATTCTTCTTGGTGCTTTATTTGGAGATTAGCTATTCTTCTTTTGCAATTAACCCTTTCTTGTACAGTTGTATGGGCTTTTTTTTTATTAAAGATAAAGGCGGAATGATGCATTTAACCAACTGGTTCTGGATAAGATAAACAGATAGCTGTTGAAGACAGCTGATAACTAATTCAAAAGTTACAAAAATTCCACTTACATGCCAATATATCCATATTGCGACTTTGTGCGGCATCAGATAAAAAAAACTTGAGTGATCAGATCCAAAAGATGGGGACACTCTTTTAAGTTTCAACGTTGCAGAAAAGTAGTCACCAAGTTCGGGGTGCTGAACTGAGATTGCGACATATAAATTATCACCAGGAGCACTTGCTTTGATACTCCAATTCCCAAGCATGTCCTGAAATTATTTTTACAATGCTTAATACAATATAAAGAACATGTGATAACAAGAAAAGCTACAGCAAACTAATTCAATGGCAGTGATGGAGAATGGAGATTAGGACAATAGCATGTAGAAGAAAATGCCTATGGTTCCATTTGAACATAAAATTTTCAAAAGGACGTTACAATCATCGTCAAAACCAAAATAGTGATAATGTCAATAATAATCCCAAACATAGAATCTTTAAATGAGACACAAAATACCAAACATAGAATTAGGACCAGGATCACCAATCCAGAGCGAATTGATGTGAACTAAAATTTGTTTTGGATCCTAAAGATTCTTCATCCATCCAACCTTATAAAATGAAGAATATATTCTAAGATTTTTCTTCTCTTCAAGAATGAAAAAACCATGATATGATGTATGGTAAATTCTTCTAGGCTGCATATTGATATAAATATGATGGACCAGGTAAATGGAGAATGTCATTATTTATTAGCCCTTAAACTCCATTCTGATAGCAGCATGGGGTACTTATGATCGAGCATCCACTCCTAACTTTTTCCTATTGCGTTAACGAGTAAACTAGATGCCACAAGATAAGGATTATAGGTTTGTAACGGAAAGTCCAGTTCTTAAATATTTACTCAACGGCTGTCAGGTAGCCCAGCGGTGTATAGCTGTGGCAGCCTAACTCAAGAAACTTTCTAGAAGATTCAGTGCTGTCACTCAATAATTTCTGCAATTATATATGAACTATTCTCAGTCGTCGACTGCACTGCCTCTGTAACTTTCAGTATTATCTATTTATCCCGTAATAGCCTCCTATCGCTCTTTAATTGTTGAAAAGAAATAGCTCCTCTCAATAATAAATCAGAGACGGACTTTTCATTACCTAGAGAGATATTTCTAACTGAAAAAGATCTACTGCAGATTTCAAACTAATTATTAACCACAGTTCATAATCAATTACAGCTGTGTTAAGACCAACTATGAAAATCACACCATTGACTGCTAGGAATTGCATCAAGAAATAAGAATATAAAGAATCTAACAAATTACTTCATGTCCGATGAAATTGAAGATAAAATCCATCAGAGAGAAGAACTATCAGCTACTATTGGCACGAGTTATACTTATATAAAGGGAAAAGAACCAGCAAGACTTACCATAAAAGGACTGACATGCAACGGCTTAGCTACTAAATCAGAATTCGGATTGAAAACAAATGAGACTCTCTCACCCCATGGCGTATTTGTTACCTAAAAAAACACAAGAATCTGTTTGCGTTCAATTTCTTCTATCCATTTTCGAACAGGGCTTATACTATTAAAAATAAAAGCAATAATAGTAGAAAAGAACCTCAGCTATGCACTTCTTCAGGTGCTGTGCAGAGTCTTCGGTTTCGTAGCAGTAATACAAACTCAACGGATTTTGTTCATATCCCACACTAGCTGGAATCGTAAGAAGATATCTGAAAGTAACATTCACAAACATCAATGCTATCACAAGTCACAACACACGAAATTAAGCTTCAACAAGTCATTTCAGTACATAAAGATATTTAAAAAGAGTAGACAATAGAGTATCAGCGAGTTAAGAAGATGAGAGAAATCAATAAATTACACAGTTCCAGAGGTACCGGCTACTCGGCGAGCATCGTCGGCGGAGAGATGATCGGACGGAGGAGAAGGCGAGCGGTCGAGATCAATTAGGGCATACCGAACAGCGTACCTGAAAGAATGGTGGACAGGGCGCTTACGCTGGTGCCAAACAATACCTTCGTATAGTGTTACGGAATCTGCGGTGGCGGGGTCGGTGGTACTGAAGAAAAGACGACGGAGAAGCCATCGGAAGGGGAGGATAAGGGAGAGAATGAGAGAGGTGAAGAATGTACTGAGAATGGAGCCTACAAGATAAAGCGCTTCCATTCTTTTTCCCTCTTATTTTTTTTTGCTTTTTTTGGCCTATATATACACACATATATACATTAAAAATCAAACTAGAGGTTATCACATATTTTGAAAAATCATATGCAATTTGCGTTTATAATTAATTTATATAAATGTAGAAGTTGTCAATGTTTATTTATCTATGCAGCCAAATTAGTCAACCATAAGTTATTAATGTTTTAATGGCTCAGTTAAGTTTAAGTTCACTCCTGTCTATCAAATTTATTAAACATAAATGGTAATGACTGCCCAAGTTGGTTTTATTTGAGTTATTAAGGGTATGTTTAGTAGAGAATCTCATAATAAATATGTGTTTAACAAAAAAATTTAAATTTTATTTCTAACCACTGTTAATTTTAACAATGAAAATTATTGAAAACACCATTTTTATTTATTTACTGTATCCATATTTTGAATTTAAAATTTTAAAAAGCACAATTATATTAAATAAATATAAAAATATTTAGAAATACAATATGTCATGTTTTAAACTCAATCTCTTTTTAAAAAATGTAATATGTAATGTATTATAAATTATATAATATTAAAAATAATAATTTTATAAATTCTTTTAGCATAAATTATATTCATAAATAAATCAATAATAATTTATTGTTAATTAAATATTAGTTGGTAATTACAACTAGTTTTATTGTTGTAAATATATAGCATCAAACACATTTTGAACCACTGTTTAAATTATAATTCAACTTTTGAATCAGCTACTAAATACATATTTAAAAGCATAAAATACAACTCTGTTTTCATTTAATCTCTTATTTTCATATTTATGTTTTCAAACTTTCTACCAAACACGTCCTAAATGTATTTGTATATGTAATTTTTTTTATTACATTATTACAAGTGGGATACGTGAATTTGAACTTCTTGTCTCAAATAAATGAGTTCACATCAATTATAAATAAGTCAACGCAGTAATTTGTGTATGATATAAATATATTTAGTATATAAAAATTATAACAAACAAAAAATCGATTTAAAACTCAAATACATTTGTTTAGAACAACACAATTTTGTATGTGTAATATAAAAGTATTGAGTATATATTATGTAACGCTAATAATAATTAACGAGAAAATAATAAAATAGACAAAGAAGACAGCAAAATAATAAAATATTACAAAGTAATTGAAATTATTAGAAGATGTTGTAACCATACAAATTTCGGATGGCACACATTCTGTTAAACGAAATATGGTATAATTAGATAAAAAGGAATCAATAGACTAATAATGTTGAATTGTGTAATAATGATAAAATATTATTTCACTGTAATTTAAAAATAATACAAATTGTGAATTTTTTTTTTTTTTAAAATTAGATTTATCGTAAAATGCCTTACACAATTGCTTTAAATGAAAATGCATACAGATAAAGTAAAGTCTAATCAAAATAGCATGAAATATTAATAATAAATATGGAGGGAGAATATTAAATGAGGATAATTTGAATTTTTCTTCTTAAAAAAAATTCAATTAATCATAAAAATCTAGAGGTGAAAATATTAATAAAGATGGGCATACTTGAAATATGAAATTGGATACATACATCCCACTAGCTAAAATTTTGGCCCAACACAAATTTGCACAATTTGCAATGCCCAGTGGGCCCACACCATATATCAAGCCCAATTAAAACACACGGCCCAAACAGGTCTAATAACGGAAAGAATGGGTAAGCTAATTGCCAAGGGAGAAAATGTATATTTTTTTTGTGTCCTAATTTTTTTCCCTCAGTTTTCAAAATGTTATAAATTTATATTTGAGGTTTAAATTTTATTTTAATTTAGTCTCTGAGTTTCAAGACTTACACTTTAAACTTCGATTTTTCATTAAATACTCACTTTCAATCATTAGTATTAATGTCTATTAAGTAAATTAAAAATAATTATTAGGAAAATTTTTAAAAATTAGAAAAAACAAGGGATACTATTTACACAAAATAAAAAAAAAAATTTAGATAGTTGTAATAGACGCTGATAGAAGTCTATCAGGATCTATCCGTGGTAGAAATGGTATAAGTCTATTACTGATAGATGTTGATAGAAGTCTATCAATGTCCATTAGTATTTTTTTTACAATCTTATGTAAATAGTTTGACATTTTTTCTATTTGTGAAATTTTCCCTAATTATTAAGATAGTGATAAAAAAATAATGAAACTTAATTAATTATAATTGTTTTAACTTTTTAAAATCAAAACTGCAAACATAGAAACAAAAAAGAAAATTTAATACAATATATATATAATAAATATAATAAAGTAATTGTAATGGATAGTATATTTAAGGCTAATAATTAAATGTACAACAACATTTTTACAGAATTACAAATATAACAAAATCTACCAGTCTATTAATAATAGAGCCTATCACTGATATAGAATCCAAGAGTTGGATATTAGTTTTTTTACAACATTTTTTTTTGCTTTGTGCTATATCTGCAAATATTTTGGGTATGGTTGTCATTATTTGCGACTGTCCCTATATATATATAAAATTTATTATTACAGAATTAAAAAAAAAAACAAAGAAATATTTGAGACCTTTATTTAATATTCAAAATCAAATAGAGGATTATTATTAGAGAGGAAGAAAAAGAATAATTCCAAACATACTCTAAATGAAGATATGAAAGCTGTTTTGGGGCATGCAGATGCAAATTGAGAAGCCCATTTGAACAAGTGGATTAAAATTAAATAATCAAAATTTAGGAAATTGGTGTATCAAAAGGCAAATGTGTGACAAATCAGAGAGACACTGTGTATGATATGTCTAGAACATGTAAAAAAACTTTGTTGTAAACGAAATGATGTGATTGATATTTATATCAAAACTATACAACTTCAAATTTGGCCTCCAATGTACAAACAACTTGTATTATCAAAATGGGGCCTTTTGTTTTTCTATTGTCGGCCGACCACTTTTCCGGCAAACTTTCTTTGGTCGGTGCATCTTGTCCGGCGACCACCAGACCAGAGGCCCGATTAATAATTCCCCACCTTCAGAGGATTTTTTTTTTTTTTTTTTTTTTTTTTTTTTTTTTTTTTATATTGTGATATTGAAATTAGTATTATCTTAAGAATTAGAAAGATAATTAGGTTACGACTTCAAGTGTAAATAACACAATGACATCTTTTTTTTTTTTTTTTTTTTTCTATTTCTTTGTTTCTGGGGTAAAATAATCCAAAAACATTAATTAATATTGTTGGGAGGACAATGATTATCTGCAACATCCACTCTTTTGTAACATGGTTAAAAAAAGGTTAAAAAACACTTTTAGTCCCTAAACTTTCATGAAAGTAACAATTAGTCTCTAAACCTTGATTTGTAACAATTTAGTCCATGAACGTTAATATGTATCAATTTAGTCCTTATACTTTTAAATTTATGAAAATTTAGTCCCTAACGTAAAAAAATCATCAAAATTACATGTCAGTTTTTATTATTCTATGATGTAGACTTTGTATTTTATAAAAATATTGAGTCTCTAATTAGGTCATCGGTTTATTTATGCAAGAAATCTCATTAAATCTTAACCCTAATTTCTACAATAGGGACTAAATCGTTAAAAATTTTAAAGTACAAGGATTAAATTGTTACATAGTAAAGTTCAGAGACTAAACCGTTACAAAAATGAAAGTACAAAGACTAAATCGTTACAAACCAAAGTTCAGGGACTAAATTGTTACTTTCATTAAAGTTTAGGGACCAAAAATAATTTTTAACCTTAAAAAAAACAATAATTCATTTTTTTTATAAAACACAAATATTTGCCACATGAGTTATTTAAATAAACAGGTGCAGTCCAACCAACACCTAAATATTTTTCTCATTGAAAATGTAAACAAAATTTCACGTTATATTGACTATTTAAGAAGAAGATCATAAATATACAAGTGAGGACAACTATTTCCAATAATATGCATTGTTTTAGATGAAACGAAAAATAAAGTCATGAGAGTTTGTGCCCCGAGTGGACAATATATATCATACTATTATGAAGATATGTTGAGGTTTGTTGCCACCTTTTTTTTTTTTAAAAAAAAAAAGACAAGACAATTGTGAGTGGATAGGTGCACCAAAATATCTCAACTAGGTTGACACATTCGTAGTACTCTCATCATATTTTTCTCCCAATTACATTAATTAGTATAACAATCAATACAAAAGAAAACAGTCAACCAAAAAGCCAACAAAAACAAAGAAGGCTAAAGAGATAAAAAGAAAAAATAAATTACATAAAAGCAGCAAGGTTAATCGGAAACAAATCCCATTTAATTGTTGTCATTAACCCTACCAAATAAAGAAGCAACACTTTCACGACAGTAAAAAATAATGATGAAAAAAATATAGCTTTTGTCATTGTACTTGATTATTTTGCGTAATTTTCATAAAAAAGAAAAGAAAATAAATCTTCCCATCATCATTTACGCTTGTATTTTTGCTTTGAAATATCCTTACTTCTTTGCAAATATCTGGTCACGTGACTACATCATTTACAACAAAAATATAACATATATCTAAAAAAAATTAATTTCAAAAAGAGAATACTCGCTATTACAACAATACATATACTTAATTAAGCACATAAACAAAAGAAGAAATATACCGAATTCAAATATTTGTAAAATATCATTGAAAGCAAATGATAGACAATAGCATGAAAGGCTTGGATATTAGATAGCAATAGAAATGTATTTTAGTACAAATATTCGATAGAATTGTTGAGAAACCAATTAAAGATCGACACCTTGGATCGAGATGAAAAAGACGCTAAAAGTCGTAGTGTGTGTTTGTGGATTACCCAATTATATATGAAGGGTTTGATGAGAAAGTTTACGATAGGATGAGATGGATGGGCCCACACATCAACACAAAATAAAATTAGATATATAAATGGATGATAACATATTGATATGAAAGCAACTATTTATATTGCCGATTATATATTCTTTTCCAATGTCTCTCGATTATTATTATTATTATTTTAATTTTGTATTTTGGAGTGGGGGTAGTTTGGTCATTTCGATGATTTGGACTTGCCACAAGAAGGAGAAGGTAATCACCTTTTCATTTTGATGAAGTTCTTGAAGAGTCTTGCGATGTTATGTCAATTTATATATTTTTTAAATATCTGATAGGTCCTTTTGTTTTTGTTTTATTTTCCTCATTGATTTTTTTTTTTTTTTAATTCTGTTTTTATTTAGGGTCTTATGATACTGTCAATTGGTTTTTTTTTAAAAAAAAAATTTAATTTTTTTTTTCTTTAGCGAATTATCCAAGAGATTGCCTTTATAATAATGAATACATACATGCATGCATATATGTAAAATGATGTTGTTTCAATATATTTGATATTTTTCCTTGTGAATTAAAAAAATAGATAAATATGTCACCTAATATCTAAAATATTAAGAATAATATACCTTTTCAATTAAGAACGTGCTTCTTTGGATTCACAATTTTTAGATAAGACTCAAACTTTTATTTTAGATAAAAATTTTATTTGGTCTTCATGGACTATGATATCATATTAATTATCATAGAGTTTCATCTCAAAATCAATTGAAATGAGAAGAATGATCCATATATCTTACAAAGATTATGAGGTCATTTTAATTTTTCAAAGTGAAATCCTCAACATGCTTGTTTGGTAGGAAATATGAAAACAAAAATTTGAAAGCAATTGATGAAATGAAAACAGAGTTGTATTTCATGTTTTTAAATATGTGTTTGGTAGCAAATTTATAAGTTAGATTCTAATTTAAACATTTGAGTTAGATATTATGTCTACTGAGTTTTTATTTGGGTTACTTTATTCATACAAGAAGAAAAAAAAACATTCCTTGAATATGAGTTATACAAGATTATATATTATCATCCAAATTTGTAACTTTTTAGACAATATATGAGGTGAGAGAATCGAACCTCTAACTTCGAGTTTAGAATACAAATACTATATCAGTTAAGCTATGTTTGTTTTGGTTTCAAATGTTTTATTTTGAGACAAATGATAACCTATTTTTTTTAATATAGAAAAATAAAATAAAAAATGAGCTGCGTGTGTTACAAACTTGGCAGTAAGGGTGGGAAGAATATTAGGAAATTTAATATATTTTGGTCTAAAGGCTGACGTTTTTACCAATTATCTCTGCATCATCTAAAACCCAAAAGTGTAGACAGTTTAATTGAGATATTTTCCATGCCAGCAGAAATCCATTTTATATATATAACTTTTCCATCTCTGAAAGGTTCTCGTCTTTCTTTTTCTTTTTTAACTATCACGTCATCTTAAGATGTCCGATATGTCGATATTACTTGAGAATATAAAATTCTAATGAAAAATATAATTTTTTTAAGTACAACAATTGAATATTTAGATATATTGAATCTCTTTGACTTCAAGGTATAAAAATATACATCAACGTCAATTATGGTAGAATTATAGGTTTATATGTTCGCGAATTTAGATGACTCAATTTTTTATGAAATGAATATTTGAATGAGAGTCATCTAAAATAAATCATATGATCCATATATATATATATATATTGTTTTTACTAATTTTAATTTCAACGTGTGTTTGGTATTGTTAGATTTTGTTTTCAAAATCTATCTTTCTTTTGATTCATAGAATCTAGATACAATTTGAATATTGTTTTTGAGAAACAACATAATAATAGCACGTAAAAAAATTCACCAAATTTATTTGATTGAATCTCTATAATGAATAAAAAAAATGAAAATGGGAAAGCAACAATTTATATTTCTAACGTTTTCGTAAAACGAAAAAAAAATAGTGAAGAAAATAAGATGAAATACAACTTTCTAATGTCATACGTTATTTCTTCACCAACCATATTCATCCAAATAGTTTTGTGTTGTATATATGTACCATATTCATTGTACATGTGGTTTTTTTTTTTCTTTCTAATAAAACATTTCGTGGAATAAAAGATAAGATTAGATAACACGAGATTCCATCTTAAAATCAATTGACAATGAGAGAAGTAATGCATCTATCTTATAAATATTGTGAGATCCTTAGATTTTTTTTCAATGTAAGATGTAGTAGGCAATTTGAAAACATTGGATTCAATGAAAATACGGTTGTATTTCATGTTTAGTTATGTATTTAGTAGCAAATTTAAAAATTGGATTTTAATTTAAATAATTATTTTAAATATGTTTGATACTATATTTTTGAACTATAAAACTAATTGTAGTTATTCACTCAAAATTAGTTAGGTTGACTATAAACTATTATTAATTAATTTTGAGTTTATAACCTGACATACTGCATTTTAAAACGTTTTTATCTTTATTTAATATAATTATGTATTTTAAATTTTGGATACATTAAAAACTAAACTTAGTAAAGCTAAAAACATATAACAAAATCCAAATTCCCAACTAAATAGATTATTATCTATTTAGGTTTTGAATATAGAGTTATTGTGTGTGTTGTTATTACTGAAATTGGACTTAATAAATAAGCCAAAAATGAAGAAAAGATAAAGAGAAGATAAGTATAAAAGGTCAACTGGATTCGAGTTCAAATAAGTCCAAGTGCCAACTAATCATTGATCCAATCAAATCTAATGGTAGGACAAAGAAAATTCTATCTCATCCAATCTTAAGAGAAAAAGGTGAAATCCAACTCATTCTCCTTGTAAATATATCATTATAACTCCATATGAGATAATTTGATCGGAAAACTGGATCATAATCCATAACTTAAATTTCTAAGTTCATCTCCATTATAGAACTCTCAAATTTTGGAACCATATCCATTTTTTTATTTGTTTTGTAAGTTTATTATTCTCAAAATTATAAATTTACCATTATTATCACGCAAATATCATATATTTGAATTTTGGCATCAACGCGTGTAAAGCGTAAAGTATAAAAAGTGTGGATGTGTTTTGGTCTCCAGAAATGTTGGGCATTGGATGGTAATTAAGAGAGAGAGAGAGAGATGGGTGTGATTTTGGGAATAAAATGTCCAGGTTTTCGGCCTTGTAATTGGGAGCATTTATTTTGGTTCAACAAATTTAATGCAATAAAGTGACGATGGAATAATGTGGAGATGGGCTTTTGGGATAGTGAAACGCCAGAATTATATAAAAGCAAAGTCGTGTGATCTGTCTAATGTCTAATATCTAATATCTAATATCTAATATCTAATATCTAATATCTAATGTCTAATTTCTAATGTGTTGGAGCAAAATATGAGGATCAACAAAGCCATATGGCTCTGCCCGCCGTTGCGCACGAACTCCCCCGCACGCACACCCACGCTTTTATATTTTATATTATTATTATTATTATTTACACCTTTAGTTTTAAAATTATGTGATTGATGAGTGGCCTTCTTTTCTTTTCCTTTTTCCTTCTAACTTTCCATCCTTTTTGGCCTTTACATTGAACCTGATCAACCTTCCCTCCATATATTTTGGGGGATGTTTCCAACTCTTATTAACCCTAATATCCTTTGCCCACCTCATCAAAAACCCCAAACTCTTCTCTCCACTCTAAATTTTGAAATCCTACCTAAGAATTCACAACTAATCTGAATGTTGGTGGGTTGAGTTGGGTTGGGTTGATTGATCAGGTTCTTTGGGTCATTGAATTTTTTGAACACTCCTAAATGGAACATTCCATAATAAAAAGATTGAGAGATCTAATAATCAAAAGTGTTTGGACAAATAGTGGAGTTGTTTAATTGTGGGTCTACAGTATAAGAAGCTAATAAGTTATGAAATTGATGTTTTTTTGTTTTCATTTTTTATTTTTTATCGTGAGACTCACAGTGGATTTGAGAACTTACTGAGTCAAACATGTACTAAAAGATGCATAAATTACTTTTTTCATTGAGAAAATTTAAAAATAAAAAATGAGGAAAACTATTTACACAAAATAGCAAAATTTTTAGGTAGTTGTGATAGAGGCGGATACGAGTCTATCAAGATTCTATCAGCGATAGAAATGATAGAAGTCAATCACTGATAGATGTTGATAAAAGTCTATCAATATAAATATATATATTTTTTATTTTTTTATAAATAATTTGATATTTTTTCTATCGGTGAAAATTTTCTTTTTTCATTACTAATTGATTTCGAGAGATGTTATTCATATTTATTTGAATGGAGTACACTTAAAATTTAGATAAAAATATAATTAAACAAATGGTCAGAATTTGGTAAGGTTGGCGAGAGGGAAAAAAAGGATAAGTGCGGAGTAAAAGTGCATGTTGGAGTACTTCTTCTATTGTTTTCATTTTTTTTAAAAAAAAAAATATAATAAAGTACTTTTTTTTTCCTAGCCAACAATGTTTTTTTTTTTCTTTTTAAAATTTAAATTTAGAGAGTGGACAAGGCAAGGATGTCCATTGAATTTCCTAAGGCATTCTCTAATCTCAACCACTTTTCAGTCACTAATTTTGTTAATTATTAACTAATTAAGTACTAAAAGTACGTAATACATGACATAATGTACGTAATAGTGGATTAAGAAATAGGAAGCTAATTTCTATAGGTAGATTTGATGAAATGGCAATCTTACCCCTCCGGTGCCTAATTGATCTTTTGTTGACCTCGACCCGGTCATTGTCGGATTCAGACACGTCAAATTAGTCCCAATTAATTCCCATTATAATTATTTAAAAATAAAAAAGTGTAATTTTTTTTTTTCATTAAGATTTTCATTTTCACTGTCTTTACGTCCACCTTCTTTTGACTCAAAGGCTTAATTTGCTTTACTAGAACTAGCCCGTAGTGAATTTTACAGTTTTGTGCCAGTAAATAGAAAAATAAAGTTAAAAAATATTCTAATTAATGCAATGATATTTTATATTGTGTTGGACTCCAATAATTTTCATTCTTGGAATAGAAAGACAAACTAAGAAATTTTAAAGGACAAGAGATATGATTGTGTTGATTCAAATATATTTTATCATTAGATTATGATGCTTTATATTTATGATTTAGATCATATTCATATGCTAAAAAAATATATCATTTTGTTGTGTACGGTTTTTTGTATTGTGCAGGGTGATGATTCGATTCCTCCCAAATATTATAAATTCACGGGTTGATACCAAATTTCGGTATCCATAATATCCATTAAAAATCACAAACTAATCACTGTATCCATTTAAACCCTAAACTTTATCATAAGCGAATCAATTTAGATCATTCATTAAATTTTTGTGTTTAAAAATTGTGAATGCATAACTTTCACGCATGTACAAGATGAATGGATACTATTTTGCCATATGATATCTATCTACCTAACCATTTATGTCTCAATCAACCCACGTGATTCGAATAGATGCTTTTGTCGACACGCTATTTCATATAAAATTGATGTTATTCCGTCGGTAAGAACACAAGAAGCATAATATAAGAACTAAAAATCAAAAGGACTAATTATTATATAGTAGAGGAATAAGATAAAATATGTAAAATTGATTGGATAATATTGAAGGATGAAGTTGCGTGTGTTAGGTTGGTATAGAAATTGTGGAGGATTGCCTCTACTCTTAACTCTATGGTTATTATTAGATTACTTAGTACACCAATTTCGCCTTAAAATATTGAAACCCATTTTAATCCAAAGCCACAAAAAAAAAAAAAAGAAAAAAAAGAAAAAAAAAAGAAGGTTCTTCACAGTTTACTCATCAGAGTTAGCCAATAGAATTGAATAGTTTATTGAATGCATAATTCCCAAGAAGCAAATTATAAATATAATAATTAGTTGTTGTGAACATTGTAGAGTGAGTGAGGTTAGAAAGAAGTTGAGAAGAACAGAGACCATAGAAATATGAAATTGGCAAAAAATGAGAGTTTTGATTATTATTATTATAATAGAAAAAACTAAAAACTTGAGGCTGTG
Organism: Lagenaria siceraria; assembly: GCA_002890555.2. Lineage (NCBI taxonomy): Eukaryota > Viridiplantae > Streptophyta > Magnoliopsida > Cucurbitales > Cucurbitaceae > Lagenaria > Lagenaria siceraria. Next base: position 1,386,851 of record CM016485.1, read on the forward strand.
AATGCGCCAATTAGATCGAAAAATGTGTGGGTGAAAATTTTTAAACACAAAAAACAAAAGAAAATTAAACACCTTATCACCTTATTGATTCTATAAAAAGGTGAGGACCGAGAAAAAGATTTGGGTTTGTTTTTGTTTTTTTTTGTTTTTTTTTTTTTATTGGGGGTTGAAATTTTTTAATTAAGATGAACGAAATATATATATATGAAAATTAGACGAATGGGTATAGAGTATAGAGAAGCTTACTGCCAATGCTTGACTTTCCAAATTCCAAGTCCTGCAAAAAGCCTGTTTTCATCCTTTAGCTTCTCTTTTAAACTCGTATATAAATCAATCACATCCTCTCTTTTTTTTTTTTAAATAAACTATATATGTTTTATATATATATATATTTTTATAATTTTATTCGTCAACCCAATGGGATAGAGTCGAAAGTTGTCTTTTTACTCACCGTGGCTGGCTGGCTCACTCAATTCACTAGGTTTTATATATTTATTTTTTTTCATTTTAGGGATTTTTTTTTTTTGGGGGGGGGGGGGGGGGGAATAATTGGAATAACATTGCCCCAACAAAGAAACTCATGACTTCACCGTCAAAATTTACAAAAAGACTCAAAACAAGTGGAAAAATTGCATGAATTGGAATTGGAGGAAATGGGTCGGTGGAATTTTGTAACTTTTCTTTTTTTCTTTTTTCTTTTTCATTTTTGCTTAATATTGAATAGTGGGTTTTTGTCTCTGTTTTTCAGTGGAGATTAAATATGAAACGACAGATGACAAAAACATGTTTAAAAGAAGAAAAATAAAAAAAGAAAAAAAGAGAGCATATTTTCTAATTTTTAATTTTTTTTTTTAATGTGTTGAGAGTCAAAAGTCGGACAGAGCGAGATTTTTGTAGACTTTTTGGACAACCTTCGACAAAGGGCAAGTGGGACTGTTATTTTTGTTCCCTACAAATAAAAATTATAAGCAAAATTTGAATCGTACTAATTAAACTTATGGCTTACATTTAATGTTCGGCAAATTAATTTAATTTAATTTTTTTTTTTTTTTTTTTTTGGGATTTTCTTACCACCGTCCTTTTCATTCCACAAATAATACAATCCAAACAAAATTAATCGCTTTTGATTGGATTGCCCCCTTACAAGATTGTCTAATCTAATTTGATATGATTCAATTTCATCTTAATAATTTTGAAAATATCAATTTGTATCTTATTAATTTTAACACTACAAATCTTTAATGATTAATTTTATCTATTTGTGATATTATTTTTTTCCCTCAAATTTTCTCTATTTCAAATATAAATATAAATATAAATTTTGATTGAAAAAAACTATATTCAATCATTGTATGAATGATATATATAACAATTAACTCAATCTTATACTAATTTTATTATTTTTAAAGACATGGAAGAAAATAATAAGGGGTTGTTCGTTTCGCGAACATCCAAGATTTCTATAGAGTGGACATCTAGATTACCGTATTTGTTTCACGATAATGTAAGATGCCTTGACATCTAAATATTCTTGTGCATCTTAAGAATTTTGGATGCCCTATTGAAACATGAATTTTCTGGATTCCCATGTCGAGGGCATCCAATTTTTACTTTTTTACCCTTCATTTACATTCTTCTTTATTTGTATAATTATAATTAAGATAAATCTTGTTTACCACATAATCACTCTTTTTTGGTTATGTCGTAGTTGCTTTTATTTTTTTTATAAAAATATTCAATTTTAAATGTGAGTTAATATTAATTTTATACAAAATCTTAAATCAATGTATATTATTTTATTGGAAAAAATAGCCCATAAAAATAATATAAACAATATTAATTTAAAAAGAAATTCAAATTAATAAAAAACTATGTTTTGTAAGTTTAAATTATATTAAATTAATTATAAATTAATGAATAGTTGTAAGGGCATTGTTGAAATATTATGTAAATTCAATATATATTTTTTTTAGTAGAAATCCTACAAAACAAACACTGTTATCCAAATATTCTCATATATCTATACAAATATTTCTAAAAAAAAAAAAAACATGATTATCTAGAGATGTCGGTCATCTGTCATTTCGGGTATTTATAATTTCACGAATCTAAAGATTTTGATTATCTGCATTCTCAAAAAATACTTATACATTATTAAGAAAATAGAGATATATGAAAATTAAGATAGTTGAAATATTCAGATGTCTAGAATTATAGATATATGAAAATTAAGATAGTTGAAATATTCCGATGTCTAGAATTATAGATATATGAAAATGTAAATGTTTGACATATTTAGATAACTATATTTATTTTTTAAAAAAGATTTGTAAGAATTTTTTAGAATATTTAGATAGTCACATTTATTTGACAAGATTTTTAAATGTGAAGGTTTGAAACCGTGAATTAAAACAACAATATATTTCTATTTTTAGATAATTTATAAAGTGATATAATATAATTAAATCATATATACCATTCTAGTGTCTTCAATAATTTAATATCTTATCGTTATGAATTTCATGTGTATTTTGTAGAACAAGTTAGTCAATGTTGTCTTGAAATTTTTATAAAAAGAAATTACTTCAAGAGTTTAAGTTGATAGCATTTTTTGTTTTAGTAGAATATACTTATACATTATTAAGAAAATAGAGAAAACCGGAAAGAAAGGATGTCAATTTGTGATTTTTATAAATGTTGGAAAAGTAAAATAAATCGAAAATTACGCTTTAGATTTCAATTGAATATAAGTTGAGTTATAAATTATATAACTTAAATATACTTTACCTTATACGTAAATGAAAACAAAAATATAGTTAATTGCATATAAGGAAAATCAAGGGTAAAAATGTAAAAAAAATATTTATTCAACTAAGAAGTCTTGAAAATTAATGTTTGAGTACGACATTCAAAACTATTAAAATGATAAAATACTTATAGTAATTTTTTTTTTTTTTGATTTATAGATATTTTACATGTCACCGTCAAACAAACGAAGTAATCTAGATATTCGTTATACTATGAGAATCAAGATTTTCATGAAAATAAACCTGTCCTTAAAATTTTTCTTTTTATTTATATTTAGTATATTGCAGTGTAAATAAAAGAAAGAAAATATTGGCTACAAAAACTTTTCCAAAATTTAATATAAAATTAAAGATATAAATAAACCATGCAAAAAGGAGAAAAATGTGTGAAAAGTTTCAGTGTGGGTTAAATTATAAAGTTGATCCTTATAATTTAGAAAAGATATAAATTATTTTCTATCATTGCCATCAAACTATATGAACTAAATGTTAATTTTATTCAAATTATAAAGACCAAATTTGTAATTTAACTTTATATTTTTATTTGGTAATTGATTCTTTATTTGTGATGACTAGCTAAACCTAAAACTAATGAACTTTTTAGTTCTCTAAGATGGCTGATTTTTTTATTTTTATTTTTTATATACTGCATTTATTATATAACTAGTCATCACAAATTGTTGGAAAAAAGTGGTAAGCTTTTCGAATGAGAGATGATGACTTAAAACTGTCAATAAGTGTTGTGTTGTGTGTTTAGAATGTGAAATATAAATTTTTTTAGTAACACTATAATACCTATCACTTTATTTCATTTTTTTTGATATATCATCAAATGATTTATTAATTTATTGTCCATTTATTTTATAGACGTTACATAATTATTGTTAGTGGTAAAAATTTGTTGGAATGAGAATAATATTACGAACCGACCAACACCGTTTTTCTAACTTGTTTTAACCTTTCCACTTTAATAATGATGTTTGTATTAATTCCATCCCAAGTCAATTGCTTTTTTTTCTTTATTTTACCAATTTTTTACCTAAACAGGCAAATATATAAATTCCTTTCCTTGCATGACTCTGGGCTCCACAGCCCCCACTCCCAAAAAGTCTTTCGATTATTCTTTTCTTTACTCCCTTCTTAATATTATCTTCTCCATTTTTCTTTTTTGTTAATTAAAAAAAAAAAAAACAAATCCAAATCAGCATTCAATTCAACACAGTCTCAGAAAAGGTAGCGTGTAAATACGATAATATTTATATCATTTTATTTTTTACAGAGAAAAGAAAAAGCAAAAATCAAACAGATAGAGAAACAGAAACCAGCTGAGCTCGAAATCTACCGAACTGTCCAAAAGCTACAAGCTGGGTTTCCTCTTCAAATCACTCACTTAAAAAAGTAAAAAAAAAAATAAATAAAAAGAAACACAAACAAAAAGTTGGTTCAGATTTTAATGCAAAGAGGAGAAAATCCGGGGACCTGTCTCTAAGCCATCCCTCTGGTAATTTCTCCCTCTTTTTTTCTTCTTCTTCTTCTTCTTCTTCAATAAATTATGCTTGATTTTGCAAATTGTTTGCGTGGACAAATGTCCCATGAAATCCATAGGGCACTCGAGAAGGCAATTTGATTGTAGCTTCCACTTTCAAATCCATGGCGTTCACTATCTGCACCTCTGATTTCCCTGTCCTCTCATCATGAACAAACGCCATAATGTACCCTTCATCTTCTTCTTCTTCTTCCCCTGAATTTCCCTCTTTCGGTAAAAAAAATGGCTCCCCTCCGAATTTTCTACCGCCGTAAATATGCTTTTTTACTTCCCCTGTTACGAGATCAACCTTCGCAAATCCCGATACCTTCGGCCATGGTTCTGCAATTGCCAAATACGCATATCGGCTTTTCCGCCCCAGGCGGTTTCTGTTCACCATTCCCGCTTCTAGATTCACCTGTTCTTTCTCTTCCTTGATAATTGCCCGCCGTGTCGATTTCCCCGTCCTTAAATTCAGCCGAATTTCCGATAAAACGCTTTTCAAATTCTCCTCACACTCGTTGAATATCGAATCCGGCGGCGTCATACACGACCCAATCACCACCACCTCCTCCGTCTCCGGCTCTTCCCAAGCATTCCACAGATGGAAACAGAACGTATCCGGGGATTCCACCCAGATCAAATCCTTCGAATCAGTCGCATTTTTCGGGAGAATTCCGAATCGGGATTTCTTGTTCTTGTCGTAAATCACCGGAGATCCGCCTTTTACCATTTCTTGAAGCTTGAAGACGACTTGCTGGTCGGGAATGACTACGAAATTCTCTGTGATGGCGAAGTCGTGCATCATTGTGGGAGTTTCAACAGGGATTTCAACGTCTTTGGATTTGGTTCCGTCGGGGGAGAATCGGAAGTATTTGAGATACGGCTTACGAACGACGTCGTAGCTTAAGGCGTAGAGTTCTCTGGAAACTGGGTCCACTTTCGGATGTGCGATCATTGTAGAATCAAGCTGTTTGTTGAAATCGTAACGGCCTACGGTTTGTAGGTCACCTGAGGGCGTGATCCGCACGTGGTACGGCAAATCGTCTTCTGACATAGCCAAAAGCCGGTCATTGAAATACGCCAGACCGGCGTTCGCCACTCCGGTTCCTTTCTTATGGTCCACTAGCCCAAACACTCCTCGCGCGTAGAACAGTAACAGCCGAGCGATTCCGGAGTGGCCATGGAGTTCCCCAATCGCTTTAGGAAAAACTGGTCTCCCCAGTCGCCGTTCCTGAACCAGCCTTTGGGTCTGAGTGAACCGGCAAGCGTAGCTGGCGGTGCCGTCATTGATGGTCACAGCGTGAACCATTCCATCGCCATCGAAGAGATGGTGTCCGGCAGTTGGCTCAAAGAGAGGATTGGCGCCGTTCCGAAGGTAAACGCCGTTAATGCAATCCGGGATGGTTCCGATAACGGGGAGGTTATGTTTAACAGGTTGTTCTGGGACGGGAGCGAAATTGCCAGAGATTTGGACACGTGGGTCGGCGGTTTTAGGGAGTGGATGTTGAAGCTCGTGAGAAACTAAAGCGGATTCCACCATGTCTAAGGCGAAGGAAGCTGTTTTCTGAAGGAAATTCCAATTGGAAAAAGGGGATTTGTTGGTTTGATCTTTGAGAGTGAGATTGGTGTGGAAATTAGGAGTTTGATTTGGGAAATGAAGAACAGAAGGAGAGTGAAGAGCAGATTGAATAATGGTATTGTGGGATGAGTTTTGCTTAATGATCTTAACATTATTGTAACTGAAACTATGGAAGTTTGATTTGGGAATGGAATTAACAAACCCCAAATGATCAAGTAAAGAAGAAGAAGCCGTCATGGCTTAAAAAGATAAAGAGTGAGTGAGTGAGTAGCAGTAGGAGGAGGCAAAATTTAAGGAGAAAAAAAATTAGAGAAAGAATTAAAAATATAAAAATATGAAATAAAATAAAAAAAAAAAAAAAAAAGAAGAGAATTTGGAGAAGAAAAGGAGAGAGTGAGGTATAAATAGAGGGGGCGAAGTGAAGTGGGGGCGGTGATAGAAAGAGAAAAGAAGAGGTCCACTTCAGACATCTTACACAACACCACGTGGTTGTTTTGTGGAAAAGGCACTTGGGAAGGGTTTTCCAATTCAATCCCCTTTAACTAATTTCTTTTTTTCTTTCTTTCTTTATATTACGTTTTTATTTATTTATTTATTATTATTAAAAAAATAAAAAAGAAAAAAGAAAAAAGAAAAAAGAAAGAAGTGAGTTGAATTAATTGAATTATGTTATGTTTATTTATTAATTTGAAAGAGGGAAGAAATCCCGCGTTTGGTCCTCAAAGGCGTCACGCCCAACCCACGTGGCCGCTTTCTAGGTGCCTTTCAACCACGAAATCTTGGTCACATCACTTTGCCTTCTAAGGACCCCACCTTTACTTAAGACTAAGACCACCACATTATTATTTTAACCTTTTTTTTTAATTACTATAAAAATAACTGCCTTTAATCCTCAAATATATATATTAATTTAACTAATCCTCTTCCTTTTCTTTACAATTATTTCATGTTTAGCAACTTATCTAATGGACCCTCCTTCCTTTACCTACGTACTCAACACTCTTGGATAAAATAAACCTCCCATTCATTCCTTCATTATTTTCTTAACTATGGTCACACCCATGTACTATATTTTACCCTTTTTCTATAACCAAAAAGTCACATCACTTTAACTTCTTCTTTTTTCCCTTCCAATTGGTGGGAGAGCTATGAAAGAATCTTTTAATTGTGTTGTACGTAGAGGTTTATGCGATTGGCAGAAGGGATTCGAAGTGTATTGTTTGGTCGAGGCAAATTTGGCCACATTTGCTTTTATAAGAAAAAAAAAGAAAATACTCTATATTCCATTCTTAGCTAATTAGAGTATATTTAGTGAAAATTTTGATGATTTGTGATTCTCTAGGTGTGGACAGTAAATTTAAAGGGATTGGACAAATGGGTAATATAGCTTTTATTATTATTTTAAAAAAAATAAAGAAATTACTTTTGTTTCAACGTCCTTATATTATGTTATAAGCCCTTTTTGTGTCAATATCAAAACATTAATGGGTCGAGAATATAATTTATTCTTTTCTTCCCCTCTATATTGAGAGAGAAATCTAAAAGATTTTTATGAACTGTAATTTTCAGGAATAATAATTGTAAACAATTTGAGTCAAAATTTATTATGACAATAACATTCAAGTTGATCTCATCTTGGGGTCCCCTTAATGCCTATTGTCTATAATTTTGTAAGGAAAAAAAATTAATAATAATAAAAAATAAGTATTTTAGCGGTTGGACAGTGTTCCGCCGTGGTCCACCACCAAAGGGACGGCACCGCTGCCTACGGCGGCCGGACCAAAAGAATGAAAGTGATTGGGTATTTTGGCTTTGGGTCTGGCTCTATCTAATAAGTAATATCTGCCTTTCATCAAATTTCCTTTTAACTTTATATTGGAATGTAAGCCGCAATTCTAGGGATATTTTTTCGAATTGTCAAATCTTTCACTTAATTTTTAATCTTAATCTTTTTTTTCTTTTGAAAAAAAGTTTGCTTACTAAAGTTTTAAAAATATTTGAATATATTTACATATGGGAAAAAATTTAAAATAAGATAAAGTTTCTTTTTGAGAAGTTTTATTTGAAGTGCACAAAAAGTAACATTTATATGAGAGGCACGTGTGCTCTTACCCGAAAGCGTATTCGCCCTTGTGTTCAAGTGACACGTTCACATATTGAAAAATAATAATTTAAAAAAAAAATCAATTTTCTATTAACAAATCTTGATTAGTTTTTTTATTTAATTTATTGGAAGAACTTAATTGAAAATTTATTTTATCACCTAATAGTAAAATTGAGAATTTTAAAAGATTTATAAGAAACAAAATTAGAGACCACACATATATACTATTCTTTTCACTATCATTATTAATTAGATTTATGATATTCCTTATAGTTGTTAGAATATAATTTAGCCCCCATCTTTTAACAAGTATATGTATTAGTTTAGTCGAGTTTTTGTTGTCACATATTATTAAAATTATTCGATCAAATGCATGATGTAATGATAAAATATATTTTATTATTTACGTTGAAAATATTCCATGTTTTCATTGGATAAAGTAGACGTATCACTCACACATAAAGTTAAAAATTTACTATTTCATATGATTTACTATGCACTAACTTATTTTGACCTTTTGTTCATCATGTCATTTTCAACGTATAGAGAACATATGTTTGAAATTTTTGAAAAACTTGAGCCAAATTATGAAAAACAAAACTATAATAACATTAAGGATTGAATCATATAGGGATTAAAATATATTAATTTCATATAGAGAGAGATTTGAATATTTATGATAATATTTTAATCATAGAAAAATAGATTCAAATCTACATATCTTAGCAAGAGCCACTAGATGTTTGACACTTGAGCTATGTCTAAGTGATGATACAAAACAATAATTATTTTGATTTGTTTTTTTAATTAAAAAAGATAGCTAACAAACTTATTTTTTTTATTAAAATAAAACAAAAACAAAATAGCTATTATGAAGAAAATCTCAAAACACTTATTATAGTTTTATAAATTTAGGCAAGATTTTAAACATATTTTATGTTATAGATTAAGAAATTATAACAAGTAAGTTAATTAATTAACATGTTTATTTGTTAAGAGGAGACAAAAAAAAAAAAAAAAAGAAAAAAAAACTATATAAACACAATGATTATCAGGTTAAGTAGTGAGAGATTATTGATTGGCTAACGTGTGGAATGTTTATTGGGCTGCATGATTATAATATTCTCTAATGCATTAATTTAATAAGTGAATAAATAAATGGACTCGACTTTCATACGTTTAACTAATTTAATGTCTAGTATAATTAAAATAGTGTCTAATTAAATCAAAGATTAAGGGGCTGGGTTTATTTTAATACAATCAATTATTAATTATATCTAAACTAAACTATTGGAAGGATTGATTGGTCCCTTATAATTTATAACTTATTAAAAGATGATGTTTAATTAATAAAATATCCAATCTTCCCCTATTAAGTTGAGAGAGTTAAAAGGCAAAACGAGATTAATTAGGTATCGCAATTTGTCTTTTTTCCTTAACAAATCTTTCGTATTAATCAAAGATTTAGCTAACATGGCAAATAACTCAATAGTTAAGATTTATCACTTTTTTTTTATTCTTCTCGAAGTTAGATATTTGAAATCTCTACACGACATTTATTGTCAACATGTTAAGATCAACTATTTTTTTCTTTCTTTCTTAGAGATGTTTAAATTTTCACACCAGCATATATTTACGGTCAATAATTAAGATCTACAACTTTCTCTCTCTCTCTCTTGAAGTTAGAGATGTTTGAATCTCCGCACCTACTAGGGGTGTTCAAATGATCTGACAACCCGAACAACTCAGACAATCTAACCTAAAATGTAAGGGTTAGGTTGGGTTAGTTTTGTTCTTGGGTTGGGTTGAGTCGCAGGTTGGCTAAACAAGAATTTGGGTTGACCCAACCCAACCCGAGTTACATATATTTATATTTCTCTTTGTTTAAAGTTTGATTACTTCGGATTGATGAATTTGTGAATTTCTAATATATTTTTTTAGAATTGTTATGATCTTTGTCTTTGTTTAACGTTTGTAATAAATATCATAGACATTTGGTATTCAACATTTGAATTTTATGAGGTTCTAATTATTAATCATATGTGTTGTAGATAAATCTACGTTTTAAATTAAAAAGAAAAAAAGTTATAACCCTAAACCCAACCCAACTCAACCCGAATTTTAAGGGTTGAGTTGGAGACTTTATTCCGGTCTTTTGGGTTGTCAACTCAACCAACCCTAACTTTCGGGTTGGTCCAAAAAACACATTCAACCCAACCCAACCCAATCCAATCCATGTACATCTCTAGCACCTACATATATTTGCGATCAACAATTAAGATGTACAACTTTTGTGTTTTCTCTTGAAGTTAGATGTTTGAATCTCTATACGACATTTGCTGTCAACAGTTAAAATCAACTACTTTCTCTCTCTCTACACCGAACATGTATTTTTTGTCAACAATTAAGATCTACAACTTTTTTTTCCCTCTTGAAGTTTAGACATTTGAATCTCTACACTAATATTTGTAGTAAACTAAAAAGAAAAAGAAAAACTAGACATTTTTTTTACCAACAATATTAATAATGTGGTTGTTGATAAAGAATTAAGAATCAATCTAGAACCCATATATTAAAATAGAACACACCATATATATGTATAGATAAACACGGATAAGTTTTAATTGAGGAAGAAAATGAGCATATTTAACTTTAGGGATAAAATGATATTATATTTAGACATATGGTTGAACATTTTGAGTGATGAGAAAAAAGCAAGAGAGATATTTGGTTGTTATTGTTCTAAAAATGAGAGATTGAGTAATACAAGAAATACATCATATATGGATGCAAAATTAAGTTCACATTTTTCATTTCTTTCTAAGTTTTGTGATAAGAAGGTCCGAATATGCCAAAGACACACAAAAGACAAACTCCCAATTCTAGATTTCCCATATATAATTTGATTAAAGAGAAAATAAAAATAAAAATAAAAATGGTTATTTTAATAAAAATATAGATATATTGTCATGGATGACTCAAAGGGAAGGAGATGAACAGAAGAGTCATGGTCATCATCATTATCATCAATTTAAAAGGAAGAATAGACTGGGAGTTTGATAATGATATCTCTCTCATTTTCTGCCTTACGATTCATCTTTAAACAATCCAACATTCTTAAGCACATCCATCTGTCCATTTTTTATTTTATTTTATTATTTCTCTCTCTTTCTCTATGAACCAACATTATCAAATAATTGGTATATCCAACTACTTTTTCCTTTTCTTTTACATTCAATATTAATAAAATATTCATCATTTTTTTTTTGGGATCTTTTTGGCACATTTCGGCACCCCATATGATCTTTTATTAGCTTCCCTTCCACTGTTCCACACCTCTCTCGATCTATATTATGATTGAATAATGTTTATCAAAACCCCAAAAAAAAAAAAAAAAAAAAAAAAAACTATAATTTGAAGTGTTTAATTATTAAAAAAAAAAAAAAAACCCATTAAAAAGAATTAAGAAAAGTAATTGTGTGTTGTTGATTAAGTGATGCTAAGAGAAGAGACAAGTTGAGAGTTTTGGGAGGAAAGGCCATGTGCAAAGGTAACCCCACCTGGTTTTCTCAATCATCCCATTCATGTTACCTTAACTTTAAACATGTCAAATATTCTCCATTTACCATCAACTCATTTGTACTATTGAGTGAATGTGAAATTTCTAGTATACTAGTGCCTTATAGTAAAAGTAAAGTTTCTACTCTTTAAAAACAGTTTTAATTAGTAGAGTTTTGTGAATGCATATTTTGAAGGATAATGATTAGGTGCCCTTAAGCTGCACCTAATTTTATATTCTTATTTTTTTAATACACAAAGGAAAAAAAATTAAAAAAAAAAACAAAAATACTCTTTGGACTGCACAGAGATAGGTAAGGAGCATCTAAGTATTTTTTTATTTCAAAACATTAATAAAGCAATGTCACATGGTAAAAGAAAAAAAATCTCAAATTCTACTGGGATATATTGGGAGGAAGGAGGGAAAAACTATATAGATATTTCCAAAAGCATATTTTGTTATTACTAGAGTACATTATAGATATAAAATGTTAGAGAGAGGCAACAAATTTCTAGAACAAAGAACTGTGAATATAAAATTACAATATAAAGAGATTAATAATAATAATAATAATAATAGTAATAATAATAATAATTATGGAGATGTGATCAAGCCTTCAATCTCTAAATAAGATCATTCCAAATATCATTGAACTAAGCTCACTTTAGCCTATACTCTATAGGGTTGAAAGAGAAAATTTTTCTACCATGCATAGAATGGCGAATATAAATAGTCATTTATTGATTAATAATGTATTTTTTTCAATATACATATTTTTTCCCCCAAAAATTTATTATTTTCTAAACATTACAGATAATATATCATATGTCAAAGAGAAATTTCTAGCATATAGTAGATGGTAATGTATTTATTAATTATATATATAGTTGAATATTAATGAAAGAAGCATCCAATATACTTTCTCATTTCTAGACATTCAAGACAACAAATAACATGTGGTGTACAAAGAACAAAAATTAGAGTATGTAAATGTCTAACAGTTACATAATTTAGTACTAATTAAATAAATTATAATTCAATGGTAATTGAGATGTATTTTGTTTTCGGAGGTTCAAAACTCCTAAATTTTCACTCGTTGTACTTAAAAAAAAATTATAATGAGAAATTTTACTAAAACATATATATTTAATTTTGCCATTTTAAACATTTAAAGACCACGAATATAATATGATAGGATGTCTCCCATGTAGCTGCGGGGAGACAAGGTTGAACATGTTCCAGACATTTTATTGACCTTATCAAATGTCATTGTTGTTTTTTCAAGTGTACAAACTACAAAGTTAATATTTGAAGGGAAAAAAAATTAAAAAAATAAAGGTTTTATTTTGCTTTCACGTCCCCGAAAATTATTGCTCCAAGATTTTCAAGATATTAAATTTTGTTGAAAGAGATATAAAAATATTATCTCATGTAATTTTATATTTTAAGAGTTTGAAATCCTTGTTAATATATTCAAGTTGTCATATATTATAAATAAGACCATATTTAGTTCTAAAATTACAAAATGGTCTATCAAAAATTGCTTTCACACAAAGTACAATAATAAAATATGTTTTGGATTCTTTTTTCAATTAGTTATAATCACACTTTACAAAAGTTAAATGAAAATGAAGGGTTTGATATCTCTTCAAACCATCCTTTTGTGTTCAATTTATCACAGTTCCATATTTGACCTTATTATTTTTATTTTTAGTTATATATATTATTTAAAAATATTATCGGGATTCGTACAACCAACTTCGTAGTTATTAGTACACTCGAATGCGAATTGAGCTAAGCTCTTGTTGGCGGACACCATTTCTAAAAAAAAGTTTTCAAACAAAAAAGAAAGAAAGAATCGAGCACAATTTCAATGTAATTTCAAGAATTTTATAAGGCATTTTTTCTTAAAAAAAAAAAAAAGAATTTTGAAAGTTTAGATTTCTTCCTATAGATTTTCGTCGTTATAGGTTCCATTCGACGATTTAAAAATTTTCAATTTTGTTCATGTAAATATCTTTTGTTAACTTTCATAATTTTTATGAATGAATATCCTACCATTATATTCATATAACATTGAAATAATGAACATCCCTTTCACTGTTTTCTGGTCTGGTGGACAAGTTTGTTCACAACTACAACTTCATGTCTCGCAAACACAACAGAAATTCAAAAAATAAAAAATAAAAACATATATATACAAAACACTGTTTCTAGTACGTGTGAAATTACTCAGTTATCATTTGACACATGTTACGTTAGACCATCTTTTCTTTCAATATTAATTTATTTTCTGTCGAATAAACATGTAGGAATTGGAGACAGCCATTTTTTCATTGGTTAAGGAAAGGGACCAAAAATTAAAATAAAATTAAAAAAAAAAAAAAAGCTACAGTGGCCACTAATAATAATTTCTGTGAGTGGAAAGGACACTTGTTTTTAACAAAAATAAATAATAAAACAACCATTTAGCAGAACACTTCAATTAATTCTTTTCTTTTTTCTTTTTTTAAAAAAAATGCCCTGATAAATAACAAAAAAGCACCAATAGAATTCAAACAAATGTTCCTTATCGACACTTGGAACTAATTTTAACTAGTGCTAATATCTTAAACAAAACTAATTAATTTCTAGGGTTTTTTTTTTTTTTTTTTTTTTTGAAGTTAGGGTTATATATATATATGTGTGTGAAATTGTATTTAATGCTTAAACCACTACCTTGGATAGGCTCGAATTCAGTTATAATATAATATAAATGGATAAACAACACAACATATAAATATATATATGTATGTTCATGACCTATAGGGCCAAAAGCACCATATGATTTGCACTCAAAATCTTAATTTAAACTAAAATTATATCTTTTTTCCTTGAAAAAAGAAAAAGAAAAAGTAGAGCTGATCATTAAATATTAAGAGAATGGGTGTTCTCATGGATGAAGTAATCAAAAAGTTAATGCATGATTATGTGTTTAATTAAATATATTAAGATGGTGGTTATTGTGGTTGTTAGCCGTTGGCGCACATGGACTGCACCATGGCTTCCAAAATTAATACATTTATCTTTCCACCACTCCCTCTTTCGAAGGAAAAAAAAAACCCCCCATATATTATATCAATTTTGGATTTATTAATTTTTATATTTATTTTTATTAAGATGTATGGAATAGTTATATATTTTAGATATTTAACATTAAATACACTTTGATTTTAATTACTAATTAGCTAAATCTTTATATCAGATCTAACTCATTTTTCCAAAATTTTCTATCAAAACACATCATATAGTACTAGTTTAGAGGTATGATACTTGTTGGCATGCAAAAGTTTTTTTTGTTAATTAGAAAGGAAGAAACATACTTTGTCCTTTTTTTGAACATTAATAGGAATAAAATGAGATTGAAAATTTGTTGACTAAAAGTAAGACTTAGACATGAAGAGATGATAGGTGTCATAACACAAGTTGTTGTGAGTGTGTTTTAATACATTGTATGTTAATTCTAATAACTTTAGATTTTTTTAAATTGCTAATTGACCCAAAAGTTTAAGCTTATAGGTGAAGACAACTTTAATATTATATCACTAATACACTCCCTCACTTTTGAACTTGAATTATGAAGAAAGAGCCAAACAAGTGGAAATAATATGACATAGTTGCATTGGCAGCCTTTTGGAGCACAAAATCTTCTTTATTTTGTAATTATGATGCCCTCAACGTTGCTTTAAACTGGCAGGTTTTCCTTTAATTTCAGCGTTCTCTTTTTGGTCCGAGCTTTCCTCTAACTCTGTTTGTATATAACTCTCGATCACTTAATCTTTCCTTTTGGATGAATACATATCACTAGATCTGGGACATGATGAGGATGCTACGGAGGTGTCAACCTAGTTGAGATGTTCCGATGTACCTACTGATCCCTCTACTCCTGTATCTTGTTAAAAAAAATATTAATTGATGAAGGCAAATTTAATATAATATCTAACCGATTTAAAAATAGAGTTTATATATTTTCTGAAAATGAATCATGAATAGATATGCAAAAGGAAATGGTAACACTCAAAGATTCCATAGGGCACTAAGGACTTTGGAGAAAAAAAAAATGGAACGAAGATTCGTGAATTAAAGCAAGATTTGAGTCCAAAGCGATGAACATCTGACATATATATAAAATTATAATTAATTACAATGTATATGGTCACCAAAATAATGGAAGTAGCTATATGTTCCCATATTTACAATACTTTTCAATCATATAATTGATAATCTCTTGACCCTTTTCATAGAATATGCCAAAATTTGATTATTCGAAAGTTTTAATTTTACATTATATTCCAAAGTTAAGAATTATATGTAATTGAACAGAGATCGATCTCACGAATGGATTATGATTAAGTTGGTTGTAATTATACATAATAATTATTGAGAACCAAAGAAGAGGACATGTGCTTCCTAGTAGGATATATATGTGAGATTCTTGTAATCTCAAGTAACATGGGTTTTTTTTTTTTTTTTGGTGGTTAAGATCACTTAAAACAACTTAATCATTATTGTTTTTTTTTTTTAAAAAAAAACACAACTTAATTATTGTCTTTTTCATTGTCCATTTGGGTCGCACATGAAGAGAATATATGCAAATCTTATGCATTTAATTCAACTCTACCTTTTTAAATATGCCTCAATTTCCATATACAACCCCCTCTTACTATTTAATTTATTTTGTTCTTAATTTTTTAAAATTAAGCTTTCCACCTATAATTTGTGTTTTTGTTTTGTAATATATTTTCTAATGAATGTTTTAAAAAATTAAGCTAAATTTTGAAAGTTAAAAGAATAGTTTTTAAAATATTTTTTTTTAGAATTTGACTAAGAATTCAAGTGGTTCATTCTTCAAAAGATATAAAGTCTATGTAAGAGAAATCAAACATAAATTTCAAAAATAAAAAACTAAAATAAAATTATTATCAAAGGAGACTTAAGTTTTTTTTTTTTTTTTTTTTGGACTTCATATATTTGATAACATTTAGTGGATGAATTTTAGTTTTTGAAAGAAAAAAAACACAAATTAAAAAACTAAATAGTTATTGAATGAGACTTTAGATTTAATTTTTTAAGGTTAAATTTATAAACGCACTACTTCTACCTATGAATTTCTTTGATTTGTTAACTACTTTTTACAAATATTTTTAAAGTCTAATGGTTCTTAAAAACTTGAAATTTAACTATGAGTTCAAATAATTCTTTAAAAAAAAAAATATGGTAAAAAAAAGTGAAAATACAATCCCTATTTTTTAAAATTAAATAGTAACCAAACGAAAAACTAAATTATTTTTAGTGACTAACAAATAACACTAACGAAATGGATAAGCTTTATGAAACAAAGAAAAGCAACTTTTTAAAACCTTTTGGAGGGATTTTTCCTTTTAAAAAAAAAACAAAACAAAAAAAATAGATATTTTTGGGGGATTTTCTTTTGTTCTGAAAGAGATCACTCTTGATCTAATTTTAATTAATTAGGACGAATTAGTTTGCATTTGATTTTGATACATACGTGCTTAATACGCGGTTTAAGTTTAGAATCCAATAAATAATATAATTAGCTTAGATTTTTTTTTTTCTCTTTTAATCTTTCATGCTATGGTGGGGTAATTAAGTGAAGGAAACCTATAGTTAGGTAACTTGATTATAAAATTGAATTCTCCCAATATATATATATATATATATATATAATTATGAATTAATTAATTGTTTAATCTACAAGAGCATTAATTTTGTAATATTGAAACATTGGTGTATGGGTATTGGGATGCAAATCATGTGTGGTCCTAATCTCTCTCTCTCTCTTTCTCTATTACAAATATTTAATAACTAAAATTATTTGTTTAATATGGATTGATATAAGTAAGGCTAATAATTGGAGGGTGTTGTCTAACTGAATTTGACTGACCAGAAATCAACTACCAACTGCCACACCCACCAAGGCTCTCTCAAAAGTACCCCCCCATTAATTAAGCCACTAATTAACTAACTTTATGTTAATAATAATATGGATAATTAAATTAATAAATAATTAATATTCTTCAATTTAACTTATTGCTAATTTAACCTAGCTATATTTTCATATATAAATAATATATGGGAATGGGTGGGAGTCCATTTCTTCTAGAAAAAGAAGATAATTTCTTTTTCCATGTAATTCCAAGAGTTAGGTATTAAAAGTGTTAAATTTGACCAAATTTTAATAGGAAAATTAAAATGAACCATCCAACTTCAGACTTGTGTCCCAAATAAAACACAACCACAATTCAAATCACACAAATTAAAAGACCAACCAGATTCTGATGAGATTTTGTTTGGTTTGCACATGCTCTCAAGATTACTTTAAAAATTACGAAATATTCAAAACACATATATATATATATATATATATATATAGACTAAGACTAGTTAAAGTGATCCATTAATTACAGTTTTGATTTGATAAGATATTTAGACATTATAAACAGAACACACCTTAATACGAGGTAATAATTAATTTATTATTATTATTATTTTTTTGTACGGGTGTTTCAATAAACCACGCATTTAAAAGTTAAGAGTTTGGGTTTTCCATACCTTATTTCTAGCTGACCATTTAATTAACATTCTCTGTCAGCACTTTTCGAAAGTGTGGATTTGATAATTATAAGGTTTTTGGAGCAAAATTTTTGCACGTTAATTAAGTTTGGTTAGTCTAATTTAAGACCGTCGTTTTGATGTCCAAATGCATGGAATCAGACATATACACGACAGTTAGTTTAGATTGGAAAAAGAAAGAGAATTATTAATGAAGTTTAGATATATATGAAATATTACAAAATATATATATATATATAATTTATTGGTTTTATTTTTCCATTTGATACCCACTAGCTGCTACTGCAAATGCTTCCAAGAAGGAAGATTATTATTGAAGTATTTATGTTTATAATTAATTTGATTCGAAATCTTGAGACTAATTTCCAAAACAACAACTTTGGATTTGATTTGATTTTAAATCACTGGGAAGATTAATTTATTGATTTTAAAGATTAATTTGATGCCAAAATTTTGACTGGTGGCTCGTGAATTTCATTTGGAATGTTGCTGCCTTTTGTTTTAATTTATTTGTTCAGGTACATTTTAGGACAATCGATTTAAATCATTTGGAAGGTTGCTGTTAGAATTTTTATTAATTATAGGTTACATATTGTAATTAGATTAAAGTTTATATAAGATTGAAAGAATATTTAGGTACCCAAATTGATTTGGTTTGTCAATATCGGTTAGGTGTGTTGGACTAGTAGAGAATTCAAACTCAGAATTCCATAGGGGTTGTGAGAATCCAATAGGAAATTTAATACAATATTATTTTTTAAAGTTAAATAATAAAAAAATAACCAAACTTATAATAAATTAATATTCAGTAAATTTAAGCTTTAAACTTGAAAAATAAGTTATAATGTTTAGTATATAAAATTAAATTGTTGTGATTAATAATAATAATGACTAAAAATAGACTTACTATCAAAATTTACTTGCTTTTATATATATATATATATATATATATATATATATATATATAATTTATATTTTAAACAATTATCTAAAATATTAAGAAAATTTTCACAAATAGAAAAAATGTCAAACTATTTAAAAAAAATAGCAAAAAAAAAAAAAAAAAAATACTGATAAACTTCTATAATTTCTATCACTGATAGACCCTGATAAACTTTTAATAGTGTCTATCACAACTATCTAAAAATTTTGCTATCCTATATAAATAGTTTCTTTATTTTTCTATTTTTAAAAATTCTCCAAAATGTTATATCATATATATACTTTTTAACTTAAATGTACATGTTTTTTTCTCTAAGTTATTTCTTAATAACACAATTATTTGTTAAGAAGTAACTATTGATTCGGTTTAAAAGTTAGTAGAAAACACATTTAAAAATATATGAGTACGAACGTGGATTTAAAAAGGAAATTTTACACAATTACCCTAATCAAGCAGTTAAATTTTTTTACATAATTACTTTTAACACTCTCCAAATCAATCCAAAATAAAAAGCAAGTGAATGTCAGGCTCATTTAACCTATTTTTAGGCTCGAATTTGAGACATCATTAATAATATGGTAGTATGGAAAAAAGCAACCGATTTGAAGATTGGAAAGGAAAAAAGATTTTAAGTAGAAAAATAAGCATATTTAAGCGGCGGCAACTTGGAATTTATAAGGCAAATTATGTAATATAATGCAAATGGGCGGTGCACCAACCTAAAGATTATGACTTGAAAATATTGCATAATTGAAAAACAAACATTTAACCCCAAATAATAAAGAAAAAAGAAGGCCAAGTTGAGAGTCAAAAGTAAAGGCTAATTTATGGTTAAAAATAAAAATAAGATTATTCCATTTAGATGAGGGTGAAAATTAGAAAATGAAGGAAATTAATTGGATGCCAAGCTCTATGGAACAAGCCCAAGTTGCTAACAAAATGTCAACCAAAAATACATTATGATATGTGGAATTTGCATATTTCAGCTTCCAAAAACAGTCAAAACCCACCCTAAAGTGCCTTATTACTAAGCCCCTTTATTATTATTATTATTAATATCATTATTATTATTTTGGGTATTAAAAGTGTTGGTAATGTCAAGTTTGGTAGTGACCACCTCACCACCCTGACTTCCCCACTTATTTCTAGTTGATGAAATGACCCACAAACTCACATTTTTATTTTTATTTATTTATTTATTT
This sequence comes from Lagenaria siceraria, assembly GCA_002890555.2. NCBI lineage: Eukaryota > Viridiplantae > Streptophyta > Magnoliopsida > Cucurbitales > Cucurbitaceae > Lagenaria > Lagenaria siceraria. The sequence continues at coordinate 1,407,206 of CM016485.1, forward strand.
ATTTATTTATATAAATATAAACTCCAACTCATTTTCCACTTTCTATGTCTTAAATCTTTTCAATTTCCTTCGTGTTTTAAGCCTAATTCCTGATGTAATTCCACACGTTTACTCAATATATATTCTGTGGATTTTTCTTAATTTAATTAAATAATTCACTCGAAAAAAACCCCCACTTTTCGATTTGGTAAACAAAAAAAAATCGAACTATTTACAAATAGAAATCTACCGCTCAAGTGATATCATTCTATCGCAGTATATTGCTGATAGGCAGTAAATTTTTTCTGTATTTATAAATAATTTGACTTATTTTTCAATATTTGAAAACAGTCATTTCGATTTTACTTAAAACATCTTCCTAAATCCTACTCCTATACTTTTGCCAATAATCTATAAAACAAATAAAAACAATTTAACTGGTAGGTGCTGATGTTTTAATTAGTAAGATATGATCAAAAAGTGCGACAAGCTATGATAGGATTTAGAGAATGACTAATCAACTTAGTCGGAATTTTTCTCATTGGAGTAATATAATGTTGTATTTATAATGAGGTTTAATTTGGGATACAAGTAACTTTAGGTGAGTTGATGCATTAATAAAAAAAATTAAGTAATATCGATAAAGTTAAATTAAAGATTAGTCTCTACACTTTTGGGTTTGTGTCTATTTAATCACAATTTGTAATTAAATTTAAAAATATATCTAATAGAATCTTAAACTTTCAATTTTGTGTCCAATATAATTTTTAATTTTCAATTTTGTGTCTTATAGGTCATAAGAGTAATTGATATTTTTCATATTCACATACTTATAAAACACAAAATTGAAAGTTTTAGAATATCATTAGACATAAAATTTAATTTTATATCTAATTGATCAATTAATTATATAAAAATTAGTACGAATCAAGAACTTATTGGACATAATTTAAATGCAGAAATCTATTACACATAGTGACTACTTAGACACAAAACGCTGAAATTAAAGTTTAGAATTAACTAAATTTATAATCTAGTCTACTACAATAAACCTATGATATCGATATGTTAAATATAAATACTAAAAAAATATGATCTCATATATCCATGCTTTTATATTAATATTAAAGTGTTAGATTTTTTATTTATTTTTTAATTATTTATTTAGGAAAGTGTTTAGATGCTAATAATTTCTTAAACGAAAAGTATTCCATTTCAAAGTGTTTATGATTAAGCAGAATAGTTTGAATAAGTTTGTAAGATTACAATTATAGTCTTAAGGTTCTGTTCTTGATATGATGATTAGAAAAACAGCATTATGGCTGCTAAAATTCGTCCTATTTTTAAGATTATTATGAAGAACAGTTTCTTACACGTGAAAGATATTAAAAGCAATAATGTTAGTGGGAGAAAAACAAAAATAGAACCGCAATTAAAATGTTGACAAATAATACACATGAAGTTGTCTAAATCAAAGTGTTTGATGTTTTTGCCCAATACCAAAAACTGTCAATTTTTATTATTTTGCGTGACGAAAGAGAGGGGAAAAATAAATAAATAAAAGTTTGGTACACAAAAAGATAATTAGTGTGACAAAGTGTGAAAACCATCTTAATTCTTGTTTCACCATAAAATCCAATTACTTACAACACATCATACACTGCATTATCCTTAAGATTCCAATAATCTAAATAATGTTATAATTTACAGAAATTATCAATTAATTTTCTTACTTCTTTAATAGACACTTTAAATTCTTATTTTCTAAATTGATATTATTGATGTCAAAATTCAAAAATGAAAAAAGAAAGACTTGTTATTTGACCTTTACATCACACCAACATTAAATTTGTTTGAAACTAAAGTGAAAAAAATGTGACTTGCAAAAGAGAAAACCTGCATACCATCAGTATGGTACTTGTCACATGCACTCCAAGTCTTTGAATACTTAAGTTAGAGAGTGAAAGGGTGTGAAAGTTTAGAGTTGTGTAAAATTCAAATTACCTCTTTAAGAGTTATAACAATGATCCATCATGCACAATTTTTTTTACTATTATAAAAACGTTATGATAAAAAACACAGCTTTTGGTGATAGTTATCCAAAATTTATTCTGATTGAACTTTTTTTCCCTCCTAAAATATAATTCGAAAACGACTCCCAAAAAGCTTTGTTCTTATACATTTTGATAAGTTTTAGTTACATCATTTATATGTGTGTGTGTGGGGGGGGGGGGGGGGGGGGAAATTACTATAAAAAGAAAAATATCAAACTATTTATAAATATAGAAAATTTTTACTGTTTATCGACGATAGATTGCAATAGAATTCTATCACTGATAGACAATAAAAAATTTATATATTTATAAATAGTTTGACTTATTTTTATATATTTGAAAACAACCTTTTATATCCCTTAAAAAACAACATTTTATATATTTTTAAAATAGATATTTAATATCAAAATATAAGATAAATATTTTTAAAAATTTATATACTATAATTGAAAATAACTTTGCTTAATCTAAAATATTTGATCAAAGTTCAACAAAAATAAGTATATTGTTATAAAGAAATTGGTTCGATCCAAATTTGGTTTGACATTAACTAATAGACGTGAAAAAGAAAAGACATTTGAAATTCATTAAATTTAGTTAAAAAAGATGACATGTTTTACAGGAAGTTGAATCCAAAAGATAATAACATAAGAGTAAATTGAGAAATAATTTTACTTAAATCACTAAATAATCATATTTACCAAATAACTTCAACAAATAAAATTCTCTCACAATAGCATTTTACTCGTGCAAATGCAATCCCAAATGGGACTTTATATGATAACCATAGAGGTCCATGCGTTGAAGTTATCCAGCCCAACATGTGTTGATACCCTGAATTTAAATGGGCTTTATTACACTTTGGACCGGCAGGAGAAAAAGGCTAAATGGGGCCTAATAAGACCAAAGCCCAATAACTGGGCCGAGCAAATTATGGGCCTTGGATTGCATTAGCCCAAAAAGTAAGTATCTGTTTGTTTGGTCTCAGGCAACTTAACTTTTGCTTGTTTCTCCTTACGAAGAGAGTAGAGAGATAAAAGTAAAGGGCGAAATCGGAATCGGAATGGGGGCAATAACGACGGCGGTGATAGCAATCGGAGCGGTGGTTCTAGGATGGATCACCATCGAAATAGCTTGCAAACCTTGCCTGGAAAAAGGTCGCGAGGCCATAGATCGCTCTCTCAATCCCGATTACGATCCTGACGATGAAATCTCCGATATTCGTGCTCCTCTAAATCCCAACCCAGATTTCACTCCAGATCTTGATCGTACTCATCCATCTTCCACCACTTCCGATGCCATCAAGGCCGTTTGATTTCAATTCCTCCGCCTAATTTCACCATCTTCTTTTCTCGTACTTAACGGATAATCGCATTTTCTTGTTGAAGAAAAAGGTTGTTTGTTCTCGTCAATCGTATTCCAGATTGTAGAATCTGTGGTTCGTGTTGAATATTTCGCTTTGGAATTGTCTACTGATCGCCGATTCAAGAATGGTCAACGGATTGCAATGTAAAAATCTCTTGTTCTGTTTGTTTGCATTTGTTTCGCTTTTCGATCTCTAATTCTTTTTCAAATTAGGAATGATTGGAATTGTTTTCATACTAGTATAAATGGAATAGACAGATTCAGAACTTGGAAATGTAGAAATGTTCGTATATTATCTTGTACTTTTAACGGATTTAGGCTTGATTGTTCTGCATTGCGTTTGGAGTGTTTGAGCTTAAACTTACTTGCTCACTTCAGTTGAAAGAATTTCACTCGTTTGTTGCTGAAGAAGCTTACTATTATTGAATGCATAAACTTAGTAAGAGTATCTTTATTGAATGTTTATCTGTAAAACCTAAGTGATTCTATGTATGCTAACAATCTCTCAAAGACGATTGTTTCATCTTTAATCACTCAAAATCAATTCAATGTTTAATTTTACCCTTCTAATCGTATTTATCATTTTATTAAAATTATTAAAAACATATTTCGAGTAATTTTAACCACTTTTAATCTTAATGGTTTTGTTTCTTTGTTTTTGTCTTGCTTGCTGACTGATTAAGGTGATAGTTTCATAACTGTATTGCAATTTGATGGCAATATCAAAGCTTAGCTGAGATGAATTTTCTTAGCTGTGATACAATATCTGTTAGACGTTCAAATCTCTTACCCATATATGCTCGAATTTGAATTTTCTTAGCTGTGATACAATCTTTGTAATTGTAATTGTCTGAATCTTAAATTTAGTTCATCAAAGTTTTTTTTTTTATTTTTTTTACTGAATTTGGTTAAGTAATAATTATTATTTTCATGCAATGATATACAATATCTGAATATTGTTTTCAAAGTTTATTGTAAAAATGCTAATAGATAACAAAAAGTTTTTTAAAAAATCAACAACAAACCAGATGGAACTAAGGGCCCATTTGGAATCACTTTCTAAGTGTTTATATACATTTTTTTCAGGACCCGTTTGGAATCACTTTCTAAGTGTTCATAAAAAAAAATTTCTTGCACTCACAAACATTTATTTAAATATTCAAAAAGTCAATCCAAATGAGCCATAAATTTAAAACTTATAAAAATTACCATAACTAAAATTAGACAATTGAAAGTACTAAAATTGGACCAACCTCAAAATATAGGACTTGTTTATCATGCACTTTTTTTGTCCTATTTACTCGACCATTTTCCGTCATTATTTACTCACGATAGACTCTATCACCGATATTCATGATAAAGAAGATCTATCTTTGATATTGACCGATAGACTTCTATTACCATTATCACTAATAGACTTAAACTAGACGTTTTGGACATTTTCTACGAGTTGGATTTAAATTGTGTAATATCGATAAATTCTTTTGTATTGTTCTATATTTGTTACTACTTTGAGTCTAATTACTATATTTGTAACTGCCGGCTGAATTTTGATTTCTTTTTAAGCCTCAAATCTCAAGTCCCTTCAATGGAAAATGTTAATACTTAGTGTTATCGTCTTAAGAGCAGCCTGTTCTTCTAATAAGTTGTTAATTGAATCATTCTATAACAACTCCAACCATTAATACCCATCTATCAAACCTTTGACTCTTTTACCCAACCAATCAAAGATTTCATACAATATTATTGCAACTTTTCTTTCTTTCTTTTCTTTTTCTTTCGTCCAGTTAGAAGCATTCATATCTTTATTATTATATATTCTATTTTTTTCAGAAAGAAGAACAACCAAAAGTTTATTTCAGCAAGAAAAAAAAAAACTTATGTTTTGCGTGACCAAGACATTTTTCTCTAGAAAACAATAACAATTAGCAAATAAATTAAAAAGAAAGAAATAATTCAAAGTTTTTTTTTTTAGCAAAAAATAATTCAAAGTTAAGAATCGTGGTTAGAATGAAAAGGGAAAATTTGGGCCCATTGCATTTATTAGGCTATGAAGTCAGTCGTTGGATTTTGTTATGAAAAAAATTTAGGGTGCATCTTAGACTCATCATACTATTCACATCCATATATCAACATTTCTATCGATATTTTTATATTTTCACGAATTCAACATCGTACATAAGGGATGAATCAACATTTCTATTATATCATTAAAAAATCCATTAAACATAAAAAATAACAAAACGTCACAAGTATAAATATAATATAGATAACAAACAGGTTAACTTATTTAAAAAGTATAAAAAATGTATTTATAATTTTAATATATCGATCAATCACATGACATTGACATTATAAACTTTATTAGGACTACACTCATCTTTTTACGGTTAATTTACTTGTCCATCTACTACAGTTTATTATGTGACAAGCTTTAAAATTTTATTTTTTCTATATAGTATTTAAAAGTAAACGATAAAATGATAGGTACAATTCAAGGTATATTAAATTATTGTTAAATCGTTGTCGTAGCTTCGTAGGAGGCAACAGTGTCAATGATAGTCATGCATTTGCATGGTACGAAACAACCACGAGTCCTGAAAGACTCAAGTGGATTATTTCAAAATCAAATATTATTCTTCGCATGCTTCCTTTGACTCAGTCAACGCCCTCCACTTTTTCAAAACGGTCAACTCATTTTACCTTAATATATATATATATATATAATACACATGAAGCAGAAGCAGAAGCGGAAGCAGATAAAAGCAAAAAAGGCTTAGAAGAAGAAAATGGGAAACTCGAAGAAGGCGGCGGCGGTGGGGGAAGTGAGGGTGGTGGTAATTGAGTACCACCATATTCAGACCGACGTTTCCAACTTCAAGTCGGTCGTTCAACGTCTCACCGGAAAGCATTCCTCCGTCGTGGAGGGCGGTGGAGAGAGCTGTAGGAAGAGGCAGCGAGTAGTGACTGAGGATAATGAGAGTATTATTAATAATATTAATTTTAATGACGGACACAGCCGGTTTGAAGAAAGTCGTAAGATGATCCCTACGACGTCGTTTAAGGACTTGGATCGGTTGCTCAGCCTCCACCTCCCTTCCCTGGAGGATCTTAACTGGATTTGGACTGACTAAATCCATTTTTTTTTCCTCTGATTTTATTATTTATATTTTCTTTATTATATCTACTTATACATCATTTTTCTTTTCCCAATATCCCTTGTAACATTCTTCGTTTTTTTTTTCTATTGGGAATTTTTATTATTGGTATTATTATTGTTTTTTTTTTTCTACAAGTACTTTTCTTTTGGTATCTCTTGAAATGGAAGATTTTATTTATTTATTTATTTTATGAATGACCATTTTCACATGGCTCAAATGCTATCATATCCACTTTCTTATAACCTTTTACTTGGGCCGTCATTTTGTCCTGTGTGTTGATACTTATTTCGATTTTTTTAAATTTTTTTATTTGTTAATGTAATTCTCGTTCATCTTTTCTTCTTCTTCTTCTCTTTTAGTTCAAAAGAAAAAAAAAAGAGTAACAAGAGTGAGAGTCGAGTTTCAACCACACATACACAACAACACAATTTCGTAATTTTACTTGAACAGCAGATTATAAAACTTAATTTATAAAAAAGTAAGTTATTTTTCATAATGAACCTTGTCAAATGGGTCATCCATACAATTAAGTGAAAATTGAAGTTTTTATGGAGTTGTTTTTTAATTTTTATTTGACTTCTTCAGCCACAAATTTCATATCTACCAAAAGTATTTGACTGTATGAAACTATATGATAAAATGAAATTTATGATTGAGAATGCAATGACTGCAGAAATGAAATTTTGCTTGATAACTAAATTTAATTTTGAAAAAGAAAACTGAGATGTTATTATAGTGTTTCACTTTCAAACGTCAGTGAAGAAATCGAAGAAATATTGGGGAAAAAAAAATTAAGCGTACAGTTTTCAATATTTGTGGACGAAAATAATTTTATTCGTATATCTTCAACTTGATTTTTGAACGATTCCTATTCCTTCCATTTTGTAAGTATTTGTCCCATTTTCAATACAACAATAATGTCAGGGAAAAGAATATTACACAATATTTTAAGCATAATTCGTGAATTTTTTCTTTGTATTAAACAGGCTCATTTCCACACTGGTTGAATTAAAGAAACAAAATTTATTTAATAATAATAATAATAATAATAATAAATAGTTCACGTTATAATTTATTGACATTCTTGCAGTCTATTTTAACTAATTAACTTGGCTCAAAAAAAAAAAAAAAAAAATCACAGCAACAAAAATGATTTTTCATGACACGAGACCATCTAAATTAAAGAGAGAAAAAAGTGTGATAAAGGTCAAAAAGCTACATTTATTTTTTTAAAAAAACTTGTATTTTGAAAATTTATGACAATTTTGACTTAATTGTGACCGGGTTTAATAGTAATTAAATATAAATAATTAATTTTAAAACGATATTAATTTTAAAAAAATTAAAGAAAAATACTTTGCTACACTCTCTCTATAGCCCACTTAAAAACATAACAAACAAAAAAAATTGATTTCTTAAAAGAAATTAAACTATTATTTTATTACCAACATAGAGATGTAGCCAAAGCTACACTTAATCATTACTTGTAATTTTATTAATGTTTTTGTACCATTAATGTAAATATAAATATTTTTATGGACTGTTTTTTTTTATTTTTATTGTTGTTAATATCTATACTTTGGTAAATGCCAATTTCTTTAGTCATTATTAACACCGATAACTTGTCATAGCATATTTGTGCTCTATTTGACCGTGATTAGAAGTTAATTGTTGTTTGACTCAAAGTAAAAGTCACTAAAGAAACTAAGTATAAAAATATTTGTGAAGTATCGTTAATACTATTGATTCAACGAGTGGAAAAAAAATGATGAAAGATAAATGCGACCACTTTTAAATATTGTCTAATTTCTCATTTGTTGTGTAGTGAATATGATTAATATGGGAGGCCAATTTATTTTAACTGGTTAATTCGTATTATTATAAAAGATATAAATTAATTTTATATGGAGATCTGTCATTATCAAAAAGTAAATAAAAACCAATTTTAGTGGCGCGTGTTCATAAAAATTCCGAAGTTATAAATGCAGGCGAAATAATATGACGTGTCGTCAGTATCAATGACACGTTTCTTTTTCGTTAATTATTTGAAAATAACTGGACTGGAAAATCCAAATAATAAATAAAACAAAATAAATGGACAATAATTTTACACGTAATCACTGCTTATTTACCTGCCGACACCTACGGACTACAGTGGATTGTGGATCCGTTCAATTTGTAAGGCCCAAGTACGGCCCATTTCAATAGTCGTCCCAATGGCTTTCAAACCCAAAAATATATGAAATTTCCATAATCACTCCCTAATTTAAAATGGTTTTTACAATCATCTCCTCAAACTTTTTTTAAATTTCAATTACTTCCTTAAAAGTTTTGAAAAGCTCAAATTTAAAATACATAAATTACTCTTAAATTACATTAATTATTACAACTAAACATTCATACTCGAAGTATATAATTCATTTTTTTTTTATAAATTCTATATAGAATTTGAAAATGGTATAATATTCATAACGTTGACTTGTCACTTCAATTTAAGAAAACAAAATACTGATATAAAAGTTTGATTTCGACTATAATAATTTTGTAGTTTGAAGGTTGATTAGAACAAGACTTTATATTTTAGGAGTGTTTGTGCAATTCACAATGATATATCAATTTATATTTTATTGTATATTCTATTCCATTTATATTTATTTGGAAAATTTATTAGGATTTTTTTTTTTTTTTATTAATAGCTATCATTCAACTTCATGTTAAATTACCACCTATTTATAAAGGTTAAAGCGGTTGGTTGTTATCACAATTTTGTGAAAAAAAAGAGTACATATATATTAAATTTATAGTTACATCTGGATTTGAGATATCAAAATGGACTAATGTTTCATTCACAAAATGTTAAATTTATATATATATATATATTTTTTTTAATTTGATGACTTAGGTTGGAATTTGTCCACTAATCAACTACTCAATTATATTTTGATATATGCTTCAATGTTTTTTTTTTGAGATAATTAATTTCTAAGTTGTTAGTTTATCGATAACAATTTGTTTCTTCCTATAGAATATCGTACATTTCATTTTGTAAAATTTTTATTTCCTCTCGTTTTCTTTTGATCTTGTGTTGAAATAAGATTGAGAGTAAGTATTTAAGACTTCTGTTAGATCTTGGTAGTTTGAGATCGTTGTTCTGTAAAAATTAGTCATTGTATCCATATTCTGTCAAGACAATCATTATAATTTGTTTGCAACCTGGTACGGTGAAATAATTGTTTTTAGAAAACAATGCTTTGTAAATGTGCTCAACTAGCTATAGACTTTTTTCACAAAATCTTAAGGTGTTATTTGTTTGTGGTTATTGCAATTTATAACCTTGTCCTTTGTTGTTTCCTTTGGATTACTTCTTGAGTTTGAGAAGTGTTGTTGTATGTAATGTTTAAATCAAGAACTGAAATATTATTATCGGTGTAAATATCAGTAACTCAGATTTACTGATATAATCGACTAATACTTTGAAAAAAATTAAGGATATCACAAAAATTTATAAAAGTATTATGAACTTTTTAATGAAAATTTAGTACAAACTTATTTAAATAATAAAATATGACTTTAAGCATATAAAACAAAGAAGTGAAAAAGTGATAAAAAAAAAAAAAAAAGCTATGACCTGGTTAGAGTAACATTTAGACTCCGTTTGGTAATCATTTAGCTTTTGAATATTAAGCCTATAAATACTCATTCCACCTCTAAATTTATTGCTTTGTTATATACTTCTTACCAATATATTTAAAAGTCAAGCCAAATTTTGAAAACTAAAAAGAGTGTTTTTAAAAATTTTGTTTTTGTTTATAAATTTTGACTAATAATTCAACTCTTATATTTAATAAAAATGCAAATCATTATAAGTAATTGAGAGAAAATAAGCCTACAAACACCTCCTCTACCTCTAAATTTCTTTTTTGGGACATGTTTGGGGAGTGATTTTAAAATGGTTAAAATCACTTTTGTCATTTTCAAAATCACCATTAAACATGTTTTTAATCCTTCAAAATTAATTTTGATGATATGAAAATTGCATTTAAAAGTGTAAACTTGAAAACTAAATTAATTTTGATGATATGAAAATTGCATTTAAAAGTGTAAACTTGAAAACTAAATTAATTTTGAGTGATTAAATGTGTTTTTGAGTGATTTTGATGATTTTAAAATCACTCCCAAACATGCACTTAATTGTATATTTTCTACCAATATTTAAAAAAATGAGGCCAAGTTTTGAAAGCTAAAAAAAAAATTAAATTTATTTTTATTTTTAGAATTTAGAATTTAGCTAAGAATTCAACATTTTTACTCAAGAATTGTGAAAATCATTCAAAGAAATTAAAAAGAAATAAACTTAATTTTCAAAAACCAAAAATCAAAATGATTACCAAACGAGATCGGTTACTTTTAAACCATTACCAAACATCCAAATAATTAGATGAAAGATATAAATATGCACTTAATTAGGTTATATTAATTTTCTTAACAAAAAGTTGAAGTAGACAATTGATGTATGAGATTTATTTCTAAATTATATATAAATATAAATAAAGTTGATGTGTGAGTTTAGACATAGACCAAATATCAATTGAATGAAGAGTTAAAATGGCCTTCCTTAGCTTCACCGTCAAAATTGACCTTCTTCAATTCTAAATAACAAATTAAATATTACTTTTTCTTTTTGTGACAAAATCAACCTCCTTTTTTCTGTATTAAATCCTACATCCTATTCATCTACCCTTTTTATTTTTTTAATTAAAAATTTAACTGGGCCCCCAAAATCAGGCCCAATTACATGGAGCCCACGTGGCAACTTTAGAAAATAGTAATGTAAGTTGGGAGGTTGTATTCTTATCAACAAAACTCACAATATAATTTTAATTAACCAAAAAAAAAAAAAAAAACTTTTATTGGCTAAAATAACCAATCTTGCTTTTCATATTCCCCTTTTACATTAGCTTATCTTATCATCATATATTTAAACCCCTAAAATAATTAGACATATTTTCTCTTCCCACACTTTCACTACTTTCTAAACCCAAATATGGAAACTGGATAAATTTTTTTTTTTTTTTTTCGCTTTGAAATAAATGTAGGTTTTAATTGTGAAAAAAAAAGACAAGAATAAAGTTTTAATTAATAGAGGCAATAGTATTGCATATATATAAATTTATATTTAATATTGTTAAAAAGGGAAATTAGCATTCACATTTTATTTGGGGGCTGCTACAAAGGCATGTGAAATGTCTATTCAATTGCATGCATGCATGTTGTTAACTTTTCTAAATGTCAAGCTTTAGATTTTCAAATGTTAACTTCTTCTTTTTCACCCAAAAATTTGCTTTTTGGCTAAAAATGATAATGCTTCCTTCTAAAAATTTAAAAAAAAAAAAAAGAAAGAAAAAAAATCTCCTTTATCAACATATAAATCTTCCTCTCATCTTTTGAATCATAGAAAAGAAGCGGAATTTATACAATTGACTACTTTTAACAAAGTTAAAACTATGGGTCCATTTGTTCGTTGATATTTCATTAATAATTAGAAGCAATTATACCTATCTACTTATTACTATATTCAAAATTTTAATTAAATTTAGAACTTTATAGAATTATGATTAGATTGGATATATTTTGATTAATTCCTTATCCATTCTTTTTTATGTATGAACTTAAATATATATATGTAGGTATTGTTTATTTATTTATTATTATGTTAGTACAATAAACGTGGAGTATGGAAATTTGAACCTCTAACTTGAAAGGAAAGAGTGCAGGTCAATCGTCATAGAGAAAATTCAAGAAATATCCAATCAAAATGCTAGCTTATTTATTATTATTATTATTATTATTATTATTATTAGTAAGATTTGAAACTTAATTAAGTGGTTAATTAGATAAGGGGGTAATTAAGTGCTTTTGTTTAGACCCTAGTTTGGGAAACACCTTTGTTTTGTTTGAATAATTTGTTGTTTTAGAAACAAAAAAGTTGAATAAAGGCTATTTGTTTGTGATGTGTAGTAGTAATTACCAATTTAGTTACCACATCCAACTAGATTTCTTCCTAAAACTTATCATTTCCAACTAAGCTCCTCTTTCTTTTTAAGAGAAATTATCTCAAATAACAACTTTTTGAAATGTAATTCAATAAATACACATACTTTTATCGAAATTATTGCACATGGTAATTTTATATATTTTTATTACTTTCCATATTTTTGTTGTGTCTATTTTATGACCCTTCCCTACATCCATAAATAACATCAAGTATTGATTTTTTCTACTTTATTTTTTAAACTTTTGAGGTCGTGTCTATTTACCTCATGAATTTATTAAAAATGTTTAATAATAAGTTCTTAAACTTTAAAAAACGTTGGATAACTAGCTAGATCACTAAATTTTAAATTTCGTGTCAAATAGGTCATTATTTGATTTAATAGATATAAATTTGAATTTTGCATCTCATGAAATTTTAAACTTTCAATTTTGTGTGTAATAGATTCATGAATTTTAAAAACTAAAACATCGAAAAGGTCAAGAACCTATTAGATACAAAATAAAAAATCCAAGAATATCTATTGAATATACATAATTGAAAAACTTTGGTCCTCATATTATATAAAATAAAGAATAAAAAGAACTGAGAGTGGTACTTGATGATCTCTCTCTCTCTCTCTCTATCTAGTTGAAGCAACTAGATCGTCAGTTGGATGGGAATAGGTCAATTTAAATTTGCACCATATATATTTAACTTTACCCAATATAAAAAAGAAAATCACTTTTTGTGTATCTTTGCAGGCCAAATTGCAAGTAATTAAAAGTGCTTCACCAAGGACACTGCTCCCGGGGACCTCATTTTTCATCCTACATTTTCTTAATCTTCAACTCCTTCACCAAAAAAAAAAAAAAAAAAAAAAAGGATTTGTATAAAACGTTTGGCAGAGTAAAGGAAAAATGCTTATTATAAATATATATATATATATATATATTCTAAATAATTTCAAAAGTACTCGTTTTTACTATTTTTACAATCAAAATCATAAAATGTAAGAGTCTCATTATCTAGCTAATGTTAATATAACTTCAAATTAAGGATCTTAAACCAAGTTTAACAACTCGATTAATTCTTACATTGCCATAACAATTTTTCTCGATATTTAATTATCATGTTGTTGTATTTAATACAGAGAAAATCTAATTCTACACATGACAAATAGCATGAGCCTATTTTATTTTATTTTTTTATTTTTTATTTTTTGAGAAAAAATAGAATGAGCCTACTTTATTTGACCCTATGAAATTGAAGGGTTTAATTTATGTATTATTCCAATGGAATCAATATATATACCAAACAAAGGCATAAGGAAAAAAAATTGGAGGGCTTTACACATCTGTTTTCTCTTGTAATTTCCACATCCTTATCCAAATATCCAAAGCTAATTAAAAGGTAATTACTTTCTAAAAACACTTATCCTTGAAATATGGCCACCAACTAACTAATTATTTATTGAAATAAAAAAAAAAAAACGTTTATTTTTGTATTGTAATGGTAAAAAGCATCCATTCCAACCATATCTTTTTATCTATTAAAATTAAAATTTGACCCATTTATTGCATGAATCCCACTTTCTTTGCCTTATTCTATCTTTTGATTAAATAAATTCAAATTTCTTTGCTCATCAACTCATTAATTAAGCTCTTCTCAGTTCAATGACTGCATCACCTTAATTTGTTTTTAATCCCTATTAGTCCTACTGAATAATTTAATTAATGTGTAGCGTATGATCTTAATTAATTAAACCCTTCTTTTGTCCTTTACGTGTACAAAAAGATGGCTTCTTTTGTTCTAGTGGCCTCCTTTGTCCACAATTTTCTATATGTATTATCTCTTAATTACTATTTTTTTAATTTTGTTTTAAGGTCTTAATTCTTCAAAAAGTTACCTTGAACCAATTTGGTATTTTGGATTGAAACTTGGGATTACCAAACTATCAACTTAGTTCGTGTCTTTGAAGTTGTTAAAAAGTTACGCATCACGATATTGTTAGGCAAAAAATCTCTCACTCACAATATATATCATCGTTATTCAAAGTGAGCTTAGCTCACAATGGTAATTGACATGCTCTCCCTTTTTATAAGACAGAAATTCGATCCCTTCATCTCATAATTGTTGTACAATATAGTAATTGTACTTGTTAAGGCAACTCATTAATCTAAGTTTATTATTTTTACAAATAATTGTAAAGCCCATATAGCCCATATGATAAGGGTTTTTTATGTTTTGATTGTTGAGATTTTGATTCTTTTTCTAGATTTATCTTTATTCGATTATAAGAAGAAATATGCAGTGTGTGTGCCTATAGAATAAGAAAAGTTTTCTCCCCAGACTTTGTTATATATGGTGTGTTGGGTTTTTATTACAGTTGATATATTTTCACTGTGATCTTTTCTTTCTTTCATTCGTTTTAGAGTACTATCTTTCATAAATATCAAAGGATCTCAAGTCCCTCTCTCCACTATTCCATTTCCATGTGATGGCCATGCAATATATATCATGACAACAACTCAACAAATTTTTAAATGCAATCAACATTAAAGGAAGTCAACTATAGTAATGAGATGCACTATGATTTTAATAATCAAATATTACACAATCTCTCTTTCTTTATGGAGATTGAATCATTTCCACAAATTTATATAAATATATTATGCTTTTGTTTAGGTTTTAAGATATTGTCTCTCTTGTATCTTCCAAAACAAGATTTTTGTTCTCTTTTTTTTCCTTCTAATCAAAGTTTTTTTTTTTTTTTTTTTTTTAAAAAAAAAAAGATAGCTAGCCACCCAAATATAATTGTCATTAAATAATCCTACAATATGTCCTAATATTAGGGAGAAAATGAAATTAAATGGAGACAATAAGGTGAAATTATATGATGTAATTGATGAGACTTAGCTTCACTAACATTGATCAAAGTTTTTTTAGTAGTGAAAATTTTGTATTGGGTTTTTATTATATCAATTAAAATAATGAGTGAGATTTGGTAGGTTAGGGTTTTTTCTCAATTGCTTGTATGTGAAGAAAGGGAGGCTTTTATTGGCCCTATTGATGATGGAAGAGTTGGAAAAAGACAATCCTCACTCCAACCAAAAACACTTCTTAAAAGAAATTAAAAATTAAAAAAAAAAAAATAGCAAAGAAGAAAAGAAAAAGAAAAAGAAAAAGAAAAGGAAAAGATTTCTTCAAATTCCCATTTATATATAGCAACCCATTATTACACCCAAATCCCAACCCACATTCCCCAAATGCAAAATCTTCTACACAAAACATTCCCACAAAAGCTTTTCAAAATATACCAACATTTTCTTAACTCTCTCTTTCTCTCATTGCCATGATCCAATTTTTTCTTCTATTTTCTCTCACATTCTCAGGTATAGTATGGACATCAATATATATATATATATAATTCAAAGTCTTTTTTTTTTTTTTTGTCATTTATTTGTGAATTGAATTGATTTTTTTTTTGGACAGGAGTTGAATCTTTAGGTATTAATTATGGGCAAGTTGGTGATAATTTGCCACCACCAGATAAAGTTCTTGAGTTATTAACATCTCTTAAGATCTCAAAAGTAAGAATTTACGATACAAATCCTCAAATATTAGCCACATTTGCCAACTCCAAAACAGAGCTTATTGTAACCATAGAAAATGAGATGCTAAGCCAACTCATGGACCCTCAACAAGCAGTCCAATGGGTAGCAACTCACATCAAACCCTACTTCCCGGCCGCTCGCATTACCGGAATCGCCGTCGGGAATGAGATATTCACCGGAAACGACATGATCCTAATGTCGAACCTCGTCCCGGCAATGATCAACATTCATAGTGCTTTGGCTCAATTAGGGTTAGGGTCATACATTCATGTCTCAACTCCAACATCATTAGCTGTTCTTGAAGATTCTTTCCCTCCATCAGCTGGTAGCTTCAAATCCCAATTCTCAACCTACATTTCACAATTTTTAGAATTTTTATCAAGCACAAAAGCACCATTTTGGATAAATGCATACCCATATTTTGCATACAAAGATAACCCTAATAAAATATCTTTGGATTATGCACTATTAAACCCCATGTCTTACATGGTTGATCCTTCCACTAAGCTAAATTATGATAATATGTTGTATGCTCAAGTAGATGCTGTGATTTTTGCAATGGCAAGATTAGGTTTTGATGGAATTGAAGTTAGGGTTTCAGAGACAGGATGGCCTTCAAAAGGAGATTTGAATGAAATTGGAGCAACACCTGAAAATGCAGCCATTTATAATAGGAATTTGTTGAGAAGACAGTTGGCTAATGAAGGAACTCCTTTAAGGCCTAATATGAGACTTGAAGTTTACCTTTTTGCCCTTTTTAATGAAGATATGAAGCCTGGACCAACCTCTGAAAGAAATTATGGTCTCTATCAACCTGATGGAACTATGGCTTATAATGTAGGCCTTTCTGCCTTATTGAGTAGTTCTTCTTCAACTTCTTCAGCTTCTATCTCCTTATCTTCTTCGGCTACTAAGGTATCTTTCAATAAATCTTAAAGAAAAAATTTCTCACATTTTTACTATAAATTTTGATAATACATATTCAAATATTGTATTTTTTTTCTGCATGAAAATTATTGTTATTGTAATCTAACCAAATTCGACAAAAATTAACTTTGAGAAACTAAATTTAAGATTTATTAAAAATACATGGACTAAAGTTGTACCAATTTTAAAGTATATGGATCAAAATAGTATTTTAAACTTTATTATTTTATTTCATAAATCTCATCTCTCAAAGCAAATAATGATTTTTTTTTTTATAGTACTACGAAACTTTTTGAGGAATCGTGCATTTCTAGTTGTGATTATGAACATGGTTCGCATTTTTTTACAATAGATTGAAAAAGAAAGGAAAAAAAAAAAAAGAAAGTAAACAACTTTTTCTTTTGTAATATGGTCATAAGAAAATTTCTAACTTTATTGTTTTTTTTTTTTCTCTTTTAACAGACAACAGCAATGGAATATAAAAGCTTAGTGTATTGGATGTTCGTGTATTTGCTGATCAGCTTGGAGATTATTATGACGAGAAGACCATTTTAGAAGAATTGAATTGAATTAAATTAAATGGGTATGATGAAGGGTTTTCTCAAAAGATTTAATTAATTTGGACGTGAAAATTAAACACTTAGATTATTGAAGCAAATTAATTAAAACCCATCAACCATTTGATTAACTTTAATTTATTAGTGTTGATTTGGTGTAAAATTCAAAAGAAAATATTTGGCCTTTCATTTGATTAATCTTCATTAGCCATAAATTAAATTGTTCCATCATTGTGTATAGCTTTTCTCTTATCTCATGTACGTAAAACCAAAAAGGCCATTGTAATTCTATGCCATTCGTTTAATGTTATATTATTCATATTCTCTCTATTTTTCTATATTTAATTATCTGGCAGAAATTATTTAGTAATACTACAACCTTGTTTTGCTCACATCTTTTATCGTAAAGAAATAATAAATAAATATGGAAAAGATAAGAAAGGAAATGTCCTCTTTCTTCTCTGCTACGTGGAATCCACATGGTTCCTCTATCAAATTCAAAAGTCACTTACTTTTCCTTCCTCTTTCTTAAAACTAAAATATATATATATATAAAATAATCTTCGTTTAATAATCATTGGTTGCATATGATTTTAATAATCGATGAATTTAAATTTAAAATGTCATTCAAAAAAAATTTCTCATATATTCTAAGGTGACGGTAAAGTCATTGTTCACTAGGTTTACTATATCTAGCATTAAATAATTTCTCGAGATAGAAATGTGTAGATTATAAGCATTAAATGAATAAATAAATAAATAAAAGACGTAAAGTGTAAAAAACTTTGTTTAATTTGGTCACTTTTTATTATCCTGAGCAGACAGATGGTCGGCCAAAGCTTTATTCCTTTGGGCAAACCCTAACCGTCAGCAAAGCTTCATTTTGGGCATCTTTTTCTTCTCTTTGCAAATATAAAAACATCTCCTTTATTTACTGATTGGACCAAAAACAATAAAAGATAATAATAAAATAAAAAGAAAGCCATTTTTTATTTTTTACCACCATGAAAAGATACCCAATAAAGATATTATTGTTTTCATTTTTTCTCTTCAATCATAATATTGTGTTTTCATATAATAGAATTTGAACCCTTTTTTTATGCTTCATTAAAAAAAGAAAAATTGTGAGACTTTTTTTTTTTTTTGTGCTGATGAGTCATCCTAGTGGATTACTGCGTCAGATTGAGGGGTCCACATTTTAACACAAATCAGCATGTGCTTCTGTACGTTTTAGAGAGAGACAAGAGATAGAGAGAAGATATATTGAGTGCCAAATACAGTCATTGCCATTGCATATGAACTTTTGGCACTGTCATATTCTGACCGTTATTTTAAGCTTTTGAATTCAGTACTCTCTTGATTAAAATATAATATTTGAGTATATTATCATCGAGCGAAATATTTGGCTGGAAAGAAACAATTGAATTTTCACTAAAAAAAAAAAAAAGGAACGACTCGGACAAGCTTTAGAAAGATAGTCTAGTTGTTGCTTCTTTAACTTTAAATTCGTGTGCTTTCATGTATGATCTTGTATATGTTTTTCACCTACTTGCAATAAAAGTATCATCTTTCCAAGATAGAAAAAGTTATATATTCAAATTTTTTGTAATATCTTCAAATTTCTCCATGTTTCTTCATAATAGTCTACTTTTTGAGCTTTTGCTAGTTTTCGATTAAATGCAGGTGTTAAGAATGAATTTTAGAATATCGTCATGACACTTTAGGCTATAATTTAAAGTTTTTTGGTTGAGTGACGATTTGATAAGGTTTCAATACTTTTTCCTCCTATTAGAAAGACTTTGGATTCAAGATTGGTAGAATCTACCTACTTTCTCTCCCCTACTTTTTTAACCCATTTCATTATTTTGAAGATCAAAAAGATGAAGAAAAGGAAAGATTACGAATTATTGTATAAATCTTCTCTTCAACATAATCATGCAAGCGGTAGGTAACAAATTAATTTTTGCTTTGTAAGAGTGAGTTCAACGTAGAGATAATTAACATGCACTTTTTGGAGGTTTGATCTCCAATCCTTCAACTATTGCTGTACTAAAAAAATAGCCCTTGATCTGTTTTTAATTAAACTTAGACATAGACACACATATATATGATGTTGTTGAGAAAATAATTAAAATTTAAAATTATTAAACTGATAAAAAATTATAGTAAAATTAAAATTCTTAAATAAAGGAAAAGAGAAAATAGCGTTCGTGAGAGGAAAGTGATGCTTTTAAAATATACAACTATGTTTCAATTTAAGGAGATGTAACATAGAATATGTACCACAAATCTTTTTGGTAGATTTTTTTTTTCTTTGGTGGGAAGGGGTTTGCCTCCATAATTTAAAAACATAAAATATTGTCCCATAAATATATAGAGAATGATTGATTAGCCAAAGGGACAATATCAACATAATTTAATTGACATGAATTTGTACGGTTAATTTCAAAGTCTAAGGTTCAATTCCCCACTTCATATATGGTTAAAAAAAGGTAACAAAAGAGGATAAGTTAGTCGATATAACAAAGATAAATCTTCCACTTTTTTAAATGATCTCAAAGTAGGAAAGAAAATTTGTGTGGTGTTTAATTTTCAATAATTATGCCGGAAACATATTGAAATTGAAATTATCCTAATCTATCCCTCAATTGTAGTTCTAGAGTTTTCATATATATTTAATCTCAAAGGGCAATGAGTTGATCAGCAGCTCTCAATTGTAAAAAAATAGAGTTTCTGAGTTAAAAAATTTTACAATGTCAGTATCATTTCTTCCTTCTTTCATATTAATTATTCCAAGTCTCGTGTTAATATTCTAAGTTTACGTGTAGAAGTATAGGTGGTGGTAAAATTACAAAAATTCAGTTGCGCTATGCTTACATTATTCATGATTTCTTTTTTCTTGAGTTCTCATTGATATATGTGGAGGATGAATTCGAATGTCTAGCCTCTTAAATATTGATATATGCTCCATCCAATTAAGCTATGTTACAGTTATTTATAATTATTCTTTTATACATATATAATATTGAATAGGATTGGATTTTCCAATATGATGATGCTTTCAGCAGCATAAATCATGATTAGACCTTGCTTTCTTCTTTAATTATGCCAGTAATCCGCGTAATTAGATTGAGATAAAGTGATATTATCTTTCACAAAAGGAAGCTTGTAACCTAATCCTCATAGAACAATACTTTTTACTTTGCAAGTTTAATGTATAGTGTTTAAGGCTGCTCATTCTTCCCTACTGTAAGGACTATCTACGAGGGTTTTATCAAACTATAGGATTAAATTCTAATTATAAACTATATGGACTAAATTCTAACTTTTTTCAAACTATAAGGTCCAAATTTGCAATTTAACCTTTAAAAAACATATCTAAATAGTTATAGTACTTTTTACTCAGTATTAACAATTGATTTCACTTTAACATCATATATCATGTCAACACACAGTCTTAGTCAAACTTCCAACTCACCTTCCACCTGGTTCAAAACTAGAATATTTCCAAATCAGAGCTGATGTCCAAAAGCAGCCTGAGATCAGAACACACTAATACCTGGAAATCAAGAAACATCACAGTTTCCCTTATAGTCACAGCAGCAACATCATGAAGATGACCAGAAATAGACCACTTCTTTGTACTTAAGGAACTTAAATTTGTCATCACAATCCTTATCTTTCTATCTTATTGTTATTGGTAAGATATGTTCATGATAATGCTACTTCCTCATACAAGGCTTTATCTATCAAATCTCATATCTATCCACTATAGTGTTACTTGTCACATCAGTTCTGCATTTTGATTTGACGTGAAACTCTCACATCTATCAGATATGAAGAACAATTTCACCAATTAAAAAAAAATAGTCCATAATAAGTCTCACATCTACTAATACTAAACACAGCCTTCGAGAATAAATAGTCCTGATAAATTTGTTCTCATTTCTCTAATCTATGAACAAATCAATGATAACTAGACCTTGAAATGAGCACCGAATTTCATAGAGCCAAATGTTGATGATACACTTAATCTTTTGGGGCACCAGTAAGTTATAAATTGTTATGTGGAGACAATTTGATGCCTTTTTTTTTTTTTTTTTTGTAGTACAACACACCAAACTAGCATACACATACAAGAAGGCTGCTGAGAGGGATACGTGGGGCACTTGTGTACCTTCAGTGCCGTAATTGACTTCCATAGTCGGCATTGAATTTTTCATAGCGGGGAGCATCCAAATGAGCTGATGGCCGCGTGTTTCGTAAGGCAATCTCTATGTCGGAGGCTGTGATTGGTCCAACTTTGGGCAACTCTGCGGTCATGAAGAGTTATTATGTCAGATCTTTTTACAGGATGGTACAGAGAAGAGAGACTGATCACCCATATGTTTGAGACCATGGTGCTTAAATGTATTTCATTAGATTTTTAATTTCTAGATTACAGATCTAATCCTTCTTGTGGATACTGACAATTCTAAAAATAGAGATTGCAGGAGCAAAAGACTTGGAAGGCTTCCCCATAGATTCGAGGAGAATATCAAGGTTACTATAGAAGTCTATAGAAGGGAATTTTTGAGAGAATAAATCCATACTTTCAAACGAAAGAGGGGAGAAAAAAGGATCCGTTTAAAAAATTCCATACCTTCTTCAGGCACTACTTCCTGTTGATCTTCAGGCAGCTCTTTTTGCTGTTCCTCGAGTTGGGCCATTAGGCGGCGCAGTGGCTGCATAGCAGCCTCTTTGCACACTAATCTAATATCAGAACCTGAATAGCCTTCTGTTCTTTGCATCAATATATCATAAGGAAGTTCCTCATTTCCGGGTTGAGGAGGAAGAAGTTCTTCAAACATAGCTCTTCTAGCTTCTGGTTCTGGCAGAGGCACAAGTATCTTTTTTACCATGGTCAAAGGAGAATCACTTGGGGATATTATCATTTAAATGTGGTTGAAAACTTGAAACTCGTCAAGCCATCATGCAGATGAAAGTTTTAAGTCCAAAAATATATATATATATATATCTGAAAGTTATTGTAAATTGGAATATTGTAGCAGTTTCTGAATCAAATTTCTTTTATTCAAGTTACTGATTTTTCATTCCCTCAATTCGAACTCCTTTTACCAAGTTAGAGAATGTTGAAACACGCATCAAATGAGGAAATATGATTTATGGTTATATTCATTATGAACATATATGCAATTTTTTAGTTTTGAAAGAACACAGATTATCTCATTGTTTCTTTCAGGGGGGGAAATCCTCATTATTCAAGTTCTCTGATGGAAGAGTAGCCATGAAATGACTTAAATTTTGAGGAATGTGATATCGTGGGCAGAATTAACGACTTTTTTGGGGCTGTGACTCAAGAAGCAGTTGGCAATCAGTTCTATCATCGAAAAAATATAAGCTATTGACCACCGTTCTAATTATTCTATCAAAACAAAAACTACAATAGTTAGAGGATACTCTCTTTTCTAGACGACGAAGCATGGCTGCATCCAGTTCCCAGGGAAGATTCGTTGCCGCCAAAACGAAGACTAGTTCATCTGTCTGCATCAACCCATCCATCTGCAATCTAATCCAGCAATCAATATTTGGATAGGCCACAATTAGACAGAAAAGACTCTAAAGTAATTTCTGAACAGGTCGGACACAGATTTCTTCAATAAGGTGGCTGGAATTTTGATAGGCATTGGGAAACGATGATATGAGATGCAACAGAATTCCAATACTGTTAGCTTAACAATGTCATACAAAATGGTGGCTACAGAATTGACTTGAGATAATTTAAGTAATATTATTTTAATAAATAACAAACAGCTAAATTATAGTTCCTGGGCAAGAACTCGACCATGTGAAGGGTTCAAATAGAAGCAAGTGAACTTTTTTTGGATGAAGTATAACGATGGGGGATACTATATGGAAGAACTGAGCATTATAATATTCAATTAAAAAAAGATAGAACCTGAATGAGCAACTCTGTTTTCAGACGCCTACTAGCTTCATGTTCACTGTGTCCTTCTCCACGATGACTAATAATTGCATCAATTTCATCAAGAAATATAGTGGATGGTGCATGATGCCTAGCAAGCTCAAATAAGACCTTGATAGATTTCTCCGAGTCACCTATTAAAGAAATTGAACCAGAGAAAATTTAAGAGACAAAGCAAATGATACGAAAGAAGATCATCAGATCTATTTTAGAAATCAATAGCAGAGTAATGAAGTGAGATGACACCACTCCTAAAAGAGAATGATGCTGGACCATTAGTGAGATTTTGGTTTTATCATTTAAGTTTATGCAGTAATTTCCACTCCCCCATATTTTACGTTGTGATGTCATATTAAAAAATGGCACAAACATAGTTTAAATTGACGATGGTAAATTGCTATATAACATGCTTTCATAAATAATGAAATATAGCTACAACCTAAGGAACATAAACTCTTATCACTATGTAAAAGGAAACTGAAACATCAGTTATCAAATTCAAAAATCTACAACATTATTGCCTTGGATGTCAACATGGGTGAAAAATACTCCCTTGCATCCAAGATTGATCGGAGCCGGAAGGATGTTCTATTTAGGCATACATAAATTTGGAGATAAACCAAAGTAATTAAGTACAGCAGGAAAAAAAATCTTACAATGAAAAAGGTGGCATGGATGATGTATTTTTTTGGAGTTTATATTCAAACTACATCATGAATCTAACTTTGATATATGCTCGAAAATCTACTTGGTCTTGAGTTTCCATGTTCATGGGATTTAATTCTGAGAATTATTTTCCTGACACCACCACCTTCAATAGTCAGGAAATGTAAGATTTTATACATGACATCCGGTGGCCCAAAAAAGAACTTTTTCCCCTGACCAATAGTCTTTTACTTTTATGTAAAACTCAAAAGTTGAATATTACATTCTTGAATAATATAAACTTTAAAGTAGGCCTTCTCCCTAAAATTTGAATGTTGAATTTAGCCACCTAAGCATCACACGACATAACATCTTTAGATTGTTGGCTCATAACCTCAAGCCTTTTCAGACTTTCACCATCTTGATCAATATCTGACAAGTGGAAAACCATATCCTATGTCACTTCTTCCCATTTTAACTTAATATTTGTCCAAATATTGAGGGTGAATTTAGTCACCTACGCATCAAATGTCTAATTTGGTTTTTGTGTAATATGAGTTCGAGTATAGAAAATGGTGTCAACTTGGTGATTAACTAAGTGAAACTTAAATTTAATACAAGAGATCCACGTTAATTTAATGCTGACACAATATTGAACATGTCATGCACAATAGGCAGAGTACATGGAAAATAACCAGAAAAATGATGCTCATTTCAAGATATCCGATTTGGGCAAAAATTAACAATGTATTGAAACTGTAAATCAAATCTTCTAAAATATTAATCGAAAAAAGAAATTAGTACTTTAGTTTTACAGCATTAGAGTTTCAATATTTTACACCTATAGTTTTAAAAAATTCGTTGTGGCCACTACAATGGCTGATCTTTATTTCCCACCACTTAAGTACAGAATATTGATAGTTTAAACACATAAAAGGACATTTTGTTTACTTGATTCAAAAAACAAACATTCAAAAAGAAAAAGAACAAGTGTTTCAAAATTTTTGTTACAATTTCATATGTTTGACTAGACAAATTGAGAAGGAATAAAACATAAACAAACACTCTTCATGGATGTACTCATACCTCGCCACTTGCTCACTACAGATGAAGCTGAAATATTGAAAAATGTTGTCTTGCACTCTGTTGCAACAGCTTTTGCAAGCATGGTCTGAATAATTAACATGAAAGGTTATCTAAATAAGGAAAAATAGACCACAAACCTTCACTACAGCTAAATTAGCAATGTAAGAAAACTCCAAAATGATAAGGTAACCAAAAACAAAAAATCTGAAAAAGTGACAAAGACTGGAATACACTCTCTCAATTTTCTCAATCATCCGGGTGCAGGTGCCTTTACAAGAAATATCCAATAAGTTAACTTGAAATATCCAATATCCGGGTGCTAGTGCCTTCACTTATTAGAAGAAATATCTAATAAGTGACAAAGACTGGAACACACTATCAATTTTCTCAATCATCTAGGTATTAAGAGGAAGGCTGTGTAAGATGCTATTGCAGAATTCCTGAAAAACGAATGTACAAGCTAGTTCGCAAAGCTTGTAAAATAATGATGCATAATAACATGGATTTCTGCAAAGCAATAAGTTAACTTTATGGACAGTTATTTGAGTTTCAGGTATAAAGCAAAAGAGAGACTGAAGTATCATCTCAATTGTACTGACTATGACTACAGCCGAACATTAAGTCTTAGCTTTTAAAACAAAAGATTGCAGCTCAAACCTACATACCTTTCCCGTTCCAGGAGGGCCAAAGAGGAGGATGCCTTTCCATGGAGATAGGAGACCCCGAAAATAACTATAAAGGAGATATGTGAATTAATGGTATAATGGTTCGCGGAAAGATTCTAGTATAAATGGAATACAGGAGAAAAAATCACTCCAGAAGGTTGTATTGTAAACTTGTATGCAGAAATTCGGGCATATATTTTTTGGTTGAACATCACACCTCGACCAAGAAATTTATATTGACCATCAATAGAGCAGTAAATAGAAAAGCCTAATTTTGTATTGTCCTGACAACAGTTAGTTAAATCTATATCATTGTTAGGTCATGGGATAAATTTTGAAAAGAAATGTAAATGGTTTGCCAGACAAAATTAGCATTCAAAATTTTTTATTTAGGGGGTAGTAGATTTGAATTTTCTTCTAGGAGCTGTTTGTTGGCATATAATTCAGATGCTCAGCACCCTAGGATGCTTGGAAACCTGTATACTTAACAGTTACATTCTTGGATGGTTTACTTGTTATCCTGAACAATCTTCCAAGCTTAACAAATGCTTGTTTTACAAGATTTGTGCAGGAAGTTGTTTCAGTAATACCCTTATTATACTATATTACCGTTTAAACATAATTACCATTAACTTTTTTAATATACTTTTGTACCAAATCTTAAATTGATAATCGTGCTGATTTCAAGAATAAATTGATATATTAATTTATTATGAATCTATTAATACATTAATTTAACCGCATTATTTATAATATATGAATTTAATCTAATGTAGTTTAGTTTAGTTTATATATATCTTGAATTGAAACTTAAAAAAAGTTATGAGAAATTTATCTTTAATACTAATTTTACTAGTAACTTATATACTAATTATATATAAGTTATTATTTTTAGTACAACAGATGTTTCTTCTTTTGTACAACAAATCTGAGGTTGGGAATATGAACCTCCAACCTCAAGCGAAGGAGTAGATGTCTATAACTGTTGAGCTACTATCAAATAGTCCATAATACACTAATGAAAAAACTCACTTGGGGTATTTTATTGGCATGACCACTGCTTCCTTAAGTAAGCGTTTGGCATGTTCCAAGCCTTTGATGCTTTCCCACTTAATATCTGGATTTCCACGTATTATATCCCTGAATAAGGCAGTGTAGAACAGTCAGGATGCCTGAAAAAATTGTTGATAAAATGATAATGAATTTGCTAAGAGATCCATATGTTCAATCATCAAAGATAACCTCAGTTGATGTATTGAACTTTGTCAATTACCTAGAAATGCTTTCAGCTAAGTTGCGCATTTCTGCAGATTCTAATGGAGGAAGCAAAGGCTTCTGTCTGACAAGGTGAAAAATAAAAATAATAAGAATGATTAGGTACGTTACTAAATCACAGGAAATCACTAATCCTTAAAACAAAAACTTATTTGAATTCAAATATACAATTCTGGTTTAATTTTGGTGAATTAACATTCACTCAAACAAAACTAGAGATCGATGCCATGAGCAGTTAACTTTCTGTTGCACTGTTGTGTAGTTGATTGCTTCTACGTATTTCCCAAGGAACAGAGGAACCCTGAAGAGACACTAAGTACAATATATTTTATATGCCTCGTGAATTTTTATCATTGTTTTGAATCACAGTGCAACTGGATATTGTGAACCTCATAACTCATAGGCACCTAATTGCAAATTGCATACAACTTTATCCAGCAGAACACAGATGATCAAATTTGTTTTCAAATGGTTATAGTTTTTTCATAAATTTGTGTACTAACTAGAGGCGTCAAGCAGTTGGTGCTGATAGTCAAGTTCAAAAGCATACGGGTAAGTAGAAACTCTACCATAAAAAACCACTTACACAACTGACATTTAATACCACTCGAGAATGAGCATCTTTCCTTCAGAGCATGGCACACAGTCAGGCAGATGTTTCCTTTTCTTCCAGATTTCAGGTAAAAGCACCAAGTCTAAAGAGAGTGATGAAACCCAAAATTTGTACATAAATCCGTTGACAAATTTCTTTTTATCATCTTGACGAAAAAGCATGCTCCATAGTTTTCTTTGCTAAGAATATGTCAAGCAACATCATCAAAGCTTGAGAGTCACTAGATTTCGGTCTATCATATCTACTGCCAGGTCCAACTAAACTATTGCATTTCCATAGCGAAAAGAAGCATATAATTGTTAAGAGCAATTGATAGAGACAACATACATAGTCGCCGTATTACGGTTGGATACAGCACCAGGTGCAGAACTTGAGCTACTCTGCTACAAAACAATTAACAAGAACAATTTGATGGAGTCATCAGCATATTACCAAACTCATGCGTCTGAAATCAGTCAACTATTGTCACAACTGAAAAGTCAAATGGCTTACCTGCAATCGAAACTGCTCGTAAATGGCCAATTCAGGCCCATGAGCAGTTCCATTTGCCGCTGTGCCCAATGTAGTTTCATTTTTCAAAGCTGCATCGGAGGTCTCACCATTCCGGGACTTCGACTCCTTCTTTCTCCCAAATGTGGAATCATAGAACCTCTTGAAATCCTACAAACAGGTAACAAGCAATAGAACATTGAATATTGTCAAAATTATACAAGCGTTGGCCAAAATCCAGAATCTACTCCAACCAAAAAAGAAGAAGAAAGAAAAATACAGTGCAGCAATGACACGACATGCCTAACGGAAACCGATTAGAGCTGATCAAAAGTTGAATTAATAATAGATAAGGAAACTAGGGAAGGTAGAACAACTTTGAGTACTGTTCGTAGTTTCCATTTTCTAATACTAAAATTTCGTCAACCAACAAACAGGACCGGTCCAAGCAAGGGGGCTGAATAAAAAATAAAGCAAAGTACAGCTCCTAGAACCTCTGGATCCTCACGAGAAAACAAAAACAGTTGAAGAGGAAAGTAAGGAGTGCCTGGAACGTCCAACGAGTCGCAGCAGGATCGTCCTCAGCGGCCATTGCTGCAATTGAATTGGAGGAGGTGAAAGAGGAGAGATTCGAATGCTGCAACAATGGAAGAACAGTCTCTCCCCCTCAATTCAACCTCTCGATTTTTCACAGTTCGCGGAGTAAATTGGAGTTAGAGTGAGCAAGAAGAAAAAATAAAAAATAAATAAATAAAAAAAGGACTTCCAGCTGTCAACAGTCAACACAGAAAGAACTTTCGCCTTTCTGCCTTAAACGTGTGTTTAATCATGTAATAGTTCTTTTTTTATTTTTCTTTTATTTCTTTTTGTTGAGCAATTATGCGGTAGTTTGTCTTAAAATAATAATAATAACAATAATAACAATGTGGTAGTTTGTAACAACTCAGCGTGAATCGCCACTCTTATTCAGGCGGCATTTATATATCGACCATATTTGAATTTGGACTTTATTTCAATTTCATCAAATTCAATTATGAACCTAAACAAAATTGACAGTTTTTTTTTTTTTTTTGTTGAGAAATGGCTGTAAATAGAAAAAATTATTTATAAATATAAAAAAAATTCACTCTCTATTAACCATAGAATCTATCGCGGTCTATCTTTTATATACAGTAAAAATTTTCTATATTTGTAAATAGTTTGACTCATTTTTCTATATTTAAAAATAATCTTTTTTTTATGCAATCCAAGTTCCACTAATTTACCTCTAAATTACCATATAAAATAAAATTTTATGAACTTATTGATATCAATAAAATAAATTTTTTCTAAAAAAAACAAAATTAACCAATCACAAATTATGACTCTGTTTTGTAACCATTTCGTTTTTTGTTTTTGTTTTTTTAAAATTAAGCCTATGAACACTACTTCTACCTTCAAATTTATTCTTTTGTCATTTACTTTTTACTATTGCTTTAGAAAACCAAGCCAACATTTGAAAACTAAAAAAATTTGCTTTTAAAAACTTGTTATTGTTTTTGGAATTTAACAAAAAAAATCAACTATTGTACTTAAGAGAGATGCAAATCAATGTAAGAAAAGGAGAAAAATATGCTTAATTTTAAAAAACAAAAACAAAAAATAAAATTGTTACCAAACGAAGTTGACTGCCTTTGTCGCAATTTATAAATTTCTAACAAAGCAAAAATAGCTATAATGTCTTTTTTCTAAAATATTTCAATTTTACATTTTACTCGTATTTTATAATTAATTAAACACATGAAATAAATAATTTTTTGAGTGAGAACTTTTTTTAACGATATTTAGGGCAAGAATTTATGGCAAAGATTGCAATATGTATCTATTTTTTAAGTGTAATTTGATGAAAATGAAAATTTATGATTGAAGTTGATACAACTTGACAAGTTGATTAAAATTGATTTTTATATTATATATAACTACTTTCACCTCCGCTTGTAATAAGGACTTCTTTATTATCTAAAAAAAATTTTTTTTATGATGCATGAATTATTTAAAAAGATTATTAATTTTTTCGTAGTACAACGATATGTAAGAATAGAGTTTCGAATGGTTTGTTAGATTAGGTTATTTGGATAAATTTGTTTTTATATGAAGTCAAATTTATTTTCATTTATTTTATTAAGGGTGAATTTGATCATGAATCTCTATGTAGTCTTCTATCTATAAAATTTTATACTTTGTCATTTGAGAAAAGAATTGTAAATCAATTGTTGTTAAAGCTTAAACTCATTTTGAAAATAAATTTAATATCGTAAAAATCTAATATTTTATTTAGTTAGTGTCATTGCATAATACAAATATACAACATTCAATTTGAGCTAAAGTGAGCTTAACTCAACAGTAATTGACATTAACTCTTCTATCTAATAGAAGGTAATAGATATCAATTCTTCGTAAACGACTATGCTCACTATGATAAGGACCAAGCTACTATCTTATGGCTTTTAAAACTTATATTAAATAAAACTTTAAGAATCATGATTAGTCTTTAATTATGACTAGTGGCTCTACTTGATTAGTTTAATAAACACAATTCAATTTTGCGTGGTTAGGACGTTTAACAAATTTAATTGTTGTGCAATTGCACGATAGGCATGAATATTAGATATTTTGAAGGAGTTTGAAAACAGTTCAAACATTTTTCTTATATAAAACATTTAGTTGAGAAATTTTTGTTTATTTAACCGAAATAAGAGATAAATAATATTTCACCATAATTTACTAGAAAGACCAACTAATCAAACTTAATTTAAATTGTATGATCAATACGATTGTTGATTATATAAGCATCGATTACAAGCTAAATATATCATAATTTATAATATTTATCTATATAAATTATATCAATCTAGTTATAGCGAGCATCACGTAATTCGCATAACATGTATTTCCCTTAGCAAAAGATTTAATCTCATATTCGTATTTAATTTTTTTTAAAAACCATATCCATCTAGATATTTTAAATTCAAATTTAACAAGTTAGGTTAGTTAACTTTAAAAAAAATATATCCACGGTCCAACATACTTATTATTATTTTTGTCCATCATGTTTATTTAAGTCAATATTCCACCATTGCTTAAAATTCAATAATAATAAATAATAATAATAGACAATAGGAAGTAGGGCAACTAGCTTACCAAATCCTAATTGGGTTGGCCGAACCTTATAATCTCTCAATTTTAAAAGATACGTGTAAATATTGATTTTTTTATTCTCTTTATATGATAAATAAAGTTGTCAAAATTAAAATTGCCTTTGATTTTTTTTATTCTCTCTTTATATGACAATTTATATCAATTTAGTCTGAGTAAGCATCACTCAATTCACATAAAACGTATTTCACTTAACAAAAGATCTAATCTCACATTCGTACTTAATTTTTAAAGAACCATATCAATCTAATTATTTTTAAATTCAAATCTAACCAAGTTAGTTTAATTAATTAATTCGAAAAAAAATTAATGGCCGATCATACTTATTTTATTTATTTATTTTATTGTTCATTATGCTTATTTAAGTCAATATTCCACCCTTGCTTCAATAATAATAATAATAATAATAATAATAATAATAATTATTATTATTATTATTATTATTATATACATACATATACATATATTTTTAAAATGTTATCTAAAATTTTCAATTTTATTTCTTTCTCCCTCATTTCATTTTTCCTCTCAACTTTTTTTAGATTTTTGTTTAGTGGATTTGTCCTTTTTCTTTAGTGGCAATAACATCCTCCTCATCTTTTCAAGTTAGGACGCACGCACACTATTGATATATTTTTAATAAATTTTAAAATCAAGAAACGGGGTTGTTTATCAAATAAGTATGTTTTTTAAAAAATAAATAATAAAAATAATAAACATGAACATTATCAAATAAGTCATAAATAACTCGCTTTCTTTCTTTTGTATTCAACTCTCCCATTGTTAAAGTTGGTGCTTTTTTTCACAATACATAAATTGAAAAATCAAATATCTAATTTTAAGATTTAATAATACAAACTGTTTATATCAGTTGAGTAGTAGGTTGGTGAAATTGGTGGTCTTACTTCTTAAAACTTATGAAAAAACCTATTAATTTTAAAAAAAAAACTTGAAAATCACAAATACCGACGGTATAATTTGTATAAAAAGAAAAAACAAGAAAATTAAATAAAAAAATGTAAAGCAACGTTCGCCTGGCCCAGTGGACCAGATGTGGAAGCTTTGGGCCTTCAATAGTATAAGGTAGCGCCAAAGCCAGCCTGGCCCAAATGTGAAGATTTGGGCCTTTAACTTCATAGTTCATTTGCCTTTTAGCAAAAATGACTTTTTTCTACCCTTTTAAAAGTAATTTTTATAAAATAAAAAGTGACTTTAAATAGTCGAAATAGCATAGTTCAAATGACATAAAATATGTACTCTCAATTAAAATATTTGTGATTTAGATCCTCCCCCATTACATATTGTTGAACTAAAGAAAACGTGAATTTGAGTAATTGAAAATATGTTTGGGAGTAAATTATTTACTTACCAACTTTTTTAAGTCTAAATTATTTTGTATTTATTATTTTTGTAAATTTTTTTACTCTAATTTTTTTAATATTTGATTCCACACTATGTAAAAGAGATTTTGATTTAATTTAAAGTCATCAAAGTACCAAAAAAAAGACATTACATTTTAGAGGACAAAAATAGATGGCGATAAACAAAAATTTATATAAAGAGGGAAAAAAATTTAAAAATAAGAAATAGAGAGCTAAAGAAAAGTTTTGAAGGAAAAAAAAATGTTAGAGATAGTGAGGGAAATTTGTTTTGGAGTGAAATAATTTTTATTTTGAAGAGATTAAAGGCTTGTTTGGATTGATTTCTAGGTATTTAAATAAGTATTTATAAGTGAAAAAAAATATTTATAAATACTTAAAAAATCAATCCAAATGAATTCAATTTTCACCCGGCGATAAAATAGCCAAAGACATAAAAATAAAGTTAGAAAGGTATAGGAAGATTGAAAAGTTAGAGGGAGTGACAATGAATTTCAAGAAAAAAAAGTTAAAGGAGATAAAGAAATTATCGAAACTTAGAGTGGAGAATAAAAATTTTAAAGATTAAAAAGTTAGGAATATTTTAAAAATATTTGAGAGTGAAAAAAAAGTGAAGAAAATATGAAATTTTTTAAAAAGAGAATTAACGTTAGAGATAGAGATATTTTATTATTTTTAGAGAAAAAATTTGCTCATAAACTTTCATAAAAGTAATTATTTAAAGTTTAGGCTTTCAACTTTAATCGATAATAATTCATAAATTTTTGTACTTTTAAATCTATAATAATAACAATTTAGTAGTTGAATAAATAAGTAACAATTTGGTCCTTATTATAAAAAATATATACATATATATTATTAAATTTTAATAAAATTTGTTACACATGTATATCGATAAGTTGATGGGAATCAACAACTTTTTCTTGTAAACTATAAAGCATGTGTCATCATGTAATAAACTTTGATGCTTAATTTTGATGAGATTTTTTATAATAGGAATTAAATTGTTACAAAATTCAAAGTATATAGATCAAATTATCACTTATTAAAGTTTATAGACTAAATTGTACAAATTTAAAAGTATATGGACTAAATTTCAAAGTTTATAGACTAAATGGTTAGAAACCTCTATATATATATATATATATATATATATATTAATAAAAAGAAACATTTGTAAAAATATTGGAAGCATTTCTAAACCAACTTGAGGAAAAAAGAAAGGGGGTATACATGCATTTAGCTGATTAGACAATGGAGAATAATGTTTAATTATTTATGTGGGGATAATTAACCAATGAAAAGGGAATGTTTATATAATGGACTATGAAGAATATTAATTATTATATAAGATGTATTCAATGAACTAACAAACTAATTACAAATTAAAGTTTTGTAGATTCCGTTAATGCTGAAATTGATCACTACTTAAAACTAATTCCAACAAAATAATCAAACATTCATCAAAAACCACCAATAATTGTTTCTTTTGTTCATGAAGTTCCGTAGTTGAATTTTCATCATTGACAATTGAACGGGTCCACATGCTTGAGAAAAATTAAGAAAATGTCAAAATTCAAGAAGTTCAACTCACAAACACTTTTAAAGCAACAATATAATTGCATTTTATGAATTCAACTAAAAATTTCAGTTTCCTTTAATAAGATTCTTAATCTTTTTTTTTAAAAGGTATATCTATTTATAAATATACTAACCATTTTTCTTAAACAAAATAGTTCTAGAAATATTGACTAGATTTTCAATTGATTGATAAAATAGTAAGAAAATTGGTGGTTAATGATATAAACATAGTCTCATATATTTGAGTAAAAGCAATAGTATCAAATATTTTGGAGGACTTCAAAATATATTTATATGGTGAAAAATATATTTTAGAGTGGTTTTAAACATGATAAAAATAATTTTAATTATTTAAAAATTAACCTCAAATATTGTCATTAATATATAAGTATAGATATAGAATATTACTCCATTGATATGACTTATTTTGGTTTAAATTTAAAAGCAAAACTAGGTGGATGTAATTCTAAAGTACAAAGCAATATTGTCTTCATGGTGGGGATACAGTGTTTAGCACTAATCTTTTTAGATTTTAAAATTTATTCCTTCCTTTAAAAAGCAAATTAAATATGGGTTATAATACCATTTTGATCTCTATACTTTAAAATTTGTTCAATTTTAGTCTATGTATTTTTAATTGTCCAATTTTAGTTTATATATTTTTAATATATCTTAAATTTAGTCTTCAATGCTAGTTTATTGTTGATTTTTTTAAAAACCTTTTTTTTTTTGTTATTTATAGCATTTTTATTATAAATTTTGAAAACATATTTCACATATTTTATTTTCTTGCGTAAAAATTATTATTATTATTTAATCAATTTTGATAAAAATTAACTTTGAGAGCTAAATTTAAAATATATCGAAAATACATAGGAACTAACATTGAACGCTTGAAAGTATAGAGACTAAAATTAAACAAACATGATCAAAGTATGAGGAACAACAAAATAGTATTTTAACCTTAAATATATTATAAACCACAAAGATGGTTAGTATTTCAATAAATGGGAGACAAAAATTTAAATCTATAATCTTATAGAAAGAAGTGGTGTCTCTTGGAATGAAACTTCCACCAATCTTTACAATGTTATGATATTGTCAAATTTTAGACATAAAGCTTCATGGTTTTGCACTTTTGCTTTCACAATCGAATATAATTCATACCATTCGAGATAATTATCTTCACTTATATATCAAGGCGAATTTAAAGTGCCCCAATTTTTTTTTCTTAAAATATTTATAAAATATATATATTATGTTCGATATTGAGTCTTAAAATACAAAAATGTTTTGTTCGTTAGAAGGAACACCGTAGATGGTTTGAATTGGTATAATTTAGGGATCATTTCATGGATGATGTTTTTCCCCCTTCTAATTTTGTGTTTAGTCTATATATAGAGAGAGAGAGGCTTCTCGCTAGTAAGCCCCTTCTCAAGATACGTTTAAGGTGAACTTCGATGTAACTTTTCAGAACGGTGATATTGGGATCGGTGACATTGTTCACGACTTGAATGGTGGTGTTATGCTTTCCTTGAAAAATCATTTTTCTATGAAGGGATCTACTGAGTTAATGAGGTCCAGGTTTTTGTTGACTCTATTCGTTATCTTCTCCATAGTGGGTCTACTCTTGGTTTCTATTATGTTGAGGATCTCACGTCGAAAAAAATTAAGGGACCTCACACACTTTATAAGATAGATGAGTTACTCTTATCATTGCCAATTGGTTTTAAGATTGAACCCCATGTTATCTAATATGGTATTAGAGTTCTTAGCGCCCAAGCGAGTATTCGGTTCAATAAAAAGAAATTGTGATCTCATAAAGGGACACCATCTTGAAGGGGTATGTTAAAGATCTCACATCGAAAAAATTAAGAGAAATAATATATATATATATATATATATATATATATATATATATATATATATATATATATATATATATATATTTTAATCTAATCAATGTGAGGCTTTATTAGCATTTACCTAATTTGTCTCTCTGAAAAATGGATAGTAAGCTTTTGAAAAGCAAGTCAATGAAAATGGCAGACAAAGGGACACTTTTTGGGTTGCCTTGTTGACCAAATAGAAAAACCAACATAAGCAGCAAATGGAAGGTTCTTTTGTTTTGGTTAAAGAAAAAATAAATAAATAATTAATGGGAGTTGGTGCAGAATTTTGCAAAAAAGATAGTGGATTGGTTTCAATTTCAACGTAAAACAAAAACACATGCAAATTAAAATATGAAATAATAATCAACCAACCTTTTCAAAATGGGATTTAATGGGAAGTAGGAATTCACCTTTTCTTTTTTATGGGATCAAAAAAAAAAAAAAAAGAGAGAGAGAGAGAGATTGAATGAAATTGGGCAAAGGGAATTAACTTGGGGTCACATTTTTCAAAAGTGGAGAGACTGTGAGATGATTAAGCATTCATAGAGAAAAGTTTTGAATTATTGGATTTCTTTTCACATTTAAAAAGCATTATTTGGAGTTAAATAGTATAAAGGGAGATCATTTCCTAAAATATGATGGTAGGAAAATTTTTCCATATATAATACTTTATTTATTGTTTGATATTTAAAATAAAATAGAAACGATTGCAAATATAACAATGAAATTCAAAATATTAATAAATATAGCAAAAATTAAAAAAAAAATATTGTAAATATAGCAAAATTTAGATCAAATAAGTGAATCTATTCGTGATAAACCATATCGTTGGTAGGAGTCTATCAGCGATAAAAGTCTATCAGCGATAAAAGTCTATCACCGATACAGTCTATTATTAATAGACTTTGTTATATATGCAATTTTTTAAAAATGTTGTTATAAACTTAATTATTATTTTTAAAAGTGTTACCCATTGTAATTACTCAAAAAAATATTTTAAAATGATTTGATCCATAAAATAAAATAATAAATAATTTAATAACATGTTAAATACTAAAAAAAAATTCAGTATAAATAGAACAATTGAATGCAACCTACCTTATCGACTTCATTAGTTTTTAGTCAAATTCAACTAATTAATGAGTCATTATATATATTCAACCAAAAAGTTTGAGATTCGAATATCATGCCTTTGTTGTATTTTTTTTTTTAAAAAAAAAACCTTAAACTACCTTATAAGTCAAGTGATGTTTTAACATAGTACAGTCATTGAAGTTAAGTTAAACTAAAAATTTATTACTTATGGTTTAGAAAAAAATTAAATTTAGTCCATATCATACGAATTAAATTTATAGGATAATTATCACTAAAATTTAAATCTTATTGAAGCTAGAAATTATATGTTAGGGATAACTACTTCTTCAATATTTTCCTATGGTACAATACTATCCATTGATTATAAACCCTTGTGACCTGATTTTTTATTTTACCTAAAAAGAAAATCTTATATCAATGAGGATAATGTCTCCACTTATATATCAACATCCTCCTCTTATAAGTCTAAGTAATGTGAAACTTTAGTCATAATCCCAACATTTTAAACTGATAGTTAAATCATTAAAATATTAAATTCAAAACCTAAATTGTTACAAATTTTAAAGTGCGGGGACGAGAAATTCTTAAACTAAATTGAGGCGTGTTTTTTTTAATATGTGACAGACCAAATCTTATCTTAGGAAGAAAATAGAGATTCCCATTTGGTTATCTACTCCTTGGAAGATATTAAAGCATGTCGAATTTTTGGGCAAATTAACATAAACAATATTCTATTATCGTTTGTGTTTGAAAAGAACCTTTTAGGTGTAAAAGCTCCCAAGCAAAGATTTGGGGTTGAAAGCAACCCCCACAATTTTTAATTATATTCCACTCCCTCCTATTTTGTTCATAAACTTTCTAGTATAGGTCGGTACCAATTTGATTCGCACAATTTTGAAGTTTTTTTTTTTTT
The DNA here is from genome assembly GCA_002890555.2 of Lagenaria siceraria. Taxonomy (NCBI): domain Eukaryota; kingdom Viridiplantae; phylum Streptophyta; class Magnoliopsida; order Cucurbitales; family Cucurbitaceae; genus Lagenaria; species Lagenaria siceraria. The sequence goes on from CM016485.1 coordinate 1,445,711, forward strand.
TTTTTTTTTCATATGCTTAGATTATTTTTAAATCTTTTAGATACTTTTAAAAGAAATTACTATAAACAGAAAAAAGAAAAAATGGTATGACTTTTTAGATGTAAAATTGGATGCTTAGATTCAAATGTATGACTTCAAAAAGAAAAAATGGGTAAAATTATATATTAATGTTAGTAAAAAATATTTATAAAAAAAACAAAACAAAACAAAATAGGACCTTTGATCTGACAGTACCTTTATTATTTTGTAATGTAATGTCCGATTTTAATTATTAGTATATACAGAGTATAATTTTTATGTCATGTTATGTAGATATGTTCATAGCCTATTAAAAGGAAAAGGCCATACCATGCTTTGGATTTATGCCCTTTTTGAGTATATGTGATGTGTGTTTGTGTTTCTTTTGCTTTGGATTTATTTGTCGTCGGCATCCCAAACCATATAAACCATGAATCTATATGTGATGATTTGTTTAATTTCCCCATTTTACAATTATAAAACATATATATTTTTTTAAAAAAAAATCGCAAAATGTTGGTTTGAATTATATATCATAGTTTATAAGTATAAATGACTATTAATAAATGGAAAAAAAAGAGTATTAATATGATATATTTTAAAATATGAAATTTAGATATGAAAAATTTAATGAAGCTAGAAATAGGGGGGCAGAATTAGAGTACGGGTGTACTGAGCAAAAAGATACAATAAAAATGTCAATAATTGTAAAACATAACAAAAATGGCAAGGGTACGTACATGACTACCAAATATGTGAAGATTTTTTTTTTTTTTTTTTTTTTTTTTTTTTTTTTTTTTTTAATTTAATAACCAAACCAATAAGACATTGATGTGAAAGAAAAATATGTCTTATTCCAATTTAATTTCAGGGTCCGCAGGGCTTCTCTTCAACAATCACATGTCCCCCCCTTCCCCATTTTATCAAAGGTCCCATCCTAGACACACTTTGCCCTATCTCTTAATAATCATACAAACTGATGTGTCACTAATCTCCTTTTCGGCCAAATTCAGCATCGAGTATATACTATCAATCTCGAAATCAGATGATCGATCTTTTACCTACATATTGTTAAAAAAAAAAAAGAAAAAAGATGTACGGTCTCTTTCTCTTCTAAGACTAACTATCAACCTCGAGGTTAGAGGTTTGATTTCCTATTCCAAATATTATACGAAAAAAAAGATTATTCTCTCTTTCTCTTCTAGGGCTAATTAAGTCATGTTTGATAACTACTTGAGTTTTTTGTTTTAATTTTTTTTAAATTAAGGTTATAAATACTTATTCAATCTCTATTTTTCTTGTCGTGTTATCTACTTTCTAACAATATTTTAAAAAATCCTTTCAAGTTTTTTTTTTTTTTAAAAAAAAAAACAGTTTTTAAAATACTTGTTTTGTTTTTTTTAATTTGACTAAGAATTCCACTATTTTATTTCGAAAAGATGAAACACATAGTAAGAAATTGAGAGGAAAAATAGACTTAGTTTTCAAAAATCAAAAATTAAAAATTAAATGGTTACCAAGCGAGACCTAAGATAACATGAGTGAACACCAATTTAATTTGAGCATATAATTTCAATTTGAATTACATAAAATAAATTCCAAAGAGAAAAATGAAATAAAACAAGCTAACTACCTCATAATTATTATTTTATTTAGTGATAATAACTAATAACTAGCTTTCTCTTGTTAACACCAAGCTCAAACGCTATATTCATTTTGTAGTTTTCTATTTGAATCCTTTGATTTCTTGCTACGTATTAAATTATTATTATTATTTTACGATAAATGGATAAAAGATTTGAATCCTTCAACTTTAAAAGAGTTAATATATGTCAATTATCATTAAATTATACTAAATCAGATAAAAATGAAATAAGACTATGTTAATTGGCCACTTTTATTGACTAAAATGTATGATGAATTAAATGTTGTATTGTTCAGAACGAGCAAACCCAAACTAATTATTGGCATCCCCACGTAAAATAATTCGCCTCACAATAACATTATTTGACAAAATTCCTATGGGTCACTATCGCCAAAGAAAACATCGATCCTTAAGAAATCTTTTAACTTTTGAAACTAAGCTTTTATATTTCACTTTCAGAGTCAGCTTTTAGTCCATTTTTAATTGTTGGATTAAATTCTCAAAAATTATCATTTTCACACTTGATGCCAATAGAATAATACATCATTTTAGGCATTTTCCATTATGGATTTTGAGTTAAATTAGAAGACTTGGTCCAAATTTTTAGGATTCTATCTATATAGTCCTCATGTTTAACCAAAAATTAAAAAAAAAAAAAAAAAAAAAAGAAGAGAGAGACAAAAAGGCTTAATATTTTGAATCTGTATAGGGTTGTGCATATTTAATTTTGTACAACTTAATTTTTCAAAAAGAAAATTTCACAACTTAAAAGATTTTAATATTTTAAAAAATTTTAATTTTGTATCTAATAAATTTATGAGTGTACTCTCCTCCACTAAATACAACAAAACATGGTGGTATTTGAAAAAGAATTTAATATAAACGAATTTCAATTTCATCAATTTAAACAATAAACGTTTGAACCGATTCATAATTTTCCAATTAAGTAATTCTTTATTTAACACATATTTAGTACACCACATTAATATAACATTGAAAAACTAATGACATATATTTTTTTAGATGTAAAATTGAAAGTTAAAAATGTATTATTCTTTTATGGGATGTTACTAAAAAAACACAGCCTTTAAAATATTTAAGATAAAAATAGGCTTTTTATATCCAATGGGAAATTAATGGAGTTTTCAAAAAATCAATCTGAAAAATACAGTAGTTTTGAAAATATTCTGTCTGGTTTTTTTTTTCATATCAGAGATGGCATGTTGACCGACACCTCATCGGAAGTTCTAATATCTTCCTCTTTTTTTTTTCTTTTTTTTTTTTTTTTTTTTTTAACTTTTATTTAAAATAATTCATGATAAAGTATCAAAATTACAACCATTGAATAATTATCAGACTGAAATACTTTTAAGAGCTCGTTTCATAATAATTTCATAATTTTATTTCTTCTCTCTACTTTCTAAAATATTGAAATAAAGTTAATAGGAAAATGTGTGTTTTATTTTCTTTCAAAGGTCTATTTTTCACTCTTGAATATTAATTTTTTTTTTTTTATAACAAAAAGGTAAAAACCAAGTGGAGAGGATAGTATAATTTTAAAAATTATAACGGAAAACAATTTTTTTTTTAACTACACGTGAGAACTTTCAAATTAGTTATTTATAAACTTGAAATTTTAATCTCGATACTCATATTGGTAACAAAACTTAAAAATTAGATTATTTATAAACTTGAAATTTTAATTTCTATATACTTAAACTTTCAAATTTATTTCTATTTTCAGTTTCAAAATGTCTATTTCAATTATAATTTTTAAACTTTTATTTTAAAATATATATTGAAGTTATTGTATCAGTGTAAACTTCTTTAATGATCAAAGGTTTAGTCGTTTTCATATTATTATAATTCTACTACTATATATTTTTTTAAAAAAAACTAAAAAAAAAAGAAAAAAAAGAAGCAAGAGTAGTTTTTTTATTAAAAAGAAAAGATTATTCAAAACTATTAAGAATCAATTGCATTTCTTATTGTGGTAAAAAAATAATTGGGTTTCTTGTTATTAATCTGCTTGCTTCATTTATCTGCTTGCTTCATTTTCTTTTTTCTTCTTTTCAATAAATTAGATATTCTTAAGGCCTTATTTGTGTCACGATTTTGTTTATTAGATAGACATTTAATATCGTTATTTGTTTTTAAAAAATTTATCTTTTAAAATTCAAGATATTATTATTTAGTGAATTTTAAAACTCATCTAATATAGAAAATTTCAAAATCCTCCGTACACATGGAATTTTTATACCATGAATAGTAAAAATATAGCCACTAATAATAAATTTAATATTAGTTAATTATTATTAAATTTAATTATTATTAAATATATATTTAATAATATCCTATGTTATCTTAATTATTTAGAAAATTACTATAAACAGAAAAAATATCAAACTATTTACAAATATAGAAAAAATTCACTGTCTATGAGTGGTAGACCGCGATAGAATTCTATCGCTTTCTATCGCTCAAACAAATAAATTCTATCGCCTGAGCGATAGAAAGTGATAGAACTCTATCGTGATCTATCAGTGATATACTATAATTTTTTTTTATATTCGTAAATAGTTTGACTCATTTTTCTATATTTGAAAAGCGTCCTAATTATTTAATATTAAATTTTATAATTAATTAATATTTAAATAAAAAATATTTATTTATTTTTATTCTTAAATATCACATGTTCTTAAAATTGGTATTTAATTTTGATGTGACGTTGTTTTTCTTTTTCCTTTTAGAATTTTGATGTGATGTTTTCTTTTTGTTTTTCTTGTTTTTTTTGGCGAAATTAAATTAAAATTAGATATGGTGAACTGAATTTTGTCAACATTTACCTTTCTTATGTTGACACGTTGTGTCAGAGGGAAAAGAGTAAATAGCTAAATAAATAAACGAGGCAACATTTAGTAAAAGAGCAATTTGAATTCGTTTTTGAGGTTGTTTGAGAGGCTAAAATATAATCAAGATTAATAGAAATGAGAAAAATATTTAGAGCTGCTTGGGACCATGTTTGGAATGAATATGAGTTGATGTAATCCAAAATCCATATTTAGATTGAATATTTTGGACCCGAATTGTATTATCAAACTTATTCCGTTCCATAGTTCTCATTCCAATCCTCTTTTTTACCATTTTCATTCTTTACAATCTCATTCTCATTCCGCCTTCAATTATTCACACGTTTTAATACTCCTCTGATTCTCAATAATTTTGTTTATATTCCAACCTCTCGAACAACCCATAAAGTGCATTTTTTTCTTCAACTCACTCCAATTACTCATGAAACTATAATTCAACCACTAAAATAGACTTTAAAAAAAAAATCCAAAATGCATCCAAGCATTTTTTTTTCTTTCTAAAAATACAAACTCAAATGCTTATTTTGTTTTAGTGTATAAACTTTCTATTAATCTTTAAATTCTGCACAACTTATCTATAAAAAAACTGCATTAAAACAATTTAATTATTTTCAGATCATTCTCTTAAAAAAAAACATATATTCATAATTCATTTAACAAAAATCTAAGATGACATAATTCCTTTCAATTCTACTTCCACATCTTTTTTAAGAAACTAATTAGATTGAAGTATTAATACAATTAACTTTTTTATGTTGACTAATGCTTGTATGTGAAACATTTGTAATTTTCTCACCATTTTTAAGCCTAATAACATAAAGAAAATGTTGAAGTATTAGTACAATTAAATTTACGATAATTCATCAACTTATATTTTTTTTTTTTTTTTTGCTGTAATCGCTTCGATTCACCGAATTTTAGAGGCAGAGACAAGTTGGTTAAAAGGCTGTTTCTGAAGAGCCAAGACGGTTCCCCACAAACAGATTGACCAAGAACAACACAAACATATAACAAGAAACTCACATGCAGAAGTCTTGTTTCTTTGTCCTCAAAAGCTGCTCTTTTTTTTTTCCTCTTTATATTTATTAATTTACTTTTTTTTTTTTTTTTAAGTTTATCATTAACCTTTGAACAGGTCACCTTCTGCAAATTTGTATTGTGTGTGTATATATAATATCTTTTGCTTTTATGTGTTATATGGACATATTTTTAATGATAATCATCCCTCAGAATTAAAAGATGTACTGTGTTGCTTTTAATAACAGCAATTCAACCAATACTAATACAACATGATTTTTAAAAATTATGCCGCAGACTAAGGAAAAAACTTAGGTACAGTCTGGTTGCATCCATCTCTTGCAGGCCAATCAGCGCTAAATGAAATTGTGCTATGTGGCAAAATTAAAAAAAAAATTGTAAAGAGTAAAAGAAAGGGGAAGTATAGGAAAGGTTGTACCTATCATTCCGCTATAATGAAACCCCACATTAATTAGTTAAAATAGAGAAGAGTACCATGGTGAGCTATATTTGGTTAGTGTAACAAATAAGATCGTTTGAGTAGCAGGATTAAAATATTAACATGAGCATAGTTTAATGGTTATTAAGTCATCAATCAATACCAAAGCTTAAGATGATAGATTGTGATATATTAAATTATAGGAAAAAATAATTTGTTTGGTCCCTAAATTTTTTATTTAAGTTCTATTTGGTCTATGAGTTTCAAAATATCACACATTTAGTCTTTAAGTTTTGAGTTTGGTTTCAATTTATTTCATAGATTTCAAAATGTTACAATCTATCCCTGAGATTTGAGTTTTGTTTCAATTTTGGTCCCTAGATTTCAAGATTTACAATTTTAACATAGCTTTTTTTTCATTGGTCCTAGGTGAAAAATTGAGGTTAAAAGTATAAATCTTGAAACCATAGGACCAAATTGAAACAAAACTCAAATCTCAAAAATAAAATTGTATCATTTTAAAACCTATAGACTAAATTAAAACCATAAACTCGAAATTTAAGGACTAAATGTGTAACATTTTTGAAACCTAAAAACAAAAAAAAAATATTTTTCCCCCTAAATTGTATCAATATTTCAATAGTAGTAATAATTAACATGTATTCGTTTTTTTAGACGGAAAGTTTAAATTCTCATACCTCATATGTATTGTACTATTAAAAAAAGCATCGAGCTTAAAATAGACGATATTATATCGATATTAAGATTAAAAAGATAGTCATATTGCCATAGAATACATTAACAATAGAATTAACATAATTTAATTTACAAAAATTTAAATGGATGGTTTTAGTCCTTCTTTAGGACTTTTAAAGCAAGTCTAGATCAAGTAGGGCTCGTGATCATTTGGAAGTGTTGTATCAATTAAAGCAAAATCGTTTTAGATTTTGAGATGGGTATATGTGTGATTGAAATTTGACTTAAGACTTAAAAGAGAATGCTACCACCACACAAAGTTTCGTTAAAGTAGGCACGTTTAGGTGAAGAAAAACTAGTGTATATGTCAGCTTAAATGTTCGTTTGATTATGATTTTATTTATTATTTTGAAATTAAAATTTAACTTCTAACACATAAATTAAATTATTTGTTTAGTATATTTCTAATCTATATATTTGGAATTTTAATGTAAATTTAGTTATATAGTGCGGAGAATGTTCCAATTTAATTCTTATGGTTTATAATTAGAATTTAATTATTCATTTAATAAAACTCTCATAAATAAGACTATTTTTTAAGATATTTTTATTACACCAGACTAATTATTAGTTTTTATCAAATTATAATCGTTAAATTTTTAACTTTTTTAAATTATGAAGACTAAATTTATAATCTAGCGTTTATATACAATTTCTTCCAATGTTATCAACGTCTTAAAAGTTCCAACTAACCTATAGAAATTAAAATAATTGGGACACATATAAATGCATTTCAATATTTTTATTTTACTAAAAAATTTATATATTTTTAGTATCTAAAAATTTGGTAAGATATGAAAGAGAAAAAAAAAGAAGAAAAAAAGAGAAATCTAAAAAGTAGGTTAAGGAATTTTAGAATTTAATAATTAATTTGTTTATTTAAAAAAAATTACCACCAATTTTATAACGTTTTGTTTTCTTATTTACTTATTTCTTTATGATTTTTGGAAACTTTTTAAAAATACAAAATAATTGAAGTTATTTACACAAAATAGCAAAATTTTTAGATAGTTGTGATAGACGCTGATAGAAGTCTATCAATCAATGTCTATTAGTGATAGAAATGATAGAAGTCTATCATTGATAGATGCTGATAGAAGTCTATCAATATCTATCAGTTTTTTTTTTTTTTTTTTGCTATTTTATATAAATAATTTGACATTTTTTTTATTTGTTAAAATTTTCCAGATTTTTTTTAGAGTAAACTTAAACATTACTTTCTCAAAATAAAACTAAATGAAATAACTTTTAAGACAGGTGAAAACAAATTAGGAAGGAAACAAGTTTATTTTTCAAAACGGAAAACTAAGAGAGCCAAATTATTATCAAACCACGTCTATGCTTTTCAATTTTTTTTCTATTTGTTTTTTTTTTTTTTTTTACCTAAAAAATTTAAAAGAAATCCAAGTCAATAAATCATATAAATCTTTTAAAATATATATATATATATAATTAAAAAAAAAAAAAAAAAGAGAAAGATTGATGTAATTGAAAGTAGAATAACATTCAACACAACTTCGTGTAAAGTAAGGTTTCATGACATTTGTGACAAAGTTGGAGAGGCATATAAGTATCTACGATTCTCATGTCAATAGATACTTTTTAATTCTCTGTTTTACACCTACTCCTCCACAATGTTGTGTGTGTCAATTTTTTTTTTTAAAAAAATTGAATCTTATCTTTACGCGTGTTTGATATATGGTATGTTATATTGAATAATCAGAATATAATCGGTGTATCATTCTAAAAGTTGAATAGAAGATTTAAATAGATACTGATAGAACTGACAAAGAAAACTACATAAAAGAAAAATACATAATTAAGAAATACTATAAATAATTTTAATTTAATAAAAATAAAAGAGTATATAAGATATTAATGTTATATTAAGTTAATTAGCGAATTACTCAAGGTTGATATTATATTTGGAAAATAATAATAAATACTAAAGTGATTTATTTGTTTAAATAAAAATACCAAATATTGTTGTTGCTAAAAGTAGATAGAGTTTTTACAGGTTTAGATAAGGTAGTCACAACTTGCCCAACATGAAACTTAAGCTTAAATAGTATACTTGACATTCATTATCTTTTATATATATATATATATATATATATATATATATATATATATATATATATAAAATGTGAACATTTTTAAGAATAAAATGTGAACATTTTTAAATTGTTTTAAAGTTAACATGAATCTAAACAATTTTTTTTTCAACATTCAATTCAAGTTAAATATTTAAGAAGCACATAATGCAATATTTAACTAAAATGTACTCCAAAGATTACCTCAATACACTAAATGCTCCATACACTAAATGCTCTTTGTAGGGATATGTCTATCATCCTTTCTTGCCCAACAATTTTTAACAATCAATATAAAGAATTGTAACCAAATAGTTATTCCCAATAATTTTTCTATGACCTATATTTCTTTGTCAATAATTGGAAATACAAAAATATCCTTAATGCTCATCCCAATTTTACTCTAAGAGTTGAAACATGAATGTCAAAATTTGCATATTGATTCAAATTTCCTTATTTTTCTTTACCATATAAGAATATACGCCATTCTTCCCTAAATAATAAGACAAATTTATGTTTCCATAATAATTCACTATTTAACTTTACAACTCTTGAGCAAAAATACATTTAAATGAAAAAAATAATTATCCTATATACCATCTTCGTATAGTAATAATGTTCTTCGTGAATCTATGTCATAACGGCGTCACATCAAAATCTATAATTAAGATCTAAAGATGGTTTTTTTTATGATTATCATATTTGAGGTTATGTTTTTTTTTTCCATCTTCTTTGACACACATACAATAGTGATTGTAGGATATATAATATAACAAATAAAATTATTGAATATTGCCACCAAAATATGACTATATATGTTTTTACTAACCATAAAACATATGTATATCGGAAATACATCTAATTAATGAAATAAAATTATGAAGGCAGCATTGTGTGAGCCTCCTTCAATAATTCCTTCATTAACAAGGAAAGGCCTATACGAGTTGCTATTTATGGAAAGGGAATTAAAGTTTGGTCAACGAAACGAATTTAAAAGGTCTTAAGAATTTGGACTCTTTTCAAAGGCACCAAGCCTATAATCAGCCAATTTGGTCTTATACGCCGCCGTTTTGTATTCCCACCAGGTGAATTCCTTGTACAAACTTTCTTCTCCCTCTCCTAAAAGCTGCGGCAATGGCGCAATCTTTTCACTCAACGGCGGCCCCCCAAAGTAAATCATCGAAACTCTCTCTCTGTTCGGATCCGCCACCACTTTATGTTTCACACTTTTGAATCTCCCGTTAGTCATCACCTGCAGCGCGTCGCCGACATTCACAAAGAAGGCTCCGTCGTCCGGCGGCACTGAGACCCACGCGCCGTCTCTGAGGCAGATTTGTAAGCCGGTTGAATTGTTTGATCTTAAAATTGATATGATTTGTGGGTCTGTGTGTTCACCGAATCCAATCATGTTTCGTCCGCCCAAAGCTTGCATTTCTGGACATGGTGGGTAGTGATTCACTCTGAAACAACAGTCTGCTTTCTCGTCGTTTAGAAGCTTGCTTATGGCGTTTCTTGGCTCCATTTTTAATCCTTCTGCTATTAATTCCACCACTTCACAGCTTAGATTCTTCACCGCCCTCACATATTCTGCCGCCGCACAGCTGCCACAACATCCGCACAGATTAAAAAAAAAAACAGAAAAATAAACAGAGTGCTTTATTTTACTCTGTTTTATCAAATATTATGAACTTATAAAGACATGGGGTACGAAAAAAACAGATTGCTCTGTTTTATCTTGCAACTTACAGGAAAGTAGGGGAGTTTTGGGAGAAAATGGGTAGAGGATTAGCGTTAAGGAGGAGATATTCAATCCAACCCTTGTCGCCATTAGAGCCGATGTTTTTACAGCCATAGCCTAAAGGGTGAGGGGGGCGAGCTTTATCTTTCTCAGACTCTGAAAGTTTGAAAAAACAGAGGGATTCATCTTCGAGTTTGGTCATCAGCTCGACGGGAACACAGTGGTTTACGAGCTTGAAGAAGCCGAATTCTTCGCAAGCTTTGACGATATGGGACTTGGCGTTGGGATCTGAGAGATCAATTTCAGGAATTTCGGCGAAGGAAGCGGTGGGTTTGCATGTTGATCGGAGAAGAGAATATTGTTTCAAATCCAATGCTGGCTGAGACAGAACAACCATGGCGGATTCTATGGATGTCTAAAAGATCGAATTGGAATTGGAGAGGATAGTGAAAGGAATTTTAAGGGGTTTTAATGGGAGAAGAATGAAGAACAAAACTTGGATGAAACCAGCGAAGAACACTTCGTTTGCTTGGTATTTATACCTTCGAGGGGGACTCTGTTTCTATCTTCTTTTCTTGAACTAACAATAATTTAGTCCTTTTTAACCAATCAGATATGAGAAATTCAAATCATATCTTTTACAATTATAGTTTGGAATTCATAAATCATAAGTACTAAATTAAAATATAATATTTTATTGGAGTGCTTTTATTTTTCCTATTTGTATTGTCACGTTTTAAAGAAATCTAAATTATGTGTGAAACATTATTTTCTCAATTTTTTTTTCTTTATTCAGCTATCAAGCTTCTTATATTCTTCTTTCTTTTTTAATTCAATAATATGTCTAGATGAAAATACTTAGTGCATCGTGGATTATATCTGTTGATGTGCAATCCAATCAATTGTCCAAATACAATTTATTATGTTATTGGAGATTTTTTTTTTTTTTTTTTTAAATTATGTCATTGGAGTTGTAAGTATAAATGATAGTAAAAAAAAGCTAACAATATAAGTTTTTTTTTAATAAGAACAATAGGAAGATTTAGTTATTAATATATTATTTACTTTAATGGTTGAAATTAATTTAATAGTTAATTCATATAGTATTGAAGGACAATTTTAGTCTATTTTTCTAATGTATGGGCCTATCATTTTTTTATAAATATGATTTCGTGATAAATTCATACACGATTTAATAAATAAGACATTAACTACTCTTTTAAAAGTTGATAATTTAATTATTACACTACAATTATTGAACTAAAAATATGTAATGGAATAAATATACATATTTTCTTTTTAACTTTTTAAGAATAATTAATCTTTAGGACGAGAGGATAATAGAAGTCCTCAAATTAATAAGTATGTGTGTATAGGGGGAGGAGTAATGTCAACAGACTTGTTATTGTTCTTCTTATCCCCTCTTTTTTCTCGTCTTTTTTTTTTTTTTTTTTTTTTCCTTTTTAGCTTCGTTGTTCTACTTTTATATAAGAAATTGTGAGGCATAATATGGATAAATAATTATATTTTTGTTAAGTAATATTATTTTCATCTTTATTAGATAATTTTTAAAATTGTTTTTAAATATAGAAAAATAAGAAAACTATTTACAAATATAAAAATATTTGACTGTCTATCAGCAATAGACTTCGATAAAGATTTATCGCTCCAGCAAAAGAAGTCTATCGTTGTCTATAGCTGATAGATAGTGAAATTTTTCTATATTTATAAATAGTTTGATATTTGTTCCGTTTATAGTAATTTTCTTAATTTTTATTGAATAATCATGAGATAAAAGTTTTATTTCATCTCATTAGTTTAAAGTTTCATAAATGCATGAAATAAAGAATATTTGAGAATAACATGTTTAATAATAAAATTGTTGAAAATAAAATATTATTGTGTTTAGTTGTATATATATATGTTTAGAAAAGTTGTACATGAAATTATTAAAATAATTTTATGGAAAAGAATTGTATTTGTATTAGCTAATAATTTTAGTGAAAATAGAAGTACAATTTTAAAACTAATTATTAATAATAAAAGAATTAATTTAACTGAATGGTTAATTATTCGTATTAACAATAATTGAAGGTGAAAAATTCAAACTATAGATCTCGTGATTATTAATAGACTCATATGTCAATTGAACTATGTACGTTTTGACATAACATATAATACGTTAACAATGAATATTAATAACAAATATTGATAAATGTTTTAAACTCATAATTTGTTCCTAAGGTAAGAAATTATTTTTAAAAGAGAGAGATATTGCAATTACTAAAAGAAAAAGGAAAGAAAAAAAAAAAAAAGGAAAACGCGTCATGTCATTTATATTATGAAGGAAATTCAAAAGGTCAATTCAGGGAGATTCTTTAATAATTTGAACTGCAATTAATTTCGAAAATTTTCAATTAAGGACATAAAAGTTGTGATTTTGCTGTCAATGTCCCATAAAAAGAAATTAAATGCTTTTACAGTTAATACTGACTTCTCCAAAGAAACTTATGCATTGGAAACTATGGTCTAAGTGATTTCAATATTAGATTTTATCAAACAAGACAAACCTCTTCTCTACATACAAACAATAATTTCTTTGTTACAATTCATGTTGAAAATTTCATATTATTCTCCTTCCCTGTTTTCATCTTCATGAAATTTTTTTCGTCAATTGAACTTAATATTTTACAAGAAACCAATCGATGAATTTTTGTTTTAAAAAAAAAAAAAAAAGATAAACTCAATAGGAGGTTCGTATATATGTCCTATGTATACCAAAATTTAGGCTTCTAAGAACTTACACAGTTACATGCTAATTCTCGTTAAATTACCGATTGGGCTAAAATAGGGCTTAAATTGATGGATTATGATAAATTTAATAATATTAACATTTTAACACTTTTCTTAATTTGTGGGTTTAAATGAAAATTAATATTAATTGAAGAGGAAATGCAGGACACACTACAAGAATTTTCGTCTCTACCTATGCAAGAAAACACCGGTAGATCCTTAGAATAACGTGGGCAAATCTTCTGCCGATATTTTTTTGCGTGGGTGGATAATGTGGGCAGAAGGCCGTGGGCAGAGCTTCTGCCCACGCATTTTGACATTGCGTCGGCAGAAATGCCCACGCAATCAAACATGTGGGTAGAAAAATCTTTCTGCCCACACAACTAACGTCGGCAGAAATCACTTTCAGCCTACGCCAGCACATATGTCGGTAGAAATTGGATCTCTGCCCACGCATTACGCGTTGGCATATATACTTTCTGCCCATGCTAAACTTCCGTTGGTAAAATTTGATTTCTGCCCACGCATGATTCGTGGGAAAAAAATAAGGATCTTAGTTGAAAAAATCTTTCTGTCCACGCATGATACGTCGGCCGATAGTGTTTTCTGCTAATATGCAGGTGAACGTGGACAAAAGTTTTATTTTTGTCCAGGCACAAAGCGTCGCCATAGCACTATAACTGCTAATACATTTTTTATTATATTATTATATGCATCAAGATCAATATTTAAAATAAAAATAATTTCAATTTTCTGTGATAAAATATAGTCAACATTGTAACAACAAATTTAAAAGATGTATATTCTACCATGATAATATGTTAAATTTTTGATTGAGCAAAAAATCTTAAGTTGGATTGTGTAAAATTTAATATTAATTAGGGCTTACAAACATTTCAATCAAACAAAAACTACATCAATCCAAAGTTTTCAAAATCAAATTATGTACACAATTCGACTATACAAGTTCGTATTTGTTCAAACTCGTGATTTATTATTTATTATTTTTTTAAGACGAAAAAAAGGGCCGGTGGAGGACAAGCCAAACGGCAAAATAAGTGAATTTGTAAAATAATATTATTAACAAAGAAGCTTTGAATCCAACGGCAGTCAACATTGGTTTATTGGAGTGCAGCTAGCAAAAACTAAGTTAGGTCATTATATTGGCTTGGGAGACAATTTAGTGAAAATCAATGTCCATTCTTGGGTTCTTTTCATGACTTCAAAGATTAAATATCAGAAAAACTACGTTATAAATTAAATATATTAAATCGCTAAAATGAACATAGTTCAATTGTAATAGTGCTTATCTTATCACTCTCGGAGTAAAAAATAAATAAATTGCAGAACAATTATATTCTAGCTTCCCATTCATACTCATCGATATTGAACCATTCATCCTTCTACTACCATAGACAAAAAAATTACAATAATCCAATGAATTCAATTAGTATTAACAAAAAAAAAAGTTTTAGTATATACATTATTACAAAATAATTATCATTTTGGCATCTTTAACATCCTCTTCGGGCTTGAAAGATGTCTTTCCATCTTCTATTTTTTTCTTTATTTTTTAAGGCAGGTGATGTGGTTTTTGGTTGTTTGGTGGTCTGTGTTTGATTTCTTAATGAATTTTTACTAAAAAAAAAAAGAATAAAAATTAAAGTATTGATATTAGGTATTTCATTTTTTTTTTTTAAAGAATACCTTTCTCAGCCTTTTGGCTAAGATCAAGTGTAATATTTAAGATCCTAATTAAGAAATAATTTGCTTTAAATCTTAGGTGTGTTTGTTTTAACTTTTTAATTATTTAATTTTGAAAAATAAGTTATTTTGGAAAAAATTAAAATGTTTAACAACTACTCAAAATAATTTTTGAAATGTGTATTTTTAATAGTTTTTTTAATTAAAAAAATTCAAATAAAAAGAATTTCTTTGAATTTTTTTTTTCTCTAGTCAATCCAAACAAGCCTTTGTATAGTTTCGTTATCTTTAAGTTAAGTATTATTTTGGTCTCTTACACTATGAAATTTGTTCAATTTTAGTCTCTGTATTTCAAATTGTCCAATTTTAGTCTATATACTTTAAACAAATCTTTAATATAGTCCTCACAACTAGTTAATTGTTTTCTTTTATTTTCTTCTCTTCTTTTTTTTGATACATTGTTAGATGGTTGATTCTTCAAAAAAAAAAAAAAAAAAAAAAACTTTTTTTTATCTATTAACAATTTTACTATAAATTTTGAAAACATATCTACATATTATATTTACTTAATTACATGAAAATTATTGTTACTATTTAACTAATTTCAGTAAAAAATAATAATTTAATTTTGAAAGACTAAATTTAAGATTTATTAAAAGTATAAATACTAAAATTAGACAATTAAAAATATAGATACTAAAATTGAACAAATTTAAATTATAGGGACTAAAATGATATTTTAACCGAAATTAAAAAAATGTCACAACTTTAAATAGGTGACTTTCTTTCTCTCTTTTCCTTTTCTTTCTTCTTCTTCTTTAAAGAGAAATGACTTTTCTCTTATTGTATTTTACATCACAATCCAATTCAAGTATTGATTTTGATTGTGCTATTTTTTAGAATTTCAAACTTTTTACTCCTTTTAAAAACAAATGCATCTTTCGCAAAAATGCGTTGGCTTCAAGGTATCTATTTTTAAGAAATAGCTAAAACCATTGGGTTATTTTCATATATTTAATTAAATAAATGAAAAATTATTATAAATAGAAAAAATTATAAATATAGAAAAATTTTATGGTAGATAGCTAAATTTTTTCTATATTTATAAATAGTTTGACTCATTTTTCTATATTTAAAAATAATCCTGAATTTAACCAAAATGATTTATTATTCTGTTTTTCAGTTAATTAAACATTTTCGAGATTTCAAGAATTTGAAACCGTAAATTAAAGCATATAGTAATTTGCAAAACATTCGAATATAGAAATACAATTGGCAAATATTTTATTATTTTATTATTTTTATTTTTTTTGGAAGATGAAAATATCCCTATTTAAAGTTACCTAGAAAATCATATATTCCCGCCTAAGAGCATCAAAGCTTAGTAATTATAACGACAGCATTGATGATGGTCCAATACGGATCAAGCAAAGCCTATCTTTGATTATTAACAAATATTAATTTACAACTCCCACGTGAAAAAAGAATCGAGCAACATATTATTCCAAAAATATTATTAACCATCCATTCACTTGTAATTTCCAATCCTTTTTAATGAAACTTCTTTTATTTAAAAAATAAACATATTATTTCAAAAAAGAAAAAGCAACATAAACTAAGAACATTCTATTCGTTGCAAAATAGCCAAAGCGAGGATAGCTCATTCGGATGTATTAGCAATAAGAATTATGCAGTTTGAATCCCCTTATAAATAAATAAATAATTTAGTATTTACTCTTGACTTACCGATTATATGTTGGAATCTTTATTAAACTAAAAAAGAGTATTATATTAATAATAAAGAAAAACATTACATTATAAATTAAATATTATAAACTATTAATATTTGATAATTCCAAAATTTAAATGATGCTCAAGTTATTGTCAATATTTTTCTTAAGTACAACAATTAGGGGATTAGGGATTGGATCTCGTTCTCGAGGAAGAAAGTGCATGTCAATTATTATTGAATTAAGTTCACTTTAACTAATATCAAAATGTTACAAATGGGAGAATGTGTGTTGTTGTGTCTTTTAAAATTTTAATTTTTACTATGGTTTAAGTTCAACATTAAATTATTCTCCATTGGGCAAAGAATGACCAAAAGAGAACAAATTATTTGGATTGGATATAAATTGGGAATATGAAAAGAAAGAAAGAATGGGTAATTGCAATCTAAATTTCAGAATAAAAATCCTAGAGATGCGAACTTGCTAAACTTCAGAAAAATACCCAATTTTGATATTTTAGCAATTTTCTTTATACTTAATCACATAAGATAATTATGTAATATGTCCAACATGCATATTCATCTTCTAGACATACTACTTTTTTATTTTTTTAAAAAAAATCATTAATTGTGACAAGACATTTATTCAAAATTGTGTTGACGAAATTTGTTTTAAAAAAGTTATACATAAGAAATGATGATAATATCGTTGATTTTAGAATAACGTTTTGAGAGACGCGTGATTCGAAAAGTATTATTTGATGATAAGACTTACAACGCTTATATTTATTTAGAAAAAATAAAATAAAATTAGAATTTGGGTTAGATTTTTAAAAAAAAAAATGAAGAAAATTGAAAGGAAAAAAAAATAGAGTGGAATACCCACTGTCGCGATGGGAAAAAAAGCATGATTGAAGAGAAATAAAGTAATATCAAATAATAGGGCTTAATATAATTTATTTCATTGGGCACAAATGGTACTATAATAATTCAATAATTCTCACATTATCCATATATCCATCAATCTACATTTCTTTTAAAGCTTTGTACTACACAAATTTTCTAAAACAAAAAAAAAAATTAAAAATAAAGCACCCACTCCACTTGTAAGAAAGTGGGATTTGCTTAGGCTTTGAACTTTGCCCTAATGAAAGATGAGATTCTTCATTTTGTGTGAATAGAATCTCAAAAATATATATATATATATATATATATTAAACACTTCTTGATAACAATAAAATATTACATTAAAATTTTCTCTAGTGAATTTAATTGAAAATTTCAAAAGAGAAAAAAAAAACTAATGAAAACTTAGTTCGTTTTTAAATTTGAAATTTAAGAGTAGAAAAAGAAAAGAATCAAATTGATTTTTTTTGAATGATTAGTATAAATCAACATTTGACTTAATTCTTATCTAACGAGTTACATCAAACTAGCCGATCAAATCATTTGTTTTATTTAATTAGACGTGCAACTCTCTTAAAAAAAATTTGACTTGCACCTACCTCTGCATGTCACACTCATTTGTTGTAGTACATGATTATTATCATTGACGTGTAAAGTGTCTTTTTAATGGTGTGTTGACGTTATTAGGCTAAGAAAACTTGCACGTGTGGAAAATTGAAAATTTTATATCAAATAATTAGCATGAGTATAACAAAAACACAAAAAAAATCTAATACTCTTCTAGTGCCTGTGCCTATTACACTAAATGATGTTGATGTGACATCAATAATGTATAAAAATTAATAATATACATATTCTTATAATTCATGTATGTTTTGTGTATGAAATTTAGAGTATATTTTAAGTTTTTAAATTCACTCAATCAAATGTAAGTATTATTTGGCATATTTGTTTTTATTTAACATTTTTTTTAATAGTTTGAATGTATATATACATAACAAAGTGTAAAGAGTAGTGTTTATATTAATGGCTTACAGGTTGGCAAAGGGCAAGCTTAAGGGAAATGCTAACTAATTTTGAATATTGATGAAAGCGAAATTAGGTTATCTTCAACTTCATCACTTACCGTCAATCATCCCATTCTCAAAATTTCGATGATGCCGATGCCTCCCTTTTTCCACCAATATCTCTAACTTATATTCAAACCATTCCTTTCATACACTTCATTTTTAGGTTAAATTATCGTTTTAGTTTTTCACTCAATTGCATAAATTTATTAGAAGAATATTGCTATGTGAATAACAAGAAATTACGCAAAAAGCAAAATAAACATTGGAAAATTTTTAAAAAGAAAAACTATTTACACAAAACAACCAAATTTTTATATATTTATAATAGACGTTAATATCAAGGTCTATCAGTGATAGAAATGGTAGAAATTTATCACTATAGATGCTGATAGAAGTCTATCTATGTCTATCAGTATTTTTTTTTTTTGTTATTTTCTGTAAATAATTTGACATTTTTCTATCTATGAAAACTTCTCATAAACTTTTAAAAATAATTTAGAAAAAATGA
The DNA here is from genome assembly GCA_002890555.2 of Lagenaria siceraria. Taxonomy (NCBI): domain Eukaryota; kingdom Viridiplantae; phylum Streptophyta; class Magnoliopsida; order Cucurbitales; family Cucurbitaceae; genus Lagenaria; species Lagenaria siceraria. The sequence goes on from CM016485.1 coordinate 1,464,997, forward strand.
GTCGATTTTATATATATTGAGCGCGTGCCTCTTGGAGACACATTTTGGTAGTCTACAATACAAAAATAATTGAAATTTTGTTGATAACATAATTATTTATATATATATTGATACTCTAATAACAAAGAAATCATCGTTGGGCACTTTGGTAGTACGTGATTTGCTTTTTTTTTATGGACTTAAGTTGTTTTTGTGAAATTATTTTATTTTAAATGGCAAAACTACTAAAAAAATATTTATAAATATAGCAAAATGTCACAGTCTATTAATGATAGACAGATAGATGTTACATCCACTAATAGACTATGATATTTTACTATATTTATAAATATTTTGATTCATTTTATTGTATTTAAAAACAACTCTTATTTTTTTTTAGTTATTGTATCCATTTAACATTTTTTTAAAATTTCTTTCAAATAAAGCAATAGCGTTTTTCTAAATTATTATACATATGGACATTTTTTTTACTATACTCTTATAATTTTTTTTAATAAGTATTAATACTTTAAATACATAGTCCGCGTTCGCGCAAACCACAACGCTAAAATTCCAATTACTTTGTCTTTTTTTTTTCTTTTCAAAATGACTTGTTTTACCTAATTTTTTTATTTAAAATTAAATAGAACTATTTTACTAAAAAAAAACCGCCCAATTAGGGGCCAATAATTTTGCTGTTTCAATTTGATTTTTATAATTTAGTTCGATCTCTGAAAAGTGTCCACAAATTTACAAAATATTGACAATTTTCTTGCCCAACACATTTTCTTTGAACATATGTGCATATGTTGCACGACAATGACGTTCAATTTTTTGTGGTACTAGAGATTTTGGAAGATCTATTTAAACTATAAAACTCGAACTAAACTTTTAAATTTTTTTTTTAAAAAACAAGCTTTTAAAATTATGATCACGTAAATGAAACGAAGCACACATCATATAAAGTAAAATGACAATTTAAATACTTTGAAAGATGGTATCAATTTAAACTTCAAATTAATAATGGTATCAATTAAAACTTTAGACTTTCATAAGTATATTAATTTAAAACTTATACTTTCATTAGTGTATCCAAATCGTATCAATTAATAAGTGAATCAATTTAAACCCTCCGTATTTTTTTATACACTTATAAAAGTTTAAGATTTAAATCAATACAATTATTAGTTTTGGGTTTAAATTAACACATTTATAAAAATTCAGGATTTAAATTGATGTAATTATTAGTTTATGATTTAAAGTAATACAACTCCTAAAGTTTAGAGATATAAATTAATATTTGCTATTTAATTTATTATTATTTTTTAAATTAAATGTTTAAAGAAATATTTAGCTTGCGAGTTAGGGTCGTACAGTTTGTTTTACAATTTTGATAATGAGTCTCTGTTTGCTAGTCGGTGAAAACGACACTTCTTCTCTGTAAAAGATGAAAAATATGCTTAGGCCTTATTTTTGCTTTCATAACTATTTTATTTTTTTTAAACCTTAAAATTTATACTTATTTTCTTACAACTAATTTATAATTTTTTCATCTTTTTTAACTAAACATTTAAAATTTTTTTATTAAACTTTTGTTTGATTTTTAAAAACACTCTTAAAATATAGATAACAAAACAAAGAAATCAATAGATGTAAGTAGTTTTTATAAACTTAATTTTCTAAAAATCAAAAAATAAAAAGTCAAATGATTATCAAACAAGCTTAAATAATTTGATTACATTTTTTATTTACATTATTATGTTATCAATGCAATGCTATATGCATATACAGTTTTTTTTTTTTTTAAAAAAAAAAAGAAACCAAATTTACCGTCCCAACACAAATGTATGTATTTTCATTCGAAGTTAATTTGCTAAACGTATAATTTTTATATGATCTAAAGTGCGTATTAGGAGATACACCATGAGATTTTGGACGTGTTTAGCATACCTTTTGGTTGATGCCCCAATTTTTCAGCTTAATTAGAGAGATAAGGATGGTTTTACAAAAAAAATTTGGAAGGGTTCGCATTAAAATTATTTAGGTAAATAGGTTTTTTTTTCAAAATATATATATATATCTTTCAGAGGACAGCAGTTGGAGAGTGCTACACCTGCTGCCATTTTTTCTTTTTCTATTTTTTTCTTTCTTTTCTTTTTTTAACTTTACAAAACCATTTCTTTTAATTTTTTTTTAAGGAGCGATCTTCGATGTTGCAGTTTGCTTTTCATTCTTTTTTAGGAAAATTAAAATTAAATTTAAAAAATATTATATATTTAAACATCTTATTTATAAAATAATAAACTATTATATATAAACAAAGATAATATCACTATTTTTATTTTACTAAATTTGTGATAGTCATATGATATAGTATAATAAATTTATTACATGGCCAAGTAAAATTCTAAAGAATGTAAAAAATTATATATATTTTTTATTTTTTTATAATATAATATTACTAATCCTTTTAAGTAAAATTAGAGGATAATTATATTTTATTTTAAATATTGAGACTATGTTGTTCGTTTAAGTAGTCGCTGGAGGTGGTCTTCTCTGCAATTTGTGGTTGGAGTTAGTTGGTAAGGCCATCATTAAAGTTGGCTGCTAGAAGTGGCGTAGAGGTGATATTCACCAAAATTTTGGTATAGGTGGTCATCGCTGGAGTTTTTGTCAAAATTTATCACCAAAGTTGTTCGCATGAAAGTGGTCACTGGATATGTCACCAAAGTGAAGAAGTGATAGTTGCACGGTAGGGTGGAGTTGATGGAAATATTTGAGAGAGATAGAATTCAGCGTGGGGTGAATTGGACTCAGTTGATTAAAATAATCAACCCAACTCCATTAACATTTTAAGATAGTGGGCTAAACATTGGGTTGATAATTTTTACCAATCCAACTCAACTAATATTGGTGAGTCAAACACCCCTTAAAGATTTTATATAATAATATTTTATTTTACAAATAATTTAAATAATTAATATTTTTTAATTTTATTTATTTAAGAATATGATAACAAAAACTCCAATTTAATACAGTGAAATAAAGATTAAATTGCAAAAGTTAGAATCTATTCCTATAATTAGATTAGGGTTGTTTTCAAATATAAAAAAATGAGCCAAACTATTTAAAAAAATTTATATTTGTAAATAATTTGATATATAATAATTTTTCGTTAGATTATGATGATTTTATCAAACTATAGAAACTATTCATGAAGAACTAAATTCTAACTTTTAAAATTATAGGGACTAAATTTTAATTTTCTCCAAATTATAAAAACTAAATTTGCAATTTAACCTAAAAAAATAGTGATATTAGTTTTTTATATAATAGTTCATTATTTTACAAATAAAATATTTAAATAGGCAAAAAGAACATGGAAAAAAAACCCACTATATGATATAATAAAACAATAAAAAAGTCATATTATATTTCATTAAAAAAAATAAAAGAAATGGTTTTGTAAAATAAAATAAAATAAAATAAAAAAATTGGGAGCAATTGTAATTTAGAAATGGAGTGGATCACACTATGTCCCACCTCATGTAGAGTGCCTAGGTTGAAAAAAAGGCATTCCAATCTTCCACTAAAGGACAAAAAGAAAACCTATTCACCTAAATAATTTCAATACCACCCCTTTTTCTGAAATTTGTTGAGAAACACCCCTATGTGTCAAATTAACCCTAATTTTTCACATGTGAGCCTATCTAATTTACACGATTTCAACAAATTTTTGTGAGAAGAATGCTTATCAAATCATTGAATTGCACACGATGTTGTACTTATCACACTGTAATGCCGAAATTAGATTAAAGTTTGTGATAACTTAACAAGAATTGTATAGAGTTAGATAACATACTTTGTTTGGAGTTGTTTTAGATGCTGGAACATAATTAAGATTACTGGAAATCAGGAAAGTACTAGAATACGTGAAGTATCGAGAGCAACACGAAAATGAGATTATAAAACGTGAAAATTGTAGAAAAGAGAGTTTAGTTAAAAACTATTGAAACGAAATGAGTTTAATATAAATTGAGCTCAAAACGCTTGTGCCTTCGCTTTCAATTTATATGAGATTGTCTTAGGATTCCTGAGTCGATCACTACTCTGCCAGGGTGGTTTAACGAAGGATCGCCCTCGTGGGCATGTTCCAAGGCTTCTGGGCCACTTGGGCCTTGCTGGCTTGCTTGATTGGGCCCAAGGCCTGGTTCTGCTTAGCCCATCTTCCACAATGTCTCTTGGCCTGATTGGGCCCAAGGCCTTGTTCTTGGCTTTATTCTACCCATAACACTTCTAATAAATTAAAAAAAAATACATTTTAATATCTTACATTAGAGAATTTTAAATGAAAATAAAAAATTTTTTTAGTTGCATTGAATTCAAAAGTGATTCTATTAATTACAAATATCTATTATCCATTCCTTCAAAGTCATTTTTTCGACAATTCATCTCTAAAGTGTTACTTTAAAAAGAGTTTTTAAATCAATCATAAAAATAAAATAAAAAACCACTTTAAATTATTAATTTTTACAAACGAGTGATGTTAATTAAAACGTTTTTTTTTTCTTTTAAAAAAACTGTCTTAGGCACATTAATTTTCTCTTTTGAAAGACTCAAACACACTAGATGAGAATATGAAAATGAATATTTTTATTCATGAAAAATCATTTTCCTCACCAAAAATTCTTTTCTTGTAAATGGAAAAAAATATTCTAAATCTGCTTTGGCACTCTCCTTTAGAATGAAAGAACAAGTATGCCCGCCAACTTTAATTTTGTACTTTTAATGACCTATGGGTTGCAAGGAATTCCCACATCTTCATTTATAAGTTCCAGGATATTGACACTTTTATTTCATACGTTACTTTCTACAGCTTCTTTTTGTGTAAATTGTCTTAACCAGGTGTAATTATGGTAATTTTCGGCAAATTGCAAAAACCACCCTTGACGAGTAATAGTAGTTGCAATTACACCCTCAAACTTTCAATTGTAATAATTGGACTCTCAAACTTCTAAGAGTATTAAAATTGGACTCTCAAAGTTGCAATAGTTGTACAAATTGGACCCTCAAATGATAAAAATTGAACCCTCAAATTTATATAATTGTTACAATTTCTACAATTATATAAGTTTAAGAATCACTTATATATAAGTTTGAGGGCTTAATTTTTACAATTAAAAGTTTGAGGGTATAATCGCAATTATCACCATACTTTAGGGGTAGTTTTTGTAATTTGTCCAATTTTTTTTTTTTATAGGAATTCACTCTAAAAATAACCATATTTCTAAACTACAAAGGTTTAATGTTTTAGACATTTCTTCTAGGAATAAATACATTATACATCTTCACATTAAAAAAAAAAAAAAAAAAAAAAACCACCTTAAACTTCGCGTGATGGCAAGCTTAATTCTCATAAGCCAAAATGAACTTAACTTAATGGTAATTAACATGACCTTCATCTATGGAGGTAGAAGGTTCAATCCCCATCTTGCAATTGTTGTACTAAAAAAAAAAGTTAAATCCGCAGAATTAAGGACAATTATATGGACATAATGTGTTAATAGAATTGGAAAATCAAAGAGATGGATGACATATTAAGGTTCTTGAACCTTTTTTTTTTCTTTCTTGTTGGCAATCTCATGTTTTTGCATCCATCTTTATACCGTCCTTCTCACTAATGAAAAAAATTTCAAGTAGGAGATTTTTTTTAATGGATTATTTTATTTTATTTTTTGACTATGTAAATAAATGGGCCACACCTAATCATTCTCCTATTTTATATCTCAAAATGTGGCTTCATACTTCACTGCAATTAATCAATATTTCAATGGAAAGTAGGAAACTTGATATCAAACAGAGAGTAGATCATGATAAAATTGTCCCGACATTCTAGCTTCCTAACCCACCATGCAGTATTACTAGACTCGATAAAAAATAATAATAATAAATAAATAAATAAATAAAATCCATGAAGGATAGAAGCAAAGAATGATTCTTTCCTCTACAAGAGTTTCATTCTTTCTAGATACAAATTATATTTAAAAATTATAGCTGTTCGCCCTCTTTCAGCATCATGGTCTCAACATCTCTGTTCTTGGAACATCCGTTGAAGTTTTGATTACTGTTGACACAATCCAGAATGTCACATTCCTCATTAGACTTTGCAAGGGACTTTTTTCTGATAATGAGAAACTTCCTCAGGAATTTTAAAATCCAAACCAAATATGGAACAGGGACCGCAGCGTCGAGTGTCATCATCTCGGGCATTGGTCTTGTGTTGCTTTATGTCTTTAGTCTGAAGAAAAAGGAGAAATTTGACCAGCGTGTTCTTACAAGGTCAATGTCCATGGGAGCTCTACATGGTGGCAAACTAGCCATGAAAAGATTGCTTCAATACCACAAAATGAGAGCAACCCCAAAAAACAAAGATAGATATCTGGAGAAGTTAAAGAAAATGATCAACACAGACCGTCCTAATTTCATGAAGCTCCAGGTTAAGCATTTAACTCTTACATCATGTTTGAGAGTGAATTCTGAAATGATTGAAATCACTTTTTGTCAGGTCCAAAATTATTTTTGATCATGTCTTTTAATCATGATTAAAAGTATTTTTTGAAAAATAATTTTGAACGTGACAAAAGTGATTTTGTTGGAAAAACATTACAGATTATTGCTGATCAATCAATTCATTCATGTATCAAATCAGTTGTGTGAAGGCTTATTTGATTTCCTTGATGTGCAACAGAGCATTGTTGCAAAGCTGGAAATGAGAGGACAAGAAGATAAAGCTATTGAAATATTAAAAAGAGCAGCAAAAGAAGCTCAGAAGAATTCACTTCCACACCAAGAATATGAATATCAGATGCTCCTCGTGGAAGCACTCATTTACAAGGTGTTTCTCATTACAAACTCGTTAACTATTTGTTGAAATTTTATGTGTTTGTATGCATAAATCATAGGCCAAAATGCAGGGCTACTTGCAGAAGAATGAACAGGTTTCTCAAAGAAATATAACAATTGTCTGCAAATATGAAGCACATATATGAGCATATACATGAAACTAGTTAAACATATAATATGATGTTAATTATACATGGTATGTAATGACAAGAGGATGCTGAAAATATATACCTGTAGATAAATTTTCAAAGCATACTCTTCAAGTTTGACATGGAACAAAAATTGTGAATCAATCAAGCCTCCTACTTTCTTTTTTGATGCATTTCTAGGGAAATATTAGGGAGGCGGAAATGGTTCCATGCTTGAATAATGAGGACACATCGGATGTTCGACGCTCATTATATAAGGTATATTATTTCTCATAAATTTCTTGTAGCGAAAAGGCCAAAACTATACAAATAACCTTATATTAAGTAATAAATTGATCGGGTTTATCAAAGGAAGGTCAATTGACCAGCTAGAAAGTAGATGGGTTGCCATTTTTTTGTTGAGTTCATACAGTCCACCATAATTTGGCTCAAACCCAATGATGACTTGTTGCAATTAAAAGCTTCCCCTTTAATAGTAGTTTTAAAACATTTATGAAAGATCAAAGATAATATTGCAAAGAATATGAGCACTTTTGAAACAAAAGACGAAATTGAGAAGCATTTTTTATAATTTAACCAAACTCCAAATCCTATTGCAAGGATTAGTATCTATAAATCATGCTCTTTCATTCACCCTAATAGCTTAAAGACCTTATATTTCAACAACAAACAAGTTGATGGCAAGTTCAAAAGCAAATGCATTCAGACTTTTCTCAGTGGCATTTATTCAAACATTTTGCAGGCTATAATTCAACTGTTGCTGAATAACACCCAGAAAGCAAGAGAAGAATGGGAAGAGTTTAGGAATATGAGAAACCAATTCCTCTTACCACCTGACGTTAAAGACTCTCACTTTTACACTCTCCTGGCCGAATTCGAGCAGTTTAAACTAGTCGTCGACCTGCTCAAAAAAGACATTCATGAGAAGCAGAAAGCAAAATAGTGGGGGAAAAAAGAAAAAGAATTATAACTATTTTCTTTCTTGGAAATACATTTTACAGCAATTATGTATGCTATGGGTAGAAATGTGAATAATTGAGGAAATTCCAAATAACAAAAATAAAATGGAGGGGAAATTTGAATACCCCCATTCTTCTCGTCGGACCTGATGGTAAAACCAGTCTTAATCCTATGCACCCTTTTCCTTTTACACAATATATATATTTAAAAAAAAAAAAAAAAAAAAAAATTCTCACGTGATAATTTTTTATCGAGTCCTAGTGAACTGTACCTAAATTTTTAGTAATAATTTAATAGAATAGTATATATATTGTAGGCTAAATATATGTATTGTTTCTTTCAAATATTAGTGTTTTTTCAGTGTGGTCTTTATTGTTTGAAGTTAAAATTAATTATGGATGCCAATGTTAACTTCGACTAATAATAACTTGTATCACAAAATGTTTAGTCTATTAATAGAAATTTGGAGGAGAAAAAAGATTATTTGAACGAGGAAAAATTGAAGTTTCTACCGATTAGAAAATTTTCTTTCTCAAAATTTATGTCAATTTACAACATAAATTTAATATTGTGTATAATTTTTTTAAACGAAAATTTTCAATATTTTGTGTGTGTTTTTTTTTAAAGAAATTTAGTTTCCTGGTAGTAAATACATGTTAAAATGATGTTGTGGAAGATCATTTTTATAGTTTCATTCTATTATTTTATTTTTTATATTATTTATAAGGATTCCTAACCAGATGTTTGGGGTAAGGAGTGAAATAGTAGAAAATAAATAGTTATGAAGTATAGAAAATTGTGAGCTCCGGAGCATACAATGTAAAGTTAAGTGTTTTATATTTACAAAATACTCACATTATTTCTTATTATTCCTTTTATACTTTATTTACAAAATACTCACATTATTTCTTATTATTCCTTTTATACTTTATTTATGATATGTTGGAATTTTTCTTCTCCAAAAACAAAATTAAAGAAAAAAATCTACATTGTTTTGAAAAATAAATATTAGGTTAAAATATCAAGTTGATTCCTATACTTTGGAATTTGTTTATTCTTAACTCTATACGTTAAAATGTCCATTTTCAGCCCCTAAATTTTCAGTAAATTTTAAATTTAGTGCTTCAAAATTAATATTTATTGAAATGATTAAATAATTATAATAATTTTCCTTCAAAAAAAATAATATAGAGACCAAAATGATAAATGTTAATACAATTTAAAAAGTCAATTTAGCTTTCCCAGTACTGCATTGAATAATTTTTAAATTTTACTATTTATTACTTTTTATAAATATGAATGCTAACTAGCTGATTAAATTTAAAAATATTAAAGGGAGAATGGAATCCAAATATCAATATGTAATTGTGTAATAAAACGTTATATTAGAAACATTTATTTCCTAAACTTTCAAAATTATAAATTTAATCGTGAAACTTTCAAATTATTTAAATTTTACAACCCTACTCAATAATAAATTGAAAATTGAACATAAAAATTAATTTTATATCCAACCAACCAATTTATATTTTTAAAATTTTAAAATTTTCAAAACTTATTTAATGAATACATATTATATTAAGATAATAAATTTTAGGATAATTATTTTAAATTGCAAAATAATATTTTGAAGTTTGTTCAATTTTATAATATATGTTAAAATATCATTTTGATTTTTATATTTTAAAATTTGTTCAATTTTAGTCTATTTACTTTCAGTTGTCTAATTTTAGTTTCTATACTTTGAATAAATCTTAAATTTAGTTTACAATTTTAATTTATCGTTGATTTTTTCTACAAATTTTTTTGTTATCTATAGTATTTTTACTATAAATTTTGGTAACATATCTACATATTTTATTTTATTGTATGAAAATTATTATTATTATTATTTAATCAATTTCGGTAAAAATTAATTTTGAGAGACTAAATTTAAGGTTTATTAAAAGTAAGGGAACTAAAGTTGGACCATTAAAAGTATATGGACTAAAACTTAAACCAAATTTATAGTATGGGTCAAAATGATATGTTAAGATTATATATATATTTTGCGTAATTTAATCTAAAAAGTGAAAAACAGAAAACGGTTATAGTTTTTTGTCGCACTGAAAAGAAGGTGGGAGTGAAGTGAGGCAATAAGGACGAAATAAAAGGGAAATTTATATGAGGGAAAAAGAAAGAAAATTGATGTGAAAAATCGAAATCCAGAGGCTATGGGGAAGCCAGGTTGGTCTACTCCTCTGCTTTTCCAATCAAAACTCCTCTGTTTCTCTCTGTTTTACCTTTTCTCCTCCATCTTCCTCGCTCTCTACACTTCTTTCTCTTCCTCCAAATGCCTCTTCCGTTCCTCTCCCTTCGATCCCATTCAGTTTCCTCTCTTCTTCTATCCCTCCTCCTATGGCGAACACAAGTACGCCATTCCCACTCTCCGTTCCTCTTGCTCATCCCCTGTTTTCTTCTCAGGTACTCTTTTACTTTTTCCATTTTTATTCCCTTTTTTCTTCTATAATTTCTTTTCCCTCTCTGTTTCAGATTATTGGATGGTTTTCGATGAGATCCATAAAATGCAGTCGAATTCATCTTCGCCATCCTCCAATTTGAGATACCTCCTCGCTAATTCCGATTCTTTCGGCGGCAATTTCACTGCCGATAGGAGATTTTCTTTCTTCGATTATCGAGATTATGATACCAGTATCGTACCGGTTCCTTGTGGATTTCTCAAGAAATTTCCCGTCAGTGATTCTGGTATTACGAATTTCGGATGCGATATTTTGATGTTCGTGTGTTTTCTTATTCGTTTTTAACCGATTTTCTTTTCTTCAGATCGGATTGCTATGGAGAGTTGTAACGGCGTGGTTGTTGTTTCGGCGATTTTCAACGATCACGATAAAATTCGGCAACCGAGAGGCCTTGGATCGAAAACTTTGAATAGCGTATGTTTTTTCATGTTTGTTGATGAAACTACAGTGAAAGGATTGGAAAGTCACAAGATAATTTCTAGAAAAAACTCATCGCCGGATATAATTGGGGTTTGGAGAATCGTGAGAGTTTCTAGCAAGAATCTATACGAAACTCCGGCCATGAATGGCGTAATACCTAAATATTTAGTTCACAGACTATTTCCAAATTCTAAATTCAGTATATGGGTGGATGCAAAGCTTCAGTTAATGGTGGATCCATTGTTGTTGATCCATTCATTGATAATTACTGAGAATGCAGATATGGCTATTTCTAAACATCCTTACTATATTCACACCATGGAAGAGGCTATGGCAACTGCCAGATGGAAGAAATGGTGGGATGTTGATTCTTTGAAGAAGCAAATGGAAACTTACTGTGAAAATGGCTTGAAACCATGGAGTTCCCATAAGCTTCCCTATACCACAGGTAATTATATTTCTCATTTTTAACTTCTAGGTTACATTAGCTCGACTTCTAGGTTACATTAGCTCATTTTTAACTTCTAGGTTACATTAGCTCAATTCTAGGTTAATATAGGTAGAGTTTCTATCTAATAGATAATACAATCTTGGGTAGATTAAATTATGCTCATTTTACTTCTACAAATATTATCTAAATTGAAATTTAGAAGTCAAACTTATAATAGTATATCAATAAATTGATTACAAAAAACCATAGTTCTCTAGCCGCACACCTCTTAAATCCAAATGACCTAAATTTATGAAACTTACTTTATATCACTTGAGAGTAAGTAGTTGATGGATTTTTTTTTTAATTATTACTATTTAAATTTATTTAGAAACTGAGTAGTTTTTCTTTTCCCTCTTTTACCCCAAGAATATTTTTTAGGGAAATTACTATAAAAGAAAAAAAAATATCAAATTATTTACCAATATAGAAAAATTTCACCAATATAACTCAAGCCATACTAGTTTGGCTAATTTTTCTATATTTGATAAATAAAATTTTTTCTATATTTGTAAATAATTTAGCTCATTTTTTCGATATTTGAAAACAACCCTAATTTTTATTTATCAAGCATATTATATGTATTTGAAGCAAAGGAAAAATACTTTTAAAAAAATTATCACAAAAATTATCTAATTAATATTTTGTTTTTGTTTTTTTTTTTTTTTGTGGAAAGTTTGTCTTTGTTTCAAAATACTTCATAAATGCCTTTAATAAATTAGTCCCTTTGGAAGTTTAAAGAGGTTAGGTTATACTAACAAAAGTAAAGTTTTGATTTTATTTTTCTTTACTTTTTGTAAATCACATATTCAAATATAGCACTTGATAGTTTAATTTTAAGTCGACCAAAATTTGTTTTTTTTATGCAAACCTGGATTTATTTTTCTTTTATCCCGCTAGAGCTGGCAATGAACCTAAAAAAGGCATAGAAAGATTCCAACTTAAACTCTCTTTCGTAAATTTGTCCGCTTACAATTTGTTGTGAAATGAATGGGATTAATTAGGTCAAAAGCCTCTATAATATTATTTCAATGCCAATACTTTTGGCTTTGCCTTTGCCTTTTGTATCTTTGTAATTAAGCCTTGGGAGTTACGTCTCATGCATATCATGCCCTTTCTCACGGCTTTCTTGCTTGCAATCCAATCTTTTTTTAAAACCAAATCATGTTTATCAAAATCATAAGTGTAATCTGTAATTCCAAACTCCTAAAGCAAGAAAAATGGGTACATAGCAAATAAGACTTACGGTTTTTTTCTTTCAGTGTGTAACAGCATTAGGGTAACTTTTAATTGTAAAATACGTTCATAAATTTTAAGAAGTTTTATTAGGGTAAATAATTTGAAATTAAGTTTTTATTATTGTTGATGCACCGAGTTTGAGTTTGGAGCAAGTGGGACTCATTAATTCTAATTTTTTTTAAGTACCCTAGGGATAGATGATTCGAATTCTAAATCTCTGGATTACTAACCTATTTATATATTTTTTTTTTTTTGCAAACCCATTAATTATAGTTAACTTGGATATAAAGTAGTATAACAAATTTAAATATAGCTCAAATAATTAATATATAAAATGTCGAGAAAAAAAAATTCAAATCCAACTCTCTTGAACACAAAAAATATGTATAAAGAGAGTATAGATTGGGTTTTTTTTTTTTTTTTTTTTTTGAAAAAAAATTCAAAATTGTGGGTTTGGCGTAAGAACATAAAACAAAAGGGAGAGAGTTATTGGGAGCAGATAATTCCTCTATGATCAGAATATTGGTCTCTCTGTGAGCCACATGGAATCCTGAAAACCTAATCTATTTCTCTTTGTTTTTTTATTTGAAGTCTGCGTAACTTTTTTTTATTTTTATTTTTTATTTATTCTTTTTGTTTTGTTCAACTCTGCCATTAGTGGACGATCTACTCTTTCAATATTACTTTACAGGTTCTCGAAGCTCCATCTTTCAATGCTTTATGTATTCAAACACGAGGTTTCTAGTTTCTCTCTTTCATAGTTTTTTCTAAGACAATTCTCTCCGTCTCTAATAGTTTTCTATAGTAAATATTAACAGCACACATGATATAAAATATTTTGCTAATAAATTGAGCACAAACTGGTTCAGAGCTTATTTGATAGACATGAATGCTGGATAGGTAGGAATATTTTTTATATTAAATATGAAGATTTTATTTAACTTTGGGAGAGGTATATTACAGATGTGCCTGATAGTGCCTTAATCTTGAGGAGACATGGAAGGGGAAGCAACCTATTTTCATGCCTTTTGTTCAACGAATTGGAAGCTTTTAACCCAAGAGACCAGTTGGCTTTTGCATTTGTGAGAGATCATTTGACCCCACCCATCAAAATCAACATGTTTGAAGGAGAAGTTTTCGAACAAGTTGCTTTGGAATATAGGCATAATCTCAGAAAGTTCGGATATGGTGGGCCTGAATTGGGCCCCCACATCTCCAAGCCCAAACGAACTAAAAGGGCCGGCCCTGATTTGTTGTATGTCAACGGTAGCTGTTGCAGCAAGTGCCAAAATTATCTTCTCCAGATGTGGGGTGAAGCTGATGTTTCCTGATTTTACTTTTTTGTCCTTTGCCATCTGCCTCCTGTTGTTTCTTCCCGGAGGACAGAAAGGTCAGAATGAAAAAGCTTCACGGGTCACCCGCTCCACCCCTTTCTCTTTTTCCTTTCTTCTATTCTATTACTATCCATACGACGTCGTTTGGTTGCTATGAAATGTCTTTTTTTCTATTAATTTTTTTTTTCCAGTTGTACATATTTAAATTATTACCTGAGAGTTGTAATTCTTGTTAATTACGAGAGAAATGATCATGGAATATTCACATTTCATTGATTTTACTTTCTTATTATAAAAGATGTCCGGGATCTATCAATATAGCTAACAATTTGTCTAATTGTAGAAAAGTAACTAGTTTTTTTAATAGAAAAATTACTATAAACAAAAAAAAATTATCGTAATTTTTTTTTATATTTATAAATAGTTTGACTCATTTTTCTATATTTGAAAATAGTTATTTTATTTTTTTTTATAAATTCTAGTTATTATTATTATTTTTTTCAATTTTGAAAAACATTAGTTCTTAGCAACTATCTTTTACGTAAGTGTTTGGCATAGAAGTCTGGCCACTTGTTTGGTTCTTGATTAATGTCGATCAAAAACCCAGCCCTCTGATTTTGTTCAATCTCAAATCAGAACATTTTTACTTTTCCACGAGTGGTCTTGATCCTAATTTTCTTTTTGAAAAAAAAAAAAACAAAAACAAATTTTCTCTCCAAAATTTTCAAGTCAAGTCAATTGAACGGTAGACTAAAATATGTATCACAATTTTTTATGATTTCTAATTCACTTACTCGCTAAAAAAAATTCACTAACTTTAATTAAATGTTTTTTAACAAAATTAAATTGATAAACAACATAAATTAAATATTGAATACTTTTGTTAGACTTAAAGTTCACAAATTTCCACAAATATTTAGCTGAAATGTCATTTTTCTTCAAAAATATTATTAATTTTTAATTTGTGTGATATGTATAATATTTTTAATAATCATTTGAATGAAAATTTATTCAAAAATAAATGTTGTAACAGTCTTAAAATCTAAAATTAAGATCGCAATATTTTAATTTTTTTTAAAGAAAATATCACAACACTTATATAATCATGTGACTCACGAGCTTGTGTCTCATGCACGAAGATCTCGAACGTTGTGGATCTGGCTAGAAGGCCATCTCTTTAGAGAGACTCTTTTTTAATTGACGGTTATCTTTCTTAATTTTTTTTTATTTCTATGTATTCTCCAAACAAAAAAAAAACACTTATATGATGTGATTGGATGAAAATGAAGTCTAAAATTTGAGGGGGTAATGGGATGAAATTGAAATTTTGGAAATTTCGATTTGATTATTCTTTCTTTCCTCTAAGTTTGATTGTAGTCACTATCAAATTGAAATTTTATGAATTCGCCCCGAAAGAAAACATAATATCACAAGCTACCCAAGCGGACTATATATAGAAACGCTCGATCGGACAAAGGAGAATTACCAAGTCAAGACACCAAAAAAATGACGACGCAACTTGCGACTCACAGAGCAGACGCCGAGATCTACAACGGCGACGCTCTCTGCAAGCAAAAGTCTCAAGAACTTCTCGATCAATTCCTTCTTCCCCGAGGCCTTCTCCCCTTAAACGATATCCTTGAGGTCGGGTACAATAAGACCTCCGGTTTCATTTGGCTCAAGCAGCAGAAGAAAAAGGAGCACCGGTTCGCCGCCATCGGACGCACTGTCTTGTACGACACCGAGGTCACCGCCTTCATCGAGGAACGCCGCCTCCGCCGTCTCACCGGAGTTAAGAGCAAGGAGTTCTTTCTTTCGATTACCGTTTCCGATATTTATATTGATGAACAGAACACGAGTAGGATCACGTTCGGTACTCTGACTGGAATTGCCAAGTCCTTCCCGGTCTCTGCGTTTCTGATTGAAGAAGAAACTGATCAGAAGAAGTGAAGATTCTTAGGGATTGAACAATAGGATCGGTGAATTCTTCAAAATTCTGAGTCAATTCGGGTATGGATGCATTGAACACGAATAATTTGATGATATATGATGGATAGGGAATAAACTGACTTAAAACTAGGGCATAAATCTCCTGCTTATTTTAGTCAAATAATCTTAATTCGGTTGGAGGAAAATGAAATCACAGATGTTTTCGTTATAGAAGTAGGAATTACCCTCTGACTCTGAGCTGAACTAAATTTCAATTGTAGCCTCCATGTACTTTGTTGAGAAATATACCATTGCTAATACTATTTACCTAATCGAACCGATCATCAAATTGATCATCGTGCTGGTGACTTTCATCTCCTGGATTAGGTAGAAATGGAAATTCTATATTTTAGTAATGATCTTGTTGAATGATGAACACTAGTGTTGAAATCTTCCAGCTGTTTTAGTAGATCACCTTCAATTGCTGTTATTCAATGATGGAAAACTTGAAATCCAGAAATAAATTAAGGACCACAAAAACTTTAAACAAGCCATTCCTCTCCTATTTGTGAAAGAAGTGGTATGTGATGAGCCATTGGTATCTTTCATTTTCCTGATAAAAGAATAAAGCATATTAGCACAAAATTTTACTAGAATCTTGTTTCATTCTTATGTGGTGGGGAATTGGGATAATCAATGATAGCAACCCATATGGTATATTGAGAATTTGTGAAGCCCAAACTGAAGTTGGTGCTATAATTTATGATATGATTATGCCAAAAAGCTGATTTCTGAATAAATTGCTATGCTTAAGAGTTGATATATTTTAATTTGGAGTGTCTCGTTCTTCATGATAATTGATTTTCTTTGTGTGCGAATATTGGTGGAGGGAGTAAAGAGCAGGCCCATAAATCTTGCTGAAGCTGGGCTCTAGCAGGATGAACTTTTTGCATTGGAATAGTCTCTGTGTTAATTAATCGTATTTGGTATTTCTAATTCTTTGGGGGGAAAAAAGGACAAATTAAGCTAAACATTATTTAAGCACTTGAAATTTCATTCTAAACAAACTCCAATTTTAATTTGATTATGATTAGAATGGAGCTTAAGTTCATTTGGTTTTGCTCTTTTATTATTTAATTATGAGAATAACAAAAATCAATTTTGGGTATTTTTCCACTATATTAAAGTGGCTACATACTCTACTTACATCTCAACTTCATTTCTCCTGTTCAAAAGTGATTGATTTTTTTTTTTAATTATGTTTTCATTCTCCAACTTTCAAAAGTATTTATTGTTTTTTTAATCATCATTACAATATTAAATTGTATTTAACAGGTATTTAATTGTTAGAGATGAGGTTGAAGTTACAATTTTAAAAAATTAAGAGCGTTTAGGACCATTTATACAACCTAACTTTGCCCATAAATTTTCCTTTAAAAAAGGAAAGTCAATTGGAATAGGAGACATAGGTTTAAATATTATATTTAATGAGGTTATTTGCTATAATTCTTTATTGTTGTATTAAAGTGCTCATATACACGTTTATGTTTGAAATACATTTTTAAGTATTTAATTTAAAATATAAATTGTTTTGAAAAAAATTAGAGTATTTGGTAAGCATTCAAAATATATTTTGAAATGTATTTTAAACAATTTTTATCAAAAGAGTTTAAATAAAAATGAGTCTTTTGAAAAATATTTTTTTTTCAAGTCAATCCAAACAGGTACTACATGTCATTCACCAAATTTTAATTCACGATCAAGACAATTAAAAAAAAAATACAAATATACAAAATAATGATTTAACTGTTCTTGCAAAAGTTTGAGAGAGTATAATAACGGGATATTGGAATGGATTTAAGATGAAAAA
Source organism: Lagenaria siceraria (assembly GCA_002890555.2). Classification (NCBI taxonomy): domain Eukaryota; kingdom Viridiplantae; phylum Streptophyta; class Magnoliopsida; order Cucurbitales; family Cucurbitaceae; genus Lagenaria; species Lagenaria siceraria. The sequence continues at coordinate 1,482,789 of CM016485.1, forward strand.
TGTAGTTCATAAATCAAAATACTATTTAAACTCTTGAAATATTTAAATTGAGAAAGAACTCATTTATAGGTAATTGTTTTAAATGACAAAAATGTTAAAAATATTTTTAAATATTGGAAAATGTTACTGTCTATCAGTGTCTATCACTACCTATCACTGACCGATAGTGACATTTTGCTATATTCGTAAATAAGTTGACTTATTTTGCTATATTTGATAACAATCCCTAATTTACACTCCAAACTAGGTAGATCTAACAATTTACACTATAATCATTCAATTTCATCCGTTCGAACCTTAGATTTAAATAAATTGATCAATTTTTTCTAGTTTTTTATTTTCATTAAATTCACCCTACCAATTAAAAATAAAATAAAAATAATTCAAAATCTCATGGAACAACATAAATCTATCTTACATAATAGTACAACTTTTTTTTTTTTGATAATTTATGGAGCAGGGGATCAAAACTCAAACTTCGAGGTTGATAATACAAGTTCATACCAGTTGAGTTATACTCATGTTAGCATAATACAACTTTTGTGATATACGTTTTGTAAGTCACTAGAAACACAAATTTTTTTTTATATTTTTTAAATGTTTAAAAAAATTATTAAACATAAAAATTGATTGTTGCCCCCATAAAAATTAACAAGGAAGAATAAGAAAACATGATTTGCAGTGTAAAATTTGTTGGATGTGTGCATCTATACGAACGTACATCTCGAAAAAAGCCAATTCCATTGCATGCATGAAGTGCACGCTACGAAAATCAAATTCCAATAATCCAAGCAACTTCACATGCCTTCTTTCCTTGTTTCCGCCTTCAACAAAACCTTATTTAATTATTCACACATTCTTTATTAATTTATTTCCTCCATATTAAAGCAAACAAAATATGCTCACAACAAACATCTCATTTTTTTCCCTTTAATAACTTTATCCAAAATCACTTATTTATTAATCTTGATTTTTAATAATTAACATCCAACCTAAATTAGCCATAAAGCCATGAATTGCATCTTCAAGAAACCAAATTAAAAAAAAAAAAAAAACAGCCAAATTACCTCAATAATAATTAATATATACACCTTCTTTTAAAGTTGAACGTTCGATTTTCTACCTCCTATTGTAAAAAAATAATAATAATAATAAAATCTTCCTAATGGTATATAAGTTTTTTCGAGAAAAATTACTATAAACATAAAAAATATCAAATTATTTACCAATATAGAAAAACTTCATTGTCTATCAGCGATAGATGACGAGAGAATTCTATCGTTTGAACGATAGACAACGATAGAAGTCCCTTGCAGTTTATTCTTAATAGACAGTAAAATTTTTATATATTTATAAATAACTTGTCTAATTTTTCTATATTTGAAAATCCTTTTTCAGGTGTGTATATCTAGTTTTTATCTAAAAATTTAGAGACAAATTAAAATAAAATAAAATAAAATAAAAACTTTTCAAATAATTCCTAAATTTTCTATATATATTAGACACAAATAAGAGATGATAATTTTCTCCCCGAAAGGGGTATATTATGCTCTAATTTCGAAATAATATACAAGAAACAAAAAAGAAACAGAGAAATAATGGTTTTCCTTTTTTCTTCTATATATATATATATATATAAGACCATATATTATACTCTTTAATTTGTCACATTTTCAAGAAGGGGGGAAATTTAATAATAGCAGGAAAAAAAAAAAAAAAAAAAAAGAGAGCAAGAAATTCAGCTGAAATTAAACCCACCTGAAGAATAAAATGCCCAAATGGATCAAGATATATTAATCAAGGCAGATCAAGATGGCAGTAAAAGGCAAGAGATGATGATTGAGGATTTTCGTTATGGCAAGGCGAAGAACCGGAAGGAGGAACAAATCCCTTCGGAAGCATTACAGAGAAAGCACTTCCCTTATTATTATTGCTTTTAAACCCCTCCGGGACCTTCTTTTTCTTCTTGCTCTTGTTAATTTTGATCTCCATTTGTAATTTGTTGGTTGTGTAGTACTGATATTGATGATCTACTGCTCGCCGTGGGGTGGTGGGTGCGCCGCCGTGTAGGGTGGTCCGGTGACGGCGGAGTAGTACGCCGTTTGATTTGTAGGGAAGGGGTTTAGAAGAAGAGGTGGAAATTAGGAGAAAGAAGAGAATGAGAGAGAGAGAGATTTGGAAGAAGTAAAGGTAATTTGGTGGTGATGAGGAGAATGAGGAAGGAATCTTGAAGCCCATTTTCACTTTTGAGAAAGAGAGAAAAGGGTTTGGATTGTTATAGTGATGGGTACATTTTTTATTTTTTATTTTTATTTTGTGTTTTTAATTGTGTGCAATCTTCGAGCCAAGGGGAAAATATTATTTGAGGGAGGTGTGGAATATTTGGATAATATAATGTCTACAGTTTATGGTTTTTTATTTATTTATATTGTTTGATATATGAAAAAAATGAGTTTAATGTTTGTAATTTGGTCCCAATTTAATGGGTCAACCACGTTCTCTTAAGACAAAAAAAAAAAAAAAAAAGTTCAACTATATTCTAATAATCACATCGATTATATTTTTCGAGCGTACAAGTCAATAGAAAAGTTGTTCTATGAAATCGCTACACTTAATAACCATATGTATGTATATGATATAAATTCGAAGTATTTTTGTAGTTTTTTTTGCTCATATTATCTAACAATATAAAACTGTCAGTTACATTGTAGCAGTCTTATCTAATAATTATTTTGAGTTGATATGAGAAAGAAAATGAGATAGATATAGTTTGACAATAAGTGAGTCAAGTTGAATATTTTTAAGGAGATGTAGTATGTTTGAAGGAGATAAAAGAAGAGTCTTTCAAAGGGAATTAGTTAGTGTGATCGTCCATCTATTTTTTTATTATTATTAAAAAAAGGTAAATTGGGGCACATAAAAGGAAAGAAAACAAAAAGGTTAAAGAATAGGAGAATCAATATCTTAAAATTGCCTCATGCACCATAAGGGTGATATTTAATCTAGATTTTGTATAGTTGAGTATTCCTTGGCATGACTAAGCTAGGTTGTGGGCGATGGTGTTATAGGCTCTTAGAGTAAAAAAGAAAAAAAGAAAAAAAAACTCGTCGATTAGACTTCATTGTTAAAATATTTCATTTGTTTGAAAATTAAATTTCCAAAGTATCAACAAATTAGTTTCAGCCTACAAAGAACCAAGCATTGCTCCAAGGTCATATTAGTGTCATCCGACAATGTAATTGATTCTGTGAGCTCCAACGAATCGGACATTTTATGAATCTTTTGACATGTTAACATTCCTCCCATCTCTAGAATTTTGGAAATTTCCCCAAAACCAACCACATTGTTCATAGGGAAAAAACCAATGTTTACAAACAAAATATTAATTAAGAAAAAAATAATTTATACCATTTAGAGTGTTATATCAATTAAAGCTCCAAATTAGTATTTGTATCAATTTAAATCCTAAACTTTTATAAGTAGATCAACTTCCACAATCCGTTATTGATTTGTAGTTATTTTCATTTGATTTCATTTACAATCAACTCAAAAACACCTAAAGGGAAGATGAAAAACTAGTTATCTTCTCATGGATAACCCGCCTAACCCTACAACATTTGGGTGTTTTCTTTAGTAAGATTATATGAGCAAATGCCTGAACCAAAATATGTTATTGCTATGGGAGCATGTACAATTACAGGAGGGTGTCAAGGAAACTTGTAAGATATTAAATCTTAGATAAGTGACGACTATGAATTGAACTTATGACCTCTTAACCTTTTTACTTTTTTTTTTTTATGTTCATACTACTACTAGACCAATCCATGATGGTTACTAGTTTACGCACACCTCGATAAGTTATTCATTTTTTTAAAAATTGTTACTAGTTATTTGGTTATAAAGAATATCACGTTAATTGCATTTAATCCATCTGAAAATTATGTATTAACAAAGTTTAAAACGAAATTATAGTGGGTGATTTAAATTGATTCAATTATTAAAATTCGAAATGTTTTTAAATATAGTAAAATGAACTAAAATATTTACAAATATAGCAAAATGTCATTATCTATCCATGATAGACGACACGGATAGACACAGATTTATAAGTTTTTATCACTAATAAACTATGATATTTTGTTATATTTATATATATTTTCAGCAGTTTTGCTATTTAAAACAATTTTTTTAAAAATTTAATATTTTAATTGATATAATTATTATTGTATAAATTAATTTTTATATTAAAGAAAAAATCTTGGTGCTCTTCTCATTTCCTACTTATGTGCAAATTGTGATGTTCGCGGAATAATAATTATTGGGTTCAAACTTTGTTCACCTTCTTCCTCTCCTCTTCTCTCTCTGTCTAGGACCCGTAGACCTTCACTTCTTGTGGTGTATCAATCCATACATTCAATTGCCGCCAATCAATTTCCCGCTCAATTTTTTCCGATCATCTCTACCGGTAATCGTCGATCGGACGATGTAAGACGAGCTCTAGGAATTCGTTGCGATTTTTAAATCTCCGCGTCTCTCTCTCTGCAACTCAGGCCTCCGAGCGGAGCGGAGAGGAGGCCAACCGTACGAAAGCCCTAGACCGTGATCCAATTGAATATGTCGAGTTCTCTACCCTACTCTGTCAAGGATGTTCATTACGACAATGCTAAGTTTCGACAGAGATCCTACTTCAAGGTCTTTGTATGCTAGATCTTGACTTATTGCTCCATTTGGATTTCATGAAATCTGATTGCTTATCAGGCACTCCGTGTGTGCGATATTTTTCTTTTAGGTTAATGTTTGGATGAATTGGTAGCTTTCTAGTAGTTACATTCTAGCAACGAGTATTTCTTAATTCTAATTCGTTCCTTGAACTTTGATTGTGCCTGGAACAACTTCAGATTCTCCATGTGCAATTGTTCTTACAGATTCCATTTACTTTATTTAAGACTGTGATGTTGGTTCTGGAATGGAGGTGGCCTGGGGGAGGGTTAGAAACTCGATGGAATTAATCATCTGGATTTGTTTGAATAGTCATTTTCGTCGGAAATGCGTGCATAATTAGTGAAAATTATCATAGAAACGCAAGATTGAGGATATTTGTGTTTTGCAAAATAATCAGGAGCTATGTTGTTAGGTGCTTTGTGATTGATCTGAAATTATACAACGTCGTTCATAAACGTATAATCTGCGATTGGTGGTTATACACGTTATCTTCTTCCACTATAAATTTCAGACTTGCCAATACTTTTGGATGACTGCCAAAACAATATGGAAAAAAAACGGAGAAGATAATTTTTCAAGGAAGAACCAAGTCCACAGAAGACTTTTAGTGACTAGAAATTTCTCCCTCCAAATTTCTACTTACATGTTGAACTGCTCATCTAGGACGTGAGACATGCAACTTATCCCTAAAATACTCATCTCATGTTGTTGTGAGATCATTGTTATTGGTAACCCTGGGAATTGTCTGTTTCAATTTTCTTAACACTGAATATAGTAACCTAATAATTATTTATTTATTTATCATGTCATATCCTAGTAACATAAAGATTTTATTTTGGTGGTACAAAACTCTGATGATTAGATCTTATCCAAAAAGAAAATGTATTATTTTTACTAATCCTTATTGGTTACAGACTGCACTTGTCGGAATCTTTCATTTTTGCGATCTACCTATAGCTATTCGAATGGGTTGACATTGTTTGTTCTGAGCTATGACTCAAAGTTCTCATCTCGTTTTCTCAGGTGATGACTCAGAATTTACTCACTGGTAGCAGAAAACGTGATTATTTAAGCTGTAGCACAGGGAAGTTTCTTGTATTACTTTTGATCTTCGGCTTGGCATATCTTTTATTGACAAGTAGTACTCCTGTCCATGTTCCCAATAAACTAGCCAAAGTTGGCGAGAACAATGAGAAAGGAGAGTTTAAGAATAATGGTGGCATCAACTTCAGGAACTTGTGGAGGAGAGCTCCTAGGCTTCCTCCTCGATTACCACCAGATGAAAAAGGTAGCAATACTAGCTATCATATCGATCCAAACACATTGATCTCTGAGTCATTATGGATTTCAAGGCAACAGAAAGTTAAGGATGCTTTTATCCATGCATGGTCCGGCTATAAAAGGTATGCAATGGGGTATGATGAACTTATGCCACTGAGCCAGGATGGAACTGATGGTTTAGGAGGTTTAGGTGCTACAGTTGTGGATGCCCTTGACACTGCCATGATAATGGGCGCTGGTGATATTGTCTCTGAGGCAGGCTCATGGGTTGAAAAACACCTTCTGGATAGAATTAAGGAAAAAGGTCAAGTCAATTTATTTGAGACTACCATACGTGTTTTAGGTGGTCTTTTAAGTGCATATCATTTGAGAGCTGGAGAATATGGGAAGACTTTTGCAAATGAAGGACCTAAGCCGGCTGTTTATCTAGAAATTGCAAAGAACCTGGCTGATCGTTTGTTAAGTGCTTTTACCTCCAGTCCAACTCCTATTCCTCTCTGTGATGTTGTTTTAAAAGATTCCTCGGCTCATGCAGCTCCTGGTGGATCAAGTAGTACATCCGAAGTATCTACTTTGCAGCTGGAATTTAATTATCTTAGTACTGTTTCAGGTGACCCAAAGTATTCAATTGCTGCTATGAAGGTCTTGGAACACATGAAGAGCCTTCCAAAAGTGGAAGGTCTGGTTCCCATCTATATTAGGTATGGAGCTTTTATATCTAGCTGTAAGCACGTTTACTTTATTTTAAACAATATGTCTATGTCTAATATGTGAGTCAAACTTTTTATGCCTTTTTTGTTATGATCTATGGACGCATTAGAAAAAAAGATATTAGATGAAAATTATGAATTCTTTTGTAAACTCTAGTTTTCATCTGGTTTAGCTTATCTCCCCACACTTTTTTGGTATCCCTATATTTCAGTATTTATGAATTACATACTGATGTGTGTATGTAACCAATTCAATGGATATTACTGGTGTATAAGATGTTGAACCTTCTATTTTCTTTTATTAATATGTACTTATCCGTCTTCTCATTGTGGATAAATGAAAACACTATTATTTGAAATGCAAAATTTTGGGCACCAAAATCATTCTGATGTGTCAAAATATACATATTTAAATAATGTATTGTAACAAATATTATCTTTGTCAATTATAATCTTGATGTTCTTTTGGCCAACTGGAAAGATTTCTTGTGATCTTCCTTGGTTTGGAACTTAGGGCTTAGCTCTCATCTTGTTCCCCCTCCCCCTCCCTCTTCTAATATTCATATATTTCTTACCATCAATAAAATTGATTCTGTTCTCTCTCTCTCTAAAAAACAAATATCTACTTTCATCACAAATTCACAATATGCTAGATTGGTAGTCGTTTTAAAAGTTGATGTCTTGTCAGTAGTGTTATGTCCATGCTTTGCAGTGTCTGAGATATGGCTTCAATTGAACCTTTTGGCATGTTGGCAATATTCTCTTTCCCATCAAGAGAGGTTATTCTTCTGAAGCCAAGAGTGAAAAGTAAATCATTGTGACTGCTTGTATCAGTTTTATTTTCTTTTTTCGGGAACATATGGTCTTGTGGCTGTTTGTCCATTTTGAGCATTAATCCTGAAAAGGTTCACTTTGTATTTCATATTTCATCTTTGAGTTTTGGTATAATGTGGTTCCGTCTGCCATTCTAAATCTCCTCGTGCTTTTTGGTTCTTTAAAGGTTCCTTTAACTTAGAGGATATGGTGATGACTAAATTTACTTATTTTCACATAATTTTCTTCCCAATTGCAGCCCTCAAACTGGCCAATTCAGTGGAGAAACCATAAGACTGGGATCTCGTGGTGATAGCTACTATGAGTATCTACTCAAAGTTTGGCTTCAGAAGCGAATGAGAGAAAATAATAATTTCACTTATCTACATGATATGTATGAAGAAGCCATGAAAGGTGTTAAACATCTTCTTGTTCGGAAGTCTGTCCCAAATGGTTTGGTTTTTGTTGGAGAATTGCCCTATGGATCAGATTCTGCTATCAGTCCAAAAATGGACCATCTGGTATGCATTATTTCTTCCTGTATCGAATATTCACTTTTCTGGTAGACCAGCTTATGGTATAGTCAAGGCTATATATTATCAAGGAACATTGGTTCAAACTGAGGAATAATTTGGAAAATTATTGCCCAAATATAGGAGTTGTTTGATTTTTCTGCATATTGATCCGTCTAAGGTATTCAACTTTAAAATGTCTCTGGATGTTTAGAAATATGATTTGAACTTTGAAAAATAGTGACATATGATAAAGATGCTATATATGCTTGTTGATCGACATAGTATAAGGCTATATACATATCTTTCATTCACCTTCAAGATCGGTGTTAGTATAACAATCGAAACGGTTCTATTATCTTGAAGCCTGTTATGTGTTACTTCATGTGCAACAGTCCTTGTGTTTGTGTTACAGATATAGGATGTTTGAAATTGTATGGAATACAGTTTCGCCTCTTTAAGTACATTATACAAACTTCTTTCTCCCCTGCTCTGTTATTGGCCGTTTCATCTGTTTCTATGCAGTGAGACAATTTTTTTATGCATTAGAGCTTCTTTTCGTTTTATCTATACAGTGTTGCCATTTATTCTAAGTGTTTAACAGTTCTTTAACAGAGCATTTAATAGCCTACAAGTTATTTGATTGAGCCGAAGTGTCATGTTACTGGAAATAAAGTTAGGTAATGTAAATGTCATTGCCAACATAAATGTATCTTCCTGTTCCCTTTAACGAATACAAGGAGATAGGGAGTAAATCTTGCGTTATCCTACACCAGTTGTGAGAAAGGATGGGGGTTGGTCTTCAAGTACCGAGGAAAAGTTTCGCCTCTTAAGTTAGCTTTTGAAGAGAGAACCCCCATTTGGCACAAGCTAGTGCCTTAAGTGCTTGGGATACAAAACTCTATGCAAAGATGAGATCCAACTGAAAACATCATATGTGGGAGGGAGATTGTTGAGAGTTTACTTATGAAGAGACTGGATATTGGTAAGTATTAGGCAAAGCCACTTCATAATATAGCTTAGGGAGAAAGTTTGTCTGGTTATGGGATTAGATGATGCAGGGCAAAAGAAAACATACAAATAGTGGTAGAAAAGGAGGGAATGTGTGAGGAAAGTTTTTTATAAAATAGTAAATAGTAAATAAAAATAAAAGTAATTATTAGCTGGCATCCCACATGTTCATATTGTTTTGAGGCTCTTTATTAGTGTAAATGTGCCCACCTGTAGTCTCTCTCCCTCATTCACTAGTTCACTAGTTAGAGGTCTTTTCGGAATGGTGGCTGGGTTCTACTTCTACCTCATCTTTGTTGTCCATTTCATTCACCAAGGAAATCTCCTCAATATATATATATACTTGCATATTTTCCTTTCAAGGAATATCTACGTTATTCTGATGTGATTTTATTTCATGACTTCATTTAAATCACCAGCTCAATGAGCTAGCCAATGTTGCATATTTTCGTTCTAAGAGAATAGCAATGCCATTGTAATGGGTTCACGATCTTCAGATCATTGGTAATCTGAGTAAAGTAATGTGACATATTAAAGCATCATACTAGCCCTTGTTTCGTTTTGGAAAAGTACTTTCACTAATGAACTTGTGCCTGTTTTAGGTATGTTTCTTACCGGGTACCCTTGCTCTTGGTGCCACCAAGGGCATCACAAAGGAAGAAGCAATGAGTAAAAGCTTGTTGAGCTTTGATGATCTGGAAAATCTAAATCTGGCAGAGGATCTTGCAAAAACTTGCTATGAGATGTATGAAGTAACCTCTACCCGTCTTGCCCCAGAAATAGTTTATTTCCATACTGAGGTCGGTTCTATTTCCCACTATCTATTGTAAATTTGTTCGCTATATCTTCCTTTCCCCATTTCTTCATGCTTTGTCCAGGAATATTCTGAACAAGGCCTTGATGGTGGAAACAAAAATTCGAAATACATTGATGACATAATAATCAAGCCACTGGATCGTCATAATCTGATGCGGCCTGAAACAGTCGAGTCATTGTTCGTCCTCTATCGTATCACAGGCAACCCAAAGTATGCTTTCTACATTAACCATGCTTGTAATTGTTCATTAACTGTGTTTCGTATATTTGCATCTGAGTGAGAAAAAAAAAAAAGAAAGGATGTTTATATGAACGTAGTGCAGGTATCGTGCATGGGGGTGGGAGATTTTCGAAGCATTCGAGAGGTACACGAAGGTTAGTAGTGGTGGATATACATCACTAGATGATGTTACTACAGTTCCTCCCCGGAGAAGGGACAAAATGGAGACATTCTTTCTGGGGGAGACTCTCAAGTATTTGTACTTGCTATTTGGGGACAGTTCCGCGATTCCATTGGATAAATATGTGTTCAATACCGAAGCACATCCTCTACCAATTGAAGGCAATGTTCAGATTAAATGATACCAAAATTGCGTTGGACCGAAAGGTAAATTCCTGTGTTTTTTAAAAATATTTGCAAATTGATATTTTTATAATTCAACATTTGACTATTATTTTGATCCTTGTATTTCAGACTTTAGTTCATTTTGGTCTTTATATTTTTTAACGTTTGTTATTTTTGTTGGTATTTTCAAAACCTACTTTTTATATATATTTAAAAAAATTGGCCATTTTAGTCCATTTTTTCATTTTAAACTCATTTTGTTCGATCAAAATTTTAGCATCATACTTCATTCACCAAATTTATTAAAGTGTAGCCATAAATTTGTATTAAAGGATTTTCATCGTTTATAAAATTCTATTAACAAAGATCAAAATGGTCACTTTTTTAGAGTACAAATATCAAAATGAATATTTTAAAGGTATGAAAATCAAAACTAAGTAAGTAGTTTTGAGTATAGCCTTTCTATTACTGTGAATGTTACTTTTTTTTTTAATTCATTTCAGTAATCATCACAATTAAAATGTTTCATTTTAGTGAGCCATTGATATAAATTGATAGCTATTCCTTGATAACGATGATAGTGATTACTTTTTACGATATTTATAACTCTTGTCCAAATAATAATTTTATAATCTTTTTATCTAAATTAGGTTGGCAACTAATCGTACCACATTAGCTCACGGAAGCCTGTCATGGTAAAATGGAAGAGAAGGTTTAACTTGCCAATTCACATGAGGAGCATCACAGATTTCTCGACAACTTAGGCTTTTAGGTGAATTATTTTTCAAATACAGATTTTTGTTTTTCTAGTGTCTGCATCATAGTCTTAAGTCGCTTAAAGAACAATTTTGGACTATCATTAAATTTTGTGCACATTGTAACCACTTTTACTGTTTTCTCATACAACTAACTTTGAAATACTAAGTTGAAAATGAGTACAAACTTGTACTACGGTAGTTGCTCATTGTTTCCATTTGTGTTCGCATTCAACAGCTTCAATGTCTCTATTCATCGGTAGTCTTATCTGAAATCAGTTCACTACAATAATAATTATGAAATCAATTGATTTGAAATTTGAATTTGGTCTTGAGGTTTTTTAATATTACCTCAAGTAAATAGTTATAATATCGAGATGTTCCAAATGGTCCGGGCTTAAAGAATGGAAATCTTTCTTTATTATAAGATGAGAAAAACATGGTATTTAAAAAGTTTAACAACAGTAGACTATTTTCAATTAAGTTAGAAAATTACTACCCAATTGAATGTAATTAATTTGCATGATGTAACCAGATTGCATTCTTTTGTAATATAAACTCTTACTAATATAAAGACTAACTATTCTACTCACAATCTCAAGCTATTTAAAATTTTTCTTAAAAGAAATGGATGTCTTATATTAAAACTGTATGCAAATTATTTATCGGGAAGAATGTACCATATGACAAGAGTGAACACGAAGACTATATCTCCCCAAGCCCGAGAGATCAAAGCCTTCCATCTACCTTGGAAATCTGTCAGTCCGATCGTGAAATTACTACAAACATTTTATGTCTGATTCAATTCTGTACTGTATTTTGTCAAAATAATAATAATTTTGTACCGTAAATAATACAATACGGATGCATGATAAAGCATAGATTACTAACTTTTTTGTTTTTGCTGAAGCTAAGGATTGGGTTGGGCCGTGATTTTTTGTTTGTAAGCCTTTGTTCAGGCTTTTGTCACACACACATTTTATGTAAAATTTCATTGTCTATATGCCTATAGACAATAAAATTTTGCTATATTTATATATATATATATATACACGTACGTGTGTATATATGTATGTATATATATACATACATATGTATATACTATTAAAAAAAAGTGTTTCCAATGTGCCATGTCCTACAATTTTAAAAATTGGTGTGCATTGTGTCAGTGTCGGTGTCGTGTGGCATGCCTGTGTCCATGTCCGTGCTTCCTAAATTTTGAAGCAACGCCACTCCCTCCTCTTAACAAAATCCAAAATGACCTCTCGTCAGAATAATCCTAGGGGATGGTTTGCTGCAAATATCATGAAACAGTTTTCTTGTACATTACTTGGGCTAGTGTACAGCAGATCGACACAAAGTAGCTTTTGGCCGTATTAGGTAAATGAATCTTCGCATTAGGCCAGAGTTAGTAAGGGAACCAAGCAACTTCATAGCTAAAGAATGTTAGCACATTGTAAATCGACGAAGAATTGAGACAGAAACATTCAATTCATCGGTGAGGTAACCAATTCTCTTCTGAACATTACCCGCTTGGCTCTGCTAGATCTTGCTTCACAAGAATAGGACCGACTAATTTGTACACAGTTGCATCCTCCTTCAGCAAATCCAACTCCTGCATTACGCCAAAAAAGATTGCAAGAATAACAATTGGTCTCAGACTTGACGATCGCAACAGTTTCCTTCTTGATATAAACTGAAGCAAATAACCGAAAAAAATTCACTCGCTTCGATCGGTTGAATACAGTATACACAACGATATTTTGTGTTTCGAAACAGAATTTAATTGATTTTGCCACGTATTATCAATTCAACGGTGACTAAAAGAATCGCAGAAACGACTCTAATAACACGTAGAAATGAAGCGGAGTCGAACACGAAAAGATTGACAAAAAATGCAGAGAACTTCAGACAGATTCATGTTCACAATTAATTTCTCATAAACAAAGCAAGAAGTAGAGGTAAGGCTTTAATTAAGTGAAGAAATGTTAACCTTGAGAGCAAACTCGCTTTCACGCAGCATTGTATCACACTTCACTCATTCTTGGTAATTCTTCGCAAGGTCTAGCAGATCATTCATTCATCAAATCGAAATTTCGAATCATGCATCATATCATCAAACCAAAAAAATTGCACAAGAAAATGCGTAAAATCGTAGAATCATGGAATTTTAGGGATGAAAATGAGATTACAGGAGTGCAAATTGAAAAGGCAAAATCGGAAGAGAGGAGAATTGAAAGTGACGATGCTTGCCTTTCTGGAACTTTCTGAGATCTCTGCCTATCATCAAGAGATTTTTGTTGTAGCTCCTTGAAAGAGGTGAAGGAGCACATTCTGAAACTTCGTTGCTTCCCTCCCTATTTCTTCGCCGGAACAGTAACTACTCATACGTAATCGCAGCAACGCGTACAGTTACGAGTCATATATACTGCTCATCTCGCAAAACCCAAAATGCCCCAATTCAAGACGCTGCCAATTGGGGATATTTTCGTAAATGCACAAAATTTTCTTTTTCAATCCGATTTTCATATCTAGAATTCATTTCCTTTTTTTAACTTTTTTTTTTTTTACTTTTGTTTAAATTATAAAGGTAAGAAAAATTACTATAAACAAAAAAAATATATATATATCACTATTTATAAATATATAAAAATTTTACTGTTTATCAGCGACATATTGCAATGGACTCCTATCGTTATCTATCACTCAAACAATATAATTCTATCGTGGTTTATCGCTGTTAGACAGTATAATTTTTCTATATTTATAAATAGTTGGACTCATTTTTCTATATTCGAAAATATCTCTAAATTTAATTTATAAATTCTAAGGGTTTATTAGACAAATATTGCTGCTTAAATATATATATAACAAATACTTATGAGAAAATTTAAGAAATACAAGTTTTTTTTCTTTTTAGTCCGAATGCGTCTTCTTGTATTACTATTATAAACAACTTATATGATTTATTAAAGTTAATTTAACTCGACTTATATAAAATATGGTCTAACAACTAAATATTAAAAAAATAGTGAAAATCTAAGATTTCAATGCTCACTTAAGCTAAATGATTATTTGATTTCCTTAAGATATATAACATGTTGTAGTTTCAAAATATCAAACTAACAATTTCAGTCTGTTACTATTTTTGAAATGTGTCGTGGGCCGACACATTCCAATGAAGACAAAAGAAGTGCTTGTTTTTCATAAAATGTTTCATAAGTGCTTATTTTGCCTTTATTTTTTAAATTTAAATTCTAACATTTCTCTAGTAAGCTTAAATTTGGGAGAATATATGAAATTTTTAATTATGAATCTTCCAGTTCAGTTAATTGGTAGAAATTATATGGACATTGCTTGCAGGTGCACCTCTACTAAATACTTTGTTTTTTTTTTGCTTCACTTTTATTTTTCAAAAATTTATTTCAATCATTTAGTTTTGATTCCTTAGAAAAATTGACACGATTCTAAAATAGCTAAACAATAACAGTAACATTTGATCACGAGGACGATATTCGACCTCTTAATCTATTTTAATTTACTATAACTTTACCACATTCGCTTGCGTGTAAATATTATGCATCAGCAACACACTAATGAGGATGTTCATACCCAATCGAAATAATCTATGGTACAACCTGCGTTTCGCAGTACGAAACAGATAGAGCAGCAAAAAGGTTTCAAAAAAAGACAGCTTGAACCCGTCAAGAAGTAGTACAAGTCCTCAAGGAAAACCTAAGAGGAGGACTTGATACGAGTTCATAATGAATTGGCGAACTTGGTGGGAATAATTCATTGTATGCATGAACAATTTGATCAACAGCGGAAGGAAATTAAACTGTGTGTCCAACGTCTGTGCACAGTATGTAATTTAAATCAAGTTGTGTGTCCACTAAGAAATTGATTTGATAAGAATAAGCAATCGCTTACCCTTGTTTAAGCGATTGATAAGAATCCAAAGCAATCGCTTTTATCATAGTAAGTCATGGCATACACTTATTATAATAGTTTTAAAGTCTTATTAATAATTTAAATATTTATTTCAAATAAAAATCAATTAATTTTTTTTTTTGTGGAAAAACAAGTTGAACTTCCTAAAAAAAATGCAAAAAAAAACATGAACTACTTCAAAAAGTATGTCCACCCGGCCATTAAAAGAAATTACTTCCATAAAGAAAACATTTTAAAATTGGAACTAAAGACAATACAGCCATACTTTTGTTTTAACTATTTAAAAATGCCGTTGGTAATTAAACTAAAAAAGCAAGCGGATTTGAGTTAAGAAAAAAAAAAAAGTGTCCAAAAGTGGAGAGACCATCTGCTGGCCCCACCAAGGTCTCGTCTCGGCGGTGGGGTGGGACCCACTCTGAGAATTAGATGAGACCACAGTTCTCAAAACACGCAAACTAGATCATGACTTTAACAAAAGGGTTGGAAAAAAGAGGTTCATAGCAAAAACGTCTACTCTAGTGGGAACACACCTTTTTCTTTTTCACCTTCTCGAAAATTAAAAAAAAAAAAAAAAAAAAAAATACACCACTTTTTTATTTCCCTTTTCGAGTACAGCAATGGTAGGATTAGAAAAGATTCATCTCAATTACTCTTGAATTAAGTTAATTTTAGCTATTTTTTTTGTTGTAAAATTTATAAATAACCCCAACTTTGTCCCTTATTTTTAAAATATATTTACTATTTTAAAAATTACAATATTATCTTTAGTTATAAACGATTATAAATGTATTAAAAGTATTTTTTTAAATAGAAATTAGATATAATCGACGAAAATTGAGACCTAACATAGTACAACAATTATTTGAAAAAAAAATATCATTCATATACGTTAACATTGTTTCAAGTCTCCATTTCTTTAAAAGAAAGTCAAAATATCTACTCTAAAATAGATTTATTACATTGTAAACTTTAAGGCTAAAGATGTTGACGTTGACAAATGTCACAATTTTGCAAAAATGTATATAAAAGTATTGATAAAATGTTATATAGATGGGTATTTTTTGAAAAACATAAAAAAAAATAAAAAAGTTATTTAAATTAATAAATAAACATGGTATACTATTTAAACAAGTTAAAATATTTATTATATTATATTTATACTAGTGATAATTTATTGTTTATTTATTTTTTCATGAATTTTTTATTATATAATAAAAATGTGGATTTATGGTTAATGTGGATATCAAATTTATAAAAATGTAAAAATATCGATGAAAAGTTAATATTATGCGTAAAACATCTAGAGTGATATTGCTAATTTGGAAAGAAAAGGTATTTTTTTCTTAAAAAATTAAAGATAAGGCAAAGTTTGAGGGTTTTTATTTAATTATATTTTTTAATATAGCATTACAAATAAATACATATTTCAATAAAGAAAATTTCAATGTCATTTTGTTGGACGTATTTCAATGTCATTTTGTTGGACGCTATAAGTGGAATCTTTTGGTAAGAGACACACTCACTCTCACTCCCCACTCTACTAAACACCCGAGGGAGCTCAGAGCAAACCCACTGTTACTGAAGGGAGAGAGAGAGAGATTTGGGGAAGAAAATGGCCGATAGCCCTAAATTTCACAAATGCCAGTCTCTTATTCTTCTTGTTTTTGCTCTTTTGGCTTCTGAAATCGTAGCTGAAGATGGTATGTTTCTTTCTGTTTTACTTTCTCTTGATTCTGTTCTTGGTTTTTTCACTACCCTGCTCATAAGATCTCATCAATATAGCTTCCGGTTGGTTTTTTTCCGTTTAATTTGATCATAATTTCGTAATTTTAATTCCAAATACTGTTTCTGCATAAAGATTTTGGTGGTTCTGTTTGCTGAAATTTCCCATTCATGTTTTAGTAGCTTCTTGGTAGTTCCTTAATTAGGGCTTCGTTTGGATTGAAAGCTCAGAAGGGATTCGAAGTTTTGAGAGAAATGAATTAACTAACAGTGTTTTGAGCATTAAAAGCCTCGTATCTATAGAGTGGATTGTTCTGTATGGTAGTGGCCACTTTTTAGTTTTGGACAGATTGTTTATGAATCCCACGAACTACTTAGCTAAAATAGAAAGGCATTAATGGCTTACAAACACCATCCATTGCCGCAAAATCGCCGCCGCAGACGGTGGCCACACCGGTGGTTTCTGTATTTGTGAAAGGGATAACTCGCCGTTCCGATCTGATTTCTTCAAAGAATCTCTCTGCCTCCCACCACTGTGCTGCAGAGATATCAGTCATTCTTGATATCAATCGCTTATTTTTAAGAAAATATAATAAAAAATATTTTTGTGTGTGTGTAAATTTATAAATGCAAATTTTTAAGTTTTTTTTTTAAAAAAAAATCCCAAATGATTCATCAGAATTTTTGTTATGTGTCTCTCTTTTTTATTATATGTAGGTCATATGAATTTGAACTTTAATTTTTTTGGTCGGAATTATTTTAATTTAAACAACGGGGATCTGTTCATAATGAAAATTTAATTTGACCATTTGAACAATTTTATTTATTTTGTTTTTCATTTTATGCAGTGCTTTTGACCTCTGTTATTACGTTGTATATAATACATACTTTTTTTTCCTTTTCTTTTTGGGCCACTATGCTTTTAATGTAATTATTTAGGTAAAGTAATTAAGGTATTTTTTAAAGGCAATTTATTTACTACTTTCAAGTTGGGTAATTATGCTCATCTAGTGATAAATAACTTTTTTGAGTGCTACCTATGGGCCTATGGGTTTTCACCTTTTTCTTCCTTTTATGAAGAGAAAATTACCAGAATAGACATTTTCTCGCGAAGGGATTTGTCGCCTTATTCTTAATCTGACAGAAAAGGGCTTCATCCTTTCCGTAAAAGGAGAATTGATCCCGAGTGATTTTCGTCATTTCACTCTCTGTTTATCCCGATTTCCCGGCGGTGGGAGAGATTTTATTTATTTATTTATTTTTATTTGTGGAAATGAGCTGGAGCCGAACGAAGGGTTGGGGCCCACGCGTTAATTCGGCCTATACGACCTTCACTAATTGTCGTATTGAAGTGGGTAAGTAAAGTAGGGCTTCTTCAATTCCGTACGTGGGCGCCCACTCAGTCTCTTTTACTCTCTTTGAATTGATATGGGCGCCCTTATTCTTTCAGTTCGATCACGAGATTCTTTTATCTTTTACTTTACTCCCCCTTCTACACACCTCGTTTTATTTTCCATCTTTTGCCTCTCCCAAAAAATTAAAGTCAGATAATAAATAATAGTTTAATAAAATTATTTCTTATTTTACATCCTTATTTTTCTTTTCAGTTTAGTCCTTGGATTGTTTTTAGCTAAATTATAAGTTTAGTCCTTTCCTGAAATATTCTATATCAAATTGTAATTCTTTATTTTTACTTTTTAATTTTGTGTCCAATAGCTTTTCAAATTGTAGAAGTGCTTTATAGGTTTTGAAATTTTGAATTTATGTCTAATAGGTTCGTGAATAGGTCTTGTATAATATTAAACATTTTTAAAGTTTAAGTTCTATTAGACTCAATTTTCAAAAATTAAAAAAGATTTAACATCTATTAGACTTTAAATTATAACTTATGAAGGCAATTTTCAAGATTGAGGCTTATTAAACAAATATTTAAAGTTAGAGCTTGTGCTTATTTAAAAAGAAAATTGTTTGGGTTTTTTTTAGTAATTAGAAAGTCAATCCTGCCCTAAAATTTTAATTTAATAATGGTTATATATTTTAATGTAACGAGATACTTTGAAATTATGAAGACTATAATGAATAAATGCCGAAGTAAGCAGATTAAAGTGAAATTTGTGAAATTGCAATTTTAGTTTATATAGTTTTAAAAAATTAATAATTTAGTCCAGTGAACTATTATGAGGTTTTATAATATATGTATATATATGGACTATTTATAATATTTTATCAAATTATAGTGATTGAATTATAACTTTTTATTGATTAAAAATGTGAATGAAGACGCACTTAAAAGAAACTGTTAACCTTGTGGGTGTGGTTTGTCTTCAGGATTGGTGGCCAACGGGGATTTCGAAACCCTCCCAAGTGGCGGGTTCCCAAACGACGGAGCAATAGAAGGGCCCACAGCAATTCCAAGCTGGACATCAAACGGCACCGTTGAGCTAGTCGAGTCTGGGCAAAAACAGGGTGGGATGATCCTCATCGTACCCGAAGGTAGACACGCAGTGAGATTAGGGAACGACGCCGAAATAAGCCAAGAACTTAAGGTTGAGAAAGGGGCATTGTATTCAGTCACCTTCAGTGCCGCTCGCACGTGCGCCCAGCTCGAGTCCCTCAATGTGTCGGTGCCACCTGCATCACAGACCATAGACCTTCAGACTCTATACAGTGTCCAAGGCTGGGACCCTTACACTTACGCCTTCGAACCCGAGGACGAAACGGTGCGTTTGGTCTTCCGCAATCCCGGCATGGAAGATGACCCCACCTGTGGGCCCATCATTGACGATATTGCTATCAAGAAAATTTTTATTCCTGATAGACCTAAAGGTATATCTTATAAAAACATAAGTTTCATCAATAATTTATGACACTTAAGTAACTGTTTAATTCTTCAACGCAGACAATGCGGTGAACAATGGAGATTTTGAATCCGGTCCATGGATGTTCAGAAACGGTTCACTTGGCGTGTTGATCCCGACCAATTTGGATGAAGAAACGTCGTCGTTACCGGGTTGGATCGTAGAATCAAATCGGGCGGTCCGATACATCGACTCGTACCATTTCAGCGTTCCACAAGGAAAACGAGCCATCGAATTGCTTTCAGGGAAAGAAGGCATAATCTCTCAAATGGTTGAAACGACGCCGGAAAAGCCGTACACCATGACGTTCTCTTTAGGCCAAGCCGGCGACAAGTGCAAACAGCCACTTGCCGTAATGGCGTTCGCCGGAGATCAGGCTCAAAACTTTCACTACACCGGCCCCGATTCCAACTCATCCTTTCAAACTGTGAATCTCAATTTCACGGCCAAGGCCGATAGGTCGAGGATTGCGTTCTACAGTGTTTATTACAATACGAGGACTGACGATATGAGCTCTCTTTGTGGCCCCGTTGTCGATGATGTTAGGGTTTGGTTTTCGTCCTCTCGCAGAAATGGGCCTAAATTTTGGGCTTTTGGAGTTGGGCTTGGGCTTTGGTTACTTGTTTGGGCCTTGGTTTAGGGTCTTAATTGTCGGTTTTGCCCTTGTGTATGGGCTTAGAGTTGTGGCATGGCAAGCAAGAATCGCTCTCTACCCAAAAGCTCTAGTTTGTGGTACATGCTTTGCTTTAAATTTTAATTTTGCTAAGTTATGCTAGTCTTGGTAAATGGCAATATTCTAAACCAATTTAAATACGTTTGATCACAATCATTTCTCTTTTAAACCCAGAGTCCTCCGTGTGAGGAGAGGATTTGTAGAGATCGAAATTTGCAAATATATATATACAATTTTGGAGCAAGAGATTGAAAATGAAAATAGGGATTTTATTGATTGAAAGTAGCATTAGATTTTAAAATGAACTCAAGATTTTAAATATGTGATCAAATATATAAAATTAAACGCAAAGAATCTTGAATATAAGTACGTTAGAATTAAACTTATAGTTTCATAGGCATGAAATATAATTATGTCATCAAATGCGAAGCGAATGAAAGGAAGCTGGCGGAGAAAGCTCGACGCCAGCGGCTTATGTAGTGGTCGGCCGGCAGAAAGCTCGCTAAGCTTCGCTTCCCTCTCCCCTTCCCTTTTTCAATGAAGTGGAAAGTCTTACAGCCTCTTTGATTGGTAGGCGGCCCCCTATTAAAAGCTTTAAATATAAGTATGTTAGAATTGTTTCGTAGACATGAAATATAATTATGCCATTAATTTTTCAAATTGAAAGTGAACTTAGCTCAATTGCAATATATGTTAATGATCCAAAAGTTTATGAATCGAATTTCCCAACTCCTTACTATAGTATGATTTTTTTTTTTCATATTTATTGAGTTTGCATCATAAATAAACATAATTAAAGTTACCTCTCTATATATATGATTATTATTTTTCAAAGCCACATTTTTATTTTAGCTATTTGTCCCATTAGCCCTAAAATTTTTATTATATAATTGTACTATAAAAATAAAGAAAAAAAATTAGATACTTGTGAAACAAGTTTTTAATAATAATTTATCATTGAATGAAACCCTAGACATCTTGCATCCATTCTATTATTGTGCCACATCATCATCTAATCCTTGACTTGTTAAATTTTGAATAATTTGAAATCCTTTTTAGGTTTTATGTTTCAAAAATGGAAAAACCCAATACAAACGGAACTGCAAATCGGGTTTTGACACGTTTTGTTTTTTCTCAATCCCAATTCATTTAGCATTTAAATAAGAAATAAGTAGAGTTTCATACCCTCGGGTTATCAATTCTTTCAACTTTTTAATTTCAAACAATTACTCTTTTAATATTTTAATTGGTCTTCTGAATAAAATATAAATTCTACGTATGATAGAACTCTACACTTTTAATTATGTGCCTAATAGATTCTTAAATTTTAGGAAGTGTCAAAATTTGTAATGTAAAATAAAAACTACATCATGTATAAAATATTTCACATTGTATTAGATATATTTTTTGTTGGTTCAATGATAATTGTGTTGATAAATAAATGTGCGTGATTGTTTAAGAGTATGCTTTTTCTGTTTTTACTTCTTTTAGTTTTGCCTTTTTTGAAGTTAGCATATTTAGAGTTTAGATGTTAAGAGTATGCTAACAATTTAATGAAATGAAATATTATGGTGAATTGTTTTTCTAGTTTCTGCATCATAGCGTAGCTTAAACAATAAATTTGGACTGTCACATATACCTAGGTTAATGATAAGAGAATACAATATGTATATGAAATATAATAGAGATATAAATACATTATGTATTAAATTTATAATCTTGTTAAAGTTAACCTGAATCTTTTATGCTTATTATTTAAAATTTATAAATTAAAGTATATGTCTTATATATTGAAGTCCAAAATCAAAATGACTTATATTGAAAATTTAAAAGTCGAAAAAAGTAATGATTCTATTTTTTTAAATAATAATATAATTAATAATAATAATAATAATTCCACAAAAACTGATATCATTTTTCTCATTGGATTTTTTCATTTTCTCACCGAAATTGTTCAAATATATTCAATTTTATTGGACAAAAAGGTTAATTTTGTATTTCATTGGGCCTTAAAATTTAAATTTATTAACTTATGCTAACCAGGAGATATTGCAACCCGACCCGGCTAAGGTCATACTAAACAGAGCACATAAACATAATACTGGCGCCGATTGACTCCTAGAAATTGCGGGCAAGACATGGAATTCAAAAGCCCTTAACAAAAGGGTCAAGCGAAATGTCCAAATTGCCCTCAACAATGGAGGGTGTTGTCGGCTATTGATATAAAATGGTCCGTGGAAGAAACCATCGAAGCAGGAGAAACGGAGGGCGTGAAGGTACTTTGCGTTCTTACCGCCTAACGCTTTTCTCCTCCTCACCATGGCCGGCGATGAGCCTCCGACTACGTCCTCCACCGCCACCGTCTCTTCCTCCGTCGCCGAGTCCACCCTCTCGCTTCCACCGCAAGATCCCGTCGGATCACCCAGTCGTGATGTGCCGGAGGTTCAATCATTGGTATCCAAAGACGATCATGACCAGGGACCCAGGGAGAATCACGATCACGGTCACGAACCCGCAGTTAGAGCCGCTGTTCTCCCGGAGGATCTGAAACACAAGATCGTTAAGCAGGTAGCTCTTCCGCCCTGTCATCCCCCTTCGAATTGAACCTCGAATGCTTCGTTAGGTTTGGCCTGTGGCATGCGGTTTTTGGATTTTTATACATTAATTTTAAACCACTGGCTTGAATGGGAGTTCGGAAGTTTAATTTTTCAGGATTGAGAATCAGTATGTAAATCCGTTTTCCCTCTTGCACATGTATTTGAATTTCTATATTTGACTTTTTGTATATATACTTGCATCGCTTAGTGCAAATACTAGAACCTTAGGAAGCTTATGGTTAGGCTATCAACTACAAGGGGAGTTATGATATCAATTGATCATTTCGCGGCCGTGATATCACGTAATTGGTGCGGTGGTTTGTTACGCCAATAATAGTACAGTCTTTTGATTTAAGACCTGCAGAGAGCATTTAGATTATGATAATTTGGATTTCAATTCATTCAGTTTTTCTATAATTTTGTAGTGTTTTAGAGTATGACATCATCGTCTTTGTGACTGGTCTAAATGTCTTCGCAGGTAGAGTACTACTTCAGCGATGAAAACTTGCCCACCGATAAACACTTGTTGGGATTAATAAAAAAAAACAAGGAGGGTTTTGGTATGTTACTTGGCCAATCTTCACTTTTATGTAGATTTTATTATCTTTCAATGGAAATGAAAAATTCCCAGTAGTATTTCCTTTAAAGGGTTGAACATGCATGATAGGTCGCGCGAGAATTTGGTTCCTTTGGTACATGGTCAAATTTTGAACTATGAACTGCAATAAGTAATAAGTTACAGAATGCTTTGGAAGAATTTCCTCCCGAGCCAAACACAAAATGCTTGGAACTAAGGAAGATTTGTGTACTTTTAGTTATCTTTTCTTCTGTATGGCTTATGGAAACCAAGAAGCTTTGATTGCTCTCATTTCATTGATGTGGATTGCCTTAAAAATTTCAACAGAGCTTCCCTAGACATTTTTAATTAGCAGTCTAATCTGACAGTATTTTTGCTTTGAACATAGGAGTTGCAAAGAGTAAAATAGGAAAAAGAATCTATTTTATGGAAATGCTTCAGGAAGTTATGTTGGGGCATCCCAGATTGCTAATAGGGTGCCTACTTTGCATAGATTAGGCATCTAGGCCTTCCAACCTATTTTAGTGGAAGGACGTGCTGTGTATAAATCCATTAGTTTGTAAGTTTTTTTTTATATATATATTTCCTAGGTCTATTGCGCTGTGACTTCAGTTCTTGTTCTAATTTTTAACCAGTGACTAAGGGGCGACTTTCAGATTTCAATTTTTAATCAATATATTTTAGTATCTAACTCGAAACTACTTTTATTATTACAAAAGGGATGAAACCTAAGGGATGGCTCAGTTGTGACTTTGTGAGTTCTTGGGTGTTCAATCATCTGAAACACCCTGAGATTACTTGACATATTTTGTTGATATAGAATTGCTCTGGACGTGGTCTTTCTTGTTTTATTCATATTTGTTTTCCATATATCCCCATAACTTTGGTATTAATCTAAAATTTATAGAATGGTTATATTTTACATGATTACTTAGCAAGAAACGAGATGGGGTGATGAGCCATGTAGGCACTTCACAAGTTTCATTTCTTGTACATTTTCTGGTGCAGCCAGATTTGTCTGTGATGAATTTCATGGACTGCGACTGTTCTGAATTAAGTATGGTTGATTACTGATCGTTTGCTCTTCCATTCATGACTTATGGATTTTAACGTGTGCTGAATATGTTTCATGTAAAGGACTAGAACAAACCAACGGCAATTTATCTACCAATGGTTCTAGCCTTTGCTGATTTTTGACATCGCCTGCCAGCTTCTTTCCTTAGAAATGTAGTTCAATACAATAAATCTACATATCTTGAATTAAAGTTGAAGTATGTAACATTTTCACATTCTAGGTCGAGTGAAGTGTGTATATTGTGTGGCACCAGATTCTCCTATTTGTTTGCTCATTTGCTCATACCCATATCTTTATATATGTTTGATGAATGATAATAAGACTGTTCATCTCCTATTTTTCCAATTATATATATATTTTACTGTCCGTGGATTCTGATTTTCTTATCTTGTGGTAATCAATCGTCCTGTTATGAATCCATAAATACGTTGAGATTCATTTTCTCTTTATTTGTCTAGTTCCTATAGCTATTATTGCTGCCTTCAAGAGAATGAAAAAACTTACTCAAGATCATTCATTTATCACTGCTGCCCTCAGGGAATCCTCTGTTCTTGTAAGATACTTCATGCTTCCTTTTAAAATGTAGCAACCAAAGCCTCTTTTTGCCATGAGCACATGTTAATTTAGCTGCCAACTGCAGGTCGTAAGTTCTAATGGAAGGAAAGTCAAACGACTCCATCCTATTCCATTGCCTGAGACTAGGGATCCTAAGGTACTTCCTTGTATATTTATGAAATCAACAATTGATGTGTAACTTATGGTAACTGTATGACATTTCTATGTGGAGTATAGTTATTTACTATTTTGGTAGAAAATCTACCTGAGGATCATTCAGAGGAGAATATCAAACGGATTTTTGGAGCAGCTGGACGGTATGTATTTGTGTTTCCAGAACTATGTTTTCACGAAAATATTTCTCCCTTCACACTTCACTGCATGATTATTTCTTTTTTTTTTTTTTTCTGTATTTTTAGCATAAGAAGTGTCACCATTTGTGACCCACATGTGGTAGAGAAGTTGGGGAAAAGCAGCAAGGGTGATGTGCTTACCAGCAATAAGGTAAATTGTTTGTTGAAGAGGAAGTTCAACGTGAGGATGACTGATTTTTAGGGTTTATTTGTTTTACTTTTCTGTTTTATTTATTTATTTTCCTTAGGCCTGCCAGATTGGGCTTATTAAATGATAATTGATGAGTAAATGAGCTGTGGGCTGAAAAATTAAAATGCAGCCTAAGTAATAAAAAAACATTGGTGTGTCCCCTTCACGTATCTGGAAGGAGGCATGCATGTCTAAAAATAAAAAAAGAATTTAGAAAAAAAAAACTCTCCATTTCATGCATCTGGACGTATCAGTATTAGATACGTTCTTTGCACAATTTGAAGTATCAATATCAAAATCGTCATATGTACATTACTTTATAGTGGGACAACATTTGTGGAAAGGTAGTTAAGAAATAAAAATAAAATGAAGAGAGGTTTTCTTTCACCAGACTGAAATTTTGTTGAAAGTAGCATGTTGGTACCTGAAGATAAGGGGGGAGGATTAGTTCAACGCCAGTTTGATAATATAGGTGCAGAAAAAATTGTGTGTGCACCGTTCAATATAGTATGTTGTTTGCTTTTCTGAGTATCCTATTATGTTCCTTATTACAAAAGCCAAAAGAAGAAAGTAAGCATGTCCACTGAGATATATATATATATATACACACACACAAAACAATTTTATTGATGTATGAAATTACAAAAGAGGGGAGGAAGCCCCAAGCCAAAGGAGTTACAAAAGACATCTCCAATTGGACAAAAGAGAATCAAAATTATAAGAATGGAAGTATTTATAAGATGTATCCATAAGAGGCTCTTTCTTCCTTTGGAAGGGTGTTGGAGAATGGGCAGAAAATGAAAAGGTGGCTTTGGGTCTCTTTGTTTTTCTTTCAAAGAGTGCATCAGCTGGGGGGAAACCGCTAAAGAGGGCAACCGGCGTTGAAGCTTGTTATGTGTAAGAACAACCTTGAGTGATAGCTCCCACAAAAAGGATTTAATCTTTTTAGGGAAGTAATCAGACCATATATATTTGAATATCTTTCTTGATGAGATGTTTATGTTATATAGTAGTTGGGTGATGTAGACAATGTTTTTTTTTTTTTTTTTTTGAAAGCCAATGTTTTAAAAAGCTATTGAGGTTTTTAAGGTTGAGCTCGCCTCGAGGCAAGACTCTAATTGTAAGCCTTGAGACTTATGCCTTCGTTGAACTATAAGAGACTTCCGCTTTCATGAAAACGCATTAAGGCTTAAAATCTCTACGCCTTGTCTAATGATTAGTACTTTTACTAATGTTACTTCAAAAACATTGAAGTTAAAAATTTAGAGTATTAATCAATCCATCAATGATAATAGTAGTGATGTTTTAAGATATTGTTTTAGAATTTTTGTTTTGAGTGAAAATTGTGGGGGTGTTTTTTATTTCACTTTTATAATGACCATTATGGTGGCGATACTTGGTCATGTTAATTTAGGAACTGCAAAATATTTTAATTAAATTTAAGGCTTACACCTCATACCACCTTGCCTCTTCAGGAGAGAGCCTCAAGCCCGTCTTTACTCTTTTAAAACATTCATGTAGCTATGCTTTGTGCCTGTCTCCGACTTCTTGATGTAAATTGAATTATATTAAAAGATCAGACAAACTATGTTTACTCATCCAATCAGCCTTTTTTCTTGGTCACTGTGTACAGTTGCATGCACTTGTGGAGTATGAGACTCTTGAGGCTTCTGAGAAAGCTGTGAGTAATCAGATCCGTGATCTACTTGCTTTAACTTAATAATTTTACCGTGTTTGATTTGGTATCAATAGTCCTCTTTCTGATGATTCATTAGGTGGCAACTTTAAATGATGAACAAGATTGGAGAAATGGCATGCGGGTTAAGCCTCTCAAGCATCTGGTACTATATCTCATTTCACTTAAATATCAAGTTGGTTGTATTTACAATAATAATTTTCAACTTCAGAGTAAGCATGGCCAGAGGAAACAACATTGGAGAGGACCTGATCCGGACAAAAACAGCACTGGGAGAATAACTGATCAGAATGGACCTGATAAGAACATCCCTGGGCGAATAACTGATCAGAATGGCGATGAAGAAATTCAGAACATCGTAAATGAGCATCATGACGATGTGCCTGATGAGGAGGTTAATGTTACTCTTATACTTTTTTTTTCCTGAGCGCATATACATGTTAATTAAATTTGTTTGTGATTTTTCATTATGTGTTGTCTATTTTCTTCCAACTTCCCTTGGAACTAGTTGGAGTATGATAATATGTTAGGGAGTGATTTTGAAATGGTCAAAACCACTTTCGTCATTTTCATAATCTCTCCAAAAATACGTTTTAATCAATCATAAACAATTTAAATTGTATGAGAATAGCTTTAGAAGTGTAAAATCAAATATTAAGTTGATTTTGAATGGTTGAAGGCATGGTTGAGAGTGATTTTGAACTCGACAAAAGTGATTTTAGTACTTTGAAAATCACTCCCAAAGATGTCTTGGATCCTCCTTCCAATCAAACCCAAAATGTGAATTTCTATGAGATGATGAGACTGCAAGAAAACGCTTGTTATGATAACAATATCAACTTTGCAAATTTTAGGAGGGGGATCACCAACACAAAGACAAACATGGACATAGAGGTCGAAATCAAGGACGGCCTAGAAGACAAAAGTACAAGGGTGTCAATGGAATGGGTACTGACTGTTCTGATCACGTTATTGTAGATTTCATGTTAAGAATTTTAGCTTGATAATCTTTTGCTCTCTTTCTAGGTCATGGAACTACAACTTCTGCCCATCACATTGAACTTTCGAAGCCACCCCCTGGCCCGAAAATGCCTGATGGAACTCGGGGGTTCACGATGGGACGTGGGCGACCTCCAACCTCCAACCAAACCACATAGTGAGAATTTCATCATGTGGGTCTGTAGAAATTTCATTTTCTATGTTTTTTACTTTGATTGATGGGCATGCTAGAACGCGTCCTGGTGTATGTCTCAGTAGGTTGGCCAAAATGTATCTTCCAAGTCTAACCTCAAAGCTTTGTGTCTCAAGAAAATATTATCTTGTATAATGTTCACCTGTACGGTATGTTTAAATTTGGTGGTTTTGATTGTCAACGGAGTCTCTAATTTTAAAAAAATCAAATGCATTTATTAAAAATATGAAAAACCTTTATTTAGTTCAGTAGGGTGGGGAACTTGAACCCGTAACTTCTTCGTGGTAGGATAAACGTTTTATGTTAGTTGAAGTATGTTAATGTTGACAAAAATATGAAAACGAGTCATGCCATGGATTCGAAAAGATTCATTTTACTGTTGCGTATTTACACTCATCTTTCTTTTTTGATGAAGCAAATGGTTGGGTAGGAGAGTTAATTATATGTTTTGTATCCATTTTTATCAAGGTGGTTTCAGCAACCAAAAGAATATTTTAGAAAAGGAGAAAAAGAACAATTCCTTTGTTGTGAGATGAGTTGTAAAGTCCACTTGCTCCAATGTTTCCATCCAAAATTAAGAATTTTATGCACTTGTACATCTGTAAATATTATAATAAAGGTAAAAATTAAAAAAAAAAAAAATTCTTGATCAAATTATTTGTTCCTAAAGCTTGAACGTAACATTATCCTCCAATATGTCGCCCAATTCAAAATAAATAGTGAATCCTCCGATGAACAACAAGCCAAAATAAATCTGACAAATTCTCGAATTAGTATCCAATATTCTCCAAAATAATAATAATAATAATAATAATAATAATAATAATAATAATAAATAAAATCTATCCCATTTTCCAACCATTGCTCAAATTTTTTTTTTTTTTTTTTTTTGGTAATTGTAATGAGTAACAATTTTAGGGATAATAATTAAGTGTATAGTAATATTTTAAAAAAATTGTAAATATAGCAAAGTCTAGTGATAGACTTTTACGATCTATTAGTGATAAATCATTTAAACCATAAAAGTTTATAAGCGATATAAGTTTATCATTGATAAATTTTGCTATATTTGCAATTTGTTTTAAATGTTGTTAGATATGCTAATACTTTGAATCTGATTGCTATATTTGCAACTGTCTCTTCTTTTTCTGTTTATTTTTTTTTATATATATATACAATTTGAACTACAAGCTCCTTGCTTGTTAATATATATTAAATCCTCGTTGAGATATATACGCTTTTACAGACTATTTATTTCTTGGATTTCTGAATGGTGCATGTGTCTATGGTTTTCTAGGGTTTTTTCTTTCTCCCAAATCTAATGAAGAAATGTTTTAATTAGAAATGTATCTAAAGCTTCTGGACTATGTACTTATCTATTAAATTAAATTCTATCCAACTTTTCGTCCACTCCTCAAGCTATTCACATTCTTTAGTCCCTAATTAAATTCATCTAATTTTCATTCATTCCTTAAACTATTTACCTTGTTTGGTTGAATTTTTCCAAAATAGTTAGTCTCACATTGAAAAGGTTTAAGTGATAGGCTCCGTACTATAAAATGAGTATAACTTTGGTTTCAAATTGACCGGTTAAAAACACTCTAAATTTGATGCTAAGTCTAGTTAAATTCTTCATTTTTGTGTTCTCTAGTTTGAGAGTGGAAAAAAGTGTGTGAGTGGTATAAAATTTTTGAGAGAGTGTTATTGTAATTGAGATTTGAGAGAGAATTTTGTGTTATTGTAATTATATTTCTTTTTAGTAGGCCGTGAGTTTTTCTTTGGTGAAAATCTTAGTTTGCTTGACATAAAGGATATAATGAAATAATATTTTGAAATACAAAAATTATACTTTTGCAGATTTGTTCAAATTCATCTATTTTTTTTCTTTATTTTCACAATTATAGTTCTGTCCTCTCGTCTTCTTCTCATTATATTCTCAATTATAGTGATCTTCACTCTCTTCATAATTTTCTTCTCCATTTTATTCCCT
Source organism: Lagenaria siceraria (assembly GCA_002890555.2). NCBI lineage: Eukaryota > Viridiplantae > Streptophyta > Magnoliopsida > Cucurbitales > Cucurbitaceae > Lagenaria > Lagenaria siceraria. Next base: position 1,513,403 of record CM016485.1, read on the forward strand.
TCCTTCCAAACCGTTAGTAACATGCATATTCCCTTCCTCCAATAAAATGGGTGTCTTCTATCTATCTTTGTGTATCTCATACATTTACCCAATAAATTTTTGCTATGTAACAATTTTTTGAAAAGATGAATGCATGGGCTAAGTGAAGTCTAGGCTGCACCAAACCATTGCCCAAAATTCCTTGCTTGAAAAGAATAGTAAAAATGATGGTGAAAACAGTTGTGGGATAAGTTGTGACAAAAGTCATTGGAGAGACATTCTAACCATTAAGGGAAAAAAAAACTTAGCTCTCTATCGATCCTAATCAAACACACATTTGAATCAAATTTGTATATGTTGGGTTTTACCATAGTATTAGAAGTATTATCCAATACCAATTTTTTTTTTTTTGAGGAGCATTGGAAAGGTTCAAACACTATAAAAGAAACTTATAACTTTAGTTTTAAATTGCTATAATTAGAAATGCTTTAAAATTGAGTGTGCTAATGAAACAATCCATATCACTTAAGGGGTGTTTGCCTCCAAGTTGAGTTGGGTTGGATGAGTACAAAAAAACTCATCCATCATTTGGTTCACCAATAATTAAATAAGTTTATTACCTCGTTATTCGCATTAACGCACATTTTTACCTCGTTATTCGTGTCAACTCCCCCAATTATTCTCCACCTATAATAATTACCAACTCAATTCTAAGCCCCAAATGCCTCCCTAAGTTGTGTTCTTTGTGCTTTTTTTATACAGCACCTTAGCACACAAAAGATGCAAGGTAAAAATATGTAAGAAATAACATAAAAATATATGAATTCTAGAAAATATCTCAATTGAATCTTTGATCGAAATTCATACTCACATGGTCGGAATTATATATACTTTCAAATGGCCATTAATTTCCATCAATTTTTCAAAACAAGAAACTTCTTCTACGTCCCCGTAACTTGTTTTTGTTTCTAAAAACGGTTTTAAAAAATAAAATAAAGCAAGATAAAATTGTAGAATAGGTCAGTTTGTTACATGACTTAGTTCAAACTTTTACAGATATTTGACTTTTGAACTGGTGGGGTTTGTACGAACTTTGTATATCACATATGAAAAATGTGAGTTTTGACTTTTTGAAGTACATGAACTCGAGCTGTTAACTAGTGAAATTGGTGAAGATAAAGTTAGATTAAAAAAAAAAACAAAAAAAAAGTAGAACAAAGATTAAAATATTGATATTGATGTCGGGATTTCAATTTTATGGATATATTGATATCTATGAATATTGCAGTAAATAAAAAAAAACATAAAAACATATTTAGATTAATAATTTATTTGTTTTTTAACTTTCCAACTAAGTTATAGATTTTCTTATTAGTGTATATTTTCATATCGAGGATAATAGATGATTTTTTAAACAAATATCTTATGGGTATTTATAAAAGATATAAAAGATATCTTATGGGTATTTATAAAAGATATAAAAGATATCTAACAATTCTTAAAATTGACGTCGAATCTTTCGATTTATAGATATATTGACCGACCGATATTTTAATCCTTAATTAGGAGTTTATTTTACACAATTGTTGAATGAGGATGAAAACACACATTTTACCATAATTGGGTCCTATAAAAGAATGAATAATTATACAAATAATGTTATAAAACTTATTTCTAAGGAGTATTGTTATTTTTGCAAACCAAAAATATTTTGGGTAAAAACTAGCAATTTTTCGATTTAATTTAGTTGATATAGTTTGGATTTAATTTCAAATTAACTCTATAACTCATTACAATTTAGTCGGTACGATTTTAAAAATTTTAGGCTCAATATCAATTTATACCCCTAAATTTTAAGAGTTGTATCAATTTAAATTTTGAACTAATAATTGTATCAATTTAAACATGAACTTTTGTAATTATATCAATTTACATCCTCCATTATGTTCCATTTGAAAAAACCTCACACCAATCTTATAATTTTATCAATTAAATCTATAAAGGTTCATAAATGAATCAATTTAGACAAAATTTCCTTTGAAAATTATCTGTATATTTACATTAATCGTCCATTTTGTAAAGTCGACATTTGAAAAAGTCTAAACACGTTTAAGAATTAATGCAGAGATGATTTTTAAAGATTACATAATGAAGTTTAAATTGATGGGTTTATGAAAATCTAAGAGTTAAATTGACTTAAATTATAAGTTTGGTCGCTTGAAATTTGGAAGAGGATATGAATTGATATACTTATGAAAGTTTAGAATTTAAATTGGTACAATTATTAGTTTATTTTAATTGATACGAAGTTCAAAATTTAGGAGTAAAAATTTGATATTTGCCCAAATTTTTAACTGAGGCAACTCTCCCTTTCAAATGTTCAACGACGGGTGGTTGAGTGGAGAAACAAATTCTGAGGCAAATTTGTAGATCCAAAATCTATATTGTCTTTATCAAGAAATAATTGTGTTATTTGTAATGTTTATCATAATTATTTTTTGATTTGTTTTGGAATTGACTTAGACGGTTATTGACAGCAGTGTCTTCAATGTTACAGCTTCTGATTTGGAGCTTTATTGTTTCTTTTTTCTTTTCTTTTCTTTTCTTTTTTTTTCCCCTCATTTTTGTGCTTTCTTTTTGCCTTTTTCCTCATTTTCTTTTTCACCTGTCATCCTAGCCAAGATTGTCATCCAAAAAATAAAAAATCATAAAAAATATTGAATGGGATACACCTATTCTATCAATTACTTAATTAAAAACGGTTATAGGATGAAATTTTTTTATTCTTTTTAAAAAGGTTCGATTATCATTTTCTTGTCATTATATATGTAGAAAGGAGAAAATTTTATTTTGATCTGAATTAAAACAATTGACTTACTACAAAAAAAAAAAAATGTAGTAATTTTTACAATTACTTTTTTGTGAAATTAATTAATGTTATATGCTCAAAATGACTAGAACAAGTCCAAATTAGCAATGAAATTTTATATAGAAATAGGAAATAATATAAAAATGCAAATGAAGGGGAGAGTCCAGTCTGCCAAGATCCCATCTCTATTTCCAAGTCTTGATATCTTCTTCACACACCTCTGGAGTTCTGAAGTCTGAACCAACAACCTCCTTCTCTGACCTTTCTCTCTCTCTTCCTTCAATGCTTTAATGGCGTCCTCCTAATCAATTCCTCTGTCTCATTCGTCTATTTAACTCTCTTCTCTACTGCACTTTCTCTCTCAGATTCCTTTCGTTGGTGAAACTATGAATTCCGTTTTGGCTTTTCTTTCGCCACTGCTTCCGTTTGTGGCCTCTCTTCTGTTTCTCGTCCTCTTTCTTGAGCAGATCTCTTATTTGAAGAAGAAACGCTCTGTTCCTGGTCCTCCTCTTGTTGTCCCCTTCGTCGGCAACGCAATTCCTCTGGTCAGAAACCCTGCTCGTTTCTGGGAAATTCAGGCTTCTTTGGCTAAATCCTCCGGAGTTGGTTTCTCCGTCAACTACATCGCCGGTAACTTCATCGTCTTCATTCGTGACACTGAGCTCTCTCACAAGATTTTCGCCAATGTACGTTCTGACGCTATGAATCTCGTCGGTCATCCCTTCGGGAAGAAGCTATTTGGTGAGGATAATCTGATTTATATGTTGGGGCAAAAGCACAAGGATCTCCGCCGTCGAATCGCTCCTAATTTCACGCCCAAAGCGCTATCCATCTACACCGCACTTCAGCAGATCATCATTCTCAAGCACTTGAAGCTTTGGGATCAGAAGTCGTCGGAATCCTCGCCCAAGCCGATTCCCTTGAGGTATCTGGCTCGAGATCTTAACCTCGAGACTTCTCAGATGGTGTTCGTCGGACCGTATTTAGGCGATAAGGTTCGCGAGAAGTTCAGAGTCGATTACAACATCTTCAATGTCGGCCTGATGAAACTTCCCATCGATTTGCCTGGAACAGGTTTCAGAAACGCGAAACTCGCCGTCGACCGGCTAGTGGAGGTCCTTGCCGACTGTGCAGAGAAGAGCAAAACGAAGATGAAGAGAGAAGAAGAGCCGACGTGTTTGATCGACTTTTGGATGCAGGACACCGTTAAAGAACTCGAGGCTGCAGCAGCGGCCGGCGAGTCAGAGCCCGTTCACACCAGTAACTTTGAGCTCGGCCTGTATCTCTTCGATTTCCTCTTCGCCGCTCAAGACGCTTCCACTTCGTCGCTTCTATGGGCCGTGAGTCTCCTGGACTCGCATCCTGAGGTGGTCGCCAAAGTTCGGGAAGAAGTCAAATCCATCTGGTCGCCGGAATCGGATTCTCTGATCTCAGCTGAGCAGCTACTGGAAATGAAGTACACTCAGGCAGTAGCGCGTGAAGTGGTCCGTTACCGCGCTCCGGCAACGGTTGTGCCACACGTGGCGGCGGAGGAGTTCCCATTGACGGATTCATACACGATCCCAAAAGGCGCAATCGTGTTCCCATCTGCGTACGAGTCGAGTTTCCAGGGTTTCGTTGAACCGGAGCGGTTCGACCCGGAACGGTTCTCGGAGGAAAGGCAAGAGGACCGAATTTTCAAAAGGAACTTTCTGGCATTCGGTGCTGGGTCCCATCAATGTGTTGGGCAACGGTACGCGCTGAACCAACTAGTGCTCTTCATCGCCATGTTTTGTACGTTGCTTGATTTCAAGAGGCACAGATCCGACGGCTGTGATGAAATCGCCTTCAATCCCACCATCTGTCCCAAAGATGACTGCATGGTCTCCATTTCCAGGCGGTGCCCTCGATTTCCCAATCTTTCGCTTGAATAATTTTCCAAATCTCCAAATTGCCCTCTTCTTCTCTTCTCTTCTCTTCTCTTCTCTTCATTCAAAAAAAAAAAAATGCGTTGTCGTAGTTGTCACTGTTCCCTGTTTCATTTTTTTTTTAAATTTGAATCTGCGTGGAAAAACGGACGGCTGGGATTCTTTGGGGGAAATGTTTGTGTGGTTTTTTTGTTAATTTGATTATTGGAGCTGTCGATTGAAAAAAAAAAAGGAAAAAAATGTGTTTTGAATATTTAAAAGGAGGATGCTGTTCTGGCGATGACTTGTCCTATCTAATAAACAAATCAGCTTCACGTGGATGGGCCGGCCGTCTGTCCGTCCACTTATCTTATTGTAATTTTTTTAATTATCAATAATCCACTTTTCTTATTTATATTTTGGTTAAAAAAACTTATTTTTGTATTGTCTGGCATTTGGCAAATCTTTTTTTTTTTTTTTTAATTGCTTCAATCGTATATTAGTTGTAGAAATTAGTTTTGCAAATGATAAAAATTGAACTTATAATTGTTACTCTTTTTTTTTTTTTTTTTTGACACATTTGTGATTAAGTATCACTCAATTTTAAATAACTATGTAATAATTTGGTTTTGGGGTGTTTTTGGTTCTGGTTGATTTTTCTTTTGCATGGAAATTCCGACATTGCTTTTTAAGCATCAGATCAGTTGGTTAAAGCCTAGAGACGAATTTTGACAATATTTGTTTATGGGACCCTCTCAAATGAGTTGTGGGTGGAATTTCGAAAAGTCATTTTCGGAAAAAATTTCAATATTATTGAACATTTATTCGTTGTCACGTCAACATCGTTTTAAGAACATTTAATAAGGTGAGATTCATCTGCATTAAATATTTAATATGGCTATGGCGTGAATAAATAGAATTTGATAATTTAGAGCTAGAAATTTCTAAATTTTTCCATAATTTTCACTCGAAAGTTATATTTGCCTTTTTCATTGAATCGTTTTTCTAATCATTATTTTCATTATTAAATAATAATAATAATTAAAAAGTTGGCTTGGCCCCTTGTTTCTTGTTTTAATCTATCACATGATTGTCAAATAAGGTGGGTTTCTTTAAATATAGTATAAATACATTTCTCGTTCGCTTTGAATGGGAGAGGCGGCTAATTTTATTCTAAATCTTATGATAAGCAATCCCCTTGAATTGTTGCGACGATAAAATCGAATTTTACATTGATAGGCCATAAATCTTCAACTTCAATTTTTGTAGGTTTGTGGATTTTTTTTTTTTTTTTTCTAGTGTCAAATAAATTTAATATCTATTAGACACAAATGAAAAAAAAAAAAAATCTAAAACCTCTTTTTTTTAAAAATGAAAAGTTTAAGGACTTTTTAGACAATTTAGAAAATTGTCTTTATTTAAATACGTTAAGAAAAAGTTATGAAGTCACTCAGCTCAATATTAGGATAACAGTCAAGGGAAAATGTCATATCTATATAGAAGAATGGATGCTATTTTCTTTTACTTTCAAGGTCTAACCTTTCGTTTACCAACTGAAAAGGTATAAGGCAATTTTGTACTCAACTTAACAGTCAATTCATAAGATCCTATTTAGTTTCATAAGCCTTCGTCACGGTCAATCAACTAAGTTGGTTACACCCAGTGGTATCTTATACGCAGTTAAAGAGAAGCTTTGTTTGGGGTGGATTCTAGACTAGACTGAAAATAACTCTATAATTAACCTACCTAACATTTGATATTTAGAGATCTATTATATACAAAATTAAAATTCAAATACCTATTAGACATGGTTTATGATAAAGATTTAAATATAAACAAACTTGAAAATTTAAATATTAAATTTGTAATTTTTTTTTTTTTAAAAAAAGAATGGTCCCCTACATTTTTCTATGTAAATAATCATAAGGTAAATTTTGAGTTTTGTCTCTAGTTTTTTTGTCATATATGCATATGGTCATTATTAAAGTTCTCTATATATTATCTGTGTCAATGAAAAATAAAGTTAAGATTTTGATTTCTTTTTCCAATTAGGCTCTAAGTTTCCTCTGATTATTATTATTATTTTTAATTTCTAGAGTTTGCTATGTGTAAAAAGATTTATACACTATTTATTTATTTTAAATGTCAATAAAATTTGTCAACTTATGTATTCTCTCTATGAGCATCATCATTGGGAGGTTGTTGGTTGTCCAAAGCATTTCAAATTGTCTTTGAGGCTATCGTTTGGTCGCTCTAAAGCCTTTGTATTGTTGTTGTCGTTATTATTTTTGGGCTCACTTCTTGTTTTCTCTTCATAAAAATGGGATAAACTGCAATAAATGACATGGGTTGGTTTTAAACACTATCTATTTTTAGATTTTAATGAAAGAATTCTACTAATTGTTTGTGGCTGCATAGCAAATCATTTGTATACGTGAATCTTCTTTTTAATTGATTTTATTCTTTGAATCAAGTTGATTAGATAAGAAATTAAGGGAGTAATTTTGGAATTGTTAAATTTGAGTGGTGGTTTAGAGTTGCCATCAGTAATCTTTATCGTCGTCGCCATCATCATCGAGCTTCAATAAATTTGCAGTGAAGATAATTGTAGCTTGCATAATTGGAATTAAAGGAGTTTCTTCAATTGTAGATTACTTCACAGGTGTTCAGTTTCTTCTTTCATGTAAAGCCAACAATTTCTTCATCATCCATCATTTATTTAGCAAAGAACATTAAAATTATCAGCATCGTGGTTTTCTAAAACAAAAGCTTGGGCCTACATATCATAGTCGGAAGAAGAAGGAATTAGATGAATTCGTAAGAAACGGGATGTACATAAAAGTAGAAACAAAGTGCAAACTAGAATTCAAAGTGTTTAGCTCTTTTTATTACAGGGAATCTGCATGTTATTATAAAATATTTACATGGATCAATGCTCAACACTTGAGTTTTGAGATTGAATTTTTCTATTAAAATCTTGAATTAAAAAAAAAAAAAAAGTAAAATTAGAGTTAGGGTTTACATTTACACTTTTTTGCAAAAAAAAAATGACCATTTTTTACTTGAACTATTCATATAACATATGGTTGAAGAGTTAATGCTTTGAGAGTTTGTTACATGAGATATTTGCGCCCATAGAAGTCCGGATAATTTGCATACAAGTGTTTGTGATACAGTGCCCCCACTTGGTTTTTGGGAGTATATTTTTTTTTTAGTAAAACAATTAAAGTTTTTCTCTCCATTATGTTGCTGAAAATTACGAAAGTATCCTTATTTAATTTTCTGCCGGTTAGATTCAAAGTTTTTTTGTATTTTTTTTTTTTTTTGTGATTATTTGCTTTTTGATTTTTATATAAAAAATTATCCTAAACATAAAAAATATCAAATTATTTCTTAATATATAAAATTTTTATTGTTAGTATTTAATCGCAATCTATCACTATATATATATTTTTAATATAAGAAATTGATGCATATCCCTGATTCCTTATCAAGTTGGTGTTTGCTTCTTTTATTTCATTTTATTTTTTCCGTCTCTCTATTTTAGGGTAAAATTCAAACGCCCCCGAGACTTAGATGAAGATAGGGACAGTTTGACTTTTGATCACGACAATTCAAATGATGAGTTAAAAGATTTTTTTTTTTTTTCTTTTTAGTACTTGTAGAAATTAATTATCTATCCATATCTTTAGAGGAAGGTAGAGATATGATGCCGAGCAATGTTCACGTTTAGCTTGTTTGCTGCACCTTACCCAAATAATAATAATAGTAATAAGAAATTATTATTATTATTATTTTCTTATTTCTTTCAACTTGTTTAACAATTTTTTTTATTCAAAACAATGTAATTAGGAGAAAAAATATTTATACTCTTAAACTTTAAAATACTAATATAAAATTCTACCACCAATTACAACGAAAATTAAGTATTTTTTAAATTTTAGAAAAATACTTAACTTGTTGCTCAATTTCATAAATAACAAAAATAATGTTAAAATAACATTTTAGTCTCCGTACTTTCAAATTTGTAACAATTTAGTCCATAAACTTTAATAAGTAATGATTTAGTGAGTGTACTTTACAATTTGTAACAATTTAATTTGTCGTAAAAAAAATATATTAGTATGATTTAATAAATTTTCTTACACATGTAGATTGATATACTGATCGAGAATCAAATTTATTTATAAACTATAAAGACTAAGTCGTTACGTAATATAAATTGACACTTAATTGTAAATTACATGGATTGAATCATTACCAAATAAAGTTGATAGATTAAAGTGTTGCTTTCATGGAAGTTTAGAGACCAAAAAAATTTTTTAATTGAAAAATAATAAGATATTATTATTACAAGATGACTTTTTTTAGTTCAACTTGGGATATTCGACCACCTTTAACGTCTTAATTGAAGACATATGTTTTTAATGTATGTTCAAGCTGGCAAATGACAACTCTTCTAATTTATTTGTTTGTCTGTTTTTTAAAAGAAGAAAATGATATCAAATATTTAATATAAAATTTAGTATCATATTTTAAAAGGTTTAAGGTCATTTGATAACCATTTGGTTTTTTGTTTATAGTTTTTTAAAAACAAATCTATTTGGTATTTAATTGGATTTTCCGTTAAAAACGTTTCTAAAAAGTCGTTTTGGTTTTTACTCCAACACACAAGAGCTTGGTTAAATGTTGGTATGATGTAATGAAATTCTATTATTTTGTGTTTTTTTTTACATTTTATTTATATTTCTGTACTTTAATGAATATATTCTTTGTAGTATAGTGGTTAACTCAATTACCTAATATCCTTGATGACTTTGGTTAAAATCCTATATAATGCCATATTTTTTTAACATTTATATGTGAAATTGAATGGAAAATAATATTTAAAATATTTTTTATGCACTTTATTTTCCTTTTTTTTAACAAGATATTTTAAAGATTTTTTTTTTTCAAAACTATTTTAAAAAACAAATGTTAAAATGGTTGGAAAGTTTGAATGAAAGTATTATTATTATTATTATTTTAAAATTTAGAAAACCACATTCATGAGAATGTGTGTATATGTGTTTTGTGAATGATACAATCTTAATAGAAGAATGTATATTTTTTACAAAAATGTGATTATTTGAATTGCTTTTAATAGTTTTTTAATATGTAATTTTCATATTTGTTTAAAAACACACAAAAACATTAGTTAAAAGAGAAATGTCAGTGTCTCGGGGTTTGAGTCAATCACCCGAGCCAATAAAAATATACCAATCTAGAAATAAAGAAGTCGCGGTTGAATGGCACCCTACAACCTTGAGAATAAAAAACGTTCTTGACAACCCTGCCATCAGGTACAACCGTAGATATGTGCCAAATGATTGGCTTAAAAATAGCCACATTCAACCACCTCAAGAGGGGAAGTAAGTAATCAAACTGTAGCAGGCTCGCTACCACATAAGTGTGAGAATCTCTTGCATAGATCAATTCAAACAATGGACTGGAGGTCAAGACTACCAAGCACCCGCATCGAAGCCTAGCGTGAACGATATTCGAGCACTAATAAATATATTTACTTTTGTTATTTTTCTTTATTTTATTTATGATTAATCTATAAATTTAAAATAGTTATATTGTTTTATCAATAAGAAATTGAAAAAATAAAAATAAATATGCAACCTTATAAATATATATACTAGATGAAAAAAAAATATTGCAAAAAGAGTTTGACTTTATTTTTATATAAAAGTATATAAATTTGAAAAAGTCATCAAATGTATTTTGAATTTTTAAAAACAAAAACACAATTATCAAACATGTTGTTGGTTTTTGTTTTGTTTCTTTTTTTTTTAAACAAAAAACTAAATGCAGTTACCAAATATGTATGGTTTTTATTTTTTAAAAATTAAAAAATAAAAAACAAAATGGTAATCAAACGGAGCTTTAATTGTTCCAATTCGTAACTCCATTAATATATTTGTAACTCATAAAAAGAGTATAAAGGCATTACACTTAGACTGACAACTAATTGGGGGTTAAATTTTCAATGAGTAATTATTTGATGGAGTCTTGACTATACCTATCTCCATGTAGCCCATCATTTATCACATGATAATAAAATAATAATTTAATTTTTTTAATCAATTTTTTCTTACAACATGGCATGTTTTTAAGTGGATTATATTGAGATGAGTGTGGCTAAAACTATGCCCAAGTATTTTTCATTTTCATAGAAAAATTGAGACAGGATATATATATATATAATTGACATTTAACCATTAATCATTAGGAATGGAGCAAACGTGGGGTTGTATATATATATATATATATATATATATATATCACTTTCGTCAATTTTAAAATATAAATATGTTTTAATCATTTAAAATAAATATTAAATTAATTTTTAATGCTTAAAAACGTATTTTAGAGTGATTTCAAATATAACAAGAGTGATTTTAACTTTTTCAAAACCACTCTCAAACATGCATTAGCTCTACAGATTGTTAAACTTTAAAATATAATTATTAATATTACACATATATTGCTAAAAAAAAAAAACTAATGTGTTACATGACTCAATATTTTGATTGTAAAAATTGATATTTTCATTAAAAAATATTATTTACTTGAAAATGTTACCAATAAAAAAACATAATTACATGGTTATTAAAGCCTAGTTAATTATTTATTTATTTTTTAAGTTATATACAGATAATGGACTTCTTTTTTCTATAAAAAAAAAAAAAAAAAAAAAAAAAAAAAAAAAAAGAAAAGAAAAAATTGTGGTGGCTCCATTATTGGTGGAGAATCTTTCATGCATCTTGTCGTTGATTTTCATTTTAATTAATGATGGATTTTAATAGGGACACAAAAATACCTTATTTGGTGATAACATGGATAAAGAGGTCAATTTCTATCATTTCTAGTACTATTAATAACATCTCTTTTTTATTTAAAAATATATATATATCTGATATCATTATTAACGAATAAGAAATTTTGAATATATGGTTCTTTTCGTTGAAAACATATGTATTAATTAATTCAATAATGTTTTGTTTGAATCTTTTTTAAAAATTATAGAGAACGATTATGTATGAGTTATTTAATAGACATATTAAGTAATTTTGATCATAGGCCCAAGAATTCAAATAATAATACGATGTATGGAGAAAAACAACAACAACAACCACCTAAATAATTCTAATATCTCTCTTAAGTTTTATTTTCTCCATATTCCATTTTTATTCTATCAAACGGCGCAAATAATTCCTCATCCTCAAATAAAATGAGAACTGTTGCAAATATAGCAATCAGATTCAAAATATTAACATATATAACATTTTAAAAAAATTGCAAATATAACAAAGTCTATAGTTGATAGTCTTTGCTATTGCTGTTACTATATTTGTAATTTTTTTAAATGTTGCTATATACTTAATTATTATCCCTAAAATTGCTATTCATTATAATTACCTAACAAAATTATCATTAAAAAAAAGTTTATATATTTCCTTTTCAAATATATATATATATATATATATATAATAATGTTTAATATTTATTCTAACATTATTAGACTTTTTTTTAGTTCTATTGAATCGAATTACACGTGCTAATTATGTTCATTAAATAAAATATTTTTGGCTAACGATAGAGAGCAACTGTCTAGATCCAATAATGTGTTAATTTTCATTTCCTATTTGTAATTTTTGTAATAAAATTTTCTATTTTGTATTATTCTGAAAAATATTGATCAAATACTTAAATTTAGTTCATAGACGGGCAAATTGTTTTTTTTTTTTTTTTTTTTTTTTTGATAAGAGAAGGGAAAATTGAATTTGAAAATTAGAAACTTTTGAGAAATTCATATATTTGACGATTTTTTCAACATAATTATTAGTTGGAATAAATGTCAAACTTAAAATCAACCAAACCAAAATAGATAATATTTCATTTGTTGATGAGAGGAGAGTAACCCACCTCAATCTTTTATCAAAAATAGATAATATTTTATTTGTTTTGCCTTTACCCTTCTATAATTTCTATGGCAGCAAAGTTATATTGTTTCTTTAGTTATATGAAGAGTCTCAAATATTCCACTAACCATTCAAATATATTTAAATTCTAACCATCAAATTTAAAAGAAGATTTCCTTCCTAATTAAATATCAAGATGTAACACTTAATATAAGATTGAATACATATATATATATATATATATAGAAAAGGGCAGAGATTTTTTCTACAAGCTACTCAAAAATATCCCAAATTCGAAATTTGATTCTTTGGTAAGGTGGAGAATCTAATGTCAAATGTTAACGTTTGAAAAATGAATGAGTTCTCTTTAAAAAAAATAATAATAAAATTGTTGTATATTGCTAAAAGTAAAAGAAAATTAGCTCATTCAGTTGAAAAATTGTTGAGCAAAATAAACTTTAAAAGTTATTTAAAGAAACAAAAGTCTAAAATGGTGTGTTTTACAAATATTTTATTTTTCATGTTTGGTCAAATAATTTAATAATTTTAATAAATAGTTGTTAAATATCTTTTTAGGTATTGTGTCCAACAAGCTACATTTTGTGCTAAGGGCATTTTCCTCATCTCTTTTTCTTTATATGATAAAGTTCATATTTCTTTCCCTCTTTCTTTGGTGGACACTAATAAAACACATCTTTGGCTTTATTTTGTGTTGTAGATGTAAATCCATCCAACTTAGCTAATGGCATTGGAATATAATTAATTAAATAAGATGGTATATTTTTATTCCTTTATTGAAAGGAATGTGGGGCTAGAGATGTTTACGGGGTAGGTGGAGCCAGAGATGGTTTTTTTTATCTCTATTTCATTTCCCATCTCCGCCAAATTCTTCATGCGAATTTGGGCGAGAATTTCTCGCGTTGGATCAATTTTTCTTGATTTTTTTTTAAAAAATTAATTAACACAAATCATTAATATGATTTTTTTAATTAAACAGTTAACTTTTATATGATTAGTTCCACATGGATAATTAGAATTTAAAGAGAAATTAATCAAAAAATTTAAGTTGAAGAAAATAATTATCTATCAAATTATTCATATATATAATATAAATTTATTAGAACTCAAACATATCCTTTTTTTCTACACTAATTCAAACATATTCATATATAATAAAGCTTTCGTAGAATTTTTCCTCCACTCTCTCTTCCATTTCCCGCTCAAACGGAGAATTCCCGTCTCGTTAGGGGCAGGTCCCGTGGGAAAATGTGAGGCTTTCAAAAGGCTCAAAAAATTGTGGTAGCTATAAATGATAATATTGATAGGATCAAATACGAAATATCTGTTCATATATTCGTAAATGGAAGGATTTTAAATTATATTAAAGATTTATCATTATAATATCTCTAGTTTTTTTTTATAAATATACATAAAACATAAAAATATCCTCTATGAATTTTAATACTAATAATTAGATTTATAAGTCTATAACTTAATATTTTTTAATAGATATTTTTCTTCTATCGATATCATGTTTGTAAAATTGAAATTTCAATATATTTTAAATCGTTAATCTCTATCTGCTTCGAGGGACCATGTGTGCATATATTAATGTAGTCAACGAGATTTTTTTTCTTTTTTCTTTTTTCCTTAATGAATCTATCTCCTTCCCACTAAATAAATAATTTATTATCCAAGGCTTATGAATATGGAGTTGGGTGATGAATGCTTAACTTTATTTAATATATTTTAAGATTATTATGAACAATAAATAAACTACACAATGTTAAAATAAAATTTTCAAGTTCTTTTTTAAAGATAACTATATAAAATGATTTTTAAATGGTTGAACATATATATCACAGTGTGGGAATCCTATCAAATGAAAAAGAAAAATAATAATATCTCCAAAACAAAAGAAAAAAAATAAAATTAAAATGTGTCTTTTATCACTTGTGAGGTTCAAAATCTTTCTTTTATCTTCATTTAACTTTAAAGAGGTGAGTTTAAAATTATCCCTAATAAAAAACAATAGAAACAACCTCTTGAAAAATGTGTCTTCTAACATAAACTGAAAGCGAATGATAATTTTATATTACTATCTCAAATTTGTATTTTTAAAGGTGAAAAGGATTAAACTATAAAACAAAAACATTATAATGATAATAAAAATAATATGAACATATTAGATTTTTAACCGTAGGTGTAACACTATTAAAAATAAAAATAAAAAGTGGGTGTGACACTTAGTTTAGCTTCTATAACAAACATTCAGATCAATAGAGAATACAAAACTATGTTACAAACAAAAAAATTGTAAGATGGGCAAGATCGGTGTTTAGATCACGCAGCTGAAATTAAAATTTTTTAATTGGTTGCTAATGCTTAGTGATGAAGATTAAAAGATTTGATTATTTTGTGTGAGTTTCTAATTTTAAAAAAAAAAAAAATTGTAAAAGGTGGTATACAATTTGATATGTTCCAATCTTGAACCAAATTGTTAAAAAAGGTTGATTGATCATTTGAAGAATAAAAATACGAATTGGACTAATTAATTTCTAAAGATCGAACCAATTTAATTTGGTTTGATTCATTTTTTTCGTTAGTTCCAAACAATTTATATTGTGAGGAATATTTTTTCTTTTTAAAAAAATATGAGTACCATATTTTTTTTATATTCGTGAGTGTTCGAGCTAATTTACGCCTACCTCAACTATTTTTATGGAAAACCCACCTGACCCTACAACATTTGGGTGTCAAGAAAATTCATGGTTACCCTATATTGAACTCATTCCCTCTATTTTACCACTAGGTCAATCCATGATGGTTTAAAAAAACTTTAAAAACGTTCTTCTAAAATTAAAAAAAAAAATTAAGAATAAGACAACCCACCTAACTCTAAAGAACGTGAGTCCGATATTCCAACTTTAAGAAAATTATTAATCATACTTTTTTGTAAGAATATTTAACCATTGAGATGATATAGAGATTGGCCACATTTTTTTATTTTTTCTCACATTTATTTATACAATAGTGTACAAAAAGTACTAAAGTATATAAAACTTTTTATTGTTTATTGTTTATTGTTTAGTAAACAAATCATTCACGATTCAAATCTTTCTTTTCATTTGATTTCATTATTAGAAAGACGTCTTCAATTTTACTTAAAGTTGGCAACTAGTCTCGCATTGCACATGCCTACAGTAAATAATATATTATTATTGTTATTAGGCTATTATTATTATTATTACTTGAAAAGATTATTATTATTTATTATTATATATTTAACAAATTATCTCCTCACGTACACCTGGTTGAGGATTGGCGACAGTAGATGAACATTTCCCAAACAAGAATAAAAGTTACATTAACTTTTCACATCACAACTTAATTTAAAAATTAAAAAAAATCTTCTTTAAAAAAAATCAATTTGTTGTGAAATTCAATTAGGAAATTTTTAAAAATAGAAAAATAAAGAAACTATTTTCACAAAATAACAAAATTTTTAGATAGTTGTAATTGACGCTGATAGAAATCTATCAGGATCTATCAGTGATAGATGCTCATAGAAGTCTATCAATGTCTATCAATATTTTTTTTTACTATTTTCTATAAATAGTTTGACATTTTTTCAATGTCTGAAAATTTCTCAATTCAATTTCCCTCGTACTTTATAAATCCAATTTTCTAACATAATATTAGGGGGAAAACCCTCATTCGATCACATCATACTCATTAAAACGAGGAAAGTCTAAAATAAATAATTAGACATATTCAATTAATATTGATTTTTCTTTTCTAAAAAATACGTATATAATTGTGTTTTCATCTTTTTTAATTCAACAACATATGAGATGGGATAATTTGACCTTCAAATTTATATATATTAGGTAAAACTTAAAAAATAAATATCTTAATAAGTCAAATTTAATTTCATTATCTTGTTGAGTTTACCTTTATGTATATATTATATGGGTAATTTTGGAGTGAAGGGATAACTCATAAAGTGCGAAAGAAAATAAGATTAAGGTGAAAATAGGACAAACATCGAGAACCGAAAGCAACTAGAGCTTGAGGAGAAGAAGATCAAGCCCCACCCAACCTCCAACCTCAAATTATCGAGATCGAGGAGCCCAATTCATTTAATAGGGCATGTCTTGTATGCCCCTAGCCTAGAGGATTCATGGTGAACTCGATTCAATTTTTCTTGTCAATCTAATTTATTTAGTAAAAAGTAAGATGCCTAGGTTAATCCTACTATAAATACTTTGTTATAACTCCAAGAGAGGTAGCTTCACTCTCCTACTGAAATTTCTAATTATTGCACTTGTTGCTCTCTTTGACTTAATATGGGAATGCATATGGCAAGCAAATTAATTGTTTTATTGGTCATGTTTTGCCCCTTCAAACAAATTTATTATTGTTGTCACACGTGAAAATCAAGTGCATTACCCTGTCTTAATTTTTTTTTTGTCATCAACATTATAGTTTTCTTTTAGATTCTATATAAAACTTGTTAAAATTTTGATTAATTATTAAATTATATTTTATTAACACATTTTGAGACATGATATATCACTCAAATACTATTTGATACATAAAATCTAATACATGCATCACTAAAGTTTGATCCATCATTTCTTTGAGTTAATTTCAGTGCCGAAATATGTCAAACGAAACAGTAAATTAAGAACTTCATTAAGAACTTTTAATACATTCTAGGTAAAAATGGAAAATTTAGAAGAATAAAGTTAAAATTAAGAATTATTTGAAAGATTAGAAACTCGTTTTTTCTTCAGTTAAAAAATAATATGTGAGGTGAAATATTCAAATTTCTAACATTTTGATTGATTATACATGTTTTATGTCAGTTGATTTGTATTCTCGTGCTAGCAATTAACAACTAGCTTTTGAATACATTTTGCCCATGTATCATATATATAGCTTATGTGTTCATATGTCACATGTAGAGCAAGTACATGTTCATTTATTTTATGATATTAGGGTATAGTCACCAATGTAAACATAATTTAATTGATTGAAAATATATTTAAGATTTGTTTAAATCGACTTTCTAAATATTTATAAATATTTTTTTATATTTATAAATATTTATTTAAATATTTAGAAAGTCCATTCAAACTCATACTATCAGAAAAGTTATATTCTTTCAACTCTCAAAAGTTGTTAAAAATAAAAGAGGGGAAAAGAGGGTACGACCACGTGCACTTTGGACAATATGTTGGTTGGCACTTTTATGTTTTTATATGTGTTTTTTTTTTTTTTTTTTAATATATGTTTTTATATAAGTTTTTTTTTTTTTTTGTGAATATATGTTTTATATAAGTTGACTCTTATTTTGTTCCTATTCAAAATATCCCAAACTTCAGAATCCTCTGCTTTGATCTTTACAATTTCACACCTTTTTTAAACTTTGCCATTTTTAGAAAATGGGTTTTAATAATACTATTGGGAAAATTTTCTAGTACCTCAAATTTATTGTTTGTCATATAATAAATATTTAAGAATCATAAAATACTTAACATACCATCAAACGACTTATAAATATATAATGAATTGAATATGCAATATCATAGTATTAAAAAAAATATTGTTGTTATCACTCAATTTCTTGTATGATAGTGATTCAACATTTTGAGCTAGCTTATCTTTGCACGTTTTCAATCATTCATTCATTGATTTTTTTACTTTTCATCCGAAACTTTTTAGATTTCAAATTATTAGAAATTGTTTAGCAAGTGTCATATTTCATATTGACCTTTTCTTATGTGCAAGTATTTGTATCTTCAAACTTCCTTAGTTTTTATCTTCGACTATGTAGCTTGCTTTAGATGTCTTCCTAACCCAAGATCAACAATATCTAATTTAAAATTTTGATGTCGGTTGGAATATTAAAAGATAGTAGTTAGCTGTAAAACAAATGAGATAAAAGATTAATAAAAGTAACTTTAAATAATTGACAGGTTGAACATAAGAATGTAAATCGATATAATTTGCTAAATAATGAATAGTGTGTTTGGAATACATTTTCAAGTATTTAATTTAAAATAAGTCATTTTGAAAAAAATTGGAGTATTTGTTAACCACACAAAATAGCTTTTAAAGTGTATTTTAAATAATTTTTATCAAAAGAATTTAAATAAAAATGAGTTTTTTGAAAAACATTTTTTTTCTCAAATCAATCCAAATGGAACCGAAATTATGGACACGATTGAAACAATATGACCTCGTGATTCTGTGTTGTTTGACGTGTGAGGGAGAGTTTAATTAATTTGTATTTCAAACCTATATCCAAAGATTATTAAGAGAGTTTGTAGATATTAAGCATACATCAAGCAGTGATGAGAAGAATTTGTGTCATGCCAAAAGAATGTTTGGTTTTTCAATTATTAATAACAAACATATAATTTTATGGACCTCAGGGCTCAAGGCAAGAGTGCATGTCTGACCTACTTTTCCAATTTTATGTTATTTTTCTTCTTTCGTACTTTTTATTTTTTAAGTTCAACGTGCGGAGGCGGAAATTTAGATCTCTAATCTATTCGAGAAAAAAGAAGAAAAAAAGAGAGACCGAGAGAGAGTCGAAATTGGAGAAAAATAGAAAAAAGAAAAAAATATATATCAAAATAGAGAATACCGTAATTTCATGTGGTCATAACATCACCAAATGGTCATTTAACATTTATTTCAAAAGTTAAGTCATTTACCATTTTAAAATTTTAAACTAGGGGTTTGTGCAATTATTTCAACTTAGTTCATCTTACCATTTTAAAATTTTAAACTAGGGGTTTGTGCAATTATTTCAACTTAGTTCATCTTATCTCAACTCAAATTGGATATTTTGGGATCCACTCAATATTGGAAGTTCACATGGTTCCTCTTTTGGGCTTTCTTTTTCATTTTAAAGGAACGTTGAGTCGATAACCAGTGGGCCTCGTTTAAGATGTAACGTTGGGCTTCTTGAATCTGGGCCGTAAGCGCTTGACCCATTAACTAGGCTCGCAGAAAACCGGGGTGGGCTTCATCGAATTAAGAATAAATCCTAAAGTTTGTTTTATAGTTTAGTAATTTATAATCTTAATAAAATAAAATAAAAGTTTATAGTTTAAATGGATGCCATTATTATTTTTTTATTTTAAATCAAGGTATGTATTGAATTTTTTTCCTCGAAATAATCATAAACACTGCCTTAAATTGATTTTACTCCATCAAATTGTAACACAAACTTAGATAAATGTTGCAATCTTAACCTTCAACTTGAAAAATGTTACAATCTTTACTATTGGATGAATATGAATATTCGTATGAAAATTCTTTAAAATAAGAGTGCTCTCATATGCTTAAACCAAACTATAAACCATATATATGGTACAAAATTGTTAAGATTTCAACTAAAAGCAATATTATAGATAAGTTTTTGTTAAAATTTGTGACTGTTGGCAAAATTATTCTATGATTGATTTGTTTATTAATCAAACTTAAATTTATGAAAAACTCGAGTTTACAAAAAAAAAAAAAAATACATGCTTTTTCATATTAATTAATTAGCAAAAATTAAATAGATAATAGAAATTGTGAACCTAGTGTATATATATGTGTGTGTTTTCAAAATTACTATTATGATAGCAATTCTGATACAAATTAATTGTCGAGTGTTAACTAATAATAAAGATTAAACTAAAAAAAAAAAAAACTAATTTCAAGGTTTTATTATTTTGAATTTATTTTGATTGAAAAAAAAATATATATATATATATTTTTTCCTTTAGGCTTCAACTCTGTAAAATAATAATTGAAAAATCCATTAGGGCTTTGGGCCAATTGCACCAAAAACTAGAATGTATATAAAGAAGAGGGGAACTAGGGTTTTCGTTCTGTCATAGCCGCAGAAACCCTCCATCTCCGAGAAAGCACCAGACGGAGCGTCAAGAGCTCTAAACTCGTCGCAAATGGTTACTTTCAGGGTCAGGCTTCCCTCTCTGAACTATAATTCTTTCTTTATCTTTCTTTAGTTATAAGGTTTGCGAAATAACTGAATGTAACTGAGAGGCAAATTACTATATTCTTCTCTGCATCTTTGTATTTTTATGGAGCCATTTGAAGGCAACGAAATGACATGAAGTGTGTAATTTCTTGTTGATGTGGTTCAATCTGGGGTGGTTGTTTTTTGCAGTTCCACCAATACCAGGTTGTGGGGAGGGCTCTCCCATCCGAATCAGATGAGCATCCCAAGATTTACCGAATGAAGCTGTGGGCGACTAATGAAGTTCGCGCTAAATCCAAGTTCTGGTGAGTTTTCTCATGTTTTTCTTTGATGGCATTGTTTGAAGAGTGTTACGTTCTTTGGCTAATCGGTTAATTAAATAGAGATTCGATGCCTGATTTTGATGTGTTAGCTGAACACTATGTATCTGTTTTTCCTTTTCCTGCGTTGTCTTAGGTATTTTCTGCGGAAGCTGAAGAAAGTGAAGAAGAGCAATGGTCAGGTGCTCGCTATCAACGAGGTAATGTGATCTTGTCTCATGCCCCTTCTTCCAGATAGGAGGATTTAAAATTGCCATGCATATTCGTCTGATCAGTGATGTAGATTACCTTATGTTGGTTCACATAGTAAATGCACGATCACTTTGCGGAGAAAGATTATCAGGCCTTGAGCTGAACTTTTGCTTCTTTGTAACTTGTTACGTGATTAACTTCTTGTTGTCTTTTATCCTATTTGTAATGAATGTGGTAGAGAGATTCGGATGGGATTTTGAAGCTTTTTTAGTGCTTTTTATCGGATGGCTTTACACCTTCAGAATGTTTTGAAGAACCGTCACTGTGAATATATTGTGAACGTAACTATGAAGAACTTATGGTGGATGAGGAATTGGATTTTGTTTGCTTGTGATTTTTTGTTCGTAATGTTGCTTCAATATATAATCTCCATATTCCATCAATTAGGGATAGGTTGTGAAATGGGAATGTTTATAATAGAGGAGAAAAAATTTGAGCCATGTTTATGAATGATTCTGATGTTTTTATACGGTGGAAGATTCTCCTGTGATTGCAATGGATATGTATGTACAATGGACCATCAGTTCTTGATTGAATAAAGTGTGGCATCAATGGTGGTTTTGGCCTCCAACTTGTGATTGATAATGATTTGCTTACCGTGTGGCTTTCTAATTTGTATTCTGGGTTGGGTTGCTCAGCTCTAACATATGCATTAAATCATTAGCTATGTTTTTTCATTTGGGTCGTCATTCTCATGGAATTGTCATTGTCTTTAGATCTTTGAGAAGAATCCAACAAAGATCAAGAACTATGGTATTTGGTTGCGCTACCAAAGTCGCACAGGATATCACAACATGTACAAGGAGTACCGGGACACCACCTTAAACGGAGCAGTGGAAGCAATGTACACTGAAATGGCTTCTCGCCATAGGGTCAGGCATCCGTGCATCCAGATCATCAAGACTGCAACTGTCCCTGCTAAGCTTTGCAAGAGGGAAAGCACCAAGCAATTCCATGACTCCAAGATCAAATTCCCCTTGGTGTTCAGGACTGTTAGGCCACCCACCAGAAAGCTGAAGACCACTTACAAGGCTTCAAGACCTAATTTGTTTATGTAATTTGGTTGTCTAAGGAATGGGAAAAAGTCATCAGAGTTGTCTTATTTTGAAATGTTCGGTAGAGACCTTCCTATCAGCGGTTCTCCAACGTTTTATCTTATTTTTATATGTGGGATCAGACTTTAATTTTTTGGATTTATTGCCATGTCCTTTGGTTTCTTATGGAAATATATCATCAGCGCCTATGAAGTCTAATATGAATATCATATTGGCCTCCATACTTATTTCGCCTCCCAGTGGCCGTCTGGTGATAGAAATATGACGATTACTGGATTTTTCAAATGTTGCATACTGATGGTGGTTTTTATTCAATACCTGGACCCACTGTCAGTCATATACACATGGCTGATCTTTTTTTAATTCGAAATTAAGCTTTCACGGAGGAAGAAATATTTTAGTGGAAAATTTTTGATACCTCCATAAATATTTATGGACTCTACATTGATGTCAGTAGATCTTATCATATTTTAAAATATGTGTTGGAGAATTTTTCATAGTGTAATATTGGATATTTTCCCCCTATTTTATTTTAGGATAAATTGTAAGCTACAAACATTGTATTCTCTCTTTAAAAATTTGTCAGTCCCAGAACCATGGAAAGTCCTTTGTGATGCAATAATTAAGAAAATAAATTAGTACTTTAGTGCAAAAATTAATACAATTTTCTCAATTTCAATGGTGGCTCAATAATGTTTAGGCATCCACCTGAAGTAGGTAGAGGTAATTATAATCTATTTAATGTTTGAGACTGAAGTTTTCAAAATATAGATGCATTTGGGAGAGTTTTCAAAATATATATTTTTAGTTTGAATTTATAAAAACAGATTTAAAAGGTCTTTTTAAGTTTTTTTTTTTTTTTAATAATCATATGGCATTTTGAATTAAAAATAAGTTAGGAATGATTTTATAGAGAAGAGATAATTTTAAAAAAAATTAAATTTAAAATAGTATTAAAAAATTTACGATCTTTTAAATTTATTTTTTAAAAATTTAAAAAATAAAAATGAATATTTTGAAAACTTAAGGACCAATTTGAAGACTAGAAATATAAGTCGAACAAAAAAAACATACACATTGTTCAAAATTCAGAGACGGAAAAGATATAATTTAAAAAAAAACCTGGGAGTTTCAATAATAATAATATCGGGTGAATTGAACCGGGTTAGGTTGAACTCCACCCCAGGCCGCATCATCGGCAACCATATAGCCATACGGAAGGTACAGATTGAAAGGTCAAACATCGCCGGTCTCATCTCCGATCTTCTCAGACAAGAAGAAGAATCTGAACAAGTAGGGCTTCTGAATTTCTCTTCGGTTGCTCCTTCGCCACTATTGAAGAAGATGGGAGAGGAGGGGAAGAAGAAGAGGGTGGTTGTGGAATCGCTGGGATGGCTGACGGAGTCTTCCATCATGCCGAAGAAGCACAGGGCCATAGCTGGGGTCGGCGCATCTTCGATCATGGAGCTCAAGGCTCATCTCTACAAATCTCAAGAAGAGTCCAAGAAGTCCAAGGAATTGGCTGGCCCCGGCGTCGAGTTCCACCGTGCAAAGAACAAGATTACTCGCAAAGACATTCTCTCCTCCCACAATTCCGGCGTCGAGGCCCGCGCTCTCAAGTGTGTTTTCGATTTCTTCTTTTATAACTTACCTATTTATTAGATAGAATTTGCGAGTGGCTGATTGATTGGCTTTGGTCATTGGGAGTTTGGGGGCTACGAGCATCGAAGATGAATAGCATTTCTTAGGTACAAATTGAGAATGGAATTGAATCATGTGAGTCTGAAAAAACATCATTGAATCAAATGGATTTTTTCTTTTGTAGTCATTACAATTGCTATGAGTATAAAGAGAGATGCAGTAATTCATAAGCACCTACAAGCTCAACTAATTTATAACAAGAACCTTCACCCTGTGTATCAAGTGAAAGTTCTGGAGTTTGAAGCTTATCCCTCTACTATGAGTTCTCTAAACATTAGTCCGAATTTTGTTGCTAATGGAGAAGTTCATGAATGTTTTACTGAGTTACTCTGTCTCCCCAACTAAAAATGGACCTAGTCCTGGCTGTTTGCAGAATTAAGGGCTAAAAGTAATCCAATTTCATCTGATGAGGGAAGGTATCTGTACA
The DNA here is from genome assembly GCA_002890555.2 of Lagenaria siceraria. NCBI lineage: Eukaryota > Viridiplantae > Streptophyta > Magnoliopsida > Cucurbitales > Cucurbitaceae > Lagenaria > Lagenaria siceraria. Next base: position 1,537,867 of record CM016485.1, read on the forward strand.
TTTAATCGATGGACTCCTTGAATAACTTGTCATTTTATGAGTCAAGTCCTTTTTTTATACAGTAACATGGATGATGGACTGATAAACTCATCTTGCTATATACCATAATTGGTAACCCCGTTTGATGTTGATTGATCTGATTTTGCCACTGTATTAATTCTGATTATGAGTGCGGAAATGTGGCTTAGTTTAGGAACCACCTCTCATAGTTGGGATCTCAACTTCAGAAGACCCTTAACTGAGGAAGATATCAGCCTTTCTATGTTTTATTCCTTTTCAGTAAGTTGATACAAAATTAGGGCCTTTCCCATTCTCTCTATAGTGGACTTTGGCATGGAATGGTAGAATTCCCAAAATTATGAGAACTTTTCTATAGGAGTTCAACCTTGAAAGTATCATCACGCGCAGTATGATCCCAGAAGAGATATCCAACACGACCTCACTCCAGGTGGTGTAGTTTGAATGATACCGAGACACAAGGTCATCTATTTCTCACTGTTCCTATGCTAACAGATTGGCATGTAACATTCTTCCTAACAAATTAAATGGTATCCTGGCCACCATCTTGACTTGACATTTACAATCCTTGTATGAAGAAAAACTGTAAAACAAATTATTTTAGAAAGAAGGGTCGAAGGTTTTGGGCCTGTAGCTTTCCCCGTCCGCCCTTCGTCGGGTGGTGCTTGTGTGTGGGGTGTGCTACCAGAAATCAGGCTTGAAGCTCTCACCTTACCAGAAGTGTGTTTGAACAATACCTCTTAGTACTTATCCTTTCATTTAAGAAAGGCTCGAGAGACCTACTTGCCACGTGGCAAGAGGCCATTAGCCCCAAAAACTGTGATAAGATCTCAAAAGAAAGAAGAGTATTCAATCTGGGTCCCCTATGATACTTGGGAATTCTTTGGCTAAAAATTAATAGAGCTTTCTTTTGAAAAATCTGACTTGGAAGGAACGGAACTTTCGACAGCTCAATAAAACATTTTGATGTGTTTCTAAGAACTGTTTTCATTATTGCTCTATATTGATGTAAATGTTATTGTGTAGTCTCAATGCTTTTCTTTTTGTCATTTGGAAGACTTTCCACCCCTAGTAATCTTTGGATTAGGGGTTTGGTTTGGCTCTTCTCTCCTTTTTGCAACATCTTATATCATCAGTGAAACATCTATTTCCTATTTCCCAAAAATGGAAATTTTATGGCAGGCAGGTTGGGTATCCTTGCTCCAAGTCGAAGTTACAGTTTTAGGAAGAGCTCTTACACAAGATTGCACTGATTATTTGGAAATGGGACATTTGCGGTCAATGTGAACAGTATGTTCAAATGCAAGTTAACTTACAATCACAACTTGTTTTCTAAAGCCAAGCCAAGTTCAAGTTCGCCCAAAATGGGAGGGGGAAAAAAGATAAGAGTTCAAGAGTTTGTGAGGTACACTCCATAGTTTATGTTTACCTAGGGAAGACGAAGAGATAAAGGAGGAGAAAAGGAAAAGTAAATGTGAACTCTTCCTTTTGTTAGCAAAGAGGTCATTTATCCTTTCCGTTATCCTGCGGTAGTGTGGCTACTACTTTCTATATTAGATTCCATCCCCTCTTCCTGCAAGTTTGACTGGTATAGGGACAATATTTTGAAATGAAGGCAGGCAAAATGTTTTCTAGATTTCAAACCCCCGCCCCTGCGCCTGCGGAAATAGGCAATTGGTGCCCACATTCTTCTACTTAACGTCTTGGAAGAAGTAATAATACTAAGATCACTAAGATTTTTTTAAATGTGGGGTATGGAGATTTGAATCTCCGACCTCAAGGGAATGAGTATTTATCAATTATTGCTATGTTATGCTCATGTTGGTGAAATATTGTTTTTGTTGTATCCACAAGTATTTGGTGTATCATCAGTTTTTTTATTCTCCTTGTTAAGACTTCAAAACAATTTGGCTAACTAGTTATCTAATTATTTCTGTCAAAATCTAGGGACAAGCTTGAGCTGAAAGCTATTAATGATGGATCGGTAAGCTATGCTGCACTAGAGAAGAAGGCTGCACTATATGACAAGCTAGTGAAAGGGGAACTCTCAGATGAGGAAGATCAGGAGAAGTATTGTGTGGATTTTTTCCGCAAGAATCTTGAGCAGGATGAATCACAGTTACCACAAGATCATGACGCTTCTGCACCTGGAGAAATGGACACTCCGGAAGATGACACCGAGCCATCCTTTTTGTTTAACACAAAAACAATGGGACTTGGGAGGACATCTGGAACAATGGACAACAACGAGCACAAGCGCTTTGTAAGGTAAAACCTCTCTTTCCCTCTTCTGGAATTATGCCATGTGATTTGTGGTAGCTTCATGTATTCATTGATATGCAATATTTAACATATTAAAAGAAAACCAGAAAGAACGACTTTTAATAGATGGCATTCCAAATAAGTTCTATGGACTTTTTAATTAGAGTAATTTGTTTTCGAATCAAGTACCAATCGAGCCAAGCCCTTAGCTACAGCGTCCATTATAGTTTTGTTATGAAATGAGGCTCACTCGATGATTATGTTGATATTGGTTTTCTTCAGGGAAGTTCATGAAGAAGTAAATCAAGCAAGAGAGAAGGCATCTGATCTGAAATTGCATAGACAAGAGCAGGCAGCAGCACGTCGTGAGAGACTGAAACAGGCATATCTCCGCAAACAAGTAGAGAAGTTGAAGGCTTCATCAAATTCAGGACAAACGTAACAGAGGAAGAGAAATATAGTGTTGTAGTACAGTTTACCACCGAAGTAGGGCATTGCCTCCATTGACAGCAAATCGACAGGCCTTCGTCAGGATAATGATGGATTTTGTTTGTGTTGTTTTCTCCCATCAAGCCTTTCTATTACCAAGCCTTCTTAATTTTCACCTTGTATTATAAATTGAATATCAGGGAACTAGATAAATAGTGCCCCACTGTATTATAAAATTAATGTCAGCAAAAAAAAAAAAAAAAAATCTGGATCTTGTAGGTTTGGGAGGGCATCTCTTCTTCCTTCCTCAGTTCTTATAATTCTTTGTTTATGTTCTCATTAAGAGGAAGTAAACTACACATCATCATTAGAAAATGAATGTATTAACAGAAACAGTACATTATAATGCAGTGAAATATAGCATGAATATCCCAAGAGGGCTTGGAAAATGAGGCATTGCTACCAGGAAGACGGGATTCTGAAGGCAACTAACGCTGCTTTATGGAACCAAAAAGATCCTCATACGAACGCTTTGGCGCATCAGCTCGAGAAACTATTTCGACAACCTTGTAAGAGGCTTGGGAAAGAACCAATGCCTCAACAGCTACTTCTGCAACTAAATCTCTTGATATGCTTCCTTCATAAAGAGTATCCTAAAAACAACCCAGATTCAGTTAGCCGCCTGAATGTGATAAGAGAAGTAATGATCAAGGTAAACAAGAGAAAAAGAAAAGTGATTATACTTCTGCTGTCATGACTAAATTTCCAGTGGGAGGCTCATTTTTCAAACCTCCAGGCCTTATTATTGTGTAGTTGATACCCGATTTCCTGATGTGCTGCTCTGCTTGAAGCTTTGCAATCAAGGTGAGTCCCAAGACATTTAAAAAGATATAAGCTGGGTTGAGAATCTGTCCCATGGCAGCTCCATTGACTAAAATGGAACTGATCAGAATAAATCTGTTTATGCCCAGCTCACGGCATGCTTCAACTAGGTTTACAGTGCCAAAATTGTCAACCTGCAGTGATGTAATCATTTTGAGATTTCTTTTCTACTCTATTTTTTCTTGGTACTTTTCTTTATAGAAGTTATTTTTTCTTAGTACTACAAATGGGATGTAAAGATTGTGACCTCCGAACTCCGTGCCAATTACGGATGAGCCATGCTCGTGGTTCACTAATATTAATTGCAAAATTACGAGTAGCATAGAGAAAAAGAAAATTGGCTACTTCCCTTTTTTAATATTAATGTATGTTTATATCTGATAATCGAGCTTTACTTAACAAATTTACAGGACTAACCACCTAACCTAAACTTATGTCTGACTTTGAAAATCTTTTGTATGATCTTTAATGTTTAGGTGGTTGCCATACTCAACTTATGACTTCAAAAGCATCTGGACTTTCGAGATCTCTTCAGTTATTAGACAAATTCCGGTGGTTCAAAAATTATGACATGAATGCCCTGCAATATGAAAACACACGTTCTGATCTTCATTTTTAGTCCTTAGCATTAGCATGCTGATTTGAAATATCAGATAACATGCGTTCATTATTTTTAGGTCCCCAATAGGATAAAGCAAAATACTAAATTAATATATATATACACTTCGCCATTTGTTTAAAAATTAAAATATTCATGGCGCAAATATTTGACAGGCATCGAAAGCAAACCTTCCATGGCGCAAATAAATCCCATCCTGGGCGAAAGCCCGTAGCACAAATTACTGCTTCAGAATCAGAACCTATGGCTTCTGCCAACTTTGCAGAGCCTTCTGTCACATCCGCTTTTACCTTTTATAAGATCAACAAAATCACAACTGAAAGAACTCAAAAAAAATTCCCAACGTAGTAACAAATAACCAATGGAGTTCTGAAAAATTTTAATGGACGAACTTACAATTTGAAGAGCAGGATTTCCAGGGGAAAGAATAGTTTTAGCCTTGCTTACATCTCGAACCCCGGCCTTGACTGCAAAGCCTCTTGCCAGCAATTGCTCCACAATTCTTTTTCCAGTACTTCCGGATGCACCGGCCACAAAAATCTTTCTCTTCACATTTAAACTGTCCTCGCTTTGTTTCTCTGCAACTTCCTCCGTAATTTCATTTTCTTCCATCTGCCAATAGGCAATAGAACTTAGAATAATTCACTAGAATTCAAACAAACCTAGAAATCAATCAAAAACTCTGGTGACTTCCAATCCTTTCCGCAACATCATGAACGCGATCAGCGAAAAGGAAATTCATGTCTAAGAGTCCTATTAGTGTGTGAGTGACATTTTACGCCCTAAACAACTGGTAAGTAATGGGAAATCCAGCATAGAATGGGGAGAAGAATTACCTTGTTGGAGTTGAGAATGGTAATGGAGCGGAATCTCTTGGAGGGGAAGGAAACGGCGAGAAGGGATTTGCAGAGAGGACAAAAATGGAGACGTTGAGAGAAGGAAGAAGTGATGGCGTTGGGAAGGAAAAGAAAGGCCATTGCGGAGCCACGGATCTCTCTCTCTTGGTTCTACTGCCGCCATGTAATCTCATTTTTACTTTAAAAAGTTTATTAATTAATTTAATATTTTGCATTCTTCTGGTTTTTATCTGAATTTTTCTCTCACATCTACAATGTGAAAGTAAAAAATTCGAACACGTTTTAAAGCTTAATGAAATTGGAAAAAAAAAACATTCTTAAAAATAAAAATATTACTAACAATACAATATTGGTGTAATGATTGCTATTGGAGGTTGGTGCGTATATATATGATGTGTTATTCCATCACAAATGAACGTTTGATTTATTTTATTTAATCGTAAAAAGAGCATCAATTCACGAAATACATGATATCATTCATTTCAAATAAATTACAGTTGCAAATTACACCTTTATTACCTGGGCCTATTTAATATTTACTTCCATTTAATAAACATAGAAAATTAATTAACTTACCATATTTAAGTCAACGAGTAAAATGACCAATATCAACAAAGACATGCTATTTTTTAACATTCACATAATTGAAGTCCAGGCTCCATAGAATGAGATGTTAATTGACAAGTGTCAGGAATGAGTTCAAGATTTTCCATTTTCAGTCTTCTATAATCAACGGACAAAAACTATGACTAAAGTCTATATACTGTTAAGATTGGTCATTCTTTCTCTCTTCTCATGCTATAAGGATTCTTCAGCAATATGCTCTGGAGCGGTTGATATATATATTTAAAAACAAAAAACAAAAAAAACAATTCTTCTCTATGAATAAGTAACATTCTACCAAGCAGCAAGATGAGGGATATCCCACAAATTTTTAAGAAAATATGTACCGACTGATCAATCAAGCAAGTTTTTTAGTAAGGTTGCCCAGTAACTGGAACAGTTCATAATTAATAAAATACAAACACGAGATATGACTTTCGTGAGTATAAAAAGCTGGTTCCAACCGAATTTTTTAGCTTTGTTCGCAAAAGTACTCCATGCATGTTTTTCCAGGAAAATAATCTTCCGGCAAGTCAGTCTCTCCTGGAAGTGTGTTACTTCTGTTACCAATTGAGGAACATGAAAAAGGTTAATGCTCGATCCTAGCTGTGAGGTGAGACACTTAAATTGACCAATTAAAGCCAGCTAGTAATTGTAGAATGAGTTCGTCCTGACGTCTTTAGAAAAACAAGAACATAGATCCAAGCCACTTCAAATGAAAAGAAAATATAGAAAAAGTGAACATTTTAAGTCAAATATAGAAAAAGTGAAAATTTTAAGTCATCCAAAAACTAGCATTTACAAGTACCCTAAAAAAATATATATAAACTAGCATTTAAAAGGCCAAGAGTTTTTGGAAAGTTAACCAAGGCTGTATTCATGGCGGGAGGGGGAAAACAAACTAAACTAGAGCTTTACCTATGTTAAGTTCCTGCTTAAAATAGTCTTCACGAATCATGATATCATATGCACCACAGTATCGGCTATCATTACCCTGTTATCATCTTGCAGTCTCTGCGTATTTTGAAACTGTAAGATTAGATCTCAAACAATATAACTTACAATTAAGAAAGTTCGGAACAGATGCTGGCCTAGATCAAATTACTTCAAAGGAAAGTGTCCTGGTTATTTAAAGTTGTTTCATTTACCTGCAAGAGCATCATTATTTCAGCTCTAGTGTAATGAGTATCTGCTGCAGCATTAACGACATTCTCAATGTCTGCAATAGATATAACATCCAGATGGTTCGCACGCATGTGCTGACCAAACAAAGAGTTGAATGCTTCTATTCTGCAAGACAATAGTCGAAGCATTTGAATGAAAATGGAGATAATCCTTTTTCTAAAAAAAAATAAGAATAAGATGTGGAAAAGGCCACGTGATTGCTATTGCAGCTTGACAAACCTTTCTGCAGACTGATCAAGTACAGGTTCAGAAGGAGGATCATCTATTTCCATGGTATCTGTCCTTGAGCTAATGACAAAAACGAGTAGTATCATTGAATGGCAACTTATACAGGAAAATCAAAAGCTACGGTCAGCACATTGTTTATTTATTTATTTGTCTGTCAATAGAGATGGTCAGCTTATTACTGATAGAAAATAAGGTATATGGAAGAATCAATTTATATTCGATGCTTGGTCGAAGATTATGCTTTAGACAGAGAACCCAAATATAGAAACATTTAGACAAGAAATGCTGCAAGACATAGGGGCTTTATGTATATTGCTTACCCCTCCTCTCTTCTTTTAGTACTACGTTCTGGTCTATCATTTTCCACTGTTTGATGTTCAGCTCTGCGTTTTCTTTCCAATTCTTTCTCTCTTTCTTGCTCACGCTCTTCCATGTCAGTCAACTCTTTATGATATATGGCAAAATTAAGAACTTTCAAGGCAGCTTCGACATCAGATTTGGAAACCTTATATTTTCAGATAAATTGTCATTGAAGAAGACGGTTGTTCAAAACACATTCTAGTAAAAAAAAAATTCATTCACGTAAAATATAGTATCAGGATCATAATAACACCCAATATACCTTTCTACTCAACTTTAATTTTGCATGGGCAGTTGAGAGTCGTATAATGGTTTCCAGGGTTCTCGCAGTAATTGGAAGAGTTCCTCCAGTCTACAGAGTATGCATATTGTATCAGATAATAAATTGGAAAATTTAACTGCACTGGTTCTACTCTTCAGATAAATCTAACTTGCCTTCGCATTTGAAGTTGAATTTCTAAGTTCTGCATATGCTGTTGCAATTTGCTCAGATGCCTGCGCTAAAACATACGACTTGATCAAAATAGTGGAACGGAAGAAAAAAGAAGATCATGGATAAGCAGAGAGGAGTTTGAGGACCAGGACTTCTACTTTGTTAAAATAATTACCATTCAAGTGCACTATCACAATCCAGCATTAGAAGTGAAATAAAAGCAGTATATAGCCAGCAAATAAAAGGTCACCTCATCAGTTAGATCGGGTTGTATCCTATGCTTAGCATAATGAATGTACTTCTTAAGAAACTTGATGGTGAGAGTATCACGCTTCCGACCACGTTCGGTTTTTTTCCCATGAAGCATTCTATTATACTTGACAAAGACAGAAGTGTCAGCTTCAGCTTCATCCTCTCTTCCATACATTGAGCCCCCAGCCTCACCTAATTGTTTTAGGGTAATTAAATAGTGTCTAGAACTAAAAAGTATGAGCAAGTGAAAGCAATTTCCTTACCTCCATCAAGTACTGAACGATACCGGTGCATACGCAACACGTGTTCCGAAATATGACGATCAATATCGGGATCCATTTGATCCAATACAATAAACAGTAGATCAAATCGAGAGAGTAGAGAGTCTGGAAGACCTATATTCTTTGTTGGTGTCAATGAACGATCGTACTGTAAATTTGAAGCGCAAACAAAGAGCCAAAAGTGTTAACATATACTAATCACCATATGTGCATAATCAACTATATGTTTAAATGAAAGAAATGGGACAGTTGACTGCATATCACTTACAGATCCATATATGGGATTTGCAGCTGCTACCACGCTGCACCGGGCATTCAGTGAAGCATGAATGCCAGCTTTGGCAATAGTCACAGTCTGCTGCTCCATAACTTCATGTATTGCAACCCTATCTTGATCATTCATCTTGTCAAACTCATCAATACAGACAACACCTCGATCAGCAAGAACCATTGCACCAGCTTCTAGCCTTCTTTCTCCTGGTAGAAAGTAGGATATAATCATCCTTTTCAATATTATCAAATGATGCCAGACATGCTAGAAGTAGAACCACCAAAAAGAGTCACCTGTTTCCTGATCTGATGTAACAGCGGCAGTTAACCCAACACCGGATGAACCACGGCCTGTTGTGGATATTGCTAAGGGTGCAATATTCATGATTGCCCTTAAAAGTTGAGACTTGGCAACAGAAGGATCACCAACCATCATCATGTTGATATCACTAGAAGAAGAAGGTAATAATACTATTTTTAGGAAGTGTGGGCACTGGCAGTGCTTAAAACGATGTAACAGGAAATAAACTTTTATTATTAATATTATAATTATAATAATTAATAATTACTATTAATATGCACACACACACGACCTGTTTGTTGGGTGTGTGATGTTGGACACTTTATGGTCCGACCCACAACATGGATCTATAAAAAATAGGAAATGAGAACAATTCAAGGTACTAACCCTCTTAAGTGGGTGCCATTCTTCAAGTTCTTCTCCACTCCACTAAGCATCAATAGTATCACTGCTTTTTTTATCCATGAATGTCCATATATGGAAGGTGCAAGAGAATTTCCAAGAAGGTCAAATGTGTCATCTCTTTCCGCTATTTTTTTAATATTCTTCAAGTCCTCGGGGCTGTATATTGGTGCATTAGCCTCTTTGTTTAGTAGAGAAACATTGTTAGCAACAAGAACAGTCCTACAAGAAAAGATTGCAAAGTTTAGTTTCCAACCAGAAGTCGTAAAAGGGTTAAACGTGCACAATATATAAGAACCTTAATTTATAATGGGAACCATACTTTCATAAAGCAAATGATAGGATGTACAAGCCACGAGATATATAGTAATGTTCTTAGACAACAATCCTGCAAGCTACCTGAACACTCCATTCAAGCTGCCCTTGCTTTTTCCTGGGAGAGCTTTATATATTCCTACAATAGCAACACGATCACCTGGCTTGCAACAGTCAACTAAGTCATCCTCAACTATGATATCCACTGTTCGTGGAAGCTGACCAGGTGCTGAATTCTCAGGCATTTCTTGCATTGATAAGGTCTGATGATCTTTATATCTACACAGGCCATATTCAGTAACCAACAAGTTGCCATTGTCATCCTGAGAAAATAATTTATTTCAGCACAATTTCTTTATTATTGGAAACATGACCACTTGGAAAACAGTTAATTTGATGTTACCCTTGTGGGATACACAGATCCTGTGGGCAAGCCGATGTTGGATGTAATGTCACGGTATTCACGGCTGGTAAAACCTCCAGTTGTGGGGCAGAAATGGACACTTTTGACAACTTTTGGTCTAACGAGAGAACCTATATTCAGTGACTACCCAATCAAACTCATGTATCGAATGGGATAATTGAAACAAAGGTACAGCCTCACCAATTAAGAAGACAAACATCAAAATTATTGTGAGATACAATCAAAATTTTCTTCCATTTGATATTTCAAAAATTTTAACCAACCTGCACCATGTATATGACCGGAAACGGTTCCAAAATTTACAAACAGTATGGTCGTAGTTTTAAAGTTTAAGACAACTTAACATAATTTCCATTAAAATAAAATAGTTTAATATCTGAGTTTAGATAATTTTTGCAATCACAATAGCACATCGTGCATGAAAACAATACCTCATTAGTTTCAGTATTAATATAGAAGCCATATACTGTGAATTTTCAATCGAACAATAAAGTAATTGAGATAAGATCACTTCGCAGCTACGTAATAAATGTGTGTGTTTATTCTTACTTCCAGTGTCCTACAGTAAAGTTTCAGCATTTCATCCTGGAAAGTAAAAGATAGAAATAAAAATAAGCATATAACTTCCATGTCTCAAGAATTGTTTGATACAAGGTCCAAGTTTGTTCTTGCATATTGATATCCATTTGCTCTTGTCGTGACCAGGATTATGTATCAAAATTTTGAGAAACAACTAGATTGGTATAATTAAAGAACGTGTGTCAAGTGTTAATGAGCAGAAGTAATTTTACATTTGGTAACAATGCCCTCAACGCAGACCATAGAGCCAATGAACTGAGAGAGAAGTTCCCTGGGAGTGACACGGCGAGAAACAAAGGGGCCCTCAAAGCCCACCAACACTTGCTCTCCTTCCTTCAGGTATTTTGGGTCAATACTGCGAGCAGTTTCTGTGACTGCATCGCAGAATGGCTGAATGTACTCGCTGGGATTCCTGAGCACCCTGCAGACAAATGAAAGTAAACAAACTATAATATCCAATACTTCAAATCCTCGTTTATAAATACTATGATGAAGGATTCAACCAGTAACGAAAGCTCCAACAGAACCACCGGGAAAAAAAATGCATCGCAGTACGGGAAATATTTTCTTCGATTACCACTTGCCACTTAGTATGCGACAATCATAGTATAAAGCTTACGTACTTCCCCAAATTCCCAAATAATAAAAGTACGTTGTGGAAGTGGCTCAGTACTACAATTTGACAATTTAAACCCAATTATTACTCTCCAATGTGCTATAAATTGGAACTAACCTATCATATAAAGTAAAATACAATATAAAATGATGAAAAGAAGAGGCATCGAAACCTGGGACCAAGATCTCTGAAAGAATGAAGATCAGAAATGTTGATTATGAGGCGATGTCGCTTATGATTAATCATGGCTTTGATCTCGTCCATGTAAATCCCTTTCCCGACCTGATTCAAACCAGTAAAACAAACAAATATTGTGAGTATACGTTAGAGTGACAGAACAGTAAGTGTGTGATGTTTTGGGAAAGGGAAACGCACATCCTGTTCAAGGAATTCCAGAAAATCTCGCTTGTGAGCTGCCCTAATTTCTTCGCCAGCGTCCATTTCCCTGGCCCTAACTTTCCTCTGCTTTGCTTCTTCGTCGACGAACCGGCGGAGATAGATGGCGAGTGAGAGAGGACCTTGAATCGAGAGACAGAAAGGATCCTAATTGGCCACTGCCATTAAGGGGTTCAGATTTGGCGCGAAAACTGCTTACTTTAGGCGGGAAGTTTCCTACGCTGCCCATACAGACACGTTCAATTCAACGGGCTGATAATTGACACCGGCCCATGGGCCCAAACTCATGGGCCGCCTAAATGTTCAAAATTCTAAATTAATTGTTAATTATTAAAACATTTAATGGAAATTACGTCTTTGTATACATTTTTTTGAAGGAAATATAGATCTTTTTTTAAACAACTTACAAAGTGACATGTCCGTTGCGAATCTTGTTCTAATGAAGTTAATATATATATATATATATAATACTTAAATTCATAAAACTAAAAGTATTATGTTTTTTTTAGAATACTGAGAGTATGATACAAATATTAACATAACCAATATGAACGGTAATATGGTCATATTCAAGACCTTCAAAGTTATGATATCAATGTGTATGTTGTGTTTCAATACCAAATATGGCTCGTGGCCATATATAGTGATGCAACGACGTAAATATACAAACTCGAGCATATTTAAAAAGTTATGGTAGTCAATAGATTTCTCTTTTATTGACGAACACAATAAATAAACTTCACATTCTATATTTTGTGATTTTATATTAAGATGGACATACAAATTGTGAATGATACATTTTTTTAGTCAACAACGTAAAAAAGGAAAGTCAATTATTACTAGGACATGCAGAGTGTAGAAATTCTAATATTTTATCTCAAGAAAATAAGTAGGCGTAAATTAACGTTGAGTTGTACTTTTGTTGGTTTGCAAATTTTGAACACTTAATCATTAAAACAGGTAAAACATCTTAATAGCTCAGTCAGATCCAAGTTGTCCAATCAAAACATGTCAACATTAATAAAATTCAATTGACATAAAACACGTACCATCAACTAAAATGTCAAAACTCTAAATTTTTATCCATTTAGTTTAATTGACTTTTCAGATGTCTAAACATACCTAAAAATAATTAATAATAATTTAAAAAAGAAAAGAAAGAAAAAAAAACCGGTCCAAACTCGGCAACACCGAGTCAGGCCCGAGCGTTGCCAATGGAAGACCAAGGGGGAGAACAACGGCGCAGGGCAATGGCGAAAGCGAAAAAGCCCCAAAAATCACCTCCAGCTTCTGCGCACGAATCTTCCGAAACGTTTGAAGAAGCGTCTCAAGAGTATGTTGTTTGAAGAAACGTTTATTCTGTTACTGAAAACGGTTATTGTTAAAATGACTACCAAGGATCCATAATTTGTTTTCCCCCTCTTTCCGAGTATGTTGCTCATGACGAATTTTGTGGAAACCTCAGGGATACGGGATTATGTGTAAAAAGAAGCGAAGAGATGAAAAGGGCAGCAAAAGCTAGCAGATTTAACACGGATAATAAGAGAATGAAGACAACTAAGAAGCCAAAATCAAAGCAGAAGAAGAAAAATGATAAATTTGATGTCAATAAGCCAAAGAAACCACCTACTGCTTTCTTTTACTTCTTGTATGATCCCTTCCCTTACTCTCATCTCAATTAAGAAGTTACTTTGTTTAGCACTTGAATTGCTTAAGTCAACCTTAAACACTTCCATGGTTCTAATGCTCACATATTAATTAAAGGTGTAGGCATTTTCACGGTTCTAATGTGCACATATTAAAAAATGTAGGCAGTTTCATGGTTCCAATACACACATATTAATGTAGTAACACTCTTCTGCTTATATGTCATCTCGTTCATCTTTTTGTTATTTTAACCATCACGATTGTCATCTTAAATATGTCTGCTTAATGCTTCTTTAACTTTGAACTGAATGGAGTTGAGTGGTATGTGCGTTATAAGTTGCTGATTTTGATTTAGTCTCTGCTTTTCATGCCTCATATGTATATATTTGGGTAGATATGGTTCAAAATTGCAACTCCATGAGAGCTTTTGAGACGTTTAAAATTGTCCTGCTCAAGTATACACTTAAGAAATGATACTCACATGCTATAAGGTGAACTCATGCTGATTTGGAACTCATAATTTTGAGGATCTAATTCAAATGTTCGTAGTATCTTGAGTCGAAGAGATGGACATGTATAACTGGACTAGTAACTGCTATAAGTTTCAATGATAGATATTTGAAGTGGCATATTGAGCTAAAGGTTTACATTTTTTAGAGTTGATACCGGACGTCTTTTGCACACTATTGATTTTCAAAACTTTTAATTTTGATTGAATCATCCTAGTTTTACTTTATAATTCATGAAATGTATTTGTTTTGTTGCGTGTCGCCTTGCAATGTTGATTTCACTTTACCGTTCATATTCAGCATATGCAGTACAACCGTTGGGATAGCTAGGGAATCTTTCCATTAGTCTTCTTAGCACGCATGTTTTTAATGATATATTTGATGAGACCTGGCACCGTTTAGGACTTTAGCTTACAGAACTAAATTGTATTATCATTCTCAAGGGACGACTTTCGCAAGGAATTTCAAGTACAGAATCCAGATGTCAAGACGATGCGTGATGTAAGTTTGGGAAAGTTAAAATGCTAGTCCCTCTGGACTTGTGGGGTTTCCTCCCATCTGTTTATCCTTTCTCACTTAGTCCATATTTACCTTGATGCTTTTTGATTTCCATACATCAGGTTGGCAAGGCATGTGGGGAGAAATGGAAAACAATGACGTATGAGGTTCATGTTCTATCAATGCTTAACTGTCTCAAATTTAGTGATTGATAGAATACTTCAATTTATTTTTCTACACAGAACTTAAATCTGTCTGAATCCTAGCAATTTGGTTCGTATTGATTTACCTTCAAGCTTTCTTGACATGACAATGACATGTGCATAAGTATGAGGGAGGTTCTTACTTTTGGGGGGTGGTATTGGGAAGTCACAGGATAATGCAGCTGATTATTGTTTCCCTTTGTCATAAGAAAAATAAATATCATGCAGTTGACTAACACACCATCTAAAATTAGATGTTATGATATATCCGTTAACATATTCATTACAATACTAAACGGTTGTGATTAACATATGCTACGTTCAATCTGGCTTTGTCTTTTAGGTTATTAGTTCCAATTAAGACCTTTTAAAAATTTTATTCATTTTCTTTACATCAATGAGAAGTTGTTTATTGTTTCAAAAATTAAGACTTTGTAAATGGAATGTTCATTATGGAAGTCGATGGCATCGTAGATGTTAATTTCCCCCCCCCAAAAAAAGAGCAACAACGTAAAAGTTCTATGTATTGGCTTTGTCTTGTAGGTTATTAGTTCGAATTTAGAGTTCTTTTAAGCTTTTATTCCTTTTTTTTTTTTTAACATCAACGAGGAGTTGTTTCTTGTTAAAGAAATTAAGACTTTGTAAGTGGAATCTTCATTATGGAAGTTGATTCTTTTCCCCCAAAAAAGGAGCGTTCAATGTATTTGGTTTCTTATGTCAGGAAAAAGTACAATATTATGATATTGCCACAGAGAAACGTGCAGAGTTTGACAAAGCCATGGCAGAATATAAGAAGAGGAAGGTAAGATCTGCCTTGGTTTGCTGATTTTCTTATTGAACAACAAACTAATTCTATGTTTTGGAAGATAAAAAACAGAGAATGAGCTTTCACACAATCTATTGCAGGAAAGTGGAATAGATCAAGAATCTGAGGAAGACTGGGAGATTGATGGATAGAGCCGTGTGGCTGATGTTTGTTATAGCTGGTATTCTGTATGAACACATCGTTCAAGTGCAACAATTTTCCCCCCTTCCCTTTTAGTTGTATTTTTAGAACTAATTTATATTCTGTATAAATTTCTTCTGCAAATGACTTTTTTAATTTAGAGATAATTAGTTAGAAACAGTTCAGGGCCTTATAATATACATCAAAGAGTTCAATGTTTATTTAGAAGTTAAAACTCTGCTTCTGTTGTAAACCAAATGTTTGTAGTTGCGACTATGGCCCCGATTGGGATGGCGTTTGTTGGAATAAAAAGCTATTGTTGGAGAATCTTACTAGTTTAAGTTGTTTGATAAATCTAATTGACAACTCATAATCTGTTTTATGTTTTCATAATAAATTAATAATAATTTATTGTCAACTAATATTTAACAGACAACTACCACTAGTTTTCATATTTATAAATTAATATCAAACATATGTTAGACCATTATTCAAAGTAAATTTAAATTGACAATTAAAAAATTAAATGTTGAACCCGACGTGAATCGAACACGCAACCTTCTGATCTGGAGTCAGACGCGCTACCATTGCGCCACGGATCCTCTTTTGTTTACTCTATCACTTATACTTTTATTAATAATCTAATATTTATATAATATATTTTTCAACACTATTATTAATTCACGTTACAACTGATTATTTTAAAAGCGCAATTCCAACCTAAGACTATATCGAGTTGTTTTCTGGGTTCAAATAAAATATAACTAAATGCTATGTATGTACCCTGCTCTGAATTTAATCCGTCTTTTCATACAAAGTTTCTTCTTTCGGCAGTATTTTTGTATTTTTGTATTTTTTTTTTTGGTTCTACAGCTAGATAGAGTAGATCCGATCAACAATGCTTTTCGACAAGAATCTTGCAACTTGATTGAATTTACAGCTTTGAAATACTATCTTGCTTCACTACAGGAAAATGCTTACTGCTCTGGAAAATAGTCATCATCTCTGAAACATGTGGTGTGGTGCAGATTGATCAAGAGTGTTTCTCGACACGTTTGAATTCTTATCCTGCTCCAATACACGAAAATGCTGACTGCTCTGAAATATCGTCAACGTCGTCGGTTTTGAAGCACGTGGCGATAAATGCAGGTTGTCCTTCATCCTTTCAAAACTCAAATTTTGTATGCAATTATTGTGTAATAAGATAACATAGGAGGAGGCAATGGGAATCATGGGTTTGCCTTGAGAAAAATGCATATTATGGGGAAAGCCAAATAAAGGGATCTTAATTTAGAAGCCAAATGTTTCCTAATGTGCCCTGGAAAGGCAAGCTAATATTCCCATATGCACAACAGAACCATAAATCTACAAAATCAAAAACATGCCATCGGGTCTGCTCAGCTGGGCAGCTGATGGTGCTAAAGAATCAGCAATGCTCCTAACCTCTGCAATCATCGCCACGACATCATTGAGCTTGTTAACAGCTGATCCCACACCCTGTGTTAGAGAAAGATATCAACATCATTTCACTCTATTATACTCTTGACAGACACATTAACTCATAAACCCATAATTGCAATCTGAGCAGACTATATAGGGAGAGAGGTCAGGAAGGAGTGGCATACCACGCCTGCAGCTCCAGCTGTGATAGCCATTGGTGCTGTGACAGCACTTAATCCAGAAGAACACAGGACGGGAATCTTAACAGCCCTCGAGATTGAATATGCAGCTGCTAGTGTGGGCGCTGCCTGTAATTATCAAAACCAAATAGGCAAGTTACAATATTTACATCAATGAGAAATTCAAGTTGTAGAGTTGCAGTCATATAAGACTGGTATATGTACTTCACTAAGCTTTTGCTAAAACACATATTTAATGAAGTTATATAAGACCAAGAGTGACGCTTCTTCACCATTGCTTTTTCATAGTTTAGCAGAGAAGATTCTAAATATCAAAAATCAGAAAAGACCTTTGTTAAGGGGAAAACTTGAGCAGTATTAGGCAGAGAAGTCTGATAGGAAAGGTATTAGGATGTTATTAGGATATTAAGGGTATATTAGTAATTAGCTAGAGAAGTTATGATATTTGGTTATAAATAGAGAGGTAGAGGAAGGGAGTAGTTAGTCAATATTTTGGTGAGTGAATTAGGGCTTGAGAGAGATCTCAAGAGGGGAAAATCCAAGTCCCTCAAATTACTTCGCTATCTTGTAAGTTTTCATCATTTACATTTCATTATACATCGATTGTGTTTATGTTCCCATAATTAATCTTGATACGCCCTGGTTGAGGGTAGATGTTTCAATTAAATAGTCATTTCTCCAACTACTGATTTTCTGAACTTCAGGTTTTATTTTGCTCTTGGGAAAAGATTGCCACAAACTCATCTTGAAACATGGTGTTAATTTAGGCTCTGCAAGATAAATATCATATGGTTCTTGACCAGTAGATTCTACATCCTACCTTCTCGATCAAGCCGAGGACGCCAGATTTTGAAGGATGAGAACATTTTCCTCCTTCAGTTTGTATAATGTCAACACCTTCCTGTTCCAGCAACTCTGCTAGCTTGACCTGTTTATATCTCAAATTTCATCAAGTACAACTAAAACGAGAATGGTAAAAAATTCCTCAACTTGCATTGAGCCCCTGCTCTAACCTGATCAGGAAGTCCCAGTGTGTGGGGCACGGTAACTGATAAGGCCACAGACGGTAGTAACCTCCTAGTCTCTTTTGTTAGACTTAATATCTACATCACAGAAACATCATTAAAAAAATTAGAATTTATCCATCAAGTAGTTTTATTCTCGAATGAAACATCAATTGAATTTATTATACTCTATTTGAGCTTTTAGCCTCTTAACCATCATATTAATCAAGCTTTTTGTGCTTGGAAATCATCTCAACTAAATGCAATATTAGTTTCTTGATGTTTCAAATATAATCATGTTCATAATGCTATCATAATGCCTTGTACCTGATCTGCAGAGAAAACTATTCCCTCCTCGTAAAATGAATCATAGTTTCCAATTTCTACCTGCAATTTTCAATTAGTTTCATTATTACGCAATGTACTCTTGATAAGGTTGTTACTGCCTGAGAAAATTCTTCTTTAAAGTGAAGTATGTATAACTCAGACAAAATTGAAAGCAACTACTTGGGGGTCAAACCATTAATGCTCCAGCTTCAACAGCAGGTAAGAATTCTGCTGGATCCACAGAAGAAACACAAACCTGTAACATGCAGAGGTAGGATGGATGGATAGTTTTCAGAAGAATGTGACATAAACTATTTTTTATAATTTAAAGTTCATTAACTTACTGGAAGAGAAGTTAAACTAATGGCAAGCTTCACTAACTCTGCATCACAAGCTATATCAACATGAGTCGCTCCCCCCTGAAAACGAAACGACAGTACCATGGTGAAGAAACTACATTATCATTAGCTTGAAAAAGAAGTAAGAACTTCTATTCTGATGAGAAAATGTATTATAGTTGAAGTCACTGTAAAACTATAACAGTTTAGCACTAAAATGAAGACGCAAGAAGACAATCATGAAGATAAGAAATTGAGAAATGTTGATCAAAGGATAAACAAAAGGCGACCATAGGTTACATGGGAAATACTTGGTTTCCATTTTGTTTACTCATGGAAAGTAACTTTGGATACAGCCTGAGGTTTACTGAGACAGTTCAACAACAATGCATTTCATATGCAACCTTCCTTCCCTTCCCACCCCCGAGTCCATTGCTTACAGATGGTTTATAAATGATGTATGTTAAATTACTAATAACCCCAGCACTTAAATTGTTGCCTTTAAGGTGGATATCACTCAATTTATTCCTAATGTACCATTTTACATGCGAGTTTGAATATAAATTCAATTATTGATATTCAACCGATAAACAATTAATACTATATGGTAAAAACAAGTTTAAAAAGTTGGCTTGAAATTGGCAAACATTGGTAAGTAAAAACAAACAAAGAAAACCATAAATAGGAGTAATGTTTATAAGTTTAGGTCCCATTTGGTAACCATTTGATTTTTGTTTTTGGCTTTTTGAAAATTACGTTGTTTTCTCACGATTTCTTACTCATGGTTTTCACATTTCCTATGTATACATTAGAATTCTTAGCCAATTTCCTAAAACAAAAACAATTTTTTTTAGTTTTCAAAATTTGGCTTTAATTTCAAAAACACTCCTAAAATGTAAACAACAAAGTAAACAACAAAATATAGAAACCAATAAATGAAAGTGACATTTATAAGCTTAAATTTTAAAAACAAAAGACGAAAAATCAAATGGTGACCAAAATAACCTTAAAACAAAATGCTGATCAGACCAGACTAAATTACACCAAATAACTCACCTTGTCTGCAGCTGTGACTACTGAAGCCACATTTTCCCTGTCCAGGTTCTGCAGACCTGAAATAATCTGAAATCCATACAATGCAATTGCATTACAGATTTAGATAGAGAAAGAGGCAATCAAACTCAAAATCGAGCTAGATGAACACTAGAAGCACCCTTTTCTTGATTATTCATGAACACTATCTGACTTAGAGTTTATTTTATTTGATTATTATTAATAGGTTGCAATAGTTGTGCAGTTAAATGACAGAAACTAACTAAAAATAGTCAAATTAAACCTAATCTTTCTCAAATTCCAAACTCAATTGCAGTATCCTCAAATGGAAACATTTTCCATCCATTGGCTAAACAGAGACTATCCGTGAAAGAAAGCTGAAAATAGGTTTACCTTGAGAGCTCGTCGCTGATGAAAATCCTTCAGAACTGATTCTCTATGGGCTGAGAGAAGTGCTCGAGTGGTCAAAGCGGGTCTTCTTTTGAGGGACAAGCGCGGTGTAGAAACAAGGTGGCCCAGAAGAGGGTTTTGGTTGAGCTTCAAAATGGCAAGGGAAGAAGACGAAGATGGGGAGCAGAATGAGGTCTGCATATTTTTCTCTAGATGGGGTTGTGGAGGCGAGGTTGAAGAAGAAGAAGCAGCGGGCGGGAATGGATAAGAAAACGGTGCCTCCGGCAGTTATCTTGGGAAAATTGCATATAAAGCCATTTTAAAGGCCCAAAATGGCAAATGATATAATTTTTTAAAAAAATGTCAAATGACCCTTTGATTATATCATGATCACGTGAAATTACATCATTGCCCTTCTTTTTTTTTCTTTCTTCCTTCCTTACTCCAGCGTCGTTCTAACTTTTTTTTCTCTTCTTCCCAAAATCCTCCTTCTCCCTCTTCTTCGTCTTCTCCTTCTTCTGCAACTTCTTCTTCTTCGACACGACGAGTCACTCTGGTGAGCGAGAGTGAGAAAGAGCGAGAGCGAAACCGACAGTAATGGTGGGCGAGAGCAGAGTGACCAAGAGCAATGTTGGTGAAAGTGAGCGAGAGCAAGAGCAATGGTGGTGAAAGTGAGCGAGAGCGAGAGTGAGAAAAATGAGAGTGACGGTAAGTGAGAAAATAGAGAAAGAGAGAGAGAGAGGAAGAGGAGAGAAAGAGAGGGAGGGAGGGGGAGGGAGAGAGAGAGTGGGTTTTCCGCGTGCGCGAATTTATTTTAGTAATTTCATCCGATCTTGACGTCAGCAAAGGGTTGTTTGACATTTTTTCAAAAAACCGAGTCATTTGACATTTTTCACCCAATTTTTGGGTCATCCGTACAAAATTCCCAGTTATCTTCTGCTACAAAACCTGCTCTGAAGAATAAGATATTTATGCATCGAAGTTTGGGAAGACCCAATTTCTTTTTAGTACTACGGCTAATTTTGGAGGTTCGAAATTTAGTATATGTTATTATTATTATTATTATTATTGTTATTATTATTGTGTGATAGGAAGGAATTGAATCTTTGAACTTAAAGTCGAGAGGACAAATTTTATAGGGTGATTATACTGAGTAACAATTTTATAGATAATAATCAAACGTACAGCAACATTTTAAAAAAATTGTAGGAAAAATACCTTTTTGGTCCCTGAATTTTGAAGGATAGGTGCATTTAGTCCTTATGTTTTAAATTGGCAATTTAGTCCCTAAGTTTTTAAGAATAAGTTTAAAAGGTCCCTCTAATTAAAAAAATTATTAAATTTGAATAAAAAGTTGACTATATGCTTAAGTGGTAAGATGAGTTGGATAAAAATACTATCTTTTTATTTTCTCTCATCTCTCTTCTTTTTCTCTCGCCTCCCTCTTTCCTCTCACATCTTTTCTTTCTTTTTCTCTCTCCTCACACTCCACGTTAAACTAACAAAAAATTTTAAAAAGAAAACTGAAGAAAAAAAAAACAAATCTAAATATGGTTATTATTAGTTGTTGTAAGTTGTAACTTAGAGGCTGCTAATTTAGAAGTTTAGATGTAGATTTTCTTTGATTATTTTACAGTTTGTATATATTTAAGCATGTATTCTTTATAGATTATCAATAAAATATCATTACATTAATAAAAGAAACAAAAAATATTTTAGTGTTGTTTGAAAGATTTTTTTAGATTTAGAATATGAAACCAAATATTAGATTAGTATATGAGATTTTTGTTTCTCTTTTCACATAGATTTTTATGGTTTTTGAGAGGTTAGTTTTTTAAATCCTTTTTGTATGTAGCTTTGGTTAAGACATTTTTATGGTTTTTCAAAACAGATTGGGTGTGATCTTTTTTATCTAATAAAGTTGAAAAATGGAACTGGAACCTATTTTTCAAGGTTTCTGTTTTTTCCCCCTCAATTTCACAAGGTTGTGCATAAATTTTCCCTAACTCTCTTCTAATTCATTTGAGCCAGTAGATGTGATAAAATTTTATCGTTATCCATTAAAAACGTTTTTAGTTTTAAAACTATGATTAGACAATTAGATGAGATTTTCAAAATTTGTAAGAGAGAGTAATAAGGAACTTATATGGTATTGCAATCAAAATGTTGGATATTAGCTACCATGGAAATAAAAATTAACACTTAAAAAATGTTTAAAACATAATTTTTTTTTATTTAAAAAAAATGCTGCTTATACGGGTGGAGAGACACACTATTAGAGGTTTGATTTCTTGAGAATGTATTGATAGAGTGATTTATGAAACAAACAAATGGTGTACACTGTGTTTGTGTTTGTTGAAGCTTAGTAATGGCATAGGAGAAGAGAGAATACGACCGAGAGGAAAATGAAATATTTTTTATTTTTTATTCTTTAGTTTTGGAAGTTTAGCCCTGGTGTGTGAGGAGAGAGAAAAAGAAAGAAGAGGATGTGAGAGAAGAAAGAGGGAGGACGAAGGGAGGGGAGAGAGAGAAAGAAGATAGATGAGAGAAAATAAAAAAAAAAATAGTATTTTTATCTAATTTATCTTGCCACTTAAGCATATAGTCAACTTTTTGTTCAAATTTAATGATTTTTTTTATTAGAAAGACCTTTTAAACCTATTATTGAAAACTTAGGGACTAAATTGGCCAATTTAAATTATGAGGGACTAAATGCACCTATTCTTCAAAATTCAAGGACCAAAAAGGTATTTTTTCCAAAATTGTAAATATAGCAAAGTCTATCAGTAATAGATTGCAATATAAGTTTATCACTAATAAATTTTACGCAGATTTTTTAAAATGTTGCTATATATATTAATATTTTGAATCTAATTGCTATATTTGCAACTATCTCAATTTTATACTATTTGAGCTAAGTACAGGTTAACTATTATAGTCCATTTAACTCTAGCTACCAAATTGTGCTAACAGAATTCGTAATAGATTTCTCCATAAACGAGTGATAGAAAATTCATGTGTGGATAAGTAATTGATTTTATGAATAACAGATGCTCATATTTATACAACTTTTGTTTTTATTTAAAAAAAAAAAAAAAACTCTTGAAATGGTTATTTTCTAAATAAGTTCAAGCTTTAAAGACTGAATAAAAATTTTCAAAGTCTAATAACATAATTTTTTTAACTCGACATAATTCAAATGGTAAATTTTTATTACATGGTTCAAAATATTTGTCCGTACATTTATCATAATGAGCTTCCAACAAACTATAATTGAGGTTTAAAATCTAAATTATTTTATTGTGATGATTAAATGTCAAGTATAATATTTTAGTCTCTGAATTTCCTAAAAACAATTACTGTTATTCTTGGTCATTAATAATTTTATCTATAATTTTGAAATAGATCTAGATTTAATAATTTTGAAATAGGAATACATTGGATATAAACATTTTATATGTTGAAAATTTGTAAACTATTATTATTACGTTTGAGTTCAACGGTGAAGATGCATGAATCAAATATTAATCTTTAAGACGATGGTAATAATAAATATCTTGATAAATCAAACTAATCCGATGATAATTTTGTAAGTTATTTTTATGTAGTGTGTACCCAACTTATCATAAAATGTGGACTTCTAGATTTGTGATATTATTTGGCTTATTGTTAAAGCTTGTATTTTATTTTTTAACATTTAAGACTACATAAATTAAAACATCATAAATAACCATTAGAATGTAACTTTTTCGAGAAAAAAAGTGATATTTGTGCAAAGTGTATATTGACGAAGATAGCTAATTTGCATAAACATATGCCAAAACTAGCAATACGTATGATTTTCTTTTTAATTCAAAGTATTAGAGAGGTGATAATTTGAATCATCTAATTAAGTGATGTCTTTACTCGTTGAACTATGATTGATTGATAAATTATCAATAGAATTATATGTTGCGATTAGAAATTTTGAATAAAAAACTATTGTCATACATTGCACATATATTGGCAATATAACTTATAATGCAAGTTGGTCAAACTTTTAGGAGTAAAAATTCAAGAATTAGTTTAGAAAAAAAATAAGAGTTTTGACTTTGAATAAATCAGTTTAGCTAAATATATCATTTTGTTCCTCATATACACGCTACTAATTTATTTGTCAACGTCATCTCAACATTAATGTATTTATGTGTGTTGTGTATATATACACATTTATAATTTCACTTCAATATTTCAAAAAATTTCATTATCAATAAAAATAAAAAATCTGAAAAAGTTTCAAATGTATCCCAACTGATAACATATCTAAAATTGAATTACAATATGTTGACTGCTGAAGAATATCTTATGAAAATATCTAATATCAATTTTTTTTTTTTTTTCTTTTGCCAAATGGATGGGGTTTCTAATTATTTGGGCAGAGCTAGTTGAACTTTTAAATCAACTTGAATAATAATTTAATAAAATAATGCACATTTGATCAAATTTTATATTATATAATTTTAGTATCATCAAATTTTATATTTAAAATTTCTTGAAACTTTTATAGATAATCCATAAAAACTTATTGATTATTAGTGACAAATAAAATCAACACGACATTCTAATCTTAAAATTTTGAAGTGACATTAACCGAACATCTATACAATGATGTTTAATTTTATGCATTTAATTTTATGCCTTTTAATTTCTTTTAATATTCAAAAACTATTTTGTCGTCTCTATCCTTGTATGATTGAATCATTTATTGAAAGTTAGACCGAACTAAAATATTAATGGTTTTTCTACTCAAATCTTTATTTTGCCTCACAATTAACTTAGCTTTCAAAGTTATATTATTTAGTTTATATCAACTTTTAAAATTTATGTTTTAGTCAGGAAACTTATTTGTTTAAAAAATATTATGAGCTTTATTATTATTTTACCACTCAAATATATGCTCGCTCAATACTTGCATAACTAAACCAATATGACAAATATAAACATAATTCAACTGACATAAATTTATACTTTCAACTTTGAGATCTCAAATTTGATTGTCCACCCCGCATATTGTTAAAAAAAAAAAAAAAAGACTAACCAATATGTCTTGTGGTTGGATATAAATTTACATAGCACATTGTTCATTTAATGAAGTATTAATGATAAAATATGGTAATTACTTTTTAGGATTAATAATTAAGTGTATGACAACATTTTTTAAGAATTAATATAAATATAACAAAATCTATCGATGATAGATTTTATCTATAATAGACTTCTATTAGCGATATATTCTATTATTAATAGACTTCGAGAGCTAGATCTAAATTTTGTTATATTTGTAAAATTTGTTGCATTGTGCTATATCTACTAATACTTTAAGTCTAATCGCTACATACAAGTGCCCCAAGAATAACAATAAGGATCAAAATGATTTTTTAAAATTTATAAAACAAATAGATATGGTTTAAAAAATTGCTAAGATTCTGATATATTTTTCAATAAAAAAAAGAAGAAGAAGAATGAGTATATGAGATGGTAGTACTAATACATTTTTTCCCCTTTAATAATATAACATTAGGAATGTACAATTAGGGATGAGCATTCAAAATCTTCATCATCCTATAAAATATGTTGCTATTAATAACGTTCTAACCATTGAGTTGCAAGTTTCGCATATTAAACATTTTAAAATAGTTTTATGCCAACCGCAATTAGCTAATTAAACTCATGAGTATATTTAAAATTAATTATAATTAAATATAGAGGTGCATGAATTTTTTTGTGATATGTCCATATCAGTTGCCCGAATTCTAATTCCCAAAGCTTTAAGTAAATTCTATTAAAAGATAAAAGAGAAATGAATATTGCCAGAGAAGACACAAACGTGAAAGGCTCTAATATTCGAATAATTCGACACAGTTGGAAAAATGATTATTCAATCCTTCCATGACAATCACCCTTCCTTTCTTCGCCTTCGATGGTCAGTTCGTTCTCACTAACAATATTCTGACCTAATTTATTCATCTATTCACTACTCCCATCAAAATTATATTCAATATGCCCTAAATTCTTCAATGGAGTTTCAAACTTCTTCAATATATGATTTTATAATTAATTGAATTCAACGAGTTCATCAGAGATCCAAACCACAGAGAAAACAATTAAAAAATAGAAGCGTAATTCGAAAGCCGATTGACATTATTTTCGCTTGCAGAGTGCTTAGCGAGAGACAGAATTAATGAACGAATTAAGAATGACTTGAAAAAAATACTGAAGAGGAAGAAAAGTTTTATAACAATTAACAAATACATACAGAATTCGGTTAAGTAGGAAGCACATACAAATTGATCGATTCGGTTCACAGAATCGATCAGAAGCGGCAACCGCCGCAACAGAGGAAGAAGAAGCCGGCGATGCCTACCAACGCAATGGCCTCAAACAGAGAAACGATTCGGAAAATTATAGCATCAAAGAAACCGATCTGGAGATTCAATCTCTTCCACTTGAAATCTCTAAGGAATTTCCACTTCCACGAATCTCTTAGCCTCTGGAAGCTGAATGCTCTCCTCTTCTTCGTTTTCTTCCTGTCAATTGCATCATCCATCTCTAAAATCTCTCTTACTTTTTTTCTCTTTCTTCGACTCGGTTTGAATACGGTTGTTTATTTATACAAAGGAGGAAGGGCGAGTTCGGCCATTTGCTTGAGGCTTACGAGTCAATTTCAATATTTCAAACATTGTTCAATATAAAAGAAAAAGGAAAATGGTAAGGAAAACGCTTTAATAATTTTTTCAAGAAAAAGAAAACGCCTAAATAATTGGATGCGCGCGGATTTGGAAGGATTTCTGATATTCGTCGAGGGTATTTTGGCAATTTCGTGTTTGGACGAGTTATTATTGCATTGGCTCCGCGGTTTTGATTGGTCAAACGTGTAGAAATTGTTATTTCCAGCCTCAAGAAGTTTTGCTCCTTCCACTCTTTCGGTTGCCAAGGAGAAGTGGCGTTATAAAGTTTGGTTAAACTATACAAAAACAACTGTGTAGAGAATTTAAAAGACAATGATATTTTAAATTTTTATGTCAACGATATATTTTATATATATATAACTTTTTGGTTCAAATCAAGGGTAAAAATATTATGGGTGCAGCTTGCTGTTCTTTAAAATTCAGAGGTTAAAAATGTAATTTTGTTTTTAAAAAAAGAGAGAGAGATGGGCGGCGGTATACTTATAATGTTTGTAGGGTCTAATCCAGTTCGTGTGAGATGACGGCTGAGGATGGGTGGATTTATTTCGAGTCTTTGAGAAGAAAATTCTATATTCGCTGCGCGTAATTGCCAAGATGGCCGCCCGTTCGCTTTCTTTTTCTTCTTCCTCTCTCTCTTTCACCTCCGTACTTCTTTCTCTCTCTTCTTCATAGTTCATACTTATCGTTAATGCTTAAATAATTAACCAACCATAATCCTCACTAATTTGAATTAAGTTGACCTGGTATTAAAATAAACATTTTTCGAGTTTATTATTATAAAAAACAAATTTCAAACCATGCCTAAGTTAAGTCTAGATTATAATAATTTTGTACCAAAAACTGTTGGAACAATACCCGCAACTTGAATATAGCTTATTTTATCCTTCTTATCCTTCACCGGAAAAGTGAAAGTTCAAATCTCCGAAGTGTGTCAAATGGATTTAATTTTAGGTTATATTTTTTATAACTTTATTTTTTATTCATGGGTTCATAAGTTTTTCCTTTATTTTTATCTTACCAAAATACTCTTATCACAGTTAATTATTGTTTTTAATTATCAATTTGATTATCATTGTTTTTAATTATCAATTTGGAAGTTTTGAATGTTTTTATTATGTAATTTATTTTGAATTTAGTACGTTTGGGAAGTATCATATAATAAATGTATTTTTTAAAAAAGTTTTAGTTGAAAATTTTTAAACACGTTATTTCATTTACAGATTTCATTTTTCTGGGAAAATTATAAAACCCATAAATTTTTTTTTGTTAATTTTTTTAAAATAAAATTTTCGGCATACATGGAATTTGGGGAAGTTTTAAAAATAGAAAAATAAGGTAAATTATTTACACAAAATAGCAAAATTTTAAATAGTTGTGATAGACACTGTTAGAAGTCTATCAGGATCTATCAGTGATAGAAATGATAGAAGTCTATCACTGATAGATGCTGATAGAAGTCTATCAATGTCTATCAGTATTTTTTTGTTATTTTATATAAATAGTTTGACATTTTTTTATTTGTGAAAACTTTTTTGTTTTTTGTTTTTCATTTTTCTAAAAAGTTCAACATAATTTTTTTTTCCCAAATTTTGTTTTAAAACCATCCATTGCGTACATGATTTTTTTTTTTTTTTTTTTTTTAAAAAAAAGACGGCAACATTAATTGCATACATTGAAGTTATTTATAGATTTTTTTTTTCCGTTTTCAATATTTTTAGTATTATATTTTTAAGATGGCAAAAACCTAAAGAGAGAAAATAATATAGAGTCTATGAAATGAAAAATAAAATATATTAGTAAAATATGTGTGTGTATATGTGTGTGTGTGTGAAAGGAGTAGGTAAATCTATAGGATGCACAATATTTTATTTATTTTAAAAAGGATGATTAATGGACATAATGACGTTAGCTTCATGTTAATTAAATCCTAATGGAAGTATCTATATAAGTAGTCGGATTTATTTTTTAAAATTTTATAGATTAAACAAATATTTAAAATAAAATAACAAAATTGTCACCTGAGTACAACTCAGTTAATTAATAAGCAAATCGTAGAATAGAAACTAACCATCAACCCTGTATAATTGCTATATATTAATTAAGAATATCAGTAATATGAAGTTTTATAATCAATTTAAAAGTATAAAAATAATTATTTCTTACAAATTTTACCGATCATAAATTGAGCTGACGTAATAAGTTTGGGGCTTAAGATGCCAGACTATAAAGGGAAGGAAAATTGAAACAAACAGATAAATGTTCTAAAAAGATAATATTTAAAATTACTTTTTCAAAGATTCGATTCCAAAGGCTTCACACTACATTGCTTTGCTTTAGTTGTTTGTCCATGAATATTGCAATTTGCAAATTTTCCCCTCTTTTCATTCGCAATTTGCATTTCATGGTGGGCTTTTGGTAAAACTTATTTTGAATTTTGATTTTTTTTTTCCAAAGTATATTCTCTTTGTGACCTCATACTTCAACATTAATTCTAATTTAAACTTACCAAATATAAATTCATATAATATATTTTATTTAACAAAATAAAACTCAAGGTTTCTGTTCAAACCATTCAAAAAAAAAACGTGTCTGTTCAAGGAAAAAAAAAAATTTTTAGGTTAGGTTACGAATTTAGTCTTCAAACTTCGATATTTTCTAAAATTTACAAATTCACTAGACAATAATTGAAAATTTAGAATTGCAACCTACATAGAATTGATATTTGTATTTAAAAGATCAATTAAAATATAAAATTTTTAAATGTGTCATATCATTAGATTTTATTCAAAATTTTAGAAAAGTGATTGTCTCAAACCAAAAAGATTTAAGGGAGTGATAAACTCCAAACACTAAAAAATAAGTCTATGCTTTAGTTTCAAATCATCCCAATTATAAATAATTTAAGTTTAGGTGTGTAAACTTAGTCGCATTCTCTAGTTCGAGAGTGGGAAAAATATGTGAGTATTACAAAAACTTTAAGAGAGTGTTTTTATAATTGGGATCGAGGAGATACTTATTTTGTATAATTTCAACAATTTTTTATATAATGGATTTCTTTCTAGCGGGTCGTGATTTTTTTTTTCGGGATTGAAGTTTTCCACGTAAATTTTGGTATTTCCTAGTTTTGTTGTTTTCTTTTAGTTCTCAATTATTTCCACGATAGTAGCAAGAGATTTTTCTCAATACACATCTATTAAACACAACGCATTGAAAGATTTTATTGATATATTAAGTACCGACACTTTTAAAAGCTTACGTATAAAATGGGCACAAATTTCAAAGTCCACAAAGTAAAACTTTAATTAAATTTTTTACATTTAAGAAACTTGTATTTATAACACCACATGAGCAAAATTAGGACAACCATCCAATCCAGCAAGATGAACAAGTTTTCAAAAAACAAGAGTTACAACATTCCATGAATATTATTGGTGATACTTTTAAAAAGTTGTATTAAAATAATATTTTAAAATATGCTTTAAATTTTACCTTTTCTAACTAAGGTAATTTGTTGTAAAACCCATTTGTCTTGACAACCAAAATATTTATTCTTTAATGACGGTATCAGAATACTTCAATTCAGTTTTAACCAACATATAAAAATTATAACAAAATTTTTAAAAATACAGAGATTTTTTTCTTTTCTTTTTAACATGCATGTAGGATTAAAGGAATTTAAACTTGTAAAACTTTTTATTAGATAGTATGTGTCTTAACCAATTGAATTATGTTCAAATTGATGCTCGACAAATTGAGAAGGGTTTAGAAAAATTTATAATTTAGCATATTAATTACATAAATACGTGTATGCCCCAGTAATTTTGTCAATTTTATTTTCTTCCAGACTGCTTCAACCATTAAAAAAAAAAGGTCATATTAGCTATCCGAAATTTCTAATACTACGGGGCCAGCAAACTTGGAAGCTTGTCCATCCTGGGGTCCACACCCTTTTCATATATTTTTTTAAATATCAAATTAATATCGCTAAATTTTAAAAAATTGTATAAATTTAAATCTTAAACTAATAATCCTATCCATTTAAAATTTAAATTCCAAACTTTCATAAATTTAAATCAATAACCCTAAACTTCTGTAAGTATATCAAGTTAAATTGATACAATTATTAGCTTGAGATTTAAATTGATATAATTTTCAAAGTTTAAAATATAAATGAATACAATTATTAATTTAGGGTTTAAATTGATACAACCCCGAAAGTTGTTTAAATTGATATTTTCCTATTTTTTTAAAATAAATATAATAAGCACTCTAAGAAAAAAGGAGAAAAAAAAACAGAGAGAATATATATCGGATTTTACACGTGTCATGCATGCACTGGCTTCTCGCAAAAGTCCGAAAAGGAAGGGGAGGAATTTTGGAAATTGTGACAGCTTGTTTTATATAACGTTATTCCATTTACATTACATATCTTGTAAACTTTTTTTTTTTCCGACAAATTCAACGATATAATATCTTTTCAAATTTTAATAAACATTTAAAGACTAGTTAGAACTCATTGAAAAAAGAAATCTCAAATCTCAAAACAATTATATTATACTAATTAAAAAATTTAATTATTTAAAAAAACTAAAAAATTAACTAAAATCAAATTTAGGAAAAGTTGTACGTAGCTTTTCATTTCATAGTAGGATTTCTCTATATAGTATTATGTTGCAATGATAAACTTTAAAATAAATTTTAACAGAGTCTAAAATGAAAACGTATAAAAAAAAAATCAGGGATCTCATTAACAACATCACCGTCAAGATTTGGTATATAAATTATATAATTCTTCCTTTTATTTTTCTTAATTTTATTGTAAAATGTTTTAGTCGTTTCAAATCATTCATAAACAATTTTAGCTTAAATAATTTGCAAAACCATCCTCTTGCAATTTGATAATATTTCCAAAATATTTTTATATTGGTAAAAAGAAAAAGTAACAGTATAATTTTAAAAAATGAAGATGAAAAATAGAACGGTTTTGCTTTGAGCATGCAAAACCTTCATACCGTGTAGGATATTATTAATTTTATTATTATTATTTTTTGTTCTCACACTATTATTTTTTAATTTTCAATTTTATTTTTTGACAACATATGAGGAGAAATCAAACCCTAAACATCCGAGTCGATATATAATAAAAAATTTATGCAATCTATACTCATTTTGGCTATTCTTTTTCTTCCAATTGAAAATATCACAAATTTTATATTTAATAAACTGAAAAATCATCATCACTTTTTTTTGTCAAAGAAAATATTAAAACAATTTAGATTTTTTTTTTTTCAAAATCTTTATCTGTATTATTAAATTATTAATTTGAAAACATAATATTATATTTTATTTTTAGCTGCCATTACAACTAATTTGAACTTAGAACTTCCCTAGTTTTAGGTTATTTAGACTATATTTAAAATTTTCAATATTTTTTTAACATTCTTTTAATTATAACCAAATATTAAACGATAAGGATTTTTAGATATAAAAAACGTCGTTGCTGAACGTTTTTTCATAGGGGAAAAAGAAACTAGGTTATTATTGAGATATTACTTACAAATGCGTTCTTAAATTATTATTATTTTTTTTAAATAAAAAACTACATATATTATTGAGATATTTTTTATAGGTTATTATTGAGATATTCTTAAAGGTTTCATTAGTTTCAGTAAAGAACGAACCATCTTGGTCATCTGTCCTCGTCCAAAATGAAGATATTTATATATGATATTTTAATTGTTAAATTACAATCTTTTCAACTAGTCTATTTCTAAATTAACTAAGCCCTAAACTTTAAACGTGGTAAATAAATTCGAATTTGTTATTTATTAAATTCTTGAATTTTAAAAAGTGTCTATTAAATCTACTTTTAATTTTGTATCTAATAGATCCTTAACCACAAAATAAAAAATATAGAAACTTATTATTAGACAAAAAATTAAAAATATAGAAACTTATTAGATACTTTTGAGAGTTTATAGATCAAGTAGAGACAAAATTAATATAGAAGTAATCTCAAAAGTCATCCTCAAAAGTTAATAATAAATTAGTAATTTCACCTTATTTGATCAAATATAGAAAATTGAGTCAAACTATTAACAAATATAAAAAAAAATTATCTGATAGACAATGCAATTTTTCTATATTTATAAATAGTTTGATGTTTTTTCTATTTACAGTCATTTTTCCTAAGTTTATGAAATTTTACAATTAATTTGTAGATGTCGTAAAATGCACAAGTCACCCATCAAACTCTAAATTTTAAATCCTTACAATTTAACCCTTTTTTTATATGAGCTATATAATAAAAATATTTTTAATAATGGCATTATTGGTATTATGGTTACTATCAAGAGTTAAGACATTTCCATACCAAAGTCAAATTGAGGTTGAAAATGGTTGTTGGATATATTGGTTGTGGATATGCTCAATTGCCAAGAAAAAAATCAAATGGATGATTAAAAAAGAAAAAGAAACAAATTCAAATTTCAACTTACTCCATTTTATTGATGAATACAATAATTTGAATTCAAGTATATTAATTAATTTATTGTATGTAGTAACAAGTAATTCAATTATTTTTAGTCATATAATTGAACCATGTAAATCACAATGAATTTAATTTAGAACTTATTCTTAGTTTTATCAAATAATTTCATTAGTACATAATTATATGTGAAAAATGAAAAGTAAAATTAATGAAATAAAAATATCAATTTATCATTTAAAAAGACAATCTAAAATGTGATGGGATAATATGTGCATGAAGGAATAAACAAACCAGAAATTTAAGGGTGCCATGCTGGATAATTTGACTTCCTTAATTTGGTTCTGTAGAAAAGTTAATATTAAGGACAAAACACATTTATTTGAAGCATAAAAAAGGATGTCATTGCAGAAAATTTGGTTGAGTTTTTTGTCCAATAGTAGACAAGAAAAGTTCATACATATAAATTGTTACAAAATAATGCGTTTTGTTGTAAATAATAAACACGTCCTAAATTTTCATGAAAGTAATAATTTAGTCTCGAATTTTAGTTTGTAACGATTTAGTCTATTTACTTTTAATTTTATAACAATTTAGTTTTTGAACTTCAGCATCTAACAATTTGGTTATTGTATTTTCAAATTTGTAACAATTTAGTCTTTGACGTAAGAAAGTTCATCAAAATTAGATGTTAATTTTTATTATTTTATGATGTAGACTTTGTATTATATAAAAATATTAAGTTTTTAATATGTTTATCGGTTTATTTATGCAAAAAAATCTCATTAAATCTTAACACTAATGTTTACGATAGGGACTAAATTGTTTCAAATTTTAAACTATAAAAACTAAATTGTTACATAGTAAAGTTTAGCGACTAAATTGTTACAAAATTGAAAGTACAAGGACTAAATTGTTACAAACTAAAGTTTATGGATTAAATTGTTACTTTTGTGAAAGTTTAGGGATTAAAAACTATTTTTAACTAAAATAATGTGTATATAATCATATTTAGGTTTGGGAGTCACTTGTGTGTCAGGGAGGTGTTTTATTATCCAATTAAAAAAAAAACCAGGAAGGTCCAAAAATATTATTTTACATTGTTTAAGTATCTCAAGTTTATTAATTCATTTAAAGAAGTAAAACATGAATTAACAATTATGAGTCTCATAAAAGCTATTTCAAGAAAAAAAAGAGAAATTTTCACATATAGAAAAAATATCAAACTATTTACAGGAAATAGCAAAAAAAACAATGATAGACATTGATAGACTTCTATCAGCATCTATCAACGATAGACTTCTATCATCTATTACTAATAGACCCTGATAGACTTCTATCAGTATCTATCACAACTATTTAAATATTTTGCTATTTTGTGTAAATAGTTTCCCTTGTTTTTATATTTTTAAAAATCCCCCCAAAAAAATTTATGGCCTCAGGGTAGGTAATGCAAATGGGTTGTTGAGTCAATTCTGGGGCCAAGAGGTCCCTCAACGTGCGCTCTTCAAGTTGTGCCAATTCTCTTTAGAATGCCCCAATGTTTCTGTGCCTTCTGCACGGATTTGCTATTCCTTTTGACGAAAATTCCATGTGATCAGGTTTGGAGCATGCGGCGCCGTGTGCTTTTTACGGATATGAGGCATTCTTTCTTATAGCGCCGCGACGCTGTGCAGGCAGGGGCAAAATCGTCATTTTAGCCTTCTCATCCTCAGTTAATGTAATTAAGCTCCGTTTTGGTCTTTTTTAGCTCCATATCATCATCAACACCCTGTTCTACCATCTAGGTATTCGAAACCTAGAAAATAATCAAATGAACACATAAAATATAAGAACAACCCTTAATTAAGCATAACAAGATAACATTTTTTTTTTAATGCTATTCATTAAAGTTTAGCGTACATTGAAATTTGGAGGGATTTGGATTACGTAGTACGGATAGATTTTGTAAGCGTTAACTTTTTAGAATGGTACTTATAAATTTGCCTGTCATATTCTTTCTATTTCTGGACATTCAAAACATGACTTAGCTTAGGATCGTTACACGAAAGAGTAAGAAATTCCCCTTTTATCAAAGAAGAAGTTATGTTACTTTTTTTTTTTTTTCTTTTAAATATTATTATAGCAATAAATTTCTAAACATATTTTCGTTAATGAAAAATAGTAATATGAGAATCAATAATGACGACTTATTTCACTTCTTCAAAATTATTATATCTTTCCATAATTTTTAAAATGTTTGTAGATCTTAGTTAAACAATTACCTAAATGTATACTCTTTTTACTCATTTTCATATTAAGCACACATTTTATGCATTGAAACAGTGTGATTATTGTATAGTTTTAAGGAAAAAAATTTGTTAGGAGAGATTAAAATCAATTAAAAAAAATATTGTTAACAACAAAGGAATTATTGTTAAAAGAAAAGTGTACAAAAATAGCAGACCTCCCATGACTCCTTTTTAGAAATGGATCTCTTTATATGTTATGTAAATATAATAGCATTTGTTAGATATTATATATTAAATTTGTCTTCACCTATCAGCTTAAGCTTGGGGTCAATCGGTAATTTAAGATGGTATCAGAACAAATTTCTTTAAAATATCTGGGGTTTAATATGGTATTAGAGCCCACAAAATCCAAATAGTCATTGTAAATTAATATTTAGTGCTTAATATTGGTATTTTGGATTTAATAGTTATTCATTTTATTTTATTATAAGGTCATACACAATTTTTTTAATAAAAAATTAGGACGATGAAAATTTGAATATAAAACTTTATTTTAGCGAATGTTTTCTCTAAACTTTAAGAAATGATCTTTCTTATATTTGACCATGAATTTGGTCTAATGGCAAATCCACTTCATCAATATAAGAGTTCAACATTAATCCTTGTAGGTCGAGAATATTCATTTAAAACGGGCAATTAAACCATGTTAAGATTGAAAGTTTGGAGGACAAATATATCGAAAATTCCCATAAACATATATATAAATGTTGGTGCATGCACTACAACAAATAAAAAAGGATTTTCATGACACAAAAGTACAGTCAAATTAAGTGGGGAGAGAGAACAAAGTGTCATAAAACACAAACCCGTTGTCACAATAACCCTAGCTCTCTTTCCCTTAAAACACTCACAAACACACAAAAACAAAAACAAAAAATGGACAACTTTTACACTCCTAGAAGAAAGCCTAGACATGAAAGACATAAGTAATTAAGAAAACCCAACATTACATGAAATAAAAACACAAACACAGACACAGACACAAACACAAACATACTTGATAGATTTGATGGTCCTTTTCCCTTTTGAGTTCATGGATGATGATGATGTTGATGTTGATGTTGATGTTGTCCTCCAAAATCAAAGTGAGGATGAGGAGGAAGATAAGGAGGAGGAGGAATATTTCCCAAAATGTTAAAAGGAATTGTTTCTTCTCCTAATTCATTAGTAGTAAACCCTATAGATGGATTGTTGTTATAATTATTATTATTATTATAAGAGCAAGATCCAATAACTCCTCTTTGCTTCAATTGATGACACACATTTTGATATAACTCTCCTAATGATGCATCAACTTCTTGCAATTCCTCTATTCCCAATTCCTCAGCTGGAGTTTCCCACCAACCTCTCCCATTTCCTCTCACCTTTTTCAGCTTCTCAAGTGCTTTTCCTTTCTCCTTTTCTGCATCTAGCTGGCTTAGAAGTTGATTGTGTTGTTGGTTCAACTCGTTTATTCTCACTCGTCGGTGAGCCTCCACGAGCGGGTGCGCTGCGTTGTGGTTGTTGTTGTTGTCGTTCTCCTTTGGGTTGTTGTTGTTGTTGTTGTCGCCGTCGTTCAGAAATTTGTTTGCGACGGATTCGATGCATGGATGTGCAAACGAGAACGGTTTTCCTGCAGGTGAAAACACGACGACTCCGACTTCAGCCCCACATAAAGTAGCTAATTCGCTTGCCTTCTTGTAGATGCCTGACCTCCGTTTGGAAAATGTTATTAGACGATCGTCTTCGTTTACGATCTTCTTCATTTCGATCTTTTGTCGGCCCTTTGTTTGCTTCTTGTTCCCGGCAGCGGTGGCAGTGGGGGCGGGGGCGGCGGAGTCCATGAGAAGAAGAAAAAGAGTTTTTTTTTTTTTTTTTTTCTTTGAAAAAGATGGATGGAAGGAGGATTTTGAGGAATTGTTTTGGTTTGAATATTGGTATTATCTTGATTTTTTTGGTGTTGGATTTGGATAGCATATATAGCAAGTAGTGAAAAGGAGCTTTTTTGTGTGAGTGAGTTTGTGTTGTAACAACGTTAGGCATTAAAGCATCTGAGTTGTCCACTTCTTCCTCACACTCTACACTCTCATTTCTTAGTGGTTGTTGATACTATTTGACACTCTTTCTTTAATTACTTAGCATGCACCAATTCAAAATCTTTTCAATCAATTTTGTTTAGCTTAAATTACAACTCAAGTTTATCTCTTCAACTTTTAAGTTTGTATATTATCATCTTTAAAAAGTATCTAATTTAGTTTTAAAGTTTTAAATTTTGAGTTTAGGATGCGAATCTTTAAAATGTTTTTAATAAATTTCTTTTAATGACTTTTAATTTTATATCCAATTAGTATGAGTTTTAAATTTTGGGTCTATTATGTGGTTGACAACCTAGCTATTTGACATTTTCTGAAAATCTACAAAGTTATTAGACATAAAGTTTTTATGTCGTATTCGATACAAAATTCAATATTATTTTTAATATTAGGTTATTTTAGAATGTTGAACGTGTCTGAGACCTATTAAATACAAATCTAAGAGTTAAAAAATTTATTTAACTTTGTTGGAGTTGGACTTGTTGAACACAAAGTTACAAATTTAAAGGCATGTTAGATATTTTTAAAGTTTAGAGATCTAGCTAATTAAACACAATTATGAAATTTTATTGAATAAATTTGTAATTTGTAATTTTATTTACAATAAATGGCTATTTCTTTGTTACAATTGGAGTTATGTACATGTATATGTTGTTCAATTATGTATAATCAATCAAAGTCATAGCTTAACTGACATACAAATGTGTTAGTAAGTTATGCAAACTTTCTACTACTATTGTACTAAAAAAAATTATGCAAACTCAAATAGATTAAAGAAAAAAAATTGAGAGTTGTAATAAAAAGATCCCTCTCTATTGGTTATATATATATATATATATATATATATATATATATATATATATTTTGTTGATTATTCAAGTTAATGAAACTGCAATGTTAAATCTAAGAAGACAAGAAAAAAATTGCTATAATATATGTGATTCTAGTTTGATACTTTAATTTCTTTTTTTAAAATTTGGTTGAGAATTTAATTCTTTTAGAAAATAAGAGAAGATATAGACTTTATTTTAAAAAATAAAAAATTAAATTTATTTGAAGTTGTTCCCCTTTATTTTGTAACCTCTCTCTTATTTTTTAATAAATTATTTCGACGGGTCTAAAAGTTGTTTCTCGTAGAGGGAATCTTCCTCCGTGTATATTGCTGTTTTCTATGGGCCAATATTAAACGCCCCACGGTTTTAAAATTATGATATAAACAACAATTTTTTCTGTTCAAAGAACAAGAACAATAAACTTAAACAGGTTTAAGAATTATTATTATTATTATTATTATTATTATTATTATTATTTGAGCATTTTATCTTCATCTCTTCCATGTAATTTTCAGGACAAAAAAACTCATCTGATCCTCATCCAAACTCTTGTTTAATTTTAACCAAAAAAGGTCATACTTCTAAAATTTCTAAAATGAACACACTCAAAGTAAGATAGATTACTTTGCTATCGATTCGAAATATTGGCATCCTCTTACTAAAAAATGGAAACATGTTACATTCTTCAACAATCTGTTCATCAACTCCATTCCATCGTCGTTCAAAGCTTTAACATGAGACTCGAAAACATTTACGAGATGATTTGTTATGCTGAAGTGAAGTGATTGGGAACGTTTAGTCAGCAAGGGTTCAATAGTACACAATAAGAAATCTAGAAAGAATCCTGAAAAGAACTGATGAATGAAGATCCATAACAAGGGAGCTCCTTCCAGAGGCTATATGAAGAATTTCGAGCCACCTTCAACTGCGTAAATCACCAATATCGACATCAATGAGCAACAACAGCAGAATAGCTTCTGACGACAGAAGAAACAGAAGTTTACAAAATAGCACTTGTGAAATTTCCTTAAAGTGTTTTTATTTAGCATCAGAGCATAACAAAAAGGGAAAGAATTGTGTTTGAAAACTATTTCTACTGATTTGTTTCAATTAAAAGAATAAAT
Source organism: Lagenaria siceraria (assembly GCA_002890555.2). Lineage (NCBI taxonomy): Eukaryota > Viridiplantae > Streptophyta > Magnoliopsida > Cucurbitales > Cucurbitaceae > Lagenaria > Lagenaria siceraria. The sequence continues at coordinate 1,577,669 of CM016485.1, forward strand.
TTTCAGAAGTTTTAATGGGAGTTTCCCCAGTTCTTGATTTCATGTTTAATATAATAAAAGTTATAATTGAAAAAGAATGATAGTTAGGATATACTTAAGGGGTGTTTGGCCCACCGGCTTCATAAGTCTATTAAATAACTCAACTCCACTAACTTTAATAGTGTTCACTATTGAAGTTTGTACATTTATCGAGGAACTCCATCTTCACAACTCCGCACCCCAAACAAAGACTTCCTAACTCTAACATATTAACTCCAAACTTCAGAACTTAACTCAGCGCCCAAGCACCCCCTTTAATATTGATGAACTAGTCCCAATAGTGTTCCTATCAAACTATTTCTCTGTCCAAAAATCAAAGAAATTTTGAAATATTTTGAAAAAGAACAAGAATGTAACTGCCTGCCATATATGATATACCCAAGTGCTCAGATATTAGCCTAAACAACAAGATGCACGCGATGAGGATGTCATAGAAAAAATCCTAAATGACAGAGATATATAACAAGTGGACGTTAAGGCATCTGAGGTTGAAGAGCAATTGAGCTCACCTCACAAGACGGTCTCGATTGATTTTCTCTTCTCCAAAGGTCCAAAACTTCTAGGTGGCCATATCTACAAACAAAACAGACATTGGAAGCTATTTTAAGACTATGAAAGCAAATACAGACAGAACTACAACCAAAAGCCGATAATCAAATCGATAAAAACTAACGCAACAATACATAAAAATTGACAAGTAATTACAAAAAACTAATGTCTCTTCATATTTTCCCTGAAACATAGGGCCGCATACATGAGTAGGATATACATAACAGGGGGAAGATATTTGTATGAGTTACAGATGTTTCTTATACGCCTATCATGCAAATCTCATCAAATGAGCTAATCTTTAATCTCCTTGAGGGCTAGTTTTTGCTTACACCTTTCAGTTTGTTTTCATGGATTTCTAAGACAACCACGGTTCAACAGTATTTTCTAAAGTTATTAACTTGCAAACGGGATTTCAAATGAATAGTTTCAACTTTTACAAGCCTTCTGATCAAAGTTTCTAAAAGCTGTTTTGAAAGCAGAAAGTTGTTTTCCAAGAAGTCTCGAGTTCTCCCAAACAAGCCCAAGTCTCCAACATTGTGCCACTCTTCAACGCTCGTATAGTTGTGACCAGCTAATTCAGTGGATGGTTTTCCCATTTCAAACCAGGAGGACATGACCTTGATGAAGGGCTAAGAGGTCATCGATTCAATCCATGGTGGCCACTTAAGATTTAATATCCTACAGGTTTCTTTGACACCCAAATGTTGTAGGGTCAGGCAGATTGCCCCGTGAGATTAGTCGAGGTGCGCGTAAGCTGGCCCGAATACTCACAGATATCAAAAGAGGAAAAAAAAAACAATTAATAGGATAAAAAAAGGGTAAATGTCATTAGTATAGGGTCATCCCTCTAGAGTTGATCTCTGAATGTACAATTGAATGCATCATCCAGGACTTCTTACTACAGTCCACACTTTCAACTTCATTATCACCTTATACTCTGAATGCAAACAGAACACAACCATATAACCTGTGCTTACTCTTACTGAATCAACAACCATTTTGCTTGATGACACTGAATTAGAACATTTGTCCTTCTTAAAGACAAAACCAAATGAAGGAAGAAGGAAACTCATTGCACTTACCCTCCAAAATATTTTCCCTTGCAGAAGACCATATGGAACGGCCCCAAAATTTCTCGAATCATTTGAATCATAGATATTATCTCCCTCTATCCAAACATGCCCCTTAGGAACCTACAAAAACCTTCTACATCAATATAATAATGAAAGTTAAAACCGCAGTAGCCAAATTACGGCACAAGTCCTAGCACACCAATTAAAAACACGCACAATTTAAGAAACTTCAGCCAAATTCAGGCATGGAAGAACAATTCTAATAAGCTATTCCGTACCACAACAGTTTCGCTCCAATCACTGTTCTTCGGGTCTACAATATAGGTAACAGAATCACCTTCCATGCCCATCAAGCGCTTCGCCATTACTTTACGAGGGTTCTCAGGAGACCTCAAGAGGACAATGTCTCCGACGCCGACTCTGCCAAAGCGAGTGGAGAGTCGTTCGGCCAAGATGAAATCGCCGGTTAGGTTCAGAGTAGGGAGCATGCTGGGACCGTAGGTCTACACACAGAGCAACATGCTGATCAACTCAACCGAGCCCTCAAAATGGGCGTTCCGAGACATTGATTTCATAGAGGCGAAAGGTTTGAACTTACGAGAGCGGCTGTGCAGATGTAAGTGTTGGCGACATGAAGGCCACAAAGGAACTTCGCCACGAAAACTGTTCCGGCCAATGCTTCTTCAGCTATGGGTTTCAATTGCGCCAGTCTTCCGAGTCCCGCCATTTCTCTTCGACCTTGGGTTTTGCAGTTTACAGATGAAGAATCAAAGCCATTGGTCAAAGCTCGGCGTCGGTGTTGGTTTTGGTTGCCTCCCCTTCTGGGCCTTGTTGGGTCACGATAGGCCCACTTAAACCAAAATGGGCCTCTAAGGCAAATTCGGCCCAAAAAGTTTATAAGGCAATTCTCAATTCTTTATTTTTTTTTTAAAGATTCTAACATTAATTTTTTTTTTCTAAGAACATACTGAATGACAATCAAGAAGTGTCAAGGCTATAATTCACCTCCGATCCAATTCTAGAAATCTTTCTACCACACTTCGATGGATCATGTAGATTGGGTGCATCACTAGGTCCACGCAGATTGGGTGCATCACTAGGTCCACGCCACACAAACCATAAGCAACATGAACTTAGTCTATTAAAAACTCTCACTTCAGTTATAAGGTTAATGAATTATTGTTTTATTAATATATTTGAACATTTCACGGACAAAAATAATTTTATTATAGAGGAACTAGATTTCATGTGTCAAGTAGTATTTAAGTGATGTCTCTTTGTTCAAAGATGTTAATTAAGTAATAATTTAACTTCTGATAACACGAACATAGTTTAGTACACTTGAAAGGTACTCTTTCTATTATTGTTTGAAGTTCAAATTCCTACCTCTCTATATTTGTTGCACTAAAACAAAAACAAAACAAAAAAAAAAACTCATCAACTTTTTTTTTTTTTTTTTTACAATTTTATCATTGAAGACTATATATAATTTAGTCTTATATATCATTAGACTTTACCAATTCTCACTCAAACACATCATTAAATTTTTTTTTTCTCTTATGTGTTCAATAAATCATAAAACATGTGTATAATATGAAATTGATTTTTTTTTTTTGGAGAAAAAAGTATATTACAGCATCTATTTTGTTGAAGTTTATGAACTTTGGTAAAGTATTTCAATGGTACTATGTATTGGTCAAACTTCTTTTTAATGCAAAAATGTTTTTAAATATAGCAAAATTTGGTAAAGTCTTTCAATGTTACTATTTATCATACTATGTATTAGAAACTATTTACACAAAATAGCAAAATTTTTAGATAGTTGTGAGAAATAATAGAAGTAGAATATATCATATAGAAATAATAGAAGTATATAGTGATATCACTAAGCCTATCAATATTTATCCATATTTTATTTGCTATTTTATGTAATAACAACCCTATTTTTAACATTGTTCTCCAAATAATGGCAAAAACTACCGACACTAGTAGGGTCAAATGTGATGAAATCGTAACTTTATCATCTAAATTGATAAAATTGACAAAGTATTAGGTCAAAATTCATTTTAGAGATTTTTACATTTTGGGTCCTATATTTCACATTTCTATATTATTTTTAGACAAATTTACCTTTTTTATTTTTTTATATCCGAATTTTACATTTATTTTTCCCGTTTTCAAACAGAAAATACATTTAATACGATCCCATTTTCGAGAAAATTTTTTAATATATATTTTTTCTATTCTCAATTGGAGATTGGAGAGACATGCAATATTCCATTGTTTTGAGTTCTATTTGTCTTCATGTTTATTTGGTGTTTGTAAATATTCACCGAATGTCGAATATATATGTCACTCTAATGTAGTTTGTCTATTATAGTTCCTTGTTTATTTTGAGTTCATTTGTATTTTGTGTTATTATCTCATATATACTATAGTTTAAATTCTATCTAGCATGATTTATAAATTTTAAATGAACTTAATGTTCAAACATATATTAGTGGTTGGGTGGTCTGAGGGAAGGAGGTGGCGACTCGAAAAATGAAGGAGAGTCGAGAGAGTGTTTTGAGAGATTGAAGAAGTTTTGAGGAAGACATTGAAGTTAAGGGAGGGATACACAAAACAGGTTTGTTTATTTATATATATATATATATATATATATATATATATATATATAATGTATGTGAGATAACCATTGATATTAGGCTTTTTTTTTTTTTTTTTTTTTTTTTGGTTAAAAATGAGATGAGCCTTTACGTTTAAAAGGCTTGACTTTAACTTTAATACCACACACAAAAGGCTTCAGACCTCACAGATGATGGGTAATTTATTTTTAATGGTTTTTTTTCTTTTCAAAAGGTATTGAATTACTCAAGGCATAAACAAAACAAATATTAAAAAAACACAAGGACAAAAATAAGAAAAAAGTTCACACAAACCTGATTGACCAAGTAGAGAGCTCCATGAACATAAAGATGACGCTCCAAATATTAAAAATAACAGCACAACTAAAATAGAAGTTCAGTCAAACTCTCCTATTGGAACACAGGGAGGTATCCCCAAATAGGGGCAATCAAAGAACAAATACATATCGTACAATAAAGTACAATAAAAATGGGAAACTCATAAAAAAAAAAACACTATAATATATATTATAAAAAAAAAAATGAAAGATACTTAACAGGCGGGAGTGTAATTTATTCCTTATTGGTTTAGATTCACATCTTAATTTGATTTGATTTTAAATCAAATCTCGACATAAAAAAATCTGAAACCAAAATTTTCATTTTAAGTTGAATCTAGTCTATACATTATTTTAAAAATAATAAATGATTTAATCTTTAGTTTTTCGGCCTGACATAGTATAGTGTAGAAAGATATATGGCCTAAATTTGAAATGTTTATAAATTTAAAATCAAAACAAAAATTTAGAACTAAAAGATTTGATTCTGTTGGGAAGTAAACGAGACTTTCTTTCTTTCTGTTTTTGAGATCATAACTAAACCAAATTCAAATCTCAACAAATAAACCTGCAAATTTTCAATTAAGTAACAAACTCATGTAAAAGCTTCACTATAAATAGAGTACCACAAAGTCTATCTCCAAATCCACTTTTGGTTGGAAACCCAACTAAGATGGCGAATTCATCAACCCTCCTGGTTTCAATTCTGTCTGTGTTATTTATTTTCGCAGCCAATGCTAGAGTTTTCCCCAGAAGAACTCTCCTTGATGACTCTCCAGTCGTTAACAACTTCACTTTTGTTTGTGATCCCTCTAGATATGACAATCTTGGCTTAGATATTTCTTCATTCCACTTCTGTGATTCATCTCTCTCTTTCCCTGAGAGAGCTAAGGATCTTGTAGATAGAATGACATTGTCTGAGAAAGTTGCTCAGCTCGGTCACCGTGCTGCTGGAGTAGACCGCCTTGGCTTGCCACCATACAATTGGTGGTCTGAGGCTCTCCATGGTGTCTCCAATGTCGGCCCCGGTACCTGGTTTGACGAAGTTGTGCCTGGCGCCACAAGCTTCCCCAATGTCATTACCACTGCAGCTTCTTTCAATGAAGCTCTTTGGAAAAGAATTGGGCAGGTAAAGTTTAGAACTTTTGACCTTTAGAGAAGGTTACTAATGATTTGAATGAATATTTGATATGATGGGTTTTGTTTTGATTAGGCGGTTTCAACTGAAGCAAGAGCAATGTACAATCTAGGGAGAGCTGGATTGACATACTGGAGTCCAAACATCAATGTGGTTCGAGACCCGAGATGGGGACGAATCCTGGAAACCCCCGGTGAAGACCCTTTCGTTGTTGGCAAATATGCTAAGAACTATGTTAGAGGTCTCCAAGATGTGGAAGGAACTGAAAATGCCACAGATTTGAACTCTAGACCTCTAAAGGTTTCTTCCTGTTGCAAGCACTATGCTGCTTATGATGTTGACAATTGGCTCGGTGTTGATCGTTACAGTTTTGATGCTAGGGTAAGAAAAAAAATTATTATAAATTAAAAGAAATAGGCCACTTTTTTTAAGGACGGATAGACTACATAATTAATAATATTAATGTTTTTTTAACTTTGTGGATTAGGTGACTGAACAAGATATGTTGGAGACGTTCCTTAAGCCATTTGAGATGTGTGTTAAGGAAGGAGATGTTAGCAGTGTAATGTGCTCTTACAACAGAGTTCATGGCATTCCAACCTGTGCTGATCCAGTTCTCTTAAAGAACACCATTAGAGGCAATTGGTATCTTCATGGGTAATAATAGTAATAAATAACTAAATGATAATAAACCACATAAATATCTCCTATGGATTAACTGTAATTATTTTTCTATCCATTTCTTCACTTTTCAGATACATTGTTTCAGACTGTGACTCAATTGAAGTTTTGGTAGATAATGCACACTTTCTACAAGACACAAATGAAGATGCTGTTGCTCAAACTCTCAAAGCAGGTAAATTTTTATATCTTTCTTTAGTTCGTTCTTCTGGGTACAGTTTTTTTTTTTCTTTTCATGAATCAATTAAAAAAAAATTCAATGTAAATTTTCAGGGTTGGATTTGAATTGTGGTAAAATCTACCCACAATACACAGAAGGCTCAGTAAGGCAAGGGAAAGTTGGAGTGAAAGACATTGACAAGTCTCTAAACTATCTTTACGTTGTTCTAATGAGACTTGGGTTCTTTGATGGAAGCCCTGGTTTCGAATCACTTGGAAAACAAGATATTTGCTCTGATGAACACATTGAGTTGGCCACTGAAGCAGCTAGGGAAGGAACTGTTTTGCTCAAGAACCATAATGACATTTTGCCTCTTGATCCTTCTACTATCAAAACCCTAGCTGTTGTTGGACCCCATGCCAATGCCACTTCTGTCATGCTTGGCAACTATGCAGGTCAAATTAAAAGCCCAAAACTATACTTTTTCCCCCCCAACCCAATGTTCTTTAATAAAATATGAAATTTATCCTAACCCCACAACTTATAACATTTGAATTTAGTAATAGTCTAAATGTTCAGTTTTTGTTCTAGTGCAGGAGTGCCATGCAGAGTAAAGTCTCCAATTGATGGGCTATCAGAATATGCAAAAGTGAACTACCAAATGGGTTGTGATAGTATTGCTTGCAAAAACGATACCTTCATATTTGGAGCCATGGATGCAGCCAGGAACTCTGATGCAACTGTGATTTTTGCTGGTATTGATTTGTCCATTGAAGCAGAGAGCTTGGACAGAGTTGATCTTCTTCTTCCTGGTTACCAAACTCAACTCATCCAACAAGTTGCAACTGTCTCTAAGGGCCCAGTTGCTCTTGTCATCTTGTCCGCCGGCGGAATCGACATCTCTTTCGCTAAGAATAATCCCAACATTCAAGCCATTATCTGGGTTGGATATCCCGGCGAAGAAGGCGGCCGTGCCATCGCCGATGTCCTATTCGGAAAATTCAACCCAGGTCAAAAAGATCAAATGCGCCTTAACTTAACAATGCAGGGTGACAATTGAAATTAGGGCTAAGATTTTGTTGTCTCATTTCAGGAGGAAGATTACCAGTGACTTGGTATGAGGCCGACTACGTGAACAAGCTTCCTATGACATCAATGCCGCTCCGGCCAGTGGAAAGCCTCGGATATCCAGGAAGAACCTACAAATTCTACGACGGCCCCGTCGTCTATCCATTCGGCTACGGCCTCAGCTACAGCTATTTCATCCATACCCTAACTTACGCCAAACGGTCCCTCACCGTCGATCTCGGGAACACGATTCAATGCCGCGAAATCGCCTACAACGACGACGCCTTCAAGCCCGACTGCGCCGCCGCCCTCGTGGACGACCTGACTTGCTCCGAGGAGATCGAGTTCCAAATGGAAGTCGAGAACACCGGCGAGAAAGACGCCAGCCAGGTTTTGATTGTGTACTCGAAGCCGCCGAGTGGGATTTCTTCGACTCATATCAAGCAGGTGGTTGGGTTCCAGAGAGTGTTTCTGAACGCTGGAGACAGCGAAACGGTAACATTTAAGTTGAACGCCTGTAAGAGCTTGGGGATTGTTGATTTTACTGGCTACACTCTGCTACCGGCCGGTGGGCATACCATTGTGGTCGGAGATGGAGAAGTTTCTTTCCCTGTGGAGCTTAGCTTTAACTATTAGGGTTTTGTTTAAGTTATTTAGTTTTTGGGAGTAGTGTTTTCTCTGTAGGGGGTAGGTCAGGTTTTTGAGTAGGCAACTAGGGATGAGAAGATGGTTTTGGGGACTTTGTGATGTACTCCCATTTTCTTTTCTTTGCAGTGAGTAATGTTAATAAATTTTTTCTTTTTTTTGGAACAGAGAGAGAGCATTAAGAACTAACCAAATCGGGAACATAACCCCCATTCCCATTCCCATTCTCATTCCCGCTCTCTTCTTAAGTTTTTGGGTCAATTATTCTTTAAAAAAATCAATTAATGAATTAAATAGTTTAATTTCTAGTTTCATATGGTTAATTTAAATTCAAAATATTCATGTAAATTTTAATGTCCAATTCAAACATATTCAATATTTTAACCCTTAAGCAATAAAATTTACTAGTATACAAAAGGGTAATTGGCTGGAGCGTCCCAAAAATGCTGGCTTCTTTTGAACTAGAAGAAGGAACCATCACAAAAGCATACACAAAATCTCTATAAGCAATACAACACTTATTTATGTTGTTTTGTAAATGACAAATTATTTTGAAATAATTACAATAAAAAAGGATCATATGACCTCTTGGTAGCTAACAAATATTCACTTTGATAGCTAACAACTATATTCACTTTGACTTCAAAACTTTAGTCTAATAAATACTTTTTTTATAAAAAATTAACAATAACTAATGTACTAGAAACTTACTATTGAAAAAACATAACTAGAAATATTTTTTAAACTTTTAAAAGTGTTGTTACAATTTAGCCAAAAAAAAATACAAATTGTCTCCTAAAGTAAGCTTTTTGTACTAAAAAAAACTTGAATATAGTTTTAACTCTTAATCTCCTACTAAAATTTCTAGTGATTCTAGTATTGTCAAGCAATAAAAGTAGCAAGAAAAATAATATAATTTTTTGACTCTGCAATCAAATTTCTTGTAAAAAAAATCCATAAATTTTGTAATTCGAATACGTATCAATTGTATTTGCATTTTGCACCTTCGTAAATCGGTTTAGAAGTTCCTCTTTATTAATAGTATATTTGCCTCGGTGCAAAAAATCAATTTAACAAACCTGGTATTAATGAAATATACCAAAGCCTAATGATTTCGATAAAGCAATCAATCAAATCAAAATCGCAATTTCTGGACTAAGCAAAACAAAGAGATATTCTAATATTCTGTAGCTAGATTCTCTGAAACCACAAGAATATTATGAGATTTTTCAATATTTCCAAATACAGATAAGGAAGCCATTGATGGGGCTTCTGGAATAGATTGATAATAGACGTTCAAGACAATGAAAAAGTACATGGCAGTTTTAAATCAAAGATAACATTCTGCAAATACAACAAAATGCCAACAGAAACGGCAGATCAATCCCAGAACTTCTAGACACCGAAGTAAAACACGAATAACACAGTCCAGGAGCCTGACAAGAAACCTTGATTCCACAGTCACATCGGCAGCAGGCATATGAAACTCGAAACATTCAGAAGAACCGCTAATAATCTTTTGTGACATGAAACATTTTAATCTTTTTATTTTGTACTAAGTGGCAGGGAGAAACACAAGATATGAGAATCCTTACAGAGTTCTACAGCTGATGCAACCAGAAGGCATACTTTGAGCCTTAGTTCTCCAAGCCCCCGACTCCGAGTTTCTGCACTTCGTCCTTCAGAGATTTCAGGTATTTAACAGCTTCGTCCAGGACAGTGACTGTCGTCATTTGGTAACCACCAGGGAGAATCTCTCGTAGTTTTCTCACCATTTTCTTCACTTTTAACTGTTTCATGTCACTGTTGCAGCTGCTTCCGCTGCTTGACGACTTGTGGACGGGATTAAATGACTGATTCTTCCTGGGTTTTGAACTATAAGAGGAGGATGAAGAATCAGGGGATCGATTGCCATAATTCAAATGAGATCTTGCAGTGCTGATCTCTTCATCTTCAGATCCATCAAGGTCTTCGTGATCTTCGTCTTCCAAGCTCAATAGTGCATCGATATCATCCAAATCCTCCATCAAAGGGGATGATATTTCTCTATCTTCATAATGCTCGTCATTGACGCAGAAGTTCTTTTGGATGTACTTTGAGCACATATTCGCAGTAGGACCACTGAGTTTGTTGGCAATTGCAGGATGAAACATGATTTGGCTTCGATTGTCAGTGTGGTCAAAGATGATGAAATTTTGGGGACATACTTCAGAAGGTTGAAACTCAACAGTATTGAAAGGTCCCAAGTTCTTTCTTCCAGGAGGCAAAACAGAAGGAAAGGCAGATGACAGAGGAATCTGCATGTGATTATCGTCCCCCTGGTTTGCTGTGGGACGCATTGCCTTCTTGAGGTAAAAGTTGAGGTCACTCTGCATGAAGTCCATATAAAACAAACAAACAAACGGGAAACTCTCCAAACTTCGAGTCACTGTGTCTTCTCCCAGGAGAGCTTGCTATTATATTACGAAAATTAAAACGGGATGTTAACTAACGAGAAGACTACACAGCAACTCTATATGTTGCCATTTAAATTTAAGCGAGATCTTTATATCAAATTAAAGACAAACAGGAAAGAAATATTTCATTTCTTCAGTTCTAGCACAACTGGAGGCCAGTCCACCTAACTCCCCAATGCCCAAATGCTTTTTGCAATGTTATCCTACGTGACAGGTTTTAGCAACTGGCGAAAATACTCGGCCTGTAAAGAACAAATTGAAAGTCGTCAATAACAGTAGACTTAAAGATGTGCTTTAGTAGTCCAACAACAGAAGCAGTAAAGACAATCAAATGATCACAGAATGTATTATTAGTTCATTCAATGATGTGCTTTAGGAATTCAATTATGGATAAAAGGATTTGCCGCAATAATTCAACAATTCACCAGTAGCCAATTTTTTTAAGTACAAATTTCACACATATCCAGAACTCCGAACGAGTGTCAACAGCTACAAAACAAAGTTACTTCTTTGAGATACAGTAAACATAAACCCTAAACCCTAAACCAGATGAGAGGAGAAAGCAAAAAACTTATCTTTAACATGACAAAATGCATATGGATGCTTAATATTCGGAAAATGTACAATAATACCTTAGTTTAGCTATTAAACAATCAAAAGAAATAAGATTTGAACTAAACACCAGTATTTACAATATTGTTGCAAGTACAAACTCCCCTTATCAATACTTATTATTTATTAACTATAGCTACTTGGTGAAAGGCTGAGGAGAAAAAATAGGAGCTACGATGCATGTACTTAGAAAATAAATCAAAACTCTAAAGTTGAAAGATATTTCTGAGATGAATAAAGAGACAACTAACAACATTAAATTTCAGACACTTCAAACGTATGAAGTGTAAACAACAAACAAAGCACCGCAGTGTAAAATTTAAAGATTGTGGTTTACCTGACAAACTTGCATCACTTGGTAGTAGGCAATGATTCCAACACTCATGTTAACTTTCCCAATTTCCTCGACAGCTCTGTTTCTCTTTCCCGTTATACCAATGTACATTCTCACTCCTCCAACCAGTAATATAAAAGTGAACAGCCACAAAAGTAAGATAGACCAGCAAAGTTAACGTTTGAATTCCCCCCTGCACCCAACCATAAGCAAAGAGCTTAAGAACTTCCCAAATTTCACAAGCACGACAATAAAATTAACAAATAAACAAAATTAATAATATTATTCCATGGGCGATCCTTAAAATGATCACTAAACCTTCCAAAAACAGAAAAGTTAAATCCAGCAGAGCCCATGAAACTCCTAGCATTGGCAAGTGAATACAAGGCCTGTGAATGATCATTGTTTCGACATACCAAAAAGAAAAATATTCTTCCTCCAAAACAACTTCTTAGACGTCTAATCAAGTATGGTAATAATCAACACAATTGTATTCGTTCCAGAAAACTCACCAATCCAAAACAAATTACAGAATGACACGAAAGAAGACCACCAAGCGAACACACTTGCTGCTGTAATTCACCAAGGAGGATGTCCACGGCATTTTGATTCTATTCTCCAATTCCACTTAATACAAAGACGAACCCAATCCTAAACTGCAGGGTAAAGCAAGCAAAAGAGAAACATTAAGTACAATTTAACAAATGTAACAAACGCTACTGATCAACAAGCATATCTAGACAGAACACCCAATGACCAAAACCAAGACAGTTAAGTGTAATAACGTTAAGCAAACAAATGTCTGTATGCATAATTACAGGTTAAAAGATGGAAGTACTCGATAATCTAGGTTAGAAGTTCTCCCCTGAACAGAACCTGACCGACCATCGAAATCATTCATTTTATCAAATTTTCTCAGTATCATACATGAGACGAAAAGGAATCAAGTATAAAATAACCCAAAAACACAGAGAAAAACATGACAGATCAACGAGATCAGAATCAATAACACAGTAATTTTAAGTTAAATTTAGGAAAGCACTACGAAAGAGAACCCCAGACAACAACAATAATTACAGAAAAGAAAGAACAAAAATAGCAGAACAATAAACTCAGGGAAGTACAAATCACTCGAAAATTAAGTTCTCCCAGTACGCATCCAGCAATTAAGAGAACCCGAAAAAATCAAACGTGCCCTAGCTCCATTACAGTAAGCTAAATGAAACGGAAAAACAAACAAGTTTCCTCAAAAAATGAAACAAAAAATTTCACCCACGTGATTCCAGAGCTAAATCAGGCAGAAAAACGAAGACGATCGGACGATTTTTCGTAAGAGTTCGGTAGATCAGTGCCCAGATTTGGTCTGCAAGCTAAAGATCTGGCAGGAAGATGAGAGAGAGAGAGAGAGAGAGAGAGAGAGAGAGAGAGAAGGTAGGGGTAAGAGAGTATTTAATAAATTTTAGTTGGGTTTTTGTTGGAATCTGTGCATCATGTATTGAGACAGACAATAGTCAAACCCAGAGAGCTATGAGCCGTTGGATCGAAATGATTTCCGTATATTATGGGATGCTATTACAACCGTTGGATCAAGCACGCGTGATCGGATGGAGCAGTGGGGTCCACAGAGTTTGACAAATGCGTATCGTGAAAACAACTCCTCGTGTGGGGATTTTAAGAAAGCAGGGAGAAAAACAAAATTAATTTTGGTTTTGACTATGCTTTAATCCCTTTGTAATTATGATTTAGTAGGTTTGTTCAATTATATATATTTTTTAATTTTAAAAATATGTAACTCTTTTTTTACCTAGAGCCATTGTTAATCAAATTGCAGATGATAGATTTATGTTTTGACAAAGTGGTTAGAATCTGTTAGAAATATGGTTCCTCACTATATAGCATATTTTGCTACTTGTTTTATAGTTTTTTTTAGTTTTTCTAAATCTTCAAATTCCAATGATGTTGGGAGAAGTTGAGAAGTTGAGTTGTTGACTTTTTGAGTTGAGTTATAGATGTTATTAATACCCACTTGTTGTATTTTTTAGCTGTTGAGTCAACTTCAAAAAATTTAATTCCTTAAAATATACGCAATTCATTATTTAAAAGAAAATTGTACTTTATTTTTTTCTCAAATACATTAAGCTCAAGTTTGTGATCATTTTGTTTTTATCTCTTCTCAACACGGTTAGTCTTTCCATTCATTTTCTATCATGTAGGATTTATTAAGCATCTTCTTTATTGTTTTTTAGCTGAGTCGAATGCGTTGTTCATTTAATGATAAAATAAATTAAAAACATATGTTAAATAAAAATGTTAATGAAAAATTGACGGAACAAAATGTTTGTCAGACACTCAACATTCGTCTCTAAATTGAGAGTGGATGTTTCTTAAATTCCTACCAAATAGAAGTTGACAAAATGACTAAAAGTCTTTAACATAAATTATAAAAACAAAATTATCTCTTATGAATTAAAATATCAAGTTTGAAATCTCTAAGACCCAAATGGAACTTAAGTTATATTCTATAGACCAATGTGTATTCTCTTATTGTAATTTCTTTTGTTTTCTTTCTCTCGTTAATTTTTTTAAACAAGTATGCTTTAAAAATAAAATACAAACTTATTAATGAACATATCTAAAACTAGTTAAAAATTGGCCAATCGAAAGTATATGCATCTGACTGAATTAGATATTCCCAAATTCATTGCTGTCGTTGATGAAAAACAAAACAATAATAATTAATAATATTAGCCGTAATAAAAACAATTCTTGTCTATTATTCTTCTTGGAATTAAAAATTAAGTTACATCCCCACATCTAAATTGGTTATAGTCAGAAGCATGTATTATATTTATGTTTTATTTTAATTTTCAAGTAATTTTGTTTCGTTTTCAACTAAACATACTTCTATAAAAGAGGGAAGTTATAGAGTTTTGTACTATTAAGCCAAATAATAAAGATGTCCTAACTTATACAAATATGGACACATTTGTGCAGAAAATTAATTACATAAATTTAATACTTAGTTCAATAATAACTGATGCACGTATCTTTAAAGTTGGAAACTTGATCTCTCATCTCATAACTGTTGTACTAAAAAAACAATACTTCAATCACTAATATAATTTTAGTCAACTCGTATAAGAATGAGAATGCAAACCTTTGACTTTTTAATAGTAAAGATAATGCATGAATCATATGACAAAATATGCATGCATATCAGATAATTTTGAAAAGAAAAATAATAGGTTAAATTGCAAATATAATCCCAATGATTTGGAAAAAGTTAAAATTTAGTCCCTATAGTCCTATGGTTTTAAAAGTTAGAATTTGGTCCTATGGTTTGGAAAAAATTAGAATTTAGTCTCTACTTTAGGGACTATTTATGTAGATTTTATCAAATCATAGGGATGAAATTCTAATTTTAAATCCTAGGAATTAAACTTTAACTTTTTTTTCAAACCATAGGAACTAAATTTACAATTTAAACAAAATAATATTTACTAATAAATGTCGGCCTAGGTGGTTGTTATGGTAAATAGCCCAATTCTAAGTATGGAAATTTGGAGTAGGTTTAATTACACTTTTGAGATATGACTTTAAGTCATTTTTGTCTATGATATATATAAAAGAAAAATTACTATAAACAAAATTTTAAGCCTTTGTATTTTTATACCATCTTAAATTATCTATTGACAAAAAAACTTAAGTTGATAGATGAAGACAAATTTAATATAATATCTAATACTATTAAGTTTCACTTTCATGTTATGAAACTAAGAAGAAAAATGTTTGAGATTTAAGTTTGTTGAAGTTTTTGAGCTTGGTACTATACAATTACAAATTAATTGTTCTAATATTGTACTGAAGGTTTTCATTTCCAGATTTTAGGTTTGGTGTGGCCCCTATTTTGTGTGGCCATGGATGCAGCGTCCGAGGAATAAATCTTGAATTATACTGTATTTGTATTTTTATTTAATAATTTTTGGTCTTATTGTGCACATTTTAATTTTATATTTAGTGTTGAAATCTCCCCCTTTTAGCTGACTTGAAACACCAAATCACATACACTGTTTTTTAGATTCGGTTTTGTTTCCAGATTTGCGGTTTGTTTTTAAATGTAAATTATTTGATTAGATATTTGGTCCATTATTATTATTATTATTATTATTATTATTTTCTGATTTTCGTTTAGCAACTTTTACAAAACGAAGTTTAAGCTATTTTTCAAAATATATAGGTATTTAAATTGAGTTATTTGGTGTAGTTATCCTTCTAGTATTTGCGCTGGCATATTTGGGCTCGTCTACATCACCATAATGACGCTCGTGGGCTTCAAACATCAAGATCGGCCCACTGACTTCTGTTAACGAAATATTTGTAGGGAAATAGTGAGGCCAGAACGAAAATAACCACATAAATTCAGAATTATGTATGGCTATTGCTTTTGTAGGATGAAGAGCTTTTATTTATTTATTTATTATTATTATTATTTTTTTTTACGGTTAGAAATGAACGACTCGAACCACAGTTTTTTAGTCGTGAACACATATTCACTAATTGAACTATGCTCACTTTGACTAGGAGAAAAGAGTTTTTATTCTTATTATATACTCATTATGATCCACTAACCTCAAAATTTATGCATTTTTGTCCCTTATTTTTTTGAATTTATCAAATTTTTAAATGCTTCATCTAAATCATTGATATCAATTAGCTCTTATTTATTTTATTAATAACAAAGTGATCCTCCGATATTTTTTCTTGTTAAACTATCAATGTACTGTTTTTTTTACTGCAATCCTATTTTTTATTGAATGAATTTTCAACAGACTAAATTGAAGTTTATGACTGTGTTAACTCAAAAAAATAAAAAGGTTTTTAAGCAAGGTTAAGTTGAAGAAGGTTGTCTATACACTAGCTTGGAGCTTTCAACTTAAAACAATAAAATCTACCAAGAAGCTCAACTTGCAGTTTAATGCATTGCAAGCTCTTATAAGTGGTACCGAATACTAATAACTAATGTCGGTAGAACAACAACTTCAAATTACTTCGAATCTGACAGAACTCTTTGATACTTGTTTTCAACTAAATTAAATATCAAAAGAAAGAAAAGAGATGAAAACTCTCCAGATTAGAATGAAATACTCGAAATAAAAAAAAAAGTTATTATTTATAGGCTATCAACTCAATAACTCTCCAAAAATAAAACAAAATCATATAAGAATAACAATTGAAACATATATCAAACGTAACTCAATGGTATAGTTACTTGACAAATTTAAATATAACTCATTAAATGGTTAATTACAAATTGTAGATGAAACATTGTACATTTTGATGTTTTAACCATGAATTTAATCTACATAATAAAATCTATTTTTTACACCACGATAATTGTCATGTATTTTTTCATTTGAGGTTGATGGTTCAAATTCTCATGCCCTCACTGTGACATTAAAAAAGAACGTTTTACACATTTTATTTAGAGCAACACTTGATCCACCCATCTTTGTGTATTATGCTCTAATCACACATTAAACATATAAAATAGAAGTAAGAAAAATTTGTTACGTGATAAATATGATTGGATATTTAGGTTGAATGAACAAAGATGAATGTAGCGTAGATATACCTAAATATTTTTCTTTTGTTAAATTTATAGTTTTAGTTTGTTTGAAATTGCTATTTTTATTAATTTTTAATTTAATTTATATTTAGGAAATTGCACAAGGGGAACCGGTAAAAAAGAAGACATTTTCAAGAATCACGTTTGGGACAAAATTTCAAAATTTAAGATTCTTTCTAGATGAATTTACACAATTGCCCTTTGTTAGGAATTTGTCATTTTAGTGTGACAGTGAGGAATTTCTTATTGGGTTAGAGAATTTCTCTAGTTATTTATTTTAAGATATCCGCTTGTGGTACTTGAATTCAAATACTAAAATGAGCATTAGCGAAAATTAAAAACAGGTATGTCAAATATTGGAACCTAAAAATTAAATGAAAACTAGGATCTATTTAGAATAATTTAGAAAACAATATTTTTAAAACATTTAGTTTCATTTAAACACATTTGATAAAAATTCATTAAAATAAAAACACACATGTGTTTAACAATTTTTTTTTCCAAAAGTGTTTTTGTATATAGTTTGTAAGGTTTGTTATATAATAAAAAATGTTTTTATTAATGTCAAATTATTATAAAGAAAATTTTCAGCAACAGGGTGGCTGGAGGTTGGCCGACGGCGGCCACGGAGGTGGTGGCCAGAAGTTTGCTAGCAACGGTTGTCGAAAGTGGTTGTCAGAGTTGGTGACAACAGTCGCCGGTGGTGGTGGTTGGAGTTTCTCATACAAATTATAGAGAGACTAAACATTAAACGCTCAAAATTTATTTTCTTAAAAGTTGGTTTAAAGTGTTTATCTTAAACCAACTTATTTTATAAACTCATTTTTTCAAAAACCATTTTAGGTGGCTTACAAACACATGATTTTTTTCTTTTCGAAATACCTTATTTTTTTAATTTAATCACTTGGAAATATATTCCAAATACATCCCTCAACTCAAACTAAAATTTAACATTTTAAAATCTATGGACCAAATGAAAATTAAACTCAAATTTTATGGGTAAAAATGTGATATTTGGTTTTTAGTTTTTAAATTTTGAAAATTAAGCTTATAAATATTATTTTTACACATAAGTTTATATGTTTTGTTATCTGTAAGTTTTAACATTTTGTTATCTACTTTCTACTATTGTTTTAAAAAATTAAATTAAATTTAAAAAGGTAAAAAAACAGTTTTAAAAAGTGTGTGTTTATTTTTAGGATTTGATTAAAAATTCAAGTGTTTCTTTATCCTATATCAAAATCATAATTAAAATGTTGATTCATGACAAGATAAATATAAATCAAAAAATCAAAACTCAAAATAATATCGTTTTCTAACCAAACCCCGTTGGACCTAAAATTGTTATTTTATTAAAGTGGATGAGAATATATATATGTAAACTAAAACATAATATAAGAGTGTCTTAGAAAAAAACAATAGTCTTTTTTAAATAAAAAAATTATAGGAACAGTTAAAAAGTTTATTTCTCCTAATTAAACACACGCGCGGGGAATGTGGAGCCCTCCCACTTCCCACAATGAATTCCAAAATTATCGTTTTTCTTTTTGAAGGCCATAATTATTATCGGATTGTTGGAAAATGAATCAAATTACAACCTTTAACGGAAACTAATGCATACGCTTTTCTACAAAGATAAACTCCAATTTGCAGCCATTGTCGCAATCATCGTCGTGGAAAATCAGTCATCAATTTCTTCAATGCCCTACTGCAACTGCAAGACGACAAACTCTTCAATGGAGTCGTCAAACTCCACCAGTTCGCAAATTTTGGCCGCTTCTTGCAATTTGCTCCCACTCTCCATTCTCACACATTGATTCACTGAATACCGCGGTTCGATGATTTGGATTTACTTTCATAGGAGCAATGTCAACTCAGTTTGGATTTTTCTATGTAAGTCCGATAATCGTCAACTTTCTGTATTTCAATGGTTTGAAAGTTCATATTCTATTTCTCTTGTATCTCTGTGGTCGTTGATTGATTCTGCTGAGCTATACTCGTGACCTTTGTGATACTCCATGAGTCAAATTTTTGTTTCGTTATAGTATTTAAATATAAACTTAAGAAGAGTCTGTATAGAAAGAGCGAGAGAGAGTAGTACTTCAGGAAACAGTAACAATGGCTTCTAGCGTCAGTTTAGCCATTTTAGTGATAGCTAGTTTTTTTCTAGTTAGGGTTCTCTTTGCCCAACACCAATCTGCCATGGAAGTTGAATTGGAAGCCTTAAAGGCCTTCAAGAGTTGCATCCATTTCGATCCATTGGGAGCACTTGCGGATTGGACGGACCTTAATCACCACTGCAATTGGTCTGGTATTATATGCGACTCTGTTTCCAAAAGGGTCATGTCGATTACTTTGATTGATCAGCAGCTTGAAGGCGAGATTTCTCCATTTATTGGCAACCTCTCAGCTCTCCAGGTTCTTGATTTAACTCAGAATTCGTTTACCGGGCAGATTCCAGGTGAATTGGGTTTGTGTTCCAACCTTTCTCAGCTCACTCTTTACAGAAACTTTCTTTCAGGTCACGTTCCACCCCAGTTGGGAAACCTTGCGTTCCTGCAATATGTTGATTTGGGAAATAACTTCTTAAAGGGAAGCATTCCTGATAGCATTTGCAATTGCACAAACTTGTTAGCATTTGGTGTGATATTTAATAATCTCACGGGCAGAATCCCATTGAACATAGGAAGCTTAGTCAATCTTCAAATTCTGGTTGCATACGCCAACAAGCTAGAAGGTTCCATTCCCATCTCTATTGGCAAATTAGATGCACTGCAAACTCTAGATCTTAGCCAGAACAACTTGTCTGGGAATATACCAATGGAGATTGGGAATTTGTTGAATTTGGAGTATCTCTCATTGTTTGAGAATGCTTTGGTTGGGAAAATTCCGGAGGAGATAGGTAAATGTGAGAAGCTTCTTTCTTTGGAACTATACAACAATAAGTTCAGTGGTCCAATTCCTTCACAATTAGGCTCTCTGGCTCACTTACAAACCTTGCGTCTGTATACAAATAGATTAAATTCCACTATACCACAATCTCTCTTACAGTTGGAAGGTTTAACTCATTTGCTTCTCTCAGAGAACGAGTTAAGTGGAACTATATCTTCTGATATTGGATCTTTGAGATCATTGCAGGTTTTGACTCTTCACTCGAATAGATTTTTTGGGGTGATTCCTTTGTCTTTGACAAACTTGTCAAACCTAACACATTTGTCTCTGAGCTTCAATTTTTTCACAGGTGAGATTCCATCCAATTTAGGTCTGCTTTATAATCTGAAGAGATTGACATTGAGCAGTAATCTCCTAGCAGGTTCAATTCCATCTAGTATTACCAATTGCACCCAGCTTTCTATAATTGATCTTTCATTCAATAGACTGACTGGGAAAATACCTATGGGATACGGGAAGTTGCAGAATCTTACTTCCCTCTTGCTTGGATCAAATAGGATTTTTGGTGAAATCCCAGATGACTTATTCAATTGCTCATCCCTTGAGGTCGTAGACCTGGCTCTAAACAACTTCACTGGATTGTTAAAATCCAGTATTGGCAAGCTTTCCAATATTCGAGTTTTCAGAGCCGCATCAAATTCATTTTCTGGGGAAATTCCAGGGGACATTGGCAACTTAAGCAGACTCAACACATTAGTACTTGCAGAAAATAAATTCTCAGGTCAAATTCCTGGGGAGTTGTCAAAGCTTTCTCTTCTTCAAGCTCTTTCTTTGCATGACAATGCATTGGAAGGAAGGATTCCTGAAAAAATATTTGATTTGAAACAACTGGTTCATCTTCATTTGCAGAACAACAAGTTCATTGGTCCAATTCCAGATGCCATCTCAAGACTAGAGTTCCTTTCATATTTGGACCTTCATGGAAACATGCTTAATGGACCGGTTCCTAAAAGTATGAGGAATCTTCATCGACTTGTGATGTTAGATCTGTCCCACAACCATCTATCTGGATCAATTCCTGGGGTTTTAATCTCAGGTATGAAAGATATGCAACTATACCTGAACTTGTCATACAATTTACTGGTAGGAGGTATTCCAGCTGAGCTTGGGTTGTTGCAAATGATACAATCCATTGACTTCTCAAACAACAATCTCACTGGGATTATTCCAGCAACGATCGGAGGTTGTAGAAATTTGTTCTTTCTTGATCTGTCAGGAAATGATCTTTCCGGTATGCTTCCAGGTAGAGCTTTTACTGGAATGAATATGCTCACGAACTTGAACCTTTCAAGGAACAAAATAGCTGGTGAAATCCCAGAAGAGTTAGCAAATCTGGAGCACTTGTACTACTTGGACCTTTCTCAGAACCAGTTCAGTGGCAGAATCTCTCAAAAACTTTCATCTCTGAAGTATGTTAACCTTTCCTTTAATCAACTAGAAGGTCCTGTTCCAGACACCGGAATATTTCAAAAAATAAATGCTTCAAGCTTGATAGGAAATCCTGCTCTTTGTGGATTCAATTCCTTCGCTCCTTGTGGAAAGAAGTATTTGCGACATCTATCAAAAAAGACCTTACTAATTCTCATAACCCTTGGATCTATTATTGTACTCTTAGCTATAATTTTCTTAATTCTAGGCCTCAACCGATATCGTAAGCTTGAGAAATCTAAAAGTATTGAGAATCCTGAACCATCATTGGGGTATGCATGTACCCTTAAGAGGTTTGATAAGAAGGATATGGAGATTGCAACAGAATACTTCAGCGATGAAAACATTCTAGGTTCCAGTACTTTAAGCACTGTCTACAGGGGTCAGCTGGACGATGGACAGATTGTAGCTGTAAAAAGATTGAATTTGCAATATTTTTCTACAGAATCAGATGATTACTTCGGTAGAGAAATCAAGATTCTTTGTCAACTTAGACATAGGAATTTGGTGAAAGTACTCGGATATGCTTGGGAAAGCCAGAGGCTGAAGGCTATCGTTCTTGAATACATGGAAAATGGGAACTTGGATAGAATAATACATAACCCTGGAACAGATCAAATGAGTTGTTCATTGTCAAAGAGGGTTGATATTTGTGTTTCTGTTGCTAGTGGGATGCAATACCTGCATCATGGATATGATTTTCCCATCATTCACTGCGACTTGAAACCTTCAAACATCCTTCTTGATGGAGACTGGATAGCCCATGTGAGCGATTTTGGAACTGCTAGAGTGTTGGGGGTGCAAAGCCGAGACACAAGCAGCATCTCCTCTTCAGCAGCTTTTGAAGGCACGATCGGATATTTGGCTCCAGGTACTATTTTAAAGTTTGTTTTTATATTATAAGGTTTACACCATTACTCCACATGCAAAAATATTACAATCAATCACAAATTGGCATTCCATATCTCATGCATTCGGTATAAGCCAACAGAATTTAGAGAACTTAGTCGGTGTCTTCTTTTGATATTTAAAACCGTAGTGACTCTAGTTGATTCAGCAATGACTTGAATTGGATAGAACTAATTTTTTTGTAAAATATTTGTATCTGATCCCTTATTATCAGAGTTTGCATACATGGGGAAAGTGACAACAAAAGTAGATGTGTTCAGTTTTGGTGTAATACTGATGGAACTTCTGACAAAGAAAAGGCCAACTGCCACCATTGAAACTCATGGACACCCAACCAGCTTGCAGCAACTGGTAGAGAGAGCTCTAGTAAATGGAAAGGAAGAACTTGGTCAAATTTTGGATCCTGTGCTGGTCTTGAATGATTCAAAGGAGCAAAAGAGGTTAGAGAAACTGCTCAAACTAGCACTCAGCTGTACCAACCAAAATCCTGAGAATAGACCTGACATGAACGAAGTTCTATCTATCCTCATGAAGCTGTAGAGAGATGAATAGTAGATTTAAATGTACAAATATTAATACTGACAATTATACTCTGTCTTGTATTATTTTTTCATAAATGAGTAACTAGTCAAGCTTGCCACATTCTAGCTATAAACTTATGACTAATGAGTTAAATGGATTCCTGTGCTTAACAGTAGAATTTAATGATCATTATGCTCTTATAAGTTTTTAGATAATGCACTTATAGTTATGAACTGATTCCCAGAGTTTCAAGTCTATATGCATTATTCATTTCCAGGAATGACTATTTAAATTGGTGCATAGGACTCTAGTGCTCATCCTTTCATTAAATAGATCATCTCTTGGTTATTACTGAAAAATCAGAATGAAATTCATTCAAATCAAACACTCAATTGTTCAAACCCGAAATTTACACCACCATCAATGATTTAACCAAACACAAGTTCCTTTCTCACTCTCTTAATCCTAAGACTCTCACTTTCCGGGAACAAAGTTTGTGGCATAGGCCCAAGCATTGTTGTTGACTGGGTCAGCAAGGTGGTCGGCCAAATTCTCCAATGGACCCTTTCCAGTAACAATGGCCTGAACAAAGAATCCAAACATGGAGAACATGGCCAACCTTCCATTCTTGAGCTCCTTAACCTTCAATTCAGCGAAGGCCTCTGGGTCATCAGCCAAACCCAATGGGTCGAAGCTTCCACCTGGGTAGATTGGGTCAGTGATCTCCCCGAGTGGGCCGCCGGCAATACGGTAGCCCTCGACGGCGCCCATCAACACGACCTGAGTGGCCCAGATGGCCAAAATGCTCTGTGCGTGGATCAAGCTTGGGTTCCCCAAGTAGTCGAGTCCTCCCTCGCTGAAGATTTGAGATCCAGCCTTGAACCATACAGCCTCACCAAACTTCACGCCATTGCGGGACAGAAGCTCAGGGAAGACACAGCCCAAAGCTCCAAGCATGGCCCATCTGGAGTGGATCACTTCCAACTCACGGTTCTTGGCGAAGGTCTCGGGATCGGCTGAAAGTCCAGCAGTGTCCCAGCCGTAGTCACCGGGGAACTCTCCGGTGAGGTAGGATGGTGGCTCGCCAGAGAATGGGCCCAAGTACTTGACACGGTCGGGGCCGTACCATGGGCTGCCGGAGGAAACTTGCTTGCTGGCAGTTTTCCTCATGCTGACTCTTCCATTGCCCTGAATTTCAGGGGTGTTGGGGGAGAGCTTCACGGCCTTGCCAGCCAGAGATGGGGAGGAGAGAGCCATTGTAGAGGCAGCCATTGGAATGATTCAGAAGGAAATTGAAATGGGTATGAATTGAAGTGAAGAGATTGCTTGATGAATTTGATGAAGAGGAATGATGAAGCCTAATATACTTGGATTTGGGAGAAGGGTCCTTATCCAGGGAAATCAATATCAGCTTTCTTATTGGTTGAAATAATTTCTATGGTTGATTTCCTTACTCCAGGTGGCTTCCTTTGAGCCACTTACTACTAAAAATCTTAGGCAACTCCATGGGCTCCTCTTTCTTCCAATGAAACTTTGACATGTGTGTTGTTGATAGCTACCATATCCTTTGAGAATTTGATATGCAATTGTCATATGCTGAATTGTAGATAACTCTGAGCTTTTCGATATGGAATAATAATACGTAGCTTCTTATATTCAATTTTAATGCTGTGGTTCTAGTTTAAATTCATCTCAGAATTATAAAGGTTTTAGGACTGTCCTTGTTTTGGTAAATTAAAGCCTATTATATTTA
This sequence comes from Lagenaria siceraria, assembly GCA_002890555.2. Lineage (NCBI taxonomy): Eukaryota > Viridiplantae > Streptophyta > Magnoliopsida > Cucurbitales > Cucurbitaceae > Lagenaria > Lagenaria siceraria. The sequence goes on from CM016485.1 coordinate 1,602,579, forward strand.
TATATCTCTTCTGTTACATAAATGTTATTCATGGATGTGCTAGCTAGTGAACACTGAACACTATATTATAAAATTTTTTGTTTCATTACATGATAAGCCAATATCTACTGACATATAAATTTGGGTTCGACTTTAAGATTATTGTAAATGAAAAGTTCTCATTTAAGTTTTGCTTCTGCTTGTTTGTATTAAAAAAAAAGTTTAGTTATAAGTTTAGTGTTTGAATTTTTCAGGTTTGTGTTTATTAGTCATTAACTTTAAAAATGTCTAATATATTTTAAAATTTTAATTTTGCATCATGTTCACAAGCTTTTAAAAGTTTCCAATAAGTCTTTAAATTTTCAATTTTATATCCAATAGATTTATAAACTTTTTTTTTTTTATTTTAGGGGCAGTTGCAAATATAGCAATCAAGCTCAAAATATTTGCAAATATAATACAATGCAAAAGAATTAGCAAATATAGCAAAATTTTGATTCTACTTTCGATGTCTATCGGTGATAGACCATATCACTAGTAGAGGTCTATCAATGATAGATGATATCGCTGGTACGAGTCCATTAACGATAGAGTCTATCATTGATAGAATTTGCTATATTGGTATTTTTTTTTTAAAATGACACTTAATTTTATCCCTAAAGGTGCTACCCAACACAATTACCCTTTATTTTATGTCTAATAAATCATTAACCTATTTGATATATTTTTAGAACTCACGAATATAAAACTGAAAATTTAGGATTCCATTAGACATAAAATTTATATTTATATTTAATAAATCAACTAACTTTCTAATATTTTTGAATAGTTCAAGAACCTATCAGATAGAACACATAATTAAAATTTCATGGACGCATATAATATTTTTAATTATTAGAAATCTATTAGATACTTTTGAAAGTCTAAGGACCAATTAGACACAAACCTCAATTTTTAAGAGTTGTACTCATAATTTAACCAAAAATCAAAAGTAACCCAAAGAGACTTCAGGACTAATTTTATTTTTATCATAGTAGAGATGATAAATTGCAAGATAGATACATTACTTGATAATTATTGTTCCAAAAAAAAGTTTCTTCCACATCTTCTCTTTTCACATATAGCAATGAATTTGCCTGGTAGAGGATAACATGGTTAAAATCCTCAACCTTTTTAAATTCACAGAGCCAAAGATTAGTTATTTGGTCCGAATTCCTACAAATATCTAGCTTACTGTTCCTGGAAGTAATCAATTTCTGTTTATTGTAAGAATAATAGCAGAGTTTAACCTCCCAAAAGAAAAATACATCACATCAAATTCTAACAAAAATATTAAATATCTATAGCTACCAAAACCTCTCAGCACTTGAAAAGGGAAAATCTCCACTAACCACCCAAATGGCTGCTATGCTTAACTCTTCAATTTTCCATCCACACAAATGAATTTTCATCTAAGAAAAAGACAATTTATCTAAACGTTAGATTCACTGTACACTAATATGAATCTGAAGGAGTTGGTGGATGAGAAAGAGCCATGTGGACATGCATCAAAACAAAGGAAAAATCTTTGAACTCCAATGAGAATGAAGATATAGATACCAATGGATAAGAATCTGTTCACTTTGCCCACTATTTAAACTCACCAAACCCACCCATTTCTTTCCCACCACAAATACATTCCATCATCAATCACACAGCTCAATCCAGCTCCAACAATGGCTGCTTCTACAATGGCTCTCTCCTCCCCATCTCTGGCTGGCAAAGCCGTGAAGCTCTCCCCCAACACCCCTGAAATTCAGGGCAATGGAAGAGTCAGCATGAGGAAAACTGCCAGCAAGCAAGTTTCCTCCGGCAGCCCATGGTACGGACCCGACCGTGTCAAGTACTTGGGCCCATTCTCTGGCGAGCCACCGTCCTACCTCACCGGAGAGTTCCCCGGTGACTACGGCTGGGACACTGCTGGACTTTCAGCCGATCCCGAGACCTTCGCCAAGAACCGTGAGCTGGAAGTGATCCACTCCAGATGGGCCATGCTTGGAGCTTTGGGCTGTGTCTTCCCTGAGCTTCTGTCCCGCAATGGCGTGAAGTTTGGTGAGGCTGTGTGGTTCAAGGCTGGATCTCAGATCTTCAGCGAGGGAGGGCTCGACTACCTGGGGAACCCAAGCTTGATCCACGCACAGAGCATTTTGGCCATCTGGGCCACTCAGGTCGTGTTGATGGGCGCCGTCGAGGGCTACCGTATTGCTGGTGGCCCACTCGGGGAGATCACTGACCCAATCTACCCAGGTGGAAGCTTCGACCCATTGGGTTTGGCTGATGACCCAGAGGCCTTCGCTGAATTGAAGGTTAAGGAGCTCAAGAATGGAAGGTTGGCCATGTTCTCCATGTTTGGATTCTTTGTTCAGGCCATTGTTACTGGAAAGGGTCCATTGGAGAATTTGGCCGACCACCTTGCTGACCCAGTCAACAACAATGCTTGGGCCTACGCCACAAACTTTGTTCCTGGAAAGTGAGAAATATGTGAAAAAAGAGAGACTAAGAGAGGTTCTATGGTGGTGAACCATTATTTGTGGCGTATTGTACATTAGTTGAAAATGAATGAAGTGCTTTTGTGCTGCTAATTGTGTTATCTTTCTTCTTGATTCATGAATTCATTATTTTAGTGATTGTTCAACCATTTCTTCTGATTTAACTCTTACAGATAGAAAATCTTGAAGTGTGGAAAAAAAGTATACGTTAACTTTATTGACATTAATCATTTTATAAATAAAAACTAAACACCGACACTTTCACTTCTAATAATAATCCAAATACAAACATAAAATTTATTAATGGTTAAATTATAAAAAATGCCCCTGAATTATGAAATTTGTGTCAAAAATACTCCTAAACTTTTAAAAGTTTCAAAAATACTCATAAACTTTAAAAAAGAGTTCAAAATACCCCTACGTTAGTTTTGGATGAAAACCGTTAAAGTTTTGTTTAAAAAATATCCCTGAACTTTTCAAAAATTTCAAAAATACTCTTAACTCAAAAAAAGTTAAAAAAATACATTCACCGTAAGTTTATGAACAAAAACGTTAATGTCTCGTTCTAAAAATAACTTTAACATTAAAAAAACGCTTAAAATTGCTCCTAACATTAATATGGTGATCAATTTGTTTGAAGTTTTCTTAAGTTTGAAAAAAATGAACTTTAAAACAAATTATAAAAATATCCTCATTTTTTTTCTTCATATAGATACTCTCATTTTCCTCTTAATTTTTTAATTCTCAGTTTACACCAATTTTCTTACCAACCAATTTTTTAACTTAAAACATAAAATCTCACAAAATTTTAAAATCAAAATTTCGAGAAATTGCCAAAAATAGGATTCTTTTTAGGAGAGTAAAGACTTTTAGGATCAAATTTAAAAAAAGAACCATTTGGGACAAATTAGATGTGAATTGACCATATTACCCTTAAATGAAAAAAACTCATTTTATCCTCCTTTCCCAAATAAACACGACTTTAGACTTCTTCTCCCCACCTTTTCTCTCATTCTTCTCCAACTTCTCTTCCCTCAAGCTCCCTTGCCATGTCCTAAAAATTGTTGCAACTCTTTCAATATATTTGTGGTAAGCTTTTATGATTTTTTTTTATTGCCGTAGATTTTTTGGTCCCCTACTCTTATTCTTATGTGATGTTGAGTTAGGTTAATTTTTTTTTCTCCTTTTGATGCAAATTTTTTTAAGTAGGTGTATCTACAAAATATTACAATTGATATTTGATAGATATGTGATTTTTTATCTCACAAACATCTTGCACCCATCTCGCAATTTCCAAACTTGAAATGCCTAACTTTAAATCAATTTTATACTTGTTTTAGGTTATTTAGGATGATTTTAAACATGTTTGAGGTAGTTTTTTTGCTACGATTTTTTATCTTGCAGCATCTCACAACATCTCACAACAATTTCCAAACTTGAAACACTGAATTGGAACTCATTTTTATAGTTGTTTTAGGTGATTTAGAGTGAAAATGGTCATATTTTAGGTAGTTTATTAGCTATTACTTTTTATCTCGCAACATCTCGCAGCATCTTGCAACAACTTTCAACAACTTCCAACAATTTCCAAACTTGAAACAATCCTTCCAAACACATTTATATACGTGTTTTAGGTGATTTAGGTGGTTTTAAACATGTTTTATGTAGTTTTATGGCTATTTTTATCTCGCAACAACCTCCAAACCCATTTAAGGTGGGTATGGACATGTTTTAGGTAGTTTTTTTTTTTAGTTTTTTTTTTCTTTCTTTTTCCAGATTGTGAAGTTTTTATTATAATTTTTTTTTTCTTTTCAATTATTGCAGGAATTAACGACTTCTCCATAATTTAAAGATGACCCATTTTCATACTTTAGTTCGTTATGGTGGAGCATGGGATGATAGACGAAGAAAGGTTTCAATATTTGTTACAATTCAATCTCTAGGAGCAATTGATGCATTAGATGAGAATGAAGTTCAAGTTAATTTGTATGGTGACAAGATAGGAGCCACCGGATGGGGGTCATTAGATGAGAATAAAGTTGAGTGTACAAAATTAATGGAAAGAGTGTTGTTGAAAAATTTATACGATGGATTGAACAATTTAGTTATTTTCATTGTTGTTGAACAACTTATTTATTTTCATTGTTGCTGAACAACTTATTTATTTTAATTATTATTGAAGATGTATGAGACAAAGAAAGAAAATAACTATAAAATAAACAACTGTTACAAATAAAGAATAGCTAAAATATCTATAAAAATGAGTTGTTTCAAGTTTGGAAGTTGTTGCGAGATAAAAAGTAGTAGCTAACAGCCTATCTAAAATATGATCATACCCATCCTAAATCACCTAAAACATCTATAAAAATGAATTCCAATTGAGTGTTTCAAGTTTGGAAGTTGTTGCAAGATGTTGCGAGATGCTGCAAGATGTTGCGAGATAAAAAGTAGTAGCTAACAACCTATCTAAAATATGATCATATCCACCCTAAATCACCTAAAACATCTATAAAAATGAATTCCAATTGAGTGTTTCAAGTTTGAAAGTTGTTGCAAGATGTTGCGAGATGTTGCGAGATAAAAAGTAGAAGCTAACTATCTAAAATATGATCGTACCCACCCTAAATCACCTAAAACATCTATAAAAATGAATTCCAATTGAGTGTTTCAAGTTTGGAAGTTATTGCGAGATGTTGCGAGATAAAAAGTAGTAGCTAACAACCTATCTAAAATATGATCATACCCACCCTAAATCACCTAAAACATCTATAAAAATGAATTCCAATTGAGTGTTTCAAAATTGGAAATTGTTGTGAGATGTTGCGAGATGCTGCGAGATGTTGCGTGATAAAAAGTAGTAGCTAACAAACTACCTAATATATGCCCATATCAACCTTAAATCACTTAAAACATCTATAAAAATGAGTTTCAATGAAGTGTTTTAAGTTTGAAAGTTGTTGCGAAATGTTGCGAGATACTGCGAGAGGTTGCGAGATAAAAAGTAATATCTAACAAACTATCTAAAATATGATCATACCCAATTCGCAGCATCTCGCAGCAACTTGAAAAACTCAATTCTAACTCACTTTTATATGTATTCTAGGTGATTTAGGATGGATATGAACATTTTTAGCTAGTTCTTTAGGTAGTATTTTTTGTCTCGCAACATCTCACAACAACTTCCAAACTTGACATTTTTTAAATAGTTTTTGAGATTTTTTTTTATCTCGCAACAACTTCCACTTGAAACACTCAATTCTAACTCACTTTTATTTGAATTTCAGGTGATTTAGGATGCATATGAACATTTTCTTTAGCTATTTTTTAGATAATATTTTTTATCTTGCAAACTTTCAAACTTAAAACACTTAAAACACTCAATTCTAACTCACTTTTATATAAAAAATTTATCTCGCAACATCTTGCCACATCTCGCAACAACTTTCAAACTTGAAATGCCTAATTCCAAAACATTTTTATATGTGTTTTAGGTGATTTAGTATAGTTTTACATATGTTTTAACATGTTTTTAGGTAATATTTTTTTATTTTGCAAACATCTTGCAACCTCTAAACTTGAAATGTCAACCCCAAATCAATTTTATACTTGTTTTAGGTGATTTAGGGTAGTTTCACACATCTTTTAGCATGTTTTTAGATACTATTTTTTTATCTCGTGAACATCTCACAACTATCTCCACAATCTCCAAACTTGAAATGCCTATCCCAAACCAATTTTATACTTTTTTTTCTTCCAATATCCAAACTTGAAATACGATAAAAGATCACTTAGAAGAAGGTATACACATTATCATTGAATCTTTCAAATAATATATACATGAATTACAAGTTTCAATACATCGGGTATTCTTCAAATTGAAGAAAAAACTAAAACCTAAAGATGCTACTAGAGAACCAATTAATAAATCTATTATTCAAAAGGTCCATTGATTCTCCCTTCATGATGTAAAATCATTCTTGATGTATGACTTTCGAATTTTCTTTGCACAGTCTTAATCACAATGAAAACAAGGGTCTTAGGTTGGACGTTGATCAATTTTTTTTTACCACAAAATAAGTTCAAGATAATTCTGAAAAGAAAAAAAAAAAGCATCTGCCATTTGTAGAACCATCAAAATCCAACACAAGTTCCACAAAATAGAATTCCACAGCACAAGTTCAAGTTTTAACACAATGTAAAATTCACTACTTTCCAACAAAGCCTAAGAAGACCATTCAACATTTCGAACCACACAAAATAGAATTCCACAAAACTCAATTCTCACTCATCTTGCAACATCTTTAATGAAAATTCGTTAAGTAACTTAAACGGGCACGCGGAAACGCAGGTAGAGAAACGAGTTGAACATATAGTCCTAGGACTAGACAAACTCACTAAGCCTCTCTAACTCATCTCAACTGTAGAGTTGTTATCAGACTCGAAATATTCCGAATCACCTAATTTCGATCCAGAATGAACCAAAACAACTTCAAACTTTTGCAAAAACTAACAAAATGCAAGGAACAAGAAACGCAATATTTCATAAAAGTTAAGAAAAAAAAGTACGACCGAACTAAATGAGTAATTATCTCGTTCTTTTGTAAATTTTCTAAACTGAAGTGAATGAATAATAAGAAAAAAAAATAGTGATTAGAGAAAGACAATACATAACAGAAAAAAGTGGCCATAAACAGAGAAAGAAGAATGGTTGAGAGTAGAGAAATTACCAGTGGATTCCAGTTCAGAAGTCGTAGCCACGGTCTCTCTAGCCGCTTCCAAGTAGTAGCTTTCGTCCGTCAAAGACACCTTTCGAAGTTCTAGTCGCTGCCGATCGTCGAAGTCGCATCTCGGAAGTTGTACGTTGCCGGTCGTCGAAGTGGCAAAGGGAGAAGAGTTGAGCCACGAGGGAGAAGCGCTGACACTGCTATCGAAGTCACCGCCAGGCGCTACTGTCGTGAGGGAGAAGAAGCCGGACGTCGAAGTCACCACCTCCGAAGATGGTGAGCCGCCCCCGAAGTCTCACCGTCTAATGGAAGTTGGAAGATCGATCGAGTGCTGGTGCTTGGGCTCGCGCACGATGGAGAAGAAATCGTGAGTTGCGAGGGAGAGGTAACCGTGAATATTCAATGTTTTAGGGTTTTTTTATTAGGGGTAATTTGGACATTTCATATGTCCATTTGTCCCAAAACTCTTCTTTTTTGAAATTGATCCTAAAAGTCTTTAACCCCTAGAATTGTCTTAGTTTTTGCAATTTCTCCCAAAATTTCCCCTTAAACATAAAAGGATAAATAGTCAAATAAAAAAAATGTATTTGGTTATTAGTACACACTCCACTACTAACGTTTTTTTTATTATTGTTTTGGTTTGTTTAAGGGGAGATTTTGATTTTAGAATTTTATGAGATTTTATGTTTTAACTTATGAGAAAATTGGTGTAAGTTAAGAATTGAAAAATTAAGAGAAAATAAAAATATCTATATGAAAAAAATGATATCTATATAATTTGTTTTAAAATTCATTCTTTTCAAATTTAATAAAACTTCAAACAAATTGATCACTATATTAAGCAATTATAATTTTCTTTTTAATTTTAAAATTATTTTTGAAATGAGGTATTAATGGTTTTTTAACTTTTTTTTAGCTTAGGGTATTTTTGAAACTTTTAAAAAGTTCAGGGGTATTTTTGAAACAAAACCTTAACGGTTTCCATCCAAAACTAACGGTAGAGGTATTTTTGAACTATTTTTAAAAGTCTAGGGGTATTTTTGAAACTTTTGAAAATTCATGAGTATTTTTTTACACAAATTGCATAGTTCAGGAACATTTCTTATAATTTAGCCTTTATTAATCAACACACTTGTGATTATTAGTATTGACTAACATGAGCATAACTCGTTTGATTTAAGCGTATCCTCAGCAAGAGGTTAGAGTTGAATCCATCCACATGTATTGATGATGAATACGAACTCAATGAATTTTTATTTTAAAAAAATCTAGTATTAAGTTATTAACAAAAGTATGGTGCTGAGAAGGATAATATGTAATCTAATTATTTTAGTCACTGAATTTATACTGGGAAATAAAAAATCAACCAAATAATGAGAAAAATGCTCGTGCAGGTCAAACTGAGCAGAAGGGGGGGAAAATGGGGCAAAGTTTTATTCCAATAGTTAAATTAAAGATTCTGAGTATAATACTAATTTACAAAATATTATTGACATATCAAGAAAAAATGGCAGGTTTCCCGTGGCCTTATAGAAAGAAAGCTGTTCCATGAATATGATTTAGCGCCATTGTCATCACGATAATCAAGCAACGCAATAGCTCTTTTCTTTCTGTAAAAAGGGGCGATGAAATGTCCCGTCCAGTGTCCAGAAATATGATGTGATCAATTGACCAATTCAGAGGTTTTATGGCAGCATAGCCTAAAACCATGGATGAGCCACCAAATTGGCCTAAACTTCAGTTTCCAATGAGAATCAGATTTGATTATATTCCACCACAATTGCTCAGGCACTCTCACATGGAACTTTAGAGTATGAATACCAGATTGCCCAGAAAAAAAAAAAAAAACATAAAAAAGAAGTATTAGTTTCCTTACGCACGACCTGCAGCGACCGCTCTTGCTCGTGCTACTGACTTTGAATAAAGTTCTTCATACTGCGCAGCTGAAGTTTCCCAGCTGAAATCTACGTCCATGACCTTCTGAACCAGCTGCTGCCAACTACCTGGGTTATTTAAGTAGTGGCTAAAGGCACGTTCCAGTGCATTATTCAACCCCTGTCAAAATAAATATAAGTTATCAAGGGTGAGGGGTCGTATGATGAGAGAATGCTCACTTAAGTTCGCTTTCTGTTGTGGTACCTGTTCATCAGGAGTTAAGAATGTGTATCCGTTCCGAAGCTCGATAGGAATTGTTTCATCGTCAACGTCAAATACACTATATGATGAACATTGAAATCATTAAAACATGGAAGTTCTGAAGAAATAAACTCAAATAAGTAGAGGTTTTACAAGATAAGGACATGCACCTGTCATTTAGGCCACCAGTTTTCCGTACAATAGGAATAGAACCGTATCGCATTGCAATCATCTACAAAAGTAAAATCAAAGTTGAAGGTACAAAAGTTGATCATGCGTCGAAGAAGTGTTATCGCATTCTAACTTGGACAATGTATTATTTGTTGAAGTGACACAAACGATGTATTATATAATATATGTCATATGTGAGTGGTCAGCCATTCATTATTCACTGGCCCTTAAGTCAACCCTCTTTGTTTCTGGTTAAAAATAAGCTCGAACTAGGCCACGTATGCAACCCTTTACCTGAGTGAGGCCACACGGCTCGAAGATAGATGGTATTATCAACATATCAGATCCTGCATAAATCCAATGAGAAAGAGACTCATCATAAGCCAACACCAACCGAATTTGATCATGACTCTGGAAATGGTTCGCAATATCCTCAAATTCCCTCTGCATGGACAAAAATGCAATCGTAATAAGAAGGACGTAAGAGAGGCATTAATTACATGTGTGCTAGAAAATCAAATAGAAAGGGCAACATTGTGCCAAGGTCAGATAAAAAAAATCTCAAATGACAAAGAAACCAGCAGAAAGAGTATCTACTTTTTTGCAGGAGAAAGGCACATAAGTTAAGTAGATAACCTGAATGTGAGGAACTGGGCTTGAACCCAGAAGAACAAACTGTCCTCCCAGCTCCAACGTTCTGTATATTGCGTACCGAATAAGATGTATACCCTTCTGGGGCACCAATCTTGTTATGCAACCCACCTATTGCAAAACAAATATTTAAATTAAATCCACCAAAACTCCAATTTCATTATGCAGCCTACGTCACTGCTACCATGTCATGGTGAAAACCAGAAATGAAAATTGAGTGCAGATTTGTTATCATATCACACCTACTAAACTATTGCAATAATTTTGTCCTGGGTCGGTAAGCTAAATTATAAAACCCAACAATGATAGGCTAGAGGGATAGGCTCAATTGACTAGTTAGATATGCTACGCTGCATGCGACAGGTAGCATGGAATCAAAATATCTAATATACATTCAGAAGTGGTCATAAAGTGGTGAGCCTAATACAATTAATAAATCCCACACCACAAATCAAATAATTAGCTCAATTTCCAAAAGGGTGAAGTGAAGCTCCAGTTTACCCAACACTAGGGGAAAAGATAATCATGATGCTTATAACATGTCGTGAATATGGCGTACAGTTATGTCAGTCTCAATGTAGAAAATGAAGCACAATTAAATCCTAGATTGAACACAAAACAAAAAGGAATTACAAAATATTTGAAAACAGAAAGCACCGATCACATGATTCATTGTCTCAAAAAATGTAATTACCAGAGGTTTTCTGACACTAGATGACAGCCCCAGATGCCTTCTTATAGCATTTTTATTTTCCGCCTTCCCCTGAAGATCATTTGCATTGTATTGGACTTTGATAAATGAATCGGTAGTAGGATTCCACACATCCGTATCAATTCCATTGAGAATGCCAAAGAACTTTTTCGAATGAAAATTAAGCGTTGAGTGAAGACCATGCCCTCCCTGTAGCCCACACGGACGTCAATCTCAGTGCCTTGGAAGATTAACAACTTTAAACCAAAAGACAATTTTGTACGCCTTATGATAGTTAAGCAAAAACCACAGTAGTGAACCGATAAAATCTGTGATTGTCATGGTCATCCTAAAATTTCGGTTTATATGAGGTATCTTCAATGCAAATCATACCTCAGCTCTCCGCACCTCTTGAGCATAGGTAGGTGATACTGTTGTGACAATATTAGAGAACACAACTGCCCCCTGGAAAACAGTGTCAATCATAAAAGTTTCGCAATAAATAAAGAGATAGGACAGTCTGTGAACACTATACCTTAACAGGATTGATCCTTTCATGAGAAGAATTATCCTGTAATCTGTCTTGTCTGTTTAGCTGGTCAACATCAAGACCGCAAGAAACCAAATCTGAAGCAGGGGCAGTTCCTTGATACTCAAAGTTGTGGCAAGTAAAACATATTCTTGCAGAATTCAATCCTTTCGGGTGATACAAATCCCAATATAATGGTGCCTAAGAAAGCAATTAAAGTCAGTTGCCAAAAGACAGAATGATTAACAGACATTAAAAGTCGTACAATGAATGCAGTTTGCCAATCGTGGCAATGTACTATATCAGGTCTCTTGCCAGCCCGAAGAAGTAACTCAAGTGCAGCACGGCTGAAATATGAAAAACGTTTGAAGTCGTCATGCTCCCCATAATATTGAGCCCTCCAGAAGAACTTATCAGGGTGATGAGGTTCAATAAAGTAAACAGGAAGACCTGCAGAAGTTAAATTCACACATGTTTTCTTTAAAAAAAATTAACAGATAAAAATTTAGACAAAGGATAAAAATTGACCTTCAACAGTCCCAACCCATATCTTATTTTTGAACAACCGCCCATCAAAGTAGGACTCGAGTACCACATCCAGAAGCTGTAAAGCAATGAAAGTACCATAAAACATGAATAAAACACCAAAATAGCACATTAGCAACGGTTATTCCTTCATTAGTTTCATACGTCTCAATCATAGGCATACCCTTAAATCTTTAATACGACTGTACTCCATGCAATCGTACTTAGGAAGAACAATTTCCACAAGATGCCCTCTCCTTTGCAGCGCTTTGCTGAGACCAGTGATGACGTCACCCAAACCACCAACCTTCAAAAGAAATGTCATTCCTGAAACTACTTTTACTCTTAACATAAAAAAAAAAAAAAATCAAAATAAAACCAATTTAGATTTGGGATTTCATTCGCACATGCTCAGTGCATTTGAACCACGATAGGAAACAAAGTGCAAAAACCACTTCGGTAAAACATAAATAAAGATGTCATGCGTTTTAAAAGCCTTCCCCCCTTGAGAAAACTGACACTGTATTTCGCATTTACTTTAATGCCAAAATGTTCGTATTTAATAGCAACCAAAGTAGGATAAATCCTGTTCTGTTTGCTGTGAAAAGCGATAGGATAGAGAAAATGGGGATAAAAAGGAGGGTGCATGAAAATATTGAAAGTTTAGGAGCGCAAGCAAGAGAATTTCTAAGCTTCATCTTTCTTCTCAAGTTTGGAAAATCACATCGTAGTTTGCTAAAACCCAAGAGCTATTGAGCTAACAACTCACCTTAGCGACTGGTGCCATTTCTGCTGCAATGTGGATGACATAGAGTCCTGAACTAAAGATAACAAGAATAACTGATTAAACAACAGTTTCTTCTGAGGCAATATATTCTAAGTTACAGTTATTGTACCGTTTTGGAGAAGATGTCAAATTAAGAAACAAAGCCACAGCCTCAAGTTCATTTTTTTCCTTGCAAGCCATATAAGCATCATAAATGCGTGCATCCCTATTCCATGTCATCTCTTTCAACAGTTTAGCATCATCACTCGATATCTTTTCCTCAAGTAACCAACCATCTATCAATAGCAATAGACGGCTCCAAAACTCCAAAGGCATATCGTTTACAGGCTCATCTATAGCTGTTTTCTTGCTTGCTTCTTTGATAGTATCCAGTGTATCTTGAAACTCCTTCACAGATTCCTGATATAATTTGATATAAGACTGTAATTCCTCATCAGAACTTTGAAGGCGATCCTCCAATAGATCTATCTTTTGTTGCATTAGTTCATTGTCTTGCTGAAACTTTTCAACAGATAATTTGAAGACGTTAGCTTCTTCAAGGGACTCTTCCAATTTCTCAACCGTTTCTTGGAGCTCTTGGTTTTGTTGCAAAACAAGAATAGCTTGATCTGCCTGCTTGGTTGCCTTATCTAGCAAAACTTGCAAGTCGTCTACCCTCTTCCTCAAGTCCATACATTCAGCGTTCAGGGCAGATAATTCTGAACCATCTTCCAGAGAGGTTGACAGCTTAGACTCCAAGTCTTTGAGCGAAGACTCCAAAACTGACCGTTCTTTTTCCAAAAATGCCAGATGTTGATCAGCATTCTTAACATTACTCAACTCTTCCTCGAGTGTTTGTATATCATTCTTCAGGATAACATTTTCTGATCTCAGTAAATCAAGCTCTTTCGTAAGAGAATCAATAGGAACATTGTTCAGATTTCCATTCAGACCTCGGTTGCTCTGTTCAGTACCACTACTGAAATTTAGCTGCTTCTGCAACTCTTCGAATTGGTCTTCCAACAGTTCCACGTGTACCTTCTCTTGGGCAGCCACTTCAATTCGAGCATCAGTTTCTGCCAATCTCATTTGCAAGCCATTGATCTCTCTCTGCAAGTCCTCCTTCTCAGCAAGGATTTTTTCAAGATCTTTGAGGGCACGAACCCGGGCTTGGTTAAGTAGAAGGATATCTGTAAGATAACCACAATTTCATACAGTAGGTTAAGGGCATAGCCAAATAAAAGTTTTTGAGATTATAAGGGGAAAAAAAACCCACTTTTTTCTGCATTTTTTATCATCTCAATCAAATCTTCGAGTTGAACGCCTTTATTCAGGCCTTCAGTGTCAACTTTCCCGGTCTGAAATTTCAGAAGACTCACATTCAATTGTCTGCTTCAATTATCAAATGTCCAGACAAGACAATAAATGAAAGTCTTTATAGGAGAACCCATAGGAACATTGTTCTGATTTCCATGCAGCAAACCAATCAAGGTCGCTCTGTTCAGTACCACTACCACCATTGAAATTCAGCTGCTTCTGTAACTTTCCAGGTGGTTTTCAAGCAGTTCCATTTGTACATTCTCCTGGGCAGCAACTTCAATTTGATATCAGTTTCTGCCAATTTCATTTCCAAGCATCCATCTCTCTCCGCAATTCCTCAGCAACGGTTTTTTCAGGATCTGCAAGGCAATGAACTTTGGCTTGGTTGAAACTTAAAAAAAAATCAGAACCGAGGCTTGAATTAAAGTTGCTGCCCAGGAGAAGATATATGGGGAATCAGAAAAGTTTCAGAAGCAGCTAATTCTCCATGTTGCTATTGAACAGAGTGACCCAGGTATGCAGGGAAATCAAAAAGTCTCGTGCTGATTCTCTTATCCAGGACCTTCATTTATTAAGTTCAGAAAATGTTGCCACTGTTATGTCCTTAGAAAATAAGACATTGATAAGAAATAAAAGAATTATCTTATATAAACATGGAAATGAAAAGTCCATCTGGTCTCTACTCCCCTCAAGTTTCTTGTAATCCATAACATAATGTATTGAGTTTCTCGTAGAACTGCTTTCTCTTTCTCAAAATAACCTAATCAAGAACTATCACGTTGGAATCTTAAATTACTTCCTAATGAAATCAATGCATGGCTCAAGATTTTTTTTCCTTAAGATTCTTCCCTCTCTAGCATCATTTCCGTAGGAAGATCAAAGATGTAAACATGATAACAATCATCAGCAAATGCAGTTACTTTACCGAAGGTTCAATTTCACCAGGAGCAGTCAAACTACTTACTTCTTTCTCAGTATTATGCTGCACAGCTGAGCTAGTGTTGAAAACAGCACTAGACAAGCTCTCCTGATTCAAAATTGGAAGTCCCTCCACCACATTTTCAGTGCCAGAGTCCTCATCATCATTTGGATTGAAATCAGCATGCACTGAAAGATGTTCATAGGAGGCTTTCTTCAAATGTTTCCTCTTGCGCCGGGAACTGTACAGAATTTATATGCTATTAATTCGAAATAAAATGTCCAAGAAACTGGGAAAATCTTGTATCTATCGCAACATACAGACGAACGCAACAGAAGTCAACTGTTCTTTTTCATCAGTCGTTTCTTATATATATCAGCTCTAATTTGAGGTAGGAGAAATGCTTGGTTCCATCACCTTTTTTGTTTTTATGTTCACATAGGAGCTTACTTTATAGAAAATTTGTTCTTATTCACCTTTCCTGATACAGTGTGAACGCTGAAGTGGTTAGTTACTGGATAGTTAAGCTGTTTGTTAGTCCTAACCAGTTAGTATACTAGCTGTTAATTGGCTATTTGGTTAGCTAGGCATCTGTTAGTTGCACCACTAATATATATATACCAGTGTTTAGGTTGTAAAAGGCACATTCTTCTCATCAACAAGTCACATTTAGGGTTTACACCAAATTAGTACTAGGGCAACCCTCATGAGAGAGCTTGATGGTTGGTAAAAGGACAACCACCTTTGGAAGAGAGACAATTCAATCCGGTAGGGAGTCCAAAGTGGAAGCGGAACTCCACCAAAATCTGCAAACCATTTTCTCACCAAGAACATCAACTAGACGTTGCTGACAAAGTTGAATGTATAATGGGTACAATGGATAGATAGTTGGATCAACTGTTTTAAATCTTATTAATGTACACTGTCGATGAGAGCAAACAAAAAGTAATGATAATAATCTTCATCAAGAACCATAAGAACGACCTATACCAGGGAGGTGACACCAACAACCAACCCCAAGAATGTAAAAATGAAGGGCTTTTGGTTCAAGATTCCATTTCTCAACATGCCCCCTCAACAGTGGTGAACCCAAAGATAGTGCCTCTTTGGTCTCTAAAACAAACATAGGTTACTCCTCTCATTAATAATTGGTTTTGAGATGAAACCTCCTGTTCATCTCATACCACCGAGACAGCATGCCACATGCAGTAGTAATTGAGCCAAATAAAAGAAGTAGGTTGGTTACCCAAATTCCAGACTCAATATGGTCCAATTACATATGCTGGCAACTTTTTCCCCCCTTTCCAAAGTTCAAACGAGGAGAGTAGATGAAGATTTGAACCTCTAGCCTTTAGGGAGATTACTAATGCCTTGACTATTTTAATTATGCTCAGGTTAGCGCCTTTGTAATCTTATACATGTGATGCTACATCAAATCCTCAAGGTAGTTCATAATACACCCATTATCACATTATGGGTTATTGAAATTAAGAACTCGATAGCTACACTTCTAACGCTATAATGACTAAATCATTACCAGAGGAGGAAAAAAAGTACATTAACCAAAACATCAGAAGAGCTAAAATACAAGAGCTGGAAATGCATTGTACTTTTTACGTTTTTTCATAATATAAAAATACTTTTTAAGTAAGATATAAGAAATTTTCACATGTGCAGCTCCCCGAGGCTTTCAAAAATCTAAAAAAATCATGTGTTATCCGACAAAAAACAAAATCTAATGAGAACTTCGACCAATTGTTTCGAGCTTCCAGTCCTTCAGGATTGCTAACGTGGTTCGATGACGCTGGTGGAAGGAAACTGCACCCTATATGGCAAGAGTCCAGTAGCCGTACTTCTTTTAGTAATATATTGGAAACCATTCTGTGGTTTTTAGCTATGTGATATTCGTTTTCATTTTTCTCGTTTTGTAAAAGAGAACTCTCATGAAGACCACAATTACAAAGGAAACTAATGACAAGGACATCCAGAGGAGACTTCCCCAATTAATTTAAATTAGAAAGAGAGAGAAACAAAAAAAGAAAATCACAATTACATAAACTATTTGACTGGGAACTCCGGTACAGAATATAAATCATACAATAGCTAACCTCTGATGTTCCCCGATTTCTCACTATTCAATATGTGATTCATAAGACTAAGTACAAAAACATCAATTCCGTTAACAGCCTGTAAACTATCATAACATTTGCAAAATTTTCAAAAAAGGATAAATAAAATAAGAGTTAAGAATAAGAAAGTACTCTCAGATAAACGAGACACGCGAAATAAAGGTAAATTAGCAAACAAAACTATAATGAAAATCAAGAATCCAGTCAGAGTCAAGAAGATATCCAGTGGAAACAGATAAACGAGATACGACGAAGTGTCGAATCCTAACCTCCAACAAATCACAGACGTCCAAATCAATAAGAAACAAGATTACGTAGCAAACGAGATTGAAAACAGCACCTGAGACGTCGAGGTCGCATTTTACATGAAGCATTAAGAAAGCAACGAGAAGCGTAAGGAAACTGTGGATTATCCAACAGTTTTCCATTCAAAGAACCAAAGCCAGAGCTCAGAAACAACGTCGAGAGTTTCATTGCCATTACGCTCAAACTTCCAATAACCGAAAGCTCTCTCTGCTATCTCAAAGTCTCAATACCATTGAATCCTCAAAGAAAGAAAGATATATCAAACAATTGCTTCGCGTAGACTTCATTTCCATAGAGCTCGCACATCGAAGAAATATCTGATCATTCAGAGTGGCGATAGAGAGATCCAGCAGTTCGGCGTGAGTTCAGTTCATTCCATTTCAACTTCCAATGAATCACAGCGAGAAACTTGAGAAAGCGAGAAAGCGCACGGAAATGTACACAGCACGTATACGTATACGTGAGAAACTCCTCTGCCGCACGTGCCAGCGATCCAAACGCCAAAACAACATAAAGTATCAGCGTCGCATCACAAACCTTATCTCAATCCAACGGTAATGATGCGCTGTGTGAGTTTCCGATCCTTCGCAAAATATATCCTTTTTTTTTTAATATAAAAAAAATGAGCTAAATTATTTATAATTATAAAAAAATTTAACTTTCTATACCTATAAATAGTAAAAAAATTATATTTGTAAATAATTTAATATTTTTTCTTTTTATAGTATTTTTTTTTTAATTTCGACATTTATATTTTGTAAATTCCGTTGCAACTGAAGTCCTGAAATTTTAAATTTTCTTTTGCTAAAATAGGTAAGTAAGAGAAACGGATCAAATTTCATAAAATCAGTATCAACTATATGATTTATTTATGACTGATTTAGTAAATTCAGTAAATCATATTTAGCAAATAAGAGAGACATTTAATTACTTAGAACTAACAGCAAAATGATTTACTTAATTTACTAATTGCAGGTTGGCGGTTCTTATCAATTAATTATCAAGAATTTATTAAAGTTTAATTCGTTTGAAGTATTGGTTAAGATTTTTCATCCAAGAGATTCGATTCTATACCTAACATGTTGAACTCAAAAAAGAGAAAAATGAGAAAGAATTGGAGAGAGTAATTTGGCAAAATATGCTTTTTTTTTTTTTTTTTAGATGTGGAATACCCAATTTGCCCTTACTTTTAAATCAATCACTTCTCCATTTCTACTCTTCGTTTCTTCTTCTTCAACAACCAACCTACTTCATTGAATGCAACTTCAATATTCTAATTTATCCTCTGTCAATATTTATTCTCCATCAACTTTGTATCATCAATCATCAATGTTATTGATAACAAGCATGGGAACAAGTAAACACCTCAGAGCCTATTACTCTCAACTTTTCTACCACACCTCAATCGATCATTCTTAACTTTTCTACAAATTTTGCACTTTCATCTTGTGTTCTACCTTTTACTAAGGTATTGCATAAATGAAATCTTTACATTCAAGTAATCAATTAGTAAAATAAATCATTTCCACTTGAAATAGAGAAATTTTCATGCGTTTAGAGCTAGCCAAGAACGTCTATCAGAAGAAGACGGTCATTCATATTACCCAAAAACAAAACTAAAAGGTAAGTTTAGTCATTGGCTTAGCAATTGCATGCCCAAACTTAGCAATCGCTAAATATAGCAAAGTGATCACTAACCAAATGGTTGGTGATTGCATACCGCTCTAATTTATGCGATCACCAACCACATGACTAGTACAAGGTCGGTAGTAGATTCGGGCCCACCAGTCAGTAGGTTAAGTACCATTCTAGGGTAGTTAAGATGCCAATGAAGTACTAGAGATGGTAAAGTAACAGAGATATTAGCCTCTAAAACATCCTAAACTCACCATTTTCTTGCATGCAAGATAGAGAAAGAAGTGAAAATGATGAATGCATTAGAAATAATAAAGTTCAGCTGATCATCAGATGACACATCTCTATGCACAGGGACCGTCATTTTCTTCACTCATTTGAGGGAGGGGAGAGGATAACAAAAGAATGAAATGATACATTATGACAAATATTACAAAACTCCAGGGAGACACAATTGGTAACTAACTCATCCACCTTGGAAGCAACTGAGGGGTTCTTTTTTTTTTTCCCCCTCAACCACCAGAGTTCTTGTTTTCATAATCTATCTGCAAGCAATAGCAATGTCCCTCCAATAAGTCTTCCCCTTTTGGTCGAAAAGCAAAAATTCAATATAATTCCTTTCTATATGTCTTCAGTCTTCTTTCACTAGTTTGGCCTGTAAAACTAATTAACAATACTGAGTCCCACATCACGACCAGTTGATACGCAAATTACTAATGAAAACTTGCTGAAAATGGAGTTTGAAGAAATCGCTAATATTAGACATATGATGTGATAATTATCAGTATTGAAAAATCCAAATTCCAGCCCTTCTGGATTTTAGAGTAAAGGAGGACGCATCGTAGAAAATGGGCTTACCATTTAATGAGGGATGAGAAGAACAACCAACGAGATGCAATATAAACATACAGAAATTGCAACTCCAGCAAGGAAATTATGCAACAACCGTCTATTATCTTTTGTAGGTACAAAAGTTGTCTTTAGTGTATTGGTTAACTCAAAAATCCGGAGGGAGACCTGCAAAGAAGAAAGATTATAAACAATGCAATTTCCATCATAAATGTTGGCCCTGGAAGAGAAGATTTTAAACTGAGAACGTTCTTACTATGACATAGATAGCAGTTGTAAGCATGAAGTTGAGCATCGGGTATTCTGGAATGATTGAGAGAAGCCACTTTGGCTGTCCATTAGACACATTCGATCTGTACACAAGCATAAATTAGACTACAACTACAATAACTAAATACAAAACATTCCTCAGAACTGATAATTCGATATTATTTCTTTTAATATCTGTGGTACCGTAAGCAGGAAATTTCAATAAAAATTTATAAACTTGAAGATATAATGAAAAAATCACCACATACATTTTCCTATAACCAAAAGAAATATTTATCCATTCGATAAGTTGATTTTTTAAAACAAAAGAAAACAAAGGATGGTTTCAGCAGTATGGTAGAAACTTCTTGAATGCATGAAATCAAGAATTTATGAACAAATGTCAATTATATGTGATAACAAGTTGAAGGTAGAATAACGAAAAGAACCATTCGTATTTTCCAGGATTTAACAAAGATTATAGACTTCGGTGAAAAAAGTGAATGGCAGAGTAGTTATAGAGTCATCTTTAATGTACCTCAACCATATATGGAACTGTGAAATATACGTCTCCAATGTTATCTTTCCAAGCCACCTAACAACACAATCATAAAACTAAATGAACTGCAAAAATGAGAACTAACGCAATCGACTCTGAGCTTTATAGTTGACAGACAGGAGAAGATACATACGCAAAGAGGGTCAAAGAGTAGCTTCGCAGTTGCTGAGTACAATTTCGCAAGCAAATGTAAACACTGGAACCACAAAGCAAAAGAAACATTAAGATGGTAGCAATTTCAATGCACCCAAATCCCGTCTTTACAAGCCAACGTGGGAGGATAAAAATGACTATAATATCGATTAATATAAATATACTATAAAAACTCACGTTATGGGAATCCATGACGTGTACGGATGATATTTATTGTAAGTCACCTTGTCCAGCTTGTAAATGCACTCGTACCACATATAACCAGCCTAGTCATGGAAATCAAAATAAGATCTATTGTACTGAAAGTATGAAAGCAGACTATCAAACCTAAGCAGATAAAAGCACTCCAAATTATGCCACTTACTATTACAGAAACAGTAACAATGCTTGTCTTGATCGAAATTCTCTTCCTTGTTTCAGCTTCCTCCAATCTCTCCATCCATTTTTCAACCTGCAATTCAGAACATTCAAAAGTCAGTTTCTGAAGGACCAAACCAAGACAACAAGATCCATGAAACTCTGATGTCATCAAACGTTTACTAATTTACATTGGGGTGATAGTATGCATATATCATGCCGATGATCCATATATAGCGATCTAGACCAGATCTAAAATGCCACTCATGCAGTCTGGGGAGATCAACTTTTGCAGGATCAGTATACCCTGTCAAAGAAAATAAAAGAAAAGAAAATTTATTATGCTTCACATAGTCAGATCAGCAGGATAAGTGGCACTTCGCAACAAAATTTGTCATTGAACACCAAATTAACCATATTCCATATGTTACACTATTCACTAGAACTTTTTTCTCTTCTTTTAATATCCGTAAGGGTCCAGGCCAACTTTAAATCCTAGGTACAATTCACAAGATAAACTTACATTAAAACATGAAAATGACCAGCTAACCAACCCATACATGGAAAGGGAAAACGTGTTTTGGATAATTGTTTTTCTTTTTCCCTTTAGTGTCTTCTCAGAAATGACCTATTTTAATTTTAATTTTTTTTAAAAAAAAAATGAGCTTATCATTCTTTTCAGAATCATGGATTTATGAATAGAAGTTTCAATGTGTGCAAACATCAAATTTTGCATGCTATTCAATCACAAGTCTCTGGAAAAAACTTTAAAAACAAAAACAGGAAACTACATTCGGAACAGCTTTACACTTGATATCTATCAAATTAGTACCTTCACACCCTATTAATTTACATGCCATGAATGAAAAATATAGAGTACGTTAAATGGAAACTAACTTCGTCTGTTGATGAAGAAAAAAAAGGGAACTAACCTAAAATGAACGTAAATGGACTCCAGATTATGTCAAAAACTCCAGGAATTTCCCAAACTGCAATAACCACAAGGAAGCAAGCAAGAATCTTTGCAATCATCACTGATCTTATCTCATTGTACTTGTTAAAGATTCCAAGAGCTCCATACACCATGAGAGTAAAAAGTGTATGCATTGGACAGATGTAGTACAGCATGTAGTCATTGTTAAGAACAATACAGCAAAATGCAACAAAGAAATTTAGCCGCCACATCATCTGCATCACAAATTAGAAAAAGTCAAGCACTGCTGGTATCGTGGGAGTTCAGGGTGGAAGTTCCAAAAAAACTTGATTTGTGAAACAATCATGCAGTGCTGGTTTTTTCTAGAAAAAAATAAAAAAGAGGGGGGAGAGAGAGAGAGGATCACCTGAGCAAACCGTGCCAAGCTAAAATCCTTTCTAATATAATAGTAGGAGAAGTTTCCAAATCCAGTCATCCACACATAAGCAGCAATAAATACCCGAATAGCATTATAAATTTCCGTTGCAGCAAAATAGTGGTACATTAAAAATAGAACCTGCAAGAACCAAAAAAAAATGTGTGAAGGCAATCACAATGTTGAGAAGCACAAGAAACTGATTGATATGTACAATTAATACAAAGGAGAGCAATAAGCACGTGCTAGAAATGCCCAGACACAAGGTTACTTCAAACCAGACAACTATTGAAGTTCTAAGTCCTGCAATTAGAACAAAGAATCAATTGAATTAAATTACACAATAACTTCTCTTCGGAATATATCATTTTCTTTCTCTATCGTGTGCAAATTTTTCTTTAAGATATACCTATCCTTAACGTTGTGAGCTAAAAGATCCCAGCACCACATCTATCTTATAAACATAAAAATAAACATAACTACATCTAAATTGTCCTTACAAAAGTTGAAGCATTGTACAGAAGAGATAAGAAAATAACCAGATTAATCACCCTGCATTTTTTATTTTTGTATACTTATAGGGTCTAGAAGAATATAGCTCATTCAGAAAAAGAAAGAATGACAACTTCAGTTAAGGTAAGAAATGCAACTTTTGACAGCTACAACTGCTTAAGAAATGACAAATAGCATCAGCCCCTCACATTTAGAACTTAAACTTGCACCCATGGTTTCATAAAGTCATGTTTGTAAAGAACTTGCCTGCATCCACCCTTTCCATTCCTCTGTTTGATGCCGATTTAGGTAAAGTATTGCCTTTCCAGAAAATGCTGATTTATCATTGTGTTTCTTCAAAGATGTCATTGCAGAAACAATGATGAGAAGGATATAGAGAAAGAGGAAGAGATCCCGATTGTAATTCTGCTCAAGACAAAACCATTTATAATTAGCTTGCTAAACTAAATTCCATCAAGAGCATCTATCAATACGTATAATCAAATTTCTTTCTTGTTCTCAAAGAAATACAGTAACGTGAGCAACCTGTCATTTATATTATATGGATATATATATATATAAAAAAAAAAAAAAAAAAAAAAAAAAAAAAACCAAATGGTTGAAATCAAGTCCCTATTTTGCCTTTTTTCTGTACTTGATGCACATATTGTGTATGGTGCAAAAATATGTGCATCAAGTACAAAAAAAGGCAGGATGGGAGGGAGAAGACAATATAAGAAGGACCAAGAAAGAATTGAAAAGCCAAACCCCGATAATTAATCTGAAAGAGGTTATACAGAACATTTAGTCCTAGCTTATGGAAGTTGGAAAATATAAAGCAGAGAAGCTTACACCACTGCACCAGCATAACAAAGGTATGGTGCACCTCCCTAACTTAAACTACCAGAACAATACTTAGATTGCCACATAGAATGGAGTTCTAAACAAAATCCAGATATTGGCATCCATAGGACAAGAGGTAAGATCAAGAGCAAGTACCTTTTTAGAATCTCCCAGTATATTTGTGCGGTCGCATACATAGAAATAGACAAGAATTGCCCCAAATTCAGACCTGCAAATGATGGTCAACGAGTATGTGGTTGTAAGCTACCAGCTTTTGATCACTACCTGCCAAATGCTTAATTAACAACTTACAATGCTCTCAATGTAGCCCGATTTTCCAGCAAGAAGGACTCATCCAATGTCAAAAACCTAAATTATAAAAGTTTGAGAAGGATGGTATTTGAAGGGTGTGTGAGAAAAAAAGATAAAGAAATATATCAGGAAATAGGAAATGACCTAATTAAGTTTGTTTTAATTGATGAACTATGCAACTTTGCAGAGGCTGATCTTGCAAGGCCTCCTTCCAGCAGAGCAGCCTCATCATCTTTAACTTTATCTCCTTTCTCCTCAGCCAATTCAACAAGATTGTTGTCTGAATGACTGTAATCAAAGAAAGCACCAAATTCAGAGCCCCACGACCAGAAGACTCAATAAGAGCAGTAGATCTGACAAATGCATTAGCCTACTCATTCAATAAATTCAAATTTGGGGGCAAAGAAAGAACGAAGTTCCAGCTCAGCATTTCAAGAATAAATGAACCGATTTATATAACCATTCATGCGGGCATCAAAGAAAATTACTCACACTTTAGAAAGAGGTGGAGACTTCTGATACTCTAGAAACTCTGAATATAACCAGGCAACAAAAATTGGAATCACGCCCAGCAAAAATGAAACCTGAAACATATAATTTTTTTTTATATCACTAACAAAAGCAAGTGTAACATTAGAAGAAAAAAAATTAATAATAAACATAAACATATGGAGAGGACGTGGATTTATTTCAGTGTATGTTCATGTTGCGTGGTTTGCAGTGTTTCCATAATTAGTTTTTCTGCATGTGGCATCCAAATTAATTTTCACGCCAAGTTCCATATAAATACATTGATTACATTTGTGAGATGAAGAAATTAAGCGGAGACTTTCCACTAATCAAAAAGTCGAAGCTATGACTGCAAATTCTCAAACATTATTATTACCACCAACTCAGTCCTTAGACACAATAAATACTTCCCGTGTCCGATAAAATTAATAACTACAGTACCATATATGGACAATTACACAACTAAGCAGCACCCCGAAATAACGAACTCAAAGTTCATTCAGAGTAGAGAAACAAAACTCCACAACGATCAATCTACTCTTCAACGAAGTAATTAGAGAAGATTGCATGGCGAGAAATTATACCTGGCCGGGCCTGATTCCCTCCAAATCCTCCATTAAAGATCCCTGTTAAAACCTGCCAAATTCAAATTGATCAAAAAAGGAATCCATCGCCTTATATAGAATTATACAAAATCCCGAACTCCAAAATAGCAACAAAATTCAGAAAAAAGACCCAGAAATAGAAATGCAGATCGAGAATTCCACATACCACGAATACAGAAGCGTAATCAGATACAGGAAGGAGAGGCTAGCACATCTGGGATAAAATTAAGAGAGAGAAAAGAAACCCTAGTTGGGTAGTTGGGCAAAGATCGAAATCCAACACTCCCCGTGATATAGAAGAAGAGGAAACAGAAGAAGGGGAAAAAAGAGAAGAGAATGAATGCCTTTGCTTGAAGATTGAGTAAAATGTTGGAGGGTGGGTCGTTCTCCACTGATCTTTTAGGCCCCAAGAAGTCGATAATGGGTCGTAATTGTTGTTGTTGAGACGGTAGTTCTGCAGTGGGTCGCTTGTTGTTTTCACTGTTCCACAGATCTTGTGATCGCCATTCCCGATTTGGTTCCGGTAAGACGACAATTTATACAGTTGAGAATTTTTATAGTGCTTCCCATTTCCCAAAGCTCACCGGCGAATCGGCGATTTTTTTTTTTTTAAATTTTTTTTTCCGGCTGCAGATTGAGAAGTTATTAATGCAACTTGAGAAGAAAGTGACAATTGATAAAACGTAATTTATGAGCAATTTTTACATGTTTGATTTTTTGCTTTGTCACCTTTTGATTTCGTTTGACATTTTTTTTTAATATTTCAAAATCATTTTCTTTAAAAAATGCTTGCGAGTGAAGTAGGAACGAGGGAGAAAATTGCCCCACTTTCTCTACTTTTAAAAATGATATAAAAAAAATTAAGATTTTAGAGTTATTGTTTCCTCTAATTCAGTTCTTTTATTTTTAGGGTTTGAATATTAGGCCAATAGAAAAATTATAACAAATATCAATTTATACCTCTAAACTTTAGAAGTTATATCATTTAAACTCTCGATTAACAATTGTATCGATCTAATTGAGTCAATTAAACCCTTAAATTTTAGTCAATGATTTTAGGCCCTTCACTACAATTATGTTTGAAAATCATTTATCAATTAATCCTCAAACGTGTATAGACTTCTTCAAATATCAAGTTTATAAAATGGACAATATAGTAAATGAATGAAAATTTCTAAAAAAAATTGTCTAAGAGTCTAAATTGATTTATTAATAAAAGTTTAGGGATTTAATTGATAGAATTATAAGTTTCGCAGGAGAAATTTCCAACGACACGTAATAGAGTGTATAAATTGATACACTTATAAAAGTTTGGGTTTAAATTGATATAGCTCCTAAAATTAAAGAGTATAAAAGTTTATAGTTTGAATAGATACATGTTAAATTATAAAATTGGTTACTGTAGTTTGGAGAAAGTTAGAATTAGTTCATGTGTTTTGGAATTAAAAGGGAAAATGTCAACTTATACTTTAGAAGTTATATCAATTTAAACCTTAAACTAATGATTGTATCGATCTTAACCTTAAACTTTTGTATCAATTTAAACCATAAATTATAATTTGCCCTAATTATAATTTAGTCTCTATGTTTTGAGAAAAATCATCATAAATAGTCCACATGGCATCGACTATTTTTAAAGAGTTTATCAAATCATAGTGACTATTTATGAAGTTTTATCAAATTGAAAAAAAAAATAATTTTCTCCCAGCTAAATTTATAATTTAACCTAATTTTATGATGTTTTTGGAAAAAAAAATTGTTTTGCTACATGGCATTTTGTTTTTTTTTTTTTAATTAACTTTTAACTTTTGTATTTTAGTTTTTGCATTTTCGAAAGATAATTAATTTGATTTGTAATATATTTATTTGTCACATCGAGTCAGTAATAATCACACTCAACTTATATAATTTGAATAAATGATACTCATGATAACATGAATTAAAAATGTAAAAAACCAAAATGCAACAAACTATATATATATATATATATATATATTGACAAATCCATTGATACTATAATTAAAATACCTATTTAGAAATAATATAAATGTTTTTTTTTGTAAATAATAATAATAAAACAAAAACAAAAACAAAATACTCCATAAACACGCAATAACCAAAATTAAATATGGGGGACAAATACATTTACTCCTCATTTATCAACAATAATTGTACCCATCATTTAGAGATTACTCAGATAATAAATTAGTGTAGTTTGTCTTTAATTAAAAAAAAAAAAAAAAGACGAACAAATTTAATGAAGATTTTCCTATCCAAAATTCTTTTCAATTATTCAAAATATCATCTCATTTGCTTAAATATAAATATTTTTTTGGCGAAAAGAAAAGAGAACATTAACAATAAGGTCAAAATTTATACTTATAAATAGACAAAATGACATGCACAAATTTTTATTATTTTTTTTAATTTTATTTTACTTATTCATTCTCTCATTATTAGCATTTCACGTATTCACAAATGAGCAGCATTAAAATGATGAAATATTTTTCCCCAAATTTAAGAATTAACATTAATAATTTAATACCCTGCTTGTCAAACATTTTTTTATCAAAACCTTTTTATGAGTGTTGTATTCAAGAATTCTTAGCTGCCCTTCAAAAAAAAAAAAAAAAGATTAGTTTGGAAGATTTTAAAAGTAATACATAGGATGTGTTTGAAATATATTTTCAAGTGTTTTATTTATAAAATAAGTCCGTTTGAAAGAAAAAAATTAGAGTGTTTGCAACCACTTTTTGAGTGTATTTTAAACAATTTTTATTAAAAAAAAATTAAATAAAAATGAATTTTTTAAAAAATATTTTTTTCTCTAATTAATCTAAATGAGCACATAGTAATCGTGACTATTTTTTACATAAGGAGAAAGTTAGAATAAATAGAGATGTTTTTTTGAACAAACAAACTGAAGGGGCTGTGGAAAAAAAATTGAAATGCATATTTAAGTGAAATAGGTTCTTCATGCAAAATTTTGAAATTAAATATCAAACCCAAATATGCATAATTAAAATTGAAATGAAATTTTATTTTCACTTCTATTTTTGTTTAGATTCGAAGACTAGAACGGATATTGTGGAAGTTGAACCGAAATAATAATATTTTTTTGTAATCAAACCAGTAACCAAGTGAGGTAAACCGGCTCGACCAAATTGGTTTGGTTTCAATTATTTGGGCCTATTGGGCCTTGTTTTGTAATTCTTATCTAGAATGGACTAACTGGAGAGATAGCAAATGAAAGGGATACATAAAGACCCTAATAAATACCTTATACTATACTGTGATATATGTATCCGTTCCGTTTATTTTATATAAATAAAGTGTGAAAGATAGATTTTTTTTTATTTAAACTTTCTATTTTATGATATATACAATTATATATATGTTTTACGTTGAACATTGTTATGTACTAAGGTATATTAAAATGGTTAAATTAATTTTGAATTATATTTTTATTAGGGAGATATTATATTTTGATTTATTGGAATTTATAACGTATGGTATATATATTGCGATATGAATGAAATTTACGATATATACCTTGATTGCAGTTGAACATTGAGTCAATTTGTGATTTTATATATTTTGTATATTTCATTATTGGTTAGAATATTTTCAAACATGTAAGACGTTCTAAGGCACATCACATCAATAGCAAATAGAAAAAAAAATCTCAACTAATTAATAATTTATAATAAATGCATACTGAAAATATCTAAAACATTAGACACATCTATGAAAATAAGTTCGTCCACATCTCTAAGTAACTCCAAATGAAAATTTGACCATATAGCAACTTTTAACCTTGCGTTTGGAAGGATGACAAAAAAGAAATTGATAATTTATAGCAAGTAATCCCTTCGTGTGCTCCCATTTTCTTTTAATCCGATAATGCTAGCTGTACATCTCATTGACAAATCTAATGTTGTTTATGTAGGTTTTTCTTTAATTTTAATTTAATTACTCACTATTTTCATAAGATTTACAAATATTTGGTTTATAATAATTAATGAAATCTTTGTTGTTATGATTTAAATTTTAGATTTTTTAAATTATATTTTTTTATTCGGTATTTTTGAATCAATGAATTTTTTTTTTTTTTTTTTTTTTTTTTGTCTATTAATAATTCTGGAAACCGTTTTGTTATTTTTTTTATTTTAGAAACTGTTTTTTCTATTTTTCAAAATAAATCTTTAAAATTTATTATTGGGCTGACAAGATATAAACTAAGTTTAAAATTTATTATCTATTTACAATAAATTTAAATAATAAAACCCCGAAAATTCTCTTAGTCTTAGGAGAATTGGTTTTTAATTATTATGCATGTTTTATTAGATTTTTTTTTATTAATATCAATGAAATATTCGTTGTTATAATTCGAATTTTGTATTTTATTTGGGCGTGTTGATTTTTTAAATATTTTTTATGTTTTACTTTATTTTTTAAAATGCTAATGAAATCAGTTTTAAGATGATTATAGACTGTTTCTGTTTTGTGGATTTTAATTTTTCAAGTAGATTTTTGTAAAATTCAAAAGGACGAGAAAAAAAAATCTCTTTGGTGAGTTGGTTTTTAATTATTCGATAGGATTATTATTATTCTTATTTTGTAATGCTAATAAAGTTTTAGTTGTTATGATTTGAATGTTATATATTCTTAAAAGTATTTTAGTCAATCGATAATTTTTAAATAATATAATTTGAAAATTCATTATATCATCTTCTCAATTTCATTTTTTTTTTCATATTTCGAAATGAAGCTTCTTATTTTACTATTTCTGTTAATTGTTAACCCAAAGTTATAACCACTCTAATCATTCAAGGCTCCTTTATTATCAGGATAAAAAGAAAAAGAAAAAGAAAAAAAAAAACCTCTTTAACATTGAATTACCGGAAATTAATATTTGACCATTAAAAGCTAGCCCATCTTTCTATCACAACTCTTTTTTTTTTTCAGTATAAAAAATATTGAATTATTAAATTTTGATTTAGATAATACATCTTTATAATAATATAATGCAACAATTTACATTATTCTTTAAACTATATATGTCTCGATACTTATTTTTATTTAATTCAAGTCTTAGTACTCTATCTAATTAAGTTAGTACACATTTTATTCCTTGTTCTAAAAACTTAAGATAAGCAAAGTTGTACTATTTTCAATAAATTTTTTAGGTCGAGTATTAATTATTTTTAATGTAGAAATTAATTAATAATTAATACATATACTTAGATCTTAAAATATGTCAAAGGATAGAGAAAGTTACAAGTTCATTATTTATTACATTAAGTAACTAAATAATTCCTTATCGTCATTTATTTAAAAGAAAAAACAAATATACTTTAAATTATTACAAATTACAATTAAATCGTTCACGGATGGGAAAGAAAAAGAAAGAAAAATCGCGATCAGAATCTAAAAAATAAAATGAAATAAAAAAAACCCCAAAAAAGAGTCAAAGATGGAGAATTCAATTCAATTGTCTAAAAAGAGCATTATTCCGCCCATCACCAACCCCAACTCCAATTCACATGGGTGGGGCAAAGACCCGACCCACAGTTTTTTTTTTTTTTTTTTTGTCACCTCAACCCATTCAATTCCAATTAATTAATTAACATTTTTCTCAAAATTCTCTGCCTCCATTTAATTAAATTTTGTTTTTTTTAAAAAAAATTAGTAATACTTGTTTGCTTGTTGAACTACAGCCAGTCAAACTTTGTGGCCCAATTATATGATGACACCTCAAAAACTATTTTAAAATTATTTTCATGAAAAATATTTAGGTGATGCATCTAGCTACACAAAAACAGAAGTGCACTCAACTATTAAGAAGACAATATTATTGAAATAATAATATTGAAAGAAAGATATTTAGGTATCATGGGCTGCACTTATCTATGTGTCGCCTAGTCAGTAGTCAATAGTTGAGTTGGCCGAGTATTACTCTGTAGTGAAAACCCCACATCTAATGCAATGTCAAAATTTTGATTTCTATCACTGCTCACAACGCCAAATCTAAATGACGCCGTTGTTGTACATAAAATGCATGCAAGATATCTCTGCAATGTATTGTTCATCCCACCAATAACGATATAATAAAGCCATATTTACAGTATGCGAGAGATCGTGATGATCAAAATTTCTAGTGGGGATTTATAGAAAGTAACAGATCAGAAAGGGCTTTATTATTAATTCACGGTTGCCGATTGAAGAACGACGACGGAGCCGGAAAAATATCCTGCAGAAGTCCATAGTCTGATTGTCGCCCATTATAAGTATAGTCAAAGTTGCTTTGTGAATAAACAGAGGTGCCGCCACTGATAGTTTGGTTGTTGTTGTTAGAAGCGTTGCTCAATAGTTCTGCAGGTAGAAACCCAACTCCACCGACCACTGGCATTGGTGCTAGCATGGACGACGAAAATGCACCGCTCACCGCCGATAAGTTTCCCCTTAGCGTCGCTGGAATTGGGTGGTTGTGTTGACCTTCATAGGTCGTAATTACAATAGATGGATCTTCAAAGGATCTCTCTACTCGTTTTTTCACTCCACATTTCTGAGTCGTGCATCTATAATAGCTCCTGCAAAATAATCTCACGTAAAATTATAAATTAGACCTGTAACTTTAAAATGTAAAAATCTTAATATAAGATCAATTAAGGGAATTAAAGTAACAACTTGCTCCATTCTTTCATCAGAATAATAAGGATGTACTATCAATGACTTTGAGGTCTTTCCATATTGTCCCAAAATAAAGATGGAAAAAAAAAAATCCATTCTTCCTTCGCCATTTCACACCCTCGGTCAGATATATGCTAACTTTTTGCTTCTCTTTTTGAATCGTGTAAATCTAGCTAATTAAAATGTTTTAAGCAGATTGATTGTTTTATTTTTTTCAAAAAAAAAAAGAAAAGAAAAAATACTTCGTTCATATTATGCTTATATTACTTGTGGTTTTGGATATAAACAAAGGTACAAAATTGAGTTAAATTGTCAATAAACTGAAAAGCTAATTAAAATTTAGATGTTATACAGAAAACTTTTTCATCCATCTTGATTTAATTCACTAATTTTTAAGTTAAAAAAACAACATACAATCTCTTCCTATTTTCTTTTAACTGAAGAAGAATTTTTTTTTCCTAATTCCTAGGTAGATTTCAAGTAAAAGAACACACCCAAAAAAAAAAATGGAATTAACGTTTGAGAGATAGAATGAAACCTAGGATAAGCACTGTTCTTGACAGCCTTCTGTCCATATTTTCTCCATCTATATCCATCTTCAAGATGATCAACCTCGCTCTTCGTCATGAAAGCAACCCTCGCTTCTCTCTCTTTCTTCTCTCCTTTCTTCTTTGATTTACCTGATCTGTACTTCATAAAAATAAAAAATTAATTATTTAATAAAAAAAACTAATTAAAACCCCTTTAAAAAAAAAAAAAACATATATACCCAGCCTTGGAACTCTCTCCTCCATCTTCAACATGATCTTTGTCGATCTGCTTATCCTTCTCTTTCACAGAATCATCCTCCTCAGCTCCAGCATCCGACGACGACAAAGAACCACAAGAATTTATGGGAGTCCCCGAAATTTCATTATTATTCGAATAATCCGATGTTACCCCAAAAGCTCTCACTAGAGACTCGTACTCATCTATTCCACCATAAAAAAAATCTTTAAACATTGCATCTGACATCGAAAATCGCAATAGCAAAAACGACGACGTATATTACAACACCAGATCAAAAGAAGAAGAAGAAGAAGAAGCTATGGGTTCCGTTCAGTCTCTTTTGGTCCAGCCCGCTTCTGGACGTTATATATATAAATAAATAAATTAGAAAATGAAAAAAGTGTTTAGGTTTGAATTAGACTGCCAATAATAATCATTCTATAAAGACCTTTGACGAACTGGGGTTTGTATTTTCCATCTACTTAAAATTAATTGAGCTGTTGTTATTATTAATTATTATTATAGCTGCTAAAAGTAAATAATAGTGTGGTGGATTCCATAATTAATTAAATATTATTATTATTATTATTTATAAAGTCTGCAAGATGTGTATTCATATTGCAAAACTATGAAATAATGTTTAGTCAAATAATTTATTTAATTAGAGTACTCTACATCCTAAATCTTGGACCTCTCTACTGGTTGTACATCCCGAAATGAAATTTGAGTTCAGTTTCTATTTTAGTCCTAAGATTTAAAATTAAATTAAAATTTTTTTTTCAGAGATAGAAAAAATGTCAAATTATTTATAAAAAATAGCAAAAACATACTAATAGATATTGATAGACTTTTATCAGCATCTATATTGATAAACTTCTATCATTTTTATTACTGATAGACCTTAATAAACTTCTAACACGGTCTATCACAACTATTTAAAAATTTGATATTTTGTGTAAATAATTTCTTTTATTTTTCTAGTTTTTAAAATTTAAAATTTTTGTTATTTTATGTAAATAGTTTTTCTTATTTTTCTATTTTTAAAAATTTTCCTTTAAAATTTTATATTATTAATTACTCTTAAGTTTTGAATTTAGTTTTTATTTAGTCATTAAATTGTAATATTTTACACCTTTACCTTTTTTTTGGAATAACCTTCACCTTTGTCTTTTTTACTTATGCTGGCTTTGATATTTGACATTAATATTAAGTTGATTAATTTAAAATAGTTATGAGCTTAAACTTTTAACTAATTTTAATAGTGATGAAAAATTAGTGAATCAAAATTAATTAAATTCTTTAAAATTAATTAATAGACATTAAAACTAATGACTGTAAGAGTATTTAATGCACGTTTGAATTGATTTTGAAATTATTAAAATGACTTTTATAATATTCAAAACTACTCTCAAACATGTCATCAAAATTGATTTTGAATGACTAGAAGAATATTTCATAGTGATTTTAAAAATAACAAAAGTGATTTTAATTAACAATTTCAAAATTACTCTCAAACACATCTTTAGTGAAAAATCAAGGTTCAAAGTATAAACCTTGAAGCCCTATGACCAAATTGAAATAAAACTCAAAACTCAAGAGTAAAAATGTAAAATTTTGAAACCTACGAATATTAAATAAAAATTAAACTCATAACTCGTGTGGTAAAAATATAACATTTTGAAACATGTAGACCAAATAGAAACTAGATTCGAAATCTAACTCGGGCTAAAAACATTTTTTCCCCGCTGTATGCAGGGGTTTTTCGTAAATCCAATTGAAATATGAGATCAAATGTGAGAGATTGTTGAGAGTACATGTGTTTAATAATTTTACTAAATTTATCGTACATTAGTAGCTTAAAATCTTAAATTAAATTAAGGAGAAGTTTAACTGTTACTTATATCTTTTCTAAGGTTGTCAAAATTGTTGAACATATGAAAGAAAGTCTCTCATGATTATGATGTTATATTTAATTTAGTCTTGAAAGAAGTTCATTTGTTTGATGTATTTTTATGCGATGATGTGATTTAATTTATATGTATAATATATAATTGTAAATGGATTTAATATTTATAGACTTTTTTTCCTTTTGAATTATTGTGTGTACTACTTAAGGTATTAAATTTTTAAGAAAAAAAAAATTAGAGATATTGAAAGTTGAAGTTTGGTATTTGATTTTTTAATTTGTTTAGTACATTTGGTGTAAGATCTATATATGCTATTTAATTAAGACTAATTAATTTCTACTACACCTAATTAAAAAGAGCTAGGGTAGAGGTATCACTCTCGTAAACTTGACTAAATGACTTGAATGCAAATAAATTTCTCTTTATTTCACATTGATATTCATTTGGCGCATTAAAAAAATATATCGTTGACCTCCTTTTCTTTCTATATAATTTTAATAATCTAAACCTTTGATAATGAATCTAATTCTTAAAAAACAATATTATACATATTACTTATACCCTATATTACATTTGTTTTTGTCTCTTGCCCTAGTTTAAAATAGATTATTCTGAAATCCTTTAAAAAAAAGATTATTTTGAAATTTTAGTCAAAAAAAAAAGAAAAAAAAAGAACCAAATCTAGATGGCTGCTACTAATTACTATTATTATTTCATTTCAATTTTAGAATTGTTTTTAAAATGAATTAAAAACTAAAAAAAACAGAGAAAAACATTTATGTTTAGAATGGAGGAATATTCCAAACTTTTCAAAACAATATTTGATCAACGTATTAGGTCATAAATATACAATCATGTCAAAATGAACATAGCTCAATCAATATAAAACTATCAATTTTGAAATTGATAGTTTGATCTTACTACCCTACATATTGTAAAAAAATAAATAAAGCTTGCATTATCGCAAGGTCAGAGGTTCAATTCTCTCATTCCACATATGGTTGAAAAAAATACACAATCATGAAATTTTATACTGCCTTTTCAAAAATATAAAAATCTTAATCACTAAATTATATTTTTAGTTGATTACTTTAGATTCAAAGGTTAGCTTATGGAGACAATTAAAGATTAAAATATTCATCAATATATAATGATTAAGTCCATTTTCATCATTAATACTTAAAGATTAATCAATATCTTCAAAACACCACATAAATATCAATGAACTAACACAATGTCATCAACTAGACACAAATATATGAATATGGATGCTGGTACAAAATTAATTACTTCATAGATATCATACATTATTAGGTAGTAGAAATAACTTAATTACTTCTTAATTTAAATTATTAAGAAGTTTTTTTTTATTGGTAAGAATATATTAGGCTACATCGACATTTTATCTGAATATTCACCAATGTATCGATAAAATTGAGATCTCGATACTTCAATCTAAGTTAATTTTTTAAACCGTGACTGAAAATGTTTTGTGATTTTAGTTAAATTATATAAAATTCTATAACTACGGAGTAAGTTTCAATTATATCTTTAAACTTGAAAAAATTTTAATTTTAATTACTCAACTTTGAAATTATTCTAAAAAAATACATAAAATAAATTTCGTGGATTAAAGTAGTGGCATGAAATGTATATAACATTTCATTTATACAACTCATTCTTATGATATAAAATATTGAGATAGTTGTTATAGTTTATTTTAACTCAAAAAGATATATATTATTGGTATAATTTATAATATCATTTATACCATTAAATTTTAATACATCATTTATTAATTTATATTAACGATATTTTAACAATTATGTCGTGCATGCATATCAATTATATATATCATATTTTCTCGGATTAATTTTGATAGAAAAAATCTCTAATAATATTTGTAATAGAACTTTTTGAACTTTAAAAACATAACTTGTGTGAAAATTTAGAAGAATTTTGATAAAAAAAAAAAGGAATAAAAAAACAAAATTAAAGGATAAAGTTTGAGTTTGAAAAGGTCAAAAGCACAATTAGAGAGGAGGAAGGGAGCGCGTGAAGTATACGGGGAAAGAGAGCGAGTGGGTGTGGATGAATAATGGCCAGTCCTAATAGTCAGTCACAAAGGGCTAAAAATCGAGTCTTTGGTCAATAATTCAAACTTTTGATTTAGAGAAAAAAGGAAAAAGGGAAAAAAGGAAAAAGATCTCTTTAGAGGGAAAGTGGAGTTCGAGAGTTACACGTGCCCCAAATGGCACCGTCATTTGACCGTAGCCGAAACTACATGTCGGCAAATTAACCGAGTCCTTTTCTGCTGCCGCTTTCCTTACACACCTCCTCCTCATTCCCTAACACCGCTCTGAAACGACACAACGTCACGACTATTTTTCTTTCAACAATTTTTTTTTAGATCCACGAGAATTTATGGGGTTTTTTTTATAAAATTTTATTGTTGATAGACAATTAAAATTTTCTATATTTATAAATAGTTTGATATATTTTTTTTTTATGAAACAAACTCAGATGGTAGTTAAATAGATTTTTACTTGGTTAAATTTTGATAATTTGTGTTTTAGAATATTTTATTTTACTCCATAATTTTCATAAAAACTTACGACTGATTATTGAAGTTAAACTTCCAACTTTATTTTAAAACTTTTGGAAGCAAATTCTTAACTATACCAGCTTTAATAGATGTGGTTTAAGAAATAACCAAAGCATATACACACACATTCGGATTTCTACTAAAAAGTATAATGCTAAAGACCTATATTTGGATATTATCTAGAACGAAAGAAAAAAGTCCTTATATGGATTTTTATGTAATATAAAAAAATTGTCTTAGGACTCTTATATGAGTAATATCACATAAAATTAGAAAATACATAACCGAGAATATACATGAAAAAAAAAAGTTTCACTTTTGTCCTTCTAGTTTCTCCTTTTGATTTCCCCCCAAAACTAAGGGCATATATTCCAGACCAAATTTTGTATAGACATTCCCTTCCTAGAAATTGAACAGAAAACACCTTTTGAAGGGGCTGTGTGAAAGGAAAAGATATTATTAAAATAATTTGATTGGTGGCACAATTGAAATTGGCAACGGATTGGCTGATATGCACAGTTATTGGTGAATTTGATGATAATTATAAACCTACATGGCATTAGGGTTGCCCATCTATATACGGATGACCGCACAATAGACTACTATTTGTATAAGTTTATTGCAATATAAATAGTTGTCTAGTGCGGTCTATCGCAAATAGACAATAAAATTCTGCTATATTTATAAATATTTTCAACATTTTTTCATTTAAAATAATTTACCTGGCATTTAATTTGCCTTTCATCTTGAAGTCATGTAAGACGAATATTAACTTAAGAAAAATTACCGAGTGCATCATGAGCGTTGTTTAGTATTTATTTATTTTTGCAACTGATATAAATTTTCAATTACAAGTTGTTATGTGACAATTTTTTTAAAAAAATATTTTTAATATTTTTTTTACTGTGTGATAAAAGAAATGCATGAAAATGATACAACCTAAAAGATAAGGTGAAGATACTAAGATACGTGTAAAAGAACTCACATTTTATTAATTTGTAGTGTCACTCATTATATCTATATATTAAAAATATTCACGGAATGGGATCGAGATGGAGACGACTTTTCTAACACGATAAAGAAAATTTGTATATAATTTATTTAATTTAGAAAATAAGGTTACATTTTCTTTCCACTCAT
The DNA here is from genome assembly GCA_002890555.2 of Lagenaria siceraria. NCBI lineage: Eukaryota > Viridiplantae > Streptophyta > Magnoliopsida > Cucurbitales > Cucurbitaceae > Lagenaria > Lagenaria siceraria. The sequence continues at coordinate 1,640,979 of CM016485.1, forward strand.
AACAAAACCACAAATTACGTTGAGCAAACTGAAAATTATGATATTATTCATATCTCTTTCACTAAATTAAGATGTGACTCTCACGTAATTTATAGACTTTTTATTTTATTTTTAACGAATAAAAAGGAAAATATATTTAAAGATCATCCAAATATTTAGTTTATAAAAATCAGGTAAGTTCCAAAACTTTCATTATTGTGTGATATTAAATTAGAATAAATGTATGTAGTGTCATGTTTGGAGCGACAAGAAAAATATTAATTTTACTTGTCGAGAGAATCTAATCAAAACATATTTTTTTCAATATTTTTGTACATGACAATAATTATAGTTCATTCTTCTTTTCTTTGTTTGACTCCACCTTTTTATATATCCATTTTACACTGTAATTTGTAACCATATATTTTCCCTCTCTTTTCTTAATTCTCTATCATTTGCAAAATGCACCTTTAATTTATAGGTGATATTAAGAGCCAAGAATAGAGTCTAAATGAGTTGTTTCATATTATATTTTTGGCCAGATCTGTCACCATCAAATGTTGGCTTTTTTACAAAAGAAATGAAAAAAAAAATATGCTAAATTTGATTTTTTTTTTAAAGAAAAAAAAAGTCTACTAAATTTTGTCTACAAATTTAACATAAACTACAACATATATAATCCTTCAGGTTCAAAGTCTATTGATAAAAGATTTGCAAAAAATTTTCTCAAAAAAAAAAAAAAAAATCCAATTTTTAGTTGATAAGTGTTTTGAATTTCGAAATAATACATAAGGAAAATAAAAAAGTGCCTACTTTTGTTACTTAAATTGAGACACAAATAAAAAGAATTGAGAAATTTAACCAGGTATGTGTCGACTTTGGCTTAAATTAACGTATTGTACTTAATTTAGAAAGAAAAAAAAAGATCTTTATAGTTTTTAGATTTTGATTTTAATTTTAAAATAAGTTCAAATTTTGAATTTTTTTTTGTTTTATTTTAGTTCCTAGGTTACAAAATACTATAATTATACTATTGGATTTTAGTGTGCCTTTGAACTAATTGTTTAAGTGCTTAGATAAGTGTTTATAAGTGAAAAAAAAATTATTATAAACACTTAAAAAGTCGGTCTAAACAACCATTAGTTTTGTTTCAATTTGCTCCATAATTTTTAAGATTTATACTTTTAACCTCAATTTTTTACTGAATATACTTTTAGTTTTTGGCGTTGATGTCTATTAATTAATCTTAAATAATTATTGAAGTGAAGTTTTAAATTTAATTTTAATAGAGATGAAAAATAGTAAAACTTAATTCATGGCAATTCTTGTAATTCTTTTAAATTAATTATATGGTTAAATCTTCCATTGGCCTAAAAACTTAAGCCTCATAACCAACTTGCTCTAATACCATGTTAGCAAATTTAATTATATATAATTTAACAAATAGTAACAATTAAAACAGAAAATAAGTATTTGGTGAAACATGGAGGTTAAAGGTGTAAATTTTAAAATTTAAAAGGACCAAATTGAAACAAAACTCAAATCTCTATGGTAAAATTATAATATTTTGAAACTTATGGATTAAATTTAACTAAAAAAATACTTGAAATTTATAACCAAATTTTCTTTACAATTTAATATGGTCAATAAGAAAATGTTTCCAAACAAAACAAGTGGGCGCATCAGAAAATGTGTTTGACATTGTGACAAGCCAACCAACTAGGATTGACTTGGTCAGAAAAACAGCAAGTATTTTGAAAATTCAAAGGTTATAAAGTTAGTTTGTCTTGAGCTTTTGTTAATTAGCTTTAATTCCACTTTTTTGTTTTTTTTTTCTTGAACAAAAGAACATGCAAATTGATCAGATAAATAATACTATTCAAGTACATGCTTTTTATGTACATTTGAATGGACTTTTTAGTGTTTCCCTCTTTATGGTTTACTAAAAACTTCCTTCAAGATTTGTTGTAAAGTTGCTTGCTCTCTTTTTTTTTTTTTAAATGGTAGATTTTAGTGTAACGCCCCGGCATTCTCCTACGTCCTCTGCGATTCGGGTACGTCATCTTTGACTGTCTTGAATGCTTCTAAGAGTAAACGTTGTTCCCACAAATCAAACCAACCAACACTGGTCCTTTCCAATATAGGATTGCTCCAAGCTAAGCACGCTTAACTGTGGAGTTCTTATGATTGAGTCACCGAAAAGGAAGGTACACCTTGTTGGTATAGGTAGTAACTTTCAATTCTTTTAAGCCTTTCTTAACCATGCTTTCATGTCCTCAGGATCCCTCTCATTCGGATGTGATCTCGGTTCATTCATGTCCCCCTCCTGAACTCGGGTCGTTACATTTAGTGTTTTGATAACTAATTTGAATTTTTTTGGATTAAATTTATTAATATAAGAATCCATAAATTATTATCTTCTTTGTCAGCTTGAGCACAATTCAATTAGTTGAGACATATATCATCGACTAATTAGAGATTAGAAGTTTGAATTTTCGTACTCTCTACTTGTTGGAATTAAAAAAAAAAAAAAAAAACCTTTCTTTGGCAAACCATTTTAAAGGGTTTAATTAATAATAGTTAGGATTAACTAGGATATAATTTTCAACTTCTAATCTTTTGATCGAGAATATAATATCTTAACGAATTCAATTAGGTTTATTATTATTAATTAAAAAACGATGATTATAAAATAAAAAGGAATTGTACAAGAGCAAAACTAGGCTGCACCAAAGTCTATGCTCCCCTTCCTCTAAGCTGAAAAAATAAATTTTTAATAATTTTTTTTTTTAAAATAATGTCATGTGACAACTTTTAATTGGGTGTTGCCTGACTGAACCCAAATTTTTTTTCCTGTGTACATATTTACATCCACTTGTCAAATGGCTACTTTTTTTTTTCTTTTTTTTTTAATTTTTTTTTTAGTTTTTGGTATTGTTAGTAGTTGAGAATAACAAGATTAGATACTTTTGACCACTCAAATTGCTGCTGCCTTTTTAATTTATTACAAGAAAAAAAAGAAGTGTTCCATTTTACACTATCAAGAAATGAAGCTTTCTTTACTTTTAAAAGACATCCTTTTTTTTCCACCCCATTATCAACAAATCTCTCTCCTTTCATACACATTCAAACAGATTCTTGTTTTCTATTTGGTACTCACAACTTTTAATCTATTTTAGTTCTAGATTTTACTTTTTTAGGAGTTTGGTTCTTATATGTTATATTATGATTTTTGTATAAAAGTTATATTTTTAGTCTTTCTTTAATAACCTTTTATGCATTTTTAATATAAATTTTATTAAATACTTCAATATATTTTTTGGTCGATGGAACACAATTTATACTAATTAAATTATGCTCACTTTGATTAATCCACACAATTAGAAAAGATAAAACTAACTAAAAATCTATAGAATATTAAGGCCCACTAGCTATAAATTTCGTAACTTGTTGATATAAACTCACACTGGTGGAAAGATTTTAAAAATTATGTTTTTCTAAAAACTTTTCTATAATTAATATTGATATTGTTAGAATATGATCAAAATCACTAAAAAAAAATCGGAAGCTCCATTTAGTAACTATTTTATTTTTAGTTTTTAAAAATTAAGTTTATTTCTTCTATTTTCTTTCAATGGTTTGCATCTTTCTTAAATAAAAGAAAATCAAATAATTTAGAGGTGAAAGATTGTTTATAGATTTAATTTTTAAAAACTAAAAATAAAAAATCAAATCATTACTAAATAAATAGGATGAATAAAAGTATAGAATATATTATGTATTTTTTTAGAAATAAATTAGATTAAAAAATAGATTATCAGAAAAATAACGTGGCACCATGACTAGTCTTACGTCATCGGTATTATATTTCCGAAAGCTCACTCAAACACATGGAATATATATATATATTTCAACATGGATTAAATAATTGTAAGCCCATAACATCATAAATCTAGAAGGTTAAATTAAATAATAATTTTGAAAATCCATAGAAAATTGCATTTACTTAACCGTAATGGTTAATTTAGTATTATTGTTACTATTATTGGAATGAATTTTTGAGAACATTCAAAAGGCCTTTTACAATATGATGAGGATCTAAATTTACCACATTATTTTAATTTGAAATTTGATTAATCTAAATGCATTGGTGGTTTACAATAAAATTAGAACTCTCAAAATTAACTACTATCAAATATACCAGTCAAATGAATATCTTTTAATTTTTTTCCTCCCATCAGAACAAGATTTTATCAATTTAAATGAGAAGTTTGAATAAAATCGAAACGTCAAATTTAAGAAAAAATGATTTAAATAATTTGATAAACGTGAATATGAAGCAAAATCGCTTGACATTGTTGACAATTGTTTGATTTTAGAGTGATGGCATAAGTTAAAAATTTTTATAAATTTTTTTATTTAGGTTCTCTCTAATTAGTTAAAGTGTCTACACTAAGAAAACAGCCTTTTAAACCTAATTGTATTTGAGGATGGGTGAGGGAAATAATGGCCAAATTATTCACACTTCTTAGAAATTAAAAACAAGTACTTTTCTCATTAATATTTAATTTAATGCGGCAATTTTAGTTACATTTATCTTAATAATTAATGAGATAAGGCTAAAAAAATAATAATAAATAAAGCAAATCTTTTATTGTTTTCTTCTTCATTATACTTTCTCGATATCTTCAAATATCACATAATAATTTATCCAACTAAATATTCACTTCCTAATTTCTTAATTCGTTTGTAACCACAAATTAATGTGCGTAAGCATTTGATTTTGTTGAATGCTATTTTGTCTATTAAATCAGAAAGCTTACACCTCTTTGTTAATTTGACACCTAATTAAATTTTTTTTTTTTGAGATAAGGTAGGTCTTTAATTTTTAGATGAAGATATAATCTATTAATCATTTATTTTTTTAAGAAAATTTTCAAAAAAAATGTCAAACTATTTACAGAAAATAGTAAAAGAAAACATTGATAGACTTTTGTCAACATCTATCAGTGATAGACTTCTATCATTTCTATAACTGATAGACCCTTATAGACTTCTATCAGTGTCTATCACAACTATCTAAAAATTTTGTTATTTTGTATAAATAGTTTTCCTTATTTTTCTATTTTTAAAACTTCTCCAACTTTTTATTTATAAAAAAACAAACAAAATAAATTTAACAAGCCAAAGAAGAGGTAAACTCTTCAAACTCTAAATTTGCCTAAGATTCACATATCCTCGTTCGCAAAGTACGTTGGACAAACAAATAATTCTAGTTTACAAATCAGTTGAAATATTTTTAGATTGACAATTTGATAAGTTAAAAATATTGTATATATTTAAATTTTTTAAAAGTATATAAGTAAAAGTTACACGAATGTGAAACCAACATAGATTTAGGGGATGGTAAACGGAGCAGAGGTAGGATTTCATTGGAGAATACATTATTTGTTCATGTTCCCGTTTAGCTTTAGAAGAATATTTTTCTCTCGCTTCCTTTTTCATTCTTCGCCTAAACCGAGAATTCCTATCTTATTAGTGACAGAGTCCGTGCATTATTTGTCTTTATAAGAAAAATGAACATCTCTACTTATCAGCAATTTATCAATTCAAATATTCGCTCCCCTTCGTAAGCATGATGTAACATTCTTGGAAAAAAAAAACTTAATTAAAACCAATGAACCACATCTACTCCACTAAGGAAAATTCAAATGGGCCATTAATTAAAGAATTAAAGCCCAATAATTTAATAAGAAAGCCGAAATTAAAATAATTATTTTCTGTCTCTCTCATTTAGTAATGTCACAATCCCTGTTATTTCAGATGTGAAAAGGTCTTCTGAAAAAGAGATTCTTTAAAAAGTCAAAAAGAACAAAAAAAAGGCTTAGCATTTACCAATTCAATTTAGTTCTGGAAGTTATCAACAAAACTAACTTTTAGATTATTAATTGCAGCATTAAATAATACCAAGTATAGAAAAAGACCCTTTTTTCAATAATAATTCACCAAATCCATTCAAAAATATCAGCCAAGTAATTTCAAAAAGACTTCCATTATGATTATGAGTTTACTTGGTCTTCTATTTTTCTCTCTTTTTTTTTTTTCTTTTTCTTTTTTTCCTTTTTAATCTCTCATTTTCAGAAAATGAAATAAACTCTTTGGTTTTGATTTCCTCACCATCCACTCAAAAGGGAACCTCAATTTTGGACTTCAAAGGGCTCTCTGTCATTATTGTTCAATGAAGATAATTATGTGAGGGAAATAGGATTGACTTGGAATGAAGGGTGCAAGTCAAGTCATTTGAGATTGGAATGTCTGCATTTGGATTTTTTTTTTTTAAGCATATGGTTTGTGTTGAAATAAGGAAAGGTATAATAGATTTATTAAGGGTGCATAATGCTACTTTGTTTCTTTCTCAAATATGAAGTTTCTTATTAATAAGATCGTGATTGCTTAGTTCTAGGGATGTTCGTGGGTTGGGTTGAGTTGTGTTGAAGGATTTTTTAGACCTAATCCAATCGTTCGGAGTGTAAATTTCTTTAACCCAAATAACCCTTAATAAAAAAATGAACTAAACCCAATCCAACATGAAACATTTGGGTTGGGTTATTCGAGTCGTTTATTAAAATTTTTATTCGAAAAAGAAGTAAAGTATTAATACGTAAAAATTTGATTTAATTATTTTCATATATTGAATTAAGTTTAAAAACTCAAATGAAAATTTTATTTCCTAAAGAACCATTTTTAGGAGTTGTTGGACCTTTGACCTTTTGGTTGAGGACATATGTCTTAATCAGTTGAGCTATGTTCAAAGTTGCTAAAGAATAATAAGATTGATTTTTTGTCACTAAAAATTGATGTTCAAATTGAATTTCTTCTAATATGAAAATTTTAAAACATGACTTAAGCTTATGATGTATATGATTGTTAAGTTCTATAATGTGGAGAAAAGTCTTTGCCCAAAGGGGATGCAAGAAGCAAAAATGTGGATTTTTTTTAATATAAGGTTAAGGGGAGGGGGGAAATATGATTGACATGACAGATGGTATAATGTAATTGTTGAAGAAAAGTTTCAGTTTGTGATTTAAAAATGAATCTCACACTGAGAATTATCTTTGAATTATGTTGGTTTTAAGTAAGACTAAATTATTGATTAACAAAATGATATATGTGACAAAAGAGTTGTTGGAACAGCTATATAATTTAGGCAAGAAAATTCATCATTCAGTTTTACATAATGAGAGGTAAAAACAAAAATATAACCAATCAAAAGTTAGACTTAACATAGTTTAAGGGAGTTAGACTTTGATTCAAAAATAAAAAATAAAAATTAGGAGTTAGACTTGGGAATTAGTGCCTATAAGCTATAACCATAAGTTTAAATTTCCACCCTACATTTATCATTTAATATTTATAAATGAATTACAAGTCAATTTGAAGTTAACTTGAACCTAACTTAGTGATAATTGGTATAAACTCCTTCTTTTGAAGTCGGAGGTTCAAATTCTCATTTGTTGCACTATCTTTTTGGTACAACAATTATGGATACGAGAGATCAAACCTCCGATGGTGTATGTCAATCACTTCAACAATTTGTATTTTTAATATATTCAACCAGAAGTTTACAGAAGAGAGAGAGAGTGAGGTGAAAAAAAGGCTTGAATTAAGGGGAGATGGCAGTCACATGAGTCACAAGAAGTGTGTGAAAAGAAAGAGATGAAAAGGATAAAGGCAGCTATGGACATTTATAATTTTATATTCAAGAGCAACATCCCATGCTTACATACAACAAAGATATAAACCAATAAACAAATTACAGTTCAACAAGTTTAAACAATTATCTTTTAGTTTCTATAGAAGAATACTTCCTAAGCTATCAAAACTTTGTACAGAATCATCAGAGATGAATAGAGCACCAATAAATGTTCTAGGAAATGCAAACTCTCTCTCTTTCAGGGCTTCCTTTGCACATCCCAGATATATATATGCATTTTCATTTATACATCTGCAACTTGAAAGTGAAATTGCCTTCAATTTATGATGACCCATAACTCGAGTTCTTCTGAATCCAGATGCCGAGGGAATCATTGTCGGTATCGTATTTTCATGTCAGTGATGACTTTCCAAGAGATCAGCCAGTGTAATCTTCCCACATTTGCCAGTGTCTAGCCTATCAAAGTTATTAGATATCTGCATGACATCTTTCTCTGATACCTTACCCATCTCCTTCAGCTTGTATATCACATATTCTGACCTACTGCAAAAGAGATAACATAAAATACCCAATGTGAACTTACCCAGTTTTGATGTTCTGTTTGATGTCAAACTAAATGGGAATACTGTGCAAAAGAGATAACATAAAATACCCAATGGGAAGCTTGCAAAGTTCATAAAATGGAAATTATCAAAAGGCAAGGGGAATAAATTATATAGCTTGATTGAAAATATGATGTGTGTACCAAATGAGCTACATGCCGATTGATATACCAGCCAAACCTGCTAGGCTAGGATATTTAAGTGGGTAGAAGAATATGGGGAATAGAACAGGACAGGACAATTGGGAGGAAAGCCTAGCATAGACATTCTGGACAAAGGAGCTCAAACTGGTACTAGAAACCAAACTAGAGATTGAACTACAGATTGAACAAAAGACATGCTCAAACACGAATTAAGTACAATTTTGGATGAACCAAAATCATCTTGGAGAGTTTCAATCAGAGTAAAACCAGAAGATATAAAATCGTTGTGGTAACTATCTTATGTCTTGTTAACTTCAGTGAATCCACCATCATCGTTGCTATGGTAATTCAGACATGAAATAAGATTCCAACAGGTTTAGCAAGAGTGCACAACAAACAACGTCATCACTGGAAACATGTACTACAGAAGAAACCCATCATCTGAGTTAAATCAAGAGAAGGTGATAAAACTCTTTTATTGCTGACAAGCAAATAGGTTCGTCGTCAGCGGAGAATTCGAGAATTCCCATCTCTCCAAATACCAAACCCAATAGAAAATGCCAAAAACAAGAACCCCACTCTTAAGCTATCGTGTTTAAGTTTCCCAACTCTCGCCCCCTTTAACCCACTTCCTACCATATACATTTATATTTGGTATCAAATCCCTTGTAACTTTTATTCCAATGAGAAATTGTTTCTTGTTAAAAGGGGAAAAAAATGGGGGACCTACCAGAAGACTAATGGCAAAGAAATATATCTTTGATTGCCCAGTTGTCTCTTTTCAACTTGTATCGAATGGAGAGCTATTTTCTATTCAGAAGCCAGAACCTTTACAGGCAAACAAACTACACTTACAGATTTCGTCCAATCGTGAGACTTGTTTACCTCATTCCAAACAGTTATATGACGTATTAAGTGGTTTATACTACAAACATTGGTGAAGTGCGGCTTTGGACTGAGGTTATTTCTATTTAGAATAGTTTGAGAAGGAGGCTTTCAAGTTTCATGACCTTCTAGGCTCTTCTAATTTTTGTTTGTACAATAACTTCCCATGACTAGACAATAATTGTATAGTACTTCTGATGGAAAGTAGAATATGCAATTAATTTTAGAAAAATTCATGAAGTTCTAAGCACTACGAGACATCTAGATTCTCTCAAAATCTGCCTATTTCCTGATCCCTAACTCCATGTATAACCATTCAATTCTAACAAATTTACCAACTAATTACTAAGGGATAATTTTTAATATTTCCCTACGGGTAACCCAACACTTTCCTCTGTGAAATCTATAGTCTTTGAAATACGCCCTCTCTACACATACATGAGTTATGATTATCAGTCTTTTTTTCATATCAGAATCAAACAAAAACCAATAGCAACAGTGCCACACTTCATATTTCAATATTGAAAAGATCATATCCTTTATTTTTCTCCCATTTAAATTAACTTTCCAGAAACTTCCCAAAAGTTGAAGCTGAAACTTCATTCTCTTGCTTTTATTTCATCCATGATATAACTAACAGAAGTAAAAATGCGTTCCAACCAAACAAAATTGCAACCAATTGCTTTGAAACAGGAAAATCGTCATCTAAAGATTCTTCTTTAATTTTCTAATACAAAACTAAACTTTTCAATGATGATATGCAAAGTAAGTAAGGAGGTTCATGGAGTTTAAAAGAAGACACTCCAGCTGTTGAATTGGATTTAATAACAGAAGAATCATTATTGCAAAAGCGAGTAGGAAGGATACACCAAGTAGAAGTCTTAAAATGAGCCAAGTCCGAAGTCTCTTCCCTCTCATAAAAAAACCCTAACTTTCTTCCTTTCTATCTAAAAGATTCATATTAATAGCATGCTTAATTGATAGACCCCTATTAGAAACATCTACAAGAGGTACTGCCTGAGGGGTAGAATCTAATAATTTTGAGGAAGAGATCTAATAGTCAACAACATTTTGGGCTCGCATAATGGCCACGAGTCGGGATACGGAAAGGGAGAAAGGTGATTTTGGGGGTACTTGGAAGAGACAGGAAGAATGCGTTTATAAATATTATCAGATTCTATCGTTAGCTATGTCAAATAGAAGGCTGAGTTGGATGCTTAAAAAGTAGAAAAGTCCCACAGAATCTTAATAGGTTCATATTCATAAGAGAGATACCATGAATGCACATTTAAGATGTAATTTTCGAAACCAATGGCTCACTCATCAAAGACACCAAAATAGACGGGCAATTTCATAAAACTTATGCAACAAATAGTCATGCATATTCAAGAAACAATGCAATTAAGACTTCTCAGCATCAGAATCAGTAACAACAATCCAATTTTCCAAGCAAATTCTCTAAATGAGTTTGAATGAATGGTCTTAATACATACCTCACAAAGCCATTGTTGTCAGTATCAGCAGCAAGAAACTCAGAAACAGTCATATCCTGACCGAGTATCCATTTTGCCATCATCCTATGCCGCTTATCTACTCTTGCCTCTGCTAAATAAAGAAACGCCCGAGCAACAGCAAGGGTTGATACAAGCAACCAGATTGAAGCAAAAATACGACCAGTCATTGACTTGAATGCCTGATCACCATATCCAACTGTTGTGACAGACATAACTGAAAGATAAAATGAATCCAACCACCCCAGGTTCTCAACAAAATGCATGACACCCATGCCAACTCCTATACAAAGTATCACAACACCCAAGGCCAATGCCACCTTCATTCTAATCCTCATTCTTCCCTTCTTCACATCAATTATATAGGATTTCCCAGATTGACGCTGCACCCCCCTCTTTACATTCCTTAACAAATAACTCTCCTGCAAATCAAGCACATAACTGACCATTCCAGAGAGCAATATATCAATAAACCCAAATCCCACCAACACAAACAATACTGAGAACAGCTTCGTCGCCGCACTATTAGGGGTAATATCGCCATACCCAATAGTACACATCGTTACAATGCAAAAGTACAATGCATCGACCACAGGATGAGTCTCGTGAGCCGAAAACTTATCGCGATTAATCCAATAGATAAGCACGCCCAATGATAAATAAATAATTAGAAGAACAACAGCTTGGCGGATAATGGATTGTTTACCAAATTGTGGCTTGGGCTCCTGCGAATGGTTGACATCGTTGATAACCGCCATGGCAGGTGCGGTTTTGGAGCGATGGAGGTTGCTTTTGGGCCATGTGTAATTGGAATCCACAAGCCACGCCTGTTGAGACTGCGATTGTGATTTTGGGTCTAAAGGCGTAGATGGGTCCTGAAGAGAAGATGAAGCAGAGGGTCTCGAAGAGGAAAGAGATAGCGTCAAAGCGTCGAATATAGGAGAAGCGTCTTGTGGGGACGATGAAGGACCAAAGATCAAGCGGTCTTTGAACTCCGTGGGCGTCATAGGCAGAGTAATTTCATCATTTTCAGGGAGTGGGCATAATTGAGGAGGTAGAGGAGGCGGTTTCCCTCTTGGGCTTAGATATGGAAGAAGAGGCTCTTTGTCCATTGAGATATGGCGATGGTTGACCTCTGAGGACAAGATGCAACCAGCAGCCTTGAGTCCAATACTTCTGCAGAAACAGAACGCGTCAAAATGAAACCGAGGCAGGGCAAGGATTTTGAGGAATGAATCCCAAGTCAAATGGAGAAAGTGAGAGCTCAAATGGGAGTTAATTAGGAAGAAAGAAGTTTTTTTTCTTGGGACCCAGAAACTGAAAGGTTTCAAAAGGGTGAAAATTTGAGGAAACCCAGTTGCATAATTACATTACAGAGGGCAGTAAACAGAAAACGTACTGAGAAAACAGAGGAAGACGAAGGAATAATGATTGAAGAAGAAGCGATCCGATAAAGGAGAAGAGGAGAATAAGAAACCCATTTCACGCGCCATTTGCAAGAGCCTGAGGATTGATCGACAACGGATCGCCCAACCCAACCTGTGAAGAGAAGACAATGTAATGTAATGTGTGATTGGGAATCGAATTTCTTTTTTCTTCTTCTTTTGTTTTTATCTAACAATTTCAAAAATAGCTTAATAAAATATAAACCAGAACCACATATATAAAATTTCAGTCCTCCCATTTTTTTTATTTTTAGTTCTCACTATTTAAAATTTTAATATTTATTCCACTTAATGTCTTCCGCTATAACAATGATTAACTATACCAAAAACTTCCAAATTCACATATAAGGTTAGATGGATTGTTTGACATAAAATTTAAATTTATATTTCACATATAGTTTAATTTTTTTTAAAAAAATGTAAATTTGTTAGATATTTTTAAAATTTTAAAGATCAAATAAATATAAATTTTATAGTTTAGAGACTAAATTTGAAAATTAACTTAAAACTTATATAACATTATACTTCCATGTTGAAAATTTAAGAGAAAAATTAGAAGATTTAGAAGTGACTTTTTTAATTCTTCGCCAAACTTTTGGGTTTTTTTTCCCCTCTAGTTAAAGGTTTAGTAAAATTATTATTATTATTATTATATGCAATTTCAAATTTAAGAATCTTACTTTGCGATTCTACTGTAGAATGTATTGAATATGTAGGCAGTCATTTTCATTAAATTTTATTAATTTGAATATATTATAGACGCACTCCTTAATAAGTTAAAATAAATATTTGTTCATGTCTCTGTCTCTAGATTTTAATATCATTTTAAATGAAAATAGCGTATTAGTTTCAAATAGAATAGAAAATCATTAGTGGACAGAAATAAAATACAAAATATTGATATTGTGATACATTGAATCCCTTTTAAAAAAAAAAAAATACTATAAAAAATATCAAACTATTTATAAATATAGAAAAATTTTATGTGATAGACTGTGCGGTATATCGCTAATATGTAGTAGAATTTTTCTATATTTTTAAATAGTTTAATTCATTTTTTTTATATATGAAAAAAGTATATTAAATATGTGAATTGCATCTAAATCAGATTAGATAACACATAAAAATGATTGATAACTAATAATTATGGTTTAAAGACACCATAACCGTAATTAATGATTAAAAAAACCACTGAGTTTCTCTTCCTTTGGAAGATTGTTTTCTTGAACAATCTTCATCCTTTTTCATTCCTCAATTAAAAGTTTTTCTTTTATATATATATAATATTATTAGTCTTTAAATTTTCATGAAAGCAACAATTTAGTTATTATCTTTAATTTTAATTTCGTAACTCATTTGATCTTTGCTATAAAAAAAATTCCCTCAAAGCTAAAGTGTAATTTTTTATTATGTAATAATTTAAGTTTTGTAGTTTATAAATACGTTTAGTTCATAAACTAAAATTTATAGACTAAATTGTTACTACTATAAAGTATATTTTAAACCCTAATTAATTAGTTTATTAACAACGAAAGTCAACTTTATCCACTGAACGACAATCAACTTGAGAGGCTTTAATGATTTAAAATTCACGTTTAGAATTGAATATATGAACCTACGACTGTGCTTGTATGATTGAAGAAAGGAAAAACAAAAGGCACACTGGAGTAGTTACAAATTGTGACTATCATTTATATATAAATTTTATCTGTGGGTTCCAAATTTCAAATATAGTTTTAAGTGTCAATCTGAGCTTAATTAATTAATGAAAAATATTTGGATGGGCTACACACGATCTAAGTGTCCAATCACAAATTATCAACGTGACAAATTTTTTTTTTTTTTTTTATTTTTAAATTGAATAGATGCACGTGCAACTTAGACTAGATCCAAGTATTGCCCTTAATTAATTACGAAATAATTAACCAAAGGTTATAGATTCAAAATTTTAAGTCCAAGTGTTACACATTCAAGAAAAATTATTATAACACTCATGAAACATGTTTTTCTTGTACCATTTTTTGTCTCATCCCATGTTACCTTTGTATTAAATTGACATCTAGTGATTAATAAGTCCAACAAGTTTTCAAAATATAAGACTTGAGTTGGTCATATATTTGAAATTTGTTAAATTTTAGTTAATATAATTTCAAATGTCTAGACTTTGTACTCTCAATAAATTTTAATTTTAGTTCCTATTGTTAGTTTATTGTTAATTTTTCTTTTAAAAAAAAGTTCAGTAATGTTGATGCAAAATTTAAAATAGGGAAACGCACCTGACCCTCACATGACATCATCAGTTTGAATTTGTAATTTAGAGAAGAGAAGACGGCAAAACAAAGAAAAAGGACTTCGATGCCTAAGAGAATTATAGAATAGGAAATAAGTTAGAACTTTTTAGTTATTTTGATAAAGTCATTATGGTGTATTTATAGGGATTTGATCTAGGATTTATCTTAAACCTACTAGGATTAGGATATGAGATTTTCCTAATCCTAAGCAAGAACAAATCCTTTCCTATTTCTTTTTATTTTATTTTATTTTATCCGACCAAAATTCATCCATAATAAGTAATTATTAGCATTTTCACTATGAATTTTGAAAATATATTCATATATTATATATCCAATAAAAATTAATTTTGAAAGACTTGATTTAAAATTTATTAAAAATACATAAATTAAAAGAAAATTACTCTAAATAGAAAAAATATCAAACTATTTACAAATTTCACTGTCTATCAGTGATCGACCGTGATAGAATTCTATCACTTTCTATCGCTCAAGCAAAACTTTTCTATATTTGTAAATAGTTTAGCTCATTTTTTTATATTTGAAAATAACCCTAAATTAAAATTGAATATTTAAAATTACAAGAACAAAAATTGAACAAACTTCAAAGTATATAATCAAAATGGTACTATAATCAAATTTTGAATTCATATCACATTTATTCATAAATTGGTGAAGATAATTAAAGACAGAAGATATAATTTTTTTTAAAAAAAAATAATGATTTTAATAAATAATTATAAAAATAGGATAGAGGTAAAAATATTTTAAAAAAATAGATGAAAAAATTGTGGACAATTTTGCTCACATGTCTCGATCAACCCGCCAAAACTGCACTCATTTTGCTCCCATGTCACAATTTTGCTGACACTTGACTGGATAAATTGTGGATCCGATCTAGGATTTTGATGACAAGTGAAAATTGTAGACCACATCCAACCGTACTTTTGTCAATATTTTCAACTCAGCCTAATTTTATCATTATTTCTAGAAAAAGTCCAAGGATAAAGTTAAAGAAAAGCGAGACAGAAAGAGTCCAATTTGATTCTGTACAACATCAAAAGACGTTTTGCGGGCACGCACAAAAATAAAACAAAAAATATATATTATAAATCATATAGTATATATTTGCATTATAAAATAACCATATGCAATTACTAATTACAACTCTAATGTGAAATAGATGGGAATACTTGAGATATGAAAACCAGGAATATCCTTCTGTTGTGAGGAATTTTTTCAGTATCCCTTTCCAACACCTTATCTTTTATCTACAGAGATCCATATCCTCCATACTTTGAATAAAAAATTTCCATATCAAAATCATAAATGGAATGATGTGACTTGGTATTATCAAAATAAACACATCACATCACAAATCAAAAACTAATAGAAAGAGAAATTCATAACAAAAAGACAAGAGAAAATGCTCTATTTAAGTGATGGGCCTAGCTTAACCTTTGTTACATGACATCTATGTTTCCTCCCAGAAAAGTAGACTTCTTTTCCAGTTTTCTTGTTATATGAATATGTACTTGTTAACTTCCACAATTATATTGGAAACAGAAGATGGTACTAAATGCACTTTCATTATTAAACTTGTAAACAGCAACCAAATGCAACCCTTTACCAAGAGCTATCAATGGTTCCTAATTTGTGTGGATTGCATCAGACAGTGACAGATCAATCTCTTGATTAAAATACACTCAGAATGGAAGGAAATTCAATTCCTCTTCAACAATCATAAATTAGAAAGCAAACTAATAATTCAAGGTCGACACTCTGTCATACAGCTTAATAGTTTGGCAAATTTGATGGTGTAATAAGTAACAGCCGATTCCGAGGAGCTCATGTGTTCTGAGGTGAGAATATGGAGGGATCATGATAAAGTAACGCAGCAGAGTAAATAGATAGAAAGGTAGATATTGTATCGCGCAAGCAATAAACATACAACCAAGACTGCTGGTATATGCATTATATCATATAAGGTGTGCAATTCATCTCACTTGCTAATCGTCATCCTCAAGAACGCTTCGACGCCTTTGTATCTGAAGAATAATGAAAATATACGAAGACCGTTAGGACAACGTACCATATTTCAGCAGGCACCCATAAAGTAAGCAATGAGAACTCACAGTGACTTTCGTCTGTTTTGTAGTCTGGTTGTTGATCTGTTCTAGCAATGTTATAAGCCTCTCTTCAGAGACCTGAAAAGAAATGGTAAAGTCCGTTGTTTCATTCATACTGGTGTTTACCATATTCTAAAGTAAATATAGGGGCAACAATTTTGCCAGAAAAACTGAAACGATATACTGCTGTACCTTTTCTACAATTTGGCCCATCTGTGCAGCTCTCAGTATAACATCTTCAACACCTCTTGCCTTCTCAGGTTTAACCAGTGCAATTCGAGCAACTGCATAAAAGCACAGGGGGAAAAGTGAATAGAGCAAAACAGCCACCACCTATATGCAACAATCACCAACTAGGGTACAATTTTCCCCTTCCACCTCCATCCCAGCTAACAGCAAACCACAGTTTTACAAGAATGACATCTAATTTTCCAAAATAAGGCTTGAGGCTAATTCAGATCTGGTAACATAAACATACAACACAAAAAATATCCATAATCTTTATACTTTTAGTTCAGAAATCTTATTTGATAATTATGATGAAGAGCCAAAGGTATTCAATGCAAAAACCACAAATCTACTCAGTTGCAAAAAGTACTATTGACAGGCATTCAACTTCAATTGAGAAATAATAATATACAAACCAATTGTGAAACAATGAACAACAATTATAATTTGGACTCCTTTTGTGGCTTTTGTCCACAATTTTTGTATGATCTACCCTTTATTTTGTTCACTGTCATCTCTTTTTGTAAAAGTGGTTTATTACTATTTTAATTAGTTTATTAAAAATAAATAAATAAAAATAAGCATAACTAAAGAATGATATCCTAAGCTCATGTACAAATCTCTTTTTTTATATATAAGAAAGCTCAGGTGCAAATCTCAACCATTGATAAAAATGTAAGAGTTACAAACAACTGACAAAATGTAAATTTAATCAAACGGTAAAGCCTCAAAATATAGGTGTGAAACAATGAACAACAATTATATGATCATTAGCATGTTTCACTTGTTAAATCACCAATCAACCCAAAAGCTTAAGTTGATGGGTTATGGTAAATGTAATTATACATCAATACTTTAATACCACTAAGGCAATGAAAAGCTGGAGGGTGAAGCAGCTCCAAACCAAGTCCATGGACCATCATTGATCAAAATTGAACTAACGATACACTTAGCTATGACCAAAGCTTCATCCCACTCCACACACCACTTCTCATGAAAAATAATTGGTTTCTCTCTAGTCACAGTGCCTTACACGATGGCCTTAGTTGTGCATTAAACAAGAGAACTTTTGCACTCTTAAAATCATGGTCAACAAAAGTTTCTCCGACTTTCTACTAAATAACTGAAAACCTAACTCAAGCAAAAGTTTGGGATATGTGTTGCCAAAATTTCTAACTTTGTTGACATAGGAATGAGTACATGGATGGGTTTTCTGGAACCTTTTTACCATATTGATGCCAACATTAGTGTCTACGCGAACATCTTAAACATCTTGTGTAAGTATACAGTAAAGAGAATTCCAATCACGGCCAAATCCAGAAATCAATACCACTCATGTTTCCCTTTCAAATAATAAATAATTGTATTCATGAAGGAGGGCACGAAAAGGCTATGAGACTATGTCTCCAAATCCTGCAAGAGGATAGGGAGATGACAACAAACTCAAATTGTCATGTTAAAAATGAAGGGAAATAACAGAATTCTTTCTCACTTGTAGACAAAATGAAAGCTGCAAATGTATTGAAACATCAATCTCCACAAAATTCCTACTTTTCTCTTAAAGATCCTTCTGTTAACTTATTTCCACAGTTCCCACTAACAACAGCCACCAAAGTTGTGTACTAACCTTACACCTACCCTTGCTTCCAAGTTTATTAAGTGATTGAACCAGCTAATTTTCAAAATTCCATAATCACATACCACTCGGACACATAGGTCACCATGTAACTACAATATTCAACTACACATTAATAGCATCACAACATAAAATTACATTAATTTCATGATTAACTCAGGATGTGACTTGGATCCAGAATTTCAAACAAAAATAGTAAGGAAAAAACCCATATTGAGACAATCAGAGAATGCATAGATCACATAGATAGAAGAAACTAGCTTACTCCAAAGTTGAATAATAAATTTCAATGAAGTATTTTGAAAATAACTTCTCTGTTTCAACTTACGTCTTTCTCTCGCTTGCATTGACAGAATCTGACTGAGCATCATTTGTCTGCGTTCCTCTGCTTCACTGAAAGTGAAAGTAATTGTTATCATATGCATATTAAAAAAGTAGAACTCGAATAACAAAATTGGTAACTAAAAATCAACAAAAAATTATGGAAATAAAATTGAGGACCTCCTAGCTTCTTCCTGGGCCTTCTGTTGTTCAGGATTATTTTGGCTTCCCTAATCATCATCAGAAGTCAGCAAAGATGTCCATGAACAAGTAAAATGTAAGCAATTACTACGCATGCAAACAAAAAGTACAGCATACCATGCCACGCTGGGCCATGAGTTCCTGCATTCTTCTCTGCCTGATTGCTTCCAGTTCAGGATCATCCTACATGAGGGTCAAGTATCTCATTTAAAACTAAGCAGAGATAAAAATATGCCACGAGAAGGAGAGATATAGTTTATTTGATGCCAAACACAATTGAAAGTCAGATAAGCAGCTAAGCTTGCCTTGCCAAGCTAAATAATCAAACTGATAAGTTATAAGATCGAAATCACTTGGTAAGATAGTAAATTAACAGTCATTTAGTGGTCCTCTATCGAGGAATTGGAGCAAAATATGGACAGGGGGACGGAGAAAGCGAGTGAAAAATAATAATAATAACAACAACAATAATAATAATAATAATAGTCATCCCAATGAATATTGCGAGAAATAAAAGACAATAATAGTCTATAACCATTTTGATTGTTAAAAAAAAAATTGGAGTAAAAACTAACTAAAACAGATATTTTTCTCTCTTTAAATGACCTTCCTTGACATCGCCAACAAGCAAATTGCCATACATACATAAATAATAACCCTTTTCACCATTAGTCTTCTAAAAAGCCCTCCCAAGCACACGCATGAGGGGTGCGTCTTGAGGTTTTTTCATTACTAAAAAATAATGTAATGATTATAGTTTTTCCTTCTTTATTAACTGAAAAAATAAAATAGACTAAGACTAAATGCAAAATTCCTTGTATATAGGGTTTTACATAGTACTTTGTTCTTTGCACCTTAAGTTTTAAAAAACATTGTTCAGCGTTACCCATTGATGAGATATAAAAAAGAACATCCTGTGTCGCTTCATTTGGCACAAACTGCAGCGTGAACAAAAATTTATCGAATGGATATTTTTCAAATCCAAAAGCCACTAACTACTCAATGCGTAGAATGCGCTTGAGCTTGTCTATAGATATAGTTCACATATTTCACCTGGAAATGGACTATCAGTTATAATTTAATCTAGGGCTCTAAGTCATACAACCATAAACCTAATTCTAAGAATTCTTGTACGTGCAAATACAATTACTATGGGGAAAAACGCCAGAAAAAACCCTTTAGATAAAAGCTAAGCCCCTAATTAGGAGCAGAAGAAATATTGCTGAAGCAAAACGGAGAGACCCACATAGGATTCACCGAGGTTCGAATGAATGAAAAGCAAGCATAAGCAAATGATAATAGCAATAATTAGAAGAAAAAAAAAGGTAGAATTAAGTTGAAGCAGCATTTGATTACATCGCAAACTGCAGGGTTTCGACACAGTAGAGATGAATCGAAAACAGGATATGTGAAATAGGCGAAATTACCATTGTTTCGAGGATGGAGCTTGCTGTTAGTAGAACTACAGTTGAATAATTTCCCTATAAGCTGCCGAGGAGAAAACGAAGCGACGGATTTCCTCTGTTGCGTTGATGGGACGCGACCCACTTTTTTGTTTCCGTGGCTCGTATCGTAACTCTCTCAGGACTCTACCTATTGTTCCGAGTTATTTTGATGCGGGCTAGTTTGGTTTAAGATTTCATAGATGTTTAGAAATTAAATATTATTAAAATAGAATTTTTGGAAAAAGAAAAAAAAAAGTGTATTTTATTGTGCATGCTAATTTTATGAACAAAAAGTTTTGTGTTTGTTTTGATTGTCTTCGATCTCGAGCTTGTCCTCTTCTTTTTATTACAATTTAATGCAGTTGCAGAAAAAGAATAATTTATCTTTAATCATTTGAATCATTTAAATGTATATGTTATTAATTACTATTACTACTATTTGTTAGTCTACATTTTTTTAGTACAATTATCGGAATGGAGATGAAAACTTTCAATCTCTTAAAAGAAACGTCATATCAATTACCATTGAGCTAAGTTCGGGTTGAATCTGTGATTTCTTGATCAAAGGTGATTTATGACATTTGAACTATCATGTTGGATATGTACAATTTTTATTAACTATTATCTTTTTTATTAAATTACGAGTTTAGTCATTAATGAATATGTGTACTTAAAAAGTTTCTTAAATTTCAAAATTTTCAAATATGTTCCTAAACATTTTGTCACGATTTCTTATACAGATGAATGAAGGTTTGAATACGTTATGCACTTTTTTACTGTTAATGTCCTATTTAACGCAAACTTTGATCCTTAAAGACTGAATTTGTAATTTAACCTAGATAATTTCGTAAAAATATAGTTAAATCAATTTTTATGTTTGTGTAGCTTTTAAAAGTAAACTCTATTCAAATTGTATGATATAAAACCTAATTTTTTTTCAATTCAAATATAAAGTGAAGTTTCTGATTTATTTTGCTTGATATTAGATCTCTCAACTCTTCTCTATTAAAAATAGAGAACATGGTAACAATAAAATATTAAGACTCGATTTGGTAATTTTGTGTTTGTAGTTTTTGAAAAGTAAGTCTATAAATATTAAATTCGTTCTTTGTTTTGTTATCTAATCTCTACTAATATTAAAAAAAAAAAATTGAAAAAAAATCAAATTCTGAAAACTAAAAAAAAAAAAAAAAGCTATTTTTTTAGTTTTCTATTTTTAAAATTTTGATAAGAATGGAACTCTTTCTTAAATCTAAAGGATAATGGTTGGAATCATACATCATTTCAAAACATTCATATTCATAAATCCAAACTAAATGCAGCTGTCTAAATATTTAGAGATATCCTTATATATTTTCTTGAAAACAAACATAGTTATCTATAAATATTGTGAGATCATTTGATTTTTTGGATATTCTGACATGCCCTCTTAAAACAGTGTATGATTGAGTTCACGATAAGGGATAAAATCTCGAGAATTTATAAATCTCCTAAATAACATTTTATAAGTACATATCTCAATAAAACAAACTTAAAAACACAAATAACAAAAAGCTTATATCAAAATGAGTATGAATTCAACATTTCAATGATATCAATCAAGGTTAAATATTGGATTCTCCACCCCAATATATTGTAAATAATAAAAAGCGAACAAAAATACATCTCAACAACTGTGAAAAACTATCTACACTATCACAACGTTAAACCCTATGTTTGGTTGTGTTTGAATTTAGATTTTAGAATAACTTGAAATTCTTCCTTTTGTTTGTTTTAAATTATTTAAAGTAATAAAATAAAATAAAAAACGATATCTAACAAACTTTGTTTGAAAAGCTCTTTTTGACCCCAAAAAGAAGAATAAAAAGCGTCCCAAATTGGTCACATTTGATCAAAAAAATTTAAATTAGATAATATTCTAATTTTTACCATGCTTTATTACTTTAGCAGAGCTATCTTGCTTTTAGAAAAGTTATCAATTATCAAATTCGATATAATATACAAATTGTGAAACAAAGTTTAAATTTTATTTTAAAAAATGGTTAGGTTTTAGCTGTTTGGATGATATCACGAGCCAGATTTTAAAAGATACCAACAATAATTTTAAAATTCCAAAATTGTAATCATAATTTTTTTATTTAATTTTAAAACCAAGTTTATAATTTGATATTCAAAGGTTTCCCTTTTAAACTCTCTAAAATATAATTTAATTAGTTCATAAAAAACAATAATTATTAGATTTACCAAATACCATAAGACTTACTTAACTCCTATAAATAGTGTCCCAACTAATTAGCCACGGGCAAGAGAAGAGGAGAGTAAGTTGCAATTTTGTTCGTCAAAATTTTGTTGGACTCAAATCCACACATTCTCCTGCTCGTCAAATACTGCATCCGAGTATAGGTAATTGTTTTGTTTTTATTTTTCACCATTATTTTTTTTTTGGAGAATTTTTAGAAATAGAAAAATAAAGAAAACTATTTACACAAAACAAACAAAATTTTTAAATAGTTGTGATAAAAATGATAGAAGTCTATTGATGTTAATATCTATCAGTATTTTTATTTTGCTATTTTCTGTAAATAGTTTGACACTTTTTATATCAATGAAAATTTCACTACTTTTTTTCTAATTATGAATTTATACTTAAAAAAAAATACAAACTCCACATCAATTTTTTAAAACCTACCCTACTTTGGCCATCAAAATATTCCTTTAAAATATTAAAAGTGTTGCGACTTTAGATAGGTGAATGTTTACTATATAATAATTATAGATGAAAATATTTATATGTTTATTTAATCTATATCTATTGAGTTATCTCTAAATTTAAATTTTTATTTCAATTATATGATATGTACTATAATTTTATTCATATATTTTATAGTTTTTTTTTTATTTCTATACTTTTAAATTTTAGTCATATTCAAAATTTAAACTTAATTATAAATAAGTAAATTTATTAAAACAAATTATTTCTCCATTAAAAACTTCACATCCAATATATCCGGTAAATTAACTCAAAACATGAAATACATCATTTTACCTACTATTTTCATAAAAACTATAATAGAAACAATATCGTAAGTGTCTTTCAATTATGAATATAAAATATAGGAAAATTTAATTTTGATCAAAACTTTACATCTTGTTCTAAAGAGTGAGTTGAAGGAATTTATTATTTATATATATAACTCGGTGAAAATGATTTTTTTTTCTTAGCATATATTTTCCCCATAAAGTTAGAGTTGAAATCTACATAATTCAGTACTTTTAAAAAATAATATTATTTTGATATTATAATTTGAATTTCAATATATTATAGTTTCCCTATTTTAGTTTAGGTCTTCACATTTAATTTATTGGCAATGGCAATTTTTTAAAAATAATTTAATCTCTATCAACAATAGCATTCTCTTTAAATTTTGAAAATATACTCAGTTGATATTTACTTCGTACATTTTATGATCATTTAACTAAATTTAATTTAAAAAATTATAGGTTAAATTTAAGATAAATTAAAATCTTAAAATTAAAAAAATCCAACAAAATATTATTTTAACTGAGGATTGTTATATCACACCTATCAAATTACCATGAATAAAAATGCCTTTTTTTTTTTTTTTTTGAGAGAGAGTATGAACAGAAATACTAATCATAATTCATATTTGTGGGTATCCATATTTTACCTATATACATTTTAATCCTTGATTTTCCAAAAAAATATTTGTTAATCTTCTATTTATAAATATCCACTTTATAAATTAAAAAAAGATTCTTAATAAATTATATTATTATTTATCTAATTTTAATAAAACAAAATAACAAGATTTATAAAGAACTACTTTATAGATTATTCCCTCTAAAAAATTCAAAGTAAATATTATTTTAACCTAACAAATACATAAATAATTATTATGGCCGTGGCTATGAATTCCAACTTTGGACGGTCATCGGCGCACGTGTTAAAGCGGAAGTTGGGGTGGCGAGAGGCAATATCACGTAAGACTTTTTATCCGCAAATCGCAATGACGACTCTGTTTGTGTTTTCCCACTCTCCGCTGCGCTTGATTTTCAAAACCAAGGTTGTATCACGATCATCTAATTCATCCACTTTTGATTTTGTACTAATTTCACAATTTGCAGGTCCCATTTCCGTCGCTGTTTCACAGCATCCGTCGCCCTCATGGACGGTAATTCGTTTCTTCCAATTCAAATGCATCTTTTGGTTTATCATTTTATGGCATGCTGATGATCTCTGAATCGAGAGGAAACGGCTCTCTGTTTTTGGAATTGTTGGCGTAAAAATTTGATTGCATGCGAGGTGCTTGATTATATGACTGACTCGCTCATTTGACTGCTTGATGAATCTGTAAACGAGCAATCGCGGTTGAGAAACGCAGAGTTCGCATGTGGTGGTCCGCATGCATATCTTTGATTTGTTCATGCATGCGTGCGATGATCAAAGATTGATCCAAAAATTAATGTAGAAAGGATGATTATGTTGTGTTGGATAGAGGACTCTTTGATGGAAGCGTTGAAAAACTTGAGGCCTGATAATTTCAAGTGGAATGTTTATTGCTTATGACCGAAGTTTCATTTGTACTATCACATTAGGAATCTTATTTTGCTTTATTATGGACACCGCACAGATGCTTTTGCCAGTGTCTGATTATTGAGGTCTCACATGCCGGGTTGAACCCGCGTGTGAAGCCGTTGTGTGCAACCTTCTCCGAAAGTGAATTTGTTTGCTCTATGATCTGCCACAAGTACGTGTCTTGTCTCATCAATGATGAAACGGATACTTACTGTGATGTTTGTATGAATAGCAATACAATATTAAAGTTTCATCACCATGGGTTTCTTTTTAGATTCAGACAGAGGTACTTTGTGTATGTGTACAGTCCAATGTCTGGAATTACTGGGATATGTTGGGAGCATGTGGGCTTATCATCAACTAGGAAACCACTTTCTGGATTTAGAATGCTTTGTACTGGCGAAGGTGCGTGTTGGTTTTTAAGCACTTTGAAATTTGAAATTTGTCAAGCAGCTTTTGCAAGGTGCCAACGTTCCTTTTTATTTATTTATGCATGAGATTTTTCTTGTTGATGACTAATCCAACCAGAGCATATCTTCTACTGTCGGGGAACCTGTAGGATCTCTTCTTATGGCAGCCTCCTCACTGTCCCATGTCTAAAATACACTGCGTGGTGCATATACATCATATTGTAGCTTGCATATGCATAGTTGCTTATTTGACATAATTGACCATTTTGTATGTGCCAGATTTGACCACTAAAAAATGTGTTCCTTGCAACTCAAACGATTTGCGACCAATGACCGAGGATGCAGCAAAAGGTTTGATTCGAGAGGTATGGTATATGGTGTCCATCTCGTTTGTTAGAGCTTTCATCTTATGCATTGCATTTCATTTCATTTCATTAATTTTGTTTTGGTTTCGTATAGCTGGCTGATTGGGACCTTATAAATGAAAATGGTAAGCTAAAGTTGAACCGATCACTGAAGGTGAAGAGTTTTCTTAAAGGAATGGAGTTGTTTAAACTTATAGCCGAAGTTGCAGAAGCAGAGGGTATCTTGCTTTCCATCTACCAAATATATGATACACTCTGTTTTTATGAATCGCCACGATTCATTTAGTTGCAATATGAATTTTACTGACCTATAGATCTGAGTTCTATAATTCAATGCAGGCCATCACCCTGATCTTCATCTAGTTGGATGGAACAATGTGACAATTGAAATCTGGACACATGTAGTGGGTAAGATTTATTGTTTATGTAGCATTAAATAAATTTCCTCTTAGACTTATTTGTTTCAATCATAGATTTAACGGCCTGTCTTAAACTGTGTAAAAGACCATTTCAACATGAGATACCATCTTTCTTAAATTTTATAACTAATTCCTGTACATTGAAATAATATTCTTAGTTTTATATTTGTAATATGCTGATTTGAGCCTTGAAAATAATGTGGACGTGTGACAAAACATTTCCGGAAAGTGGTTATAGAAAATATTTTCAATGAATTCCAAATACAGGATGATTTATTCCCCTTTCCCTCTTCCTTTACCCCTAAGTAAATAGCAAAAAAGGGTGAAAACTCCTTAATTGGAACAATATGGTACTGGGGAATTCGGGAACACCTTTATAACTGTTCTTTAGCTAACAAGGAGCTGCAGGAACATTCAAGTCATATTGAAGTATAATAAAGGAGTTTATATAAACTTTCACATTGCAAAAATGTTGTTCTGTTTAGTAATGTAAGCTTTTAGTGTCAATCTTCAATGTCAGTGAGGTAAGCTCTCAGGTCATGTTTTTATTCATTACAACTTAAAATCACGTCTAAGGAAATACCTTCAACTGGCCAGGGCTCAGGGTCAACATTTTTTTCGTCTTCTATTAGATGGTATCTCCGGACCCGTTTAGATTGACTAGAGAAAAGTCATTATTATTTAAACTTTTTGATAAAAATTGTTTAAAATACACTTTGAAAGTTAAACCTTCAAAACTATTTTGAGTAGTTGTCAAATATTTTAATTTTTTTTTTAAATGACATTTTCAAAATTAAACTTCGTAAAGTTAAACCAAACACACCTTCCACCACCTACTGAATGGGTTCCTAACATAAATAAACTAGTTTCCTGGCTTATATACCCCCAAGTTGTTCAAGTTTGTTCTTACTTAGATCTCTGTGATATTTGCTTTGACGTAATTATAATTTGGGCAGGTGGACTGACTGAAAATGACTTCATTCTCGCTTCCAAGATCAGTAAGCTTGATGTTCATCACCTACTGAGCCGGAAAGTTTCTATTAGCAGTCAACATGACTGTTGAACAGAAACCAGAACATTCCAACATTCGTCCAATGTTCTTGTTCATTTTCATGCATGCTGTCCTAAGTCGAGATTCCCTGGTTGTCTCTTCATACATTACGCGTCGATTCAGTTCAGTTTTGCAGTTTGAAAGATAGTTTTCATCTTTGGGTTTTAATGAAGAATTGTGATCTTTTTTCTTTTCTTTTCTTTTATTGTTGTGGTACTGTGAGCTTTAACCCTGTGGGTGATTTGCTGTTTTGTAGTTCGTTAGATTGAGATGATTAGTGGATCCCTGATTTATTTTGTTTTGTGATAATGTTAGCCGTTAATAATGCTTATTTTGTTTTGTGATAATGTTAGCCGTTAATAATGCTATTGGATTTGTCCATACCATTCTATTCTCTGGTTGGTTTAGGATTTTTCTTATATAACTTTTTTTCTTTTTTTCCATTTGGTTGTAATATCATTTTAATTAGACATTTATGTCCCGTTTGATAATCATTTGATATTCAATATTAAGTCTATTTCTTCTATTTCTTTTTTTATTGTGGTTCTAATCTTTCTGAATTTTTAGCCAAATTTTAAAAATAGAAATAAGTTTTTTTTTTTTTTTTTTAATTCTTCAAAATCAAAGAAAAACAAGAAATTATGAGTTAGAGGTGTATAGGTTTAATTTTCAAAAACTAAAAAGTAAAAATCAAATGGTTATGACAAGGGATTTCTTCCAAAAGTGAAGGGATCTTTCACTCACCAAAATTTTGCCTGACTACTTTTCTCTCCCTCTCTATTAATTATCAAATATCATAACTTCTCTAACTAATTATTAATATACCTTTACTATTCTAATAACATCCAAATTTGTGTAGGAACTTTTCTACAATTTTCCCTAAATATAATAATTTGATTTCAGTTAACCGATTACCAATTTTTCATATTATTATATGCAAACAGTGAGGAACTAAAATTAAAAATGTTTCTATAATGAGGGATTAAATGGAAACTTCTTAAGAATAAAAAATTGAATTGAAAAAATACACAACGTTAGAGACTAAAACATATAATTAACATACAAAAATTAAGGACTGAGACAAATGAGGTTTGAAATAATATATTGGTAAAATGTTAGGTTTCAGTCATGCTCTTAATTTTTAAATGTTTCATTTTTTCTTATTATATTTTATTTGTTTCAAAAAATACTCGTGAAATTGAAAATGTGGGTCTAAAAAATATATTTTTCATTGAAATAAATAATAAAAATTGACATGACAATTAATATATAATGTGATATTTATTCACCCTGATATGAAAGGGTGAAAATGTTGTAATTATTTTATTTAATCTAAAAAAAATCACTAAAATCTTTCATATTCTTATAATCAACTTTTACACTCAAGTGTTACATGTTATGGGGTGTCTTTCAAAACAAATTTTAAATTTAAGAGTTTATGATATTTTATATATTTTAACCTAAAATTTAAGTTAAATTATAAATTTAGTCTCTTAATTTTGATATTTATTTAAATTTATATATCAAATTAAAAAAATTGAAAATTTAAGGTTAGGACATAAAATTCAAATTTTTACCTAATTAATTTTTGAAATTTTAAATTGTGAGAGATTATCAAACATAAAATTGAGGTAAACATAATTTTATGTCTAAGACTTGCAATTTAACATAAATTTGAGGGAAATTTTTAAAAATAGAAAAATAAGAAAAATAATTTACACAAAAACCAGGGTTTATCTATAATAGAAGTGATAAAAGTCTATCACTTATAGATGCTCATAAAAATCTATCAATGTCTATTAGTGTTTGACATTTTTGTTATGTGAGAAAATTTTCAACTTTTAATATATTTTTTCAAAATTGGTTGGTTTTTATGTAATTAGAGGACCAAAAAATCAAGATCCGAATTCAAGCTGAAGCGTTTGTTAACAGAGATCCAATGGTCAGGTCTCGGGGCTTAAAACTCAAAGCTGAAGCCATTTCTCCATCTCTTCAACTCGTTTGCACTTCACACACAAATCTTTGGTTCCTCAACCTGCTCGCTTGCTTCTGCAAACCATGGTAAATTCTCCCTTTCACTTTTCCCGTACTCGATTTCCTTCAGTGATTGGTAATCTTGAACTTGTTCTCTCTATAGCTGTTGCGTTAACCTGATCTTACGATCTTCTCGTTGTTTGTCAACGATTCGAACGTTTTTCCAATGCGGTTATATTTTACCTCCCATAATGTTTGATTTGGGTTTTGATGTTAACGCAAGTTATTCTTTTGCCTTTTATCCCATTGCAATTATACGTGTAGTGAATACTTTTGAGATTAAGATTATAATTGGACGAGTTAGAGCCTCAGATCGGATTTGTAACCGATCCTTTTCCAGGTGAAACATGGGTACTGTCTAATTAGTTCATGCACATACGTTCATCTAGGCGCTAATATTTTAATTTGGAGGCAGAATGATCCAATTTTCAGGATGCTGTTAGCAGGAACATTGCCAATTTTTCTCTCTCTCTCAAATGCCATGTTATTGTTTGTTTCTATCTCGTTTACAGGTGTAAACGTTTGAATTTCATATGAGAAATTGAATCAAATTAGATATAAGCTTGCAAATGTTGTTCTGCCATCAATTGAAGAAAAAGTTCATTTTTAGCTTTGACTTAGCATGATTTGTCAATCTAACCTGGATGTTTTAACTTCATCAAATGAGGTGAAAATGGAATCGATACCCTCTTTTGGTTGATTTTTGTTTTCCTTTTTTGTTGCCGATTATTGTACTTCACTTGCGTTGGGTGTTTGCTTAGTTGGATTTGGACACTTAGATGTTCAATTGAGTATCTCTGGCTGTTCAATTTTATGAATGGGACTGAGTGTTCATGTTGCCGAGTTTAGCAATTTGTGTGGAAATTTATTGGTGAATAATAGCTTATTAAGTTGAACATGACTTTTTTCTCTCTATTTAGGATTATGAATGATTAATGAGCTACATTTTTTTATTATAAATTTATTAAATTGCATTCGATAATCTGAGCCCGTTCCTTGGCTTAGGTTGAATCTTGATGAACGATTATAATTCTTGTTTTAGAGTGGTATCTCAATGTTGCTGGGGCATCCCAGGCCACTTATAACAAAGCCATAATTTTTGCATGTTTCCTTGTTGATATCATCTATTGGATGTCTAGGAAACTGCTATTGAAAACCATTATGATGCTGATGTGCATACCTGTTGTATCACTAGAAATACTTTGGATTTTCATGTGATGATCCTTTACTCTGTACGTGGCTTTGGATGTAGGAGTCTTGTCCTTCAATAAAAAATATTCTC
The DNA here is from genome assembly GCA_002890555.2 of Lagenaria siceraria. Classification (NCBI taxonomy): domain Eukaryota; kingdom Viridiplantae; phylum Streptophyta; class Magnoliopsida; order Cucurbitales; family Cucurbitaceae; genus Lagenaria; species Lagenaria siceraria. The sequence goes on from CM016485.1 coordinate 1,671,667, forward strand.
CTGTTGGATTCTGAGGGGAAACGTGTTGCTGTCAAGTATTACTCTGATGAGTGGCCAACAAATAGTGCAAAGGAATCTTTTGAGAAAGCTGTATTTAGCAAAACTCAAAAGAGCAATGCTCGAAATGAAGGTAATCCATTGTTTGTGGCTTTTTGGCCTCTCTGTTTTATAGATATGTGTCACTATTCTAATTGTGTAATTAGAAATGCTATTTTTCCTTTTTGTGTTTTTGGTTTTTTTTTTTCACTATCTTAATGTTAATTTGGAATCACTACCTTCTTAGCACCAAGGTAACATTAATATAGTTAATAAAAGACAACAAAAAGTATGCACTGAGCAGTTTTAAAAAAGTCCTATACTTCTATATCCTGTTGACTCATTATCTATTGTTTATTTGCAGCGGAGATTGCAATGTTTGAAAACAATATTGTTGTTTACAAGTTTGTGCAAGATCTACATCTTTTTGTCACTGGTGGGGAATATGAGAACGAGCTTATTTTGGCAACAGTTCTTCAGGGATTCTTCGATGCTGTTGGCCTTCTCCTTAGGTCTTAGCTTTAAGTCCTAACATCTGTTACTGTTTACTGGTTATCAACTTCCTTTTGTATTTACTGTACGTTAATGCAGAGTTACTGTCACAATTAATGTGTGTTTTGCTTCTACTTCAGGGGTCACGTGGAAAAGAAGGAAGCGCTTGAAAATTTGGATCTAATTTTGTTGTGCCTTGATGAAATTGTCGATGGAGGGTATGGTTTAAGCTTATTTCATGATTTTAAGGTTTATTCATCCTATTGTTCTGTTTAGTTTTCTTGAGACTTTAAGCATATTTGTCAAAAATGTACTGTGAATAGTTTGTTAATCTTGATTTTATCTAAAACATAAATTTAAATACATATCTGAGGAATGATGTATACTTGAAATAATCCATTATGGAGATACCTTACAAGGTTGTTATATTTGGGTGAGATGTCATCATAATTCCTAGTTATTTAATGTGGTAGAGTAGCAAATATTAAAAAATTCATTGTTGTTTTATGGAACATGGAGGAAAGTCCTAGTACTTTGTCGAGAGGCACAACATCCCTCTGTGGGTATGATATAAACTAGTAATGAATTGAAAAACCTCCCTCCATGATTATGATACGTACATAGCAAGCAATGAGTTCAAACAGTACTATAGCACTAAAATAAATTAGCTGTGCAGCGGTGATCAATTTTTAATTTCCAGGATTTTGCAGCATGTCAGTATAACTGTTCCATCATTTGTCTTTAGTGTGTTATCTCTTGTCCTTGGCTCCTTGAATAGGATGGAAATCACAGAAGTAAGAACTACATCCAATCTTGCGATGATATGGAAACCAAATTTCTATTAGGATAGAACCTATCGTTAGTTCTAGTTCTGTTCAGATATCTTGGTATTTGCAAATATCATTATCATTTCTAACATTTAAGCTTTCTACTTGACCAAAATAATCCTCTTCCTCTGCAGCATCCAATGATTAATCCAGGTCCCCTAATATTTATTTCTGCCAAGGAACACGTTTGTTTGAGCATCTTCTTTTCTCTAATTATTATTTATTGCTGAAGTGAAAAAAAAATGAAATACCTATAGACAGTGCCATAACACAACCGTAGCGTGCAAAACATACTTCTGATAATATTTTTTTGTAATGATTACAGTATTAGTAACCTCTATTAAAGATCAGAGGTTTAAATCCCTGTCGATAGCATTTGTATTAGAGAACTGACTTGATTCTTTCTGAAATTTGAAAGAATTACTACTACAATTTATATCCAGTACATGAGCTAGCTGATGTTGGATTAGGTGTTGCAGGATAGATTCAGCATTATCATGCGAATGTTGGATTTACTGCATTTTTTGTAAACTTCTGTTTCTTTTTTCAGTTGCAAATCGTAAGTTATTCAGTTAGTCAGGGCACTAAACTGCTTTATATTTATGCAGTATTGTTCTTGAGACCGATGGAAATGTTATTGCTGGGAAAGTTGCAACTCAAAGTATAGATTCTTCTGCTCCTTTGTCTGAGCAGGTATTATCACCCTCTTTCCTGTGGGTTATTATCAAAGGAAAATTTGAACGTTGAGAATTGAAATGCTAAGGTAAATGGATCATAGACTAACTCATCTTATCCACAGACAATAAGTCAAGCACTGGCCACTGCACGTGAACATCTGACGAGATCTCTTCTTACATGATGCATACAAATGCTAATGGGAAGGAGCATGGAGAAAGTATCATTATGGCAGTACCCTTCGGTTTGGCTGCTGATCTTATACGACACATAAACTGGTTCATTCATTTCACCGTGGAGTTACATTTTTTATTTTCATAGACACTCTCCCGCAATTGACCCATTGAAGTTCCTGCTTTTAGTTGAACAAGGAACTTTTTCTTTTTACCCTTTTTCCCTCAAGTAGTGCTTATTGCTTTGTTTCGTGTCATATCAAGTTGGATGTTAGTGGCATATTATATACACTAATTGATTTACATATGTGCATGCACTACCCTCTGAAACTTCTCTGAGATGACCTTTGGTGAATTATTTTTTCCAAAAAAAAATTCTAACGAGTGGATTGAGATTGAGGATTTGAACTATTGTTATGTCTTAGAATACATTCAAAAGTGATTTTAAAATAGTTTAAATCACTTGTCATATTCAAGAATAATGTTTAGGTGCATCATGAGTTTACACCTATCTCTTTGCAACTCACTCCAACAACATAGTAAAAAGAAAACTCAATAATATTTTTAAAAAAAACTAAGAGTTTGCCATGTGGCAACTTTGGTTGGACAATTTAGTGGTGGTTTAGAATGAATAATTAAAATTGACCAAAAGGCATCTAATCTAGGAATCTTTAATTCTAACATTTTGAGGAAGTAGGTATATAAAAGATGGTATCTCACATTTTTCTTCTTATCTCACATTAAATATTTTGAAATCACTTCTAAACATGCTTTAATTTTAATTATTTACATAACATAAAATAGACTTATTATGAATCATGTTTCAAAGTAATTTTGAATTTGACAAAAGTTACTAACATTTTAAAATTACTCTAAAACATTCAGTCGAGTTAGATATTATCTCAAAAATCAAGTAAACATCACCAATAAGGTAAAATTAAATCCGGATATTCAAGTCTTTTATGAGTTGTTTGATACTTATCAAATCCTCATTATCTCTGGCTTAAAAGATATGCCATGGAAAACGATTCAAGTGCCAAAAGATCAGATGATAAACACTACAAACGGAGTTCTATGAATTCAAAACAAAAGATAAAACTGTACTTATTTCAATGAAGGAGGTTTTCAACCATCATGATGAAGAATAAACATAATGGTATCAGTAAATAAGCAAAATAAGCCCTGCAAATATTAACCCCTTGTAAAAGCTTTAAATTGATGTGAAACTAGGTGAAAACTGTGGAAAAACAATGCTTCTTCATACCATAACTACTACGAGAGAGAAAGGGACTGAAAAGAGTGTAGTTCACTAATCCAAATTAGCAGACCTCGTTAAACATAACCAGACAATGATATTGTGTAGAATACAACCTCGTGGCACAGAGCAGTGGCCAGTCGATCTCTTCGGACCAATTAATAATATTTCATTAATAAATTAATGCCAGATCATAAGGGCAACTCTGATTGGCCACTACTATGACACTCAGCCTATTAGTAGCTGTTTTGCCAAATCTGTTGCGACTGCTTGGGCTGTTGACCTTGAGACCCTCCCAGAGATGCGTCCCTGAGAGTTTGCTGTTGGCCATCCAGTGACATACCTGCCTGGGAGTGGTAAAAGTTCGGGTATCCCAGAGCCCCGTATTGTTGTGAAGGCTGTTGAGCTTGTCGGAATCCACTAGATTGTTGATTCTGCCCTTGGAGGCCGTAATATGCACTAGCGGGAACGGCAGACATTGTTCTGGAACCAGGCCCATGAATCCACATCGCTGGGTTTTCATTCTGTCATAGATTGTCCAAAAATTAAACCAACAGTAACTTACCGCTATGAAGTATCATATAGCATCATCTAGGCACTTTTACATGGAACAGAAAGAAAAATCCATATCCATTTCACAGCCTAAGAGAAAAATAAGTGTCCCAGAATTGTATCCTCCTTATCATTTTTATTATTTAACTGTGTTATCATTTATCAGTTTCTCCTTAAACTCACGAGTATCAAAAAGTTACCTGCTGGAGGGACAGCAAATGATTGCTCTCTTTGTACTGTGAACTTATAGCATCTTCATAGCCAATGGATGATCCTGTGGGTGCTGTGGGAGGATTCAGCGGGAAGTTACCTCCAGGAATGCTAGTTGAACTTCCAAACCCATAACCAGAAGCAATTGCAGCAGACTGAGGCAAACTGCTAACAGAAATGCTATTTTTGTACTGTGGAAGTACTGCTGCCAAAGCTTGATGGTACGTACTGTTACCCGCAAATGCCTGTTGGAAACCAGATGGCATATATGTATAGCTCTGTGGCAAGAAAGGGTAGCCAATCATATTCGCAAAATGACCCAGAGGAAGTGTGGGCTGGGAATAAGGATGAACAGCAAGGTGTTGTGGAACAGCTGGTCCTGCTGCAACATTAGACTGAGTAGGCTGAGAAGTAGCAATGCTACTTGTTCTTAGAACCTGAAAATTAACAGAATGGATTATCAGAAGGCCCTTCTGCTTTATGCCCTTTTAGTTTGATTAAAGAGAGAGGGATCGATAAGGTTAAACTGGCATAAATCTCTTGTAACTATATTTTCCAAAATAATATTAACAACAAACTTATTGCACAATTCCATACAGTAAATTAATAGTACCCACAAATTCCCGCATCTCACAGAACTCAGCATATATCTCAGAAAGCTCTAGTTCCAAACTACACATTTATGCGAGCATACAGATAAGTTACTATTCGGTACTACTGAACCTTGTGCAATATAGTAAATTAATAGTACCCATGACTGATCCTAGGTGGCTCAGATATAATTAATTGTCTCATATTATAAGTATGAAGCAACACAATTCTGTAAGAGACCGACGTAATCATGCACTTTCAACTTGGGATTCTTTCTCATTACAGTTGCTTGACTACTAAGAATAATCAGCTACCAAGCAAGCAACTGGGTAGAAAATCAAAAACAAAGTGGTGACAGTGTAATCAGTTTCAACTATCACAAAAATAAACCATCAATACTATTTATCGAGAATGAAGTAATCAGTTCAAGATTATATTTCATTTTTAATCACCATCTTCACAAACAGAAGCAATATGTATTTGTATCTGATGGAATCATAAAACTGATACAGTGAACCAAGTGAATGAATAGATTAAAAAAGAACACACCTCCGGCATGGACATGGAGGGGCCAGTGATGGAAGAAGGAACATTGCTGTATTTTGGCACTGATTGTGCATCAGGAAAAGGTGAATATGGAGGATCCTCCCTTACTGTCTGAGATGTGGAAGCCAACAACATATTGTTGGATAAAGTATTTGTGTACGCTAGCTGCAAAAAGAGGGGGGAAATAATAATTAGGGATGAGAGCCATCCTGCGGAACAGACACTTAATACATGAACAAATACAGAAATAAAAGAAAAGAGGCAGTATATGTATGATCAGTGCCCATAGTAAGAATATTTAAATACAATTAAAAGAAACAAAGATATTACTCACTCAGAATTCTACAGATACCAAAACTCCTACAGGATATTACAACGTTTTAACCACCAGAAACATCAAAGGAGTAAAGCAATGACTAGTGATAGCGAGCTGTCCAACAACTTTAACAAAATATTTTGGTTCCATCTCATGATAGCTATTGTATTAAGGTTAAATCATCCCACAGACACAGTAGACCTCGTGACTGAGTAAATAAGTATTTGGAGAAGTACTGCTGTGGCACCATTTTTATGGGAAAAACTACCCTTTAGTCCCAATTTTTTTTTGAACAGGTGTGTTTGATCTCTAAGGTTTCACTTTAGCCAATTTAGTCCCCCAGTTTCGAAAAATAGATTTAAAAAGTCCCTATTTCCATTTGCTACATTATTTTAAATACTAACATAACATTTGAAAAAAGAAAAAAGAAAAAAAAAATCCCCTCCCCTCCCTTCACCATCCTTCATCTTCCTCTCCTCTTCTCCAATTGTCTCGATGTTGCAGCACTGCCTTCCTCCACCTAATGGCCACCACTGCCACCATTGCATCCACATGACTCCACTATGATTAGGGGAACAAAATCCTGAGTTTTGGAGAGGATGTGGGTTTGTTGCTTGTGAGGTTGAGGAGGGAGGATGAAACTCCGAAAGAGAATAAGTGTTGGAAGGGCGAGGGATTGTTCAAGGGTGGGAAAATGTCGTCCAGGAAGTGGTGTGTAGGGTGAGGGAAGTGGTGGAAGAAAAAACATCTCATGGGAGAGCATACAGTCCAAACAATGTCAAAAACAAGAGGACTTTTGTCTTATATGTTGTGGATCAGACTTCAGAGGATGTTTACATAAGAGTTATATGTTGTGGGCTCTGCCATATCGATATTCATCAGATCAAAAATGACCTTGGAATGTCCAATTACCCCACTGTTCCAAGGTTAGTCCCAATTTTCAATTTCAAAATGCTCTGTTTCTACTCACTTTTTTTTATTAGTTTAATGGTTTAATAGGTGTTTGGTGTTCTGAAGGCATGGATTGGTTGGCAGGGTGACAAGATTGAGAGGGAAGGACGACAGAGGGAGGGAGAGAAAGAGAGGGAAAAGAGATAAGGTTTTTTTTTATTTTTTAAATTTTAAAATGGGATGTCAGTATTTAAAATAAGCAAATGGAAATAGGGACAAAATTGGCTAAATTAATACCTTAGGGACCAAACACACATATTCCTTAAAACTTGGAGACTAAAAATGTATTTTCCCATTTTTATTTTAGTATACATATCTAAAGAGCTAAAATACATGTAATTAATCAACTAACAAATTCACATCACCAAATTCTCATTTTACCAACACCTGAATTCAAGGTTCACAACATCGTAGCACACGAACACTTCACCATTTAGAGGTCCCTATGATAACCCTTCTTAAAAACCAGTTTCTTTCATGTTTTAGAATGACAGCTGATTATATATGTGTGTGTCTAAACCTTCTTAAAAACAGTTCCAAAAACTCAAACGCAAAACTGTTCTACTCACCTATCATAACAAGCTGCTAAATTTACTTAAGCAAATTTCACCAGTAAAACGATGTAGTGCATATCCGAAGAAATTGAATATTTGACATTACCATTGCTCTCTCAAGGTTCTGCATTTCTGAACTATTCTGTATAAATGGAATTTCTGATGGTTGGTTGCTCTCATAACTAAATCCAGGAGAAGAGGATGGAAATGCATATAGATTAGCCTGAGCATTTTCAGAGCTTTCCTGCTTCACCTCTGCTTGCGTAGTAGGTGTTTCATAATATCCACTACTAGCACCAGTTCTGTGGATTAGGTTCCCGTCTGAGTTGGTACCATCATCCTCGTAATACTCAGAATTTCTGCATGAAATAAGCTAAAAAATTAGTACCAATAAAATAAGCTATGAGAGTATAACCATTTAATTAAAGCAGAAGATCGTTTTAAAAAATGTTAGATTCCTCTGGATGTTTTCCAAATATTTTGGTATAAAGCATAATACACTACAACCAAGTAAATAGTTTCTTCAACACTAAAATAATGTTACATTGTCTTTCATATGAAAATATCACATACTAAAAAAACTCTCCACGTGAAACTCATTAGAATGTAGAAAAATAATCATATACATGTCGAATTCATGACCCTTGTTTTTTTCCCAGAAAATGACATGTCACCATATTTATATCCTGTGTCTTCTTTTTTTTACAATAAGAAATAATAGCCTTTGTGAAGAAGATACCTAGCCTCAGAGTGACCAACTGAAGAGACATCTGCTGGTGCAGAAGGCTCCTCTACATTACTATTTGGAAATGCCCCAGAACCAGAAAAGGAAGCATTAGTCCCAGATCCGAAACTTCCAAAGCTCAAATGAAAGCAATCTGGGGTGTGAAGCTGGAGGTGATGTGGAATTACTACAGAAGGATTATCCTCTTCAGGTGGTGAGTCCTGATCTTCCTTCTGTAAGCTTAATTGCTGAAAATTTGCAGACATTGACGAAACACCATCTTCAGCTGGGAAAAATAATTAAAGAAAATTATATGTTGATATAAGTTGTAAGAAAGCTGAACCATAAGTGTCTTTCATTATTTAAAAAGAGAAAAAACAAGAACTGAGAAGTATCAAGGGAAAGACTAGAACCTTTGACATCACAAATTAAACTGAAGAATAATTTACTAAATCCAAAAGATCAAAACTATCGTAAATTAATCAATATGCACAAATGTTGTAGACACAGTGTCTCTCAAGTTTTATCATATAAGAGTTTCAAGGGCAGATATTATGTAGACAGAAGTCAAATTTATTTATTTTAATCAAGAACAGTTCACTCAAGTACAATAAATATTTTAGGATAAGGCTTTTTCAACCCAAAAGAAAGATGAAAGTATAAATAAATGGGAGTAAACAATATACTCAATACCAAACAAAGTCCCATCTACAGAGCCAAATATTTAAAATACCTTCAACCTAAAAGCGTACAAAGATAATATCTATGACCAACTTCCACAAGCAATGAGTTTCTTTAAATTCCCATAAAACATTTTCAAGTTTCAACATAACTGATATTTCCAACATAAAGACAAACAAATTGCAGTATACTATATACTCAAAACCGAATAATATCCCATCAATACACAAATATTCAAAATACCTTCAACCTAAAAGTGTACAAACAAAGATAATATCTATGATCCTTTTCCACAAGCAAGTTGTTTCTTCAAATTCCCATAAAACATCTCAAGTTTCAACATAACTGAAAATTTCCAACATAAAGACAAACAAACTTTTGTCCGCTAGAGAAATAAAACATAAATTATGACGAAAAACAGGACAGAACTCAAAGAACCTTCCACATACAGCAAACCAAATTCTTGAGAAGCTTTAACCATATGAATTGCTACACCTCAATCAAGGTAACATCTGCTTTATAGCATAATAGCTCATGAAGACCAAAAATAAAATAGCATTCAATATCTTTAACCTTTCCTTTTAGGCGCCAAAGAAAGGCATCTACCTTGAAAAAATGAGGTTTATGAAAAACTGAACAGGTAAAACAAAAAGAAATTACAAGAAACTACCTAATAACGGCTTCTTAATCAGAAAAAGGAATTTGACAAGCTTCTTTCACAAAAATGGAATTTAAAATTAAGAGCAATTTTATAATAAAGGGAAAGAAAGTTCCAATCAATACCCACTGTCACATTTGCCGAGATTTAATTTTAAACCATTTTAAAGAAAAAATCAAAGAATATCAATAAAACATCATCATATTAACTCAAAGACTTCAGAACACAATTTGAATGTAAAAAAAAACTATAAGACCAGTAGCAGAATAACAACCTTCATTGTGTTCAATAACATGCCTGTGAGGCAAATAGGAGCTCATGTCGTCATATAAGTTGCTATCTGATACAGAGGTACTCCCAGAGTTATCCTCTGGAATATTGCTACCCAATATAGAAACATGTGCAGCATGGTTTACATCAATAGTGTCGACGGAACCACTTTCAACAACCTGAACCTTGTCTTGATGTATATGCTGCTTGGGACTATCCAATGATAAGTTAGCCGGACTTGAATGCAACTCCAAGACTGCAGGTGACTCTATGGTACTAGAGATACCAACAGCTTGAGGAGGCTCAATTGAGGGCCATTCGTCATTGAGAGATGCCTGCTGACTCATAATACCTGGTCCGGAGTGAGCTTCTGAAACTGTGGAAGCCTGATGTTGTGCTGAATGAAAATTTGGGAGTGATGGTGTAGACTGAAATGGAACACTGTTATGAGAACTTGCACCTTGAAGAGAAGTGTTTTGCACGGAGGAACTCTTTCCCTGAGGCTTTCCCATCTTAACAATGTCAGCCATTGATACTTGGCCCTGAGCACCCAACCAGGCAGATTGGAAGCCAAAAGAGGACTGTGAGGATGAGATTGCTCCATCTCCTGCACCTAATCCTGATAATTTATTTTCTGTAGCCACATTGTTGCTGCAATAGTGATTAAGAGCATGTAAGACTAGTTTCAGTTCATCTAAAATATTCTTAAAAACAAAATATAATCCAGCAATACAGAAAAGTTCCAACAAAGGTCAATAGATCTTGTACAGTTTTAGCTTTAACGAAAAGCATAGATACACAGAACCCCTCATGTTTGAAAAGCTCAACTATTTAATCCTAAGTTACACAAGCCTAACTCATGATACAAACACCTCGGAAAGATGCTTTAATTGTTCAAAACATGCTCCATGAAGTCCTTTTAGCAGGGGTAAGAAAGAAACGAGCTCCCTAATAAAGAAACCATATCCACAAAACTTCAAAAAAAAATGATTAATTCCCACGCTAAGAGAGATGGGATCCTTGTTTGATCTTATAAATATCCTATTTCCTTGAATTAGTAATGGGATATATATCTCAAAAGTTCGGTGTGAAATTTGAATGATCTCGATTGTTTCAAATTCCAATTTGTAATTCATTGAGGTTGATCCCAAAGTTAAATTATCTAAACCTCCTGACAATTGTTGAATACGAGTCAGCAATCTAACAACATTTTTCAAGACCATTTAAAACAATCCAGAAGTCAGAAACTTTAATAATTAAGCACACAAGTATTCAACCTAAAAAAGACCCACAATTATTACCCTTTTATGAACAATACCGCTTCGATATCTACATTTAGTCATATAAAAAAGGACAGGAAATGCTTTCCAACTGTTTCAAGACAAATTCCATATTTCATGAGTTACCGATAGCCTTCAAGCATACCACAATGTAATATTTTTTTTCTTTTCTTTGTAAATTACAGTTAAGATACAAAATACAATCTTTTTCCTACTTGTCTACATTAAGCATCGCATATGAAAAAACTTAATAGTAATGAAATACAAGAATTAAAGAGAGTAATAATCCAACAAAGACAAACTTCACATTGCTCAATCAATTGGAAAATAATAATATACTTATTTGAAACATAACTAGCAAAGATTTCATTAATCTAATATCCATATATAACGTTCATAATGGTAATGGATTGCATAGTAGTCAATAATACACCATTGACAAGTACAACACAATCAGATGACATTTAACCTGTGAGATGGAAATTGGTAGAATGAGTGGTTTCCCAATTGACCAGATGCAGAAGATGAACCAGCATGGTCACTAGCTCCATTTTCTTTTTTGTACACAGGTTTACTGTGCAACAAACCAGTTTCTAGAAAGAAAAAAAAAAACAAAAAGTATGTCAACATTGTGTGAAATCATATGAAATTTACAACTCCATAGCATCATTCACGTACCACTAGAACCAAACTGATTCAAGCTACTGCGTCCAGCATAACGATCTGTACCACCCTTACTCGTACGACTGGAAGGGATATTAGGACCACGAGATCGGGAATCAATCGGATCCTTATTCTGAAGAGGCGGGAGAGAGAAAAAATGGAAAACAAAGGTGAGAACACAATTCAAGATCAATTATGTGTTGACAATACAAGTTAGCTACTAGAGCCGGATAACTAAACCAACAAAAATGCAACATTTGGTGACATAATAAAATCTTTTAGAACAAACATCTGCATTCCTCTCACATACGCACCTCTTTTTTCTTTTCTCGTTTGCTCTTCACCTCATGAAAAGGGTCTACACAACGATAGAATAAAATTAATATAATCTTCAAACCTTTAGAATCGAACAGAGTGAGACTAACAGAGCGCACAGCCAAAAATATCCTAGCAGGTACTTAATATCCCCAAGAGCATAAATAACTCGTATGGGTAATAGAAGCACGAACAGAAGTTAACAAGATTCATCAGAAACTTCAAACTTGGACCATCAAACACGATGAATAAAAGAAAAAATCTTCCTTTTCAAGACAACGTAGGACAAAAGGTGAATCGTGTGCTAGGCATGACAACGGTGCTAAAACAGAACTACTTAGCAACCCACGTATTCTTTCTGGCCTCACTTCACCAACGATAACAGTGAAAATAAAACCTTGAACTTTAAAATATAAACAAAAACACCGCAAGGATCGATGACAACAGTTAGGCGACTAGCTCATTTAACAAAACACCTAAATAATAAAGTACGAACTTTGATTTCACGACCCAGGGTTCTTGCAGGCAAAACCCAGCGGCTAAAACAAAAGGACGATTAACCTTCCGGACGCAAGAAAAAAAAGAAAGAAAGAAAGAAAGAAAACCATGGACGTGGTATTAGAAAAAGAGACCTTGTGTGAGGAGGCGATTAACGGCTTCATCAGGATCCATATTACATTCTCTTAGGGTAGCATAGATCTCCTGGTCGGTACAGTTATTTACAATCTCTTTTAAGCTTTGGACCATCTTCCGCCACTCTGCCGGAATTCCAGACGTTCCATTGGTGCTTTTGCCTCCTCCTCCTCCTCCTTTTGCACCCATACTGTTTGACTATGTTTGGATACCTCTCTCCCTCGCCGGCCGGAGGTTCAGATCTGAGAAACCTTTCAAAAGGGCAGGCTTTTAGTCCGTCTCCCGCTAGGGTTCCGTCGTGTCAACAAGAAGATATGTTTGTCGAAGCACTGTATACGACTCTCTTTCTCTCTCTCCCTCGACTCTCGTTCTGCTTTTTGTTACGCATCGAAAACCCTTTCCCTCTCTAATCTCTCTCCTTTTTTTCTCTGTCTCCCCCAATTTCCTTTTCTTTTCTTTTTTGTTTTTGGGAACATAAATAATACAATAATATTAATAGTTTAAAAATACTATTTTATACCATTTTTTTTTTCAAAGTTGGTTAAATTATTATTATTATTATTATTATTATCATGCAATAAAATATAATATATCTAAACTTTATAGTGAAAATCTTAATAGATGATTAAAAAAATTAAAAATAATTTTGTGTAAAAGTGCATGAAAAAAACTGAACAATATCGTCTATAAATAAAATCTAATTTCCAAATTTGGAGAATAAAGAATTAAATATATCAATTTTATCACACTACATAAATAGTAATTATACGATTACCATGCTAGGCAATAAATTGCAAACTTATGAATATGTAATTTAATAGTATAAAAATATAGATGTCCACGTGACGGAGCGAAGTTGAAAATAGTTTTCTCGATCTCCATTTCACTTCCAATTCTCTCGACATTTTTCATTTAAATTCACGGGAGTCAAGGCGGAATTCTCATAGCTCATGTTTTATGCAATAATTGTTTCCCATTTTGTCTTCTTTAGAAAACCAGTTAGCTTAAATAACCATTATTGAAAAGTTGTAATTACATCATTAAACTTTTTTAAAATTTTTTAATATGATTAATGTCACGCGAATAATTTAAATTTGTAAACAAATTACTCAAATTTTCTAATAAAAATAAATAATTACATATCAAATTATTCATATATATATTATATAAATTTAAATGTTCAATTCATCCATATTTATTATATTGGTTATTAATTACGTAGCTTAAAATTTAAATATAATATTTATATAATAATAATAACAACAACAAAATAACAATCATTATAATAGTAGTAAAAAAAAAAACAAGACAGATATAAGGCGTGGAATATATTATTTGATCTCGTCCCTATTTAGCTTGCCAAATTTTTTTTTACTACTTTCTCGCCTTTCTACGTGTAAATGGATTCTATTCAAATTAGGTTTACGAAGAAAATCAACATTTCTATGTAAGGAATATAATTATTTACTCATTTATTAGCAAATATTTAATATTGTGTATTTTGAATTTTTTAAATACGATAACATATAAATTAAGTTCATAAAACAATAAATTGAATGTTTTTCTAATTAAAAATTGGTCTTATTGAGGGGGTGTGGTGATGTATGAGATTCCGATAAAATACAAATTAGAATCTTATTCTCCATGTAAACAAATAGTATGAAAATTTATAAAATAAAATAATTGGAATAGAATCCAATACTTCTTAATAAAAGGCAATACAATGCACCCCACCCAGTAGGAAGCAAATTTAAGTTGCGTTTAGGGTTATATTTTAAAAGAAAGAGAAGTGATTATTGTAAAATTTTAACCGTTTTTTGTTTGGTAAAATAGATAATAATTAAATCTAGTAAAATCACTTATAAATTACACGTTCATCTTACACCGTTTTTTAAACCAGTTCTTTAGATTCTCTCAAAAGCCGATGCAATACTTAACAATTTAGAATAATATTAAGTCGATTTTAATTATTATATCTAAAATACCATAATTTAGTATTTATTTACTAAAAATATATAACCAACTTGTTCAAGTATAAAGTTGAAATTTATCCTACACTAATATGTTTTATATTAAATTCAATTTTAAAAAAACATTTTTACCAGTAATTATTCTAAAAATTACAGCAATCTCAAATGATATTTATGTCAACAGTTTATTTTAGAAAAACAACTAAGAATTAAAATTTTAAGAAATTAAGTAATTAATTGTATGTTTTTATTTTCGACGATGAAATCTGAAGAGATCCAGTGCAGCCCGCCGACCCGGATTTATTTGGTATAATATTAAAAAGAGTAAATAATACGAATAAGAAAATTAGTGTTTATCCAAATTCAAAATGTATATTTAATTTTTTTCTTCAAAATATTCGCATTACGGCGCCCTAGTTGGTCCATTAATATTGGGCCTGAAATTCAAAACGTGGGCCTATGTTTTGTCACATTGTTCACTGGCCCAATGACAATTTATGCTACTCCGAAGATACTTCAAATTAATTTGTGAAAGTGTCAATTTATTTTCTAAATGTTGGGGTTGCGTGCAATTAAAACTAGATAAATTTTTTAAAATAGAAAAATAAGGAAAGCTGTATATACAAAATAACAAAATTTGTAGATAGTTATAATAGACGATAATAAAAGTCTATCAGTGATCGAAATGATAGAAGTCCATCACTGATAAATATTGATAAAAGTCTATTAATATCTATCAGTGTTTTTTTGTTGTTGTTATTTTATGTAAATAGTTTGACATTTTTTTATATATGTGAAAATTTTCCTTAAAAAGTATGAATCAATAATTGTATCAATTATATAAAATTATACCCTATATTAACGCTCATCTTGAAAACTTATCGCGTGAGAATTATAATTGTATAAATTAAAATATTAAAACTTTCACAAGTGAATCAATTTTAAAAAATTAATTATGATTTATTTGAGAATTGTCAAAGCATCAATTTTAATTGTCTATGTGAATATAGTAAAAACGACATTTGAAGAAGTATAACTAATGCATAGATGATTTTTAAGTTAATTATTACGAGGGGTTAAATCAAGTTGTTTATGGAAATTTAGAAGCGAAGTTTAATATATCATAAGTTTCACACAATATTTTTTGTACAAAATTTAGAGGGTGTATATTGATACATTAAACAAGTTTATAATTTAAATTGATACCATTATTAGTTCAATATTTTAATTGATACGAATAATATCCTCTCTCGTCGTTATATAACCAACATTAAAAAAAAAAAAAAAAAAAAAAAAGACAAAGATAGTATACATCCTACCATCTAGTATAATAATAAATATTGAGATTATATGCGAGCGATGTGATTATGAATTATGACTTGTGACTTATGAGAGAGAAAAGGAAATATATTTTTAAATGTTAAAGTATTTGAAGGCTTAAGAGTGAAGAAGAATTAGGCTTACTTTAGGAGGGTATAATCCATTGAGAAGACTCAGGGCTAAGGAATAATTGTACTTGTTTGACATAATTTGTTTTTTGTTTTGTGTTATAACATAATATAAATACTAACTATTATTTATTTTTATTTTTTAACAATATGAAAAATCGACTTTGAAGTTGATAATACAAGCTCATGTCAACTAAATTACGTGTGTGTTGGCTTATAAATACTAACGGTTATTTATTTATCGAAGAGACCTTAAGTGTTAAATTAACTTCATGCCGTTGTGTTATTTTAACTTAAAATTTAATATTGTCCCAATAATCAATTTATTTTATATATAAAAAACAATGGTAAAGTAGGTTACCATGTTCCGACATCTCTTATACTATGTTGGAATATCAAATAGTTTTACAAAACAGACCTAGAAAATAGAATACAATATGACATTCAAAATTATATTCTATTCAAAGTCCCTACAAGGCTATGAAAGAAAAACCATTAGGTTTTTTAAAAAGTCAAAACTCATAAAATTAATATAACTGTACCGGTTAGTTGATTCAATTTATTTTTATTTTATTTCAATTTTTTAATAATCTCACTAGACAACCTACCTAACCCTACAACATTTAAACGTACAAAAAAATTATAGAATATTAAATTCTAAGTAGGTAATTACCATAGACGGAATCGATTCCCTATTAAGTTCTTTATTTAACCCATGACTTATTTTTCTAAGCCAACCTAAGATTGGTTAGTAAAATACAAATCTAAAAGATAACCTAACAATTTAGTTTTAAGGAATAAATTATGTTAGTATATTCAATTCTAGTCCCTTCCTTAAATAGTCTAAAGAGTTTGATTAGTTTTTCTATACAGAAAATGATTATAGTATCAATATTCTATGCTCTTTGATTCAATATTGAAAAAGTAATAGGTTGCTTCAACATCATTATTCGACAAAAAAAAGTTTTAAGGTATGAATAGTTACGCCAATCCGAACATGACTCAATGGACAAAAATACAAATTACCATCTAAAAAGTCAATAGTTCTAATCTCTCGCTACGAACTAAAAAAGAAAAAAAAAAAGGGTCTGAACAGCTACAGAATAGCTACACAATAGATGTTTATATGAATAAAAATACACTAAAATTGAAAAGAAAAGACCCTGAATATGGCAAACAGTCTGCTGAGAATTGTTAGTTCTGCTGAATGAGACTATTGGTAATTTAAGTTAGTATCTGCCAGTTGAGTGGATTAGTGGGCTTGTTTCTAAAAGAAGGAATCAAATGCCTATACAGAAAATGGATGCAGAGAGAGAGTGATTTGATTCCTGTTTTGCTCGCTAAGTAGCAGAGCAGTGAGCTTTGGGACCTAAACAGATTCTCCAGGGGACAATATTCTTGATCACAAACTAGAAGATGCAACTTGTGCATACAAATCTATCACCCATAACCTAACCCACCTTTAACTTTCTGATTCAGTACCATAAAAACAGTAAAAAGAGAAGCTCTAAAGAGAAGGAGGGGGGGAAATGCCACCACACGAAAACTGCAGAATCAGTACTTGCCCTTATACCTTATTCTAACACCTATCAGATTTGAGTTCATAGCAGATATATTTTGCCTTTCCTTCTCCATATACCTTTTTCCATTTTTTAAAACTTCCCTTGCTTGCAGTTCCCAACTATTCAAATATACAATGCCTCCTCACTCAAGTTTCCTCATATTCTCCTCCCCTTCTTTCTGACTCTTGATGATCCAAGAAAGCTTAGATTCTGTCGTCCAGCTCCTTGTATATATTGCTTGCCGCCAAAAAGGCTAATTCTTCTTTACAGAAACACATTTGACATACTTCGGATTAACACAAAATCTTTGGTTCTCTATCATTGTTCAAAAATCTTTGAAGATCCAGAACCAAACATTGGAAGTAATTTGTAGAGATGGGTACCTGCATTCACCTCCATTTTGCATTACTTTCATTGTTGGTCTTCCTCAGTCTAGGTAAATCAGCATTCAATGCTTTTTTTCTGCACAATGATATTAAGCTAATCTTCTAATAATAAATGCATCATGTACCTGTTATTACTGCTAGTGTCTGGCTTATCTTTCTGCATTTCTTCTATTGGTTGTTCTATCAGAAGGAAAACCAAACATAAGCTGTTACCCTGTATTATAAGATAATCACAATGAGAAGAGGTTTCACTTTTTCACATGAAGGAACTGACCTTGCTTTTTGTGCCTTCAGGTTCAAGTATTGCACAGAGACCGTTCTTTGAAGCAAACCAAGAAGACTCTGTTCTGCAAAATCAAGAAGAACAAATACCCTACTTTTCAACTTCAACATCTAGCGATCAACTGGACACAATCCCCATTGTGAATCCAACCACCCCAGGTGGCACAACTCCAACCCAGACACCGATTGTTAATCCACCGTCACCGCCAGCACAAACAATCCCCACCGGACCGACCATAACGCCGACAACCCCAACAACCACAGGTGGTGGAAGTTGGTGCATAGCCAGCCCAAATGCTTCCCCAACCGCTTTGCAGGTAGCTCTTGACTATGCTTGTGGCTATGGAGGTGCGGATTGCTCGGCGATTCAATCGGGAGGTAGTTGCTTTGAGCCCAACACCATGCGAGACCATGCTTCTTATGCCTTCAACGACTACTACCAGAAGAATCCAGCACCCACAAGCTGCGTGTTTGGAGGAACGGCGCAGCTCACCAGCACAGACCCCAGTAAGAATGATCATCACTTCAAGTTTATTTAAATTCAGAACCAAAACAAAAACATAGGCAAATAATCCATCTCCAATACTGAAAAGAGAAAGATAAATAATACAACAGTAAGCATTTGGTCATGATTGATGCTTGCTCTTTCAATTCATTTTTGAAAAAATAATCAAAAATTTGTTTCCCATCCATGAACATCACATCACAGCATCCTGATAAACTAGATATCCATTCCTCAACTTGAAATGTGAACATCTATTTTCCTAACGATTGCAGGCAATGGAAATTGTCACTTCGCAGCATCAAGATCAACGCCAAGGTAAATTAAAAAATACTTCCTTCGTTTGAATCCGAATTCAAATAACAGGAAAACAATCTCATCTTACATGTTTATGCGAACGCAGCACGACAACGCCCATCAATCCACCGATGAATCCAACTCCGATGCCGCCGCCAACCCCAACCATAACGACGCCAACACCAACCGACACAATGCCTACCGATACACCGCCGACCGATACCACACCCGCAGACGCCGGCGGTTACGGATCAGAACCATCAGACACAGCAAGCTCGGCGATTCCGGTCAAGAGCTTCTTCTCTTTCGTCTTCTTGGGGTCACTTCTTATGGCAAATTGCATGTAAGAGGAAGCAGAAAGCGACTCGGATCTTGTCGACTATTACAATCTGCAGACCGAGAAGGCGATTAGATTTTTTTTTTTTTTAAATTATTTTTTTCTTTTATTTTCTGCCATGTAACGTTTATACAAAGGATACGGGGAACTCGGGGGAAGAAATTAGTGTTTAATTATACTAAAAAATGAGGGGAAAATGGCAGAAAATTATCCTAGGGTTTCTGCTATAATAGTGATAGAATAAATTTCTAGCTAATATCTACGTTTAGGATTATATTCCCTCTGGAGCTATGTGTTCTCCATTTTAGTTGATGTTCATCCCTATATTCAAAAAAATAAAATAGAAAAAAGTTCATGTTCATCAACTTCATTTTCATTCAGTTCATCTCCAGTCCAGTTCACTTTAAACTTGTCAAATTATGTTAAATTTCTTCACAAATATTCAAATTTTTCTTCATAAAAATTGATATTAACTTTTTTTTTTTTTTTTGTGGGAATTCCTCCAATCTTATGATGGAAGATTATTTTACCTTACGATGCTTGAAATTAACTCATATGTTAGAGAACTCGGTAGAAGCGATTTTTCACTTCCAACTCTCTAGACCTTACAATAGTTCTCACTATCTCCAATGAAACCTCCACGAGAAGAAATTCAAAAAGAATTTTGAAACACAAAAGAGGAATGAAAAGAATTTTGTAACACACAAAAGAGGAATGAAAAGATGAAACATAAATTACATATGAACTAAGCCCTCTCGAGAAGAAAGTCGTGGAGTGCATAAGCCACCATAATCATTGGAGCAACTTTCTTGTGGTGGTCATTTTGAATGTTCAAGTAGAAGGTGACAACTAAAGTGTAGCAAAACTGACTGCAATTACAAAAATAGGTAAAAAAATTTGTGTGATACCAAGCAAAATAATGATAATCGGAGTAGAAAACCTTAAAGAAACATCTTCAACGTCACTACTTTAGCCAACGATTGATGAGCTTACTAGAACATTTCCTTGCTCCTACATGCCTCAAGGCATGAATAAGGGAGACACACTAGATGTAACCATTCCATTGGTTGGGAGCTTGGAGTAGATAAATCCTTCCTTCGTTCTTCTAACTTCACTTCTATGATTCCTAATCTTTAGACTCACTTTTCTTGATCTTGGAATCCTTGCATAATCATTATGTTGAACTACCTACTTTTAGTACAACAAATATAGATTTAAACATTTGATCTTAAAAAAAATGAGTATGCTTTTTTTCTGCTTGAAAATTTTACCTTTCTTATTTATAAATTTTTAGTCATACATAAGTTTAATCCAAAGGTTTAAAACATGTGAACTTTTAATTTATGAGCAGTTAACAAACTTCCAAAACTCACTAATGTAACAAAAAACCGAAGTTACTCAACCAAAAACTAACAAATTTTAATTAAAAAAAGAAAGGAAAAAACTCTGACGCAATATTTTTTTTACCAACTCTGACACAATATTTACCCAAGTCATATCAATTACATACCAAATATATGTTCATAACATTATTCACTAACTATACATATAAATACTTTTTTCTAACACAATTTGACGAAATTGATGGATAAAAATTTGATATGGTAACTTGTAAGTTCGATATCCAACTTCGGCCCTGGCCCTGCCTCTATATTAAAACCTTCTTTGGTTATAATCAAAGCATCAAAACCTTTCTTCTCATTTAAATATTTGAATCGTAATAAAACTTTAAAAGATCATTATTTTGTGAATATATCCGACGTCATTTTTATTCTTCTTTAAGGAATATATTCGACGTCATTGTTTAATATTCCATCAAGTTTATTCATTTCTGTAGTCACTCTTTAAAAAATATATATAAACACATTCATACCCATTTTCCACATAATTAAATCGTTTTGAATTAGAACCTAAATGAAAAAACAGTTTAGAAAAGAAAATTCTCGCCCAGATTACAGGAAGGTTTGCTAAGCTAACCTAATATCTTTGTAAATCTCCGCATTACAAGGGAGAGGAAAATATAACTTTCCATAGCTTAGACGAGCAATTTATCAGTTTTTCTACAACAGGCTGCTGTTTACATAGCCAAACAAACAACCATTACAGAAAAGTGTGATTATATATATATATAATCTCTGTTTATTGGTGCAGCTTACAATGATTACATTATTAGCATTTTATAAAAGAAGTGCAAACAGGCTCTTTCCAAAATCCTTTCGACAAATTACATCTTTTTTTTAAGAAAAGGAAACGAATCTCTTCGTTTAAATAATGAAATGAGACTAATGCTCAAGTTACAAAAAGGATACAACAGTCGACAAATTACATCTTTCATCAACACTATTCTTCAGCAGCAGAAAACATAGGGAAACAGTAAGTTATGTAGAGTTCAAAGGTACAAAAGCAATAAAATTGATATAATCTGACACATTGAAGAAGTAAGAGAGTTTTTGAGTCCTAAGAGGAGAGAGTATTACAAAGAAAGTCGTTCTGCTAAACTACTCATCATATAGTTGCCTGCACACGAGGCAACCAATTATGGGGAAAATAGAACTCAGAACCTCATAGGAACATCTACTTACATACACCACGGGATGTTACACTAAGAACATCTTCTACTTATATACACCATGGGATGTTACTCTAAGAACATTGATAAAAGTTATTAAAATAGATTTAAAGACATATTTGAATTAACTTTTTAAGTGCTTAAAAAGGATTTTTAAGTTGAAAAAAAATGTTATTAGGCACTTAGAAAGTCTTTTCAAACAAATCCTTAGATTTAGAAGCGTCAAACTATCAAGAGAGAGAATTTCCTTTTAATCATTATGAGAAGGAAAGAATTATCAGCGTACCTAACATTTTCCCGTATGCAGAAATTTAGAGCTGGCCCTTCAAACGACCTGCAGAGAAACCATACAACTTCTTATAGCATAAAAGACAGCAATCATCATATATCACTATGCTAAATCATGCAACCCAAAGACATCGAAAAATATCCCTTCTCCTCGTAGAAGCATATATATCATAAACATTCCTTCAGCTGGGACACTGTTTTCCTGAAATAGGAATAGAAAGTTATGAGCAGGCATTTCATCCTCATCGGGACATCTTCACCAAGATCAGCTTTGTCAAGCTGGAAATAGCAGCTAATATACATTGGTCCTATAGAAAAATTAGGTTTCTTTTGAATTTAACTTACGTCACATTAAATCGAAGCAATATTTATTTCCACACTTCTTTTCGAAGAAATCTTCACGAAACTGGAATAGTATAGCAGATAAAGTACGAATAACAACGATTCGCATGTTCATAAATGTTAGCATCATGCATAATATAATATACTAAGAGAAAATAGGTACCATCCACTTCAATACCGGTGTTCTTTTCTTCTTTCTTCTCCTTCTTTCTTTCATTTTTTTCTTCTTTCTTTTTTTTTTTTTTTTCTTCTTTTGGTTGAACTGCCCAGAATGTGCTGCTAGGCAAGTTGGTAGCAATTTACATAGCAAGCCATGATCAGGCTGGATTACCCCCTCTCTCTCTCTCTCTCTCTCCTTCTTTCTTTCTTTTCTTTTATTCTTTTCATTTTTCCAAATAGGAAGCCTGATTTGCTATCAGTAACCTCCCCGCACCCCTCTCAACTCCCATTTCCATCTATAAGGTGCAATGCTGCAGAATTATTAAACATGTAGAACACAAGAGTGAAAGTCAACCAGGAACAAAATGATACGAAGCATAAGTAGGATGAAAAGAACACGTTAAAGGAAGTGGAATTAATTTAATTGTGACTTGTAAATATAATGTAATAGTCTCCAAAAATCTTTAAACAAGATGTTAAAGGTTTCCTAATTCACATGCATGAAGCACAGTTAATTGTCCAGAAATAAAAACACTACGCGCAAAACACTAATCAATGTATATTCAGTAGTGAAACAAAAAACTGCATTAAACCTGAATATGTCCATGCTTCAACCCCAACAGAGAAGAACAAATTAGATAAAAAGAAAACGAAGACAAAGGTTTAGTTTGCTCCAGGTAACTATTAGGTAAAGATATTAAGCATTAAACATACTTCATAGCATGAAACCTCTTAATAACATTAATCTCAATCAAGTGAAAAGTTACATATAAGAACATCCTTAGAGCATGACTGTCGTAAGTGTCAAAAGAACTCCAATCGAGTAACACATATCTAATGCAATGAAATAGATACACGATATGAACAAAAATAATAGTATGTTCAGTGGTTTGCTTTATGATTGATTTCTTGTCTTTTTCTTGAGTAGCAACATTCACAAATCAGTCATAAACCTCTCAGTCTCTATAATACCACTAAACCCCTTGACCTATCAAATTTTGTTATGGAATTTCCACGTGGCTTTAAAATATTTGACAACCATAAAGCTAATAATTATGCATGTGGCTTCAAATTTAAACTCTTGACAATTTGATTGAATCCAACGGTTCTAATCATTAAAATCAAACCTACCATACTCTTCGAGGTTCTACATCAATTCAGCAGAGTTCCAAGTCTCCACTAATTGAAAAATGACAAATCATAACCTTGTAAACTACACGCAACTTCATAATTTGTTGCCTTCAGTCTTTCAACACGGCCTTAAACTCTAATAGAAGCCTTATTTCAAGAACTGACTCGTAAATAAATGATGTCGTAAAATTTTCAAATTTAATGACTGTGTTACCTTATGTAGTATCAAATAGAAGAAAGAGAAGATCCAAGTCTGAGGTTCCAAATTCTAATTTATGAAATGGACAAAGGTTATCTAATAATTAAAAGAAAGCATTCCAAAACACCAGATAAAATTAGATAACGCTGAGAAAAGTAGCAAAGAGAGAAAGCATCAACCTGCAAGAATTATATTGCACAACATTAAGATTCATATACATTCTTTCTCATATACGACTAGGCACATGAACTGTACAATAAAATTAAAGAGACATTCCCTAGACCTAACTTCACCAAAAAATGAGACAAAGCACACTTTAGTCAGCAAGAGGAAAGAAAAAAGAAAGTAAACAAGCACCTAGATCTGACTCAACAAAGAAAAACAAACAAGTTTATTCAATAGTTAATCATCTTGATCTCAATGATGAGAGAGAGAGATAAGCATCTAAGATTAGAAGCTAATTTCGCTGTGAAAAAGAGAGAGGACAAGGAGCCACCATACTTAAGAACAACAGAATAAGAAATACGAAGGGCTCTTATTCTTTGTTACCAAATCTTTGGGCAATAATAGGGCGGACATCATCAACATCAACCAGGGTCTCCAAAAATGGAAGCAATGAAATTAAAGCAGAATCCAAGGGATCATCAATCCAACTCTTAATAGGAATACCGTTGTTCACTTGTAATCGGAAAACCTGAAATGAACAAAGACGTGCTTTAGAACTCAAGGACACAGTACCATTTTTTTTCCTCTTCAATATCCTACTTCCACATTCTTCCACATTTGTAAACTTGCATTGCACTAAAGACCAGCTATTTCTATGGTCCCCCTGCCCCCCTTCCTCTCTCCTTGCAACGGTAACTTGCCTACAGTAGCTTATTTCTGAAACACTAGATCACAGTTTTTGCAAACCAAGAAGCAAGAGAAAATAGAGGATTTTTTCTTGAGCTATCATCTATTCTAAGTAACAATACACGCTTCTAGGTAAAATGAAAGCTAATCTGAAGTTATGACTTATGAATTATGAAGATGGCTACTCATCCATTCTTTTTAAGTACTCTCTTCAAATAAACGTCAACTACGATTCCCAAAAACATTACATTATCTTTTGCTTATGCTGAGGATAGAATATCATGCCTAGACATAGGGTAAGTAAAAGCTAAACCAACTTGAACATAGCTCAACCGGTTAAAAATCTTAGACCAAAAGATCATTGATTTGAATCTTCACCCTACCTGTTATTGACCTCAAAAGAAATAATAAGAATCTTCAATAATAAAACAGAAATAGTTGTAGTTTAACCTAACCTGTCTCTCCATTCCAGATTCCACCATTTGATACTCACATTAACTTCAGCTTATAAATCTGTTATCTAACCTCATAGTATATGTACTTTTTACATAACTTTTCTTTAAAAAAAAATAGAGCATGAGAAAAGAGAAAGAAAGAGTTGCAGAATGGCAGTTCATAAAATACTAGGCTAAGGGCTGTACCTGTGGATAATTATCTACAATGACAACTTTTGCTAAATCAATGCCTAAAACTGTCAAATCCTTGGTGTAACATCCATCTGAAAAGATGCATGATTCACGATAAAGTCGACGTGAGATAATACAATTATCCGGGTCAAGTTTGTTGAGGACTTGTTCTGCGTAAATACTTTGACTGGCTGTAAAGATAACAACTTCAAACATCTCTGCAACACGGTCTAGAAATATTTGAAGATATGGCCTCCGTTTAACATATACAATGTGCTCTTTCAGATTCAAGCAGACAGTAAAACGGAAGTCTGCATCATCCTGCGGTTCCAAAGTAGAGTGAACTAATGTTTCTGCAAATATACAAAAATTTACATTATATTCCAGATAGAAGATAAAACAAAGATTTCAAGGGAAATTAATCACCATAAGAACATATTGGAAATCTAAGCAAAACTCAAACAAACTATTTAAATAGCTCCAGTTGAAAGAAAACTCAAGTTCTGCATCTTACATATTGATTTAGATATGTTAAATGCTTGCTAATAATCTGATTAACAAAGTCATCCACCAATACAATTTACTCATGCACGGCGTAAATTAATAGGAAGTTGAGATAGTAGTTGGTTAGCTGTCAACTACTAACAAAGTCATCCACCAATACAATTTACTCATGTAGGGCATAAATTAATAGGAAGTTGAGATAGTAGTTGGTTAGCTGTCAACCACTGGTCAAGTCATAAAGGGCTGTTAGACGGTTGAGGTCGTTATATTTACCTTTTTTTTTTTTTTGGGGGGGGGGGGGGGGGGGGGGGGGGGTATCCGTGGATTGCATGCAGTGTAGGGACGAGAAAAAGGGTAAAAATATTAAGGGGAGATGGAGAGAACAAGTGTACCAAATTCCTGCACCGGTGTTCTTACAATCATTAAATTTTGACGGATTCCTAGCATAATTCTCAGAATGCAGTACAGGCATAAGTTCCATAACCTAATCCTCAAAACTTGTTCCAGTTAATGCGTAGCAACATCTCCTAATCCTCAAAAAGATAAATCTAGAATTCAAATCTCTTACCATCCAAATCAAGTACAAGGGTCACGGCCTTTCTTTTCCGATCTTCATTGGGCAATATACTGGGCTGAAAGTTCGAAATCACTTCTGAAAGTTCTGGTAAATTTTTTATGAACAACTGGGGATCAAAACACTCTGTCTGATCTGAGTCTGAGCTAACACTGAATTCAAGGCTCAAATTATTCCTTTGATCAATTACTCGGTACAAACTAGAATTACCAGAACCAATAGCTGATTCATCAGAACATTTAGCATCATCTGAATTGCTGAATTTCATGGTGTCCTCAAGGAAAGGAAGTATCATATACTGATCAGCAACATCAGACAATACCGTCGACTGAGTATATTTGTAGTCATGAAAATAATTGATGTCGCAAATGTCATCATTTCCACATAAAGGTAAGTTTGCAACTATCATGTCAGAAATAAAAAAATCTGATACGTCACAGGTTGGACTGTCATGTGAGCTTCTGCTATTTTTCCATTCATCAGTTTCTGTTCCTGGTATATTTGGATCAAGTTTGCTCCCTGCATAATTCATAAGCAGACAGACAGATAAGACAAATGTCAAAGCCGAAGGTCCAAAAATAAATGAAAACATGAACTTCAAGGTCACAAGCACAGCAGGATGGTCGAGAACTTTTCTTCAGGTTTCAAACCAACTTTCAACTCCTACACATCCCATTTAGATATTAGAAGCTTTTCTGAGAACCATGAGAAAATAATATCTGTTGGATCCTACCTACGTTTGGATTGGACAGGAATTCAAGGGACAATAAATAAGATTGGCTAGCAGAACACATGAAGGAGGAAACGTGTATCTGAAGACAGAAGAATGGAGTTCTCTGTAGGCCTAACGCCTAATACAAAATTATAGATCATAACAACCTTTGACCAAGAGATGACCCGATGATATTAGTAGGCAAGGGCACTTTAGTTTGGGTGATCTGTGTGTTCAAATTGTATTGAAGATTTCAATACTTACATGTCAGAGATTTATTAAATGCAGTAGGCACGCGTTAAAAGTTAGTTAAACAAATAAAAACAAGTCTGACATTTTTTGAGCACATGATTGCATACTTGTTTAAAACAATTAAGATATGTTGAACACTCCTAAGTATTTCGAGAGTGAATCATAAAATGCATAAACATTATTGACTTTAAATTTTCTTTTCACTCAGATGTTAAATCATTTAGAAAATTTGATAAATTGGTTTGAATATAAGCTAAAACAAACTTTAGCATGTGAATCATTAAGATAAAATAATAAAAAAAAATAATATATATTTCAATAAATGTTTCCACGCGGTGCCGATCTCCTACAATCTTAAAAATTAACATGTGATTAAAAAAATGAACAAGTGACCGTGTCCTCTATATGTCATGTCAATGTTTGTACATCTTAGGCAATACCTGGATTATGTTCAATAATAGGATGGAATTGGACTTCAACATTATTCAAAATAGGAGAAAAAATTGTTGCTATTTCGGAAGAGTTGGTTGAGGTGCAATCCTGTAAAATTTTCACATAAAAAATGGTCATAATAATAATAATAATAATAATAATAATAAGATTATGACGATATTTGAAAGAAAAGAAAAAACAAAAATGGTGCTGCACAATAATGAACTAAAAATAAAACTTTGAAACTACCCCGATAAAATGGTAAAAACAAGACGAGTAGAAAAGTCGATGTATGACACTAGGCAGGAATTCCCAGAATCCCTAAATTAAAGGAAAACTACATTTTCCCTTCCCAAAATATAGGATCACAGACCTCAGATTTCACTGTGAATCATATTGTATTGTTTTCACATTATTATCCACATTCCACACTGTGAATCATATAAGATCCTCCAGTATAATTTATTAACGAAGTGCTTCAAATGATCTTATAACCGGGATATTTACTAAATATCTTCATGTATTATGAAAACCCCATGCACATATTAATCTAGAAACTAATAATGCTCTTGTAAAGAATGTGCTCACAATCTAGAGGAAGTATGAAAATGTGTATTTGCAGTCGATCCTTTTATAAAAATCACTTCATACCGTTCCATTCATATCTGTAGCATTTACCGAAAAAGGTTCTTCCCTCTTCAACTCAAAATCTTCCCTGTGCCTCTTCAATTCAGAAGTTTCTTTGTCAACGAATTCACGGTGATTAATGGCTTCCTGATTTATATTGCTATTAATAGATTCTTTGTTCATAGAAGCTGCACAAGAAACAAGTATCAGTACCCCCTAAAAAAATATAGCAATGCAATTGCTATTGTTTGGTAATGGATGAAAAATAGTTGGATTTTCTGAGAAATTTTCTATTTCTTCTTGGCTCAATGATATTGACGTTCCTTCTATAACTTTGGGAGGGGGAGAAAGTGAAGCAAGAGGGTAACTTCAAAGAAAAAATATTGAACATTTAAAAGATCGCAGATAGATTTTTGTTATTTTCTTTAAAAGCAATAATTCTGAACATATCAAAGCGGCGCATTTCCCCTTAGCAGCTATATTTCTCAATATATGTGATTCTTCATTCTAAATTATGATGGGAGATTAAGATTATGCTGATGTATTTGTTTAAGATGCTGGTGAATTACACCATTTCTTTTTGTAACTTCAAACTTCCCGGTGATCAAACATTTTTTAATAATTTATTAGCAGACCAAGGCAGTGAATTTATATAGGTTAAAAATAGTTAAGTTATCTGATTTCTCCCACGTGTTATAGAAAGCAAAGGTCAAGAAAGCCTTGACATGAGATGCATACAAACTATGAACGTAATCGGCAATATATTGTTAAATAATAAAATAAGATAACATTTAAGTAAAAAGGAAAAAAAAAAAAAAAAAGAAAAAAGAAAGAAGCTAGAAGTTACTTACCCTCCAGACATTTTGTAATACAGCCATCAAATTCATCTGTCTCTTCGGAAACCCTCAGGTGAGAACAAGCTTTTTTAGAGATGACACTAGATTTCTGACAAACACGAAGACAATGTTTTTCTCTTAAGCAGCCCGGGCTTAGCTTGGCCTTCATTTTTATTGATGGCATTTGTCCTGTACTTGTGATGATATGCAACACTACGTTGATCTAAGAACATCAGTGGAAAACACAACTGTAGAGAACAAAAGTCGAGACCATAAGTATCCAACGATAAAGATCTAACGTAATAACAGATGGAGCAACTATCTGAAATTTGTATGTGGGATGAAAAATCTATGTAACTCTCCCAAGGGAAATAAAATTGTTGGTACTTCATAGCTCGAGGCTACTTCACACTCAACCCAGAGCACCACAAACATCAAAGGGGTAGAACAAGTAAATATTCAATTACAAGAATGTCAATAATGCAAAAACTTCTTGTAACATGGTGCGAAAGCATCATGAGAAACTGACGACTACGATGCTTCTAACTTCTTTCAATATATATTCTAACCACAAGAAAAATCCCAAACCTTAAGGTGTTAAATTAAAAACCCTTTTTCTTGGTGTAGAATTTATGCAACAATGAAATACCGGAAAATTTAATAATCAATTAATCAATAAATAAAACAATAAAGCTGTGAATGGAATCTAGACATAGGGAACAAGAAATTTAAATTACACTACAAGAGAATTCAGAAGTGATATTAACAATTAATATTCTTAGCGAAGAACTAAACTACTCCCCAAGTAAAACAGTAGCAGCAGTAAAAACGTGTTCAATTATTCAAAATCTTTCACGCTCGAATAGCGAAAACCCGCACAGATTCCAGGACGCAGTATCGGAAAAATTAAAGACCGAAATCAAGACGGTAAGAATCTGGAAGTGAACCTCGCAGCAATTAAAGTCAACCAAAGCCAGTTTCGTCGGAGAGGCTGGAGAACTCAAAAGCGAAACTTGAAACTAAACCCTGTGAAGTTAAAACCCTAGAGATGTCCAGATAAGTTGAAGCCATAACAATCATTCAACCAGAACCAAAAGAAACAGAGAGAGAAACAGAGAGTATTAAAGAGGAAATTGAGCGAACATAATTATGAAATTGAAGTGAAGCAGAGAGAAAGAGAAATCGGAGATGGAGTAAAAGAGAGAGAAGAAAATCCGAATACCTGATGAAGCAACAGAGTCCTTCTTCTTCTTCTTCTTCTTCTTCTTCTTCTTCCTCCTGCTGCTCCTCCCTCCCTACCCTCTCTCTCTCTAAAAAGTTATTCAAGGAATGGTCAGAGAGAGAAAAAACGTAAGAGTTTGGGGACTTATAGAGGGCTTTGATGGGGGTATTTCTAAAATGGTTGGACCGATAGAGTTCAGCCACGTGGCTAGTGGAACCAGCTAAGCACGGCGCGTTGACACGTGCAGCTTCGTGGTAAAGGAGCTTGAGCTTGATCATTGTCTACGCTTCCTTTCGAGTCCATACGCTGGTCTTTCATTATATTTTTTTTTCTTTTTTGGGGTCTTTTTAACTATAATTTTTATACATCATCTTAAAATAATTTATTATTTATTCTTCCCAAATTCTCTCACTCGCTCTCTCATTGGTCGCTGTTTTCGGTTTGGAAAACCCATGGGAAGGGATAAATATCAAAATACATGGGATTTTTTTTTTCTCTCCATAGAAAAAAAAAATAAAAAAAATCTGAGTTGGACATTGGACTACTGTAGAGTTCGGATAGTTAAAGCATTGCATTCCTTATGGTAAACTCGAGGATGAGTTGTCTACCAATATTGATAGATGAGATTCTTTATTATAACTAGAGCAAAATACACTTTTGGTCTCTGAAGTTTGAGGTTAGTGTTTATTTGGTTCCTGAGATTTTAAAAGCTACATTTTAGATCTGAAATTTGAAAAATAGTTCTAAATGGTCCCTAAAGTTAGTTTGACTGTTAGTTGACTAACGGAAATATGTTGAAGTAGCAAATTCTAGATAAGGTGAACAACTTTTTAAAAATTATATTATTTTTTAGATTACAAAATCTCTTTTTAACTATTTTTTTTAGTTTTTTATTCTTTTCTTTCCCCTCTCTTTCTAATACTCTCCAACTCTTATCTTTTTCATCTTCTATGATGCATGCATCTCCCTTTCCCCTTTTCTCTCCCTCTTTTTTAATCTTAAATTTCCTTCCAACCATCCAACCAAATTCCCCCAATCGCTCCAAATCTCCACCTTGCTGCCATTAATGGCATTTCTTAACACTACTGCACTTCAAATTCTCAAATTTAGTTTATTGTGCTAAATTTTGTTAGTCCATTTTAGTTTTTTTGTTCATGCCTAACCTCCATTACTAAAGCTTCAATCAAATTTGAAAGTCTCTCTCTCAATTTGAAGTCTCTCTCAAGTGCCCTTGTCAGCAATAATATATGTTAGTATTTGTGTGAAAAACTATTTACTCAAAAGAAACTTGCATAACTATAAGAGGTAATAATGGATAAATTTATATGGTCTTGGAATGGTAGAATTTTTTTTCTAATATTTTTTTATGTAGTTTTGTCTGTTGAATGGTCAAAATAAGTTCAAGGATATCATCAAGCAATTGCCTCTATTGAAAATGTTTAAATGTTATATATTAGAGTTTTGATTTCTATTGGAACAGCTACAACCTAACCGTGGCGTTACTGCAAGCATCGGACTGTGACTGTGAACAGCAGAGTGGTTATGGCGACAGTAAATTTTTGCTGGAGAACAAAGAAAAAAAAAGTGAAAAAAAAAAACTACAGAAGAAATGAGAAGAGATGTTGAAAAGAAGATGAGGGATGAGAGAGAAGAAATGGAAAAATTAAAAAAAAAAAAAAAATTTAAAAGCCATGTAATCTAACAAATGACATAAATTTAGTAAAAAAAATTACACCTCACTTAAAATTTGTCATCTAAACATGCCACATCAAATTTTCGTTAGTCAACTAACGGTCAAACTAACGTTAGGGACCATTTAGAACTATTTTTCAAACCTCGGGGTCTAAAATGTAGCTTTTGAAACCTCAGGGACCAAATAGACACTAACCCCAAACTTCAGGAACCAAAAGTGTATTTTGCCCTTATAACTATTTAAGATGTTTGCGACACTAATTAGTTATTATAATTTGTGTTGGAGTATAAATTATTATAGTCCCATCATATAATAGTATGTATTTGGGGTGCAAACATATTGTAACAAAGTGAGATTTGAAATAATTATATTATAGTTAATTGCATGTTATAATAGTTTAAAATATTAACTATTATAATCGGAGCCTCAAACAGAAAATGAGCTATAGTTCACTCCACTCGCTTGAAATTTTTGTTTGTGAAATTTTTGTTTATTTTGCTAAAGCAAGCATAACGTAACTGACATGTATTATGTGTTAGTAATTAAAACAAACATAATTCAACTGACATAAAACTTATACTATTAATCTTGAAATTAGATGTTCAATTCATCCACCTACATATTATAAAAATTTTTAAAAAAATAAGAAACAATAGAGTAGTTAAATTATTGTTTAGTTCAAATGTAAAGTGAAGAAACGAATCATCAACTTTTGAAATGATAATTTTTTTAAAAAGCTTGTGAACCTTGGACATGTGCAAATAAAATTATTTTTCTGAATTAATATGTGTTTAAGAGATTTAGAACGTTGAAAGGTATTTGAAATAATTTTAATTTCCCTAGCTCAACTATAATATTTTACAAAAGTTCGGAGGAAGGAAAAAAAAAAACTTGTTTGGTCCTATGTTTCGCGTTTAATTTTTTTTAAAGTCCATAGATTTAAAAATATTACACTTTTAGTTCTTAAATTTTGAGTTTAATTAAATTTCAGTCCATAAATTTCATAATATTACAATTTTACTCTCAAATTTGAGTTTTGTTTCAATTTGATTTCTAAATTTCTAAATTTACACTTTTAATCTCAATTTTCCACTAAATATTCATTTTTCGTCTTTATAGTTAATGTATATTACTCATTGTGTGTTTGAAATATATTTTTAAGAGTTTAATTTAAAAAAACAATTTATTTTGAAAAAAAATTAAACCGTTTGGCAACCACTAGAAATAGCTTTTGAAATTATTTTAAACAATTTTTGTTAAAAAAGTTTAAATTAATCAAATAAATATAAACAAACGGTCACAAACCCTCCGATTCAATTTTTACCAATTAACCCACTAATTTTGACATAAAAACAGTATAAAGATCTTCTTTAACTTGCTAATTTATCTAAATTTCAAAAGTTTACAAACAGAGGTCAAAATTGATTTTTCCCTAATAATTATAACTATGACCAGAAAATACTTTAACACATTAATAAACATCGTGCATTAAAACAAAAAACAAAATTTTTAAACAATTATTCGTAAAGAAATACTCATCTTCCTAACTCATAAAATATAATTTTCCTTTTCAAAAGCGAATTCCATTAATAAAGTGAACAGTAATGATATATATATTATATATATATAAACTTATTTTTTGGTGCTACAACATAACAGGACATGCTATTCAAAGCATTTCCTGACTTCATATAAATAAACAAAATGCTATTCAAATGCATTAGCCAAATGTTATAAACACAAGCAATTGAACTTGTATTTTAAAAGCTGAAACAAGTTTTTTTCAACAAGAAGGAAAATGTAAAGGTTCCACCCACTATACAATTGTGTGGTTCCTCCTCTCAAAGCTTCCAAACCAAAAAACACAATAGCCTGTGGTATATACATTGTGTTTGCCATTTCTCAACCCACATTTAGGGGAAGGCAAAAAGAAGCTTCAAAAATGCAGGAGAAATCATGAACCAATTCTGCATACACAACAATGGGCAGCCGAAAAACCGAAGACTGTTCGGGTTGCCATTGACAAGTACAGCAACCGACATGGCTCCAGCTACTCCATTTTCATCCAATCTTCCTACCAAAACACTGCAGAAAGCACATTAAAAACAAAATCTGCACATGTTTGTTCTTCCTAATCCACCTGTTCCTGACATATATACTTCATTATTTACTCTCAGTTAACGATTCAGCAGCAGAAGATCAAGGCCGGGGGCGATGTTTCGTTAGCATTTATCAGGCCTCTCACCAATGCCGTAATTCGGGGGACTTCCCGAAGAATCACTGGAAAGTGACCCATTCATCGCCCAGATATTGACGCCCAAATTCACAGGAGGCAGATGTTCATGGAGAATCTGCAAAATGAAATGATAATGATCATAAGAAAACACACACAGATCACAGATCAGTGTTATATGTTCCAACCATGCTTTAAAACTATCGCCAAAACTTGAAGGATGGATTTGTGAGAAATTGAATGGGGCAGCCCCAGCTTATATTCAGATGAAGAATGAGTTTTTTCCGCTTTATATGTTCCATCATGTTCACAAATGACCAAGATAAAATTGAGCAAGGCTGAATTAGATATATTTTAACTTTTGACCTGATTTCCAGCCTCCGGACCCTCTGAGTGAAAAAGAATGGGGCGGCAGCGCTTATCTTCGTTCATTAAGCTCGAGTTCTGAAAATGACTCACGAGAGCTGCCTTTCCTTGGATTCGAGCATATGCCAATGAAGCAACTTTCTCACTATTGAACTTCTCCCATCTCTTTCCATCAAAAGCCTGTGCAGAAAAACTCAAATACTTACTAGACTGCAGACCCGAATTGACCAAACTCAACGTAGAAGCATTCTAAAATATCACATCAAGTAGTAAAAAGTAAAAACGCTAATAAACCTCATAAAAGGATATTATGTGTTGAGGAGATAGCATATTGATGAAAGCATAGCCCACGTTGCATTTATTCTGCACAGTTCAAGCAAAAAGTTGCATTTGTGTGAATAATATAGCTAAAAAATAAAAGGTTCTGGTTTTAGTTCAATCCCAAAATTCAAAAGGATAGTCTAAAGTTACCTTAAAATCAATTGGCAAATAAAGAAAATCATAAGTACCCCTATGATTTTCATCAATGGCAGCTAATAACATTTTTGACGTGTACCTGTGGGGAGGGGAACCATTTGAACATTATTTATGACTAGTAGAAAGGAAAGGGGATAAAAAACAAAAACAAAGGGAAGCATGAAGAGCTAGTCGTATCTTTCGTATCTTACTTATTTGGAATGTTTTTTATCATTAAGGTTGTTCGAGTGTCTTCCCCGCCCTTAATTTTATCCAAGTCAAGCTGAAACTGCTTCCTACTGTCAAGCTGATTTCCATTATTCTCAATCCATCGGCTTCTGCCACGCTCATTCAAACCGTCCAGGCTGTTTGGTAGAAGTCCCAAGTATGGAACACTACCTGATAACATTGGGTTCAGCACGGATGAAGACATCATTTGAAAACTTGAAGGGTGAATTTCAGACATGTTTCTTGGTATGGTGATAGCGGCATTAACAGAAGCATGTGGACTAGAGCCTAAACCTCTGAATGCCACAGGACCCATTAATGAAGTATCTGGTGACTCGGGGAAATACCCAAAGTGCCTCTCCGACGGGACACCTGATGGAGCAGATCCAACATGTTGCGAGTGGGTATTCGGAGTTGAGCTGAAGAAAGAAGTTTGCCGGCCAGGAAATGGAAATGTCT
Organism: Lagenaria siceraria; assembly: GCA_002890555.2. Lineage (NCBI taxonomy): Eukaryota > Viridiplantae > Streptophyta > Magnoliopsida > Cucurbitales > Cucurbitaceae > Lagenaria > Lagenaria siceraria. Next base: position 1,707,613 of record CM016485.1, read on the forward strand.
GACCATTTCCGTTGGATAAGAAATGGTGGTTTGCATATGATCTTGACCAAGCAGAAGAACTAGAGGACTCTGAGTATGAATTCTGACTTCCCCATAAAGATTGTGGACCAGATAACGTTTCCATACTTGATCCACTTGATGCCGGAGGTCTAAAGGAGGCCATAGTCTCATTATACTGCCTTGATTTTGGCTCAGGAAATGAAAGGGATGGTTGAAAGGCATGCAATGGATTTATATTGGTATATGGATGCTCCATATTGTTACCCCTTCCTTGGTCCTTGCCAATAGGAGGAACTTTCACAGTACTTCTTGTTACTTTAGGAAGAACTGAAGCCAATCCAGGCAAATGGTTGCCACCTGTTGGGCTTATGGATGTAAAACCAGGAAATTTACTAATACTTCCCAAGGAACTAGGTTTAATTGAACCGTTGAACGACATCCATTTACCTGTCACAGATGCTAAGATAGTTGGAGATGGAAAATTTTGTGAAAAAAATAAATACATGATGGCAAAATGAGTGTGAATGATGAAAGGAATGCTTAAAGGCACCCTACCGGGGGGAGAATTGACAATTGGTGAACCGACTTGATGGCGGAAACTCCACAAATCATCTTGTTCAAGTTCTTGATTGAGTTGCAACATCAAGCTGGAGGGATTAAGATGACACAGAATAACAAATCCAATAAGAATAAAATAAAATAATGATATCAAGTATGAATTAGACAAAAAAATAATGAATTCAATTTCTCCAGAATAGAGAACATGATGACAAATCTTTGCAAGAAACGGATCACACTACATAAGAATGCCACCAACAGCTCATAGTTCCCACCGTCTCCAAGCACATAAGAAAGTTTAGTCAATTTCAAACAAAAAAATCTCAAAACACAGAAGGCAAAGAATGAAGATGGTAGATTGGTTGATAACTGTCTGGTGCCATCCACATCATCTAAATTTAACAATTCCCATCAAGCTGATTGAATACAGCCAATGTGGATTGACAATATTTGGATAGACAGTATACACACACTGTCAGCTAAGTTTATCTGTGAGTTTAATGCCTTCCTCGCATTGAAGCTGATTAATACCATCAAGTGACTTTTATACTTTTCTTTTTCCAAGTAAGAAAGTGAGTTTTTGATGTCTCAAAAAAAAAAAGAGGGTGGATAGAACTATCATTTGCAACAACAAAACTTAATAGAATGGTAAGTACGAACCTCTAACATCACCCCCCTCCCCACAAAAAAAAAAAAAAAAAAAAAAAAAAGAAGAAGAAGAAAAAAAAAAGAAGAAGAAGAAACCATGAGATATGTATGCAATACACAAGATGCCAGGATGGGAACTCATTTACAATGGAATGTTTCACGTGCTCATGGTTGTTCACTTACCAAAACTATTCCCATGTCAGGAGAAAAGGCTTTATTTATAATGTAAGTTAATGGGAAAAGAACATAAGAGAAGGAGAAGCAAACATAAAAATTAATGGTCTCAAATACACACTTTCGACGAGCTCCGCCAGGGCGACTTGGTTCTAGTTTTATGCGTTTACCAACAATGTCGCTTCTATTTAATGCCTTCAGTGCTGCTTCTGCAGCTCTAACATCATAATATTCAATAAACTTATGGTGTCTCTTGTGCGGAGTTTCCCTTATCTGTTTTTTAAATGAATACCACATAGCCGAATGTCAATAATCATAAACCAAGAGAACTTGGAATAAATTGACAATAGATATATAAGAAGGGTTGGTCAAACAATCACCTCTTTGACCTCACCATAGACCCCAAAAATTTGAAGAAGATCTTCATTAGGAATTGAGGGATCCAAATTAAAGGCTACCAAGGTTCCTTGGTTTATATCTTTCTCAGATGGATTATTCTGTTGTACAATGAAAGAGATCAAAGAAATGAATTCAATACTCAAAAACCAAAGGAAGGTTGAGTAAACAATGAACGATTGAATATGTGCTCAAAACCTTGGGAATTGAGAAGTGAATGTCAAGTTTTCTCCGCCGTAGTGGTTTGTTTTGCAATGAGCGCATAGCAGTTCGAGCGGCACGAATGTCATAATAAGATATCATCACAAAGCCCCTATGTTTACAAGCAGTATACAAAGTCCTAATATCGCCATATTGCTGCAAGCCAGAAGGAAAAAGGAAACAAAAAAGATGAAATAAAGAGGAACATTGGCAATATCGAAAAATCAACAATATCAGTATATCCGAACTTGCTACAAAGGCAAAGACTAATTATTATTTATGTGTAGATTTTTAGATTGGTAGTTGGTATATGTATCACTTGTCAGCATCATTTATGGGAAAAAATATGCATGTTTCCACTCAATTGTTATCCATTATTAAAATAAATAAATAAATCTGTTAAACCCAAATTCAGATTGCTTCCATGAGAAATGCATTCAAAGAACAAGGAAAAATTGTACAAGACCCCCATTTTCTTAATGGGAATGACAATACTTCCTTACTTGTATTCCTATCATTTAGATTTACTAAACAATGATAATCCTCACTCCGATCCTGATTCCAACACCTATTAGCAAGTATAATGTTACGATTTTTATTTATACTACATACGTTTCGGTCAACTCTTCTTCATTTCCACTCCTGTCAGTTTAAAAGGCAGGGTCAGCAATAAAATAGGCTTCTTTAACAACCAATATTCGTTATACAACATAATTCAATTAATGCAACCAAGAAATCACCATGCAGACTGCATATACATATAAATCTCTAGATTGTGGCATTTCAAGAAATATTCAAGTATGAATTTGATGATCATATAGCCTCATAACCAAAATGGATATATGACATGAGATTTTGAATGAGATTTACACAAAATGCATCACCTCAAAGAGAGCTCTCAATTCTGAATCTTCAACATTACTATTAATGTTCCGCACAAACAATGTTCTTGAAGGATGCTCTCCATAAGGATGTTCTCCAGCAACCGTGCCAACGCCATTTGAAAAGGTATAAGGAGGCACCACACTTCCAACTACACCATCACCTAAGCCTACCCTTGAAGAACCAAGGCCAGCATTTTGTTGAGCCTCTGTTTCCAATTCCATGCCACCTCCACTACTGAAAAGATCATACTCTTCCAAGTCTTCAAGAGAGCTAGGCAAGCCATTCAGATCTAAATCATCCATTATACCGGCTAGAAGCTCCTCCTCGTCATCAGGAAGCAAGCTGCCAATTGCATGAGTTTCGATGTCTTCAAGCATATCAACCCCCTCTGGACCCGGGTCAAGTTTCTTAAAGTGAGATGAAATATCATCAACAGATTGAATAGCAACTCCTTCGTCAACCACGTTCACTATGTGTTACAATCAAGAATGAAAAGGATCTCAGTTAACAGTTAACACTACATAGGAAGAATAATATATCTATGTATGTATAAGAAGGATGCTTTCATCGAGAGAAACATAGGATGAGGGATATTAGACAGTTGGCATAGGCAGAACTTACACTTCTCATGCGGAAGAACTGGCAATGAGCTTGAGAATAGTGTAGTAACACTTGAAGCATGGAAAGCATCAGATTTGTGGAAATTACTCCATACATTTTCCGTCTCTTTGGGTTTAGTCATGACTGGACCATTAGAATGACCTACCACACATGATAAGGAAACTATTACCTCATTCCTTTAACTTTAACCATTATTTTACAGAAATGGTGGTTGTGGTTTCAAAAGTAACCTGAAAATGGACTATGTGAAGGCTGCTTCTGCATCACTGTCTGGTCTTCTCTACTTGATATGCGATAAAAAGAATATTTTGGTGTACTTTTTTCTTGTAAAGAAAAAAGAACGGCGTTGAATAGTTTCCTGCCAAGAACAGAAATGAGAAAACTATCCACTGTCATGAGTGAGAGCCAATATCCAGTGTAGGGAAAGTTTTGTAGTCCATGATTGATTTTAATTGATGCTTAAATAAACAGTAGGTCCTTCTATCCATCTTAAAAATTCACAAGCAGACAGAGATCAGGGACAATAAGAAGTATACTAGACTTCCTGGTGCACATATCCTTAGGATTTTAATACAAGAATGTTAAATCACCGCTAAACCAAATCCTCACATGTAGGCTCAGTTATTAATTTGATTCACGAAACTCAACGGGTGAACTAATAATATCAACTAATGAGAAAATGCCATTGCACAGATTCAAACACAATACTTGGTATCATCAAATCATTGCTAAACTTAAAAGTAGTGTATATTTAGTCATATAGTATATTCTCGATACACAAATTTTCAGACATGCGAGATCAATCATGGCTAGATCAAGACATCATAAACTACAAGGAAGTGTAACCTGAATTTTAAAAGCACTATACAATACAACTCAAGTTCAAACCGAAAGGGGAGACATAGGACAAAATAGAAAAAGATAAAAGCATGAGAGCAGAGGCTCACAAAACATTCAATACCGCTCTCCTTTCTACTTTTTGTGGAGGCGTAACTGAAACGACCAAAATAAAACGAAGTTGACTTATCACATGTCCGATTAACCCCTAAAAAAAGATGGGTAAAAACCACTCCACAATAAGGAAAAGGAAAAACAGGATTGAACAAGTCAAGCCGAAAGATTATCCTCAAACATTGTATTACATTTCAGAAAAATCAAACCCCAGATGAAAACAAAAACAAAAATCGAAACTTTGAGAACCAAATCACTCAAATTTGCATGTAATCAAACGAATTGGGAGATTCAAGATACGTTCCAACTGAAGACAGAGACAGAGATAGATAAGAAACAAGCAAGATGGAGACAAACAGAAAAACATCCCCCCCCCCCCCCCCCCCAAAAAAAAAAAAAGTACTCAATAAAACCAAACATAAACTCCTCAAAATCAAGCTCAAAGCAATAAAACTCAAACACCCAGAGAATAAAACTCTGCAAAAACTCACTCCAAGTAGTAGCCCTTCAAGACGAGGACGATCAAAGAGAGAAACGGCGGTACTGAAATGGCAGAGCAGAGAGTTGTGGTTCTTGCTACAGGGAGCTGTAGTGTAATACTTGGAGTGAAACAGAAATTGGGATTTTATGGAAATGGAAAGAGGGAATTAAGAGAGGGAAAAGGAAGAGGATGATGAGGAGAGAAAGAAGTGAAGAATCGTCGAGGGGAAGATGGAGGGAAGAAGAAGAAGAGAGTTATTGGCTGCAAAACAATGGTGGTGGGCGTCGAAATGGGTACTCAATTGTATTTAAAATAATTTTTGTGGCTAAAACTTGTATTTTTCATTATACTTAACTTCGGAACCTACCATAAATACTTGGAAATTTTGGATTATCCTCTTTGTTCAGTTTTCTTTTTTTCTTTTCTCTTTCTTTCTTTAGACAAGAATGAAAGAAAACGAAAAATATATATTTTAAAGGATCGGATCGTAATTATCCACTTCTTATCGGATTTTACTGTTTGACTTTAATAGCTCATCTTTCTGCAGTTTTTATTATTATCTTTTTTTTCTTTTCTGCGAATATGTGATGTAATATATAAGGAAGGCCACGTTTTACTCGAAACGGAGTTGGAGAAGTTGGGAGTTATTCCATTTTGTCCCCACCTTACTTCTTGTTTCAAAAAAAATTTCTTCTTATTAAATATATATTTTACCACGTGTTTGAAATCCTTGAATTTTAGAGGATTGAAATAAATTCAGAGAATAGAATATGATATATAATATGACTTTAAATCTCGTTTGGTCCCAACAAAAAAAAAAAAAAAAACATTCAAAATACGACGAATCAATATCTAAACTAAAATGAAATTAATAAAGTAAACATGGCTCGTCTAGTATAAAAATATATTAAAAACTAATAAGTACGTGGTTTGAATCCTCCAATTTTCATTGTACTAAAAAAATCAAAATGGATTTAACTCAAATTTTATCCTTGTTATATTGAGAGAATAACAAAAATTGATTCATACATATTTTGAAGGCAAACAACCGATTGGTAGAAGATTGTAGTAGAAGGTGAGGTCAGCATTGCAGTGTGAGATTGAAGTTTAGAGTGAGACAAAAAGAATAAAAGGAAGAACTAGAGGTGAGGTGTTTCGACTATCAATGACATAAACACGTATAGGAAGATTCGATAGAATTAGAAAATAAATCATACATGGAGTTGATGTTTGGTTACCGCTTGGTTAATTAAAAGAATTCTTTGTTCATCACCACAAAATGTTGAAATTACTAGATAAAACGATAATGTCATACCAAATTAACACTTCAGTTGATAATGTTATGTATTTTAATCTATGTTATACTACATATACAAAATGGATTTATAAGGAGATGCTATTTATATACCTATTCTGTCCTTGTATTTTTAGTAAGTTCTTATGTTGTCCTTGAGGGCGGGATGCAACTTTTCGAGTGTAGGTAACCTTTCCAATTTTCAATTTACACAATATATTTATATATTTGAAAAATGAAGTTTTAGGTTGACTATGTACAATTTGGGTTGACAATACTCAACACTTTGAGATGCGATTCAACTCCTCGACTGTGTGTCTGTTGAACTTCATAGATGTAACATGGCATGTAACAAATAAATAATAAAAAAAAAACATTACATTGAGTGAAAAATAAATATGAAGACTACTCTCCTTCATCTACCCTTTTCCTCTTTCACCTGGTTGATAGCATAATTATTTCAATTTTGATCAGAAGTCTAGCCACCGTCGATAATTAAAAAAATAAAAAAAACACCACTGAAAAATGTTAGAAATATGTGTGCAATATCAACCTCAAACTAAAAAATGCGATGCGTAATTCATAAAATTTAGTTGTAATTTATATTAAAAAAGCATTATTATATGATTTCAATGAACTGTTGGGATATAAAATTAATCTAAAGGACACAATTGTAAAAAAGGAAGAAAAAAAACAGGATGAATAATAATAACCACGCTAAGGATAATTTTTTTTTTTTTTTTTTTTGTTAAAATTGGTGAATTTTAGTACAATTATTCAGTGATTAATATGTGAGTCGACCAAACTCAAATTCGTGAAAAAATAATTATTGTTGCTTTTACTCCTTTTCAAATAAGAGATAATATTTATTATTTATATTATATTTATGTTTGTCTCATTTTGTTGTTTATTTTTTATATTTCATAAATTTTTTTATTGATATGATAAAATATTGATTTACGTTAACACGAGTCTAGTTCAACTGATACGAACTTATACTATCAATCTCAAGATCTAAGATTCAATCTCACATGTAAAAAAATGTATCAATTCACCTCACATTCTTGAATATATAAAAAAAATATGTCAATTTAGGTTTTTTTTTATTATTAATATTGTTAATTTTTAAACAAAATATAAAATATCGTAGTTTCTAAACCTATTTGAAAAATATAGTTATTTTGCAGCACATTGTCTATTTAAAATACGAGGATGTAATTTATGTACAGAATCTCGTCTTTCAAAAGATGAGATATTAAAAACTTTAAAAGTCTACCAGTTTCCCATCTTCTTAAGAAATGAGACCATAAAATTTAACCTACCTCGTATTTTCAAAAGACGAGGATAGTATCTTTAAAGCTCCAGCCGCTTCCGCTTCTTCTTCTTTACATATTAAATTTTATCGACATAAAACCACCTACGCCTCATTTTACTTATCAATTTCGTATTTATTTTTTTTAATTATATATTTTGCTTATCAATTTTATAAAGTGTTAAACAACAATACAATAACTCAAAATTACATATATAAAAAAAGAAATTGGTTGAGACAACTATAAATCAAAATAAATTAAACTACAAAGGAGGGAGGGAACCATAATAATACCAACATTTTTTCATCTTGTTCTTTTTAAGTTCATATGCTTTGTAAATTAAGCAACAAAAAAAAGTAGAAATTTTTTTGGGAATTTTAATTTCCTCGTTTTTTAAAAAAATGAGAGACTGACAGACTTTTTTTTTTATAAAATTCTTTCAATACTTCGTTTTTTTTAATATCTCATATTTTTAAAATACAAGTCTGTGCATAAATTATATCCTGGTCTTTTAAATAAACGAGGTATTGCAAAATAACTATATTTTTCAAAAAATAATTTTGGAAACTTCAATATTTTTTATAATCTGTTTAAAAATTAACAATATTAATAAAAAAAATTCAAAAAATTTAATAGCACGGAGACAATTCGAAGGAGTGAAAAATATGATTTTTCATAAAAAAGAAAAAGAAAAAAAAAACCCGAAAAACTTTGACCCACAAAAACCCTAATGCCGCAGCCACTTCACTATGCCTCTTATATGAATATAAACCAAAAGTGTTGAGGTCTGAGTTCGGCGGGTCTTGGGAAGCAAGCTCTGATTTCGATTGCCGGTATCTCTCTCTCTCCCTATCCATTATTGTGCTTGCGATTTGTAGCTTCAATACTCAGTAGTTTGTTCAAGTCAAGTGCGATTTTAGGCTGTAGGTGATTCATACGTTTTGTAGTTTTTATTATCGAGTCAACATTCTTGCAGTCCGTCATGTTGGAACTGAGAAACCTGCTTGGTTTAGAGTTTACAGGAACTAAGAAGATATGGCGGTGCCGTTGCTGACGAAGAAGATTGTTAAGAAGAGGGTTAAGCAGTTCAAGAGGCCTCAGAGCGACCGCAAGATCTCTGTCAAAGTATGTATATGAACATTTGTTAGTTATAATTATAATTAGTCTTTCTGCTTGCTATGTGTATATGCATACGAGAATCAGGATTTGCTTCGCTAATTTGTGATGATGGCGACGTGTTGATTCTCATTGATTTTGTATATCTTTTTCCACCTCGATCTGTAAGTGGATCTGTTGATTTTTCGGTGTTACAGTGCATTCATCTCGTAAAGAAATGTTTGTCCCTCCAGTCTCATTTGCATTACTTATTCGATTGGTGTTTGGCATATTATATCATTTAACTTCGAAAGTTGAATCAATTATTCAATATCATGATAATTTTCTCCCTCGTTTTCCGTTTTCTCATTGTTCTACCTCTGACTGCTATCGCTTAATAAAATGTTTTTCAATCTAACAACTGTTCATTATTATAAGAAGAATATGCAACAACAATGTTGTTTAAATGGCAAATATTGATGCAACAAGTTGGTCTTTGGATTTTAAACGATAAATTCGAGAGCATGCATACTTTGTTTATTTGTAGACTTGTAGTACCAATCTCCTACTTCAGATGTTGTTCCAATCAAACGCTGGTTTGCCATTGGTTAATCTAAAGTCCATACTAGGCATTTGAAAGTGTCAATAAGCAAAGGAAATTTGTGTATTTTCACTTTTTGGGCTTATTATTGGTATCTTTTGCTTTCTTTCACGTTCACCTGTTAACTTGTCATACTAACTACATTCATTTCTTACAATTTTAATTATTATTTTCATAAATAAAAGCTATATCATTCACCACTTTTAGGCCATGTTACATTTACACATCGACGTTTAAGTTAATTTTTTAACATGGATTTCACCACCTATCTAAGCAGTGTTCTGTTTTTGTGTTTTTTTTTTAAGTGTTATTTTCTCATGGTAGCTGATGTAAAGTTGCCTTCATTTCCGTATCCATTATTTTGGCGAAGGGCTTCATTACGCTTTCTTCCGGATGTTTCTAAAATCCTTGTCTTGTTCTCTTATGGGCTTTCTATCCCTGTAACCTTGCTTATACTTCTACTGCTATCACTTGCTATGATTTATCCGTAAGTTGGGTGGATTTAACGTGTCTTGTTGACCTTGATGGTAAACTAAGCCTAATTCTCTTGGATACTTGGTTTGTTTTTCAGTCAATCCTTTATTCTTGTATGTATCTCACATGCTTCATGTTCAGTCAAACACATACATAATAAAATTGACCTGTAAATTTACGAAGTGATTGCTCAAATTTATGTTGACAGACAAACTGGCGTAGACCAAAGGGTATTGATTCTCGTGTTCGAAGAAAGTTCAAAGGATGCACTTTGATGCCAAACATTGGTTATGGTACTGACAAGAAGACCCGTCATTATCTTCCTAATGGATTCAAGAAGTTCGTTGTGCACAATGTCAAGGAGCTTGAACTGTTGATGATGCACAATAGGCAAGCACTGATCACGATCTCTTCACATTTCAATTAAAGAAGTCATTATTCCATAACTTGATGATTAACTATCAATAAATAATAATATTACATGGCTTATCTATTCTTAATTCTGTTAATTCAGGACTTACTGTGCTGAGATTGCACATGATGTGTCCACAAGAAAAAGGAAGGAGATTGTGGAGAGAGCTGCCCAGCTCGATGTAGTTGTCACCAACAAGCTTGCTAGGTTGCGCAGCCAGGAGGATGAATGAGCGTAGGTCCTCTTTTTGTTTTATTAGTGATGTCTTTTTAATACCGTCTCTTATGAATTTGACGTTGCAGCAGCATTGGCTTTTGCTGTATTTCTATTCTACCCGATGTCTTTTACTTGACTTGAGGTTTTCTAATTCCATTTTCATTTTTGGTTATTTCTTTCTCATTTATTACGGACCATCATGATCCACTCTGCCTAACTGGCGGATAGACTTTAGAGTGCTTTTCAGACAGGGTAGTGGTCTACTGCTTCCTCCAATGTCACTCAAACCTTTTAAATTAGGATAAAAAACACTTTTAAATCTTTGAAATTTTTGGAGAAGTAACCATTTAATTCTTAAACTTTAGTTTGTAATGATTTATGGACATTTGAGGCCAGGAGTGGAGTTATTTAGTTTGGAGAGTTATCATTTTAGTCCTGTCAATAGGTTGAGATGAAAAGTTTGGAGTGTAGCCTGATATATTGAGAGAGCGTAACCTTCTCATTTATGTTGCTACTTTGCATCTTTCCTAAGTGATTTGTCAAGTTGTTTGGTTTGACGTGTTCTTTTGGTGCTTTAAAGGCATGTTTGGGAGTGATTCTAAAATGGTTAAAACCACTCGTCATTTTTAAAATCATTATGAAACATACTTTTAGGGTAACTTTGGGCGTGGTTTTAAAATGGCTAAAGTCACTCTAGTCATTTTCAAAATCATCTTGAAATATGTTTTTAATCCTTCAAAACTAATTTTGATGATTGAAAATTGTATTTAAAAGTGTAAAATTGAAAATTAAACTAATTTTGAGTGATTAAAATGTGTTTTGATTTTAAAAATGACAAAAGTGATTTTAACGATTTTAAAGTTACTCTCAAACATGTCCTTAATTATTTAAAACCAATTTTGATGAAATGAAAATTGCATTTAAAAGTGTAAATATTAAATTAATTTTGATGGATGAAAAATGTATTTTAAAGTGATTTTGATTGATGAAAGGTTATTTTAAGAGTTTCAAACATGCACTTGTCCCAAGCTCTCTTCTCTTTAGTGCAATTCATCATTATTTCTATATTGCAAACCCACAAAATTTCTCATTCTAATTCATAGTTTGTTACATGATATAAGAAAAATGAAAAGATAACTTCATGCAATCTCTCTGTGAAGAGAAAAAATTCAATCTCACATTGTAATCTAATCCCTTGTTCCATATTTGAAATCGTGCATTCTTTTCATCACAACCCTCTTCAACTCATCCAAATCAATACAGTTCACAAATCCACAATTCTATTTCCCTAAGGTGGTCCCTCTCTGTAACAATCCCAATGTTGTGAGAGCAATCCAAGAATGCATTCATCTCCTCCAATTGGCACATAATTTCGTGAACTTTGATATATTTCTCCCTCTCTTCCTCCCTCATCCTTAACATTTCGTCTTCTTCAGGGTTTCATTTATTTTCTCGAAAACTTTGATGCCAACTTTAAAATAACGAATCCAATCATCTATACTTTTCTGTTCATGGTTTGCCATTTCATCTATATTGTCAACGTAATTCACGAATCTTACTATAAGATACTTTATTATTGTCATTGGGTAATCTGAATCTATTTTTTCTTTTCTTTTTCTTGAAGTAGTAGCAGTAGTAGTAATAACTGTGTTTTCTTGGATTAATTTATGGCCTTCATCTTCAATCACTACACGTCCTTCTTTCATTTTCTTTTCTCTTCCCTCCATACTTGAAAGATCTTCGAACTCTTCAGGATATGAACGATTCCATGGACGGAACAGTCCCTTTGTCAATCTTTTCTCCATGTTGTATAACTCGTATGATTTGATTCTTATCTTTTCTTTTATTGATGGCGTGAATGGTGCCACTACCACTTCATTTTTTCTGTGTTTTAGGGCTGATTTTTGATTTGATAACTCAATTTTCAAGGAGTTCTTGATCTTGTGTTCTTCTTTAGTATCAATCTTCTGATCTTCTCTGTCCGTCTTCATTATAATGTTGCCAATTTCCAGAGCCTCGAGGTTTCAAGATTGCGATGCTTGCTTAAGCAATTTAGTGCTCCACCTCCTAACCATTCACTTTGCATACTTTCATATTTATAGTAATCTACACAATTGCAGTAATTTAATTTCTATACTTTTAAACGATAACATTTTAGTCTCTATTGTGAGAAATTTCTCAAATTTAATTGTCAATTTTAGTACCAAAAGTATAAAGACTTAATTGTTACAAATTTAAAAATATAAAGATTAAATTGTTATAAATTGAAATTTACAAACCAAACTATTATAACTATGAAAGTTCAAGACCAAAAGTAGTTTTTATTTTTTATTTTTAATTTTTTTTTTTGATAATTTAACTATGGTTAGAATAATTCATTTTATCAATTAAAAAAAGAATTATTCGTTCAACATACAATCTTTTATATATCTTTTTAAAGAAGATTAAAAGATCCCATCTTCAACATGAGAATTTTTATTTTTTCTGAAAAAAAAATTTAAAAGATTGTATCTTTGGCCTGCGACCATTTGTTTTATTTTGTTTTTTGTTTTTTTTTCTTTTTTTAGGAAAAAAAAATAAATGCCATCGTTTTTGTCTCGGGAATGATTTTCTAAAAGGGTCTCATTGTCAACATTGACTTCTTTGAAACTACAATAACTCTTCTAATAAATGTGAAAACTTCTATATTTTCATAAAAAGTTATCAAACTTGCAATATTTTTTTTTTTTTTTTAAAAAATCCGGTTTGTTATACTTATTCGCTATTTTAATATTATTATTGGTTATTGAGGGAATTTTTCCATAGAAAAAAAAAAAAAGACTTTCCCTGTTTTCAACCCATATTTCTGAAGAGAAAGTGACATTGTGACAGTACAGAAATGAAATCATTTTCTTCTCTTCTCGTAATGTCTCTGCTTTTCTTCTGATTTCTTTAGAAATTTATGATTCATCGTTACATTTGTTTCATAAATCACTCCGCCAATACATTTTCAAGAAAATCAATCCTTTAACAATACTCCTCTCCATCTGTATAAGCAATTTTTTTTAAAAAATAAAAAAATATTTTTTAAAACCTCTTTCGTGTTAATTTTTATTCCCATGGTAGTTGATATCCAACCTTTAGATTGCAATCCCATATAGGTTCCTCATTACTCTCTCTTGCAAATTTTGAAAATTCTATCTGCAACTCACTAAATTTTAATTATAAAACCAAAAGCATTTTTAAAAATCACAACAAAATAGCTCAAATGAATTAGATATAAAAGATGACACCAAATCTATTATGAAAAACCATAAAAATGTCTGTGAAAAGAGAAGCAAAAATATCATATACTAATAATCTAATCTTTGCTCCCATAGTACTAGAACTCTATCCAACTCATCCAAATCAATATTACATCGTTTCAAGTGAAGTTCACAAATCTTCATTTCTAATTCTGTAAGGTTCTTTTCAGTAACAATCCCAATGTGTTGATTTTCATCAAAAAATGCATTAATCTCTTCCAATTTACACATAATTTCAACAACTTTGATATATTTTTCACTCTGTTTTTCCTTCATCAGTAACATATCATATGTCATTAGCTTCTTCAGGGATTCATTTATATTCCGAAACGTTTTGATGCCAACTTTAAAATAACGAATCCAATCATCTTCATTTTTCTGTCTATTTGTCGCCATTTCTTCTATATTATCACTGTACAACATGAATCTCACTACAAGATGGTGTAATATCATTGATAAATTGTCATCTGAATAATCTATTTTTTCTTTTCCTTTTCTTGAAGTAGTAATGGTGTTTTCTTGGATTGATTTATGGGTTTCATCTTTAATCACTACACGTCCTTCTTTCATTTTCTTTTCTGTTTCATCCTTACTCGGAAGATATGAACGATTCCATGGACGGAATAGCTTCTTCGTTAATCTTTTCTCCAGATTGTATAACTCATATGTTGCAATTCTTAGCTCTTCTTTTCTTGGTGACTTGAATGGTGCCACCACCACTTCATTTTTCCTCTGTTTTTCGGCTGATTCTTGATTTGATAACTCAATTTCCGACTTGTTCTTGGGTTCTTCTTCAGCCTCAATCTTCTGATCTTCTATGTCCGTCATCGTTCTAATGTTGCCAATTTTCCAGAGCCTTTGAGGCCGATTCAAGACTGCAATGATCACTTACACAAATCAATTTGACGATTTCCATTTATATATGTAAAAATAATAGTTAATAAAAGTTTAGTATTTTTTTTCTTAATAAAAAACCACTTATCACTTTTAAATTGAGTACATGTTTGGGAATGATTTGTTATTTTTAAAATCATTTTAATACAAACTTCTAATCATTTAAAATTAATTTAATATTAAATTTTATACTTTTAAATGCAATTTTTATGTAACAATTAAACATGTAACAATTAAGTTTCTATACTTTTAAAATAGTAACAATTTAGTTCTTGTTGCGAAAAAAACATCAAGTTTAATTGTTAATTTTAGGTATGTAACAACTCAATTTTTGTAAATTATTAACGAATTTGACCTTTGATCAGTTTATCAATTTAGGTGTGGAAGAAAACATGGGTGAGAAATTTCATTCAATTTGAATATTTTTTTTTTACAATAAAGAGAAATCTTTACAAATTGGGGACTAACTCTTGTTACTACATGAAATGTTTGAGAGGGATTCCGATCAAGTGATTAAAATCACTTTTATTATTTTTAAAATAAATATGAAATATGATCATTCAAAACCAATATTGATGATATAAAAATTGCATTTAAAAGTGTATAATTAAATATTAAATTATTTTTTTTTTTGGAAGGTTTAGAATTTCAACAATTTCAAATTCACTCCCACACAAAAGTTAGGACCAAAGGCAACTTCTAACATTTTGTTTTATTATTATTATTATTATTATTATATAATTTAGATTAATTCGTTTTATGGGAGAAAAAAATATTTCTTTATTTCACCTAATTATAGTTTCAAAATTAAAAACGTTTTTAATGGGTCACAATATAATTTTATCTCATCTAATAGTCAGCTCAAATGAATTAGAAGAGCCAGAAAAAATTTATAGCTACTAGTTCCATTTATTCAACTTTATTGGACAAAGAAAAAAAAAAAAAAAAGATGATACCAAATCTATTCTGAAAAATCACAAAAATCTCCTAACCAAAACACCAGATTTATCTCTCAAACCCATCCGGAAGCTGAGAAGAAGCATTAAAATCACATGTATTGTTCTTGAATTTGTCTGTGGAATCCGTATCTTCTTCCATTCTCTTGGCGTTGATCAGTTCCCTGATTCTGGTCAGGACAGTCCCCAAGTTTTCTCTTGACCGATTAAGCCCTTTTATACAACCTGATAACTCATTTTCCCTACTACTTTTGTTATTAAACACAAACCCAATGCCGTGATGGAAAGATCGTTCCACCAAATGTGCATTAATCTCCAGTTGAACTAAAATTTCAGGAATATTTTCAGTTTTTCCATTAATTTTTCCATCATTCTTCATGCGTTCCAGTTCGTTGATCAGTTTGTTCACAATTTTAGACCAAGTCACAAGCAGATCGTTTACCTTCTCAAACTTATCCTGCACTTCGAATCTCACTTTCTCTGTATCTTTCAATATCGGGATTATATGATCAATGAATTGGTAAAATTTCAACACAATTTCCTCCACAACTTGAAGAGAGCCCGAATCAAACAGATCGACCTTCTCTGTCGTCATTTTCTGCTTTAATCCGCCTTTCAAATCTCCGTTCACATCTTTCATTTGTTCTTTCTCACCGGCGTTCACGGCTTCAAGAACTGACTCCATGAACAGAATGAGCGGATCTTCGGCTTCCTTGATATTATCTGGAGAATGCGATGCTTCTTCGTGGAGTTTTTTCTGAATTGCTTCGTCCATTCTTTGCTTAAATCCGGCTTCGCTTTCTTTATATGCAAGCCTTTGATGACAATTCGAACATACATGCCGATCTTTTTGTTCTTTCCTGATTTCATAAGCCGCGGTCGCGGATTGAAGAGCCGACTCCATGACTGATTCGTTCAACCGACGGAGAATATCTTCATCTTCCTTTTTCTGTTCTGTCTTGAATTCATCATCTGATTCCAACCGGCGGAGGATATCTTCGTCTTCCTTGATATCATCTTCAAGATACGCTGGATCTTGAAGGAAATATTCCTGATTTTCTCTTACAATTTTATGCTTGAATCCGCCGTGGCTTTCCTTCTGTTCTGTTTCCAATTCAGGATCCGACTCCACGGACACTTCCATGAGCCGAAGGAGAATATCTTCTTCGTCTTCCTTGATATCATTTGGAGGAGGCAATGCATCTTCAAGGAGATCTTCCTGATCTTCTTCTTCAACATTATGCTCGGATCCGACATAGCTTTCTTTATCTGCAAGGCTTGAACAATCATCCAGTTCAGTGTTCAATATTTCAGTATCTGACAATTCCGCGAAGCGTAAGAGAATATCTTCGTCTTCATTGATATGATATTGAGAATAAAATGAATTTTCAAGGAAATAATCCTTACTTTCTTGAAAAAGTCTAAGATTGAATGCGGCAAGGGTTTCTAATCGGCGTGCATACGAATCATCGTGTTCATTGAATTCAGGAAGATTCATGTTTGAATTGTTAGTCTCAAAGTTTATGTCCTCTCTCTCAAATCCCGAAGTAAGGAGGCGTTTGTAGTTAAGAGCCTGAAGATGGACTGATCTTGGAGAAGTCATTTCAGAATCGCTATCTGTTAATTCGTTTGCTGATTAAAAAATATTCTAATTCCTCTTTTCCCTTTTTATAGCCTACAAAACTGAAAACGGCTTACAAACTTTGTTAATAATACCTCCTTTTTATTATTATTTTATTTTTTAGTTCAAAATTTGTTAAACCTAAATTCTAATCACGGCAGTTTTGTCATTTAAAATAAAATAATTATCATTTTTATTATATATATATATTTGAAGAAAAATAATTAGCATTAGTATCTACAACATCCTTTTGTGTAGGGGATTTATAATTTGATGGTTTTACTTGAACAATAAAATAAAATAGATAGATAGGAGTTTTTGGGGCATTTGGAGTTGAGTTGAATGTTCAACGGTTAAATAACTCAATTCTACTAATTTTAATACAGTTGAAGTTTCTAAGAATTTCATCTTTCCTTCTATCCCTTCCTCTTTTCTAATAACATCAGTCTTAAATATTTAGAAAAATATATGTGCAAAAATTAAACAAATAAAAATAACCATAAGAAAATCCTACTTCGAAAAAAAAAAATGTCCAAAATTTTTTATCTAAAATTTATATAATATTTAATATCATTATTATAAACTTCTTCAACTAGAAAGTTCATAAATTGTTATAGCCTTTTAGTTCTCGAGTTTTCAAGGAGATCTTCCCTATTCTAAAAAACTTGGGAGGACTATTATATTATGTGATATTTCTATATTTAATTTGTATATATATTTTTTTTTGGATTTGTAATGGGTTGTAATACCTAAGTCCTATATTGAATTGAGAGTTTAGAGTCTGGTTTGTAATCCTATTAAAAAAAAATTATATTAAAATGAAAACTAGTCTAAAAATTTTGCAACAAAAAGTATTTATCCTAAAATATACTAGAAATTAAAATCTCTCTTAATTTGCGGCATGTAGAAATATACTATTGCTCGATTGTTTTTGAACCCGTCATGACACTCCCTTTTTTCCCTTCTTTCTTCGTTTTTTTTTTTTCTAATTTAAATAAATAAACTTGGGACAGTAAGATTTTTTAAATTTTAATTTAAATAAATATCGGTTTTTATTTCAGATTTTTATTTTTCCTATTATATTTCATGTACCATTTTTAAACATCTCCCACATATCTCTTCATTGTTTTCTTCCAGTATTTCCTTACTTCTACATTTGATTAAGAGGCACATATGTTAGAGCATTAGTGGCAAAGAGTTATTTATGTGATAATTCAATTATGAGCTAATCTTCCTATTTTGTATCTAGGTCCATAATTCAAATCTTCCTATTAAATATGAAAATTTTAATTAATTTTGTAACCGAAAACAATTTTAAAACGAAATCAAAAGTCTTGGCTTTGCTTCTCAAAAAGTTTTTAAGTTCAAAAGTTTATATAATTTGATTTAAAAATTGTTCAATATGATCTTTTAATATATATATATATATATATCCCACGAGATCTCATCAGACCAGGAAAAAAGATACCAAAAAAGTTTCAGAAAATAAAATAAAATTTACTATTAGAATGCCGACACCTAAGTTATTCTTATTATTTCTTAAAATTAAAAAAAAAAAAAAATCAGAAACTTTTTTGTTTTTAAAATTGGACTAAAAAGTTAAGTGTTTTTTTTAAGTGATAAAATCAGAGCATGGAATTAAAAAATATAGGGCAAAATACACTTTTGGTCCCCGAGGTTTGAAGTCGATGTCCATTTGGTCCCTGAAATTTCAAAATGAACACTTTAGTCCCTAAAGTTTGAGAAATAGTTTTAAAGAGTCCTTGAGGGTTCTTGGACCGTTGGTTGACTAACGAAAAAATGATGTGACTGTTAAGTAATGAGTTAGCTAGCTGATTTAGAAAATTTTATTAATTTAATATATATTTAATGATGTGGCATCATCTCTCCCTCTCTTCCATCTTCTCCTTCAAAGCTACTCCGACGAATATTTCCATGATCGCTATGGCACCTTTCCCATTGTTGCCATTGCCACCCTCGCCAGTTTTTCTATTATCATCGTGTGTTCTTAGATGAGGAACAAAGAAGCAGCCTTTCTCCTTCTATTAATTTTAAGTTTCCTTTTGAGAATGAAAGAATTTCCTCTAAGAGAAATTAATCAAAGTTTAAAGTCTTCAAATTTATTTTTTTTTTTTAAAAAAAGAAGGGAAATTACTATAAACAGAAAAAATATCAAATAGAATTCTATCGCGATCTATCCGTGATAGACTGTAAAATTTTTCTATATTTATAAATAGTTTGACTTATTTTTCTATATTTGAAAAGAGCCCAAAAAAAACCTCAAATTTTCTATTCGATTTAATGATTTAGGGGGAAAATAATAAGTTCCAAGAAATTTTCAGGTTTAAGTCGGCTGCACATCCAATGTAACTGCTCATTTGATCAGGCTAGAGTAGTCTTCCACGGACCAAATTTCAAATTTCAATCCCATTTTTAAACCAGTAAACCTGTAGATTAAAAATCTACATTCCTTTCATCTGCGCAAAATTCCTCATAATTCAATTTTCTTGTAAATTTATGAACCACTACTCCTCTTTTTTTTTTTTTCAATTATTTTAAATTTCTTGATGGGTGATTTTAATCCATTCTTAAATCTCGCAGAACCGGCCCAAATCAACAAAGATGAACTATTTTATCACAAAATCGTTCTTAAGTTATGTAAAATTTAAGAAACAAGCGCAGAGGGATTCGTAAGCAGTGGCCGAAGAACTTAATTTGACGAAGAATTGAACCTGTCTCTATTTACTGTCAAATTCTTCTTAGTCAATTTTTCTTTCAAGATTTAGATGCTCTCAAACAAAACCAAATAAGTGTGTACATATATATACTAACATTTTGTTCTCTAGACTTTAATTATATATTTATAAATCTATTCTCCTTTCCAACTCAGTCTCTCTCAGACTCAGACAAAATGAAAAAACTTCAATTCCACCACTACATCACCACTTTTAATTGTCATTACATTCTACCTTTAATCCAAAGACCCATTTCGTTCTGCCTCTTTGTGCGGCCACGGACTACAAAGAATGCTTTCTCTTCTTTCCAATTCCGCCTCCTGTACCAATATGCACTATTTTCTTTGCAATAAGCTTTAGTTCCCTTGGGTTTTCTATTTTTCTTTTGTGAGCACTAAAAATATAGAATCAAAATGGTGCTTTTTTGGTGACAAGGAGAGGAAAGGCTAAAGGAGAGGATGAGGAGAGTGAAAGGAAATGGATGCCACATCATTAAAAATATATATTAAATTAATAAAATTTGCCAAATCAGTTAGCTAAGTCATCACTTAACGTCTAAGAAGCCGGAAGGACCATTTAGAACTATTTTTCAAGAGTGTTCATTTTGAAACTTCAGGAATCAAATGAACATCAACTTCAAACCTCATGGACCAAAAGTGCATTTTGCCCAAAAATATATATAAATTCCAAAAACAGAATTGTTAAGTATTGGTTAATTTCATTAGTAATTAATGTAAACAATTCCCAAAGATTCGGTCCTCGCATTTATCATCAGTGTAATCACATTGGCGAGAAGATAAATTTAGTCAAAAGAATTAAGGCAACAAAAGTTATGGTAAAATTTCTGATTCTTATTCTTTATTTATTTATTAAGATTGTAGTTGAAATCATTGTGAAAAAGAAAGAGTGAATTGAGATTGTACATGCAAAAAGAAAATCTAAAACCAAACTTTCGAAGAACAAATTTCACAAAGAAGGAACTCTGTGCTTCAGATTCTGAAATACCTCCGTCTTTCCTCCATCGTCTTCCTGTACACTTGCAAGGTTTTCGTTTCGTCAATTCTCAGTTTTACCGCATCAACTTCTTTCCTGAATTCATCCATTTTATGCTTATCCGTATAAACCCTAGATTTTGAAGAGGGATCAAATAGTTGATGGATCATTAACAATTGACTCATAATTTGAGTAACACGGGGTTGTATGAACATATAATCCTTGAATTGATCGTCATCATTCTTCATTCGTTCTAATTCACATCCCAATCGCCTGATTTTCTGTGCAAATGTTTCACCCACGCCACCGCACATAGTTCGATCAAGATTGGAGATCTGTTCATCTTTAATTCCATATTTCGCTTCTTCAATTACATGATCGACGTGGTAACCGTATATTGTCACGATTTCCTCGATTAATTTCAGAGACTCCATAGACGGATCTGAAGATTGAACAATGACTGCAGGAGATTCTTCGATTCTTGTTCGTTTCGATGATTCTTCTTCACGATCCTGCCTTTCTCTTCCTTCCAGATTTCCTATTTTCGAAGATTTCTCCATTTGAGACAGAGGATGTAATGAATGCAGATATACAACTTCTTGATTCATTTTCAAATCCTGTGGCTGATTATCATCAAGATCTTGAACTTGTTGTTTCAATTTCTGATCGTTTGGCTGGTTATCATCTCGTTTGTTCTCGAAATCACAAGTCGCGTTGTTCATGGATTTCGGATCTGAATCCATCGGAGAATCGTCCATCGTGTTTCTTTGAAACCCTAATAAGCCAATCCAAATTTCAGGCGTTACTCAAATTGCTGGTTTCCGCTTCATATACAGTTTTCGTCTCAATTTAAAGAGAAGATGTAACTAACTAACTGATTTGACCAAATCAAATATGCCTTGCGAGAATGATGGAAATAAATGAATATTGACCAACTAAATAATAATAATTTTTTTGGCAATAAACTAAATAATAATTTATTGATTATCCACGTGTTATATATATATATAACTAACAACCATCACAAAAACAAATTAAATTAAATTAATTAAAAGGACAAAATGAAGGGAGAATGTTTAAATTTCAGATTAATATTTGGTTAAATCAGAAGCATAGTATAGATAGCATTTGGTCTAAATTATAAGTTTAGTCTTAAATTTGTATTTAGTTCTGGAAAATTTAAAAATTTATTCATCTATTTAATATAATTTTAAATTTTATGTCTAATAAAATTAGATACATTTAATATTATATTTAATAAATTGATGAATTTCTAAAAATTTATCCTATATTTTGAAATTAAAATTGTAATTTAACTTATTATTAGTATATTATTATTAGAAAAATTTTAATAGATAGAAAAAAAGTCAAACTATTTACAGAAAATAGAAAAAAAAAAACATGGTTAGACTTTTGCTTTGTGTAAATAGTTTTCCTAATTTTTCTATTTTTAAAAATTTCCCTTATTATTATTTTAATTTGTTAACTTTGGTTTTATCCTTTCAACTCTATTTTTTTTCCCTTTTTCTGAAGCTCCTATTAAATTTACTCTCTCTCTAATATATATATATATATATATATATAATTTTAAACCTTGTTTAGCCTATTAGAGTTAAATGATTAAAGATATATGTTTAATTTAAATGCTATTGGCTAAGTGAAAAGTAGGAAAACTTTGGCTGTAATAACATGAACACATTTATTTTCCATCCATTTTTATTAAACCATCGCTCATATTGGAATTTTCGAACTTTTTTTCCCTTCGAGTTTAACTCAACATCTAGAAGAGAATCATATTTTGGTTAAGAGGGGCTTACTGATAAGAATGTTGTATTATATTTATCGTTTATTATTACAATCGTCTAATATCTATAGACTTAAAAAATGTCTAATAGAGATAAAAGTCTTAGAGTTTTTGTAGGTTCTTAGTCTTCTTCGATAGATTCTAAAATTCATAAACTTATTAGATACAAAATTGAAAGTTTAATATCATATTAAATATAATAGTCAATGTTATATCTAATAGATCATTAATTAATTTTTTTAATCCTGTTAGAGAACAAAATTCAAAGTTCTTTAAAAAATATTTTAAAATTAATTTAGTTTTTTTAAAGAATTTTTTTTTTTTTATTATCAAATATGGAAGTTTTGTTTTGTTTTTCTTAAAGCACTTCCTACTCATCGAAAATTACTTTAGAATTTATAGTTATGGCCAGTTTAACAAGCCTTCTAATCTATGCATTTTAAGGCATTTTATTTTATTTTTGAGAACAAATTTTTTAAAATTAAAATACTTTTATAATGAAAAGTGCTATTAATCTTATTTTCTTAAAAAAAATTGTTATTCATAACAAACTTATTTGGTTGCACCACATTGAAGAATGATCTAACCAATTACATAACTATTTTATTTTCTCACTATAAACTTTTGAAGATTGTTAGTTTATCACTCTAAATCCACTTTTTGGATAATCATTTTCTAATGAATGATGAAATATACTTTTGAGTGATTTTAGACATACAAAATTAAATTTAGCAATTCCAAAATTGAAAATATCGATCTATCACATCAAACTCAAAGAAATTAAAACACTCACTAATTAAACAACACAGCAATGATCCTGAAAAGCCACAACTAAAAATTGAGAGTAAAAAGTTCCCAAGACTTGAGTTCTAGAAGGAAAGAAAGTACAATTTTCAATGAAATCTCTGGAAAAAAAAAAAAAAAAAAAAAAAAAAAAGAAAAAGAACTAGGATTGTACAGAAATTTCACTCTATCAAGAAGCTAAAACAATCCTGTAAGATCGAATTGCAGAAAAGTTGGAAAAAAACAAGCATATTTTTCTGCTTCCATGACTTACTCTGTTTCTTCAGCATCTGGTAAATCTAATTCCTGAAACTCATCAGCTTCTAATTCTAAATCTAAATCTAATTCTCCATCTTCTTCATCTTCTAAATCTAATTCCTTGAGTTCTTCGATTACTTCAACCATTTCAGTCAAATCTTCCTTGGATCTCTCAAGCTCATCTAAACACAGTGTTAACACTTCTCCCCTCATGTTTATGTCTGAAACAAGGCTGAAATGAGGGGAAGATTCTATACGTGTATTTATGTCTCGAAGTAAAGCTATTAGATCAGGAACATGGGTTTCTCTGAGAGAATATTCCTTCTTAAATTCATCCATGGATTTCATCCATGCCATTTCGAAAGCCAGTGTTTTCAGACTTCGATTCAGAGACTTAACCAGGACATTTGCTCTGTCAATAATCCCACACCATTTCTGCCATTGGATTTTTACTTCTTTCCGTTCATCTTTCGGTTCATCTTTCAACATTTGATAAATTTCGTCAATGAAGTCGTGGTATTTCAATACTATTTCCTTGGTTATGTCCAGAGGATCCATTCCCCATTCAGTTTCATCTTCCTCCATATTCGCCGCCTTATTTATCATTGATTCTGCTTTGTCTGATTCTTTGGTTCTTGTTCGTTTCGTTGACCTCGCCGATTCTTCGGCATCTTCCTCCTCTTCACTAATCAGAGCTTTATCGATTGATGAAGTAAACGAATCGAAATCCTTCAACACTTCGTTCAACCAAAGGTCGAAATCTTCTTCTTCTACTTCTTCCTTCTTGATTTCTACAAGTTTCGTGTTCGATGAATTACCTTTCTCTTCTCTCTCTGTAACTGTCATCTTGCGAATTTCTTGGCTTTAGTTCATTGGAAATCAAATTGAAAACTGATTGAGAAAAGAATTTGCTAGTCCGTTCAGTTCACTGGATTCATCTGGATTCTTTACCATTTCTCTTCGAGATTCATCTGTTACACAACTTTATAACCTACAAAACAGAAAAAAAGGGCTTTTAAAACTATATTTAAAATTCAAATTATCATTTATCATTTAATAATTTCACCAAAAAAAAAAAAAAAAAACTTTTAAGCCGAGAAATTTTTATAAATAGAAAACTAAAGGAAATTAGGAAAATTTTTATAGATAGAAAAAATGTCAAACTATTTGCATAAAATATATAAAAAAATACTGATAGATAGTAACTATCACTGATAGACTTCTATCCGCGTCTATCACAACTATCTAAAAATTTTGCTATTTTGTGTAAATAGTTTTTCTCATTTTTCTATTTTTAAAAACTGCCCAAATTATTTACACAAAATAATAAAATTTTTAGATAGTTGTAATAGACGCTCATAGAAGTCTATCATGGTCTATCAGTGATAGAAATTATAGAAGTCTATCACTAATAGATGTTGATAGAAGTTTATCCATATCTATCACTGTTTTCTTTTGCTATTTTTTGTAAATAGTTTGACATATTTTCTATTTCTGAAAATTTCCCTTTTAGTTTTTAGTTTTGAAAATTAAGCACATTTACTCTTAATTTTTCTTATAATGATTTTAGGGTAACCATTTGATTTTTCTTCAAGAAGGGTTGAATTCTTAGTTAAATTCTAAAATTTAAAATAAATTTTTAAAAACTATTTATTTTTTTAGTTTTCAAAAATCGACTTAGGTTTTGAAAACATTTTATAGAAATTTAAGATGACTTTTGGTAATTATTTAGTTTTAGTTTTTTTTTTTTTTTTTAAAATTAAATCTATAAACACTCATTTTCCCTTTAAAATTCCTAATTTGTTATCTACCCTTTTTACTAATGTTTTAAACAACCAAACCAAAATTTAAAAACTAAAAAAAAAGTTTTTAAAAACTTGTTTTTATTTTTACAATTTGACTAAAAATTCAATACTTAGGAAAATATGCAAATTGGTATAAGAAATTGGAAAGAAATAGACTAAATGATTACCGAATAAGGTTTAAATAGTTACCATACGAGATCTTTTAACTTTTTATTTTTTTTAATACTTTATCATCATCATTATGGTAAAAAACACTCTCAGTTTCGTCTCAAAAGCATCTCTTCTCACCAGCCAAACGGCATTCAAGCCAAAATTAATGCATGTACAAGATTAGGATGAACTATGAACAAGAACTACCGCTATTGAGCCCTTTGAGAGGCCGAAAACTCTCCTTTTTAAGTGCTTGAAGGTACTAGATATTGGTGGTATTTCAGTTTCTTGTTCTGCTTCATGAAGATCTACTCTCAAATTGGTTGAATGTTGACAATGTTGTTTCTTTCCTCTTCATGTAAGCAATCTGTTTTGAGCATTATGAAATTCATTATCTGAACATGTTTTGAATCACCATAGTTGCTACCAGTAATCTCCACAAGAACAGGTTCCGCTACGAAAGTGATGAAAGCGGCTCGTGTCTCTTACGACGATTTTGCGACCAACAACTCTCGATATTAGCTTGATGGCATTATGGCAATCACCACAGATGCGGAGGTTTTTCATTACTGTTATTGTGCTACCCTCAACTGTACTGATTAATCCAAACCCAATAGCAATTCTCTCACTATGATAAGACAGCATCTCTTCCTTTTGCTCCGTCTCGACATCGTGCAAGGAGAATTTAGGATCAGGCACATAACCCAGTTCCTTCAACTTTCCACCTAGCCATTCCAACTTTTGGTGTATCTTTCTGCTCAACGGATGAGACAGATCTCCCGAAAGGAAATTGTGCTTGATCCCTTTAATTGTAATCCAGCTACTTCCAGGTTGCTTTAAAATCCCTTCATCTTTCATCTTTTTCCTTATTTTGGAAACTTCAGTCCATTTGCCAGTAGAAGCATATAAATTTGAGAGTAATGTATAAGCAGCACTACAGTTTGGTTGTAGATCCAACACACATTTTGCTGCTCTTTCAGCTACATCCACATTAGAATGGTTGGTGGAACTGCTAAGCAATACAAGCCACACCATGTAGTTTGCTTTACCAGGCATGTTATGAATTAACGCTTCCGCTTCTTCCAATTGGCCGCATCGACCTAAGAGGTCGATCATAGAAGCATAATGCTCGTTTGTCATCTCAATACACAAGTTTTTACCAAAATGTTTGAAAAAGCATCTACCTTTTGTTAACATCCCAGAATGGCTACAGGCAGAAAGTAGTCCCACGAGCGTGATTTCGTCTGGATCCACCCTCATACGAATCATTTGAGCAAATAGAGTTAAAGCGCACATACCAAAACCATGTTGGGCACATCCAACAATAATTGAATTCCAGGACACAACATTCTTTCTAGACATTCTTGTGAAGACAGCAACCCCATCATTAATATGTCCACATTTAGTATACATGACAACAAGAGAATTACTGACAAAGATATCATTTTCCAAACCTAGCTTGTGGGCTACAGTATGAACTTCCCTGCCTTTATCAACAGCCTCTAATCCACAACATGAATTGAGAGCACTAGTAAGAGAAGATTGATTAGGAAGTACACACATTCTCATCATGCCCTTGAAAACCTGTAATGCATCTTCGTGCTTACAGTTCGATCCATATCCCGTTAAAAGAGCTGTCCAGACCACGACATTTCTGCACATGCTATCTTTGAAAATGCTTGAAGCATTCTCTATAAGCTTGCAGTTGGCATAAAATGTTACAAGGGAAGCAGATACATACTCATCAAAGCAATAACCAGTCTTAAAAATTAGACCATGAATCTGAACACCTATGAAGGAAGCACATATGTTTGCACAAGCTGTCAATGCACAGGCCAATGTGCTTGAAGTGGGTTTGAAAAAGGAAGCCAACATCTTTTGGAAAACTACTAGAGCTTCAAAACTCCTTCCATTCTGGTCAAGCCCACCAATGACCGAAGTCCATGAAATCACGTTCTGAGAAGGCATTTTCTGAAACAACTCTATAGCATCTTCAACTCTACCATTACTAAAAAATCCATGAACCATTGAATTCCAGGCAGCTACATCCCTAGTGGGCATCTCCCAGAACAAGCGCACAGCAACCTCAACTCTCCCGAACTCCAGCAGCCCATCAATAATCGTCGTCCAAGAAACGACATTCCTTTCAGACATTTTGTCGAACATGTTACAAGCCATACTTAAATCCCCGCATTTGAGACACCCTTTGAGCATAGAATTCCATGAAATCAGATCCTTCACAGGCATTTCATAGAACAGTTTCAGGGCATCCTCAAGCCTACCTTTTTCTGCGTAACCCCCAATCATCATTGTGTATAAGTTAACACCAGGGGACGATATCTTATTAAATAATGATCGAGCTTCATCTATTCTTCCGTTTCTTAGATGGAAAGAGAGTAAATTGTAAGGGACAGTGGCCAAAACAGAGAATTTTT
Source organism: Lagenaria siceraria (assembly GCA_002890555.2). Taxonomy (NCBI): domain Eukaryota; kingdom Viridiplantae; phylum Streptophyta; class Magnoliopsida; order Cucurbitales; family Cucurbitaceae; genus Lagenaria; species Lagenaria siceraria. The sequence continues at coordinate 1,735,651 of CM016485.1, forward strand.
TCGTTCCAAACAAACAAATATAGGAATTTGAGGAAATCAAAGAACATCCAGTACGTACAATAGAGAGCGAGAGTTGGAATGACAATCGCAAAATTTTGGAAGTTTGTAATTTGGCGCGAACGATTCGCATGGCCGTTGGTCAACGGTCACTGAGAGTTCAATTCACCCGCTTCACTTTGGAGCGCAAAACCCCACCGCCTCATTTCTTTTCGTTTAAATTTATTAATTAATTTACGTTAAAGAGGGTGGACAAAAATTTCAATTTTGATTTGTGTATTTCGAATTTGCCCATTGATTTAGCAGAAAATTTAGTAATAATGCCATTATTTCTAAAATTTTATCAATTTCGTATTCAACATATATTTTATTGGAAAATATTAAATGTATCCGAGCAATACCTATTTTTATGCATCTCACCAAATTGTTTAATCATAAATTGCTATTTAGCAATTTCTTCTTACTTCTTTTTTAAAATATTTTAATTCATCTTTTATGTGTGTGACGAGAGTGGGATACATTTCAAGTATTGCTCTATTTTATAATTCATTAAATGCACGAGACATCCAATTATAGAATTACAACAAGTTACATGAGCAAAGAAAGCCATTCAAGGTAAGGTATGTGGCGAAGAGAAGAACCATGCCCTTCCAACGCTTTAAATGCAGGCGAGTGAGCAGACACATTGTGACATCGTCACACTTGAGCAAAGATGACCTTACCTAACTCATATGCAATGAACATCGTCTCCTCATAGAAAAATGAAACTTTAATAAGATCCACCGAAGTACCATTAATCAAGTTAACTACCTCTAGGCGGATTCGATCATGACTTAATAAAATACTTAAGGGAATAATACTTTGTCGACCAACGCAAATTTCACTTACCTCAAGAACCTTGACATTATTGCATTTTAGGATAAAATTAAATTTAACAAGGTGAACACGACCAAAGTGAACACAAACCACCCACTCCAACCCACCTCCTCCGTTTACAAGGGCTTCTATTTGATTAAAGTGGATGCATTTGAGATTTCTCTTTCTAATTTACTGACGTTAAAAAAACTTAAATTATAATGAACTTCTTAAAAAATTGTTTGGAAATTGATGATTAATATATTGGGAAGAATGAAATTGGCAAAGAATATAACTCCCTGCAAGGAAAGCAAAAAATGATAATGACTTTATATATGGAAAAAGATGCATCAAATTTCCTCTGAAAGATGAGCCAAGCAAGAATGATTCACTCTTCCCCTTTCCAACCAATTCTGACCCCTTTTGGCAAGCAAAGAACCTGACATTCTCCATTAAAATGCTTTCAACAAAATCCCAACTCTCCACAGGATGAACATTCAACTCTAACTCATTCATCTTCATCTCAAAAACCTTCCTTCTTCCATATAAGCCAGTACAAAACATGAAGACGATTGCAGCGGCGATTTTGTTTTTTAATTTCTGCATATGCATCGTCATTTTCGGAATCGGTGGCTGGGTGATGAATCACACAATTGATAATGGATTTGTTATAGGTATGAATTATATCCCTGCTTCCTCATCTTTCTGCTGATCTTCTTTCAACTTTAGTGGTAATGTTGTGCAATATTTTCATTTTCAGGTGCAGGATTTGAAGTTCCTGACTATTTTTCTCCAATTTTCTTCCAAATTGGGAACTCTGCCACTGGGTTCTTTGTTGTTTTTGCTTTGATTGCTGCTGTTGCTGTTGTTGCATCTGCCATCTCTGGAAGCTTTTATTTTCGTTTTCCAGACTCTGGCAACCTGCCCCCCGCCACTTCTACAGCACTCATCTCTTGCTTCCTAACTTTTCTCGCTATGGGGTACGCCAGTTTAAATCTTATTTTGACTCTAGAACTTTCGTATTAAATATTTTATTTCGAAGACTCTGTTTTCAAAAGTTGTGTTCTCCAGTCAATAAACATCACATAACAAGCTATTTAGTCGCACGCCTCAATCATTCACGAATCATTTAACAAATCTAAACTCATGCAAATCCCACGTTTTGAAATTACATGCTACAATATAGCCATTAGAATCTCACTGATCATTACCCACATAAGCATTCCTTGTTAGGACAGGACAGTTGAAATATAGTTGTGTCAAAGGAAACACGGTCCAAACATCTGGGGAATGAAAACCTATTTAGAAGTTTGAATCTTCTCTAAATGGATTTATAACTAGAATGAATGTCACCGATGCAGGTTTGCTTGGAAAGAGATTGCTCTGACTGTCACCAGTGGCCATCTGGTGAGGAACCTAAAGCTTCTGTTGTTTTTCTCTCTTTTCTTTTCCCTTTTAGCAAACTTTGTTTCAGTTCTCCAAAAGTGCTTCACAGGGTAATGGAAACTAAAAGCCAAGTTTGAGTATTTTTGTGTTTTTTTTATGCAGATTGCATTGGAGGCTTTCCTGATTATCCTTTCAGTTACGCAATTTGTTTATACAGCAATCATGGCGTGGACCTCAACCAGCTAGTAGACTCTAGAAATAGTGTTTTCCTAACGCTTTGTTTGGGTTTCTCTTCATTTTTTTTTTTTCATTTATTTTTCTCAACTTCAAATCTTGGTTGCAATCATGTAAAATGGGAGAAACTTGCAATGTATTGGCAGATGAAGTACAGAAGGTAATATGAGAATTGGTGTGCAAAAAAAGAAGAATAAAATTTCAATGACTTTGATGACTTCATTTGCTCCATAACAGTTTCAACAGTATGCACATAAAAATTTCAAGTCTAAGTACCACGTAAACTAACATAACTTAGTGAGGAAGAGAAGAAAAAATATGTCAACATCAGTAGAAAACGAAGTGTTGCTGTGCAAGATTTCCACAGAAGAATAAACCATGTATGAATGATGGAAAAGCATTGCATAAATTGAGAGAGAATTCATTCAGCTAAGCAATAGAATAGCAGATGTCATCATATGAATATGAAAGTAAAAGGTGATAACTGATTATCGACACAATTGAAACATTTATGATAATATAATTGCGAAATGTCAGACTAATACAAAATCGAGAACATCATGCTCCAAGAAAAGAAAAACTCACTGTAAGACAAAAGACATGTAGTAAGGGAATGTCTTCATGTTTGCTAGCTTCTAAATCCAAGAATATGATCTACCTTAGGCTGGGCTCATCAAGTTCGATGACTATCCTATCATGCGCTCGTAAAGACCCTTGCTGTTTAAACCTTCACCCCTCCTGTGAAGAATTTTCATTCCTGCCTCAGCATAAAACACATTATCTGAGTGCCAATGCCAACCAGATTTTGGATTATATTGTTCTAGAAAGGAAACCATTAACAAAGTGCATATATAAGTTCAAATGGAAATTTGACGTTGTAGGCATACTAAGTCAATTCTAATATTGACTATAAAGCATTAGTCATAAAGGAACCGCCAGTCTGGTTGATAATAATATCATCACACCCTAACAGAGTGAAAGAAAAGACCTAAAATGCAGAGCTATAAAGTCCAGTACCTCTTTTAGGGGGAAAAAGAAAAACGTATGATCAGACTTAGAATGAATGAAGTTTAAGAATAGTTGACCTTGACAATTCTTTTCTTATCAAAAACACGAACCATATCTCATGAAAAATGAATAATTGTTTAGCAAGGATGGAATATGGAATATGAAATACTGAGTCTCTTCTATTCAGATTTATAAAGCTGAATCTCACACACCCCTTAAACACAGATTAGTAAATGGAATTATTCTGTAGATTAAGGGCTTTGACAGGATATACACACTAAGGCTTTTTTCTTCTTTCATAACAATTAAATTTTCAACCGCAAACAACTTCATGATATGAGCAGCACTTATTATTGGACAAGGTAAAAGTTGATAAACAAAAGATTAGGTTCTAACCCTATATATAGAAACTGAAGTTATCGGTCCGAGCCGGTAAATACATCACATAAACCACAGCAACTCAACCATGAGGTCCTTTGCGGCACTGGTGGTCTTGACGCAATCAATGGCTGCACAGAAAATGGGAGGAAAAAGGCCTCATTTCTCAAGGAAGAATAAACATATGATATGCAGCTATGTTGAGCAATAACAAGAAATTGGGAAAAAACCTGATATTCAGATTCAGGTTTGGAATTTTCTGCACCTTCAGAATTTTCGACATGTGCAGCAAAATTATTAGTTTCAGTCATACCAATAATGCAATGATACTTTCAGTCTAAAATTTTCCAGATGCAGATTCAAAAACATCAGAAGAAGAGCCCTTATTAAACAGATTCACCTGATAAGTGTAAATTTCTGTCTTCATTTGGTTTTGATGATAGATCCCTTGGAGCTGTCACTGGCACACATGTAACTCCATCTGTTGAGCGGAAGGGGGTTGTCTCTAACTTTTTCGAAACAATCATATCAGGTATGGCAGTATTTTCAACAGATGCACTTTCAGCAATGCTGATAGTTTCCTCAGAAGCCGAGAGCTCTGGTGTAATTGAGTTAACAATAGAGGCAGCAGTTGGCACAACCAAATCATTGGTCTTCCCATCCAGTACCTATCCATCCACCTTGTAAATTTTTAGAGTTGCAAATTAATCTTGCTGACAAAAATACGTTGCAATTCCAACTTTAGAAACTGGATTACATACCTCTGATTTCTTTGTTGTATCTACAGACTCATCATCTGAACTACTGCTGCTATGATCATCATCACGTGATCCTTTCACAGACTCATTCTGAACATTACCATTTTTTCTCTCAGAATCAAGTCCTACTTTCTGATTAGTCCCTACATTGCTCGGGACCCCAGCATCGGACGAGCTGCTCTCTTGTATTTCCTTATTCTCCGCACCAAATGGATTGCTGTGGCTTGGGTGATTCTGAGAAGCTGGGGAATCAATCTCACCACTGTCACTTCCCTTATCATCTTGGTTCTTAGCATCCTCATTTCCTGACATGGAAAATTATAATCAGAAGAATTCAAAAGAGAATTATGTAAATCCTCAGATGGAAAAAGGGTAAAGTTATCTCTAGGAGCCTTGTATGTATAATGTAAATTGCAATGAAACAACTCAACTCACTGTAATCTATTTTAAGTCAAATCATTCTCTCTAAAACAATCAAAGAACTTAAGTTTAAAATACCCAAGAGCCGGCTTGCTAAACGAATCAGTAACAGAAATTCAAACCCCAACAGTAAAAGAAAGCTGATGAAGGTGGATGAGTAGGTGACTTGACCAACAATTTCAACAAAAATCCAAACCAGGAGAAAAAAAGAATTGAAAATTGCGATTGATCAACAGAGAAGCGAGATTAATTGAATTAAACAATTAAAAACGACTCTTACTTTGGACTGAAGCGTCCCAAGGGGAAAAATTCAAATTAAAAAAAAAACAGGGGGCATAATAAAGAATAGCTGAAATTTGAATCTACCGACAAAGCTAATTTGGTTTAAACAATAATAAACAAGATAGGATAGGTGCGCAGATTCTAATTACAAGGGTTCAAATCAAAAGCAAATCTAATCTAACGTAATCCTCAGATCCCAAAAGCAAGAAGGAGACATAACTGATAAAACCCACTTCAGAAATTACATTACATTACAGTGAGTGGACAAGGGATTGAATCGGAAGCACAAGAAGGGACCCTTATGGAAAAAGAGTGGGAAAATGAAAAGATGGGGTTAAAAATCGAAAAAAGGGGGGGTATGAGGATTGTACCTTGGGAAGTGTTGGAAGATGGGTTGATATGAGCTTCCAATTCCTTCTTTTTCTTGGCAGCTTTTCGCTTCTTAGCGCCTGAGGGCATGATGAACAAAAGCAATTGGAAGGCAACAGAAACTTGGAGGCTCCGCAGCCTCAGAATGGATTGAATGAGAGAAACTTTGTAAGGTGCGTTATAGAAAAAAAAAAAGAAAAAAAAGGATATGGCAGAGGAATGGACAGGTGGGGATGACGATCTGGAGGTTCACTCACTCGCTAAATTTGCTGAAGCGCCAATTGAGATTCCCAATCCCTATGCTATTATGCCCTTCGCATTTCCCCCAATGTTAAAAATCACAAAAAAAAAAAAAAAAAAAAAAGATTCGATTTTTATCCATCTCCTCTGCTTGGGTAGGTGAGCCTACATTATTTAAGTCTAATAAAATTAATAAAATGAAAACATTAGTATAATTATAAATAAAAAAATTATTTTTTAAAAAAGAAATAATTTTCATGTGGTAACTTATGATTGGGTAGATGTAGTCAGAGATGCACTTAAATATTTTTTTAGAAACTTTTTATAGAGATGTCGTATAATTGCATTAAAGCATATGTCATTGCTTAAGAATTTAAGAGTCGGTTTAAATGGACTGTTTCCATGCTTAAAAATATTTTTTTATTTAAAAAATACTTAAAAAGTCGATCCAAATAATTTTGAAAGGATTAGAATTTCAAAATATCGCTATAATTTTTGTTCAACTAAAAAAAGAAAAGAGACGATATTACATATTTATTTACCAATTTGAATTTAATTTAACTATTAAAGTATTTTTACTTAGTTGTAGGTTTCACTCACCACACTCACATTTGATCTATTATAGTAAAAATTAAGACTTTATTTAGATTGGTATGTGTGGGACATGAGTTCAACATCTTGAGATAAAGAATATTAAGTCGGGAACTTAAAAGGAGGTTTAGAAAGCCTATTTTAGAAAAAATGTGTTGGGAATACAATTTAAAAAAAAAAAACAAGAAATATGTGACAAAACGTTGAGTTTAGGTTAAATGATTTTTTTTTTGTGCAAGTTGAGTTATGCTCGTGTTGGCGAGTTTAAGTTAAATGTTGAATCCTATAAATTTGTCAAAACCCTCAAACTTAATAAGCTACAAGACGTTAACTCGAACAATTCAATTGATTAAGACATATATCTTGGATCAAGAAATTAGAAGTTTGAATCATCTCACCCTAATTACTTGTCGTGGAATTCAATTAAAAAATTAATAATAATAAAAAAAAACCTTAAAAAATAAGTTTAGATTTGAAGTCTTAAGCTAAACTCAGTCAGGTCAAACTTTGTAAAATTTGGAAAGTAATTTTAATTCACTAAAAACACTCTGCATGTTTCAAAATCACATCAAACTCAAAACTAACTTGTAATCCTATCATTTTAATTTTTTTTTGACACCATCCCATGCAACTTAGAATAAAATTGACTTGATAATTGATTTAAAAAAAGAGAATCTTTTGCTAAAAATTGTAGGTTGCCTATTTATTTGAAATGTAGTGCTTTTAAGGATAAGATAATAAACCATTATTTATCCAAAAAAAAAAAAAAAAAAAGCAATTAAGATTAATATCATTAGGAAGAATAATATGGATGTGGGGAAGGTAGAAGAATCTGTGTGGGACATTTTAAGAAATAAGAAACTTTTATATTCTGAAAAGAAAAAAAAGTTTAATGAAAATTTGGTCCCCAAATTTATTGAAAGAAAAATCCAAGAAAAAAGAGGAGGGATGTGAGTGATTGGGAATTTGCCATGTTGGAGTGTCACTGTTTTTGTCATTATATAACCCCAACCTAAGGGCGCTATTTTTTGGGGGGAAAATAATAATAATCCAAAAACATGTTTTCAATTGTTTTTAAAACTGAATTTTGACGTCACCTTTATATGTAGTTTTCAGAGTGAAAAACTTTTGTGGACTGAATAGTTTTTTAAAAAATAGTTAAAACAAATAAATTACATAAATAGCAACTTGTTTTAGTGAGTTCTTAATTCATTATTTAAGCATAACAGTAATTATCGATTAAAAGAATCTATTCATTTTTTTAATTTTTAATTTTAATCTAACACATTTTTACGTCTCTAAACTTGAAAAGTATATAATAAAATTCTTGATTTGAAAAGTATATAATAAAATTCTTGAATTTTTAATTTTGTGTTGTATTTTTATATGTCGATACCTATTAAACACAAAATTAAAGTTAAATTTTTTTATAAGAATTTAGATACAAAATAAATTATTTATAAATTTATTAGATATAATATCAAACACAATCATAAAAATTTAGATGATAACGATTTCTATTTTAATCTGTTGTTTATGTAATTTATGTTTGTTTGATTTTAATTTTCTAATTATGGTTTATATATATATATATATATATTTTAATGAAACACTTGAATTTCTAGATAAATTTTAAAAACAAAAATTATTTTTTTAGTTTTAAAAAATTGGATTGATTTTTAATAACATTAGTAGAAAATGAATTACAAAACATAAAAATTTATGAATTAGAAGTAGTGTTTCTAGACTTAATTTTTAAACATAAAAATTTAAAAATCGAAGGATATCAAACGGGATCTTAAAAATTAAAAGTGAAATTTAAATTTAATTAATTTGAAAGTTTGAAGTAGAACTGGATTTGAATGTATTATATATTTGAATTAATGGGAGAAAATTATAATAAAAATACAATGACAAAATAAATCATTGCAAACAACCGTTACTTTTTGTTATATAAAATACAACATTGAATGATCATATTCTAGTAATTAAAAAAATCATTTATAAATTATAATGCTTCAAATATGAACTTTTTGTCTTCTAAGTACGAAGTAGACAAGTCCATTCTTAAAACAGAAAAAAAAAAAAGAAAAAGAAAAAAAAACAGATGGAAGGAAAAGTACAAAAGTCCAACTAAGAGTTTGAATTTTAGAACCCTTATTATCATTGATATATTATCATTTTTTCTCATTAAATTTTATATGGTTTATTTTATTATATTCAAAAATTGAAACTTTACCGAAATATGTCAATGTCATGCATCATTCGAATAACGGCTAAATGCTGGAGACAGAAATAAGTTACAAAATAATAATTTTAATAATTAACAAACAAAGTACAGCTATGCATATTTGATTTGAAGTAAAGGTCTCCCACTTAAAATAATAATAATTTAAAAACAAAGTACAGCTAGGCAAATTTGATTTGAAGTAAAGGTCTCCAATTTTATACGTATAGTTAAATCGTAAATTTCATGGTTTAAAAAAAAATTAAAATTTAGTCGGTGTGTTTTATAATTAAAATTTAGCTTCTATAATTCGAGAGCCTATTTATAAAAACTTTATCGAATTATATAGACTATTTTACTCGCTATATCATCAACAAAAATTTCTTCCTGATTTCTTAATAGGAATAAAAATGCGGTGATTACAATAGGTAGGATTTTTATGAATAATAATTTAGTGTATATACAATATTTTTAAACAATTGCAAATATAGCAAAATTTATCCGCCGATAAACTCCTATCGGTAATAGATTCTATCACTGATAAACTTCTATCATATTTACAAAAAATTTTGGCATTATGGTATATCTGTCAATATTTTGAGCTTAATTGCTATATTTGCAACTGCCCCATAGAAATACACATTCCAATACAAAATTTGAAATAATATTTAACTTGTATTTTTTTCAAGCAAATTGTTGAATTGTTAATCATATTTGGTCAATCGCAACTAAGAAAGCTCTATTATCCTACCTAAATAAGAGAAGGAAAGTGAGAATTTTTTTTATTAAAAAAAATATTAGGTATATGTCGTTAATCTAACCCCAAAAAAAAGAAAAAAGAAAAAAGAAAACACACACACACAATTTTGCATGAAGCACATTTTTTTTTTTTTGGGGTAAAAAAGGGTGGAGTTTTATTTTCTATACTAAATGGGTCAAAAATTGATGAAGAGAATCATCATCATAATTATTCTTGAGTTTCTTCTGTTTGCTAACATTAAGTAGTTGAGTGAAGTGCTACCAAGGATGCATAAGCTCCATCACTGATTTTCATCAGCTCCTCATGGCTGCCTTTCTCTGCAATTACACCATTTTTCACCACAGCAATAATGTCAGCCCCTCTAATTGTGGTAAGCCGATGAGCAACAACGACGGTCGTTCTATTTACCATGACTCTATCTAACGCATCTTGTACCACTCGCTCTGACTCGGCGTCCAACGCACTCGTAGCTTCATCCAACAAAAGAATTTTTGGGTCTTTTAGAATGGCCCTTGCAATGGCTATCCTCTGTTTTTGACCTCCTGATAACTGAACTCCTCTTTCTCCTACTGAGGTTTCGTAGCCACCAGGCAATGAAGAGATGAAATTGTGGGCATTTGCTGCTTTTGCAGCTCCAATTATTTCTTCTTCACTTGCTGCATTTTCTGGTTTTCCATAAGCTATGTTGGATCGAATTGTTTCATTGAACAATATTGGCTCTTGACTCACTAACCCCATTTGTTGCCTCAGCCAACTCAGTTTGAACTTGTGAATTTCCACTCCGTCAAGAAGAGTTCGTCCGGAATCTGGGTCGTAAAATCTTTCTATCAGACTGATTACTGTTGATTTTCCACTGCCACTCTCTCCAACCAATGCCACTGTCTGCATAGGAGAATACAATCTCAATCTATGAGCAACAGCATTTCAGAATGGTAAGTTTAAAAACACTTTTAGTCTCTGCAGTTTCATAATAATTTAGTCTATCTACTATCAAATTTATAACAATTTAGTTCCTGAATTTTAATAGGTAAGGATTAAGTCTCTATACTTTAGAACTGACAATGATTTAGTCCCTATTGTGAAAAAGATTAGTAGATTTAATGAAATTTCTTACATGTATAGATTGATAAACTGTCGTTACATGATAAAAATTGATACTTGTTTTGATGAAACTTTTCATGATAGGGACTAAATCGTTAGAAACGGCAAAGTACAAGGACTAAAGCGTTGCTTATTAGAGTTCAAGGACTAAATTGTGACTAAAGTTCAAGGACTAAGTTTTTTTGAAAAGGAAACAAGTCTCTTTCATTGATAAAATGAATTGAGACAAATGCTCAAAGTACATCATTGGAAAACATCAACAAGTAACCTAAGGATCAGGGAATGCACCCGGACATCTCAACTATGTTGACACCTCCTTAGCACTCTCATCATATTCAAGGACTAAGTTGTTACTTTCATGAAAGTTTAGGGACTAAAAGTGTAAAAAAAATTTGGAAGAAAGATTTTTACCTTTCCAGATGGGATTCTTAAGCATAAATCTCGGAAAATTTGAATATCTGGTCTTGTTGGATACTTGAAACTAACATGATCAAACTCGATATTGCCAATTACAGAGGGAAGTGTCACACCTTCACTGCTACTTGAATCAATCTTAGGCTTGCTGTCGAGTATTTCAAATATAGAGGCTGCAGAATCCTTGGCTTTGCTGCTATCAGGAGCCAAGGCACTGGTTTGAGAAACACCCATTGCAGAAATTGTAAGAGCAAAAAAGACCTGTTGGAAGTAGCAACAATAAATGGAGAACATTATTCATTCATACTATGATATCATCATAAAGTAAAAGCAAAAACATGTTTTTTTTCACAAGAATTAGAATTTTAACTAACCTTGAAGACTTCAGGAAATGTTGCCTTGCCATGTTTCACAAGAATGGATCCAATGTAGAAACAAAAGGCATTTGTGCAGAAGAGAGCAAAGAAAGAAGAGCCAAACCCGGCGCCACTGACGAGTCCTAGGCGAACTCCATTTTTGACAGGAGCCTCACATTTCTTTTCATATAAATCCATCACCTTCTTCTCAGAGCAAAATGATGCAACAGTTCTGATGCTGCCCACCGCGTCGTTGGCAACTTGACTCGCTTCTTCATACATGATCTGTAGAGTTTGTGATATGAACCGCCAAGGGTTCAAAGTTATTATTCATAGTTTCTTTAATAATTTAAATGTAGTTTTATTGTTTCCAATTTTGTCCTTTCTCAAACATATTAAATAAGAGTATTTTAATCATTTTGCTAAGATCTATGATGTGATGCAGTTTTGTAGTTATGAGTTTTTAGGTTTTTCTGAATAAAATCTTCTGGTAAGAGCCTCATCACCCCTTTGCAATTCTTGAGCCACAGTTGCATGCCAAGAACAACTAGGTAGGCCTGATCAATTTGCTTGGAGAGTGTTCGAACTTGGAATGAGGAACTAGTTCTCCTTATCTCTTGGTCTTTGATCAAAAGGTAATCCAAATCTAATTTTTTCTTTTGGATTGACGTCAAATTGATTTGGGAGTTTTAGAATTTGTTGTTAGGGGTTCAAAAAAGGGTTCTTAATTTACAAAGTTACTAGGATTTTCATATAAGAAGAAACTGCCTTTCATCAATTGGAGAAAGAATTGGTGGAGAAGACAAACCTTGGCATCAGCACTGAAGCCTTTAGAGAACTTGGTCTGGAGGTAACCTTGTATAAGCAGCAAAGGAGATACTGCTAGAATGACCAAAGCTAATATCCAGTTAGCTGAGAATGCTATGATTAGCCCAGCTGTGATGGTTGCAATGTTTTGGACTACTAAGGCTAAGGCATCCCCCACAAGCCCTCTAACTGTGGCAGCATCAGTGGACAACCTTGCTCCAATTGCGCCACTGAAATATAAAAGTTGATGATGATAAGATAATTAAAGATGTTAATGCAACAAATTCAAATGCTTAAACTGACCTTGTGTTTGCAGGATCATCAAAATAACTAATCTGTTGGTGGACAATCTTTTCAAATGTCAAAGATCGAATCCGTTCGATTAACTTTCCGCCTGCAATTCCGAAAAAGTAATTCTGCGTAGGTGCAGCAAAGAATGTGAGACATCCTAGACCGAGATACACAAGTGCCCAAAACTTGGATTCTTTCTCAAGCTGGCTAGCAGGCTTATAAAACATTCCAATTGCACTTGAGAGTAAGAGGCCAAATATAGGAAAGACCATGCCACTCAAGACTGCTGCAATGCATCCAAGGAGCAAGACTGGAACTTCAGGCTTATTCAAGGTTGCTAATCGTTTCACCGAAACATTTTTAGGCTTTTCCGTATCCATGTTATTTCTTTTTGGTCCCTCATCGTCGATTTCTTCATCGTGGATATGAACTGAACCTGGAATGGCATAGTTGATTGTGAATGAACGCCGACTACCTGATGAATCCCTACTAATGGATCTTATCACTGATATTCTCTTGCTACCAGAACTTGCCATTGTTTTGTCTAGATCAATGGCATCATTGATTGGTTTAGTTTCTGTTTCTGTTCCTGTTGTTCCTTCTTGCAGACGGACTAGTTGAGAATAAGCTCCATCCGGATTTTTGATCAGCTCATCATGTGTTCCTACGTTTTAAATTTTGTTTAGCTAAGTAGATTGGTACAAGTATGGAAAGGGAAATCTCAAATTACTTGATTCTACAACAAACCTTGCTCTAGAAGTTTCCCTTGATGTACCACTGCTATAGTATCAGCATTCCTTATAGTTGTCAAGCGGTGAGCAACAACCACAGTCGTCCGATTTGCCATCACTCTTACAAGTGCTTCTTGAACAATACGCTCTGATTCTGTATCTAAAGCACTAGTTGCTTCATCAAGGAGTAGAATTCTGGGATTTTTCAAAATGGCCCTTGAAATGGCAATTCTTTGCTTCTGTCCACCTGATAGCTGAGTCCCATGTTCGCCTACCATTGTATCAAGCCCCTTTGAAATAAAATGCAGACTTGAAACTTTAGTGACAAAGCTTTGAGATTGTTGTTGTTCTTGCAATCACAAACATTGCATAAAGAATAAAGTACTGAGTGACTAGAGTTTTAAGTTTACCTTAGGCAGCTTGTCAATGAACTTTGCAGCATTAGCAAGCTCTGTTGCTGCTCTGAGCTCTTCTTCTGTTGCATTTTCTTTTCCATACAGTATATTCTCCCTTATAGTAGTTGTAAAGAGAATAGGTTCTTGACTGACAAGACCGATTTTTTCTCTAATCCATCTAAGCTGAAAGTTCTTCAAATTCGCTCCATCTATAAGTACTTCACCAGAATCAGGATCATAGAATCTTTCTAGCAAACTGATGACAGTTGACTTCCCACTTCCGCTATGTCCAACGAGCGCAGCAGTTGTTCCTCTGGGAACAAACAACGAGAAGCCTGAAAAAATCTGCACATCTGGCCGTGCAGGATACCTGAAGTAGACATCTTTAAGTTCAATATCACCTTGTATGTCTTCTGGCGCTAAACCACTAGCATCATAGGAATCGATTTTCGGTTTTCTTTTGATTGTCTCGAACATTTTGTAAGCTGCAGCCTGGCCTGAAGCAAATGCATTCACCACAGGTGATGTCTGGCCTAATGACCTATTGAACCAGAATCAAAATGTTAGCGAATTTCCCATAGAAAATGTGGATCATGTGACATGTACATGAAGATTTGAACTTACATTCCACCAGTCATAATTGCAAATATAACATTGACAACTTGTCCACCATTATACCCTTTCTGAATGATAAGCTTGGATCCATACCATACAGCAAGCCCATAAGTTCCGAAGACAATGAACAAGATAAGGCCAAGTCCTAAACCTGAGGCAAGTCCTTGTTGAACAGTTGACTTGTAGGCTATTTTCAGCTTCTCATTGTACTTTTCAATAGCTTGTTTCTCCCCCGTGAATGACGCTACCTTTGAATCATTAAAAGGAACAAGTCAATTAGCAATATCGAGACCTGTCGTTGTCAAGAGAATATAACGGTCTTAATCCAATCCTTACCGTTCTAATCGCTCCAACAGTTTGTTCGACTACATTCCCTGCTTCTGCATAAGCAATCTGTCCACGGCTTGACATTCTAGATATGATGAGTGAAGTGGTGCCACCAGCAATTACAATTGCAGGAATGCAGGCAAGCAGAACCACAGCAAGAAGCCATCCCCTCACAAAGGCAACCACAAAACCACCGAAGAAAGTAGATGTTAACTGTATGAACTTTCCCACCTATATCAATCAAACAATCAAACAAACTATATGAGATATTCTACTAGCAAATAAAAAGATCAAAGACCACCTAGATTACTTGCTCTGAAACAATCTTAAATCATCGATTCTCCTAAAAACTTAAGCTAATGGGTGAAGGTAAATTTAATATTATATCATTTAAGATATACCTTTTCTCCCATTGCATCTTGTATAAGAATGGTATCTCCAGACATTCGACCAATAACTTCACCAGTTGTAGTTTCAGTGTCAAAATATGTAATGTCCTGTCTTAGTATTGTTTTCAAATACAATGCTCTAATACGTGCTGCCTGTCTTTCTCCTGTTACCATCCAACAAGCAACCTCTGCCATGGATTATTCAAAAAGAGCTTAGCTTAGTATATGATTTTAAATTCCTTAAAAAAAATGTTGTAGAAATTAAACTTCAAATAAATGAATAAATGAGTATTTTTAAATTTCAATTATGGAAACAGAGTATGTAATATAGACTGAGGGGGTGAAAAGTCTGGCCCCATAAAGATGAAATATTTGAGCAAAGTCAAAAGGTAGTGGTTTGATATTGATAGTGAAAGTGATACATAACTGCAACAACGGTTTGCATTGAAAATCAAAATAATAACACCATGGTAGGATTTGAGATTAATGTGACATTTTAATTAATTTAATATAAACATTGATACCTTAGATTAAAAGAGGAAACTGAGAATCCAATAATGAGGAAATATTTGTTGGAACTTACGTAGGAATGAAGCAATTCCAGTCCCAATGCCAAGGTACACGAAGTCTACAGAAATCTGGAACCCAAACAAACAAGTTTAATTAAATAGTGTATATATGTATATATAATTATATGTATGAATATTCAAGAAACAGTATACATTAAGACTTCTAAATAACGATTACTTTTTTTTGAAATTCATGCTTAGTATTTTCACTCATAATAAAAGAAACACACTTGAATTCAATTTTAATTTGAGATAAAAAAAATGTTTTTGAAAACGACCTTTTTATTTAGTCTTCAAAACTTGACTCTTTTTTTTTTAAATATTAATAGAAATTGGATAAAAAAAAAAAAAAGAAAAATTACTGGTAGAAGTAGTAAAAGTGTCAAACAAGCTTAATTTTTCTCGATTTCTATTTTGTAGTGATTTGTTTTTCTCTTGGTACACATCAAAAGAAGGAAAAAAAAAAAAAAAGACAAGGAAAGTACTTTTTGACTTTGAGAAAAAGGAATCACGGAAGACAAGAGTTTATGGTTAAAGTGAAAGAAATTAAAAAAAAAAAAAAAGTGAAAGAATATTTTTTTTTCTTTCTTGATTTGCAAATAAAACCATTTGCAATTCTTTTATGAGATCAAACCATATATGTTCACAAATAATGACAAAGATTTTACTGTAGACTATAATAATCTAATCTCATACAATTAGAATTATTTTTTTTCATGCAAAAATAACAAAAAAAAATTAAACAGACAAAATTTTTGGACCCAATAAAAAAAATGCTTGAACCTCCTTCCAGTTTTTTTTAGAGTAAAGAAAGTCGCGAAGGAAAGCCAAAACTGCTAATTTACGGGCAATGATTGAATTGAAAAGCAAATAAATTTACAAACACTAATTTTGTGACCAAAATAAATTCATCAATAATCATGATATAAAATTAGAAAATAACATTTTGAAAAGATATATACTAATAATAAAAACTTATGAAAAAAATAAAAAGGAATTGGATTAAAAAGAAAATGTATGGTAGATCAAAACCTTGGAAACTTGAGTAACGACGCTAGACTGATCGGAGGAGCCAAAGGAGTCGATCATCTTGCCGAAGATGAGCGTCATGATGGGCTGAGATAGGCCATTAGCGACGGCGCAGACGGTGCCGACGGCCATCAATATATTATCGAAGCGATCGGCGAATGTGAAGAGTTTATAGAAAGGGACTTTCTGATCGTCTCGTCCATTCGTCGGCGAGGGTGTGTCGCCGCCGTCCATGGCGGTGAGAGATTAAAATTAAAGAAAAAGCAATCAGAATATTGAAACGTAACGTGAAAGAGGATTCGTCAGGGTTGTTGAAGAAGAAGAAGAAAAAGAAAAAGAAAAAGAAAAAAGAAATTAAAAAAGAAAAAGAGGGGGAATTAGAGAGTGAAAAGTAAACATGAAATTGAGTATTGAGAAATTAATTCAATATTATAATTAAAAAGAGAAAGAAAGAGAGAGAGAGAGATTTAATGTGAACGAGAAAATGGGACGGAAACGAAGGGTTTTTAAAAGAACGAATGCTTGGGGAACTATAATTTCATGAACAGAAAAATATGCGTTCCCCTCCTTCTAGAAACTTTATATTTAGTAAATACACTAACACCCTGTTTCTTCCTTTTTTTTCATATATATATATATATATAATAATTATTATTATAATTAAACAAATATTATTCGGTTCCATTATATGAAAATTTTGTTGATAGATAGAAAAAATGTCAAACTATTTAGAAAAAATAGTAAAAAAAAAAATTCTGATAAACATTGATGGACTTCTATCATTTCTATCCGTGATAGACCCTCATAGACTTCTATCAGCGTCTATCACAACTATCTAAAATTTTTGCTAAATGGTTTCTCTTATCTTTTCCATTTTTAAAAATTTTCCTAAATTATAAATATGATGTTTTTGTATTCGTAAGTTCCTAAACTTTTAGGTTCAAATATAAGTCTTTTAACTTTTAACCGTGTGTAAAATAGTCATTTGGTAACTATTTGGTTTTTGGTTTTTGATTTTTTTTTTTTTTTTTTAGTTTTTTAAAATTAAGCCTATAAACACCATTTTTACCTCAACCAAATTAATTTTTGAAATCTAAAAAAGTAGTTTCTAAAAACTTTTTTTTTTGTTTTTAGAATTTGACTAAATATTCAATTATTGTACTTAAGAAACCTTCAAACCATTGTAAGAAAATAAGAGAAAATAGGCTTAATTTTTAAAAACAAAAAACCAACAAACAAAATGGTTACTAAAAGATGCTTTAATATTCACAAATTTATCAAACATAAAATTCGAGTATATTTGCATGCAAATTTTAGTTTTATGTTTCAAATATTTATTAAAATTTTTAAAAATTTGAACTATAAGATACAAATGTAGAGATTTAAATTCACAATTTTTAAAGTTCACAAATCTATTTTGATACAAATATTAAAATTTAAGAACTAAAGAGATAGAAACTTCAATTTTTATAATATAAGTTTATTAGTATTATACTAGTTGAGTTAAGTTCATCTTAGTAAAATTTAATCGTTATCATTATTGTTTTAAAACTTAATTGAGATAAATCGGATTAAACACGGAAGAATATTATTATTATTTTTAGCGTGGGAATTTGAATTCATACAAAATGGCATGCTTCTAGAAATATCAAATACCAATTTTTAAGGATGAAAAAAAGAAAAAATAATAATAAATTAGAATAGAAACCATTTAAATTACTTACGAGTTGAAAGTTTTATATCAATTTAGTTATTGAATTTTGAAAGTGTCTAATAAATTTTTAAGTTTCCAAATTTATCTTCTCGTAAAATTATAGGTCCTAAATATTTAGGGATTAAATTTTTAAATAAATGTTTGTTTTCTTAGAAAAGTGGTTAGAAACAAAAATCAGTTTTCTTCATTTGCTTTTGGCGAAGGATTCGACA
The DNA here is from genome assembly GCA_002890555.2 of Lagenaria siceraria. NCBI lineage: Eukaryota > Viridiplantae > Streptophyta > Magnoliopsida > Cucurbitales > Cucurbitaceae > Lagenaria > Lagenaria siceraria. The sequence continues at coordinate 1,754,106 of CM016485.1, forward strand.
CGCATAGTACACCAGCGTTTTTCTTTTTCTTTTTTTTTTAATTAATAATTATTATTTTAAAAAAGTTCTTTTATGAAAAAAAATCCAAATTTTAGATCATTAACTTCTTGTTAGGTTTCAATTCCAAAAAAATCGATAATGTTAATTAATTAAAATTACTCCGTCAATAGTGCACTTAAAAAAATCAATAGGAACATAATTCAACTCAAATAAGATATATATAAATAAACAATAAAAAAATCAACGATAGCACATTATTAAATTAAAAAAAAAACATATACTTAAAGTTAAAACAAGTACTGCTCTCTAAAAGTTGTAGCTTGGCAATCTATCAAAAAGTCAACTAATTAAGTTACTTTAAATTCCAATTTTTATCACATTAAGCTATATCATATTTTAGACTAATTAGATAGTATTTTTAACGTTATATTTTACGTTTTAGCTTCAAAAATGTTAAAAATACTAATTTAAGCATCACTCAACTGACATAAAATATTTATAATAAACTAAAATGTTAGAGGTTTGAATCCTTCCACCCTGTGCGCATATTGTTGAGTTCTAAAAGAAAACAAAAGTACTTAAAAATTAAAATATCTACTCTTTAAAAGTTGCAGTTTGCCAATCTAATCTAAAGTTAACTAATTAAGTCACATGTCATGGAATATAAGAAGTCAAAAGTTCAAATATTTTCTATCTCTATTAAACTAAGAAAAACTAGTTATGTACTCGAAAAAAAATTAGTTTTTTTTAGTTATTCACATTTCTTTTAGCTCAACAACATGCTTAATTTGAAAATTATATTTCATAGGTTAAGTACGTCTTATCCCAATTTAATTTCAATATTTACTACACCCTAATAGAAGTGATATTTTCGGAAACATGTGGCCAAATTTACATAAGCTTACTCAAAGTTCCATCTATTTAATTGTGAATAATTGCAAACGAATATTTCAAAATTCTAATTTCGGTGTTTAGTTTTTTTTTTTTTTCCTTTTGGAATTAATATGGTATGTGGTTGAAATAAAAGATGATTGGAAATTTGAAGCTAAGTGCCAAAAATGGAAAAAAAATGAAAAAATAAAAGAAAAAGGAAAGAGAAAAAAGAATGAAGAAGCAAGAATAAAGTATATGCTTTTGGGGTATAAAAATAGTATATTATTTTTTCGTTTTTTTAATAAAGTAAAAATAGGGAAATTCGAACCAGAGATCTCATGATTGCTAACACGCTCGTATATGTTGAACTATAATAGCTAAGAGAATTCTTTTTTCAGTTATAAATGCATCTAGACTTCTAAATTTTTAATTATGTTTATCCATGTAGTCTCCACACGTTTAACACAATTTAAATAAAGTGACATAATTTGATAGTCAATTAAATATATAACATGTCATATATTATGCTCCATTTGATAACTATTTGATTTTTAAAATAAAAAATATAAACTTATTCTATCTTTAAGTTTATAGGTTTTGTTATCCAATTTTTATTAATATGTTTAAAAACCAAATTAATGAAAACTATTTAAAGAAAAAATAGTTTTCAAATTTTTTTTTTTTGTTTTTTTCTAGTTAGAAGACATTGAAGTGATTTTTTTTAAGAATTTGAAAACCAAAAATTGAGAAGGAAAAAATTTATTTATTACTAATTAAAATTAAAAACAAATTTGTTACCAAATGAATTCGGATGGTGAACATGTGTCCATATTGCATACACCCTTCTCTTCCTCCAACTTATTAACATATGTACAAGTACAATTAATTGATTTATTATTTTTTAAAAATAAATTAATTGATTTAGATTATTTTTTTTAAAATAAACTAATTGATTTAGATAACAAATGCCAAATGAGAATCAGGTTCTTGTCACTTTTTTCTTATATATATATGTGTGGTTTTCACTTTTTACTTTTTCATAAAGTGAAATAGGAAGAAGATGTTTGTGTTTTTTTTTTTAATAATTTAAAATAATAGTCATTTTAAAAATAAAGTTCCACGTAATTACTAAACCAAAAATCACTTGAGAATCACCTTTCAAGTGATTGACCGAAAATCACTTAAATCGAATGTACCATTACAACATCATCATTTTAAAATATTGAAATAGAAGTGATGGTGAGCATAACAACATTTCTCAAATATGTCCTAAACATATTCTAAATTATTAATTTATTTACAAATATTAATAGAAAAAATAATTTTTTTAGGATATTTTTTTTTTTTTTTGGAAAAGTTATTCCAAACACCCTTCATTTTGGATCCTTATAAGATCAAGACATGACTTGAGAATTAAAAGTAATAGAATCCTATAAAGAAATAACAAGTCTAAAAGCAATTTTCAACTCTCTCTTTTTTAGATAAGGCAACTCTCTCTCACTTTTTAATGGTGTAAAGATGAAGATAAATTATATAACTAATTATTCTAAATTTTAAAAAATGACATTAATTAATGATATTATTAAAATTAAGGCAAAATATATTTTGGTACTTCATGTTTGAGATTGGTATACAAAGGAGGATCAATGGAACACTTTAGTTGGAGGAAATTATTATAATTATTTTTAAACTCATGAAAATAAATTAGGAATACAAATACTGGATGCTAATCAATAGAGACTTAAACAACACGGTTGTAAATATATCAATCAGGTCCAAACTACGTATTTATACATATAACACAATATAAAAGAATTTACAGATATAACAAAATTTAGATTCTGCTTTTGAATTCTATCAGTGAGACCATATCAATAATATGAGTCAACCCGTGATAGATTATATCACTAATAGATTTGGCTATATTTATAATTTTTTAAAATTGTTGTTATATATTTAATTGTTATTTCTAAAAAGTGGTATCCAATATAATTATCGAGAGGATAAAAAGTGAAGAAAAAAAAAAGTCAAAATCAACAAATTGTCACTGAATTTTAGTGGCATAATATTTGGAGCAGCTTTCCAACCCTCTGAGTCTTTGACTAAAAGTATTTTGAAACAAATTGGACCTGAAACTTTTGGAGCCTGAAAATAAATTTTGTTTAACCTCTTTTTGTCAAGAATGGAATTACTAAATTGACCTTTGTTCTTTAAGTTTGATTGGTGTGGGGAAAAAAAATTAAGGGGGCATTTTTGCCACTAAGTTAATAAGTACGAGGTTAATACGTTGGAGTTAATTAGTAAATTTGTGTTTGAGGTGTAGATTTGTAAGATGAAATTCGTCGATTAGAGGAAAAGATATAGTTTCTCATTAAATGTAAAAAATATAAAAAATGGAAAGATGAAGTTACTTAATAGTTGTTCAATTTCGTTAGTGTTTATTATTGAAGTTGAGTTGTTTTTACCAACTTAAGAAGTTGGTGAGCCAAACCGCCTCTAAAAGTGTAGTTTCAGAATCTCCATATCATCAATTCTTGTTGGCAAATACACATTCGTATGATATTATCAACTTTAAGTATAAGCATAACTTCATTTCTTAGTGAACAAAAAAGTGTACGTCATATCAATGGAGATATTTGTCTTCAATTACGTTCCTAAATAATTCCACACACACTCATTTCCTATGCGTATAAACCTTTGCAATTAGAGACTTGTTAGAATCTTCTTTCAAACAACTTCTTTTCCTCCTAACAATAAGAACTTACTCTTTCTTCTCGGGTCAACATTCAAATAGAGCACAAACACAAATATCACATTTACTCTTATCACGAGTGAAAAACACCGAGATAGAGCACGACCTCTTATTAAGGCAAGAAACACTCAAATAGGAAAACACCTTGAAGTAAATTAATTTTCTTTATTTGGAATTTAAGAATTTTCTCCAACACATAGCCATCTAATACCAATATTGTCACATTAATTACATGATATTTTGCTTACTTTAGACGTAAACTTTCAAATGAATTTATTTCTATTCCGTCATCCAAATCTTAGTTCCAAATTTTCAAAACAACCACTTGCCCACTTAATTGAACTGGGTTTTGATCAAAACAGGAAAATATACCAACTTAATTACTCACTTGATCCTTCTCCAATTTCGATTAATTACTTCAAAATTTGAAATGGGTATTGATCAAAACAGCAAAAAGAAACCCACTTAATTAACCACTCTAATTTGCTTCAAAATATGAAGTGGCTCTTGATTACAACCAAAACCCAACTTTTCAAGAGCTTTTAGAAACTTATATTCCCAACTTTCAAAATCAAAGAATCCATGACAAATTTATCCAACTTTTTCCCACTTCCACTTGTGGAAGCAATTTGTAAACAACTACGTGTTGGGACATTAAGTAATAAAATGTCCACAATGTTTTATTTCTCAAATTTAAAAGATATAAGTGTCGTTTGGTTTAAAGTTTTATAGATGTCTGAAAATAAAAGATGACTATGAATGTGAGAATCAAGGATGATATGTTTGGTTGTGCATGGTAATGCTATTAGAATTTTATGAACAAATATTATTTTTTGTATTTAATTTATGAAATTAAGTATATATAAATTAAATAGATTAATAAATTAAACAATAAATATCATCCAATATATTGAGAAGAATGAATTAATTAGGAATCAATAATAAGTTTAATTATAAATATTTAAAAATTGAGTAATTTATCATTAAAATTAACCAATTAAGATATTTAATGAATGTTATATTAATTATAATATAATACTTAATCATTTCTAATTAATTAAGTTCAAAATTAGTACTTTTAATTTTAATTAAACTATAAAAGAAAATATATTTTAATAAATAATATATTATATACAAAAGTGAAAAAATGAGATAAGAATAGTATATGAAAATAAAGAATATTGATAAACAATACTATAAATATGATATGTTAATAATGAATGAAGTAATAAAAATTAATCCCAATAAATAATTAACCAATTAAAAATAATCAACAATGATCATATATTCATAATAAAATATCTAATTAAAATTAAGAAAAACTTTTAAAATTTGAAAAACAAGGGGTACTATTTAAAAAAAAAAAAAAAAAAAATTTTTAGATAATTGTGATAAACGTTGATAGAAATCTATCATGGTTTATTGGTGATAGAAATGATAGAAGTTTATCACTGATAGATGCTGATAGAAGTCTATCAATGTCTATCGATATTTTTTTTTGCTATTTTCTCTAAATAGTTTGACATTTTTTCTATCTGTGAAAATTTTTCAAAAATTAATCTCAATAACTTGATTATAAAAAAAATAATAAGTAATCAAGTATTATTATTGAAAAATGAATTTTTGTATTAACTAAATTTAAATAATCCTAGTTTACTAATTATATGTATTTAAGATATTGTTACCTAATTAATTAATAATTTATGTAAATTAGTAATTGCATTTATTTAATAAATTTTAATTATAAAAATAAAGTAAGTAAATATTTGAATAGATTATTGTTGAAGGAGAAATTTTGGACCAATCACAAATTGCCACGTCATTTATCAAATTAATGGCGAAATTATAAAATAATTAAATTTGGGACTAATTGAATGTTACATGTGTCCTAAATTGAAATTGAAGACGAAAATTGGCAATCCCGATGGTGCCACGTGTTTCCGTCCTCATTGTTGGATCAAATTAATTATTAGTGTTTGGGCTAAAATTTAATTAAGTCCAAAATTAGACTTAATTTGACCCAAATGGCCCAAAGGCCCAAATCCAATTAGTTGGGGCCAATGGGCCAGGTCCATGGACCAATCAAGCCCAAGCCTATAAAGCCCACCTGAGAACTCTATAAATAGAGAAGTTCATCAAGCGTACGCGTACAGTTGAGAGAGAATAAGAGGATCAAGTACTAGAGATCAAACCATATCCGCATCAAACTTATATAAACACGAGTTTAACTCCACGAAACACGTTTCTCCAGAAATCTCGTGCGAACAATTATTATTTATTTATTCAAACAACTATTTATATTAATTAATAAACTATGTTCAAATGAAATTATATAAAATGAAAAACAGAAGAAGATGAGAAAAGAGAAAACCCTTTAGAAGGGAATAAAAAATTTTCTCCGTGGGAAAAGAAGATGCCTAGGAATCACTTATTCCCAAGTAAAGTGTTAAAAATTGTGAAACAAACATTGACTTTGAATGCATGTGTCAATTTCCATGTAGAAACCTTCAAACCAAAAGACCCCTAAAAATATATATAAAATCCTGAAAGAAATAAACAAGAACATAACATAAAATTTTTTTTAAAAAAAATTATACACAATAATCCCCAAGACCCCAAGATAATTAGAACGAATATAGATTCCCAAGACCTAAAGATTTCTTCACTATTTTTTAAGGTGGCCGCACTTATCATCCAAATGACAAAGGTATACGATATATTGTAAAATTTTCAACAAACGCTGGAGTAAGGTTGATAGGGCTTGGTGGATGAATCACCCAAAAATAGGGGAGAAGATTTTTGAAAACAATATGTTTTGACCCTTTGCTAACGTCAAACTCACGCACGCAAAAAAGCCCGTTCATCACTCACTCTCTCTGTCAGATCGCTTCCTCTCTCGCGCACTTTTTTTATAACAATATGTTTTGACCTTCGTAAATCTCGCTAGGTTTAGATTATGACTCTAATACCAATATTGATAAGGACAACAAAATCTCCGATCTTATCTTCACATTAATTACATGATATTCTGTTTATTTTAAACATAAACTTTCACATGAATTTATTTCTATTCCGTCATCCAGATCTAGAATGAACACGAATTAGTTCCAAATTTTCAAGTGCAGGTATTGATCAGGACAGCAAAACACCCACTTGCCCACTTAATTTTTCTTCAAAAACTGAACTGGGTTTTGATCAAAACAGGAAAATACCAACTTAATTACTCACTTGATTCTTCTCCAATTTCGTATTGGGGTTTGCATTTGATCAAAACGATAGAACACCCACTTGATTTTTCTTCAAATTTAGAATTGGTTTTGATTAAAGCAGGAAAAAAAAAAGTGAAAATCCCACTCCCCCCTTGCATTTACTTTCAAATTTGAAATGGGTATTGATCAAAACAGCAAAAAGAAACCCACTTACCCACTCAAATTTGCTTCAAAATCCGACCCAACTTTTCAAGAGCTTTTAGAAACTTGTATTCCCAACTTTCATAACCAAAAAAATCCGTGACAAATTTATCCAACCTTTTCCCTCCATCCACTACAGAAGAGAATTGCTGGAAGCAATTTGCAAACAGCTACGTGTTGGGACATTACGTAATAAAATGTCGACAGCGTGTTATTTCTGACAATTACCCAAATTCAATGGATCAACTAATAACTTGACAAGAAAATTAACCAATGCGATCTGAAAATCAACAAACAAGCACCTGTTTTAATTAGTCTTGCTCCTTTTGGATCTTCATAACATCAAGATATGACCTCCCATTCAGTTCTCTTCTGAAGAATCCATTGAGGAAATCTGCGACTCCAATTCTTTTAAACAAAGCAGGTCTTTCTGAAGTGACCAAGCTTGGGGCAGGACCTATCTCCCCATCCAACCTTGGACTGAAAAACATGGCCACTGAAAGCCTCTCCTTTGTTGAGTTCACTGTCGCCCGATGCTCGATGCTGCGATATATTCCATTTGTGATGATCTGAAAGTTCGTATTCAATATTGAAACCCAATCAGTTTTATGGGGTTTATTCAAAATATGTAGAGAGGAAAATGGAAGTTTTTACCTCCAAAACATCTCCAATATTGACAACGAAAGCATTTGGGAGAGGCTTAACAGGAATCCACCTCCCATCCTTCCTTATCTGGAGGCCTTCCATTTCATTAACTTGAAGAAGAACGGTAATGGCTGAAGCATCAGAATGGTTATTGAGTCCCATGACAAGTTCTGGTTGAGGACATGGAGGATAGTAGTTCATCCTTGTTGACAACATTCCTTCCTCAAACAGCACTCTCATTTCGCTACTGTCCATTTTCAGAGCTTTCGCCATTAAGTCGAGCAGTTTCATGGCTAGATTTTTAATCTCCAATGCATAGGTATCCAAATCATCTCTAAAAGAAGAAGAGAAAACAAAAAAGAAGGGAATATTTCAACCAACTTTTATAATACCAAATGGTTAAAAAAAAAAGCCCATCATACACATCAATTCAGGCTTGGCTTACAAATGTGTGGTTTGTTCATTTTGTATTCAAAATGTTATATACCAGAATTTGATTTCAAATACATATTCCTGGAAAATACAGGAAATACTACCTGAATGGAAGAGGGAGGTTGGGGAACAAGTGAGGTTTCCTCAAATAAGTGGGGAGGATAAACATTCCAAAGAGATCTCCCCAATTAAGCTTCTGCTCCTCAGAGACAACAAAGCTCTGTCCAAATCCTTCAACATCTCCTGGTCTTTGCCACAACTTCCTCTTCTCCGCCATAGAAAGATTAAAGAGTGCTTGAATGCCTGATTTCACATTCTCCACCAATACATCACTCACTCCATGATTTATCACCTGATCAGAAAGAAAATGAATCAACAGAATGGTATCAATGAAAGCTCACTCCATGATTTAGAGACAGATCGAACTGGAAGTACCTGGAAGAAACCCCAATCTTTGCAAGCATTATGGAGCTTATCAAGTTCAGAATCCTCAAAATTGTTGGAGAACAACAACTTGTGCATGTCAATAACAGGGACTTCAGCTGAAGTGTCAGTGAACTCGAAGGGAGGATCTTGATCGGGGCGAACATATCGAAGGGGAACTGTTGACAGTGAGCTTTTGGCTAACTCTTGAACGCAAGGCACCTGAAGAGAGTCTCTCAGCTGCAGTTTTGTTACTAGTGTCTCCATCTCCCTACAAAGTTCCCAGTAGCTCCCTCTAAACACACATATATCTACATGTAAATGTTACATCTAATATGCATAATTAACAAAGCTGAATTGCCAGTGCAACTGTTAAGACCTAAGAAGCATGGACACGGATACGAGACACGGATACGACACGACACGGACACGGCGACACGCCATATTTTAAATATCTAGGACACGACACAGCAAGGACACGTTTATTAAAATATACATTTTTAAAGATATATATCATTTTCATACCAAAATAAAACGGGTTGATGCATTTATATGCTTAAAAGACTTACCTTGATGTATTTTACACTCAAAAGTTATTATTATTGTCATATATGTGTCTTTTTAGTCTACTCAACAAGTGTTCAATGCATGTCTAACATATTTGTTGCACTAAAAAGTGTCTAATACGTGTCCAACAAGTGTCAAAGTGTCGGAGTGTTCGACACGGACACAGACACGCTAACCAAACTAAAGTGTCCGTGCTTCTTAGGTTAAGACAAAGGTCAAGACAAAGATCATGTTCAGTTGCACTGTAATTCGCAACCCAGACGGCTTGGAGATGGATAAGCTCCAATTCTAAATAAAACAAATATTGCAACTTCAACATCAACTTCATGTTGAGTTTTTTTTATTATCCCAATGAGACAATTTGTTTGTTTGTGGGATCCATGAAGCACAAAACAGTTCAATTTCAACTTTCACAAAGATTGAGACTACCCTTGAATATGTAAGTATAGTTTTTTTTAAGATGGATAAGCTCAAATTCTGAATAAAATAAACATTTTACCACAAGTTGGACCTTTTTTTTTTTAATTAATCCAATGAGACATTTTGTTTGTTTGTGGAACCAATGACGCACACAATAACTCTGTTTCAAACTCATCAAAAATTGAAACCAATCTTGATAACTTCCCACCAGGATTTTTTTTATTAATCCAATGATATTTTGTTTATTGGTGGGATCAACGAGGCACATAATAGTTTTATTTCAACTTCCCAAAAATTGAAACTAATTGAAAATTTATTAAGTGATTAAATTTACCCTAACCTATCTCTACCAGTGGTTAATTCTATTTTTACTTTCCATGCACTTGCTGGATCAGGGCAGTCCAAAAAACCTAGAATAGTCAATCTCTTGGCCAATGAATGAGGCAGGCATAAGGATGCAACAATTTAGCTCCAACAATCAAACCATAACAATGGAAAGAATACAGAAATATGATAAGAAATTCGATTTTATCCTACAATTCTATTATTTCTACTACAATTGTGAAGGTCAGGAAATTAATGGTTAAGAATGTAAGATCAACCTGTAACATTTTATTCCACATTTCACTGTTTCTGATATGGATATATGATTTCTTCCACTTGCACCTGCGAGACAAGCATATGCGCGATTTTCCTTCTCTTTCTTTGCAGTAACCACAACTTTTAACATACACAGTCGCCCTCATTCTCTATTCTCATATGCTCAAGGTATGATTTTCCTTCTAGTTTACGAGCAAAGAAGTCTTTGAAATATTTCTCCAACATAACTCTTCGGAAAACTGCTGGGTTATGCGGTCCTACAAGGCTTTTGGCTGGACCCAACTCCGAATTTAGATTTGAACTATAGAATGTTGCAACTGAAAGCCTTTCCTTGGAACAATTCAATGAAACTCTATGCTCGATGCTCTTGTATACACCATTGCTTACAATCTGCAGCAAAGGTAGAGAGACAAGCCAAAGATAGTAAGTTGCTAACAAAGTTATCGACAAGAATCAGAAGTTCAATGCACAGAAATCATGAAGCACCTCCATGATGTCTCCAATGTTGACTACAAATGCATTTGGAAGTGGTTTAACAGCAACCCATCTCCCATCTTTTCGAATTTGCAATCCGTCGGCTTCATTGAGCTGATAGAGAATTGTCAGAGCATCAGCATCTGAATGAGCCGAGAATCCAATGGCCTTATCGGGCTCAGGGCATGGAGGATAGTAATTCATCCTCACTGACTGAACACCATCTCTAAATAGCTCTCTCATTTCATCAACATCCATCTTCAGAGCTCCAGCGAAATGGTCCAAGATAACAATTGCCAACTTCTTAAGTTCAGTTGAGTAAGATTCCAAAGTCTCTCTGCAACATGTAAGTGAATTAGGAATCGTAAACATACCATTCAATTGGAACTTCAAGAATTGGCTAAAGACCTGAGTTTTGGTGGAAGCTTTTGAAAAAGATGAGGCTTCCTCAGATTAAGAGGGAGAGTGTTTATGTAGAACATGTCTGACCAATCAAGCTTCTGCTCCTCTGATACCACAAAAAGCTGTCCAAATCCTTCATGATTCTGCGAGTCTTGCCAAAGCAGCTTCTTTTCATCGTAGGGAAGATTGAAGAAACTTTCAATTTCCATTCTGAATTCCTCCAGCAATGAGGTCGGAACACCATGGTTTATAATCTGCCAACAACAATCAATTCAGTCTTTTAGAACCAACCACAGGCCAGCAAGTGCCAGATTTCACAAAATCAAGAAGAAACTGTCTTAGTAACTACTAGGCTTCTTTCCATTCAGAGTTTCTTCTTCATAACGGTAGAATCCGAAATGGTACTCCAATCATACTTTAACCTTTCTCGCATTCCTGTTAATCCTTTCTTTATTCTTCATATTTTTTGTTGTTCTAAGTTCCTCATTCAAGATGTCCATAGTAATGGTATTTTTAGGTTGGATTGGAAAGATTCTGAATGTTCTGCGATAGGTTTGTTAAACTCAAATACCCATAATTTCAAATTAAAAAATTACAAAATTAGGGCACAATTAGCAGACGGTTTACATTAGATTTACATACCTGGAAGAATCCCCATTCCTTACACGCAGAATGCAACTTATCCGTTTCCGAAGCAGCCGGATCTCCAGTGGCCAGTCGGTGAAGATCAACTACCGGTACCGACGGCCCAGATTCTCCGCCGGGAACGATCGGGGGGTCTTGATCGGCACGTTCGTAGCGAAGAGGGATTTTAGGGATGGTTTGCTTCGCCAACTCCAGAACACTGGGCACTATGATGGATCTTCCAAAGTCAACAATTTCAGTATTAGATTCCATGGATAATGGATTTGCTAAAGTTATAAGTCTGTGACTGAGTGGTGACTTACTAGTTAGTTGCCATGCGAAGTCCTTCATTCCCAGCGGCCCTTAAATTTCAGACATTATTTTCAGGCGGCGGCCATCGACAGTTTCACCGTCGGATTTACACTCGACCGTCTTGACCGTCTGATTTAGCGGTTTATTTTTATTTTGTAATTTAAAGATCAGAATATGCTCAATTTAAATCAATAGGTGTAACTTCAACATTTAGCTATAACTTCAATTGGAGTTTGTAATGTTTTATGTTTTGTAATCTTTTAGGTGATATTGAGATCGAAACAATTTTATGTTGTTACAAAACTTTCCGTAGATTTTTCTTTAAAAAACTATTAAGAGACAAACATGTTGAAATGATCTATGTTGATATTTAATTCTACTTCTTAAACTTTCATAAAAATAACAATTTAGTCTCTAAACTTTATTATGTAACAATTTAGTTATTGTACTCTAAAAATTTGTAACAATTTAGTCTTTATTATAGAAAATAGTATTAAGATTTAATTTGACTTCTTGCATAAATGAACTGATAAACTAATTAAAAACTCAAATTTTTTATAAAATACAAGGTCTACATCATAAAATAATAAAAATTAATATTTAATTTTGATAATTATTTTACTTTCACATATACTTTGATTGGGCTTATCTCGAGCTTGGAGGCCTATTTTTAAGGCCCAATAAGCTTGCATTTCAAGTATTTTCTCTCAAGCCATGTGTGGCGGAAAGTGGTGGAATTTCTGTTTTGTATCAATTGGTTAACAACTTGCGAACTCATATATATCACAAGTTACATAATTTAAAGCATTACAAACTCTTATTAATTGGAACAGCCTTTTAAAGCATTAGCCTCAACTTTAAATCATAAGTTAATTCTAATTTTCTATCTAATTTATATGGGGTTTTAATATTTCACGAATTAGGAGTTGATTTAAAGAATATATAAATAAGAATTAATTAAGATTATTAGACCAAATTTGAAAGGTAAGTTGTCAATTGAGTATATAGAGTAATCAGTCAATTTATTTAGATGATATAAGAGCCACATAATTATTTCAATACACGATAATGGAATACAGAGACTCTGATGTTGGCAATAAAGAAAATGAGATGTTGAATTTTGTAAATGATTTACAAGTTCGGGTGCCTTAATTTTTTTTATTTTTTTTATTTTTTTTAAAAAAAACAAAACAAAAATCCGCTGAACTCTGACCAAAAAATTCATCCATAATTTGAAATTTTAATCATATTATTTTAATTTACGTAGATTTAATTTACTTAAATTGGATCTCAATAATTATTTTGTACTAAAAAAAATCATCCCTTGTTTAGTTGTATGAAATACAGCCACATCAAAATCTTACCTTCAAAAAATAATTACAAGTATGTAAATATATTCGTTGAAATTATCTCAATTGCCTATCTTTCCTAATTAAAGGTTTTTCTTTTTTTCATAATTTTAATTTAAATTTCTTTAAAAACTCGACTAATTATATTAATTAATTAACGAAGTGATGTAGTGTATAATTTCGTCGTTTTATTTATTTGTTAATAAACTTTGGTCAATGCAGTGTATAATTATACTAATTATATAATATTAAAAAACGTGTGTATTCAACGCAAAATAAAACATTTATTGATAACTTTGGTCAATGAAGTGTACTGATTTAAGGTCTATAGTTTTATTCCCAGTATTTCCGTGTGCTTAAATTATATTTCGAGTATTTTTGTCAAAGCACGTGGTTTTGACAACTTTTATTAGATTAAAATTTAGTATCAACTCTGAATTTAATATATTTAGGAAGTATTGAATAATTATCAAATATAATATAATAATTTATAGAGTTGAAAGAATAGAGAATTCAAAGTATTTTCTATTATCCTCAAATGTCTTAAACCCTTTTGGTTATATAGAAAAATTATTTGGTAATGATCACTTAGCTAATTAATCTATTGGGTAATTAATTTGATCATTACTAACTTAATCTATATGTTATAAATGGATTAAAGCACATGTAGTTGGCTTAATAGTCAAACACTTGGTTAGAACTTGTCCATTATAGGGGTCATCCTCTTTAAGCTCCATGATCGAGCCTATGAATCAACTTCCATGAAGTCTACGGAGTTGGCCTCTATGGCATTTTTAACTTTCATGGTCGATCCTAAGAGTAAGCCTTCATGGTCGTTCTTGTTGATCTTATGATGGGAATGATCTTTTTAACTCTTATGGGCCTATGGGTTGACTACCATACTTCTTTAGAATGATCCAATGGGTCATCTCCTCGACTTAAATACTTAAACATATTTTTTTTACCCACAACTCCTAATCGAAGTCATGTAAGTACACATCTAACTTACTCTTGGATTAGGATTTTCTTTTTTTTTTTGTTTATTTGGCTTCGAGTTTTCTAACTTTTTTGTGACGTCTTACGACCTCTTGCCACTTTCATGGCTAATCCATCGAGTTAGTCTCCATGACTTTAATCTTCTCAAAAGAAAGAGAAAAAAGGGAACGATTTAAAGTTAGTAAAAGCCAACTCAAAACTTGGCTTGATTTTTTTGAAAATATTAGTAGGAAGTAGATAATAAAGAAAGAGATTTAGAAGTATAATTGGTATTCATCGGCTTAATTTAAAAAAAACCAAAAACCAAAATCTCAAATAGTTACGAAACAAGACTTTCATTTTTTAGTTTTTGGATTTTGAAAATTAAGCTTTTAAATACTACTCCTACCTTCTATCTATGAATTCCTTTGTTATGTAACGACCCACTTTTTACCAGTGTTTTAAAAAATCAAGTGAGAAATAAAAAATATATAGTTTTTAAAATTTTACCCTTTTTCTTTTTTTAAATTGACTAGTAATTGAGAAAGATAAAATTGATACATGTATCTAATTTATTGATAAATCATTAAAATTATTATTTTATAATTATTTTGTGGTATATGAACATGCCTTCAATTATGTATGTTATATATATAGAACAATAAGTTATACATATAGAACAATAATTTGATGACACATTGTTAACATTTTTTTTGAGAAGTATTGTTAACAAAATTTGACAATGGCTTACACTATGAATCGTAATTTTTCTAAGAAAGATAATCATAATAAATGTGAAATAATTGATGTGGTTGAGGATAGGAATCTTTTATAGGTCTAATTAATGATCTAAAGAAATTAAATTAAAGAAAAGGTAACTCAAATACACATTTTTTATTAAAATCAAGAATACATATAAGAAACTACTTTTTAGATTACAGAGCCAAAATAGACCACGCTATGAAAGTTCATACACCACAGTTCACAAAAAAAAAAAAAAAAAAATGGTTTTATTATTATTATTATAGATGTCAATGTATGAAAATTAAACG
The DNA here is from genome assembly GCA_002890555.2 of Lagenaria siceraria. Taxonomy (NCBI): domain Eukaryota; kingdom Viridiplantae; phylum Streptophyta; class Magnoliopsida; order Cucurbitales; family Cucurbitaceae; genus Lagenaria; species Lagenaria siceraria. The sequence goes on from CM016485.1 coordinate 1,769,416, forward strand.
TGCGAAATCTTAATTTATAATTTCTGAAAAATGAAAAAACAAGGCAATAAATAATAACCTTCCTGGACACCACAAATGCAGGTAGTGGCTTCTGGTTCCGTGTCTTGTCTTCCACTGTCCACTACTCAACCATTTTTTTCTACAAATAATTCCTTGTCTTACCTTTTTCATTTTTCTGCTTTAAAATATATATATATTCTACATTTTCTTATAAATAGTTTTAAACATTTTTATAATGTGTGAATTCCATGCAACTAGCAATGCTATCTTGTAATTATCAAGACTCCCTTGGATAATCATTTTTATTTTTTATTTTTTATTTTTAAAAATTAAGTTTATAAACATCATTTTTACCTATGTTTTCAAAACTCAAGTTTAATTTTGAAAATTATAAAAAAAAAAAAAAAAAAAAAAATTTAATAATTTATTTTTATTTTTAAAAATTTGACTAAGAATTCAGATATTTGTTTATGGAATGTGAAAACTATAGTATAGTATGGAAGTTGGGAAGAAATTAAATTTATTTAAAAACAAAAACAAAAAAACGAAATTGTTATCAAATAGAGCTTAAGTTGTTGATCATCTATAAAAAAAACTCAAAATTTATTGATGAACCCGTACTGTAATCAATAACTGTTTCAATGTGTGTTAATCCGAGTATTGCTTAATATATAGATAAAACATTAACTATCATTTTGAATGTCGATGGTTTGATTCTCACTTTTGTATTTATTTGTTTGTTTTTTTTTTTTTTTTTTAAAAAAAGGCTTGTTTAGTGTATAACTCTTTGTTGTTAACTTTTCTAATTTATTACTTATAAACATGAATGAATATGCAAATTAATTTAAGAATATTTTAGGACAAAAATAAGATTTAAATGATATTAGAGATGATGCATTTTTTCAACTAATTTCTAGATATGATTTAATAAAATGTGAGAATGAAATTAATTTATGGTATATTAATATTAATGGTTCGAATGAGCCAAATGTGGAGTTTTCATGTGAAGGACCTTCCACCTCATTGGAAACTTTGCCAACAAAATACAAATGTTGGAAAACATCAACATGTTGTCTTCATTTTTTCTTACAAATTAAATCCTTTTAGGACTATTTATTTCTTGTCCGAGTCATACCTGTTGGGCTTTGTTTTGTCGGTCAAGTGTTGTTCAATCATCTTTTAGTCTTTACACCTAAAAACTTAATTAAATTCATTTCGTCAAAAGGAAAAATAAATGGTCAAGTTGGAGTTAGTCCAATTTCTTAATCCGTGTTTTACTTAGGTTAAAAAAATAAGTAAGATTAATAAAAGTTTGAATTTAAATTATTGTTTATCCAACTTCTAACTTTGAAGTCGATATTAAAAGTAATATGTCAGTTAAATTATATTTTGTATACAAATTTAACTTATTTGAATATATATGATATTGTCCAGTTTCATACTATTAAAAGATATTGCTTTTATTTTTACTTAAAAAAATGTCTTAATAAATGAAGATAGTTGTCCTTATTTATATAACATGATCTTTTCTCATTCTTAATCAAACTTAAATTTTAGTCATATTTTCCAACTCTTTCAACTTTTAGATTTTTTTATCACAATAGATGGTTGTTTTATGTAATCTTTAATTAATTATTATGATAACGTGATAGATAATTTGTTGAATAAGTTTTGACTTACGACACCAATAAAAAAGCCACAACATGGTAGACATAGTCAAATAATGTGAATAACGAGCTAAAATGAAATAATGTAGAAGTGCATAATCATTCAAATTGTTAAGATATTATAGACTCAATTAGCTAGAATTCCCACTAATATTCAATTCAACTAGCTAGAATTTCCACTAATAATATACAACCACAAAGGATATATGGGACTAAAGAGACATTTAATTTAAAACAATTTATTATAGATTAAAATTGTAAAATATATATCTAGCGTGTTTAATATATGTTTTTAGTGTGTATTTTGAAAGTACGAACAACGTTTAAGTTACGTAAAGACACTAAAATAATATGTAGAGTTGGTTCAATTCAATTGAGCTACCTAGTATCTGTTCAAATTTGACATATCATTGTCGATATTAAGTACTCTATGAAAATTTAATGTAGTTTGACAACAACAAAACGTGTGGGGGAGATGAAAACGAATCAAAAGGACAGGCAAATTGGCAGTGACGAGGTAGGGCTTGAGGTTGTGTTCATGAGTTTCCACCCACACACACAGAAGGCGTTTGTGAAAATGCCCCAAAAGAAAAATGTCAATCCGACAAGCTAAATCTGGTGGTCACGGCTAGAGGAGAGCGATTGATTCGATCGTACTAGTTTCATTTCATGGTGTCGTAAGCAATGACTTATAGGTTAAGTTTTGACAATTTTCCAAAATTTTGCACACAAACCAACTGATTTCTGTGTGTGTGTGTGTTTTCTTTCTAACTCAGCAATTGTTTTTTCTTTAATTTGATGCACGTTTTTGCTATGGGAATGTTAGGCGCAACTTAATTACAACTCTCTTATCTACTTTTCTTTAATGCTATCCCTTCAATTCTTTTTCTCCTCTAATATATCATTATTTTTCTATAATTAGTTTCAATATTTTTAGAATGAAACCTACTTCTTACGTCAATATGAATAATTGACATTGACTAATTCTTTTCTCAATTCAAAGATTCAAATTAATTTTCATACCCCATGTTTATTTTATTTATAAAAAAAAAACTTACTCTCTTGCTAGTCGAGTAAGAAGCATTCTAATGATGGCTATTAAATTTTGAGGAAAAATATATTTTTGGTCTGTGGATTTCAAAATGTTGTACTTTTGATCTTTAAATTTTGAGTTTGATTTCAATTTAAATATCTTGGTTTCAAAATGTTGTAATTTTACTTTTGAGAGTTGAGTTTTGTTTTTGTTTGGTCCGTAGCTTTCGAAATTTACATTTTTAATCTTAATTTTTTATTAAATACCCACTTTCAGTATTTAGTGTTAATGTTTACTAAGTAGTTTAAAAGAATTATTTAATTAATTAAGTTGTACTATTTTTTTTCTTCATGGTTAAAATTATTTTTAAAATTTAACTTCAGGTTTGTTTTAAATTAATTAACCGATGTCAAAGTTAAAGACGGACGAAAGTGAGTATTTAGTGAAAAAATTGAGGTTAGAAGTGTAAATCTTGAGATCTAAAGACTAAATTAATTGAAACAAAACTCAAATCTCAAAGGTAAAATTGTAACATTTTGAAGCCTAGGGACTAAATTGAAACTAAACTCAAAACTTAAATACTAACCGTGTAACCTTTTAAAATCTAGGGACCAAAAAAGTAATCTCTTTAAAAAAAATTGTCATTTTATTTATTTATTTATTTTTAAAAATATTTTCTCACTTTCTACCTATCTCACTCTATTATATCTTTTTTTTTTATCCTTGTTTTGGTTTGTTGCAGTTTTACAACTAAATAATTTATTTTGATGTCTAATTTCTCAAACATTTTGCTTTTGCCTTTAAAAGATTAAATTCTCGTGTAAAATTAGAGGAGGAGAAGATTCCTGGTATATTAACAAAGAGAAAATCTTATATATAAATTAATACGTGAGCTTGGTAGTGAAATTAATATTGCAGTACAGACTAACTTAGTTTAAAGTGAATAATATTAAGAATAATATAAACTATAGGATATTTCCTCACTCACTCGTTGAAGGGTTAAGCAAAGCAACTACGACTAACTTTGATTAATATTAAGAAGACAAAATTATTAGAGCTAGTGGAAGACAAAACTACAGAAAGGAAAAAGATGGATGAAGATTAATGTCCAATAAAAAAATTAACTGTTAGAATAATTGTATAACAAAAATTTTGTATTCAAAACTACCGTTTGTTGATCAAGTGGAAAATAGTGGAGCATGAACTGAAATAAAATGCTAAGAGGTCGTGGATTTAATCTATAATAGCTACCTACTTAAGATTTAATATTCTATGGATTTTCCACACCAAAGTTAATTATTTGAGTAAAATGTCACTAGACTTTATACAAATATTTATTTGACAAAAAAAAATATTTAAACATATGGCCATACACATATATTTATTTGACAATTTAAAATTTATTTAAACAAATGAGAGTCGTAGTTTAACAAATTAATTATACAAGTTTATTGTGGATGTTTTGGAGTGTGAAAATGAAATTATAACCACCCGTATTTGAATGTAAGCACTTCAAGAAAATGACATTAAGGATCACGTTTACAAAATTACTATAAAATTATATATCAATAGATAAAGAGAATCAAGTTTAGTGGAATATATATATATATATATATATATATATATATATATATATATATATATATATATATAAAATAAGGAAAATTTTTAAAAATAAAAAAATAAAGAAAACTATTTACTCAAAATAATAAAATTTTTAGATAGTTGTAATAGACGCTGATAGAAGTCTATCAGGGTCTATTAGTAAACTATTTACATGTATGCAAAAATTTAATTGTCTATCATAGACCGCAATAGAATTCTATTGCTGATAGAAAGTGATATTTTTCTATGTTTGTAAATAGTTTGATATTTTTCTATTTATAGTAATTTCCTTAATAATAATAATAATAATAATAATAATAATAATAAAATTATTATGATGTGCATTTTTTTCATTTTCCTTGTTTTATTATTAAGGACGAGAATAAGATTATGGTTTAACATGTTGATGTAGATGAAAATGTCGAGATCTCAATTATATAAAAATGTCAATGAAAATATTAATAAAATATTGATATCAAAGAAAATTTATGGAAAAATTTATAAAATAAAAAATTCAAAGAAAAATATTTGGATTGACATATAGATGCACTTTTTCAACTAGTTAAATGTTTATGATTCATATTATAATCACACTAGTGAACATCTTGTTGCATGTTTTTTTATGTCATATGAATTCTTTATGATATATGATGAAAATATCAATTCACTCTTTATGTCGATGTCGAATCTATGAATATGTGAAAATTTAATACCATGGTTAAGATGGAAGGATTGTTCTTATAAAGAATTTTAAATAAATTGAAAAATATCAATTACACCTCAAAACTTTTGGGGTTGTATATATCAATTTAAACCCTAATTAAACTAATACTTGTATCATTTTACACCCCTTATTATATTTTGTTTGGATAAACATCATGTGAGACTTATAATTTGATCAATTATACTCCTAAACTTTTATAAACGTATCATTTTAGACTCTTAAATTAATATTATGTTTGAAAACTATCCATGCATTAGTTTTAATCGTCCATTTTATTGATTGAACATTTGAAGAAGTCTACACGCGCATAAGAATGAAATGCATTGACGATTTTCAAATGTAATCTTAATAAAAGAATCTAAATTAATTCACACTTATAATAATTTAGAAGTTTAATTAAAACAATTATATGTTTCACACGATAATTTTTTTTACTAAATCTAAAGGAGGGTGTTGATTAATACATTTACAAAAGTTAAGAGTTCCAATTAATACAATTATTAATTTAGAGTTTTTATGGATATAATCTCCAAAGTTTAGTAGTATAAATAGAAATTTTTAACAAAATTGAATTAGGATATATATATATATATATATATATATATATATATATATTAAGATAAAATTTTCTTTAACAATATATATGTGCATATATGTTTTGTTTTTATTATGCATGCAAAAGTAATTTTAATAAGTTAAACATAATTCTTGTATATATATATTTTTTAACAAGCCATCCAACTTTTAAAACAATGGATAAATACGATACTAACTACTGTAATATTATATTATGCTTATATCGATAAATAATGATACTTTTACTTAAATATTTTGTTAATCGAAAGAGTAGTTGAAATTATAAATATCTAGTAATTTATATTTTCTTCAAAACAAAATTATATACTAGTGGTGAGAATAAGTTTAGTCGATAAGGTAAATATATTCATCTATTCAAAATTAGAATGTGAAGGAATTGAAATCAACAATATAAGGAAGAACCCATTTAAGAAGAATTAGAATTAGATTCAAATCCTAATATAATTCCAGATGTTTACGAAACTTAATTATCTCCAATCAAAATTAAATTCGTGTTCATATTGTTTATTAAAGTGAGGAATCAGAATAAAATATATTATACAATTATTAAAATACTCAGCTTAACTATACTTCAATGCAACCTATAATTGTCAATTCCAAAGATATAGTTTGCATGTTCAATGTATACCCTTAGAGAATATGTTCACCATAAATTTCTTCTATAAAAAAAAATAAATATTTATTTTATTTTATTTAAGCGAACAGTAAATAAATAAAGGTGGGGGAAAAAAGGTCAAAGATGATTCATTACATGTAACCTAACAAAATGAGTTAATAAAACCAATTTATAGTACCACTTATTTGATTAATTGTATTTAAACTTTAAAACTAAAAATTGCTAAAATCAGTGCTCAAATATATTATTAATTATATTCTAAAAAAATAAATAAAGAGTAATTAATATCTTATTTAAAAAAAAAAAAGAAACAAATATAGTAATAGAATTTTCTCTGGATTTTCCTTTGTAAGGTGCATGCCAATTTCCAATTGAGGAAGGTATATGACCATAAAAACGATTCAAATTCCAAAATACATCAAATTAAATCTCGAATATGAGTTTGGTTTAAATGATTAGAAATCTTTGAGTTTCTTTTCTTTCTTTTTTTTAATTAATATTTGGATTTTTTTTCATAATGCAAATATATACACACATGTATACATACTAAATCCAAATATTCTCTCATTTCATTTATAATGCAGATATATAGTATGTATGTATGCATGCGTGCATCTATAAGAATTGGTTGAATTATCATTTTAAGGTTCATTTGATAATAACCATCATGGATTGACCTAGTGGTAATAGATCACCTAGGATTTAATATCCTACGAGTAAGTTGACAGACTGATTTTATCATCTATTAGCGATAGAGTGAAATTTTTCTATATTTATTGTTAACAATAGTCAAAATGAGCACGATTCAATTAGCAATTACTGTCTAATTGAAAAACAATATTGTTGGATAGTCATTTTGTACAACATTTTTTTATGCATGGCATCTTTTCTTTAAACACTTAAAGAAACACAACAAATTAGGAAAAAATTTCTAATACTACGGAATTTGTTATATATCTCATTTATAATTTCATGCATGATTAAATTATATATATATATATATATATATTAAATTTGTAATTATTTAAACAAAATAAAACTATCCAATAATTAAATTAAATTATTTTTATTAGTATTATTATTTGAATAATCATAGTCTTCATAAATTATAAAAGTATAACTTAAAAGCTGTTATTTGGAGAGATTTGAAGAGACTATTTTGCTTCTCTGCTCCAACGCTACCACATTTATTGTTTTTTTTGTTTTTTTTTTTTTTTTTTGAGACAGACTAAGAACTAAAAATTAAAGTCTGTCAACCTCCGGCAGAAAGTTTTTTACATCACATTTATGTCAACCTCCGGCAGAAAGTTTCTTACATCACATTTATGTCAACCTCCGGCAGAAAGTTTCTTACATCACATTTATTGAATAAAGTCTTTTTGAAATTAATATATTATTTAATATAAAAAACGATTAATTTACTCAAAGACGTGTCTTTAAAAATTGACAGATATTTAATCAAGTTTCTTGTTGGCATTGGATATATGGTTTGTACTTTGCAGACAATAAATTTAATTATCATTCTCAATTACAAACTAAATATAATTATATTTTATTTTTATTTTAAAGTAGGTTACATTTCACTCAAACATGGTATTTTTCACATTACTAGCAAAATTCTTTCAATGAACTCGTCCCTATTTGACTGAAAATGTTAAACTATTGATGTATGAGAGAGAATAAAAAATATTTCAAATCTATGTATTTTATGATTATTAAGAGATTTATAGATGTACATCTTAATTTTATTGGGCACAAATTATTTACAAATATAGAAACTTTTTATTGTGTATTCTATGGTTTGTGAAATCTTTCTATATAGTTTGATATTTTTTTTTGTTTATACTAATTTTTTTTTATAACAAATCATTTTTATTTAATTATTTTCTAATTGTTATTTATTATTATCATTATCTATTTTTTTTATTCTCTCTAGAGTTACAACATAGCCATTAATATTGACCACCCTTTCTTTACTTATCAACTAGTCCAACATAATAAAAAAGCTCTCCTGAACCAAAACTTTATAACACAGTGATTAACCAAAACTTTATAACACAGTGATTTCAATGTGTAAATATATAGTGTAGTATAGTACCAACATTCTCTTTATAACACATCCAATCACAAATTTCACAAACAGTATTTAAAATTTTTTTAAAAACAATAATAAATAATTTGAAAAACAATTCCCCAAACAATTTCATATAAAAAAAGTATTATTCCTCTAAACTTTCACAATTGGTTTTTCTTTAGGGACTAATACTTTCAAATATTTTATTATATTATATATATCCCTACATGAGATCACATAATTACTTGCATCTTAAGTCACACACATATCTAAATTTTTATATTAGGTTGAAATGTAAGTCGAATAATTACTATTTATCCTCAAAAAAAAATGATATTTTATCATAATAAATAATATACGATACTTTAATAAGGACGACAATATTATAAAAGATGATAGGTATTTTATCTACTTGGCTATCTTTATATTAGCGAATAAGTAAATGGATTAAAAGGCTACAAATTCAATGAAACTAGTATATATTATATCACAAATCATACACATGCAAATTACTCTATATTAAGGAATAAGAATTAGTCGTTTTACAACTACTCATCGAGCTATCAAATCACAGTTTGTCACATTAATGACATATTCTTTTTTTTTTCTTTTTCTTAAATGTATTTTTAGACAAAAAAAAAAAATGGATACAATGGAGGATAAATTCAAGCAGTGATTTTTGAGAGTGTATAAATAGATGGGTTGTATGGTGTGTGGTAATGCCATAACTCAAAGAGACTTTGAAACTAAAGGCCATTTACAAAGAAAAAGAAAAGATGATTAGCGTAAAAGAAGTAGCACAAAAGAGCTCGAAAATCACAATCCCACAAAACTTCATTCGTTTGGATCAAGAACCTTCTTCTACCTGTGATCCTTCAACCTTCCCCACCCCTCCAATCATTGATATGAGCCGATTACTCTCACCAAAACATTCTCAATCCGAGCTTCTCAATCTTCACTCGGCTTGCAAAGGATGGGGATTGTTTCAGGTAACTCAGATCGTAACTATATATTTCTATAATGATATGATATTATTGTTTGAGCTAAGTTTGAGGTATATAATTTTAGTTGGTGAACCATGGGGTTAGCTGTTCATTGTTGGGAGAGCTAAAGCACGAGATTGAAGAATTTTTTGAGATTCCATTTGAAGAGAAGATGAAGTTTGGTATGAAGAGTGGAGAAGTTGAGGGTTATGGAACAGTGGTACGAAGCATGGAACAGAAACTTGATTGGGGTGATAGATTTTACATCATTACTAATCCTCTTTCAAGAAGGAAACCCCATCTTCTTCCTCACCTCCCTTCATCATTAAGGTCCTACTTCTTTCTCTCTCTAGCCCCACTCTATTTGGTTTTCGAACATTAAGTTTATAAACATTATCTCTATCTACAAATTTTCGTATTTTGTTATCTATTTTTTATCCATATTTTTAAAAAAGAAAAAATCAAACTAAGTTTTGAAAACTATAATAGAGAAATTGGGAGGAAATAAACATAAATTTAAAAAATCAAACACTATCAATTGGAGCTTCTAATAACACTACTTCTACCTATTGGTTTCATTGTTTTTTTTTATATAATTTTTTCTTTAAAAATCTAAATTAAGTTTTGAAAACTAAAAGGAATTCAAAGTTTTTTCTTTTTTCTTTTTGCTTTTTAAAATTTAGCTAATAATTCAATGGTTTATTTTAAAAAGATGAAAACTATTAAAAGAATGATATGAAAATAAACACAATTTTCAAAGACTAAAGCCCTATTGATAACTAAATTATTTTTTGTTTTTGGTTTTTAAAAATAAGTTTATAAATACTACTTCTACTCCTAAGTTGATGTGTTTTGCTATTCACTTTCTTATGGTGTTTCTAACAACAAAAAAACAGTATGATTTTCGAAAATTTATTTTTGTTTATAGAATGTGAAAACCATTGTCAAAAAATTGAAATGGGAAACAAGCATAACTTGGAAAAAAAACAAAATAAAAACAAAAAAAAAAATGTAATCGTTACTTATGTATGGTTGCAGAAATGCATTGGAATCGTATTTGAAAGAGACGAAAAAGATAACGATGGCGTTGTTGAGGATGATAGCGGGAAATTTGGAGATAGAGGTGAGGAAGATGGAGGAGTTGTTTGAAGATGGAATGGAGGCGATGAGGATGTCATATTATCCGCCATGCCCGGCACCCGAGTTGGTGGTCGGTCTGAGGCCGCACTCTGATGCGTCGGGGCTGACCATCTTGAACCAGCTGAATGGAGTGGAAGGCCTCCAAGTTAAAAAAGATGGCATTTGGTTCCCTGTGAGTTTCATTCCAGATGCTTTCATTGTCAACGTTGGAGATATTCTTGAGGTTTAATTTACCTTCACTCTCACACTATCTCATTTCCTTCCAATTTTCTTCTCATCTATTTTTATATATAGATACTCTATATATATATATATACATGTCGAGTAATTTTGAAATGGTTAAAACTACTTCTATCAATTTTAATATGAAAGATGCTTTTAATCAATAAAAATTAATTTTGAGTAATTAAATATTTATTTTAAAGTGATTTTAAATATGACTAAAATTATTTTTAACAATTTTAAAATCAATCTCAAACATACACTTAATTTGTTTATTTAAAATTATTTGCCAGGTAAATTTACTGACTAGACAGATTCAAATTTTATTGAACTTAATTTTTATAATATACGAATCAAATTTTTGATAAGATAGCGAGTCATATTTTGGTCAAAAAGTAAAATTTTATTGATCTAAATTTAAATTTTTTCTGCTGTTTTCATGTGGTTTAAATTCTAACACTTGCAAATTTTTTTTTGTCTAACTCAACAAAAACAACAATAATAAATATAAATATAAATATAAATATAAAGGAATAAGAGTAATACTTTGGGAAAATAAAAATTTATCATGTATCAACTTGTGATTAGACATTTAGGGCCGTTGCACAACTACATATGCAACTCGAGTTGCACCCAAATATTTTTTTAATGAACAAAAGGAATAAATTTATTGGGTGTAGAATAGGGGTTGTACTTGATTACACGTAGAAAGTTTTGTATAGCAACACTCTGATTCAAAAAGGCTAAAGCTTTTAAACTTTAATTCATGGCCCCATCCTATATAAAGTACAAATATGTATTCAATTTGAATTTTGAACAAGTTTCTGGAAGGTTTCTAGGACTAGAAGCTCTTCAAATTTAATTTGTCAAATGTCCCTTTTAAAAACGTTTTTGAATCTCAATTCTATTTCAGGATAAAAATATGTACATAAATTTCAAAATATAATTTGTTTGTTGAATTTTTATTTGACTTACATATTCAAGGACAATGAATTGTCCTAAAAAAAATGAATGGTATATTATACGATAAAGCGAACGTAGCTCAATATAGTATGCGTTAGTGATAAAAAAATATTTATAATTCAAATTTTCTCACTTTGTTTCTCTCTCTTATTTTGTTTTGTTTGTTGTAATTTATGTTTATTGGTTTCAGATTATGAGCAATGGGCTTTACAGCAGCATTGAACACAGAGCAACAGTGAACTCAGAGAAGGAAAGAATGTCAATTGCAGTGTTCTACAATCCCAGATTTGATGCTGAGATTTCACCATTAACTGTCTTTCAAAACCCACCATTGTTTAAAAACATTCTCATGGAGGATTATTTTAAGGACTTTTTCACCCAATCTTTCAATGGAAAATCTCACTTAGAAAGAATGAAAATCCCAACAACTCTTCAAACCAATCCATCTACTTAATCTCATTTTCCTCCTTAATTATAAACTCTTTCTCTAATAATATAAAATTAACAACTTAAGCCTCTTGGGTAATCATTTGATTATTGACTTTTGGTTTTTGAAAATTAAACTTATTTCCTCTCCATTTTTTTTGCAATCGTTTGCATCTTCCAAATTCCAAAAACAAAAACAGGTTTTTAAAAACTACCTTTTTTAGTTTTTTTTTTTCAAATTTGGTTAGATTTTGAAAATATGTAAAAAGTAAATAACAAACTAAAAAGTTTAATTAGAAGTGGGATGAGTGTTTCTAGACTTAATTTTCAAAAATTAAAAACAAAAAAAATCAAATGGTTGTCAAACAGAATCTCAAGGTTTTATTTTTATTTGTATTGGATTTATTATCATTATTTATAATTATGTTTTTTTTAAGTACAATAACTAGGGTGTGAAGATTTGAATTTCAATACTTTAAGAAAAAAAATTACATGTCAATTACTATTGGGATTATTATTATTGTGTGTAATATTGTTTCTATGTGTGTACCAATAAGGAATAAGAATATTGTATATTCATGTATTTTGTATTATTTGACTTTATAGATTTAAATTTTTTTTATTTTAGTTTTGAAACATTTGTGCTTGTTTTGTGATTAAAGTTTATTTTGATTTTTTTTCATCAAAGTTTTATATATTGGATAATTTAACATAAATATTGCATGGTATCTCATGTATTATTGTTCATATTTGCAACATGCATCTAGTTTTCTATAATAAAAAACCATATAACGTAAGACAATAATGATACAAACAAAATTAGATATAAATAAAAATTTATTGACGAAAACAGACTATTAGAAAATATGAAAATCAAAATAGTTAATTGGGAAAGTCTTGAAATCAAATTAGGATTAAAATATAATCCAGATTATTAACTTTATCTATATGGTCATTATTTGATAAAGTAATGAGTAATTTCAAGTTAACTTAAGAACTGACATATATGGTATAATTTATAAGGATTGTTATGGCGGTAATGTTATCTATTCGATTTTTCAATTTGTTTCACGTGATAATAATTTTTAAATATTCATGAATTGTAATCTTTTTCTATATCAATAAATTAAATCATAAAAATAAAAATGAAGTATAAAATTTTGAAAATTCGTTGTTAAAAAGTGATAGCATAATCAAAGTGTCACATCACCATAAAATTAAAAATATATATATTCTAAATGAAAGATAACAAAGAACAAGTCTAAAGAAAACTTACCCTTTTGCAAGAGCATGGAATATCTCTTATCTTTGGAAAAAGAGAATGTCTGGAAATATTGTATTCTCATGTCCAGTCCAAAAACCTTGCATCAAACAAGGATATAAGAAATCTTACAAATTCTCGTCCTTAATTTTCATGTATTAAACGGCCCCTAACGGTTTTAGCACTCATATATTTTAGTTGGGTGAATGTTGTTAAGGATTGCCCCACTTAAGACCCAAGCTCATAGCACCTATAAAGTATGCATAGGGGTTTGTGCCTTTGTGGATCTCTAAATAGAAAGATCACAAATTCTCGAGTGTTGAGTTAAACAAGTCAAGCTCAATCCCTCTCACCAAAGGAGCAGTATCCAAGTTAACTATTGTTAAGGATTGTCTCAAGCAATTGTTAGACGACGAACTCAATAAATAGTCTCTTTGCACCACCTCAAATCTAAGGGGTAAGCAATACTCTTAGTACGTAGTTGAGCTAAACACTTGTACTAATTTAGACATTAGAGTGTACTCAGTTCGACACTACATCGATGCGAGTTCTTTTAAAAGTTGGTCCAGATGCACTCACAAGCCCAAGAGGAGTGCTTTGTCCATGGACCAGGACTACGACGAGGTCTGTACACTACCAAATGTAAGTTAACAAACAAAATCTAAAATTGTTGAGAGAATATCGATTTTGACTCTAAATTTATCAAAGGTAATATTAATTTTGATCATAAATTTTCAATTACATCTCATTGCACTTCAAATTTAGATGATTGTTGCAATCTTAATCTTAACTTTAAAAAGTATTGCAATTTTAATTGTTATGCTTCAAAATTCGTTAGGAAGAACAAAAGAAAAATAGAAAAAAAACTCTTGTGCATCCCATAAAATTGATTAAAAAAAATGTATCTATAATATGATATTGATAAAATTTTAGAAAAAATGGTATTATATCTTTTTTTTAAAAAGAAGTACGTAGATTTTAAAATTGTGAAGGTGTCGAGATTTTACCTGTTTTATGCTAATTAATTTTTTAAGTCAAAATTCAATATTAATAGCTTATATTGGTTAAATTTTACTTGGTTTTTTTATTTGTTTATACTTTTGAGCGTTTGTAATGGGTCAGTGTGAGAGACTAAGTCAATTGACTAAAAGCAATTGTTAGAGGGAAAAAAAATTCTAAAATAAAAATACATGTCAAACTATTTACAGAAAATAACAAAAAAAATTACTGATAGAAATTAATAGACTTCGATCAGCATCTTTTAAAAATTCTTAAATAAAAGAGTTGGAAAGAAAAATAATATTAGTTTTAAAGCCAAATAATAGTACGAAACCAAACAAATCATATTTGAAATTAGAACTTCCCACTCTCTCTCCTATATCTTCATTCACTTTAAACCATTCCCTTATTTTTTTTCTTATATAAAAATCTCATTTATTTGTTTTTATTACTTAAAATTTAAAAAAAAAATGTTTCTACATGTGTTTTTATTTTTATTTTTATGAATACTTAAAACATTTAAAAGTTTTTTTTCGAAAACTAGAAAAAATATAGATAACAAAGAGCCTAAGGATTAAACAAGCCACCTTTTTAAAAATAATAATAATAAATAGAGAGAGAGAGAGAGAGAGAGAGAGAGAGAGAGATTGTGATCTTTCCAAAAGTACTACGTTGGAAAACTTTTGCAAATGGGGAAACGCAAAATTAGAAATTATTATAAAAATAAATAATATTTGTTTTTTAAATAATTTCGAAAGCACTTCCCCAAGCTCATGAAAATGTCTATTTATTTGAGTTTATGTGCGTAAGGCTTGTTTTCGAGTTAGCAATAATTCTCATTGATGACCAAAATGTAATTTTATAATAACTTTATTTAAGAAGACGTGACTTAAAATATCATTGCTTTTCTATAAAGTAGTATGAGTCCTCTACAAAATTGAAAAATTAGAGGGTTTGACATACTAAAGATTAATTGAAAAAATCAGTAATAAACTAACATTAGAAACTAAATCTAAAATTGAAAATTTGAAAATATTAGTACTAAAATTATTCAATAAACACTAAATTAGTATATTGATAAAATTGGTATTTTAATTATATTTTAATCTTTAACCATCATGGATTGACCTAGTGGTAATGAGAACATTCAAAAAAAGCCAAAGAGCTAAGAGATTGTGGGTTCAATCCGCGGCCACCTACCTAAAATTTAATATCCTATGTGTAAGTTGGCAGCGTCGCTTGGGTTAAGCTATACATCAACATTATTATAAAAATAATGTAATCTTAAACGATAGGATTTTGAGAAATTATTATACATTTTATGGATGGTATTAGAGTCTATGAAATTTAAATTAGTATTCAATCACAAAAAATTTGAAATTCAATCCAAAAATAGTAATAGATAGAATTGTAATCATATTTATCTAATTAATAAAATAAAATGATGCAAGTGAGAAGATGATGTGTTAGCCATGAGTGGACTAATTTCTCTTCCTCTAATTCTTTGAATCAGTCCATTAATAAAATTGGTTTGTGTGTATGAGTTGTCCTATCACCTTTCTATTTGCCCATTATATTATTTTCAAATCACTTTCGAGGTTTTTAAAAGGATAATTAAAACTAATAAATTTTAAAAGTAATTAGTAAGGGTATGTTTTGAAGTAATTTTGAAATAATTAAAATCATTTTTATCGTATTTAAAATTGTTCTGAAGCTTACCTTTAATAATCCAAAATCGATTAAATATTTAATTTTATACTTTTTAATACAATTTCATATTATTAAAATTGATTTTGAATTATTAACATTTTTCAAATGATTTTAACTATTTAAGAAATCACTCTCAAATATGTCATATACATACATAATGACAAATTTTTCAAGTTTTTTATATGTATTATAATTAAAATTTAATCTTATAATTTAAAAAATTAAAATTCTTTTCATTGTTACTTGGGACTATTATTTAGAGGATTTTATCGAATTGTAAAAACTATTTATGAGGTTTTATTAAACTACAACAATGAAATTTTAACTTTTAAAATCACATAAATTTGAATTTTAACTTTCTCTAAATTATAGGGACCAAATGTATAATTTAATATATTTTTTCTTTTCGTGTAAGACAAATTAGGAAGAAGGTGGCAATTTCTCTATTCTTTTGTTTTAGTCTAGAAATTGTTGTGGAAACTTGTAATTTGGACATTATAAAACTCGTCTTGACTTAGTTATAATGTAAGACGTGTATTCATATATAGTTAAGTTATACAAATATTTAAAAAAGATTAATAATTAATAATAAAATAAAAGGGGAAGAATAAGAGTAATTTGGCACGTTTCTTTGGTGTTAGAAAGTAAAATGTTCATCGGATCCGTTACGCAACTTCAAACTGATAAACTACTTATTAAGGCACCAAAAAGTCTAGTAGTATCAGTATGGAGTTTGCCTCATCCTTTATCTTTTAAAATCATTTCTAATTATTCAATCATTCTTTTATTTGACTAACAATAATTACTATATCACTTGCTTTTACTATTAAAAAAAAAAAAAAAAAAAGTACAATTTGACTGGTTATTGTATTTCATCTCTTACTTGTTACAAGTTAAAATTTAATCCTTATGATTTTATAAAATCTTATAAATAGTCTCTACAGTTTGATAAAATTCTCATAAATAATTCCTACCATAAGAACTAAGGATGTGTTTGGAATATATTTTCAAGTGTTTAATTTTAAAAAATAAGTTATTTTAGAAAAAGATTTGAATATTTGACAACCGTTTTTATCAAACGAGTTCAAATAAATTTGAGTATTTTAAAAAATATTTTTTTCTTAAATCAATCCAAACGGGCCCTAAGTTCTTATTGTAAGCCACAGGAATTAAATTTTAATTTTTGAAAATTAAGCCTATAAACATTCA
This sequence comes from Lagenaria siceraria, assembly GCA_002890555.2. Taxonomy (NCBI): domain Eukaryota; kingdom Viridiplantae; phylum Streptophyta; class Magnoliopsida; order Cucurbitales; family Cucurbitaceae; genus Lagenaria; species Lagenaria siceraria. The sequence goes on from CM016485.1 coordinate 1,786,645, forward strand.
TCATACTTTACTTTTCTTCCAATACCTTAAAAAGGTTTCGCTTACATGCATCAGTGTCAAGGATATTATGAATCCTAGATAAGGTGGACGTCTTAGTTCTGTGGATTCTTTTATGTTCTCACTACCATTAGACCAACTTTATGCTTTTCCTTTAATTTATCCAATTTACTCTACTTTTCAGGAAGCGAAATGGAGAAAGTAAGAAAACCAATGATATGAGACTTGGCAAGAAGTTCCAAGGAAGTTGTAAATTACCTGACTCCGAAGAAAAGCATCTGCAAACGCATGACATTCAAACATAATTAGAACAGTAATTGAAGATAGAAACTAAGGGCATATTTAGGAGTGGTTTTAAAATGGCTAAAATCACTTTTGTCATTATCAAAATTACCGTGAAATATATTTTTAATCATTCAAAACTAATTTTGATGATTGAAAATTGCATTTAAAAGTGTAAAATTAAAAATTAAATTAATTTTGAGTGATTAAACTGTATTTTTGAGTGATTTTAAAAATGACAAAAGTGATTTTAACGATTTTAAAATTGCTCCCAAACATACCCAAATTTGACAACATTGCTCATCCCTTCCAAAAATTTAGAATGGAAGTCCACACAATGGAGATTGCGAGGGATATTGCGAAAGGGAAAAATATAGGAAAAAGGAGAGGTTGGATATTAAGATTGGAGGATCAAACATAAAAGTTAAAACCAAATTGTTCCATGCTTTACAGACGAGCCTGCAATTGAGCAAATTGAAGAAGACTTCCGAGAATGATATCAGCTGTAAGCTCCTGTTACTAATCAAACTATTCCGCTTCTCCTCCATCCTCCACCACCTCCAAATGAATCAAAGATGGGAACGGGTTGGTGGCGCGGTGTGTGGCTGCTGCAGAGACTCAGAGAGAACAAAGAAACATACCTGTACTCGACGATGTGCAACTGCAACCTAGAGGGAAGAGGGAAGGGAATTTTTAAAAACTCTAAGGTTTGATTCTCCAGTCACGTATGTATTTAATCTAACATCTTTTGAAAGAAGAATCAATTAGTTACCTTCTCCCTTCCATTTATGTTTTTCATATGTCACGCTGAAAGGAAAAAGCAATAACCAAAGAGAGAAAACCAACCAACAAGAACAAGCTCAATCAGATAAATAACGGTAATATTCTTTAGTGTAAGAGTGAAAGAAAAAAGTGAGTTGTTAAAAAGCTTTGAGAGAATCTTGAAGAGAGAATTATGTTATGTGATTGTAACAATTTCAAAATCCCTAATGTCCAACCCAACTCACAACGTTTCAATAGAACAGCATCAACCAATAACGTTTCCATGACAGCATTATTAGCTCAAACCTAAATAAATCAAGAGAGAACGAAGCATAATTTTATAGTGTGATGAATAAAGAGACTAAGCACGAAACAATGAGCAAAGTATAGACAATTTGTAACTTAACCTCCAAGTTACATCAAAAGCAGACTAAATCAGTGTCCTATGAAATGTCACAAGTCCCAACCTACTATTTATTCTTTTTTGCTTTTCTTTTTTAGGGATCCTTGTTTCGTTGTTCTGTTTCCCATCCATAGAACTTGGGCTATACATCACCTCTACGCTACTCACTACTCAGTTATAGTTTTAGGAAGTCCTAAATCCTAACCCAACCAAATATGAATACCATTTACAAATATATTGCTTCCGCACCAGACGGACAAGCAGTCAAAACACTCAGCTTGATAAAACAAAACAAATACGAGGAACCCTCAACTTCTGGAAAAAAATCTCCCCCTTTCCCATTTGCGCTGTTAGAGGGTTTCTTCATTGTCATCCAGGAATTCATCCTTGATAAACAAACCAAGTCGTTCTAACGGGTTTTCCAACTGGCCCTCATCTGATGACCTCTTCACCGTTGCACGGAGATGTTGGACAAATGAGAATCCTCCACTGAGCTTTTCCAGCTCCTTTAGAATCTCAAGATTTTGGTCCAGATCAACAGTTCTTTCAATCTAAAAGACGGAAGGAACTGGTAAAGGATGCTTGTGATGGCTAGATAACAGAAAATACATAATAAAAGTGGTTAAATAGACGATGTATAACCTTCTCAAGAGCAATGCGGGCAGCTTCTCTGTCTCTTTCTCGCTGCTGTTTCTTCTCGGCCTCTGCCTTCAATCGCAAGGCCATGTCAGCAGCCTTTATTTGTGCTTCTATACGTTCTCTCTCTGTATAATTCAGAAAAGGAAATGCATAATCAATAAGTATATATGCACATGGAGATGCATGAGATTTTTTTGAGAGGCTAAATTATGAATTTGGTCCCGATGACATGATCTTTATTATTTGTACTTCCGATATCAAAATTTTCAATAATGAAAAGATGAAAGTAAAATGAGCGCTATTAGGGGGTTTCACTTAGTTTTGTTAGGGATGAGTGCTTTTTTTCCTTACTACAATTTAGAATTGGTTTTAATTTGGTCAGTATGGATTTTAAAAAACTATAATTTAATACCTGTGGTATAGTGAAGTCGAACCTTGAAAAACTTATTGTAAACAACATAAATAGATGACATTTTCCTTACAACTGATATTATTATTGAACACATATCCGGGTATTATGTGTCAGTTGACTATATACTAGGTGGTGTGTGCGTGTGTTTGTTGGGGGGCCTTCAAGTACCAAAATACGATTTAGGTCCAATTTGTGAGGTATATCAATATCGGACACGAGGTTGCTTTTTACCTTCACGCTGCCTCCTTTCTAACCTCTCCTTCTCTTGTTGCATCTTCAGTTGATCAACTTTATCGCCCTACCAAGGATGAGGAAAACTAGTACTGTAAAACCAATATAGACTAATAGCAAAATGCTTATGACATCTTCATAATGAATTAATGAACTTACAAGATCAAGAAGTGTCTTCCGTTGTGCTTTCAGAATAGTTTCAGCAAAGCGACTCTTCAGCATTGCAGCACGAAGAGCCTTTTTTGGTGAAAGTTGTACATCAAAAATTGGGGTAGAGCACGCTGCAACAAGTTAGAAGAGATGAAGTTAGTCTGACATACCTGATAAAGAAAAAGACTCGTATATCTATTACACTAACAGAAAAACCGACCTTCAGAAGTAGCATTTGCCCCAAGGGTCAGAGACTGATCACAAGGAGGTTTTCCTTCATCCTCCAAGACACTTCTAATCCCTTCACATCATTCACAGTAGTATGAGCATTCTCAGATCAGAAGGATATCACAACAATAAAATTTTCATAAGAAATATGTATGTGAACTGACCATCAGAATCTGTATCTGACTTGGACGTCTGGGAAGCTGACAAGCTCCTTGTTTGAGAATCCTAAATTAATTTATAAATATAAATTACATAAGTGATACCAAAATTTATGGATGTTTCATAACAACTCTGCAATAGTACCATACCCGTCTGCAAGGATCATTGACACCGGGATTTTCTTCTGACAATAATCTCTCATTGGATTGATCTACATTAAACAGAAACTAGTTTTTTAGACAATTACTAGAATGAACACAAGAAAGTAATAGAACAATCAACTAACCACCAGAGGATGCATGGGCTAAATTGGAAGAAGTGCCGCACTGACATGGCATGCTACCACATCCCGTACACTTATGTCTTGGTGTTTGTTTATCAAAGGAGCAAGAAGAATGTTTACTGCCAGTTTCTGTGCCTATCAGATACATGGCTAATTAGCTCCTTTACAGGGCCATAAAGCAGAACCATAATCTGCCACTTCATACCTGTATGGAAGTTCTTCCTGGGAGGCTTGGGTGCACAAGTTGGAAGTGTTTTAGCACGATCAACCTAGAAAATATAATCCATCATTCAAGATAAGAACGCTGCCTAATTCACCAAGCGTGTTATATAATCAAGCAAACCAAATGAGACAAAATTCAGTATACAGATTCTAGTGCACTGCCAACAATACAACTTCAAAATAAACGTTTGGAACCTTAAACAAAATGCATGGATATCACTTGCCTCAGCACCATTAACATTTGTAGACAGCTTACTGGCATTCTCTTCAGATCCTGTTGTCTTCTTATCCAATAAAGAACTGTGTGATGGAGTTCGAGAAATCTTTTCTCCTGGTGGTCCATTTGAGAGTTTTTCTCGCTGGAAATTAGATCTTCCACATACCCATTTTTCCTTTGGCAGTTTCCATTTCTTCTCAAAAACATCGTGAAGTTCCTTTGCTATCTTATGAACATGGTTACCAGGAGGATTGTAAAGCATGGCATTAGAAAATGTCAGCCTAATATCAGCTGCAAATTCTTCACTTGCCTGATACAAATTTCTCTCTAGTTTGGATTTGACAGTTCCCAAATCCATAGGATCGGTGATGATTGAGAAATAATCAGGAATTTTCAATGCCACAGGATCCACGGGCTGGTTGAAAACCCAACCAAATCGGTGGGTCATAAGTGTTTTTAAAATTGAAGAGCATTGTTGTGTAGTAACCCGATCCAACTTCTGCTTCTTCTCTCTTGGAGATTCCATATCCTCAGTTGCTCTGCGCTTATCACTGATTGTGATAGAAGATTTTGACTTGCAACTGGCAGCAGCAAGGGTCTTACCATTACTGAAAGCATTCAACGAATATTTGAATGTGCCACTGCCATCCACCTTCAACCCATTCCTACCCATAAAAGACAATTTCTGGCCTACAAGCTTTCCAAATTCACAAGATTGTGAACCCGGATGATCTTCTACTCGTTTACCAGCAAATTTAATTTTCAGCTTTTTGCTCGGTACAATGGTTTCAGTGGCAATCATTTTGACCCAAAGCAATGTAAATATCCAAGACTCGAAGAGAGTTAGATAATTAATTTTTCAAAAGCGACCAAAACCATCAGAAAAGTGGCATCCCTCAAGCAGATAAGGAATGATGTAAGAACTACTCATCTCGAAATTAACCTGCAGAGAGCCTGCATAGAAGGAAAAAAATTCAGTCTTATAAGAGACACGTAACCTAATAAATGACTTATAAAAAACCAACAACGTGAGATTATAGCATCTCATAATCCCACCAACATGGGACCAAACAAAAGGACCCTCGTAATGCTATCAACAAGTAATAACAGAACATATCCTCATAAAAAAGAATCGCGCTCTAGAAAATCCATAATTTTCGGTGAAAACATAAGCACTTGAAGTTTCGAACTAAGAACGAGGAAGAGTTTCGACTGCGAATGAAACGGGCTGAAACTATCAACTTAAAGAAAAAGTCAGAATCCACAGGACGTATCTCGGAGTACCGCCAACATGAAAGTTGGAAAATCTCGAAAAGAAAATAACAAGAGATGAAAGATCGAGAAGAATCAAACAGATACAAGCAAAATTTGAAGGGGCATAAGAAAACCCTAATTTCATGATCTCAAAATCTCGAAGCGATAAGAAACACTAAAACAGAGGGAAAAGCAAACGAAGAACAGAGTAACTCTATGAAGTTTGTCAAATCGAGTAAATTGAAATCAACAGATAATAAGTTCCAGAAAACAGCATAAAACTGTAGAGCGGCCACGAATTTGAAGGAACCCCCAGGCCGCTTACAACGGCGGCGGCAGGGAAAAGTTAGGAGAGAGAAAGAGGAACTTACCCAGATGGAGTGAGAGCTTCGGAAGCGTGGAGATTGAAGAGATAGACGACGGAAGCGGCGGCTAAGAGAATTCGAAGAGAGGGCTGAAGAGCCCCCCTCGAAGAAAACAACCGCGCGAAGAGGGAGAAGGAAGGCGATAAGTCTAGGGTTTATGGAGGACTATCCTCCTTCTATTGCTATTGGAGTTGACTGTTGACTGGTGATTAACAGCTGGAGGGTTTTTCCCTCCCATTTATTGCCATCGTTTCTCAATATTTATTTAGTCATTTTCTAGACCATTAATATTAATATTTTATTTGACCGAAATTAGGAAAACTTCATATATGTATATATAATTTTAAAATTCCTTTTTGTTTTTCCTCCTTCTTCTTGGTATATTCGTTTTTTCTTGGGATAAATATGTCTGAACTTTACCTTTGTTTAAAAAATATATTTGTAATAAGATCTCATTTTAGATGAAAAATAGAATTTAAGACAATTGTGTCGGCAATCGAAAACGATGTGGTGGTGGTGTTCACACTTAATTTCATTCTTAATCACCATTTTTCAAATTCTAATTTTAATATCATACTTCAACTTTTTTTTTTTTTTTTAAAAATAGATATTTTTCAAGAGAGAGTTAAAGTTCACCTTTATTTATTTATTTTTTTATTTTTTGTCCTTTTAGTTTAAGGTGTTATATTACTTTTTTTTATGTGTCTTGTCTCTTTGTCTCTACACTACATATCATTTGTTGATTTCACTTTGGTTGTTGCTCGTCAATTGAATTAGATTCTGATTATTTTAAGATTGATAGTCTCTAATATTTTCTTCAAGAAAAAATTTACAATGGTTGGCAAAATATATATAGAGAAAGCAAAAATAAAAAATTAAAATTTGTTTAATGTATTTTTTATTATTCTAATTTTACTCTTTGAAAATAAAGGAGTAAAAAAAATTTTACTAAAATAATTTTGGTAGGAACGTTTGATCATATAAGTAGAGAGACATAGACCCAGAAAAAAAGATGTGCATTAATTTATTTAAAACGGGTTAAAAGAAAAACGTAAGTGAATATTATTTCATTGAGAAATTAAAAGTCCTACTTTGATCAACACAATATGCAAGATGAGAGATTCAAACCTCAAATTCCATAGACAAAACTCACACTAAATATATATCAGCTCATGTTGGATTATTAAAGAATATTACAAAAAAAGTGGGAGATGAGGCGTGACTAGTGTTCCCAAGTATGTACAAGATCCGTAGAACCTTGAGAAATGTTTTGAATATAGATGCCTTAAGTTCAAGCAATATAGAAACAAAACCTAAATTGCATCTTGAAGCAAGTCACTCTCCTTTCTCTCTCCAAAACACTTGGAACTCATCATGAATACAAATAAAATCTCATGTTGACTAAATAAGGAAAAGATCATGGATATATATAATTTGGACAACTACTATATATATATATTATATATATATATATATATATATATATATATATATAGGACTTCTTTAATTCAAACAATATGTAAGTGTGATAAATTTATATTATATTTACATAAAGGACATTTTTTGCTTTATTTTTCTATGTTTCATATATTTTTTTCAATATAATAGAAATGTTAACTCACCTCTTATATCTCATATTGTTATCATATTATCTAACACATATTAATAGACATTAAAATATATGGATCTACATATTAATGATTTGGCCGTTTTCCCTTTCAAACCGTAATTTGTAATTAATTAATTTACTTACCTAAACTTATTCCCATCCTTCAGAACGAAGTTAATGAGAACACAATTTATAGAATGTAGGATTACAATACATCATGAAAAACTACTGTTATTGTTCTTTCAGCATCCAAAGAATTAATTGGTAAATTTTAATTGCTTACCCACACATGAGGAAGATAACACTTTTTTTTTCTTTCCAAAAACCGTTGAAGCGAACTATGAGATAAGTTATTAAAGTGCTTTATTTATTCAACTATACTTACATTAGCAAGAAATAACGACCTAAATTTAGGAGAATCAAAATATTAAATTTTCTTGTTTTTTAGTGGTTAATATGTAGGTGGTTTCTAATTTTTAAAAAATATAGAAGAATGCTGGGCGGTGGAAAATCATCTCACGAAACACAATCTAGATTTTTTTTTTTTTTTTTCCTTTTCTTGCAAAAAAGAAAATGTGAGTGAAAGTAATCTGCAAGAGTTTTTTTCTTTCCCCTTTTTCTTTTTGAGAGAAGTGAGATTTCTCATTTCTCTCACCCTCAATTGTGTTCTTTTTACTCTCTTGAAAGTAAAAAAATAATTAAAAAAAAAAAAAAAAAAAATTCCAAAGATGCATATCAACATAAGAAAAATATTTTATATGCATTCCAAGTACGAAAATATCGATATGTTAGATAGAAACTTAATAATATGGAAACAAGGCACATATTAATATTATTTCACTTAGAAAAGAATTACATCGACAATATAGGTGTGAGATTAAAACCTCAAATCTCATAGACGAAAGTCATGCACATGCTATATATATATATATATATGTGACCATGTGATCCGCATATTGGCTTATTGAAGAGTATTAGAAAGAAGTTGGGAGATGAGGGGTGACTAGTGTTCCCAAGTATGAACCAGATCCATAGAACCTTGAGCAATGTTTTGAATATAAATGCCTGAAGTTCGAGCAATCCAAAGGCAAAACCTAAAATTGCACCTGGAAGCAAGCCAATCACCTTTCTCTCTCCAAAACACTTCGAACTCAGCATGATAGTTCAAAGGATGAGTGTTGAAGGTGCACCAATAAAGGGTGGTTGATATCAAATTCTCCTTGAATTCCCAAACAAAGCTCTGTCCAACTTGGAGATTGTGCTCACCCAAATCGTCGTCTTTTGATTTGCAATGGAGGGTTAGGGTCTGGTTAGGACCCACCAACTCGTTTGAGATCCCCACTTTCCATTGACTCAATGGATGTTCGTATTTTGAACCTCTCAAAGAAGCTGATGAACATGGCATTCCACCTCCAATTGCTAACATCAAAACAATGCTACAAATCATAAAGCAGTAATTTATCAAATCACGACCCATTTCTTTTTAAATTTCCTTTATTCTTCTTCTTCTTATCTTGTATGATATGATGCTTTGAGATTTACATCTCAATTTATAGTTAATTGTTATGGTCATTTATGTCACTTTACTAGTTTTGTCTGTTTCTTTTTAAGTCAGTTTTAAACAATTTTGGTGTTTTTTTTGTTGAATTAAAGATTGTTAGACTTTGCTGTTTCTTTTCCTTTTTTGCAAATTTATTAATCTCTACCGTTTTAATGCACTGCAACAATTTTATAAATTTAACATGACGTTGCACTAATAATCAATTAAAAGTTTGGCATAATTTTATAAATTTAAGACGTGTGGATGCTGCACTATTAATTAAATAAATTATTTGGAATATATTTTGTGTATCTAAATATATAGTTTATCAAATAAACTTGTTTTTTTATTAACATAATTCAATTGAAATAAGAAATATATACTTTCAACAGGTTGGAATTAAAAAAAAATCAATTCTCTTTTTCATTTTAACGGCATGAACTAAAAGATATAATTTTTCTTTTTAGGACAAAGATATATGATATTTTTTTTTAGAAAAAAAAACATTGAAGCCCTATGAAATTGATAATAGTAATAAATAATAATAAGAGGCTGTGTTTGTTAAAAATAAATAAATAAAATAAGAGGTTGTATTTAATTTGAAGTCTTGTTTTTTTTTTTCTTTTCTTTGGATCAAATTTGAAATTTTTGATACAATAAACCGTTCTATTAAATTAAAAATGAGTTTCAATTAAATTGCACAGTTTTAATTAAGGGCTCTTTTCAAATATAGAAAAATAAGCTAAACTATTTACAAATATAGAAAAATTTTACAGTCTATCACTGATAGATCGTGATAGAATTCTATCGCTTTCTATCGTTCAGGCGATAGAATTTATTTACTTGAGCGATAGAAAGTGATAGAATTCTATCGCGGTCTATCACTGATAGACAGTAAAAATTTTCTATATTTGTAAATAGTTTGATATTTTTTTCTGTTTACAGTAATTTCTCTTTAAATAATAGATAATGGAGTTTAACTATTCAATTTTTCTCAAATTAAAAACATAAATACACGGGGAAGTGAAATCCTTTTCCTCTCCCATACGAGGTCTCTAATCATTATTTTCAAAGATTAGTCAACAAGGGAAGAAATTTCATCGAAATGATTTGTTATCATGTTTACTATTTCTTACTCATCCTTTGTTACAATGTATATTATTTCTTACTCAGATTAAAATAGTCTATACTCCCAAATACAGATTATTATAACATAAACTAAAATAGCTAGTCTGCAGTCCAAACACAGACTATTATAACCCACAAACTATAATAACCAACTCAATACTCCAAACGCCTCTTATAACTTATAAATTATTATAACTCACATACTATAATAATCAACTCAGCGCCGTAAATGTTTTCTCTTAGTGTTTGATGTATGTTTAAATGATCTATATTAGAGAGGTCGATTGGATTCATTAATACTCCAACAAACTGGTTATTTTTAATTAATTTACAAACCTAAAATTCTTCCCATCCTTTAGAACGAAGTTGAGGAGAACAATTGTGAAAGTTTAGGATTACAATACATCATGAAAAATTCTTGTTGTCCTTTTTCTCTCTAAGATCTAACGAATTAATTGGTAAATTTCAATTACTTATCCCCACATTTGGAAGAGAACAATTTTTTTCCACCCATTTCAGAATATCAAATTATAAATCTTTGAGATAATCATTTAATATCTTTGGCCCATCATTTAATTTCTTTGAGATAATCATTCAAATTATAGATGTGCACTAATTTATTTTAAACAAGTAGAAGTAAGACGCATATTAATATTAAAAAATTACTTAGATACATTTTTAAGTATTGTACAACCTACCCGTTTTTAATCCTTAAGCCAAGAAACAACATATGTAGTTTATCTAAGTCTTCAATCGCGAGTTGACATGCATGTGATAAACTTTTCTAAAAAATATATTTTAAAAATATTTTCCCTTTTGTGATTGAAAAGGATACATGGAGATGGAAGCTACACCCAAGTATTGCTCTTGATATTATTTTATTTAGAAAAGTATTATTTCAAAAATATGCAAGATCATGAGAGATTTCAAATCTCAAACTTTTATAGACAAAAGTCACGGTACAAATATATGATGCTCATATTGGCTTATTAAAGAGTATTAGAAGAACATGAGAGATGAGGGGGATTAGTGTTCCCAAGTATGTACAAGATCCATAGAACCTTGAGCAATGTTTTGAATATAAATGCCTGAAGTTCGAGCAATCCAAAGGCAAAACCTAAAATTGCACCTGGAAGCAAGCCACCCGCCTTTCTCTCTCCAAAACACTTCGAATTCAGCATGATAGTTCAAAGGATGAGTGTTGAAGGTGCACCAATAAAGGGTGGTTGATATCAAATTCTCCTTGAATTCCCAAACAAAGCTTTGCCCAACTTGGAGATTGTGCTCGCCCAAATCGTCGTCTTTTGATTTGCAATGGAGGGTCAACGTCTGGTTAGGACCTAGCAACTCGTTTGAGATCCCCACTTTCCATTGACTCAATGGATGTTCGTATTTTGAACCTCTCAAAGAAGCTGATGAACATGGCATTCCACCTCCCATTGCTAATATTAAAACAATGCTACAAATCATAAAGCAGTAATTTACCAAACCACATCCATTTCTTTTTAAATTTCCTTTTTTCTTTTTCTTGTCTTAATTGTATGGTATGATATGATGCTTTGAGATTCACATCTCAATTTATAGTTTAATTGTTATTGTTATTTATGTCAATTTACCAGTTTTTATTTCATTTTAAGTCGGTTTTAAAACATTTTTTGTGTTTTTTTTTTTTTTTTTTGTTGAATTAAAGATTGTTAGACTTGTCGTTTTTCTTTTCTTTTTTAGAAAATTTATTAGTTATAATGCACACATCCAGGATGACATTTGCGCTATTGGTTAAATAATAGTTTGGAGTATATTTTGTACATCTAAATATATAATTTACCAAATAAATTTATGCTCTCCTAGTATGAGCATAATTTAATTGAAATAAAGTATGTATACTCTCAATTATGAGGTTAGATATTCAAATCTAAAAAAATTCATTACCTTTTATGTTTTGATAGCCTGAATTAAAAGATAGAATTAAGAAAAACATGGAAACAATTAACTTATGAAACTGATGATAATAATAATGAAAGAAACATACAGTAACAAAATAAGAACCTGTATTTAATTTGAAGTTTTTTTTTTTCACTTAACCTATATACAGCAATTTGAAAATTTCTATACAATAAACAATTTCATTGAATTAAAAACGAGTTTAGATTAACTGCACGGTTTTCAATTAAATGATGGTGAAATTAACATTGAAGTGAAAATTAATAGAGTTTAACTATTTCATTTTTACGCAAATTAAAAACATAAATAAACTTAGAAGTGAATTTCTTTTTTCTATAAAGTGAGCTTAGCTTAGTGGTATATTATCATACACGCCGTTCTAAGAGGTTCGAGATTCAATCTTTAACCCATACTTTTTTACTAAAAAAATCATTTTCTTTTTTTATAAAATTCTTGAGGTCTTTAATTATTTTCAAATATTAATTTTGAGGTCTCTAATCATTTTCAAATATTAATTAGGCCCCATTTGAGCAACGGTAAAAAGCGATTATATGAAAAAGTGTTACACTTACCTCGCGATTTTCTAAATACAAAAATGCGCGCTCAAAAAAAAAAAAAAGATAACGGTTTTTAAATTTTTTGTTTTAATTTCTTAAAACTTTCAGAAAAAAAGGTTTATAATGGAAAAAGCAAACAACTCAATTGGATATTAAACCATCATATTTTTTTAAAACAAAAAATAAAAAACTAAAGGTAAGTTTGGTAATTATTTTATTTTTAGTTTTTTACTTTTAAAAATTAAATCTATTTTCTCACATCTTCTTACAATGGTTTGCATATATCTTAATTACAAAAGTTGAATTTTCAGCCAAATTTCAAAAAAGAAAAAAAAAATTAAAAACTACTTTTTTTTTAGTTTTGGTTTAGTTTTTTAAACATGTGAGTAAAAAATAGATAATAAAGCAAGAAATTTAAAGGTGAAAAATGGGGTTTGTAAGCTTAATTATCAAAAACAAAAAATTAATATTAAAATAATTATCAAACGAAACTTAATTAATTATTCAATAATTCTTTATTACTTGTTAAATTACGCTGGAATGTGAAAATAATAATCAAAATCTCAAAATATAAACAGAATCAAAATATTAATTTTCTTTTATGTTAATCGAATAAGGGGACTATCGCTCATAAAAAATGATTGAAAATAAACTTTTAAAGTTGGGAGCCTATCTCCCAACTACTTTGCAAGTGATGTGAGTTGCTTCATTTAGTCTTAAATCACATTTGTTTTAAATATATTTTCTAATTTCATTTAAACTAACTAGATATTTTGGCGGATTAAGTAACAAAAAGATTTTATTAGGTCTTTAATTCTTCATCACAAAACTCACATTAATCTCTTTCTTTTTTTTCGAAAATGGCACGTTGATCCATTTTTAAACCCTACGCCTAGAAATAAAATGTGGATTAATTTATTTTAAACAAGTAGAAGTAAGACGCATATTAATATTGAAAAATTACTTAGAAGCATTTCTAACTGTACAACCCCATCCGTTTTTAAACACCAGCACTAGAAACAAAATATGCAGCCCACCCATTTTTAAACCTTAAGCCTAGAAGCAACGTATGTAGCTCATCTAGGTCTTTAGTCACCAATTGACAAGTGAAAAACTCAAACTTTTTTAAATATATTTTAAAAATATTTTCCTCTTAGTGATTAAAGGGGATACATGGAGATAGAGGTCACACCCTAATATTGCTCTTCATATTATTTTATTTAGAAAAATATTACTTCAACAAAATATGCAAGAACACGGGAGATTTCAAACCTCAAACTTTTATAGACGAAATTCACGTTACATATATGTGATGCTCATACTCACTTATTAAAGAGTATCAAAAAGAAAGTGGGAGATGAGGGGGACTAGTGTTCCCAAGTATGTACAACATCCATAGAACCTTGAGAAATGTTTTGAATATAAATGCCTGAAGTTCGAGCGATCCAAAGGCAAAACTAAAAATTGCACTCGAAGCAAGCCATTCGCCTTTCTCTCTCCAAAACACTTCGAACTCAGCATGATAGTTCAAAGGATGAGTGTTGAAGGTACACCAATAGAGGGTGGTTGATATCAAATTCTCCTTAAATTCCCAAACAAAGCTCTGTCCAATTTGGAGATTGTGCTCACCTAAATCGTCGTCTTTTGATTTGCAATGGAGGGTCAGCGTCTGGTTAGGACCCACCAACTCGTTTGAGATCCCCACTTTCCATTGACTCAATGGATGTTCGTATTTTGAGAAGCTGATGAACATGGCATACCACCTCCAATTGCTAACACAAAACAAGCCAAATCATAAAGCAGTAATTTACCAAACCACGATTCATTTCTTTTTTTAATTTCCTATTCTCTTCTGTCTTGTATGATATGATGCTTTGAGATTCACATCTCAATTTATAGTTTAATTATTATTGTTATTTATGTCAATTTACCAGTTTTTGTTTCTTTTTAAGTCGGTTTTAAAAACAGTTTTTTTTTTTTTTTTTTTTTTTTTTGTTGATTTAAAGATAGTTAGACTCTGCCGTTTTTCTTTTATTTTTTTTTGAAAATTTATTAGTTATAATGCACATTCAAGATGACATTTTCTAAATATATAATTTATCAAAAAAAAATTGTGCTATCTTAACATGAGCATAACTCAATTGAAATAAAATATGTACACTTTTAATTATAAGGTTAGAGATTCGAATTCAAAAAAAATCATTTTTTTTTTCCTTTGATAGCCTAAACTAAAAGATAGAATTAAAAAATAAACAGGATGCAATTAACTTATGAAACTGATGATAATAATAATTAAAAAAAAAAACCTACAGTAATAAAATAAGATGCTGTATTTAATTTGAAGTTTTTTTTTTCTTTAATCAGTACAGCAATTTGAAAATTTCTATACAATGAACCGTTTTATTGAATTAAAAATGAGTTTAGACGTTTTCAATTAATTGGTGGTGGAATTAACATTGAAGTGAAAATGAATAGAGTTTAACTATTCAATTTTTACGCAAATTAAAAACATAAATAAACTTAGAAGTGAATTTCCTTTTTTTTTTTGCCAAAGTGAGCTTAGTTAGTGTATTGTCATGCACGTTGTTCTAAGAGGTCCAAGATTCAATCTTCCACCCATAATTGTTGTACTAAAAAAAATATTTTCTTTTTCTATAAAATTCTTGAGGTCTCTAATCATTTTCAAATAGTAGTTAGACTACATTTGGGAGCTTTAACAATCATAAAAAGCGATTATATGAAAATTTTATTAGGTCTCTAATCATTTTCAAATAGTAGTTAGGTCTTTAATTCTTCATCACAAAACTCACGTTGATCTATTTCTTTTCTTTCGAAAAGTGCACGTTGATCCCTACACCTAGAAACAAAATATGCATTAATTTATTTTAAACAACTAGAAGTAAGATGCATATTAAATTAATATTGAAAAATTACTTAGATGCATTTAAGTGTACAACCCCACCCATTTTTAATCACCAAGACTAGAAACAAAATATGCAGCCCACCTTTTTTAACCTTAAGCCTAGAACACAATGTATGTAGCTTATGATCTAAGTGTTCAGTCACCAATTGATACGTGAAAAACTTTTTTTAAATACATTTTAAAAATATTTTCCTCCTAGTGATTGAAGGGAATACATGGAGATGGAGGCCACACCCAAGTATTGCTCTTAATATTATTTAATTTAGAAAAATATACTTCAAACAAATATGCAAGAACAACAAGAGATTTCAAACCTCAAACTTTTATAGACGAAACTCACGTTACATATATGTGATGCTCATATTGGCTTATTAAAGAATATCATAAAGAAAGTGGGACATGAGGAGGACTAGTGTTCCCAAGTATGTACAAGATCCATAGAAACTTGAGAAATGTTTTGAATATAAATGCCTGAAGTTCGAGCAATCCAAAGACAAAAGCTAAAATTGCACCGGGAAGCAAGCCACTCGCCTTTCTCTCTCCAAAACACGTTGAACTCAGCGTGATAGTTCAAAGGATGAGTGTTGAAGGTGCACCAATAGAGGGTGGTTGATATCAAATTCTCTTTGAATTCCCAAACAAAACTCTGTCCAACTTGGAGATTGTGCTCACCCAAATCGTCGTCTTTTGATTTGCAATGGAGGGTCAGCGTCTGGTTAGGACCCACCAATTCGTTTGAAATCCCCACTTTCCATTTACTCAATGGATGTTCGTATTTTAAACCTCTCAAAGAAGCTGATGAACATGGCATTCCACCTCCAATTGCTAACATCAAAACAATGCTACAAATCATAAAGCAATAATTTACCAAACCGCGACCCATTTCTTTTTTAATTTATTTTGTTCTTCTTCTTGTCTTGTATGATATGATGCTTTTGAGATTCACAACTCAATTTATAGTTTAAGTGTTATTGTTATTTACGTCAATTTACTAGTTTTTTAGTTTCTTTTAAATTAGTTTTAAAACAATTTGGGGCGTTTTTTTTGTTCAATTAAAGATAGTTAGACTTTGCCGTTTTTCCTTTCTTTTTTCTTTTTTTTTTAAAAAATTAATTAGTTATAATATGCACAAATTAAGGATGATGTGTGCACTATTAAATAAATAAAGTTTGGAATATATTTTGTACACCAAATATATAGTTTACCAAACAAACTTCTTATCTACTCTAACATAGCATAACTCAACTAATATAAAGAATGTATACTCAAATATGAGGTCGAATAAAAAAAATTAATTATCTTTTTTCTCTTCATAGCCTAAACTAAAAGATATAATTTGAATTTTTCAAAAAAAAAAAATATATAATTTGAAAAAAAAAATTAATGTAATTAACACACAAAACTGATAATAATAATTAAAAACATATATTAATATAAAAATAAGAGAAGTTGTTTTTACTTTGAAGTTTTTTTTCTCTTAATATATACAACAATTTGAAATTTTCGTTACAATGAACAGTTTTATTGAATTAAAACCGAGTTTAGATTAATTGTACGGTTTCAATTGATTGAAGGTGGAATTAAGTTTAACTATTCAGTTGTTACACAAATTAAAAACATAAATACACTTAAAAGTGAATTTCCTTATTAATCTACTTAGAATTACTTCTAAATTTGTTTAAAGGTGCAAAAGTTATTAAATATACAACTTTTAGATTTTAGCTTTCCTAAAATTTGGTATCTTCCATTATATTCCATATTAATTTATTTTCTCATATCTATTTCAAATTTTAATTAGTTTTATTTCTCATAACAATTGTTTAAAAACAAAATTTTTATTAATTTTTTTTTTAATTATACTTGTACGTGGGGTTTAAGTTTTAGATTACTATCCTTATCTTTAGTCTATATTTTGCTATATTATAAAATATTTTAATTTTATTTTACTATATTTAAAAATATAAATATATATATATAGATATAATGAAAAAGGTAGACGATAGGACTTCGGCCCCGAGTACAGGCGACGGTTCACAAATACTTTGACGACAACACGAGAACTTCGAAATGTTGTTCCATCGTGATTTTCTAAATACAAAAATGCAGTTAAAAAAACGAAAACCATTCTTTTAAAAAAGTTTTTTTCTTCTTTTAAATTTCTTACCATTTAAAAAAATTAATGAAAAAAAAAATCAAAAAATATTTTTAAATATAAAAAAAGAGTAAAACATGACTCAAATTTACAAATATAGAGAATTTTTAGTTCTATCGTTATGGTTTATCACTAATAGACAGCGAAATTTTGAAATTTTTCTATATTTATAAATATTTTGATATTTTTTCTGTTTATAGTAATTTCTCAAAAATCAATTGAAAACTAAACTGTCGTTTTTCTTAACATAAAAAATCCAAAAATTAATTAGTTATCATCAAATGCTTCTTTATCACTCGTTAATTAGTTATCATCAAATGCTTCTTTATCACTCGTTGAACTAAATTGGTTGTAAATAATTCAATGAACACATAAAATCCAATTCACTTACACCATTGAGTTTTGGTAGTTTCACAGCATATATATGTGTGGAAATTCAAATCCTTAATTTTTTTTTTACAATAGGTAGAATGGGGAATATTCATACTTCTAACTTCGAAGTTGATAGTACAAATACTATGCTAGTTGAGGTACGATCATTTTGACAAATCTCTAATTTTTTAATCAAAAATATAATTTTTTAACCATGTAAGTTATGCTCCAACTAAGTTCAATTGTTCATTATTATTTTTATCAGAGAATAAATAAGTTTATAAACTAACATTTTCCTACACCTATAAGTTTTTTTTTTTGTGATATCTTTTCCAACAAAATTTTCAAAATTCAAGCTAATATTTGAAAACTAAAAGAAAAAAAATGTAGTTTCTAAACGCTTGTTTATATTTAAAGAATTAACAAAAAGAAATGTTTCTTTAGATGGAAACTATACAACTAAAAAATTATGAGAAAATAAATTTAAATTTAAAATTTAAATTAAATTAATTAAACATGAAATCATTATCAAAAAAATTCTTGTTAAATATAGTTTAATCTAAAACTCCCATTTGTTAATGTAGAATATTTATTAATATTAATGTGGAGAAGAACATATATTTTAAAATTATTGGAAGGCAGAAATAGTATTTCCAGCCAAACATATATTCTCCGTTCAAGAATGTGGAGTTAGTTGTCCCATTTACGCACAAACTCCCTTGAATTCATAGGAACATTCACCAAATAAATACCATCATCTTGAGCAACCCAAATACAAGTCTCGTAATTGCATCTGTAAGCAAGCCAATTGTGTCTCTCTGGCCAAAACACATCCATTGTAACATGTTTCTTTGATGGACTTGTTAAAGTACACCAAAAACGAGTTGTTGAAAACACGTTCTCTTTGAATTTCCATGAAAAATCTTCACCCACTCGTAGAGAATGATTGCCCAAATCGTCATCTTTCGATTTGCAATGAAGGGATAAAGTTTGGCCCGGACTCAATTGGTTAAAAATCACCACCTTCCATGAACTCAATGGTGGCATTGTTTTTGAGCCTGCCAAACATGGCTGACCCATCATCACCATTATCACTACAACATATGTAATGAGGCCATAATTCATCAAAACATTCATTTTTTCTTCACTCTGTTTTAGAGATTATTTTAGGCCACTTTTTTTTTTCCCCTTCTTATATACACAAATTCAAGTGTTTGGAAGAATTGACAGCACATGCTTTAGTTTTAAAAGAATTGATTGTATGGTAATTATGTGCGTTTTAGACAAACTATAAAAAGTTTTTATGACCAAAATAGAAGTTCATGATTTGTGATATCATTTACTTTACCGTTATAAATTATTTATTTATAGCTTTGTGTTTTATTTTTAGAAAGAGGATATTTTATTGATAAGTGGTATATGTGAGAAATATATGATAGAAGGAGTTGGGAACGTACATCAAAAACAAAATTACAACAAAAATGACCAACAAATTAGGATATTTTATTAATATGGATTTTGGGACCATTATGACCTTGTAGTATTTTTTTTCCTTAATTAATTTTTTTAATTCATATTTAAATATTTACGATTATTTATTTATTATTTTCCTTAATTAATTTTCGAAATTCACGTTTAATATGATAAAAATCATACCATTTAATGCTATTTATATGGCTTTAACATGATTTTGTTTCCTTATTTGCACGGTTGATTTGTCTACAATTTCGTCCCAATTTATAAAAATTCCAGTGTGCAAAATCTTCACAACATTTTCATTTCACCAACTTTAAGTTTTTAATGTATGAATTGCAAACTTCGTTCGGCCAGCAACTGTAAAAAAATTTGTAAACTTCAATTCGGCATCAATTCATTCGACCTACACACCTTCGATTTTAGTATTTTTAGTTCATCGATCTAGTATACTTTTTTCAGATTTGATTTTAGTTGCTTATTTATATTTATTTATTTATCTTTCCTTGTCGAAGTTTAAAATGATTGTTCTTTTATAGTTCTTCATTTTGTTCTAGGAAATTTTTCACATATATAAAACATGTCAAACTATTTACAGAAAATAGTAAAAAAAAAAAAACACTAATAGATATTAATAGAATTCTCTCAACATTTATCAGTGATATACTTCTATCATTTCTATTACTGATAGACTTCTATTAACGTCTATCACAACTAATTATATTCTTTTAGATTTTTTAGCATATTTTATGTAATTTTTGGCTATGTAAAAAGCCCTAATAAGAAAGGTTTTTAACACATTTTGTGTACATATACAGTGGGACAAAAAAGTGTATAAGTTTATACAATTTATTATTAGTATTAAAACTGTATGTTCGGCAGTATATATATCATGTTAGATATTTGAGCATAATTTAGTATTCATAATTTACACTAATACAAACTGTAAATTAACACAAATAGCCCATATATAGTGAGCCAACATAATATATCGGTTTGTTCAATGAAATTGAATAGTATATGTAACTTTTATTCATTGTTATTAATGTACACTTGAATATACTACATATAATTTACATTAAATCTTACGTCAAAAGATAGGTTAATGACATCATTCTTGCCACTTTTTGTCTTGGATATTATCTTACTTGTAAACCCCAGAAGTCGTTCGCCTCTCCTACTTTCTTTTCCCTTTTCACTGGTAATTTGACACGTACCATGATTCTATAAAAAAAAATGAAAAAAAACAAAATCAAACTTTTTCAACTATACAAATTTAAACATAACTTTCTAAACAGATCAATAAATCATGTAAATAACTCAAATTATGTACTATAAACCAAAGTATATATTCGAAGTATTTAATACCTTTCAATGCTTATACAAATATTCTAATGATTATATGCATATAATTGTTAGTATATATATAGATCAAACTTCAGTAATCACAACAAAAAAAAATGAATCGATACTTATCGAGTTTAGTAAGCATCATATGGAAAATATGTTAAAAAAACTTCATCCAATATCAAGTTCCTTCCAGAAGCAAGAACCCCAAACGTTTACTTCTATCATTAAATGTTTAGTAAACATAACTTTTGTTTTTTACTCTAAACAAAAGTATTAAAAGTATTTAATATCTACCAACGTATATATAAATATTTTGATGATTACATGCAAAAGGGCTTAAATTAAACATATAAAGCAGTATTTATTTACATATGAATGTAAGTATATATATACCAAACTTTAGTATATATAAACCGGTGCTTAAAGAATAAAAATAAATAAAGTCAACTTATATTCCAAGCACAATAGACCTTAAATAGGTGTTTATTCGAAAATTCAGTATGATGTTTATTTTATATCAACCGTTGTTTATTCCGAAAATTATAATACATAAGGCTCGACTTCAAACTTCAGTTCAACGTACTAGAAAGAATTCCTTCTAACTTCTTGCATCATACTCATATACACTGTTCAAGCGTTTTGCAAAAAACAGATATACAGTCTATAAGCTTCTTGAATGAACACATGTAAGGTGGGACGAAAATAAGCTTTCTTCATGCATATATAAAGTATAAGCTTTTTGCATTCTCCATTTTTTTGTTAATATATCAATGTACATATAAACACTAACCAATACAATTTCAATTCCAACAAGATTCACTTAATAAGGAACAAATAAAATTTACCTCTTCCCTACAACCATTGTCTCCTTATTTCCAAACCCAAAAGAGGAGTGCTACTTATTTTTCGGTGAGGTGCGACGGCAAGGAGGACTGATGATGCTGTGACGTGTAGTAGTCGACCGGAACCCTAGGTATTCAAAGGTGAAGTGCAATCGAGAGTACAATTGAAATTAGTTTCCTGATTTTTCTTTCCTTCAATGAAGATTACTAGTATGTTTTCTGTTTCCAAATTTCAAATGCATTAAATGGGTAGTTTATTTCCTTGTTGAGTGAGTAATTTCCTTGTTGAGTGGGGCATTAAATGGGTAATTTGATTACGGTAGTTTATTTTCTTTTTCTTTTCTTTTCTAATTAGTACAAGGATTAAAATGTAAAAGGTCACCAACTTTATGAAAAATAAAAGCTCATTAGGCTTTTTCTGAAAAAAATAGGATAAAGTAGACATAATGGTAATATTAGACTATTACCAAGGCCTTCTATGTAGAAAACTCTAAAAAGTAAAGCTTTAAGTTTAAAGACCTAAAGTGTTGTTTGATCTTGAATCGAGTCGACCTGACTTTAACCTTTGAGCTTGGCTCATTAGATAAAAGTTTAGGTGTGCTTAGATTGAGTTTGAATCGACTTATTGGATCATTAGATATTAATTATTTAATTATTACAAAATATATATATATATATATATATATATTTTAGATTTTTTAAAATAAAATATTATTCAATTTATTCCATTTGTATGTTTAATTTGTTTAAATATAATTAAAATTTTATTACTCTTTGATTAAATATTTTATATTGTAAATTTTATTTGATACTTAATTTTCTTTAAAAGTTTTATTTCTTAACACTATAAAAAAAATTATGTTAACTAAAATATGTGATATATTTAAATATATTTAAAAATAATATAAAAAATTTACTCTTTTTTAATATATAAAATATAATATATGAATAACAATACATTACCAATATATTTGGATTGATCCAATCATAAGTTTATTGTTTTAGTGGTATCGCAACAACAGTCTCAAGGGGACATTTGAAAATAGTGATTTATATCTAATTTAATGAATATATGAGTCAGTTAAAATTTTGACTTTTAACGGAGTTTGGACTTAGCTTGAGCGGACCTTCAGGTTCGAGCCCATTGTGAGGCTGACCAAATTTATTTATTTTCTTCCCTTTCAATTATTCTTGAAAAATTTTCAGAATTTTGAAACAAACCCGAAAGCAGAAAAATAATAAATTAAAGAAAGCCATACCCATACGGCGTCGTAAAGGAGAAACATATCTAATCTGCTTTAAATATTGGAGTTCTGTAGAGTTCATAGAATCGATCGCCTTGCACTGAGCCACGTCATTACTCCAGATGTCTGGTACTTTTCCAACAACTTTATTTACACGTGGCTTCGTTGTCAGATAATATTGTTTTTATCAGCATTTTTTTTTTAAATGAGATGTCAAGATTAACAACTCATACTTTTTTCCTTCGTTTTTCAATTAAATAATTTTGCAACCAAATGAACAAATTTTCAATTAAATAATTTTGCAACCAAATGAACAAATTTGTGGAACTCAAGGATTTTGTGTTATTTAATATCTTTTTGTCAAATTATATGTTTGGTTTCAATCACGTCTTACCCAAAAAAAAAAAAAAAAAAAAAAAAAAAAAAAAAAAAACCTATCTTACACGACATTGATAATTATATATTTCATTTTAAGTTCAATTATAAATTTAGTCGTATTTATTTAGTTTATACACTTAAATTTTTTTTTTTATAGATTTATAGTTTAATTTTTTTAAAATTATGTTTATTTTAGTTGTATATTTTTTAAAATAATGATAAAATATATATAATTTTATATTTCCTTCATTGATACGAGTCAATTTAAATGAAACTAAAAATAAAATCTGGAAAACTTACCCAAAATAAATAATATAATTGTAAAATTATGAAAAGGTGTGTTGATTTATATTTGTTTTTTTAGTAACTTAAAATGTTTTAGATGTTTGTTGGCATAAATATTACACTAACTGACTAACGTAACTAGTAACATGGACATATTGTCTTATTACACTACAAGACTTTTGGATTTTTTTCGACCTAAAAAAAATTAAAAGAAATTTTGGATGCTCTTAATTTTTCCAATGTAGGATTCTCAACATACTCCCTCAATATTCTAATTTCATTTTTATTTGACCGAATACCTATTTGGGCTTTATGGACTCTAATACCATATAAAATAGTATAAAGTTCCATCTCAAAGTCAATTGGCAATGAGAGAAGTAACTCATTTATCTTATTAAGAGTGTGAGGTCTTTTGATTTTTCCAATGTAAGATCTTCAACACGGATGACTTTTTTATCTTAACAGACTCAAGATAATGTAATTATAGAGTAAAATAGACAATAATTATTTATGAAAATAATAAACCATCCCTGATATGAATATTAGTTTTTACCAACATGAACATAGAGACATTTATATATATATATATATATATATATATATATATATATATATTAATAACAAGAATTCAAATCTACATAAATCTTCATTTGTTGTACTAGTTATATATATTAAATGTTTTATTTATTCTTTTAAAAAATTGTAGTTATTTATTTATTGGTTTTCAATTTTTAATAATATATTTTTTTTAAAAAAAAAATGTGTCTATTATTGTTTCTCTCTTTTCTCTCAATGGTCTATTCTTCAATGTGATTGAACATGAATATGATTCATACAAATAAAGAAATGTTATTTTATCTACAAATAATTGAAATTCTACATCTTGCTGTCAAATTTTGGACGAACCAATTAGTTTATTTATTTTTTAAGGTAGACAACTCATTTAATTGAAACATCAAAATAACATAGTTGATTATTGTTGACATTTGCATCATTAAAATGTCAATTCCTATTTTATTTCCCTACGGTCTACGGTATAATAAACTTTCAATCTAAATAACATATAGATAGGAAACTTAAATAATTAATAATTAATGTTCGGGTTAAAATATTTTTGTAGTCTATCTATTTTGAAGTTGGTTCAATTTTAATTTTTTTATTTTCAATATTTTGATCTTTGTGTTTTCTATAGATTTTTAATTCAATATCTATCAATAGTTAATGGTTGACTTTTTCAATTTTTTTTATTACCCATGAGCCTCTTTGAAGACATATACTCATAATTATTATTTTTTTTTTTTGCATAAAAATTATTATTATTGTTAACTTATTTGCGATAAAAATTAACGCTGAAGAGTTAAATCTAAGATTTATCGAAAGTATCTGGACCAAATTTGATCAAATCTCAAAATACAAGAACTAAAATAATATTTTAATAATTTTTAAAGATAAGTAGAGGTATAAGGTTTTCAACCTCAATAAAATAAATCAATACATGCCAATATATTACTATCGAGATATGTTCACTTTGGCTCTCAAATAATTTAATTGGCAACGATTTAATCTATTTACTTTTAAATTTGTAAAATTTAGTTCCTATATATAATGAAAAATTTCTTCAAAATTAAGTGCTATGTAACGACTTTTTCATAAGAAAAAGTTGATTTTCAATCCGTCTATCTATCTATTCGCATAAGAAATTTCAATAAATCTAAATAATATTTTTTACAATAAGAACTAAATCGTTATAAATTGTAAAAGTATATGAATTAAATTGCTACCTATTAGAATTAAAAGACAAAATTGTTACAAATTTAAAAATACGTAGATTATATAAATCATCGTCAACTAAATTATTATATTTATAAAAGTTATGACACTGAAAGTATTTTTTTAATTTAATATTTATTTATCAATATAGAATATTATCTAGATATCCACATATCGGTCGAGATAATTTAAGTACAAAATTATAATACTTAAAAAAAAAAAAAAAAAGTTGAGATGGAGAAAGGATTAAAAAAATGAAAAAGAAGAAGAAGAAATATTCATTTATTGGGTGAAAAAGAGGACCTAATAATGAACCATGTTGTGTTATCTCTCTCTTCTCGTGAAATCCTAGCTGGTGATGTCGAGACTGTCCAAAACCAGTTACAATTTAAAAATACATTATTTTCTTTAATAATAATACTGCCAACATAAATTAATATATATTTCAAAACAATTCTGAACCTCGACCCAATCTCTATACATGCACTCCTTCAAATTAATTTATTCCCTTCTTCCCATGAAAAAAAAATTGTTAAATCAATTGCTATTTGTTTACAAAACATTACTCATCGTCTTTTACAAATATTTTAAGAATATTCCTACTCATCTTAAAAAAATATTACTCTTAAATTTTTATAAATACTTTACAAATAAATTTTAGATAAAAATTAAAATATGAAATGATGTTGCAATAATTTAAAAAAAAAATTAGATCACTACATCAAGTTACCACGTAATTTTGAATACTAATTTTAAAATGTTTGTGAAAGTTCTACGTAATTTTGAATACTAATTTTAAAATGTTTGTGAAAGTTCAAGAACATTGCATCTTTTGTAATTATAGGTATTTTTAAAATAAATGATAAAGAAGAAAAAAAACACAATCTCCATAATAAAATAATAATATTATAAACCCTTCTAGATTTGATTGATTTTTGTTTCTGAGAAAAAAGATTTGATTGATTAATTATTCTATAACCAAAAAAAAAAAAAAAAAAAAATCAAATAATCACAATTCTCCCCCTCTGTTACATGAATCTTAATACCAATTTCCATATGAGAGAGAGAGAGAGAGACAAAATGAAGAAAAATGGGTTCCATTTTGATTAACAATCTAATCGTTTTTTTTTCACAAATATTGAATTTGGATTTTTTTTGGGGTCAAGTTTCGAGGAATCCGGTCATTCTGAGAATAGAATTTCGAACTTGACTTAAATCTCTTCCTTTAAGCGTCCTACCGTTGCCGGTGCAGACGGAGAAAGCCATTTTTCCGGCCACGCGCCGCCCTATGATGACGTGTGGCGGTACTATGTTGTTGTCTTCACTGTCCCATTCCTCTTCCAGCTCCTCCATGTCGGAACTGTAACGGAAAACGGTTTCTGGGATTTTGACGGGGAGAGAGGCGGCGAAATCTTTGTTGTTGTTGTTGTTGTCGTTGTCGTTGTTATCGTCGTCGTCGGTGGAGTTCCGACGCGTTGTGAGGAGGATTTGGGCGTAGTCGAGTGAAGGATGGAAAAGGCGGCGGCGGCGACGTTGGCGGTCGGCGAATATGATGTCGGATTCGTGGAATTCTTCGGCCATAGGGAGGATATGGAAATGAGTAATAGAGAGAGAGAGAGAAAGGGAAAGGAAAGAATGGGTTTAGTGTGTGAATAAATTGGAAAGGAAATGAGAAATGGAATGGGATTTTATAGGGAAAATGGTAGAGATGGGAGAAAAAGCAAAAGAAGAATCTTAAATTGGTTGAGATGGGAAAGTTTCGATGGAAATGTGTTTTTGAAATGGCGTCATTGAAAAGCCAAAGATTACTTGAGTTCTAGAGGTGGGTATCAACCCACCCATTTTGGTTGATATATAAATCAAAATCAAAAAATAAAATTTAAAAGTTAGCATTCAGTGTTGGTATAATTAAATTTATCATAATCCATTCGTTTAAGTTTTTTAGTTGATTATTGGTGATTCGATTCAACATTAGAGAAAGATGTCATGTGTTTAAATTTATGTTCATTTGCTTCTCTAATTATATTGATTTCTACTTGTTGGGTATTCTATACTTTTTTGTCCTTAATTGGTGATTTAACACTAAATCTTGTTTTATGACTGTTTAATCTTTTATTTTTAAAAATTAAGTTTATCTTTTTTTTTTTTTTTTACCATTATTTTCATCTTTTATGACTAAACGTTCAAATTTTTTTTTTTTTTTTACCATTATTTTCATCTTTTATGACTAAACGTTCAAATTTTTTGTCAAATTAAAAAAAATATATATAAACATATATATATATATATAATTTTTTAAAAATTACATTTGACTTAGAAAACACTCTTTAAAAGTATATAACAAATATAAAGAATTTGAACTCTATTGAATTTGATAGAAAATAGAGTTGCATTTATCTGTAGTTATATACATATATCTATTGAATAGATCAAGTAGCTTAATTTATTGAAAATGAAAACCAGAAATTGAATATGGTTTTGAGGTGAAAAGGTGTTGATTTAAGTGGATTTGATGATTTAAAGTGGTTTCATGTTTGCCTAAGTTTGTCAAACTTGGGTTTATTTCACAAACTTACCTGTTTCAACTGTTTCCTAAAAATCACATTAAACCCAAATATAAGAATGTCCTCTATTTATCGTGTGCCAAAGTTCTCTAAATTGAAGTCTTTTAAACTTTCTACTCTTACCCACATAGACTTTAATATTTTGAAATTATTAAGATATTGAATTCATACTCTAAATATCCTTACGTTGATGTTAGCATAAATTTTGTTAAATTATTATCCGTATAATTAGAGAGTGAATTTAAATATAGTATCTTTTATTTTAATGCTATGTCAAATTATTATTAAATTAAAAATTATTTGTTAATAAAATTCGAGTGCAACTAAAAGTCTCACATTTGCAAGATAAGAAGATGATCATGGATTTATGAGATAGTACAATTATCTTTAATGGTATATAAGATATTTTGAACTAAACTAAATGCAAATTGACGTGAAAGTTTATACTTAGAATGGACAATATCATACTATTAAATAACATTAGGATAATATATATATTATAATGTTTTTGGGTTATACATATGTATTGTGGTTTGACATTGGGGGTTTGATTTAGGATTAGTCGGCTGCGGAAGACAGCTTGGTTGCGTGCGTGAGGGGGGGATTTTGGTGTGTTGGGAAAGCTTAGCTCGTTTGGCTTCAACGTTGACTTGGCTAAAATGGCTTACCCATCTACTAATATTTCTAATTAATTTCTAATTTAATTTCTGTTTCCTTCAAGGGTGCATGTTACTTTGTTTTTTTTTTATTTTAATATTTAATGTCTTGGATTATTATTGCCATTCAAGTATTTATTAAGTCAACTAATTTAATTCAGTGGATAATTGACATGAAGTTTTGAGCCGATTAGTTGAGCCGAATAATATATGCAAATCGAAAAATAATTGAGTCAAGCTGGATTCTAGTACCCTACAATCTCGAGGATTGCAAGCACCAAAACATTGCCAACGTTACATGTAACCACATGCGAATGTTAGAGGAAAGATACTACAAATAGCTTCATTCAATAACTCCTAAAAAGAGTAAATAGTATCTAAATGAAAGCTTTGACCTTACTCTTTGTGTTTAGCTAAACTATACACTCTATGTACAAACATGGAGTGTGGTAGGCTTGGTACCACAACAATGGGAATAACTCTCATGCAAATTAGCTTGAGAAGTGGGTTGACAAACAACAACCCACGAAGGATTTGCAATGATAAAAAAAGACGTGCAAATTTCTTGCACCGACAATATACTTATTCTAAGATCAGATATTCAATTCTCATGTTTATAATGGTTGTATTATTCAATTCTCCATCTCCAATTCTTATGTTTCTACTTATTGTCTTTTCTTCGAAATTTCCAGGTCTTTCCTAAACTTCTTTTTCTACAACAAATTATTGTTAATGTGGTGATTAGTGGATTACTTTCCAAATTTTTTAATTGGAACAAATCTTCTTTCATTGTCTTCTAGGATTTTTGTAAGATAAATTCTTGTTAATGCTGTATTGAATGGATTCGTGGGTCAACTGTGAGCAAATCTATTTTCCTTTTCCTTCTATAACTCCTGAGAAAGTCCCTATCAATTAGTTGTGTAATTTCCTTGGAGATGCTTTTTAAAAGAGTAGTTTTTTTAAGTAAGACGTTTTTATTAAATACAAACTAATTAAGTGTTTTTTTTTTAATTGTTTTTTCAACTTCTAAATTTCTTTTAATAATATTTTTCTTATTTCATAGATCATGTTAAATAAACCTTTTAAAAAGTATTTGGTTTTAACTATTAATCCGTCAGTAACTCAAAATCATTTTGTTATTTAAACCCAAATTATTAAAATTTCTTCGGATGATCTAAATATCAATGTTTTTTTTTCTTAAGATCAATATTCATAGAATCATTAAATAAAAATACTCAAAGCTATTTTAAATAAAAATGTTTGTTAAGAGAGAATTTAGTAAGAAGAATATGTTATATATAAAGATATTTTTTTCTTTCTGAGTTCATGTTATAAAGAGAAGTTGGTAAATGAAAATGAACGAGGTAGGTATAAAATTGATAGATAATATTATAATAAAAACAAAATTAATTAAAAATAGAGAACCCAAAATATAAATAAAAAAAATTTATTTAAGGAAGAAACTTGTTTTACACCACCAATCAACAATCTTTGTGATCGCTACTATTTTATAATTACGGACTCTTTAAAATATGAAAGTATATTTTCTCTTTCCTTTCTCTTTTCTATACGTAAAAAACTTAATTACAATTAATATGATATCTTAATTGGTAGGTGCTTTTCATTTTTGTTTACTGTGGAAAAAAAATATTAGA
The DNA here is from genome assembly GCA_002890555.2 of Lagenaria siceraria. Classification (NCBI taxonomy): domain Eukaryota; kingdom Viridiplantae; phylum Streptophyta; class Magnoliopsida; order Cucurbitales; family Cucurbitaceae; genus Lagenaria; species Lagenaria siceraria. Next base: position 1,816,688 of record CM016485.1, read on the forward strand.
ACGTACATATAAGTGTAGAAAATACCTTAAACGTTAATATGTAAATATAGTTTTATAAATGACAAATTAGGCTATATAAAGTGGAAACAAATGCATACGATGTATAATTGTCAAATTTAAAAATAAAGAGAGAAATTCCACCTTTCCCATACTCATTGATTACGTAAATTCTAATGAAAAACTGAGAATTAACAATAAAAATTTACCAAGTCCTTGTTCTATCCAAATTAGATTTTATAATTGCCGATAATAAGCTGGAATTACGTGAGGAAACAGAATACTAATTATACCTTAATTATTTTGGGAAGCAAATAAAATGATTAGAAATATAATTGTTTTTTTTTTTTTTTTTTAATCCAGATAGTCAAGCACGCCGATGCGGAGCCGAGTGGAGTCGAAAGAGGAATTTTGGCTAAAAAATTCAAAATCGAATGATTAGATTGGAATCTCGAAAAGTAGTAGGCGTATTTGTAAAGGTAAGATTAGCCGCATCCGTCGGCTCATGCGCCGCGTCGAAGGTGCAGTAGAAAATTAAGTGGGGGCCAGAAATTATATATTATTAATTATTATATAACAATTATAAATTTTAGAATAAGGTTTACCATGCCCTGAAGCAGAAAAAAGGGTTTCGAATACGACAAGCCACTCATTACCCCACACGTCACCCCATACCTCGCTTAAAGGAGAAATCCTTCCCCAATCATCTTTTTACTTTTAAATACTAATTCCTTTTTTAATAAAATATTATATTTTATTATATTATTGATTATATTTAAATATAAATATTTTAAGACTGTTTTGTAAATGATATATTAAGACCTCAAATCTCGAAATTGATAATATATAAATGTATCTAATAAATTTGTTGTTTTTAATTTTTTTTTGAAATGATTCAAATTATCGTTCTTGATCGATAATACATACTATATGTCAATTGAATTATTTTGTATGGAATATATATAGAATTTTTTTTTTAAGAAAATTTATGAGTTAAATAGTTACGCAACAGTTCTCAGTATGATAATGTTAAGAAATTTGTAATTTATTGTGTATTATTAATATTAAAAAAATAAAGGTAGATCAAATAATAGATATAGCCTAGCTTGTCCTAGTGTAGTCTGGAGAGAGAGATGGAGAGATTGGTTTCTTAAGAGAGAATTAATTTATTGGGAGATCTGACAACTAAGTCATTGTCTGAAAACTTAACTAAATAATTCCATCTTTTTTTTTCTTTTATTTCTCATATAAAATATAAGGTTTTTTCAACAAAAAAAAAAAAAAAAAAAGTTAGATATATATATATATAAGAGCAGTTTGGTTGGTGTATAATTTTAAATTTGAAAAAGAATTATCTTTTTGGCCTTAAATTTGTGGTATGTGAATATAATGAAACTGAAGCTGGGGAAAGAGTAGGGTGGCAAGAGAGAGACCACCTAAATTTAGGCTCTAGTTAGTAAGCACTTGTTTGGTAGGAAATCTGAAAATAAAATATTTAATAAAAATAGAGTTGTATTTCATTTTTTTATATGTATGTTTGGTAACAAATTATAAAGCTTGATTTTTGTTTAAATTAAAATATGTATTATGTAATGTATTATAAATTATATAATATTACAAAATAACAATTATACAATTCTTTTTTTAATATAAAGTATGTTCATAAATAAACTAATAATAGTTTATTGTCAACTAAAATTTAATGAGTACCTACCAATTAGTTTTATGATTTATAAATTAATATTAAACAAATCAAGTTGGCTAATGTAACCTTAACTTCAAGGACGAAAATGAAATATTCCTTCAACTTCATGAATAAAGGTGTAAGATTTTTTAAAGACAAATACTTATGTGCATTCCGAGTAGCATCTATCTTTGTGTATCCCACAAAATTTTTCAATCATATTTTGACATGTGACAAATTCTTCTTATTTATTTTTTATAATATTTCAATTGTCTTTTGATGTGAGTAATGATAGTGGGATGTATAGAGATGAGTGTATCTTGAGATGCACCCAAGTATTGCACTTTTTTAAATCTGGATATCACCAATTAATATTTAACTCTTAAACAAAATATTTATTTGAAAGAAACGATAAGTTTGTATTGTTTATTCTAGATTAGGGTGGTTTTGATATTAACTTCGGTTAATTAGTACTTGTAATTAAATTCTACTAGAATTATATGATCTCAATTAATATATATTGAAAATCGGAATATATCATTTCATATTAATTTGAAGTGGAAAGGATTTTAGGTATATAATTAAAACATCAATAAACATCAACGACGGTCAGACAAGAAATTTATCCAATGTAGTATTTTGTATACCAAACAATGCTTTGACACTATGAAAAATAATTTAGAATGGAATATACCAATTATTTGGTGCAAGTAGAGTAGAAAATTGCATTAATAAGTAGAGGTTTCATATATTTTTGGCTAAACATATAATTAGGCAGATATTTGTGTCATTGTACCAAATATGTTGTAGATTCAACCTATATATAGTTGTATGGGCCATTTACAAGTGAAGAAATAAAATTAATAAAACCTAAATAAAACAAAAGGTTATTATGAAAAGGTTAGAGCTTTGGTTGGTATACACTTGGAGTGATGGCATCCACAACACATGCAAAGTCAATCATGCATTGGCCCATTTTTTATTTGTATTATTTCTATATAAGATATATATAATTCTCCTGGCTTTTAGTTTTGCATCCAATCTTTTTGTTAGAAATTTGGAGAAAAAAAAAATTAATTTCGACCCCTAAATTTCTAAACTCTTAATATTTTTGTAAAGAAAATATTACTATCTTTAATCCTCTAACAAGTTAATTGCTCCAAATCGTTAATTTCCTTCTTTTATACATTTGATTTGATGAATTATAAAAGAAAAATTATTATAAAAGAAAAAAAAAATATCAAACTATTTACAAATATAGAAAACTTTTACTATCTAACTTCAATAGATTACGATAGATTTCTATCAAATTTTAGAGAAAAACTGTCATTAGAGATAATTTGTTTGTTGAAATTTATGAATTTTGGCAAAATAATTTTTATGATTAATTATTTGTGCAAAATTTTATTCTATTGAAATGAATGAGTGCTAATGAACTTTTTTAAACAATTATTTTTTTAATAAAATTTGGGTTTAGAAAAATTAAACTAAAGATAAAAATTACAACACTTTTGATGAAATTGAAAGTTTGTGAGAGAAATTGATACAACCTAATAGGTTTGTGATTAAGATTGATTTTGCCTCTAAAACAACAATTGGTAGATATTACTTTAATTCCTTTGGGCTCTTTTTTATTTTTCATTTTTGTAAACATGTATTATCAAGAACAATAATTGTTCTTCTGCCGGAGGTTGGCGGAGTGCGATGTTTCTTTTGATTTTTTTATTTTTTTTTTAAATATAACAAATAGATAAAAAAAAACAATAATTGCGAAACAATTCAATGATTAATTAAAAAATAAGTTCTGTTCATACTTTTATTCTGTTTTTGGAAAAAGTAGTGAGATATATGGCAAGGTAAGTTAGTGATTAAAGACATGACTTTATTAAGCGCACACGTATTATTGTATTGTAATTTTATCCTCAACTCATCAGTACTCTCTTTTTTTAACTCATCCATTGAACAATTCGTATCGGGATGAGGAGTGTTGTTTCTCGAGAGATCCAATTTTTTCTCTTTTTTATTTTTTTATTTTTTTATAATTTTCCTTCCCTTTTGTGGGAAAGTTTACTTTTTTAGCGGTTAATAGTAAAAATTCAATTTCATCTATTTGGTACGGGTTGCGGTGAAATTAAAAGACCTAAGGTGCATAAATTGCCAGATATGGAGAAAAGAAAACTACCCCTTTAGTGTGGTTGAATCAAATTCACTCTAAGATCATAATTTTTTTTTTTTTTTTGTTCACTTTTATGAAGGAGAGGGAGGATCTTAAGGAAGCAAAGAAGAAGGAATTCTTCTTCTTGCCCATCGCATGGATGTATTAGGTAATTTTTTTTAAAAGGTTATCAACAAGGTTGCTCGTGTCCTAGCGAATGGGGGTGGCCTATCTTTCAAATTCTCTCAAAAATGGTCTCCTCTAATTTTCTCTTTTGATATATAGTTGATATATATATATGTATAAACTATTAGAACTAATTAATATATATCATATATAAAATGCAACCAACGTACAAAACTTTCAATCAAGCATAGATCAACTAATTTGAAGTATGTTGTGGGTAATTTCGGATTATGAGAAGAAGTCAAATCTAAAAGTAAAACCAAGAAGGTTGCCTCATCTCAAACAGACTTAAACAAGAAATAGACCCATGAGAGATGTCAACGAAGAGTGACTAAAGCAATTAGGTTGTTTGGCTCCATTAGCCTGCTTCGGCCTTAGAGGATGAGGCCAAGGCCAACTTGCCTCTCTTCTCACTTTGATAGATGTAAATGAGAGGCCGAAGTCAACTCGCACATCTTCTTTGGAATATTTCCACATCAAGTACTTAAGTTGACTTTTTTCTTTAAATTGTTTGCTAATTCTTTGTTAAAAATTAATTCACACATTAAAGTGTCTGTGACAAGTATTACACCAATCATGTTATTTTATTTGTTTTATAGGTGATCTCTTTCTTAAAATACAAATTAATAGTGACACGTGAAAGTCAAGGTCAAGCTCAGACGAATCAGATTTTGCCATCAACAAAACATATACTATGGATCAAAAGTTTCCAAATATCCAACCTGTATATCGTTTGCAAATAAAAATACAAAGGCAAAAAGAAAGAAAAAAAAGAAGGGTATAACACAAAAATAGTACTAAATTGTTTATTATATAAGAGAGGAAAAAAAATTTAAGTTGACGAAATTGCAATTGGGCTCCTAACATGGTGAATCCCATCACTCCAAGCAAACCAACCAAAAGAGTACCCATTATTATTATTAGTACTATCATTCACTTTCCCACTCACTGTAATTGTAAATCTTTTCCTCTCCCCAACTCCGTTGAAATACAATATATTAGGAGAAGCACTCACCGCCACACCCGGCGGCGCCTCGCTGTAAAAAAAGTATACACTTTTACCTCCTCCACCCACGTTGGTCACGGTCCTTTTGATCCTCACGGCGCCTCTGAGTTGAGGAACGGCAATGGAAGGGTAATTCAGGTCGTGGGGTAGGAGGCCACTTGGAGGACACGTGAAGGAAGGGTCAATGGAGTTCATTTTTAGGCCGCACAAGTAGTGGAGATAATCAGTGTAATTAGAGTCGTAGACGAGGCCGGGGTCCGCCGCCTTGGAGGGGCGGAAGTGGCCGGAGCCGAAGGAGAAAGGGGTGGCGGGGGAGTTGTCGGGGGTGGAGTCGTCGGTGATGGGGTGGCCGGATTTGTTGGTGGTTGTGGCGGTGGTCATGAGGGCGGAGCGGATGGCGGCTTGGGACCACGTAGGGTGGATGGCACGGAGGAGGGCGGCGGCGGCAGAGACGTGGGGACAGGACATGGAGGTGCCGGAGTAGAGATTGTATTTGACAATACGAGGGTCCAAGTATTTTGGAAGTTTTGTTGGGGAATCTTCTTCGGACCATGCTGCTAATATGTCCACTCCCGGAGCTGTTATGTCCGGCTGCAATATATATACAACATCAACATTAACATTAACATTTTCCTTTTCATTTTGTCTCTCTACAAACATCCTTAGTAGTACGCAAAAAACTGTTATTCAACTTTTACTAATGATTTTAATATTCAAGTAAAAAAACTAAAAGAAAATAGATCTTGTTTAATGACTATTTTGTAGTTTTTTGTTTTTGTTTTACTTTCTTTAAAGATATGTATGAATTCATAATCAAAATCTAAAAAGGTAAGCGCATCTCTATGTACTTCTCCTTCCATCATTTATATTAAAAAAATAATTAAAATATTTCAAAAAAATAAATAAAAATAATTTACCACATGTCACATTATAATATAACAATTTGGTGGAATACATAAAGATAGGTGGTCCTCGATGCACCTAAATATTTTTCAATCTAAAAACAAAACAAGTTTTCAAAACTTGGTTTGATTTTTTAAAACATAAATAGAAAGTAGACTCCACAACATAGAAATTTATGAATGAAAATAGGGTTTAAAAGTTGAATTTAAAAAAAAAAGAAAAATTGTTACCAAATAGGGCCATAATTTTTTATTTTAGAATTTGACTAAAAATTTGATTGTGTTTTTTTTTTTTTAAAATGAAAACCATAATTCGAAATTGGAAGAAAACAAACACAAATTTGAAAAAATAGAAAATAAAAAAATGAAGTTATCAAAATGGGACCTTAATTTTTTTTAATGTTATATATGCTAGTCTTATGTCTAAAGTTTTATTTGATAATTATATGTTTTTTTGTGTTTGATAATTAAGATTATTAACTCTACTCTTATTCATAAGTTTTTATACTTTTTTATCCACTTTCTACTCATTATATTTTCGAGAGCAAAATTTTTTAAAGCAAAAAAAAGGTTATTAAAAAAAATTTGACTAAAAGTTGAAGCATTTATCTAAAAAAAAAAGATGAAAACTATAATGAAAATTGGAAGAAAAAAAATCATAAATTTCAAAGTTAGGAATTTAAAAAAAAAATCGTCATGGAACAAGTTCAATATATAGATTATATTTGCAACGAAAAAAAATATATAGATTAAGAATATATAAACGTGCGAAAATTTAGGAAATTAATATGAAAGTTTTTTGGGTTAATTCAGTAGTTTTTTTTTTTTTTTTTTTTTGAAAGGAATTCAGAAGGTAATAATTAATTACTACTAAAAGAATTGCATAGATTAAGATTAGAGTTCTTTTTAAATGTAGAAAAATAAATCAAACTATTTACAAATATAGAAAAATTTTACGGTCTATCACATATAAACAATGAAATTTTTTTATATTTGTGAGTAGTTTGATATTTTTTCTGTTTATAGTATTTTTTCTTAATATTATATAAACGTGCGAAAATTTAGGAAAGTATTATGAAAGTTTTTTGAGTTAATTCAGTAGGTAATTAATTACTACCAAAAAAATTCACCGCAGACATCAAGGTCTTACAGTTTAGCCAAAAGTAATTAAAAAGTAATTTATTTAATAAAGATTTTGTTAATGAATTATTAATTTAATTAATGGTAAATAGAAAGAGTAATTTAGAAAAAATACCTTAAGAAAATAAGGGTCGACGGGGTTTGGGCCTCGACTTGAGAAGTTGGCCATGGCCGGCGCCGGCCTGGAGCCGTAGATAGTGACAGGTGGAACAATAGTTGCGGTTGGATTTGTGCGAGATTTAATATATTTGAGGATCATATTTGCATCTTCGTAAGACACGGCGGTGGCCGGAACAAAATGGGGATCGGCGTGCGGCCTCCGTCCTACCGCCGGGACGTTTCCGAGTATCATTCCGGCGCCGCCTGACCTTTTAACCTCTAGGCTGCCGGCGTATCGGCTGATTCCTTCTCCTCTAAAGCACAGCACTATCTTTCCTCTGGCTTTCTCGTGTGATAGCGAGCCTGCCACACATAGCCTGCAAAATACTATGTTGATTTAATGTTTTAATTTTTTTTTTACTATGTAAATAAAAAAAGATGCACGAAAATGAATGTAAGTTGGATTTTTTTAAATTAGATAAAAGTTCATACCATTCCTAAATATCACTTTATAATTGACATGCTAAGAAAAATATGGTAACTAATGAAAACTGTAATATGAATCCAATCCAAACTAAACTTTATAACTCAAACAGTCGTAAACTTATCTAACCCTAACCCAAAATTTCATCACAAGATAATGTCTAATTCATTGTTTTACTTGAGCTAAAGAAATTCTTTTATAAAAATGAAAGATTCAATATCTTACTTGTCAATTACTACTAAATTAAGCTCAATTTAACTTTACCTTTGTAATTTTTAAACTAAAAAATAGTCTAAAATATATTTTAATTATAATTCGACCTAACTGATATAACTTTACAACAAATTAATCCATAATAACGTAAAAATTTGAAAAACAAAATTATAAAAATGAATAATTTTGATTGTGAAAAGAAAAGAGAGAATGTATATAGAGAAATATATAGCATACCCAGATTCGTTTCGGGGTACATGAGGCTTCGTTATATCTCCGGCATACACTAATGGATACATCTTATTCCTCTTCAACTTCGACGGAGCCACCGACAATCCCTATTATTACACCCACCAATATTCTTTTAAATTCACCATACTTAACTTTTTCCAAAAATAAAGAAATTAATAATAATAATAAATTGGGCTTTAGTTTAGGGGCAATCTACACAGCTGTTCTTAATTATAAAAATGAATTAAACTATATAGCGATATTATCAAGTTATTGGATAAAATTTGTGATTTAAGAAAAACAATTAATAAAATATAATTGAGGTTTACCTTAATCTTCAACCCATTACCGAGAATGACCGGAGAATAAAATTCCCGATCCACAGTGCTAGCTCCAACGGTGATGATCCACGGTGCAACATTAGACAAAGCCGACGGCGTAGGCCCATAATTCCCAGCGCTACAAGACACAACGATGTCCCTTTTAACGGCGTGCAGAGCTCCGATGGCGATTCCGTCATCCGTGTAATTGTACGGATCCGATTTTCCTATAGACAAGCTCAGAACGTCGACGCCGTCGGCAATGGCGTCGTCCATGGCAGCCAACATGTCCGTGTCGAAACAAACGTTTCCAAGAGCTTTCATTTGGTTCGGAATGGCCCAACAAACTTTGTAAATTGCAAGCCGAGCCCACGGAGCGCCGCCGGAGGCCGTGCCCCAAGCCACGCCGCCAAAGGCCGACACGTTGTAGACCCTGCGGCCGCCGGCGATGGAGGCTGTGTGAGATCCGTGGCCGTCCTTGTCGCACGGTGATCGGTAGTCCACCGTTTCATTTAAACGGCCGAAGTGATGCTCGTATCCCTTTAGATAATATCGAGCTCCAATTATCTTCCTGAAAATTCAACCCATCACAAACAAAATAATAATTCAACCCATCATTTTGCTAAAGTTATTTTGGTTTTTTCTAGTGGCATAGCAATTGTGAGATGATTAATTATAAGCTAAATTGTAAAAAAAAAAAAAAAAAAAAAAAAAAAACGCTGAGCTTTGTCATTTAGTTTCAAAAGTATGATTTATTTTTAAAGTTGCATTATTACACATGTTTCATAAATATTTCAAAACTACTCTTAATTTAAGTAAAATTTGAGACTTAAAATAGTAGGACGGTTAATTAAAATAGTATGGTGATCAAATGATTTGTATGAATATTGTGTGATATTCTTAGAAGACTACTCTATGATAATTTTGAAATATTTATGAATTGTCAAGAATAATATTATAACTTTTTAAAAAGTATATAAGTATTTTTTTTTTATGGCAAGAAATTAATTCTATCACCAATATGAAAGTGAAAATTTGAACATTTCACATGACTTAGAAACATTTGGAATTATTTGGATTATTTTAGAGTAAGAAATGAGAGTAGGACAAAGATGTGAAGGTAGCCTATTATTGACTTTTGTCCCCCTATCTCTAAATGGTCAATTTAGTAGAGGCAAGATGTGATAAATTAAAGGGGTTAGAAGGTAGTTTTAAACAAACCTTATAGCGATTTGGATACCGATATTATTATGAACAGTCAACATGTATAACATAAAGAGCGAAGAAGTCTTTCAACACAAACTTTATCTACACAAGTTCAACCTTATACGAGAGAATATTTTATCGAATCTTAAAAAGAAAAACGACAAGAAGGAAAAATATAGTAAATAGAATGATGTGAATTAAGAAAAATATCGTTATGGATTCGTTAGGTGACACTAGATCTCTTTTCGTTGCTTTTTATTTATTAATTTTGTAGCCTTTTTGATGAGTTGATGGAAATAAAATATGAATGAAGTGTGAAAAGGGTGTTGCAAAGGGAAAAAGGAAGTGGTTGTCAATTCCAATATAGTAGGAAAAGCTAGTGGAGGAAGAGTGAGTGGTTCTCAATGACAAATAAGACCAAAACCACAAGGAGAAGAAAGATGGAATAATAACATAAAAAGCCAGAAAGTGATGGCTCATTTTTTTGTGTTTGGGCAGTAGTAATATATATATAATATATGGATTCACAAGATGCATGGCCATGGGTTTGATGAGATTCCAAAAGGGTGAGAGAAAAAGAAAAAGAAAAAAAAACACTAAAATTTGTTTGATATGAAGGTTGACAAAAGGTAAAGCCCAACACTCACACAGAAGTCAGAACACACACAAAATTAACCACAAAGTTTGTAAAAATATGGGATAAGGGGTGCAGCCACACAGGCTACCAACAGCCTATGGTGGTGGCAACCATTTGCCTGTTGGTGCCTGCAACTGCGTACGTAATGTCCAACTCAAAAGTTTAGGGTAGATCTGAATTCTATTTTATGTTTTCAGATCCCTGAATTCAACAAATATGTATTTGGTAGATAATCTGAATTTTGTTTTTAAAAACTGGCTTTAAATTTTGTGAAAAAACAATTTTTAAAATTTTTATTTTATCAATATTTTTAATTTTAAATTACAGAATTAGATTAAATAAAGATAAAAATATTTAAAAATACAATATGACATATTACCAACTCAATTCATTTTTTTTTAAAAAAATATAATATGTATTATGTAATGTATTATAAATTATATAATATTATAAAATAATAATTATATAATTTTTTTAAACATAAACCATATTTATAAATAAATTAATAATAGTTTATTGTCAACTAAATATTAGTGGGTAATTACAATTAGTTTATGATTTATAAACATATAGTATCAAACACGTTTTAGACAATTGTTTAAATTAGAATCTCATTTCCAAATTTCCTACCAAACACATATTTGAAAATATAAAATACAACTCTATTTTCAAATTTATGTTTTGAAATTTTGTACCAAACAAGCTCTTATCTATATACGATAAAATCCACAAAAATATTAGATTTAGGGTTCTTTTCCAGATTTAAGGGTATTTTGTATAATTTAATGTAAAGTTTTATTAAATATGTTTTTTTTTTAGTATATATACAGACTAAGCAGCAGAGACATATACTGGGGAAAAAAAAAAGTGAAGTAGGAAGGTAAAAGGATGAAACTTATAATTAAAGCTTATAAAATATAGGAAGTAAGAAAGAAAATAGTTAAAAGGTAAGGAAAAGAAGGGAATTAAGAGGGAGAAATGCACCTATTACAATGAGCAGATTGAAAGGCAGGTCCGGTTTGGCAGATTCCCTTCCATGATTTTGGAATGGGTCCCATCCCTTTGTCACTAAAGCTTTTTGAATTTGGCCACACACCTCATCAAATCAAAATCAAAAAACAAAAAACAAAAATCCAACCTCAGCATCTCTCTTCACATGCACTTCAATTCAATTCAATTCAATTCAATTATCATATATTATATGTCTAAGTCTAATTACAAGTAACATTCTAGAAAAAGGGAAAATCACATGGGAAACAGTGAATAATTTGAATTATTAGGATAAGAAAACAAAAATTACCACTGTCAAGCATTCCAATGACAACATCCTTTCCATAGTTAGCTCTAGAAACCAAGTCATTAATGGTGGGCTTGTCTTCTTCAACCCCTGAAAACTCCCATGACCTTGTTGTGTGCATCATGTACTTTTTACTCTTTATCACTGACACCACTTCATCCAATTCTGCCTCCCCTCCCATTCAACAACAAAAATACAAATTAACCCAACATTTATAATTATTAAAAAAAAAAAAAAACACATATAATAATTTACCTGAAAGTTTGGAGGCTTGTTGAGGTGTAAGAATTGCAGCAAAAGCATTGATGGAGTGTTTGTAATTGTAAAGAAGAGAGGATTTTGCATCTTCTTCACTCTCTTTTACAGACATTAAATATGAATGCTGAATTGCTTCTATCTCTTCCCAGCTCTTATCTCCATGGTGCTCTCCAAAGTAAACAATGTAAGCCTATATATTATATTATATTATATTATATTATATTATATTCTCACTTTTTTAAAAAAATATATATATATATATATATTAATTGGTTTATAGAGAAGAAATTGGACCTGTTTATGATTGTGGGAAGAAGAGGCTTGTTGAATCAAAGAGAAGAAGAGGAGGAGCAGCGCAAGGAGAAAGAAACTTGATTTCTCCATTTGGGAATTTTTCAACTGTTTTTTGTTTTTGTTGTTCATGGCAAATTTCAGAGATGAAGTGAGAGAGATTTTATATGCCTAAAAATAAAATAAATAAATAATATTCTTTTTGGTAGAGGGCGATAGGGACGGGTTCGTGATTGTTTCAATCACTTGGTAAACGCTACATTAAGGCATCATCAATCTTTTTGAATTTTTTCTATATCTTTGGTTCAAGAGTTCCATCAACCTATCAACTTTACAATTCCCATTTATAATCTTCTTCTCTTTTCTTAGTACATTTTTCGAATATATAAGAAGTGTTAGTGCCAATGTATTTGTCAATTCGAATATAACTAAATAGATAAAATTACTCTTCTCCTCTTCTTTCATAATTTTCTTTTATGTTTTATCTTAGTACTTTTAATTTTTAAAATAATTTTTCCTTAAAAAGGTAATATTAGAATGTGAAACTTTGTGGAAACTTTTAAAGGCTTGTATAAATTAAATTTGGATTTCAACTAATTTCGCCCTTATTTAAGGAACGTTTTCGTATTGATTTAACCTATTTGTAGACTTTTTTACAAATTTATTTCAGTGGAAAGAGTAACAGTTTCCAAGCACGAAATCACCTCCTATCTATAAATTTATTTATATCTATAATCTATCTATCTATACTATTGGCAACACTTTTTTATTTCACTTTTAGTTGATGGTCATAGGTTATTTAATGTAATTTTATATTAAAATTATTAAATAAAGTTTTTTTTTTCTATTTTAATTTTCCTTTTTGCTCCTTTTAATGGATGGTCATAGGATTATATAATGTAATTTCACATTAAAATTATTAAATAAAAAAATTTCCACTACTTTTATGCTTTCACATTAATTTTTTTTTTTTTTAAAAAAATCATGGTTTATCACTAAAATCTCAAATTTACGTTAAAAGAAAGGGAAAACTAAAAAAAAAAAAAAAAAAAAAAGCATTTTATCACTAAAATCTAAAATTCACATTAAATAAAAGAAAAAAAAAATCACATCTTATATATAAAGTCTCAAATTCACGTTAAAATAAGAAAAAATATATATAAAAAACACACATTTTATGTATGATAATCTATATATATTTCATGCTACATCATGTTAATTTAATTTAATTGAAATAAAATCAAATTATGATTTGAAATCTAAATTTTCTTTACAAATAGCTAAATTCATATTAATCCGCTACCCCAATTTTTTTGCTTTCATATTTTGTAGAAATTTTGTTGTAGCATTTAGGTATTTTGTTTTTAAAATTTTATGAATGGTAACATCTTTTCTTTTCCTTCTTCTTTAAGAAGAATTTAACGGTTACGTTCTAGATATCTCTTTTAGATTTAGAAGAAATGATATCATCCTTCTCTAAAAAAAATTTACTTTTTAATTTTGTAAAATCATATAGAGTGATTTAATATACATGAACCAGTTCAAAAGATTTTTTCCATTTTATTTGATGATTATATGGATATATGAAGTATTTTTATTTTAATTATAAAGATTAAATCATTTATAACACCCTCTATTTATCATTTTAAAATCTTAATTTTTATTGTTTTTATTCATTTTTAGATTTATTTTTCAATCTTCACATTAATTTTTACTAAATTTTTTTTATCAACCACCACATTAACCAATTCAAAAGATTTGTCCATATTACATTAATCAATTCAAAATAAAATAAAATTATTATTTGAAATCTAAATCGGCTAAATTAAACCCAAAGTTTTCCCATGAGCTATATATCTCATCTTCCTTTTATTCCTAAATTAAGGTTTATTATTAAAATCTTATAATTAAGTTTTCTTTTTAAACTTTACACACACACGTACGGCACACGTAATATCAAACTAATATATATAAAAATACGAATAAGAAATAAACTTTTTTTGGACAATTTTTATTTTGGTACATTTTTATAATACTTAAGTTAACTTTATAATAATTTCTCTCTTCAAAATTTCACATTTTTCTTGAATGGTCATCACTGTGGGTTGAATCTATAACCTCTTAACTGTTTATTAAGGTCACGTCTTCTATTTATCACTAGATCAATCTATGATAGTTTACTTTGTGTTTAATCTTATACGAGAGGAAAAATAATCGTTTTTAAAATGGGAAAAATATACATCCATCCTTTCAAAATTAAAAATTCTTTTGACCATTTAATTGAATCATCTATATATTTTAGTAAAAAAATAAATAAAATAATTCACAAATTTTAGTTACTTATAAATGCAGAAGGCCACTTTAGCATAATATCATTCAAATACTCGTATAAACAATGAAAGAGACAATTCTATTAATTAGTATCCATTTTAAGTAATACATACCAAATCAACATAAAATTAAATTACCTACTCTATTTAATTAACAAAAAAACTCATTAAACTTTATTTTAAAATAGAAAGACGAAATTAATAATTTTACGTGCATCTCACGTCTTACAAACTAATTCTACTAAAGGAGATGACACATTATTCAAGTCATTAATTCACTTTTTAGCATAAAAATAGAAATACTTGGCCAAGATGTTATATATATATTTTTTGACAAGATTTTAAGATGTTATATATTTCTGTTTTATAAATTGTCTCATTCTTTTTTGAGTGTGCATGTATTGTTGTAACAAAAATGAGCATATGGTGATGATAAATGGGTAATAGAAAATTGTGTGAAATGAACTAAACTTTATATTATATTTTTAAAAATGTCTCGAATAACTTTATTTTTTATTCAAGGATATTTATCATTTTTTTTCTAACTTTGAGCTTACAAAGATACCCTTATTACATTTAATTAATTATTTTTGTTATTATTAAATTGAAATCTTTGAATATTTTTACTTTTGAAATTGGCAGGTTTGTAAATTTCGGTTTCTATAGTTGATTTTAAAAAATAAAGGTTTTTAATGTTTAAAAAAAGAAGAGTTTTTTTTTTCTTATTTCAAACTTGTCAGAATATGGAAAGGTTTTTTTTTTTTATTTTTTATTTTTCATTAATTTTTAGTATTATTTTTTAAAAATAATAAAAATGACAATATTAAAAGATTATTATAGTAATAGATATATCATATAAAAATTCCTAATTAATTACAAATTTTAAAGGATTGGGTTCAAATATAGAAAAATGAGTCAAACTATTTACAAATATAGAAAGTGAAATTTCACTTTCTATCAGTGATAGACCGCAATAGATTTTTATCACTTGAACGATAGATAGTAAAATGTTTCTATATTTATAAATAATTGGATATTTTTTAATACTGGATTTGTGAAACCCCATGGGTAATAGGGGTTAGGGTAATGTGTGTAGAGATGGGTTGATTTGGAAAGGAGAAAGAGATATGGGCTTGGACTTTGGCATTTCTCTTTGTACATCTTTTTTATGGCTTACAAAGGAAAGGAAAGGACCACCCATTTCCCATGCGCTACCAATCAAATCCAACTATATATGCTTACAATGGAATGGACACAATTTGTCTATACTTTTGTCTTCATTTCCATTTTTATGTAATTATCTCATCTTTTCCTATATATTCCTCAACACACATTCTACAACTATCATCCTCAAACCAAAAAATTCTCCACAAATATCTATTTCTACTTATTTGATATCCTTCGTTGTTAACTATATATACACGTCATGTTATCTCATAAAACAAACCTGTAGAAGCCAAATTAAAAAAAAATGTTTATCAAATAGATTCAAGAGTCTGGTTTAACAATTAAGCATGAACCATCTACTAAATTAAATAAAGCTTTAAATGTAAAATTTAGAAGACCAAAAGATAAAGTGGAAAATCCAAAATACAAATTAACAAACAAATAAAACAAAGCTATAGGTTTCAGAATGTCAGTATTGACACACCCATACACTCCCATATGGAAAAAGTTGCCTCACTACCTCAACCCTTTTCCCTATCATGAATAGATCAAAGTTAGATTTGTTTGACTATGAATATGTGCATTGCATACATCGATATTCAATTCATTTTATCATCATTTAGATCGTTATTGTAAATAAAGCTTCTTTTATGTATATGAAAAAACTATAGGTTAAATTCAAAATTAAAAGAGGAACCAAAATCAAGAATATGGTAGAACCAATTACAAGAAAAAGAAAATCACAATTTCAAGATGTATAGAATGGGCTTTTGGTAAATAGAATATGGGAATAGGGTACTGGGAGAGAATATGTAGGCTGGCCACATCCTGTTGTATATGTGTATCTGATACTAATATCTACCTCCATAATTTCCATATTATCAATTTCATTCCAACTGATTTTTTCTTTTTCTTTTCTTTTTTTTTTTTAAAAAAAAACTTCACACTCATGAATAACTTAATAACGTTGATACTATTTAATCTTTAACTTTCAATTTTCTAATAATTTAGGTAACAATTTAGTTATTGCACTTTAAATTTTGTAAAGATTTCATATTTTTCGTGACATTTATTATACTAAGATCTTACATATATGTTGGTCAATAAAGTGATTAATGACCAACTGTGTTTATAATCTACAAAGACGAAATTGTTAGATGATTTTAAAAAAAATACTTAAATTTAACTTGTTATGAATTTAAAAATATTAGGACTAAAGTGTTACATGCTAAAATTCCGGAATTAAAATTAAGATTTAAGGACTAAATCATTAATTCTATGAAAGTTAAAAGACTAAAAGTGTTAATGTTTGAATTGTAAATTTATAAACTTATTTTGATTTGGATCCATCGTTTTAATTTTTATTAAGAAAACAGTGGAAATATTTTGTACTTGCATAGATCTATTTGAATACATAATTTGTAGCTACAATATCATATTTAAACACGATACCTATTTTGATTTTGGATCCATGGTTAAGATTGTTGGTGAATGGAATGAAATTAAAATAGTTAATAGTTATAAAGGTAAAGCAATTTTATGACACCAATATCTTTGAATTAATAATAAATTGAAGATAATTTAAATTTAGGAGAATTTAGAACAAGTCCGTCCTCCTACGGGCTATGTGGTGTGGCCAACTCTAATCCACATGGCTTCTTAGTGGACGCAGTTCAGGAAGCCCGCCTTCCTCAGCGGCCCATTTTAGACTCTCCAATTTTATTTTTATTTAATTTTAACCATACCATATATATTTAATATAATTTTATCCTCCCATATTCTCAACAAATTCCTATTATTTGAAAACTATTTTCTATATCATACTATAATTTTGTATATTAAGACGGTATACTATTCATGGTATCTATCTTTTTTTTTTTTTTTTAATAGTTTTTTTACTTATAATGGACTAGTTATTGTATTCATGGTATTAAACTTATGTCAACGTATTAATATTTTTGTTGATATTTTTATATGTCAAATAGATTCTATATCAACATAAGAAATGAATCGACATTTTCATCTTAATGTTAAAAAAATTGTTGAAACATGAAGAAACAAAAAGATGGATAAAGTTATTTTAGTAAAAAAGATGTGAGAAAATTTAGACCATAAACTTATTAATAACTAATACATATTATATTGACACCTCTCCCAATAAAATTTATTTGTAAGGTTAATAAATGATAACCTTTTATTATAATTGCAACAACCAATCAATCATTTCTTTCCCCATCACATATTAATTGCGAAATTGCGGGAAAATGGCCAAATGGATTTGATTTCACATTCCCTTTTCTTTAATAAATTAAATTAAATTAAAACTCAGCTAGAGGAACAGAGAAAGAACTTCAAAAGGAAACAAATTAAATTATTAGATAATATAATTTCCATGTCTAGTAAGCATACTTCACACTTTTTTGGCATAATTTTCTATGTGATTTCTTTTATGACTAAGAGGGGTTATTTCTTTAATTGTATTTTTACTGTCAATATTTAATAAGAAATAAAGTTCACGTTTTTCTTTTTTAAATCGTATTGATTTAAACATATATATTTTTAAAAAAACACTTGAAAATTGACATTTTTTCCAAGAAAGATTAAAGTAATTGATTGAATTACTTTACAATAATTTTTTCCCCAAAAAGTTCTTAAACTATAAAGTCACCATTAAAATTTAGATCAAAACTTAATTAACCTCATTTTTTTTTTAATTTTTTTTCCAAAGAAAAAACATTACAAATTAAAGTAGTGAAGTTGAATTTTGAACTATGACCTATAAAAAAAATGTATCATTTAGGCATCGTCTGATAACTATTTGGTTTTTAATTTTTAATTTTAAAAGATTAAGTCTATAAACATTCCTTATACTTCTAAATTTCTTGTTTTGTTATCTACTTTTATATTTTCAAAAACCAAGTCAAAATTTACAAACTAAAAAAAATTAGTTTTTATTTTTGAGATTTAAATAAGAATTCAACTCATTTACTTAAGAAAGATACAAACCATTATAAGATATGGAAGGAAAGTATGCTTAATTTTTAAAAACAAAAAACAACAAACAAAATAGTTACCAAACGAAACCTTTAGCTAATTGATATTAAACTTATGACATGTGTATTACGAAGATTGATTGAAATTAAAAGATGTGTTTGGATAAAATTGAATAGTAAAATATAAAATTGAAACTTTTTGAAAAAGTAGTATTATGAATACCGATATGGCGATATGTGGGTGTCGACATGTCGGTAAAATTAGAAAGATGTAGATCGTCAAAGGTTGGCAATTGATTACCCATGTTAGTGGGCATGGACTTCAACCCCCAAACATTAAATTTTGTCACCCACTTTCCCTTTTTCTACATTTATTATTCACTTGGATACGTGGAAAACTTGCACTTTAATATTATTATTATTTTTTTAATATTTTTGAAAATTAAATACTTTTTTTTAGTTCTTTAGTTCTCAAAGTCAAAATATTTGTGTTTTGAAATAGTAGAAACATATTTAATTTTCAAGTCAAAATATTTGTGTTTAGTAACGAAATAGTTAAACATCATAGTTAAAAAAGATGATAGTTATTCAAAATAAGTCTTTTTTCCCTTTCCTTGACTTCCAAAATAATTAAGCTTGCTTAACAATACTTTTGTTCATCTTAAATGGTTATCTATTACCTATTACCATGTTTCAAAAGTCAATAATTTAAATCAACTCTTATAGTTGTTGAACTAAAAAGACAACAATCTTAAGTGAAGATAATTTTTTTTGAGTTCAACAATTAACAACCTAGACAATATTTGAATGATAATTGATGTTTTATTTATTAAGCTATATAGGTGCTTGAATTAAAAATAATTTTAGTAGATTATTGAGGGTTGATTTAAATGTTAATTTAACAATCATAGTATATAATAAGGTTTGTAGGCCGCTCATCTCTTTAGGAAGATTTCATTGCTTTAGCTGCACATGAGTAATTTTTTTTTTTTTTTAAATTTTTCGTAAAAATGTCGATGTCGACGGAAATATCGAAGTCTTAATTTACGAAAATGTCGATGAAAATATCGATAAAATGTTGATTTCGATTAATATTTTTGAAAAATTTATAAAAACAAATATTCAAAAAACAACTTTAAATTAGTAAATATACATTTTATGATTCATAAATAAGTCAACATGTCTATTATTTAAATTAGTGACATTTTGATTGTTATTTTTTGTATTTTTAGATTTTTTTAACTATATAATGGAAATATCGATTCACCCCTTATGTCGAAATTCAACTCATAGAAACCTGAAAATATTGATAGAAATATCGACATATCGACGTAAATTTAATATTATGATAAAAGAGTAGGATATAATATTAATTGTGAAAAGCTTTAAATGATCATCCAAAAAGCAACCACCGACAGACGACTCCCATCTCACTCACTTGATTTCAAAATTATGGCTTTATTCTGTACATTTTTAATTTTTTTTTTTTTTTTTGCAAAACCCAACTGGAGCGAGTTGCACAAAAACTTCATTTAATTATACTCTCCAAACACAAATATTTTGACTTGCTGATCAATTTCAAACAGCTCCAAAACCGCCAAATTACTTCATCGTTCATTCATACTGTATACAGTCTCATATATATATCTACGCGTGAAATTAAATATGCCAAAGACTTTGTCTTTGTTTCCTCAACTGTAAAAGGCAATCCTAATTGAAGAAGAACCCCTTCTATTTAAACTCTATTTTCCACTTGAAAACCTTCACAAACAAAACAAAACAAAAACTATCCACTTTAATTAGTATACTCTTCTAAAGTACTTGTCTTTGAATTATGGGTATGGCTTGTAGGGTTGTAAATAATCAACAACTATGGGCTCTGCTTCTTATGACTGCTTCCTTGTGCTGTTGCAATGCTCAGCAACAACCCCAAGTTCCTTGCTACTTCATTTTTGGTGACTCTTTAGTTGACAATGGCAACAACAATAGACTTTCTTCTTTGGCTCGTGCCGATTACCTCCCTTACGGTATCGACTTCCCTCGCGGCCCTACTGGAAGGTTTTCCAATGGCAAAACCACCGTCGATGTCATTGGTAAATATATATAACCTTTCACGTCACTTAACCATGTTTATAATCACCGGCTGGACTGCAACCATTTTATTGTGGCTCGTCCAGCGCTTAAAAGAAAATAGTTGCAACCCAACTAGCAACTAAGTTTTTACTTAAAAGATCTTGTGTATGATTATTTTTCTTATGGCTTATAGCGGAGTTGTTGGGATTTACTAGCTACATCCCTCCCTATTCCAACACGAGAGGCCGAGACATACTTCGAGGTGTGAACTATGCGTCTGCAGCAGCTGGAATCAGAGAGGAAACTGGCCAACAATTGGTAATTAATTTCTTTATGCTATATTATTGTTATAGCAATGATTCTTTGATTTATTTATTTATTTATTTATTTTTTTTTTTTTATAGAATGGTATGATATTGTCCAGTTTAACTTTAAAAACTCAATCAAAAAGTTTTAATATTAATTATATTGTCCTTCACTTATAATATACTCATGTGGCAGGGAGCTAGGATTAGTTTTAGTGGACAAGTAAGAAATCACCAAAACACAGTTACACAAATCGTAAACATTCTTGGTGATCAAAATGCAGCGGCTGATTACTTGAACAAGTGTATATATTCTATTGGATTGGGTAGCAATGATTACCTTAACAACTATTTCATGCCTCAAATCTATTCGTCCAGTCGTCAATACACCCCCGATCAATACGCTCAAATTCTCATTCAACAATACACGCAACAGTTATCGGTCAGTGTTTAATTGCATTATATAAAATCAATGTGACACTTTGATCGCGTTGTTATATTCTAAAAAAGAAATTGGAAAATAATGTTTGTAGAATTTGTACAACAATGGAGCAAGGAAGTTTGTGCTGTTTGGAGTGGGCCAAATTGGGTGCAGCCCAAATGCACTGGCAAGTAGCCCAGATGGGAGAAGTTGTAATCAAAGGTACAACTCTGCAAATCAAATGTTCAACAACAGACTGAAAGGCCTTGTGGATCAACTCAATAGAGACCAGCCTGATGCAAGATTCATTTACATTGACTCTTATGGGATTTTCCAAGATATCATTAACAGCCCTTCATCTTTTGGTATAATTCTTTTTTTTTTTTCCCCATTATTATTAAAAATTTCTTTACAACATGAGGATTATATTCAATAATTGGGTGGTGCAGGTTTTAGAGTTACAAATGCTGGGTGCTGTGGGATTGGGAGGAACAATGGCCAAATAACCTGTTTGCCTTTTCAAACTCCATGTCCTAATAGAAGAGAGTATCTATTTTGGGATGCCTTTCATCCAACTGAGGCTGGAAACACCATTGTTGGAAGAAGAGCTTACAGCGCTCAACGTTCCTCCGACGCCTACCCGATCGACATTAGTCGTCTCGTTCAACTCTAGTTTTAATCCCATCGATCCAAACTTATAGGGAATTAATTTATGTATAAGTTGTTGGAAGAGTTCTAATTAATTTTGCTTTAATTGATTATGTGTTTTGGTGATATATATTTCTCAAGAACATGCATGTGGCGTATGTAGTCCTCAATTTATGGCTTGTGTTTGTATTAGGTGTTTGAGATTTATCTAAATCTTTCATGATATGTCCCAAGGAAAATCAATCAAATATGTTATAAAAGATCAGTTGATCAGCTGGATCTTATCCAAAGATATGTGTTGTGATTTATATATATATTACATGGTTGGAGACCATCAACAACCAATCTTCTATTTAGTATAAATTTTTATCTTTTCAAAACAAACAGTAAAGAATGAAAAGAAAATAGGATGCTTGGTTAAACATCAATTAAAAAATAATTAATATAATAAAGCAATTAAGTTGTCTTTGCCAATTAATACATGGGGTAAGGTGCGGGATATATAAGATTCACTATTAAAGAACTATGAACTAAAAAGAAAAAAAAATGAAGACCAGGAGAAACAATGAACTAAAAATTAATGTATCAAACAAATTAATCGAGCATAACTCAACTGGCATACCAATACAAATGTATTAGCGACCATCTTGATTATTCAAGCATTTAAATTACATTTGGGAACGATATGAATATTAAAATATATCAGGACTTAAGATATGAAATAATTGACTGAAGAAGTACTCCTTTTCTAACATGTATTACTATTAATGTATATATAAACAGTGAGACTGAGAGAGGATATTTGGAGTGGTGAAGTAGACAGCTATGGTGTTGGTTGTGGTGGCTCCACTCTAACCAATTTTGCTCTCCTATACTTTTACCCTTTTAAACCCTAAATTTTACCTAATTCTCAAATATTTAATCAAGATTAATAACTCCAAAACTTATCGTTAACACTTTTAGTCTTTCATATTAACTTTCAAGTATATATAATTGACTAGACTTTTTTTTTTTTTTTTTTTTTTTTTTAGTTATTTTCCAATGGGCATAACTCAAATATATTAATTTAATATTTTTTTAACTAGCCGATGTAATCAAAACATATTAATTCTTATTTTTAATTAAAAATATTAAAATTGAAAGTTGAAGAAAAAAGTAATTTTTCCTTTTGTTCTCTATATATTCTTGTACATATAAGAATTCTGTTAATCTTAAATTTTCAAACAAATGAAATTTAAAATGCAACTACTGTTTTAGTGGGAAAATTACAAATATTTATTAGAGAAAAGTTTGGGTGCAGCCTGGGCATCCATTTATTTTAAAAAAATTGTCACAATTTGTTTTTTTTTTTTTTTTTTTAAATCGTGATTTTTTTAGAAAAATTTTTAAAAATAGAAGAATAAGAAAAACTATTTATCCAAAATAGCAAAATATTTAGATAGTTGTAATAGACGCTGATAGAAGTCTATTACAACTATCTAAATATTTTGTAATAAACGCTAATAGAAGTCTATTAAGGTCTATTAGTAATAGAAATAATAGAAATCTATCAGTAATAGAAATGATAGAAGTCTATCAGGGTCTATCAGTGATAAAAATGATAGAACTCTATCACTGACAAATGCTAATACAAGTCTATCAATATCTATCACTATTTTTTTTTTGCTAGTTTCTATAATTAGTTTGATTTTTCTATTTGTGAAAATTTCTCTTTTTATTTTTATTATTTTTTGTAAAAGAAAGAGGAACATAAAAGGCTGCACCTAATCATTACGCTATTTATTATTTTTTTTTTTAAAAAAAAAAATCCCTAAACAGTTGGCAAGGATAGCTTGTAGAACTCCATACAAAGAGATACCAGCTTAACCAGCCATTTTCTTCATAAGATTTGTTTAAAAGGTCAAGTTTCTTTCATTTAAAATGGAAAAATATTATCAAAATTTCATGTAACAACACTTCCAACATCCTGTTCTTATCTCACCACCACGCACTGTACAAAGCTTACAATCATTATTTTCTCTTGCCAACTCAATATGAAGCCTTAACTAAGTAATTAAAAAGTTTCCATATTTTTTTATCATCCCCATCTCTATAATTAATCAGACATTATACCAGTATTAGAAACAAAGGACGTGTAATCAAAAAAGAAATCAGAGAAAGTTGAGACAGTGAAACAGTAACAAGACAGAAGCATGAGAAAATATATGTTAGTGGTTTGTATCAAAGAGACATAAATTTAAGACAAAGATAGGTTATTAATGTTTTTGGAAGCATACCATACAACAACATTACACATTATATTTATATATTAGAATAAGTCTTTTTTAGAGTCCAGAAAAAGCTAAGACTTTTGTTAAGGCATAAATGAGAAATGATCTTCTTTCTTCAACTTCCTTTTGAGTACCTTTCAATCTGCAAATGGTCTGCACTCCTTATAATCCAAATCCACTAATCAGAGTGCTTCCAACCATTTTATTATTAACTGCAACGAAATGTTTGGTTGGTATTTTGTTAGATAAAGACACAATGGCTTCATTTAACTGTAAAAACAAACGAACAAACAGAACCTTTAAACTAATTGAAGAGCCATGTTGTCTTGGCGTGGATACTGATGATTATGTTGTAAGCCGTTCACTTGGAAGAAGTCTCTTGGATCGTACGGATGAGATTGCATCAGCTCAAATTCTCCTCCCATCATGTTCACATTTCGTTCACTCTCGGCTATCTGCAACCATTTCTCTATAAATTTTAATTTTAAATGCTCATAACACACAGACAGATTGAAGAAATTAATTAATTAAAGAGACCTTTGCTCGAAGCAGCTGATTGTTGTTGTGCAAATCAATTTCCTGTAAAAGAACAAATTTTTATACACAATCACTTCATTATATTAATATTTTCTATGATTTAGAAGAAAATCAATGAAACCCTGGTTGGAAAAATTAAACTTTCAAACAACCCATTTGGAAAGTTGTTTCATTTTCACCAAACAATTACTTGGGTTTAGCTAATGCGATCCAGACGTAGTGGTTGAAAAGGAAAAGTTGTTTCTAGTTTTCTTGGTGCCCCCTTTTTCTTCATATTCACATTAACAGCATATTCTCAACTGCCACACAAGAATTTTCACTCACAATTTTTCTTTCTTTTGCCTGAAATTGATCGTCATTTTTCCTAGAAATTTAGGTTTCATTATTGTAGACTTCAATAGATGATTATCAGTTTCCTCACCATGAAATTAATTGGCCATTTTGATAGCCAATCTAACGACTTTCCAACTCAGACCCTCTATTTTCAAGAACAGAATTTCAATACTCTTATCTTTCACTTTCGTTGTATTCACATGTATGTATATACTCAAATTCAAATACCCAAATGCAGCAAGAAATTAAACCTCCAGAATGCATTATAATGAATTAGAAGATGCTTTCTCAAGAGCATTAGTATGGTCAAATTGGGATATGAAAATTTACCCTTTTCCGCATATACTCAATTTCAGCAAAGAGGAGTTCATTCTGGAAGAGAGAGAGAGAGAGCAAGAAAAGAAAAGTTGTTAACTAATGAGTTTCTCAAAGATATAGTTCAAAAACAAGAATGAAATTAAAATAAACCTTTTTGGATCTAATTCTGCTAATTCCTTTCTCAAGTTTGCTCTCAAGGCTTTTGAGATCTTTTACACTCAAAGAACTTAGAGACTCGCCCAGCATGTTCCTGGAAAAACAACTTTCTTTAGAAGATGACAAACTTTGAAATTGTGAATTAACGGAAATGTCATTGAATAACTTTCCTTCAAAATACCTGTTTGAGTTCTGTAAGTTACCAATCTGAACTCGGAGTTTGGCAGCTTCTTGTTGGTAAAACTGGTTTGTGATTCAATAGTGAGTTTTGTATTTGACAAGGTAAGAAGTTAGACCCAGTTTAAGGGTTAATTAAGAAGTTGAATTCAATGCTTTGGAGTGGATCTCAATTTTCAATCACAATTATTACTAAATCAACACGGAACTGAAAAGCTGAAGCTAATAGGGGAAACACCCCTGGGCTCATTGGGGATAAATATAGTTGGGGTAAGATATGAAATAGCGTTGTTATTTAGTAGGATAAAGGAACTATAATTTAGCTAATCAGAATTCATTATCAATTTCAGGAAACCATATATGGCAAATATACATGTCATTGAAAACTTGATAGATCAAAAGGGCAATACAAAATTAAAATTTTCAAGAAGACTAAGTGCCCTAAGATTTGTATTTTTGTAGAATGTTACTATTATCATGGAGCACGCCTAAGGAGTAAGTCTGACATGATTTCATTCAGAAAATTTCATTTAATCATACATAATCAATTTAATATTTGAACCTGGTTTTTTTACCATCAAAACTGATTTTAAATAACAACAGAAGTGATTTTAACAATTTCAAAATCAACTACTCCTTAAAATATTCATGCAAAAAATAAACACAAACACATGGTTTTTTCTTCGTTTAATTTAAAGTCTTGTAGAATCTATAGAAAATTTGTTCAACTTAAAATCAATCTCTAAGTACTCATTCCAAGCATTTGTGACCATCAAAAAGTTAGTGAAGTAGAATTCCTTTTTTTTTTTCTTTTTTTTTTTTTTGTAGTGTTTTAAGATAATTTTTTTTTAATGATACACTAATTATGTAATTTCTCTACAATTATTTATAATGTACTTTTCTTTAGAAAAAGATAAAACGTAGATCCGTAGGTGCATCGATTTATCTCAATTATATTGATACATTCCTAACACTCTCATCATATTCCATTACTCATTTCATTAATGAATGAATAACAAAACAATCGGCCAGGGCTAGAGGGAAGCCTAAAAGCAACAACAGAAAATTACATCAAGGCAGCCAAGTTTAGAAACATTGATGAGAGGTTGTAATCATTGAAGCTTGAAATGATAAGTCGAACATCCAGCCGTATTTTAGTTATTTGTAACATCACTCAGTTGAACTCACATTAGCAAATTTTTTGACAAATATGTTTAATTCTTTATTACATCTTTACACATAATTACAAATTCAGTGAACTCAAAAAGTTCAAAGTTTGCTCATAATTATGGAGCTTAACAATTTCATTGTTTTATTCTCCATATTTAGTTACTCTATTGTTGACCTGAGCTACATCATTTACCGTATTTTAGGTCAAAATTGAAATTCCTTACTTCTATGCTTGAACTTAAGTGTGAGTATTTATATATATTCTTCATCTAATTTTCTTTTGGACTCCATTATTTGATGTATTAAGTTATCTTCCATCTCCAACACTCAGATGAACAGTCATTCCTCTCTAAATTTGGTGAAATTAAAATGTACCTGAGTGTTAGCTTCAGAAGTAGATCCAGTGTTAGAGGAATCTGAGGATGCCTTCTTGTATCTATCAATTGTTGCCTTCACACTGCAATTAACCAAGGTATAATCCAAATTAATACCATTATCACGTTGATTGAGACTCCTTAATCATGCAACGTTGATTAAAGTAAAATTATGATGATCTTCCACACAGGGTAAACAATATAGTAAAGTACAAACAAAATAATCAAAGCATTAAAACATGTTTTTGATTATAAAAAAGGGACATCTTTCTAAACTGTCACATTAACCCAACTCTCTCAGTTAACTGAATCCTTCACGAAAACCCCACAAAAAGTAAAATGAATGATAGAAATCACTTCAAAGGGGTCAATTGCCTCTCAATAGATGTGACAGAATGTAAAGTTTAAGGTAAAAAGAAAAAAGTTCGCACATTTAAATATCATTTATTTGAAGCATATATCCATAATTTCCTTTACCGATGCACTGATACCTTAATTTCGTCGAGCTGGTGATTGGCTGTCTGAAACATGCTGGCAGAGATCATGCATTATGATTGGCTTAATCAAATCAAGGGTCAAGAATTTGCCAAGTGTCATTAGATAAAATTGTTCAGTGGACAATCAACTTAATTACATCCTCTTATCCACCTCGATACAACATTAAAACCTTAGAAAAAGAAATTGACGGTAAAAGCCTTGTGTCTCAAACTCTGTGTACATCATAGCCGTCCGTTTCAATCAGTGGCTGCCGTAGCTGTCCTATTAAGATAAATGCTCAAGCTCTCCCATTGGCTTGGCTCTACCAGTTTCCGTACCCTAATCTCTCTCTCTCTAAAAATACCTTTTTTTTTGTATAAAGATTCAAAATTTTTGGTAAACTGAAGAACCCCATTTAGTTTCTTCTTCCATCGAATCATCCTTCTCTGATTTGGAGTTTGAAAGAGAGGAGGAAAGGAGAGATTTTGGGGCATGGGTATGAGAAAGAGAGATTTTGGGGGAATGGGTTATAAGAGAGATGTGTAAGGGTTTGAAAAGAAATTGGTGGGAGGACTTGAAATTGAATTGAATCTGAAGTGGGAAAATAAAATGAAACCCATTTTAGAAATTGTGACAGAAACCCTTTTGTTTGTCAGAGAGGCTGAAAACTGAAAAATCTTGAGTGACGTGACTAAAGATTCTTGAAGCCCTAGACCAAAAATCAGAACCAAAAACCCTAACACCAGACACCCCTTTTCCCAAACAATGGAGACAAACATAAAACTTGTGTAAAGTTTCTGACTTGCTATTGGCTCCGTTTGTTTGTGGTAGAAAAGCTACGCTTTTTCCCCTCCTTTTTTTAAAAAAATAAAAAATTATTTCCCCTAAATTTGTCTTAGGGTTTTTTTTTTTTATTTTTTTTATTTTTAAAACATGTTTAATCTGAGGTTTACCTATTAATAATTCAGACAAAGCTTGATTGATTAATTTATATTTGGAAAAAACAAAGATGAGCTAATGAGATTTTTATTTCAGGGTTTGAATGGAAACCAATAAGGCAGTTCAATCTTGACTTGGAGGTGATTGGTTGGAAAAGGGTGTTTTAGCATGTTTCAAGGAAACCTACAAGTTTTTCTTTCTTCTTTTCTTTTACCCTTTTCTTTGGGTTTGAAACCCTAATAAGCTTATTTCTATATGGTCTTTTGACAAAGTTTTGAAACTGTACTTTCTCTTTCTTAATATCCAACTGACGTTTCTATTAAGGAAATGTCAAGGAGATGAAGAGGATTGGACTAATGAGATGACATATAGACAGAGAGAGAAAGAAAGAAACAATGGAAGTAAAAAGGAAAGAAACAGAAACTTTAAACAATGGAGGAAGGTAAGGTAAAGAGGTGATCTCAGAGACCACCATAAGTTTACCAAAACCCTTACTCCTTTCAACCTTCCAATAACCATTCCATAATATGCCCTATCTTTCCATCTGTTACACCAGATCTATGTATCCACCAAACCAAGAACCAGCAAACTGATACAATTATAGCAAAAAAAATCAGAAAACAAATCCCCACAAACTCATACAAGTAAAAACACAACTCAGGGAAAAGAAGAAGCAAAAGGAAAAAAGAAATTTGGTAAATTTTCATTTCATACAACTCAAATCTTCCAAACAAATTGACTATATTCTCAATACAACCCAGATTCCCAAAATCTTGCCCCTTACCTAAAAACTCTACTTAGAAAACTTCCAAGACCCAAATCAGTTACAAGTTTGAGGGAGAAAGGAACATTTAATTTGAAAAAAACAATGTAAAAATCTGTAAATAATGAAAATGAAAGAGATGTAATAATAGTGTTTTTGTTTTACCTGTTGTTAGCATACTCATAGAGGCGGCCACGGCTTGAGAAAACGATGAGAGCAACTTCAGCATCACATAGAACAGAAAGTTCATAAGCTTTTTTGAGCAAACCATTTCTTCTCTTACAGAAAGTGACTTGACGATTTGTTGTATTTTCGATCCTCTTAATCTCAATCTTTCCTCTTCCCATCTTCCTCTGAGGTGAGTCTGACATCTTCTCTTCTTGATTCTGGAACCCCTTTATTTGCAACTTACCTAAATCAAATTCCAAACAGATCAGTCATCAATCAAAACCCAAATCTTCATTTTTTTTCCTTCCATTTTCCTGACTACTGTTGATCCCATAAGAAAAGAGAAGAGATAAGTTGTGAGATGCAATTTTTGGGGCAAAAGTAATGTTCTTTCATTCTCATTTTTATGGATTTACAGGTGGAATGAACAGCACAATCAGAAGCTGAAATCTAAGCTGCTGTTCTTTTGGTTCAAGAGAGAGAGATTTGGGGACAATACTGAAATGTTGTTCAAGTATTGAGTTATTTGTTCTAGTATTTTGATCACTAACCTGATGAGGAAAAGAGCTGGTTGAAGAAGGAACTTTTAAGACAGAACAAAAAGAAGGGCTGTTTGCTGTCTTTATGAAATCTCCCTACACACACAGCTTGTATTCAGAAAGATTAGGAGAAGAGAAGAGGGAAATGGAAGTAAGGTAGCAAAAGAGGTGTGTGTATTTATAAAGTAAAGAAAATGACCCTTTATCAGCTATAGAGAGATTTATTAATTACCAAAGCATTCTACTTCTGATTAACTTAATCCACTTCAACTTTTTAATTAGCTGTAAATTCTTATTATTGGTGTTGATGGAGGGGGTTCCTTTTTTTTCATTTTTTTTAAGGGTAAAGTATAATTAAAGTGGTGTATAATGTGTAATTGGTGATGAAAAAAAAAGAGAAGGTTAAAGATGTAACAATCCCATTATATTCAAATACCTTTCCTTTCCCCCTAATCATGGTTGTGAGTGGTGACTGATAAGGCTTGGACATTACAATGGCATCTCAAATCTGTAGAGCTCTTGCTAGAGAGAGAGAGAGAGAGAGAAAGAAAGGAAAAGGACTTGTGAAGTGATTATTAATGGGGTTGACAGGGATGTTGGAATAAGTTGCATTATTGAGCTTGAGGTTAAAAATCTTTACACAAATTAGTGAATAAAAAGAACCATAACAAAATCAAGGATAATGACATATAGCTGTTGTTATATGGAAAAACATGCTTTATGATCTTACCATGATCTGCCAAACTAAACTAATACTCTCTCTAAACCTCATTTGAGATCATAAATCACACTAAAAACAGGTTTAAGCAGAGTGATTATTAGTGTTTGGTAAAGGTAAAGGTAAAAAAAAAAAAAAAAAAAAAAAAAAAAAAAAAAAAAAGAAGAGAAGAGAGAGTGAGATATGATATGACAAAGTAATCCAAAGGCTTTCCATATATCAATTTTAACTTAGGAAAGGCAATAATAGAAGGGATCCGCAGCCCCATCAGAGAGATAAAAAATGTTTCCATTTTATTGAATGAAGAGGGCCATACAATATTTTTTTTGTAAGCTAAAATTTCTCGAAATTAAAACATTGTGCATTTTCATTTCGTATGGTCTGATTAATGATGATTCGATATGTCAAAGTTACTTTTTTCAAAGAGCCAATATTGTAAAATGACAAGTCATTTGATTGATGGAGTCTTTGATAGGGGGTTTCAACTTTCAATATATATTATCGTTAGAGATTGCCAAGATTGTTCTAAAAGAAATAAAAATAAAAAAGAAAAGTATCCAAAATAGTAGAAGGGGAAAAATGGATTCATGGAAGGCAATTAAATAAAAAGGTTTGAACACTCAAAATAATAATGCCCAATTGGCCAATCTGACACGAAAAGTTTTCATGTGTCATGTGGCCAATTTGTGGCTCAACATTCATATAAACATTAGTGTTTCTGCAAAACTTCGCAACCCCCCCTTCTTTTTCTTTTTTTTTTTTTAAATATTTTTTTGATTAATTTGCTGAAATAGATGAAGCATAATTGTAATTTAAGTTTTGACTACTCTTAATTTTTACCAATTTCACTATAGTCTCATCATCTACAATAATACAATACTGTATTGTGGTTATATAGAGAAAAATATGTATTGACAATCACTTTAGGATCATTTTATGGTAATTTATCATTTGTAGAATAACTTTGTGAACGTTTGGGGAAAAAAGAGTGATCAAACACATAAGAATAATAATTAAACACATATATTTATATATTCAAAATGCTAAATTTCAAATTTTTTGATTTGGAGGAAGTTAGAGTTTAGTCTTATTGATAAAATGTTTAAACTTTCCTTATAGTTAGAACTTACTAAGGTTTCTTAACTATTGAGGCAGTGTTTGGTAATCATATGGTTTTTAGTTTTAAGTTTTTGAAAATTAAGCTTATGAACTCTCTTTCCACAATATCTAAGTTTCTTGCATTGTTATCTATGTTTTACCAATGTCTTAAAAAATCAAGGCAAAATTCGAAAACTAAAAAAAGTAGTATTTACAAATTTGTTTTTGTTTTTTAAATTTTGCTAAAAATTCAATTAAGAAAGATGCAAACCATTATAATAAAATTGAGAAGAAATAGGCTGAATTTTCGAAAATAGAAAACTAAATGGGACCTTCGTTTTTAAAAATTTCTATTTTTTTGTCATTCATCTGTGGAAAAATGTTGTTACCTAGAGTCGAACTAGAGACCTTTAGTATGTAAGACTAACGTGATAACCACTACACCACAACAACTAGATGAATATGAATGGTTATTAATTAACTTATTAATATGTTTTAGTTACATTTTTTTTTATAATGATTATTATTATAATTTATAATAGATTACATAATACATATATTAATTTAAAAAATAATATGGTTTTTTTTACAATACGTGGGGCGGGGAGATCGAACCTCAAGGTTGATCCTACCAAGTTAATTAATGTCAGTTGAGTTATGTTCATGTTGATAAACGAATTGAATTTATAATATGACGTACACTATTTCTAAACTATTTTTTCCTTTGCTTAATATAATTATGCTTTTTAAAATTTAAAATATAAAATATAGATACATTGAAAACATAGAAATGTTGTTTTTCATAATTTTCACTGTTTGGATCACATAATTTAAAAATAATTTTTTTAAAAAAATCTAGATTGTCTACCAAACACATTTGTT
This sequence comes from Lagenaria siceraria, assembly GCA_002890555.2. Taxonomy (NCBI): domain Eukaryota; kingdom Viridiplantae; phylum Streptophyta; class Magnoliopsida; order Cucurbitales; family Cucurbitaceae; genus Lagenaria; species Lagenaria siceraria. The sequence continues at coordinate 1,849,650 of CM016485.1, forward strand.
AAACTTAATGAATTTGAAAATATAAAATAGAATCCAAATTGTCAGCCAAACAAGCACTTAAATGCTAATTGGAGTTTTGTCTTTGCAAACAAGATATACACTAAACTCTCTTTTATCGATGGGGCATGATAGCACCCATAAGGTGTTATTTTTCTCAGCTTAACTCAGGATCGTTGTGCTATTTAATATGTTAAATTGCTTATTTTATAGGTATCGAACGTCTAAGAAGTAGAATTGAGCGTTAGGGAGTAAATGGAGCTAAAATTGATCAATTCGAGGCCTTAACGAAGCAACTAGACCAAAAGAGGCAAAAATTATAAAACTGTCACTGAGGTAAAGCGCCTAGGCGCTTACTAGGTGCTAAAACCAGTAGGTACCAAATTTTGACAGCATCATGGTGCTGCGTGTGATTATAAAATATGCACTTTGATTTTTAGGCAATATCTTTGGATCCTAGTGGTCGTTTCAGGCGAATGACCACTCTTTTTTTTTTTTTTTTTTTTTTTGTCCTCTATCCATCTATAGCATTAGATTTTAGAGTTCTTTCCATATTCTTTCTGTAATCAAGTCACATGGTGACTGGTCTTGGTGATATTGTTCCGATGGATTGCTAAGATTCGTTTTCTAGCTTTGGAGTAGGGAAAATCCATCTGGATCGATTATGAGGTTTTTGTTCTTCATCCAAACAATTTATGCCTCTTATCTTTGAGTTTTCATCTTAATTAAATCGATTATTGATCATATTATCTTGGATTGTCTAACAAACTCTTATTGGAAGGTTTGAATTAGCATATAATATGTGACATATAAGTATATGTTAATCTCTAAGAAGCAAAAGGTTAGATTACCTTGTGAAATTGTAGGTCGACGACAATTAACATTGTGTAATCAACCTTGAGGGAAACCATGTTAAATTTCTAATTAGGCATTTCTTATTGAAAATTTATCCTAGTGTAATGTGGTTAGTTCAATTTGTTAATATACGTTTCATCTAATTTAATTGGCTAGTTAGATAATTAGAACTGTTAGTTAGCGTTTCTAATCAATTGGGCTAGGCATAGACAAGAAATTTAAATCAACACTTAGAGTTCCTATGATCAATCATACAAGTGGGTGAATCCTATCTCATAGGTTAGGCCGTCTATTTTATTTACTTGCAAATTTATTTTCTGCATTTTACAATTCCACATTTTATTTTTTGTACCTTAATTCTTAATCACACCAAAATCTCCCGCTGCTTTAGCTGGAGACTTAACTGGTTTAAAACTAATTTTCGTGCTTCCTTACGGATCAATTCGGTCTTGTTACTAATATTATGTTTTAGCAGTAATAGTTGTAAAGATCGGTAATATAAATATTATTTGATTTGGTTCTTTTGGAAACGACAAAAAAAAAAAAAAATATATTGGTTTTCCCAAAGGTTGAAATGGCTATGCAAGGAATTCCATCTTCAACAAATGGTTTTCCCCATGGACGAGTACTTAGTATCAATTTATTTTCATCTATCCCTTTACGACACATTTGGCTAGAATGAAATGATCATATATTCAACCTTTTAAATCTACTCACTTTGTCGATTACTTTATTTTTTGTATTGCTCTTAATTAACATTATTTTCTCGTAACGTCTTTTGATGTATCAATATGTACCTTATATTACATGCTCATAATAGTACATTAACATTTTTAATTAAATCCACAAGCCCATCAACAAATACAAGACTGACGAATTCAATCTATGGTGGCCACCTACCTAAGATTTAATATCTTACGAGTAAGTTGGCAGCCTGCCTGTTGTAGGGTCGGGTGGGTTGTCCCGTGAGATTAGTCGAGGTGCGCGTAAGCTGGCCCGGACACTCACGGATATAAAAAAGACACAAAAATTATGTGTATAATTCATATTCTTCTTTACATGTATCAACACTATAGAATTTGTCTCGCTACCGACGCCAGATCATATTAAATCTAATAAACTTAAGGGAAATTATTATAAATTGAAAAAATATCAAACTATTTATAAATATAAAAAAAAACTTCATTGTCTATTCGCAATAGACCGAGATAGATTTCTATCGCGCTGATAGACAGTAAAAATTTTCTATATTTATAAATAGTTTGATTCATTTTTCTATATTTGAAAATAACCTAAATTTAAATAGGATATAGATTGGTTTCTTTTTTTTCCCTTTCTAAATTCGTGTACGAAAGTTTTAGAAAAAATAGAGCACAAAAATATGAATGGAATTAGTAATGGACATGGTAACTAATAAAGTGGGAGACAACAAAAGGTTAAATGACAAGTTTAGTTTTTAAAGTTTATGTTTGTATCTATTTAGTCTTTGTGTCTAATAAACTACTGAAATTTTAATTTTGTATCTAATAAATTCTTAAACTTTTAATATATTTATTTTTCAAAAAAATAATTGATAATTGATATATTAGATAGAAATTATGAATTTTATATGTTTAATAGAACCCTAAAATTTTAGTTTTATGTTTAGTACATAAGTGAATCTAAAAAAAAAGTGTTGAATAGGTCAATGACCAATAAGATGAAAAAACAAAAAATTTAAATCTCATTTGGTTTTTAAAAATTAAGCTTATAAACACTACCCACTTTCTTTGTTTTATTATCTGCTTTGCATTAGTATTTTAAAAAATCCAAGCTATGAAAACTAAAAAGTCATTTTCAGAAACCTATTTTTATTTTGAGAATTAAAATGTGAAAACCATAATATGAAATTTGAAAGAAAATAAGTATAAATTTCAAAATAGAAACTAAAAACATAATAATTATTAAACGAAGTCTTAAATATCTATTGAACACAACGATACGTTTAAAGTTTTATTAGACAATTTCTAATATTTAGGAACTTAATGGACATAAAATTGAAAATTTAAGAATGTATTAAATACTTTTCAAAATTTAGAGACTAAATAAAACAATTCTGAGGGTTGATAGACTAAACTTAGAATTTGTAACGAACAAAAATTTTGAAAGGACAAGAATATGATCTCCATATCTACCGAAAGGACGATTCTTTTGAGGATATATGGAAGGCTGAGTAACCTTATTGTCAATTTTATTTTTTATTTAATTTGACAAAGAGAAAGAAAGTAGTGCAAAAACTTCTATTTTAATGAAAACTTCCCCATATGAAGGAAGGATCACCTCACAATTTTCTTGTTTCCAAATCCATAGAGGAAAAGATAAGGAGACAACAACTTCTCTCTCTCTTCAACATATCCTATGTATTCATATTCATTTGTTTAAGTGAAACATCAAACACCTCAATTCTAGCTGACACTGAATCCTAAGAGTTTCACACTCATCATTTTATCTACACTTACTGATCTTAGGATCTTTTTTTTTTTTTTTTATATCTATTTTTACCATTAGACTTGGCCGATTGTATCAATTTTCATATTGAACATTCAATTTCATGACCCTAAACTTAAATATGTGGTGTCATTACACCATGTCCAACTTCTGCTGATTTCACACTAAATTTTAGCAAAATAATAAGAAGTTTACTAATGCACAAGATCAACAATGGAATAAATCTATCAAAACTCACAAGTTTCAACAAGAATTTCATCCCTAGTGTCGATTTTCTTCAAAGCTTTATTAATTTTGCACCAGACATGTTTTATATTCATTAAATATGCAAATGAGGATATATTTATTTATTTTTCAAACGAAAGTAAGGTAAATGTTACAACACTTGTTTAAATTGCAACAGTAAAAGCTAGAATTGGATGAAATTGGAAGAAAGTTTGGCATTGATGTTTTTCCTTATATTACATTAATCAAAACTGAGCTTCCATTGATTGCCAAAAACAGATACTTCATCCTATATTCCAGTCTTGATTATGTTGAAACAATTGGGATAATCTCTCTCTACTTCTTATACAGATTAGATTGGCAAGTAGTGTAAAGTACAAAATTGAAGAGAAAAAAAAAAAAAAAAAACTGTGAGTTTTATATTCTCTTGAAATGGGACCACAAAAAGCAGTGCACTTAATTTCTCAAAAGAGGCTGAGTGTGAAGTGCTTCAATGCAATGAGACCTAAACCCCATAAATGCCATATGCCATACCTATGTATTTCAACCTTCCCTCTTAAATTTTTCTAATCTCTGCATCAAACATCTTAATTTCTTCAGCTAACTCAACTTAGCTACTTTCTCTTATGTTTATTTGGACAAAACAATAAATAACATCATACTCAATTGAAACTCATGACCGGTCCTACGTACTCTACACTTATGACAGATCTCCATTTGAAGTGTTTTTCTTGCGTATTCTTAACTAAAACTAGTGTTTGTGTTATAGATGTAGGTGGGTCCACTTTTGTCACTAAAATGGTCGTATAGTTCAACAGGTAGTGGCATAAGCGTTGTAATGAGTCTAGATTTGACTCTGTCTATATTCATAGTCCATCAACATGCCACTACTAGACACAAGATAGATCTCCAAAAAGAAAAAGGCTTTTTTAATAAATTGAGCTGCCTCAAAATCCAAGCTTTGTGAATTATAAAGTATGAAACCAACATCTCACTACACCAGCTACCAACAATGGCAATTGACATTCAACTTATCAACTTGGGTTTCTTTTCTTCCTCATTTTATTTGCGACTTCAATGGAAACTCCATTAGTAGAAATTATGTGGGAGAAGGGATAGGGAAGTGTAAACAAAGCATTAATTTAGACAGAGTAAGAGAGTAAAGGAAAATTGAACCAACTTGTTCAGAGATGCAATGGCCTGAGTTGCTAAAGCTCTTCAGTGCAGTTTTGGGCAGAAGGTAACTCTGCTTTACTGACATACTTTTTCTGCAAAGCTTTTCCTTTCCACCATGCTCAGATCTATACCTGAATAAGTTTCAGAACTACTTTGCAAAAGGAACATAAAATTGCAGTGTTTTTATACTTTAACGAGAATATGTTTCAAAGAAAGCATGTGGTGAACCTCTCATAATGGTTGCCTTTCAATCCACATAAACACTACACACCAAGACTTCACTGGAAATTAGCCAATGATACATTGTGTGTGACGCTCAGTAGAAGAAGAGTATATGAATGATGGCTCAGTCAATGATACATTGAATGAACCGTGACTATATCCGAATGAGAGAGACCTTAAAGATATAGAAGAAAGGTTCCTATACTAACAAGATGTGCAGTTTATTTTTTGGTGGCTCAGTCATAGAAACTCACAAGTAGGGAAATGTCAAGTTGCTGTTGAATTGAACCATGGAAAACTTTGACCAATTTGTAGTAAATAGGACACTTTGATGGAGGTTGTTTGCCCTGTTGCAATCAAGGAGGCATGTTATAAGAATAACTAGTTTTTTCCCCTCCATATTTTTATTGTTTTTGACAAAGAGAACGGTTGTTTTTCACAATGTTGAATATGGGTCTGAAGAGTGCGATCATTATTTTCCTTTTTCTCATTGTGTATTCACTTTGTTAATTTTATGAGATTTGAGTAGTTTCTCTTTGCTTTAAGGGTGTTTTGAAGGTGGCCAAAAAAAAGATGTAATTAAAAAAAAATGTATAAAATACTATTACTAGAAGTCTAGAAATTACCTCTTTATTATGGTGCTATTATGTTCACAATGTTGACCAAACAGTGGCCTCAAAAGAATAATAATAATAGAATTATAATCGTGGGGATTAAATGGTTCGAATTTCTGAAGGCCATGTGATGAACAAGCAAACCAGAAAATCTGATTTCCCATGTGGATTTGACAGTTGATTGCCCCGGAAATGGAGATTTTAAGGAATGGATGTTCTTAAAATACAACAACCAGTCTTTTCAATCTCATAGAATTGGGTTTTTCCAATTTGCCAAAATGAGCTATTGGCAACCAATTCTCCAACTTCAAATTCAATCCCCAAATATCTCTGATTGGAAGCTTTACAACCAACCCAAAAAAAAAAAATATTTGCTTCTTATGTCAGCAAGTTGGTTTTTTACCAACAGGATCAAATTTTAAACTGAAACTTACAATTTGGTACTACTTTCCTGCCACATATAATAAGCATACCTGTTCGTCAAACTTTTCCAATTTGATTGTTCACATTGGAAAAAGTTGGTAGACTAGCTGCTACACTTGGTGCTGGTATCTCCTGGATGAAAACATCAAGGGTAAAAAAAATCAACCACAAACAGTCAACAAAATGGAATTCCTATCTTTATCATTCTCTTCACATCCTGACATCCACACGTTTCCAGGAAATAATAGACTTGAGAAAGAAGGAACCGATCTTTCTTTTTATCCACAAGTGTTGAAAGATAGTTTTTCTTTTTCTAAATAAGAAATTGAGCTTTCATTGAGATAAATGAAAGAATTTACAAGGGCATACAAAAAAGGGTCCATCAGAAAAATATGTCATAGAAAAACTAAAAAAGGATTCCAATCCGACAAAATCAAAGGTTGAAAGATAGTTAAGGTATTTCTTTCAACCAACCATGATCTTGCATTTCAAAGTAATATTGAAGTTTCGGGTCTCACAATCGTGAATTTGTCACAGATTCAAAGGTGATATTTAATAAACAATGGACCAATGGTGCGGGTGTTTCTCATCCCAGAAACTCACGAATTCTAAAATCAATTTCATGACAATTGTAGAATTAGAGCTTTCAGAAAGTTACTTCTGTGAAACAAGTTTTATCACACATTGAGAAGGTAAACACAGTATTGGACCAAAATCTGACTAATCATATACTGCTGGCAGAAGAATGTGATGATAGATTGAAACTGCTTCGACGGGAACGGTCTCTCTTCAACATTGCCTCAATATTCTGGAAGCATTTCAATGGCCTGACCTGTATGTATGTTGAAGCTAAAAGTGAATTTCCTTCAAAATTCATATTCAATCCAATAAATTAAAAGAACAGCTCTCAATTGTGCAAGTAGGATATGATATCTAATAAAACTTTAATCAGAAAACCAACAATAATAGAGAGCCACGTGAACAAGTATATGGCTTATCTTCCTTATGGATGTCTGCGTCATCTTCAAAAAGATTATGCACTACAATAATTTTAGGGAAAGGGAGACAACAAAAAGCAGAGGCCATGGAGCTACCTTCCAGCGCCTCTTATGACCGAATCTGTTGTAAATGAATTCCAGCTGGGTTATTATCTGCCTAAAAGTTGGTCTACTATTTGGCTTCTCATTCCAACATTCTTCAATTAGCCTGCAAACAAATTAAAGACAAAATGAGAATATGAATTGCTGGATAATTAATTTGTCTCTGATGGCAACTTGCAAGTGAGAAGAATCGTGGAATAAATTGAGTGCATGATAGCTAAGAGAACCAGCTATATGAGCTCACGATGTGTATATTACCACTTTCTAAAACGTAACTTTCAAAATTTAGACCCAACAAAATGGAAGTTAAAATCCTGAATAATACAGACCGATGTAACTTCTAAGAGTACAAAATAAATTGTTATCTTCCTTTTTTAACAAATGAGACTTTCAATAATGAAGATTCAGGAGAGACTAAAAAACATAACTGATAAGAAAGAACCACATTTAAATGATACAATTAAACCCAAGAGCTTTTCAACCCTAATCTTTAAATTTTAAAACAATCTAGAAATTTACCCTTGCTCATAATAAATTAAAATCAGTCGATAGAACTCACTCTTTTAGTCCATTTGCATAATGTTTAAGTGGTGCTCTAAATGGGGGACGTTCTCCTGCTGCATACAATTTTGGAACTTCAATATCCGCCTTGTCAGGAAATGGACAGCCCTCAATCATCTGGATTATAGCAAATTGTTAATATCAGTATTCAAACTGTCGAACAGAAAGCTTTAATTAGGAAATTGTCTATGCATCAAACGATTTATATGCTCAAGACAGGAAGGTTTTTTTTTCTTTTTTTTTCCTCTCAAAACCAGAGAACTGTGCGTCAAAAATGAAATATAGCATAGCATGGATTATACCTTTTGCTATAATGTATACAAAAAATGTTAAGACAAGAGAACTGTAGAAATAACATCAATATGGGTACAATCGAATAGACTTTTCCCTTCAAATCTTTCATGGTCATTATGTTTCATAAAAGGATTGGGAAAAAAAAAACTGTTTTTCAAAAAAGCATCTAATTTGGTCATTGCATAAGAACACAATGGTGCCACGAAACCAACCTTCATGAGGTCAGTGTGGAATATTATGCAGTTCATAAACAAGAAAGCCTTTACTCATTTCGACGGCTTTCAAAATCATTCAATGCTGCATCAACAAAGAGCCACCATCCTCTAATTAAATGAAAGTGGGCTTACAAACAGGAGCAATCACTATAAGAAGAATCTTAGAAAATTATTTGCTTGATACTACATAATATACAAATTAAAGACAGGAACATATACCTCTTGTAAAATCAGAGCAAAAGAAAACACGTCCACCTTTGTGTCATATTCTTCATTTTTGAAAACCTCTGGAGCTTCGTATCTTCCTATAAATGGAGCAAAAAAAACTGCCTGAGTTTTGAAGCAATCGATATCAAGTGTTATTTGACTTAACAACAATTAAGTGTTGATGCGGCAGTGCAGCATAGGAAGAGTTATTGCATCAATGAACCATATATTTTATTTTGAAAGAGTACTTAAACGACTGTTTTCTTAGGTATGAACCATTACAAAAATTTGTACATCAGATTTAAAGACAGAAGAGACTCACGTGAATTCTGTGAACAAGTCGAAGGTTTATCTGTCAATAACTTGCTTACTCCAAAGTTTGCTACTTTCAGGTGGCCAGAATCATCCCTCAGAATATTTCTGAAATCTTGAACAAAGCAATATTAAAAACTGTCATCGGTTTCAGAAATTTGATGAAAAATTTCATATTCTTAAGTTCAACAAAGAATGCTATGTGTAATCAGTGTGAGAATTAGAAACAAAAAACAAAAATTCTAAGAATAAATAAGTTATGGTACAGAAAAGCTTACGAAGGCTCAAGATCACGATGAATAATTGGTGCTGGCTTGTTCTCATGCAAATAATTCATCCCCCTGTTTTTTTTTCCCAAGACAAGTGGAAAAGTGAATTTAAAGCAAAGAAGACTAAGACAGGGAACACAGGTTCTCAAATAAAACTGCAAGAAAGTTAAAACATGGGAATTGTGGAATGTATTAATAGTGAATCCATTCACCAATCACTATTAACGACAACTTCATAGGTTATCTGTAACATCTTTCTTTTCTGTAAAATAATTTACAGCTTGGTTCACATGATTTATTAAGTAGAAAATTTCCTCAACAGCTCACCTAATTCTATTAAGATCAAGTGCTCTGATTGTTTTATTTCTGAGGCTGCTTCATATCACTTCAAAATTCTACATACAATTTCCTTCAAAAGGATATGAAGCCTAATTAAAACTAAAACCCATCATATTGCCAAACGGCATCCTACTTATTACATCCCTAGTAACAGTAACTGCATTCTAGATAATAATTGTGTATTAGCACCTCAAATAAAGTTTTAAAAGAATTAAGAATACGTATCAACTCGTTAAATTGAGAGATAAACCTTGCAATATCAAGAGCAAGTCTCACAACAGTCATTGTTTTTATTTCTCTTTTTCTACTCAATAATGCTCCTAGATCTCCCTGAATCAGAAACAGCACAAAACAAAATTCAATCAAGGTTCCAATTGAAATATAACCAAGCTTTAAATTGAAGTATGTCTCTCTATTCTGCCACATTAAGTGATTGGAAAAACCTTTGGTAAATATTCTGTAATGATCATCATCGGCCAACTTTGAGTAACAGCACCAAGAAACTGGACAACATTGGGGTGTCGTATTTTCTGAAGCAATGCAAGCTCATCTCTGAAAGCCCTCCTGAATAAAAACAAGAAGCTTTAAGGGACATAAGAACTATTAAAAGATGTCAAGACTAAATAGTAGATCGAAGGACCCACACTTTATCCTCATCAGTGAATAGATCTTCTCCAAGCTCTTTCACAGCAACCTCAGTTCCACGCCAAGAGGCTTTGCGGAATGTTCCCTAGAAGTGTTTCCAATATGAAATATCCTTAGACGACTAAAAATTTGAGGCAGAATATGGAAATAATAGGAAACCAGTCATTGCAACAGTCTAAGATAACTCAAAGTCTCAAGCTACTCTAACAAATCAATTACAAAAAACAAATAACACAAATCAAACATGTAAACTCACACTTCACCACGACTTGAAACGCTGTCATTTCAGAATCAGAACTAACAAACTAGACTCCATACAAATCTGAGAATCACTTGTCAATAACACACAAGAACCCATCTTTCAGAATCACTTGTCAATTTGATGATATATATGAATTGAGAATTTGCAGCAGCTATTAGCATAGTAGTAGATTAGTAGAAATCCAGATAACAACTCGAGCAGTTAATATGACAAGTGGAAAGACAAAATATAAAGTCCAAAAATAAGAGAGAAAAGAAACAAATTTTCATCATTATTTTATTTTCTTTCCTTTTCATTAAAGACAAACCGATGCAATGTTACCTTGGTAACGTTCACGCTGTTAGTAAAATCAAGTTCCTTGGGATCAATTTCATAATCTGGAACTTCACGGGCATTCTTGACGAGCATGGGGGCCACCTGTATTAAACAATACCTTTCCCATGAATCAGAATTCACCAAAATGTTCATGCAGAGTTAGAAATTGTGATCATACCGGAGGCGTTGCACCATGCTTCTCCAGAAGTTTGATCACATCGTGGTTTTTGTAATGTACAGCATCCCTAAGAGGCTGTTAAGGAAACACTAGACAATTTTAACATTGTACGCATGTTGCAGAAACATTTTCAAATTTTCACGTTGCATTGTATCAGAAAAGGAAGAATGCAACAAAATCATGTAACAGAGATCATCTCATATCATCTTCCCTAATGCCCCAACATTCCAGCAACGGATTATAGTCAGTCCATTATGAACTTCGATCCACACGATCGAATAATGGGTCGAAGTTGGGATTGTAATGGGAAATGGGCTAGAGTGAAACTACTTTTTATTTTATTTTTTTACATATATGGCTAAATTTAGAGTAGGAGAGAGAGAGAGAAGAGGAAATTTTCAAAGATATTAATAATGGAAAATGAGGAGAGAGCAATGTGATCATTACCGTGCTCCCCCAGCGATCTTTGGAGTCAACTTCAGCGCCACGTTCGAGCAACAAAACGACAACGTCGGCGAATCCCTGGCAAGCAGCAATATGCAGAGCCGTCCGGTTGTCGATATCATGGAAATTGACATCGACTCCCGAATCCAACAGTTCATTAATCCCTTCCAAATCACCTTCATTGGCCAAATACATCAACCTCACCCTCGAATCTATCCCCTCCTCAGTTTGGTGCTGCTTGACCAGCTCCTCCAAATCTTCGAGATGCCCATCCGGCGCCAGGGACGACTGTTTCCCCAACTTAAACCTCACTGGACTCTTCATTGCCTCAAATATCAGAATCAGAAACAGAAGAATGAAATAACAAGTATCTCTCGGTATCGGAGGAATGTAGATTGGATTTAAAAGGGAAGGAGGATGTTAAACCCTGCTATATCACAAAAGTATCAAAACCCCAGTTGGTTTGTTGGATCTGGAAAAAGCTTCACTGTATATTTTGCTAGCCGATCCAGAAGGCAATTTGCGTATGTTTCTTGTAGAAAGAGAGGGAGAGGAAAACAATTAATAACAAAAGGCAAGAAGATTTTAGGAACAGTGAATTGGGAAGGTGGGCCTGGGGATGATGATGATGATGTGGATGAGAACGAATTCGCGCGTGGATAGAAAAGAATGTCGCCGTCGAACAGTACTCGTTCTTTGAGAAATGGCGATTGGTGTAAAATTTCGGCAATTGACTTACAAAACGCCATTGGAGCTGATGTTTCCAACTCATCTTCTCGATTTTAGCAATACAGTAATTCATTTTTAAAAAAAAAAAACAAAATCATTGTCCACTTGTTTGACCAGAAGATTGTCAACGCACTCATTTTGACATATAGTTGCTAAACTAAAGAGATGCTTAATTCTGGTAGGTGTCGACCAAATCGATTATTGAGTTCATTTCATATATAATTTCTAGATCTGCAACGTTTGTCATAAAACCAAACTGTTTGTAACGGTAAATAAAACGTTTGTATAGATCAAAATGCAACGTTATACGTTCCAAAACTGCTCAAAACTGCTTTCTCTAGATATAGAAGGAGGGAAAAAAAAAAAAAAAGACAACTCCCTTCTCTACAAGAATAAAATAGGAAATAGAGAAATTAGAGTGGTAATTGGTGGAAGGGAATACAAATTTGATAAAATTCCATACTACAATTATACTGAAAGAAGTAAAGATTTACTTCCATGACTGATTTTGTAGGCTTCTGATGCTGTAAAGCGTAATCTCAGCATTTGCAATCTTTTCACTAATTGGAAGAGCTTGCAGTAATGTCTGTAATCTTCCTTGGGTAATGAAGCTTGGTTTTTCCTCCCTAAATTCCATGCCATACATGAAATAAACACAAACTTGTTTTCCAAAAAACAAAAGAGGTTCAAACAATCTAATCACGAAACTTGGTAAGCTTCCAAACAAGGCCTTCGGCTGACATTTATTTTTTCCCAGTTAAGAAGTCTAGAGCAGTACAGACATTGTTGGAAAAAAATACGTTAAACAGTGTAACAGAACATAATCTAGATCTTCAAGGGGCATGGGTATAACAGAAGCTTAACTTCAAGGAAGATCGTGTTCTGCAATTTTCTCCCAGGACTCTAGAGTTTGATCCTCAGTGTCTGTTTTGTACAGTGCAAGTCGAGTGATTGGGAACCTCAGGCCGTTCACGGCTTCATCGAGCTTGTCTGCTATTTGTTTTGCCTGTTTCTTTTTTTCATCTGATATGTTGGAATACAGTAGGCTCATATGGGGCATGTAAGCTGATACAGAAATGGCATTCATGTTATTAGTTGAGATTCGACAAGCATCCCCATTATCTTGTACCTATACAAGCATACTTCTCTGTTCTATTTTACTCCAGCAGAACATCTCAGAGAACTTGAACTATTCTTAAATTCAAACCTTCCCAATTTGAAGAAAGTTGCAAACAGCAGCCAATTTCATACAAGGGTTTGTCAGTTAAATTTCTAAGTAAAGAAGTTAAACAGAACAAAGAAGGGCAAAAGATGCTATACTTGAGCAACTGAATAGACAACACGCTTGCATTTACCTTCATATAACTAATCCCGTTATATTATCATTTAATTGTAAAGAAGAAATTTAGCTCAATTTCTTAGCCTGCTCATGTATATCATTTTGCAGATGAGTGCCATCAGTATCACTATCACCATTAAGATGGATAATACCAAAAAATTTACCTAATCTCCTTTCTCAAGGCCTAGTTTTGACCCATTAATTTACCAAATCTTAAAGAGTTTTCTAACACCAAATATGTAAAATCCAGATGTTCATCCTGTAATCTTAATATTATTGCATAAGCTGATCCAGAGAAACTCTGATTTTAAAGGGAGAAAGCAGAACCAATTCATCATTCTGAATGTGGATTCATGATTGAATATAGCAATAAACAAACTATACTGCTATTTCTAGTCAAAATTTATATCCTTAAGAAGATAATACTACAATGAATGTGAACATAACATTTTTTTTGGGAAAAAAAAAATTAGGCAAGAGAAGAAGAACTTACGGGTAGAGTTTTTGTAACCAAAATGTCCACAGCAATGTGAACTAGTCTCCACCACCTGAAAAGAAAAAGAGTGGGAGTGAGAGAAGAATCAAACAGACAAAAGAAAAGGAGGAAAAACAAAGAACCCTAAAAGATCAAAGGAAGCGCAGAAGGATCAGAAGAGGGAAGCACCTCAGTGGTAGGATGAATAAGGAGAAAAACACACTGGTAGAAGAAGGTTCCGGTAGATACATGATCGACGGTGGCTTGATAAGCCTTAAGCCCCTGGCAAGCGGAGCGAAATTTGTTGAGGGCATCGTCAGGGGTGAGACGGATTGCCCCAACAACGGTGATATGTGGCTCGAATTGGGGCCCGCCGAACTCGGATATGAGGCTGTTCATTAGGTTCTTGATTCTGGCCGTCACATCTTCCGGAGGAAGAGCCCACACCGAATACACGTTCTTTTCCCCTTCAGAGGCGGATTCTGGGTTGGCCATTGGAGTGGAGAAGAGAAGAAGATTGAAATAAAATGGAGTATTATAGTTCCGATTCCGTTGACGGTAGGAATGGGAGGAATTGGTTTTGATGACAATTGTATTGCGTGGAGGGATGCAGTTACAGTTGTTACAGTGAAATTGTGAAAGGAAGGTTTGTTTTTTGTCGACATGTCGTTTCGAGAGGATAAATGTGGCTCAGTAGTCAGTAGGGAGACAACTTGATCCTATTCCACCGCCGCTGCATACGGACGTGGGAATTAAAGTTTATTAAAAGAAAAGAATATGCGCATATTTGATTTCCGACTTCCGAGTTCGGAGTCTTTCTTTCCTTATTATTTATTATTATTATTATTTTAAATAAAGTATATATTAAGGTAAATTACATTTTAGTGCACCTTCTACTTTTATTATAGTTAAAACAGTTAGACACTTCTATCATCATCCTTACCACAACTATAAAAATAGCCCTCTACCATTTCTATCCCAACTATTAATACTAGCCTATAAACTTCTACCATTTCTATTTTTCCAATTATTAAAAATTAGTTAAGTTTATTAAGGACCAGATACTAATTAACTGGACAATTTACCCAAAATAATATACACATATAAATGCTTTCTCAAAAAAGGAAAAGATATATGTACATGCATGAATTTAGTTTGAATCCCCTGTGGTTTAACTAAAACCAGTTATCCAGTCCTGGTTTGGATTCCATCTTAAATAATTTGTAAATTTATGAAGAAAATAAAGAAATCATAATAGTGGCATATATGTATTATATAAGTGAATGGTTAGCGTTTAAGACAGTTAATAGGTTTTTCTTTTAAAAAGCCAAAACGAAAAATACAGAGAGTAGGTTAAATTAAAATTGTCTTAGGTCCTAAATTTTATAAATTTTAGTAACATAATTGAGTCCGCGACAAAATTTATCAAAGCTATCAACGCTGATAGATCTCTCTTTGCTATTTTGAACAAAAACGTATCATACTAATAAACAATCAAGCAGGATATTAAAAATAAAATATATATACATATATATTACCTTCATTTTCCAAGTGTGAGTGAGATTTGATTAAAGCTTGCTTACTGGTCTAATAGCAAAATAACTGTTAAACTAAAGCTTGTCCATTTCGACATATAAACAGAACAATCTGCCACATGGGCTACACGAGGCTTCATTTATCAGTTCTTACAACATTCATTTAGACACATTATTATAGCGGGTAAATAACATCTATTCTCTCCTATTCTTTATTAAAATTTTATTATATCCTAAACTCGTGAATTTAGGGGATGCCAAAGTTTTGGCACGTTATTTAGATCGTGTCTATGTCTAAGGAAACGGTGCCCTTAACTTCATATCCGTAGGGACAATGTCGACGGCAAAACCCTTGCCGTCGTGCTGTTTCCAATAATCAGCCTGCGGATTGATCCACTCCGGTTCCTCTATCTCAACTCTCGACCCTTTAATTGCATCTGTTGAAATGTTATAGTAGTCGTCCCTCTTCTGTATCAGCTCCTCCTCCACCATTCCCACCCGCGTCGCTTGCGGCGACATCATCAGCGCTGGCGCTCCCACCGGCAACTTGTCCCCTGTAGTTGCAGCTTACAAATAATTAATTGGGATTATCCAATGTTTAACTCAACTAAGGATAAATCGAATCTAGTACCTCTATCCACCTGCCACGTGCACCAGAATTTGCCGTACGTTTTGGCTAGATTTTCCAATTCTGGTTTGGCCACCATCTCTGGGATTCGTGGATGAACCATCAGCCCTGATTTTACCTGCGCCGTCCATTTCAGTTTAATTATAACTACAAGGGAATAAAATTGTATAGAAGTCTTATAAGTAAAGATTGTTAAGAGGGGAAAGGAAAACCTCGTATGCGTGGGAATGCCAAAGCTTTTGTTCCTCAGGGGACAGAGTTTCGAAGATTTGATCCGACACAATATACTCAACACCTGAAACAAAAATAATGAGAGTAAAGTATTCTTAGCCTTGGAACTAGCTAGGTATAATTAAATTGATATTTTTGGGAGTAAAATAAAAAGAGGAGAATGGAATGGTAGGGTACCAATGAGATGGGCATGGGAGGCGTCGGAATCGTAAACGGCGCACTGGAGGAAGTCTTGGTTGAGTCTAGAGACGTAATGATGGGTTTGGATGTGTCGAGAGAGGTCGTGGGCGTAAAGGGCAAAGGAGCAAGCGTGGTGGCTGATCTGCTTCACAGGCTTGAGTGACTGCAACATGCTAGCACCTTTGTCTAACATCTGTTGCGCCACTCCAATTTTCTGGCCCGGTGGCTGTGGCTCTAGCCCACTCTCTCTCAAAGGACCCGCTGGCTCGTCGCTGGACGCCATTTTGATTTTGTTCCTTCTGTTTCTCTCGGTGTGTTGTGTTGTGGGTTTGAAGGGATGATAAATATTGAGGTGTGGGACATGGATGGATTGTAAATTTGTAATGTTTGTGTTGTGTATGCAACACCAGCAGGGAGAAAAGTGGGAGGAAAATGAACCACGTTTGCATCCACGTGGATGACATTCGTGATCTTTTCATAGCCAAGTGTAGTGCAGTTGGAGATTTCAGTTTCAGTGCCAATCTTCTATATTTTACATCCATTCAACTTTCTTTTTTTTTTTTTTTTTTTTTTTTTTGCAGGATGGGGATATTCATTCAACATTTAAAAATTATATACGTCCTACAAAATAAATAAATAATAAAGCAATGTAGGGATGTTTTCAAAGATAATGAAAAGGAAGAGTCTAAATGGATTGAAATATAAAAATTTAGAAGTTTAATTAAATTTTAATATATTAAAAATTGTATAGTTTAATTAAGGTGTGTTTGAGAATGATAATTGGAGTAGTAATTTTAGAGAAAGAGATTTTGAAACAATTTGATAACAATTAAACCTATGTTTGGTTTCAAACTTTTAAAGTGATTTTTAAATATATAAAAGTGAATTTAAATTTATCATGTTTGGTTCTAAAAGTAATTTTAAAATACCAAATTACTAAAAAGAGTATTTTATATTTGGACTTTTGTTTTAAAAATAATTATAATAAACATCTAATTTTATTAATTTATTTTTTGTTTCTTTTATTGTTAAATTATTATATGCATAATTGATATGTGAGGTAAGAAAAATACACATAATAAAAATAAAAGAAAATTCAAAACATATATCTCATCCAATCTAGAAATGTTTGCATCATTACAAAATATTTAAACTATATATTATCTATTGAAATACAAACTGTATAACAAAAACATTAACGAGATATAAGAAATCTTGCAACTTTTTCCTGCTCCTCTTCCATCTCCCTTTCATGATAAGAAATTTTACTTTCTTTAGCAACACTCAATTCGTTTAGGTCATCACTTAAAGGGAACAAATCTTCGTCATCATCAGAAAGCTTGAACTCAAAGTCAGTTGTAGAATGGTATTTTCAAAAGACGCATTCCAATGAAAAAAAACTTAATCTTTTCTAAATATTTTGAAAGACACCTTGTTTTTCTTAAATTTTACAATTTTTCTCCAATTAACCCCATAATTCTTCAAAGTTTTTGACCTTAGGCATAGTCGCATTTGGGTGTAGTCTATCATATATATTCATTGCATTTTTTTTCAATCATACAAACAACAAAAGAAAAATATTTTTAAAAAAAATTGTTTCAGGCTGGATGCGCAAGGTATTTTTCTAATTTAGTAGGAAATAATACAATACAACCTTTTTTCCCTCATGGCGTCCTACTGTCATTAATGGAATTGGAGATGGCGGGTTTATGGTTTCTGTACTTGTATTTCTTAGCAACAAATACATAGATAAAGAAGTTGATCAAGCTCAAGATTGAAAGTAGCCAGTAGAAGAGGTTCAAGTGGTTTCGATTAATGTTGTTTCCTATCAACCAACCTCCATTTCTCGTAATTCCTTCCGTAGCACTGTTTACAATCTTCACAATTATGGTGCTCAAGAAGTATCCCAAAGCCATCGAACTCCAAAGGAAGCAAGTAGAGACAGATTTTAGGGCTTTCGGCGCCTCGGAGTAGAAGAATTCGAGAAGCCCTACATATGTAAACAAATCTGCGATTCCGAATATGAAGAATTGAAAAGATAGCCAGAATGTGCTGATTGGCAATGGCTGCAAAACAGGGGTGGCGTCCAGCATGTTGTGGTGTCTCGCAACGCCTTTGCGCTTCACTTCCACTAGTGCCGCGACGGCCATGGAGATGCTGGACAAAACCAATCCAACGCCTACTCGTTGCAAGTGGGTGATTCCTGTGGGGATGCCTGTAAGCTTTCGAGCAAAGGGGACAAAAATCTTGTCGTAGATTGGGACTATGAGGATGATGAAAGAGACTGGTATGATGGGAAGTGAAGCCGGAGGGATGTTGAAAGATTTAGTGAGTTTTGTGTCCATGGTGAGGCCCTGTTGGATGGAGAATGTTTGGAGCTGGGCCAAGCAAAGGGTCATTATGATTGTGCAACAAAAAATGGGTACCATGCTGAGAATTATTTTTGCATTCTCTACTTGGGTGACTGTGCATAGTTTCCATGGGCTTGGACCTTCGGGGTTTTCAACTTGCCTAGAAGGTGTTTGTTGAATTGCCGCCTTATCTAAAAACCTGTATACATCATATTCGGCTCATCAGAACATCTAATACTATTATTGGACTGCGAAAGCAGAAAATTTAAATTATGTTTCATGTACAAAACCTGTAAATGTTCCTATGAGGCAAGAAGTCTTCTTCCACAGCAGCCTCCTTGTCTCTTCCAATCTCATAAAGATGTGCAGGGTCTTCAGGAAGAATAAGGTTTCTATTACGGATGGCTGCAACATATACCTGGAAAAGAAAACACATTTATTTGGACATAAGTAATGATACGTTTGTCTCAAAAGACTCTTTATTTTGCTTGTTAGAATGTACATACTTGTAGAATTTGGAGGATTGTACTAGACCCAGAAACAATATGCATTCGGTACAGTGGCAATCCGGCAGCAAAGATGACTACACTAAAGAACATGGCTGCAGAAGATACCCCTAAACCCCAGTCCCAACCTTTGTAGTCTTGGATCCAAACAATTAGAGTTAAACTAGCAGCACCACCAACGCACACTCCTAGCAAGAGTTTGTTGAAGAAGCTGGACATATGCATAGCCTCTTTAGGGTCTTTTTCATCAAATTGATCAGCACCATGTGATGGTAATGCAGCCTTAATGCCTGCAGTACCAGTAGCCAATATGTAGAGAGCAACATAGAGCAAGGCAGCACTTCTTCCTTCAACTAGCTCACAATGGGCTTGCTTATCAAACATATTGCAAGGCGGTGGCTTGAGCTTCGGGTAGTGAGCTTGTATCATGAGCAATATTAGCGCCTGAAATATATGATCAGTTATAGTTTAGAATATATTTGCATGGTAATAGATTAGGGCGGAAAAGTAAAGCCAGTGAAGTTAGACGAACCAGAAACTCAAGGCAGCCAGAAATTATGACAGTTTTGACTCTGCCTAAGTATGTGTCTGCGAGAATAGCCATCAAAATAGAGAGAATGTAACCAGTACCCATGAAATTCGTCAACTGATTGGCTGCATCGGCTAGTTCAAAGTGCATCACAGAATTGAAATACGTAATCAAGTTTACTGCAAGCGCAAAGTTCGCCATATTCTCGAAACCAAATGCAACTGCAACAAAAACCCAAAAGGTAAACATGAATACTGCTTGCACAATTAATCAATTGTGTTCTGATTAAATGGAATATATTGGTGTGTGTAATATGTTTGTGTAGCCAGCTAAAATGTTTACTCTGTCATCTTTCTTTTTCTTTCCTATGACTCGTGTTAATATCATATATGTTAAATATGGTTTTGGCGTACTACATTTGAAAAACTTGATGAGCAAACAATTTTGTACCTAGTATGAGCAAAGAAGATTTAGTTCCTCCATGCTTGTGTTTGTAAGCCAATCTTCCCTTCCAGTCCACTTTTCCTTCAACTATCTCAAGCTTCTCCTGCATATAGAAAAATCAACTAATTAAAAGCTAAACTGTGAAATTAAGAATTTGTTTGATAATGTTGGTAAAGCTCCTTATTCGGTCTTTGTAGTTCTCTTTATATTTATATGGTCATTTTTAAGCAAGCTTGTTTTTTACATTGTTGGTTGGGGAGAGTGTGTATGTTTCCACCCCATTCAAGAGGTCTTGAATTCAACTCTCCGCCTAAAACAATATTAATATCTTTTATTTTTTATTATTGATTTTAATTTTAAATTTTTAGATTTATATACTTTATTAGTTTTGAATTTTATACTTTTCACAATATGGGTATTTATAGATTATTTTAAATTTGAATTAAATTTTTTTGATTATGTATATTTATATATTATTTATTTTAAATTTAAAAATTTTTCAATATGTATATTTATATATTATTTTAATTTTGAAATTTTGTAATATATAAATTTTGTTCTTTTTTTTTATAAAGAAATTAATTTTGTTCATATAGACATACATTTAGCTTCACTTTAATATTTTACAACTATGAAATTTACAAAAATAAT
This sequence comes from Lagenaria siceraria, assembly GCA_002890555.2. Taxonomy (NCBI): domain Eukaryota; kingdom Viridiplantae; phylum Streptophyta; class Magnoliopsida; order Cucurbitales; family Cucurbitaceae; genus Lagenaria; species Lagenaria siceraria. The sequence goes on from CM016485.1 coordinate 1,870,388, forward strand.
ATAATAGAGTTGGATCTAAGTCGACATTATTAAAGACAAATGACGAGTAACAATTAACATTGCAAATTAAATATGGACAATATTTAAATGATAGAAACAATTATATTATTGTTATTTCTGATTTCATCCAAATTTATTTGTATTAAATAATATAATCATTTGATAATTATATGTTCTTTATACATTTTAATGCATGTCATATGTATTTTAATATTATATAACAAAACTATATATATTTAAACTATGAAACAAGGGAAAAACCAATATATATGTATATATGTATATATATAAAGAAACGAGAAACGAGAAATAGTTATCAAACAATTTCATGTTGTTATTATTTATCTATTTATTTTGAGGAAATGAAAAACAAAAATAGTTACCAAACGTATTGTTGTTTCTAGTTCTTAAAAATAAGAAACATGAAATAAAAACGTTATCAAATAGAACCTAAAAAATCTAAAACGATTGATTTAATTCAATTAAAACAACTCAAATGAAGTTGAAAAACATCAAGAAACATACCATTTTATAGGAAGTGGTCTAGGGAGAGAGATATCTTCCAATGTCGTGGGAAATAGTATAGTTTTGATAATAATAATTGGAAAGGTAAGATTGAGGTTAATGTGTATATATAAGCTAAGGGTTTTTATTAATGCATGGGAAAGAAAAGAGTGTCACATCTGATAGTTCAGTTTGATGACAACATGGATATGCATAAAACCAAATCGATAATTACAATTGGATCCACCATCAAGTTCTTGATAATTATTGTAAGTATAAAACAAAGTAACAAATGCAAAATTACAAGCAGAATCAATCTCTTAATGGTCCAAAAATTTCCCATCATGAGCTTTTGGTTTTGACTAAGTCGTCTAAGACGACCCTTCTCTTTGGAGAGCCCAAGTTGTTTGTTGGATTTTGTAACACTATTTAGCCGGACGAAAGTTCCATATGATCAGACTCACAATGCCATGGTCTGAACAATTATGTCATCAAAAATGGAATATTTAACACAACCAATAAATTCATGATCTCAGATGCTTAATTTGCTTAAAATTAAATGATCATTGGAGTTGCTTAATTATTAAATAAATATATGCTTTAGCTTTCAAGCAGGCCTTCGAGTTTGTCTTCATTATGCTATATATACATTATACAACATCCATTATTGTTTCGTTTTCAATTCAAAGGTAGTTTAATTAATTCTCATTTTTTTTTCTACATGAAAAAAAAAAAAAAAAAAAAAAAAAAAAATCTATTCATGTTTATATATATAAAAGAATAAATATCATTTTGATGAGTGAGATTTTAGAAAAAAATTCATTGTATGCGTGTTTACTAACCAGGAGGAAATTAGGAATGGAAATAAGCATAGAATCGAAAAAAAAAATCAGGATGCAATTGTTACAAATTTAATTAAATAAGATAATACTATTTTTAAAAAATATATGTTTAAATACTGCCTTAGTTGTATTCATATTTATTTCATCTAGAATTCTATTTAATTTCTCTTTTAAATATGACTCTCTTTAAAGAAAATAATAATAATTAAATCTTTTTTATATTAGTTCTACAATAAACCATAATTTAAATGAAAATGTGTGATTATTAGGAAAATTACTATAAACAGAAAAAATATCAAACTATTTACAAATATAGAAAAATTTTACTGTCTGATAGACCGTGATAGAATTCTATCGCTTTCTATCGCTCAAGCAAATAAATTCTATCGCTTGAGCGATAGAAAGCGATAGAATTCTATCGCGGTTTATCACTAATAGACTGGAAAAATTTTATATATTTGTAAATAGTTTGACTCATTTTTTTATATTTGAAAAGAGCCCTAATTATTATTTCTAAGTTTTATTTTCTTTTGTATATATTTATATTTTAAAATATGTTGAATATTATTGTGGTCCTATATTTTGAAAATTCTTAAAATTAATTATACTTTGTTACTGTTAACTTTTGCAAATGAGTAAACAAACAAATAGAATTTTCACTGACTTTCTGATTTTTCTGGAATGAAAATTATTTATTATAGGTTCTTAAATTTGTAATTTTGGCGTTCAATTGACATATAAGCGTACTAATGACTACAAGGTCTATAATTCAAATTCCCTACCCTCAATTGTATTAAGAAAAATTGTAATTAGACACAAATTGAAAATTTAATATCTTGGACAAAATTCATTTTTTTTTATGTCTAGTATTAAAATTGATTTTTGTTTAAAAATATGGCAAAGTGCTATGATTTTGAGTTGAGCGGATAATTATAGCAGGTAATTGATGAGATAGGAAAGAAGATTAAGAGGAAAAATGGAAAGTTTTTATCCATAATGTCACACGCAACCTATATACTTTTAAGTTTTAATAAGGTGTGTCGTAAAAAATGTCCATTTTCTCCATATTTTTCTCCACATGAACCCCACAAAGTTTGCTTTTGTGCCAGCAACGTTACTAAGATGTTCATGGCAAAATTCTAACCAAAATATGAACAAAATAATAATAATAAAAAAAAAAGATAGAGAATGGTTAATATGAGAAAGAAAGTGCAAATGTTGTATAAAGTGTGAGTCTCACATAATAAGGAATGAGAATGAGATTGAACACCATTATGGAGAATTTAAAATCAAAATGAGATTCTCAAATTTAAGGTAAGTCTCACGTCTTATTCTCATTCATGATTTTGACAAGATCACTAAATTGGATTCTGAAATTTTTAATCTCATTCATTGATTCTCATTGCTAGTTGGTATAATAGTGACCTTAGTTATTGAATATCAAAATCTTACAATAACAACCCCTGAAATTTCAAGATTAATTTATTTTAGTCTCTAGCATTAGTTGCCAATTTAAACAAAAAGATCCCGTAGTTTAGTGACAATGTAGCAAAAAAATTAACGACGCTTATAAAATTTTAAAAGCCATGCGGCAATTATTTTTCAAAAATAAATTATGTGATAATAGGGTTAAAATATTTTAGTTTTAAAATCTTAAGTGTACCATTGTACTCATTTGAAAAGTAGCCCTAGAATGGCGAATATTTATTTAAATAAAAAATTTCATTAAAATTAACTATTGATTTATTTTTATAAAAAAAAAAAAAAAAAAATTCCAAATTAAGTTTTAGATCTTATGGTTATTATTCATATTGAAATTAATAGATAACAATTTGTTATGATTCATGTGTATTTATAAAAATATCTATAAATCTTTAATATCGATATCAAACCATTCTATTTTGAATATATCGACCGATATTTTATAAATTATTGTTAGAATGTTATTTTTAAGAACAGGATATTATATTATGACAGTATCCTTCTTCCATAGTGGTTAAGGAGTAGGGGTAGATTATCTTAGAGGTTGCTACTGCCCCTCCAAGTTCTAAGTTCTAACAGAAAATCTATGTTTGATCAGAAATTGAAGAGGGTTGTTCTAATCCTATTTGTAATTATCATTTTGCAGCAAAGCCTTTGTCGTCTAAAAAGAATGAAAACTACAATGAATACAACAAGAACATGGCTATAATTAAATGATTGTGACAATCAACATAAGAAAAAAATGGCTACAAACTAAACTAATAAGATGTACAATGTAGGACGAGAAGAAAAAAAGAACACATGAATTCTGTGCAAAAAATGCTCCACTTCTGTTTATAGTTTGTAAAGGGAAACCCGAACAAGGACTGATCAGTAGTTCAGCAACGAGTACTTGATGCGCAATACTATTCTTCCCTTGTCGACACCGAGCTTTGCCCCCGTAACCAACCAATGACCTGGAATATCCTGGGGTCCCTTGGACATTTCTGTCAAGTCTACGATTTTTGCGAGTTTTCCAGCATTGGTTGAACTGTCTTCCTTTTTATCTTCAGAAGTTCTTGTTTTGGAAGATGATGAGGCACCATCAGATCTCAATGGAGTAGCAGGAGTGGAGGGGCTATGATCCCAGACTGATCGTCGAATCGTGCAGCCAGGTACCTTTGAGAAGAGAAGTTTTAAATATAGTACGTTTTTGGCACCAAAGTCCCAAACACCAAGCTGAGCTCCAGTCACGATGTGAACACCAGACAAGTCTCCAATGTTGGCTTCAGTGTACTCTATGGGCGCCGTGCTTACATGTGAGAAGTTCTTCCACTTGATGGGTTCAAACCACCTGCTGTCCTGCTCCTCAGGGCCATGCCATTTTGGGGCACCTATGGCAACATGTGAGTCCCAATGGGGTTGGAGAATTTTTGGCAGAGACACCAGATGTTGGATATGGATAGCGAGTCGGTTCTGCTTACAGCCTTCAAGGTTGAGCCTAAGACCAGTTACAGGTTTACGGCCAACTGTAATCTGCAATAACATGACATGATTGATAAGAAAGTGAAATAGAGTTTGTTATGTTCTTGATATCATGAACTGGTTTGATAAGATGAAGCTTTTTCCGAAGAAGATTTGTTTCTATTAGTGTCAGCAACACAAGAGTTTAATACAAAAATGAGAACCAAACAAATACTCCTCAAGACCAAGACAAAAGGCATATAATTCAGTGGACTCTTTCAAGGACCCATCTGCAAGACAGTATAAGAGGAAGCATCTTCCAATAACAAAATTACAAAATACAACCATATGCAGAAAACTATCAGTAAGTTTTGATTTCGCTACACCACTGGCTCTATTACCATGGAAGCAGCTTAAACTCGGATAGTGCAACTATCATACATCTACTTCATCAGCAGAACATCAGATTTAAGAAGGCCAAACTCAGTTTGAAGCCAGTAGACTTATGGAGATGAAGAATACCTGATCGGGGCTAATATAAAGCTTCGGACCCATCAAGCTGAACTGAAGTGATGGACACAAGGGCTCTTTTCTTTGCAGGTTAGTTTGTTCAGGGGCCCATGCTCTACCAATTTGAAAATCCAAAAAATATTGCAGATCCTCGATGGGGGGCTTGTCTGTGATAATAACAATGACTCAGAAATTTAACTAAAATTTTGGAAAGAAAACTGACGTCTTCATATCAAGCAAAGCAACAATAACTAATGCCTACAAGATGCCCTTTGTTGGATGAAAACTTCATAATCTTCAGAAGCGTGAAGCAATATGTTTTAGCAGGAAGTACAGAAACCAAGTTCAGAGCCATGGTTCAAAGGGATCTGTGAACTTTTTAGGTAAGCCTCTAAAGGAACATAAAGTTCAAGAGGAGACTCTCATTGCTAACTAACTGTGTTCAAAATTGAGACGAATGCTTACATGATGCACAAGCAAAGATCATACTGTTTGCAGTGTTTTAGATTGATGGAATGAAGTGCGTTAGAAAAATTACTATTTTGCCATGACTTCTTTTCCTACAAATGTTAAAAGAGGGTGAGGGAAAATATAAATTTGACCCCCTTTTTAGCACCTAAAATTCGCTTGAAATTTCTACATTCTCAAGTTCAAAAGGTGGTTAATGACTACTGCACAACTTATAGCAGATTAATATAGATGCAAATTAATTTTTAAATTTAGTTACAAAAACGCAATGGAATTAAAGTACAACTCATGAGCAGGACAAGTCATCCCCCCAACAAGAGAGGAAAAAAGATATAAATTAGTTTGTCACCATTAAAACACATTTTTAGGTCCATAATTACTTCTTTATGTGTTAAGACATAGAAATCTTCAGCTCAAAAAAATCCTGAAAGAAATGTACTTACATTCCAAATATAGGTCAATAGCACGGGCTAAATGCTTCACGCCAGGCACTCCTTCAAGCATGGAGACGATGGGGGTAAATGTCATGTTGATCACATCTGGGGCTGACTTTACGGTCTTTGCCCACTGGGAATGACTCTGAACAAGATCATCGCCACCTCTTCTCCTAAAAATTACAGTAACATCCTGCAAGAAATTGGGATCATGAGTATTTACTTTTTGAGACTCAAACTAATAGAAGCATAGCATCCCATATGCTTACTAAACCAGGTGAAAAATGACTTGAATGGTTTGTGATGACAACTACTTGAGATCCTCAAGATATACACTGCAACTGAACAGTGAACTTGCTTGTTGTCTACTCACCTTATCCTTGTAACTCAAGGGGCCAGCAGTTGACTGACTTTTCGAGTCAAGAAATCGCTGTTCCCCAACCTCTTTCACATAGTGCTCAATCTCAGACTCTGACAAGGGAGATGACTGGTGTTGCCTGATATATACCACATCTCTTCCACCAATAGTTGCTGATGTAATGATATGCGTACCAAAATTTTCAATAAAACTGATGAAGCAAAAGAAGTCCCAGTTATAAATTATTAACAACTCACCACTATTCATGAAACTTGCAAGTGGATATGCAGGACAGTAACCAACTTGCCTTATTCTCACCCTAACCTCTAAAACTTACAGAGTAATTGTCTAACACACAATGTATTTGCCAAAACTACATGATCATAAGTTTCCTTTTAATATGGAAGGGGAAAAAGAAGCATCACTGTAAACACTTCAAAGCATTGGATTATCTACTTATCAATATAGGAGTTGTTTCTAAACATGTTGCGTCGGCCACAACACCTTATGCTTCAGGAACAGTGATCTAACATGATTTCAAAGCATGAACAAGGTCCTTGATGAAAGTGTCCACTTCCTGTTTCCACTTTCCAGTCATAAGATCATTTTTCCACAGGCAGGCAGCCCTACTCCATGTGAGGAGAGTATTAATGCATATTATATATATCAGGCATGATGCATTATCTCATGGCTCAAAATATTAAAGAAGTTATGTAGACTATATATTTATCTGGAAGATGAAGTGATGTACTTCAAATTTAATTCCTCCCATGAAATGAACTTTGAGCAAAGTACATCAAGCCACAGACAACGATGGATAGCTTACCTAGCCAAGGACACAGGATCCCATGTGTAAGGCACGGCACGTTTGATATCCTCACATAAGACTAAGTTTGAGTTTTTCAATGCAACCTTAAAGAGAGGAATAAAGTATCCAATCATAGCAAGTGATTTTGTAGCTGCAGCGTCAACTTGCCAAGAACCACTGAAATTGAACATGGCATTAAAGCTTCCAAGTGGGATGTTTCCTGATATATCCGATTTCTGATTGAAGTATTCTGCCATCTGAAATTCCATGAATCAGGGGAACATATTGAACATTTAAACTTAACTGACAAAAAGTCCTCAATTTAAATAGAGTTCCTAAAGAACCTCATTGATTTTAATTAGCTAGTTAAAATTAAAAATCAAATGCAAACCAGAAAGCTTTGTCCAAAAATAAATCAATGACTTGTTGGCCACGACTTTTACAACTCAGTAGCAACATCAAGTCTGTAAAATGCACCAACATTATTCACATAGCTGCTTGAATTAGGGTTCGAACCTTTAACTTCATTTCAAGCTTGTCTGAGACCTGATTTGTTCTCTTTTTACTGTATCCATCATTGATCAAGTTGCAAACTTACAGCTATTTCAAAATAATTTTCATACTGTAATGCAATAGTTCTAACTTGCTTTAGTAAGCTCTATAAGGGCAGCCAACAAGCTCAAGAAAGGAAATGTCACCAAAATTAATTAGACAGAATAGCAATCTAAGAACTTAAACTCACATAAGAACACAATAAATCAGACCATAGTAGTAAAGATTGATGAAAACATATATGTACAGGGAAAAAACAATAGCAGTAGGGATCAGAAAGTCCAAAAAGAATAGAGCCTAGATAGTAATGATTCAAGTATTAGATGTAAGCAAGCAGAAGAGAAAGAGAACAAAATTGAATCAATAAGCATTCAGGAAGGGAAATACAAAAAAGGGTTAATCATAAGCAAAAAGGAACAAGACCCAATTGAAAGAAGAGCTCGAAATTCACCTTGTGGAAGCTGCATACAGGGACGTTTTCGGTTGCCCTGGTATCTGAAGAACACTGAACATCATCAGGCACATTGGGAACCACAACCCCATCAGACAAAACAAGATCCCTGCTATGGGCATCATCGAGCTGAACCAGCCTCGACCCAGGTGTTCCCTTGCAGTAAAGAAGACGAATATCGGCGGTGACATCAAAACCACGCCCTAAAGCTCCGATGGAATTGCAAAGTGTAGTGGTCAAAGCGTCCATGTTTGAAGTAGGTGTGGCGGCGGCGGTTTGAGTAGTGCGAGGATCTTTCATTTCTGAAGGAGAAGAAGAAGAAGAGGAGGAGGAGAAGAAAGAGAAGAAGAGCAAAAAGTAACTTGGCTTTGAATGGAGAATTTCATTTCATTACTGCCTTGGGAGTTCAGAAAAGAAGAGAAAAGAGGTTGGATTTTGATTTGGGTTTGTTTATTTAACCCATTTAGTATTGGTAAATTATAAAAGAAAGATTAAATTATATGGTAGTGGTGGGACAGGTTGGACTTTGTCATAGTTGATGTGATTGAGTTTGGGTTGTTCTTGTTCTTGTTCTTGTTCCAACCAAAGGCGCATAAATTTGACTCTTAATTATTTCAAAAACAAAACAAACAACGCGTTTTTGTGTGTTGTGCCAATTAGAGCAGAATTGAATATGGAGGATTCTGGGTTGACTCTCTCTCTTAATCTACTACTTTTTATTTTTATTTTTCTTTCCTTTTCCAATTTATTTTGGTTTGAATATATCACGTGACATTCATTTTCTGAAATATTTTGCCTCTACATATAATAAGACTAGACCCACCCTTTGATCAAAATCATATTGTGACATAATCATTACATTCGTTTATTACTTATTATTATTATTATATTTTGCGTTGCCCTTATACCTTAGTTGAGACTTAAATATAGAATTTAAAATAATACTGGTTTTAGTATTCACATACAAATTTAGAAAGAAATTCTATCTTCTCCATGGTTTTGTTTGTTTTAGGGGTAAAAAGAGTAAGCAAAATCTGTAATTAATGCTTTTATTATAATTTTTTTTTGTTTGGTCCATAAATTTTTCTATCGTTTTTTTAAAACATCGAATTATTATAAGGTCTCAGGGGCAAGGAAGAAGAACGATCCCTCTCCATAGCCTCAAAGAACAAACATGGAAAAATTAGACACCTATACACCACTCAAAAGAATCTCTCTAGTCATTTTGGCTAAAAAATCGAGTAGATTATAACAGGACCTTCAATATCAGCAAAAGAATTAGACATTAACCAAATAGCTTCAAGCTAGTTTCTCCAAGAACTTTCGAATAAGATCTATAGTCTGAATGGAGTTAGATTCAATTGCAATCTTTTGTTCGTTTTAAATCAGTTTAAGAATTTCTTTTAACTAAATATGAGAAATATTTTGAAAAGTATTTTAATTTATTGGTAGCATGTTCATGCAGTACGGAATAGTAGTATTTGATTGGCGTTGGCATTTTAAACTATTGTAAAACATATTTTAGACAAATAAAATGTGTTTTTAAACTTTTTATAATCAAAGTAGGTAACATTCCAAAAAAAACTTTTTATTATATTTTCATTGTTGTTTCACTTGAAAAATATTTTGTTAAGTCAAGTTGAACTCCGCCAAATGTCATATTTAGTATGTTATATATATATATATATATATATGTGAAAAAATGTTAGCATCGACAAAATTTCTACTCACAAATTAGGATATGCAAAATGTGTGAATATTGAAATACTCATGGAGCACTAAAAAAAAAAAAGGTAGAATAAGAACAAGAAAGGAAAAAAAGAATAGTTACAAATATTGCCATCAAAATCAAAATATTAGCATATATAGAAATATTTTTAAAAAGATTGTAAATATAACAAAATCTATCGGTGATAGACTTTTATCGCTGATATACTTTTATGGTTTAGGTGGTCTATCACTAATAAACTTTACTATAGTTATAATTTTATTAAAAATGTTGCTATACACTTGGTTATTGTCTCTAAAATTGTTATCCACTATAATTACTTAAAAAAAGGGAAAGAGTTGATGTTGGGCCTAGTAGGCTTTAACATTTGGGCTTTACCCGTTTCTTATGGTGATGGACCACAAAATAATGGCCCACAAGAGTCTTTGCAGCTGCAGCTTGTGCAACATAGATTTATACATTAAAAGAAAAATTCGTTTTACAATTTTAAAACCCACATAATTAATTCAACCTACTAATTAGCCAAATATAAAAGTGATTTATTTATGATGAGATTTTCTGAGAATTTGAATGGAATAAGTAAATACTTTGACTCATAATAACTTACTTAATATCTAATAAGACAATAATTTAGGTCTCGTTTGATAATCACTCGATTTTTTATTTTTTATTTTTAAAAATTAAATCTAAAAATACTTTTACTATGTCTAAATTTCTTGCTTTGTTATTTACTTTTTCAAAAGGCAAGCAATTTTTTTTTATAGTAGTTTATAAAAAGTAGTTTTTGTCTTTAGAATTTGGCTAAGAATTCAACTATTGCAGTCAAGTAAAAATGCAAATCATTGTAAGAAATAGAGAGGAAGTACGTTTATTTTTCAAAAACTAAAAACAAAAAACGAAATGGTTACCAAATGAGACCTTAGTTTTTTGTTTTTAGTTTTAGAAAATTAAGTCTATAAACATCTCTTTTACTTTTAAATTTTTTTATTTGTTATCTATTTCTTACCAATGTTTTAAAAAACCCTGTTAAATTTTGAAAACTAAAACAAAATAGATTTTTGCTTTTGAATTTTGGTTGAGAATTCAACTTTGGTAGATGCAAACCATGGTAAAAAAAATGAGAGAAGATATGCTTAATTTAAAAAAAAACAAAAAATAAAATGTTACCAAATAGGGTCTTAATGAAACTTAATTTGATTGATAAAAATCACTATAATTCTTGTAGTTGTATTGAGACTTGTTCAATTTTAGTTCATGTACTTTTAATATTTTTTTTGTATTTTTTAATAAATCTTAAATTTAGAAACTATTTCCATAGTATATTTCATTGCATAAAAACTACTATTATTATTATTATTATTATTATTATTATTATTATTATTATTATTATTATTTAACTAATTCCAATAAAAATTCATTCTTAATGACTAAATTTAAGATAAAGCTAGTGCCTTTGCAAAAGAAAAATGAAAAGGAAAAAATCTCAAATTACACGGATTAAAATGGTATTTTAACTAAATATAAATTATTCAGTTCTGGGGAACTTTATGGGAAATACGTGTATTTAGATTGAGGATGAGTTTGAAGATTGTAAGAAGAAAGGCCATGTCTTGGTTTTAGATTGCGCAGTTCGATACACCATCTCGGAGATGGAATCCCACGACACCAAAGATAATGATGACGATGATGACTTCTTCGACACGCTACACGATTTCCCATCGGAGAATTGCTCCGTCACCGATCAACCTCAACCTCAACTTTCCACTTCCCTCTCCTCTGACTCTTCACCGCTGCCCGAAATCTCCTCTGAAAATGCCCCCTCCGCTGTCAACTCATTACGCCGTCGCCCCTCCGTTCGCCGAAGAATCGTAGGCGAGATTCCCACTTCAGATTCCTCTAGCAGTTCTCTAACGACTACTATCGACGATTCGGTGAAGATCAGCCCCGAAGGGGAAAACCCAGAAATTCACTGGGATTTTAATGACGACGGAAAGAAACTCGAGGGATCCGAGTCTTTATCCGTTCAAGTTAACTCGTCGGCAGGTTCGAGTAGCGTAAATGAAGAGAATACTGAGGTGTCGACGGTGACTACCGCGGAGATTAAATCGGACGTCGAATTGGGCGTTTCGGAGGTGGAATCCAGTGATTCTTCTTCAAGCATACTTGTTTTGATTGCAGGATTGCTCATCAAGGCAATTGGGGTTCAACTTAGCTTCTTCGTTTACAGTATCTGCTTTCCCTTGTGGTTCTTATATCTTTCTTACACGTTTGTCTTCCATCCTTTTCAAACAATTAAGCTCGGGAGAGCATATGTGAGAGGAAAGTTGTTTGGAGTTTGGGAACTTGTTATTGCTGTGGTTGGTCCTTTGGTATCTGAACGGTTTAAGGAGCGAAAGTCTCTTTGGAAGGTTGGACTCCGCTGTGTGTGGGGTTTCTTATGGTCAGCTTATGTTTGTATCATTTTATGTGGTCTTTTGATTTCGGCGCTTATATTTAGTGCGTTCTTGATGAGGTTCTTAGTTCAGGAGCCTATGAAGATGAAAGAAGTATTAAATTTTGACTACACCAAACACAGCCCTGAAGCTTTGATGCCAATCTTGCCTGACTCAAATGATCTTTATGCACAGAATTGTAAAGATAATGTCGTAAGTGGGAAGACCCAGTCTCGGGTTATTTCTCCTCATCATCAATTGCAGGTCATTGTCTCACTAACATTGCCAGAGTCGGAATATAACAGAAATCTAGGGGTCTTTCAGGTATGTCTTTATTTATTTTGTTGGAGTATGCGTTTTTAGTTATGACAAGTATACAATAACTTTCTGATTGTTGGCATGTTCAGCATTGATCTTCATGGAAGTTGAATGATATTATTTTCTCAGAAACAGGAAGGGAACTTGATATAATCATATAAAATTACTCAAACGGATAAGATTGGAAATGAGAACCCAATTCCTTTTTTACCTGCACGGTAACACTTGAGCATCGTGGACGATGGAGTTTTCAGTTTTCAATTGAAGAAACTACTAAGAAAGTATGCTTTTGAGATGAATCTTGTCTAAGCTTTTCAACAGTCAATTTGGTTGGATATAGGATGATATAGGAATAGATATTTAATGAAACAGGAGCTTCCAATAACTTGGTTTATACATCTATGCTGTTTAATCGTGTTTATTGGTTCTTTTTCTGCATCATTGTTTCATGAATCATGATTTATGAACGGAAGTGAAGAATAGAAGGCCTCATTAGAAATAAGTTCAAAATAGAGGATCCCCTGCAACAAAACAAAGCTAATATGGTAGTGGTCCAGTTGCCTGAGCATAAGAAATAACAAAACAATAAAGAAAAACTAATTTGAAGAGTTTTCCAACGATTAACGAATGATGAGGCTGGGTTGGTGAGGGCTTACAGAATCTTGCTTAGATTCTAATAGCTGCACATGAACGTCTATATATAATATATTGTTAAATTTAGTTAGTGTTTGATTTTAATTTGTCTGAAAATTCTATTTTTAGTCATCTGTACCATCAATGGATGTAGTCTATAGATACTCTCGCTTAAATATGTTTGGATAATGTGTATTCATGTGAATCCTTGTTAGATATTTGATGGTTATGCTGCAGGTAAGAGTAGATTTTCTTTCTGTTAGTGGTGACATTCTTGCAAGCTCAAGCCATCCATGCATGTTACAGTTTAAAAGTGAGCCTATTCGCCTTTTACTGACTATCCTGAAGCTTGCACCTCTTGTTACTGGCTATATATCAGAGTCCCAGACTCTGAATATTAAGCTTAAAGGTTTCACCGAAGGAAATATACCAACGGCCTGTCTGCGGGTTACAATTGAACAGCGAGCCGAGTTCAATCCTGGTGCTGGTATACCTGAAATATATGATGCATCTGCGATCCTCGAATCCGAACTTCCCCTCTTTAAAAGGATTATATGGTACTGGAGGAAGACTATCTATGTATGGATTAGCATGACATCATTTATGATGCAGTTGCTTTTTATGCTTGTATGTTGTAGACCAATAATCCTTCCTAGAATAAGGAGAAGGGATGGATCTGCTAATTCAAGCTCCATGAGCAACGTCATCTCGGCACAAGATTAGATCAGAACAATGTCCCTCCAGACATCTGATCGAGATGTTCAATCAATAAGAATTTTGTTGCTGTTGTATAAAACCAACAATACCAACATTGTTGGTTGCTCTAAGACCATATGCTACATATATAGTATGACCGATTCTTTTATTTATTTATTATACATATATTTTTTTGGTTTGACTTGTCTGTTCTTGGTTTGAAGAGAATGGGAATGATGAGAAAAGAGCAGATCATATTTATGTCTGTACAGTTTTAGAAACTATTTCAACTCAGCATGAACAATTTGAAGAGCAATGTCTTGTGGTAACCTGCATTAGAATGAATTTCTGTTAACTGTTAACTGGGCTTTTCATGGTGTGTGTGATTTTATCAGGGATCCCTCACAACAATCATGGAGGGATGAAAATCTAGGCACTATTGTCAAAGAAGGAAGTCCAAGGAGAGACCAGGACACCCAAATATACCCTCAAGCGCATGCTTTTCACCTACGTGGAAAGAGGTTTCAAACTTGTTTGGAATGACCTTTTAAGTGCTTAAAAAAGTATTTTTAAGTGCAGAAAAAGTATTCTTGAACACTTAAAAGATCATTCTAAACAAATCCTTCATTTTGGAAGTTACAAAAGTTCAAAAGATCATTAACTTGGAACATTTTATTTGTCATCATCAGATTATTGTTTGATTATTCTTATTTTTTTCTTTCAAGTAAACTTGAAGCAAGTTAACCTGTGCATCGTTGACATGGCATTCTTAGTTTCTCTCATGTCCCAACACCAACTAGTGAATTTAAATCCTTGTTCAATTCCATATGTTTTGATAACATTGAAGTAGAACAATTTGGTAGTTGGAGACACATCTACATTTAATTCTGAAGTACAATGAAAAGGTCGTTTTGATTGGTGGCCCAACGAAATTTCCTCCTTCTGAAAGAGAGAAGACAAAAGCTTTACAAGGGTTGCCTTAATAACTTGTTAAGAATGAGGCACATTTAGTGATCTCTTTAGAAGTTTGTCCGTGAACTTGATGGTATTCTAGACTAACGCATCTGAAGTTGCTTCTAAAATAGGTGCTATCATGTAGATCCATAACCATTTGAACTGTTTATTAACTATAGCAGCCCCAAACTTCTGGCTGGATTCATGGATGCTCCTGTAGTTGGCCTAAAAAATAGGCTATCTGATTACGCAAATAGAATATAGAGTTTGTTCATCTTAATTGGTTTGCAGAATGAGAGGATTAGTTAAGAGATATAATAACCATGTTATAATGTTGGTCTGAATGTTTGTTGTTCAACAACTTTTATCATAAAGACCGTCACCTATTACTACTGCCAGATACTTTTCTTATAGTTAAGTTCTACTTTTGAAATTCTTGGAAGATTATAAAATTTAATACCCTGCAATCATCACATTGAGAGGTACAGTAGCACCGGCAGCGAGTCCAGTAAGTTCACCAATCTGTAAGATAAAGGAAGGTAAACTAGCTAATGCTCACAAATAAGCAGGACTCCTTGTCGTTTAGACCGAGTTCGCCATAGAAAGTTTGATCAAACCAGATTCTAATGGGAGTGTGAGCTTGGAATTAGAGTAAATTGTGGGGAGAAGATGAAAGTTTGATCAAACCAGATTCTAATGGGAGTGTGAGCTTGGAATTAGAGTAAATTGTGGGGAGAAGATGAAGTAGAAGATGGAACTAACGGCTCTGTTGTCAGTGCAGGTAAATATGATTATGAATTCAATCACAAAGATCTGCAGATATAAGTCACGTGGGAGAGTTCCTCGAAAGTGACCTTATTTTTCATTAAATATTAGCCTAAGTGTCTCACTTGCTAATGTTGATCCCAGAATTTGAGCTACAAAATATGGTGAACAGATTGTATTTTCAAAATATATTAATTTATGCATTTGTTCTCCTTAAAAAAAAAAAAAAAACATCAATTTTTGGAATTTGTAATTTGACTAAGAATTGAAATATTTACTTAGGAATGATGAAAGACATAGTAAAGAAAATTAAGAAATAGTAAGAAAACAGACACAATTTTTCAAACCCGTAAATAAAAAATCAAATGGTCATTAAATTGGGTCTTAATTTTTTTTTAATGAAAATTAAGTTCATGAGCACCTTCTGCCTATGGTTATGTCTTTGTTTTGTTACCTACATCTTATAAATATTTTCAAAATACAAACTAAGTTTTGAAAACTAAAAAATATATATGTATCTTTAAAGACTGACTAAGAACTCAAAAGTTTATTTAAATGAAAAGCCAGGTGATTACGAAATGAAACTTATAGTTATTTATCTTTTATGTGAACAGAAGTAAAGTAAATTGTGTATTGACGAACAAGATTCATGTGAACTGGCAGGCAACCATCAAGAAGTTTGGACTTATCCTTATCCAGATGTGCCTTATTCTTAGTTTTGCTCGTGACTCCCGACATCAATCTACTTCCATCTCCATATTTTTGGATAAACTAAAACCAAAACTATAACAATTTGACTCATCTACATTAACTTTTTATGCAATACAAGAAAAGAAAAAAAAAAAAAGGGAAAATGACCTTAATTTGCTATAACCCCACTTAGAAAAATTTCATCTTTATGAAGAAAGTGAGAAAGACAAAAGCTTCTCAAGACGAACCATTGCGACTTTGTCCTTTGAGGAAAGAAGCACTTTTAGTGATCTCTCTTAGAGGCTTGTCTGTGAACCTGATGGTATTGTAAACTAAAGCACCTGAAATTGCCCCAAAAATTGGAGCTACAATGTAAATCCATAACCCTTTGAACTGCCTTGATACTATAGCAGGTCCCAAGCTTCTGGCTGGATTCATTGATGCTCCTGTAATTGGCCTGAAAAAACAGCATCTTACATTAATAATTTTCATCTTAGACTCATGCTCTTGCAAGCTAAAAAGACTGGTTTGAATTTTCAATGTTCAAGTTCAACAACTTTTATTTTAAACAATATTCCTTGGTAATATCGCCAAGATAGTTTTCTTATAGTTTAATGTTTCTAGTTGAAATTTAATACCCTGCAAACATCACGTTGAGAAGAACAGTAGCACCAACAGCAAGTCCAGCAAGTTCACCAATCTAAATAAGGATCAATAAACACAAATTGAGTATTCAAATAAACCAAATTCTAGGCAATTTAGAGTTAGGAGTTAGAGTTAAATCATAAAGAGAAGATGAACTAACAGCTCTATTATCAGTGGCAACACCAGAAACCACAAACATGAGGTAAAATGTGATGATGAATTCAATCACAAAGGTTTGCAAATATGAGTCACTTGGGAGAGTCCCTGAGAAATGGTCTTGGTGTCCATTAAATATTAGCCTAAGTGTCCCAGCTGCCAATGTTGATCCAAGAACTTGAGCTATCACATAAGCTGGCACCTGCAACAAAATTTGAATTGTTTTGGAATCAGAATCAAATCAGTACACCCCCCCTCCCCCTCTGTCTTATCCGATTAGAATCATTAATTAGTGAAAAATTCAGGTTTGGAAGGCTCTGTAACAAACACAAGAGTTTACCAACCCAACCAAACTTGGAATTCTCACCAAAAATGGAAAAAGCTTTGGTTTTTCTTGTTTTAGAGGTTCATTGAATCTTGGGGTTCAAGAATTTTACCAAACCAAAGCAGACCAGACCATCTTCAAGCAAGAAAAAGAAATGGATAATAGCAGAGTAGTTGGTTTGGTTTACCTGTTTCCATGGAAATCTCTTGGTAGTGGCAAAGGCTATGGTAACAGCAGGGTTGAAATGAGCACCAGAGATATGACCAACAGAATAAACCATCACCATTACAACCAAACCCCAAACAATTGAAATCCCAGGGAAAGTGATGACTTTGTCTTTGCTCAAATTCACAACCACTGATGCCCCACCAGCAAATATCAAGAAATATGTCCCCACAATCTCTGCAATCAACTATTTCCACACCAAAAACAAAAACAAAGAATTCAGCCATTCAATCACATAAACAAAGCCTGTAAATGGGTTTTTTGGCATAATCTGTAAATGGATCATTGTAACACTTGATTTCAAGAAACAAGGGAAGACCTTTTGAATGAAAGGTACAGAGAGCCAGTCAGCTGCTACTTCTCTGCTGGTGACAGCTGTGGATTCATCTTTGATGTTCAAAGAAACAGTGTGATGTCCATTGCTTGATCCTGAAATCTCAGCCATGAATATGATTGAGTGAAGGAAGAAGCAAGCAGAGAAGGAAAAAAGGGAAGGAAAGAACTAAGCTAAGACAGTGTCAGATTCTTGAGATTGGTTAGAGTTATTGGTGTTTGTTTGACAGAATTGTGCCAAAACCCAGATGAATAGATGCAATTTATAGAACCCAAAGGGTGAAATGGAAAGCGGAGAGAGAGAAAAAGATAGGATTGACCAATGTACATTTGTTTTGTAATGGTTATAAGGGATACTTTATTATAAAATAGTAATCACTTTGACATTGGAGATATCGTTGAAAATGGTGATGTAATAATAAGAAGAAGATGGGAAGGAAGAAAGAGAGAGCGAATTGAAATCTATCATTGAAGGCTGCTTCAACTACCCGCCGGATATACAGAGAAGGATATGAATGCATCTTTTTTATTGGGATAAATTTTTTTTACCAAATTTCTTACCCCATTTTAGATTCAAACAACTCAATATTTTCTAATTTTGAGGATTTATTTAATTAATCATGCATGTTTGGTAAGATACAAACAACTCGGTAGCTTGAAGTTAAAAAAAGATAAATGAGTTTTTGAGTTGGATTTATTCAGTCAAAAGAAGAAGAAAAGGAAAATAGTGGTATCTGATTCTTGAGATAGTTTAGAATAAGGAGCACCTGCAAGAATAGGAAATTTTTTATTAAATTTATAAATTTAGTAACAGTTTTTTAAAAATTTACAAATATAGTAAAAAAAATATATAAAAGTAGATTTGCGTTTTTATTATTTCAAATTTATCTTTATTGGTGTATCGACATGCATATCAATATATATCTGATATATTTTATGTTTGGTATATCAATTAACTAATATACCAAACATAAAGTAGTTAATTATACAATAGTTATACCAAATTTGTCATCCATAAACCATATTTATCAGTCAAGAAGTGCTTGTTCATTTATTATTACTCTTATGGACTTAATTTCAATCCTTATTCGTCTCTTATATAATATTATTTTTCTAGTAAATTATAATCAGTTTCTAATGGTTCAATCCGTTATGATAGTAGTCATTTTGAATGAATGTTGATAAACTACTGGTACACCAATTTTACTTTTGAAATTGAATTTTGAACATGGATTGATATATGATTGATATATTTGAATAAATGTATTTGTAAGAAGTACTGATATATTAGTGATATGTCAACGTTTGATACTTGAAATGAACTTTAAGTTAATGTTGATATAATACTAATACACAATGTTATACTTAAAATTTTATTTAGAAGAAATGTTGATATACTACTGATACTTAAATAAGTTTTTTGTGAGTATTGATACAATATTGATAAATTTTGCTTTAAATGAATTCTAAATAAGGGTTTAACTACAACTATTTAATGCACTAATAATATATATACTTAAAATTGAATTTTGAATGAGTATTGATATAATACTAATACACCAATACAATACTTAAAATGAATTTAGATCATGAGTGATATGTTATTGATACACTAAAAATACACATGAAATAAATTTTTAATGACTACTGATATACTATTGATACATCTATGTTACAATTTTAAAAAAAAAATATTTGAATGAGTATTGATAAATTATTGATACACCAAATACTTAGTATTGCATTTTCAACTTATTATGATATACAGTTGATACACTAATAATCTACTAGCAATTCATTTCGAATTAGTACTAATATACAATTAAAATGCAAATGTTAAACTTTAAGTATCATTCTAAATGATATACTACATATTTGGTATATCAACAATATCATTGTTATGTTTTTTTTCCCTTTCTAAATCAGGTATGTTAATAAATTAGTATACGAAATATGAAATATTTGTTATATAATTGATACACCAAATTAAATATAGGAAAATTATTATAATTAGAAAAAATATCAAACTATTTACAAATATGAAAAATTTTACTATCTTTTAGCGATAGACCACAAAATAGAAGTCTACGCGGTCTATCGTTCAAGTGATAAAAGTCTATCGTTGATAGATAGTGAATTTTTTTTATATTTATAAATAATTTAACTCATTTTCTATATTTTTAATAGAAATATTAATGAGAGACTTTAGAAATAAAGTTTGAGAAAAATAAAAATAATTTAGGACAGAAAAGATTCAAAAAGGAAAAAAAATTAGAAAGAACGTAAATTTACCGAGAAAGTACTAATCCTAAACAACAAAACAAAATTGTGAGATACTAATTTTTTATTTTTTGAGAATATAAAACAACATTTTCAAAAGTAGAAATATGTTTTAAAAATAAATAAATAAACCCACGTTCTTTAGAATTTACCAAGATTTAAAAGGTAGAAGTTTCAATTTTATTGAAATATCGAAGAAAATATAGATAAAATACCAATTAGATATTTATAGAAAATAAATTATTAAAAAATAATAAATATTTAAATTAAATAATAAATATTTGATATTTGTAAAGTTCGTAAACTTTTTAGACACAAACTTCAAATATCACAGACTAAACTTAAACCTTAAGACCAAAAATTGAAAATAGTTTTCAAAACAACCTAAATAATATCAATACACACCCACATCTTATAGACTTCTATATAAATATATTTTCACTAACTTTTTTTTATACCGACATATTTTATGTTACTAACCGTTCTATTCATAAATACAAGAAAAAATTTCCTCTAAGATGAGCTCCATTCATTTATTGTGAGCCACATTAACATGTTTTTAAAAAAATGATGAGATCTACTGATATTAATGTAGGATTAATTAATATTGATGAAGCCAAATTATGAACAAAGGGAGAGTGTGATACTCTCATGAGTATGAACAAAAAGAGATCATAATATTAAAAAATTTCCTTTATATTTCAACCAATGAACTTTTCACTATAGCCTTTCAAAAACAAACTTTACATTATGGGTACGTTATTTCTCACATCTTTCTTCACATTCATCTTTTTCTTTATTGATTTTTCTTTACTCGCATTCTTTATCATATATTATAATCTCTTTTCAAACGCACTTTCTTCCACTCTCTCATCTACTACGAGTAAAAGAAAATAGATAAAGACTATCATTAAAGTAGTCCAAACGAGATTTATCATATCAATGTAAATTATGCACTCTTTTATGCTTCTATTTATATAAAAGAATTATTTCACTAACGCTCACTAAGTAAGCAAATAAAAAAATATATATTTCCTAAAGTTGTTTGTGAATGGAAATCTTTAAATGAAATATAATTGAAATAAATTAATATAAAAACCTATATAAAATTTTAACTTAATTAAAAGATGTTATTTTTAAATTAATAATAACTTTTGATTGCTTCCATTCAATCTAAATTAATTTCAATACTCCAGCTTCAATAAATTTGTAGTTCGACGTAATCACGGATTTGATTAATTAAATTACTCAAATTATGTAACTCTTCATAACGTTAATTGATGTAACTAAAAGTAATAAAATGTTATTTAGAAAATTTTGCTTAAGACTTGGCCAATCCCTGTGTTTAATTTTGAGTTATTTTCCCATTCCTTTAGGGGTTTCAACTGTCAATGGGTCACTTTGGATGTTGAATTGGGGTAGGCCTAAAGCTAAATTAATAGCATGTGGGACCATATAGCTTTTAATTTTATGGGCACATTACAAATTATAATTTAAATATTTGTAAATACAAACAAATGGTAGATTCAATGTGACTTCACAGTTTGTCACTCATTACGTGGTTGATTTATATATATATTTATATAAATAATCTTGTTTATGTTAAGTTTTTCATTGCGCACTATTGAAAATTTAAGTATCAATATCATTTATTGAATTATATAATAATAATACCCGCATAGTTGAGCTCTAATGATTATAATTATGGGAGTTTGGACTTTTGATTCGTGAAGGGATAATACCTAATCAAATAATTACACCAATGAAATATTTTTAATTAGAACAATTCTTTGCAGAACATATTTATGTGAAAAATAAAGATGGCAGGCAATTAAAACTTAGAACTCATAAATAAAGTAGAATAATTGTGAGTATAGGTGATCCAACTTTTAATTTTTAAAGAAAAGTGTCATGTCAATTAATTGAATAGTAAGACTAAATATGTAATATTTCATTAATTATTTGTAACTTGTAACCGAGTGAAAATGGGCACAAAATTTTCTAAAGTAACTAAATAAATATTGAAAAAGTGAAATTTAGTGCACTCAACTCAATCATGACCCGAAATTCAACTTCATCACAAAAGATAATATAAGTTTTTTTTTTTTTTTTTTTTTATAAAATATTTTTGTTTTTGTTTTTGTTTTTTTTTTTCTAACGAGGATTCAAGTTATATTTTAAAAATTACCATTTTCAATGCGCATGCAAAATATCCAACTTCCCATTATTTTGACTCTTGACCACATTCCAATCCCACAATTAATATATTGGACAAAGTGGAATATTTCTTTTTTCAGTACAGATTATTTGGATTCATTATAGTATATACATGTTTGATAATAATTTTGTGTTTTTGTTGACTATGGTAAGAGGATTCTAACTTTTTATCTTCAGGTTAATAACTAGTACACATATTTCCAAAAATCAAGTTAAAGTTTTGAAAAATAAAAAAAAAAAAGTAGTTTTTAAAAAATTATTTTTTAAAAACTAGTTTGAATTCAATTGAAAAATTGAAAGAAAAGTATAAAGGTATTAGGTCAAATCCATGACCAAACAAAAAAAATTTATCCCTTAAATGAGAGAAACTCTCTAAGAACAACATTCTATATTGAAAGGATAATCAAAAGCATTCTATTACAAACCCTAAAGTGCTATTTATAGCTTTATAATAAAATACTAATTCTAAAATATCAATTAAATACTAATTAATCTAAATTAACAACTAATTTAAATATTTACTAAAATATACTAATTATCCGAAAATTCTCCTCATCATATAACAAAGAAAAGAACTTGTTGAAATACTTTGAATTCGTTATCTGACGCTTTAAATGATCAAGCACAGGGGGTTTTCTGACCTAAATTGTATTGTATTTATGTTATTTATGATTTTGACCGTAGGATTAGAGAAGTATGCTAGATAAACTTTCTAACGGTAGAAGCGTCTATCTGAATCTGTAATCTGAAATTTTCTTTTCAATAATAAATTGCACTCTCTCCTTCTACCAGTGGACATAGCCATTATACGGTTAGTGAACCATGGAAGTGGGAGATAGCATATTATTATTAGACAGAAAATATCTTTGTGTTGATTCTAAAAAATTTATGTTTTCTATCGTTCTTTAATTATCGATTCCATAATAAATCTTCCACATTAAAATAATATCTATACGTTTAATTTTTAAAAACTAAAATTAAGAAATAAAATTATTATTGAATAAAATGTTAAGGAACTATATCTATGTAAGCAAAGCTCTTGATTTAAGTGGTTGTATATTTGTATTTTCTTTTCTTAATTATAAAAAGTTTAACCCCTTAATGCTTCTTTTTTTAAATAATGTTTTTATATAATTTTGAGTTGGAGTCAATCTCAAACAGTTAAATTAATAGTGTTTATATATTTTAAGCAAACTAGTTTATAAACAAAACCAATAAAATACTCAATTTTAAGAATTCTTGAAAATTTTAAAATGTTTTATGATGTGTACTACTTCTGTTTTTCTTTTTTGGACTTAAAATTGCAAAAGAATATCTCACTATAATGTCTACTCTCTCTTTTTTTTTTTTTTTTTTTTTTTTTTTTTTTTATTTTATATAACCTCAAAAAACATTCTTGATGTTCTAAAAAAATAATAATACATTTTTTCATAAAATTTCAACGTGCTACATAATTTGTAGGATAATAAAGTACATTTTATTTGGATCATGTTATAACTATTTAGACTTTGTCAAGATACTTGTGATTGCTTAAGTTGTGAGGAATCTACTATTTTTTTCATGAAATTTGATACCGTTCACATGGATTTTTGCTCAACTTTGTCTATGTGTGAAAAGAAAAATTTTGTGAAAAAAGGCAAATTTTGACTTTTCATTTTTATTTATTGATTTGTTTTTTTGTAGTGGAAGACTTGCTTTGCTTTGATGGGGTTCCCATGATTCATGGAGATCTTCAGATATGGGTTTTCGTCCAATTTAAGTATTAATAAAATAAATAAATAAATCAAAATTGTGGTCTTAAATGGCAGGCAAAGACTTCTCTTCCAACATCATTCATTTACTCCAATTAGAAAATAGTTGTTGCTTTGTAATTCTATTTTATTTTTCTCTTCCAAAATTTATGTACGTAATTTACATTCTACAAGTGGACGTTAGACAAAATCCTCTGTCACTTAATGAATATTAATTATTGAGGAAATACTTTCAACCAAACAATTAATATTATGGAGAAACTCTCAACACACGGTCAAATGGACAGGTAAAATTTTATTATTTTGACGTAATAACTAAATACACTATATTCGATAATTTGATCCTTCACAAACTAAAAAAAAAAAAAGAAAAGAAAAAAGTGAAATATATATACTACCCTTTATAATACTATCTTAACTAATTTGTTTAAAATTGGTGTGTTACATTTACATAGTCTCTCTATACTACAAATTTTTTTTTTGATAACATCTTTATATAATAGTTTTGTGAATTGTGACCGTGTGTTTATCTTTTGAGGTTAGTTTGAAGTTTATCTTGGGTCAAAATGGTACTTTAATTTATATATCTTTTTTTGCTTTAAAGTTTTTGGTCGCCATTATCACAACTATTGTGTTTTTTGTCATGACAAGGAGAATAAGTTAGATTATTTGTATAATTTAGTTAATAGTAATTTAGTTGTTAATTTAGATTAATTAGTATTTTAAAATTAATTAATTAATTATCTTGTCTTCTTGTAAGGCTATAAAATAGTCATTTTAAGGTTGTAATAAGAAGCTTAATAACCAAACCTAGCCACTGAATTAGACAATCTATTGTACAATGTCTCAACCGTAAATAACTTTTAAAGATAGAGATAGACTTAAATGAAAGAATATATATATATACACACATACTTGCAAAGTCCATGGATTTAAACTCCAAACTAAATGTAAGTGTTGCTTCTTAAAAATTCATTAAAAATATTAATTTTGGATATTTTTATTTATTTAAACATAAAAATACTAATTATCATCTCAAAAATCAATATTCACCCAAACACATCATTTCAAACAAAAAACCAAATTTAAAATATAAAACTTTATTTTTCCTCTTTCTTCTCGGCTTTGCTTGCGTTGGGCCTCCATGTATTTATTATTATTATTATTATTATTTGTTTATTATTGGATGAGAAACAATCTGTCCTTTTATAATTTTATTAAACCTTTGAAAAGAAAATTGAAAAAAACCAATAATATTAGTAATGAAATTTGATCCGATGTGACTATTAAAAAACTCAAAATCGCCCATGCATGCTAATGGGAATTCAAAAAGAGTGATACCAATGTAATTGCTAAACACCCACTTCACCAAAGTATCCAGAGTTAAAATTTTAAATTGACAGAATCTTTAGTTTAGAATTTTAATTCACACAATATTTAAAGTTTTGTGATAAAAAATAATTTTTTCTAATATTTTATCATATTATAATTATGATATTGTTAAAGATATCCCATCAGCTTTAAACACGTACATAAAATTATCATAGGATTAAAAATATAACCATCATTTCATTTGTTGCATTGATTATACATTTAGTTGCACACTTCTTAATTTAGTTCGAATAATATGAGGTGAAATATAAAATTATTGCAATTAAATTTTAAATTATTATAAATAAAGTACTTTAGACTCTTTATTAAGACTATATTTGAAATTGTCTATGTATTCAATTCTTATACGTGTGTAAAGTTTTTCAAATGTCAAACTAATAAAAAAATAGACGATTAAAATTGATGCATAGACAATTTTTAAGAGAAATCGTAATAAAGAGTTTAAATTGATTCGCTCGTAGAAGTTTAGATGTTTAATTCATAAAATTATAAGTTTCACAAGACGTTTATCTAAACAGAACATAATGGAGGGTTTCACACACTTACAAAAGTTTGTTTAAATTGATACCATTATTAATTCATGATTTAAATTGATACACCTTTAAAGATATGACAGATTTTTTTTTTTTTTTTTTTTGAATTATTTCTTTTTACTAAGTAAGTAAAATGAGAATGAACGAATGAAAAGCAACAGATGCCAACAGAAGCTGTTGTTGCTATACAACTTGGGTAACACGTATGAGGAGTTCAACTGAAGCATTGGTAAAAGCTCTCCTTAGGAATCCAACGTCCATCAAATCCAGATCACACGCTCAACAACTCCACGCCCAGGTTCTTAAATTTCAAGGTTCATCTCTTTCCAATCTTTCCCTTGTTCTATCCCTCTACTCCCACATTAATCTTCTCCATGATTCACTCCGTCTTTTCAATACCCTCCAGTTCCCTTCAGCTCTTGCTTGGAAATCTGTCATCCGTTGCTACACTTCTCATGCCCTTCCTCATCAGTCCGTGGCTTCTTTTATTGGAATGTTGGCCTCTGGCCTATACCCAGATCACAATGTCTTCCCTTCTGTTCTAAAATCTTGTGCATTGCTCATGGATTTGAATTTGGGGGAGTCCGTTCATGGGCACATCATAAGGGTAGGTTTGGATTTTGATTTGTATACTGGTAATGCGTTGATGAATATGTATTCGAAACTGCAATTTCTGCAGGAGAGTGGGAGGCAGAGACTTGGTACCCCTGAAGTGTTCGATGAAATGACCGAAAGAGCACAAAGTGTTAGAAGTGCCTCTGTCTTAGTTGGTAATGAGGGGAGAAAAGTGAGTGAATTGGAAGCACAAGTTCTTGATATAGACTACAAACAGAGAAATACATATAGGGAAATGGAAGCCTGCAATCTTGGGCAGCAAATAAAAGATATTTCTCATTCAAAAAGTGAGGATAGCGTGAGAAAGATCTTTGAGATGATGCCTGAAAAGGATCTTGTCTCGTGGAACACCATAATTGCTGGAAATGCTCGAAATGGTCTTTATGAAGAAACTTTAACGATGGTTAGAGAGATGGGTGATGCCAATCTGAAGCCTGATTCCTTTACTTTGTCCAGTGTACTTCCTCTTATTGCGGAGAATGTAGACATTGGTAAAGGAAAAGAGATCCATGGATGTGCCATAAGACAGGGTTTTGATGCAGACGTATACGTTGCGAGCAGCTTAATTGATATGTATGCGAAGTGCACACGAGTAGCGGATTCCTGTCGGGTATTTAGTCTCTTGACGAAACGTGATGCGATTTCATGGAATTCTATCATTGCAGGGTGTGTACAGAATGGCCTATTTGATGAAGGTCTGAGATTTTTCCACCAAATGTTGATGGCTAAAATCAAGCCCAAGAGTTATTCCTTCTCAAGTATTATGCCAGCTTGCGCTCACTTGACAACATTGCATCTAGGGAAGCAGCTCCATGGATACATCATAAGGAATGCCTTTGACGACAACATATTTATAGCAAGTTCGCTCATCGACATGTATGCAAAATGTGGAAATATTAGGACGGCTAGGCAGATCTTTGATAGGATGAGGTTACGGGACATGGTATCCTGGACTGCGATGATTATGGGATGTGCTTTGCACGGTCACGCTGTTGATGCTATTGAATTATTTGAACAAATGGAAACAGAAGGAATAAAACCAAATTATGTGGCCTTCATGGCTGTATTAACCGCCTGTAGCCATGCTGGATTAGTTGATGAAGCTTGGAAATACTTTAATAGCATGACACTAGATTTCGGGATTGCTCCAGGAGTGGAACATTACGCTGCTGTTTCAGACCTCCTTGGACGAGCTGGAAGGCTGGAGGAAGCTAATGACTTTATCAGTGGGATGCCTATGGGACCAACTGGGAGTATATGGTCCACATTGTTGTCTGCTTGTCGAGTACACAAAAATGTTGACATGGCCGAAAAGGTAGCTGCTAGAATTCTCGAAGTCGATCCCAAAAATACGGGAGCTTATGTATTACTAGCAAACATATATTCTACTGCAAGGAGATGGAAAGAGGCAGCAAAATGGAGAGCTTCTTTGAGGCGCACAGGCATGAGAAAGACACCAGCCTGCAGCTGGATTGAAGTTAAAAACAAGGTACATGCTTTCATGGCTGGAGATGAATCTCATCCTTGTTATGAGAAAATAAGAGAAGCCATGGAAGTTCTAATGGAGCTGATGGAAAAAGAGGGTTATGTGCCAGATACAAGTGAGGTTCATCATGATGTGGAAGAGGAGCAAAAGAAATACTTGCTTTGCAGCCATAGTGAGAGGCTTGCCATTGTGTTTGGTATCATCAACACGCCAGCCGGGACGAGAATTCGTGTGACAAAGAACCTACGCGTGTGTACCGACTGTCACACGGCAACAAAGTTCATTTCAAGGATAGTTGGGAGGGAGATAGTTGTGAGGGATAACAGTCGGTTTCACCATTTCAAGAACGGAATGTGTTCCTGTGGAGATTACTGGTAACAGAGGTGGGAGATTTCTTTGATATGTTTAATTTTAAATTAATGCAAGTTGGTTCATTCTCCAAAGTTCAACTCAACTGGGCCTTGATATTGGAAGTTCCTCCATGATGAGCGCAGTATTGGATAAGAGAAGGTAGGGGGAAAGCATCAAGTAATTTGCTCATGGAGCTGCCTCCAATCTAAGTTTTGAGGAAGACTTTGGAATTTCATTCATAACATCATAATGGTCTTCTTCTCATTTATTCATGGTTCTCAGAGTTGGACTCTCACCCATTGCACAGACATAGGGCGTAAAAACAACACAATACAGGCAAAAGAATTAATTCAAATGCACCCTTAGCTTATGATGTTTATATTACATTTGACTAACTGCTAGTGGACTGTATTATTAGTAGGGTTTAAGGTTTAGTTTTAAAAAAAAAGAAAAGAAAAATAGATGGGGTCTCTCATGTGGGTAAAACTTAAAAAATCATGTACAAAAATGATTAATGAGAATTTACTAATTTATACACAAACCATAAGAATTAAATTAAGGATGGTTTGGAATCACCAAAGAAAAAATGTTTTTCAAAAATTCATTTTCATTTAAATATTTTTGATAAAAAAAATCTTTAAAATAAACATGGTAACTCTTCCTCAAAAGTATTTTTTATAGAAATTTGTTTGATTTGTTTATATATTAAACGTATTTTTATTACTGTCAAATTACTATAAATGAATTTGTCGGTGGCGGTAATGGGAGTTTGTTAGCGGTAGTCACCGGAAGTGGTGGTCGTAATTTGACCCACGACGATCGTTAGAGATGATGGCTAGAGGTTGGTCGGCGACCGTCGGTACAGAGATTAAACATTAAACATCTAAAATTTATTTTCTTAAAAGTTAATTCGAAGTATTTATCCTAAACTAATTTATTATATAAACTTATTTTTTTCAAAATTTATTTATTATATAAATTTATTTTCTTTTTAAATTTATTTTGAATGATGCCCAAACACTTAATTTTTTTTTAAAAAAAATAGCTTGCTTTTTAAATTAATCATTTAAAAACTCATTCCAAACGCAGCCTAAAACATTCAAAATTATAAGAATGAAATCAGAAATAAGCCAGAGCAATTCTGATAAGGAATTTTGTAATTTAGTCCAATGAATTTAACAGGTTAATTCACTCAATCAATCTTGTCCATTTTTATTCAACTAGATAAAATAATCAAAATATTATTATTAAAAAACCTTATCGACTCTCAAATTTTTTGTTGTCGCTTGGCGTTGGCCTAAAAAGAAATTGTTAGAGCCTTAGAGGTGGGGTTCTTTTGCCCTCTCATGAAACCCTAAATTTCAGGTAGTGGACTGTGCTGGACCTTTCGCTCGCCTGCCTTCTCTGCTTCGTCGCGTCTATTGCAATTCGCGAGCGAACATGCAGGTACGAACTACACAGGGAACCTCTTATTTACTGTTTTCTATACTTCTTTATTCCCAATTTTGGGTTGTGTTTCACTTTACTTGAGCCGTAACTAAAAAGCCCTGCAAGTGATTACAATTTGTTTCGTACTTTTCGATTTCGGCTGATTCAACTCTTAGGAGATGAATATATAAATTCACTTCTTTACCCTGTAACCTGTTCGTATGATTCAACCGTTTCGTTTGGTTGATTGGAGGCCTTTCTCTGTTGTGATATTCCTGAATCCTCAAATTCTGGGAGATAAGGAATTTTCTATTTTTCATCACTGGGAATAACTCTCCATTCAGCACACGAAGGAAAAAAAGATGTACTTGTTTATTTTTAAGTTCCTATGTAATCCGAGTTATATCATTCTGCTGCAGCCTGCAAATGAGCTCTGCACAAAGCGAGTAACCAAGAATTAGAACGATATTATGTTGAGTCCTTAATTACTAATCGGTGGGTTAGCGTCATATATAGATGTCAAACCTCTTTATCAGCAATCGCGCTAATGTTGTTTCTCATATTTGATTCAGGCCAGTGATAGATTTAACATCAATTCCCAGCTTGAGCACCTTCAGGCTAAATATGTGGGAACCGGCCATGCCGACTTAAATAGATTGTTAGTTTTCTATTCCTTCTGAGTCTTGATCTTATATTGGTTTGCGTATTAGTTTTCATGTTTGAATTCACATCTTTGTGTGTACAGTGAGTGGGCAGTGAACATTCAGCGTGATAGCTATGCATCTTATGTTGGACATTACCCCATTCTAGCATACTTCGCCATAGCAGAAAATGAATCTATTGGGAGGGAACGCTACAACTTTATGCAGGTTGATATGTTTTTCTTTTTGTTCTCTTATTCATATTTTTCATAGTGAGTTTCCTCGTCTCATTCTTAGTTTTTTCTTTCATAACCACTTCCTCCGGTAAAAGAATTATCTTAGACGTGTCTTTGTTTCTCCTAGCGTACATCACCCCTGTAGTTGTAGTTAATCCTGATCCCATCTGGCGGTTTCTGCTTATCATTCTTTTGTATGATCAATGCCATCTGCTGCACTACGTTAACTTGCCATCTCCCGTGAACATGAGTTTCAAGTCCTAGTTATATGATTCCTGGGTAATTGTTCCTTTGTACATTTCTGTTTTTGGTTTTTCACCCCATCTTCATCTATATGTATTGTTATCTTCACTAGAACAGTGATTCAAGCACATCCACTCTGTGTGATGTAATATAAATTGGACATGTGTTGATATTCAGTTTTGAAACAATGATTCCATTCTTAATGTGGGAGGCAAAATTTCATCATATTTCCTCTCTGGATATCATTTAGGACAAACTTGGATACAGAATGGTTTGTTTTTCCTTGATGTTTTTCTTTCCGTTTTGCAGAAAATGCTACTACCCTGCGGGCTTCCTCCAGAAAGAGAAGATGATTGAGATTGTTATTATTAAGTAATTTAAGTTGTAGTTAAGATTGCAAATAATATGACATTGTAGGGTTAATGAATTTCCTTTTTATGAACCAACTATGTGTTTGGTAAAGTAGAATCATTTTCCCATGCTCTGGTCATGTAAGAATTAGTTTCCGCTTTCCAGGATACTTGTGTACAAACTATACTATTTTTCTCGTCCTTTTTGTTATAAGAACAAGGTCCATTTCATTCATAGTTCATAAAATTGTTGGTAAACTGTAATTACATATAATAGCTGTTGGCCCCGTATTTGCATGGACTAAAATAATTCAGAAATGGAATTTTTCATTAGTTAGTTGTTTGGATGATTGGGGCTCCCACAATTCATAGAGCTTTTCGGGATGATTTTCCTCCAATCGAAGTGTTAACAATGAATAAGCTTTGAGTTATTGAATGGCAGGAAAGACTTGTTTCCCCACCTTCATTTGTTAACTTTAAAACAGTGATTACTTCGAATTTAAGATTTTTTTTTCTCTTTTAAATAGAAAATAACGACTCGAATAAAGACTCGAAAGTAAGTTTTACCATTTGAAAATTATTGGATGTAAAATTATGTGACAAAGTATTTCATTAGATTCTTCTCAATAAAAAAAAATGTGTATTTCATTAGATTTTTTTTTTTTAAAAAAAAAAAAGCAGCTGAATGATTTTTTTTTCTTTTTTTTTACTAAAAATAAGGTTAAATATTTTACATCTAACAAATTAGTTAATTTTTAGAAGTTTTTAAACATGTCGAGTACAATAAATTGGAAGTCTAGAAACCTATTAAATGAACATTCAAGAACATTTGAATATTTTAAAAACTCTTTAAACACGCATTTAAAAGTTCATTGATTAAATTTGATTTAACATTTTTTATTAGTAAGTTTCTAAAGCTTGAATTTTGTGTTAGAATGGTAAGTCAATAATTCTACTAATTTAACATTACACTATCAAATGCTAAATTTTTGGCAAAATATATAATCTTCAAATAATACAGTGAATGTGCTGTTAGAAACTCTAAAATAAAGAAAATAAATTAATACAAACTTTGAAAGTTCAAAACCTATTATAGAGCTAGATAAACAAAACCCCCAATGTTGAAGAACCAAAGTGGTAAAGCAAAAATCAAATTAATGTGATGCATTGTTAACTTGACAAAAATTAACAATAAAAATAGCAGTAGTCGAGTAATATCTTAAACATCAACAATAAATAAATAAATAAAACAATAAGATTGAAATGGCGGGGTGTTAGAGATTGAAAATGTAAGAATAAAGAAGAAAGAAGAAAGAAAAGATAAGAAAGCCAGAGAAGAAAGAAGTAGGCAGTACAGGCAGCAACGCTTTTTGTTGCTTTGGTTGTCATAACCAAGCTAGTTTTATACTAACGGTCATAATTTTTGTTTTAAGTGATTTAAATTTAAATTCTTTTTAAAAAAAAACCAATTTTAAACTTTAAAAAGTAAAAAAAGAAAGGAAAAAAAAAGTAAAATCCCTCCTGTTTTCTGCTTTCGTCTATTCAGTTCAATTCTTGCTACGGTTCCGAACCTAACCAGTCGACCGTTACACCGAACCTAACGCTAAGGCTATTCCCTCCCAAACCTACTGCTCTTCAAATTCTCTTCCTCCAACTTGGACCCTTCTTCAACATTTAACCATGGTCTCCAAGATTATCAAAAGATCTCCCACCAAGCCCTTCCGCCGCCACCGCCGCAAGTCCCCCATCAAGAATGCCTCCTCCGCTGTCGTCGCCACCATCCACCGCTCTCTCTACACCTGCCACCGCCGTCTTCTCAAAATCTTCTCCAAGTTGGCCCGTATCAGCACCCCCAATCGCCACAAAGGCTACAAATCCTTGAGGAAAACCGCCTCCGCCTCCTCCTCCTCTGAACCCGACATTGTCCGAACCCTAGTCTTTGACAACCGCCTCCTTCCTCCTCTCATTTCGCCGGCCAAGCGGACCGTTCTCCTCGACCTCGACGAGACTCTGGTTCATTCCAAACTCGATCCGCCGCCAGAGAAGTTCGATTTCGTAGTCAGGCCGAGGATCGACGGCGAAATACTCAACTTCTATGTGCTCAAACGCCCTGGCGTGGACCAATTTCTGGAAGCCCTTGCGGATAAATTCGAAATCGTGGTGTTCACAGCGGGATTGAAGGAATACGCGTCGCTTGTGCTGAACCATTTGGACAAGAAATCGGTGATTTCGCATAGATTGTATCGCGATTCGTGCAAGGAGGTGGATGGGAAATACGTGAAGGATTTGTCTGAAATTGGGAGGGATTTGAGAAGAGTAGTGATTGTGGATGATAATCCGAATGCTTACGTTTTTCAACCGGAAAACGCGATTCCGATTCCGTCGTTCATCGACGACCCGGCGGACATGGAGCTTCGGAAATTGGTAAAGTTTTTTGAGGTATGTGAATGTTACGATGATATGAGGGATGCTGTGAAGCAGTATCTGAGTAGAGAAGAAATTTGAAATCACTGAAGTTTGTTTGTTGATTGAAATGATTATTAAATGTAGTTGAACAGTTGAGTGTTCAATTTCAAATGAAAAAGGAACTTCTTCCTCTTTATGTAATTCAAATTCAATCCATAATACAGTCTAAGATTTTGCAGTTGAGATGTTTTTGGCTTTCTTGATGATTATGAATCTAATCATTTTACAGTAGCTTTTAGGATCTAATCATTATATTTTTCAAAAGTTATCTTACTCTAACATATAATTAGGTAGTTTGAACTTTGAAGATTAATTTTAAAAATAATTTTATGGCACAAACTTAATTGTAATTTTGTCTCACTCACTTTGAAGATTAATAAAAATAATTTTATGAGGTTGAAGGTAGACCTCTCATTTCCACAATTGTTATATTAAAAAAAAAGTAAATTGTAAAAACTACTCTTAAAGTATAATAATAGTTGTAATTACACTCTCAAACTGTCAATTATAAAAATTGAGTCTTCAAACTTACAATAGTTGTAGAAATTGGACCCTCAAATGATAAAAATTGAATACTCGAATAAGTTTTTATCATTTGGTGTCTAATTTCTACAACTATTATAAATTTGAGGACTCCATTTTCGCCATGAAAAGTTTAAAGTGTAACTGTACCTACTACTATACTTGAAGGTAATTTTTTCAATTTGCAAAAAAAATATTATCCTATTTGAAAATTGTTAAATTTAAGAGTCTAAATTAGAACCTTTTCAATACGTAATATGCTAAAACAATTTTTTTTGGGTGAAAAAAGTATACTAAAACATATGTTTAGCCTTAAATATAGGGTTTTTTTTTTTTTTTTTATTGTCATTAAAAATATAGTTATTTTGAAATTTATTGAATTTTATTGGACCTCATCCCTTTAAGAGATGAAGATCATTAAATTTATTGATAAAGATGGATGTCTTATCGTAATTACACTATAAATACAATCCATTTTATAATTATTATAAATAATTTAAATTATGAGTTGACGATATCTTATCATGTGGAAATGTGGAAATGTGAGTTAACGATATCATATATATAATCATGAGTATGTATAAATTGAATCCCAAAATAATTAATTTTTCTTTATAAATTCGTTAATTAAAAAGATAATATTAATCTCTAAAGTTGTCATATGTGATTTTAATAGTATTAGAATAATTTAAAGATATATTAAGATATTAAATTCTAAATGTAACATTTGGAAAAAAAAATTCTAAACTTAAATTTGACAAAGATTTACATGTAGGGGCTAGAAATAAGATCTCTGGGCTGACCCGTAGAATCATCCCTCCAAAGAAAACATGGAAATCCTCTCCAGAGGAGATTTTTGTCCTCATGACCCTAATTTTAGGTTCAAAATATTGTTTGACTCAATTTTTAAAACACAATCAATAATAACTTTTTGTTAATGTCACAAGCCAGGTGCTAATACTTTTTTTTTCTTTTCATCAGTACTTTTTTTTTCTTTTCAAAGTGATGTTTATGAGCTGAGTGAAAATGCTAGTGAAAGAGTAAGGAGAAGTGTGAACACGAGAAAGTGAGAGAGGGAAGAACTCTAACATGTGAGAGCACTATTTGGATTTATAGAATGTGAACGCAAGCGTGATGAGGGAAGAGGAGCGTGCGTACGAGAGAGTGGTGCAAGCAAAAAGTTATACATTCTTATTTTAAAATTTTGGGTCAAACGAAATTTTGACCGTGAAATTTTCATAACCACAAGTCTTGATCCTCTGTGCAAGTCATGACAATTGTTGACGCTAAAATTTGGACAAGGAAAAAGCATTTGACCTTCACGTGACATCTCCAGTGAATTTGTTTGAAGAGGAAAAGAACATGACCTGCAAAAGATAAAATCTACACACTAGTATAGGGTACTTGTCACACATTTCGATGCTTAAGTCAGAGAGTGAGAGAATGAATGTAGAAGTTAAAGAGTTTGGGAGTATGATTCAAGTTACATCATATGGAGCTATAATGATATGTTTATAGAGGTGGTTGATCAAGGTTGTTCCAATAGTGTTTTAGAGTTGATAATTTTACAATTTACTGGGCCAAGGGGTGTGCCCTATTTCACGTTTGGCTAGGGTCGACCTTGGCCGAGCATCTTCTCCTAGGCCCATTTTGGTCTTAGGTTGATGCATTAGGCTGAGGCAAGTGCATAACATGCCTGTTAACTATTTCGCTAGGCTCGACTTCTGCCTCAGTGGATACGGAGCACGATGATTTGGGTATTGACATGAACTAACCCTCTTCCTTAGATCCAAAATAGACTTAGTATGCAATTTTTTACCCAGACTCAATCCAAAATCAACTATAATAGCAATAAATCTCTTGAGTAAGTTATAAAATTCTCCATAAAACTTCATCCTGGCATGCATCTTAATATTTTGTGCTTAATTCTATATAAAGCAAAACGTATCTTAGATTGATTTTCAAATTGTTTAAAAATCATAGTCTTTCGCAGTGGAATGTATTATTGTTGTTCATTTCAATGACAAGAACTTATTTTGGTTTTTACTCTCCACTTTATGTTTCCCTTTTTCTTTAGAATTTGATTTTTTCTTTAGAATTTGATTGTTTGATAGATTTTGCCATGAGATTTCAGTTAGATATTTAACATCTTTGTTTGTTTAGTTTGATTGTTTATAGATTTTGTATGAGATTTCAGTTAAAACTTTAAAACTCATTTGACATAGATTTTTAATACGAGATGGGAGATGCACAATAAAAATATACCATAATTAGTTAATTAATTATTATAAAATTAATTATTATTATTTTAATTAAATATAAATATATTATTTAGACTTAATAAATTTCAACTAATATAATATTGGGAGATTCTTAAAAATAGAAAAACAAGGAAAATTATTTACAGAAAATAGCAAAAATTTTAGATAGTTGTGATAGACGCTGATAGAAGTCTATCAAGGTCTATCAGTGATAGAAATGATAGAAGTCTATCAATGTCTATAAGTGTTTTTTTTTTGCTATTTTCTATAAATAGTTTGACATTTTTTCTATCCGTGAAAATTTCCCTATAATATATTTACAATTATTATTTTATGTTATCTTAACTATTAGTATAAAATTTTATTTTTATTATTTATACTCTAGTTATTAGTTAACTTAAATTTATTTAATTTTTTAGTAATTAATTTGTTTATGTTTAATATAAAAATATTCATTTATTTTTTTATTTTAAATGGTTAACTAATTAGTAAATATAATAATATATTAAATAATATTAAATTTAATTTATAACTAAATTAATTGGTCTCTTTCTTTTATTTTTGGCTTATATATACACAATGGTAAGTCAAACACATATATTTAAGGAAAATTTTTAAAAATAGAAAAATAAGGGAAACTATTTACACAAAATAGCAAAAGTTTTAGATAGTTATGATAGACGCTGATAGAAGTCTATAAGGGTCTATCAGTATTTGAAATGATATAAGTCTATCATTGATAGACGCTGATAGAAGTCTATCAATGTCTATCGGTGTTTTTTTTGCTATTTTCTGTAAATAGTTTCACATTTTTTCTATATGTAAAATTTTTCCTATATTTAACTTTCATACATTAATTATCCTTCATATTCAAACATATACATTTAAACCTAAGATTTTTAAATTTTATATATATAATAGAGAAATTGTTGTGTATAGAAAAAAAAATAAAAGTAATTACACATATAGAAAAAAGTGCACTTCATGCTTTTGTATTTCCCACTTTTTTTTTCTATATGTATAATTACTTTTATTTTTTTTCTATTTGTGAAAAGACCCCTATATAATATTCATACCTATAAAACAATATCTTAGATTTAAATGGAGTTGATGTACTAAAAGGACTACATTTATTTTAGTTTGGTTTTTTTTTTTTTTATTCAACCATGTGACGAGTGAAACTTTTAACCTTTCAGTTAATCTTTTGATTAAAGGCTTAATCAATCACTGTATCCTTAGGTTGGCTATTTTGTTTGATACTGTAATTTTTATTTATTTGTTAATTTTCGTACTTTGTTTGATAGTGTAATATTAAAATAACTTTCAATTGTCATGAACCTTATTCAATAAGAATTAACAAAAAAAAAAAAAAAAGACATCAATTTTAGATGTCAATATTGTATTCGCAGCGATAAAGGAAATGTCAGTTACGATGCAATCACCGAATGACCGTTAAAATATCAACATCTTTCCCACTTCTGCTGCCACTTCCTTTTCCTTTTCCTTTTCTTTTTCCTTTTATTTCTTTGCCAAATTAATACGCTTTTTATTTGAAATCCAAAAATGAGTACTTTTTCTAAAAATTAAATGGTCAAAAAATTTTAATAAAAAAATCTCAAAAAAGTAACCATTTAATTTCTAAACTATAACTATTTCTCTAAAAAGAAAAAATCTAAACTATAATCTTTTTAATACAAGAATTTTGAATCACAAACTTGACGCATATTATATGTCAGTTAAATTATATTCACTTGGATTAAATTATAAGGTGTAATTATATATGTTTTTATACTTTAAATTTTTAACTATTTACTTTTTAAAAAAATATTGTAATGATTTATTATATGTAGTACTTTAATTTTTTTAAAACAAAAATGGAAATAGGAGAGAATTATATGTAACAATCTAGTCTATATAGTTTGTATAGTTTGTAGATAATAATTTGTAGTCCGTTTAATTCTGAAGTCTAAGTTCAAATTCTCAGGTTAAAAAACTACTTCAATTGTGCTTAAAAAAAAATGGTTACAAAAACTAAAATTAGAAGTGATTTTTATTAAAAGAAAAAAAAAAAAAAACGAACTGATTATCATACCAATCGCGTTATCCCCCGAAAAAAGGGATTTAGCTTTTTCCGATAATATACTGTGATTGTTTTTGGAGGCATTTTGATATTGATTTCTTCTCTGTATGAAAAGCAGAGGACTTCTAATTTGTCTGTTAATTTAGGAGCTGGTCGATGATGACTGTGTGGAGTGGAACCGCGACATTTGGTAATCGTCTTTTTCTTCATATGACGACTTCTTTTTGTAACGACTACGCAAATATTCATAATACTGCAACTATGGCCCTTTGATTTTCATGTTCCCCAATTATTTGGTTTTGTCGAGCCTGAATTTTCTGCTAGAGTTGACCGCAGGTAGATTCAACTTTCATAGAACTTTCAGTTTGGTTGAAATTTGGAAACCTTGCGGTGGATTCAAGGGTGTTTATTAGGGTTTCTTAGCCTCCAATACTTGCGAGAAACATCGATGTCATTCCAATTCGGTAAACCCTGTGAGGTTTTTTGTTCTGTTTGGAGGATGTAACAGTTTCTTTAGGTTCAATCAACCCTGTGAAAGCTGAGGCACAGAATTGGCTTTCGGTTCTGAATTTCTGTTCAATTTTCTTTTCCCCTTGGAATTCCGAGTTCCTGTAAAGTGGGTTCATTCTGGGGGTTTGAATTTTGTACTTTATGGTTTGCGATTGGGGGTTTTAAGATTTAGGCCGATGGACGAAGCACAGGGCAGTTCGAATACGTTGCCTCCTTTCCTGACAAAGACTTACGAGATGGTCAATGATCCTTCCACGGACCCAGTTGTATCCTGGACTTCAGGTAATAAAAGCTTTATTGTGTGGAATCCATTGGAGTTTTCGAGCGACCTGCTGCCGAGATTCTTCAAACATAACAATTTCTCAAGCTTCATTAGACAGCTTAATACATATGTAAGTCAGTACTTAAAGTCTAGATGTGCGCAGTTCATTTTACTGATAAAGCAATCCGTTTCAGATTTCTTTGATTGATTAGTTATTGATTTGAATAGGGTTTTAGGAAAGTGGATCCAGAGAAATGGGAATTTGCAAATGAGGATTTTGAAAAGGGTCGGCCAGACCTTTTGCGGAACATCCACAGGCGAAAACCAGTTCATAGTCATTCATTGCAGAATGTTCAAGGACAAGGACTTCCACCTCCATTGTTGGATCTTGAAAGGAAGAGATTCAAGGAAGAGATTGAGAGGCTTAAGCACACTAATGAAAACCTTCTCCTGGAGTCGCAGATACATGAACAAGAGAATCATGATTTGCAGATACGAATACAATTAATGAAGGAACGGTTTCAGTGTATGCAGCAACAGCAGCAAACATTGCTTTCTAATGTTGCTCATGTTTTGCAGAAACCAGAATTGACGATTTATTTTGTGCCAGAATCAGATTCTCAAGATAGAAAGAGGAGATTGGCAACAGTCACCTACTATTACAATGAATTCAGTGCTGAGGATGATCTAGCAGAGCATTCCCATTCAATGTCAAAACAGCAAATAGATTATTCTTCAACCTCAGACTTAAACATGAAGCAGCTTGACCAGTTAGATTCATCCCTAACATTTTGGGAGAGGACCATTCACGATGTTGATCGAACTATCATTCGACCTAACCTGAAATCGAATCAAACCAAAAGAGACATTCAAAGCCCACCAACTCCTTCTGTACAACTAGATAGGAATCATGAGTCCAAGTCACATGTTATTGACATGAATTCAGAGCCTGTTGGAAGTATTGCTTCTGATCCCATTGCATCAAGAAAAGAAGCCGGTGAAACAACTGCAATTGCACGTAACGGAGCTAATGATGTGTTTTGGGAACAGTTCTTGACTGAGAATCCTGGTTCATCCGATCTTTCAAAAGTTGCATCAGAAGGAAATGATTCTGATAATGGTAGAAAGAATGAGAGTAAGTCTAGAGGCTTTGGAAAACTTTGGTGGACTGGGAACAAGATAAATAACCTTGCAGAACAGATGGAACACCTTACTCCAACTGAGAAAACATGACATTCTTTGATCTTTTTTTCAGTGACGATGCCCTTGTTGCCCATGTGTAATAAATTTAGGTACTAATGAGATCGATAGATTGTTGATATGTTGTGCAGCTATAAAGAGATCAGTTTCTGTGACTTTCCTATAAGCATGGTTGTAGGCATTTCTGGCTCATAAAGGTCTTTTCTTTTCACCATTTGATTGTGAATATTAGCTGACTATACAATAGCTTATGTCTAATTCTTTTTTTTTTACTTAGTCTGAATTTGAGGTTATATGATATGATATCTACAATAGAACAGGCACGATGCATCAGATAGATAAGTGAAAGAAACGTCAATGTGGAAGCTCCTTGTCCAACTTTCAAATGTTTGTACTATAGTATATACTTGCAACTTTTCTTTTTCTCCTCTCTGTTCATTACAATTAGCTTATTGTCACTTTATAATAATTTCCCATGGTAATTAAATTTAAAACTTTGTTTGGTAATAAGAAGTGAAAATGTTCATAATGCATCGATGATAGTTTTTGTTTTGATGATGAGGATATTGGCTTCAGCTGTTTGATATAGGGTGGCAGTGAATAATTCTTGGATGATTTGTTGCTAATTTCAGACAGTAGTCAGCATTTGGAAGGATAATATCATGAGCTTAGTTAAAACTATTTGAATGCTAATCTCGTGTGATTATTCACGTAGCTCAGGAAGGTTAGTTTTAGCTTACTGTTGCCTTTTGTCTTTTGCAGTCCAAGGTTTTCTTTTCAGAAAATCTATTATTACTTATTGGCTCCATCATGCAGTAATGATCAAGCTATTTCTTGTCGGATTAATCTAGGCATGCATTGATAATGCGAGGTTGTTACATCTTACATGCTAAGGCATGTGGCTCTTATGTTGTATTGAGAGGCCATGGTGGTGTCATATTTTGGCCTGCATCTTTGTTCCTAATTAACTGCGTGTAAAATTTGTTTATGTTTGTTCGTAAGCCAATGTAAAGCTTGATGCATGGCCATATGCTTGAGGTTTAGAGTTAAAGTTGAAGTTGCTGCCTTTGACAGCCAGCCCGGTAATGCTGACAACTTGATATTCCAATATCTCCCTTAACAAGAATCTTCTTCACAACTTGATTTGCATTCTACATTATGCTATTTCAAATTGGTGATGAAACTGGAAGGATATGATGTTTGGAGGTTCTTGTTGTGGATTTATCAATTTTATATCAGTTTTGACTTATCCTATATGAACCTTTTCCCTCTATTGTACCATATGGGTTTCTACACTTCAATTCTTTTCATCATGGGTGTTATTGATGTGGTCTGACTTGTATAAACTGTGGTAACAGATTCTGGTGCAATCTAATGTGGTTTCAACTACATGGATACAAAATTAGGTTTAGTTTCGCTGATAATCGCAGGTGTTGTCTTCAAGACCTAGCCAAGGAAATATTATGATTCCTGATACATTCAGAATTATGGTAGTAGGCTTCAAATCATCTGAGCCCACTCCCTCCCTCCCCAACCCAAAAAGTAAGGTCTGCATCAGTATAGTAATGAATGGCATCATACCTGACTTGGGTAATTTTGAGTGCAGAGTGAAACTCGAGTAGTGTCACAGCTGCATCTGCTATCCTGAATAGATCCATTCATCACGGAGCTACTATTCTATCATGAACACAAAAGGCCTGAGTAGAATCAAAGCTGTAGAAATTGTTAGTGATACTAGAGCTATGGAATCATTTGTCTAAATGGTGATACTGGAATGAAATGTTTAACCTCACAGGTACTGGAAGATAGAAAAGTTGCTTAAGCTACTTTTTCTTTTGATATATCTGTTTTCTCTGTTTTTCTGTCAAGTCATGAATCTCATGCTTGCTTTAGGTTAAGCTCGTCATTGAAGTCAGTTTGATCATACATATTTTGAGAAAAGAAAGAGCAAGTTTGCAGTTGTATCCTTCAAAAGAAGTGGTTTTGCTGTTTCTTTCAAAATTTGCAGTGAAAATTTGAGGACTATTGAGTATTTCAATGCGAACTTTTTCTTAGAAATGGAGATGGATTAATTTAGGGTTCTTTTTTCTCGGCATTCTAAACTTTAGCATTTTTTTTTTCCAATGTTGTATGGTTCAGAACTCAGAAGTATTTTGAATACTAGGGTCTAGGAGTTCTGAAAACTATATTAGTACTACCGCTTAAAGTACATTGAAACTTTTCTCAGTTTTGTTAATGTGGGATTCCAGGATGATAATACCATATTGAAATATTATTACTTTTCAAACTTGCTTCTTTTTCTTTTGATATTTTTTTTCACAGAAAAGCGAAGTATACATGTAAATTTTGTATTAATAGTAATGATGGAAATAGATTTTTATGTATGTATAAAGCATCTGAAAGTACACAAATTAAACTGAATAAGGCTAAAGATTCATAAACAAATTTGGTTAAAATTCAAGCTTTCGTAAAGTAAAATTCTCTCTCTCTTCAAGAAAATTCCAATTCCACCCTTCCTACAATTAGCATAGCTTCTGTATTATTTTCAAGACACAACAGAAACCAAGATTAGAAATTCTATTATAAATTCTGCAGTAACCAAAACCTAGCTGTGTGAATTTATTATATAATATCTAACGCATAACAGATAACTACCCTTCTATTTAATTAAATTTGACATTAGCTGTTCTGTCTTTTCAATACAAAATATCATTTGACGTTAATAAAAACAAAATATTATTGTACTGATAAGATGAATATGGGTCCAATCCAATCCATCTAATCAGCTTCTTGTAATTACATATTTTTTGTCCGGAATATGTCCCCCTTTTTTTTGTTTTTTGTTTTTTTAATTTTACTAAATTTGTTTACTGCCTCATCCGCCGCAGCAATACATTAATTATTGTGTTTATTTTCCCAACAAAGTCGTTTATTTATGACAATTATTGGACCAATGTTCAAGTTTTACTCAACTTTGATGGTCATTATTTGTACCATGCTTCCATTTGCTTCAATTTATTGTCCTTTACTCTCTCTAGCAGTAATCTTTTAACGTTTTGGCAACTCAGCCACCAAAGTTTGGCCTCCAGTTTCTTCATTGATCACTGGCATTGCCTGGTTTTAAATATTACACTGTTTAGCCACAGGTTATCTGTTCACTTGGACCCCAGATGACATATTCTATTATGGGTTTGAACTTTGAAATAGCTTTCTCTTCTTCATTTACAAAAAAAAAAAAAAAAAAAAAAAAAAAAAAAAAAAAAAAAAAAAAAAAAAAAAACTTAGATGCTTGCTTCTCAAGAAAATGGAAAAAGGTTTCAGAGTTTTGACTACGACATCTTAGAGATTTTTGCCTTTGGAAGGTTCACTTTTCGTAGTAGAGCATTAACAGAGTATGACTGTTCATGTGATGCAATTGCAACTCACTCACTCTTCATAATTTCATATCAAGAGCACAAGAGGACCAAATTCTTGAGACTTGGTACAATTTTAATTAATAGGCACAGGGAGAAATCAAGCAGGAAGTTAATAAAATGAGTATTGAGTGTTGTAAAAGAAAAACAGTAATTTAACATTACATTTCTTGGAAGTTTATGAGAAGGAACAAGGCTTGCAATGTTTATGAACTGAGATGTTTTCAACAGATAAGATTACTACATTTGTCTGTTATTATTAGCTAAACAAGTTGTTCAT
Organism: Lagenaria siceraria; assembly: GCA_002890555.2. Lineage (NCBI taxonomy): Eukaryota > Viridiplantae > Streptophyta > Magnoliopsida > Cucurbitales > Cucurbitaceae > Lagenaria > Lagenaria siceraria. The sequence continues at coordinate 1,914,658 of CM016485.1, forward strand.
TACAAGGGAATTGCTTATGTAATTCAGATTCTAAAGCAGCCTGATTCAGATCAAACCACACTTGCCTAAATACTTTGATGATGAGATCATGGTATTGATCAGAATTCAATGTGAGATAACAAGCCAACAGTTCTTCAAGTTCTTCTGCTTTACTGATCCTTCTCTCCATGATCATCTCAACCATTGAATCTCTGAAGTCCTGCTGTGGATCGAATGAAGATTTCACCACCGCAAAGCTCTCCAAGTCTGTCTCGTCCTCCACCGTGCTCTCTCTTACCTTCTTCTTCATCTTTAACTTAGCTTTCTTCATATCCTCCAATGCTTTGATCTTGCATATCTCAATTTTATTGGCTGTTCTCGGAGAGTAAACTCTGATTTTTCTTCTCCCTTTTGGATTCCTCTCATTTGAGTCCTTCCTTATGTAGAGTGGTTGTCTTTGCTTTTCATATCTTAACTTCAATTCTTCAATCTTCAATTCTTTCATCCTTTCCCACTCTGAATCAATTTCAATGCCCACAATGTCATCATGTTCATCACTTTCCTCTGCTGCCTTCATAGAAGAAAATACACAGTTTTCTTCTATAGTTCCTAAATTGGAACTTTTAGACATGGTGGAAGGAACATACCTGTGCTTCATTGAACTTGTCAATTTGGTTTTATCTCTCCCATTCTTCCTAACTCCAGACTCTTCTTCAACCCGCAACATTTTCTTTCCCACTGATCTTCTTGCTCTCTCCTTTGCTTTATCTGTCTCCCTCTCTGGTTTAAACCCCTTCTTCTCCATCACCTTTTTACCCAAATTCTTGAAGTTCCCATTTTCTCTGTATTTGCTCCTTGGAGTTCTCGATTCAGTTTCACACTCTCTTCTCAAAAGCTTCACTTGGGTTGGAGCTTCTCTCCTCCTTCTCCTTCTCCTCGTCATCCTCGAAACCATGTCCTCCAAATTCTGAATCTCTTCCTTTCCCTCAAATTCTGTACATTTTGTTCTGCAGCTTCTACAACTTGTACGTGGAAAATCATGCTCGTTCTCTGAGTTGTACCACACTGACCTCAAAATCCCACCTTTCTTCTTGACATCAATATCATCTCCTCCAAATGATAGCTTCCAAAATTCACCATTATGTCCGCTACATAATCGATTGCGATTCCCATTTGCTTGACCAGGGGAGGGAGTCACATTTGGATAATCGGGTGATTGAATGCGAGGAGAATTCCCCTTCTCTGTTCCCTTTACTTTTCTGGGTATGGCTTCTTGGTTACTTTTCTTTTGCTTGAGCTTTGAAAGCCAAGAAGCAGGCAAGATATTAGACATGAAAGAAGGCCTAGAGGAAGAAGAAGAAGAAGTGGAAGAAGAAGAAGAAGGATTGTGCGGTTTCCTCCTACCCCATTTCATAATTTCAGCAGAGGAAGATGGGTTTTAGTTGAATTGGAACAAAAAGAAAAAAAAAAAAGAAAAGAAAAAAAAAAAAGAAGTTTCTTACGTTAGAAAAGTTTATGGGGTAATGGAACATCAAAGAAGAAAGTGAATCAAAGAAGATAATGGTAGAGCAGTAGCAGTTATTGAGACAGTTAAGCTGTTTAGTAGGAACGTGGGTTTCATATTGGTCTTTTTGCTGTTTTTTTCAAAAGAAAGACCCGCCATTAATCCTGTGACCACTTGCCCACTTTTTATCACTTTTGTGGATGGTTCTCAATCTCTCATAAGGAATTAAAAAGAAAAATAGAAACAAAAGAACAAACATGAGGCTTAAAAAAAATAAAGGAAAAAGAAAAAGAAAAGAAACCCATTTCTTTAATTTTTGATCTCGCCTAGAGCATATAGGCTCTAATTCACAGATCATACAAGAATTGGGAGTTGGCTGTGTGTCATAATCACAAACACCTGTTGGGCAGACAGAGAAGGTAAAAAATGGGGTTTCTTTTCTACATTTAACGTCATATATCAAACATGGAGAGGCCCTTAGTTCTAGTTTTGGATTGAACTGTCTTTGAGAATTCCTTGTCAAGCTTTAGTGATAGAATTTTATTGGGTTTCTTGCCTTTTCTGCTTTATTGCTTTTTTCCTTCACTTCTAGATTTTCCGACTTTTGCCTTTAGTCAAAAGTCGAATACAAGGGGTCCAGCAAGCTGACTGGGTTGAGCCAAAGAGCTGTACATTTTTCCCATGGATATTATGAACCTTTTTTGGGGCCTAAAATGAAAATTGGGACGGTGGGGTTTCTCCTATCAAACATTAAAGTTGTTGATTGTGTACAGCAAGTAAAGAATGTTATTGGAGATCTTTGATGAGTAGTTGGTGAGAAGGTTAGTTTTATAGTACTTACTGTAAATTACAATTCATAACTCTATGTTCATTATGAAGATGATGAAGACAAATCCTTTTAGTTGGTGGGGGTGTGTGTTGACTATATTAGTTGTTGAAATAGTCTAACGACCAGGCTACATAGACTAAACGGTGAGACAATTTGGCCATCGTCTTGTCAGATTCTCTCAATAAGTGTCGTGAACTTCTCTTCTCGCAGATTATGTTAAGAAATAGCTTTTAAGATAGTAGGTTTAATGCTAAATGGTTCTTTCAGAACTAATGGTTTTCTTCCTCTTATATTTTAAAATCATTAAGTTTGAAAAACCTCAATGAGTAATACTTCTTTTTATTTTTGTTGTTTTTGCTAAAAGAATAACGAAGTTTATCGTATAAAACCCATGAATGTTGCATGATCCTATTATATTTAGTTGACAAAGAAACTCGAAGAATGTTCAATATTGTATTACCATTCTGAAACAGAAAATTTGGAATAACTGTTCTGATTCACTGATTTTCCCCCCTCACATAGCGGGAGCTTGAAGTCGTAATGTTTAAACCTTTCAACTTGAGAGAATTTTAATGGTCAGAGACCGTATACAGCAGCAGAGAAGCTTTGTTTATATAACGAAAAAGAAGTTCTCATGCTTAGTGTATCCTGGAAAGGAAAAAAGTAATATGAATAGTAGTAAGTACAAACTACTTGAAAATGCTCTGGGATAAGAGAGACTAATTTCCCCATGTTCTCCTGAATCATCGTATTCATGGATTCCTGGAGGAAGAAAAATATATACCTTCAACGTTCATTATGTTAAAAAGTAAACTGGGGCACCTATCCAGTACCTCAGTCTGACAAGATGAGGAAAGCTGCCGCTCATCCAGAAGGCTATGGTGTGAAAATGAAGCCTGCAGCTACACCATCAGAAGAAGGGCACAAGGGAAAGAAAAGCTAGCTTCTCATCAACTTAAGATATAATTTGTATTTGATTTTCACAATTCCCAAACTCAAGCTCATTCCAGAGCTGATAATATGAGAGAAGTGTCTGGGTTTGAAGTGAAAATGCATGCACTCCAACAATTATTAAAGTGGACGAAGAATTCAGAAATGGAACTCCTTAAACATTTGAATACAGATATCAGATACAATTCCAATGAATTGTGATGTCAGTCTGTTAAATGCTTTCAAGATGCTAATCGTTATTTAAGTGATGTTAGAATTATATAGTAAATCCCAAAAGAACTGATCTTACAAGGTGGAAATTGGATTTGAGCGGGCAAAGGTCTAGCACATGAGGACTGCATTCTATAATCCTCTCCTATTTTTAGGATGAAAAATTAATTGATTTCATAAAATTGAATTCACAGATAAAAATGAGCCTAGTAATCAGCATGGGGCAAAAGAGAAAAGAAAAAATAAATACAACTAAAAGAGAAAACGAAGTTAATCAATCTCCTAAACCATTCTCCATCTTCTTCCTTTCCGGCTGGAATTATTACCTTGCTAACTACGCAGAAAGACATTTGCCACAGGAGACAAGTTTCAACAATGACTGTGGCCTTCGAGTTCTAACTTTCAACCGTGATAGCTGCATAGATAATCATCAATAAGTAATTTATAACTGAAAGTGAATGGAGGCATTTTTTGCTATTATTAATACCATATAATACATGTGCTGTAATTCGGAGACAGAACCAAAACATCAGAATAACGGCCATGAAAGGCAAAAGGTCATGAGAGACTGTCTTAGCAATAAACAGCATAAACAACAAATAGGACAACTACATTGAACAGATGATTATAACCTCTTCAAAGAAAAAAAAGACGGACTCAATCTTCTATATTAGCCATGGGTTCTCAAGTGAAGCTAATTGACAGTAAAATGACCACAAGTGTTACAATATGCTTCATTATCATCAAAGTGTAACCTAGTTTCATTATCATCAAAGTATAACCTAGTTTAACTACATAATCACTAATCACTTGATTACGGAGAGCACCAGCACAATTTTTCATTAGGTAATGAATGAAATGCATCCATCCTTGCAAAGTTAAGATGTGTTTTTAATTATAACAAAAATTTCAATACTTTATTTTTTCAAAGAGAGAATGTGATAACAAAACTGAAACAATCGAATTATAAGTTATTTATATCTCCTTCTTGCCCTACCTTTCGTCGAGTTACTCTAGATGCTTTCCAGCATAATAAGCTTCTTGATTGAGGTTCAAGTCTCCTGCACAAATTGTAAAAAAAAAAAAAAAAATAAGAAGAAGAAGAAGAAAAGACAGAAGGAATTTGAGCAATAAAATTAAGCAGGCGCATTTGGTCGTGAAATGTAAGGAAGCAAACCTTATCATCATGGCCAATTAATAAACTCAGGTTCCAAAAAGTATAGAAACCAGCAAGAAAAAAGAAAAGGAAACAGAAAAACAAAAAAGGGATTCTGTTTCAAATCTACCATACGTAGAAACTAATTTTCATAACCTTTGTAATCTTGAGCGAGTAGTGAAAAACCATCCACTGTGGCTTCAATATAACTAAGTAAGCCACTCAGATGCTTAGCAATTAATAGTTCTCTGTTGTACAGAGGATTGGATTGTGGGAGCCTGTGAATTCTAGTGGCTAATATTTCCTCTCAGGATCTATTTTAAGAGTCCCTTCTGTATACATTTCTTAACATCATTATTTCTGAGTTGGTTATTTACTAGGTTTCATGCGATTTCTTTTTCTACCTTATCTTCAATCGATTATGCTCTTAAATCTAAGTAAATTTTGGTAATCTTTCATATTTTTCCTGACGTGATATATTTTTCCCTAATAGCCTATAATCTACCTCATGTTGCTAAACGTACTGCTTCAAATGCACATTCTCTGAACTAAATTTAAACATGTAGCTTCATAGGACTAAGCCCAGCCAAGGAAAGCCACAGCCTAACAGTTAGGCCAGTAAGATATTATATTAGCTTCAAGAACAGGTTCTTTGTATGCTGAGATTAAAAAGTAAGAGGCTGTTTGTCTGAAAGACTCTTACATGTTTCGTTTTCAAATTTACTTTCGAAGATTGTGATGAGATGACTATAAAATTGATGTGATTGTATAACATTGAAATCTACGATTTCAGAAGGAAAAATAACTTTGTAATCTTTTTTATAGAAAAAAAATGTCAATTATGAGCTGCACAACATAAAACAAGAAAAAAAACTACTAAATAGAAATTATCCAACACATTTTAAAGAGTTTTTTTTTCTATAAAATAGAAAACTGTTTTGAGTTCTCTAATGCATAGAGTTGTTCTTGCTCTGCCAGAAACTTAATATCACAGAACAAGAAAAACTGAAATCTTGAAGATAGCAATACGTACAAGTTTTCCTGCTCAAGTTTTTCAGCTATAGATACGGCTTTGCGTTTGGACCATCCACTTCGCTGTGAACATTCTGCCTGCTGAATAACATGTGCCAGAGATACTTTGCTTCTCACAATACTTTGACTCCGACTTTGAGCTCCACCTTCTCTTCTTTCCGAAATTGTTGACATGGTCGAGTTCTTACGAGAGACTGATACTTCTCCTTGTGAACCTTCTAAATTCTTTTGATTAGATTCTCTTTGATTATGGGCTTCCCTTGGTGAAGCATCTATTTCAACAATTTCGCCTCTTCCAACTTCACCAGAACCATAGTGTGGTAGCTGAGCTTGAGGCATATAACCAGTTATGTCCCTAATCTGCAACAGACCATTTTTGGATGCAGGTAAAGTAACTGATGAATGGTTCCCCACTGTAGTATCCCTTTTTGATTCACATCTAATTTCAATTATCACTGAGGACCCAAGAGCAGACTCAAATGCCTGTAAGATTTGCTCTCTCAACTTTTCTGCTTTTGATTTTGCATTCTGTGAATTGAATATCAAGCGCACAGTTGGTGCTGCCAAAACATATGATATATTATCAAAAGTCAAAACTCTTTGCTTCAGATGTTAGATTAACATACATAATTTTAACGTGCTTCTAAATATTGATGGTCAAATAGACTTTTACTAAATGTATTTTTCTAAAATAAGTGAAGTGAAATATAGAGGAATAAAACTGCAAACCGCAAACATGATGCAACAAAATGTACCTGCCCCAAAACTCACTGATGCAAGCGTCCCTTCTTGTATCAAAAACTCTTTAATACTGTTTATCCGAATTTTTCCTAGCACCTCCAACCAAATTTCTTCAATGGCTTTATGAGTTTTACCAGAAACCTGCTTTCCACTAGACTTCATTAAATCTGTAGCGCTTGCAATATTCTGCTGAGGAGCCACACCAACTCCAGAGTGTCTTTTTCTGTCTAAACTAATGCCTTTGGAAATTCTATTATCATATGAGTCAGAATGACCAGCAAACTTAACATCCATTGGCAATCCTTTCTCGCCACCAGATATTTCAGCATGCTTGTCAATGTTCCTTGATACACCCCTACCACTCACATTATTCAGGGCTAAGGGACTGTGATTAAAGCTTGTCTCAGCAGAGCTGGACAACATATACTGCTGATCTGGAGCAAGTTGAAGTAATGCAGCTGTAAGCCAGGTTAATTTATCATTAGACATTCTTAATTGCTTCTCAGCTTCAGATAGTGTTTTCAGAGCTTGACGTAGCTTTTCCATATCTTCCTTGGATACTAGAATGCCAAAAAAAAAAATGTATCATCAGTTCGATTGATGATTAGGACTTGAAATTAGTTAATTAATCAATTAAATTAAACCAATGAAAGGCAGCAAGAGATAAAGTTATAGATGCTTAACAAGCAACATTTTAGCAAAAATCTGAAAATGAACTAAGAATCATTAATGCATCCAAGGAAAAAAAAATGGCCATAAACTTTACAGGACAACTATCTAGTTACAGGTAAACTGAATTAATCAAGTTCCTTCACACATATATAACATGTTCTTTGACTTACATGGCTGACGTCGGAAAAACTTCCTCCGAGGTCTTTCTTTTTTGAAATCATAACTACCAGCAAGAATATCAGTAATTACGGTAGCGATTTGTGACATCAAGGCCATTGGCTCCACACCACTTTCAATTATCAATCTCAAGTGTTTTACGGTGTTTACTGTGTCTGCAGATAGAGCTAGATCAAGAAGATCCACCAATTTTTCTTCTGAGATGAGCCCAACCTGGAAACCAATTGGGTACAGAGATCATGAGAATGAAACAATAAGAACGTTATATGCAGTGGAAATTATATGAATCAAACTGCATTGCAAGGGATACTGTTATTCTTATAGTTTTTTTAATAATTTTTACTATTGTAACCAAAGCCAGAATTTTCATCACCAGAAATTAGTCTATTTATCTTATGCTGGAAGGTTTAAAATGCACAGATAAAAACAGACCATCAGTCAGTTATGATAGCTTGTCAATATGAGAAGCATTCCACGCGTAAAAATTTCAGAATAAAATGTTGCGAGTTATTTTAAGCAAATTCATGCTTCACCAGTTGAAAGAACCATTTCAGAAACTACAACAAATTCTGCAAATCAAACCAAGATGTTCAGGAAGGCATATAGGCAGATCTCAGGTCCCCTCAACTCTCCATAAAAGCTACTTCTTTGACCTAAAACAGAAAATAAAAACGATTTGTCCCACATGAAAATATATGGTCGTGTTAACAAAATAAAAGACAGCATTGTTTGTTTCAGCTGAAGTTATGAAACAGCGTAGACCAAATTTGTGGTACAATATGCAGATGAAAGAACACATTTAGGTTTTCACTCTTCCACAACACAAAAAAAAAAAAAAAAAAAAAAAAAAAAAAAAAAAAAAAAAATGTAAGATCAGAATAAGACAACTATAGAGTTGCAGCCCAATTAAAATATATTACTCACCAGTTCCTGAATTAGAGGAACAGAAATTCTCTGGCCAAGTAAGCTGAGCTGCTCAAGAGTCATTTCAGCATCCCTCAATGATCCATCGGATCTTGATGTGATAAGTTTTAGTGCATCTTTATCAATTTCTAAATTTTCTTGGGTTGCAATCCACTGCAAAGTATGGATAACATCAGCATCCTTCAGCTTTGGAAAAAAGAATTTCTGGCACCTGGATATAATTATATGAGGTAAAACATCTAGACTTGAACACACAAGGACAAAAACTAGACGTCTGGGTGCTCGGTCAATGACCTTCGTAATGGCACTCCAGCAATTAGAGGAAAAGCTGTCACAATCATCAAAAATGAACACTGTATACTGTGATGGGAGCTGAGAAGCTATCATATGGTCAAGTAGTTCAGTAATGCTCTCAAAGTCGAGATTACTAACAGGAACAACTTCCCTTATATTCCTGCTCTTTCCCATGTCATATCCAACGCAAGAATTGCATAATCCACAAGGTTTGGAATGTTCCAAAGACTGGCAGTTCAATGCTCTAGCAAATATGCGAGCACAGGATGTTTTTCCGGTACCATGAGGACCATAAAACACATATAGTAACCCAACCTTCTTCTTCAAGACAGCATTTGAAAGAGCTTGGGCTACTAAATTTTGTCCCACCAAATCTTTGAATGTTCGTGGCATGTATTTTTGTGTCAGATTTTGATGCCTAGAACGATGATAGCCTCTTGTTCTTCTTCGGTTACTACACCTTGCTTCTGAAGCAAGGTCAGAATCAACTTCGTGTTTAATATAATTATCCGCAAATATTCCCAATTCCCCAGAGTAATCTCGTTGCCAGCCTGCATTTTCAATGCTTTCCTGGGACCCGGATGCCTCAACCAGTAAAGGTAGTGCCTCAGCATCAAATTTAGCAGATGAGCTCGAGTGATCAGATGCTATGGGTGTGCCAGAAATGCCTCTCCCACGTGCAGTTGGACTGCATTTTCTTAACATCGAGTCTGAAATGCCACAAGAAAAACTCCTTCCAGCCATGTCTAAAAACGTTTTCCCCCTATGATGAATTCTTGACCAATTCCAAGGCATACCACACCCATTTCTAGGTCCACCAATGACATTTTTGTTGGCATAATTGTCATTTTCCTCTTCCATTTTATGTTTTGAATGAGCCGAACCATGAGCTAATGTATTAGAAGCTACAGACAATTCATTTTGAACCCCAGTGTCTCTGGAAGTTAAATTCATACGACTTCTCCTTGTACCTCGAAATTTTCGCCTTTTAACCCTATTCAATCCACTGCAGTTTGCACGAAAGCTGGGTTCAGGTTCATCAATGATTTTCTCCTGCTGAGATCTTCTCCCATATACATTAGCACTTGAAGATGCAATATCATCACTATCTATTGGAGCAGAATTCAGTTGCTCCGAAAGTGTCTTAAATGGAATGCCCCTGACCTGCTTATCCTTCTGTTCACTCTTTCTATCTTTAGAGTCCGATTTCCTCGAAATAACCTCATGCAGAAGATGCGCATCATGAACAGGTGAAGATTCTTCATTGCCATCCAAAACACTGTTTCTATCACTCCTCCTACTCGACTCTTCTCTCCGAATTCTTCTAGCATCTCGGATTTCACTCTTAACACTGTGCTCACTAACTGCTGTCACCCCATCCACGCCCACATTCACCTCAGCCGGAGCAACTTTTGATGTTGCAAAACTTCCCAAGGGTGGAGAACTTCCGGATATTGTCCTACCTACCCTTCGACTCTCGGTTCCTACCGACCTTCTTCCTTCACGAATCACAGCATTATGTTCGCCCATCCTTGATGGCAGATCAGTTATTGAGGGAGACTGCCATGAGGGAGGACTTGCAGAAGGGTCCCTGAGAGATCGCGACCTCTGAAGGACAATGAGATCCCTCATAAGAGACCTGTCAGCCAAGATTGGGCTGTGCTTGTGCATGTGATTCTTCAAGTGAATGCAGTTCGTCAAGTGAATGTGGTTACGCAGATGATCGCTAATATCACCATTTGCCTCCTTTAGAATTCTATCACGGACAGCTCTAGTCATGATGAGAACATAAATGCATTTGGTCGGGAAATTTCTTGACAATTAAGGAAACGAATCGAAATATTTTGCATTATCAATTAGGCAGCGCGAGGTCAAATCTCCGCAATAATGACAAGAATGAAATCCAAATATCCCGCAATTTAAGCAAACAGAGGTCCTCCTATCTAAACAAGGAAAGATAAATTCAAATTCTATTTCAAAAAATCCATGTCAAACAATTATATTACAACCTCGCCGACTTTCCGCCAAGTAGAAAATGAGAAACAAAGAAAATCCATCGGCGAAGCAACCCCAATCACCCACCCTAGAAAACCAGGGTCGAGTAAACCATGAAGCTTATCACTGGAGATTCAAGCGAAAGTAGCAGCAATACTAAATGCTACTCCAACTGAAATCCTAATGAGCAGACACAAGCAAACTCCAATGCATACAGCGACAAGCTCAATCCAGCTTCAGCAAGCAAAAACCCGAACAGGGAAAACACAAAGGAACTCATGGAGAATCAAAACCTCATCCGTGCACACCCCTTAAACCCTTAAAAGAATGGCGGTCGGTCTCTGTGAAAACAGAAGAGAACAAGATGAGAACGACAGCGAAAGAAGAAGATAAGAAGATATTGAAAAGGAAAACACAAAGAGTAGGGTAAAGCGAAACGGTTGAGGAAGATGGAAAAAAGCAAAAAGGAAAGAACAAGAATCACCTGAATCAGAAGAGGGGAAAAGCAGAATCCAATATGCCGGTTCGAAAATTAAAGGCCAGATCTCTGAGCAAGCTTCCCATGAAGCTCACGAGGTTCTCTTTGAGAGGAAAGTGATATCGCAGTCCAAAACACAGGAAACTCCGCTTCATAGAGAGAGAAAACTTCAGAGGAATAGCGAGTAAGAGCAAAAGAGTGTGGAGTGGGAAGTGAAGAAGACGAAGAAGAAGAAGAAGAAGAGGGGTTGGGTGAGATCTGTTGCAGGCAGATTCATAGACACCTCTCCCACCGGAGGACACGTAAGCAGTCAATCGGTGTGTCCGTTTCTCAACCCAAAATACCCCTTAACATCAAAATTTATTGAAGTAGACCGTTTGCCCCTGCAAAATCCGAGTACTAAAATACAAATTTTTTGCCACACAGATCATATATTAATTTATTTTGTGACACTATATAATTTTTATTTTTAAATGCTTAAATAATAAATTAAAGTAATAAAAAATTGTGCATAGTACTAAGTTGTTCGCTCAGGCCGAAGGGAGTATAACTCGGTTGGCAAGATACTCCGAAGTTAGAGGTTTAATCTCCCTACCCTATATATTGTCACAAAAAAAACAATTGTTTGAATTGATGTTGTTAAATCACTTATTAACTCAAAAACTTGATAGATTAAGATAAATTTACTATTATATTATCTAACACTTTCATTCACGTGTGGGCTTGAAATATGTAAAGGGTCACCAAGTGGAATTAATATGATTTGGAGAACAAATAACATTGTTTCCTGAACCACTTGTTTTGATAGTTGATTGACTGATATTATATTATCTAAAAATATATCCTCTTTGGTTGCTCCATGTGACATGGAACTTCTATTTAAGAAAATTTTGTTTGTCTTGAGCGGTGGTCGTCATTTTTTTTTTTTTTTTTTTTTGCAATTTATTACCTTTACTAAAAAAGATATATATCTCATCAATTGTGTTACGTTGGAATTCACCTATTTGAAACTATATTTTACAACCTCTCTTACATACCCAACTTCTAGCTGCCTCATCCAACGACTTATCCTTTTATATTTCTATGTTAATATATATATATATATATATATATATATATATCTTATCCTTTTATATTATCTTTCTGGCTTTCATTCTTTTCATTCTTTTTGAAATCTAGTCTTTCTTTACTTTTTGTTAAGCATAACTGCCAGTCCACTCCAAAAAAAAAAAAAAAAAAAGTTTTTTGGAATGTGGTCCAGAGGGTGGTGTCGAATGAAATTTGCCCGTTTTTCTATTATTAATTATTATGAACTGGTGTTGTGGGTGTGGGGTTACCCTTTTATTCCGCCGTCCCTTTCGTACAATTATGGGAAAGTGAAAGGCTATATATCCAAAACAACAAGTCATTTTTACTAAATTACATGCTTCAGTTTCAGTAAATTATTGGAGCCCCAAACGTTTACCTCATTTATGCACGCTGACCGGAGATTTGATACCGTCGGGTTTATATTTTAAATTTTTAGACACAGTTCTCTCTGTTATGAAATTCTTATGTGTAATAAGTGTGATGCAAATATCCAACCATATGAAATATTATTCAAGAGTTTATAAATTATATACGGGGGGATATAATTAAAATTAAAAATAAAATAAGTGAGGTTATAATTTGAAGTGGTGACGTCGACACGCTTTCACTTCAATTGCTCCAAATATTTTGTATTTTGTATGAACATTTTATCCAACACTCTTTTGTTCCAGGTTGTGTAAACTGGGATTTCGTGGTCCCAAATTGTACATATAACACTTATATTTGTTTTTTAACTCCGAAAGGGGAAAAAATACTTTTTACCTTGAAAGACAGACATATATATTATGCATATATTGACAAGATTTTATTTTTCTTTTAATGTGAGCTTGATATTGCTAATACGAGCATAATTCAACTGTCATGATCTTGTATTATCGATCTCAAAGTTTGAGAGTCGATCCTCTACTTGTATATTGTAAAAAAAATGTGAGTGATGTTGGAAATTATATTATATTTTTAGAAAACGGAAAACTACTTTTTGTTGTTGAGATGTTATTTCGTGGATAGTTTATTTGATTGACGTTAAGAAAAGAAAAAGAGTAGAAAACATGAATCATATTTTCATTTCAAGTGCTTGATAATCATTTTGTTTCGACTTTTTTTTAGTACAACAACTGCAATGACAGAGGATTGAGCCCTCTACCTCTAAAGAAGAATGTCATGTCAATTACCGTTGAGCTAAACTAACTCTTACATCATTTTATTTTGTTTGGTTTAAATATTTGTATTTGTATTTTGTTTACTTTTAAATGTAAGTGCATTTCGAAAAACAAATATTGAGAGAGAGTAAGTTTGAGATTACCAACTTTTCTATAAAAAAAAAATAGTAAAAAAGATACTTATAAATTGTAGTAAAAATGTAAGCATGTGTGAAATTGATTATGAATGGATATTGTTCATCTTGATTTCAATTAGATCTTCTCCGAAAAAATTGATTCGAGAATTGAGTTTGAAGATGCTTTTATAAAATTAGTTTTAACTAGGCACTTTAGTAAAAAAAAAAAAAAAAAAAAAAAGAGTTTGATAATTAACAAATTATTTTAATTTTTTTATAATAGGGGAGATGGATAAATCAAATTTCTAATCTAGAAATTAGTTTTATAATTTTATGTTAGTTGAGTTAGGGCCTGTTTGGATTGACTTTCTAAGTATTTAAATAAGTGTTTATAAACGATTAAAAAGTCAATCAAAATTAAAAGAGTTCTAATATTTATGTTAATAATTATTTTAATATTTGGTTGATACTTTTAGAGGTGTAATTTTATTTAAGCAATAATGTAAGTCAAATGCACTTTACAAGTACGTACATTTTAGTAAAGTAGAATGCAAAAACATGTTGAGTCGTAAAATATGTTATGTGCATTTTAATTGAAAACAATTTGGATTAATACACACGAAATAGAGCTACAATTTTAAAAAGGTTATATCGGTGAGTAAGCAGTAAGCAGTAAGCAGTAGACGGAGGTGAGATTTATTGTTTTGCGTAGTGGTTATTTGATTGGTCTCAATTATTTAAAATTGACTGTTGGTAACGTCACATTAAATATATGGGCGTAAGAGTAAATAATTGAGAATGAAGAATTTGGTATGGGAAGGGAAGGGAAACAAAGAGGCGAAGAGTGATGTGGGGTAGGCAGAGGGCAAAAGGGGAAGGGTGGCCCCATCCACAAGGAGGGTGTCGCAGAATCCCCAAAACCAAACACATGAAACAAACCCTGTCCACATCCAATGCCCAATCTCATTTATTCACCTCTGCTCTCCTTGCCTTTTCATTCTCATTTTATTTTAGCCAAAGAAAATAAAATAATAATTTTAAAAAATTGCTTCTTGCATTAAAAAAAAAAATATTTCTATTCTTTCTGAATTGCAATTGCTTTTATCTTTTATAAATGTTTCAAAACTATTATTAGAATATAAATTTGTTTGAATAGAAAAACATTAAATAATGTGAAAGTGACCCAAACGAAAATTCAAATACAAATAACGTCGTGCTTATTTCAAGATTCGATTTTAATCTCAAATTCAACTCCTAATAGTGTAATCTTGTGGGCACTTGCAAAAAGAGCAAAACAAAACATATTAATTAGGCGCATAACCTACATATTTGTTATTTACAAAAATGACAAAAACGCAACCTGACTCACATATAAAATATGTAAAATGTTTCAAATGCCCTTACACTATTGATATGCACTTGATACATCTGATACACTAGTGATGTACACTTGACTGGTATATGTGATATACTTGATAATGATGCACTTGACTGATATATTTTATATAATTTCAATCATGCACTCGTTTATATTGCTGATAAACTTGATATACTTGAAAATGATGTATTTGACTGATAAACTGCTGATAAATTTATCAATCATTCGCTCGTTTATACGGTTGGTAAACTTGATACACTTAACTAATATACTGTTGATAAACTTGATAATGATGCATGCCTTTTATAATGCTGATACACTTGACTGATATACTACTTATATACTTGATTGATGTACTATTGAAAAACCTGATGATGATGCACTTGACTAAGTTGATGTACTCTATAATGATACACTTAGATTTTTTAAAAAATTAATTTTTTTTTAAAAAAAAGAGCGAAACTCTTCTTCGAGCTGCCCCTCCCCCCACATTTCTCTTTCACCAACCAGCACTCCTCCACACCATCTGCCACCTTTCCATCACTTACTTTTGTCGATCGCTGCACGTTAAGTCGACTGTCACCGCTTCTCTCTCTCTTTCTCTCCCTCACTCCCTCCCAACATCTCCCTCTTTCACCAACTAGTATTGCTCCACACCATCTGTTGTCAGCCACCGCTCCACCTCCTTGCCACTTACCTTCGTCGATCGCCACACGTTCAGTTGTCGCTTTCCTCTCTCTCTCTATCTCTCTATCAATTGATTATTTAAGAAAAATATTGAATAAAAAATAATTAGAAATCCAAATTTGAAGCTTTTGTCATATTTACAAATATCAAATATGGGTGACACACCTACAAAATAGCATACTCAAATTGTCACTCATTGCAATTTTCTTTCTTGAAAATTGTTTGATATGTATTGATGTAGTATTGATATAATGTTGATACACTTAAAAGTTGATTGGTATGTAATATAGTATTGACATGCTATTGATATTCTTGAAAGTTATTTGTTATGTACTAATATACCGATGATATGCTATCGATGTACTTGTAAGTTATTTGATATCTATTATACTTAAAAGTTATTTGATATGTGATATACTGTTCACACTCTTGATAAACTCGAATAGGGTATTTTTTGAAATTTTGGGCTAACGATTCATTATTATTCAAAATTAGATGTTATTAAAACTCTAATTAAGACCACCACATTGCAAGAAAAAGTGTATCAATTAAATGATATACAGAATATCAGGTATATCATTCAATTGATATATTAACCAAAATTTAACAAACAAAACTAACCTAAAAAAACAAACAAAACCGAAAGAAATCTAAAAAAAAAAAAAAAAAAAATCGTATGTGCAAAATAATGTTTGTGTTAGGATGGGGTCAGCGGGCTGGAGAAGAAACGAAGGGAAAAAGATGAGGCCGGTTCCATTATGAGCAATTTTGGAATAATAAATAAATTGAAAATAGGAATTTAAAAAAATGTCATATGTGGAAAATATATAAAAAGTGGTGACATACTTGCAATATTATATTCCTAAATTGCTAACCATTATAAATTCCCATATAAGCTTCAGTAATATCTCTTTGCAATTTAGGAGATTTCTTATAATTTCCATGTCCTGCAAACTTTCCTATTTTTCCCACCTCGTATTAATGTCATCTCATACTGGAATTTAATGGATCTCAACTACCTTATAATTTCTATCCAAACTTTTTTTTAGCTAAATTACAAATTTTATTTATGAATCTTTAAAGTCGTCTTTGTTTAGTCTTCTTATTTCTATAAACTTTTCTAATGGTCCCTTAAACTTATATACCTGTGTTTAATTAATTTCCACAATTTTAATAAATGTGTGAACTTTCATTTTTGTGTAAGATATATGTTGTTATATTGGTCAATTTAAGAAAGCTCACACCAATAAAAGATTGGAGTGAGGATTTCGGCAGCGTAAAATTAACTTGTCTCAATTCTTTAAATAATACAGTTAGTATGTCAAAAAAATAAGTAATTAACCCAATAACCTTAACAACATGAATTTATTAGAGTCTGTTGGTGTGGGTATCTCACTCCTCCAGTCCACTCATCGATGGTCCGAACGTGTCGTTGGAACTGACCTGTAAAAGTACTCCAATTGGTGTGGTGCTTAGCCACCCTGATGCCTAAACTAGTACATGAAGTATTTTATAAGTTCATCCGTTTACTCTCACTTGAGACACGTGTAATGTCAACGTTGTCAAGATAAATGTGACCCTTGAGATTGTAGAGTGTCAATGTCAGGCTCGATTTGGTCATTTTTTCTTTTGTATATAACTACGAACTCAATTGGCCAATCCAGAGCCCAAGAGTTTGACTCTCTTTTGGGACGCACGAACCCCTATGTAGGTCTTAAAATGCCGATGAAAAACTATCGTAAGAAATTGAAGAAAATAAACTTAATTTTTAAAAACTAAAAATTAAATGGAAAATCCAACCAAAGTAATTAAAATAAACCAGTTCAAACTTGAAAGCCATAAGGTTATAAATTATAAAAATATGAAAAATTCTGGAATGAAAAGGAATATATAAATTATAAATTTTTCCCATTCGGTCAGTTAGGCTGGTGCTTTTAAAAGTGGTTAGCCAAAATAGAAGACATTAACATAATGCCACACCTTTTTTTTTCTTTTAAATGTCAATATGGGAGCTATATAAAATAATTGGTGAGATTGGACTAAATCGTAAGTATCAAGTATAAAATTTTAAAATAATGTAGAAAACAAATTGAAACTAAATTCAAACACGTTGACAAATTTGGAAGTGTCCAAACTCATGGAGACCAGCATTTTGATTCAAGAAGAAACAAATTTAACATTAATTAATTAAGTTTTTCTATTTTTTTCATCTCTATTAATTTTAAATTTTCATTCTTTTTTCATCTCTATTAATTTTAAATTTTCATTTTGTAATTATTTTGAAATAATTAAGGTGTGTTTAGTATAACTTTTCAAGTATTTGATTTTGAAAAAAAAAACATTTTAAAAACAGTTAGAAAGTTTAACAATCACTCAAAATAGCTTTTGAAAAAATGAGTTTGTGAAATAAGTTAGCCTAGAAGAAACACTTGGAATCAACTTTTAGAAAAATGATTTTTAGTGTTTAATAGTTAATCTCTCCGTAATTTGTATAATTATTAAAATTACCAAAATGCTTTCGATAGTCATCTACCTCACTTCTACTATGTTTCCATGGCCACCACCGCCCTCCACGTGACTACCACTGACAACCTACTATAGTAAAACTTCTAGCAACCATCTCCAACAACCTCTATCGACAGCCAACTCCAACAACCAACTTCAGCCAACCATCACCAGCGCCCAACTCTGACAACCACCATCGTCGCCTGCTACCTCCGGCCACCTTCGTTAACCACCACCAGAACTCCAACGGCAACCATAAGTTTAACTTATTAATTCATAGTATTTTATAGTCGCCATTTATGGCAATTTGACATTAATAAAAATACTTTGGGGCTGTTTGACCCATAAACTTCTTAAGTTGGTATTAACAACTCAACATCAATAGTAAACTATTGAACTTGCATATTTATCCAGTAACTTCGTCTTCCCATTTTTTTTATACTTTCACATTTACTAAGGAACTCCATTCCCCCCTCTATCTCTACTTTTCACATTTACCAAGTAAAACCATTTTACTTTTATAATTTACTTTTCACAATTATCAAAGAATTCAATCTCACAACTCTACATCCTGAACACAACTTACTAACTCTAACTTATTAACTTCAGTCCGTAGATCAAACACTTCCTTTTAGTATATATAAAACAAACCAATCGAACTTATATATAAAAACACTTCTAAAAAAGAGTTGTCACAAAGTGTTTTTATTTCAAGCAATTTTTATCAAAAGCGTTTAAATGAAAACGAATTTTTAAAAAATATTTTTTTTCAAGTCAATTAAAACATGATTTTAATAGACATCAACGTCAAAGACCGAAAGTGAGTATTTTGTAAAAGTGTAAATATTAAAACGCAATGATCAAATTGAAACAAAATTCAAAATTTAAATATAAAATTATAAAATCAAACTTAAAAATAAAAAGATAATATTTTGAAATTTATGGATGAAATAAAAATTAAATCCATAACTTAGGATGGAAAAAGAAAAAAAAGTATATTTCCTTTCCGTATATAATATAAAGTTAAAAACAATAGCCGTTGATGTGGTTTAGAGTAGGATCTGAAGTGGGAAGCAAAGCAGGTAATGAAGGGTTAGGTTTAGGGAGAATACAATAGGATTCCATTTCCCTTTGGCAGTGACACATATATTTGTTTAGAATAAACAGTACATTTTTGTTCATCTGTACCTTCTTGGATTCTCTGTAACCCATCAAAATCTCAACTCAGACCCATCACATGTCTCTTGTCTTATGCATCCTACACACACATACTACACCTTCTTATTGTTATTGTTTTTATTTTGTGGGGCTTTTCATTTATTTATTTACTTACACACACAAGCAGGCCCTATATGTTGCACATGCCACACTTGCATTTATAGGTGCCTTTAATTTGTGGTTTTTTCTTTTTTCTTTACAAATCAAACTGAGGACCTTAATTTGCCTACTCTAGTCCTGGGAATGTTTTATAAGTTTAACTCACATTTAATATCTTGTGATTGATTTGGACTAAAAATAACACTCTGAGCCCATAAGAGAAAGATTAGTTCGTGTCTAAGCCCAAATTTAAGCCAACTCTAGCAAAATAGCTAATGGGACATGTCTCACGCATGTCCGGATCTAAAGTACTATAGTTTCATATGAGCTAACTCCTGACTTTTACATTTTTTTACCTCTGACTTAAGTATCATAGTGTGTATGGCAAGTACCACACCAATGTGTAAGTTTTTTCTTTTGTAGATTACGTTTTTCTTCCCTTCAAATAAATTCTTGAAGGTTAGGTATGTTTTTTTCCGTCAGAATTTTGACTATAAGCAACACAAAAGAAAGAAAGAAATAAGAGAAATAGAACTTGAATCTTTGACCAACCTAGGCAGTGATTTTACCCCTATAGCCAAAATTCAATATTATAGCATCCCATCCAAGAATTGTTAAAATCATGAGGAAAAAGCAAATGATTAGGAGAACAGGCCAGTTTGAGTTTGTGAATCGGATGAATTAGCAGAGAAGAAGTGCAAATGTGTCAGGGTAGGGAATTAATTGGCTATGGTATAGCATTGTGGAGTGGAGGGTATGATTTAAGTGGATTGGGAAAGTTGAAAGGTGTCTAGTTCCCAAGAGACAGGAGCATGGAAAATAAAACTCAATTTACATTGTAATGTGTTATTTAGGTGATTAAATTAATGGAGTTTGGCAGCCACATTGGAATTCAAGGCTTTTTCACGTGCTAATGGTGGCGACCTTTGCGGCTGTTTCAAACTTTATATCTTTTTACTTTTTAGGAGGTGGGTTCAATTCATTGCGGCAACTAAGGCAAGGCAATGGCGGGAGTTATCTTTTAAAAATTAAAATTAAAGTTTTTATCTTTTGAGAATCTAGGGAATCATTTTCTTGTTTTGCTAACTTTGAAAAGATGGACAATCTAACAATTTTGTCAAACTCAATTACTTTTGTATCCTTCACCTTTTCTTATTTCATAATATTTTGGCCGCCTTTTCAATTTATATTATTAATAGCATATGTATTGTTAAGGATTGTTTATGCCTTGCAAATGCAGCTGTTCATTGAAATGGAATGAAACATGGGTCTTGCTGGGTGGGCCAAGCCCAACCCCCATTATCAAATGAACTTTTTGCTTGGGCCTGGGCCGGGCTTATGATATTGGGATCGACACAAAAACCCAAAACCGGCAATTCTGGCTTGCCTACTAATTCTTCTCACAATTTGAAAATCACACTCAAAATCATAAACATAGAGAGAAAAAGGCTAAACAATAAGTTTTGGGTTGTGTAGCTTGGGTGGCGTGCGCCTATTTAATTTTTCAATTTTAGAAAATTTTATTTTAACCAATACATATATTTAGTTTATCATTAATAAAGTAATGATATAGGAGATTCTAATATTAACTCAAGCATAATTTAATACTTAAAGACATCAATTACTATTTCAAATGATGATGGTTCTATTCTTCACTCTAGGGAAGAAGACTATGCTAACTACCGTTGAGTTAAGCTCATTTTAATTGTTTTTCTTCATTCTACAATTTTTAAATTAATTAAAAAAAAACATAAAGTACCGACTTGCTACCTCATTTGTTTAAGATAAGTTTGCAACATCACATATTTGATCAAAATTAATCTAATAAACACATCGTGTTAGTTTTATTTATTGACTAGTATTATGTTTTTAATTAGAGTATACTTAAATGGCTAAAATCCATATTCAAAATTGTATTATTAAAGAAATATAAATTTTATTATTTTAAGGGAAAGAATCAAACTTATAACCGACAGCATATGATATGACTTACTTTTTTTTCTTTTTTTAAGGGAATCAGAGTATGTGACTTAATTAATTTGCCATAAACGTAATATTTAATGTATAAAGAACAAATTTAGAATTTGTAGATATAAAAGTCAATGAGAAAAGAATGATGTGGACTAGTATGGTCAAATTGATGATGTGTATCGCCGGGTGTCACTTTTGTTGGTGGCGAATACACAGAACATCGTGGAGGCAGGCTGAGGGCGTTTCCAATTGCCACGTTTGTTCTCATTTCCCTTTCCGTTCAAAATTTCCTCCGCCTCTTTTCCTTTCCCAATCCTCTCTCGTTTCGCTTTTCCGGCTTCCGCGCTTCAATCTTTCCCAAAATCTAGGTGCCCTTCGTCTTCTTCACTCTCAAAACCATGAATATCTTCAGGTTCGCCGGCGATATGACACACTTGATCAGTATTTTAGTTCTTCTCCTCAAAATCTACGCTACCAAATCCTGCTCGGGTAATTATCGCCTCCCCTTTCTTTTTCATTTTTCCTCTGTTTGGTTCTGGCTTTAAGGAAGAGGAAATGATACGAAGAAATCGGAAACAACACTGTGGGTCTCCATATATTCTTTTAGTTTTTGTGTCTCAATGGTGGATCCCACTGTAATAAAATTGTAAAATGGGATTCTGATATCGACTTCTTGAACCAGAGCTTTAGTCAGTTCAGTTTCCAGAATTGTGTTATAATTGGTCGATTGAATTTTAATTGAACTTTTGGTACTTTTTGTGCTGATGAGTGGAGGATTAGGGGTTTTGGTACTTTTTGTACCGATGATTGGAGCATTAGGGCTTTTTTGCCCCCTTAGTTTTCCGGATTACTGGTTAAAGATAGATACTTTACCGAATTGATTTTCGTGAGCCGGATATAGATGGTTTAGGGACTTCCGTCATCAGCACTTTTGCTTAATTAGAATATGAACGTGGAACTGATTTTTAAAATTTATATTTTGAAGGAATTTCACTCAAGACTCAGGAGCTGTATGCCCTTGTTTTTCTGACCCGGTATTTGGATCTATTCACGGACTTCATATCTATCTATAATACTGTGATGAAGATGATTTTTATAGCAAGCTCTCTGGCAATTGTTTGGTGTATGCGGGTGCATCCGATCGTGAGGCGGTCATATGATAAAGATCTTGACACTTTTCGTCATTATTTTCTTGTTGCTGGAAGTTTCATTCTTGCCCTTTTTGTGAATGAGAAGTTTGGGTTTCAAGAGGTGAGACATTTTTAACATAAATGATTTTAGTTCTCATTTGATGGTTTGAGGGGAGGCGTTGTTAATGTACATAATAGATATTCAGTAATTTGTATATATGATGAGCCTAATCAGTTCATATTTTCCAGATTTCATCCCCATTAGGCAATTTGCATGTGAAATTAAAATGGGGTGATAATTTGTTCACTTGACTGTAAAAGTTCACAAAATTGGATTCCTGCAAGCCTGCACAAGCACTAGAACATTATTGTGAACTCTCCAGGACAAAGACCCTTGAGCAGTTTACTTTCACTATGCATTGATGACCCTAGTGTGATTATGTCTTAACTATTTTCATGAAAAATCTATGTCCCTTAACGAACAATTCTAAGAGTTCCTGCTGAAACATCAGTGTTGAAACTAAAATTTTGTATTCTAGTTTTATCACTCTCTATTACCTTTTTCTGTTGATTGACAGGATACATCTTGTGCTGTTACATTCATGGATATGCTGACTTTTCTTTTGTCAGTAGTTATTAGGAGTGCTATTTTTCGTATTATTACTGTTTAAATAATTCACATTGTTACTCTGAAGTCTGATCCAATCCCTGTTTAATGTTTCCCATGTTCTTTCTATACAAGCAAGGATTTGACGCAATAGAAAATGATATTGTTCAACTTTTTTTGCTTCAGATCTTTTGGGCGTTTTCAATATACTTGGAGGCCGTAGCAATTCTTCCTCAATTAGTCTTATTGCAACGAAGTGGAAATGTCGACAATTTAACTGGCCATTATGTCTTCTTTCTTGGGTTCGTATATTTCCTTTATGGTTGGTGGTGCTTAATGGAAGAATTACTGTCTTGCTTTATAACCTCATCATCTTTAAAAGAATATGATCACTCATTCTTTTTCCATTTCTGCTGTTCGTGTTAGATGTAGTCGTCTCCTTTAGAGCTATAACCAATTTGCAAAACAGTAAATTTTCTAATTGACATATATGAATGGGCTTTTAGGTTTACATGGTCAAGGATTTGTGTAAATTGCTGCCCAGAAAATTTATAGATTTACTTTCCTCAAGTAGATTCCTACAAAAATATTTATATCTTTTGGATGCATGAGCATGATGGTGCTTATTTTTATTATTACTATTATTATTTTTTAATAGGAATGATGATGCTTTTTTTGACTGGTTTATGATAAATCCTTCATGTTGAATGCCATTGGACTAAGCAGCCATGCATTACATATCCAATATATTCTTTAAGAAAATTTGTATGTGTTGGATATGAAATCTATTATTGTTACCGGCCTTTTTTCAACAAGTAGTTTGTACATGAAATCTGTTCTACCAACAGTATATAGAAGTCTCGGATACCATTCTTGTTTATTTTCTTGGGAAGAAGTTCTTACTGTATCTAAGATCCTAGCTTCTTCTTGGTGTGCACTCTCAAAATTGTTTTGTAAAAATAGTTCTTCTGAGTGGAACTAAAATCATTCTGCAGAGCTTATCGTGCACTCTACATCCTGAACTGGATCTACCGATACTTCACAGACATACACTTCAATCGGTGGATAGGTAAGATTGGGGTTGGTCTTGGTCACACAAACTCTTAATCATTATCTTTAAATATCTTACATGGTGTTTTGTTCTTGTAGCTTGCATTGCTGGCCTCGTTCAGACGGCTTTATATGCTGATTTTTTTTACTACTATTACATTAGGTGATTAAATCAAACTCCTAAGCGGGGTATTGTTTTGGTTTTGCTCTACACTGCCGTGTTACATTGAGTGATAAGTTTTTTTATCTATCTTTTGCAGCTGGAGAAACAATGCGAAGCTTCAGTTGCCAGCTTAATCAGTGTATGAAGTTATGGAGCTTGTGATCCAGTTACGTTTTTACATCATGGTAGGTAAATATGGCTTGGGAGTGGGGATATAGAACACCTAACCTCAATCATCACAAATTACTTCATTTCCAGGTAGAGTACCTCAGGTGGCTTCTTGATGGAAACTGAAATTGCATAGGGACTTTTTGATTAACCCTGTTCATAGGTAATTATAGTTTCCAAGGTCAGGTTGTTTTTCTTCATTTCTAACTTGTAAAGATATCCTTGGGAGGACTGACATCAAGATTATATAAGCTGATGCAGTAGTCCATTCTGTAGTTCCTATGTTTATTGTCAAGGAAACCACTTTCCCATTGTTACTGAGAGAACAAATTTGAAGTTCATTTTCGCTGCAACTACTAATAGATATCAATGGCAATATAGTTTTGATTTTAGTTTTCAAGTAATTCTAGTAGTACAACATTTGACCTTTTAGTATCCTTCATTGTTATTGTTGTGATCAAATTGGAAGCAGAGTACTCATTTGGCAGATGTTGTCTTGTTTGTTGTGAACTTTTCAGTTAAATTTTAGATTATCAATCTGAGTTTTTTTTTTAAATGAATATTTGGATTAAAATTACAGTTCAAATACTTGTGAAAAAATGGTAGAGATCCTAAAGAAGAATTACTCAATTCAGTGAACAATTAAATAAAAATATTGAAGGAAATTATTGGATGCTTTTTGGACCATTGCACACAGATGAAATTAATTATTGACTACTTTTTGGTAGTGTTGCACAATGTATGAGGGTTGGCTGAAGCTATACAAAACACATTGATGTATTTTACAGTATAGCAGAGCTACGAAACTTTGCTTTTTCCCTTTAGTTGCAGTACACAACTCGTTCACTAATATTATTCAAAAAGCCATTGATGGTTTCGGAGTTTTCTTTCTACTTTGTTTGTGCTTCACAGTGTAAGTATCATCAGACAACTCTCTTACTTTAAACTGCGGCCACCGCTTGTCAAAGGCAAAGAAGAATCAAAATGTCTGATCTGAAGATAAGGCTGATTCAGGTGTAGCAAAGGAAGAACAAATCTATAAAAGAATCAAAGTCATGTTGTATTATGTTGAAAAGAAAGTTTGTGTAAAAGATTAACTTTGAATTTTGAAATGGTTTTGTGTATAGTATAATATAAGGGGTTAGTTGAATTGAAATGATGGTCATGCATATTAAAGAGTGATATTAAAAGGGAATTTGAATTTCTTTCTTGTAGTGAAGTGAAGGCTATGAATTGAGTCTTTTGAGGTGAGTTTGTGAGAAGGCCCACTGGTTAAAGCAAAGAGCAGAAGCACTTGGGATAGGATTGGAATAGGCCTACCAAAGTGCTTTGCCAATCCCCAAAAGCTTCACCTCACCATTCTTCTCAATTCTTGATTGCAAGTATGAATCCTTTTAAAAAATTCAACCCCAGGCCAGGCAGGCTTCCACTTTCACACCTCCTGTCATTTTAGTCGTCTTATTCCACTGTCAGGTAGTACTGTTAGTTATATATGTATGACCCCTTCTTTGTTTTTAATCTCAATTCAAACATCTACCTAATGATTTGCAAGTAGTATTAAAAAAAATTAAGGAAATGTTTTAGTTTTCCAATTTGAATTTTGTTTTTTTGTTTTCATATTTAGTGGCTTGGTGAATAGCCATTTGACACAATTTTTTGTGTTTTAGTGAATCTGGATTTTAAATTTAAAAATTCAAAATGCAAATTATTTTTTTTAAAAGAAAAACAAAAGTATTAATACATATACTAGTTTAAACTCATTTCATATTTGTTAAAATTAAAATAACTATAATATAATATTGTAAAGGAAACAAAATTTATAATATAAAGCACGTTTATATATTAGTTAGGTTAAATTACAAGTTTAGTTTCTGGACTTTTAGTTATGTGTCTATTTGGTCCCTAAACTTCAAGAGTGTATAATAAGTTCTTGAACTTTCAATTTTTTTTTTGCAGGTTCATAAATTTTCAATTCTGTATCTAATGAGTTCTTGATATATTGATTGTTCTTTAAAAAATCAATTGATAATTAATTTATTAGATATATAATTGAATTTATGTCTAATGAAACTCTAAACTTTAGTTTTATGTATAGTAGATATGTGAATTTTTTTTAAAAGAATATTGAATAGGTCAAATATCTATTAGATACAAATTTAAAAGTTTTGGATCTATTGGACACAAAATTAAAAGTTTAAAAATTTATTAGATTTAAAGTTTAGAAACTTAATTTACATAAAATTTAAAATTTAAGAATATATTAGGTTTTCTTGTAAGTTCAAAATTTATTAGACTCAAAATTAACCGTTTATAGATTTATTAGAAATTTAATAATAGTGTTAGTGGCTAAGAAGTTTGTAGTTCGAATCTATCTACTTCTATAGCACTAAAAAAAGTAATAATATTACGAGTGCAAGAATGTACTAAATTTCGAGATATGTTCGCTATAACTATGCACTCATATTATATATTAAAGTATTGACATGACCATTGTACATTTTGCAAAATTTTATTTTCTATTTATGCATTGTTTTCTCTTTCTTTAAACATTTCTCTGTCTTCTCTTTGTCATTTATTATTGTCATTTTTTAACTACAATTTTGGAATTGAGAAAAAAAGGGGTTCACATTCATTGACTAAAGAAGAAAAACCACAAAAGGTAAATAGGGAAAGGCCAAAATGAACCCAATATTAAAACTTTTTGCTTCTTGTGTCTGCATGTGAATGTAAATTGATGTCACCAATCGATTGAAGCATGCTTAGTGCCTTCATTATAATCATTAAATGATCCTATAATATATATATATATATATATATATATATATATATATATCAAAGAAAAGTGATCCTATATTGCATGCCAGAAAAGAAAATAAGAGAAGCAAAATACAATGTTTGTTGACAATAGACACAGAATTCAACCAAAATAGTAGTGGATGTCTTATTTACTTAACAATTGATGATTAAGAGTAATTAAATCAAACATCGTTAAATTTTAGTAGAAGGAAATTTATGGGAGAATGTATGATTGATGGTTAAGAGAGAGAAGAAGCAAACATTGTGGTGTCCGCCATTGGAAGTTAGCTGAGTTTACTGCACTAATTTTGTCTCATTTGTGTCGGAAATATGGAGCAGCCAGGACCCAGTTGGCCATTGAGACAACCCTCTTAATGAAGACTCCTCATTTTTTTACTTTGCATATTAATTCCCCCTCCTTCACTCCACTTCCTTTTTTTACTTAACCAAATTTTCCGCCCAAAAATAGTCATTGTTGTTATCATTTTACAACGAAAATTTTATGTATCACTCTTACTTAATAATACTTATAACCATTAAAAAGAAAAACAGATCAAAGAACCTTGTATCAGCTCTCAAATTAAATGTTGCTTTTGTATTTTTATGGGACCCAAATGAAGACGTTGCAAAAGGGAACCGAAAGAAGATGGTGACAAGAATACAGCTTTCGTTCATTCTCTTCTTTTCTTAAATCTTTTCTTTTTGCTGCACCAATTGTTCACTCTCACTCATCACATGACAAAAATAACTATTTTTTAGTATGGCTCTATGCCTTGGTCATTTTTTTTGGCTCTACATATTTCTCAAGTCAAGTGTATTAAAGAGTTTGTAATTATTGAGATAGGCACACATAATAGATGGGTCTCAGCTCTAAGTCTCAGAGTCTCAGATATGTCTTGTCTAAGCTTAGAAGTTTTGTGCATGAAGATTAGTAAAAAGAAAACCCTGTTAATCGCAATGATTAAAATTGGGTTTAGTGTAGGGTCCATGATTTAATCACAGCCAAACCTAATCAATCACTTTACAAACGTAGACTTCACAAATATTTGTAATAATATCATACCTCCACTCCAGGCTGAGGCTGATGGCGCCACCTAAAGATTCTTAAAACCATATTATTAAATTGAGCTTGAAGAACATCCTTTCTTCAAATTGAAGCAGAATCATTTCATTATCCATGGAAAATCAGAGTATTATTAAGTTGTTGAAGCCTGATGGGGTTTTTGTTTTCTAGCTGTACTTATCCTCTGTAACTGCATTTACATTCTTTCTTGACAGTGCTGCTTGGTGGCATATACAATGGCTATGGCTATGGCTTCCTTTTCCTTTTCTTTTCTCCCCATTTGCGCTTTAAATCTTTGCTTTTTTAGACCCGCACCTCCATTTCCGGCCTTAATCTAAGATACAGTCAAAGTTCCTGCTTTTGCTTTTTGCAAAGAAAATTCTACTCTTTTAATCACTTTTTTCTCCCTTTAGCCCTTTCTACTACTTCCTCTGTTTTCCTTCGCCAATCACCAAATCTTCCACTTCCATTCAACATTGGAACGTCTCTCTTTTGATTTCAATATTAACTCTGTTTTGAGTGTGTGCGTGTGTTCTTTTTTTCTTTTTCTTATGGAAACGATCAAACCCAAATCATCTATGAAGAGCAAGACTAGATTCGCCAGGACATTTCAGAAGGTAATCAATCTCAGGAATGCAACTCGGATTGCGTCCAGTAATGGGATCTGCGTTCTGGTTTCCCACAACAAATTCAAGGAAGATTCGAGTATTCATGGAGGAAAATCCCAAATCTTCGAGAGAAATGAAGAAGATGTCAAAGCTCGAAACAGGGCAGTCATGGAAGCTCTGGTTGCGAAGCTTTTTGCGAGCGTTACTTCAATCAAAGCAGCTTACGCTGAGCTTCAAATGGCACAGAGTCCTTACAACAGCGACGCAATTCAAGCTGCAGACCAGGCGGTGGTAGATGAATTAAAGGTCATTTCAGAGTTGAAACGAAACTTCTTAAAGAAAGAACTTGATCTCTCACCCCAAGTGACGTTAATGCTTTCAGAGATTCAAGAACAGCAAAGTTTGATGAAAACCTATGAAATAACGATTAAGAAATTGCAGGCTGAATCCGAGCAGAAAGATACCGGCATTGTCTCGTTGAAGAAAAAGCTCGGTGAATCAATTTCGTTCAACAAGTCGTTGGAGAAGAAGCTGAATGCAAGTGGTGCTTTATCCATGTTTGATAATCTTCAATTTCCTCTACTGAATCCAACCCATTTTGCCCAATTCCTCCATTATACCCTAAGATCCATCAGAAATTTCGTGAAATTGATGATCCGCGAAATGGAATCAGCAAGCTGGGACCTCAACGCGGCCGTCCAATGCATCGTCGATTCCGACACCAAATTTCCGGAGCCAACCCATCGGAGCTTCGCTTTCGAATCGTTCGTCTGCAAAACCATGTTCGAGGGTTTTACAACCGACGCAAATTTCTTACTCCAAAACGATTCCCTTCCCCACGATAAGCAGCAAAACCACCAAATGTTCGATAAATTCAAGAAGCTCAAACCAGTAAACCCTAAAATCTTCATTTCTCAAAACCCTAACTCCACATTCGCTAAATTCACCCGCTCAAAGTACCTCCAACTAGTCCACGCGAAAATGGAGTGCTCTCTCTTCGGAAATCTAAACCAGCGGAAAATCATGACCTCCGGCGGCGTTCCCGACACGACGTTCTTCGCCGCCTTCGCCGAGATGTCAAAGCGCGTTTGGCTTCTACGGTGTTTGGCGTTTTCACTTCACAACGACGTTACGATCTTCCAAGTAAGGAAGAACAGCAGATTCTCAGAAGTTTACATGCAATGCGTTACCGAAGAGACCTTGTTTTCTCCGGCAGATATGAACGATTCCGCCGTAGGATCCGGGTCGGAGCCCCGAGTCCGTTTCACCGTAGTTCCGGGTTTCAAGATTGGAGAGACGGTGGTGCAGAGTCGGGTTTATTTATCGCCGCCGAGTCGGTAAATTCCATGGCATATCGGAACTGGGAACGAATGAGATTGATTGTTCGGCAAATCTCAGCCGTTGGATGCTAAGCTTCCATGACCGTAGATCAAAATTGATGGAAGAGATTACTCAGCGTACTGTAAACTATTTTGAATTTTTTTTCAATGAATTGTATAAATATCTGTATTATACAGTCACACTTATGCTATAATATTATATATCTATGAGTTATTATTCAAACCAAAATAATATGCTTTAAATGAAAGTTTTAATAATAAAATAAAAAAATCTCTTGAATCTTCACTTCTTCATCAGCTTTTGTTGGATTGTATTTTGATTTGTAGAGGTGGAGTTTTAAAAAAGAGGTCTTAATTAAATTTAGGTTGGTTACGACTAGAAGAAATTAAATTGAAAAACTTTAATTAAACCGACCATAGAATATGAAAACTAAAAAAACTATATGTAGGTTATAGGCATGTATAATGATATTATTGGGAAAACATAATTTAAGTTGAAGCTTGGGCACAAAGATTTGTGGTGTAAAGGTGGAATGAACAATGCTTGGCATTGCCATTGCCATTGCCATTGCCAAGTTGAATGGATATAAATAATTTTGAACCAACACTATCATGGCCCATCGCATCTTCCTTTTCTTCCTTTTCTTTTGAATTAAGTGTTGGCAAAAATGATGATGACCCATCTCAACACTCCTTTCTTTTTTTATACTTTATATTACTCATTTTCGTACCCATACATACCCCGCAGTAATATTAAATATAAATATAAATACAAATATAAATATGTCCTAACTCTTAACCTTGTGTTAAATCAAATCATAATTCGAGATTGTTTTTTTTCTATAATACCGTTGTAAGAAGATGTTACAAATAAAATACAATTAAGAGAAACTAGAAAGGAGCCCAATGCATTGAAATTGATGCTGATATGATTATTCCAATGCCGACATCAAAACTCTTATCCAGCTCACAAAGCAGCCTTCAATGCACCCACCGTCCTACATCATATGCAACAAACAACCCTTTCAGTATTTGGTTGTTGCACCATTTTTGGTGTGGTTGGATTAGCTTGATGCCTTTCCAAGTTAATATTATAGACATCCATTTCAAACAAACAATATAGAGAGAGCGATTCTTAGATGGAATATTACTATTAGATATAGTGCAACAAAACAATTAGTGGCGGCGTTTGTGGCGCTAAGTTGATTATTATAGTATGTGTTTTTGGTGCAAACTATTTTAGTTAACAAAGAAGGAGAGAGAGGAAAAGGGAGAATGAGTAGGAAATAGTAAAACTATGGATTTAAAATAGTAATGTTGTAGTTAATTATAAGTTATAATAGTTGGAAACACCAACTATTATGATTAAAGACCCAAACACGGAGTTGGTGACCTAAACTCCTTGGCGTCTAAATAGCAAAATACGAAGATTTCAATTAAAACTAGGATTTATGTATAAAAATATATTTTGAGAGCAAATGTGTTTTAAAAAATGTTCATATTAGAAGGCAAAAACTACATTTGATGAAGTAAGGAAATCTAAAGGTTCCATAAGATTTACATGTGAAGTGCTTAGGTTTGGTAAAACATATAAAACATTGATCTATGCCTAATGTCCAACATCAAAGTGTGATATGTTCACATGAGGACTAGAGACCAAATACACAAACACCTATGACACTAACTACATCTTCCTCACAACCATCCCCTCTAATTGACCACTGACTGTCCATCTAACTTAACACAGAAGCACCAATGTTAAGTTTGTGATACATACAACAATGACATACAAACTAGATGGAATCAAATCCAACAAACCATAAACAAAATCAAATTTTTTTGGCAGAAGAGTCTTCTTTGCAACGAAGTGTTCTGCTTCAGAAATAATCATATACTAGTCATTTATATTAAATAGTGAAAGGAGAAAATGTTAAAAAAAACAGCTGTGCAATTAATGATGCCAGATTCCTTGGGGAAAGTAATGCCTGTCTCTATCAATAAACAAATAGATTAAAAAAAATGCGGCCCTGTTGGAAATTGTTTTGTGATGAAGTACGAGGAAGCAGCAACTGAGACAGGACAAGGCAATGTTTGACCTTTGGCTTCGCATTCAAACTCATTTCACATCTTCATTCATTAATAAATCTACAACAAACCCAAAGGCTTTAAATTCATGATGGCCAAATACATTCTTATTAACAAAAATGTAGTGCGAGTCTAAACAAAACATCTTTAATATAGGAAATTTACAGATTTCTTGTGAGCAAAAATAAAATGGTTCAAGTGACGATGAGATAACAAATGCACTCAAGAATTTAACAAGAAAAAGAAAATGAAAATGGGCAAGGAAAGGACAGAGGACATCATTATGTTGTCCATTTGGTACAGTTTTTGAAAACAAGTCGAGCTCAGGCTTCTGTTTCTAACTTTCTAGTTGAACTTTGATCATCCCACCACCCACAGATTTATGAATCAAAAGAATAGATGTGAGATAACGACGCTCAGGACTACTAACTTCAAACGAGCGTGGAAATACCAATGGCTGGACCTCAAAGATTATTCACAAATCATTCAGCCATCTTCCTCTCTGTTGTTTCTGCGACCATCCCCCAAGTCAGTCGGTCCTTATTAATTTAATTCCATTCCATTCCATTCCCTCCTCATCCGAGTCCCCCAATGCCAAGAATGAATGCTTTCTCCCATTTCATACTTTTGCATCCACTTGTATATAATCACAAAGAAATCCAAGACACTGATGGTTCAAATTTAGCCATTTCCATTTTGCTGCACGTTTATTAACTTCCAAAAAGAGCAGAAAATGAATATGATAACTAATCACCAGCCAGCGATGTCAGTTTCATCACTCGCTTAAAAGGAGAAGGGACTGGAGCATGTTATAGCCACTCCTCCCATGGAGAAAAATCGTCAAGGGGATTCTGGAGGAGAAGAAATGTCTGAAACTTCTGCAAGGGCTTCAAGCATATTTATGACCTCAGTTGTGTCATCCAAGTAATACTTGGCCTTGCTTGGTTTCTGTCCAACTGTGCAGGCAAAAACTAATGTATTGGAAGAGAGGGCGCCACTTGATACTGCATTACCAATGATCTCAAACATGTCTTCATCAGATCTATCATCACCAATGCATAGCACAAAATCAGCCCGTCTTCCTGCATCTGCTGCCATTGACGTGAATATCTTTTCTGCCACCAAACCTTTACTGACTCCCTAGAAGTTACAATAGATTTTGAAATCGGTCCTCATAAATTCTTAATAGGCAAGAGAGCTTTAAACTTCCGGGAATGTAGAAAATATAAGCATCATTATACATGCAGGTCTACATCAAACTAACGCAATTAAATGCAACATATTTAACCGTTGACTAGAGACAAAGTCAAGACACTTCTTTATCCTTGTCAGTTGTCACAGACACATATGCACAGTTGCACGCTACAGAGGTAGAAGATGAAAGAAAAGAAAAAGAAAAAAAATAAAAAATAAAAAATAAAATATATATATATATGTATGTATCAAAAAAGAAATAGGAAAAGAGGAAAAGATGAAAATCATAATTTGAACTCTGAAGCAAGGCTCTTATCCAAAAGAAAAATATAAGCATCACATTAGGTCAATTGGTCCGAATTTTCTGTTTCATAAAATTGGGAGAGAGAGAGTGATTGTTTCTCCCTCAAGCTTCTGTTTAAATAAATAGCCCGGAAACCCTTTCTTCCCGTCACAGGCACAAAGCCACCAAAAAAAATTCTCTAATAAGTTCTAAACCCCCATCCCCCCCCCCCCCCCCCCCCCCTTCCCGTTTCGTTAAATTGACAGAGCAAGGGTGGATGTTTCTCCATCAAGGCTTCTCTTTGCATAAAAGAGTGTCAAGAAATCATCATCATAGGCACATACAAGTCGCCAAATTCCTCTCTCCCTCTCTCTAGAATGGTCTATGTATGTCTTTTACTATAAAGTTCTAACTATATATTACCAACAAGATTTAAAGTGAAACTTGTTTATTTGTTTGTTTAACAGCAAAGTATAACAAAACAAACTTGAACTTTACTTTTAGTTTTACTCAATTATTCATCACGTGAGAATCTTCCGAGGACCCAGTGAGTCCTAGTGATACATGGTCTTTCATATGGTTCTATGTTTCTCTCCAAACTTTGCCGGTGAATTCATAATTGTTCTTTAGCTCTCATTTGAATCGAGCCCTTATTTATAATAGTTGGATTTTTTTTTGTGGGTTTTGTTTTTGGTTTAGTTTTTTTCCCATCACCATGTAAAGTCAAATCTTGATTAACTTGTAGGTAATATTCACATTTTCTTTTTCCCAACAGAATTTATACTAGACATAAAATGGTTCTTTCTAGAATAGTATATGCATAAAATGGTTTTTTTTAAGAATAGTCTATGAATGCCTATTTGCAGGCATCCCCATTTCTGATAAAGTTTCACACGTATGAGAGGGGATACATACCTCAGTTAAATATAAGGATTGCTGATTAAGAAACTATTCTCAATGTTTCATCCAATACAAACTTGCTGTTTACTAGACCTAATATTTATTTATGCCAAGTCCACGAAGTTAGGACACTAAGAATGGTTTATCTTTCTTTCACCCGTCAATCTATTAACTATTACACATTTCTATTGTAGCCCCTCCAATCCTGAATGCATAAAATTATCTTATAAAATGGAAGATTATACTATACTACAGGGTTATTAGTTTTTCTATCTTTACAATCTATGCACTTAAACATATATGACTTGGATGAAAGAGATTCAAAATGTTCCAAACACCCACTTCGAAAACCTTCCTAAAATAATTCGGTGGAAAAATCCTACAACTGGGCAATAAGCATATATATATATATATATATCCGAGAGGGTCCGGGCCAGCTTACGCACACCTCGACTTACCCCACAGGACAACCCGCCTGACCCTACAACATTCGAGTGTCTAAGAAACTCATAGGATATTAACTCCTAGGTAGGTGGTCACCATGGATTTAAGCATATTAAGTCCGGACACCTAGCAGTTTTAGACCCAAACCAGAAAAATAACCGCAAGATAATAAGGTAATGTAACATGCTGCAACATAGTAAGGCATTCTCGATTTAAATTGAAATGAAAACCTCAATCGATGTTATTTCAGAAATTTAGAGAAGAAGAAAATACCTGCGGCTTCACTTCTACAATAAACTGACCACTTTTTACAGCAACTGGTTCATTT
The DNA here is from genome assembly GCA_002890555.2 of Lagenaria siceraria. Taxonomy (NCBI): domain Eukaryota; kingdom Viridiplantae; phylum Streptophyta; class Magnoliopsida; order Cucurbitales; family Cucurbitaceae; genus Lagenaria; species Lagenaria siceraria. Next base: position 1,949,982 of record CM016485.1, read on the forward strand.
GCCAGCACACTTTCAAGGTGATCCAACAGTTCCTTGGCCTGGCTGCAACCAAAATCAGGGTCGGCGTCCTGGTGGTGCCACACCAAGGCACTTTCCTTGGTTTCAATAGAAGACCCGTCGGTAGCTTCTGTATATAATTTCATGACTGGCTCTGCAATCTGTATCCAGCCAAAATCACTACCTTGACCACAATTTTCCCAGTCGTTATCAGCAGACCACCTGATAAATTACAAGATTCAAACAACTGATATATATATAGAGAGAGAGAGATAGAAAGGAAGATAGATGGACGGACAGTTTTGTTTTGTGTAGAAGAGAAGGAAAAAAAAGACCACACCTCATAAAATAGCCATGCTCTGCAGCAATCCCAAGCTTATCGCAAGAGGAAAACCAATTGCCCAAACTTTCACGTCCTCTTCCACTGACCACAAAAACAGTATTCCTAACATCATCACAAAGTGAATCTATGATTGAAATAACTTGACGACTTGGGGTCTTATCAATTGAAGTTTGTGGCATGACAGTGCCATCATAATCCAAAAGTATAGCCCTCCTTTTAGACCTTGAATATGCAGCTACAATGGCATCAATAGACAACTTTCTAAAGTTAGGATCAAGGGCTACAACTCTGAAACCAAAACCCAACCCAATTCCCCAGCACCGTCTTCTGAAGTGATCCTTACAAGTTCTTTCCATATCTTGGAAAAAACTCCTTGACCAGTACGCCACATCATGTGTACTCACATATTTATAATGCTTTTCATGGCGTAATTGCTTTTCAGCATCAGCCATTGATATTGCCTCATTCAATGCTTCAGCAGTAGCTTCAATGTTCCATGGGTTAACCCGTATTGCACCACTAAGAGAAGGGGAACATCCCATGAACTCTGAAATGACTAGCATGCTTTTTTGTGGTCCATTTGTTTCTGTGCTATAATCCGATCCGGAGGTTCCCTGCCTGCAGACAACATATTCATAAGGAGTTAGGTTCATACCATCCCTCACTGCTGTGACTACAACGCATTCAGCAACTGTATAATATGCAGCTCTTTCAGTGAGAGAAACAGGCCGATCAATGAACACAATCGGCTCGTAATTTGGCTGTCCAAAAGTTTCATTAATTCTCTTGCAGCATTCCTGTATTTCATCTTGTATTTCCTCGAGATCTTTCCCTCTTCCTCTAGCTGGGTTTGCAATCTGTATGAAAACGGCTCTCCCCTGCCACTTAGGATGTTGCCTCAGCATTTGTTCCATTGCCAGCAGCTTCAGATTGACCCCTTTAAAAATGTCCATGTCATCAACTCCAAGTAAGACAACTTTTCCTTCAAACTGTCGCTTGAGCTCCTGTACCCTCCAGTCTTTATCAGCAAGTCTTAACACTGACTCCATCTGGCCCATGTGAATTCCAACAGGCATGATCTTTATCCCCACGGTCCTTCCAAAATATTCCAACCCAATATAACCCCTCTTTGACTGATATCCCAAACCCAACATCCGACTACAACAAGACAGGAAATGTCGGGCATAGTCAAAAGTGTGAAAACCAATGAGGTCTGCATTCAAAAGTGCCTTAAGAATTTCTTCCCTCACTGGCAATGTTCTATATATTTCTGAAGAAGGAAATGGACTGTGAAGAAAAAAGCCCATTCTCAGTCTTGTAAACCTTCTCCTCAAGAAGGAGGGCAGCACCATTAAATGATAATCGTGAATCCATACAAAGTCATCGTCTGGGTTTATGACCTCAATCACCCTTTGAGAAAAAATTTTATTTGCTGCTACATAGGCCTCCCACAGAGAGCGATCAAACCGACCACCATGAGTCGCTGAGAAAGGAAGCATATAATGGAAGAGTTGCCACAATTGCTGCTTACAAAAACCATGATAAAATTTTGATAAAATGTCATGAGGCAAAAAGGCAGGAACACACTTAAACCTCTCCAACAAAAGCTGTGATACATCATCTTGTTCAGAAGAATCAACATCCACCTGCAAAGATCCTACATACAAAACCTCCATATCTTCAGGTAAACCATCCTTGAGCTGCCACAGCAAAGAGTCTTCATCCCAACTTAAACTCCAGCCTTTATTGTCAGGTCTACGCTTAGCTTTAATAGGAAGCTGATTAGCAACAATAATTATTCGGTCTTGCACCACTGACGAAGGTCCCTCAGAAGTCACACTATTTGCCTGATCATCATCAAGCTCTGATATTACCCCCGAAACAGTCATTACACGTGGAAGTCGCTTCTTCTCACGGCCCATAATGGGAAAATTCCCAGAAGCTAAATCTAAAAGATTGGTATACGATTTGGACATCATCTTTAATGGCCTAAGAAATAAAATCCAACTTAAAAAAGCTTCACAAAGAACCTCAAGAGAGTATTCACAAAACACTGGACGGGTTTCTTCCTTCTTGAATGTCTATAATTAGGCAAGATCTGCAATGGGTATCATATAAAGAGCGTCACGACAAAGACCAAGTACTAATTTCACAAGCAAATCGCACATCCAAAGTATCAAGAACTTATATGCATCAAGTAAAAGAATCACAAAATTAGACTATGATCCACCTACATCCTTCCGAAATACCAAATACTGCAACGAAACGACGAGTCCGATAAAAGTGAACAGGAAAACAAGTAGAGAACGGAAATTAAATGGAAATTAGAGAGCAGGATGCGGAAATGATTACCAGAAAGACGAAAAATGGATATTAACCAGCGGCAAAAGAGAGGAAGGGAGGAAAGATTGTTGGGGGCGAAGTATGTGGTTGGATCTGAAATTTGAGTGAATAAAAATGAACAAATTTGCTACTCGGGACTGAAAAATCTAGGGTTTGGTTTTCGTCTCTCTCCAAGCCAAAGAGTCACATTACAGCCTCTCCTTTTCCTCTACCTTTTCTTTGCTCTAAACAATTCCCAAATTGCAATCTTTTTCCTCTCTGGAAAAAAATTATTTATATAATCGAATTAAAAAAAAATCTGATAAATGTAAAAAAACGAAAAAAGAAGAGGATAAGGTCGGCCAATGGACTACCCAGTAATGCCAACTGGCTATGACTAAGGTTCAGTCCCACGCGCTCTCAGTTGCCGCCGCTGGAGCAAGCGCTACGTGTCGGACTCTGAAGTAGCCACGTCGGAGACAGATAGAGTCTGGTGGGACCCGCAAAAAGAGGGGAAATCGGCTGCGGCGAGGAGCAGGAGAAGAAGGGTGGTCTTGGTCAGTGAAATTGGATTGGAGTTTGGAGTTTGATACGGACACGTGCTTGATAAGGGCGCCGCGTGAGGAGTTTTGAAACGGGGTGTGGTCCAGGGGCGTACCTGAGTGGCCGCGGGTGGGGACAGGAGGTCGGGTTGCGGTCACGAGGTTCGTCCACGTGGACAGCTATGATAGGACTGTTTTGGATGAGGAGGAATACAAGGGTAACTGAGACTTTTTGGTGGGAGGGATGTCACTGGTGACGTCATCAACCAAGCGAAGCCGTGGAAATCACGTGGATTAAAATAATTATTTGTAAAAAAAAAAATTGAAATGTATTTGTGGTTAGGGTTTGGTTTGGTGTTTGGTAATCGCGATACTCCTGGTTGGGAGAAGGGTGATATTAACTAGGTTTTGAGAGATCAAATGTCCTTTTCTTCATTTTTGCTTCTCCTTCTTCTCTTTTTTTTCCCTTTTTTTTTTTCAAATATCAATTTATCCATATCAATTTTTGGTTGTATCAAATAAAACTCAAATTAATAATTATATTAATTTAAACCACAATTTTTTATATATGTATCCATTTACATATTTATCTATATTTCATTTGACAAACGTCGTGTCAAACTTATGATTCGAGTTAATTAAATTTCAAAATTTTTATAAGCATATCAATTTAGATACTTCGTTGTATTCTCATATAAAATTTAGATCAAGAGTCTAAATTGATTCATATGTAAAAGTTTAGGGGTCTAATCAATATAATTATAAATTTCACGCGAGGTTGTCCCAAACGGAATGTAATGAATGATGTAAATTGATATGCTTACAAAAGTTTATAATTTAAATTGATACAATTATTAGTTCAAGATTTAAATTAATACCGCCTCCAACGTCTATGGGTATATATTTGAAACTTTTACTTTTTTTTTTCACCCCAATGATTTTAAAATTAAAGATATATTTTTTTTATATAGAAAATAAAACCCATAAGATAAAGTAGCTCGTTTGAAAAAGAAAAAAAAATCAACTTCGTAAAATTGAACTATAAAATTAACCAATGTAAAAGTGAAACTGATACATTTCCTAAAATACAATTAGAAAAATATTAATTAAAAATCAATGGACCATATAAAACTCAACAATTTGAATACTTCCATTCAAGTCACCGGACATCCAGACATTCAACTATTAAAAATGTCCCAGCTTTGCAAGTAAGAAAATGTTCAAACAATATATATGTATACATATAAAGCTTTCCTAAATACTGCTTAGGGGTTGTTTAAAAGTGATCAAATTATTAAAATTACTTTTATCATTTTATAAATCACTCTAAAACATGTTTTTAATGGTTGAATATGATGTAAGTGATTTTAACAATTTCAAAATCATTTTCAAACATGCATAATTGATTGGCACACACTATAAAATGTTGGATATTTATAGTAAAAAAAAATGAGCTTTTCGTGAATATTTGAAACATAAAAATTAAATTTAATTGTGTATATTACTGCTTACACAATTATCAAATAATACTTAAATAATTACCAATCAATCAAGTCACAAGTTACTTATAAGTTATAATCATCTATCTATTCACATCACATTTCTCAAACAAAATAATAATTAAAAAATGTCAATGGAGTAGAAGGTCATATCAGTAATTTAACGTTTGGATATAGCTTTATAATATTATAACTAAATTTAATTACTCTACAATTTTTTTAACAACAGAGATAAAATGTATAAGAAAACAGTAAGACATTCATAATAATTATAAAATAATCAATATTTTCTAAGACATCCCTAATTCAATTGATATATACAAATATTATATCGTTGACTTAAAAGTCATGCATAGTAGAGTACATATCTCATATATCGCCTTAAACTACTAAAAATTTAAATGATAAAAATAATATGATGTAAAGTGTATCTGCAAGCTTGTTAAATTACTAAATATGCGAACATAGTCTCACAATTACTAAAAATATATTTAAAACAAAAAAACGATTCATAAAAGTATGAACAAATTTTTAATATTACCTTTTAGGCAAAGCAAATAGCAAACTCAAACTTATAGCTTTGTAATGTCAGAGTAGATGTATAAAATACATACACCTTATTACTTTTGCATTTGCTAAATAGGTTGTGTAATTAATGTAGTACCATAAATTTTGTATAAAGTGAAGTTGACGGAAAAAACAGTATGCAACATAAAACAAATATATTTGAAAGAAAACAAAGGATTGAATGGCGATTTTGTATTTGATAGATTATTAAGTTGTTTGTGTTTAGTAATTACGTAATTACATTTTTAAAAATGTCTGATAAGTCTTTAGATTTCAAATTTATATTGAATATATAAAAAAAAAAACTAATTAAAAACGAGAGTAAAAGTTAGCATTTAAACTTTTTAGAGAGATGAGCTTGTAAACTAATTAATGTGAAATTTAGGGTAAAAGTAGGGTTGATTTGAAAATACTTTGTAAAAATCGAGTTTCTTCAAAATTATTCGTAGAAGTAGAGGTAATTTGTTGTCTTATTAAGTTTAGTCTATTCAAAAACTGAATTACCAGCGCAAACGTGGCACGAGGACACGCATACGTGGTAGATTCAATCTCTTCAACAGAAATTTATTCAACCTTTGTGGTTTGAGTCCAAGAGTTTTTTATTTTCCTTAAATAATCGGTACGCTCGAGTCCACACTCCCCCATTCCCCATTGTAGGATATATTTAAATGGGGAGGTAGTTTTGAAAAATATCTATTTTTTTTCTTTCTTTTAAAATATCTAAATGTTTAAATACGAGTGTAACCATTTTTATTTTATTCTAATTTTACCCTTCAATTATACCATACTCAAATTTGCATGCCTATTTTTCTGGTTGTTTTAAAATTCGATTTTAATGCGATCGAGAGTATTAGGTCGTTCATTATAGATTGATGGTGGGAATGGTGAAATTGGAATCGTCAAATGGTGGGGTGACTATGGAGGAGGGATTTTGGTTTTTATGGAAGAAGATTTTGTAGACATTCTAAATGAGATCATTTTGTTGTCATTGTCTCTACAAACAACATTCAATGAATTTAAATCTTGATTTTTTAAATATTTACATTTTTAGCATGATTTAGTAGATTCCTATTTTTTTTTTAGAAAGGCTATTCATAAGGTATTTTAAATTTATGATTTTTTTTAGATTTAGTCATTTAGATTTTGTGTTTTTTGATTTCTTATAGCTACCATAAATCTAGAGTAGAATTAGTTGTTTGGATTTTTTAATTGAATCTATAATTTAGTAAAAAGATATTCGGTTGACGGAAGGGCATATTGTCCAACTTTTTTTTTTATTAATTTATCATGTAATTTAATTAAATATTTTTCATTTGGACATTTTTAGAATATAAATTGAATTTAGATATTTTTCAAAAATACATTTAACCATTCAATTGGTTAAGTTGTCCAATCTACTATGTTGACTATAAAGTCAATTCAATTTATTCAAACGACTGAATTCTAGTCAGTTCAGTCTTTTGAAAAGATTGAATTTAATAAAGAAAAAATTACCTCTAATTTTATAAATAGTTAAAATTATCTTTAATTTTGTAAATAATTTTGAGATAATTCGATTTTGCAAATTATTTTGAAATGGGCCCTACTTTTAGACTAAATTGAATTAATGTCATAATTGAGTATGTATAAAAGCATAAAAAGCACACAAAAGTCAAACATGCTTAAAAAAAGGAACAACAAAGACATATGAAAAGTAAAAGGATTAGTACGAGTAAGGATGATTATCCCATTGTGTAATCTAAATTAAAAGAAAAAATATCTATAGTTATTATTTGAGCGTTACGTGGTAAAAATGAAAGGTGAATGATGGAAGTAAAAGCAAGGGGCGGACGTAGGTTAGGTGAGGAGAGAAGGGTAGGCGGTAGGGGTTTAAGCGTAATAGTCGAAAAAAGCAAAAGAAAGTGGGGCCCAGGATGAGTCAAATTGAGTTTTGAATGTGGGGCCATGGGTTTGTATGTTTGACTTTTATATTAATGTCCTAAATAGCAGCCGCGTACGGCAAACTTGGAGGGGTTTTAAAGGAACCTATCCAAATACGCCTTTATAAATTATATAACTACCACTTCTGCCTGTCATTTTCTTTCCTTTTCTGCAATTCATTTTTTTTTTTCTTTTTTAAAAATAATATCAGTGGAAATTTAACGTAGAGACTTCTTAATCGCTAAATTACAGCTGTAATTTAAGCTAAGTTTATCTTTGCATTGCAAAACGACAGTAAACTCATTTTCTTTATATATATCATCAACCTAACTTCCTAATAAAGGGACCAAATTTATTTATCACAACATTGACGTTACTATTATTGTTATTTCTTTGATCTATAGATCTCTTTTTATGTCCATTTCATATGTCTCATTATGTTTAATATATATTTTGTTTTACATTATCTGGAAGATGATTACGATGAATATAAATTTGGAATTAATAGTTTCTATACTATGGATGAAAATGGTTCGGCTCGATTCAGTTTGATGGTCAAATTGAACCGAACCAAAAATTTATTTTCTTTTTGTGTGTGAAATGGAACCGAACCAATTTTATCAGTTCGATTTTTTATTTTTTTAAAAAGTATGTATGTATATATTTTTTAAATTAAAAACAGTTCTGTTTAGTTTAAATTCAATTTTGCTTTCTAAATTTAAAACGGTTCGATTTTATATCGATTTCACTCTTTTTTAAATATATATATACATATACATACATATATATATATAGAGAGAGAGAGTTAAAAACGGCTCAATTCAGTTTCAAATTCGGTTTTCGAAGTTAAAATTGAATAATTCGATTTCAAGATTTCTTCAAATTGGACCGACCTACAGTTTTTCGATTCGGTTTTGAAAAACAGTTTAATTTTTTGCAATTTGAATGGTCATCCCTACTCTATACTATCGATTTATATCTAATAAATCTCAAATTTTTAAGGTGTTTAATAAGTATCTAAGGTTCTATTCAATAACAATTTAAAAAATGGATAATTGTTTTAAATAACAAAACGGTTGGAAATATTTTTAAATATAACAAAATGTCATTGTCTATCAGTGTCACGTCGATAGACAATAAAATTTTACTATATTTGAAAATAAGTTTGTTCACTCTGCTATATTTGAAAACAATTTTTTAAAAAAATACAAATAAACTCACACACATGTATAGGTGGAAGTAATATTTATAAACATAGATTTAAAAAATTATCAAATTAAATGAGTATAATTATCAAATTATCAAATTAAAAAATTATCAAATCAAATTATCAATTTTTTTTTTTTTTTTTTTTTTTTTTTTTTTGATATTCTGATATCAACAAAAAAGGCCTATTAGACGCAGGTTCAAAAACACTGGTAATTTAATAAAATTGTGGCAAACAATTTAAAGATACTGAAAGAAATTTATAGGTGCTAAGGAGATTAGATGTTAAAGTAATTGAATTTAAACTTTGTACGGACAGTGCCGCATGGCCCGCACCAAATTAAGGATGTAAACATTTTAAATTTATGTAAAATCAAAATTGGAAAAAATAAAATAAAATTGCAAGACAGCTAAACAGGTACTTGAATTTCCCTTTTGTACGTCCTCGCGCTCGCAGTTAATTATTTAAAATGATTTCGTGTTATTACTATTATGTATATAATTTTATATTATGGTGATTAAGAATATATAAATATAGTAACAAACTTTGAAGGGTCCACTAGACCACATGAGATTAATTAAATATTATTGAAATGAAATTCATGATTGGTTTGGAGACGGGAGTGGTCAAAGTTTCTCTCTTTATTCAATTAATTGATTAAATTTTTCCACAATAAGCAAAAGGAACTTTAGGTGATCAAACTCAAAATTCATTTGAAAACTAAAAGTATAACATTTTAAATCTTATGGACCAAATAAAAACTAGACCGAAAGTTTAAGAAAGAAAACCTCAATTTTATTTTTAAAATGATTTCAACAAGCTCCATTATAATTTAAAAGTTACTATTAGGAGTGGTTTGGGGGTCATAATTGAATGAGTTTAGATTGTAATGTAATCTAAAATTGATGTTTAGATTGAGCGTTTAGAGCCCGAGTTGTAATATTAAACTCATTTCGTTCCGGCAGTTTTTAATCAAACTCTTTTTTCTACCGTTTTCACGTTTCACGATTCCATTTCCGTTTCGCCCTTCGATACCTCACGCATTCTTATACCATTTTAATTTTTAATAATTATGATTACATTTCAATCTCAAAAAAAAAAAAAAAAAAAAAAAAACCTCTTAAATTCCTTAATCGCACTGCAAATTTTGATAAATTGTGGCCTTTACCTATTAAAACGATGTAAAGTAATTAATTATCCGGTAATTCCATCAACAATAACATTAAATGGATCAAATCTAATCAAATCATAATAAATTATAAATAAAATATCAAATACAAGGATACAACTCAAAATCAATGAGGAAAGAGGCAAGAAAAAGTTTGTTAATTTGTCAACGTGGAAAACCATTTCCACAATGAACTTAAAAAAAGAAAAAAAGAAAAAAAAAAACATTTCCACATAAAACTTTGTGGGCAAAAAAAGTAAAGAATTAGACATGAAGAGAAGGAGACTTGATTCAATTAACAAATGAAAGTCAAGTCGAAAGTAGAGCCAAACCGAATTATTATCTCACAAATTCCATTAATTTTATTCATGCATTCCGCAGCCGTCTTCTTCTCCCTTTGCTTGCTTTTTTCTGTTACTTTCTAACTAACACTTTACCATTATGATATGATATTTTCCTATAAAATAAGTCCAAATAATTCGACTAAAGTCAAATATTTATTATTATTATTATTATTTTCATATATCACATTGGATTTTATCAAATTGGTGCCAACAAAAATAAAATCCAAATTTGAAACGAAAAAAAGAAGGGGGAAAAATTCTGTGATAGTCGAAATAAAATATATGATCCAAAATGTCTTAGTTTTTATCTTTTGTCTTTTAGAAGATTATCTTTGATATAGTAATGGTAAATGTTAAAATACTGCCGAGATTAAAATTTTAGCTTAAAGTAGGAGATTTCATTTTATGCATTGTTAAATGTGGTGTGACTCGAGTTCCATTTTTGACATACTACCAAATGTAGAGAGATTGGGTCTTTTTGTTTCTATAATCTCAACCAATGTTATTTTCGGATTTGCAAAATATGCTCATTTTAAAGTAAACTTACTTTATCAACTACTTTGGTTAATAACTAGCCATCATGGGGGTTCATTCAAAATTACAATTTTAACCTACGCCTCTAGAATTAAGACATTTGTCTTAATATTTTTATAAATCAAATTTAGCTAGAATTATAATTACAAAAAGGCTATTATCATAAAGTATATTGATGTAGTTGTTAGTTTCAAGAAAATCTGTTCTCTCTCCTAACTCCTTGTCCCTACTGCTGTTGAAGCTTTGGGCCTTTGATACGTGGATCGGCCCACAATATTCAAGACCAATGGGAGACGAAAGCCCAATTATTTCAGGGCCTGTCGCTCATCCATTGATTTACCCATCAGAATGGGCCTTTAAAACGTCGTCGTTGCGGGAAAAAGGAAAAAAGGCAGAAGAGAAAACGAAATTCAAGTTTATTACGACATTCTAAAATTCTAAGATTGAGATATTTTGGTGAATTTGAAACAGCAAAATTCCAATGCTCTTACTGCGCTTCATTTATGGTCACAAATTTGTAGAAAAATTGACTAAAATTTGTGGAGGAAAATGACATCCAACCCAAAATTCTTTATGTCTCAGTTTTCAGCCTGTGGCCCTTAAGTCACTCTCATAACTCAAAAGAAAAATACACAAAAATATATACTCCATTACTCGGAAACTACATCTAAATTCTCATCGCAAGTCTAATCTCCAGTAGTCAAAAGCTACTACCTATATGAGTTAGGCAATTCTATGTGATCAAGATTCTTTCTTTGACATTCAAAAACCCACCACCCAAATCACAGTCTATTTAATTAATTATGTTTTTATAGTTCATATGACGCTTTCATTAACTACCAGGATTCATCGTGATCATTAATTTGGTTAGCTTTTCACCATAATTATTTGAACCTTATGTAATCTTAAATCTTAATACAATAATATATGTTTGGTGAAAGTTGAGATTTTAAAAAGAATGTATATTTTTTCTCGTTATGAAGTTTGTCAAAGTTGACGGCTTTATTGGGGCATACATATCATAGCTTAATTTCCACGATATTATTGTATTTGTTTGTATCCGTGTGTTGGAGTTGGAGTTTGAAAATGGTCGTTCCAATAAAAGGAAGAGGCTGCGCTATTCATCTTTCTATTCCAATTCAACTTTGTATAAAGGACATCACGCGAATGCCTTAAGGTCCTTTAATTTGTGTACAAACGTATCATCTTACATTAAATGCAATCAACTCATGTTTTCATCTCTCTCGTTACTTTATTTAAAATATCATTACTTTTTTAGATTTTTTTTTCTTATTGACATTTGCTAACAAGTTTATCGTGCAAATAGTTAAATCACTAATAGACTTAAAAGCTCAAACTTATAAATAAAGGTAAATTTAATATTATATTATATAATATTATAAACTTGATGCAATGTTAAATCACCGATTCACCAAAAGACTTTAGATTTGTTAGGTTTATAAAAATTACCAAAAACTATAAGCCTTTTCACTCTAATTATACACAACCTTGCTGCACGAGATCCAATATTATGACTTATAAAAATGATATATTATTCAATGATCTTCTTCATATATAATCGTGGTTATTTTATAGTAATGGCTAGATGTGATATAAAAAATGAAAAAATAATTTTGATACATCCTATATGTACCTTTTTGCAGGCCACCCATGGTTTAATTTCATTTTTGAAATATATATATATATATATATATATACTCAAGTATTGCTCTTTACTATTTTTTTTGTTATCCGTGAGTGTTCGGGCCAGCTTACGCGCATCTCGACTAATCTCACGGGACAACCCACCCGACCCTACAACAGGCGGGCTGCTAACTTACTGAAGGATATTAAATTCTAGGTAGGTGGCCACCATGGATTGAACTCACAACCCCTTAGTCTTTTGGCTCTTTTTGGATGTTTCCACTACCACTAGATCAATCCATGATGGTTAATTGATCGACGATATTTGATCGGATAGCAAAATTTGAAAAGGGAAATTAGAGAAATTTTTTAATTTTAACTATGAAGGTCATAGACAAAATTGTGGTGAGACATTTTTTAACTTTCTTTACTAAGATGGTCTAATGATAAAATTCCTTTTCCAACATATTCCAATATCATACTAAGAAAATATTTAATAAAAAAAATAATATTTAGTCATCTATTTTTATACATCTTATTTTCCTCGCATAAAAAAACCTACTGGAATATTAAGATCAACTAAATTATTTAACATTTATACTAATTAAATAAAAATAAATTTGTTTCTAGTTTCTACTAGTGTTCAGCAATTCTTAGAAAAAGTAATAGCGTATAAAACTCCTTTTTACCAAGCTCAAGTACCAGAAGAGGATATTCCGGTCTTGAAATCTAAGAGGCGTTTCAATCAATCAAACCTCAACTCATAAAGAACCTTAATAAACACTAGAATTAAACTTTCCATGACGGTAGTGAAAAATACATGGCATTTGGGTAGAATTTGTAGCTATGGCGTGCAATTGCAACCAAATTCATAAAAAACAGAGAACGACTTCCACAAATCACATGGCCACTTGTACGTCTCTCACGAATCATGATGTGATTTCTCACCTCCCAATTTCTCAATAAACGACATCCTACACCCATACAAAATGGTTCCCCAAAAATAACCAACATCTCCATTTTTAATTATTTACATCACATTTTAGCCTGCATTTGGGTGGTTTTGCATGAGCTCACACGGGGCCTCATTAATTTGGTACTATAATACTTCCATCAATCACACCTACAACAATTTACATTGATTAAGACATCCCTCTTGATTTCCTTTCAAGTTTTATTTCACCAAAATTACATCCTCATTTTTTTAACAAATTATTAAATAAAACTCACAGTCACATTGCGACAAAGGAAAAAAAAGAAGATAAGGACCGGAGAGGAGAGCTTGAAGTGAAGCCACATATCGGAATATAATTATGAATCCGTATCTGTACAAGTAGTAGTGTATGTATTAAATAATAATTAAAAAGAAGGAATAGATATGTAGTAATTGTGAGATGTTGGTGGTGGTGGTGTCGTAATTAATGGCCGACGCCGGGGCTTGGAACGGACTGAATAAGATGGCGGGAGGTGAGGTTGTGGTGGAGAAGCAGGGCATGAACTTTCTTACTGGGGGTGGAAGTGGGGACGGTGCCCTTGGGAAGGGCGGCGAGAAAGAGGGTATTGGGAGAAGGCATGGTTGGGAGTGGGAGGAGTCTGGCGGCGCGTGAAGTGGGAAGAGAGGATGCGAATAGAAGAGCAAAAATGAGAGAGCAAGTGAGGAGGGTGAAACGAGGCATGGAGATCAAAATAATAATGAGAGATTACGAATTAGAGATAGATAAATTGTGGTGAAGTTGGTTGAAATATGGAGAGAGGTGTGGAGGGTTATTTATAGAAGGCATCGTGGGGATGAAGCAAAGGGTCAACATCAAATGGGTTTGACTATTTGAAAATGGGTTTTGATTGATAGAAGTTAGAAGGTTTAAAATACGGGGGAGTGAAATTAGATTTGATTTGGTGGCCGCCGACCATAGTATAAGAAAAAGCAGAGATAGTCCCCTGTCTCCACCTCCACGGCAGAGCAGAACCAAATTGAAAATGTAGTGGTTTCCTTAATTTTCTTGGTTGATTTGCTTCCATTGTATGTACTTGGAATTGTGGGCAAAAACAGATTTATGACTCCAACGTTGGTTCGGCTGAAATCATGGGACCTGCGTTGCCATTTAAAACATAATGTAATGGAATTGCAGTTGGAGTTGGAGTTGGAGTTCATAACATACACTTTTACAAATTACAAACCCCTGCCATCGGTCCCACCCTACCATTCAAATAACCCATGATTTTTTTTTTTTTTTTTTTTTTTTTTTACATTGTGGGAAATCCATGATTGTCCTGGGAAAGGAAACTTATCTTGTTTTAATTTCTGCTCGAAGATATAATATTTGATCATGTTGAATTGAAAATTTGGTCACAAGTTCACATTTAAAGATCTCCGCGAGGAGGGCGAGGCTGAGAATGGCTTCTTCTTCCTTGTTCTTGGTCTCTATTTCATTTACCTATTCCTGCAAAATTTCTCATGGGCACCAGGTTCCTGCGGGAACTTTTTTTTTTTTTTTTTTTTTTTTTTTTTTTTTTTTAATTTATTCATTATTTAATAAATATTTAAATTTATTTTCAACCAAATATAATTTTCAAAAATTTCTATATTAAATGGAATAATTTCTAATATATTTTTTATTCAAGGAAAATACTATAAGATTTTCTAATAAAATAATAATATTTTACGTGAAAAAAATATATTTAATTCTATAGTTTTTAAAAATTTAAATTTAAATATTACAATATTCATGATCTTAAAAATAAAGGAGTCTTCAATATTAAAATAATTAATATATCTTAAAAATGTATTGTATTAAAGTGTAAAAAATTAAGGATGGTAATTAGAAAGTTGATAATTGTTTAAAAGTACTATATATATATATATATATATATTCATCGGAGGCGGGAACAAGGTTGGGATATTCCTCGTTCCCACTCTCGTTCAACGAATGGGAAGAAAATTCTTCCTGTTCTTTTTCCTATTTCTCGTCTAATCGGAGATCCATGGCTCATTTAGAGTGAGTTTTTATGGGCTCCATCTGAGGTAGGATAGTATTGTATACGATCTTTAATAAAAATGGGTTTGTTCTATTTATATTCTTAAGCGGATGTGTTCTTAAAGTTTAAACCTACATAATTTGTTCTATGTTTGAAAGTTGAGGCTGGTCAACTAAATGGACACTAACACTAATGGTGTTTTGGTTGGAGAAAAAAAAAATCTAAATATAATAAAAGATTTCCTATATCAAATAATCACAATAATAATAAGTGAATATAAGATTACTAAAATTTATGTTCAGCATGAAAATGTGAACATTAATGGGTGGATGTTATATAATTGATTTAATTTTGCTAACATAGCATCAGTAATCAATAGACATAAGACATGTAGTTTGAATCGAGCGGGGAAAAGTTGACTCCTCACTCTCATATTGTTGAAAAAAATGATTTATTTTTCCTAATTTAGAAATTATAAAAGTGAACATGTTTGTGTGTGTGTGTCTTGTAATAAAATAAAAAAAAAATTCCATTTGAATTAATGTAATTTAATGGAAAGAGAAAAGAGAAAAGAGAACAGAGAAAAGAGAAAAGAGAAAAGAGAAAAGAGAAGTGGAGTGGAGAGTCATAAATATAGGCTGCTTCTAAGGTTTGATTCAACTCTCGAGGCGGCGGAAAGAAGAAAATTGATGACATTTTCCACCAACAAAACTTTGTGAAAAGCCGGCATTAAAAGCGGGATTAATAACGACAACACAACTCAGTCTCACCTTTCTAAACTTTTTTTCTTCCTATTTTTAATTTTTATTTTTAGAATCATTATATATATATATATCTTCTGATTTGTAATTAAATGGTGAAAGTAAAACCTTTTGGGACATGTTTAGTTCGGATTTTGTTTAGAAATTTCCATTTTTTATTAAATAAATTTTGTCTATTACTAAATCAATCTACGTGTTTATGTATGCACACACATAAATTTCAGAAGTATTTAAGAGAATAATAATAATAAAACAAAAGAAACAAATGCATAACAAGTTTTTTTTTTTTTTTTTTTTTTTTTTTTTTTTTTTTTTTTTTTAAGATCTCTAAAGTAGAATTGTCATTGTTGTTGCAAAAAATCTAAGACAAATAAAGTATACTTAACTTTCATGTGACACCAGCAATGTATTTATTTGAAAAAGAAAAGAACGTAATTTGAAAAGAGAAAACCTTCACACTGTATGGTACTTGCCACACACACTCTGATACTTAAGTCCGAGAGTGAAAGAGTGTCGAAGTAGAGAGTTTGAGATTAAGACCTAAGTTACCTTATATGAAACTATAATGATGTATTTATAGAGGTGATTGACCTAGGCTATTTCGTTAGGGTTCCTGAGTCACTCTAGGATAATTATATAACCTATCGGGCCAGGGGTGCCTAGTTTCATATTTAATTAGGGTCGACTTTTCCTTGGGCTCAGTCGAGTATCTCTCCCTAGACTCATTTTGGTCCTAAGGCAATGCTTTGGGTCGATTAACTATTTTGCTAGGATTGGCCTCAATTGAGGGCAAGCATATAAATTTGGGCTTTAACATGAACTAACTCTCTCCCCTAAGCTCATTTTGGACATAGGGTGCTATTTTTCGTCAAATCTTGTTATTTTTTCGACTTTGTTGCTTCAATTCTCATTTTAAGTTTGATTATACCCTTAACCATCATAGATTGGTCTAGTGATAGTGGGAACATCCAAACAGAGCCAAAGGGCTAAGGGGTTGTGGGTTCAATCTATAAGTTGGAAGCCCGCCTGTTGTAGGGTCGGGTGGGTCGCAGGTAGGTTGTAAGCTGGCTCGGACACTCATGGATATAAAAAAAAAAATTGATTATACCCTTCGATCTAGAATCACCCATAATAATCATATTAATTATTAACACAAATTAAATAATTCTTAAAAAATAAAAGACTTATACCAAAAAAGTTACTCAACATTTGTTATGGTCTTGATTTAGTATATTATACTAATACTACAAAAAAAAATCCCACATTTTCCAATTTGATTGACGTTGGATTTGTTTTGTTTTCTACAAAAAGTCAAGCATATTAAAGATAAGCCAACAAATAACATCTCTTTTGCCCATACTTCAAAATACACTACCATTTTCTTTTGCATTCATTTTAATATATATACTAATTAATTTACTCAACAATCTTAAACCATTATTCTATTCATAAGACAACTCCTCGTGGCTATTGTCACAACCCTCTCTACCATTTCCACTACGTGTTTCAATTTTGTGATGATCTCTCGGCCCATCATACCACATTTATTATAATTTAAGAACATACCACATTAATTACATCTTTTTATATCTATATTTGCATACATAATCTTCAAACCATATTTTTGTCACTCTGTGTCATCAAGTACGTGAAGCTAGCTCATGCAGATGACAAACAAAAAACCATATATTGCATTTGTTCTTCTATATTTATTTATTTAAATAAGTTACGTCTAACAAAATGCTTTAAGGGGAAAAAAAAAAAACATGCCCCTAGCTCACGATAAATATTTGTCAACTTAAACATATATTAGAATCAAATATATAACATTTAAAGAATTGTGAGATTGTTTAATTGCATTTGAGAGGCTTAAGAACATGTCCCACAGGACAGAAGTCATAGAGATTAATATATCTTAAATGAGGCAGATAATTTGAAGAAGGAACTAACGTGGGTTACATTGGGCATAAGATTTGTTAGGTTTAGCTTTGAGTTTGAAGAGTAAAGTAAGACCCGGAATAGAAAAATATACACATAATGAAGGGAAAGGGGTGTGGGAAGTCTAAGATTATGGTTGAAAATAATAATAACAATAAAATAAAAAAATAAAAAAAGAAAGGGTGTCGGCATAAAATTTGGAGGAGGGTTTGCTGGGAAGAATGTTTACAAGAGGCCCCCATTGTCAACAACTAAGGGGTCTGCGTTTGGACAAGATTTATCCATTTCCATGACCGAAAGTTTTCTCCTTTGTCTCATCCCAACCATTTTTTTCTCTTTTTATTTTCACCAACACACACGACCATCTTGCTCTTCATTTGTATTTTGCATTTTGCATTAGAAAAAGAAATTTTCCATTTATTTTATTCATACGGCATTAATTAGTTATCACCCAAACCCCATCTCTCTTCTTCAATTAATAATCGTGTTAAAAAAAATTAAATACCTTTTAAAAGAAAAACTAAAGAAACAATTACTTTATCGAGTTCTTAATTTATAAAAATTTTAGTATAATTAACAACTCCGGTTCAGTTATATTTTAAGGCACACAATGGGTAAATTCTAAAAGAAAAAAGGAAAAAAAAAAAAAAAAAAAAAATTTAAAAGCCATGACCCATGAGTGTAATAAGAGTGATTAATTGGCCCCCCCGTTTTGGGTTCTCGAAAAACATGTTTGTATTATTAGGGCCATTCTTTTTAACAGAAGGATTTAGATATATGACACACGAGTCTCCATTATTTGTAATTTTTGGCCCTCTTTGTGCTTTTTCGCAAGTTTGTTTGTTGTTAGCTGTCACCCCACTCCCGAATTATTATTCGATTATCTCTTTGTTAGTTTCTACGACCCAAATAACACTACCCAACCCTATCCAACTATGAAACATTTGGGTTGAGTTGGATTAATTACTCAGGTCATTTATTCAAAATTTTGATTATAAAAGGAACTAAAATGATAATATGTAAATATTTCATTTAATTATTTTCATATGTTGAATTAAGATTAATAACTCGATTTCAATTTATATTATGAAAAGTTTCTTTTCAAAATACTAACAAATTATTTTTAGGAGCTGTTGGAGAATAAAGTATCCAAAAAAATTTATAAAATTAAAAAAAAATTAAAATAAATATATGTATACATAATTGTATCATAGGTAAAAAAAATACATTTTTAAAAATTAATAGTAATTTTGGCTTGGTTTGAGTTAGTTTGGGTTATTTTAAGTGAATCTATAAATCGACTTAACCTATAAAATTATCAAATATTTGAATTAACTAAATCCAAATGAGTTGATAACCTAACTAAACTGTACAAAGTTGGATTAATCAAGTTTTTCGGGTCATGGATTGAGGAGAAACAGCATTTTTTTTTTTTTTTTTTTGACAATGACAAATAGCTATATTTAAACCGTAAGGTGCAAAAATGACTAAATTTAGATAAAATATTCTCGAAATACCATTTTCAGTTGTGATGGTTTGCTAATATAAATAAACAGATATATGATATCAAAATATAAATGGATATAAACTCCTTCACTTTCTCTTCTTAAAATTCTATAAGGTACTATCGCAAAGAAACTATAGGTATTTTTTTGAATCCTGTGTATTTATAGTAGTCATATGATGTATTTTTCATTATCGTGTATTTACTGTAGTCATATATCACAATTTTTTAAAGAAAACATTAGATAATTTTAATGGGATGTGAATTCTCCTGGGCCACATTAAGGTCCATCAAACGACTCTGCCCATTGCACATCAAGTAGGCCCATAAAACATTTTTCTAAAATTTTTTCTCATTTAATTTAACACTCTACATGTTTTTTAAATCTTTGATAATATGAAAATTGTGTTGGAAATTGGAAGGTATATTATCGAACATTAAATTATCTTTTATTCATTAAAAACATGTTTGGGTGTAATTATACACCTAATTTAACTCAGCAATACTATTGACTGAGATATGTTCGTGTTTGATTTAACCAGTACCTCTTTACTATATTATAATTGAATTGTCCTACAGACATCGTGGTATTACATGTATGCATCTAAGGGAAGTGCATAATATAAGCTGACATACACAATAATTTATTTTCATGTGCTCACTGCTCACCCACTAATATTTTTGTTAGAATAACATATTTTCTCTGCAGTAGCAACTTCCCTCTGGGATAGGGGGAGAAAAAAGGGGGAGTTTGTTCTATTTTAAAAAAAAGAATCACATGCCAAAACCTTAAGAATAGTGGACAAATGAAATTCATGTTATCCAGAGACAGGGAAGTGTTGTTTTTAATATTACTATTCTTAGCAGTTGAAATAGGTAATTGTGCTTTCAAAGCTATAATTGAAAAACAAAAAACAGTCTTCTCTTCAGATTCAGAGCTAAAACTTAAAGTTAAGTTGAGAATTAGAGAATTTAAAATTGTATGTCGTCTGGAGATGCATTTGGGTAAAAGGGGAAAATGAAATGTGCAATGTTAGACAAGAGTTTTTATTGGGTTCGGATATTTTATTAAAATCTAAAATGTTTATTAATTAATTTAAATTATTTGTTTGAAAATTTTATTTTTATAATCTGTCGTAAAATATCTATAACATCGACATTTCCATAAAATTATGACTTCAACATCTACTCGATGTCTATATCTTAAGCATCAATTACATGATCCACTTCCATATGTGCTTGAAATGTGTATTTTTAGACCAGTAATTCTTGACCGTTAGTGGGACTATAGTCATTTTCTTATAACTTAGCCTAACTAAAATAAAAAACTAAAAGAAAAAAAAAAGAAGTGTGTGACATGACACAATGTGGTCTAAGTTTCAAGACGAAAATAAAATGTAACAATACAGCTAACAGGTAAGTATTAACTCAATATAATTTTTGAATAGTCCAATTTATAGGGCTTTGTCTATAAGGGCTTTTCCATATGACATGAAACCTGATACCATGGCTCCAAATTTGAGGCGGATCTACATTCTAAACTCACCCTTTTCTGCCCTCTTTGTTTTTTCCACTTTCCCACAAACTTTTTATTTTATATTCTCTTCCTTAAAATGGGCCATTGGATTCCATGTAATTTCACCTTTTTTTTTTAAAAAAAAAAAAAAAAAAAAAAAAATTATATTTCACCCAACAAAGTCAATTATAATCGAAACCCCCACACTAAACATAACTCAAGGGTAATGAGACTCAAATTAAACATGTAATAATTTCATATTCACAGGGGAAAAGAAAGAATAGAAATGGTGTTAGTCAACAGCTCAAAGAGATTCATGTTATAGGCCTTGAACTTTGGATTAGCAACAATAATGTGTTATATCAACTATTGAACTTGTACAAAATAAACAAAATAGGAACTGTATAGGGTGGATCTTTTTCTTTTTCTTGAGGGCCCCCCTCTGCTTTTGTTTTCTAGGCTGGGACTGTGAAACTCCATTATCATCGATCCCATTAAGGGAAAAAAAAAAGTTGGAAGCTTAGCACTAAAGATGACAGCTTTCAGATTTTCCTCACAGAGCACCAAAACACCTACAACATATAAACTGCACACTTCTAATTCTAAACACAAAGGAATATATGAAGACATTATTTGGTAATTTTGGTTCCCAAATTTGAAAGTGAAACCAAAGCATCATAAAAAAAGGGTAGAAACAAGTGATCAGAATGGCAGCCTGAAATCGTCTGGCTGTTTGGTGATTTTGACTTTAGCTCACTCATTTCATTACTTGGTGGGTCTTTGGTGAGAAGGAATCTCTTTCTCTCTTTCTTCTCAATTTCATTATATATATGGCTTTTGGTTTGATATTTAATTAATTGGAAGGCCTAAGTTTTAGTGAGTGAAGAGGGAAATCATTCATAAGTTTGGTTATCCACATTCACATTCTACAATCTCTTTCACTTACACCTCACACACCCTTTCCCCACTCTTAAGCTTCTAATCTCTGAAAATGATTCTTCATGCATTTCTTTTACAATTTAACTTTTTTTACTACTGTTTTTTACTGTTTTTTTTTTATTTTTTATCTAAAACTTTACCGATAATCGTTTGTTTTTTAGTTTTTAAATTTTGAAAATTAAATTTATAAATATTTTTCTCTCTCTAAATTTCTTGATTTGTTATCTATTTTTTACCAATATTTTCAAAAATCATACCAAAATTTCAAAACTTAAAAAGTAATTTTTTTAAAAAATTGTTTTTATTTTTAGAATTTGGCACTTAAAAAGTATGCAAGTCATTATAAGAAATTAAGAGAAAATATACTTAATTTAAAAAAATTATATACTTAATTTTCAAACACCAAACATAAGAAACCAAATGCTGTTATCAAATGGAGATTTAATTTTTCAAGTGTTTTTATTTATTTTAATTTTTGGGGAATTTGAATATGTTTTATGAGTTAATTAACTCTAAGTATACTTGTCAATTCAAGTATAACTGGGTGAATATATAAAACACCCATTATAATTTTAAAAATATGGCTTGAGGTCTCTCACACATGCAATTATTGAACTAAAAATTAGTTTAAAGTCATTTTAGATAAAATGTTTAGTCAGTGTTTGTCCTAAAATACTGATTATCTCAATTATCATAATCACTTCTAGTGATATTTAATTCTGCATTAAGTTTTTGATAAGTGTATACCCCTTCTAAAAAATTTAACAATAGAAAATTGATGCACAACCCAGGTAGGTAAGCATAGACATTTTATATATATGTGTATATATATAAAAAAAAAAAGGTCTAGCTTATACATTTTGCCTTTGTACAGTAACAATTGTGTCAATTCTATCTGCATATAAACTTTTAGATGCATAAAACTGATGCCAAATTTATTAGAAAAAGTTAAATTGTAGCTTAACCAACTAAGTTGTGCACAAATATTAATACATTAAAGTATAGAGATGAAATAATTGTTAAGTGTCTTTAACTAGTAAAAAATAATTTTGATCTAAAAAACAGCAAAGTATAATTTTAATTGATTTATGCTTTTCTTTCTCCTTTTAGAGACGTGTTAGATAAAACTTTTAGGTTAAACTATACAAAATGTCCTTAAATTTTTAGGATAAAACTTTTCAAGAATCTTATATTGCTAGCTTTAAATTTGTTTCTTTTCCATACAATTATTCTTCTTGCCAACTTTTTCATTTAAACGAAGACGGAAACATAGGCATAATATTGACTTGTAAAATAGTGGTAACTAACTGTACAAAAGTGGTACGTTTCAATTATACTTAACCAAATATTTAGTAGATTTCAATTATATTCATGGTAGGTTGATTTCAGTTAAGATTACTTTTAAATATAATAAAATGAACCAACTTATTTATAAATATAGCAAAATGTCACTATCTATCCGCGATATAGACAGTGATAGATGCTGATGGATTACTATCATCTATCACTGATAAACGCTAATAGATGTCTATCAATTTATATCACTAATAGACAATGGCATTTTGTTAAATTTAAAAATATTTCTAGTAAATTTACCATATAAAATAATTACCCTTTCAATTATGCTATTAAGGGACATTTGGGGCGGAAAGTTGAGTTGATAATTATTATAGGTGGAAGTAATTGGGGAAGTTAACATGAATAACGAGATGAGAAATGTGAGTTAGCGAATAGCGAGGTAATAAACTTCTTTAATTGTTGGTAAACCAAACGTTGAGTGAGTTTTTTTTATCCATCCAACCCAACTCTACTTGGGGGTCAAACACCCTCTTATTGTTTTAAAAAAGTTAAGTTATTTTAGAGAAATTACTATAAAAAGATATTTTTTTTTTAATAATTTAGGTATTTTATATTTAAAAATAGTCCATTATTTTATTTTTAGTATGTAGAGAAAAGAGAGCATTATATTAAGCTGGAAAAAAAAACAATTAAAACAATGGACTATCATTAGTTTTTTCCTCAAAAGTAGGGAATTTATTGAGAGATAATGACCCCTAAATTAAAATGTTTTTTTCCCTTCTCCATTCATGTTTTAACCTTCATTTTCTCCAATTAATAGTGAGTTAGAGCTTTTGAATTTCTGCTATCATCCATGGTACATTTATTTCCTACAAAATTGTTTTCTCTAGGGTGCATATGGTTTAAGTTGAGTGTGTTTTTTGGACCAACAAAAAAATTCGAGTTAATTGGATTGACAACCCAAAAGTCTCCAATCCAACCCTTAAAATTTGAGTTTTCGGGTTGGATTGGGTCAAATTATCAAGTTATATTTTTTTTAAATTTAAAACGTAAATTTATCTACAACAAATATGATTAACAACTAAAATCTCATAAAATTCAAAAGTTAAATGTCAAATGTCTATGATATTTATTACAAACATTAAATAAAGACAAACATCATAATAATTTTAAAATAAAAATATTAGAAATTCACAAATTCATAATAACAATTCACTTTAGCTCAAAAATGAAATCTGTGATAATGCAAAAAAACATAACTAAAATGAAATGTATCCTAAAGTTAACGGTTTAACCTAATTCTTAATATTTGAATCCGTGGGAAATAATTTTGGTGAATAATTTGAAAGTCATAGTCAAAAGAGTTTTTGAAGTTTTGTTGTGTGTGAGTGTGTTTTTCTCTTTTAAAAATACTTGTAAATAACCTTATAAATAATATTCAAACTTAAAAAAGACAATGACACATAAACTCAAAGCACAATTTTTTTTTGTTTTTTTTTTTGTTTTAACGGACTGAAATCACAAATTTGAACTTAAAAACCATGTATGGTAATTTGTAACTGAAAGCAAATGTGGGTTCTGACAGTGGAATGGAATCGGCGGAGGGCACTGACGTCATTAAGACAGTTTAATGAGGGTTAATAATCTTGTCCTGTCTGCTCCAAGTTTCAATTTTTGAGAAGGGACGCTTCAGAGCAGGCATCCTCCGCCTTTCCCACAAAACAAACAAAGGGTAAAGTTCAAAAACCAAAAAAAACACTGCTCCGATAAAAAAGAAAAGATTTTTACAGTGTGTGAGAGAGAAAGTCTTGCGATCTGTAGAAAACAAAAACCCCTCTCTCTCTCTCTCATTCTCCACGGCTGGGAGGGCTTCTGAAAAATGTCTGCCTACAGAGCTGAAGATGACTATGACTATCTCTTCAAGGTCGTCTTAATCGGAGATTCTGGCGTTGGCAAGTCCAATTTGCTTTCCCGCTTTACTAAAAACGAGTTCAGCCTCGAATCTAAGTCTACTATTGGGGTTGAGTTTGCTACTCGCAGTTTGAATCTTGATGGCAAGGTTATTAAGGCTCAGATTTGGGACACTGCTGGCCAAGAACGGTGATTTTCCCCCCTCTCTGCTTTTATTTCCTTTCTATGTTTCTGATTTCACATTTTATGGTCTGGGTCCTTGTCTTTTTTGGTGGAAATATTGTGTCACACATGGGGCTCTGCCTTTGTTTTATTGTTTCTCTTTCTTTTGCTTCTACTGATTTTGAAATGTACCTGCCCCTAATATAATTGCTTGTTAAGCATTGATTAGTGTTAATTATCATCTTTGTTTGGTTTAGATTATGTTTGTTCATTTGTTTATTTGGTTCGATAGGTTAGTTGTTGATCGCAATGGGGTACCTGACGGGTTTGGTGGATCTAAACTAAAAGAGGTTTGTTAGAGCTTAGATTACTCATATCTAACCGGGTGTTGCCTTCCCTTGTCATTTCCTCCCACATCAAAACCTCAATTCACTATATAGATCGATTGTCCTTTCTAGTCTTTTTTTTTTTTTTTTTTTTTTTGGGGGGGGGGGGGGGGGGTAGTATTTTTGTGTCTTCTGTAGTATCAATGCCATGAATACGAGTTTAACATGTAAGTAAAATATGAAAACTTTGTTAATTTTGAAAATTGAAGTTTACTGTCAAGAGGGTAAGAGATATTTGAGGAGAAAATTTAGTTCTGTTTTGTTGTTTAATTTGCATCAGTACTTGACACCTAAATCACAGACATCCTATCGCTATCGTTAGATGCTACCTTGTCCTATAAAACAGCACAAAGAAAGAAACAAGATAGATAGCAAATCAAGCCTTCCAATCAGATTTCAATATGGAAAGCTTTTTGATAACTCCAAATGCAGTTTCGTTTGATTATGCGTATGGTAGAAGCATGTCTTTATGGTTTAACGCAGGAGGCCCCTTCCTTCAAATTGTAATTCAGGCATTACATGCTTGACGGTACGAATTGCACAAGCAGATGCACCCAAAGTTCTTGAGTATGTTAGAAGATTGATCAGCTATAACGTCCATTTTCGAAAAGTTTACTGTTTATTAACTTTTCTCTTCCAAATAATTGTCTTTCCATATTTAGCAAGTGTGTTAGGTTATTCCACCTTTATTATGGAAGTGCTTGAGTGTTGGTTTATAAATGTGGAGAAAAGTTCACCTCTTCAATTAGTGTTTGGGGTTGAGAGAGCAGAGAAATATCAATTAGTAGTATATCAAATTCAGGTTACCGTAAATCTGTTAAACTGGTTTAAGAGGTCTGTGTCTATGGAAGATTTAATTCGAAGTTCGATGCATATCTCCTATTGATCTAAAGATGGTTGACATGGAGTGTTAATTTATAAAATATATGAGACTGTTTCACCTCTTTTACTAGTTTATGAGGTTGACAGAACCCATTTGTGCTAAACATGTTGGATGTCTTGCAGCAATAAGATTTATCTTTAGTGTCTTGTTTATCTGGAAAAAGTGGCTCAATTCTCATTTTAACGACCAAGGGATGGCTGTAAGATAGTTGTCACATTTGGCACTGTAAGGCGAGCAAATTAGGATGCGATTGGAAATGTTAACTTTAAAACCTGTATATATCTCACTTATAATTGTTGGAGTGAACAAACTTTTTCTGTACTGAAAATGGGAGGTTTACCTGTGTGACAGACTTTTAACTTAGTTTGGTCTTAAAAACTATATTTACTTGACTTAATTTTCCATGTCTCTTGTCTGTTATCTTAACTTCTCAAGTTCACAGGTATAGAGCGATTACAAGTGCTTACTATCGAGGAGCAGTTGGAGCCCTGCTTGTGTATGATGTTACACGACACTCCACATATGAAAATGTTGAGAAGTGGTTGAAGGAGTTGAGAGATCATACAGATCCCAACATTGTAGTAATGCTAGTTGGCAACAAATCAGATCTTCGCCACCTTGTGGCGGTGTCAACCGAGGATGCAAAATCATTTGCCGAGACAGAGTCCCTCTATTTCATGGAAACCTCTGCTCTTGAAGCCACGAATGTGGACAACGCCTTTGCTGAAGTGCTTACACAAATTTACCACATAGTGAGCAAGAAGGCTATGGAAGCTAGTGATGATGCTGCTGCATCAGCCGTTCTAGCGAAAGGGGAGAAAATCGATATCAGCAAGGATGTCTCCGAGGTAAAGAAAGGCGGTTGCTGTTCCAGCTAGACTACCAATCTCTGAAGTTGCTGCTCTCCTCGCTCGACATCTATTTTACATTTTGTTTTACATATAGTACACCGTGGTTGTGTGAAATTTTTTTCCGGGGATGCACAGAGGTAGGGGATTCATGGGGATTGATTTGATGTATCTTACTGTTTTGATTACTGATATTTTAACTTCTGATGCTTAAGCTGATTAAACTTGGGAGTTGGGGAATTACAGTTTTATACTCATTTGACTTTGAGGGACTTTGTTTCCAAGTACAGAATTGGTGTGGCTCTTAGTTTCAAGACTCCAAGATTTCTCTTATCTCTTGCATGTAAGAAAGATCTATGGTATTTTCTCCTTCTTCTCCCTTAATCTAATCCTTGACGAAAGATCTAACCTCAATCCATGGGATTAATTAGAGAATGAATTTTGAGTAGAAGAATGACGTAATGAAGCTGAAAAAAATGGTAAATCAATTGAAGTCCATAAGTAAAAAAAGCAGGTTAAAATTGAAGGGAGTAAATTAATGGTCAAACTCTGCCGTCCATTTGCCGTAATTTTATGTAGAAAGTGTAGCGAGCAAAGCAGTACAGGTACAGGCCAACCAGATCATTGTTAATGCCACCCTACCTAAATCAAAATTTATTCCTTTTTTCTGTGACTATTGGAAATCTTTTTTTATTTTTTATTTTTTTTATTTTAATGTAAGGCAGAAAAAAAAAAAAAAAAAAAACGTTTACTCCTTTTTTAATTTAATTTCTATCTGGTCTATAAGTTTTAAAATATCACATTTTTACTTTCGAATTTTGAGTTTAGTTTTTATTTGGTGTTTAGGTTTTAACATTGTACACTTTCACCAACAAGTTTACACTAATGCTTACATTGGTTATTGGCATTAACTAACAAATAATTAATCTAAAATAACTATGAAGGGAAATTTTAAAATTAATTTTAATAATGAGGGAAAATTAATGAAAAGACGTTAACACTAAAGACCAAAAGTGAGTTTTTAGTGAAAAGTTAAATTTCAAAGTGAATTTTTAAACTCAATAACCAAAAGTCAAAGTTCAAAGGTAAAAATGTAACAATTTGAAACTTATGGACCAAATGAAAATTAAAAAGTTCAAAATTTAGAGATAAAATTGTAATATGTTAAAACTTAGCGACCAAATAAAATAGGCGCAAAATTTAGAAAAAAAAATGTATATTTTCCCTAAAAAAGAGTAATAAGAAAGTTTACCTATTAAAATATTAAATAATATTTTAAAGGTTAAATTGCAAGTTTAATTATTATGCAGAATATAGCTCATTACCATTCACTTCTTTATGATTTTTAGTCCTATGACTATGCGTTTTGGATGTTTCAATTTTTAATTTAATCTCAAAAGGTTTTTAATTTTCTTATATTTTGCAGCGTCAAAATGGAGTATTTTTTTTTCTTGGTAGCCATCACAATCTAAGCTCTTTATAACTTTTATTATTGTGTTTTGAGATGAACAATAAAGCCAGTGTTAGCCTTTTTAGTTCAATAATCAAGTTTAATTTTATTACATTCGTCTATTTAATCCAGACTATTACTCAATTCTTTTGAATTGACTCGTGATATTATTCTTCTATATATTGGAAATAAACAATTCTAGAGATTTATAAATAATCACGTAGTCCCATCGAAAAATTATTCAATGAGATCAGTATAATGTGGTTGCCAATTTTTTTATTGTTGAATGTATAAAAGAAAAATGCCTTAAATTAAATCTATTGGTTATTAAGAAACATACAAATTTTTGAATCCCCATCGAATGGTTACATATTCTTTCCATAATAATAAAAAGGAAAGTTTTATATTTAATTTCGCTAACTTACAAAAACAAATACCTATCCTTTCAAAAGTTGTAATATTACTATTGATTTTTCATAAAATATTCAATACTACTCTTAAAATAGAAATTTATTAGAACGTTGGATTCAAATTGAGAGTTAGAAGAATGTGACGATGACTTAAAAATAAAAATTGAGACTCACACTGTTCCAAATCGATGCTCACTTGTTTTGGGTTCCCAAATTTTATCTAAAATTTTAAGAAAATTTCTAATATTTATGGGAGATAACTTCACCCAATAGTTTGGATCCTAAATAATTAATTTTTTTTTCTTGAAAAGCATAAATAATATATTTTGAAAAGCCAAATACAAATATGTATGTGCATTATCTTTTCTTTTTTCTTATATATACAAAAAGTATATTCGCAAAGAGTTCTATTTTTTTAAAGTTTGTAGAAAAAAAGTTGGATAATGGGAACCAATAATGTAAAGAAAGAATCTTTCATGTAATATATTTTATTAATATTTGTGTTTAAGCTTTTGCTTTTATATCCCCATTCTTGAAAAGCTTAAGGATACGGGTGTCACGGGTCGAATCTGTGGTGGGTCTCATATTGGGCCTCACCCTCCATATCTTTTGACCCGGATTTTTTCGGATCCTCTTTTCCTTAAACCTCGGCCCGTTTTTAACTGATTTTATGGAAATCAAATTCATTTCTCCATCACTTTAATAACTTCTTTTCCTCTTCAACATTCAATCATTATATTACTTTTTGTATAATGATGCCTATATTAAGTTTAATTACTCCTACGAGCCATGCATAACTCGGGGGTAATTACAGTTGAGAGTTTAAGAGTCATTTTGTGACTTAAAAAAAATATTTTTCAAAAAATTCATTTTTATTTAAAATCTTTTTGATAAAATATCGTTTAAAATAAACTTTAAAAATTATTTTGAGTGATTCTTAAATATTCTAATTTTTTTTTAAAATAACTTATTTTTTAAAATTAAATACTTAAAAATATATTCTAAACATATACTAAATTCTCATATATTTTTTTTATATATAATATTCCTATTTATTTATTATATAAAAAAATATGAGAGTAATTGACATTTTTTGTGTTTTTACAAATTGAACCAGGTTTAGATGCCAACGAAAAGTTTAATTAGTGGATTACTGCAAGTTTATCAATTTATTATTATTTTGACATATTATAGTGCAATAATTTAGAATCTAATTTAATATGCGCCACCATATTTACTAGCTGTTTCAGTTTCAACCTCTTCCTGTCCAAACAAAAATAAGTTTTGTTTCATTCTTAAGAACGGCCAAATCCGCTTTGTTTTTGTGTTTTTTTTTTTTTTCTTCCTTTTACAAATTAGAATTAGATAGAAAGAAAGAAAAATACAAGAGAATGGAATAGCAAGAAACATTTTCATTCAATTGATAGGTTAGCAAGTGGCTAAATTTCAGCATCATTCTGAGGAATGTCTTTGTGATGCTGATTTGCAGCTAATAATTTGCCATCAATGGCTACATTAATAGCTTCAGTTATATCACTGACATTAATCAATTGATGATCTTCAGCTACAGCAATGGCCTCCATACAAAAACATTCAGTACATGAAACTCTAGCTTCCACAACATTAAGACCCATTTTCTCAAATGCCTCTAGTACTGAAACTAATCTGTCTCCTCCCTTTTCGCATTTCACTTTCACTCTAAACTCTTCTCCATTCTTCTCAACCTTCACTTCCTGCTTTTATGTATTATTAGAACATTAAATTTCGCGTTTTTAATACTCTGTTCCCATCACAAGATCATATCTAAATATATATTGAATATTAGGAAGAATTTGAATTGTTAAAAGAGAGAGAGGGAGAAAAAATACCTTGGGGGCATGAAATTGCTTTATTGAGTTCAAGTATTCTCTTTTCGTGGCCAATAGATTTGAATACTCTCTCTCAACTGCTTCCAGCTTGAGTTTAAGCTTATGGATGAAGAGAACAGCATTCCAGAACACACACCTCTGTCTTCCCTGCATAAACAGAGGACCCGATTATTGTTAATGTCCCAAACAAACTGAAGTGAAAAAACAGAGAATAGAAAAAACATAACAAAAACATAATGTTTTAGGAATTACAGAGGATTCATAGGTGGCCAGAGATCGAACAAGGCGTAGCTTGTTTCGTGAGTCGAATCTCTTTTGTAATGTAGAAACCATCTCTGTCTCTTTGGTTGTCTCTCAGCTTGAACTTGCTCCACAATTAAGAAAAGTTAGTGAAGAATAGGACCTGAAATGAAGGGTCTGGCTTTTTATAGCATAAAAAAGTTGCTCTCTGTGTGTGTTTTTAAAGGCGAAATTGAAACAATCACTCAGCTATTTTCTCTCTTGTTCTCATGTGAATTTAAAAACTGAGGAACCCCATCTGTGTAAACTTATGTAATATTTAATTATTCCACTCGTACGTAAATACTTCTATGCTTACACACACATATATACAAGACAATATGTTATGTGGGAATTAAAAATTAGGGTGGGGGTTGCTTTTTCTCTCTCTCTCTTTTTCATTTTTTGCCTTTTCCCTCGTTATGAGTTTGTACTCTGCATGTTTAAAGAGGATAACTTTACTTTTTTTTTACTTCTCAATTTAAGAGATGGAAAAAGCAGTTTACAATCAATAGTACGCTATGCATAGTGCTTGTCCTCGGGTGTAATGTTGTCTGCTCAAGTACATTGCTCTGCCTACCTCCATATATTTTCCACATTACCATTTTAGATATCCCTTTTTTTTTTTTTTTTTTTTTCTTACTCTTTTTGTAATTTTCTGTGGGTGCTTTAATGACGTGCTCTGGTTCCTGTCACTCAAAGTATATCATAAAAAGTAAAGAAGATCCATACCATGTATTACGTTAAGTAGGTTTAGTTAATGGGGAAATGGGGAAGAAGAGAGTGAAATGGAGAGTTGAAAAAGTTGAAGACATAAGTCCAGAGGTTAGGGAGAAGAAGACAAGAAAGAGGGGACATAGGAGGGGTTAATGAAGATGAATCATCAGTAAAGAAGCGCATGCATGTACATGAGCAGTAAGTACTATATAAGAACGGAGACATGCATGGGAAGGGCAGAACAAAGGGGAGAGTCACGGGGTTGCCCAATTAGGGGGTTTCTTTTTTTTTTTATTTTATTTTATTTTTTATTTTTATATTTTTCTTTTGAGTTGCTATAAATTTTCAATTGTGTATTTGTAATGTAATGTAATATGTTTGTTATGTAATGGATTATTTGGGTTGGGTAGGGGTAGGTACAAGAATAAGGGAGGGTTTAGCTTAGATAGGTCACATGTTCTGACACAATATTTTTGGACTCTGTTTTATTCTTTATCGTTCTTTCCACTTCGGGTGGTACCCAAAGAAATGTTGAGCCTTTGGATATAATGATATATCAAAGGGAAAAGGGGATTGGGGATTGGAGATTGAAGTTCAAAACAAATTAATCCCACCTGCTCTGATCACTGTTTGGCCTTTTCTCAATATACACTACACCCTACTGCTATTCTTTGTCTTCTTCCTTCCCTCATTCTACACTATTATACTTTATTCTCTTCTCTAAGGAATTAATCCTCTATTATGCTACTGTTTTTCCTTCTGTCACCACACATTTTTTTTTACATGTCTTGGCTTTACCTATATGGATTTTTCGAAAAATATCTTTTTTATTTTTTCAAATGCTATTTTATACCACTCAACTTTTGAGTTGTATCGATTAAAACTTCAAATTGATAATGTGATCCATTTAAACTCTAAATTGTCACAAGTGAATCAATTTAGTCTGTTTATTAGAATTTCTATTTAATACTGTGAATGCATAATGTGTGTACAACTTTTTTTTTTTTTTTTTAATGCAATATTTGATGTATAATACTTCTTTCATCAAATTGTTTTTCTTTACTTTTCTTTACTTATCTTGAAAGGATCGCATAATATATATATATTTGCTATTTTGGCGAGAGTTTTTGAAGAATGAATAATTTTACTTAAGTGATTTTAAGCTAATTTTAAATGGAATCAAGTGAAAATAATTACAAACCACTATGGAATGGTAAAAATTGATTTGTTTATGAAAGTTTAGGATTTAAATTGATACAACACTCTAAATTTAGGGATATAAATTGATATCTACCTTTGTTTGGCTACAAGTTTAATCTTTAAACTATTTAGAGGGTGTTTGGGTCTCTAAGTTGAGTTGGGAGAAGTTGGCTATTATAGGCCACTCAGTGTTTGGGTCCCTTGTTATTATACTTGATTATACCCATAATAATTTATAGTGAAGATTATTTGAAAACCTTCTTTAACTACAGTAAACACTATTTGGAGATCTTCTTTAACTAAGTTGAACTCACAATTAACTACAAGGAACATATAACGTATTTTTTTTTCCATGATGGACAATTATATAATTTTGTTTGTTTATATACATAAAAATTTGATCACATAATTTTGAATGGACAATTTTCACTCAAATATAAAATAAGGTAGAAACACTAAATTACATGATAATGTTTTCTTAAACTAAAGTATAAAAAATGTAATTACAACAAAAATTGAGAAAGTTTCAGCTTTGGTTTTTTTTTTCTTTTTTTCTTTTTAGTTTTAATATAATAATAATAAAAAAAGAAATATAAAAGAGATGTATTCAAATTTCTTTCTTTAACTTAAAGTGTCTCATAAGTCACCGAACTTTAATTTTGTGTCTAATAAATCTCTAAACTTTTGAAAAATGTTTAATGAATCCTAACTTAAAATTTTGTGTGATAAATTATTGGATTTTTTTTTTTTTACATCTATTTAAAATTTTAATTAAAAAATTTACGGACTTACTTGACGCAAAATTGAAAGATTAGAGTGAGCTTCTTATTTGACATAGAATTTGATCTTATATCTAATTTAGACAATTAATTAGTTTTTCAAAATTTTGAATATATCAAAGATGGATTAGACATAATTAAAAAATTGAACAACTTATTAAACATGTTCAAAGTTGAGAATACCAAATAAGTCCAAGTTTACAAGTTTAACGACAAAACTTGTTTTTTTAACCTTCAATAAATTTAAAATATATTTCTTTTTAAGATTTCAGAAAAGATACGACACTGGAGTCTGGAGTTGGATTTCTGTTGAAAATTTGTGATTTATTCGATGGTTTATTTTGTGGAGTATGTTTTGAGAGAATTAATTAAAGAGTCAATTTTTTAAATTTTTACTAGGTTTGACTTTTAGTAAAATTAGTAAGTTTGGAGAGTTTTTTTGCTATTATTTTATGGTAAAATTAATAGGCGAATTTGAGGGGGGGAACAAAGAAAAAACTGTACGAAATTCGAAGTTATGGTCAACATGTACCAAATTTAATGTTAAAGAAGATGTAATTCAATAATTATTTGTTCGACTGTATCCGAACAAAATTGACTGCGTATGAATTATTATCATTGCATTTATAAATTATAATGTAAGTTTAGTGAAGAAAAAAAAATTTATTTATTTGTATATTCCATCGGAATAATTGATGTAGAGGGAAGGAACTAAATGTACATCAACAAGATTCTTTCTTAAACCAAGTGAACTTTTTTTTTTAAACAGTATATTTTATTTGGAAAATATTTTTATGTTCAAAAGATTGTCGAATTTGTCAGACGAAAATGGAATCAGAGTTTTCATTTATTATTATTTTAATGAGAATGATTGTGAGAATGTGTAGGATTTGTTATACAATTATTCTGAAATGATATTTAGTTTTTGTTTGTTTTGAACTACTTTCATTCTCCCTAAGGAGAGGTCAATTTATTTTCTTGTAGGACTGCGCTAGACAGCTCTACCTAGGTTGCCAAATTTCTAAGTCCAATGGGAATAAAGACTTTGATTAATGGGGAATTTTTTTTTTTTTTTTTTTTTTTTAATTTTAAATTTAACCAATGAATAACACATACTGATATTATGTTGGGATAAATTGTAAATTTAGTTATTATGATGCAAAGGAAATTCGAATTTAATCTCTATAGTTTATAATTAGAATTTAGTCTGTATCATTTGATAAAATCCTTCTAAATAGTTAATATAATACCATAGTAAAGTCTATTTTATAATAATTTTATGAAACCATAAAATTTATTTATAAAGTTTTGTCGTATTATAGGGACTAAAGTCTTATTTTAAAAATTATATAGAAACGAAACTCTAATGTTTTTTTAAATCAAAAGAACTAATTTTATAATTTAACCTTTATATTACATCTTTTTAACTCCATAACCAACTATTCAAATTATGATCATGTTCTAATTCTTAACCAAGGAAAATTCATCTTCTAATATAAATTTATGTATGCATACAATTTTTTTTTTCTAAAATAAAACTACTTATATTTTCATAATTTTAAATATATATTATTTAATATGGTGGGAAAAAGTGTAAATCAATTATTATTATTATTTTTACAATAGATAGGGTTAAAAAAAATCTAAATTTTAATTTCAAAATCGATAGTACAAACTTTATAAACATGGAAAAACAATAGATTTAACCAAAAGAAAAAGGAAAAAAAAAAAAGAAAAGATAAGTTTCACGTCAATTAGTTTAATTCTTTATTGGTGGTTTCAATGAAAAGCATTTGATGGATTAGAGTAATTAGTTTGAGTTTTGTTTGAAAACCAACTTTTGTCATGATTAGCCCTGTTTTGTTATATACGTCGTCTAATCGCCCTAAATTAAAGGTATCCTTATCCATTATAGGATGATTACTTTACTACCAAATTAAATTCCGATACAAAATATATATATATATATACGTTCTATTTAGAGGTAGAAATAATGGGGGAGAGGTGAGGCATATAGAAACACATACATGTGAACCTCTTTTTTTGTTTGTTTCATAAAAATATTGTATTAAGTAAAGAGTGAGTGAACACATAAAGGCAAAAAGCAGGGAAAAAGGAAGTGTGGAATTTAGCAGTAGTGGTAAGATATATATATATATATATATGTTCCCATAGTAATTAATAGTTTGCAATTTGTAAGCAGCTTTTTGTTGGGTAGTAGCTAGCTACTTCATGATGGCGATACCCCCACAACACCCAAAACCCCTTTTTTTTTTTTTTTTTTTTCTACACAACAATAATTTTGAGCACAGAAACACTTTTTAAGTCCTACTTTTTTTCTGTCTACTTTTATTTTTTTATGATCATAATTTCAACCCTTTTATCAAACCGCGGTTTGTTTGCCTTTGTCGATTTGTGTTTGACGTCTCTCTATTTATAAAAACTATGATTGAGGTGAGAGGTGAGAGGTGAGGCTCAACTTTTCATTACTCCTTTGGCTTCTTCTTTTAAGATATTTTCTTTTCATCTTTCTTCCTCCATGGAATCCGCCCTCTATGCTAAGACAGAATCACTAATTACCAAATTACAAAACGTTTCATTTGGGGGATTTCTGTTCTTTTTCGGTTGGTGGAACTACATTCCATTCATACCAACACACACATCTTGCTTTTTGCCTCTTAGAATTAATTTGACACCAGTAATTTAACTATTTTTTTTTTTTTTTTTTTTTTTTTTAAGAAGTGTTTTCAAAATCAAGTTTTGAAAACTTCAAAATTTTCAAAAAATTCGCTTGTTTGTTTTTAAAACTTGAATAAGAATATAAATGTTTACTTAAAAATGATGAAAATAATGTGTAAAAAATTTATCAAAAAATGAAGACAACTTTCAAAAATAAAAAGCTAAGGTCCCATTTGATAATGATTTCATTTTTTGTTTTTGAAATTTAGGTTTGATTTCTCTCAATTTTGTAATCGTGATTTTTATTTTTCTTAAAGAAACATTTTAATTCTTAGTCAAAATCTAAAAACAACAATAAAATTTTAAAAATTATTATTTTTTAGTTTTCAAATTTTAATTTGGTCTTAAAAAACATTGGTAGATCGATGTAATGGATCATATACTATTAGAAATTTAGAGGTAAAAATAGAGTTCATAAGCTTCATTTTCAAAAACTAAAAACTAAAAATAAAATGATTAACAAATGAAAACAAAAGCTAAATGAATATATGATAACACTTTTTAGGATTTACAGTTAGGTATAGGTATATATAGCAATATTTGAAAAGAAAATGCAAATTTAGCAATTTTCTCTAATCTTTTTGAAGATCACAACTTTAAATCAATCTCTCCTCCTTAATTATATATATGTATATTTATAATTTCACGTGATTTTTATTAATGAACCTTTATTTTGTCTGTATGCGTCAGCTTCTAAATTTTTTAAATTCTGAAACTTTGATTATTTCAACATTTGGTTTTTACCAATTATTATTTTTTTAATTACTTATTATCATTTTTATTATGTGTGTTCATATTATAAATATATTTATATTTATATAACCTAACAATTTTTTTATACTTTCATTTTTCTAAGATGGTCTATTTTAGAATTGGTTTTACATTTCTTAATTACGATAATCTAAACATGGGATTATTCGAGTCTCTCTCGTTGAAATTATTGATTTCAATTTCAATTCTTCTCGATTATATTTTTTTCCCTTGAAATTCGTCACAGTGATTGAATCCTTCTTCTCGTCTTTTATTGATTTTTCTTGGCAGTTCGATTTGAGTTTTGTATCTTTCTTCTTGTTGATCGATGTTTTTTTTTTTCTTCTTTTCTTTATCATAGATCCTTCTAACTTCTAGTCACTATATATAAGTCTATCGGTGATAATCTTCTATCACACAAATAGACTTTTACTAGCGATAGAACTAAATGACTGATATAAGTTTATCATTGATATACATATTAAACATATACTTCTATTAGTGATATAAACCCATTTATCATGCACTTTTTTGGTCCTATTTTCTTCCTCATTATCAATTTCTTCGTCAATTTTTTCTTCACACTTTCACTAATATACGAAAAACATAGTACTTTATACTTGTGATAGACTATTTTGTTAATGATAGACTCCTGTCATTGATAGATTTTGTTATCAGTAATAGAAGTTTATCAATTCTATCATTGATAGATTTTGCTATTAGTCATAGAAGTCTCACTGGTAATTTAGGGTGTACATGGGTTGGGTTGAGTTGGGCTAAGACACATTTTAAACCAAATCCAATTCTTCAGGTTGTGAATTTTTTCAACTCAACCCAACCATGAAATATTTGCGTTTGGTTGGGTCGGGTTGTTCGACTTTGACGATTCAACACCGAGGTCGTACCGATTTTATTTTCAAAATAGTGAATTATTTACGGCACAACAACGATTGACATTTGAAATTACACTTGGTTCTTTTTGAACACGTCTAACAGATATGGGGCTATGAGTGATAATTGTTGTTAGATTTTTTTTTATCCGTAATAGAAGTCTCTACATTATAGTATTACTTTGGGCAACTACCGTCTGCCCCTATCCAAAAACTAGTTTTTCATGGGCTACCCAATTGGATCAGGCCTTTCAGCTACCGGCCGTATCGGTGGATACACTCAACGGAATTGGGCCAGGCTCAACTGCAAATGAAAATTTTCACGAGTAACGTTTGAATATATATATATTTTTTTATTGGAAAAAGGAAAATAGATCGCTTGTAATTTATTATGATTATTTTGGATATAATTCAAATTTATGTTTTTTTTTTATAATTTTTTAAAAACATTGGATATAATTCAAAGTAAAGTCATAATTTTGTTGTGACTTTTGCTAGGGATGTGAACACAGCGATTAAAGTTACGATTGTATTAATATTTTTTTTAGTACAATAAATGCAGGAAGAGGGACTAAATCTTTGACCTCTAAAGAGAAAGATCATATTAAGTATAGTTGAACTAACCATCATGAATTGACCTAGTGGTAGTGGGAACATAAAAAAAAAAAAAAAAAAGCCAAAAACTAAGTTAACGATTTCCTTATAATTATATTGCAATATATATATATATATCATTTTTTACTTTTAATACTGTCACAATAATTTTGTTGAATATTATTTAACCAGTGACCAAAAATCGAGTATTTATGAAATGCTAGGGACTTAATAATAATTTTAAAATGAATTAATTTGACACAAATTTCACAAACCAAAAAGTGTAATGAATTTTTATTTTTTTTTTTCAAAAAGTGTAATCTACTCAAAATAAAATTATTCTCTGCCTACATTTTATTTTCACCAATCCTTTTCTCGTTCTAAACTAAGAACCCTTTTTGTTTTTTTTTTTGCAATTACAATATAAATATATAGAATAAAAAAAAGTAAAAAATGAAGAGAGAATATGGATTGATTTTCAAAGTGTGATGGAATCCATTGGACGTTGGGTAGACTTTTGTGTAGAAATGGCCTTTGAGAGTGATGAAATGCCAGAAATTGGTAAAGTAAAGAGAAAGGGATTGCCACGTCAGCTATGAAAAATATGAGAATCTTCCCCTAAATTAAATCAGCGGCAGAGTCGAGTTTCTGCGTTCACAACACAAATCAACTTTCTTTAGGCCTCTCAATTCAGCAATTCCAAAAAAGAAAAAAGGGTAGTTCCCCACTTTTGCAGAAAGGTAAGAGAGTTGGAAAATGGAAATGCAACTGGTAGACCCAATATTCCAAATTTATGACTTTTGGTGAGAAAAAAAGATATTCTTTGCAGAGATTTAGCTTCCGGAAGCATTAAATTATGGGAGGAATATAATATAATGAAGGAGAAGGCACCTTCAAATGATAAAGAGTGAAATAATAATAATGTGTGCAGTGTATATACCAAAGGATATGCTTGCGTTATTGTGCGGCATAAATATACAAGTTTATATTTTTTGTGTTGCAGTGTGTGAAATATATAATGAGGATGAAAGGAAGTTGGGGAGTAGTAGTACACTGCAGTTGCATTACAGGGCCAAGTCTCTATTGGCAGGCTCACATATTTCATATTTTACCTACGACTCTCTGCTGCCCTGCTTCACTATAATATGCTTTCTGCCAAAGGAGATTTGCCCAGCAATTCTTCTGCAGATTCACTTCTATTACTATTTAATGTCCCTGCAATTTTATTCATTTTTCTTCACTTTTCCTTTCTTATTTACTTATATTTTTATTCCTGTGTGCCCAATATTTATATAGGTTGTTTATGCCAAAATCCGGACACAAAAAGTGCACCTTAAAGAAGATGTGACTTGCAAAATCGAGCGAATCTTGTAAAGATGTGACATGCAAAATAAGGAAGAGAATTTGAGAAAGCCGTGACCTGCAAAACAAGGATAATCAAGACATACTTGTCACAACTCTTTAAGTAACATGCTTTTGGTTGTACCAAAAGTTTTAGAGATGAGAATGAATTTACTTCTGTCATAATTATATATTTATAAAAAATTATTGACTTAAGGTATCTAATTAAATTAGGCTTATTCTCTCCAGCCAAATGGGTTGGCACACATTTTTAGCATATTTCGTTAATCAAATGACCAGGTAGAGGCTGAGCACTTGATCCCTTGACCCATCTCTTTTTTTATTTTTTATTTTTCATGTCTAATAAAGCTCTAGATTGTGGTGTTCACTTTCTTTTCTTAGTCTGATAGGTTGTCGACTTATCTTCGCACAACATACCTCAAAGAGTAGGTGCATATGCATGTTTGAGCACTTCAATTTTCTATGGTGGAAACAGTTTTCAAGCTTTTTGTTTGAGACGACCACCCATTATTTTTAGTCTGCCACTGCCGCAGATGCCCACTTCAATTTTGCTTTATTGATAATATAATATTATTATCATTTCAATATTTTTGTCTCCAAATTAGTTCTTTTTTCCCTTTCTTTAACGAGTACCCAAAGAAAAGCCATGTTGTAAATATATTCTTTTAGATAATCATATATGACATTATAACATTTTTGCATGCACTTTCCAAACTGTGATAGACGAGCAATATTTAATTGTCCTATAAGTTAAAACGGTAAATAACAAGAAGGGGTATATTCCCCTGAAAAATAACAAGAAGAAAAAAAATTAAATATAGTTATATTTTTGGGAAATTTTTACAAATAGAAAAAAATGTCAAACTATTTACATAAAATAGCAAAAAAAAACATTGATAGACATTTATCAGCGTCTATCACAACTATATAAATATTTTGCTATTTTGTGTAAATAGTTTTCCTTATTTTTCTATTTTTAAAAGTTTCCCTATATTTTTCCTAGTAGAGACAGATTTGTTCTGTAGAGATTAATTTTTGAAACTTCATGGAATTATTTCGAAATCCATTGCCTCAGTGATCCACCAGGTTTAGGATATTAGTCCAAATTCATCGCCCACGAAATTCATTCTGTAGAATATAATTGAAAGGCCTTATTGTCCCACAAAAAATAAAAAATAAAAATAAAAAAGCATAACTCCCTAGAACAAACTTCTATTTTAATGAGATTTGTACAGTTTTCTGTTACAACCTTAAAAGTGGCAATATTTATAAATACAAGAAAATAAGGCAAAAAAACAAAAATCTAAAATATTGATTAAATACTAATTAAGGCCCTGGGGTTCTAGGTTTAATCCATGGTGGCCACCTTGCAAGGTTATTAACACACTCGCATCGTTCTTTATAAAAACAATTAAATGCTTCCTATAGCAACAAAAATAAGATTATTTTGCAACAATTTTTTAGTTGTTCCATCGCATCATATTGTTCTAAACCGATAACAATCGTTTCAAAATTGATGCATGGGTAATTGTTGTGTTTTCTTGAAAATGTAAGAACTGAAATGAAAATTAGTGCTCTATTGCAACCACTATTAAATTGTTGTAAGAAATTAGAGTTTCAACATTAAGCACCATTTTTTTTACACTGAACAAAAATCTCATAAACTACAATTCACACCTGTATCATTGAAGAACAAAAATCTCATAAACTACAATTCACACCTGTAAAAAAGTAGAACACTCAATATGAAACACACCTGTATCATTGAAGAAAAAAGGAAAAACTAAAAAGCTAAACGAACTTGGTGTGCCACAATAAATTGAAATGCTAAAACATAATAATAGATCCTAAGTTGGTCTTCATGAACTTGGGGCATCATTTTTTGACTGTGCTAGGCAAAAGCAACCAAGACAGAGAGAATCTGAAAAGATAGTTGAGATAATGAGCAACAGAGAAACAAATGCAAAAATATGAATAGAATTAGTGCCCAAAGGATAATTATATACACTAAACTAAACTGCTAAATCAAGATATAGAAATCTCGCACAAACCTGCAAATGAAAATTGAGTGAGAAAGTGAAGACAAATAGAAAAAGAAAGATAAAATCATTGAAAAGAAAACAAGGAAAAAAAAAATGAATAAATTATACATATAAAAGATCAAACAAGTTAAAGAGAAGTTGAATGTTACCTACCTTGGCTGAAGTCGGAGATGAATTGATGGAATATTTAAATAATTTCTTTTTAAATTTTTCTTGAATTGGTAGATCTACTGGTCCGTCCAGATTAGTTTTGGAGGATGTAGAATGAGTTTTGTTCACTGGGTAGAAAATAAAACATATATAAATGGATGATGATTAATTCGGATTTAACAATTAAAAATAAATATACCTTATGGCATAAATATAGAGTTAATAAGAAGAAATGAAGAAATAAAAAATATGTGTGTATGTGGTAGAAGAGTTGAATGGCAGGGCAAGTCTCTTTTGGCAGATTTAATATAATTTAGAGTTCATCTGCCAAAGGAGATCCGCCCTCTCATTCTTCTCATTCATGAATTAATTCAATATAATGAAAAATGTTTGGTGAGAGTTGAGAGTTGAGAGAGTTGGGTGTGTGTCAAAAGATTATTTAAAGGCCTCCATGATTCGCATATAAACCCTTAAAGTTGAATATGCCTGAGGCTGAGGCCGTACCATTAGGGCATTTCACATATGCTTTGGATCATTCTTTCTGGATACAGTATAATATAATATATTTGGAACATATTATCTTCTCTTCACTTTTTACTTTACCCCTCTTTCATATGCATATATATCTTAATGTTGCCATCATATCTTCATCCATCGCCACTCTATTGCTCATGATTCTGGCTATGCTTTGATCTTCGACTCTCTCTCCATTTCTTAACTCTCAATTACTCTCTAAACATAACCCCACTAACTAGGGTACAATAAATCATGCTCTTTTTTTTTGGGGGGGGGGGGGGGGGGGTTTGTTAAATGTGTTTTTATCTGGTTAATTGAAAAGAAAATGAATAGATGAGAACAGGAAATTTAATTCTACATCTCTGAATGCAATGAAAGCAACCTCCTTTACATTATTGAAGCCGTCTTGCTTTCTAAGCAAAGGGCCAAATAACCCAAGCTATAGGCTGTTATTTTATTTTATCTTTTTAGAAAGATGTGACTATGTAGGTGAATAGGTGCGCCAGAGAATCAAAAAGTTGTTAACGAAAATGAATTTTAGAAAATTACGTAGGAGGGTGACCATATATAATTTAGGAAAAACTTTGATTGCTCCTAAAATGTGAATTAACTTTTATATTTGTGCATTCTCAAAGTTGTCTATGACATAATGATTTAAGGCTCGTCTGGATCGCAAATATAGTTTCATGGATATAAATATTAAATATCTAGAATTTAAATGTCTTGGATAATTAATGTCTTGTTTAGATAGGAAGGATAATTAATGTTGGAAAGTTAAATATATATGTTTGGTTTACCAATTTTTTATATATAAACTACAATTAAATAATTACTCAATTAAATGTAAGAGAAAAATAAATGTAGTCATCAATTAAATTTAGT
This sequence comes from Lagenaria siceraria, assembly GCA_002890555.2. Taxonomy (NCBI): domain Eukaryota; kingdom Viridiplantae; phylum Streptophyta; class Magnoliopsida; order Cucurbitales; family Cucurbitaceae; genus Lagenaria; species Lagenaria siceraria. Next base: position 1,993,820 of record CM016485.1, read on the forward strand.
ATTATTTAATATATTGTTATATTAATTAATTATTTAATCACTTAAAATAAAATAAAGGATTGATTTTATATTAACATTAATTAAACTTAATTTAATTATTTTATTTAATAACTACAAATAATTAAATAAATATAAATGATTAGTAATAAAAATTTATATTAAATAGTAAATATAACCTAAAATATTAATGGTAAATGTATTAGGTGAAATTTATTAATTTTAAATAGTATATTTATATTTGATAATTAGTTAAAATTAGTAGTAATGGTTAATTGATATTAATTAATTAATTAATTAATTAATTAAACTATATTTTTAATGTTCATTTTCTAAGTATAAAAATACCCTACATATGAAAGGTATTAGAAAACTCATACCAAATGAGTTTTAAAATTCTGGATAATAATAATATCCTAAGTTTTAAAAAGTGAAATTATGTAAAACAAACCAGGATATTAAATGTCTATCTGAAATCTCATGACAAATCTTGTGAAAATAATTATTTGTGTTTTCGGTGGGTGTATGTTTGAGGTGAGTTGTTAATAATGATTTATGTTTTGGTGCATAATTAAGTTGATTTAAAAAATCTCTGTTTGAAATGTAAAGTTTAAGTTGAGTTGAGTTGTGGGTAACTGGTGTACTTTGACTTAAAAAGTATTTTATGGTTTTTTCCCCTGAACTTTATGTTCTACCATCAAACTATACATACTTTCTTAAATTTTTAACACTAAATGTGAAATCAAGAACTTCAAATATATTTGACCATTTCCTACATGGTAACTATTGTACTTGACGTAGACAAAATATTATTATTTTTTTATAATAATCATCTTTTATGTAAGAAACAATGGCACTTGAATATAATTCTAAAATTTATCTACTTAATGCTTGTAAATACTTGTTTTTTGTTTTTTTTTTGTTTTTTTTTTTTATAATAATATCCATAATTTACAATATAAACGTAGAACTTAATTTCTATTCTCTTTCTTCTTCCCACCGAAAACCATCACATTGTTGAGATTTTTGTGTTACTTTATTGAGTAATTGACGCTATCTTCTCGACAAGTTTCCTTTTAATAGGTCAAAAACTTTAGAATTAAATTTTTGAAAGAAACTTCAGAGAAAACCATAGCAATTGGATAGGGTAAATTATAACTTGAACTTAATTAAACATAAAAAAAAATATATGTGTCCATGGTTTTTTCAACAAAAAAAGAAAAAGAAAAAATATATATGTTTCTATGGGTTAGTATCAACTTTGAGAAGAGACGTATTGCAAAACTGCACCAGGATCGATATATAATTATTATATGTTTACATCATTAATTAAAAAAAAAAAAAAAAAAAAGAAGAAGCTAAAGATGAAGTCCTTTGGCAACCATCTCCCCGTAATAATCACCTCTCCGACCACCCCCAGCGACCATTTTCTGGAACCACCTCCGACGCATCATGACCATCATGGGCAACCTACTCTAACGACTCCATCCGGCAACAATCACTTTCGACCGTCAGCTCCAACTATCAACTCTATCGATTATCTCAAACGACTAATTCTAATGACTCACTCTAATGACCAATTAAATTGTGCTAAAAAATAAAGGTCAATAGAAGTGTTTTTAAATATAAATTTAAAATTATTAATTTATAGTGTTTAATGATAGTCTTTTATAGTAAACTAAATAGACTTTTATATAAAAATATTTTTTAAAAATTGTAACTAAACACGTGAGTGATTTTATTTTAATTTTTTTTTTTTTTTTTTTGTAAAATGTGTTTAAATGTAAAATATTTTTTTTCCTACCAAATAGACGGTAGGACGAGATAAGAGAAGAATATATAAAAAGAGAAAAAAGTTAGGTGCAACTTGGGTAGTCCTACTAATACTTAATAGAAAGGTGACATATGAGAGTTTCTTTTTTAAAAATAATTTTTTTTTATAAAACATTTTCTTTTATATATAAAGGAGAAGGGAAGCACGAGACAAGTAATAAAAGAGGGATGTTTAATTAAATGGAAACTTAATCCCACAAACTCAAACATAGTAATTGATTGAGGGAAAGGCGTTTTGAGAGAGTAGAAAAGGAAGTAAATGAAAGTGTGTGGTAGTTAGAGGAATTGCGGGGCAAGTCTCTTTTGGCAGATCAACTAAAACAGAGGTATCATATTGTTACTGTGTCTGCCAAAGGAGACTTGCTCTGTTATTCTCCTCTACCATTTTGTGTGTTCATATTATGTTTGTTTTGTTATATGAAGTGAAACCCATTTCCAATTCCACATTTTATAGCATTTGGGGATTCGCACATTAAACTAGAATGTGCTTTTCCTCCGTACCCAATCATGTATTGGGCCGTAAAAGCTAAGGTATATAACAATTCATGTGCTTCGGATCATTCCTCGGACTTATTGCAAACGAATCAGCTTTAATATCATTCCCCATTGCAAATGCCTATGTCTAGCTACCTGGTTGGCTTTCATATGGATATATACTACGATACGTTCCCTAATTCATTTGAACTCTTCGCCACATCTACTATCCTCGTATTACACATACAAACCACGCACACTTATCTTTAAACATACCATTCTATAGTGTATTCAACAGCCCCTAAACTTACATCACTGGATTATGCTCAATTTAATCTATCCTTATGTTCCAGCTTAAAATTATACAAACTAGCAAACTGATTACATCTCAACTGCATATACTAAGATGCTACCAATAAAGAATCAAGTTGTTATTTATAGGCTCTTCAAAATACAAAATAAAATCAAATACATACAAAAATGGAAACATTTGTCAAATTTAACTCAATTGAATTCTTACTTGACCAAAATCAAACATAACTCATTCACATTAAAGAAACTACAAATTTAACTTTCATGTATGTTAAAGTTGTACATGAAACATCATCTAATTTAATGGTTTGAATCCAATTTAAAGTTTTTAACCATGAATTTAGTATATATAATTAAGGGGAGTTTTTAAAAATAGAAAAATAAAAGAAACTATTTACACAAAATAGCAAAATTTTTAGATAGTTGTGATAGACGCTGATAGGGTCTATCAGTAATAGAAATGATAGAATTCTATCACTGATAGATACTGATAGAAGTCTATCAGTGTCTTTTTTGCTATTTTATGTAAATAGTTTGATATTTTTTCTATATGTGAAAATTTTCCTATAATTAAATCCATTTTTATTGTCAAAATTCACAAAAGTTTCACTTCTTTCACTATCAAATATCCAACAAAAAGAGTAAAAACTCCAAGATTAATTCCGTAGAAATACATCATTATTATATAACTCCATTGAGAGTAAGTCCATTCTAACTCTCAAAATCATAAACTTGCTACATTCAATTTATTAAACTTAATCATCGAAATATATATGTGGCAAGTACCACACAAGGTGCAGTTTTCTGGACTATTTTGTAGGCTATCCTATTTCCTCCAATAACAAATTTACCGTTATGGCATGTAAACAATATGCATATATGTTTTTCTCTTCGTCAACCCCTTCTCTAATTTGTAGTCTTCAAAATTTGGAACCATCAGAAAATGTTATATATGCACCACTTATACTTCTCATATGTTCTTCAATGACATGATACATTGTCTACCTCAGCCATATAATACATTGTCTAAGCTTTCTTTTTTACTTTTCCCAACACCTGCCTAATTTTTTATATGTTCTAAATCAGACCTTCAAATCTATCACCAAATTTTAAGACTTGATTACTGTTAATCAAATGAGATGTGACCAGCAAATTTAATTTTGGTTGCAACCATAAATATAACCCTAGTAAGGTACCAAATTATTTCATTTGTTTATAACCTTACTACTTTTCAAAATCAGTTTTTTTTTTAAAAAAAAAAAAAAATTAAAATTTAAAATTACATTTCATTCTCATGTCTCTCTAATTTTATGTTTGTTAGTATATGTATTAGCAATTAAACTCGCAACTCCAAATTTAACAATGTTGTTAATTTGTAGGTCTACATATAACCTAAATTACAACTATAGTTCATGACCTTTCAAAATTATATGTAATAGATTCATGTAATGTTTAATAAGTTTTGAACCTCCAATTTTGTGTTCAATAAATTATTTTTTTTTTATTAAAATTCTGTTAGTGATCCTTAAATACTTTCAATTTTTCATTAATAAATATTTATAATATTACCCGACATGGATAGAGTTCGTGGATTTAAAAGGATGGTCGGAATTTTATTAGACAAAAAGAAAAAAAAAATAATAACCACAACTTTTCGCAGTAATTATTATAATGTCGGAAGAAGTTGATATGCATGGATACGAACAAGTAGCCTTGGGTTAAGTTGTTTGAGATGAGCAAGTCAACATCCGTAATGAAGCAATTAGCACAAGCAAAAAGTGCTGCTGTACGAGTTTTCCACGAGAGTATATAAATTTGTAGACTCACAGTTTGTTAATCAAATCTTCAATTCATCTCCACCCTTTATTTGATTTGATCAATTTGAAAAATGTGTAATTCCAAGGAGATCAACGTTTTGAGATCCTCAAGCCATGCGTTTTTAAGAAAGCATACACTATATATTACTCTCGTTATATGTTGAATATTATAGATAGGACAAAGCCTTCTCAAGTGGTCACCTAAGTTAGTACTACTTTTGTTCAAGTATGCTTAACTACAAAATTTTGATGGAATCTGATGCATTAGTGCTCAACTATATTTTAGCGTGTGTTTGGTAAATTTCTTTAAAATGTTTAGGAATGGTTGAATGTATTTTCTTTTTTTAAAAATTGTATTGATTGAATTACCTACATAGGTGATGTATCTCAAGATGACACTGGATACAAGGGCGGTTTGTAATTCGCTATCATATATATACGATGACAGTACAAAACTAACATCTAACACTAAAATTGATGTAGTGTAAGAAATTCAAATTTGTGTAGCAGTGTTTGTTTCCATTGTTCCAACTATTTAGAATGTTACTCTTTTTTATGAATATTATGACTTCTTATTTGCAAATGATGGGTTACATTTTTGTTTATTTACTTATTTTTTTTTTAATTTTGAAAAATATACTTTATTGAGAGACATATGTGAGAGAAATTAGGAAGAAGAGATGATCAGAACAAAAGACGTTACATAAAAATATGCCAATTTAAGGCAAGAACAACATCATAAAGTGTGAAAATGATTAGACTTGGACCAAAAAGCGACCACAAAGTCTTCCCAAATATTATTGTTTATGTATTAATACTTTTAACTGATTATATATATTAAAAAAATGTGTACTTTCAAATTATTCAAGGAAGCAATTTTTTAAAAATGTTAACATAAAAGTCTATTATTAATAGACTTTGCCATATTGATAATTTTTTTTAAAATGTTGTTATCCATTTAATTATTATTCTTAAAATTTATATCATTATAATTACCATAATATTATTTGTAATTTTTTGTAATAGGGTTTAGATTAATTCCGAGAAATTAATTTAATCAAATATATTAGTACAAATTTTTTTTTTTTTTAGATATCATAATTTATTAATTTCATGTGGAATATTTAAAACTTGGGTTAATCAGTTATTAACATCTTGGAAGCTAAGAAATTTGAATGTTTGAGGTATGTATAGAGACGGAAGATAGGGTGGGTTAAGGTTTTGAGAGTCGTTGATCCACTTACTCAAAAATAATTAATGAACATTCCTTGTGCCCCTATGGCAAAAGAATAACCCCAACAACAGACAAACATGAATCAAAAATATATAATAATAATAATATATTCCTCGCTTCTCCTTGCAGCAAACTTTTGGTCAACGATATTCCAATACTCTCCTTTCCACACATATAAGCCACCATTTTTTCAAAATAAATAAATAAACGTAGTCTCGCTACAATTTGACTGCCCTCCATTGGACGCGGATTCAAAATCTGTATAATAACCAAAAATAGATTTTAATTAAGCATAAATACAAAATTCAAATTTAATTTAATTTCATATGGATATATATTGATGCACATTATTCATTATAACAGAAAGATAAAGAGAGAAATGAATTACTATAAATAGCGGCATTTAGGCGATGGTTGAGATAATTAAGGTCATGGGGGTGTGTGTAGCTGAGTGGAATGGCAGGGCAAGTCTCTTTTGGCAGAAGAAGAAGAAGAAGAAGAAGAAGAAGCAAAAAACAATTTTTTTTTTTTGGATAATAATAAATCTCTGCCAATAGAGACTCGCACTGTTATTCTTGGCTACCCTTTCTAAAAAATCGCCGTTGATCGCCATATAGGGCATTGGTCTTCAAAGTAGAGACTTGAGAATTCCCAAAACCCTCTTCACAATTATTTAAATGCTTTGGGATTCGCACATTATGTTGGATATGCTATTCAACATACAAAACTTTCTTTATACTATATATTATATATCCAAAGGATCATTCTTTCCATATTCAATTTTGTTGCAATCAAGGGCCCCCTATTCTTTACTTTCCGGGCATATCTCTTTTTCACCCCAATTTCACTCTTTATCATTTTTATTTCCAAACGAATATGGGAATTTTCCGTAATCTATATTTAGATCTATATTCCCCATCCATTAACTATTGTCCCCCACCCCCACACATAAATCCACCTGTCCGTAGCCATATATTCCAAGTTAAATTATAAGTTTAGCTTTTAAAATTTCAAGAAGAGACAAAGAATTATGTTAAATGGGTAGACTATATATAAATTTTTAAAATGTTCTTTATAGAATTCACCAACCTCTTATTTGTCTTGTAAAACTACGACATATATTTTAAATTTATGTCTAACCGTTTTTCAAATTCTTTAAAAAATGTCACAATGGGTAAAGGCTCTTTACTAGATACTTTAAAGTTCAAAGGGTATCCAATATAAATAATTTTAGAGAGATTGAATGGATTATACATATGATTTTGAGGAAAATCTAGGTTGTAATCTATCCAGCATGAATGTGGAAACCATATTTAATTTGAAAAGAAAACAAAAAATGAAAAGCCTATTACAAATTTTGTATAAATGATACATCGTAGAGTTGAAGGTGTGAAGTAGTATTGGTCATTGGATATGCTTGTTAGTGAGAAAGAGTATATGCCACTGCCAGCTGCTGCCATTTCTTTTAGGGCTCTTCTTTTCAGTTGGCTCTGCTCTGTCGACCCTGATTCTTCTCTGGTCCCTACCAAGCTCATTCCTTTTCTCTTCTTTTCTGGCCTTTTAAGATTACCAATTTTTGACTCATTTATAAACCTTATCTGGTCCCTACCAAGTTCAAAACATTATTTACGTATACATACCCTTTAAAATGCTTATAATTAATGAAAGGAACAGAGCTAGCTTCCTTAATTTCACTATCTGATGTTGGTATGTAGGTCAAAATGGAATCTAGCAATTAAAGTGATTAGTGTGTGCAGATCAACTGGATGCATGGTTTAAAAAAACACAGGGGAAAAATGAATCTTTACTCTTAAATTTTATAAGGACTTTTGATTTCATACAAAAATGAGTCATAAAGTGCAAAATTGATAGAATTACACAGATAAACACAAAAATAGAGCTAATTTTTTAAATACTAATTGTGGGTTTTACTGGTAGGGTGCCTATTCTAGGGTTGATTTTTGTGGATGATCAAGCGCAAAACTTTATGCTTATTAATATTAATGAGTTTTATAGGATTTTTAACATCTTTTCTTTTCATCAAAATTAGTGTAGAAATAAAAAATAAAAAATAAATAAAATAAGTAGAATGTAAAAAGGGCAACATTTGTATAAGTATACCATAATGAAATTGAAGACGAGTGACAATGGATACAAATACTAAAAGTTGATGTTCCCACCAAAGAAAAATGTATCAGCTCCCTTGAATAAGTAGTAATACTTTCTGAATTGTTTTGAAATTAATTTTTTTTCAACATTTTTACCCTTAAGTTTTCAGTTTTATTTCCTTTTAAATCTAAGGTTTCAAGATTTATATGCCGTTGATTTTTTATTAAATATTCATTTTTGGTCCTTCGTACGTGTTAATGTCTATCAATCAATTTTAAAAATAAATAAACTATAATCAAATTAGTTATGACTAATTTTTCAAAGACAAAAATTGAGCACTCACGAAAATTTGATAGTAAAATTGTACATAAAGGAGCCTAATGGACCAAAAAAAAAAAAAAAAAAAGAAGACACGTGAGACATGGCAAACGGCTAACAGCGGTGGCAGCTATAAATAGGAAGAGGGAGAAGCAAATCTTTACAAGATACATGAGTTACCACTCACGTAGTTAATTAATTTTGAAATTGTAACCTCATATGTTTATGTTATAATGAAGGAGAAAGAAAAGAGAAGTTAAAATGTAAAAGTTTAAAAATTTATGGACGAAACTGTGGTAGCAAAGTGAATATGCTCTTTTGTATTTAAATTTTAATTCTATTTTATTTTTGTGTTTTTGCTTTTATAAGAAAGGAAAGTCAAGTATAGAACCAGATTCTTAGAGACAGGTACGGTTAATTAATTTAAAATCTGTGTCTCTATTATCTTTACAGTTCTTCCTGATTTGGATACAAAAGCGAATATTCAATGTAATTAAATGGATGCAAATTAAAGGAAAGGAACATAAATAAATATATAAATAATAATAATAATAATAATAATAATAATAAAAATAAAAGTTAATTAAATTGAATGTATAAGGGGAACTAGAAATTGTAAAATTAAAAAGCAAAGGGAATTTGAAATTAATTAAAGGCAGAAAAGCAGAGGTGGGAATGGAATACGTGAATATGGTGGGTTTTGGTAGATTGCAATTTGTGAATTTGGAGAGTATGAGAGAAAAACCAAAGTAAGAAAGGGCGCATTGAGGATGTGCTGAGAATATGCCCCCCAACTCCACCTCGCTCCACGGCCATCGCCCGGCCTTATTCCCTTATATAACTGGGCAATTAAGGGTATGGGGTGCATTACTGGGCAATTACTCTTTTGGCACATACAATGATACAACACATGCCTATTATATATATATTCTTCAGGTTTTCCGTATAGAGAAGCATGCTATTAGCTTGCTGCCAAAGGAGATTTGCCCCGCAATACGCCCACCCCGCCCGTTACAAATGTCAACAATAATAATATACCATTCTGAAAAATAGCAACAAGTTGACTGTTGTCTTCTCATCATCATCATCCATCCTTCAACCGACTTAAATTCAAGGTAAAATCTCATCATCCTATCCCTTTTTCATATAATATGCCCAAATTTTTTAAACATGACCGCCGTTAAATTTAGCTACCAAAAATATTTTGAATTTGTATTATTTTATTATTATTATATTATTATATTTTATATTATTATTATTATCTTTTTGCTTGTATTTAGTTTCTATTGAGATAAAATATAGAAAAATGAGTCAAAATTATTATAAGTATAGAAAAAATGAATTGCCACACATGACAATTTTTAATTGGGTGCAACCTTCCTTTCTATATGTGATTTCCCTGTTAAGGGTCGTTTGTATGGAGAGTTCTCTATATGAGAATTGACATAGGCATAGGCATATTAAACTCATGTGTGTTACACATTTTTTAACATTGTGCTTGAGAATAAGTGATTTTTTTTTCTCTAAACGGTGTATTTTCTCTTTTCACCCTTCGTCTTTTATTTTTATTTTATATATAATTTTATTTTGAATATAGTTAATTAATTAATTAACTAATTGATATTAATTTAACAAAAGTAATATAATTAATCGTTTTAATAAATAATAACAAGTTATTAAAATATGTACATAATTTCTTTACTAATTTCAAACAATTATTGCTCAGGTAATAAATTAAGTAATATAATTTTACAAGTTATTAAATTATTTGTTTTAATAAATATTTAGTAATTTATTTTTACAGGTAGAAATTTATTAAATGATTATAATGGTTGTTATGTTTTTTATAATCAAACAATTATTATTTTTTATGAGATTATTATTTATTAAAATATATTTCTTTGTGCTATTTAATTAAAATTAATGGATTCAAATAAGATTTATAAATAATAATATTGAATTTTAAAATTAAATAATTCATTGTAATAAATAAATAACTCATTTATTTTTATTGATAAAAATATACTAAATTAAAGTAATTAAGGATACTTATTAACAATGCTAATTAGTTAATTTTAGTAATAGATTCAAATAAAAAATAATAATCTTAGTATTAGTTATTTTAACTTAGTATAAGTAATATTTAATAGTACCGGTTTGGATTGACTAGATAAAAAAGTATTTTTTTAAAAAAAAAAAATCATTTTTATTCAAACTATTTTGACCAAAATTGTTTAAAATACACTCCAAAATCTATTTTGAGTGGTTGCCAAACGTTTCAATTTTTTCTAGAATAACTTACTTTTTAAATTAAACACTTGAACATGTATTTCAAACACACCCTTAGTAATTAATTCAATTAAAATTATTTTATTATTAGTAATTAATTAATTAATGTATTTAATTATGAGGTATTATATTTTGTAAATTTAAATTTTGATAACATTCTCATGCACAACTAAATACAACAATCTTTTATTTCTGGCAATTTTATTTACCAACATGTTATTCACATAATCACAGACATTCTCTTTTTTCATGCATCTATAAAATTTCAAATCAAACGAGTGGTTGATAATTAATTAATTAAAACAAGAAGAGGAACTACTCCAAGTTCCATCGGCAACTTGAAGCTTAAACAGTTGTGGGGTGCAATTAATGCTGGGAGTTTTTTCAGCAGCAAAAGCAATATAAGACAATTGATGTGAAGCCAATATAAATCAATTTATTTTTTACATAAATATAATCTACTCTATACAATGACAATAGCAACAAGGGCACTAAATTGGGGATGATTTTGATACTACTTTGTTAAGTTTCAAATATCCACACATTTGTATGATTTTGTGTATTTTAAGTTTAAATTCTCATAGTTTTATTTTTAAATTCTCTTTAAAAAAAATTCAATGAAAATATTATCCCTCACTTATTATTTATGATCTTTCCATTTTCTAAATCAGCATGAAACTTTGGTCTCCATATTATTTGTTGAATATTAGTGTTATAATGAATGAAGTGGTAGTGTATTACAAGGCTTTTCGTGTGAAAGTGTACAATGAAAGGGCGGACCTGGCGCGGCTAGAAAATTGAAGGATAATATTATTTATTCAAAAGGCAAATCTTTTATTTATTTCAATTAGCACTTTCTTTATTTTATTTTATTTTATTTTATTTTATTTTATTTTTGAGGAACTAATGTGGTGTTTCATTTTCACACGCAACAAAGTTTAAATTTCTACAAAGTCAATTCGCTATCGATTTATTCCGCTGAGACGCACGTGTGAACTTGGTATTCCTGGGAAGTAGAGAGTCAATAATTCCTAATTCTTACCGCTCTTTTCTCTTTCACAAATATAATACAATACATTATTAAGTTTCCTCGTGAAACATCTACCTCGGTTTATAAGTTCGTTTGTTTTCTTAATGTCTTTTAATTTTACAAATTTAACGAGTTAGAATGATTATTTTTCATCTTGGCCGCATTTTATGAATTAAAAAATTAAACTCTTGTTTACTAACCCTTTCATCTTTTAAACTTGTACTTATTTTCTTACAATTTTTTACGTAAACATTTGATTGCTTAGTTAAATTCTAAAAACAAAAACTAATTTTTTAATTTTTATTTTGACTTTGAAAACATTTTTAAAATGTAGACACAAAATATAGAAACAAATAAGTAGAATTAGTTTTTAAGAGCACTTGCAAAAAGAGCAAAATAAAATAAATTAATTAGGCTTGTAACCCACATGTTTGTTGTCTGCAAAAATGGCAAAAATGCAGTCCACCCACATGTAAAAGATGTAAAATGTTGAAAATGCCCTCACTACTAATATATACACGGTACATTTAATATACTACTGCTATACACTTGATACACTTGACTGATATATTTGATAATGATGTGTTTAACTGATATACTTGAAAATGATGTACTTGACTGATAAACTGTTGATGAATTTGTCAGACACACACGTCTCTCTTTCACCAATGTCCAACACCCCCATCTTTCGCTGGTCACTGCTCTACCTCTCTGCCACTTACCTCCATCGACCGCTACACGTCAGGTCGCGGATCGCCGCAATGTGAATCGTCGTTTTTCTCTATCTTTCTTTCTCTCTCTATCAATTGGTTCTTCAGATCAAATATGGAAGACAAACTAATCAAAAATTCATATTTGAAATTTTTGCCATACTTGTAAAATATCAAATATGTGTGACACATCTACAAAATAGCATATTCAAATTGCCACACATTGTATATACTCTTGAATATTTTACTATATCTACAAAATAAAATAGGATTAATTACAATTTTTAATATTTTTTCCTCTTATATTTCAATTTAGGAAAATTACAGGTTAATTTTTAATAAATTAAAAATAACTCGTTTTTTTTTAAAAAAAAAAATTTATAATGGATGTTGATAGAAAGAAAAGAAAAAAAAGCAATTGAAGTAGAAAAAAAGAGGGAAAAAAAACAAAGGAAGAAAAGAAATGCACCCAGTACTCACCGTTCAAAGTGGGAGAAGCAATATGGAATAGAATGGGGTAAAATGGACATACGGAAAAAACAAAAACTAAAAGTTCAAAAATTTGCTATGTCTACAAAATTCAAAAAAATCATTGCTACATTTGTAATTTTCCTAAATGGTTTTTCTACCCATTGTAATTTCCCTAAAATAAAGCTGAAGAAGAGGTTGTTGGTTTGCCTAAAATAAGTGTTGTTGGTTTGCCTTAAATAAGTTTAGTACGCAAGAGAGTAAATTGATTATATTAAATCGACTAAATTATTTTTGCTCAGTAGGCCTAATTCGAGTCAACACAATTCTACACCTACTTTTTAAAATTTTCAAAATCAACTCTCCAAAGTCCACATGGGCTGTGAATTAAAATCGTTTTAAAAACCTTTCACAAATTCGAGTTGAAGTTAAAATTGACATCGCCAATTATTATATTTACACATTTGATTTAAGGCTACTTTTAAAATATAGAAAAATAAGTTAAAATATTTACAAATATAGAAAAATTTAACTATCTATAAGTGATAGACTGCGATTGGCTTAGACTATCGCTATCTATCGTTATAAACAGTAAAAAATTTCTATATTTGTAAATGTTTGGTATTTTTTCTATTTATAATAATAGTTAATTTAAGCTCAACTTCTTTTAAAAAAAGATATGTGAAGGATAATAGTTCCTATTTGAGTTAAAATCATTGTTTGATTTTTTTAAAAAAAATTAGTTATAAACCTACTTAAAAATAAATAAATAATAGTTACCCATTAGCTTTAATATCTCTCACCAACTACCCAACCTTTTGTCATAATTGAAGGAGCGAAAAAAAATGAAAATGCTTATATAATAGAGAGCAATTATTTAACAATAGTTGTGTTGAACCGTGTGGTTGAAAATTTAAATGAACTTCATAATTTAATTCCTATTTAAATAAAAAGAGAGTTTTAGATTAGCATATATCATTGCATACTTCATCTAATAATATGTTTTATTATTATTATTATTATTATTATTATAAACGAGAAAAGAACAAAGTTAAGTCCGACTCCGAGGCTGTGATATTCATCTAAATATTATGTTTTTTTATTATAAACGAGAAAAGAAAAAGGCAGACCTCACTAATTCACACAGCTCCACACGCCACACACGCCTTTTCCTTTTCGCATGCTTTCATTTGTCGTTTTTTCTGAACCTCACACGTCCCTAAATATGCGACTTAAATACTAATTAATTGTGAATCTCATCACATCCAAATTAAAAACGTGCTCTATGCAACAAGTTCAACTATATTAGGTGGTAATTTTGACTATTTTTGGTGTTCATATATAAATCAATTACATCTACCAACTGAGTACTTATTATGTCAATTCCTTCCCACTTGTGTTCATTAGGCGGAAAAAAAAAACACGAGGTTTCAAGTTTGTTCTTCAATCCCCCACTCATGGAAGCAGAGAAGGTACTGAATTTGTACGATTGGATGTGGTTCCACCGCCATGTCTTCCAAAAGGAACCAACTTTTTCATTTTTATCCAGTTCTGAAGCCAACCCAGATGATGAAAATGGCTTAATCTCCATCTCTGCTTCTCTTTCACCCAATTCAGTTCTCTCCACTTCCAACCTCGGATCTCCATTCTCAGAGACAACAAACCCCAAAACGACACCGTTTAAAGAAGCATCGAAGAAGGCGAGAAGGAGGAGGAGGTTGGAAAGGAAGAGCCTGTCAGAGCTTGAATTTGAAGAGGTGGAAGGATTTAAGGATTTGGGGTTTGTTTTTTCTGAGGAAGATAGGAATTCAGACTTGGCTTCAGTCATTCCAGGATTGAATAGGTTAGGATTGGAAGAAGAAGAAGAAGAAGAAGAAGAAGAGAATGAAATTTTGGATAAGTATGAATCAAGGATCTCAAGACCTTATCTTTCAGAGGTATGGGAAGCTTTAGCTATGGATAGAAGAAGGGAAGAAATAATCAATCCATTATTAAAGAATTGGAAGCTGCCTTCTTTGAACAGTGAAACTGATATGAAACAAAATCTCCGGTGGTGGGCTCATACCGTTGCTTCCACTGTTAGATAACATTCATTCTTCTTCATGCTCTTATTCTTTCTATTAATTTGTGTTTGTGCATAGGACTGATCAGTGCAGAGGAATGCAGATTTTTTAGGTGTTACTTCTCAAATTTTGTATCTGTTTGAGAAATTTTAAGAAACAATAAATTGGAATATAAAAATACCAAATCGTCCAATCATAGTTTGTGACGTGACAAATTCTTCTTACATATTTCTTCAAATATTTTGACTCTTTTTTTATGTGTATTATGAATGTGGGATGCATAGAGATAAGTGTATCTTCCCAATATCCCATGATGCACCTAAATATTGATCATCGGATATTCATTGAAAATTAATGCTCTAAAATATGAAATATAGGGAAAGAAAATAAAGGAATCTGTACAAACTAGGGAAAAATCTATGTACAAAAGTCTAATAAAATTGTAAATTTGGACAAAATGCTAAAAAGGAATGCATAGATGTGTATAAGTAGTGTAAAATTAGTAAGAGAACGTGTTTTCAATTTTAATGCATAAAATAAAATAAGATACCAATATTTACTGCATCCTCTCATCTTCAAATGCGCATCCATCTTTCTTTTCAACTCATTCTAATATTTGGAAAAAAATACTCAAAAAATTATTTATAAAAAAAATCATCACGTGACAAACTATTGTTGGACAACTAGGGTTACTACGAAAAAAAATTGCAATGGATAGCACTTTTAGAACGGATAATTAAGTGTATAACAACATTTTTAAAGAATTACAAATATAGCAAAATCTATCAGCGATAGACTCTATCGTTGGTTGAACCCCTCTTAGCGATATAACACATCACTGATAGACTTCGAGAGTTAGATTTAAATTTTGTTATATTTGTAAATTATTTTGTACTGTGTTAAATCTACTAATAATTTGGATCTGATTGCTATATTTGCAACTGGCCTTAAAGAAAGGTGCAGTGACCAAAAATACAACCAAGTATTTATTTTTTTAAAATAGAATGCATGTTTGTAGATTTTTTTTTTTTTTTTTTATTTTTATTTGTCAATCTAAACATAATTTAAACTGAATGTTAAAATATATATCATCAAATATAAAAAGTTAGAGGTCTCAATCTCTAGCTCTACTATCGTTGAAATATAAATAAATAAAGCAAAAGAAAGTTTGCACGTAGAAATTAGAGAAACCAAGGAAGGAAAAATGTGGGGGTGGAAATATATGAATTGAAAAGTGTGAATGGGAAAACCTAAGAAAAAATGTTTATGGAGAAAAAATGGAAAGAAGTTATTGGTCGATAACTTTTCTGCTTCTTGTTCACATTTCTTGTTTTCAATTTTGAGAAATTAAAATGTTTAGCGTGGGTTAACTAATTGATTTTTTGTTTTTAAGTCTTTAAAATGAATTTATTAGATATCAAATTGAGTTTTTTGTTTTTTTAATTTAAAAACATTTTTAAAATTGTTAAGAAATTTAAAAAACAACAAAAAAAAGTCAACTTATAACTAAAGAAATAAAGAAACAATTTGGAAAACATGTATATTTCCTAATTGATTTAGCTTATAAATAATTGTTTTAAAATATAAATTTTCAATTAGTTAGATCTCTTTTGATAAATCAATTTTTTTTTTTAAAAAAATTATGCTTCTTTCCTCTCCATTTTCTTACCATAGTTTTTATTTTTCTTATAGAAACATCTATACTCTTAGTCAAATTTAAAAAACGAAAAGTATTATTTTCTTTTTTTCTAGTTTTCAAGATTTCGAATTGACTTTTTAAAATATAGTTGAAAGTGGATAACAAAGGTGATAGTTTTCAAAAAAATAAATACTTTAATTTTGAAGACATAGTGGAAAGTGGATGACTTTAATTTTTAAAAACCAAAACTAAAATAAAAAATAAAATTGTAATCAAAGAAGAGTCTTAGATTTATTTATTTATTATTATTATTTTTTAAAAGATTGTGTTTGCTTTTTTCACTTTTGTTTACCACAATTTTCATATTTCACAAGGAAATATTTGAACTCATAGTAAAATTTAAAAAACAAAACAAGTGTTTAAAAATTACATATTTTAGCCTTTTTAAAATGTTTCTAAAAATGAGATATCCTTTTCTATTTGGTCGCTTTTGTTTCTTCCTCACTTTGAGCATTGCAAGGCATTTCAGTTGTAATTTTGTGAAGCTTTGGTTGAATAGAAATTTGTGAGGCTAAATTGAACCTATATCCAAACCACTATACTGCTTTCAATTTTTTATTTTTTATTTTTAAATATTTGTTAGAATAAACAACTATTATAGAGGCTAAATTGAACCTATATCCAAAATATATGAATCAAATTTATAATTAAACCTTCAGTATGACTTAAAATCTTTCGATTTTGATGTTTTGGAAGAGTTGAACCAACTTTGACCAAGTACTTCCATTTCTTGGCGCTTAGCTGTCCTCATCTTTTTTACCAAACTACGCATGTGACCTCGATTCCTTCTCTATTTACATTATTGCCCTCCTAAAATTTTCGTTTTCTTTGCCTTTATACGAAGTTCAACACACGCATTTTCGTTTTTATTGTTTTTTCCTTCTTATTTAAGAGGGTATGATAAAAATAGCAGGTATAAATTCGTAGCAAATTATTTTTAAAAGGGCAATCCACGTGAAAGAAAGTTGGAAAATACTGCTAACAATTTATTTTAAGCAAAAAAAATTATAATTTTCTTTAGAAAAAAAAAAAAAAAAATCAAACCCTCAATCCCAAATATTCTGTGAATTTAAGATGATCCCCATTTCTCAAGACACATGGTAAATACTGAAAAATAATAATAATTAGGGGGGTTAATTTGGTATTCTGAAAATGTGAACAGATGTAAGGGGCATTTTAGGACAAAGTGACACGTTCCCCAAAAGGTTTCGATTGGTGGGCCATCTTCTTCTTCTTCATCATTTCCTCTGTTTCTCTTCTTTTATACCTCTCTCAGCTCTCACTCTATTTTTGTTCAAAATCAAACCTCTCGACCTCTAAACCCTACAGTCTGTAGAATACTATGATGATGAAACCCAAACGACCCTCACCATTTCCTTGCCCTCTCTTTCTTTTTCTCTTCCTCTTTCTCTTTCCCATTACATCCTCTGTTTCTCCCACCGCCGCCCCAACCTCCTCCCCGTCGCCGTCGTCCTCCTCGACCCTCGACCCGAAGCAACTAAGAGCCCTTCAATCCCTTAACATTCCCACTTCTAGAGACCCATGTTCGCCGTCCTCCCTTCATAATGCCACTCTCTGCGACTCCTCTGCCCCCTTCCGCCACCTTATTTCCCTTCGCCTCGCCAACTGCGCCGACGACGTCGCTTTGTCCTTCACTGCCCTCAAGTCCCTCTCCACTCTCCAATCTCTCCAGTTCCTCAACTGCCCCATTTCCCCCATTCGCTTTCCTTCCGATCTTGCCACTTCCCTCCGCTCCTTCACTTGCATTCGCAGTCTCCATAAGCTTACTGGCGTTTGGCTCAGCCGCCTCCGGAACCTCATTGATCTCACTGTTTCCGATGTCTCTATTACTGCCTCTGGCCCTTATGTCATTCTTGGCAATATGAAATCTCTCAGGTCTCTTACCATTTCTCACGCCAATCTCACAGGTTTTGTTCCTAAACACCTCAATCTCAACCTCACCAATGTCGATTTTTCCGGCAATAAGCTCAGGGGAAAAATACCCACCTCCATTACATTGCTTGAAAATCTCGAAACCTTGAATTTGTCGTTAAATTGGCTCAAAGGTGAGATCCCCACTTCAATTGGGGACTTGATTTCACTGCGAAACTTGTCATTAGCCTCGAATTCACTGTCGGGATCAATCCCGGAGTCTTTTTCGGCCGTCCCAGGGCTAATTCATGTTGATCTGGGTTCGAACCAGTTGAACGGGACGATTCCCAGGTTCATTTCGGAGATGAAAAGCTTGAAGTACTTGAATCTAGAGAACAATATGTTTCATGGGGTAATTCCTTTCAATGAGTCGTTCATCAAGAGGTTGGAAGTGTTCAAGATTCAGGGGAATAACAACCTATGCTATAACCATTCGGTATTATCGTCGAAGTTGAAGCTTGGTATTGCTCCTTGTGACAAACACGGTATGCCGATACCCCCTCCGCCGACTAAAGACGACGACGATTCAGTGGCGGATGATAGTGGGAGTGATTATGATGGGAGTGATGAGAATGATGTTAGTCACAAGGAAGATAATCATCATCACGGGCCCAACAAGGTAGTTCTTGGGGTGGCAATTGGGCTCTCTTCCTTAGTTTTTCTCATTGTTTTCTCGGTTCTCTTGTCCAAGTGTTGTCGTTGAGATTACACAGCTTTGGAATCACAATCATAAGTTGGATTAGAGTAGAAACATTATTTTGGAAACAGAGTTTAATTTATCATCTGATCTCACACGTAAGTATGATATTACACTTGTCAATGAGAAAAAATCTTTTTGTTTTTTGTTTTAAATTCGGGAGGGTGGAATTGAATTGGGTGCTATTGGTTCCATTTTCTGGGTTTGAATGTTCAATGATTTATTTTCTCGGCTTTGATGGTGAAATCTCTATAAAAATATATGTGCAATTCATAATGAGAGACATGTTATCTTGATTATTGTACTTTCCTTCCATTACAAGCATATCCATTTTGTATTATTAACAGAAAATGTGATGGTCCTGTGTGTGTTTTTCTTTTCGTCTTGAATATATGCTTTATTTGGTTAAATAAGATTAAGTTGATGAAGTTAAAGAAAGATTCTGTCTTAAACCATTGTGATTGGAATATGTAGAGCAGTCTAGTAGAAGCAAAGCAATGGGTAGAAAGGAAAACAGAATGTAGTTCCAATAAATGGTAAATGCAGAAGATGGATTGTAAGATGGAGTAACGAGTGGATTGGGTAATGGGTAGGCAATTACAATGATGAAAAGTTGTATATGATGATGAGATACATTTTGTTTATGGAATTAATCTTTGCTTCAAATAACAGAAGAGTTGTCTGCTGTACATTTGGATGGGGCCCAAATATTTAATGATAAGCCCCATAAATCATAGACCACAATATTTTTTTTCCTCTCTTTTGTCAATTACCATGCTTTTACGTTCTCGCCTAGACTTCATTCTGCTAACACGAATCCAAAGGGATACCATAGGCTAACATTTTTGTTTGAGACATTATTTCATCAAAAGTTAAAATCTATATTAACTCAAACCCTGCGTGTCATACAACCTTATTTTGCATTTATTAATTGTTTTTAAATTATTTTTCAAACTTTTTTAGTTTACGTTCCTAGTTCTTAGAAAAATTTTAAAGATTAATTCGACTGTAAAAAGATTAATTCGCCGTAAAACTGACTTTTTTATTCAAACTTTTAGATAAGGAATAAGAAAATGTTGATAGAATAAAAGAACAAATTCTGAACATTTACAAAGCATTTCATGACAAGCTATTATCAACAAATCAATAGTTGGATAATAGGTCGTTGAAAAGTGAATATCATACATCATCGGAATGTTATAAAAAAAAAAAAATTAAAAGAAAGGCCTTTCTTTATGGTAATCCACACGAGACTTCTATATTAAAAAAATAAAAATAAAAAAATAAAAAACCATTTCCAAAGAGGCAAAGATCAACGGACCCACCTACTTTTTTTTTTGTTTTACAGCTTTGAAATTTATGTAATTTAATAACAAAAGAGATATCAGCCGAGCAAGAGCTTGCAAGTCATAAACTTGACAATTCGGGAGCTATTTAGGTCGGAAACAATTTTGTGTAGGAATCAATCTACTTAGATACTGATTGTTGATGGGAGATGGTAAAAAAAAGTTTTTCTGAAAAAAGATCAAATGATATTGGGATTTTAACACCAAATGGAGGGAGGCGACAGACTCGGTTTCATGAATCGTGTAAATGACGACTTGAGAGAGAAATGGTGGTTTTTCTAGAATTTTAAAAATTGAAATCCTATCTTGGTCTCACCCACGAAAAAGAAGTAGGGAGGTTTAATTAACAAACATCTTATGGGAGTTTACGGAGAAAACTTTTGTCAAGAGGTTTCCTTTTCGTTTAAAGAACGAAACACTTGTATACAAAGAGCCTGCAAGGTCTTGGAAAATTTGTTTGTGTAGTATGGGTTTATAACAAAACAACTGACATTGTATCAACCAAAAAAAAGTGAATATTAACTTTCAATGCGGTCAGAAGAGATGAAGCAAAGTACACTATTAAATAAGAAAGAGCAAAACGCTCCTTAAAAAAGAAATTGAAGTTCTGATAGACAAATCTTAAATAAGTAAACATATTGCCAAAATTTGAACATGCAATTCAAAGATAGTAGAGAACCTTTTCTAGGATATATTTTGAGACTTGTTGAGAATAACTCCTTCATATTTGACTTGGAACCACTTCATGGCATCCTCTTTAGTGACTCTATGCTGAATTCCAACAGTTGATTTGCATCTACGACGGCGACCTACACGGTAACCTGGTCGTTCCAGAACAACATAGAAGTCCATGCCGTAAATACCCGTAGAAGGATCATACCTGTAGAAAAAAATAGACAAAAGGAAGTTTAGAATAAGAAATGTCCAATTATAACTTGTCAGTTTAAACCATGTTTATGATAAGATTTCAACATAACACAACTTGAAACTGCCAGCCTTTGCATCTACAAAGCTCTTCTTGCATAAGAAGAATGCTCAGAGATACAAATATGTGGCACAGAGATACACCTGTTATACCAGACAATGTAGGTAAATCAGCGAAGAACTCACACTAGTTAAGGCCTCAAGAAACCAAAGTTGAGCATCTGTAAGGCTGGACTAAGGATGAACATTCTCCTTGGTTTCAGTTCAAGTTCAATATAATTAAGACGCTGAATTATATATGTTGGACATGATTTTGCAAATAACTTGAGACGCTACCACTATAAGCAATCCTTTGGGACAAGTTTTTTCGACAGCATCAAGTATGTTCACATTTTGTTTGAATGCAACAAAAGTTAAGCATACAATAATCAGATATCATGCCACACACATTTGTTCGGATAAGAACATGCCTACAAGAGTTAATATAAAACTCTTATTCATCAAACAAAATGATGACTACCTCTCCAAGCTTACACAAGCCATGCTTTACGTCAGAGCGTTTCTATCTTAGCTACACACGTATAAAGAACAGCTTAGGACAGGTATAGAGCGTTTCTATCTTAGCTACACACGTATAAAGAACAGCTTAGGACAGGTCTATGACTTGGATTGGGTCTATAACAATAATTTTGTGCGCACAACAGTTAAAGAAACCCATGTTTTTAATCATGATACAAATCAGATAACGAAGCAAATGCAATCCCAAACGCAAAGTCTGATTACAGCCAACTGACGGAACTACTTTATTATAGTTCTAAAATTAAAATTCTACAATTGTCCCTCTTCTCTTCAGTATTTCATGAAGATTTTACGAGCAGATTTAACATATCATAAGCCGAAAGCCTGATTCGTATGAAGTCTAGATTTATCAGCATCATCAACAAACAAAACCCGTTACAGGGGAAAATAAACGATAACAAAATGGTAAGGAAAAAATCAACGAAAAATTAACAAGAGAAGGGTTAGACAACTCACTTAATTCCGAGATCAATATGCTCCTGAATTCCAAAACCAAAGCAGCCAGTATCACTGAAGTTACGGCGCAAAAGCTCATACTCCTTAACCTTCAAACCACTCTCAAGAAGCTGCATTGCTTTATCGCCCCTCACGGTCACATAACACGCAATCTTTTCGTTACGCCGGATCCCAAAGGACCGAACAGTGTACCGAGCTGTTCCAATCACAAATTTCAGATAATGAACGAAGAAAGAAACGGGAATTGAAAACATTGACTAAGAGGTAAAGGCAACTATACCCTTGGAGAAGACTGGAGATTGGCCACTGAGTTGCTCGAGAACCTAAAGTACAGAAAGAAATACCATAAACTTTGTTAAGATTTTGCAGAAATTAAACAGAAGAGAACCGAAGGGGGCACGTTAGAGACGGGAAAGAAACCTTTGCGGCTCTGGTAAGACGGTCACCACTTTCACCAACGGAGATGTTGAGGACAAGTTTTTGGACTTTGATATCGCGCATAGGATTAGATAGCTTCTTCTCTGAAGCCTGATATGCAATATAGAGTCAAACAACATTAGATATCTAAATACGAACAAACGAATCCGATGCTTCAACTTCAATCCAAACCGAAATCAAACGAAAGGAGAAGAGGTACCATTTTTGCCGTATCGATGTTCAGAGTAGAAAACGAAGCTCGTGAGGCAAAGAGCGAGAAAGAGATGTCTAGGGTTTTAAAGCTATTAATATATGTTAGACGGAAAATTGACGAAACTGTCCCTCATCGCAGAGTCAAATTAGTAAAAAGAATAATAATAATTAACTAAAAAAAATACTTCTTCCGTTGCCGGGATTTGAACCCGGTTCTCTCGGGTGAGAGCCGAGTATCCGGACCAACTAGACTACAACGGATGTTAACATGGGAACTCTCAAATTATATATTTATTAAATAAAGTAATAACTAATAGGGAAATAAAAAATAAAGTAAACTATTTACGCAAAATATAAAAAAATTTAGATAGTTGTGATAGACACTAATAAAAATCTGTCAGAGTTTATCAGTGATAAAAATAATAGAAGTCTATCACTTATAGATGTTAATAGAAGTCTATCAATATCTATCAGTTCGTTTTTGCTATTTTCTGTAAATAGTTTGACACTTTTTTTAGTTAATGACGTCAAACAATATAATTGATCTTTCTTTCTTTATTTTCTTTTTAAAGTAAACTTCACAACAATTTTCACATATCATAGATAGTGGTTATTTTATATATTAAATAGAAAAAAAAGAACCTGTCCCATATAATTATTCAAGAATCATACAAAATTTAATGGTTTTAGTCATATTAAGGAATTTCTTGTCAACTAAAAGGGGGAGGAGTCTCTCTATCATTCTTAAATATTTTGAAGTTTTTCTCCTTTTTTTTTTTCCCCTTGATTTGTTTAAGAAGTCCGAGAGAGAATTTATTTTGTCCTTGTCATTTAAGGAAAATTAAAAATTAGCATATTGAGTTATGATTGGCATGTATTGTATTTTAAATTGATAAAAAATGACAAGGTAGCTTATACCTGACCAAAAAAAATGCTCCACCAGATTTTAATATATGTTACGCTATTATCAACTGGGCAGTTTGCTTGTATTAGCTGTATGTTTGTTATATTTGTTACATTATTCTCTTGTTTTTTTTTTTTAAATTTTTATACAAGACAAGTTTCATGTACAATGTATGAGTTTGATGAATAATATTAAAAAAACTCTTCTCATTTGCCTGTGTACTAATAACAAAATATGAAGTGTTTTTTCCAATACAAATAAAGACGAGAAGATTTGACCCTTGATTTCATAAAAATGAGTATATATTAATTATTATTGAACTTTAATGACTTTGGCTAATTAAATATAATAAGTTTTTTTTGAACCTATACGAGGTCATTTATAAAAGTAAATGCAAATTACTACAATTTTTAGGGGGGGGCAATTAATACTATTTTAACCTTATTATTTTCATTACCAACCATTTTAATAAATTAACAACTTTCCGTTATCTTCTTGATCTCTTGAACGTGGGGCCTTTCTGTCAAGTGTCACATGTTTAGGCTTTGAAGGATAACCCAATAAAATTGAAAATGACTAAATGACTATAATAAGCAAGTTTGGTCAAACAATATTTTCATTGTGGAAAATTCAAATTCCTGGATTACATCAGGCAAATGTTTCAACACGAAAACTAACTTGAAAAACTTTCATAGTCCTAATTCCTATGTGAGGAAGTTATAGTAGCAACCTGCTATGTCATGTCCGTTTTCATTACACAGAAATGGTGCCTTTAAAAGGGAAGCAAAATTCTCTTTTCCATCTTACAGAATCACCAAATACAAACCTAAACATTGGTCATAATCATTAACAAAAGCTTTACTAACAAGAAAGCGATGCGACCAAACAGCAAACCACGATTAACCAATCATCGATAAATATTCGAGCAATTCTCGATGCAAAAACTGCACTGAATAACCAATCAGAAACAGCCACAAATTCATCTGTTTGGCAAGATTGTAAGATTTACAGGGTTTAACCAGCATTCTAGCAAAGTTAAAATTGAAAACGTCGACCGTTTTCCAATAATCTTTTTTTATTTTTTTGACACTTGCTAGAAAATGTTTATACGAAAAAACCATGGAAGAACAAAAGCTATTACCAGACAAGCCATCAAGAAGTTACAGAATGGCTGTCCCCTCCAACATCCCCCACCCCTGTTTGATGTGTTTCCATTGCTATCTACTGACCTCCCCTCGTTCCACTCTTCCATAAATCTGTTGTCCCCAATTCCTTCAACGTTTTTGGCGGTCTCGCCACAAATTTCGCACATTCTGTATTAACCAAAATGATTATGATTAGATAATCATCAGCTCATTTGACAATATGAAACACAATGTAGTTTAAAAACAGGAGTTGCCAATTGGCATGCCGTAGTTTTGGACTCTTTTTCTTATATTTTCACATGCAAATGTATAGAAATAAGTAGTTGACTTTATCAATGTGACACCATTCAATACTCAATCTCTTGTGCAGCATATTTCAACTTCAACGAAATTACTTCATTTCAACTTGGGAGCGCCATGCTCCACAATCCATTTGGCAGTTTGTAACTCAAAGGCCAAAAGCTCTGAAACAGGAAATTATCCTTAAATCTATCATTGAATTGGACAAACACAATCAGCCATCAAATATCACTCTCAACTCAAGAGTAAGTATCAAAAATCCACTTAAAAAGGTTGAAGGGACACCTGTTAAAGAGAAGTTTAAGGTTGAACCAAAAGAGGTGACAACTTTATATCATTATATGTGAGTTGCTATACTACCCTAACAAACCAATTAATGATTCGTCAAGGCTTCTACAAACAACTGAATTGGAAATCCCTCACTGGCAAAAGCATAAAAATAAACATTTCATAGCCCTTTCATAATATTCTACAACCATATTTGAACCCCTTAGACACGTGATTGCAACTTTATGTCATTACTCCATTTTATTGATTGTGTAACTGCTCATGCCACCTAGAAAAACGCTTTAGGGGAAGATATACTTAATTCGATGAACCATTATTACAAATTTCCAATACTATATCTGAAGGAAGAAACAAGTTGGTATAGTAGCGGTGGATTTAAATTGATAGCATGAAACAAAATCAAGGGTAGACTAACTTTACAGGAGACTTTTATACATGACACTAACCAACAAAAGGATGGATACAGCCTGAAACTTTCTGCCTGCATATTAGAAGCTGGCTCTTTTTCCTTTTTGTGCTTAGAGAGCAATTTAATCTCCACAATCTACAGAGATGGAAGGGCTTTCTATATTTTACAGGTCGTAAACTCAATTGGCTAATCCTTTTGGAAGCAAAAGGGCAAAAAAAAAAAAAAAAAAAAAAAAAAAAAGACTCGATTATAAAACAAATGAGGAAAGATAAAAGTCAAAAGTATTAGTTAAATGGCCGGATTAGCAGCTAAAGCAATATAACAAAAATAGAGAACCGAAACCACAAAACTTCATCAAATGTCAATGCCAAATCCTAAACAAAAGGTACATAACTTCATATTAAACTAGAAGAGAGAGAGATAGAAGAAAGAACCTGTTTCCTTTCAGCTTGAACCATGCCTCAGCACAGTGATTATGCGAAATTCCCAGCTCATCTTTGCAGTCACAACCAAGTTGAATCAATTCTGAAGTACTGGTCCCAGTTTTAGCCTCTGAAGCTTGGTTGGAAGCCAAATGGCAGATCCTACAGACCCTTTCTCCATTCCAGTCATCAATAAACCCTTTACCCCCTTTTGGCTTTACATTTATCAACATCGGATTGTCCTTCGCTTCTGACATCTTTGATTTTACATTCATCTTTTCCAAATCCTTACTCAACCCCATTTCATTGTTCTTCACAAGCGATTCTCCGTCTTCACCCTTAGATGCAGCCCCATCTGAATCAATAACCAGTACAGTTTCTGAAGGGTTCAGATTCGAACCCTCCCTTGTCTCTATATTAACATTTGCTATAGCTTCTCCACCGAAGCCGAACGCAGTCCCAGTGGTTCCCCCGCGAGCTTCCTTGTCGCCGCCGGCAGAGGCGGCGTTTTCTGGGATTACCACAATGGTAGCCTCGATCCTATCGCCATTAACCAAATCGATAGTGGGTTTAGGCACCCCTGTTTCTATTCGACTCGACACATCACCGCCATCTTGGCGATTCCTTTCTTCTCGATCCATTTACCAAAAGGACTTTTTCCCCTGAACACAGTTTCCCGCAAAAGTTGTTCTGAAATACTTCGTTCACAAAACTAATAACTCATCACAGCATCAGAATGCATCACTCAACTAATTGATACATAATGAAAATTTCAATCGAAAATCCAAGTGGGTAATCAACCACGAAAAGGGGGAAATACAAACTCAAAAGAGAACAAGAATCGTCCCATCTTATAGTCCAAAGTCTTCACGGTATATGAGAAACATCATTTCCTTACAACTTTCTTTCACCAATGGAAGATATCAATGCCTTGTTGCTGAAGAGAAACTCTACAGAAGGAGGTGAGTAGAGAGTTTATTTTTAAATGCCAAAATTTCTTCCGGGGAAAGCGTTTACTTCATAAATTGAAAATGAAAACAACAAAATAGAGATCTGGCCATCTGGGTCGTCTCCAACTGGCCTCCTCCAGGTGAAAATACCTCTCTTTTCCCCCTCCCTCTCTCTCTCTCTCTCTCTCTGGCAGTAGTCTCTCGATGTGACTTAAAAAAAAATAAAAGGATAAACACTATTCTGAAGGGGGAGTGTGAAATTAGGTATAAGTAAACGACTGCAAAATAGGAAACCGATTGAATTTGAATACAATACAATTCATCTTTATGGGAAGCAAATTGGGTATGTACTGAAAGCAACTAAAATTGAAGGATAATAATCCATTGGAAACTTACGCAAACCAACTTAGTCTTTATCGCAAAGAAAGGGAAACGCGACAATTTGTGTTTTAAAAAAATAACATACATGCTGGATTCACTATCAAAACTGATTTGTTTATTGTTTTTCTTGTTAATGTTTAATTGGATTTTTGTAATAAATGTTGAAGAGGAATGGAATGACGTTTAGAATGGGTAAAAGTAGCTGTTTTTGTGTTGGTAGACGGTGCCAAAATTCCGAAGCAAAACCAGACCCACATCATTTTTTCCATCAAATCCAACCTGTTTGCCATTTTTTCCAACTTCCAGACATTTTCATTTTCTTTAGCTTGAATTTGTCCTCCGACCTTACTCTACGCTTTGTCCTTCTTCATGTTCTTCTCCAACTCCTCTTTGTCCCAGTTGATGAATCCAATCCATTTTAATTCTAGAATTTTAAAAATTCAAACTCTGTTTTTCAAATTTTAATTTTAATAAAAATATATTACGTAATTAAAATTGATTTGTGCTCCAAAAGCATATTATATACAGTGAACTTTATTGTTTCAGCCGATATTCGTTTTAATATGTACTGAACCAAAAAGTGGTTTGCATGCTCCAATTTAAGTAAAGTAAAGATGGACTGTCCACTAAAAGGTAAAAAGTGAACAAAAGAAATCCTTAACAAAGATTTTCAGACTTGGCAGAGGACAAAATTAAAGATAGGAGAAAAAACAAAATTTAATTAACAAAATGTAATTACTTGCTTCTCCCTTTTTTCCGCTGCCTAATTCTCTCCTTTCAGTATGATTAAACATTTTTATTCCAATTCTCCCTCTTATTTTAACTTAATATTTTATTTTCGATTTGTCATGTAATATTCTCAAATAATTAAAAATGATATTCATTATAATTAATTTTAATAGTTTATGGGGATTAAGTGGGAACCACGAAAAACCAGAACTTCTTTTTAAGATGTTAAAACTTTTGAAAGAGAATATTTACAAAAATGAATGATATTTTAAATATATATTAAAAAATATTTAGATGTTATATTGCAACACTTGGGTGAGATGTCCTTAGAATACTTTTAACCATGATTTTCAAAATACACTACTGGTTAATTAAGAGTATATATATATATATATATATATATATATATAGGACATTATTTATTTAGAATATTTGAAATGTTTTCTTAATCATCAGTTCACCTGTTTCTCTAAAATATATATATATATATATATAAGAGATGGCACTTCTTTGCATATAGATTTTTCTGGGAGGCGAAGATAAGTTATAGAAATTGATCAAACAACCTATGCACCATTATTTAAAATCCAAAACTTTGATTATTTGACACTTCCAACTTGTTTTAGTTACAAAAAGGCAAAGGAATAAAGAAATAGATGCAATTGTACTGAAAAAAAAATAAAAAAATAAAGATCACCATATTCAAATTGGACAAGTTACAATATGAATTGAATTAAAAAGTTGAAGATATTCTAAAAAGAAAAAAGAAAAAAGAAAAAGTCCAAAATGAAGATCTCTCTGTCTCTCTGCCTCCATCTCTATCACCCTTCCCAAGTTGGGCACTTAGCTTAATTACTTACTATTTTCCTTTACACAAAACTTGGTGCTACCTGCACCAAATGGGACCCTTATATCTTACTTTTATATATTATCTCTTCAGTTTCCCCTTCCTTAGCCTTACATTCAAATTTTTCTCTATAACAAAAGGCCCCATGTCTCTTTTCCCCAATTACCACTCAACATACTTCATAATTTTAACATTGACACAAAATATCTCTTCCTACCTCATCATCCACAAACAATTTTAAACGGGTATTTCACAGATTCTATACAGATACAATCCAATTATTATATGTTTGTTGTGAAAGATATTTGTTTCTTTTTCTTGCACCAACCATTGTTATTTCTGTTTCAATTTTGCATTAATAATACTCGTATCCCATAGTTACACCCAAGAGTTTTCTAATGTCATGGGTCGTTAGGATCTGATTTTTGGAGAAAAAAATATGGATTCATTGAAGAAAGGACCTAGTTTTAATGCTCATCCTTGACTTTTTTTCTCTTTTTAGTGGGAAAAATTGACCGTGTTTAATATGAGATGACAACAACGCCACTCCTTGATTGCTCTTGATTCAAAGGGGAAAAAGAGATAAGGATATATATTATGACGAATTTTGATGTTATTAAAATTTTTACACTCATATACATTATGCTTAATTATTAGAGGAAGCTCCAATAAGAAGAGAGTTGAATCGATATTGAACTCAAATGATTAAAAAAGGAAGTGGGTTCTTGGAGTTGTCATAAGTCAGAAGAAACAGCGTGCAATGGCAGGCAAAGAAAGAGCGTAGAAACTAGAAAAGGCTAATCCCATGTTTTATTTTGCTTGGTGAAGAGAAAAGATGAAAGAACCTTCTTTTCAAAGATGATTTACAGCCACGATTGGATGGATATCGTCTTCTTCTTCTTCTTCAAATGCATCATGACAGTTCTTCTTCGTACTTTGTTTTGTCCCCCAAATAAAGAAGAATCTCAAACCTCGGTATCTGCTAACATATTTGATCTCCCAATGGTGTTGAACAGTACCAATCTTTATATTTTACCATTTCAGAAACATCATTGGAAGTTAATTCATTGATTTTGTAAACTTTGCATGTGACTGAATGTTTTTTTTTCCATGAATCCTACAATACAAATGATAGAATTACATCAGTCATCACGAGGGTCTGTTGTTAGCCTTCTGGATTTTGTGGAACAGGTTACAGAGGTAAATGCTTTCCATCTCTTTGAGATGCAAAACTGATTGTTTTTCTAAACTCTTGTTGTCACCGAGGTCCCGAAAGCTCCATCGCTTCGACGACAAATGAAGATTCTTCATGAATATCACTGTAATTTCTGGAGAAACTGTGAGCTCTATCCTCATAATGACTTGCTCCACCTGGTGATTCCTCCATTTGGCTCAACTGTCCGACGAGACCTTCTAGAATCTTCAAGATCTCGGACATCTTTGGTCTGAGTTGAGGATGTGATTGAGTACACTGCAGAGCCAACTCTACAGCTTTTTCCAGCTCCATTGCATCAAAACATCCTTTAAGATCCCTGTCCACCAGCACATCTAACCTCTTCTCCTCATGTAATGTTCTAACCTGCTTATTTCATCTTTAATCTCGTTATGAAGGTGAGATTCGAAAGGAATAAAAATAGACGTACACAAATCTAATTCCATTTGAAAGCATGTATTTATCTTTATTTGAGCAGACTGTTCTTGGTTTTCTAATTCTAGGTCTTACTTGATAAACATACTTCCTGAATTATTTCTCAGTTCGAATTAAGAAAGAAATATAACATTAGAATGTGAAACAAAATTTCAGGAACATTATGAAAAGTTATTACCGGAAGAGAGTAATACAAATGGTAAGTTTAAAATCAGAAGTACCAAATGATAAGCAAACAACTCATCACAGGAAACTCTACTTACCCATTCGAGGATCATTCCCTTTCGAATTTGACCATTGCCAGCATCAAGTGCTTTTTGCCCTGTCAAGAGTTCCAGAACCAATATGCCAAATCCAAAAACATCCGTCTTTTCTGAAGATTGTCCAGTTGAAAGATATTCCGGGGCAATATGTCCCACTGTGCCCCTAACTGCAGTAGTAACATGTGAATCTCTCCTATCTAACATCTTTGCCAGACCAAAATCCCCAACCACGGCTTCAAAGCTTTCATCTAGAAGAATATTTGCAGCCTTCACATCCCGGTGAATAATTTTTGGGTTACACTGCTCATGCAAGTATACAAGTCCACGTGCTGCACCAAGGGCAATACGCAATCTTCTGTTCCAATTCAATGAAGGCTTCTCTTGGCCTGCATCTGAAAGTGGTTGGTATATAAACAATCATGAGGTTGAGAAAAAGTAGATCATCGAGGATCAGGGCAGGAATTGAAATTTCACAAGCATGAGGTTGAACTCACTTAATTCTGCAGTTGCCTCATGAGAATATATGATAGTAAATTGATAAACTAAACCCCTATCTGTAAAGAACTAGAAAAAGATACTTCTTGCGTCATCTATGTGCTCTCTTCGGAAGTATGATGATTTAAGTTAACACTAAACTAGATTCAGCTTAGTAACAGAGTTCACAAGAGAATCAGGGAAGGGGTAGGCTAGCAATATAAAAATTACATCGGCACTTGTTGAACAAACCTCTAAGACGGTCAGCAACACTCCCATTTGGCATATATGGATAAACAAGCAATCTCTCATCCGGCGTCATACAAAATCCATACAAACGCAAGAGGTTGCGGTGCACTGCTAAGCCAATCATTTCGACTTCAGTTTGAAACTGCACTTCTCCAGTGTAATTCGGATCTTTCAGTCTCTTGACAGCAACATATGTCCCATTTGGAAGATAACCTTTATAAACTACTCCAAAACCACCCTGTCCCAGGATGTTTTGGGGACTAAAATTACATGTTGCCTTTTGTAGTTCACGGAATGTAAACCTTTTCAGATGACCTATATCAAATTCATAATCTTGCTGCACTGCAGATTTGAACCATCATGATGCAGTGAAAAAGAGTCAATCATTATACTCTAACTGAGAGAATAAAGAATAAAGAAGTAAAAGGGCATTAGTTCATCCAAAGTTCAGAAAATACCGTAGGATGTGAAGACAAGATGAGATCTATAACAATGCACCCAGCCAACAAGTAACACAACAGAAACCACAAATGTGAAACTGACAATTAGAGCTATGGAAAGAACCAAGTGACGACGCCCATTATCTTTCTGAGACGAACCAGTCTCTACACGATAACAGTTATTAATAAGTTTTATACCGTTGACATTCAAGGTACAACAATTATGGAGAATAAAATTATTGTACCGTTAACTGGCTTTGGAACTACACCGCAAAATTTAGATGATGAAGATGCACAAAGGAAGCTATTCCCTGCAACACTATAGAAAAAAGCCAAGCACAGTCAAAAGATTGTAAATGGTATTGGAGGCAAACCTAATTCCCTCTCTTTGGTAAAATAAAGAGTAAGAAAAGCAAAAGTGATCCAGAATATTTACAAATCATTCTCACCGTATACTCTACTGAGTATACATTAGAGAATTGTGAAAATATGATGAACTGAATTTATGGTTCTGGTCTTCATAAGTAAGCAACCGCATTGGGAATTAGATCAAGTTTTCTGACAAATCAACTTAGCATACGAAGTCTCACCTGTACTCTTTGGCAAGTATTCTTGGAGTTGGACCACTGAGATTATTATTCGATAAATCCCTAGCAAGCAAAGCATTTAGTCACTTCTGTGAATTCAGCAAAAATCAAGAAATTGATACAGAACACTTACAAAAAGGAAAGGCCTGAGATATTTGCAACAGATTCCGGTATTGGTCCACTTAACTTGTTACTACTGAGCTTCCTGAAAACTTGGCAGGCAAAGGTTACATGAAAACAATAAAATCACTAGTTAGAAAGTAGAAGAGCATGGAAGAAGGGGGGAAAAAACCTTGCACATCCAGTCATACTCACAAGTAATTTAAATGAGTGAGAAACCCCAAAGAACGTGGAATACCGCCTACAAACTGGTTGTTAGAAAGGTCAAGAGTCTGAAGCTCTGAAAGTTCTCCTATATCATCTGGGATTGGACCAGATAACTCATTATTTTGCAACAACCTGCAATTATTTATATAGAATAAATTTAAACTTTCAAAGGAGTAGGTTAAAGAATGAGAAACATTCCAACATTAGGCTATCTGAGTAACGGGACAAGAAAAAGATGAGTAAGAACAACCACTGAATTTTCACCTCAGAAAACAATAATTATAGACGTGTAACAAATGATTTCGAGAAAATGAAGGGAAAGGGAGGCTCACTGCTCACATTGTCCGAAGATGACTCAGGTTCCCGATGCTAGGGGAAAGCGTTCCAGATAAGCCCATATTTGGCATCTCACTAGCAATAAGAACAATAATTAGTAACAAAATTCAATATATCCAAATCATAAACCTTCATGTAAGAAAAATAGATGTTCTGCAGCCCTGAACTAAACATTGGGCGGAACCGATCAAGTAGGAAACCAGATAGGGAAGCTTACAGAGAAATCACAAAGCTCTCAGCAGAGCAAGCAACCATATTCCAGGTGCATGGATCAACCGAATTTATGTCCCATCCTTGCATCACTCCCCGCTCGTCCCTTATCCTACTCTTCACTGACATCAAAGCCGCCACTGAGCACAGAGCAAAACATCAGAGAATGGGACACAAACATTCAACCAACTTCCAATAACATCAAATGGGTATTCATAAAATGGCCAGACCTTCATAGTTTACTCCTTTCGGAGACAAATGACTGTCTGAGGCAGAGACCACCCAGATGAGGAAGAACAGCGACAGAACCAATTTTACAACTTCCATTACCAAACAAGCTGGGGGAGGGAAAACGAAAGCGAGAGCTGCCAAAGTGTAAGACGCAAGAACCCACTACTATCCGTAGGGTAAACTGCAGGATAATATGTTTAATTGAGTTTTTCGGGTCATAAAGTATACAGTCCATATCTCATTGCAAATAATGACAAGCTTGAAAAATCTTGATTCTCTAGAATTCCGACTAGCTAGTGCGTTGAAAAACAAACTAGATTTCTGTTACAAAAAGCGAAGAGAACAAAAAAAAAAAACAAAAAAAACAAAACAAAGACTAGTGGCCGATTTAGAAAATCAACCGCAAGACCAGGAAATCTCGAGATGTGGGTAAGTTTAATGGTTGAGATTGAGACTGAGGAAATCCTGTGTGTGGTGAAGACCATAATTTCTCCATCTTCGCTGTGAACTGCAGATGACTGTGGCAATGATGAGCCATTGGATTTCTGACATTTATGGACAGAAAATCAACAGCTTTGATTAAATTAGTTTAGATATGTAATAGTCATTACTGGAAGTAGGGAACTTGAAATTAAAAATGTTTAGGGCTCGATGTCTCACAGCGCCCCAGTGGCGCCAACATTAATGATTCCGGCTTTCAGAATTTGGCGCAATTCTCGGAGATAATGGCCAGTTCACGTTCCTTTCTTTTTTCTATTCTCGATTTTGAATTTCGTCAATTTTCCTTGTCTAAGTTGCCCTAGCAGTAGCAGGGCAGCTCCATGGAGCTCGAGAGGGCAATGACTGACAGTCAAGTGCTAAAAAAAAATGGAAAAAAGAATTCGTAATAAGACGAATCTCAAAATTATTTATTCTTCATATGTTTAAGTGATAGTGACAACTTCTCATATTAGTTTCCACTAATGTTATGACCATATTCAGAAAATTTAAAGTTTTTTCCCTAGATGGTTAAAGGCAGAAAAGAAACAGCATGAAATGAAAATCTGAAGAAACAAATAGATTCGTGTTTAATTTTAAGAGGGGAAGAGAGATTCTCAGAACACATAATAATAACTACAAGTTTTATGCAATTTAAAGTCAGCCATCCCTGGAACTTGAAACAAAACTAACCAACTAGATTCCAACCCTTGTTTTCTTCAGCCACACATATAAAATTAGATACCCTCTTCTCCTAAACTAAAGATGCACAATTTGCCCTACTACTATCCCTCTTCTAGCAGCTTTCTGCTAAGTCAAACTCTGGCTTCCTTCAATATACTATCAAACATATACAACTTGAGGTATTATCAGAACTGAGATTGAGGGATGGGTGGAATTTGGGTGGACAGAATGAGGAAGGCAACACGTCGAGGAAGCGTCGATATATAGTCCCCCGACCTGCAAGTCTCAGAGTAGATCGATGTAAATGGCCCCAGATTTAATACAGGCGGAGTTGAACTTAAAGTTGGTCAGTAGGCTTTGCACCACGCATGAAGAATCCAACTGCACAGAAGCCTATAGTTACGAAACTGCTAGATGCAAATTAAGACCCATCTGTCGTTTCACTTGATCGGGTATCAACTTGTTAACGAGCTCCGGAGAGGCCCCTGACAGCTGCAACAGAAATCTCAGTTATCATCACCTTTATTGAAAATAAAATGGTAATGGACAAGTAACCTAGTAAACTTCTAGTCATCATCACAACAAATCACCAATCAATTGATTGGGATAGTTTCAGTTATATTAAATCATGATCAATGCATCCGCCCAGCGCTATGAAATTGAATGATATGAACCCTTCATCTACTCCCTAAAAATAGGCACAATTAGACTATTTATAATGTTTCTTCTTCATCACAAATAGAGTTATTGGCCATCTATGCTCAAAAGGCAAATGCCATAAAATGTCTAAACTACAGTTATCTTCTATTCAACAACATAGAATAGGAAATTT
Organism: Lagenaria siceraria; assembly: GCA_002890555.2. Classification (NCBI taxonomy): domain Eukaryota; kingdom Viridiplantae; phylum Streptophyta; class Magnoliopsida; order Cucurbitales; family Cucurbitaceae; genus Lagenaria; species Lagenaria siceraria. The sequence goes on from CM016485.1 coordinate 2,029,870, forward strand.
CCAAAGAAAAATGGTGAAATGGTAAACAGACCTCTTGTTTAAAGTTAAAAAGGGGTGGGAATGGTCGACCGTTGGGGAGACGAGCATTGGGTTCTCGAAGTTCGTCAAAGAAAGGATGTGTGCAAGCTTCCAGCTGCATGGAGAAAGAGATAGTCTCAAGAAGAGCAAAATATTCCATAGTTGCAGAGAAAAGCCAATATCCACTCAATGTAAACGTGTAGGTGAATACACTAGGGAGTCCACTATTCCAATGAAAAAATGAACAATTTTTATCTTCAGTCAAGGATCAACAAAGATTAAGTTCTAGCATGGAAACGTATTTCTCAAAAGAAGTCCACAGATGATGTCACATTGCTATATAGACAGACAGATCCTCGGCATATTGAACTTACTGCTGTGCAGCGAAGACTAGGTGAATACTGAAGCAAGCGAGAAGCCAGATCAATTGCCTCGGGAGGCATCCGTTTGTGGAAAACCTGATCAAGAACATAATGCAAGAGGAAAAGCTCAACTTCCCATAGAAAAAGCTCAAAAGTAACAAGACCATGGGATATAAGAGTCCCCTGGATCAACTTGAATTGGTTACAGACCTTGTGCCATGGGTGAGCTTTTATCTGTGGAAACCTATAGTCTGTATAGCTTGGATTCATACATCGAATTTCTTCACGAGTTGGTGTGCCAAGAACCTAAAAGATAACCATCGGAAAGTAAGCAAAACGCACACAATGTGGAAATGGTAATGAACTAAAAATATCCAATAGTACCTTAATAATCTCTACAAGCTGGTCCACTGCATTTTCTCCGGGAAACAAAGGCTACAGAAACATAAATATTGTTAAACTGGTTATAACAAAGTTTAAATCAAGAAATCATTGAAAATGCTTACCTGTCCCAAAAGTAGCTCTGCAAGGACACAGCCAGCAGACCAAATATCTATTGAAGTTGTGTACTCTGTAGCTCCAAAGATGAGTTCTGGTGCTCTATAGAAGCGTGAACATATGTATGAAACATTGGCTTCACCTTTCATCTGGAGCACACGGATAAGAGTACACAGAATAAGACTCAACGCAGAAAATGGGGCAGAGAAAATATAGCATCTGCTACTTTAAAGCCTTAGCAATCAGCTAACTTCTTTTTACTCGTCCAAGCAGCAGCGTAAACCACATTTGAAAGGAATATAGGATACAAAGATCAAACAAAAAATCATTTATGATCCTAATGAACTTCTCTGGAATGGATGGCAACTACTGGATTAATTGAAACATAAATAAATAAATAAATAACTACTTGGCCTCATACAGCATTTAGAATTGAAAAACCCATAGACTACTTATTTAAACTCTAAGCAGCTAGTTACAGATATTTGAAAATGCAACCCCAAGAACAGTAGTTTTTACAGTATAATTTGTCCATCTGACCATGCAATCTAACCATGGTGATTCACTGCTGGTTTTGTTAATCAAATAGACCCCATGGAAAGATTTGTAAAATTGAGTGATTACTATCTAGTCTAAGAAATAGATTTCAGAACCCAACACCCCAATCTGAAAAATTAGTGAACTCTTATAGCAAAACGCATATACGGACCGAAAACCTACACCCAACACACCCTGGGGAGAACTTCAACTGGTCCTGGTATGTTTGTTTGGAGCTCCCATTTATGAGCATGGAAAAGCATTCCAGGATTTATAAGTGCAGCGTACAATGTAACAAGGCAAACTTGAATCTTGAATGACAATATAGTAAATATGCTTTCTAAAGGGAAATTGGAACTTTTAACTAACAAACTAAATAGCAAGTTTCAACGTAACATTCTGGAAGTATCAAAAACAAAATAAGTGAAAAAGACAATATTAAAAATTTATCGACGTACAAGCATTTTTGCACTTCCAAAATCACATATTTTAACTTGGTGAGTAAGGGGATCCACCTGCAGAAAGCAAGCAGGACATTAGGCAATCATGTAACACAAGTATAGGCCTCTACAACTTTTCTTTCCAACAAAAATTCATCTTAATTTCCATATCCACTTTCAAGTCATCAAAGAGCAATACCAAAATATTTTGAGGCTTCAAATCTCGGTGACAAACTCCAGGAACCGTGTGGATATAGGCTAGGCCTCTAAAAACCTGGAAGGAACAACAATTGACATGAGAAAAAAGAACTGTGTGTTGATAATAATAATTTTTTTAAAAAAAAAATGTCGGAGTTATAAAGGAGAATTATTTATACCTGGTACATGTATAATTTGACATAGATGATTGGCATTCTTTGATTTGCATTACTGTAATGCTTCAAAACCCGAAACATAGTTTCAGGGACATATTCCATTACCAAGTTGAGAAAAAGTTCGTCTTTTGTAGTAGTGGAAAAGAAACAATGCTTTAAGGAAATGACATTTGGATGATCCATCACACGCATTAACTGGAGTTCACGGTTCTTATATCTTCTGTCCTGCAAAACCTTCTTTATAGCCACATTTTCACCCGTTTCCAAGCATTTGGCCTGATAAAGAGAACATTTATGGATCATTATTACTTGATCAAGACAATTTCAAAAGAATCAAAGTGCTAGAGGAATAGTATGTAAAATACCTTGAAAACAATACCAAATGATCCAGTCCCAACAACACGTTCTGCCATGTAGCTGATGGTCTACAGGACCAAGGAAAAAAAAAAAAAGAAGAAGTATAAGTTTGTGTAGAAACATATAGAATGCTGGCCAGCAACATGAAATTTCTAAGTCCCTATATTTTATAGCATAAACATGGGGAAAATAGAATGAAAGAGGAATGGGATTGACGTGAATATTATTTTGTTAACCTGTTTGGGCTCCCCATTCTTGCCTCCAATAGTCGTGGATATTATGTGACCCGTAACTGGATCATTTCCATCAATGACAGGGGCTGACATTTCCTGCAAAGTATACACTGTTATGAGGTTGAAAGGAATCAATTGGATAATTGGAACTGAATAGCTGATTGTTAGGAGTTGAGAGATCACGTTAAAGATTACAAATCCTTCGAATAGACACCATATTTAACACATAACATTCCATAAACAACTTTCACGAAAAAGCCCTAGCATCCAGAGCAAGGGATTTTTAAAATAAATAAATAGAAGAAGAAAGGAAGGACCAACAGACAGGGATCCCTTATAAGTGACAAAAAGAGTGGGGGGTAGGAAAAGAAATCGAAGAAAATAAGTTGCTGAAACCAAATAAAATGAGGGGAAAAAATGCTTGGACCTCTGGAGGATAATCTTCATTAGAAAATAATTTCACAGGCAATGGAAGATAGGTTTGAGCTATGCCATGCAAGTAATTTAACATTAGTCAATGTCAAACAAAGGGTAGCAAGAGCGATCTATAAATTAAATTAGTTCACGTAGCATGAAAAAAAATATATATAGATAGATATATGTCAAATCAAGCGAGTTAACATAGATGAATCGACTCAGTTAAACTCAAAAAGATCAGTACACAAATAAAATAATAAAATCTCGAGTACTGGAGAGAGATCAACAGCTCAAAATTACTCATAATCAGAACCTCTCAGAAGCTGTACAGAAATTGAAACAAATACAGCCAAGAAAGTCGGAAGAAACAAAATCATCTAAATCCCAGATCAAGACAGACAAGAATACGTTAAGGCGAGGTATTTTCCGATCCTCTTCTCACAATGCCGAACGAGATCACCGTCCTACTCCTAACTGCTAACAAAACGCAAGAACAGAAGAGACGAAATGGGAGAACCCCGAACACTACAGGCAATGCTTTAATGTACATACATTCCCCGATTAATCTGGGCCATTATCCCCAAACCCAGAAACCCAACGTTGAAATCCAGGAAGAGAAACAAAAAGATAGGGTATTAGGTACCTTATCGTCCGCCATGGCCGAATCAGAGAAGGAAGGAAAGAGAAGCGTGTGGTTGGTTGAGTTGGGGACTAAAAAGAAGAGGAAGAAGGGAATTGCAGTAATGGGAAGGGAGAAGAAAGAGAGAGGTGACAGGAAAACAAGGCCATGTGATTCCAGCACTCTGTATTCTTGGTCTATCTCTCTCTTCTCTTCTCTTCTCTTCTCTTCTATTTGCTTCTCCTTTTTCACTGTAGGTGAGAGAGAATTGAAAAGGCTTTGAGGGAGAGGTGAAATGACGGGAATAACCTTTGAGTTACAAAGACTGGCTGCCGACGTCTATGTGACTAAAATGCCCTCACAGCCCACATATTGATACTGCCCATTGCCCAACTCTCAATAATTTCTCCACCTGCTGTGTTTCTCCTTCTCCCCTAATTATTGCCCTTTCTTTTTAAGTGGACATCATAAAATATCAATTTTGCCGATTCTTTTTCTTTCTTTTTCTTTTTCTTTTTTTTTTTTTTTTTTGGCGGAAATTTATTTATTTTCAGTTATCTTTTCTTATCAATTCTTTGATTAATATAGATGGGTCCATGTGAAAACTGTAAATGGAGTGACCCTTTCATCATAATTTGTTTGGGTTTTTGTTCTTACCTTCTATGTTTATTTATTAATTCCTAAAGTTTATTGTTTTTTACTTTCCATTACCAATTTATTTTTTTTAAAATCACTCCTGATAAACTATTTTTTTTTCAATTTTAATTTACAAAAATTTTAGCTTTAATTTTGAAATCACTTATAAAAATTAGGCAATAAAATATATAAACCAATATATGGAAGTAGTATTTGTATAATTAATTTTCAAAAGCAAAAGTCTATGAAACAAATAGTTGTCAAAGGGAAGTTTAATTAAATCTTTTTTTCTACTCATGGTCCAAACACACAATTTTAAATACATATGGTGTTAAATGAAGTAACAAAATTGAAAATCAATTTTTTTTTTTATTATTATTATTCCAAACGAAGGGTTGAGTCTTTTAGGGTGAGTGAGTGTAGTATATTGTTTAAAAGTATAAATTATTGACATGTAAATGAAAGGTTGTATTTGAAGTTTGATTTTGTTGGATGGGTGGGTGGTTTTGAGACTCTAATCCTCGATCCTTCTTCCCCTCGTTCTTACCTCTAACAACAACTTGGTCCACACTTACCCTCTTCCTTAATCATTTTGTTATAACATATTCTTTCTTTATTTTAGATTTTCAACTAATATTTGGTTGACACACCCAAGGGGTTAATTTCCCCTCACCGACCGACTATGAATTGGTCAATTTCTTAAAATTACCACATATATATATATATATATATATTTGTTATAAAGTTGTGGAGGAGAATCAGTATAATCTTCTCTATGTCATCTCTCACTTGTTTGATTACATAATTTGTGACTTAATATTATAGTTCTAATTTCTTTTTTAATTAAAAAATTTATTTTGGTTTGTAGGAGTTGATTCTATTTTAACCTGTATACTTTCAATAAAACTTGAATTTAGTTGGTTGAAGTTAAACTTTATCGAAATTGATTAAACAATAATGATAATTATCATGCAAGAAGATACAATATGTGAATATGTTTTCTAAATTTATAGTGAAAATGTTAATAGATAATAAAATATTTTTGAAAAAAAAATAACAATAATCTAACAATAGAGACTAAATTTAAGATTTATTGAAAAGTAAAGACTAAAATTAAACGTTTAAAAGTAAATTGTCTAAAATTGCATGAGTCCCAAACTACATAGACGAAAATGATATTTTAACTCCGTTTATATCTTCTTCAATTTACCCTAGAGCGGTTTCCTACTTTTTGTTTTGTTTTTTTTTTTTTTTTTTTTTTTTTTTTTTTTTTTTGAGAAATTATTTTTCTCTAATGGTTTGATTTTTTGTTTTTTGTTTTTGACAATTAAATCATAAATATTACTTTTACCTATAAACTTTTATAATTTTTTATCTACTTTTTTCTCATGTTTTAAAAAAATATATATATTCAAGTCAAGTGCTTTTATTTTTATAATTTTTCTAGGAAATCAAGTGCTTCCTTGAAATAAAAAATGAAAATCAAAACTATTTAGGAGAAAACAAACATAAAGTTATTGAAAAAAAAAAAACTAAATAATCAAATTCATATTGCACAGCGAATGTATGCCTGTATGGTTAAACATCTATAATCCTTTGTGTACTCTCGTCTTTAGCTTCTCGTTGCTTTCATTTTCCAAGCACTTGATTTAATTTATTTTATGTGACTAGAAATTCGGTTAGGTTAGGGTTATTTTATTGGGGATAATGAATATCACTTACCATAATGTTTAATCTTTCATAATTAGAATGAGGAAGTTTGGGGAAGGGTAAAAAGAGAAAATGGCAAAAGGAAGGAAGAAACATTGAGATATAAAAGTCAAATTATAAGTAGGATGGAAGAAAATGACATTGAATTGGCAGGCAGAATAAAACATGTACACTTCACTTCACCATCCAATTATTGTTATTACTATCACTACCAACAAAGCTAATGGAGAATGGATAAAGTTCAAAACCCAATATTTTTACTGTATTTTTTTTTTTTTTTTTTTTTAATGAGCCAAACTCAAAAATGCTAAATTTGTAAATACAACGACTTTGTTTGGCCAATTTTTCATAAATAAAAATGGGAGAAAAAAATCTAATTCAAACATCAATAATTTTTATAGGCTGAAAATTGTCAATGCGCCTAGCTACCCTAGCTAGTAGCAATTTTGAGTTTAAAAGATGCAAATTCATTCTCCACTCATTATCCAATTGCCAAAATTCCTCAACATTTTTTATGAATAACATCGTCTTGAACATGGCCAAAATGTTAAATAAGAAAAATCATGGATAAACTGCAAAGATCGTGTCTGTAGTACGATTGTAATTGCAATTACATCCTCAAATTTTGAATTGTAAAATTTGAGATCTCAACCTTACAATAGATGTAGAAATTGGACTCTCAAATGATAAAATTTGAATCCTCAAACTTACATGATTGTTACAATTTTTATAGCTCGATTTTTACCATTAAAAGTTTAAGAATATAATTGTAATTAGCGTGATAGAAAATGGTAAGAAATTAAATAAGAAGTATAGAAAAGGGATGTTTATTTAAAGGAAAGGGGATTTTTGGAATTAGGAGTGGGAGTGGGAGTGGGAGTGGGAGTGGGAGTGGGGTTAAAGTAGGTTTGTGGATTTCAAGGGAAAAACTTTGACCATTTGAGTCTACCTTCCTCAATAGTTAAATTCACAATTTAGTGAGTGAGCAACGAGGCAGACAGTTGGTTTTATACCCTAAAAAGCCACTAAACCATCAAAATTTCCTTTCTTTTTAAAAAAGAAAATCAGGTCTCACTTTATGGGCAGGTTGAAAAAAAGGAAAAAGAAAACCCCCAAATTAATCATTATGCTACGCTTCTGCAGTCTGGCGTGCTCAATGTTCAAAATCTTCTTATTTTGTTTTCACATCATTTACCATACCATCACCTTTCTTTTACTATATATTTTTTCTTTTTCTTTTTCTTTTTACCCCTACACACCAAGTTTTGGTTAGGGTTTTTAAACATGCCTTGTCTTCATTATCCCCTATACAAATTAGAACACCACACTCTATATATTAACTATTAAGTACAGCTCTTAGATTGATTGGTGTTAAACATGGTTGTTCATACCATATTTCAAAAAGAAAATTAATTTGTGGAAATAACCTTATTTTAGTAGTATTATAAAATTTAACATATAATTCCTTGAGTGTAGACTTTAATTTAAGGGCTTGCAAACTTGTTCTCAAATTATGGGAGATTAATTTTCAATTTGTAAATGGTAAAAACATGATTAATTTGTTGAAGGCTTCTAGTCTTTGAATCTAACTCTTGTAGACTATAACAAGAAGTTTTGAATGATAATGGCTCAATAGATGTTTGAGTTATGAATGCCTCGAATGTACCATGAAGGGTGACCTCTTTTTATTGAGTTTTGGGAGACCTTGTATGGGCTTCAGCTTGATTGACTTTAGGCTTAGAATTAATCCAATTTTTTATAGGGTAATTGCATTAGGCAACACTTTTAGGAACTATAATTAAGTGTATAGCAACATTTATAAAGAATTATTGCAAATATAGCAAAAATTTATCAGTGACCGACTTTATAGCTAATAGACTTCTACCCCTCATATGATTTATTACTGATAGACTTCGAGAACTAAATCTACATTTTATCATATATACAAATTCTTTTGTATTGTGTTATATTTGCAGATACTTTGAGCTTGATTGCTATATTTACAACTGTCCCTTTTTTTAATATGTTTATTAAAATTTGGCCCAATTCGTTTTAGTAGGTTCGGGCTAACTTAGCTTCAAGTATAATCGCTATGTGGCATAATTTGAGGACTAACTTATGTCGCTCAATTGATCAATGCTTCGACAAGTTGTGTTATTTGATTTACCAATTTTTATTTTATTTTAATTTGATTTGAGGACACGTGAAAAATTGTAATTACTCTCAAATTTATCAATTATTAATTTATAATAATAACGTGACAATTTGTAATTGACTGAAATTTCTAAATGAAGTAAGGTAGCACAGCAAAAGTTGTATAGTCAGATTTATGTAATGCCATTTTCTCTCTGCATATTAATTTATAATTGTTAGGCCGTATACAAATGAGAAAGGGTGTTCAATTATTAATATAGCTAAAAGTGTCCTAATCCATCCCTTAAAGCTTTTGAGAGGAGAGTGAATTGAGTGTTGATTAAAAACTTTTTTTAAAAAAAGAGAACGTTGGAAGTAGAAATTGGAATAGAGAAGACGTAGGCAGTGAAGTTGATGACAACACAACAGTGGCTAATGGTCAATTTTTCAAAATACGTTCTGATACTAAATCCCAGGAGTCCAGGACTCAGGAGCCAGTCAAGACAAGCATTGACTACTCAACGTTTATTTCGCCGGCACTGAAAGACCGGTATTTGTACGGCACAAACCTCCAGCCCACGGCCCAGTCAACATACACACTTAGACGTGTGGGCTTCATTCTTCTGGGCAGTGAGGCCCATAATTATGGAAAGCCCAACTCAACCCAACGGCCTACGATCAACCCCACCAACATTTTAGGGCTATTTAAGCTGAAAAATGGAAAATGATTTTAGGATGGAGAAATTGTGGTGGATGTCGATATCTCAAATAATGGCCAATCGCTTTTTATACATGAAATTTGCAAAATTGTTTCACCATTTTTTCCCATCATGCAAGCTATTTTTTTAACTTAAAATATATATATATATATATATATATATATATATATAGGATGAAATATTTAAAATTTTAACTTTTGGTTCGAGAGTATATACCTTATACTACTTAGTTATGTTTATATCATGTAAATTAAATTTTTCATCTTTGTCTTAAAGTTTGTATTCAAAAACTTTTATAGATTTTGTCATCCGTACATTTCATAATACAAAACAAATATTCATGGTGATTTCAAATCTTAAAACAATTTCACTAACAGTTCATATGTATTCAAAGTTTACTTTTAGTATTCTAACATTAAGCCTAAAGGACTTGTTTGATTCATGAGTGTGGGGGGTTTGTTAAGTTGAAGTTGTTAAGAAATTTATTTGGATGGTAAAAGAAAAAAAAATTAAAATTGTTAAACTTATGTATGAATTGTGTAAAACTAAATTTGTTAAGTATGCATTTGTATTCTAATTTTTTATACATAAACTTTTGAATTTATGATAAATATTAGATCATTTATATATTAATTATTTAATTAAAATAATAAAATATCTTAAATGATATTATAAGTATTATTTTTATTATGAAATCAGATAGTATTATTATAAGAATAAATATACATTTTCTAACACATTTAATCCACTTGTTTTTTTTTTTCCAATAGTTATTCTATTATAATAAATATTTGATTGTTCATGCCAATATTTTTGAAGTATTCACCAAATGAACAAATATACACAATCTCTTTACTTTACTCAATATATATAATCTCTTTTATACAGATATGTCTTGCACGAAATTAAACATAAAGAAAAATGTTATAGTTTATGAATTAAATAATATTATTATAAAATTGTAACTACATTTATCTATTGTCATATTGTCATTTTTTAAAATTTAACTAATACATCTGATAAAAAATTTAATAGATTTTAGAAGAAATACTAAATACAAAATACATATTCTAGATTTTAGAAGAGATTAATGATAAAAGTGCTATAGCATGGTCCAAACAAACAAAAAAAAAAAACGATAAAGTACTATAGCACATCTTTAGTGAGTGAAGTTTTAGAGAGATAGAAACAAATAGAAAATTATTTGGAGAACAACATTAGAGGTTTCTCAACAATGAGATGAGATAAAAGCAAACTTAAATACAATAATTAAAATGGGCCCAATAAGCTTTACATTTAAACTAAACCTAACTAAATAATATTTAAATAACACAAGCTAAACCTATTACATTTAATATTGAATACTCTATCCATGAGTATAAGGGTAAAAGTATTATAGTTAAACTTTGGGGAAGGAGCATAAACTGTATTATAGCAAACTTGAGTTTGCAAAACTATCAACCAAACATGGGTTAGTTAGGTTTAGCTAACACACACTCCTCGTAGTTATAGCAATGGACCAAACACCCCCCTAAATAATTTTATGCACTAAGTTCTAGTACTTTAAAAAAGTTTTAATAGATTCTTAAATTTTCGATGCCTAACTACTTAATTTTTATACTTCAAAAAGTTTTTTTTTTAATTAAATCTTTAAATTTTAAATTTTTGTGTTTAATAAACTTATACATTAATAGTTACTTTCATGCTAATGTAGTATCTCCATCATTTAAAGTTTACCTAACCAGTCGATTTTAAAAAAGTTTAGACATTTAGTGATGTAGGTAGTAATTAAGTTGATAAAGTTGATAACAATGGTCTATTAGTCAACCTTAAGTAACTAGTAATGACACACATTTTTAACTAAAAGGTCATAGGTTTGAAATATTCGACACTACATATCATTGAATTAAAAAACAATATTAGACTCAAAAATAAATTTTGAAATGCTTGTTTGAACTTTTTAGATTACATGTATGGGTAGATAACCTTTAACTAGGAAGCTTTTAAAAAACTTAATTATAAGCATTTATTAGACATACAGCCAAATTAAGTTTGAAAAACCAAACTTGTACTTTATGATCACTTTAAACAATGATCAAATATATTTCATTACTTTAAAGACTACCATATATATTTCATCAAAAGTTTCTTATACAAATTTACTTCTCCTCTCTTAAAGGATATTCATATAGATGTGTCTTTTGACTTAAAATGTCTAAAAACTCATCTTATAATAATATATATATTTGAGGAAGCTCAGTAATGTTCTTATCCAAACTGCATTTTTGTGAAAATTAATATATTGTTTTATTTTTAATCTGGCCAACTAAAATCCATCTGTCCCAGATTTAAGTTGACGGTAATCGAGTTTAAATTCAGAATAGTAATTTAAATCGACAAAATTCCTAACATTGTTGACCTGAATTATTTATTTAAACATGAAAAAGACATTAAAAATTGTCAATTACAATACATATACGGATCCATCGTGGCATCGCTACCATTCATCTTATTAATTTATTGCAAAAATAAGTTGATAAGTGGTTGGGCGGTTATATTGGTTGGAACTTTCAAGTACTCTTGAATCTTGACTTTAAAAAGAAGGGAAATAATTATTTAAATTTATATTATATTTAATTACAAGCAATTTATAATAGGTCTGATTTCTTATAACTAGAAGTTGATTGATTGAGAAAGGTAACTCGTGCTTACGTGGAGTTTATTAGGACGGTACTATTTAAAGATGTAGGTAGTTCAATGACACTACCGATTTATTTGAATTATTATTTTTCCTTTTTTTTAACAAATATTTATTTATATCCTTCAAATTTTAAATTTGTATCAATTTAAACCTCAAATTTTTATAAGTGTGTCATTTAAACGCTAAATTATAATTATATTAATTTAGACCCTAAACTTTTAGAAGTGTAGCAATCTAAACTCCCATTATGTTGTATTTGGATATACTTAGGAAAGTTTAAAGTTTAAATTGATATATACATATGAAAGCTCAAAATTTAGATTGATACAATTATTAGTTTAAGGTATAAATTGATATACTCATGAAAGTTCAAGGTTTAAATTGATAATATTATTAATTTGAGTATTATTTTGATACGACCATCAAACTTTAGTGGTATAAATTTATATTTATCATTTTTCTAATGATTTTTTTTTACAATTATATTATTAAAACTCTATTTTGTACACTCTATTTTTACAATTATTATTTTTCGTTTGAATTATTACTTTATTGTACAGTTTCTTATAATTAACATTTTACTATTTTGCACTCTTAAGCGTACTGTTTCATAGATTAAAAACGTAAAAGTTAGAAAATTATTGGTGTTAGTTGCTACGCGATGGCTAAAATACTATTCATTTCCATTAGGAAGAAAAAAAATTATGAAAGTTTATTGGGTCCGGGAAACAAAACAACCAACTAATTTAAAAGATGTTAATCGAAAAAAAAAATAAAAAAAATTGGGGTTTGAGTTGAGGATCCAATAGAATGTTGTCCTTCAAGAAAAATGTGTCCCTACTTATCTTGAGTTATTTGATACTCTACTGTTAGAGAACAATTCTATTCAAAACAGGTTGTTTGCCGTTAAATTATGTTACGAATTTTAAGTTGTCAAACACATTTTGAAATAGAAATCATTAAAAATAAAAAAGGACACAAGTTCGGTTATTTGTTAAAAATAAAAATCATTCCACAATTTTTTCGTGTAATTGGGCTTTGATGAAGTTATTTATTAAAATTTACGGTCACAATACACAATCGTAGCGAAATTATAAGTTCAATTTATACCCATAAACTTTGGGTTGTATCAATTTAAACTCAAACTAATAATTGTATCGATTTATGGTGCGTTTGGAATACATTTTCAAGTGTTTAATTTTAAAAACAAGTCATTTTGAAAAAAAAAAAATTGGAGTGTTTGAAAATCACTCAAAATAGATTTTGAAGTGTATTTTAAACAGTTTTTTTTATCAAAATAGTTCAAATACAAATGAGTTTTTTGAAAAACACTTTTCCTTAAGTCAATCCAAACGGACTCTTAAACCCTAAACTTTCATAAATGTGTCAATTTAAACAAATCTCAAACTAATAATTGTATTAATTTAAAGGGATAACAACACATAAACCTTTAACTTTTATAAGTTTATCAATTTAAACTTTCCATTATATTTTATTTGGATACATTTATGAAAGTCCAGAGTTTAAATTGACATACTTGTGAAATTCTAAAGTTCAAATTGATACAATTCCTAAAAGGTTTAAATTGATAAAGTTATTAGTTTAGGGTTTAAATCCAAACAACCCCCAAAATTTAGAGGTATAAATGGTATTTGCCCAATTATTTTTAACTGATTTAAGAGTATTTTCTAAACTTTATACGACGTTTAAAAATACTTTTTGGAAGAGAAAAATAATAATTAAAAATATTAAGGCTTCGTTTAGTAATCGGTTGGTTTTTGAAAATAAAGCCTATGAACACTAATTTCACATTTAAGTTATTTAATTTCTTATCTGCTTTCTACCAATGTTTCAAAAAATCAAGCCAAATTTTAAAAATTAAAAGAACTAGTTTTAAAAACATGCATTTTTTTTTTTAAAAAAAAAAATCAATAAGAATTCAACAATTATACTTAATAAAGATAAAAATTATGGTAATAAATTGAGAATAAAATAAACTTAATTTTTGAAAACTAAAAACCAATCGGGACGTAAGAACCATCAATCAAATAATTTTATGGAAGAAAAGTTACTATGTAATAAGTTATGCGAAAATAATTAAATTTTATTAGTGAGTATTTTGTATATTTTATTAATTTAAAACGTATGGTACACTTAACTTAATTAATAAAAATGTAATGTGACATTGCATCATTATTTTGTAAATCAATTTCAACTATGTGTGATATCAAGAACTTTCTTACAATTTTGAATATATTTAAGATGAAATTGAAACTTTAAAAGATTCGAAATTAAATTTTAAAAAAACAATTTAGAATGCGAAGACCAACAAATATATCAATTATAAATGTTATTAACAGAAAGTACTTCTTTTTAATATATATCCAAAAAAAAAAAAAATTGTTTCTTTCCCTTTTGAGTTCAAACTATCCGTGAGGCTGAGATCTTGGAAGTCTGACTTTTAGAAAGATTACTTAATGTGTTTGACGTATTGGGTAAGCTCAAATCGAGACCTAAAGCTATTATTAAGAATTATTTGAAACTTTATTTCGAGAAAATAACGTAAAATAGTTCCTTACTGGGATATTTTCCAAGTTTGCAAAATAGGCCTTCTTTCCACATTTTAAGGCAACAAAAATCATGGTTGAAGTTTAAGCATATAATTTTATTTTGACCGTTAAAAGGAAAGAAAAAAAGTCATTTTAAAATAAAATAAAAAATAGTGTGTGTCGGCCATTTATGAGTTGGAATTGGGAATAAATCAAAAAACGAAAAAGTAGTGGTGCCCCCCAAGGAGGAGTGGAAAGATCATTTTCTAATTTCAAAATAGTTGCCACCTTTCACCGTCACGCGTCAGTCGTCACCGCTCTTTGGCGTGCAAAAATCAAAAGGTTGGGGGTGCCATTAGCCAATATCTGCAACTACGTGTACCTACCATGCAAATTCATCTTGCGTGTCAACGAATCACACACCGTCCATCTGCTTGACTCACAATTTTCATCAACCTCTTTTAGTCTTTCCTTATCCGCTCTTATCTTTAACATTTGGGATTTGACCACAACTCAACTCCGACCACGGAGGATACAATTTAAAATTTTAAACATTAAACATAAATTAATGATTTAATCCTTCATTTTCCCTTTTCTTCAATTTTTTTTTCTGTTTATTATTAAAAGTACAAATTTTCAAGTTAATATATTATCTTTAAAAAGAAAATTTAACTCTTTTTTTTTTTTTTTTTTTGTTGTAGTCTAATTCTTCAAATTTTCTACCAACTAACTTAAGGACATATAATGTCAAACAACAATTTCTTATTCCGTTAAAAACAAGTTTTGTAAACACCATAAAAAAAAAGTTATTCCATACATGAACTTAGTAGTATATCATCTCATCTTTTATCATCACCTTATTTTACTTTGAAAGAAAAATGTATAGTAAAAAATTGTTCAAAAATCTTATTGAATTGGAAGTGCTAAATCATTGGACTTCGAATTTCGTTCTACTCGTGTCTTTGTATTTTAAAATGTTTAAGTCTAGTTTTTATACTTTCAACAAATCTAAAAATTATTTAAATAGTTTATTGTTCATCTTTTTTTTTTTAAAGAACTTAGCATTTATTAACATTCACTTTACAAATAGTATAAATATATCTCTATAGTATATTTTATTTTATAGAAATTATTATTATTATTTAACTACTTTCAATAAATATTAATTTTAAAAGACTGATTTTAAGATTTATTAAAGGTAAGAATTTTAAAGTTAAATAATAAAAATCAATGAAACACAGTTTACCTAAATAAAAAATGGTTTTTTTTTTTTTTTTTAGAGACAAAAATGGCATTTTAACCACGTGGCTTAGTTTTGAAATTTAGAATGCAGATTTGAGGAAGGGTGCTGCCAGGTAGGATGTGAGGAGCATTGAGGTGCAAGGGATTTTCATTGGAGACGTGTGGGCCACGAAGACACGTCATCGCCATCTCAATGAAAACGTGTATTGGCCACAGAAAAATGTTCACTGTTATGTTGGGCCCCACTAGAATCCTCTAGCCACTGTTTCTCCTCAACCTCGTCCGTCTCTGTTTATTTATTTATTTATTTATTTTCCCCATTTCAGGATTCATTGAATTTGTAATAGACCTTATATGAGTTATTATACTTAAAAAAAAAAAAAAAAATTAAACATTTTCAAGTTGGTAAAAGAAATGCAAGAAATTAGATGTCTTACCAACATTACATTGATGCCTTAAAAAATTACCTTATTTAAATATTAGATGTCTTACCAACATATTCATTGATGGCTCCGAATCCTTCTTTGGCTGGTGGTTAGTGAAATTGGTTCTTTTTTTTTTTAAAAAAAAACTTTATTCTACTTTTGTATATTGAAATCTTATTTTATTTATACAACTAGAAAATGTCTATGGTGTTCATTTTTCAAAAGTCAATTTAATTGAAAAATCATCCAAATGTTTTTGACGCGTTGAAAAAAAAAAAAAGATAATTCACCTTTTACACAATCTAATTAAAAAAGTTTAATCGAAGTAATGAATCAAAAATTAACTTGCTCACTTCCAAATGATTCTATACAAAAGAGAGAAAAATAAACTCAAACCCAATTCAAGCAACTATCTCTAAATGTGGTATATGCAAATAGAGTTTACAAAAATGGCTTAGTAAATAATACAATGTATTGATTGCCCTTGTTGTTGAATTCTAGTGTCATTTGGATTTTGTTAGGACATTTCCAGTTTTGGTTTTGAAAATAAATTAATTAATTAAAATTCCAGCCAACTTTTAAATTTTCCAAAAAAAATAAAAAATAAAAAATTACTTCCTTAAAATTATAATTACTATTTTATTATCATCAATAGTTGGAGACTCGTGTTCCACGTGATTGGCGGTTTTAGGTTAATGAAAAAAAAAAAAAAATGATACCTCCTTTGGAAAATTTTGGTTGTAGATTGATTATTCCAATATCTTCAACCATGCTCTAGCACCTCAATCAACCAGGTGGGGATAAATGATTAGATGTTGTTTAGTTAGTGATAAGAAAAAGGGATAAAAAGTACACAATTTTAGTCTCTAAATTTTGGTTGACAACGATTTAATATCTGTAATTTTAAATTTATAACAATTTAGTATCCAAATTTTAATAAGTAATTATTTAGCCCTTTTACTTTACTTTTTTTAATGATTTTGTCTCTATCGTGAAAAAATTCACCAAAATTAAGTGTCAATTTGTGTTATGTTACGACTTAGTCTTTATAGTTTATAAATAAATTTGATTATTTTTAAGTTTATCAATTTACACATATGAGAAATTTCATTAAATCATACTAATATTTTTTAACAATAGGAACTAAATTGTTACTTATTGTAAAGTAATGAACTAAATCGTTGCTTATTAAATTCCGAAACTAAATATTATAAATTTGAAAATATAGAGACTAAATCGTTATTAACTAAAGTTTAATGATTAAATTGGTACTTTTATGAAAGTGTAGGGAGAAAAAAAATGTTTTTTTAACCTATGAAACATATATTTTTTTAACCGAATAGTTCAATTAAACAAAGCTATACATTTCATGTATTTAGTGTTTTAAAACAATGTGTTATGCAGTTGATTTAAAATTTTGATCATAATTTAAATGAGTGTTCCAAATGTTTTTTTTTTTATTATATATCCCTATAAATCATAAAAATAATTATCTTAGTTAAAATTCTAGGTTGAATCTCAACTATTATTAATTAAATTTAAATTTAGAGAAAATATCAATTAATACCCCTAAACTTTAGGACTTGTATCAAATTAAACTCTCGACTAATAATTACATCAATTTAAATCTTGTAATTTTATAAGTGTATGAATTTACACTCTCTACTACGTTTCATTTGAAAAAATCTCATGTGAAATTTATAAGTATGACAATCAAACCCCTAATTTTAGGGTATAAATTGATATTAGGTGTTAAATTTATTAACTTTTTTTAGGTAATAAATTTTGTATGATAGTTATTTTACAAAATTTACGTAATGAAATACTATATTTATGGTGAATTTAAATCATATAATGGAAGAATTGATAGTTTTGAAAAAGAAGCTTGATAATTGGTGAATGTATTTTAGGAATAAAATTTGAAACTTAAAATAGATTTAGAAAATATAATGTAAGATGTGATGTGGATAGAAAAAAAAGAAAAGGAAATATGGATGAATGGATAGAGTTACGGAAAAGACTTTCCAAGAATACGTGGCAATGAAATTGTTCAGAAAATCCAACAGACAAAAACCCTAAACAGAGAGAAGAAGAAGCTAATATATCTATAATGGTATTATAGTATATACCCACAGCCACAACCCCAAAATAATGCCTTTGTGTAATCGGGTTACCTTTGCGTATATTTAAACTCTCTCTTTCATCTCTCTCACCAAAATCAGAAAAAAATAATAATAATAATAAAAGGAAAAAAAAAAAAAAAAACACTTTTATCGTTTCACAATCACGCCCTCCTCTCAAACCCCAAATCCAGCAAAATTCATCCCGAAAAAAGCTGCCATCTATTTTAATGGTAGAGCATTACCCTCCAAATTAATCTCCCAAACAACCCCACAATCCTTCCTCCGCCGCCTCTGCATTTTCCCCCCTTTCCCCCAATTTTCTGTTCATCAATGGCCGACCGGCCGGACCCTGACAAGAAGACCGAAACCACTAGGAAGGACATGCCCGCGCTTCTTTTGGGCCGATACGAGATCGGGAAGCTCCTTGGCCATGGGACCTTCGCTAAGGTCTACCATGCCCGAAACATCAAGACCAACGAAAGCGTCGCCATTAAAGTCATCGACAAGGAGAAGATCCTCAAGGGCGGTTTAATCGCCCACATCAAGCGCGAGATCTCAATCCTCCGACGTGTTCGACACCCCAATATTGTGCAACTCTTCGAGGTCATGGCCACCAAGGCCAAGATCTACTTCGTTATGGAATACGTCCGCGGTGGCGAGCTTTTCAAGAAGGTCTCCAAGGGCCGATTGAAGGAAGAGGTCGCACGAAAGTACTTTCAGCAATTAATCTCCGCCGTTGCTTTTTGCCACGCGCGCGGTGTTTATCATCGCGACCTTAAACCGGAGAATTTGCTGCTCGATGAGAATGGGAATCTTAAGGTCTCCGATTTTGGCCTCAGCGCCGTCTCCGATCAAATTCGACAAGATGGGTTGTTTCATACTTTTTGTGGTACACCGGCGTATGTGGCTCCGGAGGTTTTGGCCCGGAAAGGGTATGAGGCTGCGAAGGTCGATATTTGGTCATGTGGGGTTATTCTGTTTGTTCTGATGGCGGGTTATTTGCCCTTCCACGACCAAAACATTATGGCAATGTATAAGAAGATTTACAAGGGGGAGTTTCGGTGTCCCAGATGGTTCTCGCCGGAGCTAATTCGACTCCTAACTCGTCTTTTAGATACAAATCCCGAAACCCGTTTCACAATTCCTGAAATCATGGAGAATAGATGGTTCAAAAAGGGGTATAAGCATATCAAATTCTACATCGAAGACGATAAGGTCTGCAGCGTTGAGGATGACAACGATGATGTCGATTCCTTGTCGGATCAATCACAATCGGAATCGGATTCCGAAATTATTGAGACCAGAAGAAAGGTTACCTCACTCCCAAGACCCGCGAGTTTGAATGCATTTGATATAATTTCATTTTCGCCCGGATTTGATCTTTCTGGATTGTTTGAGGATGGAGGGGAAGAGGCAAGATTCGTGTCCAATGCCCCGGTGTCGAAAATTATATCGAAATTGGAGGAGATTGCAAAATTGGTGAGTTTTACTGTGAGGAAGAAGGATTGCAGGGTTAGTTTAGAGGGGTCACGGGAAGGAGTGAAAGGGCCATTGACAATCGCGGCCGAGGTATTTGAGTTGACGCCGAATTTGGTGATGGTGGAGGTGAAGAGGAAAGGGGGAGATAAAGCAGAGTATGAACAGTTCTGTAATAATGAATTGAAGCCAGCATTGTTGAATCTGAAGGTGGAAGACTCTGCTGCTCCATCACATATACCATCACTTACTGCATGAAGACATTTTCAGATAACAGATAAAAGGGAACGAAGAAAAGGGTATGCTTTTCTTTCACTCTCTGTGACTTCTCCTCTGCTCTAACCAAAGCCCCAATCCCATGTATGATAACTTTCTTCATTTTGTTTGTTTTCTTTTTTATTTTTATTTTGAGAATTTCTTTTTGTCCATTGTGCTTCTCTGTAATTTGGTTGCCTCTCTAGAGTGGGTTTAGATTCAATGCGAGGAGAACAAAAAGGAAACAAAGAGAAAAAAAAAGAAGTGGTGATTTTTAGATGTTAATATGTAATCTTCAAACGTGTGGTGATGTAATCTTGTTTTGACTTCGAGATGGCTAGCTTAGAGTGGAGACTGAGAGAGAGTAAACTGAGAGTCGTGTATTTGGCACTGGAAGGCATTCATAAGCTGTACGTATGATGAAGCATATGGAGAAATAAAAAAAAAAAAAAAAAAAAATCGTATATGATTATTGATCTTACATGTTGAAGTCTTAATTTTCTTGCGTGGTTAAGTTTTGTTAATGACATTGGAAAGATGAGACTAGTTTTGGTGTTGAGTGACGACAGATGAAATTAATAGCATATAGTTGGAGAAAAATGAGCCAGTGTTTACTAAGTTGGCTGGCCCTGAAGCCACTCATAGAATGGCATAGAATTTGGTGGATGGAAGAGAGAGAGAGAGAGGAGTGTATTTGATTTGATCACCAAATTTAGGCTCGAAAGATGTTTTAATTAAATGTTGAAGAAATGCCAATTTTAAGATTGCAAGGATGGTAGAAAAAAGGATAGGAGTATATATAGGAGAAGTGATGGGATGGGATATTTGGGATTTGAGATGAGATATCAAAGAATGTTTTGTTATGGAATGGTGGCATAAATCCAAGCCAATACTCATCCCCATCCCCAAAGTTGGAAACTTTATTTTAGATTGCCTTTAAATTGATAAAAGAGAAGGCTTTTGGTGTGTATTTAATTCACAAGGGTTTGCTCGTTTTAAAGACAAAATTTCACTTCATTCAATCATCTTTCCCCACAACTACGTGTGCCATTTCGATTAATTCAACGGTGATTTCATAAGAGGCACAATTGGAGTTTTGAATTTTAAAAATAGCTTTTCTCAGAGGTTCAAAAGTTTGTCTTGTAAGTTGACAATTGATTGAGGTTGTTTGTTTTGTCTGTTTTCATTCAAGTGCACACATACATAATAATACAAGAAATGATTTGCTTAAAAAAAGAAGGTTGAAAAGAAAAAGACAAAGAATTAACGAATTAAAGAATTATTGTTTTGGGTTATGGGATATGTTAATTAAAGAGTGGTTATGCTGGCGACTTGGAACCTCTTTTCCTTCTTCAAATGATACTCTGAAGTATGAATAAGATATGCGGAGCCAGGAATGCACTGACACGTCACCCGGCTCTCTTATGTTCTTTTTCTTTCGTAATCATTGTTTTTCTTTCCAACTTCCCTACATTGCTTTACCTAACATAATTACAATTTATTTATGAAATTAATTGGAGAATCTGTACTGTAACATCCGTATCAACCATATTTAATTACCAAATTTAATTATAATATTGAATTCTGTAACTCCTCTCTCCCACACCATGCTTATTTTTGCCTTCTTCGATAGTCCATTATTACGCTTTGAGAACGTTACCTGTCGACTTGTCGCATTTTCTATCCTTTGCATTCCCACTTTTCTGATTAAAATTGGGTACTTCAATAATGGATTTATGCATACATCTTACCAAACAAACAAAAAATAATTAAGAAATAGTAGTAGTGAAAGAGCCAAAAAGCAACGAAAATAGCTTAAAAAACTCAAAACCCAGAAACCCTAGAAAAACAAAGAGTTGTTTTTGGTTTAAAAAGGGGGAAAAAAAATAAAAATAAAAATAACGGGCCACATTGTCGTCCGACGCTAATGGCCCAAGAGTCTTTTACGATGTGTACTTACACTTAGAGATGTTGATTTTTCCACGGGACGGGTCCCGAGGAGACCTGGGTCAAACATAATAGAAATTCTACGTTTCGTCGAAAAATGGAGAGGGAGCGTAAGAAAAAAAATTTCGTGAGGTAAAGAGAGACGGAGACAGGAAATGCATTCTTCAACTCCATCCATTAAGTCTCTTTTATTTATCTAGTATAGTAATTTAATATTGTGTTATTATTATTAATAAATATTTATATCTAAATTTTAATTTATATTGTCTAATAGTTAAGATATTAAATATATTTGAAAGACTACTTTTAAATATAGAAAAATGAATCAAACTATTTATAAATATAAAAAAATTTGACTGTCTATCAGCATAGGTTGCGATAGAATTCTATCGCGGTCTATCATTTATAGATTTATAGACAGTAAATTTTTTGAATATTCGTAAATAATTTAATATTTTTTCTGTTTATAGTAATTTCTTATATTTAAATTTAACCTTTAAATTTATATTATATTTATAAAAATTTGTGGTAGTTATTTCTTTCTTTTAAATTTTTTTTTGAGTAATTTTTCTTTAAATTCAAATTCTCAATGTGGAACTAATACTTAGTAAGAAATTTAACTATTAAATTAAAATTTGTTCATAGTAGTAATTTTAAGTTAATTGATTTTTTAACAAAAAAAAATGGAAAAAATTTCTTGCGGGATAGAGAATGAAATGGAAAGCGGGGACAAGGAGCAAGGAAGCCAGCCTTGACCCTGCCCTATCCCGTGGACATCTCTCTTACACCTTATTCATTTGTAATTAGTGATCCAATTTTGGCACCGCCTGTTCTCGTAAGAATTATTAATCTTTTTTTTTTTTCCCAAAATACAACAAGATTGGATATAGAAATTTGAACATTTTAATTTCAAAGAAAAAATATATGTTGCTATTCTTTATATATATACGCTTTTGAAAATCAAACTTATTTTCTCATATTTTTTTACCATGGTTTGCAACTTTCTTGAGTATAAGAGTTAATAATTCTTAGTCAAATTATAAAATTGTAAATAAGTTTGTAAAAATTATTTTTTTTAGTTTTTAAATTTTAATTTAATTTTAAAAATATAGTTAAAAAATAGATAAGAAAGTAAAATATTTAGGAGTGACAACATTTGTAAGCTTAATTTTAAAAAATGAAATGGGATAAGAATTTCATTTTAGAGACGGAACTCATTTCTATTAGAAACTTAACTTAAAAGAAATGGATAAAATAATATGCTGTGTCATTGAAAATTGAGTACAATTTATAGTTGACGATAAGAAAATGACGAAAAAGATATTTTTACAAAACATTCGACTAAGTGAGAAAACACCCCTCGGTAAGTATGCTGTTTAAGCTATTAGTGAACATTTTGATAAAGTTTAATATTAAAATATATGAGATGATATAATATTAAATTTATCTTCACCTATTAGTTTAAGTTTTTAGGTCAATTTACAATTTAACATGGTACGAGAGAAAGTTGACCTACAAATAAGAGAGAGTATTAGATGATATAATATTAAATTTACATCCACTTATCCGATTAAATTATTGAGTCAATTAGCGATTTAACAAAATAAAAAGGTAAAAAAGTATAAAATAAATAAGTTAATTTGAGATACTTATAGCTTATTTTTTAAGATATCATTCTAGTCCTAAATTTGTTGGTTATTACCGTTACAGTGTGAATCCTTCAACAGCTCTTAAGTTTGTGTCTGTTTTTTGTCTACATAAATGAGTTGCTTATATCTTCTTTAATATGGATTAAAAATTCTCTTGTAGAACACTTTGTGGAATCATTTGTATTTCTTGAACTCTTCAGTAATAAAGTGTGTTACTCGTCAAAGTGGATGTAGGCTATATAGCCGAACCACTATAACTTCAGTGTGTTATCTTCTTCTCTTCGTCTCATCTTCTGGTTTTAGTCTTTCTTTCCTCTCTGTCCTTCGTTTCTCGGTTATGTAAAGTGTGTTGAATTGTAACAAAATTACTAAACACTTGCTACCTTGATGATTTCTAAGGCATTCAATTTTATAATAAATCTCTTCCAATAATAAACTTTTTAGCTAATTACCAACATAGTAATTAACATTGACTAACTCTAACTATAGCATAATGAAGTGTGGTGGATGAATTGATTGTATTGGTGAATCATCTCAAAGAATTGTCTTTACATTGGAGTCGATGTGAGCCATAAGAATTACGCATAAGCTCTACTCATTTATGATTTGAAGAATGACATAATTAAAGGTTTTCAAAAGGTAGAAAACCGAGGCGCCGACAACTATACTAGACTGCTCAAAATTTAATAAGACCAGCTTGAAAACCAAAAGATGTACCAAAAGCAAGTTGATGATGAAAGGATATTGATTGTAGGCAGTGTATTCATGTGGGATTTGTTGGTCAGATTCATAATGTACCAAAAAAGGAGTAAAAATTCATGGAATGGAAGAGTGAGTGAGAGAGAAGCAATTAGCAATAATCAATCTGTCCGACTCCGATACGCCTCCTTCACATCCCTAAACGTCGCACCCACACGGCTGTTACACCAAATCAAAGGTTCTCTTTTTCTCTTATTTGTTTAATTTCCCTTTTCGAGCACACCAGAAATCAAAGCTCCGACAATACAACAAAGTGATAAACAAATACGAACCCACTGGAAATTCTAAAATTGTGTATGGATCACTAGACGAGACCTACAGAGCGACACGTTGTCTATTTCCTGCTCGGCGCGGTTACTCTTAATGCTACTTTGAATTCTATATTTAATTTAATTCAATGTCGGACTCGCCTATAGATAAGGTTGGAATTATTTTCAATTTCATCTTCTTTCACCCTCAAAATATGGGAAAGAAGAAGTGGGGGGAGAAATAAAAACACAAATTTCTCAAACTTTGAAATTATGCCATGTTTTGTCGTGTTATACAAATTGGAAGGCTATATGTATATATATAAGACGAGAGATGGAGAAGCTGATCAAGATTAGTAAAAATTTAGAAGAGGGGGATTTAGATGGCGGAAAGCGGGAGCAGCAGCGACCATGCTGCATCGGAGCGATGTTTCCTGGAGTGGATGAAGCTTCAAGAGGACAGTCAGAGGGAGCTTTTCGAAGCCCTCAACGCCGTTGAAAACAGAGCAAATTCCAACCTCCAAGACCCCGAAGAAATCGAACGTCAACTCACCAAGCTTGTAGACAAGAGCATCGACCAATTCCAAGACTACATTGACCGACGAATGCAGCTGGCCAAAAACGACGTGTCCGCATTCTTCGCCCCTGTCTGGTGCAGCGCCAGAGAAACCTCTCTCCTCTGGATCGCCGGTTGCCGGCCCTCCGTCTTCATCCGCTTAGCCTACTCCCTCACCGGACACGACCTGGAAAAAAAACTCACGGAATTTCTGCAGGGGATGAAGTCGATGGAGGAATTAGCGGGAGAGCTGTCGCCGCAGCAAATGAAGCAGCTGGACAGTCTGCAGATGAGAACCATCAAGGAGGAGGAGAGACTGACGTCGGAGCTGGCGAGGGTGCAGGAGGAGATGGCGGACCAGACGGTGGTGGGGATTGCGATAAGATCAATGAAAGAGGAAGGGGCGAGTGAGGAACTGGAGAAGGCTCTGGAAAAGCAGGATGGGGAAATGCTGAGACTCATCCAACAAGCCGACAAACTGAGGATCCGTACGCTGAATGAGCTGACGGAGATTTTCAGACCGTTGCAGGCGGTGTGGTTCTTAGCGTTCAGTAAGAAGCTCCATCTCTGCGTCCGCGAATGGGGACGGCGAAGCGATCGAATGCACGGCAGACTTCGTACTCCCTAAAAATAAAATTCAAACAAATTTTTGTACTCGTTTCACATTTCACAACCCAAGAAAAAAAAAAAAAAAAAAAAACGAATTTTATAGTGCCTAGGTTTGTATTGCTGTTTTTCTTTCACAGTATTAAATTTACGACGCCTTTTTTTTGTTTTTTCTCTTTCAAATGGATAAACAAAATACAGTAAATTGAGAGATATTTATAATATTATGTTTCTAGGATTCGCCTTTGCGTCATTTTCCTGCTTTTTGCTCGAAGAAAAACACAAACAAATCAACACAATACACAAAATTGCTTACTGAGAAACAACTTAATAAGTACAGAACAGGGCAGAAAGCTATTTGGGGTTGATGAAATTCCAGAATAAACCAAAAAGAAAAATGTGATTTGTTGGGGATGAAGCCATTTTGTAAATCCGCAAATGACATAAACAACCCATTTGTTACCCAATTATGAAACAGTAATATAATATAATGTTAATACATTTTTGACGTGTCATCTAAAATTTGAGGGAAGTGATGGAAAGACCACCTTACCTAGCCCAATTATGAAATTATGATCTAAAAGTTAGTTTATATTTTTCTGATTCATTTAAGATTTCATATCATTGTATAGTCCAATCAAACAAGTCGAACTCTGATCATTTTTGTACGTTAAACCAATTAAATGAGATCATTTTATACGACTTTTCAAACTTTATTAATGAATGTGCTTATTTTTGGACTAACAAATTAGAAGTGTATTGATCCAAGTAAGTTTAGTTCAATTGTAATTAACATGACCTTCTTTTTTAAAGGTCAAATGTTCGAATCTTACTCTTATAGTTGTTGTACTCACAAGAAGTATGTATATTTTACATTTATTTGATGTACCTAGGCACTTAGACAAAAATAATTGATAGGAGTATTAGTAAAAATATAACACAATGCAAAAGAATTTGATAGATATAGCAAAATTTAGATTCAACTCTTAGAGTTTATCAATGATAAACTATAGTGCCAATACATTTTTAAAGAATTAAATATAGCAAAATCTATCAGCAATAGAGTCTATTACTGATAGATTTTGCTATATTTTCAATTCTTTTAAAATGTTGCTATACACTTAATTATTAGCCCTAAAATTAAAGTACTACACAGTGCAATTATTCTAATTGATTTGAATTCATCATTCCTTTTTTGTGGCACAATTAGCAACAACATATTTTTCAAAAAAAGGAGTAATAATTGTTATGAACTTAATGTATTGATATGTTTAGGAATGATTATGAAATTGTTAAAATCACTTTTATCGTTTACAAAATCTTTTGAAAACATTCAAAATTAATTTTTAATAGTACAAATGCATTTAAAGTGTAAAATTAAATATTAAATTGATTTTGAGAGATTAAGGTGTGCTTCATAGTGATTTTAACTATTTTAAAATCACTCCCAAACATATACTATGATTAGATTTAATGCCCTTTATCTTTACATTGATTTTATATCATGGTTGTAGGTTGAAAAACAAGAACACGGTTTTGAATAGTTTTTTTTTTTGCCTAATTTATACCGGAGATACAAATAGTCTTTACGTCTTTAGTATTAATGTTTATTAATTAATTTAAAAGAATAATAGTTAATTAAGTTTCACTAGTTTTCATTACTAATAAAATTAAATTTAAAATCAAACTCAAAACTTAAAGATTGAAAGGGTAACATTTTGAAATTTAGAGACCAAAAAGATAATTTTTTTTTGTTAGAGATTAATCATAAGCGAGTTTAAATTTAATTAGTCTTAAATTGATTAGGGTTGAAAGAAAATTGAGAGGCAGCCATTTGGTAAAATGTAAGAAGTAGGTTTGATGAGGTATAATAGGATGAAAAGGTAGCTGTAGTTGAATTTGTATATAAGTTGTAAGAGGTAGCTTTGATTAACAATTCTTGTAGTTGTAAGAATTGGTAGATTAATTAAAGACAGAAATTTATTAAGAATGTGTTGGGCATTAGGTGTCTTGCTCCCAAGTCCCACCAACAAGGGCAGCCCATAAATTAATGAATTGCAAGACGCCAAACCCCAAAATATGACGCCACCGCTAATTCACAATGCCAACTTGCAAACTAAACCTACCTTAAGCCCAGGCGCAAACATTCATGTATGCCTTTTCTTTTTTGCCTTTTGTTTTCACCTCATCTCACCATTATTCGGATTTATTTAGGAGTTAGCACACACCAATTCCAAATCCCACTGCATGTCCCTTTTTGTTTAAGAAAAATATGTTGATTTCGAGGAGTATCTATCTTTGTACATCACCAAACTGTTCTACTATCATGTGCTATGTGACAAATTATTATTTTTTTTTTTTAAAAAAATATTTTAATTATTTTTTGGTGTAAGTAATGGAAAGAGAAACATGCATTTTAAGATGCACCCAAGTATTACTTTTTATTTAAACTATACTCTTCTAAATTCATATATTATATTTTTTCTATATATTATATTTATATATATCATTTGTTGCACGTTAATCATGCACTCTTCCTGCTACGTGCCTTCACCCTCTTCCCCTTCTTCTCACTTCTCCCCATCGCTTGACATGTATTGCATCCCCCAAACAAAATCACTTTTACATTTAATTAAAGATAAAATTTCAATCCCTGATGTGATTCAAGTAATTCTAAAATACTTCAAATTACTTCGTTTGTTCTCAAAATCAGTATAGACATGTTTTAGAGTTATTTTTAGAATGATCAAAGTAATTTTCAACCTTCCTCTCAAACATGGCATTTACACAGTTTAAGGGCATAAAATTTAATGTACAAGTTTCTAGAGTAAATTTCAAATATGTACATACAATCGAAAATATTAGAAAAGTATATGTAAGGATAGGGTAAAGTTGAAATTTTATATATAATTTAGTTTATATTTAATTGTACAGGTAGATTATCTACATATTCATATGGTAAGATAAGACTGAAGTTGCCAAAATAATATCTCAATTGGCATATTTAGCGATCAAGATCTCCTCTCTATGTACTTAACAAAACTAAAACTAGGAGACGTACATGTGAGCGGGAAGATGGGCCGCTGTCGGCCCAATAGGAGAACTGGGGGCCTCTTTTACATGAATTCCTTTCATAATTCCCCTTTTAAAAATGGAAAATTTCCAAATTTCAGTCCCTATTTCTCAAAAAGATTCTTAGAACTTTACAAAGGATGTCATAAGTTTTGGTTCTGAATTTTAATTTACTTAAAAAAATATCTTGAATTTAAAAAATCACAGGATAAATCTCTAAACTTTTAAAATTTTTTTATCTAATATATTTTGTCGTATTTAAAATTTTTACAAATTAATAGAACAATAAACACTAATATTAAAAATCAAATCAAATTGTTAGGTAAAATATGGTAGGAACTAGAGAAAATAAGCTTAATTTTTTAAAATAAAAAACCAAATTGTAAATATTTTCAAGTACAAAATGTGAAGATGAGAGATTGAAATTCGAATTTCAAGAGACCTCAAAAAGTATAGTATATGTCAAATTACCATGAAACTAAGCTAAAGATTGGTTCGAGCATGTTAATAATAGTGAATCAAAATTCTTCAATGTAATTGATGTATTGTTACTATCATATGTATAATTGTGAGATAGGCAAGAGAGTGAAAGTTACATGGTTGAGAAAATGGTGATCGTCATTTTAAATAATTTATATTAAAAAAATGACTGTGATAGAAGATTCTAACGCTGGATTTGACTTTTACACGAATCATTTAATGTGATTAAATTGAAAATTGTAATAATCCTAATACATAATAAAGATTGGAATAGAGTTAGGTTAGCTAGCTAGGAGTTGAACAGTAGCTTGGATGAATAATGGATATGTCCTCTTTACTCTTAAAGAAGAAGAACACAGCTCTATCTCTATCAACTCATAACAAAACTATATCTTTTCATTGATGGTATAGATTCATTACAAACCATCCCCCAATTCAAGACTACAGTTGCAAATCCTTTTCATACCAAAGTTTGGAAATTTCTAATCCAAAATTTTATGGTAATTAAATTCTTTTAGAATATTCTTCTACTCTTCTTTTTCAGAGAACTATTCCTATTCAAATACACTCTTAGGATATAAAATACTAATAATTAATTATTAGTTTGTTAACCTCAATATAGTTCAAAAGGTAATTCACATGTAATTCTTTCTTCTGAAATATATAGAAAGTTGAAATGTCATTTAATATATAAGAAAAGTAATTTGTCATCCTATTCCTTAACCAATTGATGACAAACATCTTTTGACATATTAATAATTACTTTTTTCTGTAACATTTAATTTTTGTCGGATAAAGTTTTATTATATAACAAAAGAAGAAAAACTTCCCATTATCAAAAATGCAAAAGAGGTGTGAAGTGTGAACTAAACTTTCGCTGTGTAGAGGAACAAAACTTCATGTCAATCTTTCTCTTTATAAAAATAATGGTCAAACATTTTTTTTTTCTTTTGTAAAAAACTACTATATTTCGCTAATTATTTCAAATATAATTATAGAGAGTTATCATATATACTTTGAAATTGGATATCAATTTGTTTGAACTCTATGAACTGGAGAATAAGATGATAACAATAAATGGAAATAATTATGAACACATATATAAGGAATCAATCAAATGTGAAAAGATTTCAAAAACATTAATGAGTTGCTCTATGAAAGCTTTAAACAATCAATATTTATTATCTTGTCTTTTATCCCACTTTGTTAAGCTAATTATTTAAGGACCTTAAACCCTTAATTTAATTGAATTTATTTATTTATTTTTGTGGAAAAAAAAACTATGATGTTTTAATAAAAAGAGGAGTAACTTCATTGGAATTGAGAATTCCCTTGAAGTCCAAAAACCGGAAAATGGAAAATGTCAAACAATCCCAACAACATAAGAAGACAAATTGCTTCGCATTTCTTTCAAGTTAGGTCACCAAATAATTCAAAATTTTGACTAGATAGATATTATATTACACAATATTTACTTTTACTTTTTAGAGTAAGCATAATATTTGTTTCTGAACAATTTAATCCCTTTTTTTTATCATTTTATTTCTTTTACTCAACTGATACAATAAAATAGAATAAATAATTTGCTTTTAATTTTAACAAAATGTGTTGTTCGCCATTATTTGTCTCTTAATTTGGTCTTGAAGTAGTTAAGATGGTATTTAAAAAGGTTTATAAAACTAGATAATTACAAAACATATAGATTAGTGACTAAACCAACCACTTATTCCAAAGAATAGAATCATTCAAATGTGATTGATCTAATAATAATAATTAAAACAAGTTGTAATTTTTTTTTTTATTTATTTTTTATTTTTTTATAAATAATCATAGAAACTAATTAACATTCCTTGAACCTGTAGAAGAATAGCAAGTTTTAGGTGTCCCTTTTCTGAAATAGATCAGTATCCTAATTAAGCACTACTCCATTGCAATTATTTAGCTAACCTAGCTATGATATATATGTCGATGTCCACAAGCTAGCTCTTACCAAATTAAAGGCCTCTAAACTTGTGAACACATTAAACAATTTACATGATATATAAATAATAGATATATGTAAATAAATAGCATCTGTTGATGTTCCACATGGAATTTTGATTTGATTTTAAATTATGAATGATTGATGCATTTTCTTAAGCAAAAAAGTAGAACCCACATGCTAGGGTAGCTGAAATTCATCTCATAACACACTTAGCCAATTCTTATAGAGATATTATATAAATAGATACGGGAATAGCATTATGGTACTCACACTAGCATAAACAATAATTGCGATTGTGCAGAATTATGTAAAGAATAGTTGCACCTTCTTTGTGGGAAGAATTAATTTAGGGACCCAGTAGTTCTATTTCGCCTCCAATTATTACCCTACGAAACAAGTGCATATAATAATATATATTAGTCAATTGGGTAGGTGATGAACCCATTCTCCTTTTTCCAAATTCACTCGTGTGGACGCTCAGATTTTTATGTATGGATCCGATAAAAACCACGTTTAAATTCAAAAGGGTGGTAGATTAGATTACAATATGTTTAATCTTTCTATTATATTCTTAATTAATAAAGTCTAGTACCGATTGATGTTGTATTTTAATTGGAAAGGACATTATTGATCTAATTAAATGCATTTTAACAGTCAAAGTAGATAAATTTTATAATAACCCATTTTATAATTAGTTTATATATTTATTGGCGCTCAAATCTCACATGCGTTTGTTGTCGTTGTGAGCCCTTCATGGCTTAACCTTCAACTTGCTTCTCTCGGCTCGATCCTCGCATCGGTGTGGTGCCGAGCCTACCCCACTCTGATGTCTAGAGAATGCATAGTTTAGCTAAATATGCAAAAAGTAAAGTCAAGACTCTTTTAAAAATTACTTACTCTTTTTCTTTGGGTTCGTCAAATGGGGGCTATTTATAATGTCATTCCTCTGACAGTTGCTTGTGGTTACGTGTAACTCTAGTGATGTCATGATTTTTTTCAACGCTCGAGATTGCAGGGTGCTAGTCCGAGCACAATTTGGTTATTTCTCAATTGGTATATATTTACTGGCTCGAATGGTCAGCCGAAAGTTTGAGGCTTTGGCTTTTTATTTCAAGACGTGCATTTCCTTATGCCTCTACTTAATATCTTTTGGTCTTGGGTCCTTAGTCTTTACCTTAGACAACTCTCAATAATATTGGGCAACAGGATACCAAAATGAATGAAATGTACTCTATGCATGTGGTTGGATGACATGTAAATGTGTGATGGTAACGCAAGAATTTTGATAAGAATTGTTAATGGAATTTGGGAGGTTGAAGTCATAGGTGTGGGGTTGCTGTACACTATATAGAGCATACCTTTAATTATTCTTTTAGAAATTTATTAGGTTTTTGTTGCTATGGGAGTTGGGAGTTCTTAATTGTTGCGTTTTTACACACTCCCACACGAAACCAATAAATTGGCTAACCTTTAAGCTTGGGTTTTATTATACAGATACGTGTGCAAGCAGAAAAAGGATATTTTTTTTTTTTTTTAAAAATAAATAAATAAAAACTGAACACATTGGAGAGTATAATAATTTGTTGATAAGAATAGCAAAAAAGTTTCTCAAGAAATGGAGTAAATGCATGTTTTTTTTAGATATCATCTCATTCTTTTTCCAACGTCAGATTACATAACATATTGACATTATATATACCTAAAGTCCAAAAAAAATCTCACCTTTTTTTCTTTTTTTTCTTTTTCTCTTTCCTGTTTCTATTTCCGATTGTCGAGGCAGCTAATGGCTATGTATATTTGCACAATAATAAAACTGTGAAAAACGTAGAGGAAAAACCGTGGCCTTCTTATGTCGTAAACGAGAAAAGTCCAAAGTTTAGGTATGAATACATTGAAAAAAGGGTGGATATAGCTATTCGACCCCACAATATTTTGTTTCAATATCAAATCTATCCCATTCATTAAGAAAAATTATTCAACTATGTTGCTATATATTGTGACTGTGTCTTAATAATATTAAATTAAAAAAAATTATACGCTCGAATAATTTGTAACACCTAAATAGCAAATGAGTACATGAATAAACCGAGCCCACATCTGTATGAAGAGAATTCAACTTAAAAGAATTGATCTATACTAAAAACTTGCAGAAACTCCAAAGTTAGTTGTGTTTGGCTTGGTGAATTCTATGTTAGGTGGTTTTATAGGAATTTTTTTAGGAATGACGAAGCTGTTTGTGAGAATAATCTTCACCCGTAGAAGTAATGTAAGATAAGTAGAGAATGTGGAGAAGTTTAAAGGGATACAAGAATATGTTAGAAGTATTAGGTGTGGAGTCCAGATTAATTAAGTTGGAATAAGTGTAAGTATGTAAAACTGTTAGCAACACCATACAATGTCTTCAAATAATTTCTGGCTCATTAGAGGAAGTTTTATAGCCTTGAGGTACTAAGTCAATTAAGGTGAAAGAGAGAGAGAGAGAGAGAGACAACTGTCAAAGGAGAGAGAAAGAGGGGCGAGAAAAAGAGAGAAGTCACATGAATATTTCCAACAGTTTTTGTGGAAATTAAACTCCATTGGTTAGCATTATTGGATTATTATTACAACCACAAGTGGTGAGGGATCCAAAAAAAAAAAAAAATGGTCATATCTTACTTTTTTTTTTCTTTGCACAAAAAAATGTGCATGAATGAGAAAGTCCAAGAATATATATCTCATGAATCATGGTATATCTGATTCCAATATTAAAGCCAAACGTATATCCAACTTACTTTTAGATATTTCAAAATATACTCTCTCTCTTTCTCTCTCTCTCTTTCTCCATATAAACATCAGTTGGGTCAATCAACTTGGAATTGAGTTCATTTTCATTATTTGAAGTGGGAAATCAGCTTTTCGGATCAAACCCAACTTCAACAAGTTTCTTTTTTTCCCTCAACAATCGCTTCAAACATTGAATCTTCAATCATTACCTACCAGAAGTAAGATCATATCTTCAGATATTCAAGATGAAGGAACCTCATCATCTTCAATTAATGGTTTGTATATTTTTTTTCCTCTGAAAAATTAACAAGACCAAAACTTTTCTACATATATATGTTTCTTTTTTTCTCTCTCTATTTCTGAATTTTCTTTTTTAGATGAATTAGTCGTCTTCCAATTGATGATCTTGAAAACATACACTCGATTGTATTTATATGTATATTGAAAACTTCTATAGATAGATTACTAAAAAAATGATTAAATTTACCTTAAGATTTTAGGTTTTAATGGAAGAAACCTAATTTACTTGGTCATCCTTTTGCAATTTTCCCTTTGCACACATATCTTAAAATTGTACCCTTTTGAGAATTTATTAGATATATATATATATATAACAGATAATGATCACATATATCCATATTTTAGTTTTGGCTTTTTGTTGTGACAGTATTGCAGCAACCTATTATTGAATTTTCGAGATCGACGGAAACGGAGTCGGAGCGATGAAGGCGAAGCCGGAGAAGAATTAAAGTTGAATGATCCATTGATGTCATCAAGAAAATGGTCATTGTTTGATTTGAATGAAAAGGCGAGGGTTGAAGAAGGTGATGATGAGATGACTATGGACGAAGAAGTTGAGAAAAATAATGAAGAAAGAAAATATGGAAACACTTCAACAAATAATGAGAACAATGCAAGAAGGACAGCAGTGAGGCAATATGTTAGATCAAAAGTCCCTCGTCTACGTTGGACTCCTGAGCTTCATCTCAATTTTGTGCATGCTGTTCAAAGGCTTGGTGGTCAAGAAAGTAATAATTCCTTATTCTTTCTTTTTAAACTAAATATTTTATTTCTTTTTTCATCCTTTCAACTTCTAAAGTGTTTATGTAATTATTGTAAAGTTAGTTAAAATAAAATAAAAAAAGATCATAGCTTTAATTTGTGTTATAATATAATAATTTGTAATATAGTAGAAGCTTTCATTTTAATTGTGGCTTGTTCTATTTATGATTTATTAGAATTTTACTTGATCAGGTAGCTTTTATAATGAGTGATTTATATAAATTAATTGTAGGGGCAACACCCAAGTTGGTTCTTCAGCTGATGAATGTAAAAGGACTAAGCATTGCCCATGTTAAAAGCCATTTACAGGTACTGCAAAATAATAATGTGATTAGTTTTGGCTTTCCCCAACCCTAATTAAGCAAAAACACATTGCTTTTTCAGATGTATCGAAGTAAGAAGCTTGACCAGGCTGGGCAAGGTACAAATTAATTAGGTTTTCTATTTTGCTTTTTTTTTTTTTTTAATTAGAAAATCCAACCTCGAAGTCGCTAGTACAAGTTGTATAATCTATGAGATACGGTGTGTGTATGTATATATATAAAAAGAAGAAAATCAATAAAATTTCCAGTTACATTTAACGAGAATAGTTATATTACGATAGTTGGTTTGAGAGGAGACAAATTGATGAGTAGAATTATAGGATAATTAGTATATTTAAGTCTTTTTTTTTTAAGTACTACTCAGGAAAGGAGAATTTGAACCACAGACCCTGTGATTACTAGAATACTAGTATGCAAGTTAAACTATGCTCATTCTGGCATATTTGAGTTAATATTTAGTTTAGTTAATAATTTAAATTGATTAGTTTTTAATTGGTATTTTAGAACGAATTAACAAGTTAATTGTGTTATTTTCTTGTAAACTATAAATAGCGAGCGAGTTTAGGATTGTAAAAGGAAGTTTTTGGAATATCAATTATATACAGTAGAGAGAGTATTTTGTCATGTTAAGGATGGAGTTTCCAATTTGGGTTAATAGCTTTGGTGGTGCATTATCAGAAATGATGATATTAAAAAGTATATGTGTGTGTTTTTTGTTTCCTTCTTAATATTAATAGTTATACGAGAAACATGCGATGGGTTGAGGCTGATGCATGGAGGTGGGCGATACTACAACAACAATGGTGGAAGCATGAACATGTTGTTCCAACAAACAACTCAACATTCTGGTTGTTATCCACTCACAAGGCATCTCCATACAACACTTTTACACTCTCATTCACCCTATCATCCCACTCCTTTCAGGTAACTATCATTCTATCGACACACCAAATTCATTTTAAAATATATGTTATATTTTATAATGTGGGTGTGGTGTGGCAGGCATGTTTTGGAGCAAAAGAGTAGATGGAGTACTCATTTGGGAGAAATTAGGCCATGGACGAAGAACATGAGAAGAATGAATAATAGTAGTAATAATAATAATAATAATGGTAGTGAGAGGAATGATGATGTAAAGACAATAAAGGAGTTGAGGAGAGGAAACTGTTATTGGGAAGAGGGGTCTGATGATGTTTTAATGGTGAAGAAGAAAGAAAAAAGAGAAGAATGGGATGAGGCAGAGCTGGAGCTAGGACTGAGGCACACAATTAAAACAACAACAACAACAACAAAGAGTAGTAGTAATAATAGACTTGAAAAAGAGATCATCAGGTGGGGATGTGGCTTACAAGGAGGCACTACCACTACTTCTACTACTGAACAAATTACTACTGAGCTTTCCCTTTCTTAAATGCTATGTTTGTGATGTCATATTATAGAAATGGCCACACAGGTTGAGTTATAGGGGTTCTTTCTGGTTACACAGACATAATACGGCTACACCCCATTAGTTTTCTTTTTCTTTTTTTTTTTTTGGTGAAGTGAAAGTTGGTTTTTCAGTGCAGTGGAGAGATGAGAAATGAGAATAATGTGATCTCTTATTGCAAAATCAGCCATCCATAATTGTAAGGAACAATAATTAGAGGGCAGAGAGAAGGAATAAGTTTTTCCCTTTTCTTTTTGTGGTTGTTGTTT
This sequence comes from Lagenaria siceraria, assembly GCA_002890555.2. Taxonomy (NCBI): domain Eukaryota; kingdom Viridiplantae; phylum Streptophyta; class Magnoliopsida; order Cucurbitales; family Cucurbitaceae; genus Lagenaria; species Lagenaria siceraria. The sequence continues at coordinate 2,066,838 of CM016485.1, forward strand.
GAGTTTGAGGCCATTTGTGCATTGACATTCATTGCATAACCAAACACACATCATTATATTGGTCATATCCCATGGAAGTAGAATTATATAAAATTATAATGTACCCTTAGCTTTTTCTTCTTACACACTTTCCTCCAATACGTCATGGACTGCTCATCCAACATCATCAATATGGGATCTATATTCACTTTTACTATCACAGATTACTTGGGACGATAAATGTCTCCCATTTTTTGTGGGCAGTTTGTAAATATAGCAACCAAGTAAAAAATATTAGCATATATAGCATAAAACAAAAAAATTTACCGATATAGCAAAATTTAGATCCAATTCTCGAAGTCTAACAGTGATAGATTATATCGTTAGTAGGAGTCTATTAGTTATAGAGTCTGTCACTGATTGATTTTGTTATATTTGCAATTCTGCTATATACTTAATTACTATTAGCCCTAAAGGTGTTACTCATTACAATTACCTTTTTGTTTATTTATTTATGCTAAGAAAACGGCCTAAGGTTTGGGCGCCCTCGGCATTAATTTCTTTAAACATGGGCTAGACTATAGGCTACTAATATAAGAAATAATAGTTCAAATATGCTACTAAAACCACTGTGTTATTCACTAACTTGAGCATAGTTCAATTGGTTAAAACATACATCTTCAACAAATAGATTCTAGGAGAATCTCCAACCTCATGGCCACATGTTGAGCTAAAAAAATTAAGAAATAAAAAATGTGATGTCCAAGTAGGGTCAATAGAGACAATGTTCATTCTTGCATACCATTCGTGCCAAGTAATATGACCAAGACTTCAATTGTCAACTGAGCACAACTCTACTAGTTAATGCATATACTATTAACTTAGAGTTCTGAACCTCCATACATACCCATATGTTTCTTAACTCACAAATAAATAAATAAAATTTGCTTGAAAGTTATACTTAAATAGTTAATAACATTTCTTTTCTTTAAGAAAAGATATATTTTTTTTTTATTGAAACGTCGAGGGACAACAATTATCCGGCAAAGTTGTTTAAACGATGAAGATTCATATTTTCTCCCTTCTGAAAATGATAAAAATTAAAAAATAATAACGATAAGAAAAAGAAAAGAAAATGAGAGAATGAAATAAGCAAAACCCTTTGTATTTTGTTTTTACCTTTTTTCTTCTTCTTCTTCTTTTTTTTTTTTTTTGACAAAAGAAAGTTTTCATTTTTAAGGTTTATTTATACATATAACCCTGAAGAAAGAAAAGGGAATTTCATATTCGTTCACACACAGCAATTGGAAATTTCAACGGTATAAGTAACTTGCATTTGTATATTCATTCTAATTTTGTAGTATATAAAAGTTATCAATTAAGATCTAAGGGATGGAATTATAAAAAAAAATGTCAAATATAGATACATTATTTATTATTAAAAAAGATTGTATTGAAGCAAGAGATCGATACTTCTCAAAGAAAATTATTAATAATAATAATTGATGGACTAATCTGAATCCCACTCCACATTTGAACGTAGAGTGGAATTCATGAAATGTTTGGCTATTTTCCAAAAGTGGCATATAAAAATGAACAAAGTTGGGCTTAAATTAGACATGTAAGCCTAGTTTTGTGGGCATTTTGACGACACAGAATAGAGAGAGAACATGAGGCAAAGTGGGAAGTCAGTGGTGTCCTTGTGATTGACTGAAGGTAATGCCAATCCCAACCTCCAAATTTTGAAACTTGAAGTCAATGATTGTCAAATTGCCTTCTCTATTCTGAGGCTTCTTTGCCATCCAATGGTCATTCAACAATTTTACCTTACTTTACACTATATGTCTTATTGATAATCTCTCTCTTTCCCTTCTGCTGGCTGCAGTATAACAAAATTGAGGTCCCCCTACAAATTTCTTTCTCCATAACTCTTCCTGGTATCTTGCATCCCATGAACCATCCCTTTCTGCATTAAATATTGCACTGTTACATTTTCAAGAATTTCCCACATCTTTTCAGCCTACAGGATAGCGCGGGTTCCTTCTATCACGACCCTAATCTGCCTGCAATCCACTCAACAGCCATATCTTGTTATCCTAACCTTCTGACTTGAGGTAACGACAAACAACATTCAAGCAAATTATACAAAACAGATCAGAATGTAACTACCATCGAATGAAGAAGTTTAGGTCAATAAGGGCATTGAGAATAGTATTTGACTATTAGGTCTCAAACATTTTTGTAATACAAGATAATATTACTGTATGAAGGAATGACATGCTATTTTAGAATCAAATTAAGAGTATGTTTGAATTAACTTTCTACGTGGTTAAAAACACTTGTTTAAACATATAGACCTTACATCTCTATTCACTTGAAGAAAACAGTACATAGATTAAAATTTTCATTCAAAAGATATGTTAAACACAAGTGAAAGATATTAGTGTTAAAATGCATTAAGTTCCTCAAGGTATATCATACGATTAGAGTTTCGGTAGGATGATTTCATCTTCCTTATGTGCAAGTGTGTGCCTGCATGTGTACAGTATAGATTCAAATGGTCCAGACACTGTCTAAGAATCAAGATGAGTACCATTCTGGATTCAAATACACAGTGCGGTTGCAGGCTTTTCTACATCGTACATCTACAGTTCGCAAGTTTTGTATGCGTGCATTGGAAATACCAACTTTCCAAGCATGGACTTATCTACTAATCACAACTATACAACACACAGATACATTAGAGCAGATAGATAAAGGCATCAGGAATAAGGTATGACTTCTCATTCTGGTTTATGCTTGCAGAAGAATTATTCCACCCCAACTTATGAGATACTACCCCTCCAACTAAAGGTGCTGCGATTTCAAATTACCGTCTTTATCCTTATTGAAAACCAGTACATAACCGCATACATGGCTGAAAGGTTAAAATACGACTTAAGAAAAGTCAGAGTTCTTATTGATTATAAATGGACCACAAGAGTAAAGGTGGGTTTGGGATAAATGCTTCTGACCAATTCAAAGCACTTTCCAAAATTTTCATGGTATTTAGTTACTAGGTCAAAATGTGATATCGAGAAATTCTTAAACTGTGCTTTTAGAGGAAGCACAGTATTACTTTCTCTTACAATGTGGTTACAGAAGAGTATTTTACTACGAAAATACTTGTCTCAAGAGTCATCATGAACTCACCGTAAGTCTAAACACCAGTAGACAGTAGTAATTTTAGGATCACTAACCAGCCAATTGCCTATCTTGCTCTAGAATAGCCTGACTTCTGCTAAGCTCCTAATTTAGTTTTCTAGTTTTGAACCCTCCTCCTGCTGAAATGATACTTTCAAGTTGGCAACTATATAGGTTGTCTACCTCATGTTCACATAACCATGCAAGTCTAGCAGCCTAGGATTACAGTCAATATATCCAACCATAAAGTCAAAAGCAAAATATGGAGAAAATTCCATGTGAAGCATGAGCAAGGGGTGAACATTCATTCCAGGGAAATCATCTCAAGTTCACTTCATAATGTCCAGAAAGATAACTATAACACAAAGAAAGCTAGAAGATTTAAAGCAAGAAAAATATAAGTTACAGAGCATGTCAAAAAATTATTAATGGAAGTTACAGAACAGAATACAGATCATACAAATAATAGTCTTACAATACCTCACAGGATAACGACCCTATAGCAGAGCATCCTAAGAAGCATGGACACTTGAGTTTGGCTAGTGTGTTAGTGTTTGACACGTGTCGGACACTTGGACTTGTTGGACACATATTAGACACTTGTTAGTGCAATAGATGTGTTAGAAACTAGTTGTACAAAGTCAAGATAGGAGCAACATTTGGTAGACATACAGCAAACTCTTCTTACATATACTAAGTCAACACATATATGACAAAAATAAAAAAATTTGAGAGTGAAATACATCAAACTAATTTTTGAAGCATGGAAATAAATGAACTCATTGACTTTGAATTTCCTTCTTGTTTAAAATGTTATATATTTTTAAAAATGTATGTTTCAATAAACGTGTCCTTGCCGTGTCCTTGTCCTAAATTTTTAAAAGATGGCATGTCATAATGTCGCTATTGTGTCGTATCCGTATATGTGCTTCTTAGGCCGCATCTAAGATGGGCATGAAAGAGGAATCTCACAAAACGGTAGGATTCGCTTAATTCTCTAGCAGGAAGATAATAGAGATATGCTCACTGTTACATACTCAAATTGATTCCTTCAGAATGACACTAACAGCAGCACTCAACAAAAGGAATAAGGATATGTAAAGTAGATAAGAGTCTTTGAGCACTGGCAGGCATTTATTCAAGTGGGTTTCTCTGGCAGAATCATTTGAAAAAAAAAACGTACAGAGACAACATAGAAGACTAGGTAAAATAAAGATCCCAAGTTCTTGAGAAAAATAAGTTCATATTCAATCTTGAACAAAGTAAATGACTATAATAACACACTCAGTTCAATCTTGAACGAACATATATTCTGCCAACAAGTAGAGCATTATCATTTTTTGTAACACTAAAATGGCTTATTAACTTAAAACCTATGAACTGTAACATAAAAAATACATAAATTTAAAGGAAGTAGCAAAATCTTTCCTTTTCTTAGGGGGCTCTCGGGTCCGTCCCATGCTGCCATACATAAACAAGCTCATCCCATCCAGTGCTGGCAAGCAGGCCCTCAACAAGCACACTCATATCTATTCCTACGGCGAATTCAGTGTGATGATCATATCTCCCAACAAGAGCATCCTCCAACATGTAATCCCACAAACAGACAGTCATATCGTAGGAGCAGGAGGCTAACAAACCCTGTCGATGCGGGGAGAATTTCACTTTCCTAACTGCATATCCATGGCCATTCAATACAGAAACCGGGGTCCTGTAGCTCCTAACATCCCATACCCTAATCGATTTATCGACCGAAGCCGTAGCAATACAACAATCGTCGTACTTATTCCAATCGCAAGAGAGAACTTCGAAATCATGAGCCGGAATTATCATGGTGGAGCCTGGTTCTCGCACGTCCCAAATGCGAACGGTGCAATCTCCAGAGGCGGAAGCGAAGACATCGCCGTGACGAGGGTTCCAGACGGAGGAATAGACGCAATAGGCATGCTCTTTGAATGTCCGGACACTGGTGGGACGGTCTAGGGTCCAGAGCTTGCTGGTATCGTCCCAAGAGGAAGTCAAAAAGGAGTCGCGACGAACGGGGTTGTAGTCAGCAGAGTGAACCTCGCGCGTATGTTCGTGGAAGGATCGAATGGGATTAGATGTGGGGGGGAGAGAGAGATCGTAAAGCTTGACAGAGCCATCGGCGATGGCGGCGACGAGAAGGGAGTCGTGAGATTCGGACCATGAGACGTCGTAGACTCCGTCGGCGGTGTCGAAGGCGATGTGCTCGGATATGGGACCGGCGGGATTGAGATCAAGGACATGAAGGCGACCATTGCCGAGGATTCCGAAATTTTGGGCGGTGGCGACGGCGATGCGGGATTCGTAGAAGGGGCTGAACTTGACGGAGTAGCCATTGAAGGGGGTCTTAAAGACGGGCATGGTTGTTGAGTGGTATGGGGTTCAGGAGCACCTCTCTCTCTCTCTCTCTCTCTCTCTCTCTCTCTCACCCTCTCGATTGCTTCGAACTTCGAAGCTACACATCTCTTTTTTAATCTTTTTCTTTTATCTACCAGAAATTGCATTCCCCTTTCCAATTCCAACTAGGATTAAAATATTCTTCTATATCCATATGTAAATAATTACTTTTCTTTTACTCTCCAACTAATTTTCTTTTAACTAAATAGATAATAAAGATGTTGAGATGTTATGTCAATTTAAAAGAAATTTTTACATATAAAAAAAATGTCAAACTATTCATAAAAAATAATAAAAAAAATATGAATAGACAAAGATAGACTTCTATCATTGATAGACTTTAATAGACTTCTATCCGCGTCCACAACTATCTTAAAAAAATTTCTATTTTGTATAAATAATTTTCTTTATTTTTTTATTTTTAAAAATTTTCTTATATTTAATATAACTTTTTAATTTACAAATACATCCACTTATAGATGGATAATTTAATCCTTACTTTCTAACTAAACCTTCCTTTCTAACCTTTTAATTTTCAATATATATATAAACTCTTTCTATTTTTATTTTCACTTTTTTCTTCCCTTCGCACAATATTTCTTTAATAAACTTCTCCTTAAAATGATAAATAGAAAATATCGATGTGATTTTTTAATTTACAATGCAATGCAACATGTCATCAGATAGAGAAAAAGTTTCAATCATATTAAAAAACTATTTGTACTAAAAAAATAAAGAAAAAAAAAGAGCTACTGACATTTGAGAAATTGGATCTGGTAACATCAATATTAAAGTACTATTTGAAAATTTAACAAAAATTAAAAATCATAAAAATTATAGCAAAACATCTTTCTTGCATCCTAAAATGTGCTAATGGTATGTTGTATTAGACTGTAATTAAATTTTGCCCCTCAATATGAACAAATTGGTATATAACTCACAAAATCGACCATATTTATTTGGATATTAAGACAATATCAAATCTCACTTTATCTCGATTTTTCGTTTTCTCTTTCATTTTTGTATTTTTTTTTTCCAAATCTCATTTTATCCTTGTTGTTCCATTTTTTTTTTCTTCCTTCGGTTTTTTATTTTTTTTAAATCTTCTATTATCTTTATTGTTCCATGTTTTTTTTTTTTTTTTTTTTTTTTTTTTTTTTTTTTTTTTTTACTTCTTCTTCTCAAATTACTAGAAAATAATTGCTATAGCACTCTCAATATGCTTTCTTTCTCATAATTTTGCCTAAGAACTATGATTTATCCTCTTTACCATGTCTATCTGTCTTCTTTTTCCATTTTTGTTGTTGTTGCCACGTTTGTGAAATTTTTTTGTATAATGACTTGACTTTTTTCAAATACTTCTTGAAAACATCATTCATATAGAAGCTGATATCCTTGACGTGCAATCTTGATACAGTTTCATGCTTCAAAATATTCTTCATTGATTATTTTCTAAACACCAAATAAAACTTTGATGTTGAAAAGTATTTGCTCTTCTTAATTGAATTTTAAAAACTAAGAATGGAGTTGTTGTGTGTTGTTAGAATTCTTCACCTTATGGATACCGGATCACACTTGAACTCATCTCCTAGACCATGGAGAGATTTAGAGGAAGCAATTGACCTTTGTAGAAGAACTCAACAGTGGGACAAAGTACGGTGGAGGCTTGATGAGGCGAAACATAGATGGTGAATTTGAAATCAGAAGATGAAGAGGAAGAGAAATAATTAACTAATATTCTTTTTTATTTTCAACGATTTTAGTTCCTTGTTTTACAAAATTATCAATTCTCAAGTAAAGTAGTCATTATATACTTCAACTTTTCGTAAGTGTTCACCAACTTTTTAACTCTCACATAAGTGTTCACCAATTTTTCTTCAACTTTCCAACCACATATTAAAATTACAATGTAATTAACTAATCAACATTGCACAATTTTCAAACAATTAATCATCAAATTTGTATATGGTAATACGATTTTAATGAATAACTTTTAAGTAAGTAGTTGGATTTGGTTGTTGGATTCTCAAACTATCGAGCACAATCTTTTAAATAAATAAAAAAAAAAATAGAATGAAAATTTAGTTATTCAAAACTATAATTTAGATATAATTTTCTTTTAATACCAATAAAATCTCGGTTGGTAAGATTTTAAAAAAATTTACTTTTTGAATAAATTCATCATAGGTGCTCTTTTGGGATATTTTCGTCATTTATTAAATATTAATTAATTAAATAAATAATTGATTGGCTAGTTTTTCTAACTTGAAAATATTTTGCTACTTTTAAAATAAAACTTTAAAAATAGAGTAATTGCATCGAGTAGCACTTTCAAGAATAATAATTAAGTATATAGCAACATTTTTAAAAAATTACAAATATAGCAAAATTTATAAGTGATGGACTCTTATCAACCATATGCCAGTGATATGGTCTATCACTAATAGATTTCGAGAGTTGAAACTAAATTTTGCTATATCTATAATTCTTTTTATTGTACTATATCTACTAATAGTTTGAAGCTAATTAATATAACTGTTTTAAAAAATATTATTCCTTTTCTGTTCTAAAAATAATGTTATAGCTGCAAATATATGGACGGTAGTTTTGTGTAGGTCCTAAGTTTGGGGTGCCATTAATTGGGCCTAGACGTGACACAACTTCGAGTCCAATGGACTTAGATATATAGAAGAAGATCCCATTGTAGACTAAACTAGCGCCTAATAAACAAAACTATAAGTTTTTTTTTTTCTCCCTAAATAAACAATAATTTTGAGTCCAAAATAAAAATAACAATTCATAGTTCAACGGTATAGATTGACTATTTTTTTAGTACAATATTATAGAGATGAAGGGTCTAACCTCTAAAAATAAAAGAGAGAATATATCAATTATGCTAAATTTATTTTGGGTTACATGGACATAAATGAACCTTGAATGCCTTCCACCAGGAAAATAAAAGTTGGAGCAATTATTAAAATTATAAAAGTTAATTATTAAATAAATTTTATCCCAAAAAGAAAATAAAAAAAAGGAGAGATGAAGTGTCAAAATTAAAACTTGGGAGGAGTTGAATCAAATCCCAAAAGGAAGGATATATTTGGGATAGTACAATAATTTTCTTGTGTCACACTCACAACATCAGAAAGAGACATTGAAAAAGAGACATCCAAACACATGGGTGAATTAAAAATTGTATTGTCGTAGAACTAGAAAGAATGCGCCCAATGACATCTACCTAAATTCAATTATATTGTTGTTGTAGGGAGAATAGTGTTTTTAAAGATATGCTTAGTTATATAATAGTCTTGTGGGTAAAATGTAGGCCATTTCGGAGAGGTCCAATAGTACTTTGTGTTGGATTTTTTCACTTTAAAGTGAGAGAAAATAGAGGAAGAGATACAATACAATTTTGAGACAATATGTATATATATATATATATATTTTGTAATACCATTCTCTCTAGATATTCTTTCAACTTTATAGTACAACCCACAAAAATATATTAAAGAAAAAAACTACAAAACCATGAAATAGCATAGTTACAAGGTGTACAAATTTTTGGTGTTATTACTCTATCTTGTTAAATTATCTCACTTTATCTTTATCTTGTATGGAGATCCAAACAAATCTTCAAATTCTCAACTTTACTAATTTTAAAATTCATCCTATTTATATCATTTTGATTTGTAAATTAAAATGATATAATATTCGATATTGTGATTATTTATCAATCCATAAATAATTAAATTAAATAGAGTATATATGCTCGACTAAGAGATCAAAAGTTCAAATTCTCACCCCAATCTTTATATATAATTGAAAATGGGATAATAACTAATTTAAATCATCCTTTCATATTTTTGCACAAATATTATATATTTCATGGATTCTTTAATACTGCAGGTATTCTTAATTGATATTTTTGCACTACTAATGTGTAAACTTGTATTCTTACTTTCTATTTTCAATCTGTATTCTAAATAATTAATTATTTTTTTTAACATTACATTTCATGTTAGAAAAAGAGATAAACATGTATTCATAGTTGAGCACAATTCAATCTAACATTATAATTACATTAATAAAAAGTCAAGTAACGAATTTCCACCATGGTTGAACTGAAAAAAAAAAATCATATAAAAGGTATATCAAATAACTAAAAACTTGCTTTAAAACAAGTCGGCGACAACCATCCCATTTGTTTTATTCTTGGAACTTCTTTTTGAATAAAATTGCTGTACCAAAAAGAACCATTTTCTCTTCCAAAGAGAAAATTTTCCATAAATGATGAAAGAAAGAAAAAAAGAAAATTAATGGACAGTATCCTTGCTCAAAAGGACCCGAGAGAGGCCTGCAAATTGAAAATTAATATGGAATGAAATATGAATTGTCGTATCATATGTATTTATACTTTTGATGCTTGTCACATCATATAATCCAACAATTACACATAAAACCAAAATTTGATGATAAAAAACTGTTTGTCAATTTGTTCTGGAAAAGGAAATTCAAAACTGTCATCAAAGAGTTTTTTTTTTTTTTTTTTTTTTTTCTTATATTTTTTTATCAATTACAATTATTATTAGATTACATTTTTAACCCCATGTTTCATTCTCAATTTGGATCGAATCCCTATACTTAGAAATTTTTTATTTTAGATGGAGCTTAATACACATGAAACATGAAGTTAACAAAAACCTAACTAAAAATTAAAGGAATAAAAGATTTTTAAAATGTATTATTTCTTATGCTCCAAAGTAATATTAGTTCTAGTGTTATACCACATAATTTCATGTTTTTCAACAACTCGTCAAATATTTACAAAATCATTAGAGATAATAACTAAGTATACAACAACATCTTTTAAAAAAAAATGCAAATATAGTAAAGTTTATTCGCGATAGACTTTGCTATATTTGTAATTTTTAAAAGCGATGCTATATATGCTAATATTTTGAATTTGATTATTATATTTACAATTGTTCTTAAAGTAAAATAAGATCACACAGTATTCTTATCATGTCCAAACTAATTAACCAATTAAGATAGATTTAAATTATAGAAGTATTTAGTAAAGTTGAGAAAATAAGGATATAGAAAGTAGAAAAGTAATAATTATAAAAACTTAGGTTGTATTTATAGTAGGGGTAAAGTGGAGAAAAAAAAAAAAGGAAAAAAGGAAAAGAAAGGAAGAAGTGTTGGATGGACCCCCTCTCCTTTCTTCATACCACAAATTCACATGGTGGGCACTAACAAATGGGCGGGGCATATGTTTGATGGGACATTAACTGAAGATCAAGAGGGAACCCTTCATCCAATTAGAATTAAATTCATAAAGTTAGTGAATTAAAGAAAAGAAGAATGAATGTAATCTGTATTAAAATGAGAATGAATGAAATGAAGAATCCTTTATATATGGTACAAATTCAATGTACAGAGTGGGATGGCTTTTATATTAGAGGTTTTGATCAATGGATAAAGATGATGATGGGCGATGGGGGTTTGTTTTTATGTAATGATATTTGTGTTTGAATTGAATACATTTAGGATTTAGTTCTGAAATGGGTGTATATGAGAAATTAGATAATGAAGTAGATACAACAACTCCACTCAAAGTCAAAACACACACTTCCATTCCAACTTCCAACTAAAACTAAAAAAGAAAAAAAAAAAATTAAAGTCTATGAAAGCCTGACTTTCCATTGAAAGGAACAACCCACATGACATTTGCTTTGGGGTCTGGGAATAGACAATGAAAGCAAATTAAATCTCAACCTCGAACCTGGAATTTCCCTCTCCTCAAACAAGATTTCCCCCATTTTCGTCCCCTAAATTTCTATTTTCTCTAACCAAAAACCATTAAAATAATATATAATATCATATATATATATATATATATATATATATAATGGGCCCTACACACTCCTGCCCTGCCCCTCTTCACTTCACCTACTATTTGTTATGACGTTTCATTCCCCTCTCCATCACGTGCTCCCTCCCATCGTTTTAAAACACATTATGATTCATTCATACCTAATTAATCTCCTGCTGTTTGCCAGAATAGAGGGATAGCTTTGTTCCAACTTCAATTCTATTTTTCACATCAACCCCTTTTTTTTTTTGGGTGCAAAGATGGTATCGTATAATAATATTAAAAGAAAAACAAAAGACTTTATTTATAGTCAAAGTCAAGACACATCAAAAAACCAAAAACAAAACCATAGTCCAATAAGATGCTCATGATCCATAATCCTAAATGGGGTTTTATATCGCTATAACCATCAAACCCAAAGTCAACTATAAGAAAATGAGATAGCCCCATAGGTAAAACATTCTTAACGCCATCCCTTTTCACTAAGGTAACAATATAATATAACTTGTGAAAGAGACCATAACTAACATGTTGGGAAAGAAGCACAAGCTTTAATGGTGTGCTTCGATCGTGTCTACAACGCACAATTAAATGTAAATATCATGAATTTATTAGATAACATAAAGTTCCAACTCATAACCAATTAGCAACGCTAGGAGTAGCCCATTTATCTCATGAAGAGCGTGAGGTTTCTTTGATTTTTTCAATATAAGATCAGATTTTATTTCAAAACCAATCGACAATTAAAAGAATAACCTATCTGTTTTATGAAAGTATGATATCCCTTGATTTTTTTAATGTGGGATTCTAGCAAAATTCAGGCACAAGAAATCAACTTGAGAAACTCAAGTAACCACTCCCTTAAACCTTCATGATCCGATCGCTAGGACATTCAAGGCTCGGACGCCTAGCTACATTGGAGAGGCCATGGACAATATCTCGCCCTTAAATATCATCAATAAAATCAATTGATCGTTATTGGGTGTAGGTTAAATGAAATGGAAGGGATAATGATATGCATCACAGAAGCGGGCATTTGTTTTGGGAAGACAATTAGATTGAATTGAAAAGAAAAAAAGTAGTAGTAAAATTTAATGAATTATTGAAGGGGAAAGGAGAGGGTGGGGAGGGGACCCTGTGTATGATGGATCCAAAGGGGAAAGTACAGGTGGAGGCTGCCAATTATTAATGCCATGACTTTCATCCAATCCAAACCCATAAGAATTTTCATTTTTCTTCTCTAAAAAAAAAAATGAAACTTTCTTTCTCTCTTCATACATACACAGCACAACACACAAACACAAACTTTTGAGATGTAATTTTAAAGGAAGCGAAAGGAAAAGCTAAAAAGGATGGTATTATAAATATATATATATATGTGTGTGCGCGCGCGCGCATAGGCATCATTGGTAACACAAATTTTCGGAACCCAAAAGAAAAAAAAAAAAAAAAGAAAAAAGAATTTCCCTTTTTTTCACTTTCGCTTTCAATATAATTTCCCTTCAAATTCTATTTCTATACATCTCTTTGATCTCTGCAACAAAAACTACATACTCTCTCTCTCTCTTTATGAGAAAACAGAACAACCAAAACAGAGATTTAAATCCCCGCCCATGAAGAACGCCATTAGATGCTGCATCTCCTGCATACTCCCATGTGGGTCTCTCGATGTCATCAGAATCGTCCATTGCAACGGCCACGTGGAGGAAATCGCCGGCACCATCCGGGCAAGTGACGTCATGAAAGCCAATCCTAAACACGTCCTCAAAAAACCCTCCTCGCCGGCGTCCGACGACCGCGTCGTCCCCAAGATCGTCATCCTCCCGCCCGACGCAGAGCTCCAACGGGGAAAAATTTACTTTCTCATGCCCCTTCCTCCAGCACCGGAAAAGCCCCGGTCTAAATCCCACACGAAGAAGAAGAAGAAGGAATTACCCGGAACCGCCGTGGGTTCGGATATATCGGTGACGAATTTGGTGGTTTCGGATCGGTACCTGAGTGAAATTCTGTCGGAGAAATTGACGACGGCTCAGAAGGATAAGCGGCGGGGGCGGGTCGGAGTGTGGAGGCCTCATTTGGAGAGCATTTCCGAGTTCCCAACTGATCTTTAAATGGAATTCGAGGGGGGTTTTTTCTTCTTCCCGAAATTGATTCATTTTCTTAAAAAAAAAAAAAAAAAAAAAAAAAGTTATAAATCTCTCTGTTTGATTATAAATATATATGTGTACAAATGAAGTTGAGGGAAAATTATGATTCTACTGCCGGTGGATTACAAGTGAAGATCAGGGAATGGAAGATGTAAATTTGGAGGATTGAGATGAGTGTCCATTCAGATCGTTTCAGTTAGTAATTGGAAGGGGAATATATATAATATATGTATATTATATATATGTGCTTGTATTAATCTCTGGGGATTGTATCAGAATTCATAATTTTCGCTTTATGTTTTGAGTATAATTTTGTTTACTTGTTAAATATTTTCGAAATCTATTTTTATTATTTGAGCTATAATGTGGGTGGAAATTCAAATTTCCAATCCTATAATCGAAGTTATAGGTCTAAAACGAAGTTGATTATATGCTAATACTCAAATATAACTCATAACTTATCCTATGCCATTTTGATTACTTAGCTTATATAGAGATCACATGTGATCGACTAAATAAAAAGAAAAGAAAAGTTTCTTTAAATCAATTTTTTTTTTGTCATGCTTTTTATCCCATTGAAATAATTTATAATTAGAAAATAGAATAATTTAGACTCATTTATAAGCTCGACTTTTACTTACAAGTTTTGAAAGCTAAAAGAGTTTTTAAAAATTTGTTTTTACTTTTGAAATTTAGCTAGAAATATATGTGTTTTTAGAGAGGTGAAAACCATTTTATAATAATTACTAGAAAACAAACATAATTTTTAAAATTAAATAATTAAATAATTAACAAATAAAGTATAGCTATCTATGAGACATCACCCATATAAGTGATATTCGGGTTTCTTTTCTTTTAATTCATAGAATTGCAAGTTGTAATCATGAATAAAACGGTATAAATTAGGAAAAGAGAGAAGGAAAAATTATAAAATATCATATAGTGTGGTCGATAGGAAATTTTTTCAATATCTTGTGCAAGATGACTACGTCTGTATGCCTCTGAAGAAAGAAAAAAAAAAGATTACTACGTCTGTACAGCATTATTATTAATTAATTAATTTATCATTCCCTTTATATAAAATATTCAAAATCTAGGTATTAAAATGATCATTCTTATCTCCCAAAGTTTGGGGCTTTTTAGATTGTATCAAAAGGATCACAACAAGTCATTTAAAATGTTATAAATTTTCTAACATCCACCCCCACAAAAGCATAGATTTTCTCTATTTTCCCTTTTTTTTTCCAAACAAAAAATGGTAACTGCATGTTTTCAAATTTTAATGCATTGTCAAAAATTACAAACCTCTTGTTTCTAAAAAAAAAAAAAAAAAAAAAAAAAAAAAAAAAGCCCTCTGTTCTTGTACTTCTGAACACTTGATTTTTTTGAAAAATACGTGTTGTTAATAGAGCTTCCACTTTGCTTTATATTCACAATATGATCCTTTCCAAAAAAAAAAAAAAAAAAAAAAAAAATTAAAATATGATCTCAAATCAATAAGAATTAGAGAGATCGAAAAAGGATAAGAGAGTATATATTTTCATATTTCTGATTAAATTATCGAATTTAAATAGCAAGAAATCACTTAAATGTCCCTAAAACAGTCTTTTAAAAAAGTATTTCTTTTCATCTTTTTCTTGGTTGGATGATGTCATAAATATTTAAATATAATATTTTTCCAAAAATTAATTGAATGGATCCACAAGATCTTTAAACTATTGTACAAACTTGGCCAACGAAAGTTTTTCTTATATTTTTGTTTTGAAAGTGGAGACTGAGTCAGAAGCTAGCAGTTCTTCAAAAGGAAATAGTTCTTTAAATGTACATTACCTTCACTTACGACCGTACGTTCATGAAAATCATTACACTTGCGTGTAGTACTCAAAGTTTTTATTTGCAAATAAATACGCACTATTACGCCAAATAGAGATATAAAGATTTGTATTAAATTTCTTAGGTTGTATCAATTTTAATTTTAAACTTTCAATTTCATCTATTTAAATCTCAAGTTTGAATAATTGTATGCATTAATATTCTCTATTAAGTTCCGTTTCAACCATGGTTAGAAAGGTTTGTCACACATCTAGGATTTGATATCCTACTGCTAAGTTGACAACCCACCTGTTATAGGGTCGGACGGGTTGTCTCGTGAGATTAGTCAAAGTGTGCGTAAGCTGGTCCGGACACTTAGAAATATAAAAAAAAAAAAAAAGGGTTTGTCACACACATATCTAAAGCTACTAGTTTGTTATTAGTTTTTCTTAAAAAATTACCAAAAAAAAAAAAAAATCTAAATCATTCCAAATTAGGTGACTACCATCATGAAAGTAGGCCCACACAAAAATAAATGGACAAACACTCCTCCTTGCCTTTAATGTTTTTACTACTTGGTATAATTGAAGGCAGTAGTGGCCAAGCAATTTTCATCGACTTCAATAGTTAGAAATTTGAGTTCAGTCGAAATACGGATGACAATAGGAAAGGGAGGAGATGGAGTAAGCTATGGCCATGAATACAATGAATTAATCCTAGCTAACCTTGTCAACGATCTTACGTAGGATGAGGAGACACTAATGCGAAATAGGAAGGGGACAAAGATTCTGACAAGGGCAATTTCAAAAGTGCGTATGTGGCTGTTGTGGTGGATGGAGGACAAATTGAGGTTGAGGATGATGAGAAATAAAAAGAACAACATACCAATACTAGCTAGCAACCGATTCTCAAGAATATGAGTACTCAAAGGTTAGATACACTTATTTAAGATTGAGGTTTAGATTGATGAAACTTAAAATTTAAGGGTTGGAATTGGTATAACTTACCAAATTTAAAATTAAAAACTGGGAAAAAGGATTTTGTCCCCCTAAAAAGTTAAAATAAAAGAAAAAATTTATGGATAAACAAAGAGTAGGGTGGGAAAGGAATAGGAAATGATAGTCCCCACATAGGTTTCCAATTTCCACGATAGAATACTGCAAAATGTTAGCTTTGCACTTACAAGTGGGGCATAATCTTATTCTTCACAATCACACCACATTATTTTTAAAAAATAGAAGAAAAAAGAAATGGCCTTGGAGCTCTTGGTGCTCTTCTTCTCCAGATATGAGTATTATGAAGGCATGAGAGATTGTGCCAAATTGCATTCTGTAAAGTTTTATACAGTTTGGATTTGACATTCACATTGGTCGGAACAACGCATCTTGGTCCCTCTTAATAATACCTCCCCTCCCTTTTCTTTTTCTCCTTAAAATCACTTTTCATTTCCAAATTTAAAATGTCGTTTGGAGATATATAAATGTTGTATATACTTTCCCTCTAAACTTAAACCAATTGCAGAAGAAGACTGTTACTATTATGGATATTTATCTGATTTTTAAATACTAATTAAAAATTGTGTTTTTCTTTTCTTTTCTTTTCTTTTCTTTTCTTTTCTTTCCTTTTCTTTTGCGGCTGAGAAAAATGGGTATTTGGAAAAAAGGATGCCGAAATTAATCAGAATAATTTGAAGGGTCCCCTCCTATCCTATACATAACTTTCCCTTGATTGGTAAGGTAAAGAGTCACTATCTCAGTCTTTATCTTTCCTTTCACCTTTTCAATATGCTCAATGTCACATTATTATTTACTTTTCCTAACATTTTCCCTTCCAAGATAATGCAATCAAACAAATGGTCTACTGTCAATCTCTTCTCATCATATAACTTTTTAATTTTAACAGATTATGGGCTTATTTCATATTTTTTCTTCTTCTTTAATAACAACCTCACATTAGAGGAGATCTCAGGTGGGTGGTTCGTGGCTCTTGAATATCTCCTATCTGCTCAGGTTGTCAAGTATTTAGGATTGATGGATTTGAAATCCTAATCTCTTTGTCAATCATATATATGTCTAAACTAGTTGAGTTACGTTTAGATTAACAACATGTTTTTGTTAAAGCATTATGAAGTCGTTATTCTAATCCTATAATTTAATGAAACCCACAAAAGTAGAAAATATAAGTCAAACTTGAATTCAATTTGGCATGGAAAAATTGAACTCGTCACAAAATCTAATTCACTTTAAGGATATACGACTAATAAGAAATAAGAGGTAAGAGAAGATTTTTATGGTAGAAGATGGTAGCCTTGTCCACGATATTCTCTCTTTGGCAACACGAACTTGCAATACCTAGTCAAATTTTTGCATACTAATAGGAATTTCAATAGCAACTTCTTTGTTTTTCTAACGACTTCTATGTGGATAAAAAAAATTATTCAATAAGACCGCTATAATATAGTTGCGTCATGATATATAAATGATAATCTTTTAATGTAGATTTTAAAATTTTCATGCTCTTTGATAATCACTAGATACAAATTTAAAATACTTTTGTAATTTTTTTCTCGTATATCAAATAATGCATTATTAACACCACTAAAGTTAAAAGTTAATAGACCTGTGATTCATGTGGCAAATGTTATCTTTTATACATGAAGGATTTTTTAAACTAATTAAAAAAAAAAAGGGGGGGGGGGGGAAAAAGAGGAAAAAGGAAAAAGGAAAAAGTGAAAAGATATATTTTTCTTTTTGCCATACCTAAAGGTGAAGTTAAATAAAATCTTTGGTTTGGCCAAAAGATTTCATTATTCGGATAATTTTCCCAGCTCTCCAAAAAAGGTCTCTATCATAATGAAGATACTTTTTGATTTCATTAAATTTATCATAAATAAAGTGTGCCTCTTAATTTTCATAAATGTTCGATGTAAGTCTTCATAAAGTAATTGAAGATTTATCTTTGAGAGTGATTTGTTCTTTTTGATAAAACTTCCATCTTTAGTTTTGTCAAATCTTCAAAAGGTAAGAAGAATCATGAAGTTGTGTACTGAAAAAGAGAAATGGTAATCAACTTTGATTTCTCATTTATTAATTGACAATTAGAGATACACAATATGCATATGTGGTACTGCCTTTTATTATCTCTCGTTTTCTTTAGTTTTTAATGGTAATGTTACGGAAGTAATTACATGTTTAATTTTAATAATTTACAACTATAGGGCCAATCCACCAATATTCTGATCCTCATGTCACAACGTTTATAAAAGTAACTACTATATTTTCAAACATAAAATTAAACTTGTTAGTAATCACTGTACAAAAATTAAGACATCGTCACAACTCCAAACTCTTTGTTAAGAACTACTACTTATGTTGTTGTTGGGAGCATTAGCAAGAAGTAAAAGTAGAAGAATGTATAAATATTTAGATGTGGACATATGAATTTTATTGCTTGGCTTAGTAGTTTGCTCTTCTCATCTCCATGTTTGATAAAGATGTTTAACCTAATTTAACTACTCTTTTCGTATGTTTGGGTCGGGAGTGATTGTAAAATAGTCAAAAATCATTTTTGTCTTCTTCAAAATCATTCAAAATTATTTTTAATAATAAAACAATGAATTCATTTTAAGTGATTAAAAGTGAGTTTTAAATTTTATATATGCAACAAAAGTGATTTTAATGATATCAAAATTATCTCAAACATGCAATTTTAATATCGGAGAGTTCTGTCCATGGACGTATATATTTTATTTTATTTATCTTAAAATTCTAAGTAAACCTTTCCATTGAGAAAATTAAATTATTTTTTAAACTAATTTTAAGAAAAAGAAAAAGTATTTAGTTTAACAAGATAAATTCTTATGTGATAAATGTTAAACAAAAGATAGTTTTTTTTAGTGTACAATGTTAAAAAAGTGTTAAGTTAATATTTTATAAGAAAATCTTCAACTTATTATGAATTGGTTGAGGCATTTATAGATATAATATACAGAAGAAAAAACATGTGTTGGTACAAGAATAGGATAGGAGTCTCTGTATTGAACACTGCTATATTTAATTCTTCAACTTTATAGGTTTTTATTTGACAATATTACCAAAAAAAAAAAAAAAAAAAAATTGATGTTAAGCCTAAAAAACGTTTTTTTTTATTTACATTTCTTTATATTTAAAGATATTATTGGAAAGCATTTTTCTTTGAAAACAATGAGTCAAAAATCGAAGAAAAGTGGAGTGTTGAACGAGGTGAATCTAGTTAAACAAAGTGAATCTTCTAAGGTAATCTACATTTATTGTGGAGTTGTTGAATAAGCAGCTATGCTTCCACAATGAGAGAGAAGAAAAGTAGAGTGTTTGAATCTTTTAATGTTATCGGCACCTATTTTGTAAGTGTGAATAGCAAAAAAAAAAAAAAAAAAAAAAAGTGGAGTGTCGTTGGTTTTTTTTTAAAAAAAAAAACATAATTTGATTGGTTAGTTATGAAAAATGTTCAAATATGTCAATTAAATTTATTGTTTTTTTTTTTAATTTCTTTTAGTTTAAATGAAATTTTGATTTGAATTGAGTTATATAAATAGAAACTAAATTAGGATGTAAAAAAAAAATGGGAAACCAAAAAGTGAGAATTCCTAACTAACCATTTATAAGAAGAGATACCTGGTCTAATTATATTAAACAAAAATTGCAATGACCACAATTAAAATTTTAATTTATGAATTACTTTTCTAAACTTATGAATTGATACGTAGTCTAATTTTAATTTGAATGTTGAATAATGGAGTAAGGAGTAAAGAGGAAGGGTATATGGGGTGAGAGTCGGATCCAAAGAAAAGGAAGGTTGAAGTCCAGGCCCAACTGGAACTGGGGATTGGCTTTTTTTAATTTTAAAAACAACTGGGAATTGACCAACCTTCGGTGGAGAAGGAGATGAGATGGTAAATTAGAGAAGGTGGGATGTGGGTGACGGAACGGTGACGGTGACCCCACCTTCTGTCACCCACATCGAACCCAAACAATTCCCTTAATATCAAATATTCAAATATTGAAAATTGAAATAATGATAACGCCATTCCATTACCCATTACCCATTACCCATTACTCAATCAAACAAACCCAGTTGTCCATTATTTCAATTTTTATCTTTCATTTCTGAAATATGATACCGTCAAGCCGAGCCAACCCAAGCCGAGCCAACCCCTCACCGTCAACCTCAACCGTCTCCCAACCCAAAGCCATTGATGCTAAACGGCTCCCCCTCTCTACCGGCCCGGCGACTTCAACGGCTCGACCGTACCGTATTACTCACTCTCCCCTCCCGACACATTCGGCTCACGCGTCCGGCACTTCGTCGCCGACGCAACTTCTTTAACCTCAATCCTCAACCCTTTACCCATTAACCCTACCAACTCCACTCTCTCCTCCACCCCCCCGATCCCGACCCCGGCACCCCAAATCTCAAATCGCCGATCCCCTATCACCTGCCGTATTTCTATCTCCTCCGCCGCTGACGCTCTCGATGGGCGACTTGACCGATTCCTTGACACCGTCGTCGGGCCACTCCCGACCCATGCCCGTTCGTGAAGACTGCTGGAGCGAGGAGGCTACCTCCACTCTCATCGACGTTTGGGGACGCCGTTTTGTCGAGCTCAACCGGGGGAATCTCCGTCAGAAGGATTGGCAGGATGTTGCTGAAGCCGTCAATGCCCTCCATGGCCACTCCAAGAAGACTCACCGTACAGACGTCCAGTGCAAGAACCGAATCGATACCATTAAGAAGAAGTACAAGATCGAGAAGGCTAGAGTTTCCGCTTCCAACGGATCCGCATCCTCGTCTTGGCCCTTTTACGATCGCCTTGATGTTCTGATTGGATCCAATTTTTCTCAAAAGAAGCCGTCCACCTCGATGTCTCAGTCTCCGCCGATGGTTCGTCCTCTCGCGTACCGGAAAGCGCCGTCTCCAGGGACTGCAAATGCGGTTTCTGTGGCGATTCCTCAGAAGCGCCCGTTGGCAGTGGTGGATGAAGGGTATTTTCGCAGGAATTATTCGGCCATGGCTGCTGCGGCTGCTGCTACAGAAGCAGAGGAGGAGGAGGAGGAGGAGGAGGAAGAGGAGGCGGAAGTAGAGGCAGAGGAGAGGGGTAGTGAGGATGAAGAGGGAGAAGGAGAGGGTATGAGCAGGTTGGCCAAAGCAATAGAGAGGTTTGGAAAGATGTATGAAAGAGTGGAAGCAGAGAAGTTGAGGCAGATGGTGGAATTGGAGAAGCAAAGAATGCAATTTGCAAAGGACTTGGAGGTCCAGCGTATGCAGATGTTTACGGAAACTCAAGTTCAACTCGAGAGGATCAAGCGCGGGAAGAAATCGGGTTCCAATGGTAAGAAAAAAATCTCCCTATCTTTTTTTTTTCTTTTTTTTTTTTTTTTATAAATATTATTATTATTATTTATTATTTATTTTGCCTTTCTTTAATTGGGCTTTTAGGGTTACTCTGTAAAATGTAAAATTTGCCATTCATTAGAGTGTTGAGTGTAAATACAAATGTTGTTACATTCTTTCCACCCATCAGATGGCTTGCTCTTAACCACTTCTCTTTTCTACTTCTTTAATATGTTTGGTTTAGCATGTGAAGGATTAAAGTTACATTTGGTAGGTATTATTTTAGATAAAGGAGCTGCATTACTTGTTGCATCTAATTATCTATTAAAAAATATATAAAAAATCTACCTTTGGAGTTTAGATTTTTTTAGAATATGCATGAGACTGCTGTGATATGATCTGCATTTTTGCTTGTACACTGTCTAAGTTTGAAGTTCGTTTTGAAGGAATCTGCTGTTCCAAAGCCTACTCGAGCTCTTTTTGTTCCCTACGTGAAGTATTCTTGAGAAGTAGTGGAGTCAACTTCTGAAGCTTTATGATCATTGTTTCTAATTGCATTAGGATTTTAACCCTTTTAAGACTCATTCCCTTGAATGACGATGTCTAATATGAATGGTCTTGTTTGAAGAGGTTTTACATTTTTGCTATCTACTTTCCCATAATCCGCTCTTCAACTATGTGCAAGTGTTGGGCTGTGTTCATTTGAGGAAATTTATGAACTCAGTTTTCCAGTCAACAAAAAATGAACTTTGAAAACTAGATTGAGGAGAATCTAAACTGCTTTTCTCTTCCTGGTTAGTCCATTTCTGGTCCTTCTACAGGGCACGTCCTTCTGTTCCTCTCCTTTTAATTCCAATCATAAACAAGTATTTGAGGAGTTATTTAGGCAGGTAATAGGGCAAATAACCAATATTGTTCCCAAGTGAGAAATTACTACCAATTGTTTATACTAGGAACTTAAAACTGGCAGATCAAACTGCTGTCTTTCCAGTTTCCTTCTATACTGTTTCTCTACTGGCTAAGATTGTAGAGGAAACATTTGGTATCATAAATTTCACGTTGCAGGTTAGTAAATAACAACTGATATACATTACTAGTGTGCATTATTAGCTGAACATTCTTATTATGATTCACTTGTTGCATCATGAGGTTTGATGCTGTAATCATTCTAATGGTAGCTTTTAATGGTTTTAGCATGTTTAGAGATTGGGGGAAAACATTCGTTGTTATACAAGAGATTTGCAGATTTGGCACAGGAAAACTCTGTATGCTCAGTTTCGGATCTTTATAAAATCTTGATTACAAGACATAGGAAAAGTTTAAAGGATAGATTCACATGGAGAAGGTGTTTGGTTTTGATCCCCCGCCCAACCCAAAACCATTAATCACTTGAGGATTTTCGGTGTTGCTAAATGGAAGCTTTTTAGCTTATGTCCCCTCCCTTTTGATGTTGTTTTAGTCTCCTTTCGCTGCTTGCATATTCTTCTTTGCTTGAATACAGTTTGTTACTTATCAAGTGAGGAAATGGAGTTGGAATTGGCATGCATGTTGAATAGTTAACCTTTTTGGAATGCATTAAATTTACTTTTTGAGACATTGGCGTCTTTTTTTTCTTGTTCTTTTTGCAACTTATATTTGGGCTCATAACTATGATTACTGCCAAATAGCAAGTTATATTCCTTGTTAGATAAAAGGATATCAAAGTTCTGTCTGTCTGTCTTGGAAGAATCTATAAAACTCTCCTATCTGATTGTTTAGAATCTAAACCACTCGGGACACTCCCATCAACAAACTTCAATAACTTTTCTCTTGCCTTATTATTGGTAAACAACTCTAGATGCCTCAAACTCAGAGTTTGATGCAATGTAGTGCATTGTATGTGTTGTTGTGGGGGGGGGGGGGGGGGGGGGGGGGGGGGTTCATGAAAAGCAAGGTGAAGAAGAATGGTTTACAATGTCTCATGATTGATTTCAAGTTCCATTCTGATGTTTATTAAAATTTGTGTAGTGTATGGAATTCCTACTTCAGCATAATATGTTATTTGTTTCTCATTTCCGTACGTTTTGGTTGCAATTTTTGCAGACATATATGGTTAGCGACATATGACGGTGTTCCAATGTGGAAGCATTCAACTTTGTCTCTGCCCTTTCCAAAGTACATATTATTGCAGCTGATGTTGGTATAAGTGAACCGCTAAATCAGATTGTTAGAAGCTATCTTAATATTCTTACAGTTCTTAGCTCTTCTTTCTTTTTCTTTTTCTTGTTTAATTGGATAGAAAAAGAACCTGAATTTGGAAGCAGGCTGGACCTTTATTTAGTCTAATGTATTCAAGTTAGCTGTAATATTGTCAGATTTTTCTTATTAATTTTTTAAATGCCATTGTCTTCACCATCTCCCTACTTTATTAACGTATTGTTTTGTTCTATTTCTTTAAATTTTAAACCAATAGTTTTTTAAGTTCACTTTTAAATCGACCGTTAGTCTTCAAGAACTCAGCATTCATTCTAATAAGTTCTGAAGGGAAATGCCCTTATTTTATTTTACTTCATCCTTAAAAATAAATGACAGGAAATAAGTCATAAATTAATGGATTTAACGATGGTTGTTCTTGTCTTTCTCTGGTGATCTAACATATTAGTGGAGTATGATGTTATGTGTTCACATTTTTGAAATATCATTTCTTCGTCAAATTAATATTGATTTTACGCTTTTGAATTAATTGGTAATTTAACCGTTAGTATTGGTGTCTCTATGAAGACACAGAGTAAAAAAGATTTAAATTTTCATATCTTTTCTCTTAAGATGGAGTATTTCTTTCATTAGACAAACATAATTCAATTCACAAAATCTGTAATCATCATGATTTGTTTCCCTAATATTTTTATGCATATGGTTTAATTGAATGACAAGTAGTTAAAATAGAACTAACATCGCAATTGGCAAGTGTTCGTTTCGTCTTTC
Organism: Lagenaria siceraria; assembly: GCA_002890555.2. Lineage (NCBI taxonomy): Eukaryota > Viridiplantae > Streptophyta > Magnoliopsida > Cucurbitales > Cucurbitaceae > Lagenaria > Lagenaria siceraria. The sequence goes on from CM016485.1 coordinate 2,091,588, forward strand.
ATGTAAGTAAAAACAAAACCAAACCTCTAATATTAACCAGCACATTCTGCTGGACCTTTTTTATGTCATTTAAAAAAAAAAATTGTAACTTTTGCAATCGGTAAGTTTAGTCTAGTTTAATTTTTAAATACTTCACTTTACATTAAAAACACATAAGCTTGTTCAAAGCAACCTGGGACAAAGACAATGACTAGGAGACAATGTTCATAGGCTGTTATGTCTGCACATAGATCGTCTCATTTGTCTCTATCTATAATTATATATTTATGCACTGAAAAGATGAAATCTTGATGCTCTTTCCTTCTTACTGGTTTGAAAATTAAAAACAGTAAAAGACAATAGAAATTGTTGTTTCATCCTAATGGAAAGAAGGTCCCTAAGATCGTGTGACAATGCTACAAAATATTATATATATATATATAGATAGATATAGAATTTAATAAGGGCCATCTAATACCCCCTAATAATTATGCTGACTCAATATATAAATATATATATATATATATAGATTATTCATAACCAGAATTGTAGCTAGCTACCCATATAAATTAAATCCTCTGCACAACTCCCAACACCGTATATTTCAGAAAGCAATATTCCACATTTTTTAATTGCGCCAATATTCTCCATCTCTTCCCCTTCTATCAATCCATTAATTCCACATCTTCCTTTCTTCCATTCCTGCCAAAAAATATATCACTCAATTCAAACTTTAATTTCAATACTAATTAACATTATAATCTTAAATAGATTAGCCATTAACGAACAAAGATAAGAATAATTAAATAACTAATTTTACTAGAAATGTGAAGAGTGGTGAATTTGGACATGCAATATAGTTTTAGTTAAAAACTAATTATTCTATCAGAATCAGATGGTGGTTCCATCTGACCAAATAAGGCAATATTCAGCAACAACTGGGAATTGATGACAAAAGATTTCATCTAATATAATTGCAAATACAGCATGAGAAAGTGGCAAACAACTTCAAATGGCCACTTTATACCATTTGATACACAAGCACAAAATAAGTTTGGTGCTGTTAATAATGGTGGATACGTGACAGCAAAAAATATTATATTAATATAATAACTCTATATGATTGGTCAAAATCTCAGTATGGCGCATTATATATAATAGAATAAGTCTTTTCAGATCATATAGAAATATAACAAAGGATAAGTTTAGGAGTAGTGATGGTTCGATGTCTTGAAGGGTACGTTTAATATTCATAAATTCCGATTGGTAAATCTCTATTTAGATTACCTAGCTTATTAGACATAATGATCTTAAAACACAAAAAAGAACAAGTTATATGTGAAAATATAGCCTTTTCATACCCTAAAATACTATATATATTTATTATGATTTCAAATATAGTAGATAGTTTGATTCTCTCCAATAGATCAAAGAAAATATATTATATATGTTTAATTATCACATACTGAATGTATCAACCTAATTGAAATATTCAGGTGCATCCACTGACCCACATCGTATCTTCTTCTAAAAAAAATTATCACATACTGAATAAATATGGAACAATGCTTTATCCTATTAAAGGCCAACATGAACCTGGAACATAAATTTGAGAAGAAAAATAAGCTTAAAGAAGTTCCTTCTGATCTTAAACCATAATTAGCAGAGTAAAGTCATAATTGGTAAACAAACCCCACAGTTGATAAATCCCAAAGACAGAAAGAAAAATCAAAAGAGGGGCATTAGAAGTTTATTCAAGGAAAAACGAATTTATTTACTTGCAATTTATAGATTTTATAATCTACATTTTAAATATGTTTTCAAAATACTATCCAATTTTTTAAAACTAAAAGAAGTATCTTCTCAAATAGTACAGGAGTGTGTACTCTCTGCTACATAAATGAAGAGCTAGAGATAGAAATTAAACTGCATTTGAAATTTGAAGATTAGTGTGAGCAAATACATTAATAATTATTTAGAGTAAACTCAAACAGACTAATTAAATTGTGTAATCAACTTTTACCTGGCCTACTAATTCAGTATATAATTATCAGAAAATGCCTAGAATAATTTTCAGATTTAATATATTAAAAAATCTGGACATTAATTATTTAACATCATAAAATGTCTCTCTATTAAGGTCGTTAATACATAAAAGACAGTAATTTAAACCTGAATTACTTTGTCATATTGCATTTTCAAGCTATAAAAGTTTCATCAAACTGTTTATAATTTTGAATTAGCAATCCAACCAAGAGAAAGGTGAACAAAATCAACTCAAAGTAATTTTCAAATATAAATAGGTCAAATTTGACATCCATTTAGTTTTTAATTTGTGGTCTTTAAAATTTGGATTTGTTTTCTAATCATTTATTTACAATGACCTCAAGAACATTTAAACTCGTTGTCAAAATTTTGAAAAAAAGTATTAAAAACTAAATCTTTTAGCTTTTAAAACATGGTTTAGATTTAAAAAAATAAAATAATTATCATAGGGACCATAGAAATTGATTTTGTCTATGGATCCAGAATTTGGTAACATATTAAATGATTAAATTTACTCCAATTTATCGACTTTATGAATTAAGTAGGTATTTAACATTGAAATTATAATTAGTCTCGAAATGTTCAAAAAATTTGTAATATTATACATACATATATATATATATATATATCGACTTCTTTCTGAAAAAATCTCAATTAATATCAAATAGTCCACTACTTAAATCTAAAACACACTTGTGATAGGGAATGATTATTATTATCTAACAGTATCCACATACACACAATTATTGGAAGCATTAGCTAGTTAATTACTTTACATGCTTATAATATGAATGTAACAATTAGATATTGATGAATGCTTGTTTCATGATATAAATGGATTTGAAGTAAATAAGAAATCTGGTAACATTTTATGAAGTTGAAAATGTTTAACAAAATTGAATGAAGGGGATTGAGACGTAGTAATGTTGGTTATATGAAAATTGATGAAGAAAAATAGGAAAAAAAGTCATAAGAAAGTACGAAAGCAAAGAAGTAGAGAGTAGGAAAAGCACAATTATATAAAAATGAAAAATGAAAAAAGAAAAAATAGTAAAAAAATATAGAAATGATATAAGAAAATATTATATAGATGATGATGATATATATGGTGAGATATGGGGATGTGGAATGTCCATGCATGGGGAGCCAAAAAATCGTATAGAATCGAAAAAGGCCCAAATCTATTGAAAAGCAAACATTTTGGTTTTACCTATTTATTTAAATTTAAGAAATTAAGGACATCTAACCAACACTGTTTTGCCGATACACTCACTCAATGGCACACCAATCAAAGCTGTTTCTCTGATTCATCAGAACAAAAGGGTAAAAAAGATCAACATCTCTTCTTAACGCATTATTTCTTCTGAATCTCTTCACACTTCTCAGACATTCTTTCTATAATTCTCACACCAACTTTCCTTTTCTTTTTTTCTTTCTTTTTTTTTTTAGTATAATGAAAATTAGGGTTTTGAGGAACTTGGTCTAGGGTTTTCTTTTAATAATGCTGATGATGAATAATTCACTGAAATTCCCACCCCTCATAATTTCTCAATCAACCCAATAATTCCCATTTTTATAAACTGTGTCTACATTATTCTAATTTCAAATTCCAAAGACAGTATGGGGGGATGACATGACAGTAAAAAAGAATTAATATGCATAAGTAATTATAAGAGAAGACGAAGAAGACGAAGAAGAAGAAGAAGAAAAGGAAGGAATTATAATCACCATGAAAATGGATTGAAAAATCAATCAAGCGATGTGAGTCAAAGGATCAACGTTGGTATCATTATTAGTAGTAGTATTGTTGTTGGGGAGATGGAGCTGCTTATTCATCATCATCATCTCATTATTTCTCTTCTTCTTCTTCTTCTTCTTGTACGGAATTCCTCTGGCTTTCGCTTGGCTCTCCTTCACCTCTCTTAGATACGTTCTAATAGCTCCATTTCCAAAAGGGTTTCCTTCCGGAGACCCACCGTGCTCCTCGTAGGCGGCGCGTAGGCGGCCGATGAGCGCGTCCAGGCTACCCCAAGCCTGTTTCAAAGGGCAAGGACAGGGGGCAGGGGGGTCAGGTTGACCGAAAAAAACACACCCATGTGAATGAACCCTTGTTTTCCCGAACTGATCAAGGTATCGAAGAAATTCAAGTACATGGTTACAGTTACAGTGGGATACAGATACTGCCGGTGTCTGGTTTTTTAGATATTGCCCAAAAGTATTCCAATCTCGCCGTTTTTGTGACTCGTAACGGCTCAACGGAACGCTCGCCCCCGCTCCCGCCCCCGCCCCCCCTTGCGCCGGCTGCTGTTGTTGATCGCCGGTTATGCCGCCCAACCCAGATGATGACCCTTCACTAATTGCTCTGTCGCCTAACATGATTATGGAGGAGGAATTTTGGGGGAAGATGTTGGCAACCAAATAAAAATGAAATGACACCCCCAATAAAATTAAAAATTAAAAATTAAAAAAAAAAAATTATGTTAGTGCAGTAGAAGAAAGATTAAAATCACATCTGGGGGTCTTTTGATAGGACATATCATGGGCCCCTCAAGCTGCTTTTCTTCCCTTTTTTTTTTTTTTTTTTTTCATCCTTCGCCATTAACATGAATAATTTGCACTAACTTTATAAAGTTTCCTCCTTTTCTTTATTTTCTGTAATTCAATCATTACGTAATATATGTTTTGTTTTTTTTTAAGGATTACGGTTTTCAACTCGACTTTCAAATTTGCATTCATTAATTACAACCTGAGATGTGATAAGGAAGCTGCTAATGGATTTGAATTTAATTCATTTTTCTTTCTTTCTTTCTTTTTTTAGCTCAGTTTTTTTATTTACTGGCCAGGTTCAATTCATTAATAAAACCCTCTCTCTCACTTATTTATTTTACTTATTCCAGAAATATAATATTATGGTTGGACAAGGCAATGTAGCAATTTCGTTGCTATTTTTCTCACAATCGACATCATCGGCTGTCTGTCTCTTTCAATTTTTACTAAAACGGGAATAGTAGCTGTACAATTAACACTGTGCTCCCCTCCTCAATTTCATATCCCCTAAATTCTCACTTTTTCATCTTTTTTTTTTTCCCCTCTCACTTTACATGTTTATTGTTAATTATTTATGACAACCCATGACATCATAATTTACAAATACCTACCTACCCTAATCTTTTATTTCGATTCCTCCAATTCTTTATGTCCTTGATTCAAAAGTCATGACAGGCCATTTTTAAATAAAACAATAGAAATTAATTCTATATATTGTTTACAATTTTTCTATCTACCCTTCAAAAGATGTATAAATATATATCTCGTCTTTCTAATAGATTCTCTGTCATTGAAAATCTTGTACCAAATTTAGTTATGGTGTATTTATTCTCCTTTGCTTGTTTATTTATTTTTTTTTAAGTGTTATCCATTTAAAAACATGTTCTTTTTTTGTGTGTGATTTATCTTTCCTTATTCACAATTTTTTTAATTATCTCTCTTTTTTTTTTTTTTGGAAAAAAAATTATTTTTAGCCATTGATTTTGAGTTTAGTTTCTATTTTTTAAAAAAGTAATACAAAAGTTGGAAGATCAATACACCAAGATATCTTAACTAGATTGACGTACCCACCTATAGCACCCTCATCATATTCCGGGAGTTTAGTTTCTATCTAGTCATTCAATTTTAAAATGTTTCAATTTCAATTTAATCCATAGATTTCAAAATTATTACAATTTTACCTTTGAATTTAAAGTTTTGTTTCAATTTGGTCCCTAGTTTTCAAGATTTACACTTTTAACTTCAATTTCTTTTACCAAATACTTACGACGTTAATGCCTATTACCTAATTTAAAATAATTACGAGGTGAAATTTAAAAAATAATTATGGTCGTGAAGAAAATATATACATTAACCCTTAAGAGGGGAAGTAGTAAGTATATAGTGAAAAATCAAGATAAATGTGTACATTTTAAAATCCAAAAATCATTAATAGATGCTGATAGAAGTCTATTAATGTCTATTAATATTTTTTTTACTATTTTCTACAAATAGTTTAATATTTTTTTTATCGGTAAAAGTTTTTCTAAATTTAATAATGAATGAAATTTTGTTCATTAATAATTATCATCGAGGGAAAAAAAAAGCTTATATTCCTTGTCAGCTTTTATAAAGATTGATCTCGTATAATTATTATGGACGTAGACAATAATATTTTATATACCAATGCATCAATATTTTATAATAAAATAAAATTTAATTATATGTTAGCTGCCTCGAGTGAGTGGAGATGATCGCAGTGGGTCTACACCTATACCAAATAATCATTCACTAATTTAATCTTTTTTTTATATATATATTTTATTTTCGTTTCATTTCAAATTATTTAACGTAGATTTCTTACTCAAAATTTGTGCTCGTTGCCGTTACTCTTTCAACCTAACCAGATTTTTAATATTTAAAAAGGAATTTTAAACCAGTATTAGGGTTCTTATACGATTGTAATTAAGGGATCTGATTTGACTTATTACTATATGCATCATTTTTACTATTCACTCAATTTGTGCAATTAATGAACTCAATTTGGTTTTAATTACTCTTAATTAATGCGTGTCATTTTTCAGGAATGCTTCCTCTTGTAACTTGATTCGTATAAATGAGTTCTATAAATTTACATTTAAATTGGAGGAGTTTATAATTAAATGAGGAGAGCTTATTTTGAGTGTCCATTTTCAATTATTTGGGTAGATCTTTTCTGCGTTATGTACAATCATTTAAATTAACAAGGTAGTTGATCATTTTAGTGCATGGTAGTTCATTAATTCACAGGAAAAATGGTATATTCTATTATTGTACTTAATTTAAGTGTCTTCATTTTAATTCAACTAAATGGATAAGATACTAATTATCGTCACAAAAATCGATGTGATTCGATCTCTACTTTTACAATTGTTGAATTAAAAGAAAATTTGAATGAATAATGAAATTAATATCTAGTTAGCCTAAGTTTAAATTTTCATGGAATCTAGTTAGGATTTCTCTTTCAATAGAACATTGCTATTCTTGATACATTTGTCTAAATTGATGTATAACTGTCCTTTTGAAAAGTATTATGTTCACAAATAATTAGATAAAGGAATTCACTTGACCATAAATATAAGGGGGGAAATGATTGGGTTGGGTTTAATAATTAAAATATAAAGAGAAGAGTAGTAGTAAATAGTAAGTAGTAAAAAGAAAGAAGAAAGTATTGAGTAAGTATGGTGAAAGTTGAAAAGTATTATTGGAGAAAAAAAGAATAGGAGACAGAAAAGAGGAATGGGAGCAAAACTGGGAGACATATCTCTGTGACATTGGGTCCGAACCTTAGGGTTATGTCCACGATGCAATTAAGTGCTTGTTTGGAAGATAGAACTCTGTGCCCCCTTTTTTTTCTTTTTTCTTTTTTCTTTTCTCTCTCTCTGTTTTTTTTTTCCTTGTGTGGAGATTAATTATTATAATGTTCATATATATATTATACACACACTTCAGATGTGGATTCTAAGTAGCCAAAGCAAATGGCTCTATCTTCAGCCTCACACATCTTGGAATAATTGGAATTTAAGTTCCCAGCAACCAATAATGGCATTATAGATGGAGGAATATAAATTTCCCACGTCTCATCTTTTTCTTGTTTTTCCGTAGTGGACGGTTTTTAAATATAAAAGAATAAATTAAATTATTTACAAATATATAAAAATTTTATAGTCTATCGACTCAAATTATTCATAAATATATAAAATATTTATTATTTATCACTGATAGACTGAGATAGAATTCTATTGCTTGAGTGGTAGACTGTGATAACTATCATTGATAGAGAATGAAATTTTTCTACATTTATAAATAGTTTGATTTTTTTTTTTTGTTTATAATAATTTCCATATATATATATATAAAATAAAATATTGAGGTCATCTATTACCCACTTAATATTTTTGTTAAGTAATGATTTGGGTTATAAATAATTATAACTAATTAGTTCATAGAATTATAAATTTGAGAACAAAAACGTTATCAATGAGACTTCAATTGTCAAGGAACTTACCCATGTGTTTAAAAAAAGAAAAAGAGAAAAAAGCTTATCCATGTGAAGAGGATTGATATTAATATGTAGTTTATTATTAATTTTTTATTTTTACTGTGTATAATTAATCATGATTAAATTTTATATAAAAGTTCATATTTTATTAGATTCTAATTAAGTAGTCCTTTTTGGGACATCTTGAAAATATATCAGTCTGGTTCCAAATGATGAGATTCAAAATAAATTGAATAATGTATTATATAATGAAATAAGTTCAATTACTTTTAGTGGAAGATGGTTGAGAATTTATTTAAGATTTTGTTGTTAAAAAGAAGGGTTATGTGTAGAAATATTTTGTTGATTTTAAAATTTGGCACTGGAAAAAGGGGGGAAGAAAAAATGTGTGGTTCAAAAATGGAAAGCTGTGTTGCCACTTACAATCCTAAATTTTGGCACTTAAAAAAGCATTATATCCCCACTCACCATTTTGGTTAATAATTAATTAACTCTACTACATCGACTCAGTTTTGTTTCATAATTTCTTCTTTAATGCTCATGTTAAGTTTTGTAGCTAGCTAAAAAGCCAATATTTTTCTATTTTCTATTATATATATATATATTGGGATGGATTTGTCTCTACGAAGTATAAATTAGTTCAATATAATTTTGTCGAGTTTTGTAATATTAGATAGAAAGAAACGAGAGAATCTTCAATAACAGGCTCGTTCTCAAGGACGGATGGATACTATTGCTCTGACATTTATAATTTAGGTCTAAATTGGCTCACTTTCCTGTAATCTTATTTCTCTCTTTTATGGAACCACATATACATTAGTCCACATATACACTAGTAGTAAAGTATTCTCTTTCTAATAAATATATAAATAAATAAAATAATAATTATCTTTTCAATGTCACAAGATCATCTAATTAATAATGATTAACTGTAAATCGTGTGATCATATATGTAACCATACATCCAGGATATGCAGTGGGACAACTTTTTTTTTCACTTTCTCGTGTAATGTTTCACAATCACACGTGGCCATTGGGACACAGGGCTGATGTGGGATAATTAAAAAAAAAGTAATTAAAAAATAATTTAGTAATTTTACAAACCACATTTAGGTTTGGTTTAGGATGGCATAACTAATTTTTAAATTATTACAAATATATTCTTTTTTTTCACGTCTATTCACTTTTCAATTTTTAATGACAAATTTTTATTTAATTTTTATCAAATTATTTAAATCGAAATAAACCTTGTTTTTAAATTTGAAGCATATAAAATTTTAAAATAATTATCTTACAATAAGTTTGATATAAAATATTACTTTAGTTGTCATTATAGCTAAATTGTAATAAGTTTGTATGAAAGATTCAGGTCATAATTGATTTTTCTTAAAGTACAGTTGCTGGTAATTATTTTGAAAGCTACAATAATTCCAAACTAGGCGTTAATCTTTAAAATTTGGTCCATAATAGCATGTAGAGTCTCGTGCTTTTAAATTTTGTATTGATTTGATTTTTGTAATTTAAAATCTGTAATACTTTAGTTCATATATTCATATATTTTAGAGATTAAGTTTTAAAGGAATGGACTATAATTATGCAATTGTGCCAAAATGAGTATAGTTTAACAATAATTATCATGTAATCCATCCTGCGAAGTCAAAAATTTAAATTTATCCATATACCCCACTTACTTATTATTATCATAATCATAATCATCATCATCATTTTTTTTTTTTTACAGTCACTCCCCTTGTGAGTGCCCCCACTTAGTTATATTTAAAAATGAGAAAGAAACTAAAATGTTACACGATTAAGTTTAGGGGTTTAAATCATAAAAAACTGAAGTTTTAAAAGTATTTTTTATTAGATAAACAAATATTTATAAATTTGGTGCCTATAATTTGAAAGAAGTTATAATGTAGTCACTATGGTTTTAAAAGCTAGACTTTAATCTTTTCGTGGTTTTATAAAACTTCATAAATAATATCTATAATTTGATAAAATTTTCATAATTAATTCCTACCATAAAATCTATCAACTCTATGAATAGTACCTATAGTTTATCAAATTATTGATTCTAAATTGTAATTGTGATAGAAACAAAATTTTAACTTTTTCCAAATCATAAATACCAAATTTGTAATTTTAACCCAAAAAATCTAAATTCCGAGTACTAATTAATATTTAATATTATTATTCTCTCTATTCTTATTCCTTCTTCCAGTCTGTCATGGAAACAGCTGTTAGAATCCAGTCTCCTTAAAACCAATTCCACAACTTTGTCCTTTAATTTTTTTTTTCTTTTCTTTTTAAATGAAATTATCACTAATTTTAAAGATATATACAAAAAGCGTACTTAATTAATATAAATCAAATAAAGTATTAGGACCTGTCCCATTGTTATAAAAGATAGAGGCGAGGTTAAGTCAAAAGTAATCGGAATCATTTGATTTTAATATATTAAATAATAGAGAAATTAAAGGCTATGGTAAAAGCTTGACAAATCAATGGTAAAAATAAGTTAATTTTCTCATGGATAGGCATGTCCAAACAAGTTCATTTGTGTGTGTTGACTGTTGACTGTGTTGAGAGCGTCCAGTTTTGTTAGTACAAAGCATTAAAAGCCATATATTTGAAAATTAAAATCTTGGGGTATAAATATACAATTTATTTCTAACGATGATGTCACATCAAGATGAATGTAAAAGAAATTATATAAAAATGCACCGGTCATACTTTTACTATATGATACAAAATAAACTTCATGTCAACTGCAAACTCCATACATTTTTTTTCATTTTGGTAAGTACATGTTGAACAAATCTTTTTTTTTTTTTTTTTTTTTTTTTTTTTTTTTTAATGTATTGTGTGTTAAGTAACACACGTCCCTGTAATTCTATTACTTCCCAAGTATTTATTATTGCACTCCTTCATAGCCATTTCCGCTCCATTTTCATTTTGAATATTTGAAGTTGAGTCAGAAAATTCTTATTATGAAGAATTAATCAAATATAAAATATTAACTAACTACAAATTATAAATCAGATTCGGGGCAAGGGAATAGACATTGCTTTATCATTATTATATATTAGAATATATTTTTTTTAAAAAAAGAAATGTATCCATAAATTAAAATAAAATCAATTATTGTTTTGAATAAGTTTCGTACAATTTTAGATAGATGGGGGCTTTTGATGGTTGAATTTCGTCCCAATCTCATTTTGGCTGTGTTTGGTGAGAAAGATGCTATCGAAAGACTTGAGACTGAGAGTGTCTCTCACGTGTCTTTTTTTAGTACGATTTATTTTATAAAATTTTAAATCTTTAAATCTCAATTACGGTTGAATTATTGTCCACTTTACATATTCTATACTTGGAACACATATATTTAAATCACATTTTACTCATTGAAAAACTATCCAAACACATTATTTTAATAATTTTGCAGGTTGGGGTGTCATTATTTTTTTAAAGTTTTTTTTTTTTCATTATTAAAAATTTAATATTTAATGGTTTCCCAATATTGTTGTTCAGTCTTTCAACTCACTAATATATATGCTCGTGTTCCAATTTTTTTTTAATATTTATTAGAATTGGCTTTATAAGATGCACTTTTTTCCTTTTTGCTAAGCTGATCGTCTGTCTGCAAATAACTTGAGATTTTTTTTTAATGAAATATAACTAGAGTAGTTGATAAGAAAGTAACATTTTCCATTCACAAATTCTCTCTTTTAAAATTTTGACCGATTAGCATCCATACAAAATTATAACTTGTAAATGAGATTTGTGTCAATTTGATCTCTAAATTTTTAATACTATAGAAGAGGTAACTACACTTTTAATTTTTTTTTTTTTATTTAATAAGTCCTTAAAAAATTTGAAATTTGAAATATTAATTAATGTATAATATAAATATAAAATTTGTTATTTAAACTTAAGTTAAAAGAAAAAAAAAAAAAAAAAACGAAGCTCAACAAGTAAAATTAAAAATTTAGAAAAATTAAAGAATAAGATTTGTAATTTAACAAAAATTGTATATTGTTACAATAATTGTGAACTACATTACATTAAATAGTTTATTTAGTCACAAACACGTATTTAATCAAAATTCATTATTGCAGTTGATTTAATTGAGTTTGAAAATAGTAATTGAGTATATACATTGTTATTTCATTTGACAGTGAATGATAGAAGTAGATATATTGGTTGGCTAATAACTTAAATATGAAAGGAAATGATCCTAATATCAAAATTTGACAGTAACTTATTTTGTTTTAATAATGCAAGTTGAAAGGTAAGGAAAGGGGTAAAAAGAAAGAAAATTTTCAGATATAGAAAAAATTTCAAACTATTTACATAAAATAACAAAAAAGACACTGATAGACTACTATCAGCATCTATTAGTGATAGACTTCTATCATTTCTATTACGGATAGACCATGATAGACTTCTATCAGCGTCTATCACAACTATCTAAAAATTTTGTTATTTTGGATATATATTTTTTCTTGTTTTTCTATTTTTAAAAGTCCCTCTAAAAAGAAAAGAGGAAGAGAGGGGGTAGGCAGATGGATTTTCTCACCTGATTTACACTTTGGAAAGAGGTTTTTAGTCAATGGCATGATAAATGGAAGGACAGGTGGGATGTGGTGATTGGGTGAAAAATATAAAAGTGTCAATTTCGAGAATAATGCATATCCCTAATTTATTAATTATAATTAATTTAGAGTGGAATTGGAAGGAAGGAATTTGGTCACAATGATCCAGGGGGCAGGTGGGTAGGCTGGCTCAGGCTGTGCCCTTTTTGGCATTTTTCATTCTTTCAATATATTTTCACCTTTTTTGGTAGTACTGGTTATGGAAAAAATAAAAATGAATTAAAAAAAATATATATATTTATAATAAATAGTTTGAAAAGAGAGAGGGTGCGGTGAATCTCAGTCGCTTTCCCTGATGAATGCAAAATTGAATTAGTACAACCAACTGAAAGCTGATCAAAATTCAGAGGTAATTTTTACATTGGATTTCCCATGACTCTCTCTCTCTCTCTCTCTTTGTCTCTCTCTAAATAATAATAATAAATAATAATTTTTATATATATATTGCCTTTAATTCGCCAACAGATCACTTCTCCACCCCACGTGAAGTGGCCCCAACTTTCTTTTCAATTTTCCTCCTCCAAACCTCCCATGGTTCTTTTCCCCAAAACAACGAATAATGTTTATAATTGAATTATACAACAAAAAAAGCAAAGCGCAAAAAATGAAAATAATAAAAAAAAAAGGGTAATTTATGTTTTAGTTTTTTCATTTTTACCTTTGATTTAAAATTATTTAAGAAAATATATTTTTATTTGAAAAAAATGATAAAAACGACTTAACAATTTATGTGTAAAAATTAGGAAGCGTGCATGTTATTATTTATAGTTTAACAACCATGTGGAAATATGGAATATAAAGTCTGTATTTACCATTGATTTTATTACCGTTTACAACTATTTGATTTTAATTTTTAGTTTTTACAAATTTATCTTGTAAATATTACATTTATCGGTAAGTTTCTTTATTTTATTTTGTGTTTTCAAACTCTAAACTAAACTCTGAAAACTTAAAAAAAAGTAGTAAAAAAACAAAAGGGGGGGGGGGGGGGGGGGGAAGATGTAGTCGTGATGAGAGAGCAAAGAGGAAGTCCTTGGGTGTTCGGAAAATTTGAGAAGATAGTGTTGGTGTGATGGTTTAGCCCAATTTCATATTTGGGCCGACACATGAGGCCCGGCTCGCTTACACAATTTCCCATCATTCTACACTATTTATCTCGCCATTTTCTCTAAAACTAATCTTATTTATTTCTGTAATTAATTTCAATTTTCCACAACGTCTAATTTCGTCATTTTATTTAGATTTATTTTTGTAGTTTCAACATATTGTACTTTGGGTTTGCACTTGAATAAATGTTACAAATTTGACCTTTCATTTGGAAAATCGATAACAAATTCTGATATTCTTCTATAAAAATGATTATATTACTCTTGAAGTTGGAAACGATATTTTAGGGGGAAAAGAACCGATCAAACCGACATTTATAGGTAAAATTTGTGAGTTTGAGAGATTTGTTTAAGATTTTGATCTTGTACATTAACCTACCTTTTCATCTTTGTTATTACTGAGCTTTTAAGAAATTTTTAATTGGTTTTTTTTTTTTTTTGGTTAAAATTAGTGGGATGACAATTTAATATAATTAAAGTTGTCACATGAGCTAACTCAACTGACATGAAGTTTATATCCTCAATCAAGAAGTTAAACTTTTGAATATCTCATCTCACATATTGTCAAACTCTATCTTCTTAATTGAAGATATACTTTTTATGTCAGTTAAACTATGTTCGTGTTTGATAGATAATAGTTAAATTATTGATGAATTATTTATGTCCTTTAGGAAAATTTCAATTGATTTTTATAAAATATTTCCATATTGATTGCCCTGAATACAAGAGAGAATGTTCCAAAATATAATTTTGGACCAAGTAAAAATACTTATATAGTTTATACAATTACAAGTGCCCCGACTCTCATCTAATTCGTTGCCCTAAAAAAAGACAATGCATAAATGTTTGTAGTCGACAAAATAAGAGGAAAAAAAAAAGGAAATAAATGATAGGTGGAAATTTTAGTAAACATGGTGGACGTGGATTGCCTTAAAATAAGTAGTAGCTTTCAAGATTCGATTTTTCATTCCAGTCCTTAACGTTATGATGGGTATTAATTAGTTTAAAATAATTATGAATTGAAATTTTATACATAATTTAAATAGCCATGAAAAATGATGAAATTTATTGATTATAATTCTTTTAATGTTTTTATATTAATTAATAGGCACTACCATTAAAGTTGGAACATGAGTATTAGTAAAAAAATCAAAGTTAAAAGTATAAATCTTGAAATCTAAGATTCAACTGAAACAAAGGTTTAATTTCAAAAGTAAATTTTTAACATTTTAAAGTCTAAAAAATAAATTAAAATTAAACTCAAAATTTAATGACTAAATGTGTAACATTTTGAAACCTAAAGATTAAATGAAAACTAAATTCAATCCGAGAAATGAAAAATATATTTTTCTCAAAATTTTGTGTGCAACATCTGGTGTTATAAAATTTCCAAAATTTACTGTTGTGTATGATCTTAAGTCAAAAGCGATATAAATTAATTTATTGTTAGCTTTGGGCAATTGCACAATTAGCAAAATATTTTTGCAAAAATTAGGCTTGTGCCATCATTTTTTATTTTTATTATTTGTTTTTTCTTTTTTACAAAAATGGGAAAATAAGCCTAGCCCAGCCCAATTAAAGAGGGAAAAATGTAAAAAATGTCATTCAATTCCGCGTGCAATCATAAAGAAAAACTTAGGCACACTTTTCGAAGTTGCTTTAATTAACTGATATACCTAAAATGTTGTCTATAAATAATACACTAATATACTTCATATTAGGTATATTAGTTAGTACAACAGTGTTATATTAGGTACTATATTAAGCAATACACCATCTAAAAGGATAAAATGTACAAAAAGAATAAAATAATGTAGCAAGTATCTATGTGTGACAAAAACTAAAATAAGTAATAATCAAACTTGGTGATTGAGTGTTCATTGTTGTTAGATATACTGTTGATACACTTAGAATGTTTGATTGATGTTAGATATACTGTTGATATATACACTCATGTCTTACTTAAAGTATTTATTATTTGGTATCTGATACATACATATCTTATATTTAATATACTGTCGACATGCTTGAATATCATGTTTATAAAATGAAACATATGGTTTACTCCAAAACAACATGGTATTAATTAAATATTGAGATTGTTGTTAGATATAGTGTTGATACACTTGAAATGTTGATTGCTATAAGATATACTACTAATGCACTCATGTCTTACTTCAAGTATTCACTAATTGATATTTAATAAACTAATACACTCATGTCTTATATCTAATATATTGCTTGATACGCTTGAAGTATCGTGCTTACAAAATGAAACACACATATTTTACTTATGTATTAGATACTTATATAGAAGTAATTTATGTATAGTATGACTAGAGATTAGTCTATGATGGATAAATGTTGAATTTATTCTATGCTATAATTTTAAGATTATCGTTAGAGGTGGATTCTTTTAGGTTTTAAATTATCTCAAATTTCTTAATAAGAATGTTTTTTCTTTTTACAGAACCTGGAACTTTAGTTTAGTAAGCAAAATATTTATCTCAAAATTACTTTTTCTTATCCAACTTTTTAATTTATGTTGACTAATTATCTTTTGTTTTTCTATTAGGTGGTTGATGTTGAGTTTCATACGAGTCTAGCTTTATCAATATATATCCACCATCCTTAATTTAATTGTTTGATACATGTAGCTTGACTTTATAGTCTTTGATAATAAAGTCGTGGAATAGCACCAACCCTACTTTGTTGTATATTTGGAATAAATGTAATTCGTGTGAAGATTAATGTATGGTATATGTGCTTTTGCATTGCATATTATGTTTTACACACTAAAATTAAATTATAAATTCATAAATTCATAACAGCTTGGAGCCTTGGATTATAAAATTTTACTTACACTAGTTGAAGCCTATATAGATGAGTTTAGAATACAATACGGTCGAAAAAGTTCTATAGATGATAGACGTAAAGATAGACTCTATTTCCAATTTTTTCCAACCTCACTATTATATCTATAATCTATTAAAAAACAAGGATGTCATAAATTTTTTTGTCCCTAATTTGATTTACTTAATAAAAAAATATGAAATTAAAGATTAATTATAAATAGAATATAAATAATTAATTATTAGTTATCAATGTAATGTATAGAGTAATTATTTTAAATGATAAAATTTTAAAAGTCACCCTCTTTAAAAACCTTTTTTGAACTTTTATACCCTTCAAATTTCAAATTAATTACAAATTTGTGAAAACATCAAACCCCATTCCGAGCTCTCTTCTACACATATTATTTTAAATTGACTACAACTCATGTTGATTGTAGTCTAAACTCATTGATGATGTCGCTTAATTTTATGGATAGCAGTGGTTTAATTTAAATATTCTAGGATGGTAGTCTTAGAAAAATGTAATTATACATATTCTTTTATCAACCATGAACCGTTGATTAAATATAGTTAACTAATTAATTATCAATAATAAATATATCTATGATAAAATAAAATGTTAGAATGTAAAAAAAAAAAATTCTTACACCATTATTTAATTATAATTCATAATTAAATTTTAGATGTTATAGTATTCAAAAGATTTTATTCTTTATTTTTGTTTTTCTATGTTTTCTTTGTTCTCAAAATCTATTCAACCTTCAAAATATTTGAAGATATTGGTGGTATATTAAAAATTGAAAATATGCACATGTGAAATTTATATCCCAGACTCCAAGCTTGTGACGATACAATTCCACTCTTGATGAAGTTGAATATTATAGAATTTGTCTATCAATATTTTTAAGTTTAGCATATCTATTTTAAGAAATTGAGTTGTATGTCTAGGATCTTTAATTTTTTTTCTTTATTTATTTATAGTTCGCATATTTTTTAATTTAAAAATAAAATATTATAAATCAATTACAAGCTTATGTTTGTTTGTTTTTTTAAGAAAACAAAACACGTATAACTTAATGTCTCATAAAGTTTTCAATTTATTAATTAGATATATTAAATTAATTAATTGTCAATAATTAATGAAAATTTAACCATCAAGTATAAATAAAAAATTAATCACAATTTTTTAGGAATCTATAGAGTTGAGATGTAAAAGATTTCTCATTTCATTCTTAAAAGTTATAATAATTTTTGTTTAATTATAATTATCTTATCTTACTATTTTAAAAATGGCTTTTTAAGGGGAGAATATTTTTGACTACTTTGCCCCTCAACAAATCTTAAATTTACGATATTATCTTTTATTTTAAAGAGAAAACTAAATTATCCTTATTAATTTGTTTTAAAATAATAATAAAAGAATGATAATTAGAAGAAAAAAAAAACACTTACATTATGTGGTGGTAAGTATTCTCAAAGAAAAATCAAATAACGAAATACATGTCAAAATGAGCGTAGTTCAACTAGCACGAAGTATGTGGTATCAACCCCTCGATGTCAAAGGCTCGAATTCCTCACCAAAAATAAAAGTGACTAATAAGTTTTTAAACTTTCAATTTTGTGTCTAATATATCACGAGGTTTCAATTTTGTTTATATAATAGGTCCTTGAACTATTTGATATATATATTAAAAAAAACTCAAAATTGAAAGATTAAGATTTTATTAGACTTAAAATTTTAATTTATATGAAATAGACCAATTAATTTTTAAGAATTTCGAATATATAAGGAACTTATTAGAAAGAAATTATTGAAAATTCAAATACTTATTAGAAATTTTTCTTTAGTTTGAGAGCTTGATACTATTAGACACTTTAAAACATTTGAAGAGTAAATAAACACAAATGGAAAAGTTATTAAATTTGTAATATAACTTTTAATAAAGAGAATTTTGCTTTTAAAAATGTGAACTTTATCAATTGAATGGTTAATTAAGTTATGAATGACATCGAGACTACTGGATGATTCCTATGTTCCATTCGTTGTGAAATTTCTGATTTTAATAAATTTGAAATTTTGGTTGGTAGGGTAATGGCGTCCATAGCTTTCTCCCTATTTTACATTTTAATGCAAGTAAAAAGGAAGCACTCAAAATAAAGGATGCCTTTTATGTTCTTTTTCTTGCATCTAATGTGTGTTCCTTTTTCCTCCCCAAAAAGGAAAAGGAAACTGCATCTTTTTCCCAACTTTCCCAGCAAAATAAAGCAAGATATTACATATATATATATATATATATATATATATATATATACATATATAGAATATTATTATTATTATTATTTTTCTTTTATATATATATAAAGGACTTAGTTAAAAGTCTTCTTCACTATAATTTTCTATATAGGTCTTTTTATCTCTTGTTTCCTTAGGTCAAGGCCCCACTTTTCAAATAAAATTAAAATAGTAAAAGATGAAATTTCAAGTCTGCCAAAAGCTTTGTTCACATAGATAAAGAAGAATCTTTTATATGTTGAAAAAAATATATATATATATATATCCCCCATATCAAAACTTACTTTCTTTTGTTATCATATATTTGCAATATATGAAAGATACTTGTACACTTGTCCATAACACAAAATTCAAGTTTAATAGTAAAAAGGAAAAAAAAAAAAAAAAAACCCAACAAAAGTTGATCACCACCCATTAGATTTCAACCATAAAATGAGGCTTTTTGGAAGAGGGATATATCAACAAAGCCCTAACAAAAGCTCTCAACTTTAAGTATCAATGCCACTTTTTCACTTAAGTTTTTTTTTTTTTTTTCAAAAAGTTGAGTCTTTAAAGAAGAACAATCCAAAAGATAGAGAGAGAAAAGGAAAAAAAAAATTATGTGAAACTTAAACAAGAAGAAGGAGACCAGATGCACTATTTATTCCTAAACTTCTGAATATAATCTATTTTTGATGCTCTCTTTCTTTTTTTCTTTCATAAAGAATGGAAGACTAATCAAGAGAGGAAATTTCCAATAAGAATAAGTTTTTGATCTCTTTAAGTTTCTACCAAAAGTTCCCATCAACCAATATCACTCCTTGGATTAGGAACTACTTTTCAGATACTTTTTTCTCAAAAAAAAAAAAAATTAAAAAAAAAAAATTTCCCACTTCTTCTTTTTCCTTTTCCTTTTCCTTTTTCTCTTTATTGATAGAGAATCTGATGATGACATGAAGCAAATGATGTATATGTATATATATATATATATATAAAAAAGAAGGGGAAAAAAGGGCTCATACCCAGTCATTCACTCTTTCCCACCATATCAATTTGACTAATTGGCGTCTGTTTTGTCCCATTGATTCTCATGTTTTACTGCTTTATAAATTATAAAGCAGTTTCTTTTTAAGTACTTTTACCTCCATTACCTCAACCCATATATAAACCCATTTCCCTATATGTCCTCTCTGCACAACACACTTGCAAAAAAACAGAATAATTTAGGCAAAATCCTGAGATCTCTGTTTCTCTCTGTTTTTACATATGGCTGAGGTTCATAGTAGCAACACGGATGGAATTAAGCTTTTTGGTACTATGATTCATTTACAGACACGAAAAATGAAGGAGGAACCGGAGAAAGGCGGCGGCGGCGGCGGCGAAGGTGATGAAACAGAGATGAAGAGGCCAGAAAAAATTATTCCATGCCCAAGATGTAAGAGTATGGACACCAAATTCTGTTACTTCAACAATTACAATGTTAACCAGCCTAGACATTTCTGCAAGGGTTGCCAAAGGTACTGGACGGCCGGTGGGGCGCTCCGGAACGTACCCATCGGAGCCGGCCGCCGGAGAACCAAGCCGCCGCCCAATTGTCGGACCCTTTCCGGCGAGCTGCCAGAGGATTATGGGCAGCTTTACGATGCGGCTTCTGGGATTATTCATCAGCTTGAATTAGATACGGTGGAGAGGTGGCATCTCACGGTGGCGGAACAGGATTTTACCCAAGTTTTTCCTTTCAAACGCCGGAAGATTATCGGTCAACACGGTCAAACGTCTTAACTTTTTTTTTTTTTTTTTGTGTTGATGATTTTATGTGGAAATTAGTGAGATATAGAGTTTTAATTAATTACTGGAGATATGATAATGTAAATATTTATCTAATGGTTAAGACTGATGATCCGATGATTCATATTGCCGGATGGGGGATGTGGGGTTGAGATGATGAGGATTAATTTTCAAATTTGCAAGCTATATGAAGTGGGCAACCAAAATTAATGATAATTAAGTTAAACAATATATAGCGTGTGATGCACGGGGGAAGGAAATTTCCAGCTCATTTATAAACATACATACGTAAAGAAAGAGCGAGAGAGATAAGAAATCGACTCTGATTAATTTCACTTTTTTTTCCCACTAAGGACTGAGCTTTGACAGCTAAGGAAAAGCTTTAAGTATCTGTTTATAACAATTTACAACTTTTTGCAGCAATTTATACTCTATTACATCTAATGAATTATAAAATATAATATATGATGTATAATAAATCAGATAATTCAATTATAAAACAGAAGTATAAATTTAGGGTTAAAAATGGATTTCTTTTTAAATGTGAAAGTTAGATTTTTTTTTAGATTGATATTTAATCGATTTTAGTTAATAGTATATGTGGTAAATAAATGTAAGTGTTTTAAATTAATTAAAAAAAAAAACAATAACCCGACAACCCTATTTGATATTTAAGAGTTGGATTGGAAACTCATTTCGAGTCTTTTGGGTAGTCCATCCAACAAATTAAAATTTTTTACTCAACTCAACTGGTGTATACCAAAGAGGAGAGTTATGGTGGCGGTGAAAGGAGAAAGAATAAGAAAGAGAATGGTTAAGAAATAAAAAGAAAAAGGCAGGGTGAGTATTATAGTTTGTTAAACAAAAGGGTCCTGCGAATACAATACATTTAGAAAGAAAAAGCGAGAGTGAATGAATGAGGTGAGGTTGAAATTAAACGAGAAGACCAGCATCATCAAAGCCAAGCTCACGAAGAACCTCCTTGCATTGTGGAAGAGCATCCTTCCTCATGAAGCCAAGTGGGTTGGCTTGACGAACAGGGTTTGTGATGCCATCGTTGCCAGTAATGCTAACTCTTGCAAAATGACCATAACCATCCTTAGGAATATCACCGCACTCCTCATCCCTACTATTCACCAATGAAACTTCGCAAATCTCTTCTTCATGGTCTCCATTCACCTCTATGCTGTATACTCCACTCTTGTCCGTCACCGCCTCCCCTGTAAATGTCTCGTTTCCACCCTTCTCCTCCCGGCATACCAACTTCACCTTAGCTCCTGCAATTATATATTTAATCATTACTTATTTGGTAAATGAATATATATATATATATATAGTATTGTTATTTTAATCAATTAATAATTACCTTCCAAGAATTTGCTAACGCGGGTTAAGAATTGGATGCGGCATGTGTCACAGTACACTTTTCCCTCGATGAAGAACCGATCCTTTTCGCAGAGACCAATGTCGAGAAAGGATAGAAAGCAAAGGGCAGAAACAAGGATGATGGCACATGATTTTGCCATTTTCTTTATTTAATGTTTGTGCTCTCTGCTTTTTTTTATTAATATTATTTTCTTTTGGTTGGAGGATGGATGAAGAATGAAGGATGGGAAAGGGCTTTAATAGGGAGCGAGGGATTTGATTGCTTGTTTTTTGTTAGGTTGGTTGTTTTTTTTTGGGTGGATGGAAGTTATTTTCGCGGGGTTTAGTGATGGAGAATGTCTCTTTGACCTCCTCCCTCTTCGCGTTGTAACTGCCGTTTCTTACACAAATCATTCTAAACTTCTCAATATAACACCCTTACTATTTCGGTTCATGTTTTAATTTTTTGTTTTCAAAATTTATGTTTGTTTTTTATATTATTAGTTTTTTTTTAAAAAAATTAATACTTAAAGTTTTTAATTCAATTCTAAAATCAAAAATAAAATTTTAAAAATTATAATTTTTTTTTATTAGTTTTTTAAAACGTGAATGGAAAGTGGATAACAAAACATGAAAACCTGAAGCTATGTATTTATAACCTTATTTTTTAAAAAGTAAAAATAAAAAATCAAATGGTTATCTAAAGATGTCTTAATTTTTTATTTTAAAATTTTGATTTTTAAAAATTAAATTTATAAACACTACTTCTACCTAAGATTTTTTTTTTCTCTTTATTTTATACTTTTTAGGAGTGTTTTAAAAAATGGAAGTGGTTTAAAAATAATGTTTTCGAAAATTTGTTTTTGTATTTTAAATTTGGCTATGAATTATAATATTAGATTTTAGGGGAAGAAAATCATTGTAAATAATTGAAGTGCGCACGAGTTTTTTGTGGAGTTGAACTTGTGTTTGTGTTGTGTTGATTTTATTCGGATGTGATTCGATCTCTTGATTTAAGGAAGAGTTAGACCGTCATCCCTAGGCTATCTGAAGTGCAGAATTTATGAACCCTTCAAATGAAAAACTCATCTATTTATAGAGTTCTAAAGTGGGTTTTGTGGACTTGGACCTGATTGGTCCATGACTTGACCCTTGTACTCAACTAATTGGATTTGTGTCATACTTGACCTTTGAGTCAAATTAAACTTATTTTTGGGCTCAATTGGACTTTAGCCCAAATATAAATATCAAATTAGATCAAATTATTTTATTCAATCCAACGGTCATGATGAAAACACATGAAATTTGCCAATTTATATATTCAATTTTAATTTGGGACACTTGTCAACTTCTAATTAGTTTCAAATTCAATCATTTGTAATTTTGTCATTAATTTGAGGAATGACGTGACAATTTATGATTGGTTCAAAATTTTTCATTCAATAATAAGAAAACAAATATCATTTAAAAAAATTAAAACGAAAAGTGTAATGGTTATAAACCAAGTGTGTGTATATATATATATATGTGGAACTCTTTCTTTTTCAAACATTTTTTAATACGTATCCAGATTTAATTTTAATGTTTGTAATTACTATTTAAACCTCAATTGGTGTTATTAACTATGTATTATTCATTCTAAATTTAGCACTTATTTTGTTGAAATTGAACTCCCAGCAATATCTTCGATACTAGTTGACTTAAGTCGAGTTATTTTTATGATTAATGTATTGTTAGTTTTGATAATTAATTTACTTTTTTAAGGCACTCATTTATTTATTTTGTAGATATCGTACAATTGGAACAAATTAGATCATTTGAAAAAGTTATAAAAAAAAAAACGAGCCAATAGAACACAATTTGTTGAAACAAAGTAATTGGCAATTGAAGCCGAAGTGTGGAAGGAAAAAACCTGGGACGTGGTTTCTAGCCCGCAAGGTTCAACATGATCCAGGTTTAGAATATTGATGTCTACTAAAATATCAAAATTTTAATTTTATAAAAGTGTCGATTAAAATATTAATAAAATATCAATTTCAATAAATATCTCTAAAAAAATTTAAAAAATATATATTTAAATAAATAAATATTTTTGTGATTTTTAAACAAATTAACATGTTTATTATTGATGTTATATTTACATTAATGAATTTCGTTACTTATTTTTATATTTTGCGAATTTTTCTATGACATAATATAAATGTCGATTATTTTGTATGTTGATATCAAATACATGAAAATTTAAAAATATTGACATATCGAAGAAAATTTAATGCCGTGATTGTAGTATCTCAACGTTACAAGATATTCCCATGAGACTACGAAAATTAAACTGCATGAGCCGTGTTTTGGCGACTCTACTAGCGAATTTTGTATGGAAAGTGCATTTTGAGTGTGGCGTCTCAATGCCACCGCGAGTTCTTATATATATATATATATATTCCTCATTTGAGTAGCGTCTTGGAGGTAGAGATGGATAGAGTATTCAATTAAAGCTCTTTAACAAGCAGTCGAGATAAAAATATGTGCCTTTTTTAAGACTATTTATAGAAATATATTTTTTTCTTTTCTTTATTGAGTTGTGTCTCTCCAAACAAAAAAAGAATGCAACAAATATAGATGTGTGTTACTTTAATAGACGCTATATGTTTAAAATCACCACATCAAAATAATTGTATCCCTTCAAGGGATGCAACCATATTAAAAATCTCAACCACCAGTTAAAGGTTTCCTTAAGAAAAAATGAAGTAATTTTCTTTTAATAATAATATTTTTTTAGAAAATAAATTTGGATTTTTATAAGAAAAATTAGATTAGAATGTGTATTCCCCCCCCCCTAAAAAGTAGATATGAATGAAAGTTTCCTAATTTTCTTTTGAATACAAATTATCATTTTTGAAAAAATCAATTTAAACTCTAAAGGACATTAAAATGACCCTAAATTTAGATTAGTTTTGCAATTATAACCCTCCAATAAATTATAAAATGTATGTGTAATATCAAATCTATTTTAGAGAAAAACAATAATTTTTTTTTTTGTTGAAATTTATGAGATTTAGCAAAGTTATGCAATAATTAATTTGTGCCAATTAGTAATACTTATTTTTTTTTTTTTGCATAACTTTATTTTGTTGAAATAAATGAGTCCGAAAATTTTAATATTGTTTTGTACAAAATAGTTGATTAATTAGTGGAAATTGAATCAAAATTACAACGTAAGTGTAATTTCCAAAATCAAATTTAAAGTTTAAGTCAAAATGAAAATGAAAAGTTTGTGGTGAAATTGCTTTATCTTTTTTTTTTTTTTCCAACTTTTCTTCTTCTTATTTTTTAAAATTTTTCATTGACGTCATTTCAATCCTTCGTCTCCAGTCATCTTTCCAATTAGTAGTTTGTGAAATTTTACATTTTTCTCAAGTATATTTAAGCATATTGTTTTGTGGGCACTGGAAGCTCTTTTAACAATTTTTTTTTTTTAAAAAAAAAAAACTGCTACGACAGATATTTATTGGAGGTGAATAATAGGGCTGCACCTAAGTTTTTTTATTTGTTTTGTTGTTTTTATGGGCAATTTTGATCTTTCTCCACTCATTTTTTTTAACTCCGAAAATGAGTGTTTTTTTAGTTCAACAATATGCATGGTTAGGAATTCAAACTTTTGACTTCAACTAATACATGACGATTAAACTATGTTTATATATTTGATAAATTTTTTACTGAAATTAACCATTTAAATGATTTTTTACTTAAAAATTGACTGTATAATTAAAAAATTTCAGTAGAATTAATTTAATTGAATTGATTTTTTTAACAAAGAAAAAACCTAAACCTGGACAATTCATTTATTGATGAGCTAAAAGTCATGATGACGTTGATAATTTACGAGCTAGCTAGAGACCCAATATAATAACACTTAGATATGTACTAAACAGAAATTGTGGTTCGGTAATAATAGCAGCAGCAGTCGGTAGTGTATCTAGAGAATGAAGTAGAATAGGATAAAATTATAAAACATAAATCTAAGCGTTTAAGGTTAAAATAAAGGTTTTATTAGAGTAGTTAGAAAGAGGCCTTACAAGCGATAATAAACTTTGTAATAATACATCAAGGAGAGGCAGGCTTTAAAAAAAAAAAAAAAAAAAAAAAAAAAAGGTATTTTAAAGAGAGTTGAATTGATTGGGTGAGATTGAAATTAAACGAGAAGGCCAGCATCATCGAAGCCAAGCTCACGAAGAACCTTCTTGCACTGTGGAAGAGCATCCCTCTTCATAAAGCCAAGTGGGTTGGCTTGACGAACAGGATTAGTGATGCCATTGTTACCAGTAATGCTGACTCTCGCAAAATGACCATAGCCATCTGTAGGAATATCACCGCACTCCTCATCGCCACTCTCCATCAATGACACTTCACAAATCTCCTCCTCATGGTCTCCGTCCACCTCTATTCTGTATATTCCGTTCTCGTTCGTCACCGCCTCTCCCGTGAATGTCTCGTTTCCAGCATCGGCCTCCTCCCGACATACCAATTTCACCTTAGCGCCTGATCATACAACATTATTTTAATTAATCATGATTTATAAATTAATAAAAATGTTCTTATTCATTAATTAATTACCTTTCAAATATTTGCTGACGCGGGTGAAGAATTGGATGCGGCAAGTGTCACAATAAACCTTTCCCTCGATAAAGAATCGATCCTTGCTGCAGAGAGCAATGTCGAGGAAGGAGAGAAAACAAATGGCAGAAATAAGAATGATAGCACTTGATTTTGCCATTTTATATATACCTTTCCCTACTCTCTGTTTTTCCCCTTTGGGTTGGAGGATGAATGGAGAATATTGTATGTGAATTTCAGTGGAGGATTGATTTGAAGGATGGGAAAGGAGGTTGTTTTTATAGGAGGGATTTCATTGCTTCTGTTTCCCTCACAGGTTTAGTTTGTTGGGTTTGTGTGGATCAAAGTTATTTTAGCCCGTTTTGTTGTGTTATTTAATGGTGGAGAATATGTCTTTTCACCATCTTTTTCTTAATTTAGACGATAATTCCAATTTTCAACTCTCAAAAAATGGGCAGCACCTATCTTTTTTCGACCCCACAGTATTCCGATAACAAAATATATCTTGTGGTAAAAAATTAAATTATTTTTACATTATTTTTACCAAAAATATTTAGATATTGTTTAGATTACACCTATGTTTGTGTAGCTAGTTGCCCAACTAAAACGGTCATGTATAAAAACTTTTAAAAAAAATCAAATTATTATTTTCTTATCATGTGATAAATGATTAATGAAGGGTTTATGAGGAGATAAGTGTAGTCAAAGTTACAAATAATTATTGTCATATTTTATTGTATTAAGAAAAGGAGAGTATGGACGTTGTACTTAATCATTACGTTTTTTTTCTTTTTGTTTTCTCTATTAATTCTTAATTTTTTAATATTAATTTTAACGATCATAATTTCTATTTAATTATTAATTGGCACAATTAATTTGATATTGTTTTTTTCTAAATTTAAAACTTAACCACCTACAATAAAATGAGCTTAGGCATAAATTATACACTAATGACAAAAGAGGTTTACGGTCCACTCTTCACCCTCGTAGCCTTAATAACGTATATACACATCAACCTCAGTCCTCATCAACAAGGCCGAACTCCAAAGGCTAGAGTCCTAAAGTCAACGTTTCACCAGTCCTCTCTATATACTATTGGATTGGATATGGATCAATGTTTTGAAAATTGGACTGGCCCATGGACTGACTCGTTTGGGTCATATTTCGATTGGCCCATCGAGCCAGTTTGGTGGACATAACATTGGGTAAAAAAAAGGGCTGACAAGATAAATAGCAAATTTTGAGATTTCATTTGGAAAAATAGCAAAAAAAATTTAAAACCATAAAAATAGCAAAACAATTTTTAAATTAAAAAATTCTAATTAACAAATATCCAAATTACCCCCAAGCATCACATACTAAAACAAATTTAGAAAAGCGCAAATACACTACACTATTACGTAAATACACTGTACTATTGCATTACATTTAAATTGAACATCGTCAAACACCCTTTGCTCGATAGCAGCTAAAATTCATACCCAACTCCAAAATAATCCTTAATTTAATTGAAGTCAACCATATCACAGAAAACAAAACTTTAACAAAAACCCACAAAACAACATTGATACTCACCTAGATAGTGTTGGCCAATTCTTATTAACGTCACATGACGACAATAGCGATGATATCGGATAAATGGAGGCAAAAAAGATATCGAGAAAAAACGAGGAGAGAGTGAATGAGAGATGAAGATCCATGATACTTATCGATGCTACCCTCTGCAATGGGGCAGTCTCAGCACAAACATCAGTGTGAGGCAGTCGATGGAGGTGGCGTAATGGCTTGTGGTAAACTGCAGTCAAGCAGAATGACACAGACGATGACGTTGCTCTTCAAGCAAAGGAGGAAGCTCGCGAAGGAATGTAAGGGCAGCGACACAGTAGAAACTTAGGTTTTTTTATTTTTCTTTTTTTTTAATGTTATTTTAACTTACAAAAACTTGATTAAATATATATATTATATCTTGGCGGCTATGTGGGGCATTAGTAACCTAAAATTTAGATTTCTTTATTTTTCTTTTTAATGTTATTTTAACTTACAAAAACTTAATTATATATATATATATATGTATATATATATATATATATAAAAGTGAAAAATTGGTTAAATAAAAACAAATCTAATATGCAACTAATAATTCGAATTCAAAATTGTTAAATAAAAACAAATCAAATATGCAACTAACAATTCAAATTCAAAATGGTTAAATAAAAACAAATATAATTTGCAACTGACAATTCAAATTCAAAATGGTTAAATAATAACAAATCTAATATTTCTTATAAGAATTGAGGCACGGTCTCATAATCGACGATGCCAGTTACACTGTATTTCTATTTCCGATTGATACACGGTTTTGCACTTACAAAGTAATTAGAAACTTGTAATCTAACCACATAAAGGGCAATTAGGGGATTTCAAAAATATCTGGCATGTGCGCGGCATGTTTTTGCCAAAAATCTTATTAATTTTAAATTTTGCCAAAAATCAAGATGACCCCCTAAAATTTGCCCTTCCGTCCAATTTTTCAAAAAAAAATATATATGTATATGTGTAGTTTTTCATATATTATATTTTATATATTAAAAAAATATTATTGTTAAATATATTTAGATAGATATAGGATAATTGTAATGAGTAGCAATTTTAGGGATAATAAACAAATGTATAACAACATTTTTAAAAAATTGCAAATATAGTAAAATCTATCTGATAAACCATCTAGACCATAAAAGTCTATGAGCGGTAGAAGTCTATCACTAATAGATTTTGATATATTTACAATTTTTTAAAAATATTACTATATATGTTAATATTTTGAATCTGATAGCTATATTTGTAACTGTTCCATAAATATATTATAGTTATAATTAAAGGTTGGGTGACCTAATCCAAACTCAAGCTCTGGAATTTGCTTTATGTTTTATGGTTGGGCCGATCCAATAATGTAGATGATGATATCCACATGGCAATAAGTTGACGAGTAGAGTTCAACTTTCCAAGTTAGTCAAATTCGATTTCATAGATTTACACAAACCAGGAAGATGTAATTGAATTTTGTTTGCATATGCCTTCTGTCACCACTCTCCGTGGGGGATTTTTTTTTAAAAAAAAAATATTAATATTAGTATTTTTTTAAAACTTAGTAGAAATATAGGGTCCTTTTGAAATGTATGGAATGTTGTACTTTTATTCATCCTCATATCTTGAAGAGATGATATATAACTTTCACCCATCTTTTATTGCTTCAAGAGATGAAAATAATTAAATTTATTTTTGAAAATTTTAAAATTGGAGCATCCAACAAAATTAGAGATGTCAATGCAACAAAGTGGGATCAGTGATGACTTCTCTATCTCCACTTTCTATATCATTTTCTATCCCTACGAAATTTTCCATTTATTATCGCGAAGTTTGTAGCACGATTCTCCACGAGATTTTTTTTTCTGTTTTGTTTTATTTTTAAAAAATCAATTAATTTAAATAACTACTATAGGAAGTTTTCAATTAACTAGTTAAATTTCTTGCTAATTTGTTTATATGATTGATTCGACAAAAACAATTTGAATTTGAAGAGAAATCACTCAAATTTACTGGTAGAATAAAATAATTACTTATCAAGTTATTTAGGGTTGTTTTCAAATATAAAAAAATGAGCAAAACTATTTATAGATATAGAAAAATTTACTTTTTTTTTTTTTTTTTTTTTGTTTATAACAATTTCTCAATTATTTATATATATAATCAATATTTAAATGTTCAACTCAATATAATTTTTTTAGTACAATTTTTAATGTTAACATCAAAACAAATCTTAAATATTTCTTGATATTTTATCCATATTCAATAAGAAATTTTGACCTATCAAATTTTGCCACGTCATCCCAATAAAAGCGCATCTTATCAAATTTATGGGCAATTAACGGTGAAGCTTGGACAACAATTGATAAAGTTTGGCTATAGATTCGATTGGGCCTGAAATTATAAATTAGAGCATGTCGAGTACTTAAAGTCGCTCGAGTTTAAAAGTCCAGCCTAATTCAAGCCCATGGCAGAAATTTGGGCCAAAGGAAAAACTGGGCCCATGCCCAACTTTAGTCCAAGCTTAAAAGCAAATTGGCTCAAACTCATGTAAGACCCATAGAAATCCTATATAAATAGAGGTCTTACTCCTACATTTGTGGCAGGGTGGAAGAACTAAAACTCTGAAGACTAAAGCAAGATCTAAAGACTAAACGATCAGATAATCCAAGTCGATCAATACACAAAGTCGATCAACAAATAAGAGACCGATCCAAGTTGATCACAAGCCAAGATCAACAAGTACAAAGACCGATCCTCGGAGAGGATCATCAAGTCTAAGGATCGATCATCCAAAAAGATCAATAAAGTTTTTACTTTTTAAGAGAAAACATCAAAAGATTATGTATTAGAGAGTGTACTCATTATACTATACTGAAATAAACGATAGTAGATAGACAATGAAATTTTTTTATATTTATAAATAGTTTGATATTTTTCTGTTTATAGTAATTTTTTAATTTTTTTAACCAAGAAAAAATAATTACAAAATTTTGTACAAAAATAGAAAAATAATATTTTATTTTAAATTAAAATTTGAATTTAAAATAATAATCACATAATCCAAATAAAAAAAATTAACTTTGAGAAGATTATCACAAAATAAACAAAAATAATACTATTAAAGTTTGAAATTAAGAATATTCGAATCATTCCATTCAAAATATATATGTTAAGTAAAGGAGGGATATCACAAATTTTTTAAAAATAGAAAAAGTATTTTATTTTAAATTAAAATGATAATCAAATCCTTCTAAAAAATAATCATATAATCCAAATTAGAGTAAAAAAGTTTTTCCTTTTTAGAAAATGATCACAAAATAAAAAATACTAAGGGAAACTATTTACAAATATAGAAAAATTTCACTGTCTATCATCGCGATAGAATTCTATCGCTTTCTATCGCTCAAGCAAATAAATTCTATCACTTGAGTGATAGAAAGCGATAAAATTCTATCGCGGTCTATCACTGATAGACGGTAAAAAATTTTTATATTTGTAAATAGTTTAACTCATTTTTCTATATTTGAAAAGTGCCCAAATAATAATAATGAAGTTCCAAATTAAACTCTACAATTATTTGTTAGAGTTTTAAGTTTTTTTTGCACGGGATGAGATCAACCTTCAACTTAACTAATAGGAAAGAATGTCATGATAATTACAAGTTTATTTTAACAAAAGTTTTAATTAATACTACCAAGAATTTAGAATTATAAATTAATATTTTTTCAACAATATTTAGAAACGTATTCTAAACATTATCTTTCTTGAAAATCAACCTATTGAAATATTTTCTAGAATATAATACTTGTTACATTAGAAAACAATAAAATGAACAAGACCTTGTCTCAATTTATTTATTTGGTAAAAAAGAAAAAGAAAAAGAAAAAGTTACCAAAGTTAATTCTCATACTCTCCCCTCGTTTGGCCAATTTGTACAACAAAATTCCAGGGTCAAACGGGAATCTACTTCTTCTTCTTCAAGAATTCCCCCATCGGCAGACTACAGAGAAAATTGGGCGAGAAGAAGACTATGGCCGCTAACGATAAGGGATCTATATTGCAATTCGCACCATTTCAAAGCGCAGTGGACGAAGGATTCTGGCATAGACTCTCTTCCTTGAAGCTCAACGAGCTAGGCATCGACGATTCCCCTATCCCCATCACTGGTCTGTTTCTTCTTCTTTCTTTCTTTCTTTCTTTCCCAGTTACTAGCGACCAGCGAGTATCCTATCGATGGTTTCGGATTTCAGATGATCTTATGACCAAAATTAAGGTTCTGACGATCAGTGAAACTCAAATTCTTTAACGAGGAAGGAATGTTTACAGTTTGAGTTTGAATACTTTGTTTTGGCATCCTTAAAATTCGAACTCCCGAAAACGTGGTTGATTTTTGCTTATATTATGATGTTCTTCTCTGCAATTAGAAATTAAAATAAAAGAGGGATAATTATTATCACTATATTCTGTTCATGCACAAATGCATATATAAATATATATGTAATCAAGAACGATCTCCTTGTAGGTTTCTTTGCACCTTGTTCACATTCTCAAGTGTCAAATCATTTGACACTTCTATCTGAGTCATTGCCTACCGAAGTAAGGAGCGAGTCATCGGCACCGGCAACTACTAAAGGCAACAGGAATAGGTGCGCTGTTCCTGGAATTCTATACAATACAAATACTGTGGAAAGTTTCCATGCCCTCGACAAGCTTAACTTACTAAAGTCTGAAGCAAAGAAGGTATATTACGCTCAAATGATTTTCATATCTTGGTACAGTACCCGGGCAGTGGCAATTTCAATTTCTTGTTTACATTAAGTTCAGATTTCCATTGTTCTGACTAGATTTGGGAGGATATTCTCAGCGGAAAAGCCGTAGAGGATAGTTCAGTACTTGCAAGGTTCCTTTTAATCTCATTCGCGGACTTGAAAAAATGGAACTTTCACTATTGGTTTGCTTTCCCTGCTCTTGTTCTTGATCCTCCAGCAACTGTAGTTGAACTGAAACCTGCTTCACATTGGTTTAACTTGGAAGAGGTATGCTGGATTTTTACTATAATCTATATTCTGTTGTTAAGAGTTTGAACAGCTATTTTGATTTTTCTATCTATTTTTTGTTTTACCATATAGGCTGAATCATTGTCCACAGCTTTTGGTCAGTGGCGCAGCTCAGATCTAACTTCTGGTAGGCTTACCATTCTTTCAGTTTGTTCGAAGTTTTGTAAATTACAAGTCAATTTTTGGTTCCTTACAGTCTATGTTGCATCCTACTGCAGACATACCTTTTTTCTTGGTGAATATTGATTCTAGTTCTCAAGCTAGCATTAAGCATCTGAGAGATTTTGAAACCTGCCAAAACAATGAGGAAAAGGTCTGTTGGGGTTACAATTCTAGTCAGTGAGGAAATAGCTAAATAGTCTTTTACTACAGGGATAGTTCCGCCGAATGGTTTGGTGATTCAAAGTGTTATGCGCTCCAATACCATAAAATTATTGACGAAACTTTCTTGCAGCTTCTTTTTGGCTTTTATGACCCTTGCCATCTTCCAAATAATCCTGGCTGGCCTCTTCGCAACTTCTTAGCTCTAATTTACTCAAGATGGAATCTGAAGTCAGTTAACTTTTTATGCTATAGAGAGAACCGTGGTTTTGCAGATCTTACTTTATCCCTTGTTGGCAAAGCCCTGATTGATGACCCCAAAGGTAACAGAAGAAATTTGTGATGGCACGAGCTTTATCTCTACTCACCCTCAAAGTAGCTCAGCTAACTTTCTTTTTTGTTATTTTTTATATAGGGTTGAGAGATCAATGCTACATGCCTAATGTGGTTGGATGGGAACTAAGCAAAGGGAAGAAACGCTATAGAAATATAAACCTTGCAGAATCCATGGACCCAACTCGGTATATTTTTATGCACCTGTCATTTTGGTCGAGG
The DNA here is from genome assembly GCA_002890555.2 of Lagenaria siceraria. Taxonomy (NCBI): domain Eukaryota; kingdom Viridiplantae; phylum Streptophyta; class Magnoliopsida; order Cucurbitales; family Cucurbitaceae; genus Lagenaria; species Lagenaria siceraria. Next base: position 2,125,858 of record CM016485.1, read on the forward strand.
AAGATGAGGTCCAATTATTGACTAATATATATGTTGTTGACAGGTTAGCTATATCAGCAGCAGACTTGAATTTGAGACTAATGAGGTGGCGTGCTTTGCCTTCTTTAAACTTAAACATCCTGTCTTCTCTCAAGTGTCTCTTGCTAGGGGCAGGTACTCTTGGATGTCAGGTTGCTCGTATGCTTATGGTGAGTGCTTTGTAGAAACTTGTAGTTTAATTTTTATCTATTTGTTGACAAAGGTACCTTATTTGTAGGCATGGGGTATACGGAAAATTACACTAGTTGACAGTGGAAGGGTAGCTATGTCTAATCCGTTGAGGCAATCACTTTACACAATGGAGGACTGCCTTAATGGGGGTGACTTTAAAGCTGAAGCAGCAGTTAAAAGTCTCAATCGAATTTTTCCCGCCATGGTAAAATTTGATGCATGCCTCAACAGAGAGAAAACTGCCTGATTTTATCATTTAATTCATTTGTGCTTTTATTTTTTTCTTTTCTTTTCTTTTTCTTTAAAAATACATAGGAAGCTGAAGGTGTTGTGATTTCCATACCAATGCCTGGGCATCCTGTTCCAGACCATGAAGCAGCCAGCGTGATTGATGATTGTAGACGACTTGATGACTTAATTAATTCTCATGATGCAGTTTTCTTGTTGACTGATACTAGGGAAAGTAGGTGGCTTCCTTCACTTCTATGTGCCAATAAAAACAAGGTATATTTTTGTTGAACAAGTTGTGTGCATAGGCTTCTCTTACTTGGTGTCTCAATTTAATGTTTGTTTCTGATTTGAAGGTTACAATCACTGCAGCATTGGGGTTTGACAGTTTCTTAGTTATGCGCCATGGGGCTGGTCCTTCTGGTTCCTGTCATGACTCCACATCTCAAACTAATATAGCTAACCTTTCCATAAATGCTGCAAACCCCAAGCAGAGATTGGGCTGTTACTTCTGTAATGATGTTGTTGCACCCATTGATGTAATTATCTAAAGCTCATGTGATGTATTTTGGTTGATTTATTTCTTTTGTGTTTATTCTGGATTTACATGCTCTTCTTGCAGTCAACAGCCAACCGGACATTGGACCAACAATGCACTGTTACTCGCCCAGGGCTTGCTCCCATTGCATCAGCCATTGCAGTTGAACTTCTTGTTGGAATTTTACACCATCCTGAAGGGTAAGTCCTCTCAGACAGTGGGGATAAAGGCTTGAAATTTCACTGTGGCTTGACTACTGAAAAGATGCTTAGGTGTGATAGTTGAGAAGTCGAGTTAATGAGAGTTCATACGGAGTTCCAGAGGTGCTTGAGCAGCCTGTCTTATTGATCTTTACTCTAAACTGTACAGAATATATGCTGAAGGTGAACTTTTGAACTCTGGGATTGATGGAGCTTCTGAGCAGCCTCTTGGTATCTTGCCCCATCAAATTCGAGGTTCCCTCTCACAGTTTTCCCAGATGACACTTGTTGGCCGCTCATCAGATAGTTGTACAGCTTGCTCCAGCATGGTAAGCTATGCCGCTTTTTTATCCCATATTTCTTATTTGTTCCTTCGCACTTACATTTTAATTTAAATTTCTGATTTCGCTTTGGGTTGAACACTGACGTTCAACAATCCAACTTCATATTACTTTGGATACTTGAATAGTTCAAACCGTTTTTATTTATTAATGTATTGTCATGAGTGTTTAATGCCATGTGAGAATTTGTTCAAACAATATCATTGCCCACCTAAACTGTTGAATCATACCTATTCAAAGAATTATTGAAGTTGTCTGAAGATGTAATGGCTATTACTCAAGTCCTAGAATACAGCCGTGTAGGAACAATGATATCAAATATGTGGAGAGTTTTAAGTTTCTGAACCGCTGAATTTTGTAAGATGATCATTTAGTAATATTCTAGAAATACGGGAGAGGGTGTAAGCCTAAATCTTTAGAAGTTTCTTCTAGCATTTTGCTTAACCTGTTTCTTTTTGAGGAAGATTAAGGCTAACAGGTTTAATCCTTGAATCTTCTTGGGTTGTTTTCCCCTCATTTTAATATCAATGATTTATGGTGAAATTCTGCAGGTTGTGTCTGAATATCGAAATAGGGGCATGGACTTTATTCTTCAAGCGATTAACCATCCAACTTATTTGGAGGATTTGACCGGGCTTACTGAGTTAATGAAATCAACTAGCTCTTTTCAACTGGACTGGGAAAATGACACAGATGGTAGTGGTGATGATGATGGATGTGTCGAAATTTGATACAACTTACATTTTGTATACTATATTAACTCAATTCAGTAACATTTTTTGTACATAAATACTGAAGAAATCAAATTCCAAATCTGGTATGTCTTCAATTTTACCGGTTAGAATAGCGTGTGTGAAATCTTGTTTCTTCCAAATGGTTATTTCTTGGCTGAAAATCATAATTGTCTATGGTATTTTCTTTTCAAATTTCATTATATGTTTATTAAAATTTAGTATAGGCTAGAACTTATTGACAAAATGAGAATATGATATCAAAATATGATATATTAATTGAGTTGGAATTAATTCAGTTTTAAATTCATACTTTACTATTATTATTATTATTATTTATATAGGGATAGCAAAGATGAAATTAATACTTTAACATATTACATTAATATACAAAATAACCCAACACAACGAAATATCCACTTTTTTTACCTTTTTTTTTTAGGTGGTATAATTCTCTTGTCGACGAATTTAAAAATTATTACTTTTTGTCCCATAAAGCTATTGAATTTATAAAAGGAAAGTTAGATGGATAGCAAGAAGCACCAGTGGTCTAGTGGTAGAATAGTACCCTGCCACGGTACAGACCCGGGTTCGATTCCCGGCTGGTGCATTTTTTTTTCCTGGATATTTGTTTGCCAAAATAGAAGCTATATAGTAGCTCGCGGGTGTTTTGTTTTCCTTTTTATCATCTTTATATTTTTCAATAAAATAAAAGTGAGACAACACATTAAAATTGGATGTCGAAATAAGCATAGCTAGATTCGATTCTCCACCTTTGAATATGTCAAAGGTAAAAAAAAAACAATTGGGTGAAGGGGGAAAATGCATTTTAAAGATGAAATAATAAATTCAAATCCACTTGTGACATAATATTGCCCACAATAATTGCAAATTTCCAAAAGCCATAGCTGATAGCCATTGGGAGGATTGGGTGAATTTCGTGCCTCCTTCAACTATATTCTATTCCTTTGGACGGTCCTTCAATATTTATTCTTTCTGAACATTATGCTCTGTTTCCCATTTTCAAAATTTCCATGGCTGCTTTCTTTCTTACAACCAACATCGTGCAATTAGCCTAATAATGGTTTTGAATCTTCCTAAACTTTTTAAATTTGAATTGCAAAGTCAAACTGGCTTTGCTCAATAACAGGAAGGTTGAAAAGCAATATAATGGTTTTTTTCGTGGAAAATTAGGCTTCTTATGCGTCCCCATCCTAAGTCTTCAAGTCTTTCTCGTGTTTAATCGATCGCTAGTGGGCTTCATTACTCACTTTCTGTTTCTTTTCTTCTAACAGTTGTGTGTTATGAGACAATCATCCCACTTTTACACCCCAGTTTTTAATGGGTGAAATTAATTGCTTAAGCATATGCTTTCAATTAGTAGGTTATTGCAAAAATAAATAGATAAATAATTGAGAAAACAAAATAAAATAACAAATACGAGAAATATAATAATTTACTTTGAAAACTCTAAAATGATCTATAGAAAATGATGACAATCCACTATGGAAAAAAAACAAAAAAAAAAAAAAAAAACTCCACAATGTAATTAAAAACGAATACTTTTAAGTTTCACACAATTTTCTGGCGTATGTCAATTACAAAACATACTTTCAAATTTTGTACCACTCACACCCTATTTTCCTCACTTTCAAGTTTCACACAAAATTACTACGCATATATCAAATAATGTACCATTTATTTTCTACTAATATATATATATATTTTGGCAAAATCTCCACAAATAACAGTAACCAATGCTATGCTTCTATTGAAAAGTTCAAATTGCAAATAATAGTAATAAAAAAAATGATCTATAACGCTGTTGTTTAAAATTACATAAAGAATGCCTAAAAAAAAACATAAAGAGAATATAAACAATAAAGAGAACATGTTTTGAGATTTTATTTTTTATTTTTTTATTATGCTATATATATACATCTAAAGCAATTTTCTTAATTTGTTATAATTTTTTTTAATGAGGCTATACCGAATTATAACTACCCAAACATTGACATTCTAAAATTAGACAGTTTTTTCTCTCTTTTTCAAAGCACATATTGATTAGTTATCTGGGATGAAAGTAAAAGAATATTTGGAAATTAGGTTTATATAAATAATAATAATAATAAATAATAATAAAAAGAAGTAAAAACATTTATAACATGCATGTGTCATCATACAATAAGAAAAAAAAAATTCAGCCCTTTTAATAGGTTGGTTGTGGATGTGGCACACCTCATAATAGCACCATATTGCACTTTTCGGCCGTCCTTTTATTTCAAAACATCACTTATTAAGGATAAATCTTATAGTTATAATGATAAATTATTTGATGAAGTTGTTATAATGAGTTTTCTGTTAATAGTTGTTTAAGAAAAAAAAAAGCTATAAAAATACTTCGAAATTATATTTTACGGTCATAGAGAATATGTAAAGTTTAGAATTTACTTCCAATCGTTATTATCTTTGAGTTAACCATAAATTGTCACGACTTTATTAAATAATTTTTATTCTTATTTTGTTATCAGAAAAATGCATCCCTATTTTTTTGACACGTGGAAAGCTTTGGAGCCCTCTAAATGAAAATGATACACAAATAAAACTGAAATTAAATAAGGCAGTGGAAATCTGATGTGGGGATAGGCATTGCAATTTGTAAGAAAGAAATGTGTACCTCTCTTTCTCTATTGCAAGTCCACCCACATTTATACCAAACATTTTAGAGTGGTCAAAATTGGTGATTAAAAAGTCAAACTTTCTTCCCACTAAAATTTCCTATTAGTGTCCTAATATCTATGTAATCCATTATTTGAGGATTTTGGCAAAAAATTATCATAAAACTACAATAATCTCAAGCCTACTGAAAACATGATTAGAAAAGAATAAAATAAATTAAAAGATATATTTATTTGAAGTCTGATATGCGTATACTCTTTTAGAAAGAAAAACAAATATAGATTATTTTTCTTTGTAAAGTGACTATTTCACTTAGACAAAATTTAAAAGACTTTGTATTTTTCTAGCAGGGCTGAAATAACTATAATTTTTCCAATAAAAAAATGTTCAATAATTCAAAGGGGAAAAACCCATAATTTTGGGTTTCAAAGTTCTAGAGGAGATTTGCATTATTTTTTTTGGCCCATGGTTTTATTTTTCGAACATCAGAAGTAAATTTTAAAGAAAGTCAAAGAACATACTTTAATAAATTCCTATCCACAAAAAGTAAGGTTAGTCCCTTTAAAATTTTGGTTTTTTAAAGTTGTAGCAATATAATTGGTTGACTTATTTACTACCTATATTAGATATTTAAAAGAAATAACAAAAGAGATGACAAATACTGTATTAATGAACAAATAAGAAATATGGGTTTTAACTGTTAAATAGGACAATCTCTTGGTAGACTTTTGAGATTCATATTTCAGAACTTTGTTCCCATTTTTGTTGTACCTTTACCGACAAAATCTTTTATAATTTACTTTAATAACAATTAATATTAAGAGATCTGGATGCCTCGATTATTACACAAATTCCTCCAGGAAGCAAATTTTATTTTCTTGGAACATGAAAAATGTTTTCTTTAATCACGTCTGATCCACAGTCCAGACAATAATTAACTATATAAAATTAAAAATACATTCAATATTATTTTAGGTTTAATCATTTTACTACCAATTTTTCTTTTCTTACATTTAAAAAGTTCATTGTTATGACATTTTTAAAAGTTTGATTTTAGTTTTGTATCTTTTTTAAGTGGATTATGAACCTCTTTGCAAAATTTTAAGACAAAAGTTATAAATTGTAACAATTTAATTTTTAGTTTTTTCAAAGGACAATAATGAGATGAAGTTGCACCTAATTTCATGCTCTCATTCTCCCTTACATAGTAAAATTAAAATTATAAAAAAAGACCGGTGAAGTTGCACCCAAGTTTTTTTCTTTTAAAAATTATGTCTATTTCCTCTCAATTTTTTTCAATGGTTTCTATATTTCTTAAGTAAAAAATTGCATTCTTAGCTAAATACCAAGAACAAAAACTATTTTTTTTACTTTTTAAAAATTGGATTGGTTTTTTAAAATACTAGTAAAAATTAGAAAATAAAGCAAGAAATTTAATGTTGAAAATAATATTTATAGGCTTAATTTTCAAAAACTAAAAATAAAAAACCAAATAGTTATTAAATGAAGTCTTAATAAAGTGATTTAAAAAATAAGCCAAAAAAAAAAACAAAAAAAAATAAAAACGATCAATTTTTTTTTTTTAAAAAAAAGGGAAATAGAAAAATAAAAAAATAGATATTTTAAAAGTATAAGTATCATAACTAAAAATTATCAAAAGAGAGGTACATACAACAAAATTCATGGTACATGAACCAAATCAGAAATTTTTTTGGATAAATTAGTATAAGGTTTGAATAATTAATATAATTAGGTGATCTAAATAATAATAAAGAGAAGATGTGTTGTTATTTGTTAAGGCTTGAGAGCGGTATCCTTCGTACGTTATTTCTTTTTTTGTTTTTGCTTTTATTTAATTGAATTGAATCGTTAATTTAAAATTTAAAAGATGTCATTGTTGAGGAGGCATGGGATGATATTACTATTGGGTTGGGAGTGCTGAGTGCATATGCTTAATGCCTTTGCCTTCCTTCCCTCTGTTTTCTCCAAAATCAAATCTCTCTCTCTCATAATTCATTAAACCCCCACTTCTTTCTCTCACCATCACCATGAATCCCATCTCACCGCTTCCTTCTTCTTCTTCTTCTCCTCAAACACCCATTTGGGTATATTCATACATCAAGCTCCGATTCTTCAATCGAATCCGAAGATTCCTTCGTTCCAAAACGCCCAAAAAGCCATATGTCTCTCCCAAGGAATCAATCACACCAACCAGTAATGAAGTTATGCAAGCTGCAGATGCTAGTTGGGACTGTACCGGTGGAGTTGGTGGTGGCGCCGATTTATCCGCGGCCGCGTTGCGGATGACGGTTAAGAAGCTTCACTTTGGGAGCTGGGAAGAGAAGGAGATTGCCGCCAAGATGATTGAGAAAATGTCTAAAGAGGACGTGAAGGTGAAAAAGTTAATGGTGGAGCTCCGGGTTGTGCCGGCCTTGGTTTCGATGCTGCCGTCCGACGCCGTGGGGCGGCCAGAAGTGGCTGTGAAAACGTTGCTTGAGCTTGCTAAAGGAAGCTTCGAGTAAGTTATTTAAAATCATTAAAAAAAAAAAAAAAGAATTGCTCTGTTTTACGTGTTGCATCGATCCATATGTTTGTTCAGTATTGGCAATCGGAGGAAAGAGATTTTTGAGTAGGAACAACTTTCCCTAAAGCTAAATAGAAGTAATTCGATTGGAAATTTCATCTTATTAGAGTGTTTTCATAAACTATTATCTCAATCTTTTTAAAGGGTCATATTTAGTTTAGCTTCACGTTCAGATGATATCAAAATAAATGAAAGAGAAGGTGAAACAGTTTAGGCATGCAGAAGCCAATATTCAAATTGAAAATAGAACTTTACAGAAAGACGTGCAGTAGTTTGGATGTCCTCGATATTCCAAAATTTGAAAAAGGGTATACATAAATAACCAAAAGCTCCGAGGAATTAATTAAGAGAGAGAAAGAGGAAAATTATTAAGCATATGGGTCAACTCTATATTCTGGCAAGATAGGCATGTGGTTAGTGCAGTGAAGTTTTGGATCTGACTTAATTGAAATTATAATTCAAATGGTTGGTTGCATCGTATTAATAAAAAAGATGTTTACTTTTAGGTTATATCCTATTGTGTTTGTGGGTTGGTCTTTCATCTGCCTCTAAAGTCTGAACCGTTTTGGCCAAAGTCAGCATTTGCCATTTTGGCCCGACTCTGACTTGTATTTTTCAAGAATCTGAACCAAAAGTTGGACTTATTTTTCTTTGTCTGCATTATTCTTTAGGAACAAGGCCCTCATGGTGGAGGCAGGAATCTTACACAAACTTCCAAGTAACATCCAAGCCATGGATGAATCAGCAAAACATGACTTTGCAAGATTGCTGTTGTCTCTATCGTCTCTGATCAATTCCCATTTCACAACTGCTTTACAGACGAATGAAAGTGGCATCCCATTCCTTGTGGAGATTCTTGATTCAACCTCAAATTTCGAGACCCAAAAATGTTGCCTTGAAACTCTGTATAACATCTCCACAGTGCTAGACAATGTAGGGTCTCTGGTCTCAAATGGTGTGGTGCACACCCTCTTGAAAATGTCCTCATCGAAAGGCCTTTCAGATAGAGCCCTCGCAGCATTAGGGAACTTGGTGGTGACTTTACAGGGAAAGAAGGCAATGGAGAGCAGTCCAATGGTCCCGGATAGCCTTATAGAGATTATGACATGGGAGGACAAACCAAAATCTATCGAGTTATCTGCTTATATCTTGATGATGTTGGCACATCAGAGCTCAGAACAGAGAGAGAAGATGGCAAAATCTGGGATTGTTGCAGTGCTTCTTGAAGTGGCATTACTGGGTAGTCCACTGGCTCAAAAGAGGGCCCTAAAGCTATTACAATGGTTTAAGAATGAGAAGCAAGCAAAAATGGATCCACATTCTGGGCCACAGACAGGAAGAATAGTGATTGGGTCGCCTGTAAATCAAAGAGAAGTTCAGGAAGGGAGAAAAATGATGAAGAATTTAGTGAAACAGAGCTTGTATAAGAATATGGAGTTGATTACTGGGCGAGCTAGTGCGGGAGACCCAGCAAAGCTAAAGAACTTGGTTATTAGCACCAGTTCCAAAAGTTTACCTTTCTGATGTTAATTTCTGTGCTCCATATTTTTTTTCCATCAGAAGCACAAAAATACTCTTCAGCAACGACCCTAAGATTGCAGAATCACTAGACTTAGAAGAAAACGGGCATCTTCTGGAGAAGCAAGAAAAGAACTTGCTTAAATTAAAGGAGCCTCATTTTTGTTGTACAGCTCTGATCATGTGGACAAATAAAAGAAGAAGACCTAAATTTTTATTTTTTTTTTCCATTATTCTTTGTAAGAATTGAGCTTTCAAAAACTCAACGTGAGTTTTTGATCTACTGCTCTTCTTGTTGTCATCAAATTTGATCTTTTTAGGAATTTAGGTAGGTATTTTATAAATACTACCTATAAAGAAAATCTTTACGAACGTAGAAAAATATTTTTCTCTCTTAAAAATCTTAAGAACTGTTCGGAAAGAAACTTTTAGCTTTTGCCACTCTAGTTGATATCAAAATGTAGAAAACAATTTTCAATAAGATCGCAAAAGATATTTGGTTCTCAGTTGGACTGTAGTAATCCAAGTTAAGCAAAATTTATGTTCGGTAGATGGGTTTGCTTTTATCAAGATATAGAATTATTGATAGTATGTGACGTTCCAATTGCAGTGCATGTTAACTATTACAAATTATCAAAATACAAGTTATACTTACTCAAGTTTCTATATCTTATTCAATTGAATAATTCAAATACAAATTATATAAAACTCTTTCAAGTTGAAGATTTCATCTTTATTCCATATTTGTTGAACTCTCTCTCTCTCTCCCCCTCTCTATCTATATATACAAACTTAAAGAGCTTCAACATGAAAACCATAACATAACTTCATTGGTTAAGGTACTATATGGCCGAGATAGTAGAGCTTCAAATCCTCACCTCATTATTACTTTCACCTTAAATCCTTTTACATTATGATATTATTATCCAAAGTGGTAGCCGTTTTCATCCATCTAAATCAATTACCAAAGCCAAACCTCCCTTTAAAATTTTAGTAAAGATAAAATGATGATGAAATAAGTTGAGAAAATATTAAAAAGTACAGGTAATTGAAGAGAATATATTGTAAATATTTCAGTAGACACTTTTCATGGGCCCCTCTCTTCTCTGAACTCTTTTTTATCACTATCGTTTCCTCCTTTTTGAACACTCACTGCCAAGGCTTTCTCTCCCACTATTTTCTCTCCCATCCTTCTAAGAATATGAAACTTAAAAGTGATCCCTTTTTATGAAGTTTAGTAATGGTAGACTCGGGCACTCAATCAACTTCATGATTTTACTTCTAACTTCACTACTGCTTCCAAATTCTTGCAATCAGGTTCATGGGTTTCTTCTTTTTCCTCTATTTTCTTTCGTCTGAATTAGCTTATTGGTTTACATTGAAGATGAAAGGGTCATTTTGAAGTGGTGGATCATCTTGGTTTTGGAAGGCTATTATTCCTTTGTGTGTTACTTTACTGCCTATTGTTGTTTTTCTAGAGAACTGGAGACAGTTGGTATTCCTGAATCCAAAAGGATTGCATTGGCTTTTATTTTGTTGTCAGCTGTAGTTTTCTGCTCTACCCCGTAATTTAAACCTTTTTAATCACTTCAAGTTTTGTTTAAAATTTTGGACTTCAGTTTTCTTTTCTTCATCTGAACATGGGGCAAAACTCTAATGGCTTGGACTGGTTTGGGAATGTCTTCAAGAAAATGGAGGACATGTGCTTGGAGATGCGTGCTGTCTTGGAGAAGGTAAAACTACTATCTCTTATTCATATAGTTTCAGAATTCCCCAACTCTTTGGCTAGCACTGTCGTTCTTAAAAATTGGTAACTCAACCCCACATTCTTAAACAGGAAGTGTTGAAATATGTAAACAGGCAACCAAATTCGGTTGGTATTTATGAAGATCACTTCCATCAGCCACATTTGGATGTTGGAGAAGATCAGTCTCCTGAGAAGGAGCATTGGGCAAATCAAAATGCATCTTCTGCAGGTGCTCTTGGTAAATCTCCAGGTAATTCTTATTGTAATTTATGAAATGGGTCTTGCTCTTGGTTTTCTGCACCAGCTATATGGTGATGATTTCCTTATTTGGGCTCTTTTCTGTGGTTCAGAAAACCCTATCCCACTAATAGCATTATTATTTTCTAAAACAATATTACAATGCAAATAAAGAAAAAAGGAATTCAAATCCATAAAAGGATAAGAGACGTGGATGTTTGACAATTTAAATTAGGCTTAAGTTGCAACAATTGCATCATTTACTTTTGCAAATTGAAATGTGACATTTTCAGTGAAAAGATGCAATTATTGTTGTGGGTTCTCTTTCCTGGAACGTGCAAATGTGGATGATAATGTGGGTTCAAGTTCAATGAAAAATGCAGTCATATTATCTTATATTCTTAAGCAGTGAAAATTTTACTTACCAGATTAGACAATGTTAGGATTTCCCGAAAGAATCAGGATTTCAGATGCTTCTATGGTCATATTTTTAATTCTTGGGTGTCATTTCCTGTCAAGAAAAGAAGATACAGGCACAAGATATAACCCTGTAAATGGACATCCATTAGCTTCGGAGAAATAAGAAAAAGGGCAATAATATGTGCTTTTGTCACATCATTCATTTAATTGCATCCTACTATTACAGGGCAGCATCCTGTCAAGACAGAAGATCGAGTTACAATTCAATCATCTGACAAACAGAATCATCCTATTATTGAACCAAACCATTTCTCAGCTAACCAAGAAGTATGTGGAGCTCTCAAGGTATTATCATTACCATCTAAGTATGCATGCAAGCACAAGTGTGTGAAATTTGGTGGTGCTTGGATGTTACATGATATTCCAGAAAGAAGCTGGTTCTGCCAAATTTGAAATCAAAATAGATTGTTTATAGACTTCAAGAATGCTTAACTTTATGCTCTTACCAACGCATGGCACCAACTCATTTTTCTTGCCCTCTTGACATTCTTTCAGATTGAAAACAAGAATGCTAAAGTGAATATATCAAGGCCAGCAAGGAAGCAGAGCCAAAAAGCAAATGCAATTACCGAAGAAATAATAAAGTTTCCTCCATCCACCATTCAAAATGATGAATTCCCCGACTGGGAGATTATTTAGATCTATATATTGCTTTCCTTCTAAAAGCACAGGTAGTGCACACAAGGCAATAAAATTCATGTAATCCTCTAAAGATTTATCCTGCAATGCTACGCTAGTCACTTTGTTGCTTTCACTATTTTCCAGTTTTCTCTGCCTATTAGCAATCACCAAGATTGAAGGGATTTAGTTTTTTTTTTTCTATTATCAGGAGGAAAGTAAACAAAAACTATAACCCAACATTAAAAGGAACTTGCCCCAACATTGAAAGGAACTTGAAACTTCTAACTTCCAGGTATTTTTTATCAGAGCCACACAACTGGCCCTCCCTGTAGCTAATTAATACCACTGCAACCTTTCCTTCTTTCCCCCCCCCCCCATAATGTCTTCGGCATTGCCAGACATCACAATAGTTAACGTGCTCAAAGTTGAGATGTCAATAACAACTGTGTTTTGACATGAAAAGCTAGCTCAAACAAAAACAATACCAGAGAGAAACTCATACAATTCAGATTTCAGACATAAAAATGAATGACGAGATGGCCTATAGTTAGGTTAGTAACAACAAACCTCAGGTTTTAAGAAGATGTGCATATTTCAGTTCAGAGGAAATTTTCAAATGAACAAGACGAAAGCATCATCACAAAAGCTAGTCTCGTCCAGGCATTTGAATTTAACATTGACAATTAAGAAACTTTAAAATGAATCAATAACAAAGCATCATGTAATATAGTGAACTACCTTGACCAATCATCCGAAGAGTTAATTAGACAACATTGCCCAATTTACCTACAAATGGTTAAAGCGAGAAAAACTTAAGCACCCTTTCCGCTACTTGGGTTGGACTTTGTGCAGAGGACCTTCCTACCCTTGGCACGTCTGCGCTTTAGAACAGCTCTGCCATTGGTGGTTCGCATTCGTCTGCGAAAACCATGAGTCCGAGCTAAGGATTTACAAGACCTGTTTCTTTTAGTCTGACATAGTGCAGCCTTGCCAGCCCTAACCACTAAGGTCCTACCCTTCCCTTGTCCGACCCCAATCTTAGAGCTCCAATCCAAACCCAAAGATAAACCTGCAAATGAGTACTACCCCATAAAGATAATGGTACAAAATCTTGATCAATAGAATTAAGTAATGCAAGAGAAGCTCCGCAATATTGCAGGAGAGGGTGCATATATTCTTTTATTTTCCCCTGCACCATCTTTCGTTCACTTACAATTCAAAAGGAGAATAAGAGAGAAGTCCTAACAAATCGAATGCAAGCAGAAATCGACCATACGATAATGAATTCATCGACCAACCACGGAATTATCAACTCAAACGACCTCGATTGTACACAATCGAAATGCAAGGGCCTAGAAAGTGATAAACGCACACGATACCGAATAAATACTTCAGTGGTCTGACTCCATTACATAGGCAAATAGGAGAGTAATAACGCGATATCATTAAATTACCTGAACTGTTACAGAAATTTGAGAGTATAAATTCCTCACCTGAAAAAGATGAAGAGCACGAGAGGGAGGAAGATGGAAGAAATGAACAATGGAGCAGTCCAGAACGAGCGGAAGTGTTGTTGGCGGTATTCAGAGATACGGAGCAGCAACCTCTAGAACCAGTGGAGATTACAAGAGAAGCGGAGGGAACGCGGACGGCAATGGCTCCGGTGGAAACCCATGGGAACGATAATACTGATATCGCTGCCATTGTTAGACTGTCAGTTTCCCCCTTCTGCTAATTCTAGTAGCGGGAGGATGAAGGAGCCTTATCCTGATGTTGCTGAACTTAATCGGGTCGGGTTTTTAGATCAAGGCATCCACTTGGGCCATCATCCGAACAAGCCCAATCCAAGATATGCTTTTCAAAGCCCATTATTAATTTGCCTCTTTCGCATATTTGGTACAGTCGATACAGATCGATGTGGAATGGTGTGAGGGTAAAAGCGGAAAATCATCTATACACGTAATCGGCAATATTTTCAAAAATAAATATGATCCGCTATATTTCAGGAGGTACGGTACAATTTTAGTTGTCCACTCCAAATCCGATATTAAAGGGTTGTAAAAGGAATTGCATTAATTAATTAAGAATTAATTCATTTGTTGTAGTAAGTTGATAATAAATTGTCAAAATGTGCATGGTTGAACTGGCATAAAGTTTATTTTATCGACGGTTAGAGGTTCAATCCCCCACCCTACATAGTGTAAAAAAAAAAAAATAGTAACAAACTAAAGAATCATTATATAATTGGATATAGTGCCAAAAACTCTAACAATACATGAAAAATGGGTTAGCATGGTCAAGCTAAAATAAGAGAAAGAGAAAAAAAAATGTCATAAAAAGTGTTTTTGGCAGAAAAAAACAAAGATAGTTGAATGATTCTAGGTAGTTATAATCTCTTTATCACTTTCAATTCCTTCATGTTTAATTAGGATCATTCACCTAAATTTGTCATGATTATTTTTGAATTATATGACTTTATTTTGGTATAATGATGAACTATCGTTCATTAATTTTCAACTCGATTGAAAAAGAAAAAAAGAATAAATACATAAAAAATAAGTTAAAAAGATTAAAAAAAAAAATGAAAAATAGCACAAGCATTGCAATTAGCCCTTGCCAATTGGTTATTGACAAAATGAGTCATTCTAACTAACAATGGTGTGAGACTCAATCTGACCCAACTTGATGTTATATTATTTATACCTTTTTTCTTTTTATCTATATGGAAAGAACTAGAAGTGAATGAAAGAGAAATAAAGCAATTTTGGGAAATTGATGGCACTGTGCCTTTGCCTTAGATATTTATGAGGATGTTGAGAGCTTAAAAGGTTTGTCTGGTAAAGAAAAATTGGATAATTCCTCTTTGTGTTTAGAAAAATTGGATAAAAAACAAAAAATGAAAAAAGAAAAAAAAAAAGAAAAAAGGGGGCTAAGTGCTGCAACCAAATGGTTGGTGCACCAAAGCCTTTGCAGTAGTTGCATATACCCTACATCAACTAATCTCATCAGTCATCAAGAAGGGTTTTGAATGAGTAAAAAAAATTATGAGACATGCTAGGCTGGAGAAGTAGGATATAATATATAGTACCAAAAATAATTATTCGTTTTCATAAAGTAGAGATCTAGAAACATATTCATTTTGTTATTCATTTCACAAATATGGTATTTTTTTTTTTTTTATTTATGATAGGATGCTACTATATTTGAAAGATTTAGAATGAATATGCACGATTTTATGACATCGAAGTGACTTGTTGTGTAGAAAGAGTATGATAATAATTCAGATGTCAAAAATTTGTATAGTCAAAAATTTGTATAATGTGCCTAAACACGCCAGAAAAGTTTAGGTGAAATATTTAGTGAATTGATAACATTAAAGAAAAAGAATATTCAGAGGTGTTATTGAAAGAGAAGAAGTTTGGCCTAATATTTTGATTGGATAAACAAAGTGCCCTCACCAAATTCCACTTGCAAATGCAAATTAATGATGATTGTGAGTGGGCCTCCACCATCAAATGAAGACAGCTAGCCCACCCAGCAGCCTTATTTGAACAGAAACCTTGATGGGTCTGCCCCATACGTATTTTTATTCTTCTTTTTTTTCTTTTTTTTTTTTTTTTTCTCACTCCCAAATTATCAGAAATTGGGATAAAATAGACCATTTTTAGAGGATAATTACATATTTTTTTTATTCAAACCTGATCTTTTTTTTAGTAATCAAAATTTGAATCTCCAACCTCAAATTGAAAATAAGTATCTATCAATTTACTTTGACTTATTCAAACTTGATTTAGCTACTAAATTTTTAATGATAGAAAAGAAAGGAAAACACATCATGAGTGGATGTGAGAGATATTATCCACAAGTCAACTCATTATCCTAACGGTAACTTAGTTGGCAAAAAGCAATTTTTAGAGAAAAGCTTCACCTAAAGTTCATGAGCATGACAAATTACAACAGTCCAATCATTCTATTTTAAATCAAGTTAGTCATAGAAACTTAATCAAGTAACTTCCATTTTAACTCGTATTTTTAATAATATTGATCATTAACTTTGTCACATACCAATATAAGTTAGTAAAACCTTCATTTATATGGTATTATTAGATATCTATCACATAGATAATATGGAGAGATATTTTTATCACTCAAACACTTCTAAAATGCGATCAATATATTTTATCTATCACATAGATATCAAGAAAAGTAACAATTATGAAAAGTATATATTTTCTTTTATCACTCGAACACTTATCACATAGGTAATATTGAGACTTATTTTAAACCTCCTTGCTCGATTCACAACAGATCAATATATATATGTATGTATGTATATGATATTTAAAAATTGTTCACACTAAAAAATTATATTATTCTTAAGAAGTTGGTTAACTTTAAAAGTTTTAAATGAATAATTGAAACCCTCTTTTCCCTCACTATTAGTTTGGACAAGTACAAATGGGTTAAAACATTAATGGGATCGTGAGGTGGTTAAGTTTATTCAATGAGTAAATGGTAGCCATAAAAATCGACTCTTTTTGGAGCTATTGTTCTAGAAAAAGCAACCCCTCCACTTAGGCAACTGCCAAAAGGACAAATTCATCAATGGAGGCGTAAAGTTTTAGTTAAATTGAAATAACCACTGAACCATTATGGAGGAGTACATTTTTCATTCCCCTTTTCACTTTTTCACCAAACAAATCATAATGACAACAAGATTTACAAGCAATCTGCAAAAATTAAATAATTCTAATTTAAGAAAAAAAATTTGTCTAGAAAAAGGTTCAAAATTTGTCCCAATATTGAGAATGTAAGTCAATTTTAACCTCCAACATTCAATTTCAACCAAAAAGTTCATCAATACCGAAATTGATAACAAAATTTAGAATTAAAGATACAAATAATTTTTTTTTTTTAAGAAATAAAACAAAATAATTATGAAAGGAAAGTTTGAAAATTGCATATGATCTGACCAGTTCTGTTTTGTTGTGGAAGGTTGATTTGGTGGTGGGGCTGGCGGCTCTGAGTCTCAGCCATTTTAGCACAAATTTGCATCTTTTTGCAAACGTTAATTCCTTTGTTTTTTTTTTTTTTTCTAAGAATAAATTCCTTATGCTATCCTAACTTTTATATATATATTTGTAGGGGGAAAATGGTCGTTATCCCAATTTCTTTTTTACTTATTCCTAAAAATATATATATAAAAAAATCAAACTTATTTTTTTTCACACGTTTGGAAGCAAAAGAATTGTCACATGTTAAGCATGTGGTGCTCAGTTCACTATTATTAATTTCTGCTTAGCTGTAACAAAGAAAGGACAACCTACATGATTCAATTTCATATCAATATAATACATTATAAAGTTACTCTCTCCATTAAATTAAATTCGTCAATCCAGTCAACCACATTTTTTTAAAATATTTTTTATAAGTCAATCTCCTAGTATAGATAAGTTGATATTTGAAAATATATTTAATTTCATTCTAAAGATTTATGATTTCATTTTCACTAACTGAAAAACTATCATGTTTATATATAATTCCCCCCCCCCCCCCCCCTTTTTTTAAATGTTGTTTTAAGAACATTTTCAGATTCAAGTTAAATTCTAAAGAACAGAAAAAAAAAAAAAAAAAAAATTCTCCACAACCGGGTATGGGTTTAAAAAAAATGGAAAGTAAAACAAATAAAAGTAGTATTCACAAGTGTTTATTTTTATGAATTAAAAAAACTAAATTAATACCAAATGTGGAATTGTTATGATCAGACAATATTAAATCTTAAAAAAAAAATAAGAAAAAAGGTAAGAGGATTTTTTTTTTCTTGTTTGTGTGTGTGTTTTTTTTTTCATGTGCTTCTAAAATGAGGGTACTATTTATTAGGGATTCTTATCTAGTTAAAAATATCTAATGATTCCAATATGTGATAGAGAATTTTTCTTTTTTCTTTTTTTCTTTCTAAGATAAAGTTTTCATACATGGGAATCAACAAAGCTTTAGCAACACGTTAGTGTGATGGGACAGACTTGATTCCACCAAAGGATTCAAACGGATTTCAAATTTAGTTTGAGGAATCTTTCAGTGCCCGTAACTTTCAATGTGTTATTCAATCAAAAGGGAAACTAATCAAATAAATAACTTTTTTCTTACTGCTTAATGTAAATATTTATAGGTAATAAAAGTTTTCATTTTTTTTTTTAAGTACAGATGTGGAGATTCCAAACAAAAGAAAAAAATAGTACATGCCAACTAAAAGAGTTTCTATATCTATCCCCATGTAATTTGTATGTGTTGGAAGAAAAAATAGTTGAGCATAATAAAAAATGGTAAATAGTTAGCATCAAAACAAACTCAACTATGTGATAAGAACAACAAAACCTCCAGCTATATCCGTAATAGTATGTTATTGTCTACTTTGGACATAAACTTTGTGACTTTGCTTTCAGAACTACCCTAAAAGCCTCATACCAATGAGATAATTGTCCTTATTTATATACCCATAATTATTTCATTTCTAACTATTGTGAGACTTTGTTTGCACTCTACACCATATGAATATTTATATTTGAATGTAGAAGCCAAAAAGTAGAACAATTAAAAAAAGAAAAAAAAAAAGTTTGGTAGTTAGATAACCAACACATCATTGAGCCATGTGCAACATTGCTTGGTGGGCAATATGCCATGGCCCTTGATGTACAAACCAGCACACTGCAACACAACTCTCAATTTCAACTCCCCACAATCTCTTGTATTTCCCTTAATCAATCCAGCCGAGATAATTCAATTCCCAGCTCATGGCATGAAATTTTAAAGGATTAAAATAACAGTAATAATAATGATAATAATCAGGGAAGGTTCTTTCTCACTCTCTCTCTTGTTTGTCTCTATATAGACCCACTTGCCTCTGTCTACTTCTATTCCCCAAAGTCCTCCTTTATTTTCAGTCAGAGCCCAAAATCTGAGATGGGTTTTCGATTCAGAGCTCTGTCCCTCTTGCTTTTGCAAGTTCTGTTTCTCTTTTTACTAGAAACTGCAAAAGCTGAAGATTTCTACAACATAAGCAATGTGGGAAGTAGGAAGCAAGAGAGGACGTGCAATTTGTTTGAAGGCAAATGGGTTTTTGATCCTTCTTTACCTCTTTATGAATCTTCAAGCTGTCCTTTTATAGACCCTGAGTTTAACTGCCAAAAATATGGCAGACCAGATCGATCCTACCTCAAGTACACTTGGAAACCTGACTTCTGTAATCTTCCAAGGTACTACTTCTCGTTCATTTTTCTTCCATTCTTTTGTCTCCTTCTAAGGTTTTCCATTTTAGACATATTCCTGCTTTCCTCCATGCGACATTGTTAAGCAAATGTCATTTGTCAAGCTCTTTTCTCTGAGAATGTGGGAGAAAAACCAAAGCAGCCCTCTCTCACACAGAAAAATGTGTTCATTTCTTTGAAGGTTTGACGGGTTGGAGCTTCTGAGGAGGTGGAGAGGGAAGAAGATAATGTTTGTAGGCGACTCGCTGAGTCTTAACATGTGGCAGTCCTTAACATGTATGATTCAAGCGTCGGCGCCAAAAGCCAAAACCTCCATAGTCAGGAGGGAGTCACTCTCTACTGTGATTTTCCAGGCGAGTTCTTTTCCCTTTTTCTTTTCCTCAAATTTCCTGATTCAAAGTCTCCCACTTCACAGTATACTAATGGTCTGCTTGCTTTATTCTCTGTTCTTTATTCACTTTTTCAAAAGCTGTTTTTTGGGTTATGCTGTGCTTGACTGCTTGGTATCCTAAACAGGACAAAACAAATAATTCAAGAAAACCATATAATAATAATAATAATAATAATAATAATAATAATAAACACGAATAATAACTTTCTATGTTCAATAATTTCTAATAATATACCAAACCAATGAAGAAGAGGAACAATCTGGTGTGTGCAGGACTATGCAGTAAGCTTGTTTCTTCACAGGACGCCTTACCTTGTGGACGTAGTGAAAGAGAGGATTGGAAGAGTACTAAAGCTTGATTCCATTGAAGGAGGCAATGTGTGGAAGGGAATGGATGTGCTCATATTCAACTCCTGGCACTGGTGGACCCACACCGGAAGATCCCAGCCGTATGATCAATCTCTTTTTTAATGATCATGCTGATTTGGTAGGTGATGGTAAAATCTGACGGTTGTGAGTGTTGTTGATCAGGTGGGATTATGTGCAAGTAGGAAATACAGTGAAGAAAGATATGGACCGTCTAGAGGCATTCTATCAAGGCTTGACCACCTGGGCGAGATGGGTGGAAATGAATGTCGATCCCAGTAAAACCAGGGTCATTTTCCAGGGAATCTCCCCCACTCATTATGAGTAAGTACAAATCAACGGCTGTGATCCGTTCTTCTATCGAATTAAATTTCTCTAAATTTTAAAACTTTCAAAAGATATATTTGAAAAATATAAATATTCATTTCTATAAAGAAAAAGAAAAGAAAAGTTTTTTCCTCTACTAGGGCCCAGAGACGATGTGTGCACCCCGACCCCACCCTTCCAAGTTGTAAATTGTAATGTGTGTGTGTATATATATATACCCACACCACGAGAGGCTAAAGTAAAAAATATCGTCATTTGGCTATGCAACCCTTTTAATACTTCTCCAGCCTTTTGGCAAGCTCTGAACATCTATAAACGCTTCTGTCCACGGAGAAGGCAGCATTGTCACGTATCCATGTCAGATAGTGTGACATTA
Source organism: Lagenaria siceraria (assembly GCA_002890555.2). NCBI lineage: Eukaryota > Viridiplantae > Streptophyta > Magnoliopsida > Cucurbitales > Cucurbitaceae > Lagenaria > Lagenaria siceraria. The sequence continues at coordinate 2,146,697 of CM016485.1, forward strand.
ATTCCTTTAATAATCGATACCCTTATCATGAAATTCACAGTAAATATATATTTTCTATTGTAGTTTTCTCATAGGTAGTAGTGGGTAGCAATAAAATTGGTCAAAGTGCATATACGAAAATAGAAATTGACGTGCAGTGCGAGGACAAAAAAATATTTTAATCGTATTTTCACCTGCCGACGAAAAATAAGTTGTCCCAATTTTGTCAGCTATTTAATGCATTACTATTCTTCTTTTTCTTTTAATTATTTTGCTTTTAGGAGTAATTTTCAGACCAGAATACTAATTATCTGCAGAATTTAGGAACACAACTTTGTTTTTTCCTTCTTGAGTACAAAACTTTATGTTTCTGCCTACTTACCAGGGGAAAGGATTGGAACCAACCAAGGAGGAGTTGCAATGGAGAAAGCGTACCGCTCTCGGGGTCCCTGTATCCAGCAGGAACACCACCCGCTGCAGAAATTGTGAAGAGAGTGCTGAGTAGAATGAGGAAGCCAGTTTTCTTGCTGGACATCACAACGTTGTCACAACTGCGGAAAGATGCTCATCCCTCAACTTACAGTGGCGAGCACGCAGGGACAGATTGCAGCCACTGGTGCCTTCCCGGTTTGCCCGACACTTGGAACGAACTTCTCTACGCAGCTTTCACCATGTGAAGGCCAATCGTGAAACATCTGAAGTTCTTTTCGTCTCTGCGATTCCTCACGCGGAGTGTTAGATGATAGAACTTCCTTCATTTCATTAACCACCTTAAAGGTAATTGGAAGCAAGAAATGTAATGGCAACAAAGCAATTGTATAAAGTAATTGATGATTTTAGTTGTTGGAGTTTCAGAAACTAGTTTCAAATCGACAAGGAAAGAGAATACTGGTGAGATGGTATGAAGATGGCATCTTGCTTGGAATTAAATTGGGAATAACATGCTCTATTGCGCATCTTTAAAACATGGGTCCAATTGAATTTGAGTTTGGCTTTTAGAACAACTTCATATTTTCCAGGAATCAGATTATCGAGTAAGTGTAGATCTTATCGATCACCTATCCTCACGCATCTGGAACTAATGAAACCAGAAAAATACACTCATATGACTAATGGCCAAGTTATGAAGCAGGATCCCAATCGCATATCATGATAATGCAATGACTGAAGTACCTAATATCAACTCCTTCATGTGCTCAAAGATCATTCCACGAATTGGATATGGACAATTCGTTTAATGATTATAGATGCTGATAACCAAAATATGAGTTTCAAACAATAGATCACAGAATGTTAAATCAAGAAAAACTTAAATTGAGCGCTTAATCAAGATAGGAAATAACCATGTGGTTGTCGCAATATCCACGAGGAAACTGAAATGTCAATGTATACGTCAAGCTTAGCTAACTGTATAGTTACAATTGTAGATGACTAAGCACCTGGAGCATGCATGGTTTTACACTGTTTAGCGGTCTGCGAGGAGGGGTGAATAACCCTCAAAAGAGGAGTATGAGGCAACAAAAATTAGTAGCCAACGTATACAGCAGCATTTACTATGTAACAGTCATCATTTTTGTCTCCCATTTCTTCCACATGCACACCGCTGGAGCATATTAAGCCACCATCGACGACCTCAACATTAAGAATCTTTCCACTGCAGTAAATCAAATGATGGAAAGATTCAATATATTTTGAAGAGGATAGTTTAGAGGTGTTCACTTTCACTATCATCGGTGGAAAAATTTATCTGGTTTCAAGCGTACTAAATCAAAATGGAAGGCCAACAAGAAAGCGAGCAATAGGTTAGTTAATTATGATTTGATAATAAAATATCCGCACAGAAAAATAAACTTTGAAGAAAAATTGACGAAGTGGGTTACTAAACTAACGATCAACTACGGTCCACTCACTCTGGAGGTTGCAGTACAAGTAGCCCAGAAGAACATGGAAACCACTTGGGATATTGTGGTTGTGGTGGTGGTGGTGGTGGTTAAAATAAAGCCAGGGTAAGTAACTTGAGACATGAAATCTAGATGACAAAGAAAGAAGCATTAAGCACGATAGATTATCAGGGCAAGATGAAGCAGCTCTCAGACAATCATGCCATAATTGGAAAAGGGATCTCAACCTGAGACTGAATCATCTCTGTTACAGTCTACAGCTGGCTTAGAGGCCGAACACACTCCTACCATAGTACAGATCAATGCAAGAGACAGATTTTACTTGCCAGAGATTAAAATATAAAAATAAATACATAACCTAAATTCCTAGCAACCATCTAGTCCTTTAAAACTGAGAAATGTCATATGAGTGCCTAGGGCCCTAGATTTAAAAAATAAAAAATAAAACCCTAGTAAGCTCTCTATTTTGACATGAAATGTCCTGTTTGGAGATTTAAGGATTATTGATATCATCTTAGCCCACCAATAGAGAATACTCAGATCCTCGATCCCTTTACTGTCAGTCTCCTCCAAGAGATTCAAGTGATCAAGTCAGTTGAGTCGAAGTGTTGAAGTCTGATGTTGAGTCTAATGTCTATCATTCCAGAAAAAAATAGTGATAATAAATAAATCAATCAATCCAATGATGGAACATGTATCTTGCAGCATCAGAGGCTAGCTCACCCATCCAGTTGAAATTTGGATCAAAATTCAAATTCGTACATACTTGTGGTTGTGGCTAAATCTTTAACTTAGTAAAAGGCGGGTAATCAAATTAATTGGACATAAATAGTGCATCTTTGAATGGAGAGATCAATCAGACGGATATACCGACCTGGAAAGATTTACAGATGTATGCAAACCAACAAGGCCTTGCAAAGCCTAAAACAAGCTCCATGAGACTAGCTCAAGAAGTTGAGAACAATTCTTCCTAGTCGGGCCTTCATCAACTCCAAGTCAAGCTCTTCCTACTTGTGTTCAGAGATACAATCCTTTGTTCTATATTCTTAATTATGTTGATGACATATTAATGACATGAACTAGCAAAAATGAGGATAAAGGGTTCCTTACAGATTTTGTTCTAACTTTTTGCCTCGAAAGATGCTGATGAATTAAATTGCTTTTTGGTAGTGGAAGTAAGAAGAGACACATCTCAACTTAACCTAGAATGAGGTGAAAGCTTGTCCCTCTCAAGTTCTGATAAGCAAGGAATCAGAAATTGCAAAAATGGATTGAAAAGTGATCCCATGACTTTCAGTGCGATAGGGTCTCGGTTGGACATATCATGGATGAGACCCAGCCCATATTCGCAAAGCCTAATCACTCATCCTTGGCAAGGGGCAAGAAAAATCCTTGAATACTTAAAGAGGAACACAAAATCAGTCTCCATATAAAGCCTTGTTACACTCATACCAAGCTGTCTTTCTCAGTGAAAATCTAATTTCATAGAAGCCCACGAAACAAAACTTTGTATTCAGATCAAGCGCATAATCAGGGTATAAAACTTTGGTTGATGTGATTAGCAGCAGTACGAATCTGATTTACCATGCAAGGACCAACATCTTAAGCAATCTTCACCTTGAATCAAGAAAAACTAAAATTGGGCGCTTAATTTACTTTCTTTAGAGAAGCTTGGAGTGATCGAAACACCCACATGTTCAGGGGGGATGTGAAAGTAAGCCACTAAACAACACGGCATCTTAATCTGATCAGCCTTCTTCTACAGCTCAGCAGCTTCGACAAATCTGTACAGCATCCATTGCGGTTGACTTACATCACTTGCTTTTGTACCTTGTTACTTTTCCATCCCCTCTCCCTCTGTTCGGTTATTTTGTTAAGATGGCTGAGTTAGTAGTTTAACTTATTCCTCCTGTTGTTAAGATTATTAAGGCTCATTCATGCGTTTGTATCAATAACACTAATAAGCCTGATCAAATACTCAAGGTGTAGCTGTTAACAAGAAAGACTGCTCTGCGTTCACCCCAAAAGTATTAGTTACCCAACTTAAAATAGTTCAGCACTCACTATGGGAAGACGGACTTGACTTTTTCAATATCCAAGGATTGTTGAAGAGACTGTGGAACTCCAAGTTTGATCTGTAGTTTCATCTCTCCAAATGTGACTCCAGGAATGGAACCTACAAAACACTTTGTCATTAGTCCTAGTTATAATATTAACATAACGAAAGCAGATACATCTTTCAACATAAACGCAATTTGCAAAAGCCAGAAGTAACCATAAAATTGAGATTCTGAATTCGAAAAGAAATCCAGAAAGGCGCAAGAGCGAGGAGCTAATTTCAGAAACTCAAATCTCCTGTCAAACGTGATTAATTAAGTAGATAACAAATAGCGGGAGAATATGAAACCCACTGGGAGATACCTCTACGGAATGCTGGAATCGAATTGGAAGAGATGGCATCCCTGCAGGCTCGCATTGCAGCCGCCGTGATATCTTGGCTGTGGCAAAAGAAAAATCCACTCGTTAATCTCGTTGTTTTCGCACTGAAAACGAGTTTGTATTGTAATTGCATTCCCCAAATTAAAATTTGTGGAAAAAGAAAAAAGAGCTGAAAATTCACCCATGTTGATCGTAGCCAACTCCCATCTCGACGAATAAGAGCTTCATGGGCGGAACTGGGCTACCGACAGGTGCAGATTTTCCACCTTGCTCGACCTCCATGGACGATGCAGCAGTAACTTTGAAAAGGCGAGAAATTCGAGGGCGTGTAAGAGAGCAAATCAAATGTGCAGATGAAGAAAGATGATTAGAAAGTGGGTAAGAGCGGAACCTAAAATCAGTTACCCACGGCAATTGCAGATTGAGAACTATGGAGCCTGTCATCTGCGTTGCTAGTTGCGTAAAAAAGCTACGAATCCATGTCCATAGTTGGAATGGGATTATGAAGGTTGTCTAAATTGGATTCAAGTACCATTTTGCTATTCAAATTCGATTTTTTTTCTTTTTGCAAAGAATTAAAATTGGACTGGTTCCATTTCAGTTCATATATTTTTTTTTATAAAATTTGTCACTATATTCTTAATAATTTACAGAATTAGTAAATATTATTTGTTTATGTGTACTTTATTGATTTAAAAAGTATCTCAATTAGTTTTTCTCTATAAATTAGATTAATAATTAAACATTTTGAAAGAATGAAAAATATAACAAAATTTATTGGTGGTAAATTCTATCGCTAATAAACCCCTATTAATGATAGATTTTATCATTAATAGTCTCTTATTAGTGATATGAATAGAGCCTGAGAGTTAGATCAAAATTTTGCTATATTTACAATTTTTTGCATTGTATTATATCTACAAATATTTTAAATCTGATTGTTATATTTGTAACTGTTTTTAAAAAATTCTTTTAAATGACTTTAATTCTAAATTTTATTAAAAATACATGTTAGATACATGTAAAAGTATATAGACTAAAATATAATAAAATCAATTAAAATTATTTATTCTAGAAGGAAAAAAAGAGAATAAATTTATTCAAATCATGATTATAGTTCTAGTCCTACTCCTAGTGCACCCTTTATTTTCTTTTAATCAGCATTCAGTAGTACCCTTGTTTTTTCTTTATCCATATTTTTGCCATATGTGAACCTTAAAAAATTTGTATCTCAATCTCAACCATAGTTAAAATTATCAAATAAAACCTAAAAAAAGTACAATGATGCATATATATTTTCAATAATTTACTTTTTTTTTTAAAAAAAATGATAATATGTCCCTTAGATGTTGCCAACAATAAATAAGTTTACTTGGGCCAAAAAAGCTAATTATCTAATAAGAAGTAAAGATAAATAGTTAATATCTTAACAAGTGTAGATCATATTCTGACATATAAATTTATTTTAAAATTTTAGCACTGTACAAATGCTTTTATGAATATAAGAGCAAAATTGTCTTAGCTTCGAAATTATTTTCAGGCCAATTATTCCTCTAAATTCCCGTGATTCCCCAAACCACCTTAGAACTGAGAAGAAGAATAAAGAAAACACCATTCATTCTGAGGATGGCAGTGCATATTAAATTAAAAGAGGAAAAGGTTATAAGTTGAATGCATATTAATGAAGAAAATGGCTTCCCTTCCTTTTTCCAATATATTAATCACCTCAGTTCATTTTCTTTTAAATGAATAAATTGGAGTTCCATCCCAAGACAGCCGCTGCCATTAATATTCACAGACATGATAACAATCTAATCTTTACAACCAAAAAAACAAGAGCCCTTCTGAAGCTAAGATTGCTGCAGATTAACAAGTTGTAGGCCTGCTACTCCACACGTACTTGTGTTGCTGGTTTTGGCATTGTACATGACATGAACTTGCCTTATCTCTCAGCTCTTGAAATGCCCTCATTGTTTCTACATCAAACCCTCCTGCGAACTGCACATTGACAAGTTGAAGAACTTAACCACACAATCATAGAGCTTGAATAACCACTTGCTTATCTCAATAAAAGGGTCCCCCCCCTTCCAACAATTACCTGATGCACACGGAAGGCAAATCTAACGCCTTGAACAATCAGCTCTTCTTCTTCAGGTCCACCACCGACTGTTTCAAGCTCTGCGGATACTCTCTTCATGTACTTCATTGCTAATTTTACAGAGACAAGCTTGATCTGTGACACATTAATTGAAGCACACAATTGCCTCGGATCAGAAATATATCAACCAGAGTAACTATTACCACGTGAACGTATTAAACAACACCCAACTTGGCTCCTAGGGGACCCCATACCATATTTTGAAGGCAAAACGATTTGTCCTTTTTAAATAATGCAGTACTTGAGAGATAGGATTCTTGGAGCTTCTTCCAAGGGTTTATATTTGAGTTATGAAGTGAATGAATATTTATTAACAAACAAATCCCAGTGTGCTCATTCTAAAGAAACTTATAAATAGTATCAATACAGCAAACAAGGAGAATCTGATTCTCTTGTTAGCCTATCACTTAAAAGAGCCATAAAGCGGACAAGAAGATGTAGTTTAGAAATCTGGGAATTCCCATGTGCGCGTGCAGGCAGAGGGCAGAGGAAAATAAGGCTAAATCAAAACATCCTTTTTGTCATCTTCTTAACCATTCTCCATATTTATATTACATTGCTCTGTAGACTTTGTCAGAGTTATTTCCCTGTCTCTCCAGAACGGATCCATTAAAAGGGACCACCTGAGAGACACACCTAAATGGAACAACTTAATTATTTTAATAATCGTTGCATTTCAAGTCAAGGAAATAATTAACAAATCAGCAGTCTTCTCTTCTTGGATTCCTTCCCCCACCCGCCGAACTAAGCTAGAATTAAACTATATTTGTTAATTTGGACAGAGATGAATTTACCTGACTCATAATTCCACTATCAAGCATCCATTCCACTGGAATTTGAAATGCTTTGTATCTCTTAGTGGCAGATTCACGCATTCTAGACAAATTGTATACGCCATGCTCCAACCTGATGCACCAAGAACAAAAACTAAGAAATGAAACTAAAAGCAAAGGAGAACCATCAATTAGAAGTAGGAACAGTAAAAATCTTGAATACTTTTCAAGCAAAGCTTGCATCTTCTTGAGAGCCGATCCGCAGGGCTGGCGGGCATCACCACGAAACGATGAGGCTTCGGATTCCAGCTTCTTTAAGTCGCAATAGCCAAATGCAGCCTCACGCAGAGCGTCGGCCTTTTGCTCGGGCCACTGGAAGTGTTTAAGCACGGCTCTTTCATCTACCAGAAATGAGAGTTCATCATCCAACCATTTGACAAACGGCACAACGTCCTCAATGTCAGTAAATGAAGCATTTTCGACTTCTTTTATCAAGAACCTTATGAAATCCCCCTGTGTCTCTACATCTGTCTTTATCTGCAAGTAACATGGGAGATTGATCATGAGAATCATAATAAAATCAAAACCCTATGAGAATAATAATTAAAGTAACTTTTTTCTTATAGGTGTTGGATTTGCGATTAAAGCAATCCATCATCAAGAGTTTGATATCTTCCTCTCAAAATCAATCTTTAATTGGCTTCAAAGAAAATTTATTCTCTATGATTTACCTTTTTCTGCTTTGTTGGGTTTAATTTATTTTTTTTGAAAAACAAGAGAGGGAAGGGGGGGGGGGGAGGGTAAATTTGAATTACTCAACCTCCAAAAAGCCACGAATTGAGTAAACATTTCAACTTGCCAAAATCTTGAGAGGAAAAAAGAAAAAAGGGAATATGCGAAAAGACAGTTTTAAATCAGGAGGGTAACCCTATCAAAGGAAGCAATATTCCGATTTTGACAATAAAATCCAAAGAAAACCAATAGGGGCACCTAATAAAAACAATTGAGGACCAGTCAATTCTTACTGACAAAAAGCTCAGCCTAGTGGCATAATTGTAAATTATGACTGAAAAAAATTAAGGGACAGAGTACGTGACCGGTGACTTACAGCGAGTAAGTGAGCGGACCGGTTCTCAATCTCTCCGATCATGTCGCGAGCATTGGCGGTCGACGGCAGGTCCGTAACGCCGGAGCCGGAATCTCGCCGGGAATCCCTCCGCATTAACGAATGATAGAACTCAACAACCTCCGGTATTCGCCGCACCTTCGCCGGCATCGGCCTCTTACCCTTGGGTGGCGGTGGAGGGGGAGGAGGTGCGGATTTCGAAGGTGGCGGAGGAGGAGGCGGCATTGACTTGGTTGGGACAGGGGGTGGGGCTGGGATCGCTTTCTCTACGTCACTAGAAGAGCCAGTTGATGAGGAGGAGGAGGAGGAAGTAGTGGCAGAAGAAGAGGAAGATGAAGAAGGTTTCGGAGGAGGTTTTGGAACCCTAGGTATTCGCGATTTTATGTTAGAGAGAGTGGACTCGGCGAGTTCTTCCGAGTTACACCGCGAGTGTCTCGGTCTCTCGGTTTCAACTTCTTCTTTCTTTGCCTCTGGATGTTCAACCTTATGATTGTCTTGGTTAACAACAGCATCCGAACATTTGGTCGCTCTTTTCAAGTTCCTGATTAGGTTAGACTTTCCCGAGACCTCCATTAATCCCTGGAACCTCTGCGACGCCGAAAGCTCGTCGTTCTCCAAAATAAGCTCCATTCTGCCTCGATCCAATGCCATTTTCTTCAGCTCCGCGATTTCACCTTCCATTGCCTTTATTCTCTCTTGACTCTCTCTCCTCTCCTCCTCAACACTCTGTTTAACTTCCTCCACTTCAACTCTCAATCGCTCATTCTCCGCCTCCAAGAACAGTATCCGCTTAGACGCTCTTTCAATCTCCGCATCTTTCGTAGAGATCTCGTTCTCAAGCACAGGAACAATGGCGACAGATTCCTTCAACAGCTTGTGCTCCAATAGGTCAGTCTTCAATCGCGCCTCTCTGTCACGCAACTCCTCAACCATACGAAGGAGCTCCGTGACGTCAGGCGGTCGAGGCTGAACCTGAGCAGAAGAGCGAGGGAAATAGACACCAAACGAGCGGGAGAAGACTGTTTTCTGAGAAACCTTACCGGAGCTCGGAGAAGGCTGCGCCGGCGTCGATGGCTTCGGTGAGCTCTCGACCTTTCTACTCGCCGGAGACTTCTGCAGCCCCATTGCGACTTTCACCTTTCCAGCTACCATGTCTAAACTCTCACTGTGTGTGTGTCTCTCTCGCGTCGCTCCCTCTGTGCTTGGAGGTAAGGTCGGGACTGAGTTTTACAGTCCTCCAATTTTCAATCTACTTTAGAGTGTGAACGAAACGTCCTTGTCTTCGTATCATCTGAGAGAGAAAGCGAGAAAGAGAGATAAAGGAAGTTGGAGTTTGTGAAAATTAAAATTAAATTTCAGAATGAATAAAAAAAAAAAAAAAAAAAGGGTAAGTAACAGAGAACGTTTGAGTGGGAAGGGAAGAGAAGAGACGGAGGGCAGTGGCGTCGATCACGAGGAACGGTCGTATTTTCTTGGATCTAATTTAAAAAGAGAAATAAGAAGAAAATATCTGGAAATAAGAAAATAAAATAAATGAGTCGCGTCGAGTATATTTAACTATGGTACTCGCTGTGTAACTCGGACAAATATACGCGTGATGGAAGGGCAAGGAATCAAGCCGTGAAAAGAAGAGATGCGTGAGTTGTTGGAGTTGAGAGCGCGTGGGAGTTGAAGGTCGGGCAGCTACCGAAGTAATAAAAAGTTCGCATAGTAGAAAGCCCTTCCAACGGTCAGCTCAATAATTTTTTCAACGAATTTCTCGCGATATTTCGCAACACATAACTGTTTTTCTTCTCCCATGTTTTTGTTTGACAATTGTTTTTATAATATTTCTGCCCCTTTCTTTAGTGTTAAAATTATTAAATAAATCCTGGTTCTTTCTCATTGCCCCCAGCTACCATAGAGTTATTTATTTCATTTGCTGTCTCAAATTTATGGAAGAAATTTGTTTTTTTTTCTTCTTTCGAAAGTATTTAAAATATTTAGATTTTAAGTGAAAATAATGTATGCGAATTCCAGAGAAAAAAAAAGGGGTCTATTTACTTTATACAATTTTTTATTAAGAAAATTATTAGCTAAACTCTTGGCAGATAGTTTCATCTGTCATGTGGCGATGTTAAAAGTAGGGCTATATTTGGTAAAATGTTTATTATCTTAGAAGAAGAAAAAAATTATTAACATAAATTATATATTTACTAAATTTACATAATTTGAACTTATAAAATTCATTTTTAGGCTAAACTAGTTTAGGGATATATCCTCGATTAAATATGAATTTTCCAAATTCTAAAATGATATTAAACTAAAAAACAAAAATAGGAAACCACTTTCCTTTTTTTTTTAGACAAACCTCTTTCCACTTTTTATGTTACATACAAAAAAAATTTAATCGAAAAACCTATAAGCTTAATATATTATCAAATTTAGAAACTTTGATAAGATATGTTAGAAAATGCAAATGGTTAAATATTGGAAGTCACCATAAATATAAGTTAGCATAAAAATGTATAGTGGAGGGCGTGGCGTATATATTGTGAAGGTAGAGGAAGTGGTTTCAAATCTATAATTTATTGAAACGTAATAAAAGCTGATTAAATTAATGGGAACAACAAAATAAAGGTAAAGAAAAGGCACATCATTTTGTTGAAATTTGTTTGAATAGTTATGGTAACTTGCCTTGTTACTAAGATTTCAATCATTGCCGATTAAAACCATCCCACTAATTATTTATTAAGCTGTTTTAGATCCATTTTTCTTCTTTTCCACCACTTTTTCCATTCTTAACCGAACAATATTTTACTTTAAAAAATAAATAAAGAAAAATGTTATACTTTTAAAATAAAAGAATAATAGATGGCAACCGATACATTCTCAACTTAGATATCAAAGGTTGGAATTCCTTATTCATTGTTTAATTGAAAATATATATATATATATATATATATATATATATATAAATTTTATGGAGGTAGGGATTCGATCTCTTTTTCCAAAATTTAAATAATTTTTGTTCTATTGCTCTGTTAACCAATTTCAGTAAATCTATATAGATCATATTGTTCTACTTATATCAAATTAATTAAGGGGTTACCTAAAAACAAAAAATAAAATAAAATATCACTTTATCCAAAATTTTGAATAATAATTTTGAATAAAATAAAATATCACTTTATCCAAAATTAATTAAGGGATTCGAAACTTGTTTTTATTTTAGTTTCTATTTATTTTACAGTATCCAAAATTTTCTATCGTAATTTTGATAAATCTTATATTTAGTTCATTTACTGTCAATTATATTTTTTTTAAAAAAAAATATTCTCTATTAGTCTTTTCCTTCTATAAATTTTTAAAATATTGTACTTACGTTGTGTATTTTCATGCTTGAAAATTATTGTTATTGTATGGAATTCTACAAAAAGTTAACTTTAAACCAATTATAATAAGCATTAATTTCGAGATTGGTTGAAAATTTATGAACTAAATTTAGATATATTTAAAATTGCAGACACTAAAATAGAATATCAAGGACTAAAATAGTTTTGAAAAAAAATTTGAATATTTTTTTAGACTGTTTTCAAATATAGAAAAAATGAGTCAAACTATTTACAAATATGGAAAATTTTCACGGTATGTCAGTTCTATATTAACTTTTCATATTTTTTTAATATATAAAATAAAATAATTTAATATTAATAAATATGTTTTTAATATTAATAAATATGTTATGAACTAGGACGTATTTAATTGGTGTCAAATAATTTAAAATAAAAAAGGGTTTATTAGTTCATTTTATCAATGAATCAGTGCAAAAGTCTAAAATGAATCTTATAAAAATAATAATAATAATAATAAATAGAATTTGCATAATAGTTATTAAAAAAATTTAAAAAGTTGTCGACTTAAAGTTAAACACGCTAGTTATTAGACTAAAAAGAAAGAGGAAGCTTGTTGATTCTCCATTCCATCTGCATCCCAAAATTAAACGACTATTTGTTTTTCTACTCATGTGGGATTAAAATGGCAATCACTATTTGAATAATTAAGATCAAACTCATAATTAATATATGAATTATTAATTTTTTTTTTTCAAAAAAATAGCATGTGAATTAAGTTTATCTCGAATTTGGACTATCAATCTTTTGGTCTAAGATTTGATCGTCCTACCCCACATGTTGTAGAAAAAAAAAAGTTAGCCTTAACTATATTGTTCCTTGTTATTATTTTATATCAATTAATAGGAGATTATTGAATTGAGAGTGGTATCCATATATACACTATTGAAATATATTTTTTAATCATACACTTAGGTTCTATAGGATAACAAGTGAAGTTTTGAAAGCTAAATAAAAGTATCTTTCTTTTTTAGAATTTAGCTAAGAATTAAAATGTAACGGACTTTAATTAATTGTCATGAAAGTTATTGTATACCGAATAATTAATTTCTCAAATTAATCAATCAAATATAATAATCTATTCTACAACTACGAGAGATAGATAAATCCACCAAACCTAAGTTATGGGTCATGAGAGAGAGAGAGAGAGAGAGAGAGAGAGAGAGAGAGAGAGAGAGAGAGAGAGAGAGAGAGAGAGAGAGAGAGAGAGAGAGAGAGAGAGAGAGAGAGAGAGAGAGAGAGAAATATATAGATACACATTGATCTTACCAAACAAACTTCACTACTCAAAATCTGAATCACACAACAAATACATATATGAAGTTACATCTGGAAGAGGAAATCGGGCTGTTTCTCCTAGCATCCAAATATGACAGCAAGCAAAAGCAAATTAAATGGCTCATTCAGGGTTGGGGGGGAAAAGGGCAGCCACATGCATGTGAGTTGAAAAGTTAATTATGAAACAAAAAGAGGCAAATGGGCATTGTTTTTAGACACTATATGGCTGATCCATCATTTTCCCTCCATATTCATTGCCTCAAACACTGACCATTAACTAACTTACTTCATAACCCCACTTCCTGTGTTTTCCTTTTCACACACATTATTTTTGGCCTATTTCCATACACTTTCACAATTTCTTACCCACAAATTTTTTTAAAGAAATAAATAAAAGCTGCTCGCTGATCTGAGCCCTCAGCCAGCCCTCTGATGTTTCAAAATGCCAAAAAGGCACCCCCTTTTCGACTGTCATTAAAGTTACTCTGGCAAAATTTTGCAATTAAGATCCCTTATGAAATGCTTTGAATATGTTATTTAGTGCACCGAATTATCAAGCACAAGTTTTCCAAAACCTAAAACATTTACGAATTATATATAATTTACAATTTTGGGCCTAAGGTTTAGAGGAGTGTACGTATTATATAAACTCTCTAGCTAATCCATTGGCACCTCAACATTCGTATTTTTCTTGTATTCTCCTTAATTAAAGTCATAGCTCAATTGATATACACAAATGTGTTAGTAATCACGATATCTGTAGTTCGAATCTCCCTACCTCTAATTGTAATAAGAATAAAATAGCTCTCGTTTTATTTATGCATGTAGGTAATGCATTGTTAGTAAGTCATGTAAATCTTTGTGTCATTTTTTACTATTTGAACTTTTGTTGCTCGTTAATTTCGTTTCTATCATAACATGCATACCTCTAATTAAAAGCAAAAGGTACGATCCTTTTCCTCTTTTTCATGGGGTTTTTTTTTTTAAAAAAGAAAAAATTGTTTTCTATGGAGAAGACACTTAGCTACTTTCTTTGACCTTAATATTATTTCTACGCTTTCGATTGTATATTGTTATTATTGTTATGTTGTTGTTGCAGTAGTTTCCTTTCATTTTCTTTTCTGTTGTTGTACGTTTTCGTTGTCTATTTGCGGTTAATAAAGGGGGATTTGTCAACTTGAAAGTAAAGCATTACCGTGTTTGAAAATTCATATTGAGTATTAATCTGAAATAGCATTGACGGATCCCACACTATACTACTTTTTGGGGTTTTCTTTATAATATTGTCTTATTAAAACCTATTCAAGAGCAAACACAAGTCTAGTTCAATCATTTTAGGCATGTTACGTATTTTCAAAGATTTTAAGTTAAAAAAAAATTTAGTCAATTTCAACATAAATTAACTAACTAAAGAATACACCCGTAAATCGTATTTGTTGATACATATTATGTTCTATAACGAAATATGTACTACTCAAGATTTAATTTTTTTAAACTCATGGTCCACTTTCAAGTTATTTTTTTTAAGCATAGCAACATTTTAACAAAACTTGATTTTCTACCCTCTCTGAAATTTGGGTAAGATTGCAAGAATTCTCTCAAGTAATTAAATATAAACAAAGAAAACGTAGACATAGAACAAAAAAAAAAGATGGTTATTGAATGAAGTCATCATATTATTACTTTCATTAGAAAATAACTCATAAGGCAAAAGGTATAGAAGTAGAGAACTGGTGTTTATAATGAAAACGATGTTTTTCTTTTAGTCAAACTTATCTAATTATAATATTAGGAAAACTACTGTTAACGGAAAAAATATAAACCTATTTACAATTCTATCGCTGATAGACAGTAAAAATTTTCTATATTTGTAAATAGTTAGACTTATTTTTCTATATTTAAAAACAACCCTATATATTATTTAATTCTCAATATCTCATCATTATAATTCCATGATGTACATGCAATTCCGTTGCATGTGAATGTAGAAGGTAGCAACTGATAACTTTACACATAACTCAAGTACCATGTAAGTTTATCATGTACCAATTAGAAAAACACCCAAACTTATATATTTAGGAAAAGAAAAATAGATTGAAATTAAATGCAAGCATGTGGGCATTTAGTGAAAGAGGTGATACATAGGAGAATTGAGTGTAAAAGTTGAGAGTTAAGAGGTGAATAAATAAAAATGAATGTGAGAAGGGGGAGTGGTATCATGTGAGAATAGCTAGCATGAAAAGGAATGGCACAAAGATACAATTAATATCTCTCATCTCATCTCTTTCTCTATGCATATAATATAAATCTACATTTAGAAAGAGAGAGAGACGACATATAAGAGGTTGGGAAGTGGTCCTTGTTCTCCTTCAACAGCATGGTCATCATAATGTGCCAACCAAGCAATAGCCCAAATGTTCCAAAGCCTTCCTAATCCCTCCATCCTCCTTCACATTTGTCCCTATCTCTCCATTTGGGTTAGTTAGGGTTAGGGTTAGGGCTAGGTTCCTTTTAATTTTCTTTACAAAAAGATAATTGCAATTGGCAAGGTTATCGTCTCAATGCCAACGTCGTCACATGGTGCCTGTTACCTTATAAATAAGTCAATGCTAATTTGTACAATAGACATATATATCAGTATCAGTATGATAAAATTAGTTAATTTCCATTATATAATCGATATTCATGGTCATATATCTAAAGTCTTGGAAATAGACTAATAATTTATCTAAAGTTAATTAAGAGTAAAATGGGTGAAAAAAATATAACTCATGAAAGTTACATTTACGGAAATGACTACATTTCACTAGTCCAATAATATATTTATTAGATAATAAACTTACTTTTTTTTTCATGAAAATATTATATATCTATTCCTATAAATTAAGAGAGAAAATAAAGCTTAAAAAGAAATTTAAGAAAAACATTTACCTAACATGTTTCCACGCTCAACTAATTGCCTTTTTTGAAGTACACACAATGAGTATGCATGCAATCCTAATATAGTAATAGTAGTACCTAAATTCCTTTTTGCAGCCTCAATTAATTATTGTTTTTATTTTACGGGTGCCTTTTTTTTAACCAGATATTTTGATCACACAAGAAAAAAGAAAATTCTAGTACTATCTCTATAAATTTATCTTTATAAATATTAATAAACTTATGTGTACATAATAAATGAAAGAGTATAAATTTTTTCTCATCAACCGAAGCAATTAAAAATAATTAATATGCAAAAAAAGTGATGGAAATTAAAATCATATTAATTCAGAATAAAGTAGAAGGAAACTTGTAGATGAACGTAACAAATAAGAATAATGAACAATATTTTTTGTTTTTAAGGAATTAAAGATTTGTAGCAAATTGAATTAATAGCACAGAAGAAACAGCTAACGGACATGGAGGGCATTAAAAAGAAAGGGTAGCTAGGCCTACAAACTATTCTTGTTTCCTTCTACCCGGCCACCTCGTCTTGTATCCATCGTGGATCCTTATCAATAACTCAAAATCCTATTTCCTTTAAAAAGGTACTCCACAAAGTAGAAGAGTGTTGCAAAACACTTGTTATGTATATAAAAAGTCATCAAAATACCATTCTTTAAAACCATTTTGAAATAATATATATAGGATTTCAAACAATTATTTGAAGAGATATATTAATGAAAAAGGGTCCACGACAAAAGAGAAGTTAATGAGAGAAAATAGGTAGAAAAAAATTGTTAAAACAAATCAAGTATATCTTGAGAATTTCAAAAAAAAAAAAAAAAAAAAAAAAAAAAAAAAAAAAAGAGACTTCACATTTTTGGAAGATAAAATTTATATTTATATAATAATATTTATGGCAAATATCAATTTATATCCCTAAACTTTAAAAATTGTATCAATTTAAACTCTAAACTAATAATTGTATCAATTTAGGAAAATTCCTAGGAGGTGATTCAACATAGAAGTGACCCAAATTTAGCACGTTTAATTGTGGAATTCTTATGATTGAGTCATGATCGAGTCATCCAAAAAGGAAGGTGTACTTGTTGATATAGGTAGTAACTTTCATTTATTTTAAGCCTTTAGTAATCATACTTTGAATGTTGGTGGATCGACCCCCTCTCTATCATTGTTATACTAAAAAAAAAGTATAGCTATATAAAAAAAAATTCCACCATCATTGTAGTTAAAAACAGTTCCAACAACTTACTTATATACATGCTAAACTAGTTAACGATATTTATTATCAATAAAAATAGCCAATGATAAGAAAAGAAAACTAATCTGAAAAAAAAAAAAAAACAATACTTTTAAATCAGGGTTCATAAATTCTGTTTTTGAAACGATTGTTTTTAAGAAATTCAGGTGTAATTTTAATAGTTAAAAGGGGAAGGGAATTATCAAAAACCAAAAGGGAAAACTAATAAAAAAAAGTTTTTAAGATAACCTTAATTTTTTTTTTTAAAAAAACTAAAGTATTATGAAAATAAAATTAAAATAATATTGAAAAAAAAAATGAATTGAATAGGAGTATGAACAAGTTTGAATAGAAGATAATGCCAAAAAGCATGTGTGCAAGCTGTGGAAAAAGAGAGTTGAAGTTAGGGCCATGTCTTTTAGTAAATGCCATTGCCAAAGCCATCAATGCCTGCTTCCAACCCTTCTCCTCCATTTCATTTTCCCAATACAACCTTTTTCCATCTCTCTTTTTCTTTCTCCATCCATTTCTTCTCTCAATTTTGAATTTTGAATCTCTTTTCCCCTTCCACTGCCACTTTCAATATGTGTTTTTATTCTTGTTTATATTTTGCCTTTTCTCTTTTCATATATTATTTTTTAATGATATTAAATGATATTTCCTTTTTCTTTTACAATATTATTTTAATATATAAAGGATAGGGAGAGATTTTGAATCCACACCATCATAAGTTAAATGAAAGACTAGGTGCTTAACCAATTGAATAATGCTCAAATCTCTTAAACTCCGTTTAAAAATTATTATTTTTATCAACTTAATTTATATGTTTTGTTATCTACTTTTTTTTTATTAATGTTTTTAAAAATCATGAAAACTAAAAAAAAAAAGTAGTTTTTTTATTTTTTTTATTTTTTTTTTAACAATTAAAATAAAGTGGTTTTGTTAGATTTGGTTGGAAATTCAAAGGTTTCTTTAAATCAATGAATATTGTAACTAAAATATTGGTAGGAAACAAATATAAATCTTAAAAATAAAAGACAAAAAATCCTTACTAAACCATATGAACTAAAAAAAAATATCTCTCATAATAATATTATATTTTGGGTAAATATCAATTTATATCCCTATCAATTAAAATTCTGAACTAATAATTTTATCAATTTAAATCATGAACTTTGATAAGTATATAAATTTACAATCTTCTTCAGATTTCGTTCGACCAATATTGTGTGAAACCTATAACTCGATTCAGTAAACTCCTAAATTTTCATAAGCCAATCAATTTAGACTTTCGTTATGATTACCTTTGAAAATCATCCATATCTTAAATCTCTAACAAGTGTAGACTTCTTTAAATGTTGGTTTTACAAAATAGAATACTAGAGTAAATGCATAAGAAATTTTGTCAAGTGTCATACATTTATGGGACAATTGCAAATATAGCAATCAAATCCAAAATATTAGTAGGTATAGCACAATATAAAAAAAATTGCAGATATAACAAAATTTAGATTCAGCTTTTGGAGCCTATCAGCTATAGAGTCTATCAAGAATATATTTTGCTATATTTATAATAATGTTGTTATATACTTAATAAGTAGTGTTAAAAGCATTATTCATTGCTATCCATTGCAATTATCTTACATTTCAAAGAGAAGTAAGTTGGGCTTTGTTAGGGGATGCAGGCCCAATTTTGTGAAATCCAGTGGGCCATGCAGTGAAGGAGAGAGCAATTCGGATGGTCGCTCAAAATGAGAAAGAGGCATGGGGTGCAGCAAACGAGAAAATTCAATTTTAGTTTCATTTAGTGTAATTTTAATAAATCTTCAATTTAGTTTCCACTATTAGTTGATAATGAATTTCTTTTTCATATTTTTTTATTACCTATTAGCATATTCACCTATAAAATTTGAAAATTATTATATCTTTTTACCTTAGAATTATTATTATTTATTTTCTTATATGAAGAGCACTTGGTTTAGTTCGTTATATATATGAATTTTTTATGGTTCAATTCTAAGTATTTATAACTTCTAACTGAATAATTTAAAATAAAGATGAAATATTTACTAATATTAATAGAAAAACAAAAGAGAATGGAAAGACGAGGAAAAGTGGGGGCGGTGGTAATACTTGCCTTGACAAGCTCGCAAGCAGCTTCCACTTTTGGGTATGAGTCTATGACTTCAAAGCCAAGCATATCTTTGTCGATATTCCCAAGTTTCAACAAACCTTCAATTGATCTCTTGTAAGACGTAAGTTGTTGTTGTTGGGTATCCAAAATCCAAAGTGGGTAAAACTTCCAATTGATCCATATTTGAAACACACACACACACACACCAACAACACCACACTTTTTATTTGTCAAGACAAGTTAAAGCAAATTAAACCCAGCCTCTCCAATAAATTCTCTGCAGACGAAATTTTGATTTCCTTTATGGTGATCAGAAAACAGAATTTGGTATAAATGAATTGCAATTCTCAGATCAAAAGAGCAGTGGGAATCAAGTGTGGCAGAACAAATATACGATTGTGGAAATGTTTTGGTAAGAAAAAAAAGGCAACAAAGACCGGGATGGATCATAACAGCGGCAGAGCAGAGAATAATAATAATAATAATAATTGGAGACAATTAATGGGGTCAGATAATTGGAAAGGGCTTTTGGAGCCTCTTCAAATCGACCTCCGACGCTGCTTGATTCACTACGGACAAATGGCTCAGGCAACCTACGATACATTCAACACCGAGAAGGCCTCAAAATTCGCGGGAAGCAGCAGGTATTCCAAGCAAGATTTCTTCGCCAAAGTTGGGCTGGGAAAAGGGAAGAACGGCCCATACAAATACAGAGTCACCAAATTCTTGTACGCAACTTCGCAAGTCCAAGTGCCTGACGCTTTCATTGTGAGGCCGTTGTCGAGGGAGGCTTGGAGCAAAGAGTCCAACTGGATTGGGTACGTGGCGGTGGCTACCGACGAAGGGGCGGCGGAATTGGGGCGGCGAGATATTGTGATTGCTTGGAGAGGGACTGTGAGAAGCTTGGAGTGGATTGATGATATGGAGTTTGGTTTGGCTTCGGCTCCGCAAATATTTGGGGAATCCAGCGATGTGAAGATCCATCAGGGTTGGTATTCCATTTACTCTTCAGACGATCGCCGATCACCCTTTACCAACAACAGCGTCAGAAAACAGGCAACCCCTTTCTTCCCATTATGTTTCTTTTATCACTCTTAAGTCTTTTCACACATAGTTTTCTTTATTTGTTATTTTTTTTTAATGATTTCATTTCTATGAATTATTGAAATAAAAAAAATATTTGATTTTTTAAAATCAAGCCAACATTATTTCAGGTATGAATTTCTTTGTTATCATTTTTTTAATAGATATTTTCAAAATCTAGACCCAGGTTTGGAAACTAATAAAAGAATAGATTTGAAAAATATATTTATGTTTTTAAATTTCGCTATGAATTTAAATGTTTTTGTAAATAAATTAAAAGAAAACAAACATTTTTTTAAAAAATATTAAGCGCTCATTTGATTACGATTTTTTATTTTAGAAATTTAGCAAGGTTCCTTTCAATTTTATTAATATTGTTTGTCATTTTTAGAAACATTTAGCTTCTTAGCTAAATTCTAAAAAGAAAAAGATTTTTCAAAACTATTTTCTTTTTTAATTTTCAAAATTAAGTTTGGTTTTTGAGAATGTAACTCTTAAAAAGTAGATAATAAAACAAACAAACTTAAATATAAAAGTAATATTTATAATCTTATTTTTCTAAAAAAAATGCTCGTTTAGTAACTATTTGGTTTCTAATTTTTAGTTTTTGAAATTTAAGTCACTCTTTCCACATCTAGATTTTTTAGCTTTGTTATCTATTTTTTAAAATCAATGTTTCTAAAAATGATGCAAATCATTAAAAGAAATTGAGAATAAATATGTGTTGAAGAAATTGGCACAAAAAGAAGAGAGACAATTTCTTGTTGAAAAGAAACTTTTATTAAGAATGTACAAGGATGAACACTTTTGAGAGAATACTCTTTTACTCTCTCAACACACTCACTTTTCTTTACTAATTCTCTAGCTTTGCTTTCTTTTATTCCCTTCTTTGCTTACTTGCTTTACAAATGAGGACTCAACTCCTGTTTATAGATATGGGATCTTTGAACTTAAGCTAGAGGATTTTTCTATAGACTTCTCTTGGATCTAAACTATTCATTTATATAGAAGTCTAATTTACACATTAATACCATATTGTAGACACTTTAAGAGCTTTCTAGAATAGTTAGTGTTGTCTTTTACTTCAACAATAGGTATAATTTTAAAAAACCAAATAGTTGCTAAAAAAAATATGGTCCATTCGATTTTTAGTTTTTTATTTCTAAAAGTTATGCTAGTTTTCTTTACAATTGTCTTATCTATGTTAGAACAACATTTAAATTTATAGCCAAATTTCAAAATAAGAACAAGAAGAAAAAAAAAATATATATATATATATATATTTAAAAAAAAGTTCGCTTGGATTTCTAAAACAATCATAAAAGGTGTATAGAAAAAAAATATTGGAAAAAAGTGTTTATAAGCTGAAATTTAAAAAATGAAAACAAATAATTATCCAATCAATCCAACTCGAATGATAATATCAAATCATGACTAACGGGCGGTAATCAGGTTATAGGCGAAGTAAAAAGATTGGTAGAAGAATACAAGAACGAAGAACTGAGCATAGTTACAACAGGGCACAGTCTTGGTGCAGCAATAGCCACGCTAAACGCCGTGGACATAGTAGCAAATGGACTCAACATTGCAGCGGCAACAGGGCAAGCGTTTCCAGTGACATCCTTCGTTTTCGCAAGCCCAAGAGTTGGGGATTCAGAGTTTAAAAGAGCATTCTCAGAGTACAAAGATGTGCACGTGTTACGAGTAAAAAACGCCATGGACGTGGTCCCAAATTACCCCATAATCGGATACTCGGAGGTGGGGGAGGAACTGGAAATCGACACTCGAAAATCCAAATACTTGAAGAGTCCAGGGAGTTTGAGCAGTTGGCATAATTTGGAAGGGTACTTACATGGGGTTGCAGGGACACAGGGGAAGAATAAAGGAGGGTTTAGGTTGGAGATTGAGAGGGATATTGCGTTGTTGAACAAGAGCCTTGATGCATTGAAGGATGAGTATCTTGTGCCTGTTTCATGGCGGTGTTTGCAGAATAAGGGTATGGTTCAACAGAGTGATGGGTCTTGGAAGTTGATGGATCACGAGGACGACAATGAGCTTCCATCTCATTAAATCTATTCCTACTCATTATTTATTATCATGGTTCATTTCTAGATTTGTTTTTGCTAATTGTGTGTTTTTGGGGACATATATACTTTCTTCTTTTCATTTACAAAAATTCATTTCATCCATTTTTTTTTGTAGTTCACCTACGTGACCAACTCTTTTCTTTTAATTCTTTTTAAAAATATATATATATATTTTTTCTATTGTGAGATTGGGGTAGACGGAAAAAAGTTAGGTACTACCTTAGGTTAAGAGTGGACTATGTCACACATAATCTATAAAAAAGAAAAGGAAAAAAAAAAGACTAAAAAAATCATTTTTGGGAAAAAAAAAATCTTCCAAAAAAAGTAGATTTACATGACATTTTCACCAAAGTGAACTTATCTCTAATTAGAGAAAGGTCGTGAGGAATCCACTTTGGCTTTGAAAAATATATCCAATTTCATGGGATAACTCATGACCCTTTGGCCTTTTGGGTTTTTTATTTATTTTATGTTTCTACTACCACTAGACCAACTCATGATGGTTGATGATATATTATTAATACACCTCAAAAGTTGTTTGATATCTAAAATTGATTAATATATGAAATACACCTGAAACAATATTCATATTCTTGAAAGTTGTTTGATATGTATTGATATAATGTTGATATATATACATTTGATATGTACTGATATATGTATCAGATATACTGCTGATAAATTTATCAATCATTCTCTCATTTATATTGCTGATAAACTTAATACACTTGACTGATAAACTTGAAAATGATACACTTGACTAATATATTACTGATAAACTTGATAACGTTACACTCGTTGATAATGCTGATACACTTGACCGAAATTGGCATGATACAGTTGATTGATATATGATTGATAAACTTGATAATTATGTACTCATTCATACTGCTAATGCAGTTGATTGGGTTGATATACTTTATAATGATACACTTAGATTTTGGTTTTTTGAGGTAATTTTGGAATAAATAATAAGCAAAATTGCAAATTAAAAATATTGTCATATTTGCAAAATCACAAATATAAAAGACACACATACAAAATACTATTTTTAAATTGTCACCCATTGTAATTTATCTTTTATATATTTTGGTTTCGCAAAAGAACCTCTTTTAAACCAAATCTTCAGCAACCAAACCCATTGCTTCTTCTTCTTTCATATATACTTTTAAAAACTTGTAATTTTAACAACTCCAAAGTAACCTTTCATTCTTATATATGCATTCACAAAATCGTATCCATTTTTTTAAAAAAATCAATATCATTTTTATGAAATCAACATATACTTTCTATTTGCAAAATAATATATGACTAAATTATTATCCACTTTGAATTTAATATCACAAATCTTGTACTTTTGAATGGTCTCATCAAATCTTGTACTTTTGAATGGTCTCATTGTAATGAATATATTGCTCTAATTACTTCTAAATTTATCATCTTTGTCTGGTGTGAGATACCGGTCATGCCCGTTATAGTTATAGCTTTGACAAATTATATATGATTGAGCTTGAGCTTCAAATTCAACCCCATTATGGAGCCTATATATTGTATAGCATTATCCTCTTCTTTCAAATACGCTGCATTTTTTAAATTGTAAATCATGCCCATAAACTTCAGCTTTAATCCACTTTTCTTGACCACTGACTTTGGCCTTGGCCCCATCAAGCTGCCTGCACACTTGGATTTTCTTCACAACTTGGCTATTAAAATAATGCCAAAATTACAAAGCCTCCAATTTATTCTCTTTGAAACTCAACCATTCAAGTCCGATCCACTTATGTTCATGCAGACCTTATTATTTTTATTATTATTATTATTTTTTTTGTCACTTGAAATATATATTTGATTAATAAGGAGTTGACAATAATCGAAATGCTTATGTCGACGTGTCGTCATATCATGTACCTTGAAGTAGTATTCTCTAATATGGCGAGGGAGAGAATTTCATTGCTAAGTTGATCATAGTTTGATTTTTGAGTAATTTATTTCTTAATTATTACGGCCTTATTTGGTAATTATTTAATTTTTTTATAAAGAAAATTAAGCCAATAAACATCACCTCTATCCCTCGATTTCTATGTTTGATTATTTACATTTAAGAGTGTTTTCAAAATTCAAAGTCAAAATTTGAAAACTAAAAAAGTAATTTTCAAATACTCATTTTTGTTTTTGAAAATTTGGGTAAGAATTGAAATTAGGAGAAAACATGCACAAATTTCAAAAACCAAAAGTTAAGGACCCGTTTGGTAACCATTTTGTGTTTGGTCTTTGTTTTTGAAAATTAAGCCTATAGACACTATTTTCACCTCCAAATTTCTTCCTTTGTTGTCTAGTTTTTACCAATGATTTAAAAAATCAAGCCAAAATTTGAAAATTTAAAAAAGTAACTTTTAAAAATTTGTTTTTGTTTTTAGAATTTTGCTAAAAATTTAACCATTGAACTTAAAAAAAGATGCGAATCAATGTAAGAAATGTGGAGGAAATAGACGTAATTTTTAAAAACAAAAAATAAAAAGCGAAATGGTTAACCAACCGAGCCTAAAATATAAATGATTACTAAATGGGACCAATAATATGAATAATCAAAATATGGGCCATAAAATAGGAAGTTAGTCAAATGGTGAAGCCTCTTTTTTGTTAGTTATAAAGTTGTAACTATAACTATCTTGTTGTTCTTAGTTATATATAATATGCAGTACTATGTCAAGTTCATAGGTACCATGCCCATTTGGCTAGGTTGAGATTCCATTTGGTAATATATATTTGAATTTATATTACCACCACATAAATTATTTAGGAGCTTACCTGTGCCTAAATTCATCCTTACATAAATAAGTTTAAGAAATTAATTCTGTATTAGAGATGCGAAGATGACCCAATAAAAAATAGGACTCTTTTCAAATATAGAAAAATGAGTCAAACTATTTACAAATATGGAAAAATTTTACAGCCTATCAGTGATAGACCGCGATAGAATTCTATCGCTTTCTATCTCTCAATTCTATCGCTTGAGACAATGAATTTTTTTTATATTTATTAATAGTTTGATATTTTTTCCGTTTATAGTAATTTCTTATGGACAAGTAAAAAGGCAAACTTTTAATACATAACTCAAATCTTATCATATTTACAAAAAAAAATTTGTTTAGATGTTACCCTTCTCTCTCTAGATCATAGCGATAACATAATATTATATTATTATCAATTATGCAAACTAAAAATTCATACCGCCACGCCTTTGAATATTTTTCCTTCCAGATATAGCATAAATATAACTTTTTGTTTTTTTAGAGCAATGTGTCGTTTATTATTGTATTTTGTACAAAACATTTTAAATATAACTTCAATTTGGATTATATTATTCTTGTCGATTGTTTTTGCTATAATGAGATTGCACCTAATCACATGTTTTCCATTTTTTTATATAGTAAAAATATAATTGAATGTTGCCTGCTCAAAAAAATGGTTGCACCAAGTTTTTTCCCCAATAAAAATATATGTGTAATTTTATGCTATTTTATGTAAATCTAAATTTGATTTAATAAACATTGTTCTGGGAACTTATAGAATTATAGTGAACTAAATATTGTGGTAAAGAAGAAAAGAGGAGTTTAATATTTAAAATCATCCATGTAAAAAATAATATTTTACATGAACTGTGTAGCGTATTCAATAATTGTTATATATTTACAAAAAAAAAAAAAAAAAAAAAAAAAAAAAATTGTCAAACCTAAAAATAGATGAACTAGTTTATAGACATGCATAGTAGAGATCTAGATTCGAATTTCCTCACCACGTCATTGTTGGTATCTAAAGAACTCCTATGGTTATTATTTTTATTTTTTTTGAAAAATAGTCATTGAAATATTAAGTTGCAAAATTATAGCAGACATTTAGGAGGCATATATTAATATTAGATAATGTGATAGGAGTCTAATTTATGGGCTTTGTCAAAAAAAAAAAAAAAAAAAAAAAAGTCAAATTTATAGGCGAAAATTTTAAATGCATTAAAAGAATAATCTTGGTTGAATAATATAGGTCAGATGAGTTGGATCCTTGAAGTAAAAGTTGGATAGCGTCTTATAAATAATTGCATGAGATTATATGGAGAATACTTATGTCTATTCAAATATATATATGATCAACAATTTTGTTTATCAATAAAAAAAAATGCACTAAAGACGAATAATAAATAAATGCTAATCAAAGCATAAAGGCATTGTTTAGACATATTCATGTATGGCTTGTGTTTACTTTGAATTCAACCCTTCTAAACAAATTGAAGAAGGATCTAATTGTTCAAACATGTTGATCAGAAGTACTGCTTCAATTATTTCTCAATCTTTCAGAATATCCAACAAAAATTCATTCATAATTGATTTAAGGGGCATATTAAATTATTTAAAACCCTAGACAAATATCAACAAATATGGCAGTTATTAAGACAAGTCACATTTGATTGAGATTCAAACTCATTGAAAACAAAAGATGCATCAAAATTCTAAATTGTACAACTTTAGTTAAACTGTTAGGGATGACAGACTAGTAATTAAGGCCGGAATTGAGAATACAAATGCTTTTTATTTATTGTTGTTTACTTCTAGTTATTTGAAAAATTCGAGTTTAAAGTTCATTGATATAATTGACTACAGATGGTCAAAAATCAAAATAGTGTTTAGATATATATATTATGAGTATTCAAAAACTTCTTTCATATTTTTAATGGGTTAAAATATATAACTAAGAAAAATTCTATTGTAATCTATCGCTGATAGACAGTAAAACTTCTCTATATTCGTAAATAATTCAATATAATCATTTATTTTAACTAAAAAAAACTAAATATTATAAATAAGAGAGTGAGGAAAAATATAAAACAATCAATAAAGAGATCGTGGATTAAAAGAAATAGTAGAAGTGTAAAGTAATTCATGAAAGTTGTAGAGCTCACAATGATTGTTGTGTATTAAGAATGAGGTTGATAACAAAAATTTGAGTGAAAACGTCTTTGATTTCTATTTTTATATCATTATCATTACTCTTAAATTTTATAGCTTCATTGAATTTTATTAGATGACAAATTTTAATTCGGTTAGCTGTGTACAAAAGTTTTTATTTAGAATAATACTTGGGTGCATTTCAGGTAGTACTCTTCTTCATGCATCCACTCTTATTACTTACATAAAAATAATTATTAAAATATTTAAAAAAAATTGTCTCATGTCAAATAATAATTGGATAATATGGTGGAATATAAATAATAGATACTATCAGATGCACCTAAGTATTTTTCTCCGGTTTATACAGGAAAAGGAGGGTAGACTCTTCGTCCATTGAGTTCGACTTCGATTGGTCAACACATAAGAAGACATAACATAGAGTAAAGAGAATGTTGACACAAGATAAAACTTGAAAAGCCTATAAATACACCTGTACCCTATTATCCCCTTCCGCCCACTCCCATTCTTCTTTCTTTCCCACCAAACCACATCAAACTCAATAACATAATGCAAACGCCCGTAAGGTTCTCGAGCTGTAGAGGCGTTGCCTTTGAAGTGAAACCTCATGACCATCACTTCTCCATCTCAAAACCCATGTCCCCACCATACCCAATTAGCAGCATCACCACCTTCTGGCCCCGCCCCAACTCTTTTCAAATATTCCCTTCCCCATCCCCTTCTTCACTTCTAAGATCCCTAAGCAAACCCAGCAGCCATTTCTGTGACGTCGATCCCCTCTCCGACCAAGATGAAGAACAACACCCCCAATACGACCTCCAAGCACTAGAAGAAGGCGATCAACAGAACCAAAGTACCCCAAAAAACCCGCCCTCTCAGGCTCATCCGAAGAACCCAAAATCCAGACTCTCCGTCATTCTCCTCGACCAAGGCCTCTTCACTGTCTACAAAAGGCTCTTTCTTCTCTCTCTTGCATTAAATATTGCCGCCCTCATTCTTGCTGCCACTGGGTATTTCCCATATGCCAGAGCTAGCCCGGCTCTGTTTTCAATCGGCAACATATTCGCCTTGACGCTTTGCCGGAGCGAGGCATTTCTGCGTGTACTGTTTTGGTTAGCAGTCACTATCTTTGGCAGATCATGGGTCCCACTAGCTTTCAAAACCGCCGTAACTTCTCTCCTCCAGAGCCTTGGTGGGGTCCACAGCGGTTGTGGAGTTTCGTCCATCGCCTGGCTTGTCTATGCCTTGTTACTCACTCTTATGGACCCACAGAAAAGATCCCCAGCCATCATTGTTGTTGCGTCCGCAATTCTAGCCCTTCTCTGTCTCTCTTCATTGGCCGCATTCCCTCTCGTACGCCATCTCCATCACAATGTCTTCGAGCGGACGCACCGTTTTGCTGGCTGGACCGCTCTCGCCCTCCTCTGGGCCTTCCTAATTCTAACACTCACTTACGATCCCATCACCAATTCATACAATAAAGACCTTGCTTCCCGTTTGCCCCATACACAGGAATTTTGGTTCACAACCGCAATCACTTTCCTAATCATTCTCCCATGGGTTACAGTTAGGCGCGTCCCTGTTCAAATCTCTGCCCCCTCTGGCCATGCCTCCATTATCAAATTCAGCGGCGGGGTAAAGCCCGGGTTATTGGGTCGGATCAGCCCGTCGCCATTATCGGAGTGGCATGCCTTTGGGATCATTTCCGACGGTGAAAAAGAGCACATGATGTTAGCCGGAGCGGTTGGGGATTTCACGAAATCCTTGGTGTCGGACCCACCCAGCCACTTATGGGTCCGGGGGGTCCACTTCGCCGGACTTCCGTATTTGGTGAACATGTACGAGAGAGCTCTGGTGGTGGCGACGGGATCTGGGATTTGCGTGTTTTTGTCGTTTTTGCTGCAGAGAAGTAGGGCTGACGTGCATTTGGTATGGGTGGCTAAAGGGATCGAGGAGAATTTCGGGAAGGAGATTAAGGAGATGGTGAATGGGTACCCGAAGGAGAAGGTGATAGTTCACGATACGGCGGTTTTGGGGCGGCCGAATGTGGCGGAGCTGACGGTGAAGGCGGCGGGAGAGTGGAAAGCGGAGGTTGTGATTGTTACGAGTAATCCGGAAGGGAGTAGAGATGTGGTGAATGCATGCAAAAGCGCTGGAATTGCAGCTTTTGGTCCAATTTGGGACTCTTGAAAGATGAAACAGAATTGCTATTACTAGCTATTTACGCTCCGAATTCTACTCTTCGTTATTTTATTCATTTAGTTAAACAAATCTGTGTTTTTGGCGTGTGAATTTGGATGAGGAAGACAATATATTCGCCATGCCCCATGGAGTTTGGTTGGACTTTGAATATGTACAACTACATTCAAATAGTCAACCACGGAGAAAAATGCATGTTTTCACAATTTTTCTTATGTTCACGATTAGAAATTCTCCACTACTGTAATCATTGATATAAATAAATTCTTTTTTTTAATTAGTAAAATTATCCATTGCTTTTATCTAATTTTTTTTTAATTTGTCAATATTCTCAGATTATTTTTAGGAATTAGGTGACTGTTGGGCTGTATTGTAGCACAACCTCACTCCATTTCAGTAGTGCCTCAAATTTAGTGTTTTTTTTTATAAAAAAATGAGATTGGTTAAATAATACTTATAATTTTTAATTTAAAAAAAAAACACCCTAAATATTTTTCAGCTCAACGTGAAAATAGCGTAGCCGTGGTAAAGTTTGTAACATATATTGATCAAAAGATCATTTTTCTCACCCTACATATTGTAAAAATTAAAAAAAATTATAGAAAAAACTAAAAGAGACTCTTGATTTTTAAAAAGGTTAACCATAAATTAATTATAAATATTAGTTTTTAGATTTATTTGAAGTATGAAGACTAAATTTGTACATTATGTATATTAAAATGGTATTTAAAAAAAAAAAAAAGAAAAGAAAGAAAAAGAATACTAATCATTTTTAATATGGAAAATCGCACGTGGTCGTTTTCTTCTTGTTAATTTTTTATTAACGGAAAACAAAATGAAACCAAGCATTGTTAATAGTTTTTTAAATGAGATTCATAATGAAAATAATTCAAGGGATGCGTAACTAGAAAACATATTTTGGCTGAACGGATAATATATTCTATGAGCAACAAAACACATTAAATTATCAAACCATATTATATCTATTCAATTCTAGTTTACTGTAAATTGAAATTAGTAGCTTAATAGCACATTAAGCTTATATCCATGGCTTAAATTTATTGAGATGTATTTTGGTGCTTTTACAAATGGTTATTTTGTAGGATTCGAACAATTAGAGCAAAATCAATGAAATGAACGAAAAATATGGTATTTGAAGTTATTGAGCTTAGTTTGGAGTTTTAATTGAGAGAAGAAATTTTGTAACCAGAAATCTTACGTGATCAAAAGATAGATCTCAATGTTGTTAAGGGCATCAAAACGCCCAAATATTACAAATAGCCTTCCATGATATATACTTTTACACATGTGAATCTAAACATTTGTCCTTAATTTATTTATAGTTTGATACATATACTTTTTATTTATATTAATTATGGTTAGATGGAAATACACTTGTTTTATTAAGATATATCATGTCAAGAAGTTAAGAAAACAAGCGTAATTAAATTTATGCTTTTCTAACTTCAATGAATAGATTTAACACTACATAACTGATGCATGCGTAATGACAGAGAAATTATTCTAAAAATTGCAACAACGTGATCGGAATTATAAGCGTGTAGCTATTTATTGAATAATTTTTCATCTTAATGAAGTGTGGTGGTCACTTTGGACATAAGAGGTAGAGTTTATTGAATAACCTAAAATTAGAAAATCAAGTTCACAATATGCATGG
Source organism: Lagenaria siceraria (assembly GCA_002890555.2). Taxonomy (NCBI): domain Eukaryota; kingdom Viridiplantae; phylum Streptophyta; class Magnoliopsida; order Cucurbitales; family Cucurbitaceae; genus Lagenaria; species Lagenaria siceraria. The sequence goes on from CM016485.1 coordinate 2,178,068, forward strand.
GCTTTGTTATCCTAAATTATTTGTGTGTTTACTATTCCCGACATGCTATATAAACTTTAAACCGCTCATGAAATTTACCTCTTAAACTCAGAATACACATTAAATTTCACAATTATATAGAAAATGCACAAATTAAACTTAATTAAACTAGATGAAACTAATTTTCTAAAAATCATTCACATGTAGAATCCAAAAACACATATTTTATATTTAGTTCGACTCTTCTAATTTTGCAACTCAAACTCAAATTTCTTGAATTGAAATACGGAATACCATTATAATTAATTGAAACATTAATTAATCTACATGCAATTAGAAACTTTTTCGAAGCCTACATATCCAACATCTCTACTTTAGAAAATTTATTCCGCCATTAAGCAAAATTAAGGCAAACTTTAATCTAGGTAAGAAGAGGAGGAAGATCACGAAGCAAAGCCTTGGCAATGAAGCTATAAGCAGCCTCTGTCAAGTGTATCCCATCCCAATTCACATACGACCCAGGATTTTCACACGCCTTTGACCCCATGTGGCCACACCTTGCCGAGTTATTGAAATTGTACGGCCCTCCTCCTCCACAGCACGCTTTTAGAGCCCCCTCGTAAAACCCTGCAATATCGATATATCCTTTCTTTATTTTCTTTATTAATTTATTTTGGAATCGGCCTTGGCTTTGGATTAAACAAACTTACCGTGATGTTTCGGAGCGTGAACTAATGGAATCGCGGCACCGTAATAGTCGCCATACACGATTCTGACGAAGGGATATTTGGTATTGAGGGCGTGTAGGGCTCGTTTAAGATGATTGTTGTGATATTTGGCGAAATCGCTGAATGCCTTCAGACATCCATTTTCATCATAATCTGTTCTGTTTGGGCTCTGAAACAGAGTTAAGTACACGGCGGAGCAGCCGATCGGCAAATTTCCCGGCACCACCAGCTCCATCGCTCCTTCCTCTATCAATGCCTGCCCCAAATTCAAAATTTTACATTAATCAATAATATTTACCAAAATCTAGCTTCCCTGAGGATCCCACGTTAGAAAAATTAAGAGACACATCCTCTCAATAAAATGGATGGGCTACTCTTCTTTTTGTCAATTGATTTTGAGTTCGGTTTATTTTGTAATGATTACTGCCACAAATACTACTCTAATTTAATATTTTTAGCAAAAAAAAAAAAAAAAGTTTATTATATTAATTATTTTAGCATGACTATCATACCAACACTCTTGGTCAACTAACAGTGAAAGAGTTGATGGACCTAGAGGTGAGCTCAGGTAATAATGTGTGGGGGCTAAAAATTATATCACATAAATATATATAAAAAGGGCCAATATCAATTTATTCCCAAATTGACAAATTTAATTAACTTCTTTTTTAAAACATTTTAATTTACTTCTGAATGAATGGTGGGTGTCTAGGTGAAATAAGTCTAAAGTTGGAAATGACTTACAGCGGTGGCTCCAGTAATTGCCTCAACAACAAGTGGGACAAGAGATTGAATTTCATTAATACTTCCACCAACAAAATAGGCGTAGTTATAATCGTTTCCACCGATCTCTCCCACCATAAACAGCGATTTCTTCATGAATTTCTCACACTCTAACAACAACCACATACACATCATAGTTCAACAACAATAAATATCAATTAAATCAATTGCCCACAATTTCTCAATAAAAAAAATGTCCATTAATATATTAAATAATTGATAGTCCAATCCCCCTGCAAGGGTTGAAGTTGAACTAAAAAGAAAAACATAGTTTATCATTTTAAATTGTCGAAGCCATTGTTTATAATATTTTTCTCATAAGAAAAAGAAGAATATGAAGAACACATTACCTTGTGTGGAAGTACAAAGAGACGATTTAAGCTTTCTAAACCAACCGAGTTGTACATTAAGCGAATGGTTTGTCCACAGTATGGTTCCGATTTTCCTTTTGTAGAAGAATTCCGCGTCCAACGCCGTGGCTCCGGCCACCGCGAAGTTCACTCCGAGGCTGAAATTTTGGCCCTGTTTCAGACCCAGATACGGCGGCAAATGCGGCAACCCAAATGCCTCCGCTAAAAACCCACTTACAAGTTAAACAATGTTTATACAGTAATAGATCTCCTCAAATCATAACCCGAAATTGAATGAATTTAAGATGAGTACCAATGAAATCGATAACCAAACGACCGTCGGAGCAGCGGCCGGTGGCGTGTTTGAAGAAGGTTTCACCGTAGGGGAGCTTGCCGATGACCGGAAATGCGAGGGAACCGGAACGGAGGAAGTTTCCGGTATCACTAAGAGAATCGCCGAAGTTGAAAATTGCATTATATGGTCTAGAAAGTGCAGAGCTGCAGAGGCAGAGGAAGAGGAAGACCGAAAGCGAATTCATAGTAATTAGCATGGGTCAGTTGAAGCCGGAAGACTCGGGTGGGTAATACATTATATATTCGACGAAGTGTGGGTATATATATAGCCACGTAAAGTTGGGATGAAATTGGACATTAAAAAAAAATGTTATGAACTTCAATTCAAAATATAGCCAAATTTGGGTGGTGCACCATTTTTTATGCATCTCATGGCATTACGCATGCAAAAAGAAAAGAAAAATTAAAATATTTCTAAAAGAGTAAGAAGAATTTATCATGGTTCAAGTTATGATTAGATAATTTGATAGAATGCACAGAGATAAATGTTGTCGAGATGCATTTAAGGAGTCGTTTATTTCGTAATGTAAGATGCTTTGATATCTAAAGACGGAGGGCATTTTAAGAGTTTTAAATACCCTCCTGTAATATGGATTTTCTAGATTTCCATATTGATGACATTTCTTTTTACCCTTTTTTCATATATATTTACATATATCACTCTTTTTTATTTTCAGTTTATAATTAAAATAAATACTGCCAACTATTTATTTCACTCTCTTTGGTTATATTATAGTACCACAAATCTCTTTCTTTACTAGCCAACATGAGACCTTGTTTGCACTCATAAGAATGATCATGACAATAAGACCTCTTTTACCTAAACTCGAAATTCAAATTCTTGTAAAAATAGACTAACAATATCATACTAATATTTGATATTGATAACAAAATGACAACACACTGATAAAAGGAATATGCCTCTGCACCTTACACTGATACAGTGGTAGTGAATTTATACACAAAAGCAGTGCCACGTGTCTTACATGGATAGGAGAAAGCTTAACAAACATTTGAGACAAAATAACCAAGGTTAATACAAGTAAAACTAAAATAATTAAGCATAATAAATAATCTAACAGATATTAATATAATTAAGATAAGGAGAGAGAATCATTACAAACACGTGGGAAAATTTGAGAGTTATTGGAACTGAAGTAACTTAGTTGAGCTATTTTGTTGAAGACATGAAATACTAAATCGAGGAATAGTGAATGAGCCGTTCAACAAACTAGTAGCCATCAATTTATAAGCTGCTTCTGTTAAATGAAGCCCATCCCAACTCACATATTTTGAAGGGTCATCACAAACAATTGTCGATGGTTTTCCACATGGCAGTGGATAGTAGTATGATCCATTCCCATCCACACAACAAACTTGAAACGGATCTATCAATCCTGCAAATGAAAAATGACACCAAATCAACTTCATTCTTGCAAACTGAGAGTAATTTTGAAGCAAATGAAAGAGTGTTGGGGAATTATAAATAGATACCAAATTCTTTTGGAGCATTGTAGACACGCATAGCAGCATTGAAAAAATCTGCATATATGAGATGGACGTCGGGGTAGAGAGCTTGAATTCGTTCGAGTTCTTCTTGAAGATGTTCATTATGGTACTCAGAGAACTGATTTAACCATTTCAAACAACCATTTTGAGAGTCATATTGGTCTTTTTCTGATGTCTCATACAATTGAACATATACTGGAAGACACCCAATGGGAATATTTGCGGGAACCATCAAAGTCTTAACACCTAACTCAATCAATTCCTATTATACACCCAAAAAAAAAAAATATATATATATATATATATATAGCTCATAAAACAAATTGGTTTTATTGTTTAGAATATAATTGGTTAATAAATTAGAAGCAGAGTCATACCAGGATCGCTGAAGTAATTTCCTTCATCACCAATGGAACAAGAGGCTTCACTTCTTCAATGTTGCGTTTATCCAAGAAAAAGTAATTGTAATCATTGCCTCCTATTTCTCCAAGGATGAATAGCGAACTTTTGAAGATATCTTTACAAACTATATATCAAAATAATAAACCGTCTCAAGAAAATACCCTCCATAAAATTCTAAAGCTATTGACAAAGTTACGGACAATTTTAGCATCCAATATTTGAAATATAGGTGTATTTAGTCCTTAATTGAAAGCTGTTCGCACTTCGGTTAAGGAAATGATAAACCGCAACCCGGTTTGGTAAGCTCATTTTACCGAGTAAACGTGTGGCGATCGGGGGTACAAGAAGGGAGGGCACGCCCATTCACCAATCTGACCAAGGCATTTTTTGATATCACTACTTACTCTTACAATATAATATATAAGGTATCCGGCGGCTTGATTTTCAAATATGATTTTTTGCCTAACCCAAATCAGGCCGAAAATTTTCTATTCGAAACTGTCAAACCGACGGGTTTCAACTTGAAATTGATAGACTATTAGGTGAATTTTTCCGTTTTTCTTTGCACCTCTATAATTGTGATTATAGTCTATTGCAGTCTATTGTTTCTATGAATGGTGGTCTTGAAATAGTTTGACATATTCTTCTACATTCGAAAACAGCCATATTGGTAAATTATTGATTTGTGTGATATATTTAGAAATATGAGAACCAATATCCATATAAATAAAAGCAAAGGTAGAAAAGAAGAAGAAGGGCGTACTTGAAGGGGAAGAGGCGCAAATGGAAGAGTATGTTTCATTGAACCATCGGAGTTGATTCCTGAGGGAAACGTCTGTAGAAGGTAAATTGGGGATTCTCCTTTGTTGGAAAAACGATGAATCGAGCGCAGTTGCACCCCCAACGGCGAAATTCAAACCCTTCCGAAAACCCTCAACGGTAATCCCCTCTGGCCCCAGTCCCAAACTCCGATATGGGTGTACCAGTGGAAGCCCCAACGATATGGCTGCAAAACGCAAAAGCACCGAATTAAGATGAACAGAGAAAGAAAACAGAGAAGAAAACAGGAATTGGGGAAGAAGGGGGGTGTAAAATGAGACCAAAGAAGTCGAGAACGACACGGCCGTCGGAGAAACGGCCGGTGGGACGATGGAAGAAGGTCTCCCCGTAAGGAAAGAAGCAAGCACCGGCAGGATCAGGAGAAGAGCAGGTGTAATAGAGATTTCCGGTATCGGAAAGGGAATCGCCGAAGTTGAAGATGGAAGTGTAGCATCCAAAAACAGAGGGAAGGAAGATGAGAAAAGCAAGTTGAAGAAGGAAGGATGGATTCATTGTAGGCTATGGTCAGTAACAACTGACTGACAATGAGTAAGGAAATTGATGATAAACGGAAGAGATTTGGTAGCTGAAATAGTTGGATGGCGATTATGCTAACCTAAATATAATTGTGGACTGGGCCCGCCTTTCGGCCATCCCTCAGTTAATTGAATTTAAGACTAGTGCAAAAATATAGTAATTAGATTTACAATATTAATACATATAATAACATTTAAAAAAATTATAAATATATCAAAGTTTATTAGACTTCTATAGTAGATAAATTTGTATGATTTAGGTATTTTATCAATAGAAGTCTATCGCTATATTTTACTATATTTATAATTTTTTAAAAGGTTGTTATACACTTAGTTATTATCCTTAAAATTGTTATTAATTATAATTACCTTTCAAGTGATTTGTGTCAATTAGATTATTATCTTTTTAATTATTAATAAAAATTAATGTAAAAGAATAAAATGGAAATCGATTACATTTGATTATTATCTTTAAAATTGTTATTAATTATAATTACTTTTCAAGTGATTTGTGTCAATTAAATTATTATTTTTTTAATTATTAATAAAAATTAATGTAAAAGAATAAAATGGAAATCTTCCGATTATTGGTAGATTTGACTAAGGGGTGTATACAATTAATGGGTATTTGAAAATTAAGAAAAAAAAACAAAACGAAGAGTCTTTTCATCATTGTTTTTTTATAATTGAACTTCATTGATCAAAATTCATTCATGCCCGAAGGCCTACAACCATCAATAATAGAAAGTTAAAAAAGTATTAACCACTAGGAAAAATTAGAAGGCCAAACGTTTCCAATTTTGAATGTATTTTCAAGTATTTAATTTAAAAAATAAGTCATTTTGAGAAAAAATTGGAGTGTTCAACAACTACATAAAATAGATTTTGAAGAATATTTTAAATAATTTTTATCAAAAGAGTTACAATAAAAATAAGTTTTTTTAAAAAACATTTTTTTTCAAGTCAATTCAAGCGGATCCTTTATTGGCTAAAGCCTACCCAACAATATTTATGAGCACCATAATTTGGGATGATTAGAGCTCGTTTTTATAGATGTATAAATCAAGTTTTGGGTATTTGATTCCACCCAAATATTTGAGATACTACACCTCTAAAATTCTTGTAGATCAAGTAGCATAGCAAGAGCTTCAACCGAAAGAACTTCCACAAACAATGGTAGAAATTTGACAACGACGAATATGAGAGAGTTGCTAGCATTCTGAATAACACCACCCACATATTTTTCATCAGGGTTGATAGCATTGAATATGTTATTTTCTTTAATTAATGTAAATGCGAAAGTTAACAAATACTAATAATAATAATAATAGAGAGATTTTTTTTTTTTTTTTTTTTTTGGGTAATAATTGGTATTATTGTTTATATATTTTTATGGTAGTTATATCTGAGTTTACTGTTGAATGAGAAACTCTAAAATCAACCACTCAAAAAGTATATCAGTGATAGATTTATATCACTATCTATCACTAATAACATCAGTGATATACTTCTAAGTGATAAAAAGTGATAGAAGTCTATCATTGATGTTATTAGTGATAAATACTTTAGTTGTTTGAAGTTTGTATTTAGTGATAAATTGATAGTTTATCTTTTACATGTAGTCACTTTGATAATTTAAAGCCAAAGAGACAGTCAAAACCTATAGTATATTGATAGATCTAGATAGAAGTATTATATCACTGATAGAATTATAAGTATATATATAGCTTCTTCTTTTTTTGTAGAAATATATCACCGATAGATTCTAATTTGATATATATGTGCAATCCTAATATTACTGATGGACTATGATAGAAGTATATAAAACTATTATGGATAAAATTATAAATATATGACTTTTTTTTTTTTTTTTTTTTTTTTGTAGAAGTATGTCATTCATAGATTCTAATAGAATTATATGTACAACCTAATAATAAATTAAACGAGTCTATCAATGTTTGTTATGTTTTGTTTTTAATTAATTTGTTTATGGAATTAAATGATATTTATCTAAGTTATATCACTAAAATCATTGATAGACTTCAATGATATTAGAGGCCATCATTATGGTATAATTAAGTGTATCTCCTTAATCATAAAAAATTATATTATTTTACATCTCGTATTATGTTGTGGTGGTGACTTATTTTGTGAGTCTTCTAAGACATATCCAGGTTAAATTAACCTAAAAGTTACTCATAATGAGTACATTTAATTATGATCTCTCCCATTTTCATAACTACAAAATCTTCCACCAGATCTTTTAATTTGAAACAAGTGAATAATTATGGTACGAAGAGGGGATCGAATTTAATTGAAAATGCAAATTTCAAATCAAGAAATTGGGTATTGATTAATATGGGCTGCACATGGTAAAGTACATCCTCTCTCCCACCATCTTTTCCACGCAAACGAACCCGCACCCAATTCCTTTTTACCAATACTAAGTCCATTCTCTCTATTCCCCTACCCATATGAAAAAACAATTTTTAATAATTTTTTTTTTAAAAAAATAAATATCATGTGACAAATTTTAACTGGGTGCAATAACGATTGCACCTAATTTTTTTTTTTTTTTTTTTTTTTTTTTTTTTTTAATAATCTTTTCTATCTTTCACTAACGTTTGTTGTCAACCACAGTCAACAGCGACTACCTACCTCTCTCTGTCCGACTATTGTCGTGCCGCCAACCTTAACTGCGTATTGTCCAACTATCAATTGTCATGGATGAGTTTTTTTTTTTTCTCTCTTTCCCTTATATTACCCCAATATTAAAGGAAAAGTTTGAATTAATTAAAAAGAAAAAAATCAGATTACCATTTTAGTAGTATGTTAAATTATTTGCAAATAATTAGATTGTTTTTATTATTTAATACAATTTCTCAAAGTTAAAAGAGTACAAACAAATAAGGAAAATTTTTAAAACTAGAAAAAAAAACTATCTACACAAAATAGATAGCAAAAATTTTAGATAGTTGTGATAGATGCTGATAGAAGTCTATCAGAGTATATCAGTGATAGAAATGATAGAAGTCTATTAGTGATAAATGCTGATAAAAGTCTATCAGTGTAACGACCCAACTTTCTAGAAGTCGTTACTTCATGCATGCATACATTTCAAAACGACACATTTCGTATATTTGACTAAAATAAAAGAAATTTATCAAATAAATAACTTCATTAAATTTAAATAATTAAAAATATTAGATCGGGGTACCCCTAAAAAAAATTATAAAACCAGAACTGTGAGTTTTGCATAAAACCTCTAAGAATGCAAAACTAAAATTTATAATTTAAACATTCAGATTTGGATTTAACAACATGAAAACATAAAAATATGAGCAGAAGCATTGACTGGTCCCAATGGCACGGTCACGAATTCTTCCTGTCATTCGCCTGTCTGTCCTTGTCTTTACCTGAAATCCATAAAATTGTAACCGAATGAGTATAAAACTCAGTAAGTAATCCCACTGCCGGAATTTCTAGATCTGTAGGCCAACTTCCAACCATGCCTAGCGGCCTGAGGGCACGTCGTCAATGCTGTGGTGTAAGCCTGATGACCCACACCAGTGAACATGGAGGTGAACCCGTCGGTCCACACATGTCTAGTGGCCTGATGGCACACCGTCGAAACTGGAGGTGAACCTGATGAGAACCCGTCGGTCCACACAGGTCTAGTGGCCTGATGGCACACCGTCAAAACTGTTTTGAGGTGAACTTGATGATTCAAGTAATAATATAGCATGGGACAACGGGCGTTGGCATCGGATTCAATCATACATAGCATAGGTAAATTCTCAACTGATAAATTCTCAACAGTAGATAAATCATAAAGTAGCCAGACAAGCATTAGCCAGACAAATCATACATGCAAACATGCCAAATAGCCAATAGCCAAATAATACTCTGAATGATTTATATGCCAATGGTCAAATAATACTGTGAAGACCTGCCAGCAGTAGAATCACTTACCTTGAAATAAGTGTAACAATCATTCCCTGTGTACCAATTACAATCCACACCAGCGTTATGACCCACAACGGTTGTTGCCTAAAATCCACAAAAAAAAATAATAATAATACGTTGACGCCAAGGCTTGTTAAGCGTAACCAAAACTTTAGAAACCTCAAACCTAACACAAGATCAACATTAGAGATTAACCAAATTTTTCGATAGTAAATCAAATAACCAATGGAGACCAAAATCCCAAAACTCACCCAGTTTTACAGGTTCTGTTCGGCAATGATTACGGACACATGAGATCTTAAAACAACGATCCAACCGTTCAGAATGAGGCTCTATATGTCCCGAATATGCTGATAAAATTTGAATACAATCCGACGGTTGAAACTCCAAAAAACGAAAATTTTCTAGGAGCTGTCGCAGAAAAACCGAACTGCACTGCCGTTTTTCCCATTCTCCATTTTTCGGTGTATTTTTCTCCCTCTCTAGTCACTCAATAATATATATACGATCCCAAACCCTAATTCCTTAATAAATTAGGTATATACATATTAAATTTCTTTTCCCTCCACCAATTCAACTAAATAAATTAAATCTCCCAAATTAAAAATTTAATTTTCACCGATGGAATTTAAATTCAAATCTTTTATCCTATTTAATTTAAATTGAATTATTTTTCCAAAATAATTCAATTAAGACTTAAAAATTCAAAATAATACCCAAATAGTTTAAGATAATTAAATTAAAATTACTTAAAATTTTGGGTTGTTACAATCAGTATTTTCTTTGATATAAATAGTTTGATATTTTTTCTATTTATGAAAATTTTTCAACAAATAAATATTTATTTAAATTACAAATTTGATTTTTATGGCTTGGATAAAGTTAAAGTTTAATCCATATATTTAATTAAATCCTTATAAATAGTTGCAGACTATTTATGAAAATTCTATAAAAATATAAAAGATTATTAATGAGATTTTATTAAACTATAGATATTAAATTCTAACTTGACTAAAATTTAATTTTCTCCTAACTAGATGACCAAATTTGTAATTTAATAAGCAAAAAATTCGGAAACGAAAATCAGATGGGCTAGTTTTCCTCTATAGCGTATAATTGAAGTATAGTCTATGAATTGTAAGATGAAAAAATGGAAAGAAAAAAAAAAGTGAGACAACTCCGTCGTGAGGACATGTGTAGAAAATGGGGACCTCGAAATCTCAGCTAACATTTTTTTTTCTATATAAGATGAGAGTGAATGGTTCATATTAAGGGTGTAAAGGGCATATTTGTATTTTTACTATTTCATTGTACTAATTAGGTTGTTTGCTCTTGTATAAGGCTTGGGCATATATAATATTATTTGGGTTGATGAATGAAGTTCGACCCAGTTTTATTTACTTTGGACTGGCATGATAGTTCATCTTCCAATCTCCAAAACCGTCTTTCTTCCTCTTCCCATTCCCGAAGGTGAATCAGAGCCTTGTGTGCTCCAATGGATTCTTCCAATTCTTCCCCTATCTTATTGGTTATGTTTTTTCTAGCATTATTAGCCTTCCATCCACCACGTGTTTTCGAAAGCTTCACTTCTATTTTCAACTTCGGCGATTCCCTTTCCGACACCGGAAACCTCTTCGGCACATGTGCTTTCAAGGAACCTCCCCATTCTTGTTTTCCTCCCTATAGAGACACTTTCTTCCATCGTCCCACCGGCCGACACTCCAACGACCGTCTCATTATTGACTTCATTGGTTTGCTTTGTTTTGCTTTCAGTTTCAACCATGAAACTCTGTTTTATAGTCTGTTTTCATTCTGTTAGGATTAATATTGTGATGAATGTGTATGTGTTGTCTTTTCAGCTCAATCACTGGGGCTTCCACTGCTACAGCCGTATCTGAGTCTGAGTGTGGGAAAACAGAGGATTAACTTTGAGGATTTCGAGAAGGGATTGAATTTTGCAGTTGTCGGAGCAACGACGCTTGATGAGTCATATCTCCGAGACAAGGTGACTGTTAAATTACCAACGAATTACTCTCTTGGAGTTCAACTGGAATGGTTCAGGAGCACATATTCCTCACTCTGCAAATCCTCTTCTACTGCAACTGTAGGTTCCTGTCGTTTATTGCAACTACCTCACTAACAATTAGTAAGCAGGAACATGTTAGACCATTTTTTTTCCAAGCACATCCCAGAATAATTATGTGGATAAAGGCATTCATTGATGTTTGAACAAAAAATAAATGAAAAAACTACCCACATATTTGATATATTAGGTTGTCACTAACTCTCATCAATGGCTTGAAGCTCAAAGGTTGGTTCGAGCCTAATTCAGACTCTAGCCAAATCTATTGGATCAAATATGAATCATTATTTTGAAAATTGAATTAGTTCATGAGTAGATTGTTAAATCACCGTTCAATTCAAAAACAAATTTAAGGTGATAGGTTACATTAAATTTGAATGACATCAATATTTTGATATTTTTTTTTTTGTAGGCTGCACCTAATTATATATATATTTTTTACATAATAAAAAAAATTAATTTTAGGCTGCACTTACGGTGATAGGTTACATTGTTCACTTGAAAATGTGTAGAAATCAATATTACTTGAATAAGAAATGACATTACAAAATATTTTAATATTTTAGTGATATTTTTTGTTATATCACCAATCAATCCAAACAAAATTTAAGCTGATATGATACAATTTTTTTTAATTAATTCCAAATTTTAATTATTATTTACGGTTTTATGTTTATAAATGTAGTATTAGTATGTATGATAAGTTTCTAATATATATATATATATATATATATATATATATATTTTGACAATATACGAATAAAAAAATTGAATCTCTAATCTTAAAGTTGACAGCACAAGCCAAGTTGAGTTGTGCTAAATTTACTATTATAAAATGGTGGAATATGTTTAATGAAAAAAAGGTTGAAATTTATAGGAGAAGAACAAATAATATGATTTTGATTTTCAAAGTGCAGAGAAATTCTCGAAAGCTCACTAATTATGGTGGGAGAAATAGGAGGCAATGATTACAATTATCGATTCGTCAGCCGACAACAAAACATTGAAGAAATTAAGTCATTAGTACCGACGGTGGTTAAAACAATTGGGTGTAATCCAACCTATCTCAAAATTTATGCAACTTCAGTCCAAAGCCTTTCAAAGAATGGTTGTTTAAACAGGCTCAATCAATTTTCTGAGTACCACAATGAACTACTTCAAAAAGAATTGGAACACATTCGAGCTCGTCATCCTCACACCCATATCATATATGCAGATTACTACAACTCTGCCATGTGTTTCTACAACTCCACATAAGACTTTGGTATGTGTTATCTTACTTTCCTAACGAAATTTATGGTCTATTTAGAATAATTTTTTAAGTGCTTAAAGAAGTAATTTTAAACGCTTACAAAATTAATCTAAATAGACTAGATCTTCAATCTAATTAAGTTTGATCAACAACTAGCTATATAGGTACATCTTATATTTTTATATTTTTACTTTTCCTTGTTTCTTTTGTCTATTTTATTTTATTTTCATTTCAAATGAGACCAACAACAGTGATTTTTCCTTGTTTACCAAAATTGAAAATGTAAATGAAAATTGTTCATGATAAGCTACCACAATGTGACTAATTCTTGTATCATTCGATGTATGAGAGAAAAATTGTAAGATTACTTTGAATTGTATTGGTAGATTTTCAAATCCACATTCAAAAAGTTATTAAAAGGTGACTATGATGTAGTCTCATTCAATAATAATTCATATTTATTTCAATATATTTGTATTTAAGACATTAACAAAATTTAGTATAAATAAACTTAATTTAAAAATGAGAAAAAAAAATGAAAAATGAAGAAAAGATGAAAAAGAGGTTAACAAAATTAAAACAAAGGAAAGAAAAAAAAAAGAATGAAGAAAAAACTTCACATTATTTATATGAATAGTTTTAGAGTAATAATTAGATACTCGTCTTTATGCCTCTTCTATCACCACTCACATACAAAATAATAAAAAAAATTTGTGATATAAAAAGTTTTGATTAGACAATTGAACGTGATGCATCGAAATAATTGATAATCAAAATGCACCTAAATCTGTTTCATAGTTTCAGGTGTTTCTATATTTTTTTCAATTTTATTAACAACCTTATTTTAAGAAAAATTTTCACAGATAAAAGAAATGTCAAACTATTTATAAAAAATAAATAAAAAAAATACTAAGCGATAAACTTCTATATTTTAATCACTGATAGACCTGATACTACCACAAATATTTAAAAATTACGTTATTTTGTGTAAATAATTTTGGTTATTTTTCTATTTTAAAAAATTCTCCTTATTTTAATCCTTTAAACCTTATTAGATTAAACTTCTGGTCGCTTCGGAACCGGCATTCGGCAGCATAGACCTTGACGAACAGTTGGTAGATTAGTTTAGGATGTGGACTAGAGGCACCCAATATTTTACTACTACACAATTGCGTCCATCAGATGTTCGATGAAATGCCTGAGAAAATGTAATCTATAGGACCAGGAGCTGTTATTGCCGCAATCAAATCCAATAAAAACTTCAGAATTTGCGACGGATCCTTCTTTATGCTACTCTATAGGCCTAAGTTCTTCTTCTGGAATTCGAAACAGAGATTGAATTTCCACGTCTTATCCACTGTTCCTCGCTTACCTCCGCCTCTTTCTTGTCTTCCACCAACACCTGGGATCAGCCAAATTAAGCAAGCCCATGCCCGTACTGTCGTCTTTGGCCTTGCTGACGATGGACGCATCACGGCTCACCTCCTCGCTTTTCTTGCCATTTCTTCCTCTTCACTGCCCTGTGAGTACGCCTTGTCAATTTATCATTCTATTACTCATCCAAGTGTTTTTGCCACCAACAACATGATACGGTGCTTCACAAAAGGGGACTTACCTCTCGAGTCCATTTCTCTTTACTCGCGCATGCGCCGAAGTTTTCTGGCGGCGCCTAATAAACATACTCTCACCTTTATGTTGCAAGCTTGTAGTAACGCTTTGGCCATCCGCGAAGGGGTTCAAGTTCAAACCCATGTGATTAAACTTGGTTTTGTCAAAGACGTTTTCATCCGAAATGCGTTGATTCACTTGTATTGTACTTGTTGCAGAGTTGAATCTGCGAAACAGGTGTTTGATGAAGTTCCTAATAGTCGAGATGTAGTATCTTGGAATTCAATGTTAGCTGGTTTCGTTAGAGATGGACAAATCAATGTTGCAGAGAAACTGTTTGTTGAAATGCCTGAGAAAGATGTGATCTCATGGGGCACGCTGATATCTGGGTGTGTTCAAAATGGGGAATTGGAAAAGGCGTTAGACTACTTCAAAGAGATGGGAGAGCAAAAAATGAGACCGAATGAGGCAATATTGGTGTCCTTGCTCGCAGCAGCAGCCCAGCTTGGTATGCTTGAGTATGGGAAAATGATCCATTCTATTGCAGACTCGTTAAGATTCCCAATGACTGCTTCTCTTGGCACAGCACTAGTTGACATGTATGCTAAGTGCGGATGTATTGATGAGTCCAGATTCTTGTTTGACAGAATGCCTGAGAAGGATAAATGGTCTTGGAATGTTATGATTTGTGGGCTAGCATCGCATGGCCTTGCGCCAGAAGCGCTTGCATTATTTGAAAAGTTTTTAACACAGGGTTTCTACCCAGTCAACGTGACATTCATTGGAGTCTTGAATGCGTGTAGCAGAGCTGGTTTAGTCAGCGAGGGAAGACGCTTCTTTAAGCTAATGACGGACACATATGGCCTTGAACCAGAGATGGAACACTATGGTTGCATGGTTGATCTCTTAAGCCGTGCCGGGTTCGTTTATGATGCTGTAGAAATGATTAACAGGATGCCTGCTCCTCCGGACCCTGTCTTGTGGGCAACGGTGCTTGGTTCTTGCAAGGTTCACGGATTTATAGAACTGGGTGAAGAGATTGGGAGCAACTTGATTCAAATGGATCCCACTCACAATGGGCATTATGTCCAGTTGGCTAGTATCTTCGCCAGACTAAGAAAGTGGGAAGACGTAAGCAAGGTTAGAAGACTAATGGCTGAAAGAAACTCTAACAAAATTGCAGGCTGGAGCTTGATTGAAGCAGAAGGAAGAGTTCACCGATTTGTCGCCGGAGATAAGGAGCATGAGCGATCTACTGAGATCTACAAGATGTTGGAGATAATTGGAGTAAGAATAGCAGCAGCAGGATACACAGCAAATGTTTCATCAGTTCTGCATGACATTGAGGAAGAAGAAAAAGAAACTGCCATTAAAGAGCACAGTGAAAGGTTGGCCATTGCTTTTGGCTTACTGGTGACACAAGTTGGGGACTGTATTCGTATTATCAAGAATTTAAGAGTTTGTGGCGATTGCCATGAGGTAAGCAAGATAATTTCTCAAGTCTTTGAAAGAGAGATCATTGTTAGAGATGGCAGTAGATTTCACCATTTTAAGAATGGTAGTTGTTCTTGTCAAGATTATTGGTGAATCGAAATTAACTTATGATACTTTTTTTAGTCCTGATCAAACCTCCAACCTTAAAGGAGGAGGGAGAAGTGCATATCAAATGCTTGAAATAACAAATTGTATCCACATCATTAAAACAAATACAAATTATAGAGTCATCACTAAAACATCATACTATCGAAAATGATGTTCAAGACATAGAAAACTGAATTGAAAGAAGATGGCCTTAAGAGGCTTCAGAGGAGTCAACAGCTACAAGCAGAAGAAAAGGACTAACACAAAATGAAGTTCATTGCGACTGAAATTAGTTAGTTGGGTCATTCTGTGTAATGCAGGAGGTTGTGAAATGAGGATCAGTGAATGGGCCTTGTGACAAGCCAATGGCAATTAGCCTATATGCTGCTACTGTTAAGTGGCTACCATCCATAGTTATCTACCAAACAAGCTTCCCACCCACTTTTCAATCCTGCATTATTACAGTACATTTCGGAACAAGTATGCTAACAAAGTCACACAAAAAAGCTAAACTGGACTGGACTGGATTTTGTTAAGAGTAAAAAATCGCTTAACTCAATGTCTAAGTATTTCAGGTATTGGAGGTTGAATGGGCCAATGACCAAAGGACCCCTCGGTCATGAGGCCCATGGCTTAAGGCCCATTGTGGCCTCATAGGCCTTAGAATTAGGACAACTTTCACATACATACAAGCAAAAGAGAAGGACCAAAAAAGAAAAATAAAATTAGAGTTTTATTGCAATTGAAGTAAGTTAGTTGTGAGATTGCGTGAAATAATGCATGAGGTAGTGAATTGAGGATAAGTATATGGGCCTTGTAATAAAGCATTGGCAATTAGCCTATATGCTGCTTCTGTTAAGTGGATGCCATCCCAACTAACATATTTGGAAGGATCATCACACACTGTTTTTGTTTTTGCTATCAATCCATATTTCCTATCTTTGTTGAATGTTTCATCTCCATCCACCAAACAAGCCTGCAAGGTATTTGTCAATCCTGCATTACACATTATCAAACACTTAAAAACAAATCAACCCCAAATAAATTTGAAATTTTGAAAAACGGGTCTATTTGATAATGTTTTTGTTTCTTGTTTTTAAACAATTTTAAAACGATCCCAATATACATACCAAAATTTTCTGGGTGATTGTAGAAATGCATGGCAGAATTGTAGTAATCTGCATATATGATTTGGACGTCAGGATGTCGAGCTCGAATTCGGTTCAATTGTTCTTGAAGTTGTTCATTGTGGTACTCAGAGAATTGATTCAACCAATCCACACAACCATTTTTAGAGTCTTGGAGTGAAGTTGAATAAATTTTGAGATAGGTTGGATTACACCCAATTGGAAGATTTCCAGGAACCATTAAAGTCTGGGCACCCAATTGAATCAACTCCTGCAACAATCAAAATTATTGTAGAGATTTGATCTTTAGAATTAGGTAAGCATTAGGATTAATTTTGTGGCAAATAAATACAAAATTAAAGAGTATGATATTATATATTCATACTGTAATCGTCGAACCAATTGCTTTAACCACCAATGATACGAGTGATTTAATTTCTTCAAAGCTATGTCGGTCAAAAAATGGATAATTGTAATCATTGCCACCTATTTCTCCCACCAGAAATAGTGAACTTTTCAGGATCTTTCTACATCCTGTAAATCAAAATCAAATCTTCTCAGCTTTCCATTCAGATAGCCTAACTTGGAGACATCAATGAAATTATGATCAGTCTATTACGAAAAAAAAAAAATTAATGAAAAAAGGTTGGCTTCAAAATGTTTCTGTTTTTAATTTAGATAGTACTAGTTTTTAAAATACTTTTAAAGTATGTCGCATATTAAGAGCTCTTTTCAAATATAGAAAAATGAGTTAAACTATTTACAAATATAAATTTTTTTTACCGTCTATCACTAATAGATCGCGATAGAATTTATTTGCTTGAGCGATAGAAAACGATAAAATTTTGTCACGGTCTATCACTGATAGACAGTGAAATTTTTCTATATTTGTAAATAGTTTGATATTTTTTCAGTTTATAGTAATTTTTCTAATATTAACTTATTAATTATTATATGGTAGATATATCGACACTCATAATCATTAATCTATTTATATTAGCTATTTTTCCAAATATATCCATATCATTGTTATTATTATTGTTATTTTATTTTTATTACTTTAGGCAGCACTCGAAGTATAAGCAATGATGAGGTATATAGGTTCATACATCTCATTTACTTGCATAGTAAAAATTTAAAATAATTTAATTTATTTTTTTTAAAAAAAGTTGTCACGTGACAACTTTTCTTTTGTGTCCATTAAACAAATATAGTGCACACAAAGATGAGCACTTAAGATTTTTTCTCCAAATATTGACTCAAAATTATGTCATGAATTTGAAGCGGTGTGTAAGAAACTCATATAATATATGTATATATAGTAAAAAATAAAAAATAAAAAAATGAAAGAAACGCACTTTTAGTTGAAGTGGATGCACAAGCCGAAGAATAAGCGTTCCTGAACCATTCCAATTGAACAGACAGAGAGTAATTTGTGGGTACTTTAACATTCAACTTTTCTCGAAGATATGATGCATCGAGCGCCGTTGCTCCGACAACTGCAAAATTCAATCCCTTCTCGAATTCCTCAAGGCTAATCCTCCGTCTTCCCACATTCAGACTTAGATACGGTTGTAGCAGTGGAAGTCCTATTGATTGAGCTGACAAAAAAAAAAAAAAAAAACAGATACACATCATCACAACATTAATCCTAACAAATTGGAAACAGAGTAAACAGAGTGTCATGGATCAAGAAAAGAAAATTACCAATGAAGTCTATAATTAGACGGCCATCGGAGTATCGGCCGGTGGGACGACGGAAGAAGGTATCTCCATATGGAGGAAAGCAAGATTTGGGAGGTTTGTTAGAATGACAATTGTGGAAGAGGTTTCCGGTATCGGAAAGGGAATCCCCGAAGTTGAAGATGGAGGTGAAGCAATTACCCAAAACACTTGGTGGACTCAAGGCTATTGCCACAGAAAATATGATCAACCATCGATTCAACCATAAAATAGAGGATGTCCATGAATCCATGCAAGCACACAAAGCTTTGATTCACTTTCACTTTCACAAATGGGATGAAGGGAAGAAAGAACACGATTTTGGTTTTGGTGGGTGGAAGATGACCGATCTATTCTCACCTTTTATATATATATATATATCTTTCACTTTCACAAATGGGATGAAAGAAAGAAAGAACATGATTTTGGTTTTGGTGGGTGGAAGATGACCGATCTATTCTCACATTAATTAATTAATTAATTAATTAATTATATATATATATATATATATATGTTGACTAAATTTGTAATTTAAAATAGAAAGATTAAATAGATATAAATTAAACTTTGAAGTTCAATGATTAAAATGTTCAGCACCAATAACGTCTTCAAGATCTAATCTACGACTACCATCTTTGTCCGCACATATCGGCACGACGGAGCGGTATCTCGTGTTTTTTTTTTTTGATCATATGATTCATTTGTCGAAAGGAGATGGGAATATAATGAGATATCATATCTTTTTAATTCTTTTTTTGAGAAACAATATCTTTTTAATTAATTGTTTATTTAAACACAATTTAATTAATTATATTTTCAGTGCTTCAATGTCAGACACGCACTCGACTTTATTGATAGTATTGTTTTTTTATTCCAATAATTGAACGGGTTGAGTTGTTTAGTTGACGATGATTAGAATAATAAATCAAAGGAATAAAATAAGGGTGTTCGCGAAAATAATAAAATTTTAAATTAATTACAAATATAACATAATTTATCTTCAATCTATGGAAAATGCTCAAAAAATCCATTGAAGGCACAAAAATATATTGGAGATATAAAATTCTCGATTTTTTAAGTCCATCAATGATAGATTCCTTGTATAGTCATTGATATCACAAATATCTATCTACGTTTTATCATCAATATCACTGATACAGAGATATTATTAATATCTAACTACATTAATTCTATCACTGATATCTACCTAAATTCTATTATCGATATCATTAATACACGAATGTTAATGATATCTACCTAAGTTTTATCATCGATATCATTACTACACATATATCACTAATATTTATCTAAGTTATATTACTGATATCATTGATATCACCAGTATATAAATATCACTAGCATCTTCCTAAGTCATATCACCACTAACACTAATATCATTGATGTCAATGATGTCTACCTAAGTTATGTCACTGATATCACCCATATCATCGATATACAAATATCACTGATATCTACCTAATTCTATCAGTGATATCACTAATACATGGATATCATTGATACCTACCTAATTCTATCAGTGATATTATTGGTACATGGATATCATTGATATCTACATAAGTTTTATCATCGATACACAGATATCACTAATATCAGCGAGATCGTAATACACAAATATCACTAATATCAGTGATATCATCATACAAAAATATCATTGATATCAACAATATCATGAAAAATGAATAATTATTAATACCACTTATATCACTGATATTTACCAAAATTTTATCACCAATATCACTTATATCACTGATACACTAATATCACTAATATCTACCTAAGTTCGATCATTGATATCCACCTAAATTATATTATTGGTATCATTGATAAACTTTAATTTACCTTCCGCCTATAGAAACTGTCCAAAAACCTATTGAATAGCCCTACCCCAAATCAGTCAACCTAGTCAACAAAGATTAAAATTTATGTTGTGTTTGAGGTGCAACATATTTTAGTCTAGGTTGTAGAAGTTTGTGTTTATTGTAAAAACTATTTTAGTATGAGTTTAGGGTTTATGTATTTGGATTGATGATTTGTTTAACTTGAAGTTTTTAAGTATGATTTTAGGGTTTATGCTTGTTTTATACTTTTTTTTTTTTTTTATTGTGTATTATACAAGTGCAACTATCATATTACAATATAAATTAAAATATTTGTTCCACCAATTTTCATTTGGTCATTTTGGAATGTACTGATACTGTTGAACATGCACAAAATATGTGATATTGGTTTAAAATTTTATATCATTGATTAAGTAAGAAAACCTCATATTTGGAGATGTACAAAAATAATCCATTTTCTAACTCCATAATATTGCACAAAAATGTATATCTAAGAATGATAGTTGTCAAGTATAGGTCATCACCAAGATGACATACAAAAAAATCGTGTAAATTAGATACACAATTTCAAAAAAAATAATGATGGTAGTTTATCATTTAAAAGTAGTTCAAGAAGAAGGGTTGATAATATGTGTTTTACAAAGAGGAGCTCGAAATCTTAAAATAAGTTATTATATTATATGAGTTGAATTAAAATATTACAAAATATTCCATAGGAGATTTCTTATCTAATTCTATAGTTCAATTTTATAAATGACTTTTATTTTCGTATATATAGTATGAGATCCATGAAACAAATTATAGAATAGGGTATGATTGGATTTATTAGGAAAAAATTGTTTTTTAAAAATTTATTGTGATTTAAACATTTTTTTTTGTAAAAATTGTTAAAAAAAACACAGTGTTTTGTTACATTTTCTTAAAAGAAAAAATTATACACAAGTTTGTTTGTTTGCTATATACTTAAACGTGTTTCTATTAAAATGTTAAATTAGTATAAAAGAACACTATGAATGGGTATTTAAAAAAAAAAAAACCATGAATTGGTCACCAAAGTAATTGCTAGTATTGGTCGTCAGAAGTAATCGTTGAAGTTTGTCGTCAACGAGTGCAATCATTGAAAATATTGGAGGGAGAGAGAATTAGTTATCTTATCTAAACCATTGTGTTGTATATAATGTTATGATAGCAAAATGGAACCTTACACACCCACACACGAGTGGGTTATTATAGACTACTCTATTGGTTTGCACTAATACAATACAATATGCCCCAACGCTTATAGTGGTATATCTCAAGAATTTTACATGTCCTTCCAAAACATGGATTTTAGAATTTTCAATTCTCAGGTTCAAGCCTCTTATTATTTTTATGGGTAGGCACTTACTTTTTCTTCTTAAAAAAAAAAACAGGGTTGAATCTCCATATTCATGAATTCAAAAAAGAGTTCTACTTCTGTTACTTAATCAGGCCATTAGAGGCCTAAGAGAACCTTCACATACAAGCATAAGACAAGAACCAAAACAAAAGTGGGAGTTCAATCCAATTGAAGAAATTTAGTTGTGATATTTTTTGAAATGCACGAGCCTTTGATTTGAGGAACAGTATATGGTCCTTGTAGCAAATCCATGGCAATTAGTTTATGAGCTGCTTCTGTTAAGTGCAAACCATCCCAATTAACATACTTTGAAGGATCATCACACGCTGTAAAAACTGGCACTCCATGTTTTGTGCCGTTGAAAGTTACATTCTTAAGCCCCAAACAAATGTCCATTGTATTTGTCAATCCTGCATTACACATTCAAAAACTTAGTATTAACAAATCACAAATTTGGAAATCAAGCAGCTTAATTACAAGACCTTAAAGTTTTCTTAATTGGAATTGAGATAGTACTTACCAAAATCTTCTGAGGCATTACTGAAGGAATACATGGCAGCATTGTAATAGTCCGCATATATGATATCAACATAAGGATGACGAGCTCGAATTTGTTTCAATTCTTCTTGAAGCTGCTTATTATGGTACTCAGAGAATTGGTTCAGCCAATCCAAACAATCATTTTTGGAGTTTTGAACTGAATTTCCATAAATCAGGAGATATAATGGATTACATCCAATTGGAATGTCCCCAGGAACTATTAAAGTCTTGGCACCCAGCTTAATCAACTCCTGCAAGAATTAAGTTGTAGTTTTGATGGCAACGAGTTTAGGTATTATGCCAAATTTACAGTCAAACAAGAGATATTTAACTCTAAAGTCCAGAGAGCTCTCTTTAAGAACACAAGTTCTATATGTAAAATTGATAATTCAAAACTCCCAATTACGACTCTAAAATGCTATTTATAGCCTAAATCAAACCGTTAATTTGGAAAATTGTCAAAAATAGTCGTCTTTAAGTTTTATCTTTTGCAATTAGCAGATGGTAAGAAAACTCGTAAAAATATTTTTTCTCAAACCGTCGATTCTTTAGGGCTTTCTCGGTGAAATCTCGCATGAACATCGACATTCAACATAATTTTTTCAAATATTATGTAACGTTTTCAAATCTTAAACAAATCATACATCTTTTTAAATTCTCTCTAAAATTTGTCGTAAAAATATTTTTTCTCAAACTATCGATTCTTTAGTGCTTTCTCGGTGAAATCTTGCATGAACATCGACATTCAACATAATTTTTTCAAATATTATGTAATGTTTTCAAATCTTAAACAAATCATACATCTTTTAAATTTTCTCTAAAATTTGCAATCTTTCCCAAATCTTATACCAAACTAATCTTTCAAATCTAGCACCCAATTTTTATGGTTTCACAATTATGTGAATTTTCAAATTTATTTACCAATTATTCAAATGTATTTTCTAAAATGGATGGGTGATCACAATGTGATTTTTAAATTTCGGAACGATAAAAATGATTAAGATTGATTTGATGAAGATTATGTAGAAAGACAGTCTAAAACAATTGATAATTAAGATAAAAGGTGAAAAAGATAATTTTTTATTCAAATCTTGATGGAGTCTCGGCTGGAAGGACAAGAAGAATTATTTCACCTAGTTTTATAAAAGTGTGTTAACATTTGAGGTTATTTCTAACCATTTTCTAATTAACTTAGTTCTAAAATACTAATTAAACACTAATTACTTAAAATTAACCACTAAACTAAAGTAAATTATACTAAGAATTCAGGAATAGGGTCTTATCGTATGCCGGCTTTGAATTGCAAAGCAACATTAGAATTCAGGAACAGAGTCTTACAGTGATTGTTGAAGAAATTGCTTGAACCACTAATGGTACAAAAGACTTGACTTCTTCCAAGCTATATCGTTGAAAGAATAGATAATTGTAATCATTGCCTCCTATTTCTCCCACAAAAACTAATGAGCTTTTGAGGATTTCTCTGCACTCTGTATATAGAATTGAAATTTCTGATTAACAAGAGACATTTTGTTTTGGGAAAACAGAGTGAAAAGCAAAACAGAGGGTTGCAATGAAAGAAAGGAAGGGGAAAGGGGGAACGTACTTGCAGTAGCAGCAGAAGAGGAAGTGCAAAGCGATGAATAAGTGTCGTTAAACCATTGGAATTGAACCCGGAGAGAGTAATTGGTGGGTACCTCAAAAACCCCCTGTTCTCGAAGAAACGACGCATCGAGCGCGGTTGCTCCACCAACTGCGAAATTCAGTCCGTTCCCAAATTCCTCAATGCTAATATTCCTCTTTCCTTCCACTCCTAGATATGGCTGTAGCAGTGGAAGCCCTATGGATTGGGCTGTAAACCAAAACCAAAACAAGATCAGAAAAATCATATGTTATGATTGAATTGGTGAAGAGAAATCAGAAGAAATGAGACCAATGAAGTCCACAATGAGGCGGCCGTCGCTGAATCGGCCGGTGGGACGATTGAAGAAGGTCTCGCCGTAAGGGGAAAAGCAAGAACCGCTTGGATCGTCGGAAACGCAAGTGTAGAAGAGATTTCCAGTATCTGAAAGCGAATCCCCAAAGTTGAAGATGGAGGTAAAGCATCCCAAAACGCCTGGAACCACTGAGCTTAAACCCAGATTAATTAGTATTAGTATTATCATCGACCATGGTCCATTTACGGAGAAACAGTTCCATGAGTCCATGGATTAGAAAAAGATTTGATTCACTTTTCAATGAGGAAAAATGGGTGGAGGAAGCACAAGATTTCCTGCGGGTGGAAGATCATCCATTAATTTAAGTCGTGAGACTTCACGTCTTGTTGCCCACACAAGTTGATTGATACTCTCCAAAACTTGAAGTACTTTATTTTAGTCTTTAATTTTTGGAAGAGATAATTGCAACTACACTTTTAATCTTTTAATTATAAAAATTACACTCTCAAATTTATACAAAATTTAAAATTATTGTAAACATTTTATAAATTTGAGAGTTCAATTTTTATTATTTGAGAGTATAATTTCTACCACCATGGTAAGTTTAAGAGTTCTATTTTAACACTTAAGTTTGAAGACCTAATTTTTAAATTTGAAAATTTGAGAGGATAATTGTAACTAACATCATACTGGGTGATTTTTACAATTTAGCCCTTAATTTTTTTTTTCATTGGGATAATATAAAATCATTCATATTTTAAGATGATAATTGATGCTTTTATATATTTTTATTGATTTGCGCTCTAATTATAGTTTACTTAACAAAAAAAAATATAGTTTTTAAATCTTCAAAATAATTTATAGCATGAAATGAGAATCTTTAGGTCAAATAAAGAGTGGAGTTATCTTAAGGTGTGTACTTTTCGAGAGTGGAGTTGGGTGAGAACTCCGCTGTGTTGTTTGGGCATAAGAGTTTTTAACCCATTGTGTCTTTGTAATTGAAAAACATCAATTCTATGACTTATTAATATTTTAAATTGTAGGCTCAATGACTAAACAATTTTCACAGATTTGGCTAACTTTCCAAACTTAACAAGTTTCAAATTAAATAATTTCACTATTTGTTTCAAACGCTCTCTTAATTGAGTGATTAAGACAGATCTCTCTATGTTCTCTACAAAGTCTAGAGTAGTAGGAAACGCACCTCCCTACATGATTGAATAGTTAAAAATAAAATATTTCAATGATTGAAGGGCGTAAAAGTGTCAATCAAACCCATAACCCAAGCATTTACAACAAAACCAAAGAGCAGAACAGGCTTTCCATTTGAACATACAACATACAGTGAATGGAAAACTATGCTACTTTTATTTTCTTTATTCATCATTTGATGTTACTCAGTAGCCAGTTATTGAGGATTTGGAGGGCGACTGTTGGCAGAAGCCACACGAGAGCCCCATTCTAGTAGCTCTTTACTCGTGTCATCTTTGTGCACCAAAACTTCGATGAAACACAAAGATTCTTTGTGTTCATCGCTCGCCGTCGCAATTGCTTCTATTAATTCTTGCTCTGTTCGTACCTGTAAGGATCGAGTAAAAGTTAAATCAACACTCAACTCAAAAGCTTAAACTATAACAAATGTTAAAACTTTGGTCTAACCTTGGCAGTCCAGCATTTTCCTTCACCATTGTGGATGGCATCAACAAGTCCAGTATAATTCCAGTTCTTGATAACATTGTATGGACCATCATGAATCTCTACTTCTATAGTATATCCACCATTGTTGATGAGGAAGATGATGGTCCTTTGCCCACATCTAATCATTGTTGAAATATCTTGAGCCGTAACCTGAAAATCCCAAAGATTTAACATAGATTCCAGGTTCTTCATTTTGAGTTATACAAATCAAACACATTCATCAAACTAATCACAAACCTGGAAACTCCCATCACCAATACAGGCGATTATACGCTTATCTTTAGTGGCCTGAGCATATCCCAAGGTGGCTCCAACTGACCATCCAATTGATCCATATTGCATTTGGAATTCATAGCTGAACACAGCCACACAAAAGGGTTACAACTCTGCAACTCAAAAAAGCTTTCAAAACCATGTTATGAAATCAACAAATAAAGAAAACAAGAACATGTAAATAGTAAAAATCGACTCAGAGATAAACGTGGTTCGCTAATAGCGTGTTAGTTATGTCCACCAATTAAGAGAGAGATCAGTTAATTATTAGTGAGACTATGTGTTTGGTCAACAAATTCAAGGCATTCTAACAAACCGAAAAAACCAGGCTCACCCGCAATTTTCAGGAAGATGAAGCTTCTGACAGTTGAACCATGAATCACCGGTTTCGGCAATTACCGCAGTGTCACCTGACAACATTTGCTATTGGAAAGTAAAAAAGGAAAAAAAAAACCCATCGTCAAGAAATTTGAAACTTTTTCCTCTAATCATTCAAAGTTTGGATTTTAATTCTATGGCTAACCTGAATATGTTTGAAGAGAATATTGACTCTTAAAGGTTCGTCCTTTGCATAGTTGAGAGGCATACCAGGAGGGACATAAATTCGGCGATGATTCTCAAGAGCAGTGGGGTTTTTCTTCAACCTTTTGGCCAATGCAGTTAGAAAATCAGCCATGAAAACCCAGCCAAAGGATGGGCCATTGCCGATGGTCACACGGTTCACATTCACCATCACAGCTTTCTCCTTTTTGACAAGCAAAGAGTACCCAACAGAGCTGTAATCATTGAAAATAGGCCCAACGAAGACATAAGCATCAGCTGATTCAACTATCTCCCCACAGAAGCTGGTGCTCACAGCGCCCCAATAAGTCCCTATGAATTGTGGATGGTGCTCTGGCACCAGCCCTTTCCCGGACGGCATAACGGCGATCGGATATCCGCTTGCATCCGCGAGCTCGACGAAGGCCCGTTGTGCCTTTGCCACTCTTAGTCTGGGACCCCCCACAATCACTGGCTTCACTGCATTGTTCAGAAAATTTGCCGTTGCTTCAACTGCTGCTTCCAACCCCCATTGGTTGCTTACTCTGTGACAACACAGTGGCGAAACCAGAATTTCATGTCAGATAGACACGATCTCAAACGTTTATATACTTAAAAGGTATTGATATTGAATATAACATTTAATTCAAGTAATGTTAATTATCAAACTATAACACATCATCAGGTTGTTAGGAAGGGGAAGATATAGTTGAAGAAAATTATCATACGTATATATACTTATACTGTGACAACACAGTGGCGAATCCAGAATTGTATGTCAAATGACATGAATTATCAAACGTATATATACTTATAATAAATGTATTGATATTAAATGTAATCTTCAATTCAAGCAAACTATAACCAATCATCATTCAAAAGGAAGGGGAGATATAATTCAAGAATTATCATACTTTGGAGCAAGAAAGAAGGGAACAGGATCTCTAGCAAAAGTTGGATGAGAAATTCCAGGAAGATTGCAACTTATGCTGATATAAACTGGTTTGCTCTCCTTTAAAGCAGTTGAAATTGCAGTGTCTATCAACTCGTGCGCACCATCCAAATCATTCACAATCGCCTGCCACATTACCAAATTAGAAAAACATTCACTTTTGTCGATTTTAATGCCTGAATTGGCATTTATTCAGCTTCCTAAGTAAAACCCAACAGCAGATTTCCATTAAAAAAAAAAAGCTTTGAATCTGAGAGTTACCTGGTAACAGGTGACTGTTTGAAAGCATTGAAGCTCTTGGGTGAAATCAGGAAGCCCAATTGTATGATGCAAGATCCTGTTAGTGCCATAATCGTTGGAATTTGGGCCACCCACAATGCAAATCACAGGCAAATTCTCACTGTAAGCACCAGCAATAGCGTTCAACACGCTAAGCCCACCAACGGTGAAAGTGACCACACAGGCACCCACGCCCTTGGCTCGAGCATAGCCGTCGGCGGCGTAGCCGGCGTTGAGCTCGTTGCAGCAGCCGATCAAGTTGAGTTGGGGCTCGGAGATCAAGTGATCCAAAAGGGTCAAATTGAAATCCCCAGGAACAGAGAACACATCCCTGACTCCAATCTCGACAAGCCGCCGAGCGAGGTGACTGCCGAGCGTATCGCTTGAGGTATTGGGAGCGACCGGCACTGAAACTGAAGTGGGAGGAGCCCCAGAGCCAATTGAATTAGCAGATTCCATGTGAATAAACGTAAGTCAGAGGTTTAAAAGTTCCGATTTGAAATTACTATTTGTGGGTTTTGGACCTTGGTGTTCTTATTATAGGATTATTGGAGAATGGGGAAAGCTTGGAACTTGTGATGGGTTTCTGAAAACTATGGGCGTCGGAAACATTGTTAATTTCTAAAGTGAAACTCCATCATTTGTCCTCGTCTAAAAAACAGCCAACTTTTCGAACGGTGGATTCTTTTGAATATGTTAAATTTAAAACAAAACCATGACCAGTTTACAACCTGTTTGTCAGCACTGTGGTTTTGGTTTCAGATGTTTAAAATAATCCAACTTTTCTAATCTGGTGCAGGGTGCATCTGATTATTCCTCAAAATCTCTTTTTATATTGGGAGATATTTCCCCTGTATTATTGTTGACTGTTGTGGTCACGAGGTTTGACCCCTGTTTCAAACCTGAAACCAAATGTGATGCCGCTGTTTATGACGACTAAGCAAGCATATGCAATTTCTTCCCTGTTCTCATCTTGGGAATTAGATTAGTGTATATAGAATTGCAATTGAAAGGTGTAATCAGCAAATACGTTTGGATCATGTCATTGTTAACTTCAACTATTTCTTGTGCTTTTGTCAAAATATGAAGCTTCTCGTTGGTCAGATATGGAGATGGTTCTTTATATATACATTGTTTCTGCCATCGATGAGCCATCTAAAGAACTAGCCTTTCGGAATTGGCTCATTAATTTGGCTAAGTAAAAGGGGAAGTCGATGATGTTAATGAGAATTTTGTTTTGGGGGAAGATTGTTCAATAATTTAGTTATCTTAAATCTCCAATTGAATTTTAATTGTGGAGGAAACGATGTTGGGGCTTGAACACAGGGTCTCTTGAACTAATTTGCTTTGATACTGTCTTTAATCACCAATTATCCTATAAACTTAAGTTTTTAGGTCAATAAGTGATTTGTCAAAATTGAGTTGCAGAAATATTTTGTTGCACAGTTTAATTTTTGGACCATCATATTAAGGATGAAAAACTTTCAATGATAATTTACTTTCATGCTACCACTACATTAATTACCATACAAATTAATCTTACACCAACTTTTTAGGTACATTACTTACCAAATTTAATGCATAATAGCAAAATTGCATCTTCTCTTGTCCAAATAACAACCAATCATCGGTCTACAACTATTGTCATCTACTAGCCGTCATTGACATTCATTAGCTCGCATCACCATACAAATTGCATCTTCTTCTATACAAACAACAACTTCAATAGCCACGAGTGTTAATACGTTTTCACTCATATCTATATGCATCTACAAAAAGAATATAAATAGATTAACCTATCATTATGATTTATTGGGAGGTAAAACTTTTTTTTTTGAAAAGGTTGCGAGGTGAAAGATTAATGGTGCATAAATGTGTACTATTTTTCTTAAATTTATTTATGCTAGTTTTGAGATATTTTATTGCTACTTTCCCGACCTTAATGGTATGCTTTGTAGATTTTGAACCTATGAAGCAAACTAGAGTTATTGATGACACAAATGAAGATAAATTAATAGTCAAGTAATCAAATGAAGTTGACTTGTCATCTCATTTAAACTAACAAACCAATTAGCATTCTATTAGTTTAAAAGTTAAGTTAGAACTTAGAAATCATTTAGAATCCTTTTGCAATTTGAAATTAAAGTGTATCTTTTAAACCTCAAGAACTACTAGACATCATTATCTCAAATATGAAGACCAAAAGTGCATTTTGGCTAATTTGAGATTATTCTTTTTTTTTTTTTTTTTTTTTTTTTTTTTTTTTATTAGAAAAAGAAACCATTTTCTTTTTTAAAAAATATTGAAGGCAAACCAAATTTTCACTGGCCTCCTAAAAATACACATTCGAGCATATAAAACTTTGCCATGGATAGAAGTTCCTTTTAAATATTTTTGGACCCTTTTGGCTTCTACTAGTAAAAATTTGAAAGTTTCTAGGAAATAATTGATAGATTGGTCAAATTTATTTTAAAATTAAAAAGAGCTAACTTTTGGCAAATTTTCAAAAAGTTTGATTCTAAAGAATAATTTGATAGATTGATTTTAAAAAAAGGGGTCTAAAATGATATTTTTGTCCTTATAATTTTTTCTAAACCTTTATTTGATATTTCCTCTTCTTCTTCTCAGTGAATGAAATCGAGATCAACGTGAGAAAACAAAAGAGAAACTTGAGCGAGAATTGGAGTGGGTGGGAGCACGGGTGAGAAAAACAAATAATAGTTGGAAAAAGCTTGGTAACATAACATTAGCAAAAGTTAAAAAATAAATAAATAAAAAAATAAAAAATAAAATAAAAAAATAAAAAATTGATTTTAAAGTAACCGGTCAAATTTCATTTTTCCACAAATTTTTAGGTTATATGTACAAAACTCTTGGTGCTTGTATTTCATCATTTTAGTAATCTTGTGGGATTCACAATTTCAAGTGCTAGATTTCGGCCAGTTTCTGTGCAAATAACCCATTTGAAAGATGAGACCAAAGATCTATCTTTTCGGCGATTCCATTACAGAATTTTCTTTTGCTGATGGCGGTTGGGGATCCGCACTAGCCAATCATTTCTCTCGCAGGGTATCGGCTGCTTTTCTTTTTTACTGTTTGACTTGAGCCGCTGTAAAAATCAATTCCCAACTTCCCTTTCATCATCTTTGCTCATGTCTAATTCGAATCTGAAAATTTTTGGGTGCTCTTCATTTCTTTGAATGTCATTAGGCAGATGTGGTTGTTAGAGGATACAGTGGCTACAATACCAGATGGGCGCTTAAGGTGATTGAACGAGTCTTCCCAGCATCAGAAGAACACGGCGGTAGTGGAGACGGCGCTGCCTCGCCGCTTGCCGTGACGGTGTTCTTCGGAGCTAATGACGCTCGCCTTCCAGATAGATATGGCGCCTTCCAACATGTGCCCCTTCATGAGTACAAGCAAAATCTCATTTCAATCGTCTCCTTTTTCAAGGTATCTTCTTGCTTCACACGACTGCCATGTTCTTTTGCCAAAATATTAGCTATTTTTCGTTAACCTTACTCCATTGATTTAGCCAAGGATCTGTTGAAAAGGACTATGATCACCGGTTAATCTCCAAAGGTTTGGATTTATTGTGTTGGAATTTGAACATTGGTTAGAAGTGGAGAAGATGTTAGATGCATAAGGAATGAATGATAACGTCTTTATCAGAATGAGACTTTTTAGGTAGTTTCTAAAAGTAAAACAATGTGAGCTTTAGGCCCAAAGGGTTCAGGGGATAGAAAGATGTGAAATATGTGTGTTGTCCTAATCTTTTGTCCAAGGAAAATTAGCAGCTTTTTCACTCATAGTTTTTGGGGAAGACACCCTTTTGGTTGGCACGAATAAAGAAGATCACTTTGAATTGGGTTTTGTTTTGATGGTTAGAAAACCTTTTTGTTGAATTCTTCTCTTACTGTAATGTTAAATGCGTTGCAAGAAAAGTTTTACTTTATAATGGGACTATTCCTTTATTCTAAATCTTTTTGTTAAATGAATGCTTTGCAAGTAAAGTTTGGTTGTGGTGCTGATAGGCCCCGTATTACTAAAGTGTATGTAAGGAAGCGTGCGAAGGGAGGAGGCAAGCGTGTGTGAGGTATTTTGTTAGTTATTCTGGTGTGGGGCCCATGGAATATTGTTTGTTATTTGTTAGACGGGCCTGTAGTAGGAATTATATAGAGAAGTGGGAGAGAGAGGAGAGATTATGGAAATTTTGATCTTGTAATAGTTCTCATTGAGAATAGGAGAGGCTGGGAGCTCTCAAAACTCCCTTGGTTCTGTTGATAAATAAATTGAAGGGTTAAGACCTATCAATTTTGGTATCAGAGCGGTGTTCTAGGGCATGGTGGGAAAGATGGAAGGCAGGGTATTGGCGTTGGAGGAGAAAGTGGAGTCGGGTTTCAAGGGGTCTGAGGAGAAGATTGATAAACTAGCAACTGATATGCTAGCAATTCAAGGGCAAATGGCGTTGCTATTATCGCAAATTGATGCTACTATGACAGAGAGAGAGTCGGCATCATCAGAACGCACGATAACGGATAAAGGGAAGGGGATAGTAGAACCACCTCCCGGAGAGTCAAAAACAGGAAAAGCGCAAGAAGGGGAAACACTTGCGCCTAGCAATAAAGAGGTACCCTTATTTGATATGAGATTAAGGAAATTGGAAGTACCTATATTCAAAGGTGAAGAAGAAGAAAACCCAGATGGTTGGCTACATCGAGTTGAGCGTTATTTCATTGTGAATCGCTTAACGGAGAAGGACAAACTCGACGCGACAGTCCTGTGTCTCAAGGGTGAGGCCTTGGAGTGGTATCAGTGGGAAGAGGACTGGAAACCGATTGGAAGCTGGAGTAGATTCCGGGAGCTGTTTATAGATAGGTTTCGGCCGGCGAATGAAAATGATCGGTATGCTCATTTGATGCGACTGAAACAGGAGAAATCGGTGAGGGAATATCGGCAGCGATTTGAGCAGTATTCAACGGGCCTAAAGGATTTGGGAGAGAAAGCCCTAGAGAGTAAATTTGTATGTGGGCTTAAGGAAGAGATCCAAAGTGAAATGAGGAAGCTAAGTCCAGTAGGGATTAAGGCCAAGATGACAATGGCCCAATTAATTGAGGAAGACCAAATAATCCAACAGAAAAGGCTGAAGGGAGATGGGCCGTCCAGTAGCTCGGGTGGAAAAGCAAGCCCAAGCTCGAGTGGGTCATCCGGGTCAACTGGAGCGGGTGGATCTGGTGGGTCGGGTGGGTCAAATTATGCCTGGTCGTTTACATTGAGCCCTAATCGCAAAACGGGAAATCTTGGCAGTTCGACAACGACTGTCACACCTCTTCGCGATCAGGAAAGCAAAAACACGGCGACCCAACCGTACCGGCGACTAACAGAGGAGGAGATGAGGATCAAGAAAGAAAAAGGGATTTGTTTCAAATGTGATGGGAAGTTTAGTTTTGGGCATCGATGCAAGAAAAAAGAACTTCAGTTTATGTTCGTGCAAGATGGGGAAGACATTCGCCATGGGAGGATGAGGAAATAGAGCATGACTGTATCAACAGGGATGGAGGAACAGCTCAAATCGCGGCTGAGAAAGAGGTAGCTCATCTATCTCTTGCTTCTATGGCTGGTCTGAATTCTCCTCGAACGTTGAAAGTAAAAGGCACGATCCGGGACAGAGAGGTTGTAGTGCTGATTGATGGAGGGGCCACGCATAACTTCATAGATGAGAATTTGGTTGCTTCGCTTCAATTACCTCTATCAGAAACCAATAGTTATGGGGTGGTGCTTGGAGCGGGAGGATCCATACAAGGCGCCGGAATCTGCAAAGGTGTGACTCTTACGATTTCTGATTTAACCATTAACCATGATTTCCTTCCCTTGCCCCTGGGTAGTGCAGATGTCATATTGGGTGTGGTGTGGCTGGAAACGTTGGGAAAAATTGTGATTGATTCCCAAGCATCAGTTATGGAATTCGCAGTAGGTGAGTGGTTGGTGGAGTTACGTGGAGACCAGAGCCTCGTGAAGTCTCAGATATCTCTGAAATCGCTTATGAAATCCATGGAAGGAGAGGACCAAGCTCTTTTAATTGAACTCAGCACCGTAGAATATGAGTTTGGAAAGGATAAAAGTGCAGAAAGTTTAGGGTCGGCCGAGTGTCCGGAGGAAATCCAAAATGTCCTCAAATGTTATCAGCAAGTGTTTGTCAACACAAATGCATTGCCACCGTTCAGAGAACACGACCATGCTATTGAGTTAGAGAAGGGGGCAGGTTCAGTCAATGTGCGACCGTATAGATACCTACAATTTCAAAAGGATGAGATTGAGAAGCTTGTCCAAGAAATGTTAATGGCTGGAATTATACAGCCCAGTCGAAGCTCTTTCTCTAACTCAGTTCTGTTAGTCAAGAAGAAAGATGGAAGTTGGCGATTCTGTGTGGATTATCGGGCTCTAAACAATGTTACAGTGCCAGATAAGTACCCCATTCCAATAGTTGACGAATTGTTAGATGAATTGTTTGGCGCCACGATATTTTCTAAGATCGACCTTAAGTCAGGATATCATCAAATCAGAGTTAAGTCAGCGGATGTCCACAAAACAGCTTTCAGAACACACGAAGGGCCCTATGAATTCTTGGTAATGCCCTTTGGTTTGAGGAATGCTCCTTCTACATTCCAGGCAATTATGAACGATATCCTACGGCCACACTTACGTAAGTTTGTTTTGGTTTTCTTTGATGATATATTGGTGTATAGCAAAACGATAGCCGATCATGTTGAACATTTATCAAAGGTGATGGCAATTCTGTTGGATAATCAGTTTGTAGCGAATCAGAAAAAGTGTCAATTTGGGGCATCGCGTATTGAATACTTGGGGCACATTGTTTCAGCGGAAGGGGTGTCTGCTGACCTGACCAAGATTGAAGCAATGGCAAAATGGCCAGTTCCTCGGACCCTCAAGGCGCTACGGGGGTTTTTGGGGCTGACGGGGTATTATCGGCGGTTTGTCGCCAATTATGGCACCATCGCATTACCGCTAACCCAGTTACTAAAAAAGGGTAACTTTAAGTGGAATTCAGAGGCAGAAGCGGCATTCCATCGGCTCAAATCGGCCATGATGGCAGTTCCAGTGTTGGCGTTACCCAATTTCAGAGAGACATTTGTAGTAGAAACTGATGCATCTGGAGTTGGTGTGGGCGCGGTGTTGATGCAGAATAAGCAACCGCTAGCTTTCTTTAGTCAAGCTCTTCCCTTGACTCACCGTTTTAAAGCCGTGTATGAACGTGAACTTATGGCGATTGTGCTCGCAGTTCGTAAGTGGCGGCCATATCTGTTGGGTAGACGGTTTCTTGTTCGAACGGACCAGAAAAGCCTGAAATTTCTATTGGACCAACGCGTCATTGCTGGGGAGTATCAACGCTGGATCGCTAAACTGATGGGGTATGATTTTACGATCGAATATAAGAAAGGGCTAGAAAATACGGCGGCTGACGCATTGTCACGATTGCCGACAGCAATGGAGTTTGGGGTGTTGAGTATGGTTGAAGATTTAAACACGGCAGTGTTCCAAAACCAGATTGAAGCAAATGAGGAACTAAAGACAATACGACAGTCTATTGAGGAAGGGCGGTCAACGTTTCCTGGGTATTCGCTACGGGATGAGGTGTTATATTATCAAGGCCGCCTGGTTCTCCCTGAAAATTCACCTACTATTCCACTACTGTTGACTGAATTTCATAATAGCCCAATTGGGGGGCATCAAGGAGCTCTTAAAACGTATCAACGGTTAGCTCGAGAGGTCTATTGGCTGGGCATGAAAGCTCGGGTACGAACCTTTGTTGCTGAATGTGCAGTTTGCCAACAGGCGAAGTATTTAACTCTAGCACTAGCAGGGCTGCTTCAAGCTATTCCAATTCCTGACCATGTGTGGGAGGACATCGCCATGGACTTCGTGGAGGGATTACCGAAATCCGAGGGGTATGATACAATTTTAGTTGTTGTTGATCGTTTGTCCAAGTATGCGCACTTCATCCTTCTTAAACATCCCTTTACTGCCCACTCCATCGCCACAGTGTTTATCAAGGAGATTGTGCGTTTACATGGATACCCGCGTAGTATTATTTCTGATAGGGACAAAATTTTTACAAGCTTGTTTTGGGAGGAATTATTCAAGGCGTCGGGAACTCAATTGAGGAGGAGTACGACATATCACCCTCAAACAGATGGTCAATCCGAGGTGCTTAATCGTGGCCTTGAAACATACTTACGCTGCTTTACAATGGGGAGGCCCAAGCAGTGGGCAAAATGGATACCATGGGCTGAATTCAGCTACAACACTGCCACTCATTCCGCCACTAACATTTCACCGTTTGAGGTACTATACGGCCGACCCCCACCTCCGCTATTGCAGTATGAACCGAGTATGTGCGCAGTCAGCGAGGTGGACCAACAATTGAAGGCGCGGGATGAGATGCTGTCCATATTAAAGGCAACATTACAGCGAGCTCAGCAAAGGATGATGCATTTGGCTAATAAGAAGAGAAGGGAGGTAGAGTATGAAGTTAATGATTGGGTTTACTTGAAGTTGCGTCCGTACCGCCAGACATCTTTGACCCGTCATCAACATCCGAAGTTAGCACCACGATTCATTGGCCCTTATCAGATCATTGCGCGTGTAGGGAAGGTTGCTTATAAATTGGCACTACCATCGGATTCGGGTCTGCACCCTGTTTTTCATGTGTCTTTATTGAAGAAAGTGGTGGGCCAAAACATGCCTATCTTACCCATACCACCATCTTTAGGCCCAGATTTATCAATCAGGATGCAACCAACGGAGGTCTTAGGGATGCGCTCCTCGCTTACTGACACGGGTGCCTCCGAGGTGCTAATTCGATGGGAGCAAGGCCTACCAATCGACGCAACTTGGGAACTCACTACGATAATTCAAGATCATTTTCCTGAATTTCACCTTGAGGACAAGGTGGCTCTTTGGGGGGCGGGTAATGATAGGCCCCGTATTACTAAAGTGTATGTAAGGAAGCGTGCGAAGGGAGGAGGCAAGCGTGTGTGAGGTATTTTGTTAGTTATTCTGGTGTGGGGCCCATGGAATATTGTTTGTTATTTGTTAGACGGGCCTGTATTAGGAATTATATAGAGAAGTGGGAGAGAGAGGAGAGGTTATGGAAATTTTGATCTTGTAATAGTTCTCATTGAGAATAGGAGAGGCTGGGAGCTCTCAAAACTCCCTTAGTTCTGTTGATAAATAAATTGAAGGG
Organism: Lagenaria siceraria; assembly: GCA_002890555.2. NCBI lineage: Eukaryota > Viridiplantae > Streptophyta > Magnoliopsida > Cucurbitales > Cucurbitaceae > Lagenaria > Lagenaria siceraria. Next base: position 2,215,585 of record CM016485.1, read on the forward strand.
TTAAGACCTATCAGGTGCCTACATGTTCTACTATTCACAAAAAAAAAAAAAAAAAAAAACACAATGATTTTTTCTATTTAACTTCCCTTTCTAGCAATTCAAGTGGAGTCTGAGTTTGCTTCTATTGGATTTGCAGAAGAAATGGCCTGCAACTCGTATTCTGCTTATCACTCCTCCTCCTATTGATGAAGAAGGGCGTTTACAGTATGGTTATCTTTCCTACTGTCTTGATTTAGCTCAAACTATTTTGAGAGATCTCGAGTCTCGAGTTTTTAAATTGTACTTCTGATAATGGGAAATGATACAATCTTTGCAGGAACCCTTACGTTTCAAATCCATTAAATGAGCCTGAGAGGACTAACAATGCAGCTGGTGATTATGCCAAGGCTTGCATTGCTGTTGCTACAGAATGTGGGGTTTCTGTGATTGATATTTGGACTAAGATGCAGCAAGTTCCTGGCTGGGAAAAGGCTTGTTTAAGGTATTTATGAGTTCACTCTGATGTTTGCGCATCTTTTACTCAGCAATTGCTTCGAATAATCTGCTGGCCTCTTTACCATATTATTTGTATGTTTTGTCGAACTCTGTATAAATTTTCCTGGAATTAACAAGATGTGGAATTATTTCAGGTCATTAAAATTTGTAAACTTGGACAAGATTACATTTTTGTCACATCACGTGGCAATAGAATTAGATGTAATATAATGCTTAATCTTAAGCTGCCCTTTTTCCTTCCTCTTTGGTGGACAGTTAGGCTCTGTCAAATCACTTCTCTTTCCTAACAGTTTTACTCTGTATGCTGTTAAATATCTGGCACTAGATTGAAAAGCTTCTGGAGCTATTATTCAGATAGCTAAAACAAAACGAAAATGGGGTTACTCAGTATAAAACGTATCATTCGAGAGGACTAATCTAATACTCCCCTCACAAGTCACATCTAACGCCTGTGTGAATATTCCCCTTGGCTAATAGACTACTCCTATATCTCCGCTTTGCTTTTTAACAAGCTACTTTAAATTATTTATGCACTATTTGATAACCATTTGGTTTTTGTTTCAAATTTTTAAAATTGGATTTGTTTTCTCATAATTCCTTTACGATGGTTTTATTCTTAAGGAATCGTTTGAGCTTTTAACCAAATTTCAAAAACCAAAACAAATTTTTGAAAACCACTTTTTTTTAGTTTCCAAATTTTTTTTTTTTGGATTTTGAAAACATTTGTAAAAAGTAGACAACCAAATAAAAAAAAACCCCTAGAAGTAGTGTTTATAAGCTTAATTTTTTAGGAAAAAAACATGAACCAACAACCAAATGGTAACTAAAAAGACGTTAGTTACTCTTCACATATGCGGCCAATTGCTTCTACTTCCCTGCTTTTCCCTTTTCTCTGCTTGAATAGGCATACCAAATTGGAGGCCTATATTGAGACAGACAGCAAAACTAGCCAGCTCAGCCGATTGGCGCTGCTCTGAGTTAATATCTAGAAGCCTATAACATATCTGTTGCTCATGGTTCTGCTTAAGGTGCTGTTTGGATGTCTATTCTTCGAATATTTAGAAACTGCTTTATGATCAAGTTTATCATAAATATGCATTTATATATACTATTCCTGGCTTTTGTTTTGTCTCATCCTTAGTCCCTCTCAAGTTGAAAAGACCCTTGAAAACAAACTCCAATGGAAAATAACTTTGAAAAAGTCGCTATCCAATCAGATTTTTGTGTTAAAGGCATCTTGATTTCATAGAAATGAGGACAACTTATTGCTGTGTAAGATCTGAACCTAATCTATCCATTTGTTTGCAGTGATGGGCTGCACCTGACTCGAAATGGCAACACGATTGTGTTCGAGGAAGTTGTCAAGAGGCTGAAAGAAGAAGGATTGAGTCCAGAAATGCTGCGTGCTGATCTTCCACTTTTTTCGGAAATAGACTCTAAAAATCCTCTCAAAGCTTTTGAAAAATTATGATAATCTTCACTGGTGCAGCTCAGCCATAGCCGCCTGGTCATGTTAATCAGTTAGCTGAAATTGAGGATGTCATTGAAGAGCGACAGCGACTTATTCACAACCTATGAGATGTAAGAATGAAATTGAAACTCCTCTACAAATGATTTATATTGTTTTAGAATAATAACGCTTACTATTAGGAGTTGAATTTCATTATTTCAAAACTGCTTTATTATATACATTTATGGGACTGTGAGCATGCAGGTCTCTCATTAAATAAATGGACTCCCTAACTTAATGATGGTTGGATAATTGACTTCTTGAAACATGATGAATATGTTGGTGAAAGAAACTTTGTTGTCGAGTCTATCTTGAGCTTAAAATTCGACTTTATTACAAATTTCGCACATATAGCGCGACAAAAATTACATTCTTTAGCAAGACCTCAATGAAAGAGAATGATTGACGGGCAGAAGAAGATCGGTTTCACCATCAAATGTAAAGAACCAATTGAGAAATAATGGTCACTTGGTTTTGTCATTGTCTTGGGTATCTTGGCTTGTCTCCTCTTCTTCTCTATTCATGCCTTAACTTATTTTTTGTGAATTGAGCATGGGATAAAAGGCTTCAAATTTTATCAAACCCATTCAAAGATTTGTCTGTCTTGTTTGTCTCTTTAAGGCCTTCGATACTCTAATACTTAATAAGAGGAGGGGTAGAAAAAGAAAGGCACAAGAGACAAATGAAGAAAGGAATGGAAAACGTGACGAAAGTTTGCTTAAAAGGGAAATTATGTGAGTTTGCCTGGGGATATTTTACAAATTATCTTGTTCGTATACTTATCAAATATATCTTGGTTTATTTCTAGAAAATTTAATTATATAATGTTGTATATATCAAATATACATTATTTTCTCCTTCGAAACCTTTTTGTCAATTCTTGCTTTCATTTATGAGGACAACAACTTTTGGATTTTTTGAGGAATTTTTCTTACTTGTGTAGGTGTTGAAAAGAAAATTGTTTTGGGAAGTTCATAACCAAAGGAAACTTCTCTTGCATGCTTTTTTTAGGATTAATATTATTATATATGTATTTTCTAAAAAAAAAAAAAAAAAAAAAAAAAAAAAAAAAAAAAAAAAAAAAAACTTAATGGTAAGGAGGGTTGAAAAGATAAATTGGTCCAGACATTTTTATGTAAAATAATAATTTATTTGGCTATAAATGTAAAAAATGAAAAAGTTTAAACAATTGTATAATTAAACCTATTTATTTAGACTATATGCATAAAAATTCTCAAAAGGAAAGGCATCAAATAATAAGCAAATGAGATTACAATAAGTAGAACGATAAAATATACAAACATAAATCATACTTTTAACTTAATGGAATTTGAAATTTTGTTTTATAATACAGCTAAAAGGTAGATACTTTTTTTTTCCTTAAAAAAAGACGCACAAATCTTAAAAGGAAGAGGATGAAGGAAAAAGAAACACCTATATTACGTCACCTAAATTTCTACATCATGCCACTAACGACAAAACTATAAAGACCATTCTATGACTACATTAACAGGTTAAAATATTAAATTTCAAATTTAATAAAAGAAATTATTTCAACCAATATCAACATAATTCATTTAACATAAAATATGTATTATGTTAACACAAGAACGAATCTACGAAAGGACAAGGGAGCACGACCCTCGTTTTCAAATTTCAATTTTATATATTTTATATATAATTTAACTCATTGTGTAGAACAAAAAACAACTTCTTTAGATTAGTGGTTATTAGTTTTTTCTTAGATATAAATCTTCAAATTACTCCTCATTAATTATTTGCCGGTAATTTCTATAGATTTTGATATAATAATAATCATCATTTGCATTCAAGAAATGACAGTATGTTATTATTTTTCAAAACTTATAAAATAAACACTAATAAAGACTCAATTAGTTTTAAATTTTTTAATTATAACATCGACTATAATTTTAATATTATTTATTATTTTAACTTATATCAACTACATTGAAATAGCTAAACAAATATTAATATAAAAGTATGTATATATAAAGCACCTTTAACCTTTTTATTAAATAAATTGATGTCGTACCTAATGATTTATTATAGGACAGTAATCAATAGACTAATTACAAATTTTGGTCTCTAAACAAAATTTCTGTCTCTACTAATAGATTCTTTATTTAAAAATCTCCAATAAATCTCTTACTTGTACTATTTTTTTAAAAAAATAATCGATCAATTAGATATAAAATTAAATTTTATGTCTAAAAAAACTCTAAAATTTTCAATCTTGTGTCTTGTAAATTTAGGAATGTTGAAAAATGTTAATTAATCCTAAAACCTATTAGATATAAAATTGAAAATTCAAAGATCTATTTGACACAAAATTGAAAGCTTAACATTCTATTAGACACATTTATAAATTTATTTTTAAGTTGAAGGACCAAACAGACACAAACTTAAAAGTTTAAGAATGATACATGAACATGTGCCCTGACATAAAATCTTGGATCTACCATTAATCAACCAAGATGGCATATGCTTAAACCTTGAGTTTGCATATCGTTGAATTAAAAAAAAAATAGAAAAACCATTTCAAAGAGGTATATATATATATATATATATATATTGAGGTAGTATTTTGGCCCAACTTTAGGTGGGTAGAGCGAACTATTATAGTCCGCTCCATGATTTCAAATTCCTCTTTGTTAGAATGTTTAATATTTATTACCTTATTTACTATTTTCTATTTAATTTATCTGCTATTTTTTTGTTACACTGTTTACAGACTACCTATAATAATTACGGCTATAAATAACTAACTAAAGGTAAATCTTTTATTTGTCGACGGAGGAAAAAAACAATTTTAGAGATTAAGGTGGTTTCAGTTTCAGCAAAAGTGAAGGATCTTTTTAGTGTTGAAAATGAATGGTAAATATACATCATCTGGCAGCCACGTTGACATGCATTTGAAAATGGAGTTTTTATTTTTGTTTCATCTTTTTAATGCGCAAACCAAATATGGAAAACCTACTCAACTTATACACTTTACATGCAATTCTTTGGACGCAATATTCTTTTAAACTAATACAATACATTCTTATGTTTTCTTTTTCTTTTTCTTTTTTTAAATCATCATAAGCCAGATTCCAGCCTTTTTGTCTTTCTTCTCTCACCACTTTCCATTCTTTACTTTCCCTTTATTTATTTATTTATTTTTATTTGTTTATAAAAATAGTGGTTTAAAATTTGAGATACGATTTTTAATGAGTATCAGTTGATAAAAAGAAAAAAAAAATTATTTTTAAATAGAGTTACTTTCAAATATAGCAAAATGAACTAACTTATTTACAAGGATAGCAAAATGTCAATGTCTGTTAACAATAGAATGTCTATTACTCATCATTGATTAGTGTCTATGACTGTTGGTTGATAATATAGTGACATTTTGCTATATTTGAAAATATTTAATATTTAATATTTCTATTTAAAACAATTATGCTTTTTTAAATATAAGTCGTTTGTAATATTAGTTTATTAATTAAAAGATTAAAATATGATATTGTTAAAAAGTAATTTACTTCAAAATTCTATAAAATTCTGCATCGTGAAAAATAAATAATGGAAAACCACTTTGATATGAATAACAAACTAGTTGATTTAGGAGAAAAAAAAAAAGGAACTGGTGGATTTGAAATTGTTTTAGAATTTGGAATCATTTAAAATCTTGACGAAGCAACAAAACATTAAAAGAAAGGCAAGAAAACGGCTTCTTTTTTGAGCTTCGTCATTGTCTTCTTCCTTGTGTGGTGCTTTGCTTTTGTCATTTCTCTATTAATTTCCATGTCAGTGGCGGCTGCTTGAACAAAACACAGTGTTTATAATTAAACACAAAAGCTAATGGGAGGGTGTAACTGTAATACCATTATTATTTCTACAAATAAGGACGTCAAGATACTCTTGTTTTATACATGATAGATATTCCATCGTGAATTTTGTTGTTAGTTTTGCTATTCTCTTTATCTTTTTAAAGCTTTTAAGTATTATTTTCAAATATAGGAAAATGAGTCAAACTATTTATAAATGTAGAAAAATTCTTCTGTCTATTAGCGATAGACCACAATAGACTTCTATTGCTCAAGCGATAAAAGTCTATCATGGTCTATTGCTGATAGACAGTAAAAATTTTCTATATTTGTAAATAGTTTGATATTTTTTTTTTTGTTTATAGTAATTTTCCTAAAAAGAATCCAAATATGTTTTTAATAGCTAATACTAACTATTAAGAACATATTTTGTTGGGTTTGTCAAGCCAAATCAACCCATTGACTTGAGGCTGGGACAACATCGAGATACTACAAAAAGCATTATAACACACTACAACTAATTTTGTAGCATGGATGTGTGAGAGAGAAAAATACCTCAAACTTATATCCTCTAACTATTAAGGACATGCATATTTTCTAATCCACATCCAACAATTATTATGAGACAGTCATGTTGTGGATGACCTTTCATTGAATAATTTTTCAATAATAAGAATGACATATAGAAAATTGCAGATCCAAAATTTTATAAGGGGCACTACATACAAATTACTTGATATTTCGGTTTTTTTAAAAAACCGATTCTATTTCATTTTGTAACTTAAAACCTATTTTCTATTTTTATTTATTTTATTCCACGTTTGAAAATCAATAAATTTTCATTTTTAATCTTATTTTAGCTAAACTCGAGCTTGGGTCACATGTGTACTAGCGTGTCCCAACACAAATGATCCATGCAGGCACTTTGATAAATAATATGGATTTACTAATATATATTATTAACTATAATATAAAAAAACCATAATTTGAAAGGAACATGTGCCCCCGACCCCTGCGTAGATTTGCCACGACATATAGCAAACTTTTCTACCATCACACGCTAATAAATCAAATTTTGCCTTGGTTAAGTTTTTGAAATGAAGGCATATATACTTAATATTAACTAAAGGAGAGAAGGGTTAAGAAATTATTGAGTGTGAAATATCAAATTTGTTAATTCGAGTAATAATCCTTAGAAGCTGTCAAAGTAATTAAATGATTGTCAACAAAAACATATTGTAGAGTATTATAAATTCTTAGTTTATCCAATACAACTCAATAACGAGTTAAAAGTTTCATAAAGGAAGTAAAGCAAAGGTATACCAAATTAGACATCCAAAGTCCAATATTAAAATAACCACAAAACAAGGTCAAAATTAAATTACAAAGAACTGAAATTGGGATTACATTATATAGTCAAATCAATCCCAATATAGTACTTTGCATCAAACACTCGTGATTATATTAGACGGATTATTCGAGCCCTAAGGGAGGATTTCGATCAAGATTAGTGGTGGCGGGGATCAGGGCCTCCCGGTGACTGACGCGCCACCTCTCGTTTATGAATGGTTCCGGCCGAGTCTTCGTCGGCGATCAGGGCAATGTGAAAGCTGTCTTTGGAACCCAACAGCGCTGGGCGATATAACTCAGTCGCAAATTTTGGTTGAAGTTGTCGAGAAACAGAGCCGACAAAACAGTAGGAGGCCAACAACATCAGGCAGACCCACAATCTAAATGTATTCATAGCTCTGTTTGGTATTTGAAGCAATTGTTTTTGTAAATTGTAGCGATGTGTATTGGGATATGACAGGTTTTTATACTTCCCAAAACCATCTTTCTTAATATATATATTTATTCCGTACTGGATTTATGTTATTGGTTCTACTTAAACAATTCAGAGAACTTGTCCTTATACATAGAATTAATATGATATGATATTGCCCAATCCCAGCCTTTCAAATATATATATATATATATATATGATATCTTGCCAAATGAACCAGAAAATTAAAAGAGTTTTAGAGTTTTAAACTCTTGTAAATGTGTGTTGATCAATTTTTTCGTCAGTAAACAAGGAAAATAATGTAATTCTATAGGGGTTTGTTTTGGCAGAACAGCGAATAACTCTCGAGGTAATTTCTGAAGATTTTTTAATGGCTAGTTTCGATAATTAATTATTTAATTCGTCAATTCACACAAATATTTGTTTATTTGGTAGAAAAGGGAGCAAATGGTGTAAAATAGAGCAACTAAAGTAATTAGCAAAAAAAAAAAAATCAAGAAATTAGAGGAGGAAATGAAGCCACATGATTATTTTAAATTTAGGACCAAATTGCATGTTATTACTTTTGAGATAATTATAAATTATCGATTGTCTTTATATTAAAATTTTAAAGACAAAAAAGAAAAAATAAATCTAGATGATGTCACATGTCTTCATAATGATTATTTGATCAAATAAGTTTAGTCGATTAATTAAATTGAATCATAGATAACACTTGAACTAAAGATCAAATGAGTTTGAAAGCTAATTAAATGCCAATTTAGCCCAATGTCCAAATCCGTACAATGCTGATGGATAGTACTATATATAGAAGAGTTATCTTCTACTCAACAAGGAGAAGAGTCATAAAGTTCAAGAGAATGATTAAAATCTCTTTGAAGTTTGAAATCTCTTTGAAGAGATCTAGAGACTTTAAAGACATTTGAAGCACACCAGACTTCAAAACTTATTCTTCATACCTATCAATAAGTCGAAGGTTAATCTAGAAAGATCATTAAGCCAAAAATAGATTAACAAGTTGAGAGTCGATCCAAGAAGATCAACAAGCCCAAAAACATATAAAAAAAATTAACATATAGTCGATATCGATCTAAAAAAATCCAATAATTCAAGAATCGATCTAAAAAAATAACCGAATCAAAGATTGACCCAAGAATCAAAGGATCACACAAATTATCATTATACTACCGACGAACTTTCTTTCAAACCAAAAGAAAAAAAAAAAAAAAAAAAGACAACATAATTTGAAAATCCAAATACTTAGTTGAGTTTTTTTCATCCATAGTTGGATATTAAAATAAACACTAAATTCCAAAAGAAACTAATAAATGTAATTATTACAAATAAAGTGATTAAATATTTTACTGCAAAGAGTTTTCCATGTTGTTTAGAAAAGAAATTTAAAAAATAAAATCTATTCCAAACATACATATGATTGTTCCCTATTTTTGACAAGGTATAAATGTTTAAATTTTCTATTTTAAGTGTTTTTCATACATATTGTAGATATAAAGTAACAAGACACATTTGTATCCATAGCATTATATGTATGATCAAATCTATATGACGAGTTTTTTCGAAAAAGAAATGGTATTCTACATAGAGTATAATAAGTGAGACTTTTAGCCTGTGTGTATTTATATAATATTTTTCTATCTAAAAAATAATGACTTCAAGAGATTTAAACGAGTAGTATTTGGTGAAAATCTCTTGTATAATTTTATTGAGTGAGGTGATTTATCTATCTACTTTTTACTATCACTTTAAGAAACCAAACCAATCTGTTAAAATATGCTTACCTCATAATTTGAAATCACTACTTAGTATTCGCCATAGTTTACCGTATCATTCAATAGTAAGAGGAAAGAGTTGAGAATTAACCATATCATATTGTTTAAGGAATCCTTACTGCCATCAAAGGAAAGAATAGTTAACGAGAATATTCTAGTGTTATAGTCTTATATAAATTATTATCCAAGACTTGTATCATTTATTGATGTTATATGAATAGGTAGAAACATATGAGTTGTATGACTGACCCAATAACAAAACTTTTGGAAGGTAACATAAAGAGGCTACCATGAGATAAACAAAAGATTAGATTAGATCCAAAGCTATCACCCTCCAAGGTTCAATATTGAATAATTTCTTTCAAAATTGTAGAAGGGCAGGCGAAATTGTAAAGTGAGAAGAAAAAAAATAGAACTTGCCATTACTGTCAAAAAGACGAAAACTTATTCATCGTGAAATCACAATTTTTAGTTCCAGACTCCTACATCAAACGGTTCAAACAGAGTTCGAGCTTGCTCGACTAACTTCTCTTACAGCACACACATGGGGAAGGATTCTGAAGATTAATGGTGGCGGGGATCAGGGCCTCCTGGTGACAGGCGCGCCACCCCACGTTGACGAATGTTTCCTGAGTCTTCGACGGCGACCAGCGCAATGTGAAAGTTGTCTTTGGAACCCAACAGCGCTGGCCGATATGACATAGCCGCAAAGTTTGGTTGAAGTGGTCGAGAATCAGAGCCTGCAAAACAGTAGGAGGCCAACAAGATTAGGCATACCCACAAGCTAAACTTGGCCATTGCTGTATAATATCTGTTTGGTATTTGAAGCAACAGTTTGTAGCGATGTGTTAAGTAGTCTTGGGATATGGCAGGTTTTTATACTCGCCAAAACCATCTTTACTTTTTTAATAACTGAATTTATTGGTTCGACTTAAAGAATTCAAACTTGTCCTCTTACATAGTGTTAACATGATATCTATCGCACCAATTAACCAGAAAATTTTGAGAGTTTTAAACTCTTGTGTAATGTGTGTTGATCAATATTCAATACTTGACTCACTAAAAAAGGGAAATGTAATTCTAATTGGGATTAGTTAGGCAAAGCAATTAGCAACGAATGACTCAAGGTGAAGCCTAACAAAACAAATATGGTCTACACAAGAATACATCCTAATTAATTTTATAAAGTGATCTCCAAGACTTTATTGTCATTATTTTTTTATAGAAGAGGCCTTTGGATACACTTTCTTAACTGTCGGTCAGCCCCTGTCTCAAACTAGTTCACCAAGCTTTCCATACTCAATCCTAAAAATAAAATAATTTTAGTATTATTATATCGTGAAAAATAATTTCATATAACAATCACCAATGGTATGATTTTTTATTATTATTATTATTTCTTCATTTGGTTCAACAATATCTTGGATAGAAATTTCGAACCTCTAACTTTAGGTCAAAATTATATTATTTTAACCGGTTAATTGTGCTTATTACAAGGGAGTTTAATCATTAGGAAAGCAAAGGAATGAGGTAAAAGAGGGATCTATTAAACCTAAAATTTAAAACCACTTGCTTAAATTTTTTTAGAAACTTTTTGAAAGTATCAAGATTCTATGGCCAACTTAAAACGTTCAGAAACTTAAGAAATTTTTTGAAGTTTGAACTCTTAAATTACAAGATTAAATAAACACGCACAAGTCGCAAAGTTCAAAAAAGAAACTTATAATAACCTAAAACGAATTAAAACAACTAATAATGTAATTAAATATGAATAGAAATCACCCACTCACCAGTAACCAGTAACCATCCCATACTACCTAAGTGCTAGAACTTTTCTCCTCAATCCTCGTCAGGGACGATTGTTTTTGTTATCCTCTAATGAGATGAATACATGGTATTATCAAGAGGTAGTGGTTTATGTGACACTGCAATTCAAATTTTCATTTACTAATGCTTCGACAAAGTTGGTGAATGCAATTTGGCAGCTATTTCCACATCTTGAATATCATTCATATATAAGAAAAAAGAAAATGCCAAATCATTCGTTTAATGCTTTAAGAAAACTAGAGGAAGCCTGGACGGAACTAACCATGAAAGCGAGGAGACAAGGGAATCATATGATTGGAAAGAAAAGAACATGCGGCAAATGAAAATATCCAAAGTAATGAAAGCTTCTGAAATTAGCTGGTATCCATCCTCGGCTTCATCTAAGGAACGCTATCTTGTTTTCACAAAAAAATATTAGCATTTTTATCCTCCTTTAACTGAATTTGCTTTACAGCCTACCATGACCTAATATTCTGCAATAAATGGTCCCAAGACATTGATATTACTCTAGAGGCTGAACCTAATTGACAACTTGGAGTTTGTAATGATATAATACGGTTCCGAGTACCAATTCAATGCCGTACATAAAGCACCCATAAACTACCATAAAATTTTCAGCTAATTCTCGAGGCACTGCCAGAGGATTTGAGGCCCACAGAAGAGGAATAATAAAAAACAAGGATATACTTGTTTTTATCTATTCCATTTTTTTAAGATCACCATGGCGGCTTGGTCTTTTTAATCTTCTTCACTCTTTTCTTTTAATTACCTGTGCGTGTTTTTTAGTTATCTATTGACGATGCCCCAAGGATAAACATGAGGAAATTTAGATTTTCTTATGAAACTACTCTGGATATTAATTTTATATAAAATCAGATCCAATATATCCCAAAGAGATTTCATTTGAATAAATAAATATATCCAAAAAAGAAATCCGGTGTCATGACTCTTACATAGGTTGTTCTGAGGTTGGTGTACGTAGATGATAAAGTGCTGAGTGATAATTGGATTTGTCTATCTGGCTAGCCAAAGTTGTAAAGGTGGTCCCCATCGCTCTGATTTGTAGTTCAACAAATAGTCAGCCTAACTTCCTTTTTTTTTTTTTTTTTGGCACCTACTGATCTAGGAAAGAATCTCAATTTATCCAACTTATCGACGTAGAGAATTAATAGAAATCAAATATATGTTAGTGGTAGTTTATCATTTTCCATATTTGTCTTTAGGTTAAGACTTTTTCGATGTTGACTAGCATGTAAACCAAAAATAAAAAATTTGTCTTATTATTCCCTATGGCCACGTTTTGATATCGTATACATGTGCAGATTTGTGGGGGGCAGTCAAAAAGAGTTGGAAGGTTTAAAGAGGAAAAGAAACGTGGACATTGGATGAGGTTTAAAGAAAAAGCAGCCAGTCATTGCTCCAAGCTGACGAGTCCTAATTCCAATCTTCCATAATATCCAAAAATAAATGAAGTTAATGTTAATGCTAGCAATGGCAATTCGGCAACTGAGAAATTGGCCACCGCAACAAATTTGACCAAATGACAAAATGGAGCTTATTTTAGGTGCGCTCCTATTTGAGCAAGTCATTTTCCTCTTTTCATAACTGGAAACTGGCAGTGCCATTTTGGTATCTCATTTCGTCCCTAGTGAATGAAGGTGAACTATTGAGCTGGTTCCAAACACGTCTTCTGCAGTTTTGGGCTAATCTGAATGTATTTTTAAAATGATTATGATAAAACACCTATTTTAAACGCTTTCCCAAATCCACTATTTATCAAGTTAATCTGTATAGTCCAAATCTCTATTGAATCGATTTTCTTCAGTCTTTTATCATAAAAATAAGGTCTACCTAGATCCCAAGTTTTTGCTCCTGATCTGCAGTGCAATCTATGGTTCAAAGAGCAGAAAAGCAAGAGATAAAAAGATGCACTACCAAAGTTTTCACTCCATATTTTTAGGTGTAGACATTATTCATTGTGCTAGAAAACTATTTCTCATCAGTCTGTCACTTAGGAAAATGAGAACCCACCATTCCCAACCTGATATACTTTTCTAGTTTTCCATCTGCTCCTGACAATGCAAAAATGAACGAACTTTGTGCCTAACGAACCCAACAAAATGTGTGCAGAGTGTCTCAAATTGGTTAGATGTATGCGCATACCTGTAAATGGAATTAAGACTCAAGCTCCTTTTGCCTGAAGCTTCTTGGACAACAGTTTGGCAGCAAATTTCTGAACCTTCATAATGTTCAAACTTGTGAAGGAATTGGGCTTCAAATGAGGAAATGAGAAAAGAAAACCCCAAAGAAAATAAAAATGGAAATGTCATGGAAGGATATCTTCTCCTCATAGATGGGATGATTGAGAATGAGTAGATTATTGTTGTTAATAAAAGCTTGGATTAATATTTCCTTGGCCTCATCTTGCTTCTTTCTCAGCATATTACACATCTGGTAAGAAATTAAAACAATAGATTCGTGAGGTCGCCATATCAGGTTACTCTAGAAAGTGTGAAAATTGTATTTGCAACATTACTGAAAGCATTTAATTTTCTGATACAAAGTTGTTTTCATGTTTACATTTTGTCACTTCATTACTGGTCATTGTATGTCTCTAGCTCCTTTTTCCAAATGAGCACCAGAAAGTTACTGTTCAATCTGACAAAAGAGAAATTAATCTACAGTTCACTTACATCTTCAAGCTGCTGTGTATAGGCTTCTGCTTTTTCAACATTTCGATCATTTTCCAAAACCAAAGATATTTCCAATTCCAACGTATTTGGCACATGAGGATTTTCGATATCGTTGGCTAATTGGTCATGGGAAGCAGTGGTCATACTTTCAATCTGATTTCACCAAAAAAGGAAAACAGAATGTAATAGTAACAGACAATGACTCGTTTTAGTTTTCTTAAATTATTCAGTGCCCATTCAACTTCCTCAATTATATTAATTAGAAACTCCAATTCACTATCCCACCTGTTCTTCTATATTTTTCTCCAACGGCTCTTTGGAGTCTCTGCAAGTGATTTGGGAAAGCAACTAATTAATCAAGAGAATCATCCAGTGAATAAAGCAGATGAATGAGATTAATGGTATGCTGTCACCTAAATCCACTAGGTGATACACAAAGGAGCTTCAGAGGTTTTAACAACATTGCATCTGCATTTGGTTCCTGTAAACAGTTTTGGAGTAAAAATCCATGATATCTACTTGAAACTTATGGAGAAAACCTCTAGTGCTTATGAGCTAAAGATATAAACCTCTAGTGCTTTACGCTTCATGTTGGAGATCAAGAGTTTTTGTTTCTCCGCATTTTCAGCACAATAGCCAATGTCTAACTTTTTACTTTTTTGTCCTGCTTCCGTAGTTTGTTCTGATTCTCCTAATTTCCTTTCTTTCACACCTCCAGTACTCGATAGAACTTGCTTTCCTCCAAATGCCCTAAACAACAAAGAATGATGTGATCTTACAAATATTAACCAGTACATTTCTAAGAGAGGTTTGAAAAAAAATAAAAGAACATATGAACATCATACCTAGAAGTCTTCAAACTGGAAAGATTGGGAAATATTAAGCCAGTTTTAATTGAACAAAGTTTATTCCCTTGAGCTGAAATGGTCTTCACGTTTTGACTAGGTATCATTGATAACTTCAGTCGTTCCGTACTGCAATGTGTTTGAGTAGATGTTCTCACACACGAATTGCTAGGATTAACTCCGGCACTGCAAGAATCAGAACTGACATTAAAAAGAAAACATATACCATTCTGCATACCCTCGTTAGGTATAGATGATTCCGTCTCAAAATGAAGTTTAAGGCATAGTCCAAATATAAAATAGTGAATCCAATAATATGCCTCACCTTAAAGCACTAAGCTTTCCTAAGCTTTTTTCACTTTGTACTGCAACTGGCGGTGCTGTCTTTGCTACTTTATTATGTGGTCGAGAGTCTCTGCAAATATTCCTGTGTTTTGTATATAATCAGAACAAAAACATCGTGTCCTTATTATTGTATGGAATGGCCATGGCCAAAGATCATGGGAAAAGTGCAATTTTCAACTGTCATGAACTCTGAATTTCAGAAGTTTATAGTATAATGGCATCTAACAAGGCTGCTATAGAAGTCTTTTCATGGTCATATGCTGCAATCATCGTGTTTGTTGTTTGTCTACCATCAAATATCATACCATATAGTCGACCAACTGGCCTCCAGGTTCCAATAGTCCGATTGTAATATAAAGTACATTTTCATAAGGGGCATTAGTTATTAGAAAACAGCTTACCCGTCTCCAGCTGCCAGAATTTGATTTGGAGCATCAGTTCTATTCTTGCCTAAAGAGAGAAGTTTTGTACTGATAGATGATGATTGATGTAGTTGAGGTTTGCTAACATCTGTTCTTGACATCGATGAATTCCCACCTATTTCTTTTTCTTTAACTGTCACTTCATTTATCGGCAGTCCTCTGCATCAGGAATTTGGGGAAGGAAAAAAAAAAAAAAAATGTTATGAGATAATATCATGCATTTCTTTGAAAGCTCAAATAATGGATGTGCTATTCATAATTGCACAACATCTCTAGCACAGTAACTCATTTAACATGAGTTTGTGCAAATACATGAGGCAAATCATTTCCAGCTGTGTATTTCTATTCAATGATCCTCACATTTCCAATGGAGAAGATCAGAATTAATTAATCTAGGTGAATTTATGTATTAGAATATTTTGTTCATCAATTACTTTAATACAATAAAGCATAATATTTAACCTGCATAAAGGAAATGTAGACAATTTCAATTTCAAATTTTGGTTTTCTCTGATTTCCTGCGTGTCAGGCAGAAGCTTCCTCGGAACATCTGAATTGGAAAAATCTTTGACATCTAAATGAACTTCAGCCAGTTGAACATTGTCAACAAATTTATTCAGGTGGCTGCATTCTGACCTATCTTTTTCTGTAGGATTGCTTTCCGATGCAGGGATATTTATAGGAGACAAATAGCTTTGAGGCAATTTTTTAGAGCAAGTTACATCAGAATCTATGTTTCCATCAGTAACATTTCCAGTTCCACCTGAAACTACTGTTAGTTCTCCTCTTTCCGTACAAATTTCAGACTGTGGTTCTGAAGTACATTCAGGCGCATTTCTGGCAACACGGCTGACAGGTACATCATGAATGACTTGATGACCACTGTTAGCCACTTCTTTTTCAGACAAGCAACCTTTTTCAAATTGTTCCTCTTTATTTGTAGTTGGCCTTGTAGTTCTTGCTTCATGTGATGTACTATCCGCAACTTCTGACTCTAGCTCACCATGATCTCCCTGAAAATTCTCAACTCTAGAACTAGTCTCGTTTCCTGATGCTGGAAGTCTCTTGGCTATACTATTATCAATTGCAGTATTTTCTTCAGCCATGTGGATATTAGAAGCTTCACGGTCAACTCTAGAAGAAGAAACTGCCTTCGAATCTTGATGTTGTTTACAAGTCCTTTCTCCCTTTTGTAAGCTTTTATCAACATCAAAGCTATCCAATCTTATTCTAGACATAAGTAAAAATGAGAAGTTGTAAGTTAGGGTTCAATGGCATGGCTGTCTACAATTCATAACACAGTTCTTAAGTAATAAGAAGGTCCAAACGTTCCTCTAATTGTGTTCTCCACTTACTCTTTAAAATCAAAAGAGAAATTTAAGCTGTCTATATCCTTTTGAACATTTTCATTGGGCGATCCTTCTTTACCACTACTCCTAGCCTTTTCAATCTTTTTGGGCGGGGATGAAAAGTCAAGATCTGGCATGTCAATCTTGAACGATGATAACTTTTCAAAACTTCCATCCAGATTGAAATCATCATCCCTGAAAGAAAAGAAATAATAATTTTCAGTAACATGAAGCATCCATTGATTATTTTCTGCCATAGTGTTTGAGATCCAAGATCACTGGATCTTTTAATGCATGAACATTAAAATGACAATGTGGCAGGACAAATATCCAGAACTGAGACTGATGAGACTTGGAAGATGATATGAGGTGATCTATCCAAAGACTTCGAATTTTCTAATTAGCAATACTTACAAAGTTCCAAAATCAAAGGCCTTAATCTTGCCTTTGGAGGCTGAACTAAAACTAAAATCCACCAAGTCATCCTCTGCCACTGATATTGATTTCCAGGACTTCATAAAGTCGTCACCAATGTCCTCATCTGTGTCAAGGAGAGTAGAGGTTCCATTACCCTTTTTTAGGACCTTATAATCAGAATTTCAGCCATTTTTACATTAACAGTTTGAACATGACATCTGAAAATAGATGGATCAACTTGCTTCATTACACTTCATCCTATGCCTAGAGTACTAACGTGACTATCTAAGGTATTCTTTCTCTTATTTATAACAACTCACGAGTCATAGTTTCCAACTTTGTATACTGCTAACCGAAAAGGAATTATGGCAAAACAGCAAATTAAACGTTAAATTATGAATCTACCTTCCCTTGGAAGGGTAACAAAAACAAGGTACTAAGGGATGTTCCTTCTACATATGAAAGCTAAAAGTGCATACCTAGAAGGGAATCCTTTTTTCTAAGATCAGTAGCTGAAGATGCTCCTTTCCTTGGTTCTGCCATTCGCGCTTATACTGGACTCGTTTTGACCCCTACAGACAGTGGTCAGACAAGATGACATTTCCATATGGAATAAACTATTTGAAGATGGTGTTTCCAGTAAGCATTCATCTAAATTTCTCAAAATTTCTACTCCCATCAAAAGATTAAACAAATAAACCCTACGGCCAAAATAATGGTAAACTACTGAAATAATCTGAATTTTTTGCATAATTGGCTAGGTTATAGATTCAACTAATATATAAAATAAACAGGAAGCTAAATTAAACAATTTTGTTCCGTGGAAACATAGTGAAAATTTTTAAAATGAACAAGCAGCAGAACTGCACTAACCTGTAATTAAGGATAAAACACACAAAAGGTGCAAAATAGCACTAGGTAATTCGTCTGATGGGTAACCACAAACTCCAGCGATTAGTCTACACCAAATTGCTTGAGGAAGTGTTCCAGAGAGCACTTGTCGAAAGTTGAAACAAAAGCATCAACTCAGATCTCTAAGAATGATGTTCCAGGACAAGGTGAGTTATAATGTGAACAAGATTGAACAGAGCTCGATATGTACCATGTACAACAAGCACCTACACTGATACGCATTAAAAGATGATAAACTCGTAGGGACCAATTACGTAATTAGCGTTTAAAAATAAGAAGAAGACGAAGTCGAGTAAATTCCAGCGGAATCAAAATTACATCAACTTTGGAAAAATGAGAAGTGGATGAATGAGATTGACTAAATGAATCCGAGTAGTCGGTAATCAAGCAATTGAATTCGAGTAGTCGGTAAAATGAGGAGCACATGACTAAATTCCAATGAACTATCGAATGAATCAATCAGCGAAAGTTAACGACTAAAAAAAGATAAAGTCAAGCACAGAAAGAAAGCAAATTAGTCGGACAAATACAAAATGCAAAGAATGCAGAAACAAAGATCTCCAAAGGATGACAGATGAACTTCAAAAAAAATTGACAGAAACTGATCATACAGAATCAAACGGCAACAGATTCAGCGGACAACAATTTTACTTCATTTTTTTTTTCTTTTTCCATTTTACATTGAACGCTAATGAAGAAATCCAAAAATATTGATATATCATATATGAAGCAAAATAAGAGATGAGATTTTCACAAACAACATCTGCGAGTTCGAACGAACGTCAGAGAGATAGAGCTAGAAGGAGGCCTGGAATTTAAGCGATAGAGTAGAGATGCAAACGTTGGCTGTGTTTCGTTGGAAGTCACTGAGGCCAGAGAAGGCTTTCGTCGACCATGGATGATGGAACATTGAAAGCTTTATTCAAATGCCCGTACTTATATGCAATTCTTGTGTTCAGGGCGCGCAAGAGTCATCAGCGCAGCGGTTACATTGACCGACTGCGCAAGCTACTATACAAACGTATTGATTTCTTGAAAACTACCGAGTAAACAATATTTGGGCAGAGATTCAACCCGAAATTTTGTTCAACTTGATAATTTTTAGTTTTTGAAAATCATCCCTACCACTATTTTTTTATTTAGTAACTATTTTGCGCTATCGCTCAAGCAAATAAATACTAGGTTAAATTATAAGAAATGCCCTTGAACTATGCACTTTGTATCAAAAATACTCCTAAACTTTCAAGACTTTCAAAAATACCCTTGAATTTTTAAAAAGAGTTAAAAAATATGCTTGTCGTTAGTTTTGGATGGCAACCGTTAAAATTTTATTTCAAAAATACTCCTAAAGTTTTTAAAAGTTTCAAAAATACCCTTAACTCAAAAAGGTTAAAAAAAATACCTTCATCGTAAGTGTATGAACAAAAATAGTTAATACCTCGTTGCAAGAATAACTTTAAAATAAATAAAAATAAAAAATAAAAATTGCTCCTAACATTAGTATAATGATAAATTTGTTTGAAGTTTTCTTAGGTTCGACAAGAATGAACTTTAAAACAAATTATAAAGATATTCTCATTTTTTTTTCATATAGATACTCTCATTTTCCTCTCAATTTTTCAATTATTAGCTTACACCAATTGTCTTACCAACTAAAATTTTAAGTTAAAACATAAAATCTCACAAAATTCTAAAATCAAAATCTCTCATTAAACATACCAACATGATAAATAGCCAAATAAAAAAATGCAATCGGTTATTAATACACACTCAACTACTAATGTTTTTTTTTTATCATTTTGGTATGTTTAAGGGGAGATTTTGATTTTAAAATTTGTGAGATTTTATGTTTTAACTTAAAATTTTGGTTGGTGAGAAAATTAGTATAAGTTAAGAATCGAAAAATTAAGAGAAAATAAGAGTATCTATATGAAAAAAAAAATAAGAATATCTATATAATTTATTTTAAAATTTATTCTTTTCAAACTTAAAACTTCAAACAAATTGACCACTATATTAACGTTAGGAGCAATTATAAACTTTTTTCTCTCTTAATTTTAAAGTTATTTTTGTAACGAGGTAATAATGGTTTATATTCATATACCTACGGTAAAGGTATTTTTGAACTTTTTTTAGTTAAGGGTATTTTTGAAACTTTTAAAATGTTCAGGGCTAATTTTGAAACAAAACTTTAACGGTTTCCATCCAAAACTAACGGTAGGGGTATTTTTGAACTCTTTTTGAAAGTTTAAGGGTATTTTTTAAACTTTTGAAAGTTCGAGGGTATTTTTGACACAAATTGCATAGTTCAAGGGCATTTTTTATAATTTAGCCTAAATTCTATCACTTGAGCGGTAGAAAGCAATAGAATACTATCGCGGTCTATCACTGATATAATGTAAAAAAAAAAATTATATTTGTAAATAGTTTGACTCATTTTTCTATATTTTAAAAAAAAAATACTTTTTTATTTTTGTTTTTAAAAATTAAACTTATTTCTTTCCTATTTTGTACCTTAATTTGCATCTCTCTTAAATATAATAGTTGAATTAAATTTTAAAAACAAATTTTAAAAATCTACTGTTTTTAGTTTTCAAAATTTGACTTGATTTTTAAATTATTGGTAAAAAGTAAATAACAAATGAATAAATTTGAAGGTGAAAATAGTGTCTATAGGCTTTATTTTCAAAAATAAAAATAAAAAATGAAATGATTATAAAAGAAGGTCTAATAATCATGTGATTTTTTATTCTTAAGTTTTTTTAAAATCAAGTGTATTTCTTTTTTATTTTTTTATTATAATTTAATTTTCATGAAGTAAAATAGTTTAAATTTTTAGTTAAATTTCAAAAACAGTAATAAATTTTTAAAAACTATTTTTTAGTTTTCAAAATTGTTTTTTAAAAAAATAATAATAAATAAAGCCAAGCAATTTAGAATCATTATTACATTGCAATTTGATTAGCATTGATTGACTAGACCATAGGTTGACCACTCCTTTCTCGTTGAAAACTTTTCAAAACAACCATTTTTGAATAGAGGAAGTTTTTGGTGGGTATCATATTTTCTTAAAACTAGATCTTTTGCTTCATAGATATTAATAGACTTCACATTAATGTCAGTTAATCTCTTTATATTTTTAAAATTATATTACCATGTCATACAATAAATAGAGGGAGTACAAAAATAATTTCATACTCTTATAGTACTAAAAATTTCATGGACTATCATTTTTTACTGTATTTTTTATGTTATTTCGCTGGTCCAAAAATGATTTACAGGATGATTGATTCCGCCTATGAGATTCAACCACTTTTAACTATTTGACATTTAAAGACTTCATTTGGTTCTATCCTTTTTTAGTTTGTGAAAAGGGATTGAAATATATCGTCATGAGTTAGTTGGACAAGTTTTTATGGAGTTTGTCTTCCTTCTTTGTTGCTTTTCATATTGTATGCATGATACTCAAAATTTTGTAATTAGGTCGGATTTCATCCGTCATATGATTAGTGGTTGAGTTGCTTTCTTGATTAAAAAAAAAAAATCAATTCCTTTTTTAGGAAAGTAGAGTTATCATTGGGCTCTTTGCGTGTGTATATTTTCGAGAAAAGTGCTAAGTTAACAAGCAGATTAAAAACTACAATTGAATTACAGCTATTAAAGTAATAAAATTGTTAAAACTTTGAGTTGGGATACTTATCTTCTAGAACATATCTCAATTGTATAAAGCATTACACTATCAACTTAAGGTTTTTGGTTCAAAGATTTACCTCGACTTGTTGGACTAAAAGAAAAGTTTAAAAATTATTTCTCTAAATTTGTAAAATAGGCAGAATTAAAAGTCTGTTTGAATTAACTTTCTAAGTATATTTATAAAAAAAAAAATTTCGCATTCATAAACACTTATTTAAACCAATCCAAACACGTCCTAAATTTCATTGTTATATTTTGTTAATTGGAATAACACCAAAAACCAAATTATATAGATTATTGCAATTAAGTCAACTTGACCATAATTCAACTAGTTAAGATATCCAAGATTAAAAGATTAGAAATGAAAACTCCCACCAATAAATGTTGTATTTAAACTAGTATTGTTTTCAAATATAGAAAAATGAGTCAAATTATTTACAAATATAAAAAAAATTTACAGACCGTGATAGAATTCTATCGCGGTTTATCACTTATAGACAGTAAATTTTTTATATATTTGTAAATAATTTTGATATTTTTTCTGTGTAGAGTAATTTCCCTTTAAACTATTTTAAGAAAAAAAAAACCAATTATATAATCAATTTTCAATTTAAAATTTCGGATGGTTGTAACAATAGTTCTCTCAAATTTAAGAAGCTGCAGCCATCAAACCCAACCATTAAACTAGAAGAAGAAGGAGTCCCATGCTACCCTCGCTGGAAGTTTATTAATAAATCATAGATCATGTTAGGTTAAAAGTCCATTAGAGACCCAGTATGTTCCACGTCTCCCCCATTGGCATTTACCACACACACACACAGCAAACTGCAACGTCCCCCCACCAACCCCGCTACCAAGTTCGGTTGCGAAAGAGAAACAGACTACAAAATCAATAGACCAGATGCACCTTTACCAGCCCCAACTCCTCCAACAACACAGCCATGCGAGTCACAGTATCAGCAACCACTCCGGTTCGTTCTTCTCGCCCTGCCTTCGCCCACAACCATCTCCTCTCTCTTTCTCCTCTCGACACAGATCCCAATTTCCGTGTCAGTTTCCGCTACCTTCGGGCTTATGTCTCCACCAATGCCTCCCAATCTCCTTCCCTCGATCCCTTCGACGTCATTGCCACCGCCCTCTCCTCCGCCCTCCTCCATTACTATCCGCTAGCCGGAACTCTCCGCCCTCACAACCACCGCCTCGAGCTGTTCTGTGCACACGGCCAAGGCGTCCCTCTCATTCGCGCCACCGTGGACTATGAACTCGCGTCCGTGGATTACCTCGATAACCCGGATGAAACTTTTGTGGAGCAGTTGGTGCCCGATCCAGACGAGAATGAGGGGCTGAACCACCCTTGTATTCTACAAGTTACTCTGTTCGAATGCGGTGGGTTCACTCTCGGGGCTTCCATTCATCATTCTGTGTGCGACGGAATTGGGGCAACTCAGTTTTTCAATGCTGTGGCTGAATTGGCTCGTGGGGCGAGGACGATATCGATCGAGCCAGTCTGGGATAGGACTAGTTTGTTGGGCCCGAGGAATCCGCCCCGAATTGAGGCACCAATCGGAGAGTTTTTGAGTTTAGAACATGGAAATTTACCCTACAGTCAAGAAGTTGGGGCGGTAGTGAGAGAATGCTTCCCTGTTACGGACGATCAATTGGAGAGGTTCAAGGGCATGTTGTTCAAACAGTCTGGTTCTCGATTCACCGCCTTTGAAGCCTTGGGTGCATATATATGGCGGGCCAAGTGAGTTGAATTTTACTATTTCTGTTAATTTGATGGCTCTGGTCTTTGATTGTTCTTACTTTTGGGGTTTCTTTCCATTTTCAGAGTAAAAGCCTCGGAAATTGCCGGGAGTGAGAAGGTGAAATTCGTGTATCCGACGAACGTACGCAAACAACTAAAGCCGCCATTACCGGCGGGTTACTGGGGGAATGGTTGTGTCCCAATTTACGTAACAGTCACTGCGGAGGAGCTCAATGAGCAGCCCATTTGGGAGACGGCAAAGAAGATCCAGAAGAGCAAAATTAATATAAGCGACGAGTACGTTCGGTCGTTCATGGACTTTCAAGAGATTCATTGTGGGGATGGAATCACGTCGGGGAAAGAGGTGAGTGCGTTCACAGACTGGAGACATTTGGGGCATTCAACGGTGGATTTTGGTTGGGGAGGTCCGGTTACAGTGCTGCCAATTTCTCGTTTCCTTCTTGGGAGTGTGGAGCCTTGCTTTTTCTTGCCTCATTCTTCTGCAACTTCGAGTGAGGCTGGGTTTAAGGTCTCCGTCGCTTTGAGAAAAACTGCGATGCCTGCTTTCAGAGAGGAGATGAAGAAGTTTGGTGTTGGTGATTTTGGGGTCGGTTAGAAATATAGGTAGTTTAAAAAAATAATTAGGAAAAAGGGTAGTTTACCTATTATTTAGGGAAAGAGCGTAGAATTTTTGTTTTTATTGGAATGAAAAGACGCACTCATCCTCAATTAATTTTTTATTTTTTTTTAAGTTTAATGTTTTGTTAATTTTATTTCTTTAATTTAACATTTTTTTTAAGTTTAATGTTTTGTTAATTTTATTTCTTTAATTTAACGTTTTGTTATTTTTTTTCTTTAATGTTTTTGTTTGGTTAGTTTTTTTCTTTAATGTTTTTGTTTTGTTAGTTTTTTTTCTTTAATGTTTTTCTCCACTTTTTTTCTTTTTTTTCTTTTATTCCATTGTTTTATATGATTTTTTATTTTAACTAAATATTTCATATTTGAAAGGTTAAAATTAGATTTAATATTAATGTATTTTTTTATTCTATAAATTCTAAATTTGTATTATTTTTATTGTATTTTTTTATTTTTGAATCGTTTTTTAATATTTAATGTCTTATTCATTATTTTAGGAGCACTTGTAAAATTAGCAAAAATATTAATGTATTTTTTCATTATTTAAATTTTGAACTCCAATTGTTTTTATTGTATTTTTTTATTTTTGAATCGCTTTTTTTTATATATATTTAATGTCTTATTCATTATTTTATATGTAATGTCTTATTCATTTATTTTAGGACTTAATTTCAATCTTTATTTATCAGTTAAGAGTGTTGATAATTTATTGATACACCAAATACTTATCATTGCATTTTTAGCTCATTATGATCTATCATTCATACATTAATAATCTACTTGCAATTAATTTTGAATTAATACTTAATATTCAATTGAAATGCCAATATAAAATTTGAGGTATCATTCTAAATTATATACTAAAACAAGCGTTGGTAGTAACCTAAAATAATAGGTTCCACTAAGCCCACCCAAATTTCTGTCCACACACATCTTTTGTGCCATACATGATAAGAGGTCGGCAAACATTAGATCTACCAACATTTTTAGTTGCGTACATCAATAATATCATTCATATGTTTTTTTTTCTTTTTAAATCCAGTATATCAATCAATTAATAAACAAAATATGAAATATTTGTTATACAATTAATATACCAAATTAAATATAACTTATATACCGTTAAAATCATAGAATTTTTTTTTTGAAAATAAAACAGATTAGCTAAAACAATTTATATTTATTACATCACTTACAAAATTAAATGCATTTAACATATAGCATCAACATCAAAATTGAACTAATCGAATTTACTTCTTTTGTTCTTGTATTGTTCTTATTTTGCAACAATGAGAATTTAATTAAGTTTAATATAAAAATATTCATTTATTTTTTAAGTGAAAATTTTATAAAGCAACTAGCCATTGGAGTTTAAAACATCACAAATGAAAAAAATGTTTTCATACTAAATTAACTAAAATTAAAAATAAAAAATACAATAAAAGCAATTCAAGTTTAAAACCTTAAATAATGAAAAAAATGCATTAATATTTAATCTAACTTTAACCTTTCAAATACTAAATATTTGGTTGAAAAAAAAATCATATCAAACCATGAAAAAAAATATATATCAAACAATGAAAAAATATATATCAAATAATGAAAAAAGAAAAAAAAAAAAAAAGAAGTGGAGAAAAAAGATTTCAAAACATTAAACTTAAAAAAAAAAAAAAAAAAAAAAAAAAAAAAAAAAAAAACTGCAATTGGAGTGCGCTCAATAAAGACAAACTGCTCCCTTTTCCTAAATAAAATATAAAGTACCTCTTTTTCCTAAATTTTTGATATCCTAAATTTTTTTTTGTCAAACTACCTTTTATTTCTAATTAACCCGTGATTTTGGAGTTGTTGAGCTAAATTCGCTTCTCTAACATCTAAATTTGTTAATTGTTCAAAAAAAAAAAATACTCTTATTCTAAAAGTTTGTTAGTTGTAATTTAGCTTCATCAGTGTGTATATATAGTTATAATGTTGGTTGGACATATAGACACATGTCGTTTCAAATCACAGCCACATGGATTTTTTTCAAAAAAAGATATTATAAATAATTTCAAGTTAAACTAATAGTTGTATCAATTTAAACTATGAACTCTCTTAAGTTTATCAATTTATACTTTCTTCGAGATTTAATTTAATTAATATTATGTGAAACTTATCATTTGAGTCAATTAAATTTCTAAATTTTTATAAATTAATTAATTTAGTTTGAAAATCATCAATATATTAATTTTCAAAACTTTTTCAAATGTCAATTTTACAATATAGACGATTAAATAAATGCATGGACTTCATTAAATTTTTTTTTTTGAGCAAATGGCAGAAAATTGCATGGTTTAAAGGAATATAACATAACTTTATAGGAAAATTTGTAAAAATTACGTTTGAGCTCAAAGATGCTAACAGTGCACCTTCAAATATTCAATTTGGTCGAACATTTCTTTAAATTGAATATTCAATTTGGTCGAACATTTCTTTAAATTGATGGAATTATAATTGAGTCCTTAAATATTGTGATGAACATAGATCACCTTTTGAATTATAAAAATAGTTAAACAAATCTTTGAATTCTAATTGTTGTAACTTAACCCCAAATTACTTACTCTATAAAATATGAGAACTAAAATAATGCTTAGAAAGATTTGGTTTCAGGACAACGTTGCTCTCTTAATTTAAGTAACTAAAACATACTTCTTTTTTTTCTTTTTTTTTTTTTTTGAAAAGTAAAAACATACAAAATTTTGAAGGTTGGTGTTGGTGGTATTGTGCGTGATGGTATTGTGCGTGAGAGTTGATGCAAAGATATCCATGGCTACTCACTTTTGAGAGATAGAAAAGACTTTTTATTATTTATTATTATTATTATTTTCAAATTCCTTAATGAGTATCATTTTTCTATATTCTCCTTCAAGTTCAAGAGGAGTTTTTAGCATTTTTTTAAAACATTTAAAAAGTGAAGGGCATTGTTGAAATTTTAAAAGAACATGTGTATTTTTTTTAATTAAAAAAAAAGTCCATGAGTACGTTAAATTTTTTTTTTTTTTAAAAAAAGAAAGAATCAAAATTTTGCTATATTTCTTTTTATGGGTACAACACTTAAAGAGTGAACAACTTCTAGGAACGAAACACATGTCAAAACCACATGCAATATTTCTTTGATCTTTGCTTGAAAACTATCTTTAGAGTAGACATTTAATGGAATTTTGGATGGAAATTGAAATTTAAAATCGATGTACCAATAATTTGAAATGGTGTGTACTATCCTAATTGTCGTTCTAGGTCACTACCACACTCTTTCAAGTTTTAATTTCGCCTTCTATTTGATGTTTTTCTCCATAATTAGTTTTGAAGTATTTATAAAAAGCTAGATATTATCTTGGTAACTTTTGAAAAAGAGCAAGGAATAGATGTAGGCAATACTTAATTTCACATTCCCTTTATCTTTACCTAAAGAAAATAAAAAAAGATTTTTAGCCACACGAAAATGACTGTACAAAATAAGTGCAGCATCACCTAAGTTTTTCCCTTTGAAAAAATAGGGATATATTTTAAAGAAAAGGCAAAAGATGAATATTTTTTTTTTTTTTTTTTTTTCTAATCTAGCCTCGATGAGTATTTGTATGATATGAATAGACCCGGAAGGGACACAAGAAGCAATAAAGCAGAAATTGGACTGAAATCTATCCTCTCTTATCCGCAACCTAACAAACCAATACAAACCATTTATTAAACTTGGGAACGAATCACCAAGGATTCGCACCCATAGCAGAACTCAGTCATGGCGTTCGCTCTCGGAGGATCTTCCTCAACTGCGATCTTGGCCTCTCGATCCCTCTCTTCTCCCTCCCCTAGGCATTTCGTCCCTCTGCTCTCTCTAACCCCAGGTACATTTCCTTAGAAATTAACCAATCTTCACTATTTTCAATTTCTTCTTTATTTACTCTTTCGTTTCTTGCTTATTGCCGTCTTTTAATTCGTCTTTGATGTCTCCCGTTTCATTTTTAATTTCTTTTACTCCTCTTTAAGCCTAATATTTGAAATTCTTGTGACGCGAATCTTGAGTTTCAGCTGTTCTCATCGAATTTTGGAGATGTAAGCAGTTGGTAATTTTGCAGGTCACGGTAATGGGAAGAAATCTATTGGAAGTACTAGGATTCAGGGGAAAAAGGGAAGGCCTCAGGTCCAATGCAATGTTGCGACTGAAATAAACACTGTTGAGCAGGTTTGTTATCCCCCCCGCCTAGAATTTAGTTTGTTTCTGAGTATACAAGCTGCATTCATGAAGCTGTTTAATACTTCAAACTGCTTTTCGCTTTCCAGTTCCAGTAAGCTTACTGTGTACTGCATTGTGAATATGAGAGCCTAAATGCATATGGAATGCTATTCGGTTCTAGTCAGCTAACTGAAGAAAATTGATGGCATACGTTTAAAGCCTTTCCGACTAGCATAACAATTTCTAGAATTTTGCATTAAGTCGAGGAAAATGATTGATAAGATCTTTACTTATAAAATCTTTACCGGTCAATGAACTAAAAGGATCTTGATTTAAACAGTTTCTTCAGAATGAAAAGAAAGGGGAAAAAATCTACCAGTGAAAAAATGAATATGAATGTAGAAAATTATTGGATTTGTTTCAAGATCATGCGAGTGAATAGTATATTCGTGATTTTTCAGGCCGCGAATATCTCAAAAGAGAGTCAGAGGCCAGTTTATCCATTTGCTGCTATAGTGGGGCAGGATGAGATGAAACTATGCCTTCTTCTGAACGTTATTGACCCCAAAATCGGAGGTGTCATGATCATGGGTGATAGAGGAACAGGAAAATCAACCACTGTTAGGTCCCTGGTTGATTTGCTCCCTGAAATCAGAGTTGTGTTTGGGGATCCCTACAATTCTGACCCTGAGGACCCTGAATCAATGGGTATTGAAGTGAGGGAAAGTCTGGGGAAAGGAGAGCAACTTTCAGTGGTGATGACCAAAATCAATATGGTTGATCTGCCATTGGGTGCTACTGAAGACAGGGTTTGTGGGACTATTGACATTGAAAAAGCACTTACTGAAGGTGTGAAGGCATTTGAGCCAGGCCTTCTTGCTAAAGCTAACAGAGGTATTCTCTATGTGGATGAAGTAAATCTTTTGGATGATCATTTAGTCGATGTCCTACTGGATTCTGCTGCCTCTGGTTGGAACACAGTTGAGAGAGAAGGCATTTCCATTTCCCATCCTGCTCGATTCATTTTGATTGGTTCGGGAAATCCAGAAGAAGGGGAGCTTAGGCCACAGCTACTTGATCGGTTTGGAATGCATGCACAAGTTGGTACTGTAAGGGATGCAGAGTTGAGAGTGAAGATTGTCGAGGAGAGGGCCCGGTTCGACCAGAATCCTAAGGAGTTCCGTGAATCTTACAAGGCAGAGCAAGAAAAGTTGCAGGAACAAATTTCTTCAGCTAGGAGTTACCTTTCTTCTGTGCAGATAGATCAGGATCTGAAGGTGAAAATCTCCAGGGTTTGTGCCGAGTTGAATGTCGATGGATTGAGAGGAGACATAGTGACAAATAGAGCTGCAAAGGCTCTTGCAGCTCTAAAAGGAAGGGATAAAGTTGCTGCTGAGGACATAGCTACCGTCATTCCCAACTGCTTAAGACATCGTCTTAGAAAAGATCCATTGGAGTCTATTGATTCTGGTTTGCTTGTTATTGAGAAATTTTATGAGGTATTTAGCTGAGAAAGGTGATACAAATGGCCTTCTCTTTGCCACTCTTTTTGTAAGTTGTAACAAAGTGACACCAGTGTGCTTTTTGTAGTGTTTCCCTTTCCATTTATATGAGCAGAATTTTACAGATTTCCATTGCACAGGTAATTTAATTCTCATCTATACAGAGAAATTTATGATAATCTACTGCTGTAAAGCGAGGTCCAATTATATCCCCTTGGAACTTCATGCCTATCATTCATTTGAGTATTTCTGTTTCAATTCAACGGTAAAATGAATGTTGTTGTCGTCTACAAGAAAAGGCCAAGTTGAATATATTTACATTGAAGGAATATCTAGATTAGCAGTGAAGTTTCTGCAGCACAAACTGTTGGTTTATCATTTACAATAGTTTGTTTTTGCTACTAATCAAATTTAGCCACTCTGATCAACATCAATTTAGAACTTTGGAGCTATAGATGATAGTTATGTTAATCATCTAAAAGAATGAATGAGTTCTGAACTCGGGTAGACCTGCCAGCCATGTTAAGGGACGGCTGCTTAAGCTCTCTATGCCGTGAATCATGTTCTGCAATTACATATCAGAGGCCTTAAAGCTATAGACCAAGCATAAAGCAAAAACAAAAGAGAGAGATACCATTGAAGATGATATGCCGGCAACTGCAGCAAGTTTGTTCCGAGCATTCACTCTCAAAGATAACTTTCTCAGCACATGATACTGGTGGCTTCCACTATTCTGGAATTTTATTTTTGGCTCCAAATGAGTGCAATAATCTTTGGAATCTTCTACCTTTTTATTCATATCAAACATTAACATCAAAATCTTATTTCAGTTAATGTCTGACTTTGATACCATACTAACACAAGACTATAATATAGTCTACACTCCAACAATAATCTCAACTCTAAGGCATAATAGTATCTTTAGCTACGACTCTTGGAACCTTGAAGATAGGGTTTTGCTCCAGAAAAGGTGGTGAGCTTTGGAGTACTATTGATGCAGCCCTTATCAAGATCCCAGCAGTTAAACCCCATATCACATATTTCTTATTCTCGGTTTCATAATCAAAGAAATGAACAAGGTATTTGCATCCCATCCACTCTCTTTCCTCCGATCTCCGATTTTCATCCTGCATCAGATGTTTTAAGAGAACATTTACATTGAGAATTTAGAAAATAGTTATATTTTTAATTATCCACCAAAGGAAGATAATAACCTTAATAAACATATCAAGTGGAGCATCAAATACTTCATCCACTTCATCAGGATTCGGCCTGGGACTGAATGCATTTCTTTCATTCATGATGCCGATAACAGGAACCACTCTTAGGAGATGCTGCAAAGAAAAGAGAAGATTAACATGTATTGAACTGATCATCACAATCCCTATTAAGTAAATGCTTCTTGCTGCTGTCAAAACAAAACTACCAAAATTCCGAAGGCTAGCTCTGGAGTCTAACAAAACTGCTGGATAATCCTGGACATTAAGGTTACGCAACATTTCTTCCACTAAAAGAAGTGAGTTTTCTTGATGAAACTTTGAGTTCTTCAAATCCCAAAGGAGCAAAAGACTAATTATAAAAAGCATTTGAAACGGAAAGCAACAAAATTTTAATCCTATTCACCAATGGCTTCTATAAGAAAAAGAAAACGTCTTGGAGTTTCCAAACCAAACTCCTCCAGATCATCAGAAAACCCTAATGTACCAGCAAATAAACCTTCTGACATTCCTTACATCCTCATTTTCTTTCGAACATTGGTCATTTATAGTTGGGATTAGCAGAAGTTTACCTAGAAATCTGAACTTAGGAAGACAAAATTTTCACAAGAACTCTTGAGGCAGGATTGTTTCATGCATTAGGGTACCAAATTTGCAACTTTGACTTAATTTGATCTTAAACATTAACCGATTGTTTCCTATGATCTTAGAATTGAGTCAGTTCTGCACCCCACCAGAAGGGCGCCTCAATGATCAATCGAATACTTATCAGTTATGGCAAGTCCAGAAAATTTGTGGGGGAGAGAGAGTACATACCTTAGATAAGAATGGTTCAAGAACAGTAACAACATTAACAAGCGAAGGATCCAAGCCAATCTCCTCCTTTGCTTCTCTCGTCGCAGTCGCCCCATCGTCCTCATCTCCTTCCTCTGCTTTTCCTCCGGGCAATGCAACTTCACCTGCAAACAAATTCGACCCCCAATTATAGCTTAACGACTAATAAAAGGTAAATTGCACCAGGGTTCAGATTGACTTGATATACAGTCAATAGAGGTACCAATCCTATTCCATTTTCGGACAAAAAAGCAAAGTAAATTCTAATCCCCCTATTCTGTTCTTTTTTCCCAGAGTATTTTCCTCTTAGATTCAATCGAAATCAATAGGGGTAACCAAAACTGCACTGACCCGAGTGAGTAGACAATCTCGAGGATCGTTTGGTGAGAATGACCCGCAGATCGCCATCATTTCCTTCAAAAAGACAAATCAACACAGCCGCTCTCTTGGGTCTGAATCTCTCTGGGTCTCGAGAAATTGGGGTGGCTGATTCAGGGAAACCCACTTGAGAAACAACCTTTCCATTGCTCTCCTCACTGCTTGGCTCCTCTATGTCGTCCAACAATGGAGGCGGTTTGTAAAAGCGGAGTTGCTGTGCCAAAGCGACTAATCTTCTTGAGCACCCAGAAGAGTCCGCAGAAGAGTCCATAAATTTTGAAACCCGAGTAGTGTACAGAGATGGTTTCGATAGCCTTCTTAATATTGAAATCATGAATTTAAAGCCCTTCAGATTTCTTCACAAATAAACCATCAATAAATGAGACTGTCCGTTAGCTACAACAATTGGCGGGGCTTTGGCCTTCTCCAGCTTTAGGCATTGGTTAGTACGAGGAACTATTCTGGCGTCTGCGATTGGAAGAAGGAACAACGAAACTCACAAGCTTTCTTTTTCTTTTTCTTTTTCTTTTTCTTCTCGCTCGAAAGAAGTTTATAAATGGGTATTAAAATGGCTCTTTCCACTGTTTACGTGACACGTTAAAATACCTACCATGAATATTCAATGGCAACTGAAATGGCTCATTATCCACTTATTGCATCTTCACGAACATGGATCGCGAAGGAGGACAGGTGTAATATAGCCTCTGAACAGACCATAACTTTACACAGAGGGATGTGAATGTGACTAGATTACCATACAAAAGTTTTCCTTCTTTTCGTTATTGTTGTTTAGATACAGGAAAAGAAGGCAGGATCTGAAGCCATTTATGGAGTTTCCGCTAAAGCAAAAGCGTAACTTGCAAAACCCACCAACAATTTGGAGGTTACATAACAATCTCAAGCTACCAAATAATTTCAAAATCATTAACACTGTTCGTATGAATCGTATCATATACATTATAACTTAAGTAATACTGTCTTTCTTTTTCTTTCAAATATACATACCAAGAAAAAGGAAAGGAAATGTAAGAAATAATGACATGGGGTCAGTCTGCATGCCAATAATACATTACCTCACACCACTCCATGAATGAACATCATCAGAAATGACATACAGAAAACAAATGGCTTCTACATCTTTTATTTTCTTCTCTCTGGCTTTCCTCGATAAAAAATATGAACACGTTTTGCATTCTATAGAAGGCATCAATTAGGATGCTGTTTCTTCTTTCTTATTATTCCCTTCGTCATTTTTTACGCCTTTTTCTTCTGTAGCCAGTTTCTTGGTTTTCTCGGTTGCTGGATAAGACAACCTCCGAGCCTTTGAAGTTGATTTCCCATTCGGGGAAGGAGGTTTAATCAAAACTTTTGCTTTAGGGGATGGCGAGTTTCTCTTACTGATTTTGCTTGATTGTCTAATTGTAGATTTCTTTGGACTATCAAACTGAGATGGTACACGGCTTTCCCACGGACGAGCAGCTATCCATCGTTCTTTCCAGCTCCAACCCCAATCAGCTTTACCAAGTTCATCTTTACCCAACCCATACATCTCATTGGAGTTTGCTCTCCACTGAAAATTTTAGGGCATTATGAAATGACCCTTTGTTAGATTTCATAAATGTAGATTAGGGTCACCGTGATGTACCAAATGTAACGTTTTAAGGGATTAGCATACCTGATGTGAGAATGCATATGCCATAGCACGTTCGCGCTTAACAGCTGCTTCTTCTCTCTCATGTATCCTTGAAAGAATCCCGTCCATGGAGTCTGCACCCCCACACCACTCCACCTGCAATCCATTCAAACTACTGCTTAATAGGACCAATATGGCCATGATCATTTGCTCTTTGTGAAGGAAAAATGGAAAAAGTAACTAATATGGCCAATGATGGAACTTGATAGACCTCAAATCTCTCGAGTAAGCAGCAGAAATAAAATGAAGGAATCAAGAGTCACAAAATAGAGTCAGATATAACCATGAAACTTCAGAACGATACCAGATTACCTCAGAACCTTCCAGCCATAAGTACAGTCATTGTAAAAAGAAATCTTCGTTCTTTCTTTTTTGATCTCTCCTAACTGAAAGAATTGACAAGCTCCAAATATGAATGAACCACCTTTTCAAACCTTATGTTTCTTTTGTCCTATGCCTATTAAGGGAGCTAATTAAACCTAAAAACTTTTCAAAGACTTACTGTGGACACGTTAAAAAGAAGAGGTAGCCACTTGGTTAAATGAGCAAAAATATGATTCCCCCGTGATTTGTGATCTTTGATGGCTTGGGTTCAATATTCTCTAAAATAAAAATTGCTCTCTTCTTTCTAAATGGCTTTAGAGGATTCACCTTGAGACAGAGGCTTTGTCGAAGAAAAATATAGTTTCTAAATTTCTAATTTCATATCTCTAAAGATGAACAAGTCCCGAGAATTATCCTTTTTCCCATCTCTAAAGGACCTTGTCGGTTGATTTTTAAACTAAAAGATTGGATCTTCAATATAATCAAAGGCTTGGTGGATATCAACCTCCAGCTTTTGGATTGAAAATGACTCTCTCAGTTCATCCTCAAGGCTTTCTTCTCTGTCAAACCACAAAGATAGCTCCATCAAAGGATCTCGGAATCTCTCTGCTCTTGATTGAGTGAGGTTCATAAGGGAGTCAATGCACATTTAAGCATCCAAAAAAGGAGACCTCTCTCCCCAAGTTGGGTTACTTACGTAAAAGAGATGCTGAAACTTAAAGTCATTTATTCTTAAAATGTCGTTTTGCCAAGCAATTCTGGAATCTCAAGCTTCACAACTTCAATTGGCGCACAGTTCTCCACACCAATAGCCTCTCCTCACATTTGCTCTTGATGGTCAACTAGGCAGATGAGAGAGGGAAATTCTGTGGTTGCAGCTTATTAGAATTTCTTGTGGCATATATGGTTTGAACAAGCTTTTGTAACTACAAGCTTAGTTTTCCTTGTGCCATTTCAAAGAGCTTTTCCTAGTCTTTCTCAGCTTGAGAGAGAGAGAGAGAGAGAGAGAGAGAGAAGATATCATTAAGCCACATGAAAAAGAAAAAGACCAAGAAAAGCCATAGTTGCATGGGTAACTGCAGGATGCACAAAACAAAATAGAAAACAATAACTGTATATCGAGAATAAAATCAAGTAGATGTGAGAACTTAAAACACATAGGAGAAGCAGTGGACTGACCTCTATATCATGAAGCTTAGCCTCAAGTTTTCGTTGATTTTCTAATCTTTTTTGTCTCTGTCGTCCTTCTGTCACCATATAAAGTCGACGAGCCTTAATTTGAGCTTGTATATTGCTCCATGAATGAAGATAGCCTAATGTAGATGTAGCATGCTTTCTAACGGAATTGCCTTGAGTCAGATTCTGCAGTCTGAAGGCCCCTTTCAAGCGACGTAAATTTTTCCTGGCCTAAAATATGTAAAAATATAGCAGCATTAACAGCTATGTGAACGCACAAGATAATAAAATGCTGCCTACAGCCTACTATGCTTATTTATAACACATAATAGGTAATTTAGGTCACATAATAGGTAATTTAGGTTCTCCTATTATTGCAAGATCCGAGGAAACAAAACTTTATATCTATATGGACATGGAGAGACTTTAATCCTGTGACTTCCATATCCAGGTGACGTTACAATCACAATCACCCTATAGGTTACATAAAATCCCACACCAGCGTATATATTTTCAAAAAAAAATAAATAAATAAAAAAGGAAAAAAAAGAGTCTCACCCTCCTCCATTACATAAAAGGTAGACATCATTGGGTGATAACAAAATGTAATTTTAAGAATCAGTTTTTAAGTTATTTGCTCGTTTAAAACAAGTTTCCAATTACAACCATGTAATAAAAGGTATTTGGGGCTTTCTGATGTAGAAATGAGGTTTTGGCCAGCCACACAGTTGGAGTTAGTCAAAGATTGTCCCATTTGGAGGAAGTGAGGCAAATCCTTCTACCTCAAAACCATTACCTACTAAAGCTCAAGTTTCGATTGAGGTTATAATTGAGTTATGTTCAAGTTGGCCTCTCCTTATATCTCTTTGCTAAGTGGTAAGGTCACCGCATTTACAAGTTCCCCATTTCATGAGATACATAAACAAGTTCTCTCTCACATTCAACAATATTTAGAGGTGAGATTCAAACCTCACACCTTTTGACCGAGGTTATAATATCTTAATATTTGAGCTATGCTCAA
Source organism: Lagenaria siceraria (assembly GCA_002890555.2). Classification (NCBI taxonomy): domain Eukaryota; kingdom Viridiplantae; phylum Streptophyta; class Magnoliopsida; order Cucurbitales; family Cucurbitaceae; genus Lagenaria; species Lagenaria siceraria. The sequence goes on from CM016485.1 coordinate 2,252,231, forward strand.
GTTGGCTTATCTTTCTCTATGTCTTTGTCAAGTGGTAAGATTACTGCATTTACAAGTTCCCCATTTCTTGAGATACATATACAGCCAAGGTTTCTAAAAGTTTGCATGTCCTATCAAACCTGGTTATGAAATATAGCAATGATAAACACTATGTTTAAAAAGCATAAGGGTAAGAAACAAAAGAAGCATCTGACATTAATAAACCCATCTTGAAGTATATATTTTAGACGGGAAGAAGGCCAAATAGAAACAGTAACTCACACGATATGCTCGGTATGCTGTCTGAATCCGAACTGCAGCTACATCTTCAATTGGCATCCCAAGAGACTTCCTGTTCCCATTAGTACTACCATTTTTAAACCTTGGGGAATCTTTTTGCAAATCATCCAATTTCTCCTGAGATGATGATTGCCATATCAAAAAAGAAAACTAATAAGACAGGAGTATATGAACAGTTGGACGCCAATCTGAAAAAATCCAGTTAGTTTACTAGCAGTATTGGAAGACCAGCTATCGAAAAGAGGAAACAGCTTCTATGACTATTCAACATCTCTTTGTTCAACCAAAGGTAATATCCCTAACTGGTACTATGAAATCAATAGGAAAGACTAACTCTTGCAAATCCAATAATTGTAGAAATTTCAAAAGGAAAAAAAATGTTAAGCATTACCAAATAAAAATATTCCCAAAACTAAAAGAGTTTAGAACGCAATCATGAATCCCAACTAGTTTGTTTTTTCTCTGCAAAAAAAAAAAAAATTATCATATTCTAATGACCAATGAGAATGGAGTTCTACCCAAGTTTTCTTCCTCCAGATGATCCCGTGATTAAAAAAAAGTTTCAAGTCAGCCTTTGAGGTTAGCAAAAGCATACAGATGAAAAGATCAAGCTAGGGAAAGCTTAAAGAAGAACGGTCGTAACTATAATAGAATGCTGGCACCTTATAGAACATGGAAGACATGCACATGAGAGTGAGAGAATGAGAACTAATGGAGAGAAGTTTGAAACTTCTCCATTTTATTTACCTTCTTTTCCATATTCAAGAGCCAAGGATCATGATTTGTACAAAGAAATGAATTAAAACAGCCACAATCTAAGCACAACAAATTGCATTATCATACCTTAGTTTGTTTCGAACTGCTGGTTTTCACTTTCTTTAAGCGAATTACTGCCTTAAACCAGCGTCCAGAACCCATCTCCACAAACGAAGTGCTTATATTCCTATGCAAGCTAGAAACAGTTCTGTGTCAATCAGATGTCACTAATATCATCAGTAAGCAAGCGTTGACTAAGCCTTGTCTGCTTCAATAATATTTCACTATTAGGTCTCCCCTTAAGAATTTCTTATTTGACCAGAGACTGGCTCTTATGTAAAAGTAGATTCTAAATGCAGATCCCACAGTAAACATTGAATCGAACTTGAAATACACTAATCATGAAAGAAACAAAGACAAGATGTTACCAAATGAACATTTGCCTATCAAACAGACCACACATTTCAAAATCACCAATCTCAGATCATAGCAACTTGTTTTTCAAACAGTGGCTCAAGATCACACCATTTCATTAGAAAAGCAACAGAGAGATGCTGTTCCTCTGAGTCTCCGAATAACAGCCAAAACCAAATTATAAGTTCTACTATCACAGTCATCACCACGCAAGAAATGGGAAATCCCAAAAAGAATCATAGAACATAGTCAATAGTTATCACAACAAGCTCTAGAACCTATGAAATTTTCCCATCAGTAAGCTTCTAAGACTTCCAGATCTACCATTTCTAACCAAATTCAAAATCCCATATCTCAAACGTGAACATAGAAATGGAGGTAATATTAAAAGGAAATAAATGGGTGTGAAAAATAGATATACCAGAGAAAAAGCTGGAGAAGAAATCAATGAAGAGAGCGCTCTAAACTTCTAACGCATAGCCACTCCAATTTTGAAAGAGGAGGCAGTAGACAACTGGTCCAGCTTTGTGAAGTCGTAGTAGTAAAGATGAAGGCAAGCCCTGAGGGAATAAAAGTGGTTGTTGCAATGTGGATTGGCCATGGCCCATCACCAGCCTTTTTTCTCCCAAAAATTCCCAATGAAAATAGTTTTTAAAAAACCCAACAAAAAAAAAACCCTTAAAATACTCTTCCCGCCCTCAATCAGAGGCTCAACCAACGCAACAGCTCATGAGAAGGAAGATCGTACGGCCCCCATTAAGGGGTTGGTGGTTTTCTCTACAGCGACATGGGAACGAACTCTTTGATCAAGAAATGGGTCGGCTTTCATCTCTCTCAGCGGAGGAAAAGACTGAAGAGAGGATGAATTGAGTGAAAAATTCAGGTGTAATTTGTCGATTATTGAATGAACAATAGAATTATTGAACTAAGCAGAACGTTACAAAATTGGTATTTCACCGGCACTCCTTTGCGACATCTGTACATTACGAAAATCTTGTCGGCCGTTATCTTTTTTCTTTTTTATTTTCCCTTTTATAAGCAATCAATGACAATTTTGAAAATTCCTTTTTTTTTCTTTTTTTTTGAGAGACAATTTTGAAAATTCTTATCGAGTAATAAATGAATGGAGGCCTAAATTTCCCTCGCTTTGATTTCTTTTCTTCCGTTTCGAACACGAAGCTTGAAATTCTCTCTTTGCTTTCATTTTCTAATAATGGCGTACCATTAAATAAAACCTCCATTGTCCTTTACAAAAATGATTAATTACAAAGAATATGATGTTTAATAAAATTAATTATTTTAATCGGTAAAATTGCTGAAAATATTTTTAGAAAATAACTTCACATAAATTAGCTCATTTTGTGAAAATTAATTACAAGACCATGACATTTTGCTATATTTATAAATAAATTGATTCATTTTGTTATATTTGAAAATAACCCGTTTAAAAAATTATTAGACAATCGATTGATTTTTTTTTTAAGCTCAAAAAAAAAATATTAGATATAATATTAAAAGTTATAAAAATTAACAAATATTTTTTAATATTTAGAGACTAAATATAAATAAACTTAAAAGAAAGTATTAATATTTAGTTTTCTTACTCTATTACCTACTTTTTAACCACGGCTTAAAAAATCATGTCAAATTTTATAAACTAAAAAGAAATTTTTTGTTTTAAATAATTTTGTTTTTGAAAATTTTGCTGAGAACTCAATTGTGTTTTCAAGGGAAGTAAAAAACTTATCAACAAATTATGAGAAAAACAACAAAAATCTAAAAATAAAATAGTTATCTAGCAAAATCTTAGATATCAATGATGTAATGTAATTGATAATTTATCTACCATTCTAATTCCTACGTCATTTTGTGTAATTTAACTAAAAATGCAATTCTAATAATTTACATCTTGAAAAGTTGTTAGCAATTTTATTTGCGATGATATTGAATTTTTTTCATTATTAATTATTATTCAATATTTAAACTTATTCTACGACAAATATATCATATTTTTTAAAGTTGCTCTAGCTTATAACTTGTAATGCATATGAATGATGTCTTCTATTGATTAAATTGGGTTTGATTTGTCACTCTACGTACACTTGAAATATCAAGTTATTTTAATTCAACTAAAATGATGAAGACGAATCTCACAATTCTAGTACATATGATTGTTATCTACTAATTAAATTAGGTTTAAGTTGATAAACCTTAAAAACAAGACGAAAGTTTGAGAATTTTTTTAATAAAATAGATTTAGAATATATTTAGTTTTACTTTTAAAGCGCTTAATTCTAAAAATAAATTATTTTTAAAAAAAATTAAAGTGTTTCACAACCCTTCAATATAGCTTTTGAAAATTTTTTAAATTTTTTATTTTAAACAATTTTTATCAAAATAGTTTAAATAAAAATGACTTTTTAGAAAAATATTTTTTTTTAGAATTTAAAAATAGATTTTTAAAGATCTAACATAATATATTTAATTTATGTATTTTAAGTAAGGCAAAATAGATTTTGAATGACCATTATTTGTAAATTTTATCATCCACATCAGTTGATTAGACTACACACAAGGATGAAATAGATAGCATCATTTGTCATGAAGTTAAAAATCTTTAAAAAAGAGTGGGGATATAATTTAAAAAAAGAAAAAGAATGTTCAAATATAGTTTTTCTATACCTTATCAATTGATATCATTTCACAATCATATGAATGAGAAACCACTCCACAGTTCAAAAGTTCATTCCAGGCTTATGTGAAAGTTTTGGCTAATTAACATATTTACGTTATTTTGATGAGATGAATAATCAAACTTCTGACTTTAAAATTAGTCATACTTTATACCTCTTAAACTATACTCATTTGATAGTATATGAAAAAATTTCTTATATTATGGGAGGTTATAGAAAAGTTTTTTATACCCTCTTTATTTATTGTGTGCTATTTTACCATGTTTTTTTTAAAAAAAAAAAAAAAAGAGTAAAATCTACTAATTTAATATAGAATCTAATAATATTTTTTTTAAGATAAATTTATAGTATAAATAAATCAAGCACAATTTCATAGTAGTAGAAATTTTTCTGCTAAGATATTTAGCTGATATGCAGTTACATATTAGCCATAAATTTGTCAGCAGCCAAGTTTTTCATTTTTATTTGGTTTTTTTATAATTATTTTTTCTCTTTCTTATTTAAGTTCCCAATTTTTAACGATGCTAAAAAGTCAACCATTAGCTTGGCTGGCCATTTTGTTTTAAAGAAAACGAAAATAGAAGGTGGGGATTAAATTGAAACTTGAAACCGAAAGTGCCAATTAATCTTTCCCTAGAAAGCCAAATTGAAAGGAAATTTTTTATCCTGTCTTCAAATTTTATTTTATTTTATTTTTTCTTGAGAAAATAAATTTTGATGACCACTTGATTATCCTAATAAACTAGTATAATCTAATTTATTAATACAACAATTTAGAGGGAAGAGATGCGAAAGTTTGACTTTATTAATTAAAAATATGTCTTATTTCAGTTAAATTATGCTTGTATTGACGATGAATATAATTTAATTTAATAAGAATGACAATTAAATGATTATGAAAAAATCTATAGATATACATAAATGAAATGAAAATAAAATGGAAGCGACTTGAAAATTAATTATGTCACATACCCATCCATTTGTCGTGGCCTGAAAATCTTGAGCTATATGGAACCATATTTCAAAGTTTGAGACTAAAGTGTAGGCCAATTGTGATAAAATGGAAACTATAAATTAATTTATATTAATAAAACATGGACCCATAATGTTTGAAACCAAAACCATTTATTTTCACACTGATTCATAAAGAAGCTTGCATGTTTAATCTTGATATTTTGATTTCAACATGTTTCACTTTCAAATATATAAATAATAACTATAAATTATCAATTTTCTTAGTTAAACTATATGTTATACTAGAGAAGAAAAGATTCAAATCTCTAATCTTTTTACATTCAGACTATAAATTGGTAAGTAAATTATTGATTAAGTCAATTCTGTTACATGATTGTATTAGAATTCTAGTAAGTGCAAAATAACTTATAGATTTTTTTTAATATGAATAATTTATAGATATTTGATTAGGTTTATAGAACTCAATCAAAAGTAAAACTTTTAAAATTATGACCAAAATTGAAATTGAGACTAATTTTAACTTTTAAAATAGTTAATTAAAAATCTAACCAAGTCCAAAGTATAAAGACCATGAATTAACCATACAAACTATATAATATTCGTTGGTTTAGAATGTGGTATTAATTGAATTTTTATTTATGTAAAAACAAATGGGAAATAAAGTTTTGGAAAGAAAAAGATATGAAAAGTGTAGCATTCACTCTATTTGCAAATTCCTAGAAACATCCCTACAACAATTGTTTAGTCAAATTGGAAAAAGGTTAGGAAGTAATGCGCTATTGCCTCTATTTTCCGACCTGTCGCTACTATGGAACATATTTTCCGCCCCTCAATTCTGAATTAATTTAATTATTATATCTATATATTTTTAAAAAAAAAAAAAACTGATCCTTTATGATGTGGAGTGCACATGATATTTTATTTATTAATTTTTTTTCTTTTATCAACTTTTAGGTAAGCAAATAAGACACCAATTACTATTAATAAATTTATAATTTCTTGTAAACCTTTTGTCCAAATATATTTTGAAAAGGGTAATTATAATGAGTAATAATTTTAGGAATAATAATTAAATGTATTACATTTTTAAAAAATTGCAAATATAGTGAAGTCTACAGCGATGGAAGGACTTCTATTGCTGATAGACTTTACTATATTTGCAATTTTTTTAAAATATTGTTATATATGCTAATACTTTAAATTTGATTGTTATATTTGTAATTGTCTCTTTTGAAAATGATTTAGTTGGTGATACACACTAATTATCATCTTGAGAAGCATCGAATAGCATGGTTTGGGAGAAACTTGACAAATTATATCATACAAATATAAGAAAAATTAATCACTATTAAAATTATCGATGATAAATAAGAGATTTACTACTATGTTTGAGTAACTTCAGTACTATCATAATTTAGATCATCTCAATATCTTATCAAATAAAATTACAATATACTCAAAATCAACTAAAAGGATTAATTATAATTAAATAATAGTATAAACCAAAGTTGTGGTTAAAATATGTACAATTTTTGTAAGGGTAAAATCATATATAATTGAATGCAAACTAATAGTCTTAGAAATTTTGTATCCGGATGTAGACACTCAAGACATTTGTAAGAAACGAATATTTCATTTTACATTGATTATGGATTATGTTAGTTTTGCCAAATTGCCAATTGCTTTGTTTGCCTCCATTAATTAGCATTGTTTAAAATCATCCTAGGCTGTGGTAAAAATTGCCCAAACTAATTGACATCTTTTTTTTAAACATGTTTTTTTAACCTTTGGAAGATGTAAAATTTCCACTTTAAAGGAATCACTTCTCCATCAGTTTTTAGTTTTTTCTATTTATGTTTCTTCTTATATTACCAAAACATCAGATATCAAAAATGATCTAAAATTTAAACTTTGTGAAATCACTTACAAGTAAAGATATATTAACATTTTGCTCAATTTATAAGCATGGTTGGAACGAACACGAAAAAATTTATGAAAACGAGTAGTCATTTAGCTAAAATGGAGTTGTATCGACAAATATATGACCATAACAAAATTAACATTCACGCAGAAAAAGGTGTGCAATCGTTGACATCATGTGCTCGATTGAAGACCTCATGTGCTTGATCCCTGACCTTAGGTGCATGATCACTAACCTCGAATATGCAATTGCAAAGTTCTCGTTTTGCAATTTTGTTTGGGCCGTATCTCTGTCGATACAACTCTGTTTTAGCTAAATGACTACTCATTTTCATATGTTTTTTTTCCTTTCTTTTCAAGTTTAAATTTAGAGCATTTTTGTTATGTGATGTTTTGGTAATATATGAAGAAATTACACCGAAAGAAGAAACCCAAAATCTAAAGGAGAAGTAAGAAGTGATTCATTTAAAACGGAAGACAAATGGATATTTTACATCTTCAAAAGGTCAAAGGAAACATGTTTCAAAAAAAAGAAATCAATTACGTAGAAATTTTTGGTTTTAGATTAATTTGGACAATTTTTCAAAATCTATGATTAGATGGATGAAATAGCGAAATATTTACCCGATATAAAAAAAAATCATTAAATTTGATTAGCTCATCAAGATATTTTTATTGAAGAAGTTAATTAGGAGATTATTATATTTACATTTAAAAAGTATTAAAAAAGAATTAGGGGGCAATCTTCAAGTGAATTCGTTTTTTGCATTTGATATTATAATGGAGAGGAACTGTGGAAGTAAAGAAATAAAGAAAAAGAAAACATTCGCTCACTATTTAAAATCAAATCAATACTATATATAATTAAATATCTATTTTTACTAATTTTCCTATATATATATATATATATATATATATATATATATATATATATATATATTTCAAGTTATAATAACGTCGCCCAATCTTTACAGGTCATAAGCCCTTTTGTAACTTCCCTATTAATTTTCTTGCACAAGATTTAGTTATATAGTAAATAATTATTACATTCATAACTCAATGATATGCTATATTTAATAACTGAATCTCTTTGTTGTCAAGAGAAAGGGGAAAAAAAACTGAATCTATTTATTTAAAGAAAATTTATTTCCAATTATTCCAACTGTGCATGTATTATAAGTATTCATATAATTCTACCAAATTATGTCTTTTTTCTTTTACATTTTCTCAAATAATAATAATTTAAGTTAAGCAATCAAATTAGTTGTTCTTTTTATCTTAGAAATACCACATTAATTCCAGTTGAAATGTGAATAAGTTTTCATGAGAAAGAAAAATGCTAAACTCTTTAATAAATATATATGTGGGAAAAAAGATCATTTTTCTTTTACCAAAATTATTTTGTTAATGTTCTTTTGATATTAATTACCTCAAATTTTGTACTAAAAAATTTCTCATTTTCTCATTTTAAATTTTAGTACGACTCTTCATTTTTTTTTTTCAATCGTTCCTTAAATATATATTTTTTTTCATCTCTAAGTGAATTTAAGAGATGTAATTTTTACAAAGAATTTAAGACAAATATGTTTAAATTCTTGTAACACATGAAAAAATTACGTTAATAAACAAAGTTCAATAACTCAAATAAAACATAACTAAAATAAGAATTAAAATAAAAACACAACTAGAATGACTTAAAATAATGACTAGAACAATTTTGTAAAAAAAATTCAAACATATAACATCGATCAAAAGATCACACATTCAAATTCTCCCACTTAATATATTATTGAACTAAAAAAATTCAAAATAAAAACATTGAAAAGTTAGAATTAAAACAAATAATTTAGGCTCTAATTAATAACTATTTGATTTTTCGTTTTTAGTTTTTGAAAATTAAGCTTATAAATACTCATTCCACCTCTAAATTTATCATTATTATTATTTACTTTTTACCAATATTTTCAAAAACCAATACACATTTTGAAAACTAAAAAAAAAAGTAGTTTTTGAAAACTTGTTTTTGTTTTTGGAATTTGGCTAAAAATACAACTTTTGTACTTGAGTAAGATGCAAATCATTAAAATTTCAAAAACAAAATAGTTACCAAACGGGACCTTAAATGTTAAAAGAGATAAAAGCATAACTATTATAAAAGCTCTCTTGCCAAAGTAAGCATAACTCAACTAACATCCGAGACGTGTAAGCGATCATGAAATCTGTGGTTTGAATCTCCCAACCCTCTCATTATACTGTGTGTATATATAAGCCAAAAAAAAGGTCACATCGGTTCTTCAATTACAGTTGCCAAGTTATTTTTCCTACCGCCTGATTGGAGTCGATTGCAAATTTGTATAATTTAAGATATACCAAGTAGGAATGCAACAAAAAAATCGAAAAATCAAACCAATTCAAATCGACCTATTGATTTGGTATTTTTAGTATAAAATTGGACATCTTGTTTTGTATTTAGAGAAAACCAAAAAGTATTGGTTCAGATCGATTTTTTATTTGAAAAACCAATCAAAACCGAATCAAACGGGGTGTATATATATACCCTAAAAAATAAACTCTAAAATTAGGCATCTTTTAATATTTTAATTATTATGGTGTCTATATATTTATTGTTTAGGAAAAAGACCAATTATTATGGAAAGAAAAGTAAACTGTTGTACAATTTCAATCTATAAAAAAAAAAGTTAGACTCAATTTTAATTTATCTTTTTGCCGATCAATTCAAAACAACAATGAAAATGAAAATAAAAATAAAAATTGAAAGAAAAAAATACCAATAATTGAGAACGAAATTAATAATAAACCGAATCAAATAAAAATCAACAAACATGAGTTTAGTTTGGTTATTGGTTGACTCCAAAACTAACCAAACCAAATGACTATCTTATACCAAGTCTTCCTTTTACCCTTTTATTTGCCTAAAAAAGAAAAAGTATTGCCTTTTATTTTAATTTAAATAAAGTCAATATTGAAAACAACCATCAAAGACTAGAAGTCATCTTTTGCGAAATAAATTAAATAATACAAAATTTTCCTCTTTCTAATTAATTATAAGTTCGTCTTCTTCTTCTAACATATATATTTTCGTGTGCAATTAAAACCAAAACCGATAACGCTCTTACAGCTTTCCGATTGCTTCAATCATGGGCTCCGACGACGAAGATCATCATCTCCGGAAGTTCGGAACCCGCCACAAGATCATGATCTCTGCAATTTTCAGTCTTTTCGTAGTCGTTCTTATCATTCTTTTCCTCCATTTTTATCTCAGATATCTCCAAAGGCGCCGAAGAGAATCCAGATTAATTAGTCTCGAACAACAGATTTCACGAGCCGATCGCCAAAATCACACCGCAGCGGCGGGGGCGGAGCCTAAGGCCGGCCTGGACCCTGTCCTTATAGCCAGAGTTCTGCCGGAATCCATCCACAAGCAAGCTGATCATCGTGGCGAAACCGTAGAATGCTCAATTTGCTTGAGCAACATCGAAGAGAAAGCCGCCGTCAGGATTCTCCCCAATTGCAAGCACATCTTCCATGTGGAATGTATCGATATGTGGCTTTTTTCCAATACAACTTGCCCTGTCTGCCGGACGGCAGTGGAGCCAATACTTACAGCGAAGACCGAGCACGGCGAGGTTCCGACGGCTCCGCCGTTGGTGGAGGAGCAATCCAGCTCTAGGTTTAGTTCGTTTAGAAGAACAATGAGCAGAGAGCGATCTCAGGCAGTTCATGCGACGGCTCCGCCGTTGACGGAGGAGCAATCGAGCTCGCGGCTGAGCTCTTTTAGAAGAATGATGAGTAGGGACAGAGAGAGATCATTTAGGGTTCACAGTTGTGGAGAAGCATCGGTTCGATCTGCAGACTTAGAGAGGCAATGATTTCAATTTTTCTATACACTTCAAAATTTTCAATTGGCTTACAATTTCTCTGCTTCATGTACAGATAATTTTTATTAAAATCATTAGTGGCTCTGTTTTTGTTTTTGGTTATTTCAATATTGTGAGTATGTTGCTTGGAGTTTTTGGTTATTTCAATATGGGTGTGGAGATTTAAATTTCGTGCTTCTTTTGAGTATCAAATGTATATGTTAAACTTCATGAATTCTGATATCGTATTAGTTGTTACATAGTTCTATCTCAAAATTAATTGGCAATAAGAGTCGTCCATCTATCCTATAGACATTATGAGGTCCTTTGATTTTTCAAGGTGAGATCTTCAACAATCTTAAGTACTCTTGAGCTATATCCATGTTGATTCACATATCCAACTTTCAAAGTATAATATTTTTGTTTTTTAGTACAACAAATGTGAAATATACAAATTTAAACTTTTGATTTCAAATAAAGAAGTACGTAGGGTGGTTTGAGCTGACTTTTTTAGGTATGGTGATTTCACTTATCTTCTAGATTTAGGATTATATTTGCATTTCCAACTAGAGAAAATGGTCTCTAAATTGGGTGTATTAGTTGTGAAGATTAGTTGGAGAAATAGAATTGTAAAGCAAAATATTTGAATAGAAGTAATGCTGTAATCCAAATCAAATTTCTAGAGGAAGTTGTTAATTTAAATCTAGAGGTCGGAGATTTTTCAAAGCCGTGTAGGAACTTAGGTACTTTATTGAATTAATAATTTCTTATCTCTGAATATTTTACATCTCTGGTAGATATGAAAGGAGTTTGAACCTGTGTTATTCTCAGTTTAATTTTAATAATAAGAGTTTGGTCAAAACTGACGTATGAATATATTTCACCTGCTCAATATTTGAATCGACTTTTTTTTTTTATTATTATTATTCTTACTTATTTTTCTTCGTGTTTTTAGGGTGGTTGGTGCTTGTGTTGTTCATGACCAACCACAACCAGATTAAGAGAAAACGTAGACATAAAATAGAAAAAGGTTGGCAAAAAGATCCCCAATACTAATAATAATACCGAGTAATTTTCACACTATTGCCGCTTATATATAAAACAATAGCCACGCTCCTGTAAACATACAAAAAAATAAAATCTTATCCATTGTATTAAATTTGAAAATAAGGGCACTTCGTGGATATGATTTTTCTTTTTTTTTTTTTAAAAAAAATGACATGATTTGTTTCAACGGATTAATTCACAATAAAATTTCACAAATAGCAAATTTTCATGCATTCCAAAATGTGAGTGTTAAACAAACACCTATGCGAGAGTATAAAGATAATTGGATATATTATATCAATTTGGCATCAACGACGATGTTAGAAAGTTCATTGTGATAACGTTTTTGTACCTGGTTGTTTCCTGATCCAGTTTCCTAGTTTAACAACTTTATAGAAAGAAACAAAATGAAATACACATGTTTCTGTTAAATGGAAAACATGGTCGTTGACTTTTGGGTATTTTTCTTTATTTATCGAATTGCCTTTGATGTCAAGGAAGGAACTTCCTATAAATTCTAAATCTGCGGGGAAAAAGAAAAGGAAAAAAGAGAGAATGTCTATTATGATTATGGAAAGAGGGTTTAGAATTTGAGAGCATGTAACTAGAAGAAAATAAATATTTGAATATAAGCATAAACATCCTAATGTTAAAGTCGGGTGTCATTAAAATACATTGAAAGTCAGCAAATAGAAGTAGCATGTAGCATCCACATTTAAGAGTTGTCTAATTACTCATCTCGCTGTTCCTGTCACTAAATCGGGAAGGAATGACCGAAAGCCTGAAACCAATCTAATGTTTGCTTTTACAATCTCTAGACTTCAATCGTTAGCATTTTACATCGTGAATCTGCAAACTCTTCAGCATATAAACTCAATATCAAAACTTCTTCAGCAGATGAACTCATTTCAATGATGCCTCCTATAATCTATTTCTTCTCCACATGAATCTCCCATGTTTTCCATCTCTTTAGCTGCACACAAAACTTTAACGGTAACCTCTTCCTCTTCCTCTTCCCCGTCCACCCCAACCTCTTCCTCGCCCACCCCTCATCCCTCCACGACCACCATAAGATAACCCTTCCAATGCCCTATTAACAAGCTGATTTTGTAAACCACCAGATCCACGACCTTTCTTTAATGGTATGTTGTTCGAGTTCGATCCATTAGCTGCAATAGCAGGCCGTTTTCCCCTACACAGAGAGTTGTATTTTTTTTAAGACAGATGCCGCTCATTGCAGAGAGCTTCAGTGAAACGTTATATCGAAAATAAAGCAAACACAGGAAGTTTTTCGTCCAGAGGTCGCTCAAGACTCCTTAAGAACATACACCGATAACCAAATAGTTAAATCAACTCATCCAAGAAGCAGATAATCTAGAAAAGGAAAAATAATAATTGACCGAAGGGCCTAAATTACTAGTTAACTTACCCAGCTGCAGAGGCGGTAGTGGACACGTGAGTTTTTGTTACTTCCTTCCAAGATAAGTTGATGCTGTTATCCCCAATAAATGAGGGTGCCTTTGCGTGCAAGGGCTGAAATTTAAAAATAAAAAATTAATTAAAAAAAAAAAAAAAAAAAAAGAAAGAAAGAAAGAAAGAAGGATAGGTTATGATAATCACATATTAAAAATACTATGACCAAGCTGCGAAGCATGCTGTCTTCTCACCTTTCCCATCACTAAAATATTATTGCAGGTCCGCAAGCCAGTTTTGGCATTTTGCTGTTGGGTTTTCTACAAAAAGAAAACGAGCAATGACCCCATGCTTATGGCAAAGCCATGTGAAAGACCATGGGTTTAATGAGAGAAGAACTCACAATGTTACTTTTTGCTTCATCGGACTTGGCTGCTGCCATCGCCTTGTTGTGTTCATCCATCCCTTGAGTTAACTTCTTAATGGTAGCTCTAGTTAACTCCTCAACATTAGTTAACCTGTAGGGTCAGAAATTTGATCAACCATCAATCCAGATGGAAAGAAGAGACAGCGTGGGGTGGGGTGGGATGGGAAGGTTCAGCAAGGCTTTCAAGAGGAAAAAGGCAGAAAATGAGACACCCTACTAATCACTTAATGACAATTTAATCAGATCAATAACTGAAACCAAAGGGGAAAAAAGGATTGAAATGATTATTTCCAGTTTCAGTACAACTAAAAAACAATATTCATGAGATTCTGCATGGATAAGATGACCCATAATGGCATAATTAACTCAACCCATAACTAAATAAATAAAAGAGTTGATTGTTGAAGTTGCAAATTATTTTTATTTATTTTTATTTTTCTGGATAAGAAGTTGCAAGTTCATTTGAAGAGATACTAATTTTTTTAACATCCCAAATTAGAGAGGCTTGCGAGAAGGATGAAGAGATTGGTTCGCATGTATGGAGAAAGTAGAATTGCACAAATGGAGAAAAAGAGATGGTTACATGATAAAGAAATTGGTGGAGAATAAAGAGGTAAAAAGAAAATTTTGAAGGATACACACTAACTAGATTAGGAATTTTTTTTTTTTTAATATATATATACATAATATAAGGAAAACAACTACTTTCATTGAGGAAGAAACGAACGAATACAGGGGCATATAAAAAAACCAGCCTACAAAAGAAGGGATCTCCCTTTATAGAAAGGGACTCCAACTATGCAAAATAACACTAGCTAGATTAGTTGGCTTTTGTAGGTTTCGATTTCAAAAACTTTTTGTCACTAACTAGATTAGTTTAGTTCCTTCATGGACATTATAATATTACCTTAGTGATCCATCTTATAAGCAAGATGCAAGAGGAGAAAGTACATCTTCAATTCTATTTTTTTTAGGGGAAAAAAGATAGATATTTAAGCAAAAATTAGTGTACTTAAAGAAAGAATACCTTTCTGTAAAATCCTTGTAGTTATCAGAGAAGTCCTCCCCCAATCTATCTGAAGGCTGGCCAGTAACAATCTTGTAACCACACAAGCTATTTGTGGCATTGGGGACCTAGAGTACGAATATAGCATAAGAATGCCATACCAATTACTTGCATAAGATTCTGCCACTATAATTTGCTTACTAGTACAGGGACAAAGATTACTGCTTTCTACTACAAGAAAATAGCTAACCTTGTGAGCCAAATGATGAAACGTGTATAACAGGCACTCAACATAAGTAAAGTTCATCTCTTCTCCTGTCTTTCTCCCAGGCATATACTTCTGTGAATAAAAGGGTCCGAAACTTTTAATGAGAGGTACATAAGAAGAATAAGCAAGATATTGTTTTAACCAACTGACATTTGACAAGAACATAGAGATTAAAGACAGTCCAACATTCTTCCAAACATAAACTAATTCTTGCATACAGACAGACATATCCCATAAATATATTTAGTAGGGGTGTTCAAAAAATTCGAGAACCCAACCAACCCAACCCGAGTCATAAGGGTTGGGTTGGGTCTCGCTACATAATTGGTTGTTTTTTACATCTGGGTTCCTAGTTAGAGGTCTTGGATCTGATGTGAAGTTGAATTGTAATGTGGACGTGCTACTGTAATGAATTTGGTTCTTGATGCGTTCATGGTCCAAATCTTGCCTCTTTTTGCCAATTTGTTCTTTTGAATTGCGGGTTTTGGATATTTTATGATTTTATGGTTTTGGAATCTTCTTTCTTTTTTATTCTACTCGCCAACTTTTGGTTTTGGTTTCTTATCTTAGTGGGATGTGTTGTTGCTTTTCTTATGGTTTGTTCATTCTACAACGTTGGATTTTGACCATGGGTGATTGCTGCAATTATTTGGTTTTGCATCCGTGTGGAATTTGATGAATGATGTGAGATAAGGATACTGCTAGTGTAATTCATGAGAGAGATTGTGAGAAGAAACCGTCGAGTTTGGCAACAAAAACATTTTTCTTGAGAAGGGCCTAAGGGCAACTTGATGGACCCGACACAAACTAACAAGGTAATATGGGTTGGGTTGCCCTTTCTAATTGGGTTGGGAACTGATCAACCCGAAATTTCGGGTTGGTCCAACATATACACCAAATCCCAGCACACCAACTCAATCTGTCACCGTGTGCACCCCTTTATATAGGATAAGAGGCAACAGTATATTAAAAAAATATAGTGGACAAAAAGGACTTCTTGAAAGGCTTAAGGATTGCAAAAGAGCTTCCCAGGTAGTGAAAGGATAATTATCAAAAAACTTGTTCTACAACCCATAGTAGTCATTATTTAACCATGCAACTTTTGGAGCGTGAGGGGTACTAGAGGGCAATATTCCATGAAGAACAGAAGAAAGTGGATTGTTTTGGAGTGGAATGCATAACAAAAAATATAAATAAGTGATTATAGATGAAAAAGAAAAAAGGTATTATATTTTTTAGAACTTAAAAGGCAGTTGCATAACCTGTAAAACAAATCCTGTTCAAAGGAAGGTCATTAGAAAAAATGGTATAATAAGATAATGAAATGTTTAGGAAATTATAACTTTTGTATAAAATTCATACGGGAAGTAAGGGATTTTGGAACCTTCAATTTCTTTATTAAAATAATTGAAAAAATGGGTGCACCATGGACCACAGAGCACAACAACTCAGTGAAGACACCTTCACTCGCTTCTTGAAGCAAAACACCCTTTGCTGGCCATTCTCTATAGAGACATGCTTTTCCAAACAATGATATTTAGTCCTCTCCACACATGCCCAAAGCTCCTCTACAATCATTATTTAAAACAGATGGGAGTGCAGAGTTACCTTCAATAGCTGAACAACAGAAGGAAGGAATTGACGTGAATCTTGAGGCGTAGTATATGGTGAAAATTCTGCAAGGGCTTTAAGCAAATCCAGCTTGCGTTCCTCAGGCAGCTGAAAAGCAGAATGAAAAAGGAATTAGAACATTAAGGCCCTGTGTGAAAGCAATTTCATTTTCGGTCTTCTGTTTTTGAAATTTATGTTTGTTTCCTCCCCATTTCTATATTATGATATTCACCTCTCTTAAATAAACACTTGAATTCCTAGTCAAAATCTAAAAACAAAAACAAGTTTTTGAAAACTATTTTTTCGATTCATTTTTTAAAACATGAGTACAAAGAAAATAATTAGTGTTTATAAGCTTAATTTTCAAAAACCAAATAGTTATCGAATGAGGGCCTAAATTTCTGGCACTGGGTATTGACACAAATTTTAGACAATCAACTTCAGTGCAAGGATCATGATTGCCTTGTAAGATTTCTTATACATAGGAAGGCAGCTATTGACTTGAAATACGACATCTTCAAGGGAAAAGAAATGCTGTACTTCTCATTTGAAAAAGATAATTCAACAAATAAGTAGAAAATAGATTTATGCATAGTTTAAATTCCTTAGTGCCTCTGCTCAAAGAAGTAAATAAAATCCTTAGCCCCCTAGGTATCATTATCAGCATCTGTTATTCAGCCAGACAACCCTAGAGTCTAAAAGAGTAGTCATTGACTATGTATTTTTCTTCGATTTGTGAGTGCCCTAACCAACATGTTCACACCACAAGACAACCAGCTAAACCTACTACATTTAGCTACACTTTTGTTGCCAAAGAAACTCATAAGATTTTCAAATCCGAGGAGGGTGACCACCACTGTTGGAACCAATTTCTTTTAAGCCCATTCATCTTTTCACTAGCTCCAATGCATTGTGCTTGTCATTTGCAAATGAAGAAAATCATACACCAAATTTAGAAACATGAGGAAGGCGCCTTTAAACAAAATATGATTGCCTAATAGATCAGGGCTGGAAATTAGATGACTTATTTTACTATAAAGAACCTTTAAGTTGGTTTTCAAGAAAGCAAAATAGAGAAATTGTTATTACCTTCTCAAAAACTGGAATAACATGTTTGTTCAAGTAGCTGAGAAATTTGCAACTTGACGCACCCCTCTGTGTATGATAGCATGGAAGGTAAGCAGTCTCACAAAAATATTTGAAACATGGTGAAATTATCACTCACTTATATACAAGGTAAAATGTACATACCACAACAAAAGGGATAGCCATAAAAAGGCATGATATCAACCTGTCAATATGATCTGCATCTGAAACCTGCATTAAAACCCCATTTGGTGGAATGTAACTAATTGAAATAATAGTAGAAATGGTGTGCAGCTCGATGAGAGTATTACAAAAAGTTGAAATAATAGTAGAAATGAAAAGGAATGGGGGAAATTATGTTTTGCTGCCAATATCAAAAAGACAAATTTTGATACTAACTCAGTAACGTGTGTTAGCAAGATAATGATTTAACTCAGACAGAGATATCCTCAAATACTCTACCGTGTCCAAAGCATTCACAAGACAGACATCATGTTCCTCTTCCTATATTTCAAATAGAACTTTATTTCTCATTTCAGTCCTAAACGCAACTAATCTAATAAATAGTGCTGTGCAGTAGACTCATAGTTGTGAAACTTTTAAACTCTCCATCTGTCATAAAGCTTCTCAATGGACAACTGGTTATTAAAGAATGACAACCTCAACTGGTTGTTGAAGAATCACACCCTTTTCAAGTTTCAAAAGAGGATACTGTTCAAACTAAAACTATTTCCCCTCCACTTTGGTATCTATGCCATCTGTTTTTCAACCTGAACAAACTAAAGTTAAACATCACTTTATACACATGGTGTATGTTGCAGTCTAGACACAAATCCTCTCAACATAAAAATTCCTGCTAGAATGTTTAAACATAAGATGGAAAACATAAATACTGTCACATTTCCTTAAATACAACAACTTCATGATAAAGGAATCAATATAAACAAAAAATTAATTTATTAATAAAACAAAGCAATGTAGTAGGCAATCATGAGAGTTAGAAGGATTTCATTACAGAGTGATACAGGATGGAAATGTATATGTATATACATCACAATACATTATGTTAGGAAATATCATTTGCAAATGTGAAAATGTTATCATGAGCAATAGATACTCACATTGAACTGAGCATCTAAGTCAGCTTGCCCTTCAATGATTCCAATAAGTTCTTTCAAACGCTCTGGTGGGGCTTTTTCTCCAAATATACTCAAGCTTTTTAAGAAGTCCATAAACATTCTAAATTCAGCTCCAGTAACATCTTCTAAACTCTGAAATAAGCTTAACATTACTTGCTCATCCTCTAGTAGAGCAATGAAATCAAACTTGAGTTGTATAACTCAGAATGGTTAATACCCAAAGGGGAAAAAAGCTTTAGATAGATTAAAATGTAAGTATTTTCATAAGTTTACCTTTTTTATCAGATCTGTTATGTGTCTTTCCATTTCCTCTTGGGGCTTCAAGAGTTCAGATTTGATGGGAAAAACCTACAGATATAAACAGAAGAATAAGATCCACATCCACTTACTAGTAAGCTGTACCAACGAATAACAAATGTTAGCTGCCAAGGACATTGCTCATATCTCCCTTTCACCTTCTCTCTGATAAAGCTTAAGACCTTCTCACGAATAACTTCATCAGTAGTTGGTTCATCAACACTTCCAATGTGCTTAAACAAGGCTGTCAATGAAGCTGCAACATCACACAGATATACAATGAGATGATGAGGCTGTTAAAAATTTATAACAGAAAAGTTCCTTTCCTCAATCTCAATAGGAATGGCAGGTAAATACATCGATGAAACAAAAGAAACGTGGGCCCTTTATGCATGATTATTTTGAAAATTTTATTTTGAGAGAATTTCACAAGTTCCAATCCAAAAAGATACAAAAGGCAAAGGACCTCATTAAATCCACCATTTATTCACAGAAAAAGAAGGTACCCCAATTGTTATACTGACAACTACTATTTAATATCACCGGTCTAGCTTGAAGTTTAGTTGATCAAAAGTTTAATGTGTATGTATTATTGCATCTTTTTCTTAGTGGGGATTCGAACATATAACATTGGATACAATATAATGACATAACTAACTGAGCTATGCTCAAGTTTAAACTGTGTATGCATCTTCATGTGCTCTAGAAAAAAATGGGCACCATATCGTAATATTTAGAATCTACCTTTAACATCCTGCCTCAGGAGAGCCATTAGAGCTTTATGAACAGCATCACGCTCCACAAATTCCTCTAAAGCATTACAGGTTATAAAAATCAGTTTTCCAATTAAATAAGACTATAATAATCTGTAACATCTTTTAGAAGTGAACAATAATTTACCCGATGCAAGAATTTGAACGAGAATGTCAACAATTTTGCCAATATTTTCTGGTGTATCCTTGCAGAAAAGAGGAAGTCCTCGAATTGCCTGAACTCGTATCTACATAGTCACATATAAACAGAAGAAACCTTAGAAATAAAACGTGGAAAAGCCAGCTCAAACAATGTATAGAAAATTCATTACGATGAGAGTGAAAAACTGCCCTAGAAACGCCCGATTACCAATCCACCAGGTAGATATAGTAATTATAAGTTATATCCTTCTTTCTGTAACTTCCTTTTCTTACAAAGTTTCTCAGCTATACAGGATAAGAAAAATGGATTGTGAAGTCCGAAATATACGAACCGCGAGCTCTTCTTCTTCAATCAAATCAATATGGGCGTCGATGGCAGGACCAGAAAGGCTGGGAAAGAACTTGAAGAACCTAGGAATGAGTTGAGCGGCCAATTGCTTGGCTTTGGTACTCGTTTTTGCTGCGTCTATTATCCCTTGATAGTCTTTCACATGCTGAAACAACAGCCAACAGAGTTAATCCCAAAATCAAAACCGGCCACCACATATTCAAAAATCTAAAAGAAGGAGAAGGAGAAGGAGAGGGCAGAGTTAAAATGAGCAGGAAACCTGAGACTTGTCCTCCGCCTCATTGAGACGCTCGCCGAACTCATAGAGCTTCTCGATGTGCTGAGCGTCTTCGGAGGGCTCACTCATTGGCGCTAACTTTGGAAATTGAAACTGCAATTCGAGAAGAATGAGAAATAGGAGAAAAAACGAATAGGAGGAGAGTGTAGTTGTAGAACTGGAGCACTGCAAATGCGAGAAGAAGCTTGTGGAAGAAGAACTACCGAGCTTCCGAGGGTTAGTGAAAGAGTTCGCCTGAGGGTTTTGAAGGGTTGAGAGCAAAGCAGTGAAAGGGGCTGTCAGTTTCTTTTTAAGATCGCGTCCGAGACATATTGATCTCTTTCATACTGGGTTTTGTGAAACGACGGCGTCTTCCGGGCACTAAACGCACCGTTTTGACGTCCAAATAATTGATCGCGATTTGTGTCTTTTTCCAGAAATAACGATCGCCGTTAGTAAAATACTTTTTCTTTATTCTTTTTTTAAATTCTTTTTACTTTTTTTTTTTTTTAAGAATTTCCTTTTGCTATTTATTTATCCATTTCATTTATACTATGGAAAGAAAGAACGTGGTAAAACAAATTGTATGGCAGTAATTAGTCAACCTTTGAAATGATATACGTGTTTACATGCACTAAGTAATACTTTGATTGGCTAATTGCGGTAATTTTTTTATCTTTATTCTATGAGTTTAACAGTGGAAAGATAATGACTAAATATGATCGAATAGGCTCAAACAACTTTAAATTTAATTATTTAATAGTCTTTAACATTAAATCCTATAAAAATGTGCTAATAAATTTATAAAAAATTATTATAAATAGAAAAAATATCAAACTATTTATAAATATAAAAAAATTGATAGAAGTCTATTGCAATCTATAACTAATAAAGAAATTTTTTTATATTTGTATATATTTTAGTTCATTTTTCAATATTTAAAAACCCTAAATTTATTTTATATTTTGGAGGGAGAGGGCGAATCCAGAAGTTTTTAATTAGAAAGTATTTTTACAACTAAATATGCAGTTAAGTTACTCCATTTTCAAGTGCCCAATAATCATTATCAATATTGGCAAAACAGTAATAATAGTAATTTATATTAAAAGAAAAAGGATACAATGTTAAATGTTAATATCAACGGAAAACAAATAATATTGGAATCAAAATCAATGGAATTTTGGAAGGGGAAAAAAAAAACAATGAAAAATTATTTTCAATTTAAATATGAGTTGTAATACTTAGAAGTTACTCGTCACTATGTGATAAAGTTAATAAACAAACAGCCAAAATTAAATTGGGAAGAAAAAATTTCACTCTCTTCATTTCTAGTTCCCTTGAAGTAAATACATTTTTTTCTTCATTGATCTAAACATTCAATGCGCTCCCTTCACAAAGTATTTGTTACATCTCAAAACACAAAGTTTTTTACATGCCAGAAAATTTTGGATCTCAATAACATTTAAAGAGAGATGAAGAAAATTAAATAACTAATAACTCATAAATTGAATTTAAAAGAAAAACATGGATCTCTGATTCCAATTTTCACAATCAGACAAATTTTGGGCATTCAAATTTTTAACTATATCAAAAATCGCACTCATAACTCAAAACCTAGCAAACCATCCTGAATTAATGAACTAGAACTCATTTTTCCATTCATAACTCCTTCCCCAACTTCCACCAAGAAAAAACAATATAAATGTCAACTCCAGGACGCAAAAAAACTCTGTTCCCATTATTTGGGATGAGGCATAAATCAATATTTCTGTCGACTAATTAGTGGTTTACTTCCTCTCTGAAGGGAACACTTCTCAATCATACAAAAATACCAAGAATAAAGCATTTGATTATTCTCTCTACAGGTCAAAAAGGCCTATTCAAAGTTATGAGGAACAATAAATAATAGCCCTATAAAGGCTTTTCGTGTTCTTTTTTTTAAAAAAAAAAATCCCTATAAAGGCTTGTCATGTTTTGCTAAATTTCTTACTATTACCTTTAGAGGGCACCATTGCTTGCTAAGTTCCGCAGAAATCATAAAATGGGCATTTCCAGTGCTTGTAAGACATCCTTAAACTCAAAATCACGTGTTTGTCTGTTGAACCGTTCAACCAGCTTGTACCGAACATCATTCAGATAGAAGGATTGAGTGGTTTCTAAAAGCCATTCTGCCTCCTGGTCGGTGAGCTTACTTGTAAACACAATATCACCTCGAATAAGCACCAAATCCTTGCTCTCTGCAAATTCTTTGTAATAGGACACGGAGAAGTAGGGAGCTGCTTGAGTTCCTCTTGCCTTGTAATCTTCAAGGCCAGTGAAAAGGATATGCGGCATTTGTACTGCAAGATAGATTGAACTATAAGCATCACTGACAGTATTAAATTCTATGTTTCATATCCCAAAGCCCAACATATACTTAAGATCTCGTTCTACAACAATTTTCCAGCACTATGAAGCACAACCACCGTTTTGAGTAATAAATACTTCAAACTATTAAACTAAAAGCCATACAACAAGCAAAGATAAGAACAAGCAATTGTTTCATCCAGATGTAAGACCCTCTCCCATAGCAACCTGAAATTCATTATTGTAGAAGAAACCTGATTTCTTGGAAACACTAAAGCCAGATGGATTGAACGTAATTCACAAATCCAGCTTCTGGGTTGAAAGGTTGGTTTATCCTATCTTTCCAGAAGTCTTATTTACCTTTGATTTTCTTTTCCCCTCCAGATTTTCTTTTCCGAACAATACAATAAGAGCAACTTGCAAATGTATGTTAAGCTTCAGGAAGAAACGTAAAATGTTACTAGCCAATGAGGTTGAAGGCTAGTTCAAGGAAAATATGGGTAGAAAGGAAGCAGGGAATCTTAGAGAAGTGGAAGATGTCTGGGAGGTAGCTCCTAACTATCATAGTTCAAACGTCACAGACTCTCAACAATCTTTTGTACTTATGGTATTTATTTTTGGCATTTGAGGACCTTCTTTATAAGCTTTGGTTTGTTTACAGCTATTACAACAGATATCTTATTGCAAGAGTATTGATATAATATTAAATTTACTATAACACATTAACTTAAGTTTTTGTGTTAATTGGTGATTTAACAACATGGTTGATGGTATCAAAGCAAGAGTTTCTAAGTTCGAACTCCTATTAAGTCATTTTCTCCCTAATTAATATAGAATTCCCCTTGTTGAGACCTCAACAAATTTCCAAACCCACGAGTGATGGTAAGTGTTAGAGTGTTGATATAATATTAAATTTATCATAACCCAACAGCTTAAGCTTTTGGATTAATTGGTGATGTAACACTTCCCTTCTGTTTTTGTTCCTCAATCCATTCAATGAAAGTACTTTTTTTCCTAATCAAAAGGAAAAAATAAAAAATAAAAGGCTCCAGACAATCCAGACCTGACATCTAGCATTGCATAAGCATGGTTTTACCTGATACATTGACTAGAGATATAGTTACAGCATCAATGAAGTGTGAATTCATGTATCATATATTCAAAATGTTCTAAGGAATTCTAGGGTTCATTAACAGCGCAAAAGATTTGTTCTCATTTACTCAAAAATTTAAATTCTATCCATTTCGTGTACCAACTACTACCCGTATTTCGCTATAGCCTATAACAAACCAAATGATGGATGATTCGTCAAAGAGTTATTCTAATTTCCGTGAATGTTTAGTTTTTTCTTAGAATATTATTCTAATTTCTATTAAACAAAGAAAGAGGGAGAAAAGAAAAATACATCAAAGGATTAGGTAACGGCATCAAATTGTATAACTTTCAGATAAGGACCCTTTCTTTCTATTTATATAAACAGATAATTAAAAGCCACGAGTTAAAGACCAAACCTTGAACAAACATGGTACTATAACCACTTCCACGCCATATAGGAATAACAAAGTATCGGCTGCAAGATTGCACTAAACTTAGAACAGAAAAAATACTGAAAATGACTGAAAGCAGGATTTACAAAATATTTGATAATTACCAATCTGCTGCTCGTTGTTCCAATAAATGATATAATTTAGCTTTCATTGATGCCCCAATATGACCTCTTCCCAAATGATACTGGTAAAGAAGAAAGCCGGAAAAGAATGTGAGAATAATTGCACATATGGGGGAGAAGGGGGGGGGGGGGGGGGGGGGGGGGGGGAAGGACGACAACAAAAATCATCATGGTTTTACTCAAGTTACTAGTATTGATAACATTTAACCAAGGTTTGATTTGTTAACGTTGAGGATCCCACATTGGAAAAATCAAAAGAACTCACAATATTTATAAGCTACATGAGCTACTTCTCTCATTGCTAATTAGTCTTCAAATGGAACCTCACGGTATCTAATATGGTACTAAAGTTCAACAAACCCAAATAGGAATTCAGTCTAAAAACAAAAAATGTGACTCCATCCAAGAATGGTGAACCTAAAGAAGCATCCTCTTGAAAGGTTATGTTGAGAATCTCACATTGGAAAATACATGACCGGGAAGTATGCCCAACTGAGCTAAAAGAAATCATCCATTAAAGAACTTTTAAATTACAAAATCATTGAAGAATTAGATGGATTATCCATCAAAAGGGAATCTGAGGAGTACTTTTGTTTCTCGGCTCTTAAACTACGTTGGTCTGTCTCTTGGTCCAAGATTCTGGAAATTTTGCGCATACTTAGATAATGTGGAGTAAAAATTCATTTCATCTGGTGTTCATGAAGAGCGACTAAATTCTAAATACCCTGACTCGTGACTACAAACTACAAAGGTTTCAGCGATTATAATTCTAACATTGCGCCAGAGTACCCACATTCATTAAACCTGTCTTTTCTCGCACATTAATATCTCCTAACAAATTAACCGATCCTAGAGACTACACAGTTCGAGCATAGAGTATTTTATAATCTAACGAACGGAAACGAATGTTGGGGCTAAAATTAAAAAGAAAAAGAAGAAACGTTACATCGTCCCAGATGGAAGCGAGGTCCTCCGGTGACCGATCTTTCACCCTCTCCATATCAATGATCGAATCCAATGGCTTTGGTTGCAATGGGGCGAACCCAGTAGCGAATCTTGAAGTCCGAAAGAAACCAAGCGAAGACCATTTGAGGAAATCACAAGGAAAAGCTTCCTTTTGCAGTTTCTCAAGACTCACGTTAGCAAAATAGGAACGAGAAGATTGCCGAACCACTGGCGAAGCACTGGCGAGGAGAGTTTCCACAGAACCAGCAATGGTCCTAAATGTTCGTAACGAAGAGCTTCGCATCGCAGAGAAGTGAGATTCAATAATCAAATGGAGGAACAATTTTTTTATCGCACCGCCCGTCCACACTTTGACCTACGAGGAAGAAGAACGACGATGGCAAGGAGATGGGGTCCTTGCTGTGAAAACCCAGCTCAGTGTTCCGAGCTTATGCCATGTAAACTCTAGGTCGAAACTGAAACTAGCAAATGTGTGTAGTTAACAGCTGACACCTGAGTGAGAAATTCTATCGAACAGTTTGTGTGCGATTCGAACACCAACTCCGCTTTGACATCGTCGTCGCGAAGAGGGCGAGAGAGAGCGGCCCGTCGACTGTCGGGCGGAAAAGGGCCCCCTGAAAATTGAATCCGCATAACGCAGATTTGAATACCAAACCCGAAACGTGCCGGACTCATAGATTGGGCTGGACTCAGTCCAGCCATACGCATACGGTGAGCTCGATATCCCATTAACCTCGGCCACTAGCCCATGGCCCAATCATATTCCGATTATTTCCATCGTATCTAAAGTGATTATTGGGGCAAATACTAATTTATACCCTTTAAGCTTTGAGATTGTATCCATTTAAATCTCAAACTATTAATTGTATCAATTTAAATTTCAAACTATTAATTATATCAATTTAAACCCTAAACTTTCATAAGTATGTCAATTTAAACCTTAAACTAATAATTGTCAAAATATATATATATATATATATAATTGTCAGTTTTATTTTTTATTTTATAGCATTCTTAATTTTAAATATCAGTTTTCATTTGATTACTCAAAAATACTATATAATACTATTTATTTTCATAAACAAATAGGCACGGAAGATTTTTCTAAAATTAAAATTATTCAATTGAATCTCTAGCATAGCTCCTATGGAGAAGGTAATATATTTTGAAATTGAATATTGATTTTGGTTTTCATTCATCTTTATCATTATTGACCTTTAATTAACTCTCATTTTTCAAACAATTAATTGAAAACAAATGTTATTGTGTAGATGAAAAAATAAAATTAGAAGATGAATAAAAATTATGAAATCTCTATTTGAAAATAAAATTTTATTGTGTAAACGAGAAAAGAGAATACAAATAAAATATATAAAGAATTATTTTCATATATAGCATAATGAGCCAATTTATGTATAAATATAACAGGATGATAAAAAAAATAGTTTATCCTTGTCTATCAAAGATAATAGTCGTATCATTATCTATCACGTATATATATATATATTTCCAACAATTTTGTTATTCAAAACGACTCTCCGATATATAAATTTAGAAAAACAAAATTAACATGGTCAAAAGAGTTTAGAAAAAATGTTATCACCTAAAAAAAGGTAGAATTGAGCTCATGGACGTGGCTAAGGTTTATTGGTTATTTTAATGGTGACTTTATCGAGAGATAAGAAAAACAGGCGACAGGCTCAATAAATGGAGCTCAACTGCTTTCCACATCCACTCTCACCTAAAAATTAAATTCTCTGCCACACCACGAAACGAGCAAGAAATTTAGGGCCAAATTCAATCAAAACACAATTAAGCACATGGAGTGGGTAGCCATTTTGGAGGGACCAACCAACTTAAGAGGGCCACCACACGCCCCAGGCCAACCCATATAGCATCTTCAAACACAATTCTTAAATTCCCTTTAACCAATCGCTACCTAACAAATCCAATACTCAACATCTCATCTCATCTTTTCCCACCATGGTTCCCATTGCTCCATTCCCTATTTAAACACCACTGGCTCAAAAACCAGCGTCGTAGTATGCTCTGCTAGTTTCAAATGGCGATGACGACGAGGGAGAAGGTTTTGTTGCTGATTACTATTATGGGGTTGAGTTTTTGTCCGTCATTGATGGAGGGGAAGCAAAATGATAATAATTTTATTGGAGATCATGTTAATGTGAAGCAACTAAGGAAAATGGCATGGAAGTATAATGTGACGAGTTTGTTGGTGTTCGGAGATTCCAGTGTTGATCCTGGGAATAATAATCTTCTTTCCACAGCAATGAAGAGCAATTTCCCTCCTTATGGGAAGGACTTCTTTCATGCTCGCCCTACTGGCAGGTTCTGTGATGGAAGGCTTGCCACTGACTTTATTGGTAAATTAAATTCAACCTGCTCATTCTTTTAATTTTCATCTTCTATATATTATTAATATAATATAATGTTGAATAACTCAACTTTAATTTTGATATAATGTGTGATGTTAAATTCAACAGCCGAGGCCTTGGGATTTGGAGAAACAGTGCCAGCTTTTCTTGATAGAACATTGAAGCCAATAGACCTTTTGCGTGGCGTTAGCTTTGCTTCTGCATCTTCAGGCTACGACGATCTCACCGCCAACTTCTCTGTAAAATAAATAAAATTAAAACTCTACTTTTGTTATAAAAAAAATAAAAAATAAAAAAAATCATAGAGTTCATCTTTGGTTGCATTAGTCTTTGTGTAGTCCACTTCAAATATCAAATTATGAGTTAGGCATGCGACAAATTTTCTTTTTTTTTCTTTTTTTTTTTTATAGATCACATAGAGATGGAAGTAGCCTAAGTTGCATTCAAATATTTTTTTTTTTCTTATTTAAACTTTAGATTGAAAATAAAAAAATATTTGGGTGCATTTCAGGTTGCACTCATTTTTATGTAGTATTCACAAGCGTCCAATTACAAGTTGTAATGTAAAAAAATTATTTTTTAAAAAATAAATATTTTTTCTTCTTTATAATGGAAGGATACTGCACCCAAACATTACTCTTAAAAATTATGCCCTAAATAGAAAAATAACCATTTAATTTTTTTAAAAAAAATAATAATAATAATTGGAGAACTAAGTGGTGGGGTGCTGTGCTTGCATTTAACTTTCCTACTTTTTTCCAACTAAGTAAATAGAATTTTGTGTGTACAGAACGTGCTGTCGCTTCCGAAGCAATTGGAGTATTTGATGCATTACAAACTTCATTTATCCCGACAAGTCGGACACGAGAAGGCCGAGAACATAATCAGAAACGCCATTGTTGTCATCAGCATGGGAACAAATGACTTCCTCGAAAACTACTTCTTGGAACCACTCCGACCCAAGCAATTCAGCTTGGATCAATACCAGAATTTCTTGGTCTCTTCCATGTACCACAACGTCCAGGTCACTCCCCTCCCCTTCCTGTTTTTTTATTTCATTAATTAAACACATCACAATTTTCAACTTTAACTATATATAGATATATTTATCAACTTTCAAAATATGTCTAATTAATAGTTGCATTGACTCTTAATAATGTACTTTTTTTTTTTAATGTCTAAGATGTCCTTAAACTTAAAAATGCTTAATAATAAGTCATCAAACTTTTAATTATGATCTAATAAACACATTAAAATTTTAAAATATCTCAAAAAGTTAGGAACTTAAATCTACAAATTGAAAATTAATCCACAACTTATAAGGTAGATTTAAAGTCTAACGACAAAATTTGACTAGAAAGTGTGTAACAAAAAGTAGAAACTTAAAAGAGTGAAAGTATAAAATTTATAAACTTAATTTTCAAGACCACAAATGATTGTAATCAGATGGGGTTGTAGTTTTTAAAAGACTTAATTTTTTTTTTTTTTTTTTGTTTGTTTAAAAAAATATTTTAGATAGCAGGTATAAATTTAAAAAAAAATATATAACCAAAGCAAAATAGTTATCCTTGACCTTCGCACATGGAGTTTGAAAATGAAGAGATGGAAGATCCCTCAAGATTTACAAGTGCAATTATTTAGTATAGTTAATTAAATGCTATAATAAACTGTATTTTGAAGCAATTAAGATGGGGGGTTTTGTAGGTGATGCATAGGTTGGGAGTTAGAAGATTAGTAGTTGTGGGAGTACCGCCATTGGGGTGCATGCCAGTTGTAAGAACAATAACGAATCAGAATACGACATGTTCCAAAGTCTTCAACCAAGCGGCCTATGCATTTAATGCAAAGATGAAGCTGAAATTGGCTACCATTAAAGCAAATGTGGGTATGCTCACCAGCTTTGTAGATGCCTATGCCATCGTCCAAGCCGCTGTCCAAAACCCCACCGCCTACGGTACAGCTCTAATTTATAATATTCTCTAAATTACTAGTTATAAATAATTACCATATATATACCACATAATTTAATTTTATATTATTATAGGTTTAAGGGAGACGGCAAAGGGTTGCTGCGGGACGGGGTTGGTTGAATATGGGGAAACATGCAAAGGCTCCACCACCTGTACTGACCCTCAAAACTATGTCTTTTGGGACGCTGTTCATCCCTCCCAGAAGATGTACAAAATCTTAGCCGCCCAAGCCATTCTATCCGTTCAACAAGACATTTTGTCCTAGTTTTCTTTTTCTTTTTTTTTTTCTTCCTTTGATTTGCTTTCTTCTATTCTTTTTAATGTTTTACAAATTAATTATCGCCCGTTAAAAAAAAAAATTAGCTAATGTTCAATTTATATGAAGATGAGTGGGTGATTATTGAAATATAATTTAATTTGCGGCATTATGTTATATGCTTTATTATTCACGTACTAATTAGGGCGAAGGTAAATTTCTTTTTTATTTTCCTCAAAAGAACGACACGCTCACACACGTAGCAACGATGTCGGCGTAGTCTTCCGGTGTGGCCGTGTGGGCGGATGGAAAAAAGGACCCACACAATGTTGCAAACAAATACGTTTTTGTCCCTATATTTTTTTTTTGTTTTGGTGTAATTTTCATTTCGTCTAAGATTTTGTAATGTCACACTTGATTTTTGGCTAAATATTTACTTGATTCTTGATGTTAATGTTTATTAAATAATTTTAAAATAATTATGAAGTGAATTAAAAATTATTTTAAAAAGTGATGAAAAATAATGAAACTTAATTAATAATTGTTTCAATTCTTTGAAATTAATTAATAAACATTAAATACTAAAATTGAGTATTTAGTGAAAGATCAAGGTTAAAAGTGTAAATTTTGAAACCTATAGACCAAGTTGAAACAAAACTCAAATCCCAAGAATAAAATTATAGACCAAATAGAAATAAATGATATTTTCTTTTAAATTGTTTCATTTAACTCTCAAAACCTTGGAGTGGTTCTAAAATAGTTTTTTTAATTAAAATATTATGGATGAACTATTAACAAGTGAAGTACACGTTTTGAAAGATATATGTGAATTTGCTTTTGTAATTTGTTGTTAAAAAATAAATGTTAACAGTAGTTTTAATATTTCATTATTTTATCTATTTTAATGAAATAAAAAAATCCAACAATAATAATTATTCGAACAATCTTAAGTTAAGAATTAAAATATAAAAAATTAAAATTATCTTAAAATTTAAGAAAATTATTATAAATAAAACAACCTTAAAATTGATGGATATTTTAACTTTATTTACACAAAGTGAATGTACATCGTTATCAATTTTTTTAGATTCAGGACATGAGTGAAAATAATTAGAAGAAAAAATGGTAATAAAATTTAAAGGAAGAAAATGAAAAGATAAAGTTGTAAATTGAAATTAAAGTTTCATCTCCAAAATGAATAAATAATATATAATTAGAGTTTCGATTACATTATAGCATCGACGATTGGACGAGCGGCGAGGAAGAAATTGTAATAGACCTTCTCGGTGGGATGAATGGAATCCCAAAATACGTATTTAGAAGCATCAGGACACGTGTCGGTTTTTGCATTGCACAAGAACGATGCCTCCACGTACCCACTCCCGCAACATCCACTCTCAGCCTCTTCAAACCCTATCACAGATCAATACGCATGCATCTAACTTTTTCAATTAAAAAGTACACAATGACTAAACTATCCTACAATAATAATTTATCACGTGTCAATCTCTTTCCACACATTTTCTTTTTATATATATATATATATATATATTTTGTGTATGATCAGAATGAAATACATATTGATAACTAGATATGTGTTTAAATTCTCTTGATCTTATTGTACCAAAAAAGAAAACAAATAGTCTCAAATTAATAATAATAAGAAAAAGAAATAGGATGGTAACATAATTGATAGACGGGGTTGATTATTGGCTCACCGTATTTGTGAAAGTCGGCGATCATGTCGGCAAGAGGCCCATAAGAGTCAATGTAGTAAAATTTAGCACCGGAATCGGCCAACTTTGACTGCATAGACTGCAACTCCTTTTGAAGGATTTGATTGAAGGTTCTTGCGACGGAGGAATAAGACTCGATGCAGCCCCGTCGGACCACCGCGTTCTCCGAATTCAACGTCATGACCGCCGGCAAGCACCCCATCGGCGGAAGCCCAACCACCGCAATTTTCCTACCACCTTCCGCCCATAACCCCTACAAATTCCAGTCCAAAAAGGCCAGGCCATTCAACATTTATTAACTAGCACAAATTTGTTTTATGAAAAGCTGCCAACAGAAAGGTCAGTACAGGTGTATAAATATAAGAGATCATAGGATTAAAATAAGAAAAAATAACTTCAAGTGACTTAGTTTGATTTGAATTTAGTCCCTAAATTTCAATAAGTTATAAATTTATCTTTAAAATTTAAGTTTTATTTCAATTTGATATAGGTTTTAAGATTTATATTTTTAACTTCAATTTCCACTAAATTCACTGTCAATCTTTAACATTAATGTAAATTAATTTATTTAAAATAGTTATGAAATGAAATTTTAACTTAATTAATTATATTTATTAATTAATAGACATTAAAATTGAAGACGATAAGTGAATATTTAGTGAAATTAAAATTTAAAAGTTTAAATCTTGAAATCTAGAGACGAAATTAAAACAAAATTCAAACTTCAATAATAAATTTGTAAAGATAAAATTGAAACTAAACTCACAATTTAAAGATTAAAATTGCAATATTTTGAAATAGGAGCACCAAATAGAAATTAGACCTATTCAAAATCTAGGGATAAAAATGTATTTTCCCATTAAAATTTTGTGCAAATTATATGAAAAAAAAATCCATTAGCCAAATAAACATAATTTAAGATAATATTGACACATAATTCTTCTGTTGAAATCAACTGTAATAAAAAAAAGACACTCTAGTTTAATTTTGTCCTCTTTTGGATTTATTATTTTTTTAAAGGAAAAAATGGGATCCAAACTGTTGAAGTTATGGCTCCGTTGCAACGTGGTGTATTATTGGTACATAATAAATTTAGTGAGGTCCACTTATTTATTAAATGAAAATATAAAATGTAAAATTAAATATTGTGAAGTAAAAAAGTGATGGTGGTGTTACTCATCCAAGTAGAAAGCATTGTTAAAATCTCTTATTAAATTAGGTTAAAATTTAGTTTCTAAACTGTGTTTATGTAAATGCTCATGACACAAATTAAGGAAAGGTAATCAAGAAAAATGGTGACCAATTACATTAAAGAGAGAGAAATAAACCTGGATGAACTGCATGAGAAGTTGAATAAGGAAGTGCTGGTAAGCAGATGCAGAGAAATTTTTGCGTCGAAATGGAAGAAGAAAATAGTTTATGACGAAGTCATTTGTTCCTGCACTAATTACAAATGTTGCCTTCTTCACGTGTGCTTCGCTTCTGTTTTTTCCTGTGGCCGATTCTACCCGTTTCTTGTACTCTTTAAAGAAATCCAATTGTTTTGTTATTGGAATAACATTCTGCCAAAAAAAAGAGAAAAAGACTTAACATATATATCCTCATAAAATTATTTATTGAGTAATACTTTGGTGCATTTTTAAATGAATGCAATCCATTCTAACCATATAATATAATAATGAAGATAGGCATAAGTATATTTTTCAAATTAAATTCCCCCTTTTGGTAAAGATCTTTGTTCCTAATTATAGCTTTAGTCCACTTTAATAAATAAGCCAAATATGAATTACCTAAAATGAATTATTTCTATACTTTTACCCTTTTTATTTTCTCTCACTGGGGGGTTTTTTGTACACAATTTTATGTATTATTGTGGAAAATTTAAAAATTGAAATGAAAATTTGGTGATGATATGGAAAATAGGAAAGAGTAATTACAGCAATGGTAGAAGTAAGTGGGTCGAATCCAGAACCAGCGGAAGCAAAACTGACTCCTGTCAATAGGTCCTTCATCTCAAGATTTGGGTCTAAATAAGGAGGAATAAACTCCTTGATACCTGCATATGAAGCTGCTCCCATAGGGAAAAAAAAGAGTTTTGGTTACCACATCTAGCAATTATTTAATTTTTAAAAATTAAGTTTTTGGATCAATCATACTATTTTAAATCATTAATTGATTAAAAAGTTTAAGTTGATAGATGGAAGGATATAATAAAACAAGAAATTTATTAGTGAAATAAGTGTTTAATTATATGCTTAATTTTTAAAAACTAAAAGCAAAAAATTAAATGATTGACCAACATGGCTCATTTTTAAAAAATCATTTCAACCAGATGCTAAATTAGACGTCAAATTTTTTAATTGGTAATATTTCTTCGAAAGGGAGAAAGAAGGAAAGGAGAATGAATGTTGGAAAAATGAAGAGGAATTTAAAGTTTTGGGTATAATTAAAATTGTGGGGGGGGGGGAGTGAAAATGACCAATATAGTCAGTGGCGAGACGGCCGTTGGTGAACCTTCCGGTGGGCTGGTGGTTGAGAAAATCCCTTCCATAAGGAGGAAAGTTGCTCCGAAACAGAGTAGGAATGTAGTTGTTATTTCCAGGGTCAACGGTGGAGTCTCCGAACACTAAAATAGTGTTGGATGATGATGAAGTGTTAAAAACCCGGCCACCAGAATAATGTTGCTGCTCCGACAAGGGCCGACCAACGGAAAGGGGGAACAGTAGAATTAGTACGACGGAGCAATCCAGAAGGTTAAGTCTGGACGACGACATTTTTTATGTGGGATGTCAGAAATGAGAGAGACACTCTTGAGCCGTGTGTTTCAATTTTAATGTTCATTGAAAGACACACTGATGGTTTGGTTTCATAATTTATACTACCTCATAACTCATCAGAAGCTGCACACTCTTTTTTTTATTTCCCTCCCAATTAATTGGAATGCTAACAATTACACTGTAATACTCACTCGCTTTTATGCATCATAATTATTGAAAAAAAAAAGAATTTTAAATTATTTACAAATATAAAAAATTTTCACTATCTGTCAACGATAGACCGCGTAGAAATCTATTGCCGATAGACACTCAATTTTTTCTACATTTACAAAGAGTTTTATAGACAACAAACCATTGTTTGTTCTTTTAATTTAAAAAATAAATTTTTGAGTGGATATATACATTTTCAATAAGTGGTTGGAGAATTGCATCTTTCGTATAAATTGTAGGATAGTTAAACTATGCTCGATAATTTTCAAATAACCGGTTGGAAATAAAAAAAAAAAAAAAGTTTAGTCAGTTGATTTTAAAATATAAAAAGAAAAACAGATGGAAATCTATTGGGTTTAATTTCAATCTATTTCCATTAACAAATACATTTTAAATTCTAGAGTTTTCCTTCCAATTCTTGTGTCCCAAACACCACCACAAAGTTATGAATTCAGTTGGTTGGGAATTGAATTCTCTGGACTCAATCGATATAAAATCTCTCAATAATTTCTTCCGACTATTAAATGATAAATGATAATGTTCTTGTTGACACATTGAAAATACCATATTGTATTCACTGTTCTATTTTTAAATTAACAAAAATATATATATATACGCGTTACAACCTCACACACATGTCGCACTAGCGAAATATGAGAATGATAAAGTATTCAATTTGAAGTTACGTTTTTGTTGTGTGGTTAAATTGTAATGAAATTTTGTTAATAAATCACCCATTTGAGACGCTAAATTTGGCTGGATAAGGATTTGTCATTTTTAATCAGGTCATCGGTTGATGAAGAGTAGTTTAGTATAGTGTGCTAATTTATCAATTTGAAAAGAGCGTAATCTTTGTGTTCGCAGGTTATCTTAGGACTTCGTCAAGTAGTTAATCAGACTGTGCATTGATGTTTTCTTTTGTTGTTCTAAGTGAGTTGGAGCTTCTATTGACCGAATTCAGAGTGACTCTTCTCTTTGAGACTTTTTTTCTTGAAGTTGTGTTGTGTAAACTTTTTTTTGTGTTTAATTGAGTCATTGACTTGGTCTTTTAATTTAGCTCTCTTGTTTGTATATTATTTGTGACTTGACCTCAAGCTATGAGGTTCTTTCCTCTTAAATGCAATTTAATACTTTGTGCAAATATATATATTAGAAAAATTATACTTTTAATGTTTGAAGTATGGATTATGTTACTTTTATCCTTGAGATTTACATTTTGATTCCAAATTTAGGACAAAGCCAAAATGAAATCCTTCAAGAGTGGGTTTGACACAAATTTGTAACTTCATGAACTACCATACTAATCATTCTTTCCACTCCAACATTCCGTTGTTCGATGATTTCATTAATGCTTTAAACCTCGAAATATGACTTGGCACCGTGAACGAGTAGGGCAATGTATACCTTCCAAACACTGAACAAGGTTTCTCTGAGTTCCCAACCCAAGTGTAGGGCAATGTATATCCTCCAATATCAATACTAACATATGGGTTGATTAATATAAAAAAAAAATAAAAATAAAAAAAAATAAAAAAAAAGTTTAAGGGGCTAATTGGTCAAATTAAAAGTTTAGGGATATAATTGTAACAAGCCACATAGTTAAGAGAGTAATTGATCAAATTACAAATTTAACCGTACGATTATAACATATAGTTTAAGGATAATTTGTGTAATTTTTATTAATATATATATATATATATATATATATATATAAAAGTAACATATCGGGTTTTAAATAGTTAGTTGGCAATCATAAATAGTGAACGGTGATATGTATTTAAGTCATTCATGAATTTAATTGGACATTAATGTAAAAATAACATAGACATGTTCCTCAACACATGGGACTCTTTTTTTTATAGAACAACAATTATGGAATTCAAAACTTTAGGGTACCTTTTATTAATTATTTGGACTCCGTTT
Source organism: Lagenaria siceraria (assembly GCA_002890555.2). NCBI lineage: Eukaryota > Viridiplantae > Streptophyta > Magnoliopsida > Cucurbitales > Cucurbitaceae > Lagenaria > Lagenaria siceraria. The sequence continues at coordinate 2,289,205 of CM016485.1, forward strand.
GATAATCATTTGATATTTGATTTTTTATTGTTTTAAAAATTAAACCTACAAACACTCATCTCACCCATAAGGATGTGCTTGTTTCAAAGATTGAGATTGGATGGGTTAGACATCTTAAGTTTAACCCTTGTTTAGAGTAAGAATCTAGGAAGCCTTGACTTTCTACAACTTTTCGCATGAGTTTGAATAGCAAATGTATTGCTTTCTTATCTATTTTTTATCCATGTTTTAAAAAAATCAAGCCAAATTTTGCCAACTAAGAAACAGTAATTTATAAAAACTTGCTTTTGATTTTAGAATTTAGCTAAGAATTCAATTCTTGTACTCAAGAAAGATGCAAACCATGGTAAGAAAAATGTAGAAAATGAACTTACTTTCTAAAAACAAAAAAAAAAAATAATTACCAAATGAGACATTAATTTTTTTTTTTTTAAAAATTAAGCTTATAAACATCAACTTCCACGTTAAAATAGTTATCAAAATTTTATACACACCTGTTTTACTGGCAATAACTATCTACAAAATTGTCCAACAATTCTAAAATATTAATAAAAATATATCAGACACCAAATAAATAAAACAATAAAAAAAAGGGAGAAAATGACATTTTATTTTATTAAAAAAAAAATCAATTTTTACCCTAACCATCGATTTAGCTCAATGATTACACGCACACAAAACACAGTATAAATTCACTCAAACTTTTATTTATTTATTTATTTATTTTTGTTACTTAACTAACAACCAATTACCAATAGAGTTCACTGATTATATAGATCCATTTTTTAAAACATCAAAGTATCTCTTTAGAAAACTATTAAATAGAAACCAAATTCCAATGAACGAAAAGTTTATTTTGGTACAAATATGAAATAAAAAAAAATGCCCCAATTCTAAATCCAAAGCTCAAACCATCCATTCTTGGAAAAGAAAAATCTAAAACTAAACCCAGAGTAAAAAAACAAAAAATTAGGAAGATATAGATGGATAAGAAAATAATCAAAACAAAAAAAATTAAATGCAATCTTGCATAAATGAAATCAAAGGTAATTACAGAAAAGATAAAAGTAAATAAAACAATATAAGAGTATATAACCAAAACTTTAGTAAAAATTTATAAAATCTTTCTTTCCTAAATTTCAGTATTTTTTAGAAGGTCAAATATTTAGATCGGGCTGGGTAAAACGTGGGCCGTAAGAAGTGAAAGCCCATCTAAAGCAATCGTATTGAAGCCTAAACAGGCCCACAGTTTGAAAACTTCAACGCGGCGCCGAATGTATTGGTTCAGTTCACCAAACAGAATGTCAAAGTCAACCCGTTCGTCCACAGGAAGGTTCTAATTTATTGAACAAATTACATTAACTTGTTTTGCTTCCATTTCTTTAATTGTACATTGAACTCACAACTCTACATTCCATTTCTTTATTATATTTTCTTCCTCTTTCCATGCCTTCGCCTCCAAGAAATTTGTATAACAACACACCCACTTTCACGTTTTCATAAATGTCAAAATTTTCATATATATATTTAGTAAGTGTGGTATGAAAATTTAAACTATACAACTTTAGGTAAACTGGACATACTTAATTATGTTGATGGTTTTAGCCATTTTATTTTTAACATTCATTCCAACCAAATAAATCCATGGAAGAGGTTTTTTTTTTCCCAATAAAATACGAAAATGAAATCCGGTGACAATAATAGAGATACTTAGAATTTGTTTTCAAAATAATAATTATTATGATAATTGCTGCAGATCTAATATAAAGGTGGTTCCATTATTAATTTTGTCTTTCTACTTTGAACATGATATTAATTTAATTTTAAACTGACATAAAATTCAATTACGCTATTTCATTTTTTAAAATTTTATTTAATGGATACACTATGTTCCTTTTAATTAACACCAGAAACAAAAACATTAACAAATATATGTGCCGGTTAGTTTGATGGTTAGTCGCATTATGCCAACTACCATTTATTAGTTAAAATATCATTTTAATTTATATACTATGATGTTTGTTTAAATTTAGTACTTGTACTTTTAAATATTAAATTTTAGTTTCGGAACTTTTAATAAATTAACTAAATAATAATAATAATTTTCCTATCATAAAATATGATGTGAATATATTTTTAAATTTTATTGTGAAAATGCTAATAAATAAAAAAAACAAAAATTAAAAAAAAAAAAACTATAAACAAACACTAGAGACTAAATTTAAGATTTTAATTTAAAAAGAAGTACATGGACTAAAATTGAACTTTTGACGTATGTATACTAAAATTGAACAAACTCCGTAGTCTAGGAATCAAAATAGAATTTTAACCAAATTTATTTTGTAGATGTATTACGTTATCAGTTTTCAAGGATGTTTATAATATAGTGACTAAACACTAATATAAGTTGAAAGTTTAATGATTAATGAATAAAAGAATTAAATTTAGTTACAAAATTGGTTTTGGAACTTTTATCTCCATTTGGTAACTCTTTGATTTTTAAAAATTAAGCCAATTAAAGATTAAGCCATGTTTCTCTTAATTTCTTACAATGATTTGTATATTTAAGTAAAATAGTTGAATTCTTATCCAAACTCAAGAAACTAAAACAAGTTTTAAAAATAATTTTTTTTTTTTTTTCAAAACTTGGCATGATTTTTTAAAATATTAAAATATTGATAAAAAGTAGATAACATAACAAGAAAATTAGAGATAAAATTGGTGTCTATAAACCTAGTTTTCAAAAACTAAAAAGCAAACAATCAAATAGTTAACAAATGGAACATTAAAGTTATGTTTAACAAACTCATAGACTTAAAAAAAAAAATATCATTTTAGAGACGAAAATGACATTTTAACTATAAAGTCTCCTTTTTTTTAGAAACCTAGTAGAAACGAAATTGAAAGATTATGAAATTTTTCTAAAGTTATCCTATCAAAACACAAATTGAAGAATGACTAACTTTCTAAAATTTCAGAACCAACAAATTAAAAATTCAAGATAGTCTATACAAAATATCTATAAACTCTGAAGTAGATTTCAGTTGTACCCTTAAACACGAGCCGTAAATGTATGTATAATTTTCAATTCTTACAATCCGTCCTTGCATCAATTTTTGTGCTTCATTTTTTTTTTTAATTTTTTTTTTTGTAAATAAAAAACTATTTATTGGAATTATTTATAACAAGTTATAAAACTTCTCAAAGTCTAAAATACAATTACAAACTTATTTCGATATTTGGTTTAATTTAACAATAATCCGAAAGAGAAAACTGTGATGTAAATAGCATGTTCTTCAATGGGAGCATCAAAACGGCAGCTACAGGTAAACATAACATAACAATAGATTGTTTACACAATCGACGCGCAGCAATTTAATTTTGTGTAATTCAAAATTGTAAGGAACATGTCTTCGAAATTTTAAATTCTCCAAAAAAGGAATGTCCGAGTCTGAAAGGGGTTTTTGTTTTTGAATTGTACCTTCGAGTTTCGGAATCCCAATGATAATGTCAACTCGCTTACTCCTCTGTTACGAAATGGGAATATAAATTTGATTATATTATTTTAAAAGAAACAAACACCTTCCATTTTCAAACGCCCCTCTTTTTCAGAGCTACATAAAGCATTTTACTTCCCTTCCAAATTCAGCTACCCAAAGGGAGAGGTCAAACCAAATCTCTACACCGACTCTTGTAAAAACTTTGCAATTATTTTTCAAACTATATATTTCTTTTTGTTCTTAATTTTTGGATTGAATCCAATGATTAGGATCACCAATACACACTGTATCCAGCTTATTTTTCTGGGTTGCTTCTCTGTTTTATGATGTGCTGAATCTTGAGTTCCAGATGGGCTGGTACATGAAATTCAAATGGATAAACCCTAATTCAATCATTAGATGGAAACCACAGAAGTCAAATGAAGGAGCTTTAAAATAATCAAGAACCCACCTCATTTTAGTGATCAAAACCCCCAATTACTTCTCCGTTAATTTAGGTGATTAGTGGATTGAAGGTCAAGTTTCCTTTTGTGTTTGTGATGAAATGGAGTGAGATTGCACATAAGCTGAGCTGTACCAGTTCCACATGGATTAGCTTTATTTATAAAGCTCAATTACCAAGGGCTCTATCTTCTTCTCTTACTTCATTAATTCATGTGGGATCTGTGTTTTGTGTTTTCTTTTTTATAATTGGTGTTAATGGCTATCCAACAGGATCAATCTGAAGCAATCTTAGAGAATGTTTGGGCAAACTTTATTGGTGAAAAGGGACTGGATGGACATGGTGGAACAAAAAGTGGTTCAGGATTAAACAAATCTTGGACAGAGCTACCAAGTCTTTGTTATAGAGATGGATCCATGGAAGTTCTTGAAAGGCTACCAAGTCTTGGAAGGTGGGTATCCATGGGAGATGAAGCATGGGAGGAGCTTCTTGATGGGATTCTTCCTGTTAGCAATACAGAGCAATCTGTTCATGAGGATTTGGAGAATACCCCAAATAGTCATTCCAGTTTCAATGTTGATACAAGACGAGCGGAGAAGGCAGTGGCGACGAAACACTACCGTGGTGTGAGGAGACGACCATGGGGAAAATATGCAGCGGAAATTCGAGATTCGTCGAGAAAAGGTGCTCGGGTTTGGCTTGGGACTTTCAACACAGCTGAGGAAGCTGCACTGGCTTATGACAAAGCTGCACTGAGAATTAGAGGTCCAAAGGCACATCTCAATTTCCCTATTGAGACTGTTACTGAGGCTATGGGAATGCATTTGTCAACAAAGAATGATCATTTGAATAATATCATGCCTTCTTCTTTTCAAGGGCATGACTCTATCAGCCACCGAAGTTCGTCGATCACAGGCAAGCGATCGACACGGGAATGGGAAGACAAGTTCGATTTCGAGATTGTCGAATTCGAACAGCCAACGCTGAAGAGAAACACCAGCATCAACAACATGTTCTACAACCATTTCGACGTGTTCGAGTTTCAAGATTTGGGAAGTGATTATTTAGACAACTTGTTGTCTTCTTTATGATATATCATCTTGGTAAAGGCAAGGTTTTAGTCACCAAGTAGACCAGCAGAAGGAAACAAGGAAAAAAGAAAACCCCAAAAACATATTTCAATTTGTGATTCATTATTGTTTTTATGACTACCATCATTCATTTTTAATCTAATATATTCCATTGAATTCATTCTTCCCAAACCAAAACACCATAAATTCCAATCAAATTTGTCTACTTCTGTTCTATTTCCCAAAGCATATTTAACAATCAAAACGTCAAATATATATACACATAAACAAAAGAAAGAAAGAAAAACAAACAATAATGGATGGCAATTAGCAAGTAACATTACAAATTTTTAGCCAATTCTATTCAGGAGCGCTGCTATCTGATTCTGATCTTGAAGTTGCCATTGAAATGGTGCTAGAGCTACTACCACTCGGCTCAGCGTTAAGCTTCCTCTTCGACGGTGGGAAAGTCGTCGTCGTAGCCGCCGCCGCCGCCACCACCTCCGGGGGAAAATTGAGAAGGGCTTTGGAGCCTCTCATATTGAAAGCGGCGGTATCATAAGCCAAAGCAGCCTCCTCGGCGGTGGCGAAGGTGCCAAGCCAGACGCGGGCGCCGTGTCGGGTGGAGTCACGTATCTCGGCGGCGTATTTGCCCCAGGGGCGTTGGCGGACCCCTCTGTAGTGCTTCTTGGCAATGGTTCGAGCGGGGGGATTGAGGCGGCGGGGGGCGTTGGCGTTGGCGTTGGCGTTGGCGTTGGGTTGGTCAGCGGCGGCGGCGGGAAGGGCAGAGTCGGAAGACATGGGGCCGTTTAGAACTTGGTAAATGACCATATCTTGAGAATCGTTCTCATTAAAAGGCAAATCGGATTGGGAGTGGGAGGCTAAAACCATGGCTTTTGGTTTGGTTTTGGAGGCGATTTCAAGTACAAACTAAACATAACACAATTTGGGTTTACAAAATTAAAGCCCACTTGACTTGCCTTTGCTTGGCCTTGGCTTACCAATTTTATTCCTTTTCACAACAATTCCAACCTCACTGGAAATTGTGTTTCCTTTCCAAATTGGCTGCTTTTCTACATACTGCTTGCTTCCTCATTCCCTTTTTTGCCCTTACTTTTTTCATTATATTTTCCAACTTCTCTCTCTAATTAAGGATTTGCCCATTAAATGCGTATGTATATATAAACTATACCAAATGAAAATGAAAATTCAATAGTAGCTAAAAGCTAAAAAATAAATAGAATTAGAATAAAAGCTAAAACATGATTTAGAATTAAAAAAAAAAAAAAGAAAGAGAAAATAAGCTAAAACTAGAATAAGAGCAAGAAAAAAAATCGAAAAAAGGTTTGGTGACACCAATAAAAGGTTATAAAAATTTGTTTTGAAAAAGTCGCCTAAATTTCAATTTTTTTCATAAAAATTTAAAATCATTTGTACAAATATTGAGAATATACTATATTGAAACAAGTTAAGAGTTCGAGTAAGACATAACAAATATCCTTAACCTTTGTAATTTGTTTAAAAAATAATCATAATATATTTTAGACCATAAAGAGTAAATTTAACTTTTAAAACTACAAAGACTAAATTCTAACCTTCTCTTAAAATTTATAATTTAATCGAAAAATTAAGATAGATTACATATTTTCAATTAAAAAATATTTTATCACGCAATTTCACTGTTGAAAGAGCAAAAAAGTGAAGATTTTTATTTGAGGGTCCAATAAAAGTAAATTACTTAAATATAAAAGGAAATAATAAAAGGAGATAAAAACAAATTTTAAAATTTCGATAAAAATATCAATATCTCAATTTTACGAAAATTCTATAAAAATAGCTGTCGATGGAAATTGTTGAAAAACATTATAAAAACAAAAAGTTTTACAAAAATTATAAATATTTTACAGTTTTAAATAACTAAAAATGTTTCTTATTTATATTATATTTAAATTAGTGACTAACCTATTCTTAATGTTTGGGACGAGAAAGGGGCAATTTCGGGAATTCAAACGAAACAATTGGAGAATGTGCAATGAGTTTTGACGACCGAAACGAGAAGAGTGGCAAGAGGACACGCCTCTTAAGCGATTACGTCTATTAGAAAATTTCTTTTTCTTTTTCTTTTTCTTTTTTAAATAATTAAAATTGTTTAATATGTTTGTTGATGTCTCTTTTATATATTCCAGTATATAAACTATAAAGAAAATTAACATTTTTTTTTATTATCTTTATGTCTTACAGTTTATGAAAGCATAAGATGTATTTCGATGGAAATAATTTCTCCAAAATAAAGTATGAAATTTTCGAAATTAGAGGGAGATCCTAATTAATATTTGGATTAATTAATTTCTAATTATTCAGTCACCCCGCCCCTTTGACTTATTCAACCATTCTGAACCATTCTTTAGTATTAAGAAATGAAAAATTAGATAAAGTAATCAACCACACGAGGAAGAGTCCTAAACCTTTTTGAACAACGAAAATACATTTGGATTCTGTCCCAAGACCATTAATGCACGTGCTTTGACCAAATTAAACGTCATTAATTTCCAAATCTTGAGCATCCATTTTCTGCCTAATAAATAAAGTCACACGGTAAAATTAAACCTAAATCTAATGCAAAATATATATATATATATATATATATATATATATATATATATATATATATATATATATATTCTCCAAAAAATTAAAAATTGGACCATGAATGTGGTCATCATGTTGATAATTATTTTGCATAAATTTAATTTTTCGGAATATTTGTAATAAGGTCATGATCAAGATTCTAGTCAAAATTTTAATTTGAAAGGTCAAAAAGTAAATTGATATGAACATAAATTAACAACCGATGGGATTATATTATTCTGATGAAGATAAGAGATGAAAGAATTACTAGAATAAAATAATATGGTAAAAGATGGTAGGCTTGATGGTGTAACAAATAACAGAAGTAGTGTTGGTGGATGGGTGAAAATTATTAAAAAAAATAAAACAAGAAAAAAAAAGAGCAAATAACTTCTAGATTATTTGATTATATTTTAAGGAAAAAGAAAATGAGAAAAGGATTTTAGGGAAGTGGAATGGTTCTATTCAGAAGCAAAAGTGGATTGTCCTTTTGGCCATAATGATCACCTTCCTAATTCTAAAGCATATGATATATGCATTATTATTCACTTTAGGGGAAAAAAATAAAACTACAAAATTTTAAATTTAAGATAGAAGGACACGTGCTTGGCTAGCTGTTCTATCATTTCAATCAATACAATAAATGATTAAGGACAATAGTATTATTACAAAAACACATGTAGAGAATATGTTTAATAAATAATAGGTAATCAATCACCACTTATTTCTCTTAACTCATTGGTTTGTATTTGTGACCCATAATTGTCATTAATTGCCAAATAAATGGTCCAATTGAAAAGTTTCAACTGAAGAAAAAAAAGTGTAGCTTTTGGTCTATTTGATTGAATGGAAGGGTGGAGTTTTGATTAACCTGGATATAATAGGAAAATAGTAAGTAAACATTTTTGTGCAACTCACCTAATTATTAAATAAATGTTTGTCATGTGACAAATTTTTTATTTTTTAAAAAAATAATATTTTAAAACTTTTTTATATATAATTAAAGGAGAAACATGACGATAGAGTGCAATTTATTGTTCTCTTATATTGATTTTTGAGTGTACTTAAAAAGAAGAGAATGGAATCATGAATTTTTGGAAGATGACAAATACTTTTAAGCTTGTTAAAGTCATGAAAACGTGGGAGGCCCTTATGAAAAACGAGTTCTACAATAAATACAACTCTCTTTTTCTCTAAAAAAAATGTTTTATTGGATTAGTAACTTTAATTCTTTCTACTAATTCAATTATTACACTGCAATTATTTGGAACATCTTGTCTTTCACATGAGTGAAGGACAAAATTGTAATAGAAAAATAATTAAAACAAAAACAAAAACATTGCAAACTTATCTAGGTATACTCCAAAGTTGATTTTTTTTTATAGTATACCAAAGTTGGGTTATGTCTTATATACTCGTATCTTTTATCTAAATTTGTTAAAAATATGATAGATAATTATCACGTGAAATATTTCATTGGGCGAAGCATGAAATGCATAGAAGATTGGTGCATCCCTCCTCCACCCAAGTTTTTTTTTTTTTTTCAAATTTCTATACTCTAAAAAAATGTCTTTATCTTTGAAGTCACTCATGAAATGGTTTTTCTTTCTTTAAGAAGGACCTCCCTATTTTATAATTTTACCCAAAACTCTTATTAGTTGTTCACAATCATTCAACCCAAACTCTCAATTATCTTTTAAAGAGGCCTCACAACTTGAGGATGTGAATGCATTTTACAATGGCTTTTTTTTTCCCTCTAAACTATCAAATCATTCTTTTTTCAAAAGAGAAAATCCAACTTAAGTTCAACAAGCTTTTCTATTCCTACGTTAGCCAAAATTTCGAATGACACATGTTTTTTTTTTTTTTTTTTTTTTTTTTGTTCTTATTGACATTATTGAATTGAACATATTTGATGATTAGACTCCACAACCCAAGGTGTAAAGGACCCAAGTTTTGTTCATTGTTTGGCTAAAACCAATACTAAAAATCAAGCTATTGATATTGAAAATGAAATTGAATCTAAACCAAAATAAAACAGACTGAAGTCATGTGTGTGTAAGCAACACAAATGGGCCTTCCTTAGAGAAAAAAGTGGGTGGAGGAGGCCAGAACCAGAAAGGCAAAGTTTCAAAAGGCCAGATAGATGAAGTTCACCTAACTCCTTTAACACCCAATTCTCCAAATCTTCAAATCCTATCATCAGCAAAGCATAACTAATGTCTTTCTGAATTGTGATGTTGAATTCATTAACCAAAATCCTTCTCTCTTACATTACCCAATTCCCACTTAATTAACCACCTCCACTCCATCTCAATTCTCACCTAACAATAACTTCCTCACCCTCATTTCCCATTCCCCAAATTCCCCCCTTCTATCTTATCTTCCACTTGAAGAAAAAGAAACCCAAATTTCAAAACAAAACAAAACAAAAACTCAATAACTTACTTCCCTCTTTTGCAATCATGAGTTTCCTTCCTTTCGGTTTCAAGTGGTTGGATTTTCGAATTTGTTTGTTCCAACTTCAAACCCCCAACCCACCTTTTCTCTTCTTTTTCTACAAATTCTATGTCGTTTATAACCCCTCCCTTCTCCTAACTCTGCCTCTTATTCACCAACAACCACCATTGCCCAACACACTGCTCCTTCCAAATTATGACCACAGCCAGGTTTATCAAATGCGTCACCGTTGGCGACGGCGCCGTCGGAAAGACTTGTATGCTCATTTCTTACACCAGCAACACTTTTCCCACGGTACCCATTTTTCAATTTCGCTCATTTCAATTGAATTAACACTTTTTCTGTATATTGTCGATTTTTTAAGAAGAGTTGGGTTTTTTTTTTTTTTTTTTTTTTTTGTGGTAATAGGATTATGTTCCGACTGTGTTTGATAACTTCAGCGCCAATGTGGTGGTCGATGGCAGCACTGTGAATCTTGGGTTATGGGACACTGCCGGTAATTCAATTAACTAAATACCCTTTTATTTTCTTTTTTGAATATGTTTGGTTTGATTGAATTTGGTTGCGAAATGCAGGACAGGAAGATTACAACAGACTGAGGCCTCTGAGTTACAGAGGAGCTGATGTTTTCTTATTGGCGTTTTCACTAATCAGCAAAGCTAGTTATGAGAACATCTTCAAGAAGGTAATTTGAATTATTTCTGTTTGGATTTTAAATGACATCACTGATCACACCATGATCACACCCATTTTTATTATTATTATGTCCTAAAGGTTAAGGTAATGTTTCTGGGTTTATATTGCAGTGGCTTCCTGAACTTAAACATTACGCTCCAAACGTACCCATCGTTCTGGTTGGAACTAAGCTCGGTAAAGAACTCTTTTAACTTCATGCCATTAAAACCCCAAATCGAGTCATATCAATTATGGTAAATTTAACATAATAAAGAAATTGTAGATCTACGAGACGACAGACAGTATCTCATTGATCATCCAGGCGCAACTCCCATTACCCCAGCTCAGGTAAAGGAACCAAAATTCTTAAAACCCTCATACTGCTAAACATTTGACAATGTTAAAAAGTTAAAAAAAAAAATGGTGTTAAGGATGATTCTGTTTTTGGACTGGATTGGACTTAAAGGATTGATCGATCTTCACTCTTCAGGGCGAGGAACTGAGGAAGATGATTGGAGCAATTACATACATAGAATGCAGCTCTAAAACTCAAAAGGTATAGACTTAATGTTGTTAACATAATAACTTTCTATACGTGAATGTAGCTAACATACCATTAATGTGTGGCTACGTAAATTTATGTGTCGATCTTTCTCGTTGTGATATAACGAGATGATTGAAAGTGGCTGTTGGTTTTTTTTTTTTTGTGCAGAACGTTAAGAATGTGTTTGATGCGGCAATAAAGGTAGCGTTGAGGCCTCCAAGACCAAAGAAGAAGGCTCGCAAGCAGAGGACGACATGTGCTTTACTTTGAAAAATAAGTTCACAACTCATCTCCAATCACTTTTAATGGACAAATTATTCTCTATGGTTAAATAATTTCTAATGTGAAATTATAGTGACCATATTGAATAATTTTTCTATTTTTCATCAATTTATATTATATATTTCCATTTGTAAGAATTTTGGAGGTATTCTCTCAATCTCAAACCTATCCATATGATATGACAGAAACTTATTAGAAGGTTTTGTTTTGTTTTGGTTGAATTGTATTATTTCTGTGAAGTTTAATACCTGTGGCTAAACACATCTTCCCCCTTCTTATCCACTCTAGCTTTGCCCTTTGGTAAGTTTTTCTTTTAGCTGACTATTAATGACGCTTTCTGTTTTTTCACTCATAATTAATCATAATTTCATATTATAATCGAAGTTAATGAATTTATTGCACATTTGATTAGATCGGCTACCTAAATAATGGATTAATTTGTACACTTGTTGACGATCAGAATGTAATTTGGTACTCTCCAAACTGATTGATATTGTTATTGTTAAAACTATTTATGAAAATATAGTTCTCTCCAAACTTATTATAAAAAGACGAAGATCTATTTTTTGTGCAGATCATCGTCAAATGACGAGGATATGCAAAACAACAGTATTTTTTTAAATAAGTTTGGAGAGAACTATATTTTTATAAATAGATTTAATAATAACAATATTAATAAAAAGAATCCCAATTTGTGCTCAAACATATCAAACGCAGGAAGAGAAAGAAGAAAATAAAAAGGAAAATAAGATTTTAGGTTATTTGTTAGTGATGAGCCCATAAGCGATTGAGTTGGGCCAGATTTCGACTGTCGATTTGACTGACAGATGGTAGCCCACTTATATTCATGGCAAAATAAGGAGCAAATTTTCGAAATTACTACAAAAATAGCCGATTGGTTCGATTTTTAGTATAGAATTAGACGTATTGATTTGTGTTGGGAAAATACAAAAATATATTGGTCGGATACTTTTTCTATTAAAAAAAATAGTTGAAAATCGAATTGAACTACTGGTATGTACAGATACTACTTTTAAATTTGGATAAATAATATATTATTTGAAACAGTACTATTTTATTATGTTGGATGAAAGATGGACTTTATTGTTATTTTCACTTTTTGTATTTAAATTATTATGATTGTTATTTAAGAAAAAATCAATTATTATGGTGCATGTATTTGTTATTTTTTTTAAAAAAAAAGTCAAATTAATATCTAAATGAAAAGGAAATACAAATGCTTAATTTTAATTTTTTTTTTAAAAAAAGAGATGTCAAAATTTAATTTGAGAAAAGCGAAAATATCCAGCACAAAACAAAAGCCAAAATAACATTGCAAAGTCGAAAAGAAAAGAAAAATGAAGGGAAATGCCCAAATGGGCCAAAACCCAAAAATTAAACAAACCTATAAAGAAATCGATAATAATTTTGTCCCCTATTTTATAAAATCGATTGGTTCGATCAGTTCTGTTTTCGGTTGGTCTCAAAATCAAAAAAATTGAATCGAATTGGTTAATGCATGTATTCTCGACTAATAGACTAAAGGCTTGAATTAATCAATCATTTATTGATGATAAATTTTTAAAAATATAAACATAAGAGAAATTATTTACACAAAATAGCAAGATTTATAGATAGTTGTGATACACACGAACAGAAGTCTATCCGAGTTTATCAGTCAAATAAATGATAGAAGTCTATTAATGACCATTATTGTTTTTTTTACTATTTTCTGTAAATAATTTGACATTTTCTCCATCGATGAAAATTTTCTTTTATTGATTTTGATTTTTTAAAATTAGGTTTAATAACCGTAGGAGTAATTTAGGACAAGTAATATATAAGATTCACTGGTGTTTAGAAGCCATTCAACTTGTTAGTAAATGGCATATACTATACCTTTGAAAACTAGAAATTTTCTAGAAGTACAAAATAAAACGAACTATAAGTTTTCCACAGATTGGCAAGCACATGTCCATCGTTATAAAATCTTCATAAACTAAATAAATAAATAAAACATGTAAAGTATAAGATTAAAATCACACATTTTTTAACAAGTTAAAACACAATTACTTTGCGTACGCAACAATTGTACCGTACTAAATTTAGTTTAGAGAATTATATTTCCAACCCTCATTTTGGATCTTTAGCATCTCTATTAATTTAAAATTTTCATTAATCCCAATACAAAAACAGGCATTCTTTCATGTTTGAAGCTTGGTTTTCGTTTTCTATTGACCACTGCCTTTTCCCTTTTCCCTCTTCTAATTAATTAATAATTTAATGGTTTATTATAATTAGAAAAAGAAAAGGCAGATATAATTAAAACGTATTTAAGAAGATCGTTACTCTTTAACTTCCCAAGGTGATGCCCCCTTGATTCGCGCGGATATATATGGTATCAATTCATTATTATTTTTTTTATTTATTTTTCCTCAAAATATATATTATTATAATAATAATAAAAAAAGTCTAAGGGGGTAGTTGATAATTAATTAAGACAAGTTTTCGTTTATTATAATACAATTATGTTTTTTTTTTTTGGTTCATATAATACAATACCATTGTGCTATGTGCCATATTGTATGTTTTTATTCCTGTAATTCATTTAGAATATGTCTTGTCTACTCGACGACAAAACTATAATAGAGAATGAAGAAATTCATGCATACATGGTTGGGAACAAAATCTAACATTTGTCTTTATTTTTTATTTGAAACAGTTGTTAATGTTTGTACTCATACAAGACATCTTATGAATGTAGAAAAAAATAGCCCAAGAGAGAATAAAATAACGAAATCAAAATTCCATCCATAGGAATAATGTTCCATTTCTATAACATGCGTTACATAATAGACTATCAATTATCAATAAAATATAAGTAAAATATTGGACTACCTAATTAACAAGAGACTCACAAGGCCAAAATATCCCACCCATATATTGTGTCAAAACAAAAAAAGAAATAAAGAAATTACAACTTAACTATACTCAATAAATACTGTTCAAATAGCCCAATCTAAAATCGAAATTACTCTCGTTCATTTTCCTAACTTTTTTTAAATAAAAATTAAATATATTAGAAAAGAGAGGCAAAGATAAACCTTTCAATTAAAAGAAATGGTAAAAATATCATAATTACAAAACAACTTTCACACCCTCGTTATTAAAAAATTATTTCAATTAAATATAAACTCAGATTTTTAAATTTCAGATTAGGAATCGAGTGAGCCAAACGTTTAGATAGACTTTCCATGAGATACAAGAGATTAATAATGCATTAACCACCACTCGAATTATGTTTGAGTTGAATTCAACCCATTTTAAACTTTGCCTGTAGTAAATAGTTTCGGGGATTAATGAATAACATAGTAATTAAATCATAATAAAATAACGTAAGAGATTTTATGTAATAATGGCCGGTGGTTTGGTTTCTGTCCCAAAAAATTCAGTGCCATGAGAAAATTGATTTTAAGAAAATAAAAAATAAAAAATAAAAAATAAAAGAGATGAGTTGGTATAGAAAATGGAGGAGATTAATTAGGGTAAATATTATTATAAAAGAAAAAGATAAGAAGAAGTGGGGGGATGGGTGCATGTGGACTCAAGAAAAAGCAATAAAATGATAGGGCATGTTATGTGTATTTACTGCATGCACGTTAGCATTTACTGACTTCTGTTGCCGCAAATTTAGCTTAGACACACATACCCACTTCATCTTTCACCTTATATTATAATAATAATAATCACCTCATCTTTTTCTTTTTATTTTAACTTCAAAGTTCAAACACCCCCTCCCCCCCTCCATTTATTGTAATCATGTGCACTCTCATCCTACAATTACACCTTTTTTTTTCTTTTTTTTTATATATATATATATATATATATATATATATATATATATATATATATAATATTCCCCTCCTTCATCTATAATCCACCCCTACCATACCAAACAAATTCCATAACATTCAAACCTCTTCACTAGGGTTAACATCGATTCAATTTGGTCAGTTTTGACTCTTTATTTATTTTTTATTTTTTGTTGCACTTTACCTTCCATCACTTAATTAATGGAGTGTTAGCACGAAGAAAGAGAATTTATAGGAAAGGAAAGGAATGAAAGAGGAGGAATGTGGAAGGAGGAATTGATGGGAGAGTGAAGAGAGTTACTAAATAAGGAGGAGGCAAATGAAGGGGAAGAAATGAGAAGGAAAAGAAGAAAGAAAGAAAGAAAAAGGGAAAAGAAGATAACGTGTAGAAATGGGGTTAATAAAAGAAGAGAAGGGGATGGGAAATTAAATGAAAAGTGAAAAAGGGCGAAACAATTAGTACACTTTAAAGTCCACTTCCAGTTGCTAAAATTGTTTTGTCCTTAGTTTCTGCTAACTTTACTCTCTGTCTCCCCCAAACATACACAAAAACACATACGCCTTTTCATCACACTCTCCCCTGCTGGTCCCCAACTCTCATCATCTCTTCTTATCTACCACCACCCTTCTAACTAACGCCTCAATTTTGTAACACCACGCCTTTTACCTTACCCAATTTTGATATGGAACCTAATCTTTTTTTTTTTCCATAAGATTAATAGGGGCACCCAAAATATTTTAGTTAGGTTGACACATCCTTAAAAGGGTGAGTTGGTAGTTTTGGAATTAGGCTGAAATCGGAGTGTAGTAGTTTATTTTGGGTGAATCTAGGATTCTTAAAAAGTTTGGGCTTTATGTAATCTTTTTCTTCTATATTGTAATACAATTTTATAGTATATTATTTTTCTTATCAAATTTCGAGATTAATGAACGAATGATTGAGTATCGTTAAAAATAAAGTTTAATCAAAGTAAATGCTTAAAATAAGGTGAAATCTTAAGTACAAATTGTCAATGATAGCTACATGAAATGGTATTGAGTATATTATGCCACCCACATAGTAGAGTGGAGCTCATCATAAATCTATACTTTGAATGACTTATAACAAAAAATAAAAACCCCTATAAGTCTTCAAGTAAGAAATTATAGACAGAATTTCATTGGTCAGTAATTTCTCTTTGTTGAAACATGTTTTAATTTATGCAATAATTATTATTATTATTATTATTATTATTATTATTATTATTATTATTATTATTATTATTATCATCATCATCATCATCATCATACGAATTTGTAAGTCTAAAAAATGGGAGAATGACTCAATAAAAAGGAGAAAAACCTAGTTGAGAGATTCGGTGTGCATCTTCTAATCTTTCTCTTTCTCTAATTTCTTATTTCAAAAAATAAAAAAATAAGACCAATAAAAGAACTAAAATATGAAATTCAAAATGCAATTTTAGTTTTTATAATGGATATATATCGAATTGATCAAATGAGAGAGGTGCAAGACTTTTGAACCTAGTTGAGTTAAGTTTAGGTTAGTCAAAACTATGAGATTATAAATTCGAGGAGATAAATGGACCCCACTAATGATGAAATGCAGAGGCATATAAATGAGTAAATAAACAAACAGTAACATAAACATAGGATCTAAAAGGAGAGGGGAAGGGAAAGGATAGAGAGGATCTAAACAAAGTGACACTTCAGAAAATAATAGAGAGGTTAAAGAAAAGAGATTCTGTTTTTGGCAGCAGCATTTGGCATCAGAGTAAGTATTTACACAGAATATAGGCACCCAGGGCCCTCCCCCTGGCCCCCTCATTACCCTATATCGCCTCTCACTGTCAATGCCCATTCAATTTTGATTGATGGCTAAAATAAAAACAAACCATTTCTCTTTACAATATACACATTTGACCAATCTCACTTTCTTCACATTTTGTACCATAACCCCCAAACTAATTACCCTTTATTTAAACTTAACAACTAAATCTCCAAACAACTTACCAAAAGATAATTTTTAATTAAATATTCGTTAAAATAATTTGTTTCGTCGCTAAACTTCAAAATATCTCCAACCAGAAAGAAAAAAAAAACTAAATTTTGAAAATTTTCTAATAGCTAGATCAAAAAAGTTGTAAGAAATCTTAAATTTAGTCCTTAACAACATGATGGTGCTCTCCTTGAGTTTACCATTTTTGGATGGAATCCCAACTTTTTATTTTTAAGACTAAAATTCTGTTTGGATTTCATGAATTTTAATATAACTAATTTTTTAATGTTTCTAATGTGGGATCTAATAAAATAAAAAGTCTAAAAGTTTGCCCTTAGTTCAGTAATGATTTCGGTTTTTAGTTTTATATTTTGAAAATATATATCATACTTGTTCTCACGCAATTTATTTGGTATATTTTTTTTTGATATTTAAAATTTTACCAAAATTAATAATAATAATAATAATAATAATATGGTGAGGTGATGAGATGGCTCCCACCGGCGGGATGATGGTGAGGTTAGCATGTCGGAATAGCGCCGACATGAACTTCATTTTGGTATCTGTTTATTTGCATGGGGAGTTGAAATTTTTGCAAATAACACACACACACATGTGGAGATTAGGGTTTGCAGACACGAATTATATCAAAATATCCCAATCTTTCTTTCTTTCTTTCTTTTTTACGTCACCCCCATCCCATTAACATAATAATATATAAACTCAATATTATATTTGGCTTTGCCTATATTATATGCTCAATAATGCGTCCAAAAAATATTCCATTTGGGTTCTTTTTTAAAAAAAAAAATTGTTTTTTGTTTCTGAAAAATGGTACTAGTATGGAAGAAGTAGGGGTTACAGATCAGAAACTAAATCCTCAAGCAGCCATAGCCCATAACCTTGCTTGCCTTCAACTGAAGAGTCCTTTTATCCATATATATATATATATTATGTCTGTAGTGTATACTGGCAACGTCACTGTGTGTGTTGCGTGCAAGGCTTTGATAGTGAAAACACTCTTTCACTTAATGGTACGATTTTTACTACTCATCCCTATACCCCCAACTATCTAATTTAACCATTCCCTTATCCTTTTTTCTATTTTCCCCTAAATATCTCTCCATTTTTTTTCTAATTATTATTAGCATAATTGCCTCCTCTTACTAAGTTTTACTTATTATCACACGTGGCTTATTCAACGATTAATATATTCTCATTCCCTATCAAATAAAAATAGTAACATATATTTTAACTGTTTAAGCTATGTTGACTTTGACATTATTTAGCCATTTACTTTAGAAAATTTGGTATTAAATTAATTGAGCGTATTATTCAATATTGATGAAAAATATGCCAACTTTGCTCTTTGGACGCGATAAAAGCTTATCTTTAATTACTCATCTGCCATTGCTAGTTTAAATTTAACTATTATTATTTTATATGTTTCTCGCCTTCGTAATAAAGTATCATTGCATTAAAAAAAAATATGTCAACTTAGATATGACTAAATTAGATGTTTATTCTCAGAGAAATACTTATGTGCATCTCAAGTTGTACATCTTAACTTTGTATATCTCACCAAATTGTTCAATCATAAATTGCCATGTGGCAAAATCACTTTATTCCTTTTAAAAAAATATATATTTTAATCCTTTGTGTGTGTGATGAAATGATGATGTATAAAGATGGATGTATCTAGGTATTCCTCATATTTCCAACAAAAGGTCAAACATTGAATCTACACTCCTATACATTGTCAAACTTAAAAAGCTTTGAACAATTTTGACTATCTGAAAGTAGTTTCACTGTTGTTCATTCGATGACATCCGATAAAATTAAAATGATACAAAGAAGATTAAAATGGACTCTAGATAAGGATGGCACGCACCAATCAAAAGTAGTTTTGCTGTTAAATAAGGAGAACAAAGAGTCAAATGGGTATTAAGTTCATAAGTTTGAAATTTTGAAATGGCCTAGAGAAATGGGTTGGTTTTTATCTCTTTTTTTTTCCTAAAAAAGGTAACTATTATTTATGTGAAGAGTTAATTAAAAAGATAAAGAGGTACAATAAATATTAATCCCTCGAGTCAATCCAAAAACTCCACCTTATTTCTCCCAATATAACTAAAGCTTGCAATTACTATCCCTCCATCACCGTTTTCCAATCAAAATTAAACCTTCATTTCATATTCCTATTGACTTTGAAAAAAAAAAAAAAAAAAACCCCTTTGGTCTCTACTACTTCTCAACCGCTATTTATGTTTTGCAACAACCTTTTGTATTAGAATAATCCCAAACACTTATTTTCTCTTCCCCCCTATTTAATATCCTCCTATTGAAAACCCTAGAAACAAACCCCAACTTAATCTCCTTCTTTTCTCTCTCTCTTTCTCCATTAAAAAAAAAAGAAAAGAAAAAAAAAAGGTTAAAGGAGATGAGAGATTCATGTGAGAAGAAGGCACTTGACTTGTGTAATGTAATGTAAAGCTGTGTATATGTAAAAGGTTTGGCATTAAGAGGGGTTCTTCTCTGTCAGCCTCTGAGAAAGATTTCTAATTTAGCCCCCAACATCCAATTCCCTTTTCATCTTCTATTTTCCTTCTCATCCCTCACCGTCAACTTTTCTTCTACTTTTTTATCCCTACTACCACTGAGTTCATCAAAAAGGTGTTTTCACTTTTCAACAAGTCATCAAAAACAAAGTTCAAACTACTAGATCTTCTTTTAAACTATTATTATTAATCTCCTTTTGTTTTAAGTTTACAGGGGATTCTTGTTGTGGGGTTTTGAGAAAGAAAAAAAAAATTATATCTTTGATCTCTGATCTCAAATTAAAGATGGGACTTAGCTTGTTTTTTTAATTATATAATAATAAATAAAAATAGGGGAGAAAATGTTTTTTTTTTTTTTTTTTTTTTTTTTTTTTTTTTTAAAAAAAAAGAGAGGTGGGGTAGTTGAGGAGGCCTATAAAGGTGAGATTTTTGAGTGTAGGTTTGAAGAGGGTATTGAGAGTGAGAGTGAAATATCATCATTATCATAGGCAAACAAAAAGGCATTTCATGGCTTCATCAAACAGACACTGGCCTAGCATGTTCAAGTCCAAACCTTGCAATTCTCACCACCAATGGCAACATGACATCAACACTAATCTTTCTTCTTCCACTGCCACTACCTGCCTCAGATCTGCTCCTTACACTACAGGTTCTTCTTCTTCTTCTTCTTTCTCTTCTCTTCTTTTTTTTTTTTTTTGGAGTTTTATATTTTCATTATCAAAATTTGTGCTGTGTTCTTTTACAGTTGGTGGGTGTGAAGAGAGAAGTCCAGAGCCAAAACCAAGATGGAATCCAAAACCTGAACAAATTAGGATTCTTGAAGCTATTTTCAATTCTGGGATGGTGAATCCACCTAGAGATGAAATTAGAAAAATTAGAGCTCAATTGCAAGAATATGGACAAGTGGGTGATGCCAATGTTTTTTATTGGTTTCAAAACAGAAAATCCAGAAGCAAAAACAAACTCCGCCATGTCCAAAATTCCAAATCCAATCATAATTCTCAAACCGCCATCGTTGCGACCGCCGGGACCACCACCGCCACGGCCACTTGTTCTTCCTCTTCTTCCTCTGACAAATCCTCTCCCAAAAAACCTCCTATTAAGACTCTTACCTCCAGTAATTCGATGACTCAGAATTACCTTCAACAACCCACCACCGAGGTCTTGCCTGAACCCTTTTTCTTCCCGGTGTCGCAGACCGGCAGTGGCGGAAGCTGTAATTTGAGTCAAGGGTTTTGCTTCTCGGAGCTGTGTAGTGTTGTTCAGCAAGTTCCTGAACATGGAGTTGGGCCTTGCACAAGCCTGTTGCTGAGTGAAATTATGAGCCCAACTGAGGCCTTAAAGAAAGATCATTTGGATCAAGACAAGATTAATATGGTGAAATTACAGCCGCAGTTTATGAATTTTCATCCTTCTATGACTCCTACTACAACTGATCACACTATTCCTCAAACCACTATTTCCACCCCCCTCACCACTCTTTCATCTCCTACCAATTCAATTCCTCAAGGTAAAATAATTAAACCACATATTTGTTTTACATTTCACATGTTGTTATCCGAATTTTTGGTATGTGGGTCAACGTCATTTTTGCTTTATTGTTTAAAAGGAAGGATTTTGAGAGATGGGTTGAAGAGAATAGAAAGAAATGGTGTTGAAATTAAATTTTTTTAAAAAAAGGGGTACAAAGGATGTTAATTTTGAGAGAAATATTTATGATTTGAAGAGAAAGGGTATTGAGGGGCCGAGATTTAGGTTATGATGAATTTATGTAGCGTTAGATGGACGTGTGCATGGGTTTTTGAGGCCCCCTTGACCTATAAAAAAAAAAAAACAAAAAGAATATAATAAGAAGGAATAATGATCGTGTGTTTGCAGGTCTAGGAGAAGTTTGTGGAGTAGGTCAAAGCTGTGTAGGGAAATCAACGGTGTTCATCAATGGTGTGGCGTTCGAGGTGGGATCTGGGCCGTTCAACGTTCGCGAGGCTTTTGGTGATGAAGCCGTTTTGATTCACTCAAATGGTCAGCCTGTTCTCACCAATGACTGGGGTCTCACTCTCCACTCACTCCAACATGGTTCTTACTATTATCTGGTTAGCCCCTTTTAATTTCCTTCTAATCCATCTTAATTTAGACTCAAAATTTTCAATTTTTTTTTTTAAAAAAAGAGAATACTTTATTAAGAGGCGTATGTTATTACATAAAAACGTCTCAATTTAGAGCAATAGTGGCCATATCATAAGCATGAAAATGATTCGATTTAGTTGACTTCACTTTAATTGTAGAACATAAAGGAGGAAATTATAGTTTTGAATGTCCTTTTTTTCTTTGCATAATATAAAGTTTTGTTATTTTTATTATCTTATACTTTTCACATTGCAGATATAGAAGATTGGAATGTGGAGGGAACTACTAGGGGAATAATGAAGCTGCATGTGTTTGCTGTGCCTCTGATCTCTATCTATGAGTAGCTAGGGTTTAGATTTTACTGTTTGTGACAAAGCTCTATGTTTGGGAGGACAAAATTAATGAACAAGATAAATCCTTGAGGCAATGTAATTTGTATCTTTTTTCTTTTAATGGACTTTATATCTAAATTTTCATTTGTGCATGGTGATTTTTCTAAAAAAAATTTAATCTCAACTTTTGTATCGATCAACTAGTTAAGACATATACTTTTAATAAAAAAATTTGAATAAAAATAATTGCAAAGAAGAAGATTGATTGATTGTATTGTTGAACTGATTGACCAAAGGTGAGAGAAGTTTTATTCATTAAATAATGTCATGCGACGAATAGTTAATTGAGAGTGAATTTGGGCAGTTAAAGCTGGAATAATGTTTAAGAATGACGTTTGAGTTTGCAGTTAATTAGGAGAGGAGGATTCAGAGCCAAATTAGATGATATCATTTGTCTTAAACTCTGCCAGTTTTTTAGGATTTTTTTTGCTTTTTTTTTTTTAGGTTTTGCAGTTTTCTTTTTTCAAAATAAAACCCTAATTTTCAGTTTAAGTTGCCAACTTTGTTCCCAGTCAAAAAAGATTTTGCCTTTGGACTTTCAGTTTTACCTTTTAACCAGTATCTTGTGCTAGTAACTGTTCTGCTTAATTATATTTCCTTTTTTTTTCCTTTTCAAATTTATTAGCTTTTATTGTTTTCCAATTACTGGTTTTTTAAATTGATTAGAAATTTCCTTATGGCTCTTTCACTATGAGACTCTCATTTGGTGATCATTACAAAATGAGAATATGATTACTAAATATGGACTTTAATGACTTCTTAACTGATTTTAGTCTGTTCAATTTATGTGTTGGGTTTATGACTTTTGCTATTTTTTTATTTTTTATTTTTTTAAAACAACAAATGGATGAAGGGATGATCAGAAGCGATTCATTGCTAAAAAAAAAAAAAAAAAAAAAAGTACATAATTTGATTTTTTTTTTAAATAGAAGAATTGGAGGAACAAGAGCTAGATCGAACCTTTGACCTCAAAAAAGAGAGTGATGTCAATTACCACTAAACTAAACTCGCTTAAGTATATATTAACAATTTTTGAAGTTGTGTTTAGAAGGTAGGGTAATCCTTTTTGGGTGTTGTTTTTAGCATAGTAATAGGCCAGAGGGTTAAAGAAACTTAACTAAGATCATACTTTCTCAAACAAAGCAATAAAAATAGAATGACAAATTAAAAGCAAGAACTTCAATTCAATGTCAATTTTTAGACAATCTTTTATAATGCCTACTTGATTAAATTTAAGATAAGGCTAATTGTTTACCCCTCAACTTTATAGTTGAGTAAAATTTTATTTTATTTTTTTATCTAGTCAATTTCAAAAATTGAATTTAAACGATTGCAACAGCTGAAAAATAAAACACTAAAATTTAACATAAAATATCCAAATTCAACTAATTAAAAACACCCAAACACAGTATAGAAATCGCCAAAATGTAAGCATAGTTAAACTGATTGACATACAAATATGTCAACTAACAAGAGGTTGTATGTTTTGCCAAGAGTGAGTATATCTCAACTGACATACGAATATGTTAGCGACCAATAAATTTTATGTTTTTCCAAAGTGGGTCAACTTAAGTAATTGAGGATATTAATAACATATTCAAACTATAGAATTTGAATTACAACATACTATTAACAACTTTAGTTTTTCATGCAGTATTAGTCTTTTTTTTAGTTCATTTGTTGGGTAGAGATTGGACTATCAACTTTTAAGACGATAATTGATATTTTTATCGACTAAACTATACTCAAATTGGCCACTTAAAACTATATAGCTTCCCCTTCCTTTTTGGATTGAAATTCATATACACTTATTTTTAACACTATTTAAATGCTTTGATATATAGATGCATATATGATATACCTTCATATGAAAGACATTGTGATCTTTCACATTTGTAACATGTGTGAACTTGAATGTGACATGATCTAATTCCCCACATGGCAAAGCAAGAAATAACATATGAAACTCAAAATATTAAATTTGTTAATATTAAACTCCACAGGGAAAAGAATTGTGGTTGGTAAATATAAAGAAAGACGAGGAAGAACAATATAGACCCAGGGCTATCTCAAATGAGATGGGGCCCTGTAATCATCATATTATACGATCGTTTCTTACAAAATATATATATATATATATAATGTCACCAATCAATTGATGAAGAGAGAAAATTTTGGTCAACTTATGTTTATTTCCAGGCAAGCACGCCAGACACGAAAGAAATTTTCTTTTATCCTACACATGCTAAAGGTCGAGCCTGTATAGAGCGAATAGGTGTATTATAGGGTTTAGGGTTAAAGAAACTCACTAAAAATCTAAAATTTTACTTTTCAAACAAAGTAATAAAAATAGAATGACAAATTAAAAGCAAGAAAAACTACGATGTAAATTTAGACGATCTTTTATAATGCCTATTTGATTAAATTAAGATAATTATTTACCCCTTAACTTTATAGGTAAGTAATTTTATTTTTTTATCTAGTGAATTTCAAAAATTGAATTTAAACAAGTGTAGCAACTAATAACTCCTTAAAATTAAAATTAAAAAAAGGCCAAAACTCAACAACATAATATCGAAATTAAACTAATTTAAAGCACCCAACACGGCAGAAAAATTGTCATGTATATAGCTTCATATGAAAGACATTGTGACCTTTCACATTTGTAACATTTGTGAAGTTGAATGTGACATGACATAATTCTCCACATGGCAAAACAAGAAATAACATATGAAACTCAAAATATTAAATTTGCTACTATTAAACTCAACAAGGAAAAAGAATAATTGAAGTTGAAAAATACAGAGAAAAGACAGAGGAAGAAGAAGTTATAGGGTTTAAAGTTATTGAGTGTTTGAGATAGAGACAATTCATGAGAATAAATACAGAGAAATTAAGTTGAGAGAAAGGGAATCAGACGAAGTGTCTTCAAACGGAAAGGAATTAATGTTTTGAAAGAAATGGAAGATGGAACACTGCTACATTTCAAGATTATAATACAAGAAAAAATTAAATTTAAATAAATAAATTTAAAAAAAAAAAAAAAGAAAAAAAAAAAAAGACTGTTTTTGTGTGTGCTGATTTGAACCAACAGTTGGATGACACATATTACCCACAGGGTTTCATTTGGAACATTTGTTACGTGCACACACCTTCCAACAGTTGGATTGGATTTTTGACTGAATTGACTGATTTTGATTTAACACAAAACCCTTTTTCCTCTGTTCAAATTCCTCTGCCTTTTTCTTTTTAATATTATTATTATTATTTTATTTACCTTTTAAGAATATTGAATGAACTATCACGTTTGATCTTTCTTCAACATCATCATCAACAATGGATATGCTCTGTACGTACAATGTCCATACCATAACTGATAACTCTCTTCTTCTCAACAGCTACAGTCAACAAAACAGAGCAACTTATTTTTGGAGTTGTTTTCAATACCAAAAAAGAGACGTTTTTGGTGAGTTGGGTTATTTTGATTTTGAGTAAAAAAAAAGAAAAAAAAAAACAGAGAGAGAATAGTATAAGAAATGTGCAGCTTTTATGTGTATCTATAAAATGCCAAAAGCCCACAAATGAGGATGGTTTGAGATTTTGGCAGTGGAACAGTTGAACTGATTGGATTGTTCTTCCATTTTCTGCCACATTTTGCTGCAAATTTGGAACCCTTTTTCCTTCTCTTACCTTTGTCGTCTTCCTCATCTTTAGGATTCTGTTTTCTGCATTCTTTTTTTTTTTATATCTTAATACAGAGTTTCAAATTATATTTTGTAAACATATGATCTGAATTCTGATATTCACTTCCATCCCATAAATTTTCCTGCTTTGATTTCTAACATCTTCCCAAATTTCTAGAATCTTTATTTCTACATGTTAATTAGGATAATGGTTTTTTTTGTTCTTTTTTTAAATTTAGATTTTTGTGGTCATATTTTTAAGATAAGGTCTACTTTAGAGCTAATTATTCTCTTATATATATAGTTGATGTGAGATGGTTTGCATCCAAAAGTTGAATGACTTAGAAATATTTTGTGTAAATCTATTTTGTTTAGAGAAAAGTTTGGATGACTTGGAAATATTTAGGAAAATATAGCTTTAGCCCCAAATCTCTAAATCCAATCTCTTTGCAAACCATCTCTTTTGTATTGCATTGAGCTAAATTGGCAGGCTTTCTTATATTTTTCTTTTCTTTCCTATATGCTTAATAAAGTCGTGTGTGTGTATATATATATGCGCGCGCTGCTTCATTGGTAGTCTGATAACCCTCCAACTTTTGATAATCTGCCTTATGATCACTAAAATATTAAAGCTCCAGTCCTCCATCTCCGTTTTGTATTAATATATATTCTGGAAAATTGAAGTACTTTGACATTTTGTGTTCTACAAATTTTAAATATTTTTTTGAACATGTGGCGATAAATTTAGCTTAGGCATATTTGAATTTTCTTTAATTC
Source organism: Lagenaria siceraria (assembly GCA_002890555.2). NCBI lineage: Eukaryota > Viridiplantae > Streptophyta > Magnoliopsida > Cucurbitales > Cucurbitaceae > Lagenaria > Lagenaria siceraria. The sequence continues at coordinate 2,316,208 of CM016485.1, forward strand.
AATTGTCGTCTTTTATATTTTAACATTTTTCAATGGAAAAAATTTGGGTGCAACCTGAACCCATCTATTGTGCGACTCCAATTAAAAATTATCACATGACAATTTAAATTTAGTCTTTTACCGTTGGTAAAATTTAATTTGACTAATAGTGAACTTACAATGCATAATACTTAGTTAATTGGTGGAAAGTTAAAAAAGAGAAAAAAGGTCTTCTAAATTCTAATAGAGAAAATATTCCAATTCCTCCCAACTTTCTGAAAATATTGGTAGAAAATGTTGAATATATCTTAGATGGCTTTTTTCTACTTCAAATTTCCATTTTAACATTCACCAACCAGGATAGACTAATTCAAAACTTTTAAAATAATAGGTACTAAATTGAAAAAAAGAATATTCAAATATTGCAGACCTAACTTATATAACATAAAAACCAAATCAAACCAAACCAATTCTACTCCCCAATTTGGTTTGGTTAGAAATTCAAACATACCAAATTGATTAAGAATTAATTTTAAATATATAAATTCCAATGGCATTTCAATTTTCTAAACAAGATTATGGCTTTAATGTTTCGGGCCTATACCACTATGGTAAAACTGATTCTTTCGCCAATATAGAAAGAGAAACCCAACACATATGTGAAATTTGAAGCTCTGTTTCATTAAAAGGATAAGAAAAGGGCTATATCTTTGCCGCTTAGTTGATGTCCCAGGCTCCCAGCTGCTTGTGGCCTGTGGGAACCTATACTGCATGCTATTGCTAATGAAGAGTAGCATTACATATTCAATGTAAAGTTTTAACACCATTAGAAGCATTTGTGTCGACCACAAGAATGTCAAAGGCTCATTCTACAAGTTTGTAAAACAGATGCTGCTATGGCAATAACGCCCTTTCGCAACAAGGCAGATCAAATCTGCCACTGATTTTGCTGAAAGAGAGAAGACCTCTTCTTTTCTTCAGGAATCTCAGCCCTCAAGTCTTTGAATGTTAATATCGTTTCAAACAAGTTTCTACTCAGATGCATCAAGTCCTGAGTACTTGAACTTGGAGTGATACCCAGCAGCCATGCCTAAAAGAAAGACATTCAATTGGCTTGGATGTTTTGTAGTTTAAATGCCAGACGCGTATACTAGCTGTTGACATGTTTAAATTATCCCAGACAACAAGGATGACATGAAACAAGTATCACAAGGCTGATTTGAGAAAGTTTTTAGAACAGTAACCATTGAACTTTTGTTCTAAAGTAATAGAAAACTATTTCTGAAATCAGTTTCCAAACAGCCTTGAACTTTCTTTCCTTTTCCCTCAATGTGATGTTCTATCGGCAAACTACTGATCTGCAGGGGAAGGAGTGGATGCTTAAACTAGCTACCAAAATGGTTGAAATGCTGCTATAACTTTTGCATGTTATGTAATGTAAACAATCGCTAAAATAAAAACGTCTGACCATATACCATAAACTTTACACTTGCTATGCAACTGCGTGTCAAAAAGGTTAACTTTACAAAATGGTAAAATCAAAACTATGAAAAATGAAAGCAGGACGCACAATACTTGCAGAAATGATGACGGTTCAGCACCAAGGCTTTCTGAAGATCAATAGCATCTGAACTCCCAGCACAGTCATCGATCCAGTGGCAGTGAGCAAAGATGGTTTATTTTTCTGGAGACCACAATGAAAGCGTTATTCATTGTGCCACAACCCAAATCAACAAAGTTATTCCTTGGGCACCAATTATGCTAGAAGAGTTCTTTACGAACGTGTATCAAAATCAGATGACAATTGAGCAGCAGCATTCCTCAGAGTCGATGAATTTCAGTGCATGAAACATAACATCCAGTAGTGGCTAATTGCACAGGAAATTAAAAGCGAAGCTACCATTAAGCACAACCAGCTTCTAGAGCATTGCTAAAACCATGGATGATATTGATCACCAAATACATTAAACCACTTGCTGCCCAGAAAGACCTAACAAAAACCCATCTCAAGACATATTTCGTGTTATGACATCTTTCATAAGAAATAAACTGATAGAACCCAAATATATTGAACTAAAAAAGGTAATAGAAATACAACATAAACCAAGTGTTCAAGGTACTTGGACCCTCCCATCACTCTCAAGCCCAAATTCACTCACCAAAATATTGCTTATCTACTTCCCTACTCACTTTATTTATAATCAAACTTCCCTAACAAACTACTTAACTAATTACTAATATACTCTTACTATCCCTCTAATACCATTCCTATCATAAACTTCCTTGATAAATGTCAAATGAGATAAACGAAAAGCACAAATGCACAACAAAGCCTATTAAATCCACCGAGCTATAAAAGGTTTCCTAACTATTCATGAAAAAAGAGATCAGAAGGCCACAAAAAGAACTTCAGAGAGATGCTCTATAGGAATCCACAAAACTATCAAGTCTTAAATATCTCCTCTAGAAGATTTTATACCACAATTTCGGAAATTCTTTTGCTTCTTTCTAATCAAACCTCCTAACAGATATTTAAAAACCGCCACTTCTCCAAAGAACCCTCTTCTTATCCTTAAACTTCTGGTCATTCCACATTTCGGTAGAAAAGAAATCTATTAGGTTATTCGCCAAACATAGCAGGTGCCCAAAAGGTCAAAAAAGTTCCCATCATAATCGTCTAGAGAACTAATACTCTGAACGAATATCAGTTGGTAAGATATAAAGGAAAGAATTACTTATTTGGATGACCTCATTTGTATTGATCTGTCGGAGATAACCTGACCTAGATATAAAGGAAAGATTAAAGAATTCCTCATATCGTTCTATGATTGCTTAATGTATCCCAAACTAAATGAAGAAAACTTATCTTTAACTACAATTTGAGAAGACTCTGTTAATACAACGATGGAAGCTACACAAACAGAAATTTCCATTCATAGAAAAGTACCCATTAGAAATCATGCTTCAGTATTAGACCTCCTTCACAATCAAACCTTGTACTAATTGGTATCACAAGAGCACGTGAAACTGTGAAAAAACTTGTCAGGATACGAAATGCTTAGTGTCAAGAGAAACCATTTCCAGGAACTCGGAGCATAAATGAGGAAACCCCTTCTGACTCAGAAGCTCGAAAATTCATTCTTAGCCATCAAATGATATCAATAAATTCGACAACCAACCCACCTCAAGTTCAACAAATGTTTTTCGGAAAACCCAAAATCAAGAATTAGGCACTAATATGAATGAAAGACAACACTCACCTAATCCAAAGTTAAAAATTCAAGGGCGAGCTTCAGATGCGCTAGTGGAAGCGGAGGAGGAAGACGAATTGGAATCATCTTGGCGCGAAGGCAGAGGATTGGTACCTTTAATAACCCAACCGAGAGCGAAGAAGGAGATCCCAGCAAGTATTGCAGTACCCCAAGCGTGTGAGTACCATTTACTGTACTGTCTAATGGCAAATCTCCATTGATCTCGAAGAGTTGCAGGGTCGGGATTTTGGATCTCCGGTGGGTTCGGAAACCGAACCCTGTGGCCTGTGAATTCGGTCTTGGGGGCACCGCTGCTTACTTCATTCGAAATTTTAGGATGAGAAGGAGAAGGATCACTAGGAGGATTGGATTCCGTCATGGCGATGGGCAGCAATTTTACTGAGCAAAAGTTTCAGTTCTCAATCCTCAGCAATCTTCTTCTTACAATTACAGCATCGACCGAATCGTCCAAGTCGGTTTACCTCTGCCGTGGAGTGGCCAGGGGACTTTATTTATAAAAAGAACATAGCATCAACATTAACTCTAGCTTAGGGTCCCCAATTTTGAAGGCAAAAAACGAGAAAAAAATAATAATAATAATAATAAAATGGTTTGTATTTCGAATTTACTATCCCTATTGTACTAATACTAGAAAAATCAAGGGAAGGAATGCAACTTTATAAAGAGAATATAATAAATAAAAATATATGCTAAATGCTAATTAAGCTTCAGCCACAATTGACGCTAGGGAACTGAAAAAAACACTTTAACTATCATTTTTTAAATTTGCAAGCTCTAAAAATATTATTAAAAAAAGGCCAATTATGTGGATTATTTTAGTTAACCGTTGAGAAGATTCAAAACTCTAATCTCTTATTGAAGATTCATGTTCATTTTTTTAGTTAACACATAAAATTGAGAAGATTTAAAGCTTTAACTTCTTCCTCTTAGTTGAAAGTACCTGCTTTAACAAGTTAATTTAAGATCTCATTATATACTATATGTTGAGCTCTAAAAGACTTATATTAATTTTATTGACAAAAAAAAAATTTAAGCTAATGAAAGGCAAATTTAATATTATATCATCCAACAAATCTCAACTCAATAGCATAAGTAAAATATTATATTAACCGCAAGTAAAATGGAGGGTACAAATTATGGAAATAAGATATGCTATTGATAGCTAACCTAGTTGTAAAAAAGGAAATTAGCCGTATGGTAATTGAGCCCTCGAAAATTTGAATGTAAAATATTATTCCCCAGAAAAGTTTTGAGGGGGTAAACAAACAGCATACAACAAACCATAATATTGTATAACCATACCGAAATAAATAGAAATTTTCAGGAAGTTCAAGTAATATATAAGCATAAGATGAAACTCTATGTCCACCCGTTCTCTAGATCTTTTATTATTATTATTATTATTATTTTGGTATAAAAGTACACGTTTTTACTTAACCTTCATTTAAATTCATATGGCTTCTCTTTTACAAAGTCTTAAAATAAATCAACATACAAATACGAAGGTAAAGAAAGAAAAAACAAGAGTTTTGAAGAATAAGGCGGCAAAGAAATCCCCATGCCATCAAAACCTCCGTGTAATACTCTATTTCTCCAATATGAGAATCCAAATGTCCATAGAGAATAGAGATCCCTCCATAAAATAAATACCACATCATAAGATTGCATCCCAACTTTATTTTCCTTTCTTTTGTCTCTCTCCCAAGTCGCGTGAAGAAGCAGGAGGTATCAAAAAAAGTGTCCAGCGATGTATATCCCTCCCAGAAACAAATAGACTAATCATTTATTCTTTACGCTGAGATACAAGGAAATACTTTTCCCCTTGTAGGGAATTTCAGCCATCCAAGGTTGATTCTAACAATTGTCAGCAAATCATCCCAGCAGTATTCTACGCCAATATTTAAAGAAGAAAACGGAAATATATTCTAAATTGATAAGGTATAAAGGCATAGAGAATAAAGGTTAACCTAATATTAAAGTCATAATGAATGGAACCTCTTATGCTGAAGAAGATATCAGAAGTATAGTTGCATAGATCATAAATGTAAACGGCATAATACTATGGTCACTTCTGTGCCAAAGAGAATATTACTTGGTTGCACGGTCACAGACGTAGAATGACAATATTTGTCTAGGCAAACTAGAAAGTAAAATTGTAGAGATTACATATTGTTCGTCCCAGTGAAAAGAGCTCGGATGGTCCTTGGAGCTCATTTGCGAGCTTCTGCCTTCTTCTGTTCTTTGGCTGAAAGTGAGGGAAAGAAGTAGAGTGAATATCAGTTTCAATATGTCAATGTTGGGGGGTAATCATACTATAACTATAAGAGCTTTCGTGTACTGTTGTATATATTACCAGCCTTTTCTTCTTCCCTTTTTTTAGCAGCTTCTGCCCTTTGTTGCCGAATAAGAGTCAAACGTTCTGCATAGCATACAGTGAAATAAAATTTCAATATCAAACAGTGCAATGAAAGTTCTGCCTTCAAATTTGTTCACGAAATTCGCCAGCTGCCATTGGTGCACGAAATAATAGTTGTTCTAGGACTTAGCATTGGCTCCCCATGATATTATCAAAGTGCATTTTGAACCAAATTTATACAATTTAAATACATAGCAAGTGCGGCTGCAGGTGATCATTTTGAGCTCTCCTATATGTTTTTCCCTTTTAACTCAGGACAAGAATACCAATCTTGGATGACAGATAGATAATATAAAGGATTCCATCCTCAGAACATAGAACGCACACTTAAACCAGAGAATTGATCATTGAAAAAGGATTACCTAAATCTTTCCTAGCTTGTTCAGTCTTCCCTTGTTCTTGAAGCCTCATGAATCGCTCATGAGCCTTTTGTTTCTCTATCTCCTCCCTGGAAAAGAATAAATAAAACTTTATAAACTGTGTGCAAATGCATACCTAAATCTATATATTGGCATATTTGTTTCCAGAACAATAATCATAGAAATTAAATAAATGTTAAATATCGGTTAAAAGAAAGAAAATAGAACTTGTAACAACCTTTCACGCCTTGAAAGTTCAGTTGTTTTGCCAATCTGCAAAATGAAGTGAAATTACACCTCTACCATATATCAATGTTCAAATTGCAAGACCATATGTAAGGATGATTATTAACTTACATCAATATCTCTAGCTTTCAAGGTTTTTGGCTTCACCAAGTTAGGATTTTCAATCTCAATAATACCTTGAGTGCCTTTCCTCTGGCAGAATTTGACAACAAAACAAAAGTGATTTAGTCTCGCTCAGCTCAAACGAAAAACAACAAGAAACGTAGCAAAAGTTAGACTTATAGATAAGAAAATTTAATTTTATGTATATATAAGGTCACTGAATACAAACTCTAGGTTTATCTCCTTGATCATCAGATTCATCCCCAGATTCTTGTTCAGATCCTTCCTCAGATTCTTCCTCCTCCTTGTGCTCAGCTTCTACCTATAATACTAAATTAAGTACCTCGTATGCACAAAAATAAGTAAATAGAAAGAACAAGACCATGCAGTTGAAGAATCAACTGTTGAAAGAAAAGTTGCAACACATCAGGGTATTATCCATCCTCAGTTGACAAAAACAACTGCCGAGCACTGTAGGACTTGTGCAGATCAAATCTTGGCTTATAAGCATCTTTGAAGATTTTATGTTATCAGTAGGTGAGAAGAGTAGTGGGAACTACGTGTGTGCGAGTCTTAAGATACACACACACACACACACATAGAGAGAGAGAGAGAGAGAGAGAGAGAGAGAACCTGTCTAAATGTTCGTGGGCGTGTGGAGGTTCCAGCAACTACAATTAATTCAGAAACTGAAGTTAGCAACGAAAATTTCAGCATCTTAAGGTTTCTCAACAATGATATTACAAATTGCAAAACCATATGTAAGGATGATTAAAAGGTTAATTCCTTGACGCCATCCATCTCTCCCATCTTTCACTGGTTTTAAGAAGCAATTTCAAAGCAAGGCATTCAACTCGCACAATAACCAAGACGCTTCATTTAGATTGCAGAAATTTCAGACTCCACAATAGAAAGGTAAAACTATATCCGCAATCAACTAAGCCTAGATCTCACCACCAACCACGCCTCCTCATAGTCGCTGAAACTGATCTAAAAATAACTAAGTAACATGTAAAATAGCTTAAATCACTAAATATGCAGTATCATTCCAATTACTGGAATCTCCATGTCAAGCACTAGCTTGTATCCTTAAAAAACACCTTGAATTTCTCACCTCAATTATATAAGATCAAAACATTAGGCAGGAAAGCAATAACGTTCAAATAAAAAGATATCGTGATCTTCAGTTTCTCAATAATCGAACGAAGTGGATAAAAAAGGAGAAATCATTGCAGGTTGCTCCTGTTTATTACTAGTTTAAAGAAACAATTCAAAACAAAGCGCATTCAACTCTGCAGTCGAAGTAACTCATGCATATAACCGAGACTCTTCACTAAAATTACGAAAATTCCACACTCCATAATAATAAAAAGGTAAAAACTATTTTCGAAATCAACTAAGTCTAGATCTCAACACCAACCACCTCCTCGTAGTCGCTGAAACTGATCTAAAAATAACCAAGTGACATATAAAACAGCTTAAATCACTAATATAATAGCATCATTCCAAACACTGGACTCTCCATGTCAAGCACCAGCTCGCGTCCTTAAAAAACAACTCGAATTCATCACCTCAGATATATAAAATCGAAACATTAGGCAGGGAGACGAAAACACTGAAAGGAAAAGATCTCGTGATCTTGAGTTTCTCTATAACTGAACGAAGGTGGTTAAAAAATAGAGAGAGAATTATTGCTTACGCATGTCTTCAGGGGTAGAGAATTGGCGCCGACCGGTGGGCTTGCTCTTGTACTTTCCTCTTCCCATCGTCGACGAAAATACAGAAGGGAAAAAGTAGAAACGGGAGGAAAAAGCAGAAGAGAAGCAGAATCGACGTAAAATAGAAGCCCCCTCTTAGTTAATTTGTGGAAGGCGAAGTTGGTCGCTGCTCCGCCTTTCCGCCGAGAGGAGAATTTATAGTTGTGTTTGCTTATTTGTTCCCGTCCCGTTTACATTTCTCTGTGGTGAAAATCGCCAACCGGATTCCCCAAACCCTACCCGAACCGGCACCCAAGAATCAGCTGCTTATCCTTTCACTAATATTTTATGCTCCATATTTGATATTTGGGCAAATACCAATTTATCCCCCAACCTAAATTAAAATAACAATTGTATTAACTTAAACAAACAAACAAAAAAAAAAAAAAAAAAAAAAAAAAAAACTTAAACACCAAAGTTTCGTAAGTGTATCAATTTACACCATCTGTTAGGTTTCATTTGACTGATATTGTAAAATGTATAATTTAATTCAATTAAACTTCTATATTTTCATAAGTCAATCAATTTAGATAATTCATTATGTTTACCTTTGAAAATCATTCATACATTAATTCTTTCTTCAAATTTTAGTTTTACAAAATGGACAATGATTCTCAAATAAATTCTAATTAAGAGTCTAAATTGATTTATTCATGAATACTTAGACATTTAATTGATACAATTATAAGTTTCTACAAGGTGTTTCGTTTATTAGTTTGTAGTTTAAATTGATACAACCCCTAAAGTTGAGGGGTATAAATTGACATTTTTCTTATATATTACTATTATAGTTTAGTTTGGCAATATATGGAATTGGGGATTCGAATCTCTAGTTTTTTAGATCAACTTTTGTACTAATGTGTTGCAAATGGTTCAATGTTTTTTAAGTTTTAGTTCACTTTTGTTACAAACTATGGTTTACAAATTTTATTACGATTGTTTTACATAAGAAGAAAAGAAAAAACTTATTCGTAATATATACAAATGAGGTCATAGATAGGACTACCTTTGTTTTCACATGTTGCTCTTTATTTTTTTTTTTCATAATTTACAATGTTGTTCTTAATTAAATTTATGATGTGTTTGTTTGCTTATGGAAGTGATCCAAGTTATAGATATGAAACAACGTAGACTTGCGACGAGTTGAGACGCATATTGAGAGAAGTTAGTAATATACATCTAAGTAAATTACTATTACGTTACAAATTGTTTGATGTTTGAAACATCAATTCACATTTTATTACAAACCTTTTTTTTTTTTTTTTTAAAAACAACTAGATTCATATTATATAAATAATAATATGGATACTAATCTCTACTTTTCACAGCCTTCCCTTTAACTATTCATTAATAAATGATGTTTATTTTTAGGTTTCTCGGTGTATGTTGAGATAAGTTAATCCAATAGCGGTAGTTATATGATGAAATTGATGTTCATTTGAGGTGTGATACAAACTATAAACATGATACATCATGACCTAATGGAAGAGATGTGTATGTATATCAACAGCTACATACTTTCACAAATAGCCACCTCCAACAGTATTTTTATATTTTTAACTTTATGACAAGTTTATCTCTAAACTTGAATAAGTGTTTTAGTTTTTATATTCGATCAAACCATCACAAATAACAATATGCTCAAGAAAAAACGAGGTAATCATTAAATTATGATTAGTGCAAAAGCAGTTTGCACCATATGTTTCCAAAATCATATTGAATTTTTTAACACAATTAAGAGACATAGCCATAGAAATTAGCTCATGGTCCCACTTAAAGAAACGTAAGACGAGAGCATACTCAAACAAAATACTTTTCTATCATGGTTAAAAAACAACCACAACAACACAGATAATAACATATCCCTAATCTAAACAGATGTTGTAATTACTTTGATTAATAAGATAAGTTTGAAGCACCATCAAACATTCCATGACTTTGAATAATAATACAAATGTATCCCCTGGCTTAATTCAATGAATATTTTGAAACTACTTTGTAAAAATTGTAGATTAAAGTGTGCATTTTTTTTTATTTTTTTATTTTTCAGTTTTTAACAAAATGAAACTGTTATTGTAATTTGGAGAGGGTATATATGGAGAAATAACCCCGAAAACAAAAAGGGAGGGAAAAAAAATATGGACATGAGACAACGGTTCTCCGGCAACGCAAACCACGTTTAGCACTGTAAAGCGAAAACCCTAGCACTCGCTCAGAGGTTTATGGCCATTTCGCCAATGGCAGTGAGTCCGTCTTTTATCCAATATTGTCCTCTCCAGGCTATACCTGCTCACCGACTGTTTGCTTTACCCTCAATTTATACTCCCAAAATTGTTCTGAAAAACTCAAGGCATTGCTTTTCTACCATCTCTTGCTCTGCTGGGAGGCCAATCCCGACGACGGAGGAAGAGGTTCTTCAAGCTGTACTGGAGTCCGATGAGAAGATTCTTCCTTGCGTTCGAACGTACGAGAATGACTTGTCTCGGCTTACTCTGGTCGGAGGCGTCGATTTCCGGCAGTCTGTTACGGCGGCTGCGGCTGACGGTGGTGAAGCCGCCTCTGAGCACCTTGATTCTGGGATGTCTGCAATGGTTGTGGAGACTGTATTTCCGGGAACTTCTGACGAGCACAGCACGGTCTCGACCCGGCTGGTTAGTTATTTGTTAACCTGACTGCGTAATTTGGCGCTCTTTTTAGTTCGCATCTGACGGCGGTGTCTTACGGAACCAATTTCCGTGACTAATTACTATGAATATTCTTTGTCATCACTACAATTTCCATTTATTGGACTGAATTCGAATCTTGATGTGAACGCGTTCTCCCGAACTTTTGCACCTGACATGTTAGCTTCAGGAGCCGCCATTTTAGTTTGCATTTTTTTTAAAGAAAAAACCATGACGGATTTTGATTTCCACCATGAAATAATTAACTCCTGATTGATGTATGGGATTGATATGATAGCGTTCTCCTTCTCTGGTTCTTTGGTATCTTTAACAGCTCCTTCACTAATATGTCCATTTCGTGTATTGTTTGATGTTCTCTTAAAATTATGTCGACTGTAGTATGATGTTGTCATCTCATGAAATTGTGAGTCTTTTTGTAAAACACTGCTCATTTCAAGTATCTGTCACATTGTATCTCTTCCCCCCTCTCTCTAGAATATTGTCAATTCGTTAGATAAAATTAGCTATCCAATTGTACTTGTCGTTCCTAAGTTGACTGTGTTAACAGTTTTTACCTGCCAGAGAAGTCAAGGAAAAGGCTAGGAAGCTCAAAAAGTCTCTCGCTCAAGATTTCCATTCAAGTACCTCGTCAAAAAATATACTTGCTATGACATTTAGACAAGTAGTATTGCAACAGCTCTGGAACTTTGAACTGGTTGTCTTTATACCCGGCTCTGAAAGGAATATGGAAGATCTTGAAAATCCAAGAGAGGTTTGTAATTTCGCTTTACTTTCCTCTATTTTTCGTGTTTGTGGATATTTGTTTGTGTGAAAAATTGAAACATCACGGTAGTATGTCTATGCTGCAGGTTTCGCATGATACTGATAGGTTCAGTTCTCTTATGCATTGAAAGCAGGTTCCAATTTCTTTCACTCTCAGTTCATCCGAGGAACGAGCCATCTCTGTTCTTGCAGAAACTGTTTGCACATGCGCTCTTCAAAATACAGAAGGAAAATTTGTCAATGGAACTTCAACTAGATTTTTTGATTGGTTCCGGAAGTCTACAATAGTTGCATCAAAGGATTCTTCAGTTATGATCTATAAGTTATTTGACAACGAGGTAGCTGATGCCAAGAGTCTATTACAAAAATTTAATTCAAATAAGGAGAGCTGGAAATGTAGGAATTTCAAATCGATGAACTATTGGTGGATGCCTTATGAACTCACTAAACTAGAAAAAATCGGTGGGGCTGAATTCTGTGCATGGGTTAGTGAGTGTGTACCTTCTTACAGGCTACAAATTGATGCTCATCAGTTCAATGGCTTAAAATTTGGAGGCTGGAGTGAATCTGTTGAGAATAGGTGGGAAGTCCTTTTGACCCACTCCCAAATGGTATTTTAACCTTTCCTTTTCAGCAGTTCTCTTTCTGTATATCTTAATGTGTCCCGTGATGGTATTTTCACTCTTTAGCCTAGTTCAAGAGTTACCTTCTTGGAGGTGCTCCTTTCGCTAAGGGCAATAGTTATTGTAAATGTGTATTAGACACACTCTTATTTCTCTGCTTACATATAGTCACAAACACAAGATAGTACATTTTCTATATCAGATTGAGGCACAGAGAGTGCTCAACAAAATATTATCTTTATGTATTTTTGCACATTAACAATTTCAGATTTAATGTTTATGTGGTGTATAGAATTAAGGATACAAACTTATATTCACACCTATTCAGTTTTAAGAAAAATTTAAAATTAAAGTATAAATCTCCATGGATGTAATATTTTTGAACCACTTCATTAAATTTTATCCAGAAAATTTATTATTATCATTGTTATTTTAGCTTCTGCATGTTCTTGTGCTTTTGTTTACTATATCTCAATTCCTTATTTAAAATTCTTCCATGTTAGTGTCCATGTCTTCCGTGTGTCTTTATTGACTCCAAGATTTAAAACATAAGAAAAAGTCTAGCACTTCGAGACATGCAGACACTGTCTACAACAGTGTCCATACTTCCTTTTCTAAAACTATCTGACCAATCGTCATGCAGGTAGGATTAGCGAACATATTAGACATTTTCTATGAAGATGTATATTCTCTGCCTGATAAACAACTGCAATGTGGTGCACTTGTGCATTCTGCTAACTTGTTAAGCAAAAAGGTATGTGCTTGTATGTACATATATGGTTATAATTATAAATGTATGTTCATGTGCATTCTGCTAACTTGTATGTGTGTATTTGATTATACATTAATACGGTTGATATTATTATCAAAAAGGCCCCATGGATTATGTGTACCCCAAATTGGTGTGTTCTTTGTCGCCAAAGTGGTGAATCCATTATGCACTTATTGATCTTTTGTGACTATGCTCAATCTTTTTGGAGGAGAATCTTATCATGCTTCAACTATACTATGGTTTTCCCAAATGACCCTCTAATTCTTTTGAATATGCTCATTATTGGCCATCCGTTCAAGAATGAGAAAGCGATCCTGTAAACCTTCATCATCAAAGCATACTTGTGGCTCATTTGGAATGAAGGGAATCACCATATCTTTGAAGATAGAGGGATGGATTTCACTCATTTTTTTATCACCTTTTGTATACATTGCTCACTTAGTGTAAATTCACCCTTTTCTTTTGTGATTATGATCTTACATTCCTTATTTCACAGTGGAATAGCATTTTGTAATCCTTCTTGGCATTCTCATACCTTCTGTAATTTCATACTATCAATGAAATTATGAATGATGTTTCTCATTAAAAAAAATAAAATTATACATTGGTTTCTTTGCAAACCTTAATCATAGTTGTTTGCTTATTTCTTCTTGGAACAAAAAGTTGCTTGCTATTGAAGTATAGGCTTGACGTTTTCAGAGAAACTATTCCTCCTGGGGATTGCTATCCAAGACTTTAGCTGGTGTAGTTTTTCTTGCCGCTATTGGTGCTGTTGGTCAACGTTTTATGTCTCGAGTTCGTGTGCCCGGATGGTATGGTGTAGAACAGCCCATTACATCACTCTATGGAGTTAGCTCTGTGAAAGATCAAGCTATAGAAGCTGCAAAGGTATCTACCAAACTTCCCCTTTAGTATCTATTTTCTCACTTGATCCATTATGTATTTATATTAAGATATAAAATTTAATATATAAATCTTTTATTGATAGTTGGAAGAATACTGCATCTCAGTTGTAAAAATTATAAAAGATGCCTTTGGTTGGCATGGGGATGTACACGCAAATAAGAGAGTGGGTGCATGGATTGGGGAAGCTCCTGATTACTTGACGGTGGTTGAATCTGATATTGATAGTGAAGATGCTGCATCTGGTATGACAGAACAAGAAAATGTTGATGGAGTAAAAGCTTCTACTCAGGATATAGCTAGTTATCAGGTGATTTGAAATTTTCATTTGCTTTTGCTTCACAGCCTTTTAAGGGGGACGATTTAGGGAATGACTCGCAGTATTGCTTACAATGTTTCACACTCTGTTAGAAAGTGAACAAAGACTGTCTTATCTAAAAAAAGAAAGTGTGCAAAGACTGAAAGACCTGAGCATTTGGTTGCTCAAATGCAAGTGGTGGATGCCGGTAAAACTTTCTTTCTTTCCATCTTTTGGGTAGCGGCGTGGTTAACTGAATTTTCCATTATTTTATTTATACAGCGGGATATTTTTTATCCTCTAAAAAGGGAATCATTCAAGTCTAGTTTTCAAGTTCAAATGAATTCTTTCACTCTTAATCATATGTTATATGTACAAGTTTAGAGACTGTGCACCCCTATTTGAGTTAATCGCTAAGAAAGAAAAATTTCTTAAGGAAGCACCTTTTAGGAGCACCTATAAGAACAATGAAATGTTGCCAAATTATAAACTTCTTTGCAGGTTCTCTCTATTGTTGTAAATCTTGGGGTTTTTTTTTCCTTTCCAGAACCCATACATTGTTTTAGAGGAAGAAGTTTGAATGCTCACCTCTACATGTTAAACTCAAAATGAAAATGGAAAAAAAGTTGCATCGTTTTAGAGGAAATTAGTTTTTTCTTTGAAGTTATATATATACTTGGCTGATAGATTAAGGATCTAAGAGAAATGGAAACAAAGGAGAAGGAACTCCCACACTTCCTACTTTAAGTAAGAACACAAGAATACTAGATGACATTGGGTTGCATCTGCATTTCTACTCAGCAGGCTTCAGCCCTATTAAGGCATTCATGGGAAGCCAATTAACAGAAAATATTTCACCTTTTTGAATTTTGATCCTTGTAACTTCCCATATCAATAGAGCTGAGCTTTGGGTAACTTAGATTTGGCATCTATGATCAGCGAAAACAGGGTCTTCACAGAGAATTCACCTAATGATTCAAGTGTTCACCTCCTTTTTAGGGCTGAATCCATTCAGCTACTCTAAAGTCACAGTTCCACTACATTCAAACTTCTCCGGGACAATATTTTCCAGGACTTGGTTTCCTCTTCTCAGCTTCACTGACTGAAATCTCCTGTGAGGTTGTGACAGCTAAAGCAGGACATTTCTGCATCTGTGCTTGCTCAGCCTGCCATTAGTGCCATCTGCCCTTCCAAAGCAGGTTCTATACCATATTCTAGACTGAGGTGTTATCATACCCCTGGATTTCATATATTTAAGTTAAGGATTGGAGCAGCCTCCCCTTTTTAGTTCTCTTGTAATCTACCCCTATCTTTCTTTTACATAAAGAAAAGAGATGATTTTGTGTTAAGTTCATTAGGTTTGTCATGAAATTTTCATAGCACTTTGCCAGAAGCACTAGGTTTCTCTGTCAAATTACCAGGACACCAACCTCATCAAATCAAGGGCACAAAAATAGTGTTCAAGCTGACCAATGGCCAACAATTCCAATCGTTTGATGACCCTATACAATCTTTCATTCTTCTTCCAAAATGATTGGCAAACAAATCTTGCGTTCCTCTTCCATAATGGTGGAAAGTGTCAACCACAACCCCCTTTTATGGACACATATTCATCCTGTTCTCCAGTTCTCTTTTTGCCAGCTTCCAAGAATTCTTGGCTTACAGGGGATGCCTTTCATATTTTTAGCATTTTTCAGCCATGCCTTATCCTGTCAAAATAGAATCGTCATTTGCAAGGTGTGATGGTTGTTATCTTTATCAATCCTATTTAACCCGCATCACCATATGATAGAGTATCCTACTTTGCATCTCTCTCACTAGGATAAATAAGAAGGAAAAGCACACCTCTTGTCTTAAATTTCTCCCGACTTAGAGGTAAGAATTATAAATCTAGATTTTCCATAAGAAGGATCAACGAGCACTAAATCCAGTTTAGCTGATTGGGACCAAGGATCTCTCTCTAAAAGGGATTTTTATTCTACGGAGGATCGAATTTGAAAATCTTTCCACTTCCCTTCCTCATCCTTTCCTCAACAGCCTCATTATCTATCTCAACGGAATCCATTATTTGTCTCCCTCCGGGCCTCCACTCTCCAGTCTGTGTGATCTAGCTTGCAGAAACCGTTAATCACTTCTTTAAGTACTTTCAAGAAGCACCTCTGAAATTATTTGAATAATCTTCTTTCATCAAGTTAATTGGTCTGAAGTTTAATCCTTAATTGTCCTTTTTAATTTAATTTATTTCTTTTTAACAAGGCAAATTATATTTTCTCTTAGGCAAATATAAAGTGTCCATTCCTTACATATTTGTGCACTGTTCCACAAAATTCTGGTTTGAAGATTTGTCAAGATTTTATAAGGCTGTCGGCACCTTTACCTGTGCAATAATGGTCAGTGGTAAATGAAACTTCTAGGTTGCAAGCTCAAGACTCTGCCTAAGACATGCTCAATATCAGAAGTTCTCATACTAGAGTAAAATGACTATTAAGTACCCCTTTTGTTTGCTCATTATTTATAGATAATGTGTTTGCTCACCTGCTTGTTAAAACTTAGGTGGTCTTGTCGACTGAAGGAAAGATTGTAGAATTCCAACCAACCAGTCGGGTTGCTGTTAACTATTGGGCCACAAGTCCTTTAGCAAAGCAATTATACGGTGGGAGGAATTTGTCCCCGGGTAAGCTAAATTCTTCTTGCGTGTAAAATCTCTCTTATGAATTGCCATCAACTTGTACATTTATCCTTCCGTGTTTCAAGCAGGCCTTATTGAAACTGGGTTAAGGATCAGGCGCCCGAATGAGGTGGTTGTAATAGAGTTGCTTATGTCAGTGAAAACTGATGCTTTCTTTGCTTTGGCAAGGCCCGCATGTTACTCAGTACCCTGAGTTCGCGGGCAGCAGGAATCGATTTGCAGTAACGCCATTCTCAACATGAAATTGGATATTTAGTTAGTAGTGTGGCTCCTGGATAATTTTATAGGTTTCCAGCCTCCCCTAAAGGAGTCACCATCCTGTGCATTTCGCACAAATCTCCTCAATGTTATCGGAGTCGTATAGTTAGTTATTTGAATAGCGTAGAAAATTTTGTATTAATGATTGTCCAAAATAGTTTTCATGTTTGCTAATAAATATAGATGCTTTGAGCAACAGTATGTTTTACTATGACACAACTCATGTTTATATTGATCTAGTATGCATTCGTGCATATTAACTTATGAAAATCAATTTCATTTTATAATTGGTTTTTAACTTACGAAATTTTCTGGTAGTGTTGGTTCATGCTCGTCTATCATTTTTTATTTTTATGAATATATGGAACACTATAAAAGTGGTAAAATTTTGTTTTGTATATTGCATTATAAACTACTGAAAGTATATTATACGACATTGCCTTCCAGAAATGAGATTCTGTCAGAAGTTGTACGTGCTCTCTTCCCTCATGGATTTTCTGTCGGAAAAGTATTCCCTTTCCACCAAAGCGACAATAGGACTTATCATATACTGAGATGGTGCAGATATGATTTTATTTCTTTCAATAGATATATATAGTAATAACGCAAAGAATTGTTAGTCAATCCAAACCCAGTTTCGTAGATAAGATAGCAGCTTGATGATTGGCGAGCAGCCTTGTGTAGCGAACAGCAAAATGATTATTAATGCAACTCTTGTAATCTACATTTGCAGATTGATACTTCATAACTTCTTTTAGAAAAATAGCACATTACAAAATGGGAAAGTAGAGATCTATATCTTTCATCTTTAAGTTCCATAAACACAAACTAACGTAGCCATAGTACCGATTCACAAACCTAATTCATAAGCCAAAAAATCCTAGAACTCAGCAATTTGAAGTGAAGTCAAGGCTTTATGTGTTTCTTTTGAAAGGATGGTTGGACATCGTGAGTTCTTCCGCCAAAAGAAAATAGAAGAAGAAGCTTGTATTGCGTTAGTCTCAAGAATCAAATTCAATGCAACAAAGACATTGGCCTCCAATGATGGAAAAATTGTTACATCTTAACTAATGAAAGCATCATCTTAATGGATACCAAGACAGACAGTTGAGTCCACAGAAAGCATCAGACAACTGCTAAATATAGATTTAACCTATTTGCAAATGAAAACCACAAATACTCCCTTCCCTTGTTCTTCAATATTTTCAATCCACTTGTATTCAGAACATCAAAACCAGGATAGTAGAGAAAGATTCAACAGGAAATAATTCGCCAAATCTACATTTCTGATAATGGTTAACAAGGTTGCAACCTTCGAGCAATATACATTTCAATATCTTGAGAGATGACCGAAAAGATTACTCAAGATGTGGATGTTGACAATTGACGGCAAATAAAATGAAAACTAGTATTATCCGCATACATAACATAACATAATGTAAGCGGATTACATTTCATCGAAATCCAGACGACCTAAACCATTATTGGAGTTTGTAACACCAGCGGAAACAAATATACATCACTACTTAGGCTTCAGCTGAGTTTTAGGTGACTAATCTCCCTCTAGAATATACCAATTGCAAATTGTAACCCAAAATATTAGGGAAACAACCAGCATTACCGTTTCCGGACGTTAGAAGCTCCATATTAGGGTGTATCCGTGCAGCTCCCATGAGATGAGTATCAGATAGTATACCATGAGAGAAAAAAGAAGAAAAAAAAAGGAGAGAAAAAGGAGTTATTTATGTTATTTGAGGCCAAAAAGAAAAACCGAATTCTGAAAGAATGAACCGTAAACTCGATCCCATCATATTCCGATGGAAACCATCAGAGCAAGCAATTCATTCGACAACTGAGCTTCTTAACTATGTAAGGTAATATTCGCTCAAATTCTCCACAAGGTAATCATATTGTGCATGAAGCATATAGTCATATGTTCCGTTGGGCGGCATGACTCTATTTGCCGAGGGGTAAACATTTCCAAGACCAACTTTTGTGTTAATTCTGGTCCTCCCCTTAACAAAGCGTTTATTATCAGGAAATTCAGCAGTCAATCTCCCCATTTGCCTCTGTAAATCAGCAACTGAATCATTAGATACCTTTGCCTTAGAACCTTTTTTCCCATCAACAAGTTTCAGCTCCAATCTATACAAAGCACAGGCATCATACTTATTAATTTCATATTCATAAAGATGCCACTCAAAGTGGTTCAATGGCTGAGGATCCATGTAATAAGATCTTTTCAGCCCTCCAAACTCATTCATCACTTGCTTTCTTGACTCATGCCAACCACGTCCACTGTAATCAGGCAGTGACCTCTGCTTTCTATTCCCACTCTCAAATGCTCTACGAGGCTTATCAAAGAAAAGCCACTCCCTAATCATCTCACCCTCCAATATTGACAGATCAAAAAGCTCTGCAATATAAGAAAAAGATGCTGGGTAAATATAATTCAACAAAGCATATTTCGCAATTGAATACAGCCAATTTCAACTAGGAGTTATAGTACGTGCATTTCATATCAATGCAAACATATAAGAGATGCAAGAATTTACCAGGAGCATTCCATGGGGATTTTGCTGTGGCAGCTCCCTCACATTCAGGGATACCAACATCTTTCCCTTGTGCCTTCGCACTAAGAGCAGCAAAAAACAAACCATCCTTCAGACCAATTCCACCAGGTCGTAAAACTGGACCCATTCCAGGAGGGCCTTCATTCAATGCTAAGGCAGCATGAAAGCTGCTACAGTAGTCCTCACACCAATCCATCCCTTGGGCAGGTCGTGGGCAATCCCAAAGCGCACATTTTGGGCCTAAAAAAGCAGCAGGTGGAGGGCAAATGCTGGGACAGTAGCTAGAAACATGAGGAATTGCGCCCTCCCCACACAATTCTCTACCGTTAAGGATAGAGTAAAAGTTGTGCTCAATGCCTTGATGTAAATCAAATTGATGACACTCCAAATGTGTAGGTCCTTCCAAGTTATTCATAGCCATACCATGAACTCCTGAAGGGGAGTTCTTGCATTGATCAACTAAAGGGAAGCTTGGTTCTTGGTGTCCACGAGTCACATTAAATCCCTGAAGTAGGTTAACAGTGATACTAAGAACCTATAATAACATGCATGAAAGGCAGCCGATTCTCAAATTTATCAGGCATATTTTCTTATAATAAAAGCACAACAAACTAGAATAGAAGGGAAGGAACCAACTTCCCCAACAAAATTCATATTCATACAACTTTTAGAGTTTAAACACATTGCATGGTCAAAGTCCAGGTCATGGGGCAAGAGATAGAAAATCCCATGAAGGGCATGTATCAATAACTCCATGCTTGTATCCCAATGTTCATCTGTGTTAGAGAAAGGGATGGTCAGGCAAATGTGGTGCTGGAAGCAAAATTTGTAATTTCACCAACTATCATAGTTGACATGCATGGCGTGACTGCATAACAAGGGCCTAGATGCAAATAAGGGACTTCATTTCTTTGTTATGATTCCCATATCCAATCTAACTGGAAGTTAAAAACTGATTTTGGCCAAGTGGTTTATTCATTTTCAAATCTTACATCTCTGTTTGCAGTTATTTTTTCTCATTATCTTTTGCAAAAGGCAGAATCAATACAAAAAATTGCATTAAAAGTTCTAACCAATTGAAGCTTTCCTCTTTTGTTTGAACATACTCCATCACATCCAACAACTATCAAGGGCCACAGTTATAAACGAAAGAGGAAAAAACAAACTGCGACAAAAACTATGTAAAATCTATATGTAAAGTAAGCATAGAAGAATATCCCACCTCTTGCAGTGCCATGGTATCTCCAACCTGCAAATTTTGTTCATTAGGTTCGGGCTTAGGAGCAGCTAATGGACTAGATGCATCATCATCCTCCTCGCAAAGTTGCAACAGTCGACAAATGTCCGATGAAAATGACCCAAGACTTCCACCCTATGTCAACCATACAATAAAAAAATGATTATCCAACAATCAATGCCTTCTCATTGAAGCATTCGTAATTCACCACTTAAATTCAATTATGCTAGCTGTCATCCTCAATACCACATACATAAATTATGCAGATTATCATATATATTGATACTCTTCATCTTAACTCTTAAGCACCGAAAAGGAATTCAATATACTATGCTAACTTGTTGCAAAGAGGATGCTGGAGATGGCTCGTTCAGCTCAGCTTTCCACTCACGAAGCATCTGATGGACTTGTTCCTCGAGAACTGTCACATCAACTGTGCGGCTCTCTTTCCTTGCATACTGCAAATCCACAAATATGCTTTGCAGATCATCAACCCGGTTCTTTGCCTTATCCTTAAATAGCTTGTGGGAAGCCGACTTGCAACCGGTCTTCGAATGCTTTCCCATTACAGAACTCTAACTTTTCTCCTAGCCCCTACGAGTTCAGCCAAAGAAGTGCATGTTAGATCAAAGGTATCGAAAAGTATCCATTAAATTTCAGCAGAAAGGCAGCAAAACGAACCAACTGATTCATCAAAGGAGAAACGAAATTAGCGGTTAGAACTATAAACAAATCGCCTTTAGACAAACCCATTGAAAAAAATATAGCACAAAGATAAAATCCTTTCGAAGCAAGTTCGATTCAACTAGTACAAGCAGGGATCAACTTCACAAACAATCGAAATCGAGCAGATCCCACATGAGTACGAGCATCAAGAAACTAAATTTCCCTCTCTGGGGCAAAATTATACTAACGGGCACAATAAAAAAAACTGGAAGAAACGAAAAGGGCAAAATCCATATCAAATCAAAACCAATAGAGCTGACACAAAATTACCGAGGAACTCGCAGGAAAATTGGTAGCAGCTGAATGGCAAGCCCTAGTTGTGAAGAGGGCTTGAACCTCCCACAATATGGAGCAAGAAAGTGCAAGGACACCTGGTGGAAGAAGAGAAAAGAAACAAGAAAAATGAAAAGCGAAATATTCGCGATGAAGGGACTGATCGAAAAGCAGATGCTCTTCACTTCAACAGTTCAATGCCTTCAATGCCCCAATTTTCATTTCAATTTTCTTCCCTTTAAATTCTTATTTTGTAGGTGCGAAAGAGAGAGAGAGAGAGAGAGAGAGAGAGAGAGAGAGAGTTACAGTTACGGATGATTTTTTGCTTTTGAAAGCTCTGTAAGCATTTTCGTCTTCTTTCCCACCGCCTCTTATTATATCTGACGGACCAAGAAAATTTAAATTATAAATTCCCTAATTATATATTAATGACACTTTTTGACTCTTTTACTCTCACTATAAAATCTACTTTTTAATATTAATTTTTCCCAAAATATTAGTTTATTAAAATTAATTTCTCAATTCTTTCTAAAAAAAATTAATTTCTCAATGAAGACCTTTTTTTTTTTTTTTTTTTTTTGGGAGAGATTATCTATTCAGGCTTAAGCATCCATTTCAGTTTTCAATTTCATTGATTCTTGGAAATATTACAATCTAACTTTCCCATGTGGAATCTAATTTGTTACCAAACAAATATTCTCTCCTCTTTTTCAAATTTTAAAAACTATTTTTTAAATTTCTCAATTACACAAAAATGGAAATACAAGGGTGTATTTTAGAATATAAAAGAAAGCGTGTTTTAAATTATAACTCAAAATATCTACATGTTTTTCCCGTACTTTTATACCCTTATACCCAATGATCAAAATATCAATGTCCCGATTTTATAGAAATATTGATGGAAATTTTGGAAATATTTATAAAAATTGTTATAATTAATTAATGAAAATTTGATTGTAGTTTAATTAGGCTTTTTATAAAATAAGACAATATTTAATTATATAGTGTAAATATCTGCGTAAATATCAATACGAGAGCAAAAATTTTAAAAAGAAATAGAAAAATAATTATGAAATAATATCAAATATTTTATTAAAAACTTGACTTTGAAACAGCTCCTAAACTTCTTCTATCTAAAACTAAAATTTACATATATTTTTTTTCTTGTATGGGTGTCCGTGTAAAATATCATCATTATTGAAATGTCAAAAAAGTTGTTACAAAGTAGTAATAAAAGATGCAGAGTTTTATGGTGATAAGAAAAACAATACATGTAAAAGAAAGGCTAAAAAAAGTGATAAAATCTCCAAAAGAAAAAAGCTAAAAAAATTCTACCAAAAAAATATGATAGGTAGAGATAAATAGAAGAAGAAAGGAATAAAGGACATTTCCACTATCCATCTCCTAGATTCCCATGTTATCTCTTCACCATACTTGTCCTTTCAAAACAGTATTTCACCTTCCCATTTCATTTATCATTCATACTTCATTGCCCATACCCATCAATTTTTTCCAATTGATAATAATCACATCTTCTATAACAGACTTAATCTAAAATCGGTAATCAAATGTTTTAAGAAGTCGTAGGTTTGAATCCTCATCTCGAAACACTTTTAAAGTGAAAGGTTAGAATCTTCACTTTTATGTTTTAAATATGAAGTATTATTATATTTTCAAAAACCAAAATAATGAAAATATAACTGGTATGAAGGTTTTGTTTTTCCTGTGAAAATGGGGCAAAAGTTTACACCAAACAAGTGGTGGGATGCATGAGTCTTGAAATTGAAGTCAACGGGCCCTTATCCAGAGTGGAGCTGACAGAGAAGAAGCCAATCAAACTTGGAAAAGTAATGATCCACATGGTTCTTTGTGTTATAGTACCACTTTTTTCGAGGAATAATAACTAGTGGACAAGAATAATTTGATAAAATCAGTTCACAGTATGTCAAAATAGTCATGAATGTTCAAAATTTATGTTTCCCATCAAAGGAATTGGAAAAAAGAGTGATGCTAATCACAACAGAATTCATAAATCCCCTTTTTAAGACCAAAAAGAAAACACTTGTCTGTAAAAGAAGAGTAGTAATATTGAAGCACTTCCTCTAGCAAAAGAGAGAGAAGAAGGATATTTTCATGGAAAGTTGGGTTGGCTTATGAGGGAAGGCAGAGTTTAGAGTCGTAAATCATATTATATAATTGATTTTGGAACCATAAAAGCAGATGATTAGAGGCATCATAGCCAAAGTGTTTCATTTACTAGATACTTGAACAGTTACACCCCATTATCGCAGGGAGACAGAAAGAATTTTATTTGAATAATATTCATTTACAGATGTAAAATACTAATACCAAAAGCAAAGGGTTCAAAAATGGTGCAATGTCAAAAGAATTAGGAAAATACACCTTCATTTTTCAAAAGCACGTTGATCAAATCACGTCCCTCGGTGGACAAACTTGCAACATAGTCAAGCGGGCTTTGCTGAATTCCCACTTTCTGAATGAGCTTGTTTGAAGTTCAAAATACCACCAAGACCTCGTCCTTTGGCTTGTTGTTCCAATTCTACAAGTTTATGTTTCAAAAGTTCCATTTCTGTTGATAAGCTTTCGTCTCTCTGCCTCAGTGCCTAAACATAATAAACCAAATCAGACAAACTTACTTGAACAAGATCTGTTACGTAGAATAATAAACCAGATGAGAAAGAAATTACAAAATGAAAAACCTGACATTTAAGATTGCTTTTTTTTTTTGTTTCTTGGGAGGAGCTGGTGTTTGATTGGCCAAAAATTTCACAATTGGATGGGTGAAGCTAGAAGTGGTGAAGAATATAGGAGTTGATTCCCTATGGGAATAAATCCACTTTGTCGCCAACCCCATATCGGTCATTCCAACAGTAATATTTCTTAAGATCGAAGGATTAATTCCTGAGCCCTTACATCATAATTCATAACCTTACCTCAGCTCAACACCTCCATTCAAGTGGCTACCATAGAAAGAGAATAATTGTAGCACTATTTTTCTCAGGTTCATATTCTAGATTCTAGTAAGTGGTAACAGATATATATAGTTTCTTAATTTCATGAATTTTGTTATTGATGATCATCAAATTTGTTCTAGCAAGTCCCAAATAACTATACAAAGCATAGAAAAAGAAATAAGTGTACCACTATTTTTCTCAGGTTCATATTTTAGTAAGTGGTAACAGATATATATAGCATCTTAATTTTATAAATTTTTTTATTGATGTTCATCGAAATAATTCTAGCAAGTCCCAACTAACTATACGAGCAATCCTGTGGGGAAGAAAACTCATTTCTGCTTGTTCATATTTTCAGGCAGACTTGCCATCACGACAGTCTGAACCTAAAAGGCCTTGTTGAAAACTGTTCAAAAGAAGTTTTGTTTAGAAAGCTAATTTTAAGAATCGTGATTAAAAGAACTTGTAAAAGATAATGTTATTATACAGGTTGAAATTATTAATCTTAAAGTAAAGCTTAGAAATGGAAAATAATATCATTCATTTCAAAAACTAAATAAACTGTGAGTACACAATAAAAAGTAGGGAAGAAAATTTTTAGGGTAAAAACACACTCTGAAGCAAGATATATCAGCAGTAAACAATTAACTGTCAAATCATGTTTCTTTAGTCATCTAACTGATCATTTTCATTTCCTTTAAAATCATCTAACTGACTGTTTAAAACTATTTTTCAAAGCATATGGACTAGAGTGACACGTTTGAAACTCATGGATCAAATATACGCCAAGTTCAAATTTCAAAAGACCAAAAGTGTATTTTATCCAAATTTTTATCTAAAATATTTATCTGAATCTTATTCTTAAAAATAAAAATCTTCTTTAAAAACAATTCTCAATCAAGATATTAAATTAACCAGAGAGTTCGCTGCTACCAGTAAGTGTATTCAAACAGCCATACTACTAAAGAGAAAAATGTGATCTGCGAAGTTTTGTGCTCTTATGCCACTGAAGAAAATAACTATATCATTACCTCCATTTCTTGTCTGCGTACTTCTTCTTTTCTGGCTTCTGATCTAGCACTTCTCTGAACCTCAAATATCACTATTACTCCTGCTACCTATAAATTTCAAAAACTAAAATGTGAAAGAAATGATCATTAAAATGAAGAGGTGAAAAGCTTTCAAGCAGCCAAAACATGCATGGTAAGTCTAACTCCCAAACAGCAAATATACATATACACCCATCTCTCTCGTATCATTTGTCCAATCCCGATAATTTCGAATGTCTGAGCAAATTATCAGGCATAATTCTCTAGAAGGTAAAATGAACCCAAAATAAATGAGACTTACTTTAACATTTTCTTATAATAATAAACATGCAAAATGGTTAACATATGAGCTCCTTAGTTTTAAAATACCACGCTAAATATCTGTCAAATATATAGTTGATCAATACTTGCTGTAAAAGGTCAAAAGCACATACATGGTATATAGTATGTTTCAGTTTAGACATTGTCATAAGAAAAAGAAAAGGAAGTGATTCTACTAGAAAATGAATATTTACCGAGAAGACAAAAACCTCGCCAATCAGGTCAACAGCAGCCTGAACTGCTTTCTCCTCATCCAGAGGGCGAATTTCTACATCAGTTGCATGACTATATATGCGTCTTTGCATTTGCGTTGACACCCGATGGTTAATCTGTCAGTTATACATTGAAGAAATGCAGTCTTAAGAAAAACTCATAAAGTAACACTTGCAGTATACAAACTTACATTCAACCATGAAGCACCCACTTTAATTCTCATATTTGAGTCCCTCTAAACAATCAATGCAAACAAACCCTTTGAAGATTATAATTTCTAAAGCATTGATAATTGGATAGACTAAAACTGATCGCTTCGATATGACTTTAGGTAAGACTCCATTGTTCCATGATGGTGAAGCCCAAGTCTGTAAAGGAGAAACACAATACCTGGATAGACAAATACTTGGAAGTATTCGATTGACTTATCTGGATACTACTTCACAAATTTCTTCCCCTTAGAGGCTTGAGTGGATATTACTATAATATGCGTCTCAAAGTTTACTTCCATCTTATGGCATTGTTACAGGGGCTTCTCTATAAAGAAGATGCATTATGGCACCACAAGAGTCAGCTGCACTCGTTGAAGCAGGGAAAGAGAATTCTACATTTTCTATAAAAGTCTTTCAAGTAGGATTAAGAAAAGAACTCTTCTCTAGCATCATTGCAACAAATTCTGGCATAGTTTGGAGAATGAAAGTATTAAAAGTTCTTTGCTTATTTTAAGGCTCTTTCTAGAGGAAAGACTTTTACCTGATGGATTGGATAAGAGGCTCATCTATAAAAAAAAAAAAAAAAAAAAGATACGGGCTCAAGAGATTGCTTGATGATATACTCTGAAAGCCAACCTCTTGAACTTGCTCCATGATGTTCTTAGACAAGTATTATTAACCTTGGTATCATTGAAATTTATATGACCTACAAGCCTTACAACCTATTTGTGTAAAATTTCCCAAGTGTTCTAGCCAATAGAATGATCACAGTTCTGCCTTGCATTCTTTCTGAAGCTTAGTTTGCATTTGAAGGACATTGTCAAATTATTGCTCCCCTCTTGATTGCTAATAAAACGGTGAATGAGTGGTTTAGGAAGTATAGTTGGTTTTCAAACTAGACACTGAAAAAGCTTCTTGACGTTAAAATGGATAAATATGGATATAATCTTGGATGGAAAAATTATATTAGTAGTAATACGTGAGTTGGATAAATAAGTTTGCTAGAGCCTTGGCGGATATAAGTAGAGGGACGCAGTTCGGGAATTTAGGCAGATTTAGGAGAGTACCTATCACTCAAAGTGCTAGGAGCTTGTGATTTTCCCTCCTTAGACAAATAATATTTTGAGTTAACTTTCTACGTCAATTTCTCTTTCATGTCAAAATTTATCCTATGATTATTCGTTTTGGTGATTATTCTGCAAAGGAAATGCAGATGATACTTTGCACCTTATCCTCTAATGCCCTTAAACGCTAAGTCTTGGGTGGAAACTTTATGCGAGGGCATTTGAATTATCATTACGAGTGGCCAATAGAGTCAAAGGTGGTTTTTCTTTTACTTGTTTACTACGGGAAGGTGGCCAAAATAGTGTTTCATACAAACTTTGGGCAGCAATTTAGTTAATTGGAGGATAAACTAAACTTAAATGCACAGAAGCGAAGACAAACATGCAACATAAAGCTTTCCAAAATCAGCTCCAAGCTTGAAACAGCACGTATAAAAGGATACTGTACACGAGGAAAATAATGCAACGAAATATTTCTACCTAATTGAATATTCTCTACAGACAACTCTTTATTTTGCTATTACCCAATC
Organism: Lagenaria siceraria; assembly: GCA_002890555.2. Taxonomy (NCBI): domain Eukaryota; kingdom Viridiplantae; phylum Streptophyta; class Magnoliopsida; order Cucurbitales; family Cucurbitaceae; genus Lagenaria; species Lagenaria siceraria. The sequence continues at coordinate 2,344,501 of CM016485.1, forward strand.
CAAATCTCACCTTGGTGAAAACTGCCCCAGTTCAACCACTCCCCAACGTATTATTATTACTGTTCATCCCCAAAACAAAGACTGGAAAGGCAAATGATGTGTTTCATCAGACAAAGATACTGGCAGAAAGATTATTTGAAGATAATATGCACAAGTGATCATCTCCAGAGAACGCTTAGAAATTTTAATGCATAACAATTGCTTTTAGTTGGACACAGTTATAAATTTATAATATAACTTTAGTCTCTAAAGTTTACCTGTTAAAAATTAAAATTAAGTGCGGATAAGTTGAAGAGCTTCTTAACTTCACTTAAGATGTGGATTCTTTATCATAGGGTACAAGTGTTACGTTAATTTCATTTGGCAAGGGACACATTTGAAGAGCTTCTTAACCCGAAAAGCACAACTGCTTGAGGAGAAGGTAATGCATAAATGAATGATCAAAACCGATCAATCAGAAGAAAAGCTTGAAAGTAAACAATGATTATTTGTTACAAACAACAATAGCTCAACGACACATGATCTTATATAAATCAGTACAGAATAATCAACTACAACCAAACAATTGAGAACCCATGAGAAGAAATCCAGGACAAAATGGAGTCTATTTGGAAGGGGGAAAAAACAGGTGCACAAGTAAATTATAAATACCTGGGCCACATTAATGATGAACTGCCTAAATCTGGGGTGCAAAGCAGCTTGTTGCTTGAGCCTGTTACCGAGCGGCTTGCTCAGAGTTTTCAACGCCAAGGTTCCGAGCTTCAATAACGGGAGTACCATACCTACGGCTAAAAGGGTTGATCTGATTTGAACGCTTTAATCTTGGTGTTATTCTGACAGTAACAATAAAGGGTCAAAGCAAATGAAGATCAAGGAATAAAAGATTGTCAACGAAGATGAAGATGGGTCATTGATGATCGATTGACTTTCTTGGGGAAGAAGGAGAGGCGGGCCATTTGCAAAATGAGGAATTGTGGGAGCAAAGTCGCCAAATGAGCAAGCCTTAGGTTCCCCCGCGAACAAATTTTTACGAATTTCCGATTTGCTAATTCAATTCAAATGTGGGACCAACGCCGACGAGACAGAGTCGACTCGATGACTTTTCATTCCATTGGTCGCCGCCCTCGTCTCCACCAGTCTGAAGCACTGTAGACTAATGAGGCCATTGGAGCTCCCAATTTTTTAATTGACACCAGATCTGAAAACACAAAATAATTAAAGAAAATTGGTTAAATTAACATTTTACTTCATTATTTTAGTTTAATATATTAATCCATATCAAATTACTTCATATACTTTCAATAATCCATAAATCTAGTCCTTTAAAATTAATTTTTATCATAATTAATTCAATAATAATAATAATAATATTTTTATGTAATAAAATATAATATATAAATAGGTTATCAAACTTCATAATAAAAGTTTTAATAGATAATAAAAAATCTTTCAGAAAAAGTATAGATTAAATTTAAAGTTTATTGAAAGTATAAACTAATACAATTAAAAGCAATAATGATACAATTCAACAAATTTAGGGGCACAAGTTTTACTTTTACCCATAAAATAACAGGGAAAAAAATCGTTTTTCCTTAGATTTGTTTGTTTGTTTCAATTGTTTTAAATATATATATATATATATATATATATTTTGAGATAACATTCAATGGATCAATTTTTTTTTACTGTCGTAATATTTATAGGTTATTCAATTTCGGCCGATTCACATATTAGTTCTATTTTTTAAAAAATGTAAAAATGGGCAATATCTCTAATTTGAAGAAAACTTGTTTTATACGAGTTTAAGTTTATCCATGTACAAATAAAATATTAAAAACTTTTGTCAAAACTCATAAATTTCCAGGAAACAATTGGAACTGTAGTATCAAATTTTCCGATTTTTTTTAAAAAATAATTTATCTGAAAATTTAAACCATAGTTGTGTTTTACAATTCATTTAAATGCAATAATTTTTTATTTTGATTTAGACAACACGCAACAATTCATTGAATGCAATACTTGTGTTATCTAAACTTCTCCTCAAACATTTTTAACATGATTCACCCAACTTTGAAGTGACCAAACTAAAGAAAATATCAAAGTTATAAAAGATTAAATTGAAACTTTTAAACTAATAGAAATTAAACAAAAAAATATAATATGATGAGTAATATACCTAATATAACACAATGTAAAAGAATTTCAAAATGAGCATAGTTCAACCAGCAACGGGTTTTTTTTTTTTTTTAATATTGCATTTTAACCAGGAAAAAAAAGTCATGGACTGAACAAGCAACGGCTACATGGGCCAATTATTCGGCGGGCCCAAACATAGCTAAATAGACAAAATGCCCAAAATTAAAAATTTCGAGAAGTGCAGAGGCGGATCAAACGATACAATCAAGTAAAAGGGGTGCAGCGAGACATAGAGTGGAGCCGGCCACATTGGAACGAAACGGGCAGCTCGCCCGCCCGCCCGCATATCGGGTTGGGAGTTGGATCCGACACATAAAAGGCCAATTCTATGGCGAGAGAGACGAGAGAGCTTTATAAGTAGCCGACAACTTCTGATACGACAAAGACCGGTCTAGTTCCTTTTGGCAAGTCGTATGTGGGTCTGCTTCTCCACACACATCTTGCCACGTGTACCAATCACATACAGATACGAGTCATCGGTGGAGTTTTCGAGGAGGTTGCTATTGCCACGGTGGCGCGTGTGTTGCAGGTGAGATGATTGAAGTTGAAGGAAAGGAAAGGAAAGGAAAGGGGTGTAAAGTACGATGAAAGGCTGAGACGACAAGGAGCAGCAGCACCCGCGTAAAAGTCGAGGGTTCTCTCTGCCAACAAAGACAACTGCTTTTTCTGATCCTTTCATTTCCCCCTTTTTTTCTTTTTTTCCCCCTTCACATGTAATCTCCTCCCACGCTCCTCAACGCGCGTGTCACTCAAAAACACCCCTTCTTCTCTTACTTTCCTCTACACGCGCGGTATTCCAAGACTGGGCTACCGCTAATCCACCCCTATTGTTTTCATTATTTTCTTCGGAGATTAAGAAAAAGTGAGGACCTGTGGTTCAATGTTCAAATAAATATCTACTTTGTTCCTTCTAGTTTTTTTACTTCTTCCCTCTCCATATATTTCTCTCTCTCATAAATTATTTATCTAATCCTAATATTTGATATATATACATATACCCACATGTTTAATTATAAATTTTTATATTTATATCTATTTCATCCATCAATTTCCAACCTTATAAATTTAATTTTAAATTTTAATTTATTTAATTCGTGTTTCTTCTAGACACAAAATAAAAAGTTTAATGTTTAGTTAAACATTCAATTTAAATTTATATATAATAAATCAACCATTATTTTTTAGAAAGTATAAATTTTAGTAATCTATGTATACAAAATTATAAATTTAGAAATTAAATAGATATAAATTTCAAAGTTAAAAATTAAAAGTGTAATTTAATATACACTTACATACATACAAATCTTGGTTTAAAATCTTTAACTTATTCTTTTCTTTTCAATCATGCTCTACGTAATTGTTTTTTGAACGATATGTGAAGGGTAGGAATCAAATCTATTATTTTCAAGTTATAAATAAGATTTATACTAATTAGAAACTTCAAATATTGTTCACAAATCAACATAAGCACTAAAAAAAAGTTCATAAAATGCATAAAACCAATCCTATAAATATGAACTTAACAAATAAAAATGTCCAGATATAAATAAAAATCATTAAAGAACTCCTAGTTGCAAAAACAGTTTTTCCTAACCACAAAATTATTTTATAGTTGTTCACTTAACTCGTAATGAAGGATGTGTTTGAAATGAATTTTTAAGTATTTAATTTAAAAAATAAGTGATTTTGAAAAAAATAAAGTGTTTGACAACCACTTAAAATGTATTTTAAAGTGTATTTTAAATCATTCAAACTCACTGATATTGGAAGTTTGTGATAAAATTAGCAATAGATGGGGTAAATAAAAATGGATGGCATTGAGAGGCAAGTAACTTTGTTTATTTTTTATTTTTAGGTCCAGCTCTTGTTAAAATAAAAATGTTAACAATATAGATTCGGTAGGAAGTAGGATATATTCTCCTCAACAGAGACAGTTCAATATTTACTAGTTTGGGCATACTTATAGATTTAACTTATGTATACCATTTTTTGTTTTTCTTTTCTTTTCGGTATTTTAAAAGAGAAGGGAGGCAGAAAAGCAAAAGGCAAATAGATTTAAACATAGAAATCATGGGATGGAGGAGGTGCTTATGGTGGTTGGAGCTTTATTTATTTAAAAAAGTGAAGGTTTGTTTGCAAACGGTGAAGATTTTAAGGTTAGTCAAATTATTATTTTTTAGTACGAAAATGATTCTAATATCGACACATGGATAATAAAAGTGGTCACTCTTTTGATTTTTACCTTTCTCTTTTAGTAACATTTAATCCAATATTTCAAGTTAAATTTAGTATGTAAAAAAAAGGCTATAAGAGTACAATAATTTCACAAAAATTAGAAAGGAAAAGTAAAAAAAACAAAACTCTAGTACCCGATGGTCCACGTCTTAATTTGCAAAAGATAAAAAGAGAAAAATGATTGTTTACCCTTAGTTTTCATCACAAGCACTTATTTATTTGCAACCGCCATTACTTTATTGACATTCTCCACCAAACTTTCTATTACCATACCATGCATTGAGTGAACATTTCTTATAGGACAATCATAAATTAACTATTTAATACACATATTAAGTGGTCTTAATAATCATGAATTTATCAACTTTTCATTAAAAAAAATAAAAAATAGTTCCTTACCATAGATATTTAGTAAGATTGTTAACAATTATATAACCATGTCAATCCAAGTATAGCTTAGTAAATACGAAATTAGTTATCATTTTTTTCATTCCCACAAGATAGTTGATTTCAAATGTATATTGTCAGTTAAATCTAAACATAAAGGAATGGATTTGAATATATAATTCATATTGGTGAAGCTAAAGTTTTAATCATTGAAATCATGCTCAAGGTTAGACCATTATCGTTGTTTATTACTGTTTTTTTTTTTTTATTGACATAAAATAATAATACGAATAATAAAAGCAAAGTGTGGCGTGTGATAATAATTAGGAAACTGGCTAAAAGTAATTTTTACTGTAATTCGTAGGGCATTGCATCTATTTGATGAATTTCAACAAAGTAGAAAGTAGTTTGATTATGGTAAAAATTTTTACATGTGAATCCAATCTCAAGCTTTCGCAAAAGGGGAAAAAAAAAAAGGAAAGGTTACTTTTGGTGTGTTATTCCAATTCTCGAGTGAGTCATGGTGAAGTGAAGCCTAGTGTTCGTGCAAACTTTAGTAATTATTAATTATAATATATAGTTTTGACGTGGAAAATTATTGTTACAAAAATAACCCAATTGACCTTGGTTAAATCCATGGACGGTGGGTCAAAGACATTATCGCAATGGTTTGAACTTGATTAATGGGGGGTTTTTTGAATTACGATAATTTTTATTATCATTATAACGACAAATTGATGTGTCCAGCGGAGGGGGCTAAGATTTGACTTCCTTTTTCCTTTATTATCCTTTGCCCCTATATGCCTTGCACGTGAGCCTTCCACGGTGTAAAACACATTAATAAAGTTATTATTTTGGCTCCATTTCACAAACCTTTCGCTTTTATTTTTAATTTTTGAAAATGAAGGTTATAAACCATATTTTTACCTTCAATTTTCTTATTATTTTAGGTTAAAATATCATTTTAGTCTATATACTTTAGAGGTTTTTCAATTTAAGTTCTTATACTTTTAAATGTTTAATTTTAGTCATTATACTTTAAATAAATTTTAAATTTAGTCCATAGTATCACTTTATTATAGATTTTTTCATTATTTTTTATTTTTATTAGTATTTTCACTATACATTCTGAAAATAGATTTACATGTTATCTTTTTTGCATAAAAATTATTATTATTATATAATTAATTTCTATAAAAATTAACTTTACAGGATTAATTTTAAGATTCATCGAAAGTACAGAGACTAAAATTGAACATTTGAAAGTACGGGGATTAAATTGAACAAATTTCAAGGTACAAGGACAAAAATGATATTTTAACATGTATTTTAAAACCAAGTTAAAGTTTTGGTTTTGAAAAAAAATAGTTTTTTTTTTTTAATTATAACTAAAATTTTTTTTAAAATAAAAATGAAAACTCTGTTGCAGAAATTGGAAAAAAAACAGCATAAATTTAAAAATAGAAAATTAAAAATAAAATAGTTTTTAAATTGATAATTTTTTTTTTAAAAAAAAATATAACTTAGAAACACTACTTCTACTCATAAGTTTCTATGTTGTGTTATATACTTTATAGTAATATTTTTAAAAATCAAACCAAGTGGAAAAAAAAGTAATTTACACAAAAATTGTTTTTGAATTTAGACTTTCATTACAAATTAAAGTATTGTTTTAAAACAAAAGTGAACCATAATTGAAAGAATGCAAGAAAATAAACATAAATTTAAAAAATAAAAAACTAAACATGATATCTTTATTAAATGAAACTTAATTAGCTTTATTCGAAAGAATTTATCGATCCCGTAATAGTTTAACCATGTTGTCTCATATTAAATATTGAAAACTATAAATTATATTGGTATACTTTTATGTATAAATGAGTATAACTCACAACTTTTAATTGAGGTTAAATTCTCCTGTCGTCTCTAATCTAAAATAATAACGGAAATCAATATATTAATAAAAAAAATCCACCTTTGATGGAGATAAAGAAATTGGGTTTATGATTAGTTTTCTGTTATTATAATTTATAAACAATAAAGCACTTCCCTTTGATCGAGAACAGCGTTAATGGATTGTGGAAAGGTATTTGTGGGTATGAAATGTTAGAGAAAAGCATTTAATTAAATGAAGGATTTGTCGGTTTATTGTAATGAATGATGGTGGTATTGATTAAAGAGAGATACCCACACCTATGACTATGAGGCTATGACTAATAATAATAATAATAATAATTTTATTATTATATAAATAGATGAAAAAAAAAAAAAAAAAAAGGGTAGGGCCTATAGTTTAGGAGTAGGGAGGCAGTAGATTTAGATAGTACAAAAAATCTGGTTGTAAAAATAGTATTTGTAATAATGTGTTGGTAATAAGAAATAGGAATAGGTTCCCAATAGCCAATAGCTGTGATCTATACTAATAGGCAAAGCCATGCATCTGTCGTACAAACAAAAAATTACTAATTATCCATTTTTATATTTTAAAGTACAGTTTGTTTTTATAATTTCTACTTCAACGCCGCGCCCTTTTAACTCTATCACTTCCCATTTTTTAAATACCTTCCTATACTATACTATCCTATCCTATCCTATCATGTACCGATTCTTCTTTTTTCTTTCAAAGGAATCAAAAGCATAGAAATTGAAAGTTTGGCTTTAATTATGTTTTTTTGTACGGTGGACTTTAACATGTAATTTCACATCTTCAAACCCTTCTCTCAATAACTTTTGTAGGTTTAAATTCTCGCCAATCTTCATTTCTCATTTTTGTACCATGTTAGGGTCAACTTTTTAGCTCAAAAGGTATGTTTTAGTCTTTTGCTATTTACTACTTATGTCGGTCTCATTTCATTAATATTTTTATTTTTATTTTTTATTTTTTAAAATTACACTGTTAAGAATTTCCTAATTGAAAATTAAATCAATAGATCTCACAACATTTTATAAAATGAGTGAGTTACTCTTCTCATTGCCAATTGATTTTGAGATAAATCCAATGTTATATACCACATACTTATACACAATACTTACATCTATTGAATTATTATGTTTTGTTGTATATATTTTACGAGTGTTTTAAAAAACCAAGTCACGTGATATTGTAAACTAAAAATAGTAGTTTTTAAAGGGAAAAAAAATTTCCTAGTTGGAGCGTGAGAGCCATCAATGGAATTGGCTAGATGGTATTTAACTTTGTTGAGTCTCTTATTGGAGCGGGTTGCAAGCAAGTTAGAAATTAGGGGTCGATAAAGAATTTGGAAGTGTTTGCTGTTATATATCCACGATGTCTTGCTTCTCTAAATCATGAATCGATCCGAACCCCCCCCCCCCCCCCCATATCAAGTTAGACTCGTCCGAGACTATAAGGGTTGTGAATACAGAGCGTGTGGATCTCACTGTCAAACTCTAATGGATGAAATTGTTAACTTAGCTCCCCTTGCGAACGTGCCTTCTTTTGCTTATTGTTCTAGAACTGCTAATGTCGTTGCTCACAAATTAAGAGGGTTGCAGTTTGTAATGGTGATCTTGAGTTTTTTTTTTTTTTTTGTTTTTTTAATTATTTTTTTTAGAAGTCCCTCTTCTTCCTTTGAAGAAGGCGTGATGGGTTGAGGGCTCAATATACTTTGTTGGTTTGGCTCTAGTTTGTTAGAGGTCTTTAATGTATCTATTTTTTTTTTTCTAGTTAATGAAGTTTTAGTTTTTTAAAAAAGGTAAAAAAAAAAAAAAACATTATCAAAGAGACCTTAGTTGCTTACATTTTTTAATTTAATACTTTTTGCCGTAAATATTAAAACTGGCTGAGGATAAGTTTACAAATTTAGAAGTAAATTAGAAAATTTGTCCCATAAATTGCCTAATTGCTTGTTTAAATTTATAGGCACTATGCCATGTAAATTCTTGACATTCACCGACAAGAATGAAATAATTGTAAATATTTTTAGTATTTTATCATTAAAAATAATGTCCCTCTAATTTATTGGAAATTCATCCATAATGAAGACACATTGTTGTTAACTGGAAGTGATGATGACGATGATTATAATAATAATCACCATTTGGTTCGTAACATTGTAAATTTGTAAAAGGTAAGAAAAAAGCTGGTCGTATGTTTGATTGAAAGGATAGAAAATTATTGCGTTTGTATAATGAAAAGCTAGCTTGGTCTTAATTCTTTCACCAAAGAATGCCTATTTGAGACTAATTTAAACTAATTAATTTAATTCCATTTTAAATCCTATTATTAATTTTTTTTTTGTGGCGAGTAACACATCTTTTTTATTTTAATTATTAATATGGATTCATCATTTCAATAGGCAAATTTTCTCCCTTATACTATTTCTCTCAACCTTTAGAAAGTTCAAACACATGTAAATGTATATAATATTGTTTGAAGCTTTGTTTACGTGAATACCTACATTGAGAAAAACGTATTTGAATTTTATGTGATAATAATGGTAAATTTATAATTAAAAATAGATTACCTACAACTAAAGAAAAATGACTTTTATGTAAGTGAGAGACCTTCAACCTTTTAGCATATTTCGTGATGTACAATTTCAATTTCAACGCTCTAAAGTCTCGTTTGTTAATCGTTTAATTTTTTTCATATTTTTTAAATTGTAATTCTTTTTCTTATAAACCTCTTAATCATGCTCATTTTTCTCAAGCAAACATGTGAATTATTGGTCAAAATCTAAAAATAAAAACAATTTTTTTAATTTCATAACTTGGCCTGGATATTTTAAAAACCTTACTAAAGTGTAGACAACATAACAAAGAGACCCAATAGTAGAAATAGTGTTTGTACTTTGTAGACTTTATTTTCAAAAGCAAAAAACTAAAAGCTCTCTTGATAGCCATTTGGTTATTGTTTTTAGTTTTTTGAATATCGTGCTTATTTTATATTTTTCAAATAATAATTTTTTAAATATTTGAATTTTTAGTCAAGTTCAAAAGCAAAACACAAACTTAAAAAAAATTAAAAAATTAACGTATAACTCAAATGTTTATTGAAGAAATTATGAAGATCACACCATAGAAATTGTGAATAAACAACTATACATTTAAAAAATAAAAAAAATAAAATTGTCATTAAGTGAGACTTGAATGATCATCAAACCGTGCCATGAATTTTTACCACTACAGATATAGGTGTTTATATCACTTATTCATGACTTAATTGAATCATTACCAATATAAAAATTCAAACCATACTAAAAGCCACGTGATTGGTTGCTAAAATAATAAACACATTAATTATGCAACAAATAACACAACATAATTGAAATAATACATATATTAATCAAAACTAACAAAAAAAAAAAAAAGGACATAAACATCTCATTATTAGATTGCATCATAACTCATTGTTCATTGCTATATCTCATTAATGACTGTTTGGCTCTATAAATAACTAGACCTCTTTCTTTTGAAACACATAGAATGACACATTGGTTCTACTTCATTACAACTCTTCAAACAAAAAAAAAACAAAATTTCTCTTGTCAGTAGTTTGACTCATAAATAATGTGATATTTCCACATATATATTTAAAATTTATTAATTTGTATTTTTCAAATTATTTAGATAAATAAAGGGAATGAGGAAAGTGAGAAACAACTCAAAACTAGCCCTAGGGTCTTTTAAATCGAATGAAAAAAATTAAATTTTTATCTGAATAAATGTAATGAAATTTGGAGTTTTGTCCAATTTTGTGTATAAACTTTATGACAGAAAAAGGGAAAAGCATGGTGTAGTGTTCAAAATTAGGTAAAGGCTCTCATCACCTTTATGTCTTATTTGGTTCACTTATAAGAAGAGTAGCAAAATAGGATCAGAATGTTTGCATAATTCCCATCTTTTTCTCTTTCTCTCATTTCCAATTATTATATCCCCTAATCTTCCACTAATATCCCATCATTACAAAATTAACAAATTATAACTCCAAAAATAATACACCTCACAACAATTAATTAAAAAAAATATATATGAACATTTGAAAAGAAAACATTTTATTTTCCTAATTATCGCATATTTTGGTTCCTTTTCTTTTTATAATTAGTTTATAATTAGTGTAAAAAAATAAAAATAAATCTAGTCCCTTATGTTTAACATTTTTCCATTATACTATTTTTGCAGGCAACGTGACGTGAACAATAATTAATTAAAAACTTACCTAGTATAATGCACAACATTTGAGAACCTAATGGAGGAATATGTTTTTCAGTTTTTGTTCTAATTTTGGTCTTATTTGATAATTATTTAGATTGTTTTTAAATTAAAAACTCGAGTTTTAGTTTTGGAATTTCAAGTATTTAAACTAAAAAATAAAAACTAGGGTAAAAAGGTGGCAAGAAATTAAAACCTACATAATTTTAAAAAATCATATGATTATCAAACTGAACATATTTAAAAAAAAAAAAAAAAAATCAAGTTTTCATCTTTTTTTGAGTAATTTAATTTATTTTGTAATTTTTTGTCCGTTGGAAGATTTCAATATTCTTCAAAGGAAAATAAAAGAGAAAAACATAAGAATAATTAAACGGAGTCATAAATTTTTTGGAAAAATATATTTTCGATATTTAAATTTGAGGTCTAGTTTCCATTTGGTTATTTAGTTTCAAAATGCTACGGTTTTTTAGTTGTTAAGTTTTTGAATTGATTTTAATATTACAAGTTTACTCTTGAAGTTTAAATTTAGTTTCAATTTGATTTTTAAGTTTCAAGATCTACACTTTTAATCTAGATTTTTCACTAAATAAATCCTTTCAATTTTGAGTGTTAATGTCTATATAATTAATTTAAAGGAATTAATACAATTATAATTAACCAAATTTCACTATTTTTTTTTACCATGGTTTAAGTTCAATTTTTTTAAAAAAATTATAGGTGGGTGACGTGTATAGTAGAAGATTGTATAGATGGGGCGATTGAGAATCACGTGTGGGAGAAGGCGCATGGGGGTAAAAGGGTTTCCAGTAAAGGATAAAAGCAGAGACTGAGAGATGACCAATTGGGCATTGAGTTGTAACCCGTTTTGTCCGGGTTATGGAGCTACCTATCCCACCCCTCTAATCTAATCTATCTATTCCACCTTTTTTTTGTTTTTGTTTATTTATATCATATTTTCTATTAATTCAAAAAAATAAAAATAAAAAATAAACAGGTCTGGTCTGGGTAGCCCTGTGTTTTGGGTTTATTGCAATTGATGGCTCTGAAAGGGACCTGCCATTCTCATATTACTGTTGACACATTTGTCCACACCTTCTTCCATTTTGACAATTTTACCCCTTTTCCTTTTGGGGAAAAAAGATTCCCACATGATAATGAACATGAATTTTGCTAATTATAATGTCTACAAACTACAACCCCTTTTTTTTTCTTTTACTTTCCCATTTCTTCTCTCTTCCTCCCACTCCCTTTCTTTTTTCTCTTCATTTTTATAACTATATCTTATAACACATAAGTGTCATGTGTGTTTGTGTGTGATTCATGATTTTTCTTTATTTATTGGTATGTTTCTTATTAATATGTATATATGTAACAAGATTTGACATTTGATTTTAAATTTTTGGCAAAGTGGGGTGTTTTTTGCAATAAATGTTTTTTTGGAAATTGAAGGAGCTGCTAGAAAGACAACAAAAGGCCAACTTTCATATTGCATGAAAGAGAAGTGAAATGAAAAGAAAAAAAAAATAATAATAAAAGAGAGAGAGAGGTGGTTAAGTGAAGAAAGTTGTATTGAAGATTTGGTATGGATCCTAGTAATGACATTTTCTTATCACTTTCTGTTTGTTTTCTCTTGACTTTTTCAATTTTTTGAACCTGCAATGTGTATATATATATATATATATATATCCACACCCATTTAAATTTTAAGCTTTATGCCCCACAAGTTAATTTATGGGATTTTTGTGTCACCTCTTATATACATTCCATCTAATAATCAGCTTCATTTTGAATTATTGAAATTACAAACCTACTCTCTTTAATCAAACCTCCAAAATAAAATATCGAGGTCCCTAAATCAATTATATTTTATTATACAACACTTCATTCCATGAATCCATTCATTTTATTATATACTTGTTTTATATATATCTTCAAGACAGGTTTTAAGAACTACAAAAATATAATTTTTAAAATTTGGCTAAAAATGTAAATGTTTGTTTTAAGAAATATGAGAACTTTTGTTGACATAATTTTGACAAGATAACACGTGCCTAACTTTCATATGCACTTTCAACGATGAATTCATTGATTTGGGAGATGAGGACCTCCAAAAGAAGGCAATCTAAACATTTGTGTGATGCTTGCCACACCCACTCGGATACTTGAGTTAGAAAGTATAAAAGTGTAGTAAAAAAAAAAATTTGAGAGTGAAAATAGACTTATTTTTCATGAATCACAATTATGTATATTTATATGAAGAGTTTGACAAAGGACATTAGAATTGAAGTTTGAGAGGCGGATCAGGTTCACCCTAAAATTCTCTGAGTTGGGGCATGCCATTTCCCTCGCCTCTTCCTCGTACCTATTTGGATCTTGGGTGTAGTTTTGGAGTTTTCTGGTTTGATTGTCTCTAAACTTGTGTAATATCGATTATGCCTTTTGATAAAAAAATATTATTTATAACAAAAAATAATGACAAATAAATGACAATAAAATAAATATACAATTTTCAAAACTAAAATAAAAAATCAAATCATGATCAAATATGGTACTTTTGTCGATTAGAATATTTTTTTTACAACAAAATAGAAGAAGACATTTGAAAGCACATACGTATAAAAGAAATCACACAAAGAGATAATTACATACCAGAGAATCATAATATTTAGACTACGGAAAAGAAAAGTGGGAACTCTTCATTAATTTTATAAAATCTAATAATTAACAACAAAATTTACTTGTATAGAAAAAAAAAATGAATTAATGCTAATTAAATTGGCTGTAAAAGCTAATTAACCTCACTCATCCAGAAATTAAACCCTAATTGTAATCATGACAATTTGGTGTATGCAAGATAGCCAAAGAATCTTAGAAAGAAGTTTAAATAAGTTCATAACTAACAAACATCAATATTGTCTCAACCACTAATTAATTATATTGTCCCCTAATTGGATAGAAATGATTACGCTATTTAATTTATATAGTCCATTGCTTTTCGTCAAAGGAAATCATAACACATGACATATCTAGCTACAACCTTTCAAAGTTAAATTCAAAGTTATGAATTGGTACCTTGAAAGTTATATACATGTTATAGAATTTCAGTAAATAAAAATGGAAAGATGTAACAATTGGGCTTTGAGTCGGATGATGGTCTACTTTTTGACTTGCAGTTTTTTGGAATGTCGTTATAGGTCTGGATCATTATCATCTCAGTTACTTCATTTTTTCTTTGATTTGTTGATATGATATGAACTTTTTTCTTCTCTAAATAATACGCAACAGTCGAGTACAAAATTTGACCAAAAGGTCTCACCTGACTTTCGTATGCCACTAACGATGAATTTATATTTTGAGGAAGAGATCACCTGCAAAACAATCAAAATTATACACTGATATGGTGCTTGCCACAGACACTTCAATACTTAAGTTAGTTTTTAGCAGATGTGTCTAGAATTTTTTTTTTGTTAGGGAAGAAGATGAACTTACTTGTTGTGGAACTACCATACTCTTTTATATAGTTGGTGGGTTTCTTTCATTATTTTAGGATACGAACTCAAATTTTCATAGTTCTTTTACGAATAAAACTCCAAGAATTGAATTGGGCTGCCTAGATGTTTCAAACAAAAAGCCTACCAAAGATCCTACCTCCAGGACAATTTAACCGGAGGCTGCTCAATTTTTTGGTCCACTTTTTTAGGGAACTCTCCTGGACCTCTATTCCACCATTATCGAGTTCATGAGGTAAATTTCTTGATTTTACTTTTCTTACTCGGACTTCTTGAAAAATCCAAAATTACGAATAATATTCCCTTTATATTGGTTGAACTAAAATTTTGGTAAGAAGAAAAAAAAAAGAGGATGTAAGGGAAGTTTGTGAATGTAAAATAATAATGATGATTAAGGGGAGGGAAAGGAAAGTAGAAGTTGATTAGTAATGATTAAGAAATGGAATGAAAGTTTGAGAAGGGAGAGAGAGGAATGGTATGGTGATGGGATGAGGGATATGAGAGAGATTTGTGGAGGTAGAAAGGGACAGGATAGACATCCCACCGGAAATACGGGCGAGCCGTACACAAATCGCTGTTTATTCAGTTTCTGATATTATAATGGTGGAATTTAACTAACCAATGCTCACTCCTACTTTCTTTTCTTTTTCTTTTTCTCTCTCTCTCTCTCTCTCTTCTTCTTCTTCGTCTTTCTGCCATACATCACACCTTGCAGTCGCAGTATTGCAGCCGCTGCAGTACTGCTCCAGTTCAGTCTCTGCATAACCACAGACAGAAACAAAGAAAGAAAAGGGGAGGTGAAAATTATATCAATTCAATTCCCCCCCCCTTTCTCTTTTCTATTTATTTCTTACTTTTATTTTAATTAACACATCAAATCTTGATTTGATTTTGATTTCCACAAAAACCCATTTCTCTCTATCTTCCCACAAGAAAAAGAAAAGAAAAGAAAAGAAAAGAAAAATACGAAATTTGGGTGTAAGAGAAAAAGGTGTCGAGCGAAACAGAGGTGTTTGTGTATGTGAGTGAGAGAGAGAGAAGGGTGTGGTGTGTGTTGTTTTCTGAGCGAAGACCCTCTTTTAGCATTAGCGAAGGTGCACCCATTTCTAAAAATGCAGGCATGAGCTCCTCCTCCTCTTACCTCGCACTCTTTCTTCTTCCGTTCCTGAAACTCTCTGAAACCCTTCATCTTTTCAGGCTTCTATTTAAGCACTTCTTTCTTATTCTTCTACTTTTATTGCTGCACGCCTCTTCTTTCTTCTAGGGCTACCATTCAAATGGGTGCTCTCATCGATCTCAATACTACTGAAGAAGATGAATCTCCCTCTTCTGCTGGTTCCTCTGTTTCTTCTTCCTCCGCTTCTGCTTTAACCTCCTCTCCTTCCCCTTCTGTTACTTCCTCAATTTGCTTGGAGCTATGGCATGCTTGTGCTGGCCCTCTCACCTCTTTGCCCAAGAAAGGGGCTTTGGTTGTCTACTTGCCTCAGGGTCACTTCGAGCAGATGCAAGAATTTCCGGCTACGCCTTATGATCTCCCTCCCCACATCCTCTGTCGCGTCATTGATGTTCAGCTTCACGTAAGGCCATTTTGCTTGCTTCTTTGTCTTTTTGGGTGTGAGTTTTGTGCAGTGTTCATGATCTGTTGATGTCATTTTCCTGATTCTGTCTGATTTCTTGCAATTGAATTGGGATGAGTTTCAATATATGGAATTTTACTTCCTCGAGCTGAATGGGTCTTTGGTAAATCACTTACTGTATGAGAAATGTGCTTTTAAAGCAGGCTGAAGCTGGGAGTGACGAGGTTTATGCTCAGGTTTCTTTGTTTCCTGAAAACGAGGTGAGTTTCTTTTTTTCGCAATTTTTATGTGTCGTTTGCAATTCGAGAAAATACTGTGCCCCCACCCCACCAAAAAAAAAAAAGCTTGAAGGGTTTGATTTTGATGTCATCTGAGGGTGTTTTCTGGTAAAAAAAGATGATATTTGAAGCTTCCTTAACAAGACTGAAGACTGTAGTACTTGGTCAAGTTAAACCTTCCCTTAGTGTTGAGCTTCGATGAACTCTGTTGCATAATACAAGTCTTATCTCTTATAAGTAGACTATAATTTTTGTTGTCTTTGGTAATGTGCAATTATTTTTCTTCTTCCTGCACTCCTGCTCCTGTGAATCAGATGAGAAGATTCTGTTTCTGAATGCCATTATCGTTTTACAGCAAATGGAGCACAAGATGCAGGAAGAGATAAACAATGACAGTGAGGAGGAGGATGTTGAAGAAGGTGAGAAGACTACAACACCCCACATGTTCTGCAAGACTCTTACTGCTTCTGACACTAGTACTCATGGAGGCTTCTCCGTCCCCAGACGTGCAGCTGAGGATTGCTTCCCGCCATTGGTAATTGTTAAGCTCAAGCATATATCTCTCTCTCTGTTTTTCTTTCATCCTGTATTGTTTACAACTATTTTTTGTTTTAACATTTATAATGTATTCAATATGCTTCTATGGTTATCTCGTTTGATTATTTAACAATCTCGAAACATATTAATTCTGCAGGACTATAATCAACAGAGGCCTTCACAAGAGCTTGTAGCAAAGGATCTCCTTGGGCTAAAATGGAAGTTCAGGCACATATATCGGGGTATAACATGGAAATCTCTGATATTTGGTGCTTTACTTTCAGAGTCTAGTCCTTTTGTGCGATTCCTTGACTACAGAAGTTTGTTTTCCGTAGTATTTGTTTCTGAGTTCCCTTTTTGGTTTGAGCAGGGCAGCCTAGGAGGCATTTGCTAACCACTGGATGGAGTGCTTTCGTGAACAAGAAAAGGCTTGTTTCTGGAGATGCAGTGCTTTTTCTTAGGTATTTAGGACTTGTGGTAAAATTTTAAGTCGAGAGAACCATATGCCTTGTGTAAGATTATCATATGACTTCACTTACAGGGGCAATGATGGTGAATTAAGACTGGGAATTCGAAGAGCTGCACAGCTTAAAAATGGTTCTGCCTTTTCTAATATTAGCAGTCAGCAGCTCAACTCTAGTAGCATCATGGATGTGGTTAATGCGATATCTACAAAAAGTTCCTTTAGCGTATACTACAATCCCAGGTATCTTATTCTTAAACGATTTGATTTTATTAAATGGACCATGCTCTCTTAGTTCTCACCAAAAGAAGTTCCTTCATTGCACATGATTCTAATGGATTTTGTATCATTGCTTTTTTATGCAGGGCTACCTCTTCACAGTTTGTCTTGCCTTTTCACAAGTTCTTGAAGAGCATTAACCATTCTTTCTCTGTTGGAATGAGGTTTAGGCTGAGTTTTGAAACCGAGGATGCTGCAGATCGAAGGTGTGATATTAATGGTTTGCTGCTTTGCAGATAAAGTATGGTGTTGGAACCTTCACTAATATTTTTTTCATACTCCTATCCTCAGACACACTGGACATATAACTGGAGTTGGCGATGTGGATCCTATCAGATGGCCAGGATCAAGGTGGAGGTCCCTTATGGTATGAGACATTCACAAGTTTGCCTTTTACATAGAAGAGTTCGAGTTTAAATATATTAGATTTTCTTTTGGAGCTTTTTAGAATTCAAATGGTCGTTATTACCCTGCAAATGTTTGTAAAGAGTGTCAGTCTACTTTGGCTCTCTTAGGTTGTTTATTGTTAGAGATAAATGCATAGTATATTATTTTTATCTACTAGTATTATCTGGGCTTCAAAATTATTTAGGCCATACAGAGATGTTTAGCCTTGGGTTTTCTGTATTCGAGTCGTCCACATATAAATGGATAAACCTTTGTACATAAGTTGAAAAGACAAATTGATGTTTGGCTTAAGAGGATGACTGAATGTTCACTTGGCAATTCTTGTGTCTGATTTGTGGCATCACAAGGATTTAACCGAGTTCTGTTGCTTGACAGGCTTTGCTTTTAGCGCTTTCAACCAAGAAATCATTTCTTCATTAATGTGAATATTTAGTATTTATTTTAATTTTGTTTACTTTGAAGTTACTGCAGTTCTTGTAGAAGTGTGATTCTTGCATTTCTCACTACGGGTTTTGCATGCTCTCTCCTGGTTTTTCTATTGAATTTTGAGAGGTGCAAAGGTTCAAAATTGTTGCTTTATATGGTCAAATTTGATTTCTTCTCAGGTGAGGTGGGACGATGGCGAAACTAACAGGCATGGCAGGGTTTCCCCTTGGGAGATCGAGCCCTCTGGTTCTGTTTCTTTGTCTGGCAACTTGGTTCCACCTGGTCTGAAAAGAACCAGGATTGGGCTTTCTTCCACAAAACTAGATTTTCCAGTTCCAAGTGAGTCTGTCATTCATACTACAAAATATTTTGACTTAATCACTCGTCCTCTCACCTACCATACATTGTTCTTTCTGTTGCTTCTTGCAGATGGGATTGGAGCATCAGACTTTGGGGAATCTTTAAGGTTCCAAAAGGTCTTGCAAGGTCAAGAAATTTTAGGTTACAGCACTCCCACTGATGGTGACGACAACAATTGTAATCCACCTGAAAAGAGGAGATTGTTTCCTGGTTTACATGGTTCTGGGATAGCTCTGATTAGAAATGGTCCAAGAAACCCACTTATCAATTCCGAAACTTCCTCCCGGGGTATCGTGTTTGATGAATCCTTCCAATACCATAAGGTCTTGCAAGGTCAAGAAATATTTCCAAGTCCCTTTTATGGTAGGGCCATGGCCACCAATGAAGTTAAGGCAAGTGGTGGTTGCGGTTCTGTCGACGGCATTCGATTGTCTAGGACTAAAGATGGATGGCCCATGACAATGCAATGTGAAAATTTCCTCACACGGTCTTCCATTCCTTCTGTACAAGTCTCATCACCATCTTCTGTATTCATGTTTCAGCAGTCAATGGTTCCTGTTCAAAGCTTTAATTCACATAACCGTGGCAATTTCGCAGAACAGAGGATTATGAACAAAAGTACATCCCATAATTCTGGGACAGCATTTATGACCGACCATAGCTTGAATACTGAAGTCACCCCACAAGGCATGCGTCCCACTTCATTGGGCGAGCAGAATCAGCTCGGCCTATCACATCATTCAACAACAACAGCATCACCAGCGTTTACAGGCAGTAAAGATCTGTCTTCAACTTGCAAAGCTGGCTGTAGATTGTTTGGTTTTTCATTGACAGAGGAAAAGAATGTTGGGAATACAGACAAGGCTTCTCCAGCAACAACTCCCATTAATGCAGGAACAACCACTCTTTTGTCCAATATTGGATTACAATGTCCTTTGAAGTCTCCACTGATGAGCAAGGTGGTTGGAAGCAACTGTACCAAAGTAAGTAACTTATCTGCCCGTGCCGTAGAGGCAATATATTTTGCATAAATGATTGAATCTTCAAGATCGCTACTTGACATCGACATTTTATACCTGAACTCTGAAAGGTCTCCTCTGCAATCAGGATATTGTAGGCTTCTAATTAATCTTTTTTTGCTTTTCAAAGAAAGAAAGGTGGGATAAAAAAGAAAGCATTAGCCACTGTAAAAAGCTTGTTACAGCCTGATAAAATCTGATCTGCATTGTGATGCAGGGGGCTTTTCAGTACCACTTTGCAAATTACAGTACCTACTACTGAATGGGTCTGACTTATTTGGGGGGGCAGCAAAGAACATTTGGGGTTAACAGAAAAAAAAAGAAAAAAGAAAAAAGAAAAAAAGAATGCTACGTAGTTTTGTTGTTTTGAAGTACAAACAATGCTTGTGCAGGTGTTGAACACCTTTGAAATCCTCTAGTTTTTGGGACGTCGATTCGGTTTGAGTTATCAAACGAAAAGAACACCTGGTGTTTTGTGTTGATTGTAATGATATCCATTTGTTGTTGTTGATCTTGTGGTTGCTTAGATTATAATTTGTGTGTTGTTTCATGTTTAGACTGACTGTTCTAAGAAGAAATTATGATGGGAGGAGGGTGTCATGATATGATTTTCTCCCACCAATGTTGCCATAAACTTTAGAGGCAAAATTTGTTGGCATGAAAAGACTTGGAATTTGGAAAAACTACTGCATGTTAAATGTATGGTAGAGATTTGGTTATAGCTTTTTAAGGAAAGTTGAGATGCTTCAATCATTAAAAAGTTAGATTATGTGGAATATAAAAAGGAATCAAAGAATCATGTCTGTATTTTTTTATTTTTTTATTTCAGAAGATTGATAATCTGGAAAGTGGGATTGACGTAGTTGGGAAGTGAAAAATCCTTTTATACTTGGAGATTTTCTTTAAGAATTATTTTTCTCCATTTTTAATTGGCCTATTTTAATTTAAAATTTGCAGTAGAGATTCAAAATTTATGTTAATCACTAAAGTATACTCAAGTTCAAAAACGAATAAAAGGTTTTGTGCTTCATTATTTATTATTTATTTTCAACATTAGCTTGTTTTCAATTTATACTCAAAACAAACAATAAGTTTCCTTAGTGAATATTTGTTTTTTCTTTTGAAAAAAAAGGTTATAATATTATTTTGGTTTCCATACCGCCGTACTATGAAATTTGTTCAATTTTAGTCTCTATGCTTTCAATTGTCCAATTTTGGTCTCCGTACTTTCAATAAATTTTAATTTAGTCCCTCAATGTTGATTTTTATCGAAATTAATTAAATAATAATAATAATAATTTTCATGAAATAAAATACAAAATATAAATATGTTTTCAAAATGTATAGAAAAATACTATAGATAACAAAAAAAAAAAAAAAAAAAAGTGAGAGAAAAATGGCCAAAATATGAATTATGAAAATTTTATGGACGACAAAGAAGTAAAAATTGATGTAAACAAAAAAAAGTTTGAAAGCATAAAAATAAATGAAGAAAAGGATGTTATAACTTATAGAAAAGATAGTGAGAGAAAAATGGAAAAAATGGGTCGAATTCAAATAAATGCGATTATTTGGGGTTAGAAATTAGAAATTGCAAATTGCAACTACAAGTCCCTCCTATGATTATAACTACAAGTAGACTCCATAGTCCGTAGCAGAAAAAACGCTGAACGCAACGCCCCGCTCAAATCGCTATCTCCTTCCCTTCATTTGAGTATTCCACAAGCCATCTTTCATTTTCTTTCCTATTTCTTTTGTTCACGTCATCCTCTTTTTTTTCTATTTTCTTAACAATCCTTTTTCATATTATTCAATTCCATAGAAGAACACAAAAACAATAATTAATAAGTACGTAAATTACAAGATTAATCTGTCCAACATTTTTTTTTTCTTTTTACGAAATATAAAAATATTGTCTAAATTACACATGAAAATACTCCATAATATTGCCATTTATTATTATTATTATTATTTTAAAAAAAATCTTATTCTTTGAAAAGTATAATACTACACTTGATTATCCTAAATAATATTAGACTATATAGGTAGAATCTTTACATCTTTATTTTGCCCTTACAATTTTTTACAATTCCTATTTTGTCTTTCATCAGACTCATAAATATTCAGGTTGGAGTGGTTACACTCAAAGTGGTCTATTCTTTTATGTACGGGTGCGATCTATATCATAAATATGAAACGTCACAATCTAACGGTAGACATGTTTGAACGAACGATCACATCATTTGCCACGTTTCAACTATTCAGGTTGAAGCGATATATCTCATGTATGAAAAAACATCAATATCTAATAACAATGGAGATATATTTGAACTGACAATTATGTTGGTAAAACAATTTAAAAAACAATTTGATATATTACTTATAATCTTTTTAAACTTTTTTTTCTCTAAATACTAAAATAAACTATAAATTTCACACGCATCACATCGTGTTATAGACTAGTGTTTAAAAAATTATTTACAATTTTAGACAAAAATAGAGATATAGAATAATGAGATCATATCCTGGATGGTTTGATGGTCAAAATTTCAATTCTAGGTCATCACTATCTTGCCATTTAAGTCTCAATTTTTTTTTGTATGGGATTTTAAATGGTTTAACATTCTAAAAAAAAATATACAAGAATATAACATTCTAAAATACAAGAGTATTTAAAAAAAAAAATTTGACAATTACACACTATGGTTGGTGTCACGGGTTAAAACCACTAAGAGGACGTTTGGGGTATGAGTTGATTATTATAGTCGGTTTGGAGTGTAGATTATTTTAGTATAGATTATAATAGTTTTATGTTTATGGTGTAAACTATTTTTATTTCGATAGAAAATAGTTAAGAGTGTAGCAAAGAGAAAAAGAGTTATAGATTATAAATAGTTATATACGCTACTGTTATATTTGGTGCCAGCGGCCTATAATAATCCACTCTACCAACTTCTACTTGATGCCCCAAACAGCCCCTAAGTTAGCAAGATCAATAATGGGGTCACTTGCCTAGCGGATAAATATTATTATTAATTAGTTTAGGTCCTACCTGGTACGAAATCAACAATTAGAAAGGTAGAAAACGTAAAAGAATAGAGAATCGACACACAAATTAACGTAAAGGAATAGAAATATAGAGAATCGACACACAAATTAACGTAAAGGAATAGAAATATGATTGGAGGAGTAGGAAAGTGATGGGATTGTAGTGGATATTTTCTTCCATTATGATTTATGCATCGCTTGTCTCCCTCTGGTTGTGACTTGGTGTGTGCATTAAAATCCACTCCAATCTCTTTATTTAGGCGTCGTGGTTCAAAAGATTTGTGAGAGAAGAGAAGAGAGCAGAGAAATGGTTAGTCTGGAACGAACCCCCACATGGGCAGTGGCCACCGTGTGTTTCTTGTTGATTCTGATATCCATTTCCACCGAATATCTGCTTCACTTCCTTGTCAAACGGGTATTGTTCTTATATTTTTCTTAAAATATAATATTCAAATTCATTTCTCATTGACATTTGCTTTGCAGTTTTTCAGCATCAAGAGAAGGAAATCCCTCAGGCAGGCTCTCGACAATATCAAATCGGGTCAGAAATTACAAACTAATTATACCTTTTCTCTCTACTACACTACACTACTCTGTGTATAAATTCAATTTTAATATTTTGTTGAATTTCTGTAGAATTGATGCTTTTGGGATTCGTATCGCTGTTATTGACGGTGACCGAGAAAGGAATTGCTAACATTTGCATTCCTAAGAGTTATAATAAAAAATTTCTGCCCTGTAACACTATCAACTTCAATTCCACTTACTTCCTCGAAGAACCCAACTGTGATTCACAGGTAATATATACAATATAATAATTGATAATTGATAGAAGACATGCAAAGTCGTAATACTGTTATTTGAAATTGTTGATTGATTAAGGGCAAAGCTTCGTTGCTGTCTAGAGACGGTGCAAAGCAAGTTAAGTATTTGATAATTTGTTTAGCCTTTGTTCATATCTTCTCCAGTCTCCTCACCTACAGTCTTGGAATTGCCAAGGTAACTAATTCATTTCCTCTCATTTTTATTATTACTAACAAACAAACAACAACTACTTTCTAACTCTTCCAATTTTCTCACTTTAATTTTACCTTGCACTACTTTAAACATTAAACTAATCTTATGTTTGACCACCAATGACTTGTAAAATATTTATTTCATATCAAATTGACAAATAAATAAATTTGGTCCGTCTTTTGTTAAAAGCTCGATTATTTTGTAAATTAAATGGTTGGAAAGATTGTCTTAATTAAACTTGGGTAAAAATGTTTTTTTTTTTTTTCCCAAAAAAAATACTTAAATATAAATACTATTTAAAACATATATTTAGCTTATATGAAAAAAGGGTTAAATTATAAAAAATACCCTTAACCTTTTATAAATTGAAATAACCATCTAAACATAATTCAATTAATTTAAATATTAGGTTTGGACGAAAAAGTCAAATTTTCCATTCTCACTTTACAAAAAAAAAAAAAAAAAAAAAAAAAAAAAAAAAAAAAAAAAAAAAGTTTGGTGTAAAAAAACAAGTATATATTTAGCAGAAAATGATTGGGAAAGACGGAGGATTGGATGGGTCATTGAAGATGTGGAAGAAAATAGCGTTAATGAATTGAAGAGATGAGAAAGAAGGCGTAGGCTAGGCATGTAGGGTAATAAGAATGTTACATAAATTTCTTTGGGCCAATTCATGAGAAGACTTTTGAGATGTTTACAGATAAGACTTCACTATCCTCAATAATCTTCTTCATTAATTCCACTTCAATCCATTTTTCAACTTATTTACTGCACTATCCATTTTTAATGCAAATTATTTTGTTTTTAATAATTTGTCTTCACCTGTCATGCCTCCATACAATAAAATTACATCTCTGGAAAACATACAACAAAATAAAATAAATAAATTTTAAAGATAAAAGTTATCTAATTTAAAAATTAGAATTTCAAGTTAATAAATGATGTTATTTTTTTTATTGCAGATGAGGCGATGGCAGAGTTGGGAAGCAAAAACTAGAACGTTGGAATATCAATTTACAACTGGTAATATATAATTAATTCCAGTGTTTTTGTAAAATTTTGCTGCAAAAAATGAGAGAAAAAAAATCTCAGAGGTGGACCATCCCCCATTGACAAATGACAATTGTTTTTCGTTTTGTGTGGGACAATAATTAATTAACTAATTACTAAGATCCAAGAAGATTTCAATTTGCTCGTCAAACATCCTTTGGAAAGAGGCATCTCAAATTCTGGAGTGACCATCACTTTCTTCGATGGCCGGTATCCTTTCTTCTTCCTTTTTTTTTTCAATTAATCCATTAATTATCTTTCTTCCGACATTAAAGCAAAATAATTTTAATTTTTGGAATGTATGCACTGCAGGCATGTTTTCTTAGACAATTTTATGAATCTGTCTCCGCAGCTGATTATCTCACTCTTAGACATGGTTTCATTGCGGTAATTAATTAACTTCCTCCCTAAATAATAGATTATTGATATTTAAATCAAGAAATTTGAATCTCTATATTGTGATGACAGGCTCATCTTGGAGAAGGAACCAACTTTGACTTCCAAAAGTACATAACAAGAGCTCTAGATAATGATTTCAGTGTGGTTGTGGGAATCAGGTGAATGAATAAAGCTTGATGAAATTGTCATAAATGCCCTTATCCTTTATGTGAATATCCTTGAAGTAATACTAATTTTTATGGGTGGATTTTACTAATTTGTTGTAGTTGGTGGGTTTGGATCTTTTCTGTGATCTTCATATTCTTCAGTGCACATGGTAACCAGTCAAAATATCCTCTTTTTTACTCTCTTCCAAACAACAAGTTGAAATTTTTAAAAGGGTCCTTTCAATTTGATGCAGGGTTTCACAGCTATCTATGGCTTCCTTTTATTCCATTATTAGTAAGAAAATAGTATTGAACTTTTTAGATACCCTTTTATAGGGTTTGAATTTGAATTTATAATGATATATTTTTTAATTAACTTTTCAGATGCTTTTGTTGGTTGGGACAAAGTTACAAGGCATCATGACAGAGATGTGCTTGGACAGCCATGAAAAGTCTCATGTCGTACGAGGAACTCTGCTTGTTAGGCCCAGTGACCATTATTTTTGGCTGGGCCGGCCCAAGTTGCTTCTCTATTTCATACACTTCATTTTCTTCCAGGCAATGCAATAATAATCAATCTTTTTCCCAAAGTTTCAACTATTTATGGAACATTGAGAAATGTTTTGTTTTCTACTTTTGCAGAATTCTTTCCAATTAGCATTCTTTTCATGGGCATGGGTAAGAAGTACTAAGTATGATACATCAATTTTGTTGGAAGATTAATTAGAGGGGGTTTGGTAATTAATTAATAAAATTTACACAGCTGAAATTTGGGCTGAGGTCGTGCTTCCAGAGAGATATTGCAGATTTGGTAATAGGAGTTGTGGTGGGGGTGCTAGTGCAGTTCATTTGTGGCTATGTCACTCTGCCTCTCTATGCACTGGTCGCTCAGGCAAGTCCTAAATTATTCCTCATCTTTCAATTACATCACAAATTTGCTTTTACAACTACTAGTCATTTATTAAT
This sequence comes from Lagenaria siceraria, assembly GCA_002890555.2. Taxonomy (NCBI): domain Eukaryota; kingdom Viridiplantae; phylum Streptophyta; class Magnoliopsida; order Cucurbitales; family Cucurbitaceae; genus Lagenaria; species Lagenaria siceraria. The sequence continues at coordinate 2,370,975 of CM016485.1, forward strand.
CTTAGACTTTTAATTGTCATAAATAAGTAAAACATGTTTGAGTGTTTTTTTTTTAATGACAAATTATTTAATTAATTTTAAAAATCACTCCAAAACATATCTTAAATAAAATTTGAATGGAGTGGCAGGCATGTTGTTGATGGTAAAGAATTATATCTATTTAACATTTAAATAAATTTAGAATCGAGTGGTAGATGAGGTTCGGCAATTTAGTCTAGGTAGGTCAAAATTTTATAAAAAAAGTACAATGGTTGATATAAGAAGTACATACACAAATACAAGAAGACACGTTATTTCTTAAAAATGTAGGACACGATCACAACAATGACAAGTTTATTGAACTATATAATTTTTTTAAATGAATAATTTATACATTTATATGCTTAACTTTTTGTGTGATATAAATTTGTAAGTAAATTACTTAGGTATTGCCTAGGTTGCACCTATTTTTGTCCCGTTTAAACAACTGTCTCCAATAAAAAATCGATAAAATTGATATATAGTAATTTTTATAAATGATTTTTTTATATATTTTGTTTTGTGTGTACAAAGAAGGGAGCATAAGGTTAAGTACGGCTTAATTTGTAATATTTTTACTTAGAAAAATGTCTAACAAGTATCAAAGTGTTTTGAGTGTTAATTAACAGGAAGGCATTAGCTTGTAAGTGTTTTTAAAAATAAAATAGCATAAACATAAAACGAATGGTTGTGTTGTATATACTAAACATGGGTTATTTATGGTAATGTTAATTGAAAAAGATGGGGAGTTCGATGAAGAAAACGGTGTTCACGGAGGGGGTGGTTGAAGGCCTGAGGAGATGGAAAGGAAGAGCGAAGAAAAAGGTTGCTCGAAGGCGAAGAGGCCGCCATGGCTGCGAGTACAACTTCTCGCAGTCGCCGCCGCGAGTATCGGTTGACGCCGGCGTTGATAATTCGCCGCCATCTTTCAGACTTGAGGCGGCGCCAATGGATTATTGTGGTCGTTTACAAGGGGCGGGTGCCAATAAACATAATAATAACAATAATAACAACAACAGTTGTTCGGCTGCTGCTTCAGTTAGTGGTGATGAGGATAAAATAAAAGGCAAAAAACCAGTTGAGGAGGCGGATCACAAGGCCATCTCATTAGATGCCTTTGACTGGGCTACCAAAATACACCGTCATTTTTCAACCCATGCAATCTAGCACCTCCTCTATTCCAACTTAAATATTACCTTTTTTTTAAATTTTATTTTAGAATTTGGTTGCTGTATCTGTATTGTATCATATATATTTGTACATTATATTCTATTAATAATTCCGCCCTTGTGTAATTTTAGCATCTAGTAACTCTCGGAGAGGTAAAGCGTTAATTACCAAATGTATGATCACTTAGATTAAAAATGTAGTCAATTAGTTTTAGTTGGCTAGTTAACAAAAGTCTAATCCCAATTAAACATGTAAATCTAAGTAGAAATATGAATACCAATTTTAAAATATAATTGACACAATTGTGGTGATCACTACATTTTATTTAGCACGTTGGAGACATTGGATTGTCTTGAAAAGTAATATTTAATAAAATTTGGTTAATTGTTTTTTATATCGATCAACCACTTCCATATAAGTTTTTTTTTTTTTTTTTTTTGCAATCACTCTAAATTGACAAAAATTTACAAGTAAGCTTGAAATATTGCAAATACAGCTATCAATTAGGCAAGAAAATTATTTAATAAAGTTGTTAGGGCTATTTCATATAATTTATAGAAAATATTTAAATGTATTCCAAATTGTATGCATTAGTTATAAATATAATTTGCCACCTATTTTCTTTTATGTATGACGAGAGTGTGATGAATTATTGCTGTAATTTATATGATTCATAGCAACTGTGATGGATATAAATTGGAAGCTTTGAAGAGGGAGAAAGTTGATTTAGCAAAACAAGATTGAATTTAGAAATGCGAACCTAGGCAATGACGTGGGTGGCTGTTTGCACAAAAAAAATGTGTTTGTTCGAGTTGTTTGATGTCTTTTTGGGACCAACTGAGTGGACAAAACGGTCCATTCCCTCCCACTCGGTTCCGCGTTAAACCCACCACCTCCTACTTGTAGTGAATTCTTAGAGTCTGACTCTGTCTTACGTGATTGTATCTTTAAAAGCAATCGTTGACAGATATGTAGCTGTATACACAAGTAAAATAGTGTTGGATAAATTTTAATTTTAAATTAGAAAAAGTTAATTGTGATATTTGAAAAATTAATGCTAATTAATGTAACTTAATTATATGAGCCAAAGTAGCTTAGTATTTTGATTTTTATCATGTTGATAATTAATTTAAAGTTTATTATAATATTTCAAAAGTTATTTTTAAATATAGAAAAATGAGTCAAATTATTTATAAATATAGAAAATTTTTACTGTATATCGACCGCAATAGACAGTGAAATTTTCCTATATTAATTTAAAGTTTATTATAATATTCTATCGCTTTCTATCACGGTCGATAGACAGTGAAATTTTTTTTATATTTGTAAATAGTTTAATATTTGTTCTTTTATAATAAATTTTTATATTTTTTATTTAAAATTTTATATGATTTGAATTTAAATTAATTTGTTTAATCTAGACTATTCGATAAAAGTTTAAGAAAAACAATTGTTATAAAAAATTGAATCAATCATAGTGGCCACCTACTTAGGAATAAATTTTCTACGAGTTTCTTGACACCCAAATGTTGTATGGTAAAGCGGATTGTCCCGTGAGATTAGTGGAGATGCGTGTAAGCTGGTCGGACACTCACGAATATAATATATATATATATATATAATTGAATCAGTTAAATTAGTATTATTATATATTTATTTAAATGGTCAAGAATATAACAAATTTTTAAGAAAAATAAATTATTATTAATAAATAAGTTGTTTTACTAAAAAAAATAGACGATTAAGCTTTTTCCTTAAGCATCTTTTACGATTGCAAATACAATTTCCAACAAAATCTAAACTCAATTTTCAAATTTTCCTAATCTTAAAAACAAGTCTACCGAATTATCTTTTTAAACAATAAGATACAAAATCCTCAAATTAAGATTAAATTGAGGATTCTAGTAGGCGAGACCTCGAAACTTGTAACAATCAACGTTTCAATTATTCAAAAAATTAAATTCCAGACTTTTTATGGTTAAAATTATATTAATTAATGGAACATGATTAGATTTGAGTTGACTCAAAAGGTCCAACTTCTTTTTTTCCTTTAAAAAAAGGAAAAATAGAGATTAGTGGCGTTTTTGGTAATGTACAAAATTTGATCGAAGAGGAAATTAGGAATGGTAGTTAAACGCGTGGCGAGCAACAAACGTTGACTCGGTTACAGGAGAAAATTGGATGCGGACGCGCTCTCCGCAGTTATTATTAAGTTAAACGAGGGTGGCCGGATCAATTTTTATGCAAACAAAACTAAAACGGACTTCTCATGGAAAATTTATGAATACTGTTGGCCGTGCTTGTTGGATGTCATCAATGATGTAAGCAGTTTTATTTTTTCTTTCTTTTTTTCAATTAACGACGAATTAAATTTTGTTATTTATGATTCTATGAATACCATAATTATGGATATGTACGAACGGTACGCTTTCCACAAGTTGTTTGCAAAATCAAAATTTAAAACTCAAGTGGATGAATATGCACAATTAGCGGACGTGGATGTTTAAAATCTACAACTTTCTTCTAGGGTCTATTTAATGTACAATTACATATTAGATGGCTTTGAAGGGACTAATGTGCAATTATTTTATTTATTGTTTTTAAATTCAATAAATTAACGGTTTTGAATGTATTTTGGAAAATATTATTGAATTCTATAATCTATATAGATTTTTAAAATAATATTTTTATGTTTTTTATATATATTTGAACATGCAGTATTACATTTATAAGAAAATAACATTAATGATATCATTATGGTCCATGTATTTAAATCTCATTTTATTTTGATATATTATATAAATTTACGAGACATATTCATATGATAAGCTTTTGGGTGTAAAAATAATCATTATGCTTTAATGAATTTCAATAAAAATCACCTTCAATTTAATTACAATGACTTTAATATTTATTTTAACCATACCAACTAAGTTTAGACTGATTTACCATTTTAAAATTTTTGCTTGAATCATACCAAATGCTAATTATCTTTTATTCTTTAGGGTAGGTATTAAATTTTCAAAAAGTTTAATTTTTTTTTTTTAAATTATGGTATTTAAAAACTTGTGAACATATTCGTCTAATTGCAAATCTTTCTCTTAGACCACACTCTCATTCAAATTTGTTAGTGTTCGACATTTTACCGTAAATAAAGTTGTTGATGTTCACGAGAACTGACTCCTTATATAATGGGTAGATTATCTTCATTTTAACAAAATTTTTAGATCTCAAATTTTACTTTTCCCTCTAACTAAAACCTCTTTGATTTTTTTTTTTTTTTTTTTGTTTACTAGCTTCACTGATTTATCACGTAAGCTCACATATAATATCGAGGACGTTGTGTATAATTTAACCTAAAATTGTGTTTGTTATGTTTCATTAAATTTTTTTTGGATCACAACACACACAATTTAATTATGTTCAATTTCTAAAATTATCTTTATCGTTGTTTTAGTATAAGATCACTACCATTGACTTTAGTTCATACCTTATTTACTTTACCAACTTGATCATATCTCAGTGAAATCATATTATTGACGAAGAATTTAAAATCTTTTACCTTATGCATCTTCACCACACTACTCGAATATAAATAACGGGGCAATTAGTCATGCCATCTTAGTGGAATAGTGGCTTACAAATTATTTGGATGAGCTAGTTTAAGTGGTTCAACTACAAGTGACTCTATTTGGCGAGAGAATAGAAAATTTCTAAAAACTTCATGGCCCATATGTTTTCATCTACTACTACTTTTATGCATGGAGTACACAACGAGAGAGATTAACTTGTTTAATCCGTTTCTCAAGTTATACAAAATAAATAAATAAACAAATGTTATGTGGTTTTTATTCTAACAAAACACATTTTACTAACCAATACTTTAGCGATGAAGTGGAGTGTACTTACTAGGCTTTATTTTATATAACTAGTCAATTTTATGTCATATCATATTCATCATCAAGTAATCTAATTGTTAACAGTTCATATCAACTTTTTTTAGTTAATATAATATATACTTTTTCAAAATAAGATGATTGTAATATTAAAATAGGTAAATTTTCATTTTCTATATGTATATACAAATTTCAAAGAGTAATACTTGAATGTAACTTATTATGCACTCATCTTCATACATCCTCTTCATTATCTTCAAATGAAAAAAAAAAAAAAAAATGTAATCTGACATCTTGTGATTAAGCAACTAAGTAAGCTACACAAAAATGGGTGCAATTTATATTTTTATTTTTTAAAATAAAAAATGCTGAAAGAAAAAAAAACATTCTCAAGTTTTGTGTGGTACTCTTGATGAGATAAAGACTTTCTTACACAAGAAAGAGATCTGGAAAAATTTGTATTGTCCAGCCGAAAGCAAAAGGGGCAGAGAAAAGATAGGTGGCCCAAAGCCAAGCGTAAGCTGAGCCACGAGCCTTCCAGAATCAAATTTACACACAAACATATACTTAACTTATACTTAAAAACAATTAGCCCTTTAATCACAAAAGAACATTCCGCCACGTGGGATTTCCAACTACTTTTTATGTCACCCATATCTCATCAAACCAATACCAAACCAAACTAAACAAACCCCACATGAATTCATCCCCTAATTTCCACAATTACAAATTAATCCAATCACGTCACTATCATTTATAAATTTCCAGCTCATAAGCTTTCCTCTCTTATTTTATTTCAATCACTTATCATATTTCAATACCTAAATATACGTCAACTTGAATTCAATCTTTTTCTAATATATATATCTAAATCTAGAAATGGGAATGGAATACCGTAAAATGTCCCCATTCAAAAGATAGAGGTTGAATGGGTTTGCTTATGCTTTGTATACTAATCATCATTAGCACCGAATTCTTTTTTTTTTTTTTTTTTATTAATATACAGTATTATAATTTATACTTCTTTATTTGCGCTATAAATTTATTTTCATAAAGATTAATCAATTCCAAATAAATATTAGTGCGTCTACTGTGCTGAAAATTTTCCAATTAACACATAATGGAGAGAGCCGGAATGAGAGAGAAACAAATAAATTAAAACAATATCGTCAGCGGGAATCTGTCTGACCGAGTAAGCTGTGACGCAATGAATGTGTCACCTACAGTTTCTATTACGTCCTAGATTGCGTTACCCGTGTTGACGCTTAACTTTTTCACAGCCCAATTGGTAATTGCCCAATATAAATAAAGGCCCATTGCCCAATGCCATTATACCAATACGGCAATACACAGAATTATCTCTCTCTCTCGAAATTGGATCTTTTTCTTTACCAAATTTGCAATAATGCATCAAGCAATTCCGTACAGGACGTGGATTCCGGCCGCCGCCTCCTCCTCCTGCAAGGCACCCGAGGCTTCCGACGATGGGGTTGAAAAATTGGTGTCCAAGAACGCCGTTGTGGTTCTGGCGAGGCGTGGATGTTGTATGAGCCATGTTTTGAAACTGTTGTTGTTGGGCCACGGTGTGAATCCGACCGTCGTTGCCGTCGGTGAAGAAGATGAAGTAGATATCGCCGGCGAGATTGAGAAATTTTCCCCCGGCACCGGAGACGGGAATGATAGGAGAGTGCAGTTTCCGGTGGTGTTTGTCGGCGGGAAGATGTTTGGTGGGTTGGAAAAAGTGATGGCGGCTCATATTTCCGGCGAATTGGTGCCGGCGTTAAAAGATGCCGGTGCCTTGTGGCTTTGATCTTTAAAAAGGAAATTAATTTTTTTTCTTCATAAAAACAGAATCTAGTAAATTATATTGTTGACCTTTGAATTCTCCACAATTGGATTAAATTTATGATCTCAGGTACCTCCGAGTGGATGCAGAGGATAATTTTTTGAAGTTTATAGGATAAAATTTCGCTAAATTTTTCTTTGAAATTTGATGCCCGGAAACAGATTTGGTAGCTGAGATTAAAAAATCATGTAAATTATTTTGTTATGTTTTCATTTAATAATTAGTAATTGTCGCCTAAAATATTTGGTTGTTTTTGGTTTTTTTAGAGAAATCCTCCGACTAATATATCTTATCTAATTTAAACATTTGTCCATTTAAAATAAAATCCATTACTTATCTTTTTCTTCTTCGTGACATTATAGGGATCGGTATCAATCAAAATATTGTAGCGTGACTCATCATTTTGAATAATAAAAAACGAATACATATAATATAATATTCGTTAATAAAACCATGAATACGAAAAAGATAAATGCATTTATTTTTCTAAACGTGGCTACACCTAAGACCATACTCTCCTTTCCCAGTTTTCTTAGACACTAAAAAAAATAATTTTTTTTAAAGAAAAACAAATTGTCATGTGACCGCTTTTAATTAGATGTAGCAGATGGCTGCACAATACATGAGTGCAACCTGCACCCAATTTTTTTTCTTTTTCTAACAAGATAAAGTTCCAGTTTCATTATAAAAGAGATTGTTTTGGTAATGACAATACTCTGCACTTACAATTAAAAGAAAATTGATGCCAACACTTGCAATGATTTGTGTTGCAGATAGATAAAAAGCATGACGACAGTAAAGTTGTCTAAGGGAAAAACTTGCATGCCCGTTTTACATTTTGTTGGGTCAACCTCAATATTGAATGAGCATACGCCTAGGCCTAGGGTAATGCTTTGGATCGAGGCATGCTCTACTAGGTATTTTGTAAGTCTCAACCTTAGCCTTGGTTGAGATCGTTAAATCACCGATTGATCAAAAAACGTAAGTCGATGGATGAAGACAATTTAATATTAAATCATCTAATAGAGATCGAGCTCGTTGTTGGCTTAGGCTTTCCCTGTGCTCATTTTGGTCATAGAGTGCTATTTAATTTTGTTCCAAACTTTGTTACTTTCTTGATTCAATTGTTTCATAATCATGTCATTTGGTCTAAAATCACATATAACAATATCTATTATGAATGTTTTAATAAAGCAAAAATTGTCATTCAACTATTATAAAGTTGGTAAAAGTATAACTCAATTATGTATAGCAATATTTATTATTTTGATACACGTTGAACATATATATATATATTCAAAGACCCTCGATGTTTTCAAAGAATCGAGAAAACAAAATTCTTTGTTAGGTTTTCTTTTCAAGTCTAGTTTAGTAAATAATGTACCATGTAATATTCTTCCTCCATAATTATTGAAGTAAAAAACCTTTCCCAAATAAATTAAAATGACAAAATCAAATAAAAAAATGGTACATTCTTTTAAACAAAAAAAAAAATTGGTACATTTCATTGTTGATATTTTGTTAGGTTCAATTTTAGAAAATTAAAAATATTATATATGTTTCACTGTTTCATAATTCATATTTACTTTATAGGGTGCATTCCGATAGTTATCTAAAAACATGAATTTTATAACAAAAGATTCAACTTAAAATAGATTTGTATTTCAGGTTGAAGATTTGAAACTAAATTTCAATTTAAATAATTGTTCAAGATATGTTTGATAATAGACTTATAAACCATAAAAATAATTTTAGCTACCAACTAAATATCAAATCGAATATGTTTTGTATTATTACTTTCGTATAAATATCACTCTTTTAATATCATATAACTTATAATAAATTGTGAAAAATTATAATAAGTGACAATTTGTATATGCTATTTTGTAGGTGTGTCACCCATATTTGATATTTTGAAAATATGAAAAAATCTTCAAATCTGGATTTCTAATTATCTTTTATTCCATATTTGCCCTAAACAATCAATTGATAGAGAGAGAGAGAAAGAAAGAGCAAGAGGAAAGGGTGACCGGCGATCAAATGTGCGGTGGTCGACGGAGGTAAGTGGCGAAGAGGTGGAATGGTGGGGCGACGACAGATGGTGTGGAGCAGTACTAGTTGATGAAAGAAAAATGTTGGGGGAACGAAATATATATAGAGAGAGAAAAGCAGCGACTAACGATTTGACATGCGGTGGTCGATGGAGGTGGAGCGATGGCCAGCGACATATGGTGTGGAGGAGTGCTGATTGGTGAAAGAGATATGTGGAACGGGAGGGGGTTTACTGCGAAGAAGAAGTTCATATTTTTTTTCCAAAGTGTATCGACATTATAAAATAGTGCATTATTCTCAAGTTTATCAGTAGTATATCAGTTAAGTGTATCTTTATTAAGTATATCAGTCAAGTTTATCATTAGTATAAGCACTATAAATGAGTAAAAATGATTAACAAATTTTTCAACAGTTTATTAGTTAATTACATCATTGTCAAATATATCAAGTATATCAAGTTTATCAACAGGATAAACGAATGCACAATTGACAAACTTACCAAGTATGTCAATCAAACACATCACTATCAAGTATGTCAAGTACATCAACTGCATATTAGTGTGAGGACATTTGCGACATTTTACATGTTTTATATGTAGGTTCAGGTTTATTTCATTTTCACAAACAATAAACATGTGAACTATAAATCTAATTAATATATTTTATTCTGTTCCAAAGTGTTCCAATTATTATAACCTTCTTTTTGAAAATACACCGTGTTAGTTCTATTTCAACTTATTTAGAATTTTGAAACGATGACTAAAAACAAATGGCATTAAACACAGAGTATTATCCAAACACGTATACATGCACCTTCAAACTTTCCATAGATCTCAAGTTTCACATTTTACTATTGTCTCATTCTTTGCTGTGTCCGAGTAGATACAGTTTATAAGAAATATAAAACTAACACATAAATTACACATGGGATCGATGAAACACGTGCACATAAAGTATGCACACCAAAATAATAATAATAAGAACAATACAAATAAGTACGCTGCCATTTACACCTACAGAAAGTGGTGTGTATTCGATGATAGCTGTATATGAATGATCCTTTATATATCTAAAGTGGTATGATATTATAAGATAATTATTTTCATTTATATTATATACTACAAATGCCTCATATTTACTTAGTCAAAAGTGAAAATTGTTTGAGTACAAATTAGGGGTGGTGGATTTGAAACACGGACCTCTTGTTTCCGTAAAGATGCCAGTTGAGCTAAGTTCTTGTTGGAAAAAAAAAAGTTCAAAATTCAACGATGATTTGTATGATGACTAAAGAACGTAGTCAATTTCATATTGATAAATTTTAAGCATGAATAAATTCGTTACGCGTGATAAAAATAGCATGATGGTGCTAGTGTGTTATTTTTTCATCTAATGAATATGTTTGACCTAACCTACACTGCTACACACCATGCGACGAACAGAGAAAACTCTATACAACTCCTTTGGAACTAAAACTTTGTTTTGTTTGGTTGGAGTAATAATTATATCTTGTTTGGGGCTACATTCATTCCACCTCCAGAACCAAAAAAGACCAAGGGCATGCACGTAAATGTGTATCAAATATGTTATTCTTAAAGTAAAATTTCTTCCAATTAAAGCACATGAGGTTTCAAATCCCACATCCCATGTGCTATTCAACTATAAAACAAGTTTCAATTATTGAATTTTGTAAAGGAAAAAAAAAGAGTAAATAGAGGGAATATGTACTAATACTACATATTTTCTCATTAAATAAGTTACTTCTTTTTCTTTGAACCACAATCTATTATAGTTATAAAGATCCAGCTTTATTTTGAAGTTTTCAATTGGATCGATAAAATAGTAAAAAAAAATATTTAGGTGTATTTTGGATTACAATATATTTTTCCAACTTATTCAGTTGTCTAATTATAATTTGTCACAATTTTTTTGTTTTTGTATTTTCCATAAATATTTTTGAGTTTCTTTAATTAGAGTAGGCTACAAAAAAATAAAAATAGGAGCAATATGTGGATAATAAAATTCAATTATATATACAAGTAAAGAAAAAACATTGTTAATGAATAAATCTAGGCCGAATGTTGGGGATCGTACTAAATGGCATGAAATGAAATGGTCCAACTTTTCTCTCTTGTATTGTGGATGAAGGCCTAGGCCCTTCAGCTGAACTTGATGCCTCAGGAACGTTTCATTGGGCCTTTTGTTCTGGGCCGATGACATAAATGGGCTATTAATTGGGCCGTCAAAATTTTCAAACGCGCGGTGGGCTTTAAATAAGGGAAATATTTCGAATACGGAAATTCAGTTCGAAAAAAGGGAAATAAAGGAGCAAAGTTTCAAATAAAAAAAGAGAATGTGAGAAGCATTTACGACCAGCTGCCAGCCTAGCCTTATAACTACGCTGTCTCAGCGGCTTGAAGGACGGTTAAAATGAAATGACTGAAAAGCCCCTGCCATACCCCCAAAGTTTCTGGGCTGGGTGGTAGTTTCACACTGCAGCAAGAAAGTCACGGAAAAACCTCAGGGGGCTGCTTTTCCCTCCCCGATTTCAAACGCTTCCGATTCCACTCTTTCACTCACTGACACAAAATAGAGCGCACATTCTCATTCCTTTATAGGGAAAAGTTGGGATTTTTTGCTCTTTGAAGATTGTGTAGTAGGGTTTAGGCGCGAAATTTGATCCCAAGAGGCGGAAAGGAAGAAGGGTTATAGAAGAAGATGATCAATTATTTCAGAGGGAAGGGAAATTCCGCTGATGTTTCCTCTTCGCATTCTGCTTCTTCCTCTCTTGCGCCTTCGTCGTCTCCCTTGTCCTCGACGGGGACTGGTCCCGCGAGGCCAATTCGTCTTGTTTACTGCGATGAGAAAGGAAAGTTTCGGATGGATCCTGAAGCTGTCGCTACCCTACAGCTTGTAAAAGGGCCTATTGGTGTCGTCTCCGTTTGTGGCCGCGCTCGTCAGGGCAAGAGCTTCATTTTAAATCAAGTTAGTCTCTTCTGCTCTTTATTTTCTGTAGGATATGTTCCCAAAATTAGCTTTTGTCATCTGGTGGGTTCATTCAAAATCTAGGGTTTTTTAGTTTTGGCTACGACAAAATTTGGGGAGTAGTTGCACTTGTTTAGTTTGTTTCTATGGTTGCCGTCTGTAAATAGATAGCTCTGAACAGAAACGTCTCTGAGCTGGAATTTAAGTTTATCACTGTGTAGGTGGGAAGAAGTGGTACATGTGTACATCGAAGGGGTGTAGGTCGTGAAAAGGAGTTTATTTTTCTTTCTGAAATGCCGTACTTGAGTCGGTGATGTGGGCCTTTGTCTCGTGCATTTGTTTAGGACCATGCTAGATAAATGAAGACTCTAATTCTAAGTTGCTACGTTGCTATATTGTGAGTGTGCATTTGTTTAACGGGCTTGGAAAATCTAGGATTGCGAAACTTATGCATAGATTGTGAAAAGATATGAGTTTAGAAGCTTGGGTTTGTGCATTTTTCTTTTTTGTAGTTTGTAATTTGTAAACGCAAGTATGTAGTATGTAGCAAGAATTTATATAGCTTAGTGTATTGGCAAAATCATAGCACAGAATTAGCAAATCTAGTACCAAATTTTAGGTTTTGCTCTTCAACTTCAAGTTATACAAATTCAGTTTTGGAATTAAATGCGTCTTGAACTTCTTAGATATATATATTTGGGATAATTGTGGGTCCCTGTAGACACATACAATTTGATTTTTTTCTGATTATTCTCTATTCACTAGAGTTGGTTTTGTTTCTCACAACTTACGGGCTTGTACTTTAAATATAACTTTTTTGGGTAAGAAACTTCAAATATAACTTAGTTTGCATGAAGTGGGATGTATCTATAAGGATTCAAGTGCTTGTTTTGTTTTTTTTTGGTTGGGGGTTCAGGGTTCGATTTTTATGCAAATAATTTGCATACAACTGTGAATTTTACGTAGAAAATTCATGATATTTTGTGGAGCACTTACCTTCTCTACGCTCGTAGTGTGATTTTGTGGACTTACAATCAACTCCTTTTTCTTTTGAAGCTTCTTGGGAGGAGTAGTGGGTTTCAAGTAGCATCTACCCATCGGCCTTGTACTAAAGGGCTATGGCTCTGGAGTACACCATTGAAAAGAACTGCCCTTGATGGAACTGAGTACAATCTTTTACTATTAGATAGTGAAGGAATTGATGCTTATGATCAAACGGTATGACTTCAGTCCACTACCCAAATTGGAATTGGACTTCTTTCTGTATTGAGCTTCAAATCTGCTTTAATAGTAATAACATACTTCCTTCACCATATGTTTGCCTCATTTGAAGGTGTAATATTACAAATTTATTTTGCTATTTAATTGGTTCCATCTATTTTTCTTATTTCTTCCTCAATTTTTTTTACAGGGAACATACAGCACCCAGATTTTTTCTCTAGCTGTTCTCTTATCTAGCATGTTTGTCTATAATCAGGTTGGGGCAACTAATGTTGATCTTTATCTTTTAGAAACCTGCATTTTCTGAATATATTGAATTGCACATTTCCTCTGTTTTATCTCTCTTCGATTGGAACATGATACTTAAGTAATTTTATTAATGCTTCTCTCTTTTTTGCTTTATAATTTGTACCATTTTCACAATTTCAGTTTTCTTTATGGAACTCATTCTTTTTCTATCTGTTCAGATGGGTGGAATAGATGAAGCTGCACTTGACCGTTTATCTCTTGTCACTCAAATGACTAAACATATTCGTGTTAGGGCTGCTGGGGGCAGAACTACATCTGCTGAACTTGGTCAATTCTCTCCAATCTTTGTTTGGCTTCTAAGGGTACAATGCACTTCTCTACCATTAATATTCATAAATTTGTTTCAATCAATGAAATAGTTTCTTATCCAAATATATATATATATATATTTCTGATGGCACGAGTTCTCAATGTATGACCTTTGTCTTCCTTATTACGTTAGACCCTATGTTTAGTGATTATTTTATCTATTTGCTATTGTATTTATGCAGTCTACTTTAAAATTCTTTCATCTTGCTCAATGAAAGTTTGGTTCTAAATTTTAACAAGAGAGAATTACTTTACCCTTACCTCCTTATTTTGTTTGATCTTCTACTTGGTCTAATTTTGATCTATTTTTGGTTATAAAACGTGGTTGTCTCTAAAATAAGAATTACTTGCAGGACTTCTATTTGGATCTAGTTGAGGATAATAGGAGAATAACACCTCGGGACTATTTGGAGCTTGCTTTGAGGCCGGTTCAAGGTAGTGGAAGAGACATAGCTGCTAAGAATGAGGTATTAGATGAACATCTATCACTTTTGCGGTTTGATGAATTTGGTTTCTCCATTATTTGGGCTCGCACAAAATCTAGGTCTAGAAAAGAGAGAAAAAGCTCTTCTTGTATCACAAAGTTGCTTTATTTGGTGCTAGAAGTGGAGTTGTTTACTCTGGAGAATTGTTTAGTCATGGGGTCCACAGTGTAAGGAGTTAATAAGTCGAGGGGCCCACATTGGTTTTAAGAACTCCTGGGCTAAACAAGAAGTAGCTCCACTCCTTCCACCCAACTCCTCCCCCAGACACCTCCTAAGTTCATAATTCTTTTGAACTCAAAAATTCCTTTATGGAAATCCAAAACTCTACTTATTCCTTTAATTTCAAATTATTATAGTTTTTATGCTTATAACTGCTGATGGGATAGGAGATATTTATGTTAAAGAGAGGATACTTTTCTTCGGTTCTAGATGGACATCACATGTACTAGGACTTAGGCAACGTACTACTTTTTTGCCTCTTAGATGTTCTACTTGAGAGTTTAGTAGTTATTCTTCTTTAGTTATTGTACAGATTTAAGAGCTTTTATGTAATGTTATCTTTATTGGTATGGGTTGTGAAGACTGTCTTTCCTTTCCTCGCCAATTTATTTTTATTGGGCTCGAGAAGTTTTAGACGTTTATTTGGGCTTGCAGTGGAGTGTTGTTTTGAGGAGGGGAGCGACTACAGATATGATGGTAGGATGAATGTAAGGGAATACTTTTTGGGTACCTTGTACTTGAATGAGTATTGGGAGTTAGGGAGTTGAGACATCTCTAGGTTGTGCTTTTTGATGATATTAGTTAATAATATTATCGTTTAAGGCTTCTTATACTTTTTCTCAATATTTGAGTTTTATTCTCCGGGTGATATTTGTATAGCTTGGGGTGCTTTTATTCATCTTTCTTAGGTTTATTTGTTTTTATTTTTGCGTTTTCCCTTTTTTTCACTCCTTTCAGAGTTTATATCGTTAATCATACGATCATTTTCACTAATCAATGAAAAGTTTGTTTTTTGTCTGAAAAATAATAACAATAAGGGTCTTGGGAAAAGGAGAGGATTCCCAATCGTTTAGTTTGTAAGATTTGTTGTTTTTCCAATGTCTGATATTTACACTGGATGTTCACTCTCTGTTAGCTCGTGACCATAGAATTTTGGGACGCATTGGACTATTGTCATTTGTACTTGTATTTTGTTGTTGAAAAATGAATATGTTTGTTTTCATCGATGATCTGATCTGTTATTTCATTCATTTACTGCAGATTCGTGATTCCATCAGAGCCCTGTTTCCTGATAGAGACTGCTTTACTCTTGTGCGCCCTCTAAATAATGAAAATGATCTCCAAAGACTTGATCAAATATCTGTAAGTAACTTAAGCTTATGGATTTTTTTTTTTTAAAAACTTTTGAAGGCATATTAAATCGAACTTAATATTCTGTGGTTCTGCAGTTGGATAAACTAAGACCTGAATTTAGGTCTGGACTTGATGCATTTACTAAATTTGTATTTGAGAGGACAAGGCCTAAGCAAGTTGGAGCAACTGTTATGACAGGTCCAGTTTTGGTAGGTATTACAGAGTCTTACCTTGATGCTCTAAACCATGGTGCAGTGCCTACGATAACCTCCTCTTGGCAGGTCAGTATATCTTATTGAATATTGTTTTCTTCCAGGATACACATATCTTATGAAATCTTGTTTAAGGTACTTTATGGAGATGCTTGTAAGCATTTCTTTTGTCTCATTTCTGAATTTGAATGTTTAGATATCTGCATTGTCTGCCCACACATTTCTCTCCTTTCAATTAGATTTATTAAATCTGTTATGTGGTGTGCAATCATGTAGGAAATTGTTGCCTCTTTTAGTGAATTAGGAATTTAACAATGAACGAAAAGATAATTTTCATCCATATCACATTAACTTGCAGAGTGTTGAAGAAGCGGAGTGTAGAAGGGCGTATGATCATGCTGCTGAAGTGTATATGTCTACTTTTGATCGGTCAAAGCCACCAGAAGAAGTGAGTGCAAATGCTAGTTTACATCTTTGGTAGAGATGTTTTTGTTTTTTGAGTAAATTGCAAAAACCACCCCTAAAGTATGGTGGTTGTAATAATTGTAAAAATTAAACCCTCAAACTTTTAATATTGTAGAAATTATACCCGTAAACTTATAAATGTAAAAATTAAACCCTCAACTATGATTAAGGTAAACATCAAACCCTTAAACTTTTATAATTGTGAAAATTAAATTCATTTGACCCAATTTCTCTCTAATGTCTCCCTCTCCTCCTTCCTCTCTCTATACCTTCAACATCTCTCTCTTAGGTCACTCCCTTACCCTTCAAACGGTACTAAAAAACAAAAAAAATCCTTCCTTTCAATCACGAATCTAAAATCCTAATTACTGGAGCGCATGAATTCATGAGAATTCTAAAACGCCACACCGTCGGAGTTTTACGTTGATGGAGTTTTTATCCTCCACATCATTGGAGTAACCACCCAATAAGTTAGAAAAGACGTCCAAAAAGCTCAATGTTTCACCCAATAAGTTGACACATCCTCGCAGGAAGTTCGTATAGTTACCGGAATCTTCACCATGATTTTGGCCAATGGTGGAAGAAGAAACTAGATTCACGTGTTTTAGAAATTCGAATGATTCTTTTTCTTCAGGAATTGGGTTCCTTAGCTGAAGATTTTGGGGAATAAATCGTTGGGTAGGTGATTGAAGGGAATCAAATGACCAAAGAGGGAAGGGAGATGTGGAAGGTAGAGAGAGAGTGATAGGATGGAGGAGAGAGAGTAGAAATATGGGAGAGGGTTTGATTTTTACATTTATCACAGTTTGAGGGTTTAAATTTTGCAATTGAAAGTTTAGGGGTGCAATCGTTACAACCATACTTCAGGGGTAGTTTTTGCAATTCGCCCTTGTTTTTTCTTCTTTTTTCTTTCTTGATAACGTTGTTTTTCTGTAGGCAGCATTGAGGGAAGCACATGAAACGGCTGTTCAAAAATCACTTGCTGCATTTAATTCGAGTGCTGTAGGTGCTGGTCCAGTGAGAAAAAAATACGAGGGATTACTTGAGAAATTTTATAGAAAAGCATTTGAGGTAAGGAACAATATCAATCTGTTAATTCTTTGTTTTTATCTAAATGTGTATGGTCAATTGGAAATGTAAAACTATCAAATAGTGCCTCAAACATTTTGTTTGAGGTGCTCCAAGTAAGAATGAATTCTGATGCTTGAGATGGTATTCTTACAATATGCCTTTTTTGTTCAAGGAAAGACTATTTGGTAAGTTGAACTTTGGATATTATATGGAATGTTTTGTTGGATAGAATCTGAAGAATTTTATAAGGTGTATGGGAATATTTGGAGAAACTGCAGACTGAACTCGTTTCAGTGCCTTCCTTGAGTTTTTATGGCCTAACTTTTTTCTAATAACTCTCTATATCCTTTTTTTAAGAATGGGAACCTCTTGTTGTAAATTTTACTATGATTTTGGTTGCTCCTTTTTGCATCCTACCTTTTATACTTTAATTTGTCTTAGGGAAAGGTTGGGTTCATGTTAAAAATGGGGGAAAAAGAATTAGCTTTTTAACCCTTGTATTTAGTCAAACCTTCAGGTCATTAATTCTTCCAAAATGAACCTTGAACTTAAGGTGATGAAATTAATACTCCATTAGTTGGTTTACCATTTTGTTATTTGTGGCTAAATGTATGTATAGTTGTGGCTTGATAAGACTTTATTTTTGGGTATTTTTCCTTGTTGCTTTGGATGTTTCTTTAGCTGGTTTTGCTTTTGATGTTTAATTTGGGCTTTTCCACCCGTTTCAAATTTGTGGCTAGGTTCTAAGTATATTTTTGTGGATTAATTTACAATTTTTTTAGGGCTTTATATTATGTGTTTCGTTGGTTAAATTTTTTATGATTTAATAGTTATTTCACAAGAAATTTCTAATTTTTTTAAGTAGGTATTAATTTCTTAATTTTTTTGAGTTTTAGGATTTAATTTGACATGGTTAATAATGAATCAAGTAAAGAGGCCAAAGGGCTGAGGAGTCATGGGTTCAATCCATGGTAGTCACCTACCTAGGATTTAATATCCTACGGGTTTCCTTGACACCCAAATGTTGTAGGGTCAGACGGGTTGTCCTGTGACTGGGAGATTAGTCGAGGTGCGCGTAAGCTGGCCCGGACACTCATGGATGTAATGACTATGTTGTAGGATTGTCTAAACTTAGTGTTTATACATATGCCTTGGGACATTCCATCTTCACTTTGGACGTTGGTGTTCACTATTATCAACGTACAAGATGAAGCAAGTTTGCTTGAGCATGGTTGCATATCATCTTACATGGCAATGTCAAAGTATTTCAAGCAATTTTTAATTTTCCAATTTTTATGGAAGATGTCATTACAAAGAATATTTTCTGCTCCTTGTTTTATTTACTTGAGTTGGTCATTGTCTAATGTAGGATTACAAAAGAAATGCATACACAGAAGCAGACTTGCAATGCACGAATGCTATACAAAGCATGGAAAAAAGGTTGAGAGCTGCTTGCCATGCTTCTGATGCAAATATCAATAATGTCGTGAAGGTAATTTATATTTTATTTGTCTTTATTTTGGGTTAAGGACTACTTTTGTGGTCAGGTCCTGACAGGCACGGTTTGGTCTATTAAAAAACAATGTAAAGTAGTGATCAGCTATGTTGATTCTGGTGGTCTGGAAGCAACTTAGGTGTTGAATTAATTATGTTTATTAGAGAATATAAACTGTGATTTTATTTGTGTTTTACAATGTAAATGTAAAGTAGTAATGATCAGCTTATTCTTAATAGCTGTTTTAAAGTTGATTTATGTGACTGAATAAGCTAACCATACTTCCATCTGCATTTATTGAACTTTCAATCTTTTTTGTTAAAGTCTCTTCCCTTGTGTACTTATTGATTCATAATTGAGTTCCCCATTTGCTTTTGGTTGTTAACATGTCTGTGCAGGTTCTTGGTGCTCTTCTGTCTGAATATGAAGCATCATCCCACGGTCCTGGAAAGTGGCAGAAGCTGGCGACATTCTTACACCAGAGGTTAATATTAGTATTTGTCCCTCGTATGATTTGTGGATTATTTTTGAATTAATGTGACCTCACAAATACCATGGATTTTGCAGTTTGGATGGTCCAGTACACGACCTTATAAAAAGACTTATAGATCAAGTTGGATCAGAGAAGAATTCCCTCGCTTTGAAGTGTCGCTCAATGGAAGACCAGCTGAATTTGCTTAAGAAGCAGCTGGAAGCCAGTGAGAAGTACAAGTCTGAATATCTAAAGCGATATGAGGACGCCATCAATGATAAGAAAAAGCTTGCTGATGACTACATGAACCGCATAGCTAATCTACAGGGTAATTGCAGTTCTCTTGATGAGAGATGCTCTAGCCTGAAGAAAACATTGGACCAAGCAAAGCAAGAGTCATTGGATTGGAAAAGAAAATATGAAACCGTCTTGTCAAAGTTGAAATCTGAGGAAGATCAAGCTAATTCAGAAATTGCCGTTTTGAAGTCCAGGAGCAGTGCTGCTGAAGCAAGGCTGGCGGCTGCTCGGGAACAATCTCAGTCTGCACAAGAAGAGGCAGAAGAGTGGAAGAGGAAATTTGATATTGCTTTAAGAGATACTAAAGCTGCTCTTGAAAAAGCTGCACTTGCAGAAGAACGCACAAATAAGGAAACCAGGCTTAGGGAAGATGATTTGAGGAAAGAATTCTCCAGTACTTTGGCTGAAAAGGTAAACCTTCATCTCACCCACCCCACTCACACTATTTGGAACATATTCTACTTCTACACTCAAATACTTGGAGTGCTATAATGAGAAGTATCTGTTTTTTTTTTTTCTTTTCCCCATGACGCAGGAAGATGAATTGAAGGACAAGGCAACAAAAATTGAGCAAGCTGAGCAGCATTTGACAACTTTAAGGCTTGAGTTGAAGGTAGACTTCTTAGATCTCTAAAGATGTTGTCAAGTTCGCTTATTTATTTATAATTTGTGTTTACTGAAGTCAGTATCATGGCACAGTAGATGGTTCGAAATTCAAAATTCATTTTTTTAGTAAAACAATTAAAAAAAATTAAATAATAAAACCATCATGGTATATTACAACATTTTTAGTTCCATCTGGCATTATGTTTCAAGGCGTTTTCATCATTCTCAATTTTTACGTGTTGTCATACCACAACACATGGATATCACTTTGCATCTCAATAATTAAAGAAAAAAATATCATTCTTATATAAATAAATGTTTCTTCTGCAGGCTGCCGAGTCAAAAATTGGGAGTTATGATGTGGAAGTATCTTCTTTGAGGCATGAAATAAAAGTGCTAAAGGAGAGGTTAGAAACCGCAAATGCAAGGGCTCAATCGTTTGAGAAAGAAGCAAGGATTTTGCAACAAGAAAAGGTTCATTTGGATCAGAAGTACTCATCTGAATTCCAAAGGTTTGATGAAGTTCAGGAAAGGTGTAGACTTGCCGAACATGAGGCTAAGAAGGCTACTGAAATTGCTGATAAAGCAAGAAATGAAGCTAGTGCTGCTCAAGAGGGAAAGAATGAGATGCAGAGGTTGGCAATGGAGCGGTTGGCCCAAATAGAGAGGGCTGAAAGGCAAATTGAAAATCTGGAAAGGCAGAAGAAAGATTTGGTGGAAGATTTGCAACGAATTCGGGGGTCAGAGATGGAAGCTCTGTCAAGAGTTGCGTCATTGGAAGCAAGAGTTGAAGAAAGGGAAAAGGAAATAGAGTCTCTATTGAAGTCGAACAATGAGCAGCGTACTAGCACTGTTCAAGTTCTCCAGGGCCTTCTGGATTCAGAACGTTCTGCACATGCAGAGGCCAACAATAGGGCTGAGGCTCTCTCTCTTCAGTTGCAATCTGCTCATGCAAAAATTGATCTACTTCAACAAGACTTGACTAAAGTCCGTCTGAATGAGACAGCTTTGGATAGTAAGCTGAAGACTGCTTCTCATGGGAAACGTCTAAGGGCGGATGATGGTGAGATGGGCATGGAATCCGTTCAAGACATGGACACAAGTGAGAGAATTTTAAGAGTGAACAAAAGATCCAGAAGCACAAATAGTCCCATGAAGTACACTCAGCCAGAGGATGGTGGATCAATTTTCAAGGGCGATGAGGATAATCATCATAGCCAACAAACAAATCAGGAGGATTATACCAAGTTCACCGTTCAGAAGCTTAAGCAAGAACTCACTAAACATAACTTTGGCGCCGAACTGCTTCAGTTGAAGAACCCCAACAAAAAAGAGATTCTTTCGCTCTATGAGAAATGTGTACTCAAACTATGATAACTAGATCTGTTTTTTAGGATTTGTATAGGTTGATGAATGTAATCTACATGGAGATGAAATTGTTGAACCATCTATAGGACTAGAGAGCGTTTTCAAGTCTGTTTATGGATTTTGGCGCTGATTTTTTTCACTACCTGATTTCTAGAATGTGTTGCTTGAATCTTTTGTGAAGTGTTTGACCTTTTGTGAGTCTAAGTCAGTGTTTCAAGAAAAAAAATTGTGGGTCATATTTATAGGTAGTATGCATTTGTTAGTAGGGAACAAAAGATGTATCTAACTTGTCAGCCAAGGATGACTTCAGCTTTGCGTTCACTTGATTTGTTTTCAGTGCCTCTCTTCTACACTTTTCTCCTGTGGCAACTTTTCTTTGAAGGAATTTTAGCTTTGAAACTCTCAAATCCATGTTTATTGGATAATGTTCATTTAACTTGCAGTCTACTGTGATTCACTTGCATCTTGTAGGGGTTTACATGTGTATTCTAGAGAGAAACGATGAGGATGAGCCAACAGTTTCCATGCCGGAGGAACAAAGAGAAAAAAAGAAAAAGGAAATTGTAATAGGCAGTAAAATATATAATTTAGCCATAACTTTTGGTTTTTGCAGATGTAGAAAAAATTTGGAAGTCTGATTTTTTGTTTTCTCAGTATTGCTATTTGTCCTTCTATAAAGTATAACTGTTACAATTTTTTTTTTACTTAATATACATTGTGAAAACCAAGTTTAAAGTATATAAGTTGCATCAACTTACAGATAGTAGTACGAAAATATAAAACTAAAAGAAATAGATTCGGCTGGAGCCTCATTTAGTTTAGACTCGAAATTACTGACTTGAAATTATTATTATTAGAAAAAAATACTTGTTGGTCCTTAGATTTTAGATTTAATTTTAAATTAGTCTCCATGTTTCAAAATATAACATTTTTACCCTTGACATTTCAAGAATGCTCTTGACTATGGCAAAATTTTTCAAAAAATGATAAAGCAACTAAAATGGAAACCCAAGAGACATAGCACGTATTAGGAAGGTACGATACGAAGGGGAAGAAGTGTCAGACTTTTCATGGGAAGACTTTGAGGAAGAAGGAAGACAATCTAAGAGAAAGGAAGTTTTTGGAATTATGCTCAGAAGGAACATTTGATTTTTGAAGTGGAAATCAATGTTCATTAATGATTCTATTTTCTTAAGGACTAACAATGAGAACTATGTAGCACTTTTGGAGATGGATGACTTAACCTATAATATGTCATAAAGAACACACCCATTTTGCTAAAAAACCAAAAACTTTGGATGTACTTGAGATGATGATGTGCGCCAGAAACGGTGGAAACTGGATAGAGGCCATTAACACTTTTGCGACAAAATTTACTCACAGAGTATGAAGAATATTTGATAATTTGAAAGGAGTGGGAGGGGGTTAAAAGTATAGTGCTGTTATTGTGAGTAATATTAGGGTTGGCCATTTTCAACCCTTAATCGTTTCTTCACCATTATAATCATTGTTGAGATTAAGATTGACCCGGTAATTGAGTAGGAAGATAGCGCCCTTAGAATAAAAAATTCCTTCGGTTATAACAATCTAAAACAATATTTCCAAATTTATTACAAATTTGACAAATGAAAATTATGTTAAATTGGCAAATAATTTTTGTTTGTTGCAAAGGTATTAGATTAAATACGTGGGGTAGAGGAATCGAATATCTATACCAATTGAGCTATGTTTATTTTGATAAATTTGTAGGTTTTGAGTTGACAAATATGTTTGTGCCCTTAATTGAAAGAAATTGTAAGAATTTTTTTTCCATATCTTCGGTGCCCTTAATTTTCCATAGCCGTTTATAAGAAAAAAAATTCAGTTTCTTAAATAATAAGAAAATATCAACATTGTTTCTTCCCTCTAGAAAAAATTTTCCATAGTCATTTATAAGAAAAAAAAAAAATTAATTTTGATTAGAAGATTTTTCCATATCTTAAGTGTCGAAAAGAAAACATTCAAATTGAATAACATATATTACTTAATATACCTAGTTTTATGATTTATGGTTAATACTTTATTTCTTAAAGGAAAAATTATAATATTGATTTTCGGAGATATATAATTTTCAATATATAAAAAATACTTTATATTTATTAAAGTAATTTATTGCAAAACTACAAAGGCAAAAGAAAGTAAAATGTTACTTTCTTTCCATTTCTTTATGGATATCCAAAGTTTGTGTCAAAATTCTAACGTCAAATGGAGCATAATTGAGTTGACATTATTAAACTTGCTTGTTGACTTTGACTTGTGGCCATCAATTGGTAGTCAAGATTGTTGGATACAGTTGTAGTTCGAGTTAGGGTAAACAATTAAATCTAATGATGGAATCTCTGTAATTTTATTGAGTGGGTGACTCCAAAATAGATCTCCAACCTGCAAACATTTACAACAATTAATATATATATATATATATATATATATATATATATATATATAATTTGAAAAATAAAAAATTATATATATACAGAAAGCCAAAAAAGTAAAATAAATGATCAATTTTGATCGTAGTCTACTAACCAATAATTGTTTATAAGAAATGAATGTGATAGCACGCAAAGATCTAATGACATCTTCGAACCTCTTGATATTTGGAATGTTATAAATCTCTCCTTCTACTGCAACTAATGACTTTACCTGTTTGGAATCAATAAATTTTAAATAATTAATATATTCATGCATTGTTAAAAAAATTTAGAGAAAATTATATACTTACCACGATATATTGCATATTGCTTTCAAGTCCCCGATCATCTCGGAGGGTATTGTTTGCACTACCCTTTAAATTCATTTGGAAAAATTCACAAGTTGCTTGGGTAGCTAAATTTTCATAATAGACATACCACTTCTTTGATAAAGCTTTCTTTATCTACACGAAGAATTCAAATGTGACTAACAACACCAAAATTTAAATAATAATAATAATGATTAAGAAATAATTAAATAACATTAACTTACTGATGTTCTTGCGGAGAAATATAAATTCTGTGTAGAAGGTTGGAGCAAATAGGTTGCAATGCCTAAATAATGGAGAAAATTGATAAATGTAAAAAAGTAATTAATTAATAAATGTAGATAATGTTGTTATAAGATATGAAAAGACAGAATAATTAAAATGGAAATCAAAACCTGATGATTTATTTTGGGATGATGATGTATCAATATTTTCAAAGGCCTGTTGTAATTTATGGGCATTTGTGGTTTTGCAAACAAGCTATAGTAGATGGATAAATAAAACATTCAGTTCAAATGAGATTGATATTGATATTGATACAATATTAGAATAGCAAATAATATATATATATATATATATATTACTATGAACATAGAAAATATCAAACTATTTACAAATATAGAAAAATTTCACTTTCTATCGGTGATAGAATTCTATCGCTTTCTATCGCTCAAACAAATAAATTCTATCATTTGAGCGATAGAAAGCGATAAAATCGATAAAATTTTTCTATATTTGTAAATAGTTTGACTCACTTTTCTATATTTGAAAAATGTCCACATATATATATACCTCAAAACTAAGAACAGTTATTTTCGTGCGATTCGATAATCCAAGTAGACCACACATAAAAAGAAGGGTAAGAAAGATGCCAAAGGCGCAGCTCTCGCCGAATTTCTTTATTTCAGAATTTGTCATATCTTCGATCCTAATTCCAAAAAAAAAAAACATTCAATATAATAACATATATTATTTAATTAAAATCAATTTGAACTCTTTGAAATGTGCTTTTAATGAAAAGAAATTCACTTACTTTTCTTCTTCTTGAGATTTTTCCATATTTTGGATCCTGATTCAAAAGGAAAAAATTAATAAAATAGCATCTATTACTTAATTTAAATCAATTTAAACCGGTTTGAAACATGTCTTTAATTGAAAAAAATTCACTTACTCTTCTTCTTTTTGAGGTTTTTCCATATATTGAATCCTGACACAAAAGAAAACATTCAATAGAATAGCATATGTTACTTAGTTTAAATCAATTTAAGCCAGTTTGAAACGTGCCATTATTCGAAAGAAATTCACTTACTCTTCTTCTTTTTGAGATTTTTTCATATCTTGGGTCTTGATTCAAAAGGAAACTATTTGATAGAATAGCATATATTACTTAGTTTAAATCAATTCAAGTCTATTTGAAACGTGCCATTAATTGAAAGAAATTCACTTACTCTTCTTCTTCTTGAGGTTTTTCCATATCTTGGGTCCTAATTCAAAAGGAAAACATTAAATAGAATAACATATATTACTTAATTTAAATCAATTTAAGCCGGTTTGAAATATGCCTCTAATTGAAAGAAATCTACTTACTTTTCTTCTTTTTGAGATTTTTCCATATTTTGAGTCCTGATTCAAAAGGAAAACATTCAATAGAATAGCATATATTACTTAGTTTAAATCAACTTAAGCTGGTCTGAAACATGTCTTTAATTGAAAGAAATTCACTTACTCTTCTTCTTTTTGAGGTTTTTCCATATCTTGGGTCCTGATTCAAAAGGAAAACATTCAATAGAATAACCTATATTACTTAGTTTAAATCAATTTAAGCCCCCTCTGAAACATCTTTTTAATTGAAAGAAATTCACTTACTCATTTTCTTTTTTAGATTTTTCCATAGGTCCTGATTCAAAAGGAAAACATTCGATAGAATAGCTTATATTACTTAATTTAAATCAATTTAAGACGGTCTAAAATATGTCTTTAATTAAAAGAAATTCACTTACTCTTTTTCTTTTTGAGGTTTTTTCATATCTTGGACCCTGATTCAAAAGGAAGCCATTCAATAGAATAACATATATTATTTAATTTAAATCAATTTAAGACGGTCTGAAACATGTCTTTAATTAAAAGAAATTCACTTACTCTTTTTCTTTCTGAGATTTTTCCATTTCTTGGGTCCTGATTCAAAAGGAAAACATTCAATACAATAACATATATCTTAATTTAAATTGTTTGAAACATGCATTTGATGGAAAGAAACTCACTTACTCGTCTTCTTTTTGAGAATTTTCCATATATTGGGTCCTGATTCAGAAGGAAAACATTCATTACTTAATTAAAATCAATTTAAGCCCATTTGAAACGTGCCTTTAATTAAAAAAAATTCACTTACTCTTCTCCTTTTTGAGATTTTTCCATATTCTGGGTTCTGATTCAAAAAGAAACATTCGATAAAATAACATATATTACTTAATTTAAATCAATTTAAGCCCGTTTGAAACCGTGAAAGAAATTCACTTACTCTTCTTCTTCTTGAGATTTTTCCATATCTTGGGTCCGGATTAAAAAAGAAAACATTTGATGGAATAACATATTAACTTGAATTAGAATAAAAAAAAATTATAGAATAAATAGACACTAATAGGCCCAATAAAAAAAAGAAACAGAAAAAAGAAAAAAAAACTAAATAAAAAAAAGATAGAGAAAAATTATAATAATGAGAATAAACCCTATCATCTATGAATGAATGAAGAATGGAAGAGAAATGAATATCATCCTTCAGAACGTACCTTGATGCTGGTTGGAATAGTCACGCTGGAACGCCAAGCAATATGGAAGGGATTTTTTTCTTTCGAAAATGAGATATATTCCACTTAAAATCACATACAGATTTCATACTATTTTTAGTGCCTGATTTCTTCCCGTTTTACCCTTCCCTTTAAAGTTTTAAACCGCCCAAAAATTCAAATTCTTTCTTTTTTTTCTTTTTGAAGAATTTTCTCTTATTTAGATTTGATTCACCCTTCCGATTTTTTAGAATTCACAAAATCAAATCGAATATGAAAAGAGCTTTTAAACGTATGTCTATGCCTACCTAGATTGAGTTGGATTAGAAGATTTTTTTTTACGAACCCAAAAGTTTGGCTTGGTTGGATTGGCTACCCCAAATACTCAAGCAAATAAAAATAAATTCTATCGCCCGAGTGATAGAAAGCGATAGGGTCTATCAGTGATATAGACTGTTAAATTAGTGTGACTCATTTTTTTATATTTGAAAAGAGCCCTATAAATTATAAACAATTGTATTTAACAAATATATAAAATTAGCTAAAGTAAGCATATTGACATAAATATGTATCATCTAGGTTTTAGACTTTAGTTTTGAATCTTCACATCGTGTTTAACTCAACAAAATATTAAAACAAACAAGATATATATCAGGGGCTATTTGGGCTCCTAATTTGGAGTTGGTGAAGTCCACCCTATGTTTGAGTTTCAAAATATAATAGTGGTGTTTAAACGGTTTATAATTTATTATTAAGGGTAATTGTAATGAGTACCAATTTTAGGGATAATAATTAAATGTATAGCAAAATTTTTTAAAAAATTGCAAATATAATAAATAAATACAAGCATCCAAAACCTATGTTTGTTCTACCGTTTTCAACATTTTGTCTGGAATAACCATGCATACTCATTTCTTAGAGAAAAGGGTTTTTTATTCCCTTCCAAAACTGTGAATTTTTTCTTTTTTCCTCATTTTTCAGTTTTTCATTTTAAATGGTGAGAGTGAGAGTGACGAAGGTTTACCTTGTCAGCCAAAGTACTGGAAAATTCTTTCCTCAAAGCATCTTCCCGAAGCCTTGTTTGCTTATTTGTGCGTTCTTCTGCAAGTGCAGCAATTTCGAGAGCAGCTTAGTATCTCTTTAACAGAGAAGGTTGAAAGTTCAATAAATGCAGATGGAAGCTGTATGTTCGGCTTATTCAGTCACAGAAATCAACTTAACAACAGCTATTAAGAATAAGCTGATCATTACTACTTTACATTGTTTGTAAAACACAAATAAAATCACAGTTTATAATCTCTAACAAACATTATTAATTCAACACCCAGAGTTGCTTCCAGACCACCAGAATCATCAACATAGCTGATCATTACTACTTTACATTGTTTTTTAATTAATAAACCAAACTTTCACTGAGCAAGATGAAAGAATTTTAAAGCAGACTACATAAATACAATAGCAAATAGATAAAATAAGCACCAAGCAGAAGGTCTAATGTAATAAGGAAGACAAGGGTCATACATTGAGAACTCATGCCATCAGGAAAAAAAAAAATGCACGTTGCAGAAATAAATTAGAAAACATGACCTAATGTCTGAATGCACTTGGAAACAAATTTATGAATATTAATGGTAGAGAAGTGCATTGTACCCTTAGAAGCCAAACAAAGATTGGAGAGAATGGACCAAGTTCAGGAGATGTAGTTATGGCCCCAGCAGCCCTAACACGAATATGTTTAGTCATTTGAGTGACAAGAGATAAACGGTCAAGTGCAGCTTCAATTCATCTATTCCACCCATCTGAACAGATACAAAAAGAATGAGTTCCATAAAGAAAAATGAAATTGTGAAAATGGTATAAATTATACAGCAACAAAGAGAGAAGCATTAATAAAATTACATTAGTATCATGTTCCAATTGAAGAGAGATAAAACAGAGAAAATGTGCAATTCAATATATTCAGAAAAGGCAGATTTCTAAAAGATAAAGATCAACATTAGTCGCCCCAACCTGATTATAGACAAACATGCTAGATAAGAAAACAGCTAGAGAAAAAATCTGGGTGCTGTATGTTCCCTGTAAAAAAAATTGAGGAACAAATAAGAAAAATAGATGGAACAAATTAAATAGCAAAATAAATTTGTAATATTACACCTTCAAATGAGGCAAACATATGGTGAAGGAAGTATATGTTATTACAATTTTTTTTTTTTTTTAAAAAAAATAATAAATAAATAAAATCTGGCCGAATTGACCCGACCCGACCGGGAAATTATGCATTTACAAATATATATGTGTATATATAATATATATTATTAACCTAGGTTTTCTTTAGTTTCTTCAGCCGCCGCCTCACCCATTTTTCTCCAAACTCTCACCTTTAGCCTTCAAAGTTCAATCTCTCAGATTCCATTCAATTACTCTCAAGTCTCCAAGCTTCATCTTCAACTCCATCTCATGGCTCTTGCGATTGACAATTCCGGCGTTGCAGGCTTCATTCCACCTCTCGATTCCAGGCTTCATCTCACGGTTCATACGTTCGGCATTCCGACCTTTGTCCACCGTTCATAACTTATCAAGCTTCACGATTCCAGCCTCGAAGGTTCTTCTTTAGTTCTTTCCTTAATTTTTTTTTTTTTTAGTTTCTTTAATTTTTTCTTTAGATTTTCTTCTCTGTTACTTTTGGTGAAAATCCCCCATATTAAATCATTCAAATTCAATTGAGAGACAGTGAACAGAGAGAGATGTGGTGACCCAACCGGAAAATATATGGGTATGGGTTGGGTTGGGTTTCCCCTTATACAGAACCGACATTTGACCAACCCGATTTTTTTTCGGCTTTGTCCAAGAAAACCCTAACCCGGCCCAACGCAACCCGTGCACACCCCGTGGATTTAGGTCCGAATTGAACAGGTCGGGTTGGGTTTAATCTGCATGAAACCGGGCGGTTAAAAAGTTTTTCTGTTATTTTCTTCTCTCCGAATTGACTCCTCCCTCATTCTTCTTCTATTCTCCTCCGTTTCTCCTTCCTCTACTATTCATTTTCTTCTACTTTTTTCAATGGCATTGTCTTCTTCTCCATTAGTTAAATTGTTATTGCTTTCTATTTTTGAATCTTTTCAAGGGGTTGGAGATCCCAACCCTGATACCACCCAGCATCCATCTCCATCGCCCATTTCCATTCCTCTTATAGCAGCAGTAGACACTTTTCTTTATTCATCCTCGCATTTTAAAAAATTTCCCAAATATCTGACCTGTTTTTACATAGCTGGTTTGATTAGTGTATGCATCTTCACAGCAAGAATGCTGTTAATAGTAATTGTCCAATCCTACAACGATTTTGCCCTATTTGATGGCATGGAGTGGTCGTGTTTGTTTTTTGTCATCCCTATGCTAGTTCTTTCAATATTCATCTATGAAATAGGTTAGCTAATACTGTATTTCTTTCTCAGACAATAAGCAATATTATATTCTTACTTCTTTTTATTTTTATTTTTATTTTTATTATAGTTACTCCAGACAACCGTCCTCTAATAAAGAAATGTAGTGAGATTTGGTCTTGGGGTTAGTTTACGCATACTATAGTCTATTTTAATTTTGTCTCCATTTTCTATTTTTTTTTTAATTCTGTCTGTCTCTATTTATTTGATTTCTTATTTTACAGTTACCACTATAGGAAAGGCTTATGTGCTAGACATATGTTATAATGCTTGTCGTTGGGGTGAGCTTTTGTAATTCATTTATAATTTTTCTTTGTTAAATCTTTTTAAGGTTTTAATCTATTTCTGTTTCAGGTTTAAAATGTTTAAATTTTGCTCCCAGTTTTTTTTTCGGGATGATTGTGGGGATGATCATCTTTGCCTTCTTCACAAAGACAGTGTGGTGAGGAGTTCTTCTTTTTCTTTTTCTTAATTGATTTTTTTTAGTAGTCTTTTTCCCGCTAGATTGTGCTTATATTTCTTGTACTGCATTCAACAAATAAAATCTTTCAAATTTTTTTTTTGATAAACTTTAAGTATCTTAAAATTTTATTTTTGCAACCCTGCTACTTAATTTTATGTTTGTTTGATTGCAAATAAAATGCTGGAAATTTGAGGGGAACGATATTTGATTTTCTTTGCATGCCAAATCCCTGCATGAACTTTGGCAATTATCCCTTCTATCAAATGGAAAGCTAGTCATGCATTTTTATAGTTAAATTTTCCTGATTTCTGCTTTATTTTGACCAATATTTTTGTTTGATAATTGTTGAATCAGTTGTCAATTTAATCTATGAGTTAGTTGTTTTAGTTGTTCATTTGACCCAATAAGGAGGCTATGTATTCTTTGACGATTATGCTAAATACATAGAATCAATTATCTAGATCAGTTGATCTTGGTTTTTCTTTGAGCTACAACTAAGAGGTGTCTTCGCATAATTGTTGGCAATCCTTGGCAGTGTTGATTGGGTTGCAACATTTACTTTATTAATATATCATATAGTTGATTTCTTATAATCGAGTTTACTAACGATGTTGGTTTGAATTTTGTAGGTACTAGCCATGAAATTTGGGTTAAAATTGCCATTGCAACGACACTTTTTCTGAAGTAATAGAGGAAAATAGTATTGGCATGCATTTCTTATTTGATTGTGAGTATAGAAACAACAATCCCTTAAAATCTCCAATAATTTCTCTCTTATATACTTGACTCATTTTCTTACTTTTATGACTTGTTCGACTCTCTTCTCATCACTTAAGTTCGTTGTTATAAAATTATATTTGATATTTGAATACAAGCGTAAAAGTATTACATTGGTGTGCCATGGGAGGTATTTATGGTTATTTTGTGTGTGGATTCTAGAGTATGGCCATCCAATATCCTTTTTAGTTAGTTTGAGAGTGAAAGTGACAGACACTTTTTAGGAACTTGTTAGGTGGTTTTGAGAGTTAGAGTCTCGCTTACACACTTTTTAGAAACTTTTTAGTTGGTGTCGAGAGGGAAAGTGACTCTTAGAAATTTTTTATGTTGTTTTGAGAGTCACAATATCACTTAAGGCACTTTTTAAGATCTTTTTAGGTTGTTTTGAGAGTTTAAGTGTCGCTTACACATTTTTTAGAAAAATTTTAGTTGTTTTGAGAGTCAAAGTGTCATTTAGACACTTCTTAGGAATCTTTTAGTTTTGTATAGACACTTTTTAGGCATTTTTAGGTTAGTTTGGAGAGATTATATAGTTTTCAAATGAAAGATTATCTTATACGTGTGTGTGTGTGTGTGTATATGTAAGACGTGTTGTGAATATATAGTTTTGAAATGAACACAAATTAAATGTAACTAAAATTGAGGAAATTCTGATGTAAATGTTGTTAAAGGACCATTAATAGAGCAGTGTTTTTCATGGATAGATAAGAGGGAATTCTGCTGGTGATATAATGTTCAATTTTGGTAATGGCTTGGCTTGAAGTAAGTTGTTCAAAACGTTTAGTTTGCCATAAGTAACATTATGAGGTCTATATTTTAGTTCTAGACATCAGTCACCAATACAGAAGTTATGGATACTTTCCTCCAATTGCTCCTCACCCTTGCTGATGATATTCTGTCAGTCTATTTCTCCCATGATTTCCTATTTGCTTGGAACATTGAGTTTTCTTCCGTCTCCTGTCACCCTTTAGCTTTTTCAAGCCAGTGCAAATTTGACCCTATCGTCAGACAACGATGGTTGTTCTATAAGAAACTGAAAGCCTATAAACTATCTTAGAGGCAGCCAGAAAAGTTCAAAAGAAGTTTCTATGAAATACTTCTAGGTATTCATATATATCTAGCCAGAAAAGCCTAGAAACTATCTTATATATTTATATATGTACATCTATAAGACCTTTCATTGATGTGATAAAATATATCTATAAGAATCCAAGTCGTTTAAATGATTTTATATGATTAAGTCCTCATTGAGTAATTAAACTTCCTTGTCAATTATGTTAAAGGCACCATAATTTTATGTCTCTAATTTCCATGTTGATTTTGTAACTATCAATTTTCTTTTAATCCTTTGTTGACCTCTTGCAGGCATAATAATTTACAAAAGTTATTTTGTTTTGCTTATTTTTTTTTAATTAGGTGATTGAAATGACAACAAACGTTGCAACTACATAAGAATGTTAGTATTGTCATCATTTAAACCTTCCTTTTGATTGTATCAACTTTTTTGGGATCATATATGTACACATTTTATTTGGATTATGAATTTGCAACTTGTTCTATTAGGTAAGAACTTTGTAAGAACATACTTTTGATGGCTATATCAACCTTTCTATATTTGTAAATAGTTTGATATTTTTGTCTGTTTATAGTAATTTCCCTTATTTTTTTTTGTATGCTAGAAATTTAATAAGTTTGTTTATAATTATGATTGTAGATGTTGGTGAAATTAATAATATGGGCAAGGGACTTCAATAAAAAAAAAAAAATATATATATATATATAATTTGATTTTTTTATGTAAATGTATTTAAATATATTAGAAGTTTGTAGATTAAAATAATTTTGATTTTACAATAATATTTGAAGCAATTGTACCAATGTTTCACTAGCAATAAAATCTAAAAAAAATTATTGTCATTAAAAAGTGATATTAAAGGGGGAAATTGGAAATAAAATGTAGATTTGAAATTATTTAGAAAAATGTTGTAGTTTTGTTGATGCATGTGAGAAAATTATATTTAATTTGGGGAGGTACGATTCTCTTTGGTTTAGTTGAGTGTTCAAAACTCCATTAATATAGTCAACTTTTCTCCTTTTTTTTTCTTAACAAAATTTTTGTTTTAAGAGAAATTTTATTTTTTTTAATAATAATAATAAAACAGATGTAATTTTTTTTTTAATAACACAACCTTTTTTAAAGAAAAAATCTACTTTTTTAATAATAATAAATGTATTTTTATTAATAATGAGGTTCGGTTTTGGGACTAACAAAAAATCAAACCAAATTAATGATTTTACAAAGAAAAGATTTAAACTAATGTTGAATAAAGAACATAAAATATCATTAAACCTATAGTTTATAATGAAAAAAATAATATAATGTCTCGTTTGTTGGGGTTCGTCAAGTTGTCTTCTCCCTTTCCATCTCCAACTTTTATTATAATTTTTCAATTCCTTCGATTGGTTAATTTACTATTTCGATTGTTGCAAGACATATCTTCAACTTTGAGTATTATGTATTATTCATTTCTAGTGTTTGATGAGTATGTTATTGAAAATCTATTTTTTTGCTATAGCGTATTTCAATGTCGGATTTTTTTTTCATGAATGTTAATGAGAATACTACAAAATATACTCTCTAGTGTATTCAATCGGCAGAACTATTACATTTTATATAGTATATTATAATTTTAACCTTAAAATTTGAGCTTTGTTTCAATTTGATCCATAGATTTTAAGAGTTACACTTTTAACCTTGATTTTTTTTTCTTTTTTACTAAATATTCACTTTTGTTTTGGTATTAATATCTATTAATTAATTTAAAAGTATTATGAAGTAAAATTTTAATTTAATTTAAATAGTAATGAAAAATAGTAAAATATAATTAATTATAATTCTTTTAAATTAATTCATAGGCATTAACACTAAAAATTGACCGTATGTATTTAGTAAAAAATTAAAGTTAAAAAGTGTTATCCTGAAATCTAGGGATCAAATTGAAACAAAACTAAAATCTCAAGAATAAAATTGTAACAATTTAAAATTTGTGTGCTAAATTGAAATCAAACACAAAACTTAATGACTAAAATTGTAACATTTTAAAACGTTCAAATAGAAAACTAAACTCAAAATCTAATGACATTTTTCCTAAAAATAACCTTTATGCTAAGTTTAGCACATGGATTTGGATAGAAAAGATTTTAAATTCTAGGATTTTAAGAAAAGGAAATGATTTCAAATTTTATTTGCGTTTAAAATCAAAATCACTTAAATTAAAATTTCTTATTTGAATGCTCACGAGAAATGAAAGGAAAGTATAGCCCATTTACTGTTATGTCCTTATAATTTTATTTATTTACTTTAGTGTATTCATTTTCTCAACATAGTCAAGTTTTTTTCATCTCTCTCCCTAACCTAAATCTCTATTTATTTTTTTTCCTGAACAATTAAAAACATTTAAAGAAGCAATTTTTTTCCTCGAAAAGATGAAAAAAAAATTCTAAATAAATAGATTCTAATTAATTCAATAAATAAATTCTTTTAAAAAGGAAAAGAAAATTATACAGAATTAATCAAATCAAAATTTATGTAGAAGAATATGGAAGAGATTTCCATCATTACCAAAGGAAATTAATTATGTTTATCAAAACAAATCAACACAATAAACAATTGAAAGAGTTTAGAATTTCCAATTGACTAGGAAGGAATATTTAGGAAAATCATCATTAAAGGGGTATTGATGTTCAAGGTTTGAAAACCAGCCTGAGTGCAAAATGAGTTAACTAGAAACTCTTATCAGAAAGTTACCTTAGAGATTCATCGTCGACGAAAAAATGAGTAATAAGATAACAATACAAATTGTTGATGAATAGTCATTTTAATTCTTTGTTTAATTATCTACTTTCAAGGGATTTGCAATTTAGAATTAAGTAAAAAAAATGATTCTTTTCGAAAGAGACAATTTGAATTAAAGAATTATAGATCTAGGTATTGTGTTAATTGATTCAAGAGATAAAACAATTGAGTTTAGTAATGTCATTGATGAAGTCGTCTCTTTGTTGAATTTATCCAAACTCGATCACTTTATTAGTTTAGTTTACTTTATTTGCATCACAAGTTAGTCCCCTAAATAAAATTGGAACGATCTAAAATAGCTAAAAGATTATCAAACTGATTCTTTGATAATAATACTCGGTCAAAGTCGTTTTAATATATTATAATTTGACACGTGCACTTGCATTTCATCACGCAACCTTCAAAATCATAATTTTTAAATATAATGACTACGTATTCATACACATAAGGTATGAGATTCCATAAAGTATTCAGTTGATATACATCTAACAATATAGTCCATAAACATTTCAAATTTGACCCTTGAAAGAGACAAGTAAAAAAGTGAATATAAATTATTTTTCCTAGATAAGTAAAAATAATAATAATAATAATAAAGTTAGTGGATTGAATGTGTGGGGATTCGAACAAGAGAATAGGCAGAGGTTTGGCGAGGGTGTAATTGGAAGAAGACTTTTGAAGCCACCCATTGGCCATCTTTCTCCTGCTCTGTAACACCCAAATGATACTGATGCATTATCCAGTTAGTCTTTTCAGGCTTCCTTTGATTCCCATAATTTGAATACAGAACTAAAATCTTCTTGAAACCCATCACACCGCCGCCACTCACAGTCACTGCCCTTGTCTTCCCGGTTTTGTGCCATCTTGTGTCTCTGCCTTCTTCTTCCTCCGTTTTAACTTTCCTGCGTTTTCTTGTGCCGGCTGTGTATGCCTTTGATGGCCTATGGAAAAAGTGTCGGATTTCCCCATCTTTTCTCATTCCTGCAATTTCCCAAGTAACAAAATGAAAAAGATAGAGACAGAAGGTTATGTCAACAGTTCAATCAACAAAATTGATATGTCATCCATGTGTATTCAATGGCCAAACTACCTTTGTTACTACAATTTCATTGTTAACAAATCCAAGAATTTTTATGAGAATTCTTTTTCAAATCGTGGAGATTAAAAGTGATTGTTTTGAAACTATATATAAAAAAAAAAATGAATAGAAAATGTTAGAAATTAGAAGGGAGTGTTTGCGATGCTTAATTGCGAGCTGTTATTATAGCTAATAGTTATTATCGTTTGTGTGTAATAAAAATAGGAAATAGTAAACACGATAATAATGAGAGATTTGAAATATTAATAATGGTAGATTATAATAATTGGAAGTAACTATTGTATAATTTGAGTCTCAAACATGGATCGAGCTATAACAATTCACCCCACCCACTTGAAATTGGGGGCCTCAACAACTATGAAATGTATTTTGCTCTTTAGAAAAATATAGGAAATATCAATTTACATTCTTAAACTTTAGGGGTCATATTAATTAAAACCCTGAACTAATAATTGTTTTAATATTTAAACTTTGAACTTTTGTACATGTGTCAATTTACACTCTCTTCTAGATTTCGTTCGATCAATATTGTGTGAAATTTATAATTTGAATCAATTAAACTTCTGAAGTTTCATAAGTCAATCAAACTTCTCAAGTTTCATAAGTCAATCAATTTAAACAATTCGTTACAATTATCTTTAAAAATCATCTATAGACTAATTCTCAAATATGTGTAGACTTCTTCAAATGTTGGTTTCACACAATGAACGATTAGAGTAAATGCATAAATCATTCTCAAAGGAAATTCTAATTATAAGTTTCACCTAATATGTTTTTCAAATAGAACGTGATGAAGAATTTAAATTGATATATTTGTAAAAGTT
Source organism: Lagenaria siceraria (assembly GCA_002890555.2). Lineage (NCBI taxonomy): Eukaryota > Viridiplantae > Streptophyta > Magnoliopsida > Cucurbitales > Cucurbitaceae > Lagenaria > Lagenaria siceraria. Next base: position 2,408,623 of record CM016485.1, read on the forward strand.
TAAGATTTAAATTAATGAACTCTGAAAAGTTTGGGATATAAATGGATATTTTTCACATACATACAAGTGAGGAATGAGGATGGAGACAATGATTCAATCCTCAAACATTATTCTCCTTCAATTAAGAAAGAAGAAAGAAGATTTTTAGGACTGATAGGAGAAATGACCAATTTTAAAGATTCATTTACATATATGGAAAAAAAAAATTTGAATTCGGAGAAATAACAAAACAAATTAATAATTCATTAATTAAAAATTAAAAAAAAAAAGTCAAAAATACTCCCAAATGCTACAAATTACATATTTCTTAAAACATACACAAATTCTTCAATGATAAAAAAATATTAGATTATGTTGTTATTTTAAAATAATCTTCAAAATTAAATCACACTAATACACTATACTCACTGAATTTGAAGAAATCGAACAACCAATTTCAACATAGCCAACCACAACACAGATATAGACTATATTTAACCTATGAGATCATGGATTCTTTTATGAATGTGAAAAGTTAGGGCACGTTTGTAATTCTGTTTCGAATACGATAGAGGAAGACTTACAATATGGAGAGGGTTGAGAATCACACATTTGAAATTTCAAAAGACTTCACACTCTTCATAAGATAGAAGAGCTATTTTTCTCATTGCCAATTAATTTTGGGATAGAATTCCATACTATCTGTTAATCCAAACACGCTTTTACTATATCTACTCTCTCATGTGTTTCTCCAACATATTCTCTTTGTCTCCATCATTTTTTTTTTTCTCTTGAAAAATTGAACTATATCTAATTTGTTAATTCCTTCTTCTAAGAAAAACATATATATGTCTCCATCTCGAAGTTTCTTTTTTCTCTTTAATTTGTCCAAGGAAAAAAAAAACATATATGATATATTTGTTTTTAAAGCTGTAAATTAGGTTTTGTGAAATTAAATAAGGAAAGAAAAAAAAAAGGAGAAAAAAGGATAAATACCAGGAAGAAATTGAGGGTGGGTGTAACAAATGCCATCCTGTCCGTCTAAAGTGGGAATGAAACGATGGATGAGAGGATGAAGGTTTGGTTTATCCCCTTTCACTTTCGCCTCTAAATGTTCCAGAATTTGTTGGTCACTTGGATCGAACTTCACTCCTGCTGGAAGCCTCCCCCAATCTTCAAGTATTTTAAATTCCCCCTAAATTATTTAATAAATAATATATTACAACAATCCATATCTATCTATCATTTTTTTTTAAAAAAAACCTAAATCAATAATTTACCTGATCAACCTCAAGAGGATGCGCACAGGATGGGCAAATTATGCTTCCAAATGCTTCGTGTTGAGCATCCGATTCCGGCCAACTAAAAACGCCGTCGTTTGTCTTATTCAACCACTCCATTTCTTTCTTTATTTAATTCCCAGATTGAATCCCAAACACACACAATGTTGGGAAACTGCCTTAAATAGAAAGTAGAAAACGAGTTACTTGGACACCAAGTTTAGTGGCCCTTCTACATATTTTCTTCTATTACTTTTTTACAACTCTCTATTGACTTCTGTACAAAATAGAACCCCTAATTAACCAAATATCATTAGTAATGAAAGAGATTGTTTATGTGATTGAAATAGCGACATATGTATTTTACGACCTATACTTACTAAAAGTTTTAGGTAATTCACGTGTACTTCCACCTATGAAGTTAGAGATTCGATATCTCTTTTCTGTAATTGTTGTATTATGTACTACAAAAAAAATATTTAGATCACGTATATTTTATATATATATTTATATAAGATATCAATTATATCATCTCAAATGTCAATGGTGGTCTTTCATCCTTATCATGGTTGATCAACTCAAAAAAAAAAAAAAAAATTAGAAGTAGAACAAATTCTTGGAACCACACATGTAATAAATTTGGTTTTAGGTCAAAATATATTTAGGATCTTTTCTTTCAAATGTGAAGAAGTGTAATAATATTTTATGCAAAGTTTATTGATTAAAAATATATATGGGTATCCTTTTCTTTTTATAGGTCTAAGGCTTAAATTTTTAAGCTCGTATTCGTAAATCGCTATATCATGGAATGATTTATGTATACTAAAAACCAATTATTTGAGCCAATATAAACATAATGCAGTAGTTGACAGATATTAGGTTTTCGAACCCCACACTCATGCATAAGTGATGTTGAATATTCTTAAATAAAACTGACTTTCCAAAAAAAAAAAATTATAGAAAAAATGAAATATGTAAGAAAATTCTAAAGACTAAAATAGAATTTATACCTTCACTTTATCATAGGATTTACTTACCATAATTATATTAATTTTTGCAAAACTACAAATCAATGAATTAGATTCATTTTAGAGAAATTTTTACAAATAGAAAAAATATCAAACTATTTACAAAAAATAGCAAAAAAATCACTGATAGACATTGATAGACTTCTATCAGCATCTACCAGTGATAGACTTCAATCATTTCTATCGCTGATAGATCTGATAGACTTCTATCAACATCTATCACGACTATCTAAAAAATTTTGCTATTTTGTATAAATAATTTCTTTTATTTTTTTATTTTTAAAAACTCCTCTTCATTTTATTCAAATTAAGTTTTTTTTTTTCCCTTTCCACGCAATCCAAATTCAAACTTTTCCTTTACAAAACGTTTATAATTTTTTAAAATAATATATTAAAGGTATATGAAATGATTTCATATATTAAAGGTTTAACTTTTAGAAAATGTTGAATTAGGAGGGCAAAGTTGAGAATAAAGAAAATTATATTAAATTCTCGAAGACGCCAGTCCCTGAAGGAAACTTATGCACCAAGCTTGTAATGCAGGACCAGACTAGACGTAAACGAAACAAAAAGGTGTGCATAGTGTCGAAATATCAATTTTATGAAAGTGTCAATAGACGTTGAAGTCAATTTAATATTTTTTTTTTTTTTTTGTTAAATTATAAATTTAGTTTCATACAAAAAAAAAAAATAGAATTTAATCTATATAATTTTAAAAGTTAGAATTTATAAATAGTCTCTATAATTTGATAAAACTTAGATTATTTATGAGAGTTTTATCACACCATGTGGATTAAATTCTAATTATAAACCATATAGAGTAAATTCTTAACTTTCTTCAATATATATGGATTAATTTTGCAATTTAACCAATATTTTTAAAAATTTATAAAATCAATAATAATTAATTAATTAAAATGTTTCATCATTTATATTATATTTACATTACTAACATGTTTGTTGCCTTTTCTTTTTATAATTCATCAATACTTTACGATATATAATAGAAATATTGAGTCACTCCTATATCAATGTCAAATTTATGGGCATGTAAAAAATATTGATAGAAATGTGAACAAAAATTTTAGCACTATGCTTTTAGTATATAAAAAAAGTGAAAATATATTGTTAAATGTGTCAACCTAATTGACGGGTCGAATCATAATTTTAGATGTGTGCCTTTTTCTTTCTTCTTATTGAGAGGACCATTTTACTTAACTTAGATAAGAATAAGAGGTGTTAAAAATTGGAGACAAAGTGTCTCACCCTGAAGATCCCATGTTTCAAAATGTAGGATTTGGAAGAAACTAAGTTTAAATCACATCTATATATAACTCGTAGTTAAAAGCATTGAAAAAAAAACACACGTTACAATTTTTAAAACTTTAGGATTCTATAATTCAACTTTAGATTAACTTTAAAAAAATAAATGTTTTTTAAAAATTCATTTTCAACTAAACACTTTTGATACAAATTGTTTAAAATAAAGGATTAATGTCTTTCAAAATTTATTTTGAGTGGTTATCAAATACTTATATTTCTTTAAAAAACGACTTATTTTTAAATTAAATAGTTGAAAAAATATTCCAAACATACTCTATATTTACAAATTTGAGCATAATTATGTTGAGACGTTGACAACCTCACATTTGTTGAACTAAAATAAAAAAAAAGAAAACTTTTGTCACTTCGTTTTTCAAAAACTTTTGTTATGAATTATGATGAGGTTAAATTGATTTTGGTATTAGATATATATCAAATTTTAAAATGGTAAGTTGAGGGGCAAACTTGAAAATGACCATTAAGAAATGTTTAATTTCGATAATTCAACCACATCAAGTTCTTATAAAAATAAAGAAGGTGGTAAGAAGAATCCAAGTTTGAGCTTGCAATTATGAGGTACAGAAAAATAATTTGCAATATGTGTCTCTGTCAGCAGCCCATAAGAAGCTTGCAGATCAAGACTCAAAAAGTCCATACAATTTTAATAATTTTTTTAAAAAAAAAAAAAATTCGGCTCTTGTTTTCTAAAATATATTTTTTTTACTTGAAAGTAAAAATTAATAGAAAAAAAAAATACTTGTTTGTCTCTAAATTTAGGGCCTACCTAGTTTCCTAGTCAAATTAAATTTTGAGTTTTCTTTCAATTTAGTCTCTAGTTTTCAAAATTTTTGACAATTTTACTCTTGAAATTTTAGTTTTGTTTCAACTTGGTCCCTTAAATTTCAAGATTTATACTTTCAACCTTGATTTTACTAAATACACACTTTTCGTCTATAGTGTTAATATATATTAATTATTTAAAATAAGATTTTTTATTAATTAATAAACATTAACTTCATTGACTGAAAATGAATATTTCATAAAAAATTGAGGTTAAAAGTGTACATTTTAAAACCTAAAAGACTAATTATTGAAACAAAATTCAAATTCCAAAGGTAAAATTGTAACATTGTGAAACTTAGGGACAAAATTAAAACCAAACTCAAAGCTTAAGAACTAAATATGTAACATTTTGAAATTTAGTCACTAAATGAAAACTAAACCTAAAACTTAGAGAAACAATAAGATATTTTTTCCAAATTAATATTATTTAAAAATTAATTATAAACATAGTATTCCTTAACAAATCTACTTCTAATTAGCTTATTAAGACATAACTGAAGAGTGTGACTCGATAATTATAATTATTAGTTTTCTTCGTTGTAAGTAATATTGAGGATTCCATATTAAAAAGTTTAAGAAATTTCATACTCTTTATAAGATAGATAGACTACTCCTCTTATTGTCAATTGATTTTGAGATGAACCTCATGATCAACAATGGTAAACCAAAAAGAGACACTATCTTGAAAAGTGCGTTAAGAATCTCATATTGAAAAAATTAAGAGACCTCACACTATATTTGTGCAATTTATTATATTTGTTAGCTCATGATAAATTCTTTATTTGATTACTATTGAAAATTTTGGCTATGCTCTATTTTTGAAGTGAGCAAAAAATAATAACCAAGTCTAAATAGGCATTAATAGAATATCTTATTTGGTGTTGAAAACCAAAGAGAAGGAGACATCAATTTGGAGTTTGAAAAGAAAAATCCAACCAATCTTTATACAATATATACTTTATGCTCTTCTATAATATATACGTGGAGATTTGTCATTTTTGGAGTGATATAATAATAGATCCCCAATTAACACCAAATTAAATTATTCAATCTCTTGACAAATACAAAAATCCAACAATTAATATTTCCTCACGTCATTTTAATTACTTCCATACCATTTGGCTTTTGTTAACAATGTTAGGCCCTTTTTATTGATGCCATTATAGGTGTCCCCTTTTAACGAAAAGATACATATAGAAATTGATTTTATCACTATAAATGATATAATATAAACTAATCCATTTAAGCATAATTTAATTTGCGTCAAAGCGTATATATATTAAAAAGTAAGAGACTTGAATCTCTCTTCTAAATATGTTCTTCAACTTAAAATAGTAATTAAAAATCTAATTTTATTGTTCATATTATTCTAAATTACAAAATCATTCTTGTAGAGATTTTCAGTCTTCTCATATGTATTTTGCATAGGTTAAATTAAACATTTTTGTAATCCTATTAGTAAGTGTTTATCTTTATAAATACGATAGAGGATGTTTATTAAATTTAATAATTCATAAATTAAAAATTATCGTTGTCGTTATTATTATTATTATTTATACAGGCATCTGTTTAAATACTTTCTTTTTAACACTTCAAAATATTTTTTAAAACACTCAAAACCTCCCATATAGAAAGAACATAGAAAATCTTTAAATCTTTATTTCTACAATTCACGATGGAAATTATATTTTATGCTTTGCTTACAATTTTGATCGAAATATATAGTTGAAATAAAATTTGATTGGCTATTTTACAAAATTACAAATAAACAAGAATTAAATTAATATATAGACAGTCCAAACAACTAATGGGAGCTATTTTTGTATTAAAGGAAATGGGAACTATTGCCCACCGGTCAAGTACGGAAGCCCCTTTCGGTCAAAGGACGAAAAATGGCAAACAAAAAATGGTTGAAAGAATGGGTCCCTCTCACCGCCAAAGGCCCATAACAAATCCTCCATTTTATACAGAAATTTCCAACCAAATACCACATTTTATTTGAAAATTCCAACCAAGTCCCTTTCCATTTATAATTTGGAATAGTCAAAGAATTATAATTTTTATTTGCATTCTTGTTCAGTTTTATTGAAAATTGAATGAAGATTAACTTTGATGTGAAGTATGATCTTAAAACCCACTTTCTAAAACCTAAAAAGTCAATAGCTCAAACTCTTTCTAATTTCATACATTGGGTTATATTTTCTTTATTATTATGTCTATTTTGTTTTGTAAAACTTTTTAAAACATTTAAGTATTCGAGTATGTGTCTTTAATATTTCCCGACCATATGAGATTAGAATTGTTCAACTAGACTTTTTAAATCAAGTTGATTTTCTTTTTTTTTTAAAAAAAAAAACCTATTTATGTAAAACACCCCTGAATTGTATTTAACCACATTCTACTTTGATAAATTAGACTGCATAGTTTTTTTTAATCTATCTAGGTTTTTAGATTTTGAAATATGCTTGAACATGGATGAAGGATTCAAACTTAAAATCTTTTATTTAGTACACACTCTATGATAAAAATTTCAATAAAAATATTGGTGTTGATAAATATTTTTGAATTTTTAATTTTAAAAAATATTTAAATTAATTAAGAAATATTTTACACTTTTTAAATGAGCCAAAATACTTATTATTTATAATAAATTCTCATACTGATATTAGCTATATTTTGTTGCTTCTTTTTATGTTTCTGTCGATTTTTTTATATTATAATAGAATTGTCGATGTCAAATTCATCAACATGTAAAAATATCAATGAAAAATGTAATCAACCATAATAAATATAAACTTATATTCAAATTTAAGGATGACTTTTGAAATTTAGAAATGAAATAAAAACAAGATTTTGCCTACACCTCCCAATTTGCTTCAAAGCAATCCATGGGTATTTAAATTTTTTTTAAAAATGATTTACCTACAAGAACTATGAAGAAGACATGACAATAAACAATAGATAGTATTTTTGTTCATTGGAGAGATTGGTATAAATTATGTAATTAAATATATGATATCTACATCAAAAAGAATTTTTGGAGAGGAGACGGTTTCAATCCATAATTCAAACAAAAATCAAACACATACCTGAGTTTCCAAATTGTTCAAAATGGCAACCACTTGACCAATCACCGGCCTGCTCTTTCTACAATTCCCCACACAAGCCAACGCAACCTTCCCCATCCTCGTTAATGGCTTCAAATCAGAAGGATACTCAATTCTCGGATCCAAAACTTCACTGAATCTCATCTCCTTTATCAATGGCAGCGCCCACTTCACCAACCACCCTTCTTCGCAGCCCCTTCCACTCAAAAGCTCCAACAACACAACCCCAAATCCGTACACGTCGTTTTCCTTGCAATTCCCCTGCCCGCCCTTTCCCTTCCAGTACTCATCGTCCACATAACCCACCAGCCCCCTTTTCTCTCTCGCCGCCAAGTAATTCAGCCCGTAATCGCTCAGTTTCGGGATGAATTCCGAGTCGATTAGTATGTTTGAGGGCTTCACGCATCCATGGATCACGCTCGGCGCCATTGATTCATGTAGGTATTGAAGTCCTCTGGCTGCCCCTGCTGCGATTTTCACACGATGCTTCCAATTTAATAGAAATGCCCCATCTGGGTTTTGGTGTAAGTACATGTCTAGATTCACGATTCCTGCGTATTCCATCACGAGGATTCGTTCGCCGGGGGCTTCTGAGTAGCCGGTGATGGAGACGAGATTTGGGTGTTGGGCGGAAGAGAGGGATTTGATTACTGAAGAGAAGCCAAATCCGGCGTTATTGTTGCTTAGAACTAACCATGGGTAGACTCTTTTGACGGCGATGAGCTCCCCTGTTTCCGACAAGGCGGCATAGACAGTGCCCAATCGGCCTTCACCGATGACGCGGCGGTGGCTGAAACCTTCGGTAGCGGTGTAGATGTCGATTAGCGTGTGGGGTCGGGCAGAGGGCTTTGCCGGCGGCGGGGTATCGTCGGGGAGTTGGCGATGGGGGTGGTTTCTGCAGAGGAAGAAGAGGAGAACAGAGAGAAGAGCGAGGAAAGATGAAGAACAGAGTGCCAAGATGAAGTAATAGGCAAGTTTCTGGTGATGATTCATTTTGTTTATTGTTAATTGGGGTTTAGGCTATAAGCCCATAGAGAGGGGGAAGAAGAAGAATTGGGGATTAGATTGGTCCATGAACTGAGAGAAATTTGAGAAGGAAAAACAGAGAGATTGAGATCAGAAAAAAAGGGTTTGAAAATTGGGTGAGAAATGTTGAAGTTTTCGTAGTTTAGTTGAGGTTGTTCATAGTTGGCTGCTTCCGCCACTTAATCAAATACAAAATGTCAAACTTTTTTCTTTTATTTTATAAATTCAACATAGATCTCAAGTTTAACTTAATCCTCTCCAAGGATCCAATTCGCAAAATGATTGAATTTGATAACTAAACCAAATGTAAATTATTAAGAATACAAAAGTTAACATTTAGCCAAAATTATCGCCATCATTTCACTCTTAGAGGTCGAAGGTTCGATCTCCATTTTCGCAGTTGTTATACTCAACAAGAGTGAATGGTTAAAAATTCACTTAAGAAAAGGGAGAAGGAGACTATTTTTTTCCCTTTTTAGTTCACTACAATCAAGGTTTAAAATATTGATAGAAATACGTTTTAATTTTACAGAAATTTTGATGGAAATATCAATAAAATATTGATTTTCATGGATATTTTTTGAAAAATTATAAAAACAAAAAAGTTAAAAAAAACAAATTTAAATTAATAAATAAATATTTTATTATTTTCAAATAAGTAAACATATTTATTATTTATATTAGTGGCAATTATGCTTATCTTTTTGTATTTCATGGATTTTTCTACGATACAATGGAAAGACCGATTCACCCTTCATATCGATATCGAACCCGTGAAAACGTGGAAATGTCGATGAAAATATCGATATATCGATAGAAATTTAATACTATGACTATAATATATTAAAACTAGAAGTATTAAAACTTTTGAACTTTTAGTCGAAAATATACGTCTTACCAAATTAAAAATACAATATATGTTAACTAATATCTTAAGATAATTGGAATAATTCAAAAGATGGCGCAATAATTATTGATATCAATTGATTAGTCAATATATGACTTAAGTAAATTAATGTTGTCTTAGGAGGGATTTATACAAAAGTAATTTATTTATATATGAAAAACTTACAAATTCAAAGTGTATAAATATTGTCGAATAATGCAATTGGCATTCGAGATTTAAATCTTAATATCCACAAGTAGGACTAAAATAAAAGAGGTATTAAAAAAATATAGATTTGAAAATATTTGAGTATAGATTGACGATTAATTATTATTATTATTGAAATATTTATAGGATGTTTGTTTTTACGTTTTAAAAGACATAGTTTTTACCATTCCGTTTGCAATGGCTAAAAATGCAATTGGAAGAAATTGTTGTAGTTGCCACCGCCGTGGCCAATGGCCATGGGCTTTATTTTTGTATGGTGGGACCATGTTTTGACCTTGAGTTGATGATACCTCAAGCATTTAATTATGCTATACTTTTTATAAAAACTGCATGTGTTTTGGTTCTGCTATTTAATTATTCCAATTACAAATTTGTCTAACCAAAATTATTTTAATAAAAGTACAAACCTAACCTAATTCAATCGCCATTTATATTGGTTGAGTTAGTTCGACTTATTCTAATCATTTATTTAATTTTTTTTAAAAAAATAGTAAAAAGATTAATCAAAGTTTAACCTAATATATAAATTGACTTCAATTTAAATCACTTTTATATATATATATCATCATATTTTAAAATTTCCATCGAAATCTCGAAATTTCGATAGGGAAAAAATTCGATTTTCTTTCAATTTCTCAAAATTTCGAGGTTTTCATCTAAATTTCGAGATTTTTTTTTAACAATTAGCTATGGTGACTCATTGAAATTTTGTTCTCTTTTACCATCAAGAAACAACATATTTTCATTCAAATCTTATCCATTGAATTTTCACATCATTTCACTTCAAAATTGAATTGATGTGAGTTTTTTAATATTCCTCTCATTTTCTCTCAAGCTCTATCTACTTCTAGAGTTTTTTTTTTTTCTTTTTTTTCATTATGTCGTGTTATGTTCAATGTTATAATTTTTCTATCCTTATTGTGTTATGTTAGTTTAATGCTATGATTTTTCACTTTTGTATCCATTTCATTTTATAATAAACAATTTACAATTATTTTATATGTAAATATTTCGTATTCTTTAATTTTGTAATTATTTTTTTCATTTCTTTTTTAAATTTCTGCTCTCGTATTGACATTTACACAAATATTTTACAATATACATCTAAATATTGTCTTTCTTTATAAAAAATAATGATTAAAAATGATCAATTATAATCTAACTCAGTTACAATCATAGTTTCATTGACTAATTATAACAATTTCTATTAATTTCCACCAATTTCATAAAGTTTTTCGAAATTTCCATCAATATTTCTATAAAATCAGGACCTTGATATTTCTATCGATATCGATATTTCGAACCTTAGTTATCATTTTGTTATACCCACCTTTATATTTTTAGACACAGAGAGTGAAATTTTGAGTTTCATGCTTCTTAATCAATATATATGTTAATTAGTTGAAAAACGTGTTTAGGTTAGATTCAAAATTCCAATTGGAAACACCCATTTGGAAAGGCAGGGCTCATTTTTCTTCTTAAACTTATTAGTTCCAAAATAAGAGATTGGATTGGGTTTTTCATTAGAGTGCCTTTTAAAAACTTCATTGCCTATTTGAATCCTTTTATTAAAAAGGGAAACTATTCTTAAACTGGTAAGAGTAATAAATAGGGCTGTTTTCAAATATAGAAAAATGAGTCAAACTATTTATAAATATAGAAAATTTTTACAATCTATCAATGATAGACGGGATAGAATTCTATCACTTTTGTAAAAAAAAAGATGAATGTTTGATAAGCTTTGAGTAGAAGAATAAAAGAATTTACTTTCATGTACAAAGAAACTAAAATGAAATAATGGTTTAGAGCATAAACTAAAAGATGATTCCCCTGGTCATATTTGGCAGAGAACCATATTGTTCTTGAGAGAATGGGCATTTCACATAAACAAAGAAAAAACAATGAGGCTACCAAAAAAAAAAAAAAGAATGGAAGGGGAATTTCCATTCCCCAACACAAGTTTGGAAGGAAAAAGGGATATGTTGAAGTGATTCAAAGACGAGCAGCTACCCAGTTGAAGAAACTTGAAAGGCATATGTACATCCAATACAATGAGGCCTTTATGAGCCATCAAATATTTTAGTAAGAACACATTGCAGACTGTGAAAAGCTCAAGGTAAGAACTTCAACTGCACTTTCTTTGCCATTGTTTATCTCCATTCTCTGCCTTACTCTCTAAAACGACGACAAACTGTTAACAAATTAAGAACTATACCACATTTCCACTATCCGAAACATCCTCGAAATAATATGGAGTTAATCTTCCCTTTCTCCTTCCAATCTTTGAATTGCTATCCGTACGAACTTCTAACAACATTGTAACGACTCGTCTCATGGATGGGCGGTTGATAGGTAGAGGGCTGCTGCATAGGAGGCCAATGTTGAGGACCTTCAACATTTCCTCCTGGTGACAGGAATCCAATTTCGGGTCTAGAATATGGTTGATGCCTTCCTCTTCTAAAGTGGTGCATACCCATTTCACCAGATCGTTTTCTTCGAACTCGGAGTCGGTTGGCCGCTTCCCCGTTATCAATTCAAGGATAACCATCCCGTAGCTAAAGATGTCGCTCTTCTCATTCACTTTCAATGTATAAGCGTACTCTGCAAAGTGCAAGCAGTACAAGGCCAATAAGCTTGATGACACAAATGAAAAATCACATTATCATTCATGAGAGATGATTAGTTCTGACTTGTAAAACAAATGAAATCAGAACAGCTGAATGATTGACTTGTAAAACATATGTTGATGAATGCAATAAACATGAAGAGACAAACGCACCTGGGGCAATATAACCACAAGAACCAGCAATCACTGACATGGATTTAACCTCAGATATATCGACAGCCATAGCTACTCCGAAATCTGCTATCTTAGCTCCGAATTCGGCATCCAACAAGATGTTATTGGACTTGACATCTCTGTGTACAATTGGAGGAACACAATCATGATGAAGATAAGAAAGCCCCTCAGCAGCATCCAAGGCTATCTTGTATCTTGTTGGCCAATCCAATAACTCACTTCTACTGCCATGAAGCATATCACCTAAGCTCCCATTAGGCATGTATTCAAAGACCAAAAGCCTGCAGTCTCCATTGGTACAACAACACAAAAGTTTCACTATGTTTTTGTGCCTGATTTCACCCAAAGTCTTCACTTCTGCATCAAAAACATTAACTTCAGTCCAATTTTTCTCGAGATCAATGCTCATGCCATCGTCGGGCAACTCGGGCCAAAGTTTCTTAACTGCAATGGTTTCGCCATTGGCGAGAGCAACCTTGTAAACTAGGCCAGAGCCTCCACTGCCTATCACATTGTCTTCATCCAGGGAACCCACAATCTCGTCCTCGCCAAAAGAGAGCTTTTGGAACGATATCATTGTCCATTTAGATTTGATGTTGAAACTTCTTGCCTTGATGAATGTCTTGTACTTGACGTGGAACAAAACCACTCCAACAAAGAAAAGTACACCTGCAAATACAAAGGCGGATCGCAGCAGCCAAATGCAACCTCCGCTCTCATTGCAACCTCCTCCTCCTCCATTTCTTGTAGAATGAATTGGTTGACACGCACCATTTTCCTCCCGACAGAGATCAGGATTACCCAGAAAGCTATTTTTGTACATTGATCTCTCGAAATAGGAAGGAAGCGTTCCAGTTAAGTGGTTATATGATAGATTCAGAACATTGAGGTTCAAATTCTGTAACCCATTTGGGATTTCCCCAGAAAATTGATTGCCTGAAAGATCGAGGTAATTAAGCACTGGCAAGCTAGCAATTTCCGGGGGAATTTGGCCAGAGAAGTTGTTATTGGCCAGATTGAGCTCATTCAGCCTCCCCCAGGCATCAAGCTTGTAGCTGAGCAACCCGGAAAGCCTGTTGGTTTGAAGATCTAACTTGGCAAGCCGAACCATTTTGGTAAGGCTCTCAGGGATATTTCCTGTGAACTTGTTATGGTCACCGGAAAACTCTACCAGATTCTTCAAAGAACCAATCTCCTCCGGAATTGTTCCTGAGAAATTGTTATTAGAAATAAGAAGCAAACTCAGCATCTTGGAATTGGCTATTTTCTTTGAGATTGGGCCAGAGAAGGTGTTGTTTGCAAGTTCCAGAAGAGAAACATCCGGAAGTCCCCATAGATTTTCTGGTACAGAACCCGTAAAATTGTTGTTCCCTAATCGGATCCTGGTAAGACTATGGCAATCGCCGAGACTCGACGGGAGTTCGCCGGAAAGGCGGTTGTTGATCATCATTATCTCTATCAATGCCCCGTTCTCACACAAGGCCTCGGGAAGCCTGCCGGAAAAGGAGTTGTCTGAAAAGTCCAACGATTCCAGAGGCGAATATTTCCCCAAATGTGTTGGTAACGACCCCGTGAATCTGTTGCCAAATAGCTTTATCTCTGTCAAAGTCCTCGACTCCCCCATGCTTTCCGGCAAGCTGCCCTCGAAATCATTCTCAAACGCATTAAGGCTTTCAAGCGGCAACTCAAACAAGCTACTCGGAATTGGCCCGGTGAGATTATTCATCGAGATGTCCAACAACCGCAGCGACTTGAGTTTCGAAAACCCATCTGGTAACACGCCGGACAACGAATTGCCAAACAACTCAATCTGGGTCACGTGGGTTAACTCCGTCAGCGCCCGCGGGAACGGCCCGGTAAGATTGTTAATGCTCAAATCCAGAAGAACGAGTCGCTGGAGCCCTATCAGCGACTCAGGAATCTCCCCCACTAAGTTACATGCCGTCAACCAAAGAACCTCAAGATTCACCAGATTACCCAGCTCCGGCGGGATTCTTCCAAGCGAAAACGAGTTGTAAGACATATTCAACATCCTAAGAGTAGTAATGTTCCCAAGAAACGGAGGAATGGTACCACTCACAAGATTCAAAATAATGGAAAACGCTTCAAGTTTCTGAAACCGACCGAAGGAAGGCGGTACTTCGCCGGAGAAATTGTTGCCAGACAAATCCAAGTAGCGGAGATTGGGCAAATCAGCAAGGGAGGGAGGTAGAGAACCGGTGAGAAAATTTTGGCCAAGGTCAAGAAACTCGAGACTGGTACAGTTGGAAATCCCAAGGGGAAGAAGGGAATGGAAGGTATTATTGTAAAGAGAAAGGTAGAGGAGATGCGGAAGCTTACAGAGTTGAAGAGGGAAAGAAGAAGAAATACTAGAGCTGGAGAGATCGATGGTGATGACGTGATGATGGGCGTCGCAGGTGATGCCGCTCCATAAACAAGGATCCGGGTCGGCCGGGTGCCAGGAGGAGAAGACATTGTTATGATCGACGATGGAACGCCTAAAGTCCTGGAGAACATGACCCTCTTGGTTCAGGGCGAAGGAAAACAGAGGGAAACAGAGGAGGAAAAGGAAGGAGCATAAAGACATGAGGGGCAAAAAAGAAGAGTGGGTTTATGAGTAGGAAATGGTGAAAGAGAGAGATGAAAATGGGAATTGGGATTGAAAGGAGAGTTGAAGGGAAGAAGGTGAATGAGTGAAGAAGAGAAGACGATAGGGGAGGAGGTGGGTTTGGGTTGCAGAGGATTTGCCATTTTTGAGCAGAGGAGGGTCCGAAGTGGACGGGAATGGCACAGCGGTTATTTGAAACCGTAACAAGCAAATCCTGGTTGGTGTTGGGTGGGAAGGAAGAAGAGATAACAAATCATTCAAAGCAAAACACAGCAAATGGAAAACAAATCCTCTAAATCCCCTACTCACACTCTCCCAATCTTTCAACCCTACTGTTTTATGCTTATGCCTCTACATTTTTTAAAACTTTCATATATAATACCTAACTTTTAAATTAATTCTAAACGATCCCTTTAAAATGAAAATACTAATATGTAAAAATTGAAATATACTATACATATGTTCCTTTTTCTTTTACCACAACTGAACTGGGTATAGAAATTTCAACATCAATTACCGTTAAAATATCTACATTTTTGCGTGATATCTTCTACACACTTATAAATAAAATCTTCTTTTTAATTTTCATACTTTATTTCAACAGAATATATATATATATATATATTTTTATAAATATTTTCAAAGTTTAAAAATATTTGTTCAACAATTTTCATAGTTTTTAAGTAAAATTGGAACTTTTCAAAAGTTTAGGGGCAAAATTTAAAATTAAACTTGATATTTTTTTATAATTCAACATCCTTTTTTCTTTCAGTTTCAAAAGTAGTCTTTATAGGGTAAACTTTTGTTACTTTTGAACTTCCTTGTCTCAAAAATCTCAACTTACTCGATTTTTCAAAGTCACATTCTAATGGTAAATTAACTTTATAGAAACAACCGTCAAAGATAGTAAAATTATTTTACAATTTATTCATTTGAGTTACAACTATATTTTAAAGATCGATATAGTTTTTGAAACGTGAGGACTAAATTGATTAGCAAAATACATTGACCTTTGACTAAACTTCTATAGAAATTGAAGTATAAATAATAAAATATATTATAGTTTAAAAGAAAATAAATTTAGATACTAGATTAAAATGGTAGTTTTGAGTTTAACTCAACTCTAATTTACATATACCTCTCCTAATTATTGTACTAAAAGTGGATTTGGAAGTTTTTAGTTTTGTTTTGCTAATTTAGCTTTTATCGTATTATAAAAATTTATTTTCGTAATTAATTTATTATTTCTAATTATTGAGATATTGAATAATTAAAAGGGGATGAAGATTGGGTTGGGGGACATCCTCAAGGACAGTGAGTCATTCCTTGATTAACGAGGATAAACACAGAGACAACTAACAATTTTTGCCAAATAGCAAAGAGGGGAACTTGCACGGAGTCAATCTAGAGTTAGTTTCATTTTGGGGGGAAAAAAACGGTTGAATAAGAAGAGATTTCTTCTTCTGTTATCTTCTGTTCATGATCATAAAATTCCACTTTTATATAATGTAGTTGTCATAACCTAATTATCCTATAATAACTATTATATATATATATATATATATATTTTGTATGTATGTGCAGAATATCAAAATATGGTAAGATTTATTCGTCTTTAGAAAAATATGATCCTTTTGAGTTTTATATGCTATGTGATTCCTTTTGGGTTTCTTATGCTCTAATACTATATTAGATATAGATTAATAGTAGGGTGCATTTTAGGATTACACACATCTTTGTACATCACACTCTAATCACACACAAATAAAAAAGTTTAAAATATTTTTAAAATAAAGTAAAAATAATTTTTCACGTGATAAAATATTATATAACAATTGAACAGAATAGATGTAAAACCTAGTGGTCAATATCCCTTACAAGATTTAACAAACCCAATACCTAACAAAACCATACAACTCTACTACTCAAATAAATGTCAACATGAACACACGAGTCAAGCAACAAAACTCCTTTTCCCAAATCTTACTCCATCTCTCTTTTCTTTCTTTCTCTCTGTTTTCAAAATCCTCCGTCTTTCTTTCTTTCTTTCTTTCTTTCTGTCTACAACCCAAATTGTCTAATATCTCAATTGCTTTGAAGCCATCACTAACCTCCCTTTTCCTGCACTCATCTTCCACTGCTTCCTTCATATTATTAATACACTTCAAACTCTCCATTTTCCATCAACTACTGAACCTTCAAGTGATTGCATTCCAATTCGAAAGTCTCAGCCATGGAGATCAAAGCCGCCGACGAAGAAACCCAATCACGAAACGATCAAAAACGCCCCCTTTTGCGAGAAACCACAATCATCCCATCAAGAGATGAAAAAACCCTCATCCAAAAAGCCATTTCCCAGACTTTTCGAAGCACTGCAAATTTGGCTAATCTTCTACCCACTGGAACAGTGCTCGCATTTCAACTTCTTTCCCCAATTTTCACCAATCAGGGCAATTGCGACTCAATTTCCCGCTACCTCACCGCCGGCCTCGTCGGTTTGTGTGGATTCTCCTGTTTTCTTCAGAGTTTCACTGACAGTTTCAGAGATAGCCAGGGGAATGTTTCCTACGGATTCGCCACTTTCAGAGGCTTGTGGGTCATTGACGGCTCCGTGGACCTGCCAGCATCCGCCGCAGCCAAGTATCGGCTGAGATTTATTGATTTCTTGCACGCTTTCATGTCGATTCTGGTTTTTTCAGCCGTTGCTCTGTTTGATGAGAATGTGGTGAGCTGTTTTTATCCGGCGCCGTCGGATCAGGCGGAGGAGATTTTGTCGTCTTTGCCTGTTGCAATTGGAATGTTTTGTAGCATGTTGTTTGTTCTTTTTCCGACCAGACGCCATGGAATTGGCTTCCCTATCTCTCCTAATTAGCGGCGGAGCTGCTTTGTGATTCGCCGGAATTCTCCTCTGCTGCCAGTTGGAGATACTTTGTGTGATTCTCATGATTCTTTTCTTTTCCCTTTTTTTAATTGAATCATTTTTATATCTCTCGAATTCAATAATTCAACAAAAATATGGATGGCTTCAAAATTAATAACAATGAAATATTAAATTACTATTTGCTTGCTACACATTATATTACATTAGAAATTAAACAAAATGGCCCATTTTTCTTCTTCTAATAATAATTTTAAAAAAAACAACAATAAAATGTTGATAATAAGATAATTCAAAGTGATGAACTTCGAAGGAACAACGATTTTCATTCTAAATTTTCAAAAGAATTGAACCATAAACTAAAATATATGACTCAATTTTTAACTTGTATTCAAAAGTAAACTACGAATTTCATATAAATATGTTGAATTTTGAAAAAGAAAAATAAAGCATGCAACCACGTAAAAGTAACTAATTTAAATATAATTTAATTGGCCATACAAGCTAAGCTCTACATTAAGAGATCAAATCAAAGGTATGAATCTTCTCACTCAATTAATTGAACTAAAAAAAATAAGCTAAGTCAAAATGATGAAATAGGTCAACAATTAAATATAGATTTTAAGAAATGCAAATTTGAACAAAAACCAACTCTAGAGTTATTTGTCGTTAATTTTCGTACTAAACTTATGTTTTATATTATTTAATATGCACATGGTGGAATTTTCTTCATGAACTTTCAAAGAAAGATGTAACCAACAGCTATTCAAGTGTAATATAAAAATTATACCAATTATCAAAGTTTAAGGTAAAAATTTATCCTCAGGTTTTAGTTAATTAATTTATTCTTTTCAAGTTTGTGGAGAAATTAATTAAATTAGTTAATTTAAATTAATTAATTAAAACGCGAGGATAAATTTTTATATTATCTTTTCACGTTTATGGAGAAATTAATATTTTCAAGAAAAAAAGGTGAAAAGATAAACTAAGACGTAGATACCACGCATTCAAACATAATAATAATGGTAATAGTAATTAAATCAAACTTTAATTTATTAGAGTTGACATTAAACCGCATAAAAGAATTGAAAAGAAAAGCAAAAAAAACCAATAATTTTGTTCGTGATTGATAACCCTTTCGTTTTTTGTTTTTGGTTTTTAGAAATTAAACCTATTTTATTCCACTTTCTTCCAATGATTAGCATCCTACTTGAGTACAAGAGTTGTAATATTAGCTAAATTAAAAAAAATAAATAAATAAAAACTGTTTTCTTTAGTTTTCAAATCTTGACTTGATTTTTTAAAATAATGGTAAAAAGTAGATAAAAAGTAAGAAATTTAGATGTGAAATGAGAATTTATAGGCTTAATTTTCAAAAACCAAACACTAAAAATACCAAACCAGAACAAATATTTCAAAATTTCACATATATAATCAAGTAGAATTTGATTAGTAGAACAAGCAGTGACATGTAAATTTAAACCTTCATTTAAAGAGTACATGCTAAATATATACAGGTTTGAATTAAATTCACTTTTCCTGAAATGGATAGATTTTGACTATTTAAGATTAAAACATTTATTCTTAATTTTTAAAAATGGATGCTTGAAATTCACTGCACGTCCATTAAATTCAAATAAATAATAATTGACTTTAAATTTATTTTCCATGATCTAGCTACCAACACCTGCAGGTTTTAGCAGTATGCTGTATGAATTGAAAATTATCTTCCATGAACGGATTCTACTATTGCTTCTAATTCACTCTGTCTTTGAGTTTTTGTTTTCGTTAGTTGTACTCAAAATAAAAAAGAAAAAACTCATTTCGATATCTCCCACAAGATTATTATTTGATGGCCATTAACCAAAATATGCATAATTTAGAAGTAATTAACATAAATGTGATTAGAAAATCAAATTCTCATACCTTTGCTTTCTGTACTAACATTAAACTTCCCGTAAACAATAAAATAATAAAATCATGCATCATTTGCATAATTCTAAATTTTATATGATGGTAGGTTTTTGACCATTTAGAAAGCCTTTATTCTTATCTTAAAGTTAAAGGTTTCAACCCAATAAATCTATCGAATTCAAATAAATAATAATAGATTTTGGAAAAAATTTCGTAGTTCTACACAATAAAGATATTGAGCTCAATTTTTCAACCACGTGTGTTAAGCTAATGTTCATGTTTCATATCAATAGTAATGCACCAATTCCATTAGAACTCTGCAATTAAGTACGTATTTTGGGTGAGAGAAATTTTGAATTAAAATGACTATTATTTGAAAAGTCCTCGTGCCACATCTTTTATATAACTGAAAAAATAAAATTTATTACCAATAGAGGATCCAAAACGTTAGGTTGGGTACAAGGTTAGAAATTTAACCATAAATTTATAAATTTGTGTTTATATATAGTTCCTAATCTTTTAAAAATGTTTAATAGGTCTATGAATTTTTTAATTTGTGTTTAATAGATTCTTAGAATGTCAATTATGCATCCAAGAAGTCTCTTATATATTTGAATTATATGTTAAAAATTAAATGTTATATTCGACATTAAATTTAATTTTGTGATTAATAGATACGATTAGACATATTTTGAAAATTATTTTATCTATTAACTACAAAATTAAAAATGGGAAAATTACCTTTTTAGTCCTCAAGTTTTGAACAATATGTGCGTTTGGTCTCTAAGTTTTAAAAATATACTTTTTTAGTCCCTCAGTTTATAAGAATATATCCATTTGGTCCCTGAGTTTTCAAAATATACCTTTTCAGTCCCTGAGTTTTTAAAAATAGGTCTAAAAGGTCCTCCGAGTATTTTTTTTCTTTAATTTTTTAAAAATAATTATATGATATTTAAAATTAGAAAAAATAGTTTTAGAGACGAAATGGTTTTTAAAAATTATTCTTATAATTTAAAATGTCATATAGTTATTTAAATTAATAATAAAAAGTTATTTGAGGGATCTCTTAGACCTATTTTTAAAAACTCAGGGACTGAAAAGGTATATTTTGAAAACTCAGAGACCAAATGGACCTATTCTTATAAACTAAGGGACTAAAAAGGTACATTTTTAAAACTTAGGGACCAAACGCACATATTGTTCAAAACTTGGAGACTAAAAAGGTAATTTTCCCATTAAAAATTAAGGTTTAATTCAACACAAACTATTTTTTTTTAAATAATTAATTTTTAAACCTTTTTAATATTTATGAGATTTATTAGATATAAAATTGAAGTTTATAGATTTATTATGCATTTTTAGGGACTAGAGTCAAAATTAAAAGTTTGTGGATTTATTAGTAACAATTTTCAAAACAGAGGGACTACATTTTTAATTTAACTTTCATATAAATGTAATTTTAAATGCACTGATATATAATATGTACATTAAGTAATACTAATCACAAAATTATTATAAATATTTATAGAATTATTCACCTAAATATATGCAAAAATCATTCCATCAATTTTCATAAAATAATTTTATAATGGGATAAAAAATATTTGTATGTTACTATATTTATATGAAAGAAAATTAAAAAAGAATTAAATTTTTCTTACCTATTTTAAATGCACTGAAAACTAAAATATTATAACTTTTTAAAAATTAACATAAAATGTAATTATATCGAGTAAATAGTTTGATAATTAAATTCTTCGCGAATTGAACCCTGCACCTGCAGCTTGATGAGAAATAAGCGTGCCCCTCATACTACTGAAGCAAAGTTTAGACCTTGATTTTTCAACGAGGGTTTAGGGTTTAGAGTAATGCAATATACATATTAAATAATTACAAATTTTTTAAATTTAATGAACAAATATACATATATATAAAACGTCAGGTCATGTGTCCCCGACCCCTTAGAAGATCTGCCTCTATTTATTACCATCTTTCAACTTTAAAAATAGGCGAGCATTATATATAGATTAATTCAAATATGATGTTACTTTAAAATTAATAAATGAGAATGATTATTACATTAAATATGGTATTCATTAAGAAAATAAATTTACATTACTATTCTAACCACACAAGAACAATAAAATAATTGTTTATTTAAAATAATAATAATCGTCGAAAAGTATTTTTTTCAAAATTGTGTATTTAGTTTCTATTTGGCCTCTATATTCCAAAATGTTACACTTTTACTTTAAGTTTTGAATTTGATTTTCATTTGATCTTTAGGTTTCAAAATGTTACCCTTTTACCTTTGAATTTTGAGTTTAATTTTTATTCGATTCACAAGTTCTAATATTTTACACTTTTACTTTCAAATTTTTACTCGTGCTCACTTTGATTTTCAATTAATTAATTTAAAATAATTATCATGAAAATATTTTTAATTAATTTTAAAAACGATGGAAAATTAGTGAATACTAATTTTATTATGATCCATTTAATTTTTTAATTCATTAATAGGCATTGATATAAAAAATTGAAAGTGAATATTTAATTAAAAAAATAAAGGTTAAAAGTGTAAATTTAAAATTTTAGAGACCAAATAGAAACAAAACTTAAAACTCAATAGTAAAATTGTAATATTTAGAAACTTAGGAACCAAATATAATTTAAGCTCAAAACTTCAAGGTAAAAAGCATGACAATTTAAAATTTTAAAATAAATAAAAATTAAACTAAAAATTTAAAGACTTAAAATATCGTTCTCTAAAAAGTATTATACTCAACGTTCAATTTCTATGCTCTCACTCTTTTTTTCTTTTTTTTTTTCTTTTATATTCTTATTAATATTTATCGTAAAAAAAGTTTATACAATTTTAAGTACATTCTTATTCTATTAATATTGTAAAACTATATCTCTGTCCATCTTCTTCGTCATTTGTAATTGGGACCATGTTGTCACTCATGCATATTGCTATCTACATTTTTGAAAAATACCCAACACAACTATAAATCCAATAAAGATCTTTTGCTGAATATTATAGAGAAGATACCCCAACTTCGTACTTTGTTTAAAAAATATTCCTTAACTTTCAAAAGTTTCAATAATATAATACTTTTAAAATTTTAAAAAATGTTCAAAAGTACCATTATCATCAATTTTAAATGGACAGAAACTGTTAATGTTTGTTTAAAATATACTTTGAATTTTTAAAAATTATTTAATATTCGTATTAAAAAAAAATGTTCTTGCCGTTAGTATGTGGATGAAAGCCGTTTATCTAATCTCCTTATTTCGTTCCTCAATTTTTAAAACTTCTCTCACTTTTTATTTTTTTTCTTCCCTCTTCTTAAATATTAAAACTTTAAATAAACAAGAAAAACTCTCTCATTTTTTAGCATTGTCCAAATATAAATATAAAAAAATTTAATATCAAAATAGTTGATTTCTTTGAAATTATCTTTAGTTGGTATAGAACCGCTTTGAAAACAACTCATAGAGATGCCTTTTCACTTTTTCATGAATAATTTAATTAGTTCAACTCTCACACCAATTTTCTTAGCAATCATACAAGATCGAAAACTAATAGTAAAGACAGTATTCTCACACCAATTTTTAAATCTTTTTAATTTTTTTAAAGTTAAAGGGTATTAATAAAATTTGTGAAAGCTTGGAGTATTCTTGAAATAAAGTACTCATGGTTTCCATCTAAAACTATTGGTAAGAGCATTTTCGTTTTCTTCTCAAATTTAAAGATACTATTGAAATTTTTTAAAATTGAAAAATATTTTCGAAACAAAGTACAAAGTTCATAATTATTTTATATAATTTAGCGCAAACTTTTAATATACACCCATAACAATCTTTCAACAAATGTTGAGTTTAACATTTGTATTAAACTTGCGATTAAATGAACAAGATATTTGTGGGTGGATTTATATTTAACGAAATAAACCAACAACTAGAAAAATATAGAATAAGATGAAATAAGATAGGATATGACTTGATATTTTTTTGGGATTAGAAAAATCTCATATCCTAATCTTAATAGATTTAAGATAAACCGAAGTCTCCTGAAACACAACATTATGACTTCATATGAGGTAATTAAAAACTTGTTGACTTCTTATTTATTCTATAGTTTTCATATTTGGCTTTGGCATCGAAGCTATTTTTCTTTGTTTTACAAGTCTTTCCTAAATTATAAATTTATCGTTGTTGTAGGTGTGATTTTTTTTTTTCTTTGCCAGAATTTGGCATAAACACAAGATAAATAAGTAAAAAAAAAAAAATAAATCAAAACAGTAACTTTTTTTTTAACAATATAAAAACTAAAACGACAGAACTTAAAAAAAACTAAAATAACATATCTTGAAAATACAAAAAATCAAAGTGAGCAAAAATAGGAAATACAAGGATGGAAATACGAAGACCAAAACAATCAAAATATAAGAACCAACGTGCAATTTAAACCTAACAATTGTATCGAAATCATTAATTTTATTTTTACCTAATTAAAAAAAAAGGGGAAAAAAAAAACCTACAGCCGTTTTCCCCAACTATATAATCAATCTCCTTGATTTTTCTTGGAGTTAGTGATGGCATATATAAAGTAAACCACACAAAGAAAGACATTGGAAGTGGAAACGATAAGGAGATATCTGAACAGAAACAAAACTCCCTCCACAATTTGACAACTCAGCTCCTTCCCATCTCCCATTCGCTCTCTCTCCCGATAACTGGACCCCACCACATCCCCACTCCCATCCACACAATATCCCTCTCTTTTTCTCTCTCTTTTCCATCTTCCGCCACGTCACTCTCCCTCCCCATCAACCGTCCTAACAAGCGGTTGCACCATCCCATACTCTACTACCCGACGCACCCAATCCAATAGTACAATAATACGACATCACAAGGAATTACCGCCAGAAATTGCTTCGCGATAAGCCTTCCTCAATAAATCCTCGCCCTATCCAACGAAACCACATTTGCCTCTCTCACTCTCTGCTCCTGCTGCTGAAGTTATGGAGTCTCAGTTGCTCTCACGCGCCACTTCCTTCGCCGGTGGCATTCCCACCCTCCGCAAGTTGCACAGAGACACCACTACTAACAACAACCATGTCGCCTTCGTCCACACCAGGCCCATCGCCGAGGGAGCCAACTTGATCTGGGGAAGACAACTCCGCCCGTCTTTACTGCTCGATACGCCGCATCTAGTCTCTGCTAAACGGGAGACGATTCGCCCTACCTTTGCGGCGGCCTCCTCTTCTCCCGCCGGAGGCAGCGATTCCGCCGGGTGAGGTTCGTCTCCTCCGTTATGAACCGAACCGGCTCCGAGATTCACCTTCCAACTGATTCTATTTTTTTTAAACTCTTGCAGGGAGGCGAAGGTTGCTCCGGTGGGTTTCTTAGAGAAGAATCCGGCGTTGGTCACCGGATTCTTTTTCTTTATGTGGTAGGTTTAAGTGTTGGTCACGTGTTTTGCACGGCGGAGGCCGGGTTGTAATTATTACGTTACGGCAGGATTGAGTTGGGTTGTGCGAAATTACTGTGCTGTCCCTTCTGTTTTGTAGGTACTTCTTGAACGTGATTTTCAATATTCTCAACAAGAAGATATATAATTACTTCCCCTACCCTTAGTACGTATGCTATTTTCCCCTTTTTAATGGTTATTTTCATTTTGCATTTTGCATTTTACATTTTCATCCCTGTATTTCTTTTATATTGTTATTAATATATTGAGTGTTTGTGTACGTGGCAGTTTTGTGTCGGTGATCCATTTGTTTGTTGGGGTGGTTTACTGTTTGATAAGCTGGGCCGTGGGTCTTCCTAAGCGAGCAGTAAGTCAACTCTTTCTAGCCCAGTAAAACAATTTTGTCTTCTTTTAAATTTTCTTAACCTTTTCATACCCATTTTAGTCTTTTTAGTTTTTTTTATTAGCCTTGTTTCTTCAAATTAAGTAGTAATAGTTGTCTAATTGGTAGAGTGGAGTTGTTTTGAAACTAATCACCTAATATAAAGAGTATTTTGATTGAGATAGTAAAATAGACATCGATGTCATTGCAATTTTGATTGAAATTTTTTTCTCCTTTATTTAGTTCAAAGATGGCAATGTAACTTTTGTAATCTTTGTACCCATGTTTATTAGAAGTTACATTGTAAAGGGAAAAAAAAAAAAAAAAAAAAAAAGGAAAGTGTAAAATGGCCAAATAAAATTTTAGAAGTGAATAAATTATATTAGGAGTAAAATAGGCAGTAAAATATATTTAAAAAAAGGCAGTAAAATTTATCCCTCACAAATAAATGCAAGTTAGTAATGGCTGAATTGTCAACTCATGGAACATTTGATAACTAGCATTGTTTTCTACAGTTTTGGGGAGTTCGTATTTCTTTTGAAAATATTGTAAGTATGGTCATGATGTTTTATGACAAGGTATCAGTTACTTAAGTTTACCTTAATTTATCAACTTAAATGTTTATGTTGATTAAAGATTTAACATGATATCAAAGGAGGATGCTCAACCGTTGTAATGTCATTTCATATCTAATTAATATTAACTTCCAATTATTGACCATTCTACACATTTTTGAGCGCACAAGTGAGAGAGATGGTTAAAAATATTGATATAATTAAATTTATTATAACTCATCAACTTAAGCTTTTAAGTTGATTGGTGCTTTAACAGACTGAAAAGCTAGTTCATTTTCTACTCTCTTCTCTCTATTGAACACAAGGGATTGTTAACATGTGTTTTGGCTTGCAGCCTATTGATTCGACCCTCCTGAAGTTGCTGATCCCTGTAGCTTTCTGTCATGCACTTGGCCATGTCACTAGCAATGTCTCATTCGCAGCTGTTGCTGTCTCATTCACTCACACAATCAAAGGTAAACCACCAAATTTACTAATGAATCAGTTCACAGCAAATTCCTGGATTTTGTCGTTTTGCTGAAAATCTTGTTCAATCATTTTCAGCTCTGGAACCGTTCTTTAACGCTGCCGCTTCTCAATTCATTTTGGGGCAATCCATTCCCATTACATTGTGGCTTTAATTGGCTCCCGTTGTCCTTGGTAAATCCTTTTCCCTTTACCTGCATTTTGATGTTTAATATGAACCCATAATATTACTTTTAAAGTTTGAGGTCTCTTGTGTTGACATGTAATTTGGTTTCATGTGATGATGCTCTTGTTTGGATTGATCAATGTAGGTGTGTCACTGGCATCCTTGACTGAGCTGTCATTTAACTGGACTGGCTTTATTAGTGCTATGATTTCCAATATCTCCTTTACCTACAGAAGTATTTATTCAAAGAAAGCCATGGTTATCTTCAACTTAACTTTCACTTGCATGATAAATTATTGATAAAATTAAATTTATCGTAATCCATCCACTTTTGAGCTTTTTTGGTCGATTGGTGATTTTGATTTAACATGGTATTAGAGTAGGAGATCTTGAGTGTGAATCTGTGCAATATCATTTGCTCCTAAATTAATATCGCCCACTTGTTTCATTTTACAATTTTAAGTAAGCGAGGGAGAGTGTTAATATATTGATACAATGATATCGTAACCTATAAGCTTAAGCTTTTAAGCGGTTGATTGGCTATTTACCATTAAGTTTTTTTGTTTTGTTATCCACTTTCTACCATGTTTTTAAAAACCAAGGCAAAATTTGAAAATTAAAAAAAGTAGTCTTCGTTTTTAGAATTTTACTAAGAAATTCTGAAAACCATAGTAAAGAAATGGGGGAAAGAACAAACATAAATTTCAAAAACAGAAAACTAAAAACAAAATGGTTATCCAACAGAGCGAACGAGATTTTAATTTTCACAATCTTGCACTGGGGTCTGATAGGTGGAAGGGCCTCAACTGCTGAAGTTTGGTTTCAATGATGCCATAGCCAAAGTTGGTCTAACCAAATTCGTCTCAGATCTCTTCTGGGTAGGGATGTTTTATCACCTTTACAATCAGGTATGTTGCCTAATTTCATTTATTCTAGAGAGGCTGTAAATTTTCAATGGTTTGAAGAGAACAATCTTGGTTTGGATGACTTGACAGTTAGCAACCAACACCTTGGAGAGGGTGGCACCACTTACCCATGCAGTTGGAAATGTGCTGAAACGTGTATTTGTGATTGGATTCTCCATCATTGTCTTTGGTAATAATCTTTCACTTTCTTTGTGTCTATATATTGCAGTTTTCTACTTTCAATTGCTGCAATAAAAATTTTCTGCTTGTAGGCAACAAAATCTCTACACAGACTGGTATTGGAACCAGCATTGCAATTGCAGGAGTAGCACTTTACTCTTACATCAAGGCTAAGATGGAAGAAGAGAAACGAGTGAGTTTTATGATAATCAAAGTTTATGACTACTCTCTAAATCAATATTATTTGCTTCTTTCTGCTTTCTAAATGAAGTTTTATTGTTTGGACAGCGAACAAAGGTGGCTTGAAGAAGCATTGGATGGAGGTGATGGGAAGCATGGAATTGAGGGGAGGATTTGGTGTTGTAATTTAAATAATTCCATCAACAAGAAAAAGGGAAAAAAAAAAAGTTATTTTGGAAAGTATCCGATCAATTTTTAATGATTCTGAGCTCAGACAATTGTTGATTTTGTAATTATCCAATGCTGTCTCATTTTTAAACCTTTCAATTTTAAAACTATGTTGCTACTTTGGCGCATTGCAAGAACCTTTGCTTTCAATAACAACCAGAAATTTGTCAAATTATTCCCACTTATTTAGTTAGTTGACTATGTGATACGATCAAGAGGTCAAAGGTTCACAACATTGAATCGAAAGATCACGATTAATTTACTCAAATATTTGAGTATGATATCGACAACTAGCAAACTTTATTTGTTAATACTTTCTTTTGGAAATTCCATTAACTTAAGGACATATAAATTCTATTAAATTCATTATGTATTTTGGCAATGAAAATCGAAGTTAGTTGACCCTTTCTTCATGCCTATCTTATTCGTTTGCGAGGCAGGTTATTGAGATCTTTTGAACATGGAGAGGTTTTTTCTTCAAGTTTGTGTGGTCTGTGTTTGGTCAATTTTGGTCTTATTAGAATAATCAAATGTCCCAAATGTAAATGACTGCTGGCTTTGAATTCCAGTGTCATTTTCGTCTATAAATATATGGTTCCGAAAAAAAAACTATTTTAAAAAAAAAAATAAGGAAAATTATTTATACAATATAGCAAAATTTTTAGATAGTTATGATATAAGTTTCTCGGGTCTATCAATAATAGAAGTGATAGAAGTCTATCCATATTTATCGGTATTGTTTTTACTATTTTCTATAAATAGTTTGATATTTTATGTATCTGTGAAAATTTTCCTTAAAAATGAAAGTTATTTTAATTTTAATTCCCTAAAAGACTCATTCCTTTGACAAAATGCTACCAAGTCTTTAGTAGTAAGGTAGATTTTTCCTTTACTCTTAAATACTCTTATTCTATTTATATGCAGACAAACTAATATCTAATTAGTTAGGTACAGTACATATATGCAAATGCTTTAAACTAATAAATAAAGAAGATTCGAGTTATGTTCGAGCTGCCAACATAAAGTATAATTAACATATTTTCCTTTCTTTGTAATTGAAAGTTCAAATTTTTATACTACTATAGTTGTTGTGTTATAGGATCGTAGTCACAAAAGAAGGAAGGAGGACGACCCATAGATCTAAGACAATCACGAAGCCATCCCTATGGGTCAACCTTGAGATTTCTTTGGCGTTATTACTTAGATTAGATCCAACAACAAAGTTATTTCGACAATACGTCACATAACAATGATTATCAATATGATTAATAACCAAGGAGTTAATTAGTTGAATGACGGTTGTGAAACAATATTTCTATATAATCAATAAACATATTACATTCAAGTTACGACAAAAATACTTTGACCTTTCTCTACTTTCTTAGTTTTTTAAAATCATTATTAACCTGAGTATTGGAGTGGTAGTGGCTAAGCATTATAGTGGTGCAAGAATCTTACTATTTTACAGCGCTGTTATTTAATTTTTTCTATTATTAAAAATTTACCAAATTGAGGCATCATCATATTGTATTGAAGAAAATTGATTGTAGTTAACAAAGTAAGGATAATAAGAATTACTATTAGAGATGTCACTTTCCAAACAAAATAATATATTCTCACAAATGAATCACTTGGAAAAAAAAGATATTGTCGATGGGTGAGATAGATTTGAGGATAAAGAAGATGGATCTAACAAATAAATAACATTTAAGTGTGACATGCCTATTTATTTAACTTTGTTAATAACAAAATTTGAATAAAAAATTTTCGGACCATTTTCAAAATTAAGGGTCTTTGAAATTTTTTTTTTTTTTTTTGAAGAACATTGGCAGTAAAGTTGAGAATGGGAAAATATTTAAAACCAAATCGAAATAATTATAAAAAAAATCAGAGACGTTTTTGTTTTTGTCTTTTTAAAATATAGTAATAGCAATGATTTTTAAAAAACATTAAAAAAAACTAAAAAAAAAATACATGTACCGTGTTTGGTTGTGATGTGGATGTGCAAATGTTATATATGATATCATTTGATTTAAACCCACTAGTGACCAATCAGCAAGGTTGGGTGGTAAAGGGGCCAAAAACATAAATTCATAAACTTGAAGCCCATGTTTGCAATCTATAGTTCATGGATGAAGGAAATTGGCCCTAGAAATAAAAAACTCGGTTACGACTTTAGAAAATAAAAAAAATAAAAAAAAAAGTAAATGGTGGAAGGAAAAAGAAAATAAAGAAAAAGAAAAAGAAATATATATAACCACACGGAAGAAGCAAACTTAAAAGTTCATCAAAATTCAGAAGAAGCACATGGGAAGGGGAGTTGGGAGTGGTGGTAAATTTAAAAAAAAAAAAAAAAAAGTGGAAACAAAATAAAAAGAAAAAGTCGTGTTTGACATTCATTAAAAAGCGTTTTTAAGAAAAGAAATTAAAGAAATTAAAGAGAATTATGGGAGGTTGGATTAGAGTGAGAGGA
This sequence comes from Lagenaria siceraria, assembly GCA_002890555.2. NCBI lineage: Eukaryota > Viridiplantae > Streptophyta > Magnoliopsida > Cucurbitales > Cucurbitaceae > Lagenaria > Lagenaria siceraria. The sequence goes on from CM016485.1 coordinate 2,439,553, forward strand.
GACTGTTGGTTATTTGTTCCTGAATTTGCCTTTTCCTATAATTTCTTGTTTCTTTTCTCATCATTTATTATTCTTTTATTAATATTTTTGTTATTCGATGATGATAATTCTTCTATACTGCTTTTCTGTTCCTGGACTATTACGGTATTTAGGTTAAGTGGGGAAAGGGAAATTCGTAGTTCGATTGCTTCGGGCTTTTCAATTTTGTTTCGGAAGAGTGTTTTTGGTTTTTGATTCTAGGGTTTGGCTGTTCTGTGTTTTTTTCTTCTTCCTTCGATCTTCATCTTCGAATTCCATGGAAGCTGCTGCCTCCGACGGCGAAAATCACAACCAGAATAATGATAATATTAACAAAATTAGTAACTCAAGTGAGGGTCTTAGCAAGCCCAAGCGCCAGATGAAGACTCCGTTTCAGCTTGAAACCCTCGAGAAAGCCTATGCTTGTTCGTCCACAAAGCTTTCCCCCCTTTTTCTTTTTGTTCTTCTTTCTATTTTGTGAATTTATTTTTGTCTGCTTTCGTTGTTTACTTACTGGGATTTTGATTTTGTTGTGTTTGGTTGATTTGATCAGTGGAGACTTACCCATCGGAGTCGAAAAGGGCTGAACTGTCGGAGAAATTGGGGCTCACCGATCGGCAATTGCAGATGTGGTTTTGTCATAGGAGGTTGAAGGACAAGAAGGAACCGGTGAAGAAACCCCGGAAGGTGGCACCCGCACCCCCCTTGCCGTTGCCTGATTCTCCCATTGACGAATTGAGAGTAGTGGCCGAGCCGGGTAGTGATTACGCTTCAGGGTCGGGCTCGGGTTCAAGTCCATTTGGTGATGTTGGGTTGCGTAATGTGGCACCTAGAAGTGTGTGAGATGATATGCCAATGATGAGAAGGTATTATGAACCTTCACGGTCTGTTATGGAACTTAGAGCTATTGCTTGTGTGGAGTCGCAGTTGGGAGAGCCATTGAGGGAGGACGGACCTATTCTAGGGATTGAATTTGATCCACTAACACCTGATGCTTTCGGAGCACCTATAGGTATGGCTGATTTTTCTTTATTTTTTAATATTTTTTATATTATTTGATTCTTATTAAACCGTTCTTAGAACTTACGACTACATATATGTGAGCATTTATTTATTTATTTAATTTAATTTTAGAAACGAGTTTATAGATGTATATACGAATATAAAGAGGACAAAAGCTCTAGAAAAGCCAAAGGAGTTACTTAAAGAACTTCAATTTGCATTAATCATGAATCGGAGTGTAAAATGAGGACCAAGAGAAGCAGCACACATTTTATTTCTCGTTTTGGTCTCAATTTTTAGTATTGGTTTAATAGTTTGAATCCTACTTAAAGTACTATTTATGATATTGCAGTATGCTCAGTTGCTCTTGCATTAGACGTACCCCTTCTTATGTTGTGGTAAGTAACTCAAATATCAGTTTGATAAGCAATGGGAACGAAGCATCTGGCCCCGAAGGTTGAATTAGAATTAGGAGGTTTTGATTGAGGACTGCCTTAAAGTTCTCTAAGGATTTGGTTTAATTGGAGGCTGTGAAAGAGGACTTAGTTTAAGTTATCCAAGAATTTTATGAGAGGGGCCTCATTGATTCTTCTATGAATGAAAACTTTATTTCCCTTCCCCAAAGAAGTCTGATACATTTTATTTGAAGGATTTTTGGGATGATTAGTTTAGTTCTGGCCTTTATAAGATTGTTTCTTATGAGTTGGCCAAGAGACTGAGGGTGGTGTGGGGGACCTTCGTGGCTTGGAGGTAGATTCTTGATTAAGTTTTCATTATTGAGAATGCTATTGATGATTGTTGATCTTATAAGCAAAAAGGGAATTGCTTACGCAATATATCTTTAAAGGACCTACGATTATTTAGGATAAAACTTTCTTAACAAGGTCCTGAAAAAACGGCATGGGCATTGAGGACATTTGTATGGGTGGTTGCTTGTAATTTATTTTATTTTCATTCCTTGTCATTAGTAACACGAGGGAAACAGTTACATTATCCAAAGACATTTCGTTGGATCTGAGAGTTCTTAGGATGGAGGGCCCTATATGGTTAATCGAAGTGATGTATCAACAGGGACGAGCATAAGAGGTTGTGTTGTTGGGAACCCAGTTAAAAAGAACAGTGATGACATGAAATAAACACCAGTGATGTATTAGTAATGCCATCAGTGTTTTCCTTTAGAACCTAATTCTTGTGGTATAAGGTAATTGTGACTTGTTGAGTCTGATTATTGGCTTGCTGGTGGGACTACCAGATGGTGCGAAGTCGAACTCTTGGAAAAATTAGTTTCTCAAACGCTCTCTCTTGGTTAGATGGATTGTTTGTCTGTTTATTTCTCTCTCCATTTTTTTAAGGATAGGAATCATTTGTTGTGGCTTCATCCCTTTTTTTGCATTTGGTGAGGAGGAGCCTTACAGGAAAGCTCTTGGTGTTAGCTTACTCTCTATCAGAAAATGTAAGAACAAATTGAGAAGTGTTTTAAATTAGTAAAAAGCACTTCTCTCTAGTCCAAATGTTATGTAAAGGACATTCTTATTGACCTTAGTTACTTGCATATATACAGACTATCATCTAATGCTGTAAAGTTTAATTGTGGTTTTGATTTATTTGATGAGGGAAAATTTCGATAAAAATTTTATGTGGTGGATAATAACTGCTTGAAAAGAATTACTTGGTTCATTGTATTTATTTAAATATATATAAAAAATCTATTTGGTTTGCATTAGTCATACTCTATTATGTTCAGATTTCCTCCTAAAATGTTGTTTTGTTATCTTCTTGAGTATGACACTATGACTTGATGCTAAACTCCAACAGTATTCTTGATGATAATAGTATTTTGCTGCTCATTTGTAATGTTATTACAGTGGCAGAACAGCAGAAGCGATCTGGACACTCGTATGGGGATAAATATGAACAACGGGATGCAAAATCAAATAAAGTTAGTCTATTTTGTTAATTGAATATGCTGTTTTATTGTACTTAAGCATTTCTACCCAATGATGGCATGGTGTTTATTTCATCTACCAATGAAATGTTTTTATAACAAAAAAAAAAAAAAAAAAACCAATGATGACATGGCTATTCATCCTGATCTGTGATCTCTCCTTTCCATCTCAATTATCCATGTTGTTACATTTTTCTATGTATAAAAATTCTATTGGGAACTTAACAAAAAAGGTCCTCACTTTTTTGCCCCTTGCATTTATGCCCTATAGAGTTGCTTCAGACCGCCTTTATAGTTTAGAACACATTGGCAGTTGTACTATATGTTTTTAGCTGCCCTAATTCTACTGTAGTGAGTGTCACGGGGTTAAAATGCATGTATCAATTCTGAGGGTCTAAGAGTGAGCTGAGCGCCTTCAAGTAAAATTTGATTATATATGTCATATGTGTGTGTATATAATATCTGTTAAGAAAAATGGAAGAATATACATTAAGAAACAAGTAGTCCACCTCAAAGGAGTATAAATTCAGAAAATTGGAACAAAGCAGTCATTACAAGAAAAAGGCTCTAATTTTACCTGGGATTAGTAATTACAAAACTCCATGGTAACATAACACCCGAAGGGAAGTGTTGTTATCAACACACCCAACAAAACACTCGAGCCCCTAAATATTATCAAGCTAAATGATCCACAAGGTGATCATTGGGCTAGCGGAGTCAGTCCTATATCCTAGACAGCAGGTAAAAAACACCACCTCCAAACAACTGGTACAAATCACTATAGATGGCGGAGAGAGAAGTTTTTAATTAATTTTGTATACAATCTCATTCTCAAATACAAATGTTATATTGAGTTAATATATTTACTATGGGCAATGATTTCACGTGTGCTATCTAATTCTTTTGGTTTATCATGTTGAAATGGATTGAATTTCCATGCAGGTGACTGCAAGGGGATTCCCCGAATATCCATTTATGCCAGACCAGTCTAATATTAGAGCTGATGCGTATGGTCCAGTTTCCCAATCACATTATCCAGATTCATTAGGCGAGGTTTCAGCAGCCAGGACACCATCATTTTTGCTTGGTCATGAACAGTGGAACAGGAACCATAATTACCACAGTCAGGTCTCAAGGGTTCGTCTTCTGTCTCAACAGGAGAAGCAGGGAGTTGCAATTCCATCTCCTGCTGAAGACAATGCATTTGGCCTCAAGGATTCTTTTGCAAGCATCAGAATGAATTCTCAGTTTACTGAACACCCAATTGGTGGACAAGAAAATTTGTATGTGTTGCCTGATGGGCATGTTTTTCCAAACGATGTCATGATTAGGATGGAAAAGGAAAACGAAGGTATTCTTAAAAATTCAAAAGATGCTGCGATACTTGATTGTGGATACAAATTATCTTATTTCTCATTGTTTCCTTTCGCAGAGTGAAGAAGAAGTCGTTGAGTAAAGAAGCTGAAGCCCATGAAATTAGAATGCGGAAAGAGCTTGAGAAACAAGATATTTTGAGGAAAAAGGTTTTTATTTTTTCATTTATTATTTAATTTATGTAAAATAATGATGCTATTATTTATTTTATAATATAGAAAACTATTTACAATATTTTAACTTTTACTAAGAAAAATTGAAAGAAACTTCTCTTAGAAAAACAATAATTTTCATTGGGTGTAGAATGAAGAACGTATAAGGAAAGAAATGGAAAAGCAAGATCGGGAAAGAAGGAGAGAAGAGGAGAGGTTACTGCGAGAGCCCATGAAATTAGAATGCGGAAAGAGCTTGAGAAACAAGATATTTTGAGGAAAAAGGTTTTTATTTTTTCATTTATTATTTAATTTATGTAAAATAATGATGCTATTATTTTATTTTATAATATAGAAAACTATTTTTACAATATTTAACCTGTTTTACTAAGAAAAATTGAAAGAAACTTCTCTTAGAAAAACAATAATTTTCATTGTTGGTAGAATGAAGAACGTATAAGGAAAGAAATGGAAAAGCAAGATCGGGAAAGAAGGAGAGAAGAGGAGAGGTTACTGCGAGAAAAGCAGCGTGAAGCTGAGAGATTGAAGCGTGAGGAAAGACGTGAACATGAACGGAGGGAAAAGTTTCTGCAGAGGGAGTATATGAGGGTAGGTTAAGAAGGCTTAAGTATTTGTTTCTCCTTGGCTTCTGGGTTCTTACGGAAATTACTAAAATATGTAATAAGTTATCCTTGCTCGTTTACTTTAACTTTAGGCTGAGAAGAGGAAACAAAAAGAAGCTATTCGCAAAGAGAAGGAAGCTGTGAGACGCAAAGCTGCTATTGAGAAGGCTACTGCTCGTAGAATTGCCCGTGAGTCCATGGAGCTTATTGAGGATGAACAGCTTGAACTGATGGAACTGGCCGCTGCAAACAAAGGATTATCCTCCATATTAAGTCTTGATCATGACACTTTGCAGAATCTTGAATCTTTCCGAGGTTTGCATTATTTTGAGTGGCCACCTATTTAAGATTTTAACATCTTTTGAGCTTTTTTAACTCCAAATATTGTTAAGGTTAGGTGGTACTTGGAAGTCAGTCATATGAGCTCAATGGTGTTGCTTGTTTGCTAGTTAAGGGCTTAGAAGAAATGAGTTTAATCCATAGTGGCCACCTACTTTGAGTTTAATATTCTATAAGTTTTCTTAGCAATTATACGTAGCAAAATCAGACGGTTGTCCCATGAGAATAGTCGAGATGCGTGCAAGCACCTAGACACTCATATATATAAAAGAAAATAAAATTGTTCTTGTGATAAGTCACTTTTAGGACTCCTGATCTTGTTTGCCTTGGCTATCTTATTAATACCATTGTTATTATCATCATTATCATTATTGCTATTACTATTTTATAGATTTCTGAATCTTACAGTCAGCTGTTGACATATTGTTTTTCAGATTATCTAGGTGCATTTCCACCCAAGTCTGTGCAATTGAAAAAACCTTTCGGCATTCAGCCTTGGATCAATTCAGAGGAGAACATTGGTAACCTTCTCATGGTACATCTCAAAACCTCCTTCTTTGTATAATTCAATGAGCATTGTAAGAGGCATGGTAGTGTTGCTGCCCCATGGTGATTTTTATTTTTGAGCTGTTGGATGTTACTTTGGCACCTTTGCTTTTGTAAATGCATTTCCAAATTTTTTAGGATATGAATTTTGTGGTCATTTACTTGTATGTATCCCTTAATTTAAAATTTACATAATTAGTTGAACTGTTAAAGGCCACCACATTCTCTTTAAAATTAAAATACATGATTGTAATGTTGTCACAATTTGTTTTTAAGGAATTTTTGCTAGTGTTATATCTTCATCCAATTCCTAATAATTTATTGGGGATTAAGGATGTAGTTTGGTTATGCATTGTGCATTGACATGCCAGTCATTTCCAAGATGCTGTCAGTTCCCTGTTAGCACTTTGAGTCTTTTGGTTCTGTGCTACGTGCAACTTGTAGTTCACTTTGCATCAATTAACTTCATGTTATTAGCATTTGTTCTGACTAGTGGCGATTGCAAAAAGTTTTCAAGTTTTGATGCTGGAACAGCTTTTTGAGAGGAGAAAGGTCACCTAAATATCTCGAGTTTGTTTCTCAGGTCTGGAGATTTTTTATTACATTTTCTGATGTTCTAGAGCTGTGGCCCTTTACTCTTGATGAGTTTGTTCAAGCTCTTCATGATTATGTAAGTCACTCATGAGGACATTTTCTCCCTGATAAAATATTTTCAAGTCCGCTTCCTATCCATTTTGACACCCTTCTTAAATTCAATACTAGGATTCAAGATTACTGGGTGAGATTCACATTTGCCTTCTGAGATTGATTGTAAAAGACATTGAAGATGTTGCAAGAACACCTTCTGCTGGAATGGGAATGAACCAGAATGGTGTTGCCAACTCTGGAGGTGGACATCCACAGATTGTTGAAGGGGTAATCACTTTGAATAATATAAATCATTTGTATATTCTAAGATGGGTCTCTCTGAATCTTATCAGAACCATCTGACATTTTTTTTGTGTCAGGCATATGCATGGGGGTTTGACATTTGCAACTGGCAGAAGCATTTAAACCCGTTAACGTGGCCTGAAATATTTCGACAATTAGCACTATCAGCTGGATTTGGACCCCAGTTGAGAAAGAGGAGTTTGGCAATGTCTGAAATGCGTAACAATGATGAGGTCCACTTTTCAATTTTTTAGCAATGTGCAATTAATGTAATAGAACTCTTTAATTTTTGTACTTCATACTAAAAAATGCATTATCCTGAAGTAGCAATGTTAGCAAGGTAGGGAGATGCTACTGTAGATAGTGAGGGCTATTCTGTTGAGTGTAAATACTTGAAATCGATCTTTGGCATCAGCTACATGCTCTAAATTCCAAGGCAATGCTTGTTCTTAGATCTACCTCCTCCCTCATTATCATTTAGTACATGCAAGAATTTTCATATTCAACTGAGACCGTCAAATCTTTATTTTATTTATTCTTGATTTGTAGGCTAAATGTGGGGAGGACGTAGTTTCTACTCTACGCAATGGTTCAGCAGCTGAAAATGCATTTGCTATCATGCAAGAGAAAGGTTTGTTAGCTCCTCGGAGATCTAGGCATCGACTAACTCCTGGAACTGTCAAATTTGCTGCTTTTCATGTCCTTTCCCTAGAAGGCAGCGAAGGGTTAACAGTACTTGAACTAGCAGAGAAGATACAGGTGAGCCTAATATTTCTGTTGACTGAGAATTTTGATGATATACTTTTTTATGCTGTCTAATTTTAATAAGAAACCTTACCCATAAGCCGATTATATAGAGATCTGGACTTAGAGATCTGTCTACAAGCAAGACACCAGAGGCTTCTATTTCTGTTGCTTTGACAAGGGATACTAAGCTTTTTGAAAGAATAGCTCCTTCCACATATCGCGTACGAGCGCCCTATAGGAAGAATCCAGATGATGCCGAGGACATACTTTCAGTAGCCAGAAAGAAAATTCAGGTATTCCAGAATGGGTTTTTGGCTGGAGAAGATGCTGATGACGTTGAAAGAGACGAAGAATCTGAATGTGATGATGTTGATGAAGATCCTGAAGTTGATGATATAGCAACGACTTCCTTGGTGAATGAAGATGTTAGCAAAGGAGATGCTAACTTAGGAGTTGAGAATGAGAAATTATGTCATGACATTGCTGGAAATCCACAAAATGAAATTGTCAAAGATATATCGCCGTTCCCCCTAGGTGGCTCGAAGGACACAAAATATTTAAGCCTACCTACAGAGCAGTATGCTGCTGTTGATGAGACTAATATTAGTGATCTTGATCAAGAAAATATGGAGATTGATGAAAGCAAGGAAGGTGAATCATGGATTCAAGGACTTACAGAAGGTGAATATCATGATCTTAGTGTTGAGGAGCGCTTGAATGCCCTTATTGTCTTGACCAGCATTGCAAATGAAGGAAACTCTATTCGCCTTGTTCTTGAGGTAAATGTTATTTCTAGTTTGATATTTGGAACTTCTTCATGATAGTTATTAAATGTTTTCAATTCTTCAATTTTATTGGAGGATTTTGATTTAAATAACAATGGTTATATAGGATCGCTTGGAAGCTGCAAATGCTGTTAAGAAGCAAATGTTGACAGAGGCTCAGATTGATAAATCTCGGCTAAAAGAAGAGATCATTACTAAATCTGATTTTCCAATTCATATAGTGGGCAAGGTGGAAACTGAACTCAATGGTTCCACCATGGACGGTGGGCTAAGCCCTTTTCCTGTTGCCGACAATAAGAACAATGAAACAACCCCAAGCACTGCAGAAAACCCCCTCAGTAGTGTGCCGAATGAGAGGGGTACTTTGGTGCCAGATCTTTTCCCAGGCCCAGATAACTTCTTGGCTCAGCAATGTGGTCATGCTTCAAAGAGGTCACGTTCACAGTTAAAATCTTATATTGCCCATAGAGCTGAAGAAATGTACACATACAGGTCTTTGCCTCTTGGTCGAGATCGTAGGCGTAATCGGTACTGGCAATTTGTTGCTTCTTCTTCAAGCAATGATCCTGGTTCTGGGAGAATCTTTGTTGAAATGTATGATGGAAAGTGGAGGCTTATTGATTCTGAAGAGGTAGACATTGTCTTTGTGGTGTTAGGTTTATCTTATATTAGATCCTGCTTTTCTTGGTATATTTTCCCCATTTTTAGTTAGAGGTTTATCTTTTATAAGTTCTTTTTTTTTTTTTTCAATGAATCCTAAACGGCCCTGCTTACTCTCTTTATAGAAACGTTCTTATTTTTATTTGAATATTGTAATAGATAAGTAGATTTGGTAAAATTAGGAACTCAAATTTGGCATTAGATTAATCAAAGCTAGAATATGTGCCATTGGAGGAAGAGGAAGAACTTGGCAGTTACTGTATAAAACTTGTTAGTAGATGTACTGTATACCAGGTTTTGAGAATTGGTTCTTTGTATTTTTATGTAATAGTTAGGCATATGCTTTCGAATTTTCTCATATAAGATGTTTGTTATCCATACAACTATTCGTAACCTATTTCGTCCCTCAAACAGCTGATTTTTTATTTTGTTTTATTTTTTATTATTATTATTTTGGCTCTTCCCTTTATTCTGACATCCCTCCTTTTACCTTTGAAATTAATTGATCTCTCTTATTTGTAGGGTTTTGAAGCTCTTTCATTGGCTTTGGACACACGGGGGATTAGAGAATCACACCTACGTATAATGTTGCAAATGATAGAGACATCATTTAAGGAAAATGTTCGGAGGAATCTGCAGTGTGCCAATGAGATGGTTCGAAGTGGAATTAATCCGAAAAATGAAAATGATGATTCGAGTTCTAGTCCTGATTGCAACACTGGTTTTAACAGTCCTAGCAGTACTGTTTGCGGGTTAAATTTGGATACAATGGTAACATCATCTTCATTCAGAATTGAGCTTGGGAGAAATGAAAACGAAAAGAAGGCTGCATTTAGAAGGTATCAAGACTTGCAGAGGTGGATGTTAAGAGAGTGCTTTAGCACATCAACGCTATGTGCCATGAAATTTGGAGAAAAAAGGTGCACTTCACTGTTGGACATTTGTGATTCTTGTCTGTGCTTGTTTGATTCTCAACATTCTCACTGTCCTTTTTGCCATCAAACTTTTGGCATTAGTGGGAATGATATTAGTTTTCTGGAACACAAATGTCACTGTGAGAGGGAAAGGAAGTCTAACCCTTTGGATACACACGTTTTAGATGCATCTCTTCCCCTCAAAAGTAGGTTGCTCAAGGCTCTCCTAGCTTTCATCGAGGTAAGCAGTAAGCATTAAGGCCACTTTCAACATAATTTCTATTTTACTTTTAGATTTGAAGGCCAATGCCTGCAATTTTGGCCTATTATATCATTTGGAGTTGCTTTTTCACAGGTACAGGTTCCGTCAGAAGCTTTTCAATCGTTTTGGACAGAGCATAGGAAAGATTGGGGTGTCAGGATGAAATTATCATCATCTATTGAGGAGCTTCTACAGGTATTTCTGCATTTTCAAGTGCTGAGCTTACGATGAAGTTATAAACCAACCTCCAACGCTTGATCTTCTAAATTGGTTATCTGTAACTTCTGTAAACCCTTGTCATCATCCTAAATCTGTGTTACTTAACCATCATAGGTTGGCCTAGTGACAGTGAGAACATAAAAAAAAAAAGTCAAAGGGCTAAGAGGTGATTGGTTCAATCCATGATGGTTACCTACTTAGGATTTTATATTCTATGAGTTTTCTTGACACCCAAATGTAATAGAGTCAGGCGAGTTATCTCGTGAGATTAGTCGAGGTGCGCGTATGCTGGCCCGAACACTCACGGATATTAAAAAACAAATTGTGTTACTTGTGCCATAATCGACCATCTTCCTCCACTACTAAAGTAATTTGTTACCATGTGCTTGAACCAACAGGAACTTGTGTTAACGTTTTTAGATTTTATTTTTAACATCAATCAGACGCTTGAAATTAGTGGTTGATTGATTCTTCATTACTATACATGCTTGTTTATTGGGTGAACTTGGAGTTAATGTCTAAATTTTAGTTGCATATTTAACATGCATAGTGCAATATGCATCCCTGATGGCTTCCTGCGTCTACTCTCTGCTCAACCTTGTATTTTGTATTTGAATTCTGATACTTTTCATATCAAATCTGCTAACTGTTTCTGGTTTTTCTGTGTTTTGCGATTTTTCAAATGGTTGAAGCTTTAACTGCTATCTCCTGTGGATGAATTTTACAGATTTTGACCCTGTTCGAAAGTGTAATTAAGCGGGACTTTCTAAAATCAGACTTTACGACAACTGATGAGCACCTGAGCTCATGTTCCATCTCTGGGAATATTATACATGACCCAGCAGATATTGGGTCTGTTCTTACATTACCATGGATTCCACGAACTAGCGCGGCTGTTGCTTTAAGGCTTTGTGAGGTAGATGCATCAATTTATTATATTGGTTGTGAGAAACCAGAGCCTGACCAGGATAAGGAAGTCGGAGAACATATCGTAAGTTATTTTTTCTTTTATTGCATCCTTACTACAGACTTTATAATAGTTACTTTTTTCTCTTATTGCTACCTTATTACAGACTTCAGAACTGATTTACTTGTCTCTGTGCAGAACTTTTCCAGTAGATATGTCCAGGTTAAGAATGATGAACGGAATGAACTAAATGAGTATTATGATGATCTGATGAAGAATGAAAACTCAGCTGATCCAAAAAGTTTAAGGAACAGCTATAAACGCGGTCGAGGGAGTCGAGATTATGGACGTCGTAGAAAGTGGCAGAAAAAAGTTAATGGATCTAGATCTGGCCGGGTCCGGCAAAATGTTAAGAGTAACGAAAAGATGAATCAAGGACAGAGGGAGCTAGGACAAGGAACACAGGTTATGGGCGTACGGGGCCGCCGTACAGTAAGGAAGAGAAGGGCTGAGAAGAGCATTCCAGATGAAGGACTTTTGGGGCTGGTGCCTAGTAGTAGTACTCAGAATATGGATGAATCCCCAAAAGATTATCTTGGGGAATGGGAGGATGAAAAAATGGATAGGTTTGTCGATATGGAAGATGAAGAGAACGTGATGGATGATGAAGAGAATGTGATGGAAGATGAGGAGAATGAAGAGAATGTAAATAACGTAGAAGCGATGGACTCCGACGATGATGGCCAGGGAGTTGGGTATGAGCAAGGGGGCTGGGAGTTTGGGTTTGAAGGCACTTCCAACAGATGGAATGGTGATTTAGGGATAGGTAGTGATGAGGATGTGGATTTATCCGAGGACTACAATGGCACTGAAGAGGGGGGAAATGATGATATGGAGGAGTTAGATGTTGATAGCAGCGAGGAGTCGGATTGTTCACCAAATAGGATAGGCAACAACAATGGTGGAGGAGAATCCGCTGTTTCAGACGACTATAGTGATTAAATAAAATATCAGACATTAAGAAGCTGCATAATTTTGATACCCTTCACTAGCGGCTGAATTTGTGTACAGGGGAACAAAATAGCAGTTTCCCCAAACCAAATATATTTTAGTTCTAGATTCCCCATGACTGGTATTACCTAGATCATCTTTAGTCTAATTTATTGGTGGAAAAATGTATCATCCTATCTTAGAGTAATTATTTGATAATAAAAATTTGTAAAGTTATAGTTGCTACATGATGTTCTACATGGGGAAAAACTATATGACTCTCGATTACATTGTAGAATCGTTGAAATTTTACAAGGCTCTTTCATTTCTAAGAACTATTCTTTCTGTTTATTCAATTTTCTATTTGCATGTTTTTGCATTCTCTTTGACAAGTACTAAAACAGAATTTCATTATACTTAAAAAAATACCTATCATTCAGAAACATCGCTCATTCCTAGCACAGACATACACAGCTCGACAAATTAACAAGCTCAAATTCAGCTTTTCGTGCCGAAGTATCCACATTTATTATTGTTTTTCTTCCTGTTGCCATACCTCAAACACGAGGAAGCCTCGAGTACAGCGTTTAAAAACAGATTTTTTTTTTTTTTTTTATATATATAACAAGAGTGGAGCAAGCGACAGAGTTTAAGACACCAGAAGTTTCTTAATCCCAGATTTCTGCTCTGAAGTCAAGTATGTGGGGAATTTGATGTCGAACTTAATCTTCAAGTTTCCCTTTCTGGAAGGCTCTTTTGGTATTGGCATGCCCTCCTTTGGTACTACCTCCACATAGTCTGGATGAATGACATTGTTAATGGGGATGGTCAGGCTCCTTCCATCTAGTGTGGTCACATGGGCTGTGTAACCTGTCAGAGCTTCAGCAAGAGAGATCTTCCTTGTTACGACTAAGTCATTTCCATCCCTTGTGAATGTGCTGTGTGGCTTTTCATCTATAATGAAAACCAGGTCTGCTGGTATTACGTTTGGTTGCTCATTCCCTTTCTCTGGGAATGTTATTTTTGTGCCCTTTTTCCAACCAGGCTTGATTTCTATTGTTAGAATCTCTTCCACAGGCAAAGTCTTTCTGCAGATATAAAGTAAAACGAGGAGTTATTCATAAAGTTCCTTCCTCTCAAAACCATGGAAAATCAAGCAAATAATGGAGATGAAGAGCACATACCCACTAGCATCAGCTATTTCTCTGGAGATTTTCATCTTCTTTGTGGTGCCTTTATAAAGATCTTCAAGGCTACAGGGCAATCTCCTTTCAATTGGAGCAGCTTTTCGTGGACCTTGGCTCATTGGCTGGCCTTCACCGAATGAAGCGAACATATCATCCCCAAACATGCCACCACCAAATGGCCTGGAACCGCCCCTCATGCCCATGCCACTGCCACCCCCGCCCATTCCTCCAAAAGGGGTCGAAAATCCAAAGAACTCTGCAAAAATGTCATTGGCATTTCTAGGGTTGAATCTGAACACCGTTGGTCCATCCCCAGTTTGGAAGAACGATGCACCACCTGGACCTCCGGCGCCCGGAGGAGGTACCTGACCTTTCAAACCTTCTTCACCATATTGATCGTAGATTGCTCTCTTCTGCGGATCACTCAAAACCTGCCACAAATTTCAACAGAAACCCATAATTGAATTTAAGCATTCGAAACAACAACCAGCACCATTAGCAATTCCTAAAACACAGGTTTTCATTGATCGACACAAAATTTCAGAACCCGAAAGACAGCTAGAACCCAAAAACCGAGACGATGAATTTGATCGCGGAAGTAACTAATTTAATCGAAACTCGAAAGAGAGATAGATCGAAACGTGGGATTATACCTCATAAGCCTCAGAGATCTGTTTGAATTTGGACTCGGCCTCTTTCTTATTGTTGGGATTCTTATCGGGATGCCATTTCATCGCAAGTTTCCTGTAAGCCTTCTTCAAATCATCGTCTTTGGCGCTCTTGTCTACCTGCAAAATCTTATAATAATCTACACCCATGTGAATCTCGACCTTCTTCTTGTTGATGTTGTTGTTCTAAATCTGCCAAGAATTGAAGCTAGAATTGGAGTGTTGTAAAAGCTTTTGGGGTTCGGAAATTTGGAATGCGAAGGAGAGGCGTTGGGGCATAGAAAAGGGGTAGAGAAGGATGAGTCTGGAAGAACAACAGAGATCCAGAACACTGTGGAAGCTTCCAGATGGAATTCGATCATTGATTTGGGAAGGCACGTGAGATAAAATTTAATTCCCCAATTTCTATAACTTCTGGAGCATATCATAGCTTCTTTTATTTATTATTTATTTATTTTTAATACAATTAGGGTAAGGAATTCAAACCACTCATGTTACTAACATTTGTAAGCTATGCTCCATTAGGAGTAAGGTCATATTTTCCAACTAAAATCAATGAAAATTGGAAGACGTAGATCTTACTTTAATATCTAAATCTTGATCTTAGAACTTTAAATGAAAATTGAAGTCTTAAATCTTATTTTAATATCTAAATTCATTTGTGGGTTCCAAAATTGGTGCTCTCTACTCTTTCTAAATCATAAACTGTAAAGTCCAAGACTAAAAGACTAGAAACTAGAGAAATTTGAGAAAATGACAAAATATGGGACTCCTTTTGATTTTTTGTCAAAAAAATTGGAAATAACAATAAATATAGTGTAAATAGAAAGAGTCGGTTATGAGATTCCAATGTAGATAAAGGGGCGGGTTTTCCCAATTTTGAATTTTGATATAACCACTTTTCAAAACTAAATACAGTGTAACTCTAGATCTTGATTAATAACGAAGATATAAATACGTGTAAGTGAACAACTTGATTAATAATTGGATATAAATACGAGCTTGATTAATAACTGAACTAATTAGGTTATAATCTAACTGATTCAGTTTCTAAAATGAAAATGAGCGCCATTTTATAATTTTTTTTTGCCTATTTTGGAATTCGAAATCTAATAATTAAAATATTTTAGTTTTCAAAATTTTGAATTAGAGGTTTTGAAGGTAAGTTTCA
Source organism: Lagenaria siceraria (assembly GCA_002890555.2). Taxonomy (NCBI): domain Eukaryota; kingdom Viridiplantae; phylum Streptophyta; class Magnoliopsida; order Cucurbitales; family Cucurbitaceae; genus Lagenaria; species Lagenaria siceraria. The sequence goes on from CM016485.1 coordinate 2,454,992, forward strand.
TAATCTTGAAAGTTTAATGTATTTCTTTTGATTTTAAATTTGTAGAGCAAAACTTAAGTTTATTAGAGAAAATAATTATTTATAAAAAATATGGAAAATGGTAATTAGATATTTGGAATTTAAGATATAAAAGAAAATTTTCACTTCTATATATATAAATATATAACATTTTGTGAGTTAAAATGACATTTTTTAAAAAAAAAACCTAACTTTTAGGTTACCAATGTCCCACATAGCCGCGAATATATATATATATTAAAAAATTATATTTAATCAAGTTTTTGTAAGTTAAAATAACATTAAAAATAAAAATAAATAAACATAAGTTTCTATAGTGTCACACAAAATCGCCACCCTTCCCTTCCTTCGTGAGCTTCCTCATTTACAAATTACCACAAACCATTCCACCATACCCTCACGCTTGAGACTACCTCCATCGCGAAGGGTAGCATCAGCCATTCCACCATACCCTCACGCTTGAGACTACCTCCATCGCGAAGGGTAGCATCGATAAGTGCCATAGATATTCCTCTCTCATTCATTCTCTCCTTATTTTTTTGTGATAGACTTTTTATAAGCATGTGATAAATTTCTATCATTTTTATCACTAATAGATTTTTAATAGCGTCTATCACAATTGTTTAAAAATTTTGATTCCTTATTTTAATATTTTTTAAGTTTATCCTTTAAATTAGTCATTTTTCGTACATCATTTAAGTTATTTCATTAAAAATATATATAAGAAAATAATTTTAATTTTGAATTTAGTTATGTTTGAACCATATAAAATAATTAAATTAAATCATTATGATGATAAATCTAAACTAATATGCAATCCTCCGTTAGTTTTTGGCAAATTAAGATGTTTGCGTTGCTCTTTTTTTTTTTTTTTTGATAGTCAAGCAATTATTTATTAAAATTAATTTTAATTTGATCTTTGGTTATAAATATATAAAACCTTTTAGTATTCTTTATTAATATTTTTTATTAACATATTATATTTTTATCTCGTTTTTCACTGTATTGTTTATTAAAATATATTTTATTTTATTTTATTAAAATTACTATATTTGAGCTTAATTAATTATAAAAATAATTAAGTATTAGATTAAAATGAATATGACTTTTTCAATGCAAGTTAAAATTAATTAGAAATTTTTGTTTGAAATTGTTGATTCAAGGCAAATTAGGATGTTCGCTTGTTGCTCAATATTTGTTTGGCTTTTAAAAAATAAAAGAAAATATTATCAGTAAATTTGAAAAATCCCTAAAATTACGGAAGATGCGAAATCAACCATTAAATTAAGTAGCCGTTGGTCAATTCCACGGTCAAACGCACGGTCAAATCGTAACCGCCAGATCTCGTCGGCCGGTCGCTTCCGTATATACTTTCTTCCTCACCAAGTCTCCACTATCTTCTTCAGTCCATTCTCAAACATTCTCACAGAAGCTTCTCTCGTTGATGATAAGAGGTAATGTAAATCTGTTTCATCCTTTAGTGTTTGGTCTTCGATTATTCTTCTCCCTTCGTTTCGATTACAAAGAATTAGGGTTTTTCCGTTCAGTGCCTAAATTTTATGATTCTCAAACCAACTATATCTTTTGATCAATGGGGTTCATTCTGCTTTTCGGCAATTGGGGGTTTCTAACAATGAGCTTTCTTGTTCTGAACTTGCTCTTGCTAACTTTCCTTTAGGTTTCGACCACGAGCGATATGAGAGATAGTGCCTGGATCAATTTCTCAGATATACTCATAGAAGCTTCTCTCGTTGATGGTTGACGGCAAATCTGTTTCATCCTTTTAGTTTTAGGTCTTCGATTGTTCTTTTCTGGATATGAAAATTTAAAGGCTACGACGGCTATTCCAATTAAGGGTATTTTCCCCCTTCGTATCAATTACAGAGAATTAGGGGGTTTCCTAAGTTCGTTGCTTTAATTTTATGATTCTCGAATCAATTATATTTTTTGATTGATGGGGTTATTGAATCATTTCGCTTTTCGGCAATAGGAGTTTCTAAGAATGAGCTTTTCTTGTTCTGAACTTGCTCTTGCTAACTTTTCTCTAGGATTTGACCACGAGCGATATGAGAGATATACTGGTGCCTGGATCAATTTCAGAGACTGGTTTGAGCACAAGACAGAACAATAGCAACCAATTTGTTGAAATTGAAGGTACCTTAACCATTAATTCTTTGTCTGACTTAACGATTCTTCTGCATTGAAGCGTAATTATTTTTTCTTTGGTAATATCATGTAGGATGGTCTGGTTCATGTGTAGTTTATGGCGAACAAGTCAGGGGAGCATGATGCATAGCAACACAATACACAAAGGTAAGCCATTGGTTTCACAAACTTCGTCATTCTAATGTCACAGGAAATAAAATGTTAAGATCCTCTTGAAGTATTAAACAGGCAAAATTAACTATAGGGGATGGATATGTTGAGAGTGTATTTTCCTAGTGAAGATGCGTAGGTGCATCTACTTGCCCTCACTTTTATGTTTCCTCTAATTTTATATTTCTGAGCTATTGTCTCTTTTCATTATATCAATGAAAAGTTTGTTTCCTTTAAAAAAAACTAGAGGGGATGGTTGGACACTAGAATACATTTGTGTAAATCTCAAAAGTGAAAAACAACTCTTCGAGTTTTCTAGCTCAACCTTTAATCCTTTCTATGATAAACAAGTTTTTGCCACACTCAAAGTTCCCAAATCTGTTTTCTATCACATTTTAGATTCCCTCTTCCTTTGGTTTTCACTATTTTGTGCCTTTCAATGTTTGAATTAACCTTGAAAAATGAAGGACGCATTTTGTTTTATTTTCTAGTAAGTTTACAAGTCAAAACGTTTAGACATATTCTTTACATAATAAGTTTTGGTTTCTTAATAGCTTTGTTTCATGGGAATTTTTTTTCTTCGATAAACTACATAGGATTGTTTTATGCACATATACAATAAATTTATTTAAGTTTTGATGCAAAATTTTGAATGTTGATTTCTGGTGCTCAAACTTGATCATGGAAATATAATTTCCGATCTTTCTATTACACCTATTGCTTTGGGAATCAAAAGGTTCATGATCTAAACACAAGTTAATTCCTAAGAAGAAACAAGCTAAAATCAGTTCTATTTATTGGTCAAACTTAGAGACTGTTGATGTTCACTTTCTATGGTTTCAAATTATCCATCTCTTCGCTATGACATTATTACTCATATCCCCTTTGCTAATGGAGCAGATTTTGATTAGTAAACTATGTTGTGTAAATTTCAGATGAAATTGGAGATATGAAGTTTGAGGTCATCCGGCGAGGGCTACTGTCAACACTCCATCATGTAAGAAAAGTTACCGTTACCACCATGTGGGCAAACTAATGATTGGAATTACATTGTTGGCACTGTTGTAGTCCCAATAAGGTTAGCTTTCCTACTCCCTTATTTTTATAAAACTTTCAATAAATTTTTTTTTCATATTTTATAAATGTTTACTTTTTATTATATCTTTGTTTTGTTTTGTTTTTATCTTCTTTGTGCTATCGACATCATAAGAGTAAATGATTAAAATACAATAACTGATTGTAATGAATGACTAAACTTGAGAAAGGTTGAGCAAGAAATGAAATTTTATTGTTAATTGTTTTAGGTGGTTAGGAATGGAGCATTGAACTCTAATTTTATTATTATTATTTTTAGGAAAAGTCAAACTTTCATTGAGATCAGATGAAAGAATACAAGGGAATAGAAAAAAGAAGGGCCTCTAATAAAGCAATACAAGACCTAAAGCGTAATTAAAAAAAGCTTTACACAGTTCCCATTCAAAGGTTTGATATATAATAAGGTCACACCTAACTCAAGATTTCTCAATCCCTCTAAAATCCTATTGTTTATTTTACCCAAAACCCCCATAAAATAAGACAAAAACTAACCCACCACAAGTGCCCCTTTTCATGAATGATATCATGGAGAGTAATTGAATTGATCATGAAGGACTTGAGAGAAAGTATGGACAAATAAAGATATTTCTTAGAATTTTGGAAGATTTGTTAAGGTGATATACATTTGAAGATAACATTAGAGATTATATAATGAAGAAAAAGAGAAAGAACACACATTTGTTGTTGACGGTTGTGGATTAAAGTATGTGATTAGTCTTCAACTTTTATACTGAAGAGGTCTAGCCTTTCTTTGAATTACGAAGTAAACATTTGGTTGAAGATTTCAAAGAATGGACAAATCAAGAGATACTTATGATAAGAAAATTTTGGTGTAAAGTCTAGGATTGGACTGCAAATTTTTGATTGATGGGTCTAGCCCTTCTTTGGACAAAAGAGTACGAAATTAGATGGGAAGTTAAGAAAATGGACAAACAAAGATACATCTTAGAATTGAGGACAATTTGTTAAAGTGATATATATTGGAAGATGACATTAGAGATTATATACTGAAAAAGGGAAAACACACATTTGTTGTTAACGGTTGTGTATGCTAGGATGAAGGAAGATAAGTATAAGGATAAGATAATTTTGAATTAAAGTATGTGATTGGACTTCAACTTTTTGATTGAAGAGCTCTTGCCTTTCTTTGGATTATGAAGTAAACATTTGGCCGAAGATTTCAGAATATTGACAAGATAAGAGATACATAGGATAAGAGAGTTTTTGTTTAAAGTCTGAGATGAGACATAAACTTTAAGATTGAAAGGGTGTAGTCGTTCTTTGGACAAAAGAGTAGATTTATGAAAATGGACAAATAAGGACACTTCTTAGAGTTCTGGACGATATGTTAAAGTGATATTTATTGGAAGATAACATAAGAGATTATATACTGAAAAAAGGAAAACACAAATTTGTTGTTGATGATTGTGGATGCTTGGGAGAAGGAAGATAAGTAAAGATAAGATGGTTTTGGATTAAAGTATGTGATTGGACTTGAACTTTTTGGTTAAAGAGGTAGAGACATTCTTTGGATTACGAAGTAAACCTGTGGTTGAAGATTTCAGAAAATGGACAAGTTAAGTGATACATAGGATAAGATAATTTTGGTTTAAAGTCTGAGATTGGACTTCAACTTTAAGATTGAACGGGTCTAGTCGTTCTTTAGACGAAAGAGTAGACAATTGTTGAAGAGTTAAGAAAATGGACAAATAAAGGTACTTCTTTGAATTTTGGACAATTTGTTAGGGTAATGTTTATTCGAAAATAACATTAGGGATTATATACCTAAAAAGGGAAGATCCAAATTTGGTGTTGACGGTTGTGTAAGCTTGGAAGAAGGAAGATAAGTAAAGATAAGTTGATTTTGGATTAAAGGATGTGATTGAATATGAACTTTTTGGTTGAAGAGGAGCCTTTCTTTGGATTAGGATATAAACATTTGGTTGAAGATTTCAAAAAGTGGGCAAGTTAAGAGATACATAGGATAAGAGAATTTTGGTTTAAGGTCTGAGATTGGACTTCAACTTTAAGATTGAACGGGTCTAGCCGTTATTTGGACGAAAGAGTAGAAAACTGGATGGATAGTTAAGAAAATGGACAAATAAAGGTACTTCTTTTAATTTTGGACAATTTGTAAATGTGATATATATTTTGGACAATAGAGATTGTATACTGAAAAAGGAAAGCACAAATTTGTTGTTGACGGTTGTGTAAGCTTGGAAGAAGGAAGATAAGTAAAGATAAGATGATTTTGGATTAAAGTATTGTGGTTGGACATGAACTTTTTGGTTGAAGAGGTCTAGCCTTTCTTTTGATTATGAAGTAAACATTTGGTTGAAGATTTCTGAAAATGGACAAATTAAGACATGCATAAAATAAGAGAATTTTATTTCAAAGTTTGAGATTGAACTTCAACGTTAAGATTGAACGTGTCTAGCCATTCTTTGGATGAAAGAATAAGTAGTGGATGGAGAGTTAAGATAATGGACAAATAAAGATAATTGGAATTGAGAACCTTTTAATAAGGTGATATATATTGGAAGATGATATTAGAGATTTTACGCTGAAAAAAGGAAAACACACATTTGTTGTTGAAGGTTGTGTATGCTCGGATGGAGGAAGATTAAGTATAAGGATAAGATAATTTTGGATTAAAGTATGTGATTGGACTTCAACTTTTTGATTAAAGAGCTCCAGCCTTTCTTTGGATAAAAAAGTAAACATTTGGATGAAGATTTCAGAATATTGACAAGTTAAGAGATGCATAGGATACGAGAGTTTTTGTTTAAAGTCTGTGATTGGACGTAAACTTTAAGATTGAACGGGTGTTGTCGTTCTTTGGACAAAAGAGTAGAAAATTGGATGGAGATTTAAGAAAATGGACAAATAAGGATACTTCTTAGAGTTTTGGACGATATGTTAACGTGATATTTATTGGAAGATGATATTAGAGATTATAGGCTGAGAAAGGGAAAACACAAATTCGTTGTTGACGATTGTGGATACTTGGGAGAAGGAAGATAAGTAAAGATAAGATGATTTTGGTTTAAAGTATGTGATTGGACTTGAACTTTTTGGTTGAAGAGGTCGAGTCTTTCTTTGGATTACGAAGTAAACAATTGGTTGAAGATTTCATAAATGGACAAGTTAAGAGATACATAGGATCAGATAAGTTTGGTTTAAAGTTTGAGATTGGACTTCAACTTTAAGATTGAACGGGTTTGGTTGTTCTTTGGACGAAAGAGTAGAAAATTGGATGCAGAAAATGGACAAATAAAGTTACTTCTTTGAATGTTGGACAATTTGCTAAGGTGATGTATATTCGAAGATAACATTAGAGATTATATACTTCAAAAGGGAAAACACAAATTTTTTATTGACGATTGTGTAAGCTTGGAATAAGGAAGATAAGTAAAGATAAGATGATTTTGGATTAAACTATGTGATCGGACATGACTTTTTTGGTTGAAGAGATCTAGCCTTTCTTTGGATTAAGAAGTTAACATTTGGTTGAAGATTTCAGAAAATGGACAGGTTAAGATATACATAGGATAAAGAGAATTTTGGTTTAAAGTTTGAGATTGGACTTGAACTTTAGGATTTAACGGGTCTAGCCATTCTTTGGACAAAAGACTAGAAAATTGGATTGAGAGTTAAGAAAATGGACAAATAAAGATACTTTTTATAATTCTGGATGATTTGTTAAGGTGATATATATTGGAAGACAACATTAGTGATTATATATAGTGAAAAAGGGAAACACAAAGTTGTTGTTGACGGTTGTGTATGCTTTAAAAAGGAAGATAAGTGAGGGTATGATGATTTTAGATTAAAGTATACGATTGGACTTTAACTTTTTGATTGAAGAGGTCTACCTTTTATTTGGATTATGAAGTAAACATTTGGTTGAGAATTTCAGAAAATGGACAAGTTATATATAGTGTTGATGGTTATGTATGCTTTAAAGAAGGAAGATAAGTGAGGATATGATGATTTTGGATTAAAGTATACGATTGGACTTTAACTTTTTGATTGAAGAGGGTCTACCCTTTCTTTGGATTATGAAGTAAACATTTGGTTGAGGATTTCAAAAAATGGACAAGTTAAGAGACACATAATATAAGAGAATTTTGGTTTAAAGTTTGAAATTGAACTTCAACTTTAAGATTGAACAGTCTAGCCGTTCTTTTAACGAAAGAGTAGAAAACTGGATGAAGAGTTAAGAAAATGGACAAATAAAGATACTTCTTAGAATTTTGAACGATTTATTAAGGTGATATATATTTGAAGATAAGATTAGAGTTTAGATACTGAAAAAGGGAAAATACAAATTTGTTGTTGACAGTTGTTTATGCTTGGAAGAAGGAAAATAAGTAAGGATAAAAGATGATTTTGGATTAAAGTATGTGATTGGATTATAACTTTTTGATTGAAGGGGTCTAGCCTTTCTTTGGATAGGATAAGAGAATATTGGATTAATGTGGAGATTGGACTTAAACTTTAAGATTGAACGGGTCCAACCATTCTTTGGATGAAAGAGTAGAAATCTGGACTGAGAGTTAAGAAAATGGACAAATAAAGGTACTTCTTAGAATTTTGGATGATTTATTAAGGTGATCTATATTGGAAGATAACATGTTGTAACTCAAAAAAGCTTTACACACTTCCCATCCAAAGGTGTGATATATAAGATAGTTTTGGATGAAAGTATATGATTGGACTTGAATTTGAACTTTTTGGTTAAAGAGGTAGAGACATTCTTTGGATTACTAAATAAACATTTGGTGGAAGATTTCAGAAATGGACAAGTTAAGAGGTACATAGGATAAGACAATTTTGGTTCAAAGTTTGAGATTGTACTTCAACTTTAAGATTGAACGGGTCTAGTCGTTCTTTGGACGAAAGAGTAGAAAACTGGATGCAGAAAATGGACAAATAAAGGTAATTCTTTGAATTTTGGACAATTTGCTAAGGTCATGTATATAAAAATATAACATTGGAGATTATATACTTCAAAAGGGAAAACACAAATTTGTTGTTGACGGTTGTGTAAGCTTGAAATAAGGAAGAGAAGTAAAGATAAGATGATTTTGGATTAAAGTATGTGATTGGACATGAACTTTTTGGTTGAAGTTAGCCTTTCTTTGGATTAAGAAGTAAACATTTGGTTGAAGATTTCAGAAAATGGACTAGTTAGGGAATATATAGCATAGCATAAGAGAATTTTTGTTTAAAGTTTGAGATTGGACTTCAACTTTAAGATTGAATGGGTCTAGTCGTTCTTTGGACGAAAGAGTAGAAAATTGGATGCAGAAAATGGACAAATAAAGTTACTTCTTTGAATTTTGGACAATTTGCTAAGGTGATGTATATTCGAACATAACATTAGAGATTATATTCTTCGAAAAGGAAAACACAAATTTTTTGTTGACGATTGTGTAAGCTTGGAATAAGGAAGATAAGTAAAGATAAGATGATTTTAGATTAAACTATGTGATCGGACATGACTTTTTTGGTTGAAGAGGTCTAGCCTTTCTTTGGATTAAGAAGTTAACATTTGGTTGAAGATTTCAGAAAAAGAACATGTTAAGATATACAGGATAAGAGAATTTTGGTTTAAAGTTTGAGATTGGACTTGAACTTTAGGATTTAACGGGTCTAGCCATTCTTTGGACGAAAGACTAGAAAACTGGATTGAGAGTTAAGAAAATGGACAAATAAAGATACTTCTTATAATTCTGGGATGATTTGTTAAGGTGATATATATTGGAAGACAACATTAGTGATTATATATAGTGAAAAGGGAAACACAAAGTTGTTGACGGTTGTGTATGCTTTAAAGAAGGAAGATAAGTGAGGATATGATGATTTTGGATCAAAGTATACGATTGGATTTTAACTTTTTGATTGAAGAGGTCTACCTTTTCTTTGGATTATGAAGTAAACATTTGGTTGAGAATTTTAGAAAATGGACAAGTTATATATAGTGTTGACGGTTGTGTATGCTTTAAAGAAGGAAGATAAGTGAGGATATGATGATTTTGGATTAAAGTATACGATTGGATTTTAACTTTTTGATTGAAGAGGTCTACCCTTTCTTTGGATTATGAAGTAAACATTTGGTTGAGGATTTCAGAAAATGGACAAGTTAAGAGACACATAATATAAGAGAATTTTGGTTTAAGGTTTGAAATTGAACTTCAACTTTAAGATTGAACAGGTCTAGCCGTTCTTTTAACGAAAGAGTAGAAATCTGGATTGAGAGTTAAGAAAATGGACAAATAAATGTGCTTCTTTAAATTTTGGATGATTTATTAAGGTGATATATATTAGAAGATAACATGTTGCAACTCAAAAAAGCTTTACACACTTCTCATTCAAAGGTGTGATATATAAGATAGTTTTGGATGAAAGTATATGATTAGACTTGAACTTGAACTTTTTGGTTAAAGAGGTAGAGACATTCTTTGGATTACGAAGTATAAACTTTTGGTGGAAGATTTCAGAAATGGACAAGTTAAGAGAATTTTGGTTCAAAGTTTGAGATTGGACTTCAACTTTAAGATTGAACGGGTCTAGTCGTTCTTTGGACGAAAGAGTAGAAAACTGGATGCAGAAAATGGACAAATAAAGGTAATTCTTTGAATTTTGGACAATTTGCTAAGTTCATGTATATAAAAATATAACATTAGAGATTATATACTTCAAAAGGGAAAACACAAATTTGTTGTTGACGGTTGTGTAAGCTTGAAATAAGGAAGAGAAGTAAAGATAAGATGATTTTGGATTAAAGTATGTGATTGGACATGAACCTTTTGGCTGAAGAGGTCTAGCCTTTCTTTGGATTAAGAAGTAAACATTTGGTTGAAGATTTCAAAAAATGGTCTAGTTAAGGAATATATAGCGTAAGAGAATTTTGGTTTAAAGTTTAAGATTGGACTTCAACTTTAAGATTTAACGGGTCTGGCCGTTCTTTGAACGAAAGAGTAAAGTAGTGGATGAAGAGTTAAGAAAATGGACAAATAAAGATACTTCTTATAATTCTGGATGATTTGTTAAGATATTGGAAGATAACATTAGAGATTATGTACTGAAAAAGGGAAAGCACAAATTTGTTGTTGACGTTTGCGGATGCTTGGAAGTAGGAAGATAAGTAAAGATAAGATGGTTTTGGATTAAAGTATGTGATTGGACTTGAACTTTTTGATTGGAGAGGTAGAGCCTTTCTTTGGATTACGAAGTAAACCTTTGTTTTAAAGTCTGAGATTGGACTTCAACTTTAAGATTGAACGAGTCTAGTCGTTCTTTGGACGAAAGAGTAGAAATCTTGTTGAAGAGTTAAGAAAATGGACAAATAAAGGTACTTCTTTGAATTTTGGACAATTTGTTAGGGTGATGTTTATTTGAAAATAACATTATAGATTATATACCTAAGAAGGGAAAATCCAAATTTGGCGTTGACGGTTGTGTAAGCTTGGAAGAAGGAAGATAAGTAGAGATAAGTTGATTTTGGATTAAAGGATGTGATTGAACATGAACTTTTTGGTTGAAGAGGTCTATCCTTTCTTTGGATTAGGAAGTAAACATTTGGTTGAAGATTTCAGAAAATAGGCAAGTTAAGAGATACATAGGATAAGAGAATTCTGGTTTAAGGTATGAGATTGGACTTCAACTTTAAGATTGAACGGGTCTAGCCGTTCTTTGGATGAAAGAGTAGAAAACTAGAAGGAGAGTTAAGAAAATGGACAAGTTAAGAGATCTGATTGAACATAAACTTTTTGGTTGAAGAGGTCTAGCCTTTCTTTTGATTATGAAGTAAACATTTGGTAGAAGATCTCTGAAAATGGACAAATTAAGACATGCATAATATAAGAGAATTTTGGTTCAAAGTGTAAGATTGAACTTCAACGTTAAGATTGAACGTGTCTAGCCCGTTCTTTGGATGAAAGAGTAGAGTAGTGGAGGGAGAGTTAAGATAATGGACAAATAAAGATAATTAGAATTGAGGACGATTTGTTAAGGTGATATATATTGGAAGATGATATTAGAGATTCTATGCTGAGAAAAGGAAAATGCACATTTGTTGTTGAAGGTTGTGTATGCTAGGATGGAGGAAGATAAGTATAAGGATAAGATAATTTTGGATTAAAGTATGTGGATTGGACTTCAACTTTTTGATTGAAGCGCTCTAGCTTTTCGTTGGATTAAGAAGTAAACATTTGGCTGAAGATTTCAGAATATTGACAAGTTAAGAGATACATAGGATACAAGAGTTTTTGTTTAAAGTCTGTGATTTGATGTAAAGTTTAAGATTGAATGAGTGTAGCCGTTCTTTGGACGAAAGAGTAGACAATTGGAAGGGGAGTTAAGAAAATGGATAAATAAGGATATTTCTTAGAGTTTGGACGATTTTTTAAAGTGATATTTATTGGAAGATGACATTAGAGTTTATATACTGAAAAATGGAAAACACAAATTTGTTATTGACGATTGTGGATGCTCGGGAGAAAGAAGATAAGTAAAGATAAGATGGTTTTGGATTAAAGTATGTGATTGGACTTGAACTTCTTGGTTGAAGAGGTAGAGCCTTTCTTTGGACTACGAAGTAAACATTTGGTTGGAGATTTCAGAAATGGACAAGTTAAAAGAGATACATAGGATAAGAGAATTTTGGTATAAAGTTTGAGATTGGACTTCAACTTTAAGATTGAACGGGGCTAGTTGTTCTTTGGAGGAAAGAGTAGAAAATTGGATGCAGAGTTAAGAAAATAGACAAATAAAGGTACTTCTTTGAATTTCGGACAATTTGCTAAGGTGATCTATATTCGAAGATAACATTAGAGCTAATACACTTAAAAAGGGAGAACACAAATTTGTTGTTGGCGGTTGTGTGAGCTTGGAACATGGAAGATAAGTATAGATAAGATGATTTTGGATTAAAGTATGTGATTGGATATGAATTTTTTGGTTGCAGAGGTCTAGCCTTTTTTTGGATTAAGAAGTAAACATTTGGTTGAGGATTTCAGAAAATGGACCAGTTAATGGATATATAGCATAAGAGAATTTTTGTTTAAAGTTTGAGATTGGACTTCAACTTTAAGATTGTTGTACGGGTCTAGCTGTTCTTTGGACGAAAGAGTAGAAAACTGGATGGAGAGTTTTGAAAATGGACAAATAAAGATACTTCTTATAATTCTAGATGATTTGTTGAGGTGATATATATTATAAGATAACATTAGAGATTATGTACTAAAAAAAGGAAAGCCCAAATTTCTGTTGACGATTGTGGATGCTTGGAAGAAGGAAGATAAGTAAAGATAAGATGGTTTTGGTTTAAAGTATGTGATTGGACTTGAACTTTTTGGTTGAAGAAGTAGTCTTTCTTTGGATTACGAAGTAAACCTTTGGTTGAAGATTTCAGAAAATGGACAAGTTATAGGATAAGAAAATTTTGGTTTAAAGTCTGAGATTGGACTTCAACTTTAAGATTGAACGGGTCTAGTTGTTCTTTGGACGAAAGAGTAGAAAACTGGATGAAGAATTAAGAAAATGGACAAATAAAGGTACTTCTTTTAATTTTGGACAATTTGTAAATGTGATATATATTGGAAGATGACATTAGTGATTATTATATACTAAAAAAGGTAAAGCGCAAATTTGTTGTTGACGGTTGTGTAAGCTTGGAAGAAGGAAGATAAGTAAAGATAATATGATTTTGGATTTAAGTATGTGATTGAACATGAACTTTTTGGTTGAAGAGGTCTAGCCTTTCTTTTGATTATGAAGTAAACATTTGGTTGAAGATTTCTGAAAATGGACAAATTAAGACATGCATAGAATAAGAAAATTTTGGTTCAAAGTTTGAGATTGGACTTCAACTTTAAGATTAAACTTGTGTAGCCGTTCTTTGGACGAAAGAGTAGAGTAATGGATAGAGAGTTAAGATAATGGACAAATAAAGATAATTAGAATTGAGGACGATTTGTTAAGGTGATATATTTTGGAAGATGATATTAGAGATTCTATGCTTAAAAAAGGAAAACACACATTTTTTGATGAAGGTTGTGTATGCTAGGATGGAGGAAGATAAGTATAAGGATAAGATAATTTTGGATTAAAGTATGTGATTTGACTTAAAACTTTTTGATTGAAGAGCTCTGACCTTTCTTTGGATTAAGAAGTAAACATTTGGTTGAAGATTTCAAAACATTGACAAGTTAAGAGATACATAGGATACGAGAGTTTTTGTTTAAAGTCTGTGATTGGACGTAAACTTTAAAGTTGAACGGGTGTCGTCGTTCTTTTAACGAAAGAGTAGAAAATGGGATGGAGATTTAAGAAAATGGACAAATAAGGATACTTCTTAGAGTTCTGGACGATATGTTAAAGTGATATTTGTTGGAAGATGACATTAGAGGTTATAGATTAAGAAAGTTAAAACACAAGTCTGAGATTGGACTTCAACTTTAAGATTGAACAAGGCTAGTCGTTCTTTGGACGAAAGAGTAGAAAACTGGATGAAGAGTTGAGAAAATGGACCAATAAAGGTGCTTCTTTAAATTTTGGACAATTTGTCGGGGTGATGTATATTTTGAACATAATATTCGAGATTATATACTTAAAAATGACAACACAAATTTGTTGTTGATGGTTGTGTAAACTTGGGAGAAGGAAGATGATTTTGGATTAAAGTATGTGATTGGACTTGAACTTTTTTTTGTTGAAAAGGTAAAGTCTTTCTTTGGATTACGAAGTAAACAATTGGTCAAAGATTTCATAAATGGGCAAGGTAAGAGATACATAGGATAAGAGAATTTTGGTTTAAAGTTTGAGATTGGACTTCAACTTTAAGATTGAACGGGTCTAGTTGTTCTTTGGACGAAAGAGTAGAAAATTGGATGCAGAAAATGGACAAATAAAGGTACTTCTTTGAATATTGGACAATTTGCTAAGGTATATTCGAAGATGACATTAGAGATTATATACTTCAAAAGGGAAAACACAAATTTGTTGTTGACGGTTGTGAACTTGTAATAAGGAAGAGAAGTAAAAATAAGATGATTTTGGATTAAACTATGTGATTGGACATGACCTTTTTGGTCGAAGAGGTCTAGCCTTTCTTTGGATTAAGAAGTAAACATTTGGTTGAAGATTTCAGAAAATGGACAAGTTAAGATATACATAGGATAAGAGAATTTCGGTTTAAAGTTTGAGATTGGACTTCAACTTTAAGATTTAACGGGTCTAGCTGTTCTTTGGACGAAAGACTAGAAAACTTGATTGAGAGTTAAGAAAATGGACAGATAAAGATACTTCTTAAAATTTTGGACGATGTATTAAGGGTGATATATATTGGAAGATAACATTAGTGATTATATAGAGAAAAAAGGAAACACAAATTTGTTGTTGATGATTGTGTATGCCTTAAAGAAGGAAGATAAGTGGGGATATGATGATTTGGATTAAGGTATATGATTGGACTTTAACTTTTTGATTGAAGAGGTCTAGCCTTTCTTTGGATTATGAAGTAAACATTTGGTTGAAGATTTCAGAAAATGGACAAGTTAAGAGACACATAATATAAGAGAAAATTTTGGTTTAAGGTTTGAGATTGAACACTTTAAGATTGAACGGGTCTAGCCGTTCTTTTAACGAAAGAGTAGGAAATTGGATGATGTGTTAAGAAAATTGACAAATAAAGATACTTCTTAGAATTTAGGACGACTTATTAACGTGATATATATTGGAAGATAAGATAAGAGTTTAGATACTGGAAAAGGGAAAACACAAATTTGTTGTTGACGGTTGTGTATGCTTGGAAGAAGGAAAATAAGTAAGAATAAGATGATTTTGGATTAAACTATGTGATTGGATTTTAACTTTTTGATTGAAGAGGTCTAGCCTTTCTTGATAAGATAAGAGAATATTGGTTTAATGTTGAGATTGGACGTAAGCTTTAATATTGATTGGGTCCCGCCATTCTTTGGACGAAAGAGTAGAAAATTTTACTGAGAGTTAAAAAAATGGACAAATAAAGATAATTCTTAGAATTTTGGATGATTTATTAATGTGATATATATTGGATGATAACATGTTGGAACTCAAAAGAGCACACTTCTTGAAGTTAATATATTAGGTATTAGTAGCATATGAGGATATCATCAAAGTAAAGAATTACCGAACAGTAAAACAAAGAATCTCAGGTTTGGTTTACAATTTATCTTTGTTTTAAAAAACTCGCACTAGCCTTCCTTTTGGTGAAGAATTAAGATAAACCCTTTTGTTGGTTATTATTTAGGTCCTTCAGTGGTGGACTCCCTGTTGTAAAACCACATGGATCTTGGAGTCTGTTGCTTCTAATAAGCTATTAAGCTATAAGTTAATGCATTGCTTTTAGGTGTAGATACGTAAGTTTAATTAGTAGACATTGCTTTTAGGTGTAGATACGTAAGTTTAATTAGTAGATAATTGCTTGAAGAATGCATTAGGAACTATTTAATATCAGGAGTTGTCAGCACTTATGCAACATCAAGACATTTCCTTTGTCCCTCGCCCCAAAAAAAAGGGTCTCAAAGAGATGCAAATTAACTTTTGCACCTGATAGCTGATATGGATCACATTTTGCTGTATAACTTTGTCCCAATAAACAAAGAGGTCTCGAAGAGAAATGCATACCACATTTTGACCTTGGTAGCTGATATGGATCTCATTTTTCTGTTTCTAAGGGTTCCTTACCAACTTGATCAACTTGTAAGTAATCAACCAAGATTATCAGAATTTTTTTCTATGACAAAAGGTCTGACGCTGGAGAAACCCAAAATTTTCATGACTACTGAAAAGAAATATGGAACAGAGGATTCACTGTCCTTGGTGGCTATGAATTTAAAGGATAACACTTTGTCTGAAGTGAACGAATCGATAGAATATAGAGCAAAGATGCATTCTGACTCTGAAATGAATCTTCAAGATAATGCAGATGCTGAACTGAATGAGAAGTCAAGTGATGATTTAGAGGCTACCAATCTAAAGGATACAAATATATCCGATATAGATGTATCTACTGAATATAAACCACAAGTTTGTGAAAGTTTTGAGATGCTTCCTCGAAAGGATGCTGATGTAGGAGTACAAAAAGGGCCAAGCAAAGGAAAATGTAATTATGCAGATGAAGAACCAGGAATTGTTGATGTGGGCAGAGCAGTGAAGAAAATATATATCTAGTTTGCATGGTTTTTCTGAATCAACTCACAATGGTAGCACCAATAATTATCATAGGGATGAATCATCAAGTTCTAAGCTGTGGCATTCAACACTTGAGAATCCAGATTTTGTGGAAAACGATTTCAAGGTATTTTAGGTTATGCAAGAGTTTTTCTTACACACTGGGTTTTTTTATTGATGGCATTTGTCTTAACTACTTTAATTTCATCCACATTTTCTAAATCTTAAACATTTATAGAAGTTTTTTATCATTTCATTACAGTTTGATGGTAACTTTTAACTTTTTGTCATTTCATAGACTAAATTTGTTTTCTTCAATTCAATCTGCAGAAGTCAAGGCTGCATTTCATTGGAACTTGGAGAAATCGTTATTATAAGTGTCTTCCATGGTCAGCTAATGGGTCCAATCTTGTGACTTCTCACATCAATGGTTCTTCCCATCATTAGTCTGCTACTATTATCCATGTTGACATGGTAATCTTTGAGCAATATTGGTCCTTCAAATATCTGCATGTTGGCTTTTGTTGTCACTATTCTTTGGTTACTTTACAAGAATTACTTGGTTGAACTTGTCAGTTATTTTTTAATCATCATTATATATTCGTTAATTCATTTTGAAGTATAGTAATACCAGTATGTTGCTGCCTCAGGACTGCTTTTTTGTCTCAGTGGTTATTCGAAACATTCCGGAATTTAAGGATAGGCCTATAGCTGTATGCCACTCAGATAATCCTAAAGGAACTGCAGAAATTTCATCTGCAAACTACCCAGCTCGAGCTTATGGTTGGTCTTCTAGTTCTTTATTTATATAAGCGATAGTTCAAATCTAAGGTTTTTCTAGAGTATAATTGATTCTTCTCTATTTGCCCATATCTATCAAGGAGTCAGAGCAGGAATGTTTGTTAGAGATGCAAACGCTCTTTGTCCCCATCTTGTTATTTTTCCATATGACTTCAAGTCCTATGAGGAGGTAAGTGGTTGACTATCACCGGGTTGTCATTTGTCAATCAGTTTGCTTATGGAAGATGAAAAATCATATTCTACTTTTGGTATCTTCCATATACAAGGGTGTTTTGTTGGCATCTGACATCTTTGGAAATATGCAGGTAGCCGATCAGTTCTATGACATATTGCATAAGCATTGTGAGAAAGTGCAGGTCTGTTTCAGATAGCATTTCTTGTAGGCAATTCAATGTGATTTGCTTCATTAATCTTGCTACTTGTGTCAAACGCAGGTTGTAAGTTGTGATGAAGAATTTTTGGATATCTCGGGCACAAACGAGATAGATCTTGAGGTATTGGCTTAAAAAATCATAAAAGAAATTTTTGATACAATAGGATGTACTGCAAGTGCTGACATATAGCTACGAATATGCTAATGGCTCACCTTGCCACTAGAATTGCAAAACTTGATCGTGGTCAAAATTACTCTGAAGTACGTCTTTAATCACTCAAAATTAATTTAATATTAATTTTACACTTTTAAATGCAATTTTAAGTATTACATAATCATTCTCCAACATATCCTAAGTCTAAACTATTGATCTATATATTGACATAAGACTTTTTTTTTTAATTGATTGTTTGAGAGTTTTAGTTATATATTTAGGATCAATTACTTCATACTAAAATGAAATTGGTTATTTTTAAACTTAAAAGTATATAGTTGAGATTCAAGAAATTTAAATTTAGTTTAAATACCCTCCATCTTTATATATATACTTGTTTTGTCTTTTATCCCTCCAGAACAATTTCAAAGAGATATCATATATATATATACATATAGTAGTAATCCTTTGAGAGAAATTTCCATTTCTTTTCTTCTCTTTTTGCAAGAACAAAATTCACAAATCAATTTATTTTTAAGAATTCGATTAGAGAACTTTTAGAAATAGATTTTTTTTTAGTAAAAAAAGATAGATATTCAAAAACCAACTAATTTTTTTTCTTTGAAAAAACTCAATAAAATTATAATAGTCATGAAACGAGATCGACACGATTAAAGAGATTATAATAAATACATTATGAATAAGAATTATTTCAATGTCATATAATATTATAGCCAATATAGGCTAATATATTTGTCCTTAAAGAACCAAACCAAAGGCTATATATGTAGAGTTTATGCATGGTCAATTAAAATTTAGAAGCAATATTATAATATCTACGAATGAAGGAATTGAGGAAGTCAGTGTTACATTCCTTCAGAGTAGGTAGGTTCTAGAAATTTTTGCACTAAACCTTTATTTGGTCAAATCACTAAAGAACAATAAATTTATTAGAAAATGAAAGAAAATTTTGGTTCATTAGTCTCATAAACGTGCTTGGTGCATTACATTCAAATGTTCTTGGAGAGTTCTTCGAGAATTTGGAATTTTATTATCTTGCCTCTAAAATGAGGAGGGCAGCCGTATATATAGACTGTCACAACAAAACACAAAAGTTGAATACCTAACACCCAACAACTAACTAAAATACAAAGGAAATATCCAAAGTTGAGACAACGGGAACTAAAACAAACTAACAGCTAATAGACTCAAGTCCAACTGAAAATAAGCCTGAAAGGCCCGTACATCATGGTACTAGAGAAACATTTTATTGTATTTGGTCTAGAAAGCTTGATGATGGCCAATTTTTTTTGGATTTGTGGAGTTTGAATTGTTATGTATGTGAGGAGAAACAAAGATAGGATAAAAAAAATTTTGGATTATAGTATGAGATTGGGCTACTTTTTGTTTGAAGGCTTTGTAGTGGGTAAAGAGCATGTTCATGTTTCCATCCTTCAATTTTCCGATCACACTCTCACTTTTTGCAAATATGATGATAGGATGTTGGATAAATTATGTCGAGTTGTCCGCTGAGTTGTGGACTTATCTTGGCTTGCTATTAGGAGGGTATCCCAAAAGAGCTCCGTTTTGGCAACCAATGATTGATAAAATCTATACAAAGCTTGATAAATGGAGGACGTTTAATCTCTCAAGGGGAGGGCGTGCTACTCTTTGTAAGTCAGTTCTATCCAATCTTCCCACCTATATATGTCTTTGTTCCTAATGCCAGAAAAAATTATTTCTATTTTGGAAAGAATGATGAGGAACTTTTTTTGGGAAGGGCAGGGCATAAGGGAAGGAAGATAAATCATTTGGTGAAATGGAATTTGGTAACAAAAAGTCAGATTGATGGAGGCCTTGGTATTGGGGGTCTTAAAGCAAAAAATCTGGCACTCAACTAAATGGGGTTGGAGATATTTCAATGAAAAAAAAATCCTTATGATGTCAGGTGGTTAGAAGCATAAATGGCAAAAATACCTTTAACTGGCACACGGCTGGAAAGAATGGCTTTAGTTCGTGAAGCCCTTGGATTAGTATTTCAAGAACATAGTTGAAGGTGGAAGCATTGGCCTCTTTTCAGCTTGGTAATGATACTAGAATTGCTTTTTGGTTGGATCCTTGAGATGGTTTGGTACCGTTGAGTATTGGCTACCAAAAACTCTTTAGGGTTGCACTTTTCCCTAAGGGATCGGTGTCGAATCATTGGGATGGGATTTCATGCTCATGGTCTATTGTTTTTCGATAGCTGCTTAAAGATGATGAAATATTTGAATTTCAAAATTTACTTAGTCAAATTTCAGCTAGAAGGGTGAATGAGGGATTTGATTGAAGAAAGTGGTCGTTAGAAGCTTCTGTGTTTTTTTTTTCATTTAAATCCCTCTTTATACACTTATCCCCCTCATCTCCACTTGATAAGATGTTTTTTAAAGCCCTTTGAAAAACGAAATGCCCAAGGCGCGTCAACATTCTTATATTGATTATGGCTTTTGGTCAATTAAATTGTTCTTCTGTCTTACAAAGAAAGTTAACCACTCCCTCCCATTGTCCCTTGTGTGAAGCGGCATGTTGTTCGGTGTTGGCGGCAGTTACTATCCTTTTTTAAAATTGCTTGGGTGTTTGATAAGGATTTTCGGGATAATATCCGCCAACTATTAATTGGTCCAAATTTGAAAGTAGGTCCTTGGTTGATTTGGACCAATGTGGTAAAGGCTTTTCTTGCGAAATTGCGGTTTGAAAGAAATCAAAGGGTTTTTCAGAATAAGCATTGGAAGTGGTTGGATCGTTTTGAAGCTACCAGGCTAAATGTTTATTCATGGTGTATGATCATTTTCATGCATTTTCCCGTAATCCGAAAAGGGTAAGCAGTTTTTTTGTGTATTCGTGTTTTTGGGTCTTCTAGTTTTCCCTGAGTTAGACCTCAACTGTTGTTCAACTGATCACATCTTTGCATTGGTTGGAATTGGATTCCATATTTGCCTAAAAGAAATAATTGTGGGATAGAATTTTAACAATGGAAGCAATAGAATATTAGATAATAGGGTTATATTTGAATTTAGATTGTTTATTTTGGACCTGTTGAATTTTTTATGGTTATGTATCTTAAGAGGGAGAAAGACACTCTTAGGATGATAGAATTTTTGGGTAAAGAATGAGATTCAATTGGATCTCACCTTTTAGTCTGAAGAGTTATGGTTGTGAGAAGTGGGCTCAAATTTTTGCTATTTGGTGGACTCAATATAATCATGGTTCTTCCAAAAGAGATTAGGATGAGATTGAGAAGAATGAAAGGGTCCTTTGGGAAACCAATTGAAAGGTACCGTCATGTCATTCCAGAAAGCTCTAATAAATGGGTAGAGTATTAAAGATACATCTACTTGGAGAGAGAGCCATGAAATCTTGATAGGAATGATATTAGGGCGTTGGAGGGATGTTAAGGGTATATTAGTAATTAGTTAGAGGAGTTGGTTATGAAATTTGATTATAAATAGAGAAGAGAACTGAAAAAAAAAGAAAATCTAGCTCTTCTTGGTTTTTAGAAGGCTTTGCGGATTGTTTTTAAGTCGTTTTGAAGATCTTTTTTAGTGCCTTTTTGTCATTCGAAGCTAATCGGTTAAAGCACCTTTTGAAGTCGGTAGGGCTCTTATTTTGTTGGTTTGGAAGATCCTTGTTCTCTAGTTTCCCTTGTTTTCTCCATTTCTTAAGCTCAGAGTTCGGACTCTTGGCCTTTATTTTGGTATTTTGTTTGGTTTATTGTTTCTTTGGTGGAGATTTGTAATTTTGAGTGTTATTCTCTTTCTATATATCAATGGATCTTCTCGTTTCCTGTTTCGAGAAAAATAGAGAGGTGGGAAGATGGGCAATATTATAGTGTAGTGTATGAATAAGGCTTGTGAGAGGGTTCAAGTACTTCGAATTGCCTTTCTCTTGTAAGTTTGATCTCCTAGATATCTTGTGCTAACTCCGTTATTTTCTCATGCCTCTAATTCTTCCTTTGCTTGTTTATATATTTTAATGGGATTTATGATTGTTATGTTGCTGAAATATATTTCATTGAAATGTAAGAAATTTTCACTATTTCAGGCATGAAATATATGCTCTTGTTTATGTTATCATTTTTCATTATCAGTTTGTGTTTGATTTGGATGTTGTCTTATATAGGTGATATTCTAGAAACTTCCTTGCAAATTTTAGCGGGACTTAAATATCTATCTATATAACTTGGATGATGTCTTGGATATATTGATAAGACTTCCAGAATCATATAGTTCTAACTCTCATTAGAAAATGTAAATTATTACTCATTATAAAATGATTTGGACTCAATGATTAAGGTAATCGAGAAAATACCTATTATAGATCATTACCAAAAAGCTTTTAGATGGAAGATCACCATGCATGGGTAGGCTGACTTATAGGTATTGAGAAAATGAAATTGATAGAAAAAATAAACGTTGCATAAGCAAATGAAATGAAATGGAAAATGAGAGAGTGAAATCCAATGAGTGAATAAACTCCTTGTTGAAGTAGAAAATGTTACTCAAAATGTGATACACATAATGTTGTATAAGAAATGTGATGCGAAAAATTGCACAAACTACCCCTGAACTATGGAGTTGGTTACAATCACACCCTTAAACTCTCTGTATGGTTTCTTATTGGTTGCAATCAACCCCTTTTATTAAATTAATTTATTGAAGCCAAAGCTTTGTCGATTGGAATGGAAGAATGGTGTTCCTCTTCAAGCTTTTTTTTAATAAGACAAGTTAGCCCTCTTTTATATGTGTGAATTATATACAAATATAAATTAATTTCTTGGGAATTTCCAGTAAGATATTAGAATTAAGATGGTAACATTAGTTTTCAACATGTATTTAACTAGGCTCAAGAATCTGTCTTTCCATCACTGGGAATTTCCAGTAAGATATTAGAATTAAGATGGCAACATTAGTTTTCAACATGTATTTAACTAGGCTCAAGAATCTGTCTTTCCATCACTAGATATTGAGAATCATGCTATTATCTCTGTGCATGTGCTTGGTATCTATATCTATTTCATCCCAGGACTAAATGGGAAAAAAAATCTATCGGTTATTCAAGTTTAAGATTCCATTTATTAGCTATATTTGGGTTCATAGTACATTGCATGGATAATCAACATAAACCAATCCTAGTAGATTTTCCACCGCACCAAAGAAAGTTTGAAACTTGAAAATAAAGGTTGCACCTGCTGAGGTTGTAATATCTTTCTTTGAAAGCTTTTGGGTATTTTTCTGATATATTCTGGTAGACCCCACCATGATTCATGGCTGACTTATAGGTTTTCTCCAAGTTTTTAGCTTAAGTTTCTTGGGATGTTATTTCTGGCACTAGATGTTCACTTTTATATCTTTGTTTTTGCTCTAGTAAGATATTACAATTAAGTGACATATTATTAATTCAGATTGATTGATATGTTCTTTTTTCTGTGTACTTGTGGGATTGAAAATTTTCAACTCATGGTAGTTGGTTTGGGTTGTTTCTCCCGCCGTAGTACTATTAGTCTTTGTGTTTATATTTCATTAAAGATTCGTTTTCTAAATTATGTGTGTTATTCAATTGGAATGCTTCTGAATTAATGTTAGGTCATCTTTAAAATAAAAAATAAAAAATATATAATAATGTTATAGACCATTCTTCTCCACGGCAGAATTTACCCCTTTTATTCTTTGATTTTGTGGAGACTTCTAATAATCTATTTGTAGGTCTAGGTATAACAATATTATTGGGAGCCTTTGACCCATTCACAGGGTTGGCAATAAGGTCTGGCAGGTGGGCCCACGGGGAAATCAATCCCCATCCCAACTATTTGGGGGTGGGATTCCTCGTTGGGGAATCGGGTCCTCGTTTTTATGCCCCTATTATTCGTTGTGGTTTTTTTTTATACGATTCTTCGTATTTTTTTATTAGCCTAATAAAAAATATACATTTTAATTTGAGTTTCTCTTTTTTTTTTTTAATATATAAATTTCATTTTCTTTATGATTTTTTTTAATAGACACGAATGCTTCAATTTGAAACATTAATAAAAATTCAGTTACAAAGATTCATTTTCATAAAGAGAAATGAAAGGAATCTAATAAATACAAAAATATCAAACCATTTATAAATAGAGAAAATTTCAGTATCTATCCGCGATATACTTCTATCGCTTGAGTGATAGAATTCTATGGCGATCTATCGTTGATAGATAATGAAATTTTTCTATATTTGTAAATAGTTTGACTTATTTTTTTATATTTGAAAACAACCCTTCTTTTGATTAGTATATTTCCTATCATATATAAAAATATACTACATGTAGAATCATAAAATATATTTATCTACTTTTTTAAAAAATTACACTGACTTGGTTTGGGGACGGGACGAGGATAACCTACCCATCCTTGCTTTGTCCTCGATTAGGGACTCGTTTAGTGTACCCAATTTGATCCTCATCATTGGGCATTCCCTGTCCCTCGAGACAGATGCATGTTTTTTTTTGCCAACTCTACGCATTGGATTGAGTTGGGTTTAGTCTCAACTTCACATTTGGTCACCAATTATCTCATTGTTTGGGATGCAAAGTTGAGTTATGAATAAGTATATGAAGTTAATTGATAAGTCTATGTTTGAAGTGTAGAGTTCTAAAAAGTCTGTGTTTGTGGTGCATAATTATTCAATTAGAGGTGCATAATTATTCAATTAGAGATATGTTGGAATAAATTTTCAAATCTTGTTTTTTCCTATTTTTTTAACTATTCAATTAGAGATATTAGAATAAATTTTCATAATTTAATTGAGATGTCAAGTGAGTACAACTAAATATATTGTTTTCTAAAATACATGATGTGTATTTTGTTTTTGTTTTTTTTTTTTTTTTTTTTTTGTTATGCGTGAAAAGAATATATTGTTTTCAAAATTTGTATGTATGCAAAATGTTTCCCTAGTTGACATGAGTTTTGTAGTGGGGAAAGAAAATTCTCTGCGAGGGACGAGGATGGTTCCATTCCTATTCATTTTCATGTAATTTTAAAATTCTTCCTGAGAAATTAAGTATTGTTTCATCTCAAAATCAATTAACAATGAGAGGAGTGACCTATGTATTTTATAAAATATTACGAGGTTCCTTGATTTTTCTAATGTGGGAGCTTCAACTTTATCCATTTAAATGAAGATTGGAATTAACTATTTAAATGAGGATTCAAAGTGAAAAACCATCTATTTAATTGAATTTTTTTCTTAAAAAATTTAATTTATTTTTTCTTATTAAAAAATTAAACGAAGAATCGGATCCCGCGAATTCCCTTCAAGCAACCTCCACCGCAATTCGTGAATGTATGTCATATAAGAACACGTGGAAGTACATATTTTTAAAATTTAGAGAAAATTTTGAGTTCAACAAGAAAGTGGGTGAGATCTGAATTTCTGACCTCTTAGTCGAATAAATATATTTTAATCAGTTGAGTTATATTTAAGTTGGCACAATTCATTTTTTGGAATTTGACTAAGAATGTAACTCGAAAGATGCAAACCATTGCAAGACAGTGAGGAAATAGACTTAATTTTTAAAAACTAAAAATATAAAACGAAATGGTTATTTTGTTTTTGGAATAAGTGGTGGGTTGAATAAAATCAAAATTTGGCTTAATTTGTGTTTAATGGATGTTTGAGTTCTAATAAATTAAATTTACAATAGATCAAGTTTTCAAAATTTTGAATTAGAGGTTTTGAATGTAAGTTTCATAATCTTGGAAGTTTAATGTATTTCTTTTGATTTTGAATTTGTAGAGCCAAATTTAAATTTGTTAGAGAAAATAATTGTTTATAAAAGATATGGAAGATGATATTTAGATATTTGGAATTTAAGATATAAAAGAAAATTTTACTTCTATATATATAAATATACAACATTTTGTGAGTTAAAATGACATTTAAAAAAAAAAAAAAAAAAAACTAAGGTTTAGGTTACCAATGCCCTACATAGCTGTCAAAATATATATATATATATATAATTATATTTAATTAAGTTTTTATAAGTTAAAATAATATAAAAATAAAGAAACCTAAGTTGCTTCACCTTTTCCTTCCCATCGTGGGTTTTTGTTAAAGTTTCATTTTCTATGATATAATTGGCTTCAATTAAATTAAAGATTATTTTGGAGTTTGGTGGGAATTTTAGTTGTTATCGACCATAGTACAGTCTATTTGCGTAATAGTGTAGTGTATTTACACTTTTTTGAATTTGTTTTAGTATTTGAGGTTTGGTTTTATCAATTTTAGTATGTGGGGTAGTTTGGATACTTGTTAATTAGAATTTTTTTAATTTTAAAATTTTTTTTGCTATTTTTATGATTTTGAAATTTTTTTTTTGCTATTTTTGAAAATGAAACCTTAAATTTTACTATTTGTCTTGTCAGCCCTAGAAACTAAATCATTAAGCCCAAATCAATCGGCCCAAAAACAAAAGGATCACATAGGCTCAATAAGGCCCAAGTATCGAAGCCCTTTCTCAACGATATCTCCAATCTACATCTCTAATCCTCTTCTGATACTGTCTTCTTCTTTCTATGAAAATAATGGAAGAAGCACCATGGCCTCAAAAGCTTCAAGCCCTAACCCACATTCTGCTCTGCCCCACCACAGCTCCGCCGCTCGCTTCTCAACTCTTCATCGCCACCAAAATCCCCTGTTACCTCAATTGGGACTACCCTCCTCTCCTCTGCCCTAAATCTTCTATTTTCCCCTTTCTCTCACTTCACCTCCAATGGGGTTTCTCTCTCTTCCTAAAAAAACTCTCCCGATTCGGCCTCCCCAAAACCTCCTGGCGATCCAAATGCCCTTACCAACTCCCTCCGCCTCTGATTCTTGCTAAAGGCGTCCACGCTGCTCAGTGGGGCGACGAACACAGGACAAACTACGTCAGAATGAGGCTCAGAAGAAGGCGTCTCGGCAGCGATGTTCATCCCTTAATCCCAATTATGATTCCCAATATGTTGCTGTTTTCTCTTCTCCTATGGAATCCATTTTCTTCCACTGATTGATACAACTCTGAAATGTTTGCTGTAAACTAATTGTTTCTGACATTTAATCGGATCTCACATTTGGGCCCTTTTTGCTCTGTTTTTTAGCAACTCATCAATGGCTGAATAATGTAGAGTATAAGTAAATAGGCAGTTCGGATTTGAACTTCTGGGTTTCTCTGTTTCCATTAATGCGTGTGGATTGAAAGTAATTGAAGCTGAGAAATGCAAGAAATAATAATTGAAGAAGACAACAAATTCTGTTTCGACTTTGTTGTGAATTCGTCTGTGTTTTTATGTAGTAATTTATTTGGAAACACACAGAAGGGATAATAGAATTTGGAGAGAGACGAATTTGGGCTAGCCAAAGAAAGCTTTTAATTTGGGCTGCAATGGCAGCGACAAGCGATTCTAATGAACCAAACGCTAAAGCTTAAATGCAAACTAACTTGTTTGCGTGGTTATCCAAACAGACCCTCTATCGACTTCCATAATTGTCTGCGATTGCAACTATTATTTATTTTTGGATCCTTCACAACGCATCTCACATGATTATATTGTCCTACATATATTTACTTCCTTCTGCAAAAAAATCTTATCCACAATTGAAAGCTTAAATCACTTCAACAATTAGATATTTTTTAACAACGGTTAGATTTAAACTTTTTATCCCATCCGGAGAATCAGTTCAATTATTTAATTGGGTTAAACCACCCATCAATATTTCTATATAATAAATTTAATATCATATTAATACTCTGACAAATTTTACCTCACCTTACTTTAACTCACACTTAAATTTTCGAATTTTTGTATCGATGACCTTAAAGTTTTTTTAAAAAAATGATTTTACTAGCTCTTTTTGCTGGTTTTGTTAAGCCTATCTTCTCGATCATTTATTTCTCTTCTCTTTCTTATCCTAGTTCTAGCTCACTTTCTAGCTGTTGCTCTCACTCTTGTTCTAGTTCATACTCACTTTCTCACTCTTGCCCTCTACAGTTTGTCAACTCCATCTGTTGCCACTGACTATCGCATGTTGTCGAAAGAAGAAGGAACAACTTCGTTCGATGTTTGGAGACAAAATACAAGGAAGATCATTGCAGGAGATATAATACAGAGAATGGATGATCAAGGAAAGAATGGAGAGAGATTTAGAGATAGAAATAAAACGAGGTTGAGAGAAGAAAAAGAAACAAAAAAAAAAAAAAGTTTGAAAATGATTATGAAACCTTGTTTTTGAAAAACTAGGTGAATAAGATTTTTGACTCAATTTTTTAAGTTAATCTATCAAATAAGTCCGAATGATTGAAATTTTTTATAATGAACTTTATGATATGACTTGAACAAAATAAAGTTGATATGAAAAAACCAAAACGAGATAGATTTTTTAAGATAGAAAATATAATTAATCTAAACTTTAATGGGAGGTTAGCCCCGAACAAGTAACCTACCAAGTACCATATGGAGGGGTGGGATTGAACCTAAATTTAACCTTCTCATTGGATACTTTTATTTTATATCTTACTTTACCTTTATTTTATTGTTTCACTTTATTCCTTATTGCCAAGAAGAAAGAGACCCATATCCAACATTACATTTTCTTCAATATCTATTAATTTCCAGATAAAGTGGGTTACCAATTACCAAAAAAAAAAAAAAAAAAAAAAAAAAAAAAAAAAAAAAAAAAAAAAAAAAAACTACTCTACCGCTAATCACGCGCATTAAATTAAATTTCGCTTATTCCAAGGAAAAAAAAGTCGATCTTAAGAACCAATTTATTTAATTGTCAAACTACTAATGTTGACAATCATAGACCCCAATTTCTTTAAACAAAAATACAAAAATACAAAAACTTGTTTTTCTTTGTTTTAAGGGAAAATACTATGGGGATTTTCCTCATTGTAATGTTAAATATAATTAATACATTCAATTATTTACATTATAATTTAGTACTAACAATTAAATGTTCAATAAATGAAAGATATGTGTGCAACGATTAAAAGTCCAATTACATTTATATCACATTGATACATCAAAGTCGTTAAGGGTGAAAAAAAAATGCGTAGGTAATGCTGCATACTATTACTTAATTGTTTTTTAGACTTTTTAAGTGATGAATTCAGTGCAAAGTTTATGACAGAAACATCTTTGTTTTTCATAAAGCTTTCTTTTAAGGAAAATTTTGTCTATTTTTGTTGTTCATAAGTTGGACTTATGGTTTGTTTTATTTGATAATAGCTTCCATTACACTGATGGTTCAAAAGGTAAATTTATTCAGACTTGTCTTCTCTTCTTTCTTTTTTTTTTTTTTTTTTTCCCTTTAAACAATTTCTTTATTTTTCAAAGGGTTTTAAGTTTAGTCAAGCAGTGAAGCTTTAACTTTAATAAAATACAAGCTTTAAACTTTTTTTTTTTAACCTATCACCTTTTTTTTTTATTTCATTTTCTATTTTGTATTTCTTTTTTTTTTTTTTTTTTCCTTTTGGATTTTATTTTAGTTCTTTTGATATTACCAACTATTCAGTACAAAAGCCTGGAACCTTCTTTTACTTGCTTACTGCCAAGCCTTTTCCCTGTTGAATACTTCAATTCTGTTTTGATATTAGGTTTGAAACTATTCGAGTGTAGTTAATTATGAGAAAAATATTTCTCTTTTTTGCAATATTTAATTGTTGTATCCAAAGGCTACGAGGCCAATTCAGGGAATCAGTAAGTTTTTAACTTTTTTTAATTAATTAAAAAACTGAAATTAGGACCAGATTTGAGAAAATTCTCTCTACTACCCTAGTACTAGAATTTTCAAAATTCCTCTGGGTAAATAATTTTTATTTTATCATATAATATTGATGAAAAATATTCAAAAATCACAGTCTAATTGACTTAAATTAATAATTTTCTTTTATTAGTAAAATCATTTTTTTAAGACAAAACAATTGAAGACTAAACAATAAATACCTTAGGAGACTAAACAATTGCAAACCACTCTAGATAAGGAGTACGAAGAATTGAAGACTCTCGATCCTCTAAAATTTATGCACTATAAAATGTGCCAATGCAATGAATATGAGAAAAAGAGAAAATTTTCAAACTTACAATACTTTTTAATCTTAACAATAAAGAAAGAGAGTTTAGAAATGTTGACTGCATTAGGATCCAATTAATTTCATCATGTGGTTGAACTAATATAGCAAATTTTGGGTTGGATTAAGCTTTGATTGGTGGAGAACAAAAAAAAAATGGTTGTGAGAATGAAAAAAGATTTAAAAAGGAAATAAATGGATGAATTTTTATTGTTATGAGAAATTAGGGTTGAAAGTGTTGAAGGTGGAAAATGTCAAAAAACCAAAAATATTAGGTGGTGGGGTAAGGAGTTTGGAATTGGGGGTATGAAACAACGCCAGTCGCGCATGGGAAGGTGGAGAGCGCGTGGGAGTGGGGCCCTCTCCTACAGTGAGTGTTTGATAAGGGTAGCCATCCCTTCCCTTCTTCTCTTGTGAGGGACAAAAGGTTGAATTAAAGGGCACATGATCTTTGCACTAAATGCCATTATTTTGTTTGTCCCACCCACTCCCACAATCCCCACATCATTACTCTATTTCATTGTTTTTCTCTCCTCACAAATCTACTTCTTAATTTCCACATATTCCTTTTTCTATCCACTTCCATCTACTTATCAATATTTACAAAATAAAAAATTCATGTTATTTTGAAGATTTTAGATGTATTTTACCATCTCTTTGGTCCCTCATTCAGCATATTATGCAAGCTAATATAAATAGGAAACCACACCCTCCATATCAGATGTACAATTCTATCGTATTTAACTCAAAACCACTTTAACTCAATATTAATTTAAGCATTCATAACGTGTTGAACAACGCACTACACTAATGTGTGTGATTCTATTTTACATGTTTGTTCATCCACTAGATAGACAATACACCTCTAACCAAAATCATATATCAATATGAATTATTTAAATTTATTCAAATAATCTTTTCTTTAAAGAAAAAAAAAATAATAAAAAATTAAATATGTGATCTCTCATTAATTGATGATGGTTAGAATGGTCAAAAATTAAACTAGCACCTGCACACCTCAATTTTAGGTGCAGTTAAATAGAGCTAGAATTTGGTATTGGTAGTTGTGGCAAATAAAAACGAAAGCTTTATAGCAACTCCATTATTATTATTTAGCTTCTAACATTTTTCAACACTCCAACATCAATTGCTTCACCTAAATACCACTTTATTTCATTTTCATCTACCTTTAGAAAAACCAATTCAATATCTTTTTTTTTTTTAAATTTTTTTTTAAATCCCATCTTCATTTAAAATATTACATAAAAAGAGAGGGACAAAAGTCCAATGTTCTTCCCCTTACCTCCTTTAATTATTCATTTGGCCTTTGCTTTCAAGGATAGCAAAAAAGGAATCACCGCACGGCTTAATAATTAATTTCCTTCTCTTTCTTATATCTAAATACGTATAAAGTTATTGTTTAATGAGCTCACTTCTTGAAATTAGTGTCTCAACATTTGCGCATATTGAATTTAATCAAATTTCAATTTGATTTTAAAAGTGTCTTACAAGGCATAACACAACCAATTAAATGCATTCATTCATAAAGGAGAAATCAATCTTTCCTTAATAATCAATCAACGAATAATCACAAAATTTCAATTCACAATGAACAATAATTACATTTGCCCAGTAAGAATTTTCAAATATGCTTTAATTTACTTTCCACGGTTAAAAAACAAAATAATCTAGTTACTCACCTCCACTAAAAATTTAATGATTATTCCTTTTTGAAAAGAAATTGTTTTTTTTTTCTCCCTCTCTTATTTTCTGTTTTTATTTTTCCCAATTATAAAAAAACATAACGGTGGCTTGTTTAGATAAAATATAAAAAAAAAAAAAAAGAACTTCTATAATAATAATAATAATAGTTACTTAGTTACCATCTAGAGGTATTTTGTTACTAACGTAACAACCATTAAAAATTTGATAGGTATTTAAAAAAAAAAAACGTAGTTGCTAGAATACGTTGATTGATATATGAAAAAGTGTGTATTCTTCTTAAATCAATATTAACAAACTATTAAAAATATTTACCTACTTCTCTATAATTAAAATTTAAGTATGAGATTCGAATTTCTGATCAAAGCACTTCTAATGACACGCAAACCGGATGAAAATGGAAATGGTAATTAAAACAACGACTTTTTCAAATTGTTCTAAAGAGTAGGGTCCACCAACATCAAAATTTCCCCCCAACCCACTTGCACCTAATGAGTAGAGAAACGAAGGCCTATAAAATAAAATGTGATCTATCCAACTCTCCTTCACTATACAACACAGTTGAAAGAGCACTCACATATTAGTTTTTATCCCTTGTTCTTCTTTCAAGCCATTCATGGCTTCCTCAACCAAATTACTCACTTCTATCCTCCTTCTAAGTCTTCTGTTCATTCAAATCCATGCAAGAGAAAGCAAGTACTTCTTCAGTAAAGTACCCAACAATGTTGACAACTTTGATACCAAAGAAAATCAAATCCCCAACGACAAAGTTGATCCTTTAACAAATCCAGAAAAAACCACCACTACCCCACAAGATCAAGAGCCTAATTTCATCCCTCAAACCCAAGACAACAGCTACGGTCTCTACGGTCACGAATCCGGTCAGCTCCCCCCTAATTCCGAAGACAAATTCTCCCGTGGCGGCCGACCCTTTACCACCACCACCACCTACAACAACAACAACTATAGAAACGACGTCGTTTCTAACTACAAATCCGAGTCAGAAGAGTACGATTACAACAACGACAACGATAATTTTGAAAATGGCAACTCGAAGCCGTACGAGAATTCATTTTACTACAACAAGGATCTTTACGACAACGGACAACAAAGCTTCCAAAACACCCGCCTTTCGCGAGATGATTACATGACCACAACTCCTTTATACGACCAAGGAAAATACGGCAATTTCTACAGCAGCAGCAGCAACAACAACAACGGCGGCAGCAGAAGCAACAGCAATAATAATGCGAATAACGTGGTGCGACAAGGAATGAGCGACACGAGATTCATGGAGAATGGAAAGTACTATTATGACCTCAACAGGGAGCCACACCATTACAGCAGATCCAGGGGCTATTTCGGAAATAACAACAACAACAACGGCAACACATACGAATACAGTAATTCGATGGGAAGGTACCAGAACCAGAATGATGAAGCGGAATTCCAGGAGGAACCCGATGAGTTCGTGCCATAAATTTCTGTCCACTTCTAAATTAAGAAAAATCATATATTTAGTTGTGCATGCGAATTATATCTCTTTTTTTTTTTTTTTTTTCCTCCTCCTAGTTACGTTTGCTTTATCATTCACTTCATATTTAATTGTGCTTTTTTCTTCAGAAAACCAAAAACCTCAGTCCACCAAAGATTAAATTATATATTTTTAATGTTCGCTTTTTACTTATATATATATAATTGTGGTAAGTGGTAACTTGTTCATCTTTTGTGTCTTTGGAGTCTGCAACAAAATGATATAAATGATAATATATTAATATACAAATGTTTTGCCTTCAATTATATCAATGGGTTATTTCCAATAAAATAGATGGAAATTGTGCTAGTAATTATAGCTTATTAGTTCTGTTTCTTGATTCTTACACTAATAATCTCCTAGAAATAATTAGAAAAATTATCATAATTCACATGTATTCATTTATTTGTTTTATCATCTATTCCTTTCTCTATTATTGAAATTAGACTTGAAAATAATTAATTAACATTGAGGAGTTAAATTTAAGATATATTAAAAATACAGAGATTAAAATTGAACAAACTTGATAGTACGTGGACCAAAATGATATATTTTAACATATTTTTAATCTTCTAATTCTTAAATATTAGATAAATAAAAAATAAAAAATAAAAATTGGAAAAGGAAATATTGTTTGTGAGTAGAGAAAGCTCTCGCTAGAAACCGATACTTTGGGAAGAGTTATTGAGTCATATGATGCAATGAATGCATATGTCCAAAATTAAAATATATTTTTAGAAAAATTTTGATATGGGGTTTGGTGGTCCATATCGCTCGTTAAAATACCTATTCAAAACTGTATACCATAAATAAGTAGAGATAAGGGGGCGCACAATATCCGTGACTCCATTTTCGTCTCTTTCAATAAGCTGTTTGATATATACTCAAAGGAATGGTAACAAATAATGACAGATCATATTATTTTGTCTTCCATTTTTGTGGCTAGGAGGAAGATCAAAATTAACACCCCCTAAAAAAAACAAAAATCCCATTAAAATGAATAGATCTCATAATTAAACTAATTATATGGCTAATTGAAAATGGGAAGGATTTTATTTGGGTAATTGAAGAAGATGATGGAGGAGGGTGAGTGATAAATTCAATGGGGCCGCCGAACAGCTACGGCGGTGGTCCATTATGGCCGGTGGGGGAAAATGGGAACAGCCAGAATTGCACTTTTTTTCTTTTTCTTTTTCTTTTTCTTTGGAATATTATCATATACTTGATAGTTGATGGGTGGATATGGATGCAAAATATTTTCTCTTTTGATATCTTTGTTTGCTTTTTCTTTCAAGTACTAATTAAACCTTGCACTAATTTTAATGATTAGTGTGTGGACAAATCCCATATATATCACAAGTTTCTCAAACCTGTTTTGGAAATTAATTTTGCTACTTTACTATTTTTCTTGATTTGATTTTCTAGGGGCCTGGTCCATTTTTATAAGATAAATTTTTAATTTTTAAAACTTGTTTCTTTAAACGTTGTTTTCATTTATTAAAATAGTATTCATTTCCAAATATTGTACATTTATACCGAGAGTTATGCTTAAAATGTATGTAACCGATTGTATGTGGACAACTAGCTTAATTAAAGGATAAAAAGACTCAAATTATTTTTTGTTTTTTTGAAAAAAATTATATATTCGATCTAATTAAGATATATTTTGGAATTGATCGCTATTTTTAGAAACAACCCCTCGCAACTATATTTGTTTTATACATATATAATCTTTAATTATATATATGTATAATTAACTTTGGTGGAGTTTTGTAACAGAAAATTTATCATCCACCTTTAGAATAATAATAGTGTCTTATTCTTGAAATAGTTTAGTGATATCAATTTAGTTATTCATTGTTTCTTTTTTTCTTTACCGTGTATGTTTGGTATAGTTGATTTAGAATACTTAAATTATTGAACAACCTATACATTTTAGATCACACAATCTAAATATTATTTTTGAAAACATTCACCAAATAAAAATAAGAAACATAGTAATTTAGATAAAATACCAAAGATGCCCCACAAATTTTTTTTCTTTTAGCTAAATTAATCCATATTTGATATATAAGCCGAAAAATTGCTAGTAAAATTAAAGATTAAAAAAGTGGGAGAGGAAAAAAAGAGCTTCCCGGCAGGTGGAGGAGAGAAAATAGAAATGGGTGGCTGTGATTGAAGATTGTCGCCGTGAATGGCGGAATTTGACTCACTTTTTTTTTTTTCCATCTTTTTTAAAGTTTAGACAAAATTACGGTGCGAAAATGAAACAAGCAGCTAGCTTTGGCTTTTTGTGGGGCTTTAGTGGATGTGAAAATAAATTAATGAAACCTGAAGCAGTCAAAAAACATTAAAGTCTATCACTATATATATAAATTATATGGTCTTCAGTTTCTGGTAGAATAAGTTGCGTATTATTCTACACTGTCACATGCTCGTTTTGAAATAAATTCCAACAACATTATTCACATACACCATTTATTTTTCCCCAAATTAAATTAATGCATCTCTATTACAATTTACAAGTCCAAACATTTAAAAAAAAAAAAAAAAGTTTACACATTAAATAGGACGTTTTTCAATTTATTGATGTTATCCAATTCAATTCGTCCAACATTATTATGTCCATCCTAAAACTAAACGTGTCTTCATCACCTTTTAACTCATCAGCATTATTTCTGTAGTAATTTTTATATGTGTTATTTTGGTCCTACTAGTTGTACAAATCTAATTGTTAAAGTTGATTTACAAAAAGTAAAAATATGTTGGACATTATTGTGGTATTGGATGAATATATTAGACAATACTGAAATTAATTACTGTGGCATCGGTTGAATATATGTTAAAAGGTATTACATTTGACCAATTCTCCATAGTTATCTATACAAGAGAGAAGCTGATGAGGCCATGTATAATTATCACTAATTGTAGGATTATTATATATTGTAAGTTTATCACAAATACCAGTCATAACTCAAAATAGATGTGGTTGGTTAAAGTTAAACTTGATCGTTTAAGCACCACTAAAGTCATCATACCGATTAAGTAACAATTTTTTTGTTAAGATGTTACAAGAAACTCAACAGACAATAAAAATAGTTATTTTGTCACTACAAACTCAACTGCTACAGTTTTATTAGACAAAATAGGTAAAACACAAAATCCAAAATTACTAATAATAATGTTGGAATTTACATGCATTATGACATATTTGATTGATGTCACAATGTAGTTGAATGATATTTAATGTGATATATATCTTATAAGTATGTGCCTAACCTAGATGTACTGTTTGGGCCAAACTTGCAGGCTATGAGTACTCTAATTAATTTCATCCATTTTATATAACCAATAAGAGTCACATAGGTTTTTTTTTTTTTTTTTTTCCTTTTTTTCTTTCTAGCTAATGTCATCTTAACTAATTCACCATTCACTTAGGCCTTGGCCAGAGTATTACCTTGTCGAGGCAAGGTTGCTTATGGTCTTAACTCTCACCTTAATAAATCAATGTAATTCTTCTTTGCCATTATTTGTTACTTCTAAATCTCATTGGGCAAAGCCAGCTGCTAGTCTTAATAATTACTATACTAATAGAGATTAATTAGGTGATGGTTGGCCTACTTATAATGCTAAGGTGACCTAATAGGATAACTGTAGGTTAGCATAATTTTTTTTTTTTATCAAGCTTACCTACGTTATTGGTTAAATTATAAATTTGATTCAAATCTCATATATATATTTGAGAAGTTTATCATGTTACTATAACTAAATTTTAATTATAAATTATAAGTGCTAAATTCTAACTCTATTTATACTAAAAATATAGGAGTTAAATTTTGTAATTTAACTTACATTATTTTTATATTTTGGTAAAAAAAAACTCCCCACAACAGATATAATTACATGAAGCAACATTTAAATTAATACAAAAGATCTGACAACAAAATTGAATACGGGGTTTAGAAATAATAAAGTAAAACATAAATTTCAGCAACATATAATGAAATGTTTCAGAAGTTCGTGGATTGTTATGTGCATAATGGCGACATGGCGTGGAATTGAAGAGACAATAATTATAGATTGATGTGTGGAATTTCAGGTGTTGCCGACACAGCTCATTAGTTGAACAAGAAATCCATACGTTTCAATTTCATTAAATCTCAACTGTATTCTCATATTTATTAATTAATTTTTATGTAATAATAACTACCAATTACTCGCATTCAAATGGAGTCCTTTGTTTTCTTCGTTTTTAAAAATAGCGCCTCAAAGATTAATTTATTCAAAAATAGGAATAAAATGTTCAAAGTAAATTACTAGTTCATTCCCTTTTCAAACTTGTGTTGATAGGTTTTTTAGTACAACACTTATACATTGTGTACAGGAAGTTAACTTTCTGACTTTAAAAAAAAAAAAAATACATGTTAAGTTATACTCGTAATGACTAGTTTTAAAAAATATTTAATAAATGTTTAAAATTTCAATTATTTATCAAAAAAAAAAATTAAACTTTAAAATTTTCATTCCAAAGATTAAAGGTTCAATCCCTCATTCCAAAATTGTTGTACTAAAAGAACTTTAAAGTTATCTAATATTATTTCAATTAGTATGAGGGTTAATAGCAATTATATATTAAGATAAAATTAATTTTTCTTCTGATAAATGCAATACCTCATCTTACAAAATAATGGAAAAAAAAATGATACGTCAACATAAATTTGATTAGGGGAGAAATCATAAACTTCATATATAAGTATAAGTGTAGCAAGTTTTGTAAACACCTTTTTGAAGAAGATCGTGTTTAAAAGATTGATTTATGATCATTCATGGCTAAAATTGTTTAGAAAACATTACTAACAACAAATGTTTAGAAAACATTCCCTTAGATTTGAAAGTTTATCGTTAAAGAAGCACAACTGATGGGCTAGGCCCAACTCACAACTGAAACGAAAGATAAGCGGCCCGATAAAAGCAGATGCCCCGAAAGCACTGGGCCCAAGTACATCCTCTTGAAGGTTCTATTCGGATCCTTGAAAAAACTAAAATAAATATATATATATATATATTACACATTAGTTACATTACAATGCAATCGAATATTTGTCTGACAAACATTTTGGGTTATAAAAGATCAGTATCATGTGTAGAGAGGAGTTTGCTATAATTTTGAAAAAAATTCAATTCTTACCATATATCCAAATGAAACTTAAAATGTTGCTATACACCCTATTAGATAACCGTAGTTTGTAATATTTATATTGAAGCACAACTTTATTTAATGGGCAATTGATTACTATTACTACTGTTATGTCTAGATTTAAGTTCAAAATGGTGGACCTGAGAAAAGAGGTCGAGCTAAGAGAGGAGGTCGGACCTATGGAGAGACCCTAGTGAGCAAGCTCGACCCAACTAAGAAAGGACCTAGGGGAAGACCTAGTAAGCTCGACCCAACTAAGAAAGGTCAGGTCGAGCTAAGAGAGGAGGTCGGACCTATGGGGAGACCATAGTGAGCTTGATCCCTTTGAGAAAGGTGGTTGACCTGAGCAAGGAGATCGGCCTACGAAAGCAGGTCGACCTGACATGTTAAGCTTAGAAAGGAGATTGAGTTGAGAAAAGTGGTCATTCATAGGCCGACCTGACATGTTAAGCTTAGAAAGGAGCTTGAGTTGAGAAAGGAGCCCCACCTAAGTAAGAAAGGAGCTCGGCCTAAGTAAGAAGGTCGAGCTAAGAAGGCAAGTTATACATAGTTTAGCCATGCATTGGCTACCTATCGTGCTTAGTTAATCATACGTTAAAGGTCTACCCAAGAGTCAAGCACATTAATGGTCGGGATTTGTAACGACTTTAGCAATGATGGCTGATCAAGCACATTAATGGTCGGAATTTGTAACGACTTTAGCAATGATGGCTCAGATGGATAACGACTGAGGGAAGTTCGATAGGGGCCCGGAAGCTGAAAGGTCAGGCAAGCTTCGGTTACGGAGTTCGACCTATATAACCTTCAAGCCGTAGATGGAGAAAGGTATGCCTTAACCTGATTTATTATCTACAAGCAAGTCATTTTCAAACCTGATCCTAACTTAAGCATCGGAGTGGATTTGGCTCAACACCACACCGGTGTTAGATTTGTTATTTTTGCAGGGCATTGAGTCAATCTTCCTCGAGAAATACAAATTTACCGTTGGTGCGTTTTCGGTATCAACAACTACTTTTCATTATGGTGTTCAACTAGGTTTTATTTTTACCTTATGTGAAGCATGACTTTTTTCTCGTTTAATTTTCAATATCTGTAAAATTAAATTTATTTCTTTTTAAAGTAGTTTGTTTGAGTTCTTTTTTTAATAAATATAAATATTTGAAGATGTTTTTTTATTCTTTCATGAGAGTAGTTTTTAAACATTTAAAGTATTATGTTCAAATTTAAATATTTTCACATTTTCTATTCAAAGTATCAAATGTGTTTGGTTTTTTGGATGTCAGAAATATCTAATTCTCTAGATTTCTCTTCAAATTTGTAATTTATAATATTTTTTTTACCATTTATCAATTCTGTCAATTAATTTTGACCACTTGCCTAGTTTTTCCCTTTTTCCATCTAATTTAGCTCTAATTTTCACTTCAAAACGTTTTTTTTTCTTTGAGAAATATACTTTAAAAAAAGTTTATTTTATATCATAATTTTTTAACTTAATATAAATTGTTTACATTTTAGATTAAAGCCTTGCATTACATATTTAAACCTACAATTTTTAGAAAAAATAGAGATGACATAATTATTAAGTCATGTTCATATTGCAGTGTCATGTAAATTTTTTGTTTGAATTAGTACTATTGTGATTTAAATTTTATAGTCTAAAACAAAGTATATCAAAGTATAACAATAAAAGGAAAAAAAAAAAAAAAAAAAAAGTAGACAAAATTCAAAGATGACCAGTAATGTAGAAATGAAACCATTAATTACAAGGATGTCCCATTTGCCAATTTGAAAGTGATTCAGCAATAATATATAATTTTAGAATGAGCCAATCATTTTTCACTCGTACGTTCACCCTATGCTTCAAGCAAATTAGATGTAGACATTTATACATAACTTTAATGAAAATGACGGCAATGTTAAATAATTTCTTTTTTTCTAAAAAAAAAACGCTACCTCATGTGGTTATTGACCATTTCTTAAGTCTAAAACTCAATTTGATAAAATTTATAATTTGAGATTGAAATTGACTGCTTGAATTATTTATTTAAAAAAAAAAGAGAAGCAAATCAACAAACCCATAACAAAATTACATCACTTGACACAAACAAATTAAACCACTCAAGGAAAGAAGAATGGAGAAGACATACCTCCTTTTCCTCCAACGCTCTTTTTCCAAGAGAATGCACCAGACCATTGTGGCAACAACGAACGTAAGAGAAAGAAACAACCTTCACCCTCGCAACTTCTAGATTTAGCTTCGTCAATAAAGAAAGAGACTTCAGAGGAATGAACTACACCCTAGCAAGGTAGGCGCGACCCAAGTGATCTAGAAGCACCCACTCAAGCCCACTCGCCTTACTTTCAGGACATAGACAGAGTATGAATTTAGCTTCCATGTTCCAAGTGGTCACAACATGAGGATATACTATTCGACCACAGACAACAACTGGACTCGATGAGTCCCCTCTACACATTTCTGCAATCCATAGATATAGAGAAGTCTCCTAATCATGAAGAAACTTTCGTTGATGATCTCTGCATCAATATATATAGGATACTACTGAACAATAATTTATTCCTTGCCTTCCAAATCTGCCAAGCAATAATCACTGCCTTATCTAGATTTTGGAATTGAACCTCTCTCAAAAAGCTAGCACTAGTAATCATGGTTGTACCAAGATAATTTTATTAATGGTAATAAAAGAAAAATAATATGATTCTTCATCTTTTGTTAGTACAAATTGTGAAAGCAAAGATTTGAACTTATAATCTCAAGTGAATTAAAGTAAATGTCTTAACTACTAAACTATATTCATGTTGGCATTATCTATCATTATTTTGTATCCACAATGTAAATTTCAATTCAAGTCACAATAATCATTCTATATTACTACTCTAATTATTTGACAATTGTCTCTAAATGATGCGTAAAAAATTGAAACATAATTTCTTAGTAACATTATCTTTTACGAGTACAAAAAAAACAGTCAGTGGAAAATTCAACCTTCAATCTTATATATATAACCATGCTTCAATTTGATTTTTGAAAAACTATTTTTGTAATTTTTGTTCTTAAGAGGATATTTTATTTTTAAACGAATTTTTTTTATAAGAAATATTACATTATATATTAGAGGGTCTATATAAAATATACAACTTTTAAATGAAGGTACAAATACCAACACCACTAAGCTACGATCGGGTCAAGAAGTTGAGTTTTGATTCGGTTTTACTTTGTTCAATGCAAATTTATTTATTTACTTTTTTTTCTTTTTGAGTATTGTTTACTTAATAATTAGAAAAGAAATATAATGTTTAGGAGTTCGTTAATCTGCCAAGATTTTAAGCTTGGAGATTGGAGTTTCTGGTCAATGCTAAGTTAATTTCATTAATTTGGCCCACAATAAATGCAATGCCAGCAAAGCCCCTTCCTTTGCAGGGTGTATTTAAGGCAAGAAGAATTAATGCTACTTTGATTTATTATTATTTAAAAAAAGGAAGAAAAAAGTTTCTAATCAATTGGTTCAAGTCTACTAAAGTCGGTGAATCAATTTACATCTCTATGCTCTTTCAGATTTCATGGCACCAATTATTTACTTCTTAAATTCTCAAAACGTTAACTTGGTTCATATTGTTACCGTTGGTAGAAATAAAGTTATTGTTTCTTTCTTTCTTAATTACTTTTTTAATGTCTAAAAAAAAAGTATTTTTCATGTATAAAGTTACTTTACCTTGGCTGAGTTGGCTCTCTAAAGAATCATTATTTTTAGCTCATTTCACACTCGTTTCATTTTTCTTCCATCTTCGGTTTGCAAAGATTAAATTGCTATGAATAAGATTTCTTTTTTCCAGTACAAATTAATAGCATTATTTTTTTTAAAAAAAGTTCTTTTTTATAAGAAAAAAATTAGAAGTTGAAGCTGGTTTCTTTTTTTTTTTTCTTTTAAGAAAAAAGTTTATGTTTGTTTTTTAAACTTTCTCATAATTTGTTTATTTTTTAGAGAAAAAAAAAAAGAGTAACATTATGTCAAACAAATGTAATTTGAAAGGGAAAAAAGTTTGGTTTGAGAGTGATTTGAAATTGTTAAAAATCACTTTTGTCAATTTAAAATCACTCTAAAACACGACTTTAATCACTCAAAACTAATTTAATGTTAAATTTTGCACTTTTAAATGCAATTTTCATATAATCAAAATTGGTTTTGAATGATTAAACGTATATTTCAAAGTGATTTTGGAAATAACAAAAATGATTTTAACAATTTCACAATTACTCCCAAACATGATACAATTATGATACAATTGATCATCTTACTTAATCATGCAAATTAATCAACATAATTGAATCAA
The DNA here is from genome assembly GCA_002890555.2 of Lagenaria siceraria. NCBI lineage: Eukaryota > Viridiplantae > Streptophyta > Magnoliopsida > Cucurbitales > Cucurbitaceae > Lagenaria > Lagenaria siceraria. The sequence goes on from CM016485.1 coordinate 2,497,891, forward strand.
AATAAATGGTCAACTGGTTTACACATAAGCTATGGCGACTTATGTCCTTCAAAGGTAATAATTACCTTAGCACAAACATGTGTCAAATAAAAATCTATAAAACCATGCTTGACTACAATATCTTACCCCCTAACATCCATAATCACCACTCCAAAACCAAGCAAGACAAATCTCACACTGCAAGAGGCATCATCGTAGAGAATAAACCTATTAGATATCCATAAATTTTTCTAATGCTACGGGAGTATCATACTCTCTGTAAATACTAGTGAACTCCACATTAATGTCAGTGGGTCTCACCTCAATTTTAAAAGCATGTTGACGTAGCACAAAATAAGTAAATAATAGAGAATTTTTTATACTAGCGTAGTATAGAAAATTTTCACCCGGATATCCAAAATAACTAAGCATCCTCAAATTTTGGTCACCAACAACCATGAGAGTTGACCTTGGGAAGTGCCAATGTACATAATAATCCACTCACATCAAAATAGGATCAACGAACCATTTAAGAGTTGTTGAAGTATCTAAGAACCATTTTAATATCAAAAGAAGTGATTGGTTAGAGTCATCTTGGCATCCTAAAAAACAGATCCAAAATATTCTTTTCATTCTAAACACCATTTGACAAAGGTCTAAGTGGAGTGAAATGGGTTTGAAATTTTCATTTGAGCACCCATTGGTTGTTGTAAATATCCATATTTGCACCCTTTTTCACTCTTTACCTGCCCCTTTCATTGTCAATTCTCTACCCTATAATATCCCTTAGCTTCTTCACACATAGAAAGGTTGTTGTAGCAACCTATTTGCTTAAATTAAAAACCTAATTTTTATCATTAGTAAATGGTTAGGAATGCAACCAAACTTTCAAAATACATTAGGGATATATAAAGACATATTTGTTAGTTGATTTAGATTATGTTTTATGTTTTTAGATTGATTAAGTTTAATAAATGTGTTTAGCAGATAGTCTGAATTTTGTTTTTAAAAAGATTTTGTGATCGTAACGGTACAAATTATTTGTTTTTTTTTATATATATTTTCAATATATCGAGATTTTCAATTTTAAAATTTAAAATGTATAATTGAAAATATAATATTTCAGGTTAATAAAACTCAATTCATTTTTTTAATTAAAATATATATTATGTAATGTATTATAAATTATATGATATTACAAGCTAATAATTATATAGAATGTTTTTAACACAAAGATATGCTCATAAAATTAACTATGTTTTATTTGCCAAAGTGAACTTAATTCAACAATTAGCATGGTCTTTCTCTTTAGAGGTCGGAGGTTTGATCACTCATCCCTAAAATTGTTGTACTAAAATAAACTATGTTTTCCTTAAGAAAAATGTTTGGGTGCAACAGTGGTTCACCCATTTTGTGCATCCCACCTAAATGGTGAATCACAAATTGTCATGTGACAAATATCTTTTTTTTAAGCATTTCTTAAATATATTTTTTTCTCTTTTGATGAATGCATAGAGATGAGTGTAGTCGTGGGCTTCACCCAAATATTGCTCTTTGTTTAAATTCGTTGTTTTCAAAATTTTATTTTTAAATTTCCTACAAAAACATGTCGTGAATAGACAATATCTCTGTTAGTATGAGATCTTAAGGGACAATATCATTATCATTGTTAATATATTTCATTAATGTTTTGGTTTGAAAACTGAATTTTCACTTTAAGAAAGAACAGGATCGTTATCAAAGTCATAAATCAAGGAACTACTTATTCAGGTGCAATTACTATTTGTATTGTTTTGTGGCTTTTTGGACGCAATAGAAATGACCCAATTTTGTGTTCCAAACAAAAGTAAATGGTCTTCGAAACTCCCTTTTGTTTGTTGAATCTGATCAATTCTCCGCAGCTCCCTCGTGATTTTCACATTCAATGATTCAAACCCCCAATTCATCAAAATATATATATATATATATATATAAACCACAGTTTGAGCCTCGCCTGTTCTGAACAACAAACCGCCATGCTTAACCAAACTGTGTGCCTCCTTCCTTTCACTCTCTTTATCAATCAATTAAGGTTTCCCCTTTCTGATTTTCATTCTAATTATTAATTATTTTGTAGGATCATCAAGAGCTCCTCAATGGTTGGCCGCTTGGACTCCAGGTTATGAACACCAGACTTCGAATAATGGCAGACCTAGGGAGAGACAGATTATCGCCCACCGATCCCTCCCCTGATTTGCACATTCCTTCAATGAGTTTCTCCTCTCTGTCTTCCTCTGAACTCGACACTCTGGTTCCTTAACTCTTCTCTTTATTTCATTTCTCAATTTAACTCTAATTCTTCCTTACTAATTACATTTGGTTTCTAACAGTCGACCGCGTCCTTCTTCCAAGACCATAGCGTTTCTCTCGGCCGGCTGATCGGACTAAGGCCGCCCGACAAGACCTGGTTGTACTTCCCCACGGAGGAGACTCAGAGTGTAGCGGTTAATTCCGCAGGCTTGGATGTTTCGAAAACGAATAGCGCTGAAAATGAAATATCGGGACGAATCTGCATTCCGATTGTGATCGGTATGATCTTGAAGATGATCAGAAGTCGGAGAAATTCGAGAAGTTGAACTATAAAACAACGCCGAACGAGATGAAGTACAATTACTCCAACCTGATTTTTACGAATTGTTATGATTATTGAGTCTGGTAATTTTTATTAACTCGCTTCGTTTTCTTGGCTTCCGAATTCTGTAAAACAGTTTCAATGCATAATGTACCTCAAGCGTATAAAACAAATTACGGAAGGGTTTGAGCTTTCATTTTCTCCATCACTTTCCCGAGAAACAAACAGAAACCAGATATCGAGGACTAATCGAAAATGTATTTGAAGAATTCCGATGTAAAATTTTCTAGTAAATCAGTATATATGTAATGCAACCCCTTTTTTTTAATACTAATTTATGTTTTAGTTCATATTGGGTGTATTTTTAACTTAATAAAGTACGGGAGAAAATAGCATTTTCATCCCTATCGTTGTGTTTAGTTTTTATTTGGTCCATACGTTTCAAAATCTTAGATATTAAAGAAATGTTTGGAACACAAATCTAGAATAAATTGATTAGGCTATAATAATTCATTCAACGTTTGGAGTGTGTCACGTGTGTTAAGATAATAGAGGTGAATGTTCTTAAAACTCTAATTTAACTTAGGGTGTGTTTGAGGTGCTAAATCAATTATTATAGTATGTGGATTATAATAGTTATAATAGTTTGTACTTAAGGTTTAGACTATTATAATGTGAGTATAAAATAATAAACAGTGTACTAAGGAGGGAAGAGAGGATGAGTAGGACATGGTAACAAAGAAAGATTTAAAATAGTATTAATGAAATTAATTGTAGGTTATAATAGTTAAAAATACAAATTATTGTAATTGTAGGTTATAATGTTTGATTAGGTTATAATAGCCCACTCCATACTTCACTTACTTGAAGTTGAGGGCCCAAACACCTCCTTAGTGATTAAAATAACCAACTCTACATTCCTCCAATATTCCAATGACTCCACCCGCTGACAACTATCTCTTGCATCAAACTCCAACGACTACCTCCGACAACCATCTTTGGCAGCCAACTCCAACTAAAACCACCTTCGACGCTCAATTTCGACAGACAACTCTACTGATCACCTCCGACGACCACCCATGCGATGTACTCTTGCGACCAATTCATAGTGTTTAATAGTATTCATTTATAGTAATTTGACATTTTAATGTAAACACTTGGAGTGTATATCAAGCCAAATAAATTTGTGAATAATTTTTTTTTTTTTTGAGAAAAGGTAACAAAAAAAAAACATGAGTGTTTTTATTTTAAAAAATGTTTAAATATAAATGATTTTTTTAAAAACATTCTTTCTTATTAAATCTAAACATGTCCTAACCGGGTGGAACTAATGCTTTTACTTATATTTACCAAATATAATATTTAAGTCACTATAACTTAGTATAATAAAAAATAATAGTAGAAAAAAACCTAAACACATACTAAAATAACTTGTCCTCTAAACACCGACTATTATAACCTAAACTAAAATAGTCTACGCCCCGAATATAGACCATTATAACCTAAACTAAAATAATTTGCATTTCAAACATAAACTATTATAATCTGCTCACTATTATAACCCACGAACTATAATAACCAATTCAGCACCCCAAACAACTTCTAAGTCCTTAAGTTTTGAGTTTGGTTTCAATTTAATTCTTATGATTCAAAATTTTGCAATGTTACTCTTGAGATTTGAGTTTTGATTCAATTTGGTCATTCTATTTCAATATTTTTAATTACTTACTTTCAATCATTAACGTTAATGTCTATTAATTAACTTAAAATAATTATGAAATGAAATTTTAATAGTGTTGAAAAAACAGTAAAACTTAAATAATTATAATTCTTTCAACTCTTCCATTGTATGTGTGAGATGCATGTGTAAAAGAAAAATAAAATAATATTTGTATTTACATTCTTAAAAAGATAATTTCATGTGATCCAAGTATAGAGACAAATACAAAATAATAATAATAATAATAAATTTAATCCAATAAAAGTGATTGTACATTGAAATAATGCATTCTTTCGTGTATATAAGTGACTTCTCATTAGATATGTGAAAACATTAAAATAAAAATTATTACATTATTTAACTTTTAAAAGTTAGCCACTAAAACAAAGATGATAGTTTTTTTTTTATATAAAAAAACACTATTTCAAACAATTTATCGAAACTACACGATTTCAGATGTATTTTTTTTAAGGATTGAAATATGCCTGTGTGTGTATATCGTTTTTTGTTATTTTTGTTATTTATTTATTTAGAAAAGAGAAAGAATTAAATTAAAACAGTGATTCCAAAAAAAAAAATATGGAATGTGAAAAAGGCGGCCTATACAAATTGGCCCATACTTTCTATGGGAAATATAGGAAGGCGCAATATTGGAAGAATTATTTATAAGTTTGAATCCGAAGAGGAAAAGTAATCGTAAATCCTCTTTTTTTTACGTAAGTATTTATAAATCCTATGCGGATATTAAGTTGGAATTCTCATCTATAAAAACCATTGAGACTAAGTTTTATATCTTCACTTCACTTTCACAAGTCCATTGCCACAATAATTTGGTAAATATGAAGATTTTAGAAAAGTTGCATAACCTCTTGCCAAAGAAGTGGAGATTGAAGAAAGGACATTTTGTAATATACGTAGGGAAACAACAAAAACGATATGTTATTTCATTAAAGTATTTGTCATCCGTCACCTTTCAAAATTTATTGAATCAATTCGAAGATGAAATATATTCAGGACAAGATGGACAATTGATATTACCATGCTCCACCCGAGTGTTTGAAGACGTCTTGAATTTGGCTAAATTTCACTTGTCTCTTGATAAATTTGAATTAGATAGTATATGAGTATTTTCTTTCTAATTATATAGATTAGAAAATTATTAAGAATAGCTAAAAGAAGTGCACGGCGATGAAGAATGCCCAAGTTGTAAGTGCTATTGCATTTACCTCACACGTGTTTTTAGAGAGGATAATGAAAATATATATTTCTGTTTATACCCAAATATATCTAGTTATTTACAATACAACTGATTTTTTTTTTTTTTTTTTTTTTGAGTTTATGTTATGAGAAGATATCAATTGGGACTAAGTAATAATTAATATTTTGTTTTTTTTTTCAAAAAAGAGAGAGATCTCGCTTGGATTTTCAGGCAAGTTTTGTAAAATTATTGTGTCTCATCTATAACAATGGCATAAGAAAATTATTATAAATATAAAATATATCAAATTATTTACAAATATATAAAATTTTCATTATTTATCAGTGATGACAGTCTATCGTTGATAGACAATAAATTTTTTTTATATTTATAAATAGTTTAATTTATTTTTCTATATTCGAAAACAACTCTATAATATATCCTAAAATATATATTTAAATTTTTTTTGATTTAAATACCATTTTGATTTTTATACTTTGAAATTCATTCAATTTTAGTGTATGTACTTCTAATTGTCAAATTTTAGTTAATAAATCTTAAATTTAATTTAATCTCCTAGTATTATCTATTAACATTTTTACTATACAATTTTGAAAATATATTCATATATTATCTTTTCTATTAAAATTATTATTATTGTTTTTAACTAATTACATATTAATCGAAGCTCTTCGAACTGACCGGCTCGACTTAGCACGTCTGCTTGTCCTTGGGCTGAGTTGCTTGGGCTTATTTGGCTATGGGCTTAGTTGCTTCGTTGGGTCTTTGGTCATGAAAGGCATGGTGGGCTTTGGCCCAACTCTTTTGTTGGGCCTTAGCTTGCTTCTCTCATCGTGTTTTTTCATCATTAACCTCAAACTTCACCAAATTTTAAATACGTATATGTTGTCATGTATATTCTTTAATTTTTACACATATATTTTTTGAACCATTTTAAAAGCATAATTTTTTTCCAAAGACATTAAACATAGATTTTCTTTAAACTCGTCTTCATTTAGTGGGCTGAAAATCCATATTTAGTAGTTGAACAAATGCATTTTATAAATGGGTGGAAGAAATGCTTTTACTTATATTTACTAAATATGATATTTAAGTTATCATAACTTGTATAATAAAAATATAGTAGAAAAAAACCTAAACACATACTAAAATAACTTGCACTTTAAACACATACTATTATAACTTAAACTAAAATAGTCTACACCCAAAACAGAAACTATTATGACCTAAACTAAAATAGTATACATTCTAAACACAAACTATTATAACATACCGACTATTATAGCCCTACAAATTATAATAACCAACTCAGCACCCCAAATAGTCCATAAAACCTTAAGTTTTGAGTTTAGTTTCAATTTAGTCCCTATGATTAAAAAATTTGCAATGTTACCCTTGAGATTTGAGTTTTGTGTCAATTTGGTCATTCTATTTTCATATTTACACTACTAACCTCGATTTTCCATTAAATGCTTACTTTCAATTATTAGCGTTGATGTCTACTAATTAACTTGAAATAATTATGAATTGAAATTTTAAATTCAATTTTAATAATGATGAAAAACAGTAAAACTTAAATAATTATAATTTTTCAACTCTTCAATTATATGTGTGAGATGCATGTAAAATAATTTTTGTGTTTACATTATTAAAAAGATAATTTCATGCGATCCAAATTTAGAAAAAAATACAAAAAAAAATCGATTGTACTATGGAACAATGCATTCTTTTGTATATATAAGTGACTTCTGGTTAGATATGTGAAAACATTCAAACAAAAATTATTATATTATCTAATTTTTAAAAATTCATGGTAAGTAAAATAAGGGTGTGTAATACTTTTTTTTACTAGATAATTAAAAAAAAACTACTATTTTAAAAATGTTATTAAAACTATTCGATTTTATATGTATTGCACAATTAACCTCAAACTTAACCAAAATTTAAATATGCATATGTTGTCATGTATATTCTTTAATTTTTACACAAAATTTTTTTTGAACCATTTCAAAAGCACTGTTTTTTTTTTTTTGTTCAAATACATTAATATATAGTTTTTCTTTAAACTCGTCTTCACTTAGTGGGCTGAAAATCCATATTAAGCAGGATTCGTTGACGTGAGAAAAATGAACATCTTAAGGCCAATTTTTCTTTTCCATTTCAAAAATTAAAACGAAGCCATATCCAAGGGTTTAACAGTAATCAGCAACGTGTCGTCTAAATATTTGCGCCATTGGATTAGACTTTAAGAGTAATATGATTCCCAAGGTTCTGATTATGTTCGTACGGTACAAGCGCGCACACAGGAATACCTAACGCTAAAGCAAAGGGCTAAAACCTTAAGAAAACCCCAAGAACGAAATCTCCAAATTCCTTTGCCAAATCCCTGAACCATGTCCTCCGCCGCTGCCATGGCTGCTAGGTCAGCCTTCAGATCAACCCTAGCCCGAGCCCCTATCTCCGCCAGACTTACCAACGGTGCCAAAGTCAAATCACCCTCATCTCCCTTCGGCATCCCCAAGCAGAACCCACTCTCCCAATCCCATCGCATTTTGAGGTAATATTTCGATCAAACTTCTCTGCTTTTTCGGATTTTGTTATGTGTCTGATGGATTTTTATTTTGAAGGTCTCCTGTTGAGTTGAGTTGCTGTGTGGAATCGTTGCTTCCTTACCACTCTGCTACTGCCTCTGCATTGCTTACTTCTATGCTTTCAGTCTCTCGTCGAAGCTACGGTTGGACTCCTGAAGGTATTTTCCTCCTCTTATTGCCCAATTTCTCTATGTAAATATTTGAATTGAGTTTTCCTTTTCTTTGTCTCTCTCTTTGAATTGAGTTTTCCCTCTTGTCCTGTTCGGCTTTAGCTCTGGGTCTCGGCGATTCTACCTTCCTTTAGTGGCTAATAAGTTGGTTGGTTCTTATGGTTCTCTTATTCCCTAATTCAAGGTGGGGGGTTTATACTTTAGGTGTGTTCGAAATGTGGTCGAGTGAAATGTTCATTGAGAATTTGAAAGAACAAATTTGTTCGTCTGGCTGGATAATTTTTAATTTGCATTTCCGTCAACCCATCTTTTACTCTCTTGCGCGATGAAAGAGTGCACATTGCTTTTCCTTTTGTAGGGCAAGACGATACTATTTGAGCTCTAAGCATCAACGATGGTATGACTGGATTTATTTTTGTCCCCGACGTTTTGGAAATTGTGGTAAAATATTACTCGAGTAGATTATGTTTAAAAAAACCATTCTTTTTGTGATGAATTTTAGCTGAGAGATTCATATCTTTTGTTCCTATGACTTTATGGAGTTAATGATCGGTCGTGGCTGATGAAATTCCAAACAATTTATTCAGTTCAGATCTTGTTATTCCGCATCTTTATGTGGAAAATGTTTATTTATGTTCTATTTATCCATTGGATCCTTACGGCTTAGACCAATATGATATTCTGGTTCCATGTTTTGTTGTCAAAGAATTAGAATTCACTTGTGATAATTTAAGTCTTTCTTCTCTTAATGCTCTATGGTATTACCGTCTAGCCATCGTCTGAATTTTCAACAATTAGACCCTAAAGAGCTCAATCTTCATTATTTTATTGGGCATGTTTAATAATAGACCATAATAATGAGTCAGCTGTGTGAAGAAGGTCAGGTTATGTATGAATTTTCTTTTTTCTTTTTGTTCATTGATGGCATTAATTTTAGTAATATGACAAGTATGATATTGATTTGTTCTACCGCTCAGATTGCAATGATGATGTATGATGAATGTCGGATGGTTCGAGCACTTGCCCTCAAAAGACAAGATGCTGAAATAAAGTCATGTATTGCTTGTTTTTCGTGTTCAAGTAGTTCAGTGACATTGGGTTTTTATAGCAGTAGGAAGAAACAAACTCATAACTGAGTTCGTGTAGGTTGATAATTTTGTTGTATTCACCATTCTCGATGACAGTTAACATCCTTGAGTTTATCCCTACTGTATAAATGTTCTTTCTCTTGAAACTTTGGGGACTTTACTTGAGTTCATATCCTTTCAATGTTACTTTCTATAAAATGGTGTTGTTACATCATTGTCACCCTGAAAAGTGAAACTTCTACATTTGTGTTTATGTTGTAGATTCTTGAATGATGAATGCTACTACTGAGCAGGACTTACCTAAGGTAATCAATTCTAGGTTAGCATCCAAGCCTTCCTCCTGCAACTAAAAGATCGTTATGAAGTATCATACACACATTAACAAGATCAAAAATTTTGTGTGGCATGCACTAAATGGATCCAATAGATTACAGAGTGTAGTTGAAACGAGTCATATTGCTAGGAGAAAGCAAAGGGGAATAGTTTATGGGTTTATAGAACATATAGAGGGTCCTATGCTGGTACTTCTTGAAATAGAATTTTGTGTAACTGGTTTACCCACCTGAACTATATCAAAGATTCAGCTTATAGTACCATTTTAGAAATGAATTTAGCGCTCCTACAGCTGTTCCTATGACTGATCCCTCACGGCCATTACTTTTCGTGATGATCTCCCTTCTTGAAATCTTATATTCATTGAAATTTGCTATCGGCCTCCCTTCAGCTCTGTCCCCATCTTCGATCTCATTGTCTAAAATAGGTTTCAGATGTTTCTTTCTCTATTTCAAGAATGTAACCTTGCATCCATCATCAATCTTTTGAGCCTTTATATATCTAACTCCACATGTTTCTTTCTCTAGGATCGTGAGAGATTGCTCATTGCTGAACTTGGCTAAGCAACTTGCTGTGTGATTCTTTACTGTTTACTTGCGTTAGAAGTCCTAGGGGTGGACACATTTACAATTTCCAAGCTGGAGGATAACAATTTACGTGTTTGTTAATCATGATGTTTTAGGCATAAAAATTGAACTTTAGATGAGTTGGTTTTGCAGTTATTAGACAATGTTTATAATCTACATTTCCCCCTTTTTGTTCATTGTAGATGGATGATAACTGTGTTGAGATACGGTGCATCGATCATAGTTTCAAGAATTTGAATGGAGACTGTAAGATTTTTTTTCTTCTTTTGATTAAGATGAGATACGTGACTTTGGTTGATTTCCGACTGTAGAATAATGTTTTTATGATTCCCTGCAACAGTAAGTAATTCCTTCATTTTGCCTTTTTTCTTCCTACCGAGAGTTAAGACTCTTCGTCCTCAACCTCCCTCCAAGTTCATAGGAAAGGGTGTCTACTAGATTCTTGGTGTGAAATCATCATGATAGCAGTTTAGGTGAACTCTTTTTGATATTTATTTCTATTTTGAATATTGAAGACCTAAGAGTAGAAAATTGTAGAAACTTGTTATGATGATCTCTCATTTTCATTCCAAAAATAGAAAATAAGTCTTGGTTTGATTTTTGTTTTTCCAACCAATATATATATTTTTTGCTGTTCATAATTAGACAGACCCTTTTTTGGAAAAACAACAATTCAAATTTAAAGTAGAAATATTTGATTTTGAGACAGTTATTCATGTAGGTGTTTAATATATTGATTGAATAATGCAAGTTGGAAATATCAGCGAACAAGTTCTAATTTTCTCTTGGCTAACGACTGAGTATTTTTATTTTTCTTGTAAATGAAAAAAAAAATTCCAACGCTGAAATTTCTCTTTGGATTTTTTTTCTTGGACGTCGTTTTCCCAAAGAATTATTATTACTATGCTCCTATCAGTGTGAATAGGATGGAAATTCACAAAGAACAAAACGAGAAGAAAATATTTTTTTTGTTTCATGTATCTTATCTTTGTAATAACTTTAATTTTCTTTTTATTGAGTTCAAGTTCAACCAAATTAAAAGCGGATGGGAGCCTCTAGCTTGACAATAATGATTTGGTTAGTTTTTTATAGGTTAAAATTTACTTTTGGTCCCTAAACTTTCATAAAAGTAACAATTGGTTCTTAAACTTTGGTTTTGTAACGATTTAGTCTCTGTACTTTCATTTTTGTAACAGTTTAATCTGTGAACTTTACTATGTAACAATTTAATCCTTTTACTTTAAATTTTTTAACGATTTAGTCCCTATTGTAGAAATTAGGTTAAGATTTAATGAGATTTCTTGCATAAATAAATTGATAACTTAATTAGAGACTCAATATTTTTATAAAATATAAAGTCTACATCATAAAATAATAAAAATTGACATATGATTTTGATGATTTTTTTTATGTTAGGGACTAAATTGTCACAAACTTGAAAGTATAAGGACTAAATTGTTACCTACTAAAGTTTAAGGATTAAATTGTTACAAAATGGAAAGTACATGGACTAAATCGTTACAAATCAAAGTTAGAGACTAAATTGTTACTTTCATAAGTTTAGAGATCAAAAGTATTTTTTAAGTATTTTTTTATTATTTGAATTATATTGAAATGGGACTATTTCGTATTGATTTACAAACTTAGCCTTTTTGATATTTTAATTTAGGTTATAGGTTGCACTTGGATCTTTGATGTTACCCATGGAAACTGTTGCTTTATTTTTTAATTAAAAATATTTTTTCTTATCTTTATTTATTGATTTTTTAAAAAGATAATATTTTAATTATTCTATTCCCCTCCCTTCCTTTTTCCCTTACCTTATTTTATCCTTCTGCTTTAGCCTCATCAACGGGTTTCCCTCTCATCAATGATTGTTGTGGAATCTTTTTATGTATTGTTTTGTTTCTATACTTTTTAAAAAAAATTTAAAAATTAATTATAAAAGAACACCATGAAATTCATTGTGGTGTAAGCCGTGAATTAACTATTTCATTTTTTGTTTTTTGATTTTTGAAAATAAAGTTTACTTTCCTACCTTTTTTACAATGATTTGCATATTTTTTTTTGTAAGTACGAGACTTAAATTTTTAGCCAAATTTTAAAAACAAAAATAAATTTTTAAAAAATTATTTTTTTGTTAGTTTTTAAAACTTAGTTTAGTTTTTGAAAACGTAAATAAAAATCAGATAACAAAGCAAGAGAATCTAGAGGTAGTAGAGGCAAAATCAAATAGTTATCCAACGAAATCTAAATTATCTAGTAAAAGAAAATTTTAACTTTTCAAATATTTATTTTAGTCAAATTTTAATAGAAATAAAACTATTTTTATTCCTATTGTTATCGTTACCTAATATTTGATAATTAGATATCATTTCAACCAAATTATGTCCATTAAGAACAAAAATAAAAAATCTAAACAAAAAACTAAATTATGTGGCTAGAAATCAGATTTGGCTGTTTTTTTAACTAATACATACATTTGAAACCGGGTTAAATCATGCCATTGGTATTTTAAGCAATGAGAAAATATAATGAGAAAACTAATTTAATTGTTTTCTATAAGTTCAAGAATTAAAATATGTATTTTTAAAAGGTTTTAAGAACAAAATTTAAAACCAACCTTTTAAAAAGTAGTATAAAGTACTATTTATAACATAGGACAGATATTAAAATAAGGGGAAAAAACTTGAGTACATGCATGGCTCAAGTTGTACCCAATAAAAAATTGTAAAGTGACAATTTATTTTATTTTTAAAATAATTTTTAGTTATTTTTTATACAGTAAAGAAAATACATAAGTTAGGTACAGGTTAGGTCGCATCTAATCATTACTTCTAACATAAAAATTAAATAGAAAAATAAAATAAAACATTTATTAAAACTCCACTTAATTATTCCTCCTAAATTAAAAACTAAATAGAAAAAAAATTAAAAAAATGAAAATAAAGCGTTTATAAAAGGGAAAAAAAAAAAAAAAAAAGAAGATAGAATTGATGGATTAGAAAGAAAAGGAAAAAAAGTGAAAAATTTTGAACCACCAAAACTAAAAGGACATGTGGAGAAATAAAATAATTAAAAAAAAAAAAGAGGAAGAAGAAGAAAGGAAATTTGGTGGCATGGAGATGGAGCGTGTAAAGGTGAGGCATAGCCATCTGTGTGTTGGTAGTTTCAGAAACGCCTTTGGTTAACTTCAACTTCAAATCTAATCTCAGGAAAAGGTCAAAATCAATTCCACCCTTCAATTCTTCTTTCTTTCTTTCTTCTTTTCCATCAATCATTCTCTTCATCAAACCATACCCTATTTCCGGTCCTTCCTTTTCTCTCTTCTGTTTCTTTTATCCTTCCATCTCCCACCTCCCCAACCCCTCCCCCATACGCTTCTTGGAGTTTCTTCTTTTCAGCTACTCGGGAACGCGTTCTGTTCTTCTTTCTTTTTCTCCCCCTTTTCCCCTTTTCTTACTCTCATTCCAATTTTCCATCCTTTTTTTGGACTTTCCTCTCTCGGAAATGGATTCCGATTTCTGGACCTCTCGCCTTGCCGCCGCTAAACGCCAGTATATGTTGCAGCAGCATCACCAGACCTCCAACTTAGGTTTTCCATCCCTTCCTGATCTACCCCTTTTTGTTTTTTTTTTTTCTCTTTTTGTTCTAATTGGTTGATTTGCTTTGGTTTAGATCTGTTGGGAATCGATGATTTGGAGATGGATGATGACGCCCGCCCCCATTTTCCTTGCCCTTTTTGCTATGAGAATTTTGATGTTATGTCCCTCTGTTCGCATCTGGAAGACGAGCACTCTTGCGAGACAAGAGTCACGGTACGTATTTCCCCCATTTCTCTTATCTGGGTGCTATTTAAAATTTGAAATTTTATATACTATTCACCTGGGATTGGGAGGATGCTTTTTTCTTAATGCTATTACTGTTGTTTCCACCGTTGCTGATAGCTGGTTTTCAATTTATTCTCTTGTTTCATGTTCAGAGAGGTGTTGTGTTTGGACATTCTGTGATTATAGTTCTGCTAATCCTATGTAGTTGTTGTATGTAAGAATTGTTTTAGGTTAATCTAAAGTTTAAGTTTGCCTGTGAAATTAATTTGCTCCTCCTCCATTATTTGATGAGATTCCCAAAGTAATTTAATTAAACTGCGAGGAAAAAGAAACTTGTGCCATATCAACTTTCATCAGCTCTCACTGTTTCTGCACCTCTAGGTTATTGGTTTATGAGAAATTTGGGTTCTGCTTAATTTGTATTTTCCTTGCAGGTTTGTCCCATATGCTCAGTTAAAGTCATGGGGGACATGTTAAGTCATATAACATTGCACCATGGGCACTTATACAAGATATCCTTTAAATTTTATACTTGTTTTTTTACTGACTTCTGTCATTTAATTCAAGTGGGTATATTTTGAGGAGGAAACTATTAGTTTCACCATGTTCATCTTGTTTGCTTAACAAAGGATCACCTTCAGAGGCGCCGCAGGTTGCGTAAGATTGCCATCCCCAACAGTCAGGCATTGTCCCTCTTGAGCCGGGACCTTCGTGAGGCTCATCTGCAGGTGCTTCTAGGGAGCAGTGGATACCGTACAAGCACCACTAATGTGCCTAGTGCAACTCATGATCCATTTTTATCATCACTTATTTTAAATTATCCTGCATCTGAAGTTGAAGATATCTCAAAATCCATGCTAACCAGTGCCGAAGACACATCTTCAGAGAACGTGGCACCATCACCGATTTGGAAATCAAGGTAATTGTCCACATCCCTTTCTTCTTCTTTCTTTTTCCTTTTATAGTTATGGATTTCTCTCTTATTGATAATTCCTCAAGCCATTATTTTGTTCGTACATCCAAAAAGGTTTGGTTAGATCAAGAAACTGTTGTTATACCTTTCAATTCCCTTATATGCCATGACTGAAAGTCCCTATGCTTAAATCCAATCCAAGTAATTCCATCAGCATGTACAACTACTGGTGTTTGGTCATAAGGTAAGAAATTTTCCTTAATGACCACAGTCAAGTAACAGAGATCTGCCTGTTTAGCATCGACAGAGGAATTAGTCTAGTTACGCCCTGTGATTGTCTCTTCCTGTTGTTTAGTATTAACACTTCCCTCCCTATCTCCAGTTTTGATCCTTCTTTGAGCCAAGAAGAGCGGGAAAAAAGGATGAGACAGGCTGTTGGGAGAGCAGGCTTTATGCGAGATATGCTTTTCTCAACTCTCTTAGAGGACTAATGAAAGCAGTAAGTTATTACGAAAATGATGCAAAAATGAATAAATTAACAGACGTTGAATTGATTGTTATGGCTTTATTTGTTGTCAACCTCGACCCAATATCAAACTCATTGAGATCAAACACTCTTTGAGTATGGTTGATGATAATATCCTTCATTACAACCAATGAATGGATTACATTGAATATAAAGTCAGTCTGTTTATTTATTTGATATTTTAGTTGTACCATATTAAATTGCGGTTGTGTTGCTAGAAGAATTTGAATGTAAAAATTTCAGAATAATGAACGACAAAAGGGGAGCATTATGCTCATTGGCGCTCGAAGGTCAGCCGGGCAGGACCAGGAGCCAGACCATATCACAATACAAGGAGAAAATTTGAAGAGAAACTTCGATGGGGTCAACACAGCGTAAGAATCTCCGATTGAATGGCAACTATTGGGACTGGGCCTACGGCTACTTCCAAGGAAATTATCAATGCTTTTTCTTTTTTATACATTCTCTTTTCATTATGACACAACTCAGTTGAATTATCATTCTGAAATTGAGACGCTGCAATTTATTATAGCTTGATAATGAATTGGAATTTGCTGTTCTAATTGAGATCAAAGATGCCAAGGGTTCATGGAAGGAAACATTACATATTATCTCACTGCTTACTGTCTATTATTTTTCAATTCATTTTAGCTATTTTAGGCAACTATGGGGGGTTTGGAGCACCAACATGAAATTGGTGGAGTATTATAATCCACCCATGATTGAGGTACTAATTATAATAGTTGGTAAGTTACAAATTAATTGCAGTATTACTATTTCAAATTATTTTTTCCTGCTCGGTTTACTATACTATTTTATAACTCAGACTAAATTAGTCTGTATTTTAGACAGAGACTATTATAACTCACCGACTATAATGATGTCTCAAATGCTCATTGGGCTATAATGGTGGTAATTTTGGCATGAGGTATATTGGCATTAGGAACCGGTTTGGTATTTTTATTCAAATTGTGTTCTCAACTAATGTTGCTATCAAATTATTATTTTTATTTAATTATTTGTGTCTGAGATGTATTTTTTTATTAAATTATTATACTTTTCTGTTTCGTATTATTTTTTTGTCATGAAAATTGAAAGCGGTTAGATAATAGATTATCACAAATTTGATTTCTTGATGCATTCTCTATATTGCAGACTTTAATGTTTCTTTTATTATTGTTGCTGGGTTATAGACTTGATATAGGATGGCTATGATTGATTAACCTACTATTCGAAGAGTCAATGTTGCAATTATTGTGTTAAACGATTGGAGATACCTTTTTTTTTCTTCGGTTCAACTATTGGTTTTTTAACGATAATTAATGTCTTGAGTTATACTTTATATTGACATATAAGTATTACGAAAATATCTCATCAACAAAATAATAACAACAATAATTATTGTCGAGGAATAATCGAATAGAGTTGGCAGATAGGGTCTATAAGACAAAAAAAAATTAATTTATTAGAAATTGTGGTAAAATTAAGGAGAAAAATGGGCACCACAACAATACAAATATTGGAGAAATATAATATAATAATAAAAAATAGATATAATAATTTAAAATAAAAATTTCTCCAAATTTTTTCACTATTATTTCTAAAGTTTTTGGATTTCTCACCAATATGTGTCTCTACAAACTCGACAAATGATCACTTATTTATAGGAATTTTGGCAAGTAGGAGGTGACACACTTGGACACTAAGCCTTGGTAGTTATATAACACATGGTGAGCACATGGGGTAATGGGGTTGTGACACTTGTCTTTAGACACTAAGCATGAGTATCTACATCACACATATATTATGATATTTATAATAGAAATATCCAAAAATATTAGACACAATATTTAAAATGTTAAAATTTTATTAGAAACATTTTAGGGTTGATGAACTAAATAATCACAACTCCACAATATATAGGCATCAAATTTGAAATTAACATCATCTAAACCAATCATATGAAATTTATATGCCTTTCAAGCCATAAACTTCTATTGTCAATATTATAGTATGGATATTTCAATAAACAATTTTAATATCTTTTCATATTTTGATATAAATATATTTATATACATGAATCCATAACCATGTTCATAATAAAAGTTTTATTTTGTTTAACTGGTGGCGGTGGGGAGTGCGATAAAAAGGACCACTTCAAAATGTGGGTTTAGTATGCCAATCCATAGACAAAGTTGTTGTCACATGGGCCAACCTATAGCCCATTAGATCCACATATGCCCCACTTATTAACCACTCTCGTTGCCTTCATCTCAATCATCTATTCTCCCATGTATCTAAGGTTTCAATTGCATCCAACTCTCGAAACTAGAAAATAATATTGGTTAAAAATACAATTTTGTGGTGTATTTTTATTGTCTTCATCTTTAATATTTAATATTTTTTAAAGAAAAAAAATTAATATTTTATGATTTGTTTTATAAAGTTAAGTTCTCCATACTCTATATTTTATTTTACTAAAATAAATTATAATAATTTTAAATTTTGTTAATAAGCTCAGCAAATGTAATGATTTAAAAACTCTTTGACTTATTCCTATCACTTTAAAAATAATTTTGAGTAATTGTAGTTTTAGAAAAATAAGTTGTTTAAATGATTTAAACTTCATTGGAATATAATTGTTTCCTTAAAGTTGGATGTCTAAATTTCCATGCATCAAATTTGTTGTACCTAAAAATAAAAATAAATAAATAAAAAAGAAAGGAAAAAAAAAGAAGCATACTATCAAATTTGAGCATTTTTTTTTATTAGCAGTTTATTGTTTTTTAAAAGGTTAAGTGTTTTTCCTTCTTTTGTTTATTTATTTAAGTCTGATTGGGGATAAGCTCTCTAATTTTAATTCCATTCTATAATTGAGAAATAAATGTGATAAAAGTAAAATATAAAAATTTAAAATTTAAAAAAAAAAAAAAAAAAAAAAAAAAAAAAAAAGTGTGTTTGATTTCCATAACGTAACGGAACAGAAGCTATGGCATTTGTGGATAAGAATGGGGAGGGTGACGTCACAAACCTCTCATCCTTTTTCACTATCTTTCTTTAACCCTTTAACTTCAATTCCAAATTCTTCTAGTAAAATCTCTAAAAGAAATCCCAATTCAAACCATTCTCTGTTTTTTATTGTTTCCGTCCCAATTCCAATGGCGTTAGAGCTTTTTGTCTTGGGCTGCACCAGCGTTGTCGTCTTCCTCCATGGAGCTAATTTCTTCTTCCACGCTCTCTGGCACCATTTCACCGTTCGATCTCTCAGGTATCCCCTCCCTTTCTCCCTTTCCATTGATTTAGAACATTTTCCTCTGTTTCTGAACACTCTATGTAAATCTTCACCCTCCTCCTCAATTCTTTCTCTCCAATTTTTATGTGATTCTGCTAAACCTAGTTATTAAAATTTTGATGAATGCTCGAGTTTTATCTGCGTAGTGTTGGGGCTAATGTGTCAATCTTTTTTCCTTTATGGTTTCAGTTTTTTAGGTGCAATTGAAGGATAGGAATTGGAGAGGACGAGTCGTGGATCATTTAATCGGAGATGAACACAGAGACGGTATATATCCGACATCATAGATTTAATTTGTAATATAGAATTACACTTTAGTCATAATCTAATTCATATAAATACAAATAGATTAAAACCGGTTGATTATCATTAGCAAATTATCTCGTTTTCTATTATAGTTCTTGCATCCATTCATCAACTTGTTTTTGCATCTGTTTTCCATATTCCATTTCCATTTTTGTTAGATTGCAATAATCGATTGCTTTTACTTTATGATAAATATTATGCTGTTTTGAGAAACTTAATTTCAATTTTCATGTGTAGAATAGAATATATCAATATTTTTTATTTCTTTTCGGGACGGAATTTTGAACTTCATTGATTTGGAGATGGATAACATAGTCTGACATGGATGGTTAAGTTTGATTCTACTTATTGGAAATACAGTTGAAATTTAATTATAAAAGTATGAGTAATACAATGTAAAATTTAAGGCACATAGCTAGGTTATTGAAAACCACAGAAAGATGTGTGGAACCCAAAATGGACTACATTTTTCTAACAATATTTCAAATATTAATATGGTCAGCTACATGTGAGTTGGTCGCTTGATTTTTTTTATTCATTTTGAACTTTTTAATTCATATTTCTAGATAAATTATTGAGCATAAATTAATATATATATATATATCAATATTTCAAATGAAGATATACTCTATGCATTCCAATTGTATCACATACCTAAAATAATAAATTAAAAAATTTCAAAAAGGAAGTAAGAAGAAATATGGTTTTGACAATTTGGTAAGAGCACACATATAATTACCAACTCCACCTAAGTCTGTTCCTTTTTGATTTAGATATTATAAATTTGAATCACATCCTAAATTTGTTGTCAAAATAAAAATATAAAATAAATATATTTAAAAAAAACATTTTAATACAAAATTAGCTCAATACATCAAAGTATAATGGTTGAGGCATTCTTTTCAATTCAAAATAGACGTATCCTAACTGCTCGAAAGAAGCTTCAAAACTTCCCCTACGTCAAAATAAAATTTTTCATAAATAATGTGATGCTAATCAATCATCCTTTCCTTCCTCTATTTTCTTAAGCATCTAAATTTATTAGTTTATAAACTCAAATATATGTTTAAATTATTTATCAGAAGATTGTTTGATTTTAAATTTCATTACTTGGAGTGATAATTAGAGAAGTTGTATTGTTAATTAAATTTAACTACTAAAATCTTGGCAGAGGGTGTAAAAGAAAAATCAAATTTCTAGATTTACTTCTCCTTTTTATTTTTTGTTTTTTTAAGCCATCTTATTTTGTTAATTCATTCCATTTTTAAAATTGTGCTTAAATTTTTTATTTTAAAAAAATCTTAAAACAAATTTAAATAACTAAACGGAACTATTTTTTTTTTTTTTAGAGTTCTAGAAATGTGAAGTTAGACAATTTAAATTTCTAACTTCGTACTTGATAGAATTGTCTTTTAATTAATAAGATATGTAAATGAACTAAATCATTAAACACAAACAAAAATAAACCTAACACCTCAAGTTCATACTGATTTTTTTTTTTTTTGTTAAAATATTTCAAAGTAAAAAACCTCATTTAAAATTGTATAAAAAATAACTACGTTCATTTTTTTAGGAATGAACATATAACTTTAATTATTAAGGAGGTTATTTATGACCATGTGAAGCAAATATTTGGAATGTTATTTGAATTTAGAATTTGAAGTCTGTTATTAAAGAATATCAAATAAAAAAATTAATATCTATTAAAGAAACAGGGTCTAGAAGCCCGGAATTAATTAGTTACAAATTAATATACATTATGAGAGAGAGTTTAATTGTAAAAGGTTGACCACAAAATTGGACTTCCATTTTGAGGGATTACATTTGCTATTTTCACCAACACACTCACACACCACTCACCTTCATGCCGTTGTTTCTCTTTCAATTTGTATGTTCTTCTATTGTGTGGGTCAAAACTTTTGTCAAAGTCCAAATCTTATTTATCATTTCCACTTCCAACCCTTTTGATTTTTCAAATAAATGGGGAAGAAAAAGACAAATGAAATCTTACAAATACTAAGGTCATAAATATCATCGTTTATTTAATTTTATAATATATCGAAGTCAATTCTCACCATTAAATTATCTTCAAGTTGATATAAATGGTGTAATATAGAATTCAAATGGATATGATACTCACATGGACTCAATATAAGTATCGATATAAAAGTAAAGAGGTGTATTCAATATTAAGATAGCTCATTAGCCATTAGACTTCGGGTCTGGACTGGTCTTTTCCTTTATTTTTCATGAAAAATTTATTGAGCCCATTAATGAAATTATTTGTTATTGGGTCATTAGTTTATCGCGATTTCTTTCTTCCCTAATTGTATTCGATTGTAAATTGTGTGTATATATATATTTATTGAACTTTAAAAAATGCATATAATAGATTACTAAAATCTCGATTTGTGTGACTAATACATAGTATATAACATTTTTTTAAAAAAAAAATAACGTATTTATTGACTACAAAATTAAAAATTAAAGATTTAATTAGAAACAAAAACAAATATTTTCTAATAAAATAACTACTTTTTAAACATTTTTTATATTTTATGAGATTTATTGGATATAAAATCAAAATTTATATACTTATTAGACATTTTCAAGTGATTAATTAATGTTAAGTTTCAAAGTTTAAAGATTTATTAGTCATAACTTTCAAAACTAAGGACTAAACTTGCAATTTAACTTGAATGTAATTTTAAATACATGTCAATATGATATATAGATTAAATAATGCTAAATAAAAAATTATTATAATCTTAAATTATTTACCCGAACATATAAGTACAAAATGATACCTAAATATTTATCAAAAAAATTTAAAATAAAATTAAGTTTTTTTCCTACTATCAATTTTCGTAAAAATAATTTATTAAAAATTTAAAAATATATATAAATATGTGAGAAAAATTAAAAATTAAATTAAATTTTCCTAACTTAGTACAAGTGTACTAAAACTAAAATTTTATTGGTGTATTTTAAAAAATTAGAAATTAGAAATATGTTATAAGGTGAAAATTTTAAATAATGTAAATATATATTTTGAAAATTTCAAACAATAAAAAACTAAAAAAAAATGTGCCGCAAGTTTTGATCCATGATTCTCATTTTCATAGATAAAGTTTGTCATCTCCACCATTGAAACAAGTTATTATACTTCAATTTTTGAGCGGGGCACTAATTATTTATATTTAAAATATGATTATAAATTGTTATATTTAAAAAAAAAAAAAAAAATACATATATATAAAACGTCATCCTTCATAGATCTGTCCCTGGTTGTCTGTAAATTTAAGGTATGCGTAGCACTCACAAATATCAAATATATAGAGAGATTATGACTTCTAACCTATATTTTGGACCATTTGATCTCTTTTAAATATACTTGTAAATGGAATTTTTTTTTAAATATTGTATTCCATATATGTTGAAGAGAGATTAATTAATATACAACAATGACTTAAAAGATTTTTTTTCTAGTGAAAAATCTCATTTAGGCAATGGGGAGTTAATAAATGAAAACAACTTCCATTAAATGGAAATAGTACTTACCAAGTGAACATCATCCCTAGAGTATGACTTACGAGAAGGAAAATATGTCAAATTACTAATTTTAGTCAAATCTTACAATTTATTTACGTTATTATAAGTTGTTATCATAATAAATGCATGAAGTTTTCGTTTTTTCAACCATAAATTAGTATTTTCTATTTTTTTGATTGAGTTATTTCATCATATTAATATTTGAAATTGAGTAATAAATAAAGAAGAGAACACAAAAAATTTGGAGCGAATAGAAAATAATTCAAGGAATATTTGTAAAATCTAAACCAAATCATAAAAATGAAACAAAACCCCTAAAAATATAGGCTAAATTTGAACTAAACACTAGAGAAACTTTTTTAGAAAGAACAAAAAGAAAGACAATCAAATTCAATGTTGATTGGATTGTGATTTCTACTATACACTTGTTGAAAATAAAAAGGAAATGGTGAGGTAAGCTTTATTATTTTCTTGTGTTTTTAGTATGGAAGATAAAAGAACGAACTTAAACTATAAATTTAATCTTCATACTTTGAAGAAAAGTTAGAATATAGTATTCGTGATTTATAATTAAAATTTAATTTTTATAATTTAATAAAATCATCGTAAATAATTTTAATATACTACCGAAGTAATAATTTATTATAATTTTGTCAAATTATAAAAATTACTTATGAAGTTTTATAATATCAAACTACTAAATTGGAATTATATTGGTAATTTAACTAAAAGAGAGAAAAATACATTCTAATGGCAACTAATCTAAATTCACTGTGACATTTAATTTGGGTGCTTCTAAAGTAAAAGAAACGGACACTCCTCGTCACGGGTCAAACTGACATCAAACACGCTACGTTATTTCTTTTTTTCTGACGTTTAGGTCTTTCCGTTAAAACTAACTCTCCTTTCTTTTCTTTGTTTGTTTTTTTAATTTCCTTTTGTTACCTTCTTCTTCCTTTTATTATTTGCTGCCACGAATGCAACCGCGTCCAACATCCCAATTTAATATTATTATTATTAAATGCATCTGCCTCCGAATTACAATTTACAAGTCAATTCAAGTCGCATTTGCATTTGCATTTGCATTTGATGGCGTCAACTTTTCGGCACCTCCTACGCCGGCTTTCCGACAAAAATCCGCCGGCTTTTCCGCCTCAAATATTGACTTATAACCCCCACTTTTGTCTTTTTCTCGGCAACAGTTAGTGGGCTGCCATTTCAACTTTTAAGTCTCATTGTCTATTTCCATTATTTCTTTTTAAAACAGAAAAAAAAAATTATCAATTTTCGATGTGATGCAAGAAAGGAACGGTTTTCAGATTCATACAATATTTTTTTTTCCAGTTTAGGTTCAAAAATAAACGTTTTTCTTTTTTTCTTTTTTTTTTATGAAATATCTATTATTTAGTAAACATTTCTTCTAGAGGGATAAAAAGATGACGTTATTACAATTCCCTTTTTTTTAAATGAAGTGTAGTGTATTGTATGTGACCTAATTTAATAATGGTTTGAATACTTCAAAGTGTTCTGAACAAAAAATCAAATGAATACAACTAAAAATGTCGTTAGAAAAAAAAAAGTCATTAGTTTATAGGGGAAATTTTATATAAATAAATAAGGCTTTGTCTCAATTATTGATTTATCCTTTTGAGCATTAAAACTTTTAAATTAGTCTCTTTTGTTTAGTTTTTCATATTCTTAAGAGCAGTTTTTTTTTTTCTTGAGTCTCAAAATTTAAAATTTTAGATTTTTTTTTTCAAGTAGGAATTTAGAAAATTTGAGTTACTAGTTTGAAACGTCTTAGGGGGCTAAAGAACGATTTTACTGTAGAAAATTGTTTTTTTTTTTTTCAAAAGAGTTTATTTTATTGTTATTTGTTTTGGGGTGGGTTTT